>CM068374.1:370760351-373290351 GCA_034769895.1 Magicicada septendecula | reverse complement strand
AAGTGTCTGTGTGTGTGTCTGTCTGTGTGTCTGTGTGTCTGTAGATTTTTTTTCTATGGCAAACGATAACTGCCGCAAATTAAAACAGAATCAAATAATGTTTTGCATACAGCCCTGATTTGCAGAGTACTCGCGACCTATTGTTTTTGGTGAAGATCGGTTGAGGGAAAGGGGTAGTTTACCTGCAACGGTTTTTTTTTAGCAAGGGTAATTTTGTTTGTTTGGCAAACGATAACAGCCGCAAATTCAAACAGAATCAAATAATGTTTCGCATACAGCCCTGAATTGTAGAGTTCTCAAGATCTGTTGATTTTGGTGAAGATCGGTTAAGGGAAAGGGGTAGTTTACCTGCAACGTTTTTTTAACAAGGGTATTTTCTATGGCAAACGATAACAGCCGCAAATTCAAACAGAATCAAATAATGTTTTGCATACAGCCCTGATTTGTAGTGTACTCAAGACCTATTGTTTTTGGTGAAGATCGGTTAAGGGGAAGGGGTAGTTCACCGGCAACGTTTTTTTATGAACCGTATTTTCTATGGCAAACGATAACAGCCGCAAATTCAAACAGAATCAAATGTTTTTTGCATACGTCCCTGAATTGTAGAGGTCTCGATGACTTTCGATTTTGGTGAAGATCGGTTAAGGGGAAGGGGTAGTTTACCTGCAACCTTTTACGTTTTAACAAGAGTAAAGTACTTGAAAATTTATTTAAACTTTTTCAATCAATGGTAATTGTTAAAAATAAAATAATTTTGTTGCCAGGCAATAAAATTATAATTTTTTCATTTTAATGTAATATAATATTTTTCATTTAATACAGCAATAAAAAGGCAGGTAAGACACAGCCTGTCTGTTTGGCTGAAAATGATTTTAAATATAAATCTTAGAATATGGAAGTCATGTATGGTTCTCCATACCGATATTTTTTAACATATGGTCAGCTCGCTGATACGACCTTGAGTACGCGTCGCTGGTGAGTTGGTTGGCGGGGAGGGGGCACAGCGCTGATTGGCCAAAACCGGCGCTCTGGCTCCTTTCCATTCAGAGTAACTCAGGACTCAGACGTGGTAGCGCGGTGATTCGTGTGTTCGTGTATAGAGTTTGTAGAGATCGATCGATTTAAGTAATAATAAGTGTATTTTGGACAATATTTCTATGTAAAAACATAAAGTAAGCATGTAAAAAACTGTATAAATTCAATATGTCAGCCTCAGCCCGCGCAAAAGCCAGCCTAAAATATAAATTACGCATATCGTTGGAAAGAGGAGGCTATGGGCCACGCACAGGTACCCCAATGTCCGGTGCCGAGCGAGCGATACTGTTTCGGGAGCGTCGCAAAGCTGGCACGGCGCGCTCAGTGAACGACGCCGACGGCGCGAGCACCTCTACCGCTGCTGTCCCCGAACCAATGGACATAACTAGTGAAGATAACACCCATACATCTGTCGAAGACGTCTCCGAGCTGATGGATATCAACATCACTCGAATTGATGCCATGCAGGACCATTGGCGTGCAGCGGACCAACGCTTCAAAACGGTATTCGAAACCAATCCGTTTGGTCTATCTTGCAGCGTTTGTGATCGACTTTGGTTCGACAGAGATTTAAAGAAGGCGAAAGCTCGTAACATTCCTCTTCTTCAGACTAAATTCCCCGGCGAAAATGTAGCGGAATTTCGTTTATGCAGTACCTAGTACCTGTAGCAAGTCGATAGATGCCAATAAAATCCCGACGCTGTCGCGCTCGAACGGATTTCGATATCCCCCCGAAGCCGGACGGCCTGCCGCCGCTTGAACCGATCAGTGTTCGGTTGATTTCGCCGCGCTTACTCATTATGCAAATTCGTCGTCTACGCTACGAAGGTAATTGTGGTATAGTCGGCCAGGTGATCAACGTACCCGTCGATGTGAACAACATGGTGCAGCAACTACCGAGGCGGATAGACGACGATTTTGCCTTCAACGTCAACATAAAGAAGAACCTCATCCACAAATCCAATTATCTGAGCGGTTTCGTACGCAAGTCGGTGATCAAGGCTTGGCTGCGCTACTTGGTAAACCAGCCGCTGTACAAGCACTACAACATAGAAATTGACTGGAGTCCGTTCGACAACGACGAGGATGACAATATCAGGCCCGAGTATCAGATTGAGTCCATCGACCCCGACTCTGCCCCCGAATCGGAGATCCTGCTCGCCAGACAACATACGATGCTATGGAATGAGGAGAAATGTTTGGACATTGCCCCGGGGCAGAACTCGTCTCCGATTAACATAATCTACGATGTTTATAGGATGAGGAACTATCCTTCCCTCAAATATACTACGGTGTGCCCCGCCAGTTCGACCTCAACGTGCGAGTCACTCCATACATGATGTCAACCAGCGAGATTCGACGCACCGATCGGCGTGGTGTAACTCCTGACCACGTTCTCTACATAGCCATGAAGATGCTTCGCATCCGCGTTGTCGAAGGTATCTACAACATGTTTCGTAGTGTAAAGCAGACTGAGTCGATCACGCGCAAGATGCTCGAGGACCGAAACTTTTTGGACGATTGCATCGACAAGAACCTCGCCTTCTTGAAGTCGATACCGAACTCCGTTCAATATTGGATGGATCGCAAAAAAGATCTCTTTGCGATGTTGCGCCAGCTTGGCAAGCCCACCGTCTTTTTTACTATCAGCACCAACGAGATCCACTGGCCGAAGCTGCTCAAAATACTGCATGACCTCAGCGACTCATTCAAAGACGTGCACGTCGAAGATGCGTTAATCGACTTGACTCGATCTCAGCGTAGCCATCTTGTTAATGAAGATCCGGTAACGTGCTGCGTGTACTTCAACAAGCTGGTCGACACCATTATGGCCATGCTTCAAGCGAAGACCAGATACAACCCGTTCGGCCCTTACCGCGTTCTCGATTACTTTCTTCGCATTGAGTTCCAGCATCGCAGAAGTCCCCATGCGCACGTCCTGCTGTGGCTCGAGAACGATCCGCGCGAAAAGATCTCCGAAAACATGCCGAAGACTGTCCAACTCTTGACAGATCTCTGCTCTGTCAGTCGCAACGATCTACCCGGCGAGATGTATGCGAACCAAGTCCATAAGCACACGTTCACGTGCACGAAGCGCGGAGAGACCGCTTGCCGCTTCAACATACCATACTGGCCGATGACCGAGACTAGAGTGCTGCTGCCGTTACCTAAGGACGATGGACCCAAAAACGGGCTCCAATCGAGAGCCACCAAACTGCGCAAGCTGCTAGAGGAAAAGAACTACGAGACGCTACGACAAGTCACAACAGACCCAGCTTGTGTACGTTGCGCTCAGTAGAGTCACATCGATCAACGGTCTGTATCTCACCAACGATAGAGACGATTTTAAATTTTATCAGAGGAAGGCAGCGCGGCGCCAACGGTGAAAGAAATACGCGACGAGTACGAGCGGATGGCCAAACATCGGCTGCCCACGCTGACGATGCGAGCAAGAGACTTCTGCAAGCGAGACGTCGTAGCCGAAGTCGATGAAGACGGGAACGACCTACCTCGACGACGGCAACTAGTTTTGATCGTCTCTGCTTTCAGTGCTCAAAGTTTGGTGGCTCACGTGGGAGATATTGAAAACGACAGCATACTCAAACATTCCGACTACATGGCAGTTAGCGAGACTTGGATGGATTGCGCGAACACTGTGCAGCTCAACGGCTTCGAACTAAAAGCAAACAATAACACCGCGCTTGAATATCGTAGAGATCGTCCGTCTAGCTTGTCCGAACCGCCGCTAGCGCGAGGTTCTGCAATCTACAGAAACCTACAAAGCTTCACGAGCTGCAGAGAAATCATCGTCGATGCCATCAGTCTCTGCGGCAATTCCGTCTTGAGAAAACATAACGTCGGCGACATATGCCTGGTGGACGTGAAAGTCGGAGATCGTACGCTGTTTATCCTCGGTGCCGAATATATACATCACAAAGCGTCGGCCGAAGATGTTAAGCTATGTCTTTATCAATCGCTCCTGCCATATTCAGCGAACTTGACAAAAGTATTACCGAGCTCTCGACCAGACTCGGAGACTCCGATCGTTCTCTGTGGCGACTTCAATAACGATCCACGACACAACAGCAACCTCGTTAACTTCATGAAGAACGAATTCAGCCTCAACTACGTGCCCACAGAACCAACAACACTGGGCAATACCACTATCGATTGTACGTTCACCAGACACATTGATGTTGATATTATGCCTTATGTCTCTTACTTCTCATATCACAGGTCAATGTTAAACAAAATCGTCGTCGAATATTAGTCGAAATAAATATCATCTACCATTCAGTGTCTGTTTTATGTTAAAATAAAATTTGGTACGCAGTCAATGTCTCGTTTTCATTTCAATCCAATACGCTAAAAGCGACTCGCTGACATAGACGTTTCACGTTAAACCAACGGCCGTGCGCCCCGACACAGCCCCGCCCGATTTTGGTTGTCCACTGTGACGATCGTCTTTCAACGCTCGTACGATCATGTTTAACCCGAGAACCCACTTACAAACTATTGTTTTTGAAGGTGCAGTATCTCCTTACCTTCTCGATTGTGAATTTCAATTGATGCTAGACTGTTTTTAACAAAGAATTCAATCACAGAACGATGTTTGATTTTGTCTATTTTTGAAACATGCGTGACATGTAAATTTCAAACATTTTATAGACTATTTCGAAATTGGTAGAAAGATTTAGAAATTAATACGCGTCTATAAGAAATGTGAATCTTCCAACACACGAAAATTTTTAGTTCTACTGCTAAACTCTAGATATCGCTCCGCGAACTTTTCAACTGCCCCTCGTAGTGGTAACGTTCTTGTTCCGAACTTCGATGAAGTTTGAATTCTCTATCTTTTTCATTTGTGCGAGTAATCTCTTTCTCCAACATTTTTGTTACGTTAGGTTAGGTTGGGTCAGGTTAGGATAGATTGGGTTATGTTATATTAGGTTAGGTTAGGTAAGGCTAGTAATAAATATAATTATAATGGTAATAGGACGATATAATAATAATATGGAAACGTCAGTAACGATGGACACTATCTTCTGACAGCGTAAAGTTCACACTACGACAGCACAGAGAAAGCTGATTGGTCGTTAACAGTATAGCCTATAGCCATTGTCAACTGTTGTAGCGCATTACCATTCAAGGCGTGAGTCTTCGTCTCTTCACGCGCCTTTGATAGGTGCAGTCTGTGTATTTAGCATATAGGACGATATTTTAGATTGCAGTTGGCCGGTCGCATTTGACCGGGTCCAAATTTCTACCTCGGTCGCAACCTACCGGATTTTATATGATTAGGTCGCAACTTACCGCGGTCCTTTCCATTCAACTATTTATGTACCGGTATATTTACGAGTATATTTATGCCTATATAAATACAAGTATTATATTATCATTATATTTATTATTATTATTATTATTATTATTTCATATATATTTATTTTTACATTTTTCATTCTATCTAAGTATTTGTGATAAACCCATCATCTATTGCTATCACAAACAATTCAACTTTTGTAGGTAAATCAAATTATTCATTGTTTCTGTTCATGGAACGTGTAGGCTATTTGTGTGACGTTAATTTATCGTTTTTACTATCAGTTACTTTACGTCTATAAGATTCAAGACTACCTGCTTCGTGTTCTCCTTGAGGCCTCTTGTTTAAAAACAAACCTTTGTACATAGGAGTACAAGTTACTTCCGCTTCGTAATTGCCCAATGGTGCATTCTCTCACAGTACCGCATCTTCTAACGAAAATAACGCTGTTCCTATTCTTTATTCCAAAAACCATATAGACAACAAATCTACGTTTAAAATGATGGCTACACTTAAGACATATTTCCAACAAACTATGTGATGCGTTGGTAAATCTATAACAAGCCTATAGAGGGCACACAAGTTCAAGTTCAAGCGGAAACTTTGTTTTATTTCCTTATTTGAATAAACGGAATTTTCAGTTCGTAAGTTTTCCATATTTTTTATCGAATTTTAAAATTCAATAAGATTTTGAAGAATGGAAATTTGTGATTTGAAATTGGTGAAGAATTTTTACAAAACGCGTTAGGTCGGACGAAATTTATTCTATTTAGTAGGTCGGGTGGCCCCCGTCCTGGCCCCTCTCTGGCTACGGGCCTGGTATACCCCATACCCCAGTGACTTGTCATGGTTCTTGTGTTGACGTCAACCATTTCTTAATACACAGTTTTCTACTTCCTTGGTCTTCTTGTTTTACATCTATCACCTTATTTGCCAATCACGATTTCCATAATCACTTTCATACTGGTTCGTTTTGCTGCCGGTGCGTGATCAACGTGCCCTGACAGTTTATATCTTATAAAATTTTATGCTCTGTCGCAGGTTTTAAGAACCTTGCAAAAAAAAATTGTGACTTGGGCCGAAACCTAAGTTTGTCAACTCTTTCGAAAAATTGAGGGTAGTGTTTTGATATGAACTATAATTTTATCTGATAGTGTGTGCAATTTCAGCGAAAGCTGTCATATTAAAAATAAATCCAGTGAAACGTTTTGTTTAAAGTAGCATAAAGTTAAATGTAACTAAACTTAGAATATTAACTAAACAATATTAACAGAATAAAAGTTAAACATTTTTAGTAACTTTGGTTAGCAAACTGACCGGGACAAC
Source organism: Magicicada septendecula (assembly GCA_034769895.1). NCBI lineage: Eukaryota > Metazoa > Arthropoda > Insecta > Hemiptera > Cicadidae > Magicicada > Magicicada septendecula. Next base: position 373,283,669 of record CM068374.1, on the reverse strand, counting down.
GTTTTTAACAAAGTTGTGTATTTAGTTTTAAATAGTTGGTATAGTTGCTCTGTTGTAGATTCTAAGGATCTGCACACTGGCAGGGCCTTGTAAAAAATTTGTCACTTGGGCCGAAACCTACATTTGTCAAGTCTTTCTAAATTTGAGTGCAGTGTTTCGGTATGAACGATAATTTTGTCTGGTACCGCTGTGCATTTTCAGTGAAACCTGTCTTATTAAAAACAAATCCAGTAAAACATTTTGTTTAAAGTAGCATAAAGTTAAATGTAACTGAACTTAGAATATTAAGTAAACAACAAAAACAATATTAAAAGAATTAAATTTTTAAAAAAAGTTTCGGTAACTTTGGTTAGCAAACTGACAACGTTTTCAACAGAGTTGTGTAGTTATTGACTTCGATACCCCTCCAAAGTTCACGACTAGCATTACTCCCCCTTCTCAGCACCGACTGATGACTCTGTATATAGTTCGAAAGTCCCTGGTGGAAACGTCTTCTCGGAGCTAGTGCCACAAGTCCTCCTGAAGATTATCTTCATTTTGAATAAGATAAGGTAGTTTTCATTGTTCCTTGACATCCCTCCCCCAGGTATGTGTGTCGACTCTTTGTAAAGGGTTAGTTTGATGTTTTGTTAATTATTTGTTTTTGAAGTACACAAGAAATGCAAAATGAATTGTAAGAGAATTGCTAAATACACAGAAATAAAGTGACGCGAGCGACTTCCGGATAACATTTCTTAATCACCAAAATAAGGTAAAGAAGGTTGAACGATTAGGACAACAGTTGATAAAGATAGAAATGGCTGTTGGCGATTGTCTCTTTGGAGTTGCCACTGGAAGATGTCCAACTGACAGAACCCTTGAAACTCGGTTGGGCCAATGTCACGCGATAGATTCGGAGGGGCGGGGGGAGAAACGTTTATCGGAATTTAAAAAATGCTATGGTTATATGCCAATGGGAAATGTGTGAGCGCGCGCGCGCAAAAAGCTATGCTGACAACAGCTGCGCGTACCATTTTTATTACATGTTTATGTAATATGGTTAAATCCGTGTAAAATGCAAAGTATAAATGTTACACGCAGAATAAATGCATATTACGTACTAATAAAGTTATTTTACGTATTTTGTCGAGATTTCAGTTTCGTCATTATTATTTTCAATAAAATCAGCATCTTTTGTTCATGTTCGGAAAATATGCACAAATATTGTGCACTGTTTGTTCAACTGTTGACAACAATCGTTATTTAAATACTGTACGTTGAAATAGGTATACATTCGCATGTGTGTTGTGTGTTGCATCACAGTTACATCTGTATATAAGGTACGACATAATATTTACAGTTATTTAAATGCTACTACTACTGCTGCTACTACTAACTACTTCTACTACTACTACTGACTACTGCTGCTGCTACTACTACTACTACTACTACTACTACTACTACTACTACTACTGCTACTGCTGCTGCTACTGCTTCTGCTACTGCTACTACTGCTACTACTACTACTACTACTACTACTACTACTAATACTACTAATATTTACAGTTATTTAAATGCTACTACTACTGCTGCTACTACTAACTACTGCTACTGCTGCTGCTACTACTACTACTACTACTACTACTACTACTACTACTACTACTACTACTTCTTCTACTGCTACTACTACCATCTGACCCAGTTGCTCAGTGCCCATGGCAATTTTAATGCCTACCTCCCCCAGAATGGGAAAGGTGCAAAGCCCAGCATGCCAATATGGTGACTCTCCCCATGAAGATGCCTTGCACACTTGGAATGGGACCGCATTTCTGCATTTATCAGTGTGTCCTAGTAGAAAAGATATGACGGGACCAACCTGCACACAACGGGCAGTAGAAGACAAGGGACAACTAGACGAAGCCCGATAAGGGCGCAATATGCTCCATCCTGAAGTAGTACGCTACGTGGTTCCAGGATGGATATGAATGTCTGAATTAGAGGTGGGGGTTTCAGTGGGTTAGAGTCCAACTCACCACGGAACATACGGTTTCCTCTGAAAATAAAGCGTATAAAATAAATAAGTTTTCCCCCTCCTAAAAAAAAAATAAATAAATAAACTACTCCTGTTACTACTACTACTACTACTACTATTTCTACTACTTCTACTACTACTACTACTACTACTACTACTACTACTACTACTACTACTACTGCTACTGCTACTATCAAATAATAATGATAACAATAATGGGGTCTAACAATAACAAAGACAAAAGAACAGATAGTGTGAATAGTGCAGTGTGACAGAAATAACGGTAAATTATAACCTGCCTGTGTGTGTGTGTGTGTGTGTGTGTGTGTGTGTGTGTGTGTGTGTGTGTGTGTGTGTGTGTGTGTGTGTGTGTGTGTGTGTGTGTGTGTGTGTGTGTGTGTGTGTGTGTGTGTGTGTGTGTGTGTGTGTGTGTGTGTGTGTGTGTGTGTGTGTGTGACTCCGTTGTCGTGTTTAATTACCGGTATTGTGTGTGTATTCGTGTCATTGTTTACGTATACTCCGCGCGCACTCACACAGACACATTATTGTACCCAGTTAATGACGTCATGACACGCTTGGTTTTACTGCGGTAGTACTACGTTTTTATTTTAGTCCATACATCAGTTGTTTATAACGTATGGGTCGCCGTAGAAGTTAGTGGGCCGCGAAACATGGCTAATAACGAAATACAGTATATATAATTAAGTTACAGAATCCTTAATTTAGTAGTGACCGTCGATCAATAAATTTTAACGATAGAAAGTTCATACGATGGGAAGGTCAGAAAGTATACGAGGGTCAGTTGAAAAGTTCGCGAAGCGACATCTGTAGCTTAGCGGTAAAACTAAAATTTTTCGTGTGCTGTAAGATTTGTATTTTATGTGAACTCCTGTTAATTTCCAAATCTATCTGTCAATTTATTCATTGTTTAGAAGCTGTTTAAAATTGACGTGTCATGCGTGTTTTGAAAAATCGGACTAAATCAAACATCGTGGTGTGATTCTTTGTTAAAAATTGTTTAGCGCCAACGGAAATTCAAAACGAATTTGTAAATGTGTCAGGAGATGCTGCGGCTTCAAAACCAACGGTTTGTAAGTAGGCACTTGAGTTTAAATGTGGTCGTACGAGCATTGAAAACGTGGACGCCCAAAAAATGCAACAACTCCAAATGCGACAGCCATCTTGCACAACGCACAAGTTCTTGAATTGAAATATGATGGACACGCTCATATGAGATGTCTATGATTTCAGCAACATCATCCACTCCTCAGTCTGCGGTCTTCCAACAGCCTATGAAATTTTTTCAATAATGCCATTTTTTGTTGCACTTTTTGGACGTCCACTGCTGGGATCGTCTTCAGTGCTTGTACTACCATGTTTAAATTCGAGTGTGCCCCACTTACCGTTGTTTCTGAAGGTGCAGCATCTCCTAATACATTTACAATTTCGTTTAGATTTTCCATTGGCGCTAAAAGGTTTTTAACAGAGAATTCATCACAACACGATATTTGATTTTGTGGATTTTAAAAACACGCGTGACAGCTGGTATAAAGTGAATAAATTGACACATATATCTGGAAATTAACAGGTGTTCACGCGAAATGTAAGTCTTGCAGCACACGAAAGATTTTAGTTCTACCACTGAACTATAGATGTCGCGCCGTGAACTTTTCAACTGACCTTCGTAACACAAGTTTTAAATTATCTGTGTTGAAGTTCTGTAAAGTAATGGCGATACCTGTTCTTACATACGCTAGTGAAACATGGACGATAATTGGGAAAGAAAAGCAGCATATACATACGCTGAAATTAATTTTATTACGGCAGGTGAGTCAAGGGATCATCTAAGGGATCGAATGGGTAATAAACATATAAGGGCCGAACTGGGTATATTCTCCATCTATGATAGGTGGAAGAACGAAAGCAGCAGTGGATGGAGCACGTCTAGAAAATGGACCACCAGAGGCCTAGTAAAGCGCGCTGTAGACTACAAATCAGTTGGAACAGATCTGTGTGTAGGCCCTGGAAGAGATGGCTGCAGTGAAGATGGAACAGGCTAAAAGCCTACACCGTGAAGTGACGACGACGACGACAACGATGTTTCGACAATATTTATTGTCATCATCAGGACAATTGTTGTTGAGTTGTTACAACGCCCCAAATACACAACAGTTTGCTAAACCTCCCTAAGTCTTCCATTGTTAAAATTACAGAGTAATATGTGTTGAAACTCCCGATATGTCTTCTTCTTCTCCTCCTCTTCAAGGATTAGGTTATATAAACCTGTTCCGCCACCCATCTCATCCTCGGACGACCCACGTTTTTCTACCAATGGCTTTATAGTTCAGTGCCGCTTTCCGCAATCGATCCTCTGTCATCATTTGCAGATGATCCCACCATTTTTTCTGTAAATTGAAATAATTTCATTTATGTCCTCTACTTCGAGTTCTGCTGTGATATCTTCATCCCTTATTCTATCTTGTTATAAATCAAATCAAATCAAAATATAACATGTTCACTTTAGCTATTATATTACACTATGCTTATTGGCCTCAGACGCAACGTTGCCACGTTTAATGTTCCAGTCTTCTACTAGAGCCGGCCGTGGCTTTTTGCATGAAATACAGAAAGTTCGGCAAGTTTCTAGGATTGGTTTCTCGACTCATAATCTTACTGAATACGAGTGTAAACAAATCGTCGCAAAAATGGGTAAATGTTTATGACTCCCATTATTATCGTTATTAACATCATCATCGTCGTCGTTATCATTTGAATCGAATCTCTGGCCTTGCCTTACCGTTGACCCGCCGTGTCGCTTCTATTCAGGTTTCGTTTACACGTGGTGTCACGATAATTTAATCACACGACCACCGTGCTGCCGGGTTAGTGTAATGCGTATAAAAACGCTAAACATTGGTTCGTGCCAGTTGTCATTAAATAAATACCACACCATTTGAGTTTGTTTATGTCAGAGATTCGCGTACCGTGTCGAAAACGAAATTAACTAAATGCGTCGTCGAAACGTGTTTCGTCAAGGAAAGGTCACCAGACAGCTACAAGAAACATCGCACATATTAAAAGCCCGTTAAAGGGCCGATTAAAAAAATTTGCTGTCAAACATCGAGACATTAAAGGATCGTTTGTTATAAATTCTGGCAGTAGCTGCCGCCCGCAAACTGATTAATCGTTTGACTACAGTTATGTAAACTGGAGCAAGGAGTGAGCGGGATATTACGAGGTGAATGCGACACAGACCCGTGACCCTTCTCGTCGATGGTGGGCGCCACTGCCACCTATATCTTTACAACTGATTACTAAACGATAATCAGATCGAACGTGTGGGTTGTTTTCCGAAAGGAACAAAGTGCTTTAAAAAATTGTTTAAATTGACCGAAGATTCAAATTAATCTCCGATTAGCAGGGAAAGGAAAATTGTAGAAAAATAGTTTATTATATAATTTGTATCATAAGCTCACACGCCAGGTGTCAATATTATTAAATCGATTATGAACCGGAGTGTTAGGCCGTTGTCGGTTGCTATTTACTAGCGGACATCGTCGGCAACGTTTCGAATCCCACCCTCGGGGATCTACTTCAGGCCGCAAAAAGAACGATATGTGACTGTTGCTCTTACCCGAAAAAGTTGTCGGGTATCTTTCAGCCAAGATCCGCAGTAACTATTTCACAACACTCTGTCGCTTTTTGCTGCCTGAAGGTGATCCGCGAGGGTAGAATTCGAAACGTTGCCGACGATGTCGCTATTAAATAGCAACCGACAACGGCCTAACACTCCGATTCGTAATCAATTTAATAATATTTTATTATTAACAAAACGGCCCTTGTTATTTATTTTATTACTTTGTTATTTATATTTTATTATTATTTTTATGTTTGTATCAAATTTGTGCATAATCGTCACCCACAAGAAGGTAATTATCGTTACACCAGCTTTTGCAGTCGCTCGTTGAAAAACGCTGCCGCTAGAGGTGACGTCATTAATGAGATCTTCACCGGTGTCAAAGCGCTGGGTAGCTACCCTCACCTTTATCGGGAAGACACGATGGCACACTCCTGTCCGGCTGTGTACAGGTCTCGATTCGGCACGTGCACGATCGTCCACTATTTCTTCGAATTCAAGGCTTTTTCAAGCAGAGGCGTACTTGAGGGGGGGAGGGGACGAACAGGACCAGACCCACCCCCCAAGATTATCGAAAAAAGTTGACGACTTTTTTTAGTTTCTTAATTTTTAAGCTACATTATTTTTTCATCTGTGTAGTCTAATATAGTAGTAACTCATTCTTAAATATACAAACAGGTTTATTACACAGCATTAGCATGTTCGTTTGAAATATAAAATACAGAAAAACCAATTCAGTCAGTAAGTATTGTCTAAACAATGTTTCAATATTTTTATTGTTTCACCGTTTACTTTAATGGGATTGATTCAGAATGTTATCACACGTTTTTCAACCACTTTAAGATAATAATATTGATTAGTCTTAGCTAGTTTTTGTTTTGTATGAAGCCGACTCGACCGGGCCACCCCTCTTTCTAAGGTCAAATTCTAGATACGCCAACTGTTTTCAAGTACCCGGATCTGGTCTCTGGCCCATACCGGCGAGCGGCGAACTCTTATCGACGTCTCGGCGCCTTTGATCCGACGGCGATTGGCCGGGGCAACAGCAATCTACACCTGGTCATTCGGGGCACGGTTCCGCAAGATCTCGGCACCTCCGGACGGTTTCCCTACCCCCTTTCCGACGCTGCGTCGTCCATAGGTGGTCCATAGTCTCGAATATACCCAGCAAACGATGGGTCGTTTAAACGAATTCCACCACGAACCTTATAGCTGGTGGGAGAGGCACTGACAGGATCCATGTTTTGTCGGCCACTACTGAGACAAAAATAAAGAGAATGGACCGATCTAGCAATGTGTGTGTAGCATTTGCGTGTAGCAAGGAAAAAAGTATACAGGTCGCTACAGTGAGGTTGTTTCTGTGATAACCATTTTGTGTATATCAGTCAATGGGAGGTTGATTTTAGAATAGTTTCGGTAATACACATGTACCATGTACCATGTGCTTACTTTTTGGGGGGGGGGGAATTCGCCCTGTAGTGACAACCCATCTTTACGGACGAGTCGCCTCCGGGCGGTCGAGAGCCTATCGACCACACCAACGCCCCTCCAAGCTCCTACGAGCGATTCCTTAAGGCGCGCCTTAGGCCTGGAGACTGGCTGGAGCAAGACCTTGGATCATCTGCCCCCATGTCATACATGCTACATCGTGTATTCGTGGTCTGTTCAATGACACCTTGTACCGAGCGAACGATCGAGCTGCACTGTAAAAACCTGGTGTTCATCGGGCTCTGGCCTGGACTACGCAAACGCGAGACGCCCCGTGCATCTTCTGTCAGCCTGTTTACTTCATGGGGAGGCCACGTGTTATGCTTTGGAGATCGAAGTTAATCGGGAAACAGCCTCCATCTTCAATCTCACACCCAAAACGTCTTCCCTTCCGTTTTTCCGAATTGTATTTTCCATGTAAGTAGTGTCAGGATTTTCTCTTCGAGTTCGACTCTTGCTTACTAAGCTCTCAGTGATTGAGACTCCAACCCAAATCGATCTTTTATTAACAGAATTAACACTGTTGCACACCACTATAGAAAAATTATTCCGATTTGCGCTTTCAAGCTTCACAGCTCATCATCAGATCGGCCTGGTGATCAAAGCTGTGCTGCTTGAAAGCGCTAACGGAATAATTTTTCTATAGTGGTGTGCAACAGTGTTAATTGTGTTTGTGATTATAACCATTTTATTATAACCACTTATAACACAACTTTCTTAATTAAAAAAACGATCTTTTATTCTTTATATTAATTTCTCAGTCCGTTTCATTCTTAAATTTTAAAAAACATGTAAATTGGTGGAAAAATAAACAAAAATTCTATCGTGCTACAGTTTCAGGACATAATGTTTTCCGCTATTTAAAAGTATGATTTCAATCTGATAAAGCAAAGTGTTTTTGAACGTTTGTGGACACGTTTCTTGTCACCCCAGACCTTATTTCAGCAACTACCTGTTATTTTAATAACTGATTTCTAATTCAAGAATTTGGTGATTATGACAATAAAAATTGTAATATGTAAGGCCAAAACAAGAAAGAGTTTTTTTTTATAGTAAGCTCGGCTGAATAATTCTTCAAAGTTTTAGCTATAGTCTGAGCCAGTACGTACAGTCTGGACTAATGCAGTGTGTATATTTTATTTACTTGTACATCATTATATTGTACAGTACTTATTGAAGTGTTTGTACAGTGAATGTTAAATAAAATAAATTAATTCAAATTTTAATATAACGTGGCGATAAAACACGTTAAAAAGTAACCAAGATTACAATAATTGCTCACGTGGTGATGGTGAAGTTCACCAGATTGCGCCACTTGTCTTTGTCTTGAGCAACGCGACTTGTCTTGGTCAATCATTCGCTCGCGTCAGTCTACGTACGCCTTTCAGTCTGCTAACGTATTCTCTTTACTTAACGTCCGTTAAGGCCTTTCCCTTGTAAAATAATAAGGAAAACATTTTCTGCCTTCACGTCATTGGAAAACCATTATACTGTTCCTTTAGTGACGGTAATATCCCAAGCTAGGGTTGCAAGACGCCAGGTGTTTGGTTTTTACAGTTTAGTCCGGCTAAAATAAGCATGTCCGGCCTGTCTGGATTTTGTTAGGCTTTTTGTCTAACTTTTCGCGAGTATTATGATGAAAGTATAGTACATTTTTATACCAGAAAAAGGTACTAGATCTGAAAAAAATGTACTTATTAGATTTGTATTTCCTTTCCTTTTAGTATGTTTAGGCCTTTTATGGGTAGTTTTACAGTAACCCCGTGATATTGGTAATTTCAAGATTGGTTGATGTGATAATATGATGTCTCGTTTCTTCGGGTTGAGTCGCACCTTGTATTTTACTATTGCCCCCTACACTTCGGCACATCTGTGTTTGCCATCTTCAGGTAGATTCCTCCTCCTGAATGAATGACTCTGTCCTGTAGAGAATTCTACTTTGAGCCAGAACAGCAGACCAGACAGATCTGCCGAAACTATGTGCGGATAACAGCAAAATACAACGCGGGACTCAATCCGGAAAAGACGCACGATATATACACGAACGATGGACTCAGTCCGGAAGAGATACACGATATATACACGAACGAGGGACTCAGTCCGGAAAAGATACACGATATATACACGAACGAGGGGCTCAGTCCGGAAGAGATACACGATATATACACGAACGAGGGAGTCAGCCCGGAAGAGATACACGATATATACACGAACGATGGACTCAGTCCGGAAGAGATACACGATATATACACGAACGAGGGACTCAGTCCGGAAGAGATACACGATATATACACGAACGAGGGACTCAGTCCGGAAGAGATACACGATATATACACGAACGAGGGGCTCAGTCCGGAAGAGATACACGATATATACACGAACGAGGGAGTCAGCCCGGAAAAGACACACGATATATACACGAACGATGGACTCAGTCCGGAAGAGATACACGATATATACACGAACGAGGGACTCAGTCCGGAAAAGATACACGATATATACACGAACGAGGGGCTCAGTCCGGAAGAGATACACGATATATACACGAACGAGGGAGTCAGCCCGGAAGAGATACACGATATATACACGAACGAGGGAGTCAGTTCGGAAAAGATAAATGATATACTCGAACGAGGGACTCAGTCCGGAAGAGATACACGATGTATACACGAACGAGGGAGTCAGCCCGGAAGAGATACACGATATATACAGGAACTAGTGAGTCAGACCGTAAGAGGAACATAATATATACACGCGCGCGCGTAAAACATTGTGTAGATAAACAAAAAAAAAGTTTTAAAATATATTACTAGTGGAATATGTCAGTGTGAGAAAAGTAAACATTGATGAAGGTTAACAGCACACGACAAGGATATAGGTACTACCAAAAACATGGTTAATTGATTTTCAGAGACTCGGTCTGAGAGTCTGAACGTAACAACAATGGTTTGCACTTAAACGAGGAATGTAAAATATTTAAGTTGAACAATTGTTTGCGTGCCTCGGAGGGCGTATCCAAGGTATACCGGTGTCACTTGGTTAATTACCCGCGATTACGGCTTCATTGACACCGCGCACGTCCCTGTACGACGTTTGTTAGGATCCTTCCTGGTGTGTAACGCCCATCGTTATACTACTCTACACGCTTATCTACAGTCCTCCCTTAAACTGTTCCGTATGTAGGACAATGAGAAAATTCACAACAAACAAGTTGACCATATCGAAGAAACAAAATTACAGCAGTTACCCGTTGTGACAAAATATAGTACAGTATTTAAAAAAAAGTGGAGGATACATCGGATAGTAAAAACTAGCACTGAGAGTTTTCCCTTATCTCACAAAGGAGTCCCCACTCATTGCTCACTAAACTGACCCTATACATACTGACAGACACAGCCCAAACGTGGTGGCCACTTCTCCCTGACGGTGTAAAGCGCAAGCAGGAACAGTTCCGTCCGAATCCTGTCCAACTCGCCCTGCTTCGTTTGCAATCATTCCATCAGGACGGGTTTCCGTCCATCAACGATGGAAGAGTTCGTCTTCAGACTATCTGTGACCCACTTTTTCGGCGCGGCACGTTCCCCCCGCACCCACACCTTCGTGATCTGGCCAGGGACGAAGGTTCCCCGTGCCACATCGTAAAGTGACCCCACACTCTGCTGGACGACCCCCACCCATAGTATCCTATGTAGGGCCCTTCTCCTCAGAGAGCCACTACCTCTCCCAGAAACCTACCAAAACATAATCCCGAACCCCGAACTGCCCTGAATGTCTGTCTTACCCGCTCGTGACCTCAGCGGGGCTGTCTCATGTCAATTGTGCAAGAGCTTTCTTTTATGAGGCGCCCGCCCCGGATACACGAGCTGGTGTGGGCAGACCACCGAATGAATAAGTGGAGAGAGACTTCCAACAATGAAGGAAAGAGGAAAGCTGATAACTATGAAACGTACAAGAATTACAACAAAATTCTAAGATGAAGACAGACGTATTGCGTAAAAGTATCGTGTTTTAGCCGGTAAGCCTGTAACAACAAGTAAAGAGACTGATAGGGGTTGATCTGTTGTTAAATACTCTGTACGCTGATTGTATGAAAACATATTTAAAAGTTGTTAAGTATTGTTCGAAATTATGTTGAACGTTTAAGTGTGGAATATTTAGATTTACAAATAATTGCTAATTAAATTCTGTGTAATTTATTTCAGTTTTAGAATTCAAAGATATTTAAACAATATAATCTATTTTACAAAAGAAATTAAATCAAATTTTCTGCACTGGTTTATATAAATCTAAAGCGGCCTAAATCGGTTTGTTTCATCGTGTGATTCGAATAGTTTCTAATTTCTTACCAATAATACAGATATTCTTTTAGACGAAGCGTGATAATTTATTATAAATCCCCGGATGCCACCGCGATCCACAGCGTACCTAGAATTTGGTCTTGTTGGGGAGGGGATGTCCGGCCGACTCCGGAATTATATATATAATTGGCTGAATTGTCTTCCTATATTTTATATTTCAAACGTACGTGTAAATGCTGTGTAATAAACCTACTTGTACGTTAAAAAAAAGAGTTACTAGTATATTAGAGTACACAGCTGAAGATATAATAAAATTGACTAAAAACTAAGAGATTAACTAACAACATTCGTCAACTTTTCCCGACCTCTGGGGTCCTGCCCCAAATAAACGCCCATGCCGCGGTCCACTCAACAACGGCGATGTTTTATTGGAACTTAACCCCCGGATTGGCTTCGTCATATTCCACATAATGTGAAGCTATTGATCGATGTTAACCTAGTGTGTAAAGCAATGAATATCTAAGGTCGTACAATTTATAATTATAATTAATCATCTTTGTAAGTTACAGCAGCTGAGAAAGATTAGTCACTCGCGTTATTTGTCTCAGTGTATTATTGTGAGATAAACATTTATTGGGAAATAATTTAACTGTTTTTATTAATTGCACATGAAATTAGTGTACATTACATTCTGTTATCTAAAGTTGATAATGCGAATGCGTGTGAAGATGACGCCGATGACGGACGCCAAAGTCATCTGCCACGTGCTCGTATTGTATAACACCTTACATAACAACACTGAAGATCTAAAAATAGAGAACTGTCGCGAGCTCGCCGAAGGGAGGCTGTAGACGAACAGATAAAGTGGTACATCGTTCTTCCCCCTCTCCCTCTCTCTCTCTCTCTCCCCTGTATTGTCTCTTCCGCTACTGGAAGAGAGTAAGAACTTAAACCCGAATTAGAACCGGAATAGTTAGTTGTTTGTTATATATTAATTATGAAATATAATTTGCATAATTATAGGTGTGAATTATGGACAACAACCAAGAAACAAGACAGTAAAATACAGGTGTCGGAAATGGCGTTCTTAAGAACAGTTAAAAGGTGTTCGATACTCGACCGTATAAAGAGTCCATAACAGAAGAGTTACAAGTGTTTAACTTGAATGAAAAATTAAAAATTACAAACAACGGTGGAAAGAACAGTTAGAAAGAATGTCAAATTCCAGACTGGGCAAACAAATCTAGAAATGCAAACCTATAGGACACAGGTGCGTCAGTAGAACCCAGGAAGATATGGATGGAGGCAGCACCTTGCCTATGCCGTGTTCCATTTCGTTGCCGTGCCTGGTTTCCTTGAATCCGTTATAAGCCGAGGACAATGCATTGGCTGTTTTTTTTTCGGTAGAGTCGCTAGTCTCAACTCTACTTGTTTTGACCGGGCTTTGGACCAACAACGACTCTGACGAGCTGCTCAATCGCACCAGCAGTAGCGCGAAACGCGAGTCCGCAGAGTGCTGTTAAAATATGTATTTCGTTTTTCTTCATTCAACAATCTTTATGACTTTATAGCCTTCTCATGGCCCCACATCTTCCCTGGGGCCCTTATGCTAGAACACTTTCCGGACCCCCTTTGCTGTTCAAAACCCCTCTTCTAAAAATATTACCAACAATTTAAGTACTCCTGGGTAGATATCGGTTTGACAGCTTTGATCCTCTCACTCCGCCTTGTTTCAGAGCGGCTCTGTAGCGATAAAGGAATGTGCTTTCTCAAAACTTCCCAACGTGCAGGGCTACTAGAGAAAAATTAGTAAAGACTTGCAACATTTATGAAAAATGTCATCACATCTGCATTGAGTTTTGCAGCATTAACACCCACACGGTGCAAGGAATGCGCCCCACGTGCTGACAATATTGTGGATTCGTTCTTTTCAAGAACTCTATTTTGTACTCCTTTAATTGCTCCCCGCATAGTTGCATCGTTATCATAACCCTGAGAGCGACAATCTTGTAGTGGGATGTTAAGGCTATCTAAAGTGGAAACAATCTCCTTGGTTTTGCTGGTCTTAAAATACCGTGGTCTTTTGTGCTTATACTAACCAATTTACTATATTTGTTGCTTTATCATTATTGATGTGATTTATTTAGATTGTTCTTTATATATAAAAGAAAATAATAATAATAATCTCTAAAACAATTTTCTACCACAAATTTACTTAAATCGGTCACATTTTAAAGTCACAGTCTATAAATGTTGTTGATTTTCAATTTTTTTTCCACAGGCCCGGGCCCCTATGCCACGGCATACGCTGCCCCCCCCCCCTTAAGGGGGCCATGAGCCTTCTGCTACCTACTATCGGACCATAAAGTTTTAATGGGTAAACGTAATATTAAAAGTGTAAGTAATAATTAGATGCATGGAGAAATTTGTAAAACAACTAACTAACTGATGATTTCCGGTATCTCGCTTGTTACTTTATGCTGCCGGCAGTATATATAGAATGAGATCCGGAACTACGTATGTGTAGCATACTCTGTATTTTTAGCGTTCAAATACGCAAGGTGCCTTGACAAACAGATCTACTTGTCAATACCAGACGTTATCAGTGTGTTTACGTTACGCTAACGGTCAAGGCGGACGGCGGCTACCTTGCCTTGCCTTGCCACACTGATAACGCGCAGCCTCCACGTCAACTAAACCGCATATATCCAATTGTATACTATAGGCCTACTGCTGGTTCGTATATTTATTTAATATTAACTCCAACGTTTCCGGCATCACGCACATAATTATTAGTTCTTTCTACAAATGTAAAATTTATTTGCCTAACCCACAGTTTTATGCCGTTAAATATTACCATCTGTATAACTCTGCTAATATGCTCACTCAACTGAAGAATTCGTACTTATTATCTAATACATTAGTAAAGCAATCACGTACAGTATTGCAATTCTTGCAGCCCCCGTTCTTACAGACTACTTTATGGCTGTCCCAGTTTCTCTTATCTCAGAGGTATGCTTATACGTTGTGAAACTATATGCGATAATATTCACTATCTTTCACTATTAATATTGTTATTATTTTACATATTATGTATTACAATATAATTTATTTAATATTATGTATATTATTCAATATGGTTTTTTCTGCAAGTAGTCTCTTACGTTCTTGTCGTTTCAATACCTGATGCACGTTTCACTGAAACACATCAGCATCATGAGAGGCTAGTAAACGGTGACGTGTTTAAGTAATTTAAATAATCATTTACAAGTTTCTGTCTTGCAATCTTGCAAGTCGCAGTTTGTGAATATCGCTTTCCGGTATTATAAAGGAACAATTATCGGCACTCGTCTCCAGAAACTGTGAATTATTTGCTATATGCATCACGCCTATTGTATCGGATGTAATTATTGTTAAATACGGAGGAAACCTTTTCCTTTGTGCGAACAGTACGTGAATTATTGAAATACTCGTACTACTGTGTTCCTGAAAATAGATTACAAGAAGAAGAAAAAGAATAAGATAAAGAGGAAGAAGAACAAGAAGAAGTATTAATTAAATCGGTTTCATTGAAAGGAATAGTCTACTAAGTTTATTAATCTTAGTGGCGCACACCAAAATTTTAACAGTTGTTTCGTCTTAAAACATTTGATTATATGTTTGCTATTTTTTGTTTTATTCCAGTTCGATATTTTAAATAAATGACAGGATTCGATTATGTGGTTGTTGGTGAGTGGAGTGAACAATTTGTTTATATGATTTTAGAGGTTTTATGTGTGTTTACAATTAGATTGTTTTTGTTCTTTTGTAATGTAATATTTTAAGATTCCCGATTCCCGATATTTTTGTCAGCAAAACAAAAACGTCAAAACTGTATTCCTTTCATACTATTATGACGTTGAAAATTTTTAGTATGTTAATGTATAGGCCTGCATAGCGCACGCAGATAAAACACAAATTCTGTTCCGTGTGTTGTCGGCTTAACTGTATTTACTGAGCCCCGACAGAATTTACTAACAAATTGTAAAAATAAGTAGTATTCTCCCTGAGCTGCAGAATTCGCTCACTATTCAAACGAAGTAAATTTACGTATTATTACATCAATTTCGATGGGAAAAATTACAGGACTCTCGATTTCTCTAATATTTCTTTAGTACCTAAAATAACAATTGTAGCGCACATAATCATACAGTAAACGCTAAAAGTTCGAAACATTCGAATTTTGGTTACGGTTTCTTTTAGCCTGACACCTTGGTAGATTTTCACAATTTTTTTCAAATTTTTCATCTCATTTTTCGGCTCTGGGGTCTAAAAGTTTTGAAAGTTTCAAAAACAAACACTACACTATACTCAGGTTATGGTTTAAATTCAATTTAATTCGATACCACCACACGGTTTGTGCGGTTTCCTCACAATTTTGACTCTCCCATATTTTTGCCTTCTGCCCCCCTGTTTGTAAGGAATCAGTCTGGAAAACAATAAAGTTTGATAGGATTCAAGTATGGACACGCGTGCTAAGTTTTACGAAAATCGGTTGATGCGTTCAAAACGTGTCGTGAGACATGCCCTAAATATAGGCCTACTGATAAACAGACAGACAAATCCCAAAACAGTCGACTGAACACTGAGAACTCGCGTCGCTCCTTCATTCAGTAGATTTTTTTTAAATAAATATTTTCACCAAGAAGCCGCTTTTTGTCAAGTCTCGTCCATGTAATGAGGAACAGTGTGCATTTTCTTTGTTTGGAGACTATTTTGAAATGAGATTTTAAAATTCAGTTGATTTGTTCGTGATTTAATGACGTCCAATATAATGGGCTACATTTTCTAAACCTCACTACGACAAATCTTTCTGACTTACTCATTCAGTTTACTTCAGTGTTTGTGCATTTGACAAACTTTCTGGGTTTTCCTAAAATTATACGGCAGTAATCGTACTATAGACATGTAGGCCTGTAGTAGTTTAAATAAATCGTTTGCTTCTCTGAGTACGATAATGTTATTACTTTTGCAGACAACCGCATTTCGTATTACAACGCACGCACACACACACACTCGCACACACACACACACATTTATTGTTTGTAATCTAAAGTGAATTGAAACTATAATGTATCACAAGCTGTGATACCAGGAAAAAGTACTAAAAATATATTGCCTTAGAGTCCGTAAAATTAATGACAATCAGCAGTCATAGTGATCGTTACAATTTATGTTAACTGTTATGTGTTGCGAGAACACGCACATATGGCTCTACCATACGCGGTTTTGCAATAAATGTTTATTCTGCAGAAGCATTCATACATATTGTGTCAGCCTGACAATGTCTTCACCTTAGTTATGACTGTAAGGTAGTCATACTTTAACGACTAAAACGTTTTATGCTGAAAAATGTATCTTCAACTGATGTCATGTGCAAAGTATACTTGATACCATTTTACGCAAGGTCTGGACAAATTATTTCCGTAACCAACAATAAGGCCTAAACTAAATACGTCATGGTTCCGACTCTCATTTTTATTTCTTAAACTAATGGTTTTTAATTTTTTTAATTTACTGCCTGCTAATATTGAACAGATAAACAAGATTAAATTACTTCAAACAAATTTAAAGCTTGGTTGTTTAGTAAAGATAGTATTGATTATTTAATTAAAATAAAAATGTAGTAGTCTTCTGAGACGATGCAAAGCTAAAATTTGGAAGCAACCCAGGATAATAAGAATTTTAGATATGAATGTCGGTTAATTTCTGATTGATTAATTTGTTATTTCTGATTCTGTATTATTTGTTGTAGTTTGGTTTGTTTTCTGAATTATAAAATTAGGATTAAGTGCCAAAACACCTTCATGTTCATATCGTTGAGAAATCTGTTTTGTTTATTAAACGGCTAATACTGACGTACACTTTAACACCATCGTATTGCTATCCATGTATTTTGTTTATTATTATTATTATTATTACTTTTTTTTTGTATGATGCACACTCACCAACCATCATATACTGGAATAGGTGGTTGGTTTAATTTCCTATTGAAATTATAATAAAAATGTGTGTTTCCTTTTATGAAAAAAAATACAGTGGAAAACGTTTAACGCAAAATGACAGGGACCAACTGTTTTTTTCGCGTTAACCGAATTTCGTGTTAACAGACTTTCGTGTCAAACGGACAAAAAGTAAAGAAAATGAGATAAATGAACAAATACTGTATAGATCACTTACTATGTAGCAAAATAAAGCAATAAACGATATTCAGAAGGTAATACACATAAACGTTTTACGTATCCTCCTGAATAATTTCTACTTATTTTTTGAGAAAAAATATGGTTAATTTTTCTTGAAATTTAATATCCACGCACTGTAGCTGTTATTCACTTAGTCTTACGATTCAGGTTTTGTTGTACAGTAATATACTATGTCTTTAAAGTTCCTATAATGACAATGTTCAATTCTTTTTAAAATAATCATGGAACGATAACATTAGAAGCGCTCTGGACAGAGGGAGGACTAGCAGAAGGTCAAGCCTTTACCAAATATGAATAGTGATTAAAACTTTAGAAGTCGAAAGGCGTTGAAGGACTTTCCAGAACCGAAACACGTTTTTGGCTTTCTTTTGTAGTAACAACATAACAGCAACACAATACATAGCGTCATTGACATTACTGTGCGTGTGTGCCCACGCGCGCTATAACAAATTTAATCGGTAAGAAATAAGATTATTATAAAATTACAAGAGACCACGGGCAGAAAACTCCAAACGTTTTCTTCACAGTTAGCGGAACGTTCTGTATTGTTAGTTATTCGGTATAAACAAACTGCAAACGAAAATGAGTTTGATACACACGGTTCTAAAAGTTTATCATATTTTAAAATGACAAGCATTCACTTGACTAAACAATTTCTTTAAATATTAATAGTGATTATGTTTACGCCAGAATTTGGCAAAAACGATCATTAGTGATTGCTGATTGAACTTTTTTTTAGATCAAAGTTCGGCTATACCAGTAGTCAGTAGGCAAATAATTCTAACACGTAAGAGAGTACAGTGTGTTTACGTTATTATTGTATAAGCCGATTGTAAATACCTGCCTCGTATGTACGTGTGTTACTCAAACAGCGTATCTAACTAATTACCAAGCGGCCGTGCATTAAATATTTAATGTTCTGTAATTAACTTCGCCTGCATTCCATTTCTCGGTATATTCCTAACCTTGATATATTCCATAAAACACGTACATATCAGAACACGTTAAATTAGCAGTATCTGCATTTTTCTGTTCGTTTGGGCACTAAAAGTAATTTAATATGTTTTTTTAAAGAGATTTTTTACATGAAATGATTCCACGTCCAAATTACGTTTATTTACGTCCAATTTTCTAGTAATTATTACAATCGAGGAGACCAATAATTATGGTTAAAGTCATGGCCAATGTAAATTTATACGCTGACGTGGATAAATGTGCGATATCAAAGATGAACATTGTATTCGAAGAATTTTATCGTCCATTTTTTTACTTCCATGTTCCATAAGGAGTGGAAGTATGGTGATGGCGAAAAAAAATCGTGTTCGAGATAAGGGCTGATTGTACTACCCTCAAAACATGAAGAAAAGTCATTTTTCGAAAAATGTCTGTGTGTCTATCTGTGTCTGTGTGTAGAGTTTTTTTCTATGGCAAACGATAACTGCCGCACATTCAAACAGAATCAAATAATTGTTTGCATACGTCCCTGAATTGTAGAGGAATCAAGGCCTATTGATTTTGGTGAATATCGGTTAAGAGAAAGGGGTAGTTTACCTGCAACATTTTATGTTTTAACAAGGGTAATTTTTTATGCCTAACTGCCGTAAATTCAAGCAGAATCAAATATCACTTCCATGTTCCATAAGGAAATGGAAGTATGGTAATGGCAAAAAAAATCGTGTTCGAGATAATTGCAGATTCTGATTGTCCTACCCTCAAAACATGAAAAAAATTCATTTTTCTAAAAATGTCTGTGTGTGTGTCTGTGCGTTTGTAGATTTTTTTTCTATGGCAAACGATAACAGCCGCAAACTCAAACAGAATCAAATAAATTTTTGAATACAGTCCTGAATTGTAGAGTACTCAAGACCTATTGTTTTTAGTGAAGATCGGTTACGGGAAAGGGGTAGTTTACCTGCAACGTTTTATGTTTTAACAAGGGTAATTTTCTTTTATGACGAACGATAACTGCCGTAAATTCAAATAGAATCAGATACTTTTTTACACACTTTCCTGAATTATAGAGTACTCAAGGTCTGTTGATTTTTGTGAAGATCGGTTAAGAGAAAAGGGTAGTTTACCTGCAACGTTTTATGTTTTAAAAGGGTAATTTTATTTTTATGACGAATGATAACTGCCGCATATTCAAAGAGAATCAAATAATTTTTTGCAAACATTCCTGAATTGTGAATTGTAGAGTACTCAAGATCTATTGTTTTTGGTGAAGATCGGTTAAGGGAAAGGGGTAGTTTACCTGCAACTTTTTATGTTTTAACAAAAGTAATTGTTTCTATGACGAACGATAACTGCCGCACATTCAAACAGAATCAAATAATGTTTTGCATGCATCCCTGAATTGTAGAGGACTCAAGATCTATTGATTTTGGTGAAGATCAGTTAAGAGAATGGGGTAGTTTACCGGCAACGTTTTATGTGATGACAAGGGTAATTTTTTTATGACGAACGATAACTGACGTAAATTGAAACATAATCAAATAAGTTTTTGCATACCTCCCTAAATTGTAGAGAGCTCAAGGCTTGTTGATTTTGGTGAAGATCGGTTAAGGGAAAGGGGTAGTTTACCTGCAACATTTTATGTTGTAACAAGAGAAATTTTTACAAGATAATAAATAAACAATAAGGAAATATGGAATGCAAATTTAGAAATTAAATAATTCAATTACCAGGACAAAACAATAACTGACGATGACC
Organism: Magicicada septendecula; assembly: GCA_034769895.1. Lineage (NCBI taxonomy): Eukaryota > Metazoa > Arthropoda > Insecta > Hemiptera > Cicadidae > Magicicada > Magicicada septendecula. Next base: position 373,263,284 of record CM068374.1, on the reverse strand, counting down.
ATAATACCCAGAAGAGACGATCAAAAGAAAAATACAATGTAAATAGTTATTAGTAGACATAAATATAATGTACAAATGTTAAACATAGTATGTAAGAAATAAGACTTTGATTATAGCATTAGACTAGTAAACTAGAGGGAGGTCTGCGAACCTCAAACAGTTATTTTGTGTTAAAACTAAAAAATGTGAGTGACATTAAAATTACTAATGAACTAATAGTAAGCTATAATTACGAAAGTTAAGTGATATAATAATATAAAATAATGAAAGGAACAATGATAAACAATATAAAACCGTGTAGAGTGAAGTAAATAGGAAACGGAGCTAGTGATATAATATACTATGAATAAAACATAAATTATATTAACTAGTGGCGAAGTTACATGGAGGCAATTGAGGCAATGCCTACCCTAAAAAATTCATTAGAATAGAAATTATAAATACGTATAAACTACATAACGTAAAGATTATACATTGTTACTGTGACTCGAATTTATTAAGCCGAAAGGTGCTTTACTGAGCGACCACTAGATGGTGACAGGTACGATTCGGCATAAAGCGAATGAGGCAACGTGAACTTGCCTCAGCGTTTTTTGTTTACATCGTATGTAAGCAATGTGTTGGTGTGATAGGGAAGTGCGGGAGAGGGGGATTGTCCCGTGCTGTACACATAGAGCGTTGAGGCATGTCTCACTTCTGTGATGCAAAAACTTTTATTTTATGTGGTTATTAAAAGTGTTCCTGTTATACCGCTGAACTAACAGATGATCAAGATTGTTATTTGAATTATATGTAACATTAAACATATATAGAAACTAATCAAGTTTAAAAATTTGAAATTCAATCAGTTGTATTATTGTCCATGACTTATACAAGGATTGTTCAATAAAAACACGTTTAGGGCTGTAAAGCATTTTTTATTCAACGATTTTAAAAGAAGTTTCCATTAACATTAAGACATGAGTCCCACTGTTGCACTAAACTGTAGATTCTCTCCTAGTAAAATTCTTATGGCTATTTGCGGAACCATTCGCTAACAGCAAACTCTACCTCAGCGTCCGATTTGAACTACCGTCGTTTTAGTGATTCCTTAAAAAAATTTAAGGTAAGAATTTTGCCTACCCGTTCATTAACTACTAGCTTCGCCACTGATATTAACCAACTAAAGTTGATATAAAAAAGTGTACAATAATTAATATCAGTGAAATCTTACGTTACAAACTTATAATATACGGTAGTGACGAAGAAAAAATAAGATTCAAAGGAATCATATTAATTATAAAATATGAAACCGAACCTGTGACCCATAAATATTCCATCCAAGACCTTAACTGAATGAATTAGTGTTTTGCAAAAAGGAATATTTTGAAACGAGGCAGAACATGTTAATTTTACTGCTGGGCTTTTATACAAATTAATTAAAGATATAAGACGAGATGATCAAGAAAAACTGTTGAAATAACGAGAGGACTACTGTTTTAATTGAATATACCAAAAGCTTGAAGGCCGGAAGCTAAATATCAAGCAAGAATTCGCCAATGAAACTACCAGATTGGTGAGATTGCTCCATAAGGTTAAGGCAAACTATTGAACCAACATTACTTCATTTAAAGAGCGAGTTACAGTGAAACACTATAACAAAGACAACATAAAACATTATAATAATGAATTGTATTTGTACACTATAATTATTAGTATTAAGAGTTCCTTTTTAAATTGTTCTTTTGTATGATCCAAAGGACCCACTATTCCACATACATCCACAACACCCAATTATTGAACCTTACTTATATATATGATGTTTTATTTTATATGTATGACTTGTACAGTACATTGACTTTACTTTTACATTAACCCTGAGATTAACATTTTTCATGTTGTCCAACCGGAATGAGCTACAAATGTTAGAAAGGGACATTGAATGTCAATACAATTAAATCAATGTCAAAGAAAAGAGTAAATAAAAATAATTGAATTTAAGACAAAACGAGATCAGGAGTTTGAGTATTTATTTAACATAGAATTACATTGAGGAAGGGTAAGTTTAGGACTTAAGATAATCACATAAGATTCACCCACAAAAGAGTTTAGTTATAATATGTGCCTCAGTTGTAGAGGATTCAAGGCCTATTGATTTTGGTGAAGATCGGTTAAGGGGAAAGGGTAGTTTACCTGCAACGTTTTATGTTTTAACAAGAGTAAAGTACTTAATTTTGATAAATAAAGTATCCTGAAAAGAAGATCATAATAATCCACTGTAGAAACATAGATGAAATATCTATAAATGAAGAGGCTAGTTGAAGGGGGTGGGGGTAATTTTTATTTATATGTCATGTGTACTACGTTATCGGCAACAAAGAAGTAGTTTCTTGTTAAAATTCCTTTCCGGACTGTTTGGCGTGGTCCAATGTATTCTACAAAACCAGACGTTTCGGCAGTGCTGTCGACTGCCACTATCAGTGAAAATCGAGTGCGCTAACGTGAGGTGGTATACGTTAGTGACCACAGTACTGTGGTTAAGGCTGAAGAAAGAAGTAGTTACTATGGAAATATTTCATTTCGAAAATGATTTTAAATATAAATCTTAGAACACGGAAGTCATGTATGGTTCTCCATACCGATATTTTCTTAATATGATACTACTGCCTGGTCTTAAACAAAACGATACTAATTAGACTATTTTAAATATTCTAAGGCTTAAGTCGGACTATTATCATCGTTAGAAGTTACCGCACAACATTTCCACCGCTAAAACATCTGTGGTGGTCTTCAGGCGTAAGTTCCTCTAAAAAGTTTCATTGGCCACTTCTTCTTCTGCCTGCAGGTTGGTTGGAAAATTTTCTGATTAAATTATTTTCGTGATCAACCAGATCCGCACTCTCTCTGTGTGTTCCTGCATGCATTTTCATTAATCTCCTTGATAAATGTAATATAATAACATCATTAAGGGTTTGATTTGACACAATCATTAAGGGAAATTTGACACATTTTGGAGGGGAAAAGCATTGCATTGATTTTTTTAATTTACATTTTCTAAATCGTTATTTTTTTCTTCCTCCATACTCGTTCGAATGATCTTCTAGTGGGCCTGAAAACGTCCAACAGAAGTTGGTTATGCAGTAAAGTAATCTAGGTAGAGAAACTGTGGTGTAAACGACTGACTCTGAAATTAACAAACTAATCTTTGAGTTTGATGTTGGAAAAAAATTTAAATGACAAGACTGCAGCCGCCAACATACTTTTCCTCATAAAGGAGATTTAGTTGTTAGGTACGGACTATGAAAAAAACAAGAACATTAAACATTGTGTAATTTCTAGGACAATTAAGTTAATGGATTGATATGTGGTCGAGGTTGTTATTACTGTTTTATTTATTATATATATATATATATATATAATAACACAACAAATTAACGTTTTGTAATTTAATTTGGGCATAATGCAATTTAGGTAGCTCCACGTTCTTGGAGCGTCAAAATGTATAACACAACAAATTGCAAAACAAATGTAAATTAATTTGTGCTGTGGCAACATGTATCTAACATTACTGTTAATATGTACCAATTACTGGGGTTTGGGTGTAATCGTAATAAGAGTAGTCATTTATTGAATTTTAACAATTTTTCATCAATTTATTAAAAAAAAAAGCGTTTTTTTTTAAATCTCATTTGCTTCGCTATAAACCTTCATTATTGTTTGCTTAACGTTCAATTGTTGCAGTATATTTATCATAAATAAATCTTATAACCTACAGTAACAAAATTATATTCTACGTCTCTATTTGTTATCTTAAAATTTCGACTGCTCAGTCTGATTTGTGTGCTTTACTGCAGCTTTGTTTTATTTTCTTTATATAACTTTTACTACGTTACTTTATGCATTGCATACATATTAATTATTGATAAAATTTAAATTGACTCAATTAATTGTTAATCATCAAAGAAAATATTTATTAAATTTAAATTTGATTCTCTGAATCTGTATATCTACATTTTACATCTCTTACTTATTTTTCTAAATTTCAAAGTGTCTTTTAACTGTCTTTAGTCTTTCACATAAAATTTATAAATTGATTATTTGTCACCTTGATTCCGTAGCTCATACCCATCTCCTCCGTTGATCCGTAGGTCCTCTTCTGATAGAGTTCTCTATCCGTTCCTCGGTTCCACTCGTCGTCCTTTAGTTACTCGTTCCTTATGGTCCTCTCTGGTTGCTGTAGTGTAGAGTGATATGTTGCTCTGCACTTGCTGCTGTTGTGCTAGTAGTAGACACCTCTATTGTTCTGCATAGCGTTCCTGAGCTGCCTGATGTAACCTTGATGCTTGTCTTGAGTGACGAACGTTTGTGGGTGTAGACCTTGTAGAGTATGTTGTATAATCGTATTATTAACCAAACCAAGAGTTACTGTTTGGTACTTAGATGAACATATCGTCCATCCAACTTTACAGTTCAATTAACAAAATTTAAAAATCGCGTCGATACTGGGCATAGCGTCCCGCCGCTTCTGAAGACTGATTGAGAGTAATTTGGCTTCATTCGTGCCCTTATTTATATTCGAGCATCTTACTGCACCTGCTGGGCCAGAATTCAGCATGTCAGGAATTGCTTAATTGCTTGGTGGCGTCAGTTCCCCCCACTATCGTCCAACTTACTGTACAAATTCACTTTTATAATTTTTGTGGTCGCTAATGACCGTTGCTGTTGCAGCGACCTTATAAATAAATTAATTTTAAAAAAATCTTTGAGTTTGTTTTGTTATGTGCAGTGATTAGACTTACTCACTCGCGTAGTTGAACGTGAACCAGTGTTGCTATGCAAATATATTCCGTGTATATACGCCATGCACACCTGTGCGTGCAAGATCACGTGCATAAACATTTGTACAAAATGCACTATCAAGAAAACATTCATAATACACGTGGTTTGTGCAGTCCCATAATTCTGTTTCTATGTGTCCAAACCTTTCAAAAACTAAAGTGATAACCTTTTTTTAAACATTCAAAATATAATGATTGTCATTACTTTTTTTATGTTAAACTGAAGAAATTTACAGCCTCCTTTCCTCCGGTCATCATACTATTTAATGTTATTTATTCTGATATTCAGTATATTTTTCTAATCAGCGTTAGAATTACAAAAGAAAAATAATTGTTAGTTACGTCAGAGACAGACGTCTAAAACAGCTGGTGCAAGAATTCTAAAGAAACTCTTTGCGCATGCGCGGCGTACAGTAGTACAGAAGAATGCGCCTCTGGCAGACAGAAAGTCGTCACATTACACTTTATACTGTATTCTAGTCACGGAGGAGGGTATCGTGCTTGCGGCAGTTACAACGCTGGCGGCCAACAAACAGCTGATTCTCGATTCTTCTAGAACGCGATTGAAGCCAAAACATTTGCATAACCGCGGCGACTACCGTTATCTTTATGTGCGTACTGATTAATTAAAAAAAAAACTATAACGCGTTTTCCCATATCAGATTTCTATATTGAACACAAATATTTTCGTCAACGAACTATTAAACGACGGATGTAGCTGATAACGCATGGATGTTGGGATAACAGTATTGAAACTAACAATCTCATTAAAAGTATTTTTAAATAAGGTTTACGAAATCCGTTTACGTAATAAAAATGTACATTTTTAGTGAGTTATATTTAGAATAAAACAATCGTTCGGTCATCTGAGGGCGGTTACACTTTGAGAAGTATAATTACTTTCTTTAATCAAAGTATACTCCTCAGTTACACTTAAAACAAGTTTCAATAATAATCCGTTTAGACTTTTTTGATCACATGATTGTATCCTAGCTATCGATACATATAGCAGTTTTGAGTATTCTTTCTCTTTTCACGTGTGCTGTTCAGGGGCGGATCCAGCAAGCAATTTTGGAGGAGAAAGAGTTGACTTAGGGGGTGGGGAGGGATATGAAAAGTTGGATCATTCTTTAATGGTCTAAAGTATAAATAATAGGAATGAGTGAAGATAAAAATACAGTGTGTTATCAAACGTTAAGTTTATTAACGTACAAGTATATAATCATATCCGTGTTTGTCAGTTCTCTATTCCTTTAATAATATTCACTTAATTAGACTTATTGACTTTTAAAATACCCACATATGTACACTTATGTACGTATTGACTCATTTCATATTCCTATACAGTATTTCTTATTTCAGACGTATACGCAAATGCTGTGTAATAAACCTGTTTGTATATTAAAAAAAGAGTTACTATGTGAAAAATACAGCTGAAAACGAATAAAAGATCCTAAAAATTAAGAGATTTACAAAATTCGTCAACTTTTTTCGACCCTCTAGAGTTCGTCTCCCCCTCCCGTAAATACAGCGTTTAAACTGCTGCCAGCTTATCAATAAATAAATTTATCTATTTTACAAATAACGATGGTTAGCGCTTAATAACATGATATCTGTTATTAAGCTTAATATAGCACCGCTTAATATCTGTTGATAATTGAATAATTTATTTAATTAATTCGTTGCTGATTATAGGTAACAGGTCTGTGTACCCTTAGCAACAACAACGACGGTGGTAACATTATGACTGGCGGCTGCCCACTTCGTAATCATTATCATTATAATTTTCACCATTAGCTTTATGTACTGTCTACAGCACTTCATGCGAAGAAAAAAATGAATTATTAATAACGGATAAATATCGTATTATTGAAATATAATTATGCGTTACGAGTGTCTCGTGGTGGAATGTGCAAGTGTGTGTGTGTGTGTGTGTGTGTGTGTGTTTGCGACGACGGCTACGACTACATGAAGTGAAAGGTCCGTATTAAGAGCGTCAGAGGTAAACTGGAAAACGCTGACAAAGGTGACGACCTTGCGTACGTAACGACTCGACTGTGGATGCATTGTTGCGAATCGTTAGCTTCAGGAAAGTAAGTGCGGTCTCTGCTCTGTGTGTGCGGGCGACATTTCGTCGATATTTTGTCGTGTAACATGTTGTCGTGTACGTGACGGTCCGTCGTGTACACGAAATCCGTCGGATCGGAAACTCCGTTTGTCTGCCACGTCAAATGTTTCACTACGTCCGCTGCGGTGGTGCGTTGTTTAAGGTTAGGTTAGGTTGCGGACGACGGCGACGACAGGTTAGGTCGATACAAACGTACTGTGTGTGAACACATACCAGTTGTTAAGTGTTTAGTGTTAACGTCTTCTTCTTTATATTAGTGTTGAGTAACTAATTATTATGTCTATGTTTATGTATACTGTTGGTATTATTGGGGATCAAACGCAGTGCTGTCAATCATCGTCAAGGAGATTGAGGTGAGTTTCTGCGCATGCGTCGACTTACACACATACTACACTAGCATGTTAACGATCGACAATGCAATTAAACAGGAATTACAAAAGTACAAAAAACTAAATGAAAGTAATAAATTATTCAACAAATAAGACGAATAGGCTTACTGGTAATTTTTGTGAAGGAGCTTCCAACATGGTTCATAGCCTAACACCAATAAGCTATATTATTATTATTTAAACTGTTAGAGGCAGGGTCGGATCCAGCAAGCAATTTGTGGCGAGGGAGCTGGCTTTGGGGGGGGGAGAGAATATGAAAAGTTGGGCTATTCTTTAATGGTCTAAAGTTCCCAAACTTTTCAATCCTCGGATCCCCCCCCCCAAAATTAAAGACATCACGGACCCCATCTGACTTATGAAATAAAACAAACATAAATATGATTAAAACTCTTATATTTTAATTGAAATGTATTAAAATCAAAAGTCTCTTAACTTGCAAAATTATAATAAATGACATAAAACAGCTTAATGTGAACATTGAAGCTACTTTTGAACAATTAGCTCTGCAATATTGAGTTTAATGTCTGATAATTTCAATATTAAGTCACTCTCGATATCAAGTTTATTTCTTAACTTTGACTCAAGTACGTGCTGTAACTTTGCAAGTTCAGGATAGTTGTGCTGACTATTAGACCTACATATAACCAGAAGTCAGCTAGCTGTAATTGCAAAAACTGTAATTTTAATGAACAGTCAGTTGAAAGTTCTGCCAAAGAATTTTCTTTTTGTAGTGTAAGAGAGAGGTCTAGTCAGTTCGCCTGAAAAACACATCTGCTGCACGACATGATTTAAAGGCATTATTAAAGCCATTAGTTTGAAATTGCTTTTACAATTACAATTAGTTTGACCCCCCCAAACAAATTTTGAAATCTTCTACTAATTGTTTTAAGATTCTAATAGATTTTAGAGCATAAAAAATCAGAGAAAATTACGGTATATTCTAATTTTTCTTAAAAGTGTCTGCGGAGCCCCTGAAATATTGTCACGGACCCCCAGGGATCCGCGGACCCCACTTTGGGAACCACTGGTCTAAAGTATAAATGGTAGAAACGAGTGAAGATGAAAATACAGTGTTGTTAACAACACAATAAGTTTATTAACGTAGAAGTACAAAATCATATTTGTGTTTGTCAGTGCATTGTTCTTTTAATAATATTCACTTACAGTTCAAAATACACACTACTTATTTAAGTTATGTAGAAATCAACAATTCATATGGTGATAAGGTACAGACATAGTTTAAAGTAATTTCAGAGTAAAACTATGGACATAAAGAATGTCATATGAAGCTTGTATCATATTCACAATCACAAAACCATTCTACAATCACAAGACGACGAAAAAATTTCGTCTGAAGTAGCCATTTGGTGAGAGGCTAATTTTCCCCATTTCCTCTGACCGTGGATCCTCGCCTTCTTAGGGGTTATTGTTACGAATTCTTCCATGAGCTCAATCTCTTTTGCTTTAACTTCACATTTACATTATGTCTGACACTGGTAGACATACAGATACGCATACAAAATTACCTCTGTGTGTGTGTGTGTGTGTGTGTGTGTGCGCGCAGTTTTTACCTGTATAAGCACTGTTTACGTACACGATACCAATATTGAACGTTTCACGTGAAGTACCCCAACTCGAAAAGTTTAGTTTTGTTGAGGGTTTTGACCACAGAGCGATTAGATTACTTCGACATTAACGTGCTGGCGGAATCTTTTATATCATCAAGTTTCTAAACAACCTACTGATCTTCTTCTTCACCCGGGTTTTCGGATGCACCGTGCTGCGTCTATATTATTTTGGAGACCCTATCGACCTCACCAGCGCGCCTCTAAGCTCCAGCGAGCGATGCCTTAAGGGGGGTCATGGAGGCGAGCCTCAGGTCTGGCGACTGGCTGGACCAATTCATACAAGAGATTTCCCCGTGGTATACACGCATACATAGTGTATTCGTGGACTGTTCCTTAAGACCTTGTGCCGAGCTCCACTGTTACAACATCGGGGGTTCATCGTGTTCCGGCCTGGACAACGCAAACAAACCAGGGCACGAGACGCCGCGTGCATCTTCTGTCTGTCTGCCTACTTGGTGGGAAGCCACGTTTTAGGCTTTGGAGGTCGATTGGGGGTTCCATTATTGAGAAACAGCCTCCATAATTCATGAATCATCTCACCTCCCAATACTTCTTTCCTTCCGTTTTCCATTCAAGTAGTAATTGTCAGGATTTTCTTTCCGGGTTAGTCTTAGTCCGACTCTTACTTACTAAGCTCTCAGTGAGTGAGGTCCCTGTGTTATACACGTCATATCGTGTATTCGTGGACCTCTCTATAAGACGTTGTGCCGAAGGAACGACCGAGCTTCGCTGTCATAACGTGGCGTTCATCGGGCATCGGCCTAGACAACGCACACTAACCAATTCGCCTGACGCACCGTCCATCTTCTGTCTGTCTGTCTTAGTGTTCATTGGGCTAAGATCTGAAGAACACAATGTCAAGTCGAATGCAAGAACCTTGCGACACTGTCTGTGTAGGGCACAATTAAACGCAGGAAACTGCCAGCGGGCCGTATCATAAATGATTCGTTTTCGCGGCGGGTAACGTAAAAAAAAAAGTAGGCCTATTTAATCGTAAATCAGTAAAAAGAGTTACTTTACACACTCAGCATATCAATATCTTTAACGGTACTACGGTACAAAAAAAAAGGTACCGTACTTCAAAATGATTAAACTTTTCTCGTATTTTGCGACAGCATGGAAAAAGAGCCAAATCATTTTTTTCATCTTGTTATTTGAATTAGCAGCCTCTGTAATTCCAACTTTGTCGTGTTTACTTGCTGAACTGCTATCTGTCATATTCCGGACGAGGCCTTTCAGTGTGTCCACCATTTTCAAGTCCTAAACCACGGCAAAAATCACCCCGCTGGAACCCGTATATATACCCATGAATCCGCCGCCTTCACGGCAGGTCAATTCGTAAACAAGTAATTTTTTTTAAAGAAAATTTTAAATGTTTAATTTATTTCGAAAAGCATTTACGTTCCGTGTCAAATACGATATTCACTCACTAGTTTCTCCGTTGGAGCTTCATAATGACTTCGTTCAGACGATTGGTAATGTCTGACTGTTCCTTTAACTTAACAGCATAACCAGGGGCGGGTCCAGCAAGCATTTGGGAGTTCATCAAGAGTTTTCTTCTGGGGGTGGGGAAAATGTGAAAAGTTGGACCATTCTTTAATGATTTAAAGTATAAACGATAGGAATAATTGAAGATAAAAGTACAGTTAAACAAATAAAACAATAAAAGTACAGTATTATCAACACACAGTAAGTTTACAAGTATACAATCATATTTGCGTTTGTCAGTTCCATGTTCTTTTAAATTATAGTCGCTTATGGTTTAAAATGCACACTACCCATTTATGGTATGTGTAAAAAAAAATTAACATAGGCTACTGGTAAAGTACAGTTACAAGTTAAAGTAATTTCAGAATAAAAGCGTGAATACGTATAACATGATATGCATTTTGTGTAACATATTCGATGGTATCATATTCCATGCATTTTCGAAATCGATCGTATTTAAGAATGTGAGTAATTAAAACTTTATTGTAAATCATATGTATGGTACCTTTAGGCTATGAACATTGAATACACTACAATAGAAAATTAATGAAATTAGTGAATTACAACTTATATTTGCCCATTAGTTTTAATTTGTTGGTACGATTTTCATTATAGTATGAGAAAAAACAATAATCAAAGTAAACGATATATAGTTGAAAAATCCCCCCACCCGAAATGAAATCCGAAGTGCACTCCTGTAGCAGCTTATAGAATTAACTTAATCACTAACAATTGCAAAAATAGTTTAGGATATGCGTATGTGTGTGTTTACGTTGACGTAGAATACAGAATTATATATTGTATAATTTATAACGGTAACGTATTACGTACGAAACAGCGGTGTACGAGCGTAGAGCGGAGCGTATTGTGAAAGTCGCGTATAGTAGCGTCGTCGTCGTCTAAATATTTAGCATTCCTGAGCACATCCGACCAATCGCGCGTTACCGATCAGCTGTTTCAGATTACCGTGCACTTTTATTGGTTACAATACGACAGGCGAAATGTTAATGACAGTAGTTGTGCCCGCGACGTGGTTACTGTCGGCACGTCGAAGTTGTGTTCTCTGTGTGTGCGAGTTACTGTTGTGTTCTGTGTGTATCGTTAGTGTGAGTGTCACCAAGACGTGAGTACACATAATTATTACCAATTGATTTCATCTGCTAAGTATAAAATTATTTTGTCTGTCACGCGTTTCGACAGATTATTATCAGTCAGAATGTTCGACGAATCCTATATAGACAGTGTATGAAACGTGATTTAGACAAAGTAATTCGATTAATGCAGAAGAAATTAATTATTTATGTTATAACTTCTAGAAGCTTCTAGAGTTACAATTTAACAGCATAAACAATAATACAAGTATTTTCTCTGCAAACCACAGTTAGTAATACAGCCTACTTCACTCTGACGTATATTTCCTTAAAATAAAGTAAAAATCGGTTTTCATATCGTCAGAGTATTGTATTATGCACAATCAATATTGTTTAAACCAATATTGTGTATTGTATTAATAATTAGTGTTTGTATTTCGTTTATGTAATTAATATATTGTTACTACAATCGATTGTTTAATTTCCTTCTTTGTCGAGCTTCGCGGTGCCGAGTCTGTCGTTTTCTTTCCTGTCATTGTTTTGTCATATACGCATATGTATTAGTACAGTCAGACCAGCTCGTATTTTGTGTGTGTTTCTTGTGCGTGCAGGTGTACAAATAACTATGAACGTCGCATTGACGATCATCGTAAAAGTGTATCATATATATATATATATATATATATTTTTTTTTTTTTTTTTTTTTTTTTTTTCAAATAACTCTATCAGGTAGTATCTTAATGCACCGGTATCTGTGACCCGTGTTTCATTGTTGCATAGGATAGAATAGATTGAAGAAAATAAGTTATAACGTTAACCACTTTTTTGAGAAACATGAATACATTTAGTTAACATAAAAATATGAAGCTTCTGTTATTGACGTTCACGTGAGAACCATGGTAATGGCATTTAATAATAATCATAAAATAATAATAATTAAGGGGGCCCAGTGAGGCTTGTCTTACTCTTGTTAATAGAGTTTGCGCACTCTTCTTCAAGCGTATAAAGACAGAACTTCACATTGTATGTACTGCAACGTAACACAAGAAGTATTCTATAGTATATAGGCCTACTATAGAATACAATTTTTTTACATAACATTTTCCCCAAAACTTGCAAGTATAAACGTATATAAATCGTACACTGTTCATTTTAATGTAATTTCCTCTTGTAGTAGCATGTAAAGAAAATGCGTTGAAAATTTCATTCAGTTATTTTTCAATAGTATGCACCAAAGTTACGAGAACATAGTTTTTTGGAAACCGCTATTAAAGTTTTGGAAAACAGGTATTAAAATAAGGTTTTACACTAAGAATTTGTATCGTTTAGGTAAAACGACCCAGCTCCATAGACTGCGTTGTCGGATTTTCGTCGGCATTTTGACTTTTTCGTCTTCACTGTGGGGTCTACATTCTTAAGTTTCCTTGCTGAGCCATCAGAGACAATCACAGCTTACATACGTCTATTGTCGTTTAACTTCAAATCCACTGCTCCCTTGTATCAATAGAACGTAAAGCTAAAACACAATGACACGCCAACACTGGGGCGATTCAACTAGTTGACAACAAGAAGGCTTAGGACAACAATACAATTGCTCCGATCATCTACTAACTTTGTGCTTGGAAATTCATAAACTTTTTTACAAACTATACGACAGAAATACGTGGAAAGGTTAAACAAATCGCGTTGAATTGTTTGTTTAATTAGTTGAATCACTGCCATCTCCGATTGAAATGTCTAACATAGCCCAGATCATTCGATTAGGAAAGTGGGCGATCTGACGGATTAGATAACAGTCTTGCGATTAACAGAAACTGACGTTTATAAGTGTTTACTGTATATTCTGGTTGTTGTTCGTAGACTCGCAAACTGAAAACGCTATTTGTTTAACCTTTTCAGGTATTTCTGTCGTATAGTTTGTAAAAAAATGTATGAATTTCCAAGCTGAAAGTCAGTACATTATCAGAGCAATTGTTTTGTTGTCTTAAGCCTTCTTGTCGTCAACTATAGTTGAATCGCCCCAGTGTCGGCGTGTCATTGTGTTTTCGCTTTACGTTTTGTTTCAGCAACATCAGCGAGGTTACTCAAGGTCGCGATGAATGTCACTTTTACGAAATACCTCTAGGTATTCACGTGTCCCGTAATACAGTAAAAACACAATTATCCATCCGTCCCTCTTTCAACTGTCAGTTAACTGTTTACAGTGGCGGCTCGTGGTTCTGACAGTTGGTGGTTCAATGTCTGAATGTTTCTACTAAGACAAGAGCAATTATATTAGCAGTTATATTCCAATTAACACACGGGATGGGTCAACATGAAGATATAACTATTGACAACTTTTTGTAGGCCTAATATTAAGTTGTGTTTATGCTGTTTGTAAATTATTCTAAAATTATATAGTTAAAATAAAAGGATAGTTAAATATTTCTGTTTAATATTTCAAACGGGAAGCGGCCTACCGAGTTCCTTAATTTTGCATTTATCTTTAATAGAGAGAGAGAGAGAGAGAGAGAGAGAGAGAGAATAAAACTTTGTTTTTAAAATAGATTGAACATTATTCATTTTACCAAATCGATGAACTGAACACAAAAATAAGAAATCCTGAACACTTAACACACAAAAATACCAGCAAACACTTTGAAGATTAGGGCCTATACTCGCTTCGATCAGTTTAACGGTAATACGGTAATTATTTAATGACTACATTAAACACACTTTATTTTCGAAATACAACTACTTCACTATTTTATTTTATTTTAAGACTTTACTGCAAACATTTTCATTGCATTTTAAATGAAATAGAGAAATGTGACACAAAACCGGATAAATCCTGTGGTAAAAATCATAATAATGGCAAATGGCGGTATTATGAAAATGTTAAAATTCCCGGTTGGTGCGGTTCGGGCCTCGTCGGAATTATTAGTCTCTGTCGCTAACACTCGGGATTAGCGACTATATATACATATATACATATATATATACATATATATATATATATATATACATATACACAGTTATATCGTTATCCTACATCTTCCGATCCCTAGTCTCCATTGGTCTCGCTCTAACCAAGATTCTTCTTCCAATTCCCGGTCTCTCATTGCCCGGTTGATGCCTTCTCTCCAACTCAACCTAGGTCTTCCTCTTCGCCTACGACCGTATGGTGTCCATCTCAAAATTTGCTTGGGGAGTCGATTATCCGGCATGTTCTTTGTACATGCCCAAACCATCTTAGCTGTTTTGTTTTTATGTCGTCGACAATAGAGTACTGTGCACCCAATTAGCGACTATTGAATGCAATTTTACGTATACTGATGTCCCCCCTCCAAAGCTGTCTATACAGTCTAGGAGGTGCTGAGAGCTGTTTTGCACCTCAACCAATAGAAGCGAACAATTCGCCTATTACGCGAATCTATTACTGGTCAGTCAACAAGATTAATCTCGCAAATCTTGTTATTTAAATATGAAACCATTATCTCAACAAATCCTTAAGCATATATAAATTATTTAGGGGGGGTTTAGAACCATTGAACCTTATGGACGAATCGCCACGGACTGTTTATTAGATAAGATGTTTAATGTTTCAATTCTAGAAGGCAATGAGAGGACAAAACGGGCAGCGGTGGATGGAAGTAAACATACACAAAGTGTGACTGTTGCTGCCGTCGAGGAAACAAAACAAAATATTGAGCTACGGTGAAAATAAAAGTACTCTGGTTGTGAGCAGGCAAACGTATCACGTTGTAGAGTCCGCAATATTACACGCTTTTCATTATCTCCACAACAGGGCATAAGGAATGTGCTGCCTGTTCCGCCTCCAGCCATCTCTTCCTGGCTCTACCCACACACCTGTGTGCAGTAGGTTTGTATCTCCGTCCGTGTGTGTTCTTTGAAAGTTCTGAGTAAATTAATTACCCC
Source organism: Magicicada septendecula (assembly GCA_034769895.1). Classification (NCBI taxonomy): domain Eukaryota; kingdom Metazoa; phylum Arthropoda; class Insecta; order Hemiptera; family Cicadidae; genus Magicicada; species Magicicada septendecula. The sequence continues at coordinate 373,247,825 of CM068374.1, read as the reverse complement.
ATTATAGGGTACCCACCTATAGATGGGTAGTTCCGAGTAAATTAATTTCCCCATTATAGGGTACCAGCCTATAGATGGGTAGTTCCGAGTAAATTAATTTCCCCATTATAGGGTACCAGCCTATAGATGGGTAGTTCCGAGTAAATTAATTTCCCCATTATAGGGTACCAGCCTATAGATGGGTAAGTCGTGTGTGGAGGGGCTGCCAGTCAGTCATGACTTCTGGTAATTTTTATTCAGGGTTGTCTTCACCTAGCCTTTGATCCCCGTACACCCAACTGCAAGACAGCAGCAAAATATAATCGCATAATAATAGGACGCTGTATTCAATCGATTAGATCCAACTACATTCACGCCTGTAATATTCCAAAGATAAGACGGTCCAGGATGATTTCCTTAACGCCTTAACTTGGTACTGGCGGCTACTGCTGCCCTTCACCTTCCGGTCAAAATCAGTACTGTTCTGCGTCAACAGGGTCACCTCTTGTAGGATGTGGCACTTCACCTCGCAGTACGGTCTTGGCTGGAGAGAGGCTGAGGTCTTCTTCGGGAGCTAACTTCACTTCACCCAACCCCCGGAATCTGTGAGGACCAGTGCCTAGTCAAGCCGGCACAAAAGGTATGAGGTAGATTTCAAAAATAATATGAAAAATCTTTGGAATCGATCGATTAAATCCTCGACCTCTCCTAGTGTTGCGTTTCAGGACGTGACAATAGAACATTTGAAAATAAATTAAAAAACTTACCAACAAAACTTAATTTTACAAATCTGGAGGCCCCCTACTAAGTGGGGCCCGGGGCGGTCCGCCCTCCACGCCCCCCTTTAGTTCGCTACTGGTAACATAAGTTTTACCTTTAATCTGTCCGTGTGCGACAGTCCATCAGATACTTACACGCACGTCTCAGGTACAATACATACAGTAATACTGTTCAAGCCGATCAGCACACATTACTATCGGCAGTAACCTTGCTCCGCTTCTGCTGTTTCAGATAACACCACGCTCACGGATGTAAGCGTTTACGGTAACACGTACTGCCGCCTAATTAGGCGTCACGGAAGGTCTTCTACGCATTGTATACCTTTATAGACAATTATTATGACCGTGTTGACCTATGGCTATTGTAGTATAAGATGTGTCAGCTGTGGAGGGGGCTGAATGGGATTTCCCCATTCTCTGTTGTTTTGATTTGCTTTCTGAAAGTACTGGTCTCGGCTTCAGAGGTCTTCGTAATTTCAGGAACTCGAAGGCTGTTAATCGGTCGAGAAATTTGCTGGGCGTCTTTCCTCGATACAGTGGAAATCCCTGGCCAGTCGCATTCATGCGGTCGAAATGAGATTTCTCGTGTGCGTGGCAGGGTACACTCGTAGACGTGTGTCGATGTGCAGAAGAAACTGAATATTATGAGTACACTTGTTACAATTACCCGATATCGTCTAAAATGTTTGGAACATCTCAGTCGACATCCCCAAACAACTATACAATTATTATAAGCCGAAAGGACGGAGAGGTGTGGTACGTCCGAAGAAGCGTTGGCGTGACCAGCTTGGGTCCGGAACAAACCGTTTTTGGTTTAATCCTTGTCGAAGACGATCGTGATCATCATCATCATCATCTGTCCAATAATCGATTCCACTTGTCCCTGTCCTTTGCTATAGCCTTCCAGTTTCTAATATTAAGCCCGAGCAGGCCCTCCTCCACCCAGTCCGTCAGTCTAACTCTTAGTCTTTCTTTGGGTCTATTATTCTTGAGGTTTTGGTAGAATACTTTCTTTTCTCCGCTGCATTTCTGTATTCCGTCTATATGCCATCCTCACCCCAGTCTATTATTATTATTATTATTATTGTTATTATTATTATTATTATTATTTTAACCTCACAGTATAATGGAATGTGTAGGGTTAGAAGAGCTAAGCACATAGCAGGGCCGTATTTATGGCGGGAGATGAACGGGACCGGACCCGGCAGAGGGTCGTAAAAAGTTGACGAATTTTGTTAATCTTTTAATTTTTAGGCTCTTTTGTTATTTTTTCAGCTGCGTTTTTCAGCTAGTAACTATTTTTTTAATATAGAAACACATTTATTACACAACATTACATTGAACATTGAACATTGAACAGAGGAAGGCGACAACTCAGGAACTACCATGTCAACAGCACGGTGAGAAAAGTCTAGTTAAAAACTCCATGCAGAAGAAGAATAAGAAGAACAATAGCATAAGATAGTGAAGTTCACTGTACAGGAGTATATTCTAAAATCACGAGGGGAAGAAGAAGAAGAAGAAGATTCTACTAATGTGAGACGTGAAGTGTTAGTGCAATTTACTGCAGACCCCAGGTATATAAACTTATTTACATCCTGTATGCTGTCAATGGAGGAGAAGGCCCAGACAGGTATACACGGACGAGTTAAAACGGGGAAGAAAGTATGCGGTGATTAAGAGATTATCTTCAGGAAGGAAGAAATTGCTAGCCCACCGACCTCAGGGTTGAGGAGAAGAAGAAGAAAAAGATGTTGTTCATACCTTTGGTTATACTTTAGAATGCCTGTTTAGCCTGTAACCTAGTAGTCCTTTGCTAACAGGTCGCCGTCGTCATTTCACGATGAAAGCTTCTAGACTGCAGCCATCTCTTCCAGGGCCTACCCACAGATCTTCCTCCAACTGATTTGTAGTCTACAGCCTCTAGTGGTCCATTATGTAGACGTGCTCCATCCACTGCTGTTTTCGTTCTTCTATCTTAACATTGACGGAGAATATACCCAGTTCGGCCTTTATATGTTCATTACGCATTCGATCCCGTAGACCAGCAATCGCCAACCCTGCGCCCTTTACATTTCTGTCCACTTTATGAAAATAAATAGTGTCATTGTGGTAAGTTCTTTAGTTTATTTTTAATGTTTTCGTGTTTAACTATTTTTTCGTTCAAAGTTTTGTTAGTTTTAACGCGCGCGCGCGCGCGCGCGTGTGTGTGTGTGTGTGTGTGATGACAAATTGTTGATGACCTACTCCTATTGTGAAAATTTTTCACAAATTTATATGACAAATACTGCAAATCTTTTTTTTGATTCGGTGTTCGACGTCGCTAAATTTAAGCGCAAGGGTATTGTAAAGCGACAGTTAATGTTTGTAAACGTCCGGCTGCTGAACTCCGCACCTTTCTATTTTTGCGGGGTGAGGAGGGGGTGCGACCTTCGAACTGGTTCTCAGTTATATATGCGCCCCCATAAATTCAAATGTTGCCTGTGACTGCCTTAGACGATAACCACTCACGTGCCTTAAAAAATTCGTTTCAACGGTTTGGTAATAGGCTGTTATTTTTTTCCACATCGATTTTCAATTTTACTTTTCTGGTTGCTTTCTTGAAAATATTACATGAATACGTTATGTCCTACGCAGAGACGGTACGTCTGAAACAAGAGTATTTATATGACGTAAGAGCAGAAATGACGTCATGAAACGTTATACGGCGCCAAACTATTGTTAAAGTCACAGGTAAGTAACTTGAGCTCCGTTTTGTATCATTCATTTGTTCGGTTGTGGAACAGAAAACCGGTGAGCATAAGCGTGGCATACTGTTTGTTTAACCAGTGACAAACCACTCGTGAATTCCAACAATTCGTCGGTACTTTAATTCGATTTCCCCCACGACCGTGTCATACGAACAACAGCTGTGTTTAACAAATATCGTATTAAATATAAGCGCATGACACAGCCGGTTAATCTGTTATGTACATATATGGGAGTTTGCACGTCGCTTCCTCTGATTCACTGCCTACCATTGTTACGTTTAATTAACAAACATCCTCACTGCGGACTGAATTACATAATCTTCTGTGTTACTTTTGTCCGTTACGTTTATACTGTAGTGTAGGCCTATCATTTCGCTTTATTGCGACACTCTTCACAAACTACGTGCACATTCGGTTCGTTGAATTGTAACATGTACATATGGTAACATAAAACTTATTTTTTATATGTCTGCAGAGCTGACAGACATAAACAGGAAGACTATTTATCACATTTGGTTACTCCAGTATTATTCTGTGTATGATAATAATTTGCTTACAGCACATCCAAGATATTTAAAACGGCTTACTTGTTCTAAAGTGCTGTTGTTTATAACTATCTTAGTCCTCGCTGGATATTTTAACTTTAAAGCCCCATGGTTTTAGTCCTTCTCACTGACATTGCCAGTGAGTGAGTACTCTCTCGCTACTTCTTGTAGTTGAAACATAGCTCTTTGTAAATCATCCTCATTTTCTTGAATAAGAACAATGTCACCCGCATATAGCAGGGAACCCATACAAATTGATTTGTTAAGCTGTATTCCCGTAGTCACTCTGGATTTCCATGCTCTCAACATGTCGTTAATGTATATATTCAACAAGGATGGGGAAATACACCACGTCCGTAAAATAATTTGAAAAGAGAAGATAAATAAATTTAGGAATATTTGTGGTATGATTCATAGAAATCTTATAAATAAAACAAGACACAGCGCACGGAATAAATTTTATAAGACAATTGCAATGCCCACATTGACATATGCGAGTGAGGCGTGGGTTATGACAAAAAAGGAATGCGGCAATATTCAGAGTGCTGAAATGCAGTTTCTTTGAAATACTTTAAATTATACATTGCAAGATTTAATAAGGAATGAGGATATCAGAACAGAACTCGAAGTAGAGGGGTTTAGTTAATTTTTATATTTTGCCTTCCGATTATGGTTAGTTTTTACAAACACTTGGCCTTCCCTTACTAGTTTCCTCCACCCCCTCCATCATACACACCCCACACACATGTCCGGATACACACCCTAACACATGTTCACCACCCTTACATTCTTTGTTTAGTTGTTGCTTAATCTCTTTGAGAATATCTTCATAAACTGAAACAACTGTCAAAGGTAAATAATAAACTGTGAAACTTACCAAGTGTTTGTATGTTTTTTAAAAACCTTTGTAAAAATAAATAAGACACTTATCGGAGCGGTTGTTACTTATGGAGGCGAGACATGGACGCTGATAAAAAAGGAACAAGTAACACTAAGAAGTTTTGAAAGAAAGATCTTAAGATGTGGTTATAGCAGATGATGAATGGAGAATAAGAAATAACCAGGAGACAGATGAGCTATTGAATCACGAGGACATTGTAAGGCTCATAAAGGCTCAACGAATACAATGGCTGGGGCACCTAGAGCGGATGGATGATCAGCGTATGCCAAAGAAAATTCTGAGGCTGCAAGTTTGTAAAAGCAGTAAGAGGGCCGATCTAGGATAAGATGGTCGGACGATGTGGTGGACGATCTAAGAAGAATGGATATGAGGCGTTGCACTGAGATGGCAATGAACAGTAGACTTTGGAGAAGATTGATGTTGGAAGGCAGGGCGGCTCACGTCGGGCTGTAGTGCTGAAGAATAAAGAAATATCGCTGACAACGGAAACGCAACACGAGTTACAACGGAAACGACATTGTGCGCACGGATTCTGTTACAAAACGTTGTACTGAACCTTATTCGAGAAAGTAAATGGCGTGGCGATCACCTTTCATAACTGTTTGCGCAACCACCGGTAAATATATAATTGTTGTTGCTGTAGACACGTAGCCAAGTGCCCAGTGACACTATAAGATTCAGCGAGAAACACATTGTTCCTAGGCTTATACGCAGTGTTACCGTATTTTACTTAGCACCAAAAGTTTCGTTCGTTTTCGTTTTAATCGATACTTTTACCGTGCTCAATTGCAGTGGCGTATCTAGAATTTGGCTTGGGGGGGGATCCGGTCGAGTCGACTTTTACAAATTATAAGATTCGGACATTAGCCATCGTAAGTTAAAATTAATTTAACTTTCATACGATTTCGTACGGTGGCTAATGTCCGAAATCTTATAATTTGTAATGAGTATACTACGCCATCGATTAATAATAATTTTAAGAAGTCGACTTTATACAAAAGAAAAAACCCGCTAAGACTAATCAACATTGCTACCTTTAAAGTTTTTGAAAAACATGTGATAACGCCCTGAAATCAATCCCATTAAAGTAAACGGTAATAACACAATAAAAATACGCGTTTGTCAAAGATTGTTTACAAGATACTTATTGATTGAAATGATTTTCCTATATTTCATATTTGAAATGTATATTCTAATGCTGTATAATAAACCTGTTTGTATATTTAAAAAAGAGCTACTGCTATATTAGGTCTAGCGTCCACAGATGAAAACAATAAAAACAGCCTAAAAATTAAGAGGTTAACAAAATTCGTCAGGTTTTTCGACCCTCTTGGGGGGGGGGGGGGGTCCGGTACCGTTCGTCCCGACCCCCCGTAAACGGCTCCCTGATCAATTGGCCCATAACTCCTTCTACTAGGCCGTAATCTCCCTTAGTTTATGCTTCTACCGAGACCAACCACTAGTCAATGGTAGTCAACCTTGAGCATCCTTACATATGTTATCTCGCCAGCAAGTTCTATATCTTACTCCCCCCCCCTCTCTCTCTCTCTCTCTCTCTCTCTCTCTCTCTCTCTCTCTCTCTCTCTCTCTCTCTCTCTCTCTCTCTCTCTCTCACTCTGTCTGTCTGTCTCTCTCTCTCTCTCTCCCCTCACTCTCCCCCCCCTCTCTCTCTCTCTCTCTCTCTCTCTCTCTCTCTCTCTCTCTCTCTCTCTCTCTCTCTCTCTCTCTCCTTCCAATACCTCCCTTCGTTCCATTTTTGCACAGTCGACGGTCGTACATTCTTTCCTTGTGTTTCAGCCCACTTAAGTCGTTGCATTTCGATACTTTCTGCTTTCGTCTAACCTGTGTAGCTGTTTAAGTTCATAGTTCATGCATGTTGACCCGACCTTCTCCTTCTCTTATGAACCCATATATCTTTCTTAGAAATTTTCTTTCACAAGTTTGCCAGCAGTTCTTCTGTTACCTTCGTAAGTGTCCACTCTTTTCAACGTAGGTAAGAAATGATCTTATCAGTATCTTGTAACCTCATTGGTATTTGGCTGATATACATAGACACAGATAGGTCTATATACTTTAACAGGGGAGTATTTACTGAGAAGACGAACGGGACCGGACCCCACTCCCCAGAGGGTCGAAGAAGTTGACGAATTTTGTTAATCTCTTAATTTGTAGGCTGTTTTATTATTATTTTTTCCAACTGTACGCTAATGTAGTAGTAGCTCTTTCTTAAATATACAAACAGGTTTATCACACAGCATTTGCGTATACGTTTGAAATATGAAATACTGTGTAGGAAAATCAATTCCGTCAATAAGTATCTTTTAACAATGTTTCAATATCACGTACTTTTATTGTGTTACTACCGTTTACTTCAGTGGGAATGATTTCAGGATGTTATCACGCGTTTTAAGCCACTTTAAAGAGAGTAATGTTGGTTAGTCTTAACTTGTTTTTCTTTTGTATGAAGCCGACCGAACCGCAGACCCCAATCCAAATTCTAGATACGCCTCTGTCTATTAATAAAATTAATAGGAATAGATTTTAATTCATTATGTGTAATACAGCATTTTTGGAGTAACTGTGAATTTAGTTGTTGCTAGCTTTTGTTATAATGCGTCTGAAGTTTCTTTGCTGTTTTTACCCACTGCCAATAATCGCGGTATTATTTTGAAACTCATGGAGATCGTTTGTGTACCTTAGGCAAAGAATTAGATTCACGTACGATTCCCTGAGGAATCTCCGCCCTGATTTCCCTCAGACCCGATCTAGTCATCGTCTCTCGTTTTTGAAATATCCCCTCAGTTTAGACACGACCGAAACGTTTCGGTGAACTGACTGCGGGGATAATGTTACGAACGTGCCAAAGTTTGCGCCACAGTAACATTATATAATGATCATATTGTTTAAATGATTAACGCTTTGTTACAGCCGGCTATTGTTTTCCTGTCCAGCCGTCACTAAGCTGCAGTGTTGCCGACTTTTGACGGCAAAATAACCCTATGATATTTTCAACTTTCTTGCTTTCAACAAAAATATATAACAGCTGTAAGCGAACACTAAATTTAATGAATAATGGAAAATGTTTGTAAACGGTTGCTAATCGCAATGTTAAAGATTCTTTAATACAAAACAACTAACGTTTGCTCTTATTTAGTTATTCATATTCCTACAGTGACGTGAATATTTTAAACGATTTAAATAGAGAGAAAATATAATTAACAATAATAAGAAGATGGTGATGAAGAATAAGAAGAAGAGGAGTGAAATAGTATGTCTGTTTCACACTGTACGTACATGGTAGCCTTTGGCGATTTACATTCTTCTATACGAAACATGTTTCATCGTTTTGACGTCCTATTTAATGACATGCACGTAATGAAATTCTCGCAGTTAATTTTGTAAGGATTAAGCAAATTAAGCACTATGAAGCTCTTTCTCTTCAAATAGTACTCCTGTGTCACCGTTCACCTTGTCTGCTGTCTGCTTACATCCTCCTATTTTGCTACCCTCCCGCTCCGAATCACAGTGTTATGACCTGTCATCCTACTTTAAAAAAATCTAATTTCTGTTGTTTTCTCCCAGATATTTTTTCGTAACGTTCTCTAAATGTTCCCTGCAAAAATATGAAAGCTGTATCTTCAGTTTATTTGCAAGTCTGGTTCATAAACTTGACACGTGTTCTAGTAATTTCCGTTAACATCAGTCTGAGGCACCACCGAACCCAAACTGTCAAGTTCCGTTATTTGCGCGCTTACCTTTAAAAAAAATGCTTGTTATTTCCGTAACCCAGTGAATACAACTTTTACACAGTTGTTTGTAATCTCTCTCTCTCTCTCTCTCTCTCTCTCTCTCTCTCTCTCTCTCTCTCTCTCTCTCTCTCTTTCTCTCTTTCTTTCTCTTTCTTTCTATCTTTCTTCTTTGTCGGTGTTTGCTCCGAACATCATCACTTGTGACTTTAAGGTTATGATGTTCCGTCTTTATGTTTCCCTGTCCTTATGACCTCAGGTATTGAGAGGTTTGTGATATTTTACATTTGGTTGAAGATTCTGCTGGTTGACCTACCTCTTCTTTTCCGTGGGTAGTTAGTTTCTATACCGTAATTATCGCTTTATCGTCTGCAATTACAATTAGAAGAATATTTAGCTATTAGTTGTTGGCGAACTTAAATTTTTATCCCATATAAGCTACGCTAGAAAGTCAATAATAATTTTAATAATAATAATAATTATTATAATTATAATAATAATAATTATTATTATTATTATTTTCGTTTATATTAAGTCTTGTTTTATTTTTCGACTTTGTCCAGTGTTATTATAGCCCTGACCGAACCTTAACCTGCCTCAGACTACGCCTTTAAGCGTCTACTCTAACCGTAGCCATTTAGCAATTTTTCCGCACGAGGATCTCCAGTGCCTCCGTGTATGTCTCACCTTGCCACCGTGTTCCGACCGTCCCTTCCCACCTGGCATGTGGCCATCTGGCCTTTCATTATTCTTTCAGGAGCTCTGTCTATCACTATTTCCATATGTACCACCCAGGAGAACCATAGAATGTTTATAAACCTCGCAGTATCAAGGTCTCTGCTGAAGTCATGTTTAGTCATGTTTACATTTTTTTTATTACTAAGATGTAATGAACGTATTAGGTATTGTTGATTCTGAGACCTCGGTGGTTGAGGCCCCCCTGATCCATACGTCACTTTCACGTTGAAGCGTCGTAAAACCATTGACAGCCCGTAAACGTCGTCTATATGTCTAGATACCAAACTGTGCGCGCGTAAATAAGTTATCAATAAATATTCGCAAGTCAGGAATAAATTCGCGCCGCCATTTGTTTGTAAACAGAGATGTTGGTAGTGGGACCTTGTCGGAAGCGTAGTGGCTGTACGCTGTACGCTACTAACTGGAGCAAGGTTGCGTTACGTGGCCGACAGCAGCCAAGCCACGGTCTGACGACGTTGACGTTACTCAACTTTGTTGTGAAAGCGCCGCGCCGATCCAAACTTTTGCTGCTGCACTCGGAACCACCGTCGAGTCGTTGAACGACAGAAAGATGGCGAAAATCTTCAGCTACTCTGAGTAGACTTTGGATAAAGTTTGGGTGAACTTTGATGTAATTTGATGAATTACTCATGTAATTCCACTTAATCGAGAAGATTTATCCTGCTTCGACAAGATACCGAATAATACAGGTAGGCCTACTGTTTTTACGATCGAAGCTTCTTCACGTTTGGTATGATTTTCTCATTGTTAAGATCCTCATTCTTTTGTGCCATCTTCCTTTGACCATCTTTCACGGGCCTAAACCAAATTATTTGTTCTTCGTCTGCCGATTCGATTATATCTATACCGACGTCTTGCTCTGCATTCATTTCTTATCTTATTAATTAAATCCACAATCTATTAGCCTATATCAGGAGCGTATTTACGAGGGGGACCGGCCCGCCCCCCTCCGGAGTATAGGCAGCAACTAAAGTTAAGTCAAAGTCGTAGGCTCACACGGCCGGTGCCAGTGTTAGTTATAAACCGGGCTGTTAGGCCGTGGTCGTCGGTTGCTACTTACTAGCGACATCGTAGCTTAATCTAGGGGATCTTTTTCAGGCCGCAAAATCTAAGGAGTCTTGGACAAAAATAGTACGGCGGATATTGGTCAAACGATGTCCGACAAACGTTTTCGTGTAAGAGCAACTACCCGTACTCGAAAACGTGTGTCGGGCATCGTTAGGCAAAGATTCCCTGTACTTTTTTAGTCCAAGACTCTGTTACTTTGCGGCCTCAAGAAGATCTCCGAGATTGGAATTCGAAACGTTGCCTACTATGTCGCTATGGTAAATAGCAACCAACGACCATGGCCTAACAGCCCGATTTAATCAAAGTACTAAATTAAGATAATTACATTATTGTTGAGTTTCTGCTGTAGTATAATTTGTAGTATGATTTGTAAAAGCCCAACACCGTTTTGATTGGTATGGAGCAATTCGACTACAAAAAAATTAAATGAATTTATTCAAGAAAACAAACCCTTAGTAATATTTTTATTACAACTGAGGTATTTTCAAATAAAATTAATTTGTTTTGGAAATCTCAAAGGGTAATTCGTTAACATGCATTCGTTGACAGCTAGGTTCCACCTCCTGCGTAAGGTAAATAGAGTAGAATATTGATGATGATAAGCAAGTAGAGTAGATAATCAGACGATAAGCAATATTCTGTGAGGAGTTTATTGATCGAGTTTCTTGGTCTGTAATACCCGAAGGTATCGTAATATTGACATTAATTTTTCACAAATTTCCCTTGATTATCTATTCTAAAATATGATAACCACAGATATTGAAAATAAAAGTAATTTTCTTAAAAGTTTATTTTTCACGTTCCGCTAGAATATAAAGTAAAGTCATAAGACGATATAATAATTATAAAGTCGTTAAATTTGCCCTAAATTCTGAAACAATTACAAATATAAACAATTATCTTTGGCCGACACGCCGTTTAAACGAGGACTGAACAGACAATTATATTATTCCATTCCGACAAAGTGGGATGTAATGAATTCAATGCTCACTTAACATTTGCATTTCTTCAAATAATGCGCTCCACTGCAATTACGATAATTATACGTACGAACGTTTCCATGTGGCATTGAATTAGCATACAACGTATCCATAGTTTCGATTACCGCCGACAACTCGCAGTACCGGTACTTCCATTTAGAAATCATGACCTATCTAGCCGCGATGAAGGTGGCAGAGAAACTGCGAAGGCATTTCTATAACCGGTAATAAAGGAAATGGAAGTCGCTCGCTTGCAGCTGTAAACATTTCTCACATACTTGGATTACAAACGAAGTGGTAAACAATTATTTATGGGATAAGGCGTATTTTATGTCTGTGCTGTAGAATGCACGTATATATTTATTAACATGTAGCATTACTTAAAGAGTAGGCCTATAGCAACATTTTTATATATGTAAATTATTATTTAAATAAATTCGTATTCACCGACTTTGTGCATCAATTAAACGGAAACTAATTATCCAGCATATTTCTTGGTGACGTTGAATAAAACGTTGTTCGGATTAGGAAGCATTCTGGGAAGGATGATGTATTTACTGGAAAATTACCACTTAGTTCCGTAGAAAACACATAATTTCTAATGGATTGAAGCTTTCTTTCAAATTTAGAAATATGCTCATTCTATTTTCTGCCATGGTTTCAATTCTACTGCACTCTATTTCGCACTCTTACTACAATTCGAATGTTTTCTGTAATGTGGTCGCAAGAATAGATAGAGTAACCTAATGAACCGATACTTGATTTTAAAATTCTTAATAATCACTTGCGATTTCCTATTTATAAAAAGCTGCTCAACATTATTGAGCTCCATTTTTGTTTCTTCAGACGAACAAACAATTAAAAAAACACAGTAAAATCTGGTAAAGTTGAAAAATTTCATAATTTTGATAAAATAAATTTTGATTTTAGGCCAACAAACGTCATTCCTTACCTGTTAAATTTTTGGCCTCACGAAGTTGCCACTTTGGGGAAAAATTACTTTTTATACAGACTTCGTACGTGCCTATGGATACGGATAATGCTTTTATAAATTTCAGCAACCTGTGTTTTTGCCTTTCAGTATTGTGACTGTATCCTTCTCTACTTGTTTATCCAGATTACGGCGTATATTCTGATGTTTTCCTGAAGAATGTATCACACACAATGGCCTTTGCCATTGAAGAAGGATTGCCTTAGTTACAGCCAAAACATGTGTTAAAAAAACATCCGACGGAAACGACTTACTTAACATTCGGATTCGGAAAAGGCACAACATATTCGGACAATCCTCGCTCACCTGTATTCTGGGCCATGGTATCCCTTAGTTCCTGCTCCAACCGAGAATGATCCGTAGTCATTGTTTGCTTTAATTAATTCATATGTATCCGTACGTATATTTCGACAACAAGTTCTACGTTTTCCTTTGCTTCTACTACCCATCAGTGTACCTTTGTCCCTCTACCCACTTCAGTCGTTGTTTTTTGATATGCCCTTGTACAATTGTTCCTTGTATAGTTGTTTTTACTCTTAGTTGTTTCTGACGCATCATTCTTCATCGTATCTTTTATCTACCTATACATATTTACAACAAAAGTCCCGACCGTGAATATTTACCAACTCCGTCGTGCTTACTTGCCAAAGTGCTAACCTGTCATGTTCCGGACGAGACCTTTCAGTTCATGTGTACCATTATCAAGTTCTAAATCACGACAAGGTAGCAGTTCAGCAAGTAAGCTCGACGAAGTTGGAATTATGGAGACTGCTAGTTCAAATAACAAGATGAACGTGGATATTTAATTCCTTATTATACTAAATAGGTAATGATTCCAAAAAGTACTTTCCATACGTGATTACTTTTTCTTTCGTAACGTAGAAGAAAATGGAAGACCACGGCCTTACAACCCGAAAAGCAGTTTACTAATTACAACGCCAGCCTGAAACCCTAAGGAATAGGTAATGATTGTTTAGATTTAAAATCAAACATGTCTTATTAAAATTATGTAGATGGGGTTTAGACTGGTTGAGCGTGGCGCTTAGCTACTAATTTACAGGTCCCGGATACGATTCCCAAGCGTACCATAAATTCAAGATGCTTTTTCATCTCTCAGGTCTACTCACCTTGTGGAAATGAATACTTTGGGTAACATCCTGTGGTAACAATGGACGGTTGAGAGTTGTGCTGGACCATAGCCGGCTCTAGTACGTAGAAGGCCGGAATATTAAACGTGGAAACACTGGAACCAGCTGATATTTTGAGGTCGACTACACGATCTCTTAATTTATGTATTTCAATAATCAAATCGCGTCATTTTTAATTGCCGGTTAACAGCAGTTTTATAAATCTTCACTTTTTGCAAATTAAAAGTTTATTATGTAAAATACTGTTATATTATTTAGGAAATATAATAATTAACTCATTCATATGATACGAATTCGAACAAAATTTAATTCATTAGGCCTAACAGTAATTCACTGATTTCTTCAACTTAAACGTAGGTTATAGTACTAAGTGCCCACAGACTTAAATTTAGCTATAAATAGGCCTACTCATGACTTTAGTAATGCTATGAAATTAAATCAAAACATGTCATGTTTACTGAGGCCTATTTTATCACACTGTGCTTATAGGCCTCAGACGCAACGTTGCCACGTTTAATATTCCGGCCTTCTACTGGAGCGGCTATGGCTGGCCACATTACCTTCCTTGTTTGCCGAACGGAACTACTTCCTTCTAAACTACTTCGGTGATGCAAAAAGAAAGCATTATTAAATACACATTCCGTATATAACGTTATTATTAACAAATGTAAATTCGAATGTAGATTCTAATATATTTATCACGCATAACATACGCTATACGCGCGCTCCACCTGTCTTTCACCGAGTTAAAACTTTCACCGCAAGTATGTTCATTAATAACGAACCTATGACCGCTAAATACTGATTGCCATCATCGAAACTTCGGCTGAATAATAGCACGGTTAAGGTAAAATATAATTTATTTCTGCCCGGCGGTTACGCGCAAAGGGGGCGGTTTCTGGCGTAAAATGCCGTCATTTTGAACTAACGAAATATACTTTCATTTGCCTACAGCTTATTTACTGATCTCATTTTCACATTGCAGTGTGTGTGTGTGTGTGCGCGCGCGCGCGCGCGCGCTTTAGTACCACTGAAAGGTAAATTCGGCGTTTCCGCTCCATTAATACTTACGGTGAAAGGGGCACATGGTAATAATAATAAACCAGTATAGTTTATTCGAACAAAAACTTGTAGTGTTAGGTTACATTTCTTATGAGTGGTGCAGAGCCTGAATGTTTTCCGTAATGGAACGAATGCACCTAATTATTTCTTCTTCTTCTTCTTCTTCTTGTGATTTTAGGATATAGGCCTACCTACTCCTGCACAGTCAACTTCACTATCCTATGCTGTTGTTGTTCTTATTCTTCTTCTGTCTAGAGTTTTTAAGTAAACTTTTCTCACTGTCCTGTTGACGTGATAGTTCCCGAGTTGTCGCCTTCCTCTGTTCAATCCGCTATGTCTGTTACCTTGGACATGTCTCCAAAGCCTCGTCTTCCTAGGAGCAGGTTTTTGCATCGCGCGAACCGGGTAGAGCTCTACGTCGGCAGGAACGTATTCATTTATCACGCTGCGCGTTTGTGTTTTCCTACCCGGACGCATTTCAGCTATTCAGTCGAAGTAGGCTGTACTAGGTGGTAATGATTATAATTCGGAGTGTTAGTGTTCCCTGTTGAAATGAATCGTTTGGAGCAAAATAAAAAGAGACTTGTTGCTTTGCTTATTCTCAAGCACATCCATATGGATGATGAAGATGACGATTATCTCTTGTCTACGGCAAAGAGCAGAAAATGTTCTTAAAACGCGAAGATGAAGGTGTTTTCAAAATATTGATTAGCAAACACTTACACGACGAAGAAGTTGGGATCCTTCAAGTTCCATAAGTATGCGTGACCACTCACTGCGTCAATTAACTGATCGTCATCCAAAGCACTGAAACGCACTTGAGGCATTTTGATACACAATTTTTGAAAAACAAAATTTAGAAGTCAGCTAAAACGCGACGTAGAACACAATAGACTGCTCCAGAACCAGTCGGCCTATCACGCCGAACGCACTACACCTGGCGTACTACGTGATGCGCTCTGGAGAAAAACAGAACCATTATTTTCCAGTGTGTGGAGAACGGCGTGTCGAGTTCGGCGTATTGCGTCCTACGCGGCGCAAAAAACCTGCTCCTAGGAAAACGGGCCTCAAGTTTTACGTTTTTTATTCTGTCTCGTCGTGTTTTACCTAACATTCTTCTCAACGCCGCCATTACATGCTTGTCTGTATTTGTCTTGTTATTATTGGTAGGCTATGTTCCAGATCTATGTTTTTGCGAACTTTTCTCTTTATTTTTTATCTGTAGTATTTCCATTTCTTTACGAACACCATATATATATATATATATATATATATATATATATATATATATATTGTAAAGAAAGAGAGACTTTTAGGTGTTAAGATGCGACGATGATGCCTCACGTTGCGAGCGTCAATTTGTAAAGAAAGAGTCTAATGTGTGCCGGTGCTAGCGAAAATGTCCGTCTTATTCAAACCCCACTGTTGTAATCAATTTAGTAACGAACTGCTTGTTAATTATGTGAGGACGTATGTAATAATGTATGATACCAGCTGGAGACGTCAAATTATAAAGAGATCTTGTCTATGAGTGTAATTAGTTATAAGAGACTCCGGTGTAACAAACGCCAAGTAGTACGTTGTAGGTGGCGATTCGTAACAATTAAAATGCTGTTACCTGGTTTAATTAATATGTTATTAACTAATATACCTTGCGGTTGTGACCAGTGAAACCCTCAGAACACAGATTATTAAGCCCACAAACTTAGAATTATATTCCTGAATTTATAATGGTAGTATTCTGTAGACTTAATTTAATTCTCAGTGGTTGTTTAATATGAGCAATATATATGGAGTATTTACTGAATGTAAGTGGTTTTTGTCTCAACCCTAGTCCCTCAACGATAAAAATTTCATTCAAATTTAGTATGGCAAAACCCGTTAGTTCAGCAATCTCCCGTCTCACCAGCTGCAAACTTGGAGCGCTGTTATTATAAATAATTGTGCGTATAGGTTAGTTATTCTGAGTGTTTGTATCAATCTGTTAATAAATTATTACGCCAATTACATATAGTATTTTCTCTGCAATGATTAAAACGTTATCTCATACAACAAATGTACTTTATTTATTTTTCTCTGGTATTTAACCAGTTACGTTGTCTCAGACAAACAATAAGACAATACAATCGACTATCCCAACATGTATCGATTCTTAATTATTCGAATTCTAAAAAGAAAAAACATATATACTTTGAAAATAATGACAAATAATTCTTATACCAGGGTTCGTGTAGTTCTTTGAACCATTAGTAAGGCCAGGTAAAACGCATAATTAAGGTTGTTCAATTTACAAAAAGAATAAAATTATTTACTTAAAATACAATGATATGAAAATAATTTGTTTTTTTACCCAAGCGGCGAAAGCTTCATTAGGCGGTGAATGTTTGTCAACTACGATCAAAATGCAGGTTATATCGTCTTCACCCAGTAAAACTGCTCTGGTCTTCAATGAATGGATGATGATAATCCCACGGGAACTCTGGTGCTTCGAGTCTTCTTTTGCGTCTTCACAATTCTTGGTCCCAACGAACTGGAATTAGGATCTCAGCTTCCGCTGTCAATGAAGGTTATTTCGTCAACCGAATCTTCTGTATTTCCAAATATTTCCGTTAATTCAGGCTTCAACTCTTTATTGGTCTTCAATTTATAGCATGAATTGGTTTGATACCAAATTCAGCGGAATTGTTTAGTGAATGAGGTGAGACGCTTTCAGTTCTTTTTTATTGTATTCATTGATAATTTATAGGGTTATTTAATTTGTATGATTCATTAACATTCCAGTATAATTGTTTTGCAAAATGCTTTTTTTTTCAATTTGGATATATATTTTTTTTATATTTATTCATATATTTTAAATATATCGGTTCATTTCAACCTAATAGCTTGTAACAATCAGTACCATCTATTCAAAATCAACAAGTTACTAAAAATCAGTTGCCTTAACAACCAGGTTTTCTATATATCCTTGAGCCGGCATTATAGAATATTACTACTCCTTTCCAATAAAATACTCCATGCTTGGATTAATATTGAATCACATAAAATTCTCCCCTAACCTTCCTTATTAAACAGTAAATGTTTTACTAGAGTTTCGTTGGACTGGGTTTACTAAAAAGGTATTAATTTCCTTTCACTAATATGGAATTTAGGCCTATAGATTCATTTACAACCATTATAACATTATTTGGTTTTTAACTTAATTTTCTTTTTTACCTGACCTACTGTACAATTAATTATTGATTACATAGTTAATTACATGAATTTCAATTTACTGGTGGTTATTTGTTTTTACATTAATCAATTGGTTCTGGAACCCTTTATTAATTTATGACATAATTGTCAGAACTACTTGTTAGACTTGAAACACTGGTCACACTCCTGATCCAGTTTATAAACATTAATTAGAACAACAGTATCTTTCAATTTTATACAATACTGACAACTTAGTACCGTGCTTAACATTGGTAACTATATTGTGCTGTATAAAAACAAATCTAATATAAAATATAAACATAATTATTGAGTAAGTATTATTATCAAACAACATCATTTCATTTTTAACACATTCAACATACAATATAAATATTCTGTAGACCTTAACATGTCACAGTACAAAACAAACATTTCATTACATCCAATCATTCATTGGTCTGGCTCTTTTACATTTAATATTAGTCATTGCCTCCTTTTTACTTGAGGTCCTTCTCAAACATATGAACTATCGAACAACCTTAAGTCAGGGTATGGTCTTTGACCATATTTCATTCAGTCTTTTATGTAACGTTGGGGAACCTCAACTATGTTGCGTTACATAACACCCCCCCTTCGAAATAAGTTTATTTTGGTATAAACAAAGTTTAGCAAGAAATAAACTTCTAATTTGTATCTGGCCAATTGGTTTCCTATTTATAGTACTTTTATATTTCCCAATTATTCGTTATTTTATTATCATTTCTTCGTTCCTTCTTAAAGTCAATTATTTCCCAAGTTTAAATCTTATTTCTATAATCATTCTTGTGACATTCTTCATTAATTATACATTTTGGATCTGGTTTTATTTAATTCTCTATATTTATTTGTGAGTTTTCCCTCTAATATTTAATTTTCCTAAACCTCCCTAACATTATAACTGGAATCGAATCGGTGGTGCTCTATCGGCTAACCAATTACCGTCGTCCGTTACATACTTTCTGGGATCAGAGGAACATCATCTCTGCCCAGTCAAATGATTGCTGGAATATTCTACAGTCAATCTTCATTAATAAACCTCGTAAGGTATCATCATGTGACCTTCAATAAAATAATAAATAATAATCATATTCTAGGGATTATTCACTGTACTTTAACTCAGATCATATTATTTCTTCATATTAATTCTTCCTTCTATTATACACTTTTTCTCTCCAATACTTGGCTATTTTATTGACATTTATTAATTGGGTTTTGTTTACGGATAATTCTTAACCATTAGTTTTTTTTTTCTTGTGATCCTTTTGATGGTTCCATTTTGGCTTCTTCATTCTCTTGTCTTCATTGGCTCATATTCCTTTGTGATCAATACAGCTGGTTATGAGCTTTTGGTCAGTACTATACATTACATTATGTAGCTATATTCTTCTGGCACAATCATTATTATTTCTTTTACATTCAAAATTATATTTCTCGCTATTATATTATATCAGATAAACTCATTTCGTCTTCTGGTTTTGATGATTTTTATTAGGTTGAATTAGTGTAAAATATTTTTCTTCTTTCATATCAGTTTAAATCAATTTCTTCTAAATTGTATAGTAAGGTGTTCTTACTTATTTTTCGACTTTGGTTGTTCTTTTTATCTTCAAAATTCTCTTTCTTATATAATTCATAAATTGTTTTCTTAGATACTTGTTTGTAAGTTGAGCTTACTTCATTTTTTGAATTTTGGGGTATTTATTCTCTTTATTTTAAATCATACTGTTTCTGAATAATTATGAGTAAGTTGTTCTTACATCCTTTGGAATTTTGGGTTTTTTAGTTTCTTCATTTTAAATTGTATTGTTCGAAATAACATGAGTAAGTTGTCCTTACATACTTTTAGAATTTTGTGGTTTTAGTCTCTTCATGTATTCCATCTGTCGGCCGTGTCTTCTTCTTCATTTATTTCTTGTCTTATATCCTGGGATGTACTGGGTCGGTGGCCATCTCCTCTTAGGGGAATCCAGCGTTCTGGTGGGTTCTGTTGATTATAAATTATTCGGACATTCCTAGATGGATCGTCCCTTCTTTGGTTCTCGCTTCCGGATCTGGATTCTCCGATGCTATTGCTCCGTTGTAAACACTCATTATCATTCTCCCCTTGGTGTTGATCACTCCTTGGACCATTCTCTTCGGCCCTTATAAAATTCACCATTGGTCTGGAAACCCGTAATGGACGATCCTCTTCGTAGTTAACCCGGCGGTAGTCCTCCTGACTCCGACTTCTGCCCCTATTAGTTCTAGTCTCCCTTCTATCGTTATTATTGTACTGGTTCCAGTCGGTGTCCCTATCAAAACTTCGACGTCCTTGGTAGTATGTCCTCCCGTTATAATTGTCGTACGCCCCCACATAATTAACTCTTCTGTAGTTTTGGTTTTGGTTATTCGGGTTACGGTTACTGTTATCATAATTTCGGTTGTTCGTGTTCTGATTTTGGTAACTTGGGTTATATGACCTGTTATATTGGTTGTTCGGAATACTCTGTCTATTCCCGTAATTATTTCCGTTGTTCCTTGGGCTGTTGTTATTTTGCCGTTGGTACGCCTCATTACCATAATTACCAGGCCTGCCATTATAGTTCGTCCGGTTATTCGCCTCATGACTGTTATGGTTATTGTTTCTATTGTTATAGTCTGGGAAATCCCTGTTCCCGTACTGGTCGTTTCTCTGACGACTCCTTCGATAATGTACTTCACGCTCGTGCTCTTCCAATAGTGTTGACATGGCCTGTATAGTTTTTATTTGTCCACCCGATCGTGCTATTGATATACCGTTATCATAGTGGTATGCTAACCTGGTGACGAGAATTTCCTCTGGGATTTTTGGTTCAAGATGTCTTGCCAAACATACTTTTCCCAGGAAGTAGGCGGTAAGTGTTGTTCCCCTGCTGGCGTCATATCTTCCATAACTGATGCTCTCCCTCACTACGTTCTGGGTGGCGTCTGACCAGTATCTGGCTTTAAAAGCTATTTTAAATTCTTCGTAGCTTCGTATCTCGTGCCTGGTGGCTGTCCACCAGTTATCATAAGTTTCTTTAAAATGATCGTCTAAATAACGACGAATTATTGGCCACCTGTTTTCACCGGTTCTCATAATTTGTTCGCCGACCCGTTCCAAGAATTCCATTGGATTTCTCCTGTATGTCTTAAAGTTGATGGTCTCCCGGTCGTCTATATGTTGTGTATATGGGACAGTGATCGATCGGTTGTCAACTGATCGTTGTAGGTTCTCGATTCTATCCTGGTTACGTTGTCCTTGCTCCTGTACTTCGTTCATGATCGTATCTAAATTTCGATGCTGGTTTCCGCAATCAGTTCGTATTGATTCCACTTGAATTCGGTTTTCTTCTTCTATATGGCCTAGCTTGACCTCTAGTTCAGCTCTATTTCGTGTAATAACTTCATCGGTCGCTTTCAGTTTTCTATTTGTTTCCGCGATCTCCTGTTTTCTTTCGCTGTCGTTCTTAACTACCTTCTGGCTGATTGCCTCACTAGTGTCCTCAATTTTCTTATTGATAACTTGTCTTAATACTTCATTCTGTTTTTCAACATTTTCCCTTATTTCCTGGTTAGAATGTTCAATTCTCTCATCGATTCGTATAAGATTATCCTCATTGATTTTCTCAAGATCTGCTTTCATTCGTTTATTGTTTTCCTCAAGTTTTTCGTTCATTATTTTGTTATCGTCTTGAATCTGTCTCAAATTCTCGTCATTCTTGTCAAACTTTTCATTCATCTGCTTGATTAAATTTTCGCTCAAAATTTCGTTTTGTTTTCTTGAGTTCTCATTAATACTGTCTATTTTATTTTCCAGCTTCTCATTGATTTGTCTAAAATCGGCCTTCAACTGTTCATTATTTTCATTTATGGTTTGTCTCAAAAGTTCACTAGTACTTTCCTTAATACTGTCTATTTTTTCATTAGTTTGTCTATTATCTTCTTGGATCTTGTTATTCCCTTCCATTATAATTCTTAACATCTCCTGTATACTTATATCTTCTTTTTGGTTGTGTTTATCCGGTTGATCCCCTTGGGCATCTTCTTCCACTATTTCCGTCTCCGTATCCATAACTATTTCGATTTCTTCTGTACCACCTGTCTGTTGATCCATTTCAGTATCTGTATCTACCTCTGTTTCTTTTTCCCTCCTATCTTCTTCTGTCTCTTGTTCCTTCTCCATTCTTTTCGTAAGAGCTCTCGTATGCATTCCTGTGCCTCTAATGGTTGCCTGCTCAGGTTAAGTAACAAATAATATGAGTTTTTACTTAACTAAAGCCCACTCGTTGAGCGCCAATTTGTAAAGAAAGTGAGAGTTTTAGGTGTTAAGATGCGACGATGATGCCTCACGTTGCGAGCGTCAATTTGTAAAGAAAGAGTCTAATGTGTGCCGGTGCTAGCGAAAATGTCCGTCTTATTCAAACCCCACTGTTGTAATCAATTTAGTAACGAACTGCTTGTTAATTATGTGAGGACGTATGTAATAATGTATGATACCAGCTGGAGACGTCAAATTATAAAGAGATCTTGTATATGAGTGTAATTAGTTATAAGAGACTCCGGTGTAACAAACGCCAAGTAGTACGTTGTAGGTGGCGATTCGTAACAATTAAAATGCTGTTACCTGGTTTAATTAATATGTTATTAACTAATATACCTTGCGGTTGTGACCAGTGAAACCCTCATAACACAGATTATTAAGCCCACAAACTTAGAATTATATTCCTGAATTTATAATGGTAGTATTCTGTAGACTTAATTTAATTCTCAGTGGTTGTTTAATATGAGCAATATATATGGAGTATTTACTGAATGTAAGTGGTTTTTGTCTCAACCCTAGTCCCTCAACGATAAAAATTTCATTCAAATTTAGTATGGCAAAACCCGTTAGTTCAGCAATCTCCCGTCTCACCAGCTGCAAACTTGGAGCGCTGTTATTATAAATAATTGTGCGTATAGGTTAGTTATTCTGAGTGTTTGTATCAATCTGTTAATAAATTATTACGCCAATTACATATAGTATTTTCTCTGCAATGATTAAAACGTTATCTCATACAACAAATGTACTTTATTTATTTTTCTCTGGTATTTAACCAGTTACGTTGTCTCAGACAAACAATAAGACAATACAATCGACTATCCCAACATGTATCGATTCTTAATTATTCGAATTCTAAAAAGAAAAAACATATATACTTTGAAAATAATGACAAATAATTCTTATACCAGGGTTCGTGTAGTTCTTTGAACCATTAGTAAGGCCAGGTAAAACGCATAATTAAGGTTGTTCAATTTACAAAAAGAATAAAATTATTTACTTAAAATACAATGATATGAAAATAATTTGTTTTTTTACCCAAGCGGCGAAAGCTTCATTAGGCGGTGAATGTTTGTCAACTACGATCAAAATGCAGGTTATATCGTCTTCACCCAGTAAAACTGCTCTGGTCTTCAATGAATGGATGATGATAATCCCACGGGAACTCTGGTGCTTCGAGTCTTCTTTTGCGTCTTCACAATTCTTGGTCCCAACGAACTGGAATTAGGATCTCAGCTTCCGCTGTCAATGAAGGTTATTTCGTCAACCGAATCTTCTGTATTTCCAAATATTTCCGTTAATTCAGGCTTCAACTCTTTATTGGTCTTCAATTTATAGCATGAATTGGTTTGATACCAAATTCAGCGGAATTGTTTAGTGAATGAGGTGAGACGCTTTCAGTTCTTTTTTATTGTATTCATTGATAATTTATAGGGTTATTTAATTTGTATGATTCATTAACATTCCAGTATAATTGTTTTGCAAAATGCTTTTTTTTTCAATTTGGATATATATTTTTTTTATATTTATTCATATATTTTAAATATATCGGTTCATTTCAACCTAATAGCTTGTAACAATCAGTACCATCTATTCAAAATCAACAAGTTACTAAAAATCAGTTGCCTTAACAACCAGGTTTTCTATATATCCTTGAGCCGGCATTATAGAATATTACTACTCCTTTCCAATAAAATACTCCATGCTTGGATTAATATTGAATCACATAAAATTCTCCCCTAACCTTCCTTATTAAACAGTAAATGTTTTACTAGAGTTTCGTTGGACTGGGTTTACTAAAAAGGTATTAATTTCCTTTCACTAATATGGAATTTAGGCCTATAGATTCATTTACAACCATTATAACATTATTTGGTTTTTAACTTAATTTTCTTTTTTACCTGACCTACTGTACAATTAATTATTGATTACATAGTTAATTACATGAATTTCAATTTACTGGTGGTTATTTGTTTTTACATTAATCAATTGGTTCTGGAACCCTTTATTAATTTATGACATAATTGTCAGAACTACTTGTTAGACTTGAAACACTGGTCACACTCCTGATCCAGTTTATAAACATTAATTAGAACAACAGTATCTTTCAATTTTATACAATACTGACAACTTAGTACCGTGCTTAACATTGGTAACTATATTGTGCTGTATAAAAACAAATCTAATATAAAATATAAACATAATTATTGAGTAAGTATTATTATCAAACAACATCATTTCATTTTTAACACATTCAACATACAATATAAATATTCTGTAGACCTTAACATGTCACAGTACAAAACAAACATTTCATTACATCCAATCATTCATTGGTCTGGCTCTTTTACATTTAATATTAGTCATTGCCTCCTTTTTACTTGAGGTCCTTCTCAAACATATGAACTATCGAACAACCTTAAGTCAGGGTATGGTCTTTGACCATATTTCATTCAGTCTTTTATGTAACGTTGGGGAACCTCAACTATGTTGCGTTACAATATATATATATATATATATATATATATATATATATATATATTTATTTATTTATTTACAAAAACATAGATACACACATCTATAAAAATAATTATGTATTTGCTACTTCTATTATTATTATTGTTTATTATGACGTATACTGTGTCTAACATATGGGAGTTGAGTATGACGTACTGTACAGGCTGTGAGGTTGGCCGTAATCCAGACGTCATTGTTCCTGGCTAACACACACACACACACACACACACACACACACACCAGTCGTATAACGGTATCTTTCTGGCGTTACAAGGCTGTCGCTAAAGGCGAATACCGATCGTAGGCAACACGAAATTGAATTTCTCTTTTACGTTTCATAATTTTAAACGGTCGTAAAAAAATGGAGTTCATATTAAGGGAGGCGGGACTTGAATCGTGCACAGAACGCGCATTAATGGTTCAGCAAAGTAAAACGTAGTTTTGGAAGAACCCTACTACTTTTTTATTACGTTTTGTTTTGGGGATCTCCAAGTGTCGTATCGCTGGTCAGTGGCGGTTCATGGTTCTGACAGTTAGAGGTTCATTGTTTCTAGTACAGTAAGAGCAATAACACGCGGCGTGGGTCACAACATGGAGAAATTGCTGCCGTATTCGTAACATTAGGTTGTTTGTGCTATTTGTAAATTATTCTAAAATATATAGTTAAAATAGTAGGGTAGTTCAATGCATATCTTATTTTGGAATCACATATATTGTGGATAAATTGTTCAAGACCCAGCTGGTACGTTGCTTCCAGCATCTTTTAGACCTTGTCTTGCACTGTTTATTGTTGAAGTTTTTAAATGTTTATGTAAAAAAACATTGTTCTTTCCTTTTTAGCATCAAATTTATCAATAACACTTTAATTGAAATCTACAAGATAGCGAACAAATTCTTTCTCCATTGACAGTACAGCAGTATTTTATTTGATTTTAAGACTTCACTGCACACATTTTCGTTGCAGAATGTATGAAACAGAGAAATCTGACACAAAACTGCGGACAAATCAAAAGGTAAAAATCATAATGGTGGTATGAAAATGTTGACATTCCCGGTCGGGGCGATTCGGCACCCGTCGGAACTATTCGTCTCTGTCGCTAAGCTGAAATGTTAACGACGGTTCAGTGTAATTTTGCATATAGTTCCCCCTCCAAAGCCCTCTACATAGCCTAGGAGGTGCTGATAGCTGCTTTGAACCCCGAGCAGTAGCAGCGAGCAATTCGTTTATTACACTATTCAATTATTGGTCAGTCAACACGATTAATCTCACAAATCTCGTTATTTAAAAACCGAAACAAATCCCTAAAATATTTAATTTATTTAGGGCGTTCATTTAGGTTGAACCTTATGGACGAGCCGCCACAGTCGCTGGTACGTAAATCGTTTTTAAAAAAGTGAGAGAATTGTCAAGACAGTGATTTAAACGAGTTCAAACTCTTGGCGATACATTAAATCTTTGTGCGGCTTGCGTAGCAGTAAGGTGACAAACATTTCGTACAGCTTTGAGGTCAGTTGTAAAAACGCCAGTTGTCTTGATAATGATGATGGTTACAATTGTGTTTGGGAGCACGTTCAAGATTGACTTTGTAACGAAATATACGAGTTCCAAGCGTCTTTCATTTGAGTGAGCTTGCTATTTGGCGATAAACATTTGTAAAAGGTCCAGTTTACACTATCACGCCCCGTCACCACTGTTTACACATGCCGCACTTCTGCAGACAATAGATGCCTCTGTCTAGACGTAACCATTGTTGTGCTCCAGGTCGTTAAACACTTTATACAGGTCTGTTCAGCTTGGTAGTAAAAAAATAAAAAAATGTTTGCCGTACAAAATGAGAAGTTAATTAAATTCGTATTCACTGTTTGAAAGACTTAAAAGTAGTTTTTTTTTTTTAATGAGAATTTAATAACATACCGACAGGCCTACCAACAGTATTCTAGTGCTGTATTTACTGAAAGGATTCGGTAAACGTTAGATGCTCAGCACGGCAGAAAACTGTCGGTCTATATCTGTCTGTCAGTCTGTCTTCTATCTCTGTCAGTCTCTCTCTCTCTCTCTCTCTCTCTCTCTCTCTCTCTCTCTCTCTCTCTCATATAAATTAAATTATATGAAAACTGAAATTATACATGGAAACCAATACGTGTGTAATGTAAACTATTTTTTTTCTAAAATTACGAAAAATCCAACTCGAAGTAAGGCGGGAGTGGCCCAAGAGCCAACCCCTTGCCTATTATTATAGGCCTACATGTCACTTTTTTGTGGCAGAACTCGTTTTTTTGGTAAAATTCGTTTTCCGACAAGTACTCGTTTTGTGACTAACAAAAAACAAACATCCATTATGTACAATTTGTAGAGCATATGTTGTCATTCCTTAATACAGTGTTTTTTGTTTTTTCATTAACCATAAATATTTGTATTTTTCATTTTGTATTTGCTGTTGTTTTTTCCAATTTGTAAACTTAAAAACGTTAGGTTCTTTATTTTAAGTGTTACTCTGTTATAAGCGTTGTATTACACGTTTAATGTTATGTTTTCTCAACCACAGCTTTTATTTATTTTAACAGTAAACTAAAAACTCAAAACCATTATTACCTAACTACCAAATGAAAACAACACGTATTTTCGTTTTACATTAAGAAATAAGGCAATTTACAATTAGTACACTTCTTCTTTTCCACACCGTAATATACCGATACAATCGCATATTAAAAACATCGAAATGTATTCCGGGTACTCATACAGTTCCAATCATTTACTCAAGTAAATTCCTAAAAAAATATAGAATTTTGTCAAAGTGAAATACAGTGTTTCCATAGAAACGACTTCTTTGTTGTCAATAACGTAGTACACATATAAAACTTATAAAAAATTCTCCCTCATCAACTACCATTTTAATTTATAGAAAATTACCCCCTTCCCCTTCAACTACCCTTTTCATTTATAGATATTTCATCTACCTTTCTACAGTGGATTATTATGACCTTCTTTTAAGGATACTTTATTTATCAAAATTAAGCACTTTACTCTTGTTAAAACGTAAAAGGTTGCAGATAAACTACCCCTTTCCCTTAACCGATCTTCACCAAAATAAATAGGCCTCGAGTCCTCGACAATTCAGAACTGTATGCAAAAAATTATTTGATTCTGTTTGAATTTGCGGCAGTTATCGTTTGCCATAGAAAAAATTCTACAGACACACACACACACACTTTTCGAAAAATGACTTTTACTTCCATATTCCTTAAGGAAATGGAAGTATGGTGATGGCAAAAAAAATCGTGTTCGAGATTATTGCAGATTCTGATTGTACTACACTCAAAACATGAAAAAAAGTCGTTTTCCGAAAAGTGTCTGTCTGTCTGTCTGTCTGTGTGTCTGTCTGTAGATTTTTTCTATGGCAAACGATAACTGCCGCAAATTCAAACAGAATCAAATAATTTTTTGCGTACAGCCCTGATTTGTAGAGTACTCACGACCTATTGTTTTTGGTGAAGATCGGTTAAGAGAAAGGGGTAGTTTACCTGCAACGTTTTATGTTTTAACAAGGCTATTTTCTATGGCAAACGATAGCCGCAAATTCAAACAGAATCAAATAATTATCTGCATAGTAGAGTACTCAAGACCTGTTGTTTTTGGTGAAGATCGGTTAAGGGGAAGGGGTAGTTTACCTGCAACGTTTTTTTTATCAAGGGTAATTTTCTATGGCAAACGATAACAGCCGCAAATTCAAACAGAATCAAATAATGTTTCGCATACAGCCCTGAATTATGGAGTTCTCAAGACCTATTGTTTTTGGTGAAGATAGGTTAAGGGAAAGGGGTAGTTTATTTTTCATGTTTTGAGGGTAGTACAATCAGAATCTGCCATTATCTCGAACACGATTTTTTTCGCCATGACCATACTTCCATTTCTATATGGAACATGGAAGTAAAAACGGCCTTCTCAGGGCCAGATGCAGGCTACTAGCCCAGAAAAGAACAGTGTTTTATAATTTACACAAGTATATACTCATTTTCTCAACTACTTGTTCCACTACTCTCTATTCTCACAGTCTCCCTGCAGTCACCTTGTTTGCATCGTTCCTTTCTCCAAGGTTTTCTGGATCTTCCTCTCCTTCTGAATACGGTATGCAATCTGTTACTTTCGCTATCCATCGACTTGGGTCTGCTCTTCTTACATCGTACGTACCATACGAATGGTTTTTCTTCCATATTAATATAAAAGTGTTGTTTTCCATTTCAGTTTCTCTGCACAAGAGAAGTAAGCAACGTTTTCAGAAGCTGAGAGTTATTGAGTGCTCGCAGATAACCAGTCGTGATACATTTGTGAGATGTCTATTACGTCTATTATAGTTTTCCAGGCCTATATTCTCTCGGAGCAATTGATATCAGCCCTTCGCACAGTCAAAGCGGATCCGATGACTTTCTGATTACTAAGTAGTAGGCCTACCTTGGCATTCCATGACTCACTAGTTTCAACTACCAGTTTCGTAATAGGAAAATGATAATCACATTTAAATAAAATCTCCAACAACACTGGAAGTGTGAGAGTTTATTTCAAAGTTCCGTTCCGACAAATTGAAGTTAATTGAAGTTGACACTTAAGGAAACTGGGACTCCTTAGTGAATTCTTGTCTTGAACTTCATGCCAAGTACTGTTTGTCACTTCGGAATAAAACGTGACACAAAGACTGTAAGTACTCCATCATGACGAAGGGAAAAGAGAAGCTCACAGACACTGATGAACACTACACATAACGACAATCAGCTGATGTATTAAATAGCTATAAACGGGACTCGAAGCCAAGGTGTCTGGCGCAATAACATCGCCTTCATTATCGAAACTACCCACAACAGATTGATTAAATGTATATAGGCTACGTATTTGGAGGCCTTGCCATGCCGCATATCGGCAGTAGCGCCTCAGTTAAATATTTCCCACCTCACAGTAGTCCTACAACTGTTGCTTATCAACAATAAATGCATATTGTATCTCACAAACATATACACAGTCCTTTGTTTGTGTAAACGTGGCCTTCGCGTGTCACTGAAACGCACACAGACAACGTCGACAATGTTATTGTTGTGATTTTTTATAAGATTAGTGTTACTGATGTAGAAATAGCGAAAAATATACCCTACAAAATAGTCAGTGATAGAAGATTAAGTTTTATAGATTTCTCTGAAATAAATATATGACGATTTAATGGTATAAATAAATGTTTTTTGGTATATTAGAATTTTTCTATGTCCTTAGTTTGAACTATTTATTCTTTATTTTCACCGTTCCCTTAGATTTATCTCCATAAATCTAGTCCGCCCTATCTTGTTCTATTTAACCCTTCTCGCACTAGTCGTGTTTCGGACTAGACGATCCCCATGCAAAGGTGGTATTCGCTATTAGTTCAACTTGAACCCTGTTCTACGTATGTTTCGATCATTTTATTGTCTGCCATTTTTTAACGTGTCTGTAACCTGGAAAACTCTTGTTCCTCTAAATTGCTTGATTTAACCTTGTTATTCCCATCCTTCTCGATACCATTTTCACTTTTTGACGAAAAATACGGTACGAGAAACAATCTTTACAAGTCAAGCACGATTGGAATGTAAGCTATGGATCGCTTGGCGTCCATACTGAATACTCGAATTATCGTGGGTTTAGAACTAGGGAAGTAGTACCCTAACCTCCTCATTCATGCGTTGTCTTATGTTTCTACACGATTTTGTAACAAACAAAATTTTATTTTGCAGAAATATAATTTCGGAAAAACTCTACACCAACTACTAACTAGCAAATCCGGAAACACCTCACAATCCTAGCCCCTCGCATGAGTCCCCCCGCTACTTAGACGCTACCCTCTATCTTTACCGTCCTGCTTTGTACGTCGTCACTCACCTCCATACCCAGTACGGCTGGCCTACATACGCACTAACAACCACACTTCCACCTTCTCAGCGACAGGCCTGCACTGGCGTGCGTCTCACAAAGGGCGCTAGTCCGCTTAACAGCCCGAATTTTGCCCATTCGGACAAGCCTCAAATATTGCAAAAAACTAAAATTTTAATATCGGTCATACTAATTTAGACAGAAAATCAAATAAATAAGGTAAGGTTTAACAATTAAATACAGTGTAAACTTGAGAACATCGATACGGAAGGCGTACGTGTACATTTCTCTTGTAGAGGCTGCCCGACACTATGCATTTGTTGTATGTATTACACACTTCGTTGCAATTAAAGGAGTTAATACTCAGATTTAAGTAGTTAAGTAATGTGGGATCAGGGCTATTGTAGAAAGTGCGTCCAGTCGCAGACAGAGTGGCGACGCAGGCGACGCGACGGCGACAAACTGGTTGACTACCTCTGGACACCGTCCGTAGTCCTACTGAACTACATTCCGCCCGCTCCGCTCATAACTTCACGTTACAGTCACATTACGTAATTCGCATTAGTCATTTTGTCGAAACCTTTGGTGGGATTCACGATACAATTGTCCGATACTTGTTAGTAGCGTATCTAGAATTTTGTCATCGGGGGGGGGGGGGTCCGGTCGAGTCGGCTTCGTACAAAAGATAAAACCATTTAAGACTAACGCAAACGCTGTGTAATAAACTTGTCTGTAGACCTATATTTATAAAAAGGGTTACTACTGTATTAGCGAAAACAGCTGAGAAATTAATAAAACTGCTTAAGAATTAAGAGAATAACAAAATTTCTCGTCAACTTTCGACACTCTGTGGGGGGGGGGGGGGGAGTCTGGTCCCCTGTAAATACGCCCCTGATACGTGTGTGTCGGCATTTCAAGAAAATATATGGTCACGTTCAGGACGAATTTACATGCCACCTTGTAACATCAGTACCTTGAATAGTCAGTATCTTGTTAACAATGTCTCAGTAACGTGTATTCTTATCGTGTTATTACCGCTTATTTTAATGGGACTGATTTCAGGATGTTATCACCGTTTTTCAGCCACTTTAAAGAAATTAATGCTGATTGGTCTTACCTTGTTTGCTTGTTTGTTTTTTTTTTTTTTTTTTTTTTGTATGAAGCCGACTCGACCGCGGACCCGCCCCCCAAGACAAAATTCTAGATACGCCACAAATGTACAAAAGATGCTTATAAACGTTCAGATAGACATTACTTTTAATTTGACTCGTCACGTGGTATCTTAAAACTTGAAGAACATAAATATTTAAATTTTCTTAAATTTTACTCCTTGAGGAATGAATTTTTCAAAACGTTTTCCATACTATAACTACCCTACAACATTCCAAATTGCTAGATAACAAGTATAAATTGCTAGATAACAAGTATAAATTTTATAGAAACAATGATCAGTCTGTCAGCAGCGATATTGTGCAATTAACACTGTCAAGTTTATACTATCATACGTATATATTACAGGCAATGACGCTTTAATTAAATAAAAGTTATAATTATAAACGATAGTGTAATCATTTCGATGGGAAATTTTTGCTCAGTCATCCGTAACGGAAAAGTGTAAATAAAATTAACAAAAACCACACACAGTCAATGACACCGAGGAGAGAATAGGAGAGGTGTATAGAACAAGGTACGAGAGTTTTTTCGGGGGGGGGGGGATACAGTACGGGAAGATTGACATCACGGACGGACATGTACAGATTCCATTTCTTCATTTTATTTTTAATTTGAAACAAATATATTGGACGTCGGTGGATCAGGGTAATGACCGGAGACTAGACATAGACGACAAGCGCGTGAAGCCTTGACAACTACTGTACGCGTCGTCCTCACTGCGGCTCCAGTTATCGTCGCAAAATGCTTCGTATCATAACAAGCGCGCATTGGCCAAGGCTTTCTCACGTCTACAACCAGATTTTTGTGCTGAAAATCTCTGTCCATTGTACACCGAATTTATCAGTCCATTGTTTTATGTTATTTACAGGAAAGAAATTATGAAACAAAACGGGTGACGTAAATACCATAGTCCGTGATATTTGTTTGTTTCTGTGGCGCCTATATATGGCTGTGGTTAAGTCGTCACAGAACCACGTATGAATGACAGATATGTAATAAGTCGTTAATGAAAAACAGTAGCATTTGTTGGTTGCCCCCCCCCTCTCTCTCTCTCTCTCTCTCTCTCTCTCTCTCTCTCTCTCTCTCTCTCTCTCTCTCTCTCTCTCTCTCTCTCTCTCTCTCTCTCTCTCTCTCTCTCTCTTTCTCTCTCCCCCCCCCCTCTCTCTCTCTCTTTGTTTCTGCCTATGTTTGTATCTTATTGCCCTTCTCTGTTAAACTTTATAAGGTTATATTATTAGGTTGAAATAAAACCGGGCTGTCAGGCCGTGGTGTCGGCTGCTGACAAATAGCGACATAGTCGGCTTACGTTTCGATCCCAGCCACCGGGAATCGTCTTCAGAGCCGCTGCGAAGCGACAGAGAACACGTACGGCATATGTCAGCCGAACCATACACAAGTACAGTACAACCTCTTTTATACGAACCTCGTTGAACCGGATTCCTCTGTAATCCGGATTTAAAATAATTAGGCCTATACGGTATATATTTTTTTGTATTTTCAAATTGTTGTTTAAAACAGAAAAGCCGCTTTAAAAATACGGTACTGCAAATACAGTATTTATTATACCCGAATACTGTACGCATACTATATATCATTTTCATAACTACGCGCTGAACTTTACCTATCGCATGTAAGAAGCAAAACGAATCAAACAACCGTCGGAGCGCACTGACCCAACATTTCGATGTGCAGTTACAGTACAGTACAATGAGAACGTACATATTTTTAATTATGTAATGAAGTATTGAACTTTCAATATACTGTATTACAGTAACTTACATTCAAATATCACATCCTCAATTATCCGGATTTTCGTTAATCCGGATTACCTCCGGTCCCAGTTGATCCGGATAAAAGAGGTTGTACTGTACTTTACCTGGTATAAACAATTCCCCCGGTAGCTTATACCAGGTACTGTACTCGGGTATGGTTCGGCTGACATCTGCCGTAGTACGTGATCTCTGTCGCTTTGTGGCTCTGAAGACGATTGGGTTCGAAACGTAAGCCGACTATGTCGATATTTGTCAACAGCCGACCACGACCTAACAGTCCGGTTTTATTTCAACCTAATAATGTTGACACCGGCCGTGTAAGCCGCGTTATACTTGAAGAGAGAGAACTACGGTTGTATGTTCGTAGAGAGATTATCGTTCACTGGTGGATATCATCATTATGCCTTTTTGCTATGTCGGAGGCCCGAGGACACACTGACGTTTCCATTCGTCTATACTACAGCCTTCATGTCTTCACGACACTGTATGTCGTTTTCTACCCTATCTTATTCTCTCCGTCCACGGCAGGGATGTATTGACGGGAGGGGGGGGGGCAGACGGTCGAAAATGTTGACGAATTTTGTTAGCTCTTAATTTTTAAGCTGTTTTATTTTTTTTCAGCTGTGTACGTTAATATAGTAGTAGCTCTTTTTTAAATGTAAAAACAGGTTTATTACACAGCGTTAGGGTATACGTTTGAAATATGAAATATACGAAAATCACTTCAGTCAATAAGTAGGCCCTATGTTTTAACAATGTTTCAATAACGCGTATT
Source organism: Magicicada septendecula (assembly GCA_034769895.1). Lineage (NCBI taxonomy): Eukaryota > Metazoa > Arthropoda > Insecta > Hemiptera > Cicadidae > Magicicada > Magicicada septendecula. The sequence goes on along the minus strand of CM068374.1, from coordinate 373,213,444 downwards.
TTTATTGTGTTATTACCGTTTACTTTAATGGGACTGATTTCAGGCTGTTATCACGCGTTTTCAGCCACTTTAAAATTAGCAATATTGATTAGTCTTAACTTGTTTTTGTATGAAGCCGATCCGACCGCGGACCACATGTTCCTTGATGTTCACATGGTCGTGCAACCTTTGCTCGTGTTTTTGTACGAAGCCGATCCGACCGCGGACCACATGTTCCTTGATGTTCACATGGTCGTGCAACCTTTGCTCGTGTTTTTGTATGAAGCCGATCCGACCGCGGACCACATGTTCCTTGATGTTCACATGGTCGTGCAACCTTTGCTCGTGTTTTTGTATGAAGCCGATCCGACCGCGGACCACATGTTCCTTGATGTTCACATGGTCGTGCAACCTTTGCTCGTGTTTTTGTATGAAGCCGATCCGACCGCGGACCACATGTTCCTTGATGTTCACATGGTCGCGCAACCTTTGCTCGTGTTTTTGTATGAAGTCGATCCGACCGCGGACCACATGTTCCTTGATGTTCACATGGTCGTGCAACCTTTGCTCGTGTTTTTGTATGAAGCCGATCCGACCGCGGACCACATGTTCCTTGATGTTCACATGGTCGTGCAACCTTTGCTCGTGTTTTTGTATGAAGCCGATCCGACCGCGGACCACATGTTCCTTGATGTTCACATGGTCGTGCAACCTTTGCTCGTGTTTTTGTATGAAGCCGATCCGACCGCGGACCACATGTTCCTTGATGTTCACATGGTCGTGCAACCTTTGCTCGTGTTTTTGTATGAAGCCGATCCGACCGCGGACCACATGTTCCTTGATGTTCACATGGTCGTGCAACCTTTGCTCGTGTTTTTGTATGAAGCCGATCCGACCGCGGACCACATGTTCCTTGATGTTCACATGGTCGTGCAACCTTTGCTCGTGTTTTTGTATGAAGCCGATCCGACCGCGGACCACATGTTCCTTGATGTTCACATGGTCGTGCAACCTTTGCTCGTGTTTTTGTATGAAGCCGATCCGACCGCGGACCACATGTTCCTTGATGTTCACATGGTCGTGCAACCTTTGCTCGTGTTTTTGTATGAAGCCGATCCGACCGCGGACCACATGTTCCTTGATGTTCACATGGTCGTGCAACCTTTGCTCGTGTTTTTGTATGAAGCCGATCCGACCGCGGACCACATGTTCCTTGATGTTCACATGGTCGTGCAACCTTTGCTCGTGTTTTTGTATGAAGCCGATCCGACCGCGGACCACATGTTCCTTGATGTTCACATGGTCGTGCAACCTTTGCTCGTGTTTTTGTATGAAGCCGATCCGACCGCGGACCACATGTTCCTTGATGTTCACATGGTCGTGCAACCTTTGCTCGTGTTTTTGTATGAAGCCGATCCGACCGCGGACCACATGTTCCTTGATGTTCACATGGTCGTGCAACCTTTGCTCGTGTTTTTGTATGAAGCCGATCCGACCGCGGACCACATGTTCCTTGATGTTCACATGGTCGTGCAACCTTTGCTCGTGTTTTTGTATGAAGCCGATCCGACCGCGGACCACATGTTCCTTGATGTTCACATGGTCGTGCAACCTTTGCTCGTGTTTTTGTATGAAGCCGATCCGACCGCGGACCACATGTTCCTTGATGTTCACATGGTCGTGCAACCTTTGCTCGTGTTTTTGTATGAAGCCGATCCGACCGCGGACCACATGTTCCTTGATGTTCACATGGTCGTGCAACCTTTGCTCGTGTTTTTGTATGAAGCCGATCCGACCGCGGACCACATGTTCCTTGATGTTCACATGGTCGTTCAACCTTTGCTCGTGTTTTTGTATGAAGCCGATCCGACCGCGGACCACATGTTCCTTGATGTTCACATGGTCGTGCAACCTTTGCTCGTGTTTTTGTATGAAGCCGATCCGACCGCGGACCACATGTTCCTTGATGTTCACATGGTCGCGCAACCTTTGCTCGTGTTTTTGTATGAAGTCGATCCGACCGCGGACCACATGTTCCTTGATGTTCACATGGTCGTGCAACCTTTGCTCGTGTTTTTGTATGAAGCCGATCCGACCGCGGACCACATGTTCCTTGATGTTCACATGGTCGTGCAACCTTTGCTCGTGTTTTTGTATGAAGCCGATCCGACCGCGGACCACATGTTCCTTGATGTTCACATGGTCGTGCAACCTTTGCTCGTGTTTTTGTATGAAGCCGATCCGACCGCGGACCACATGTTCCTTGATGTTCACATGGTCGTGCAACCTTTGCTCGTGTTTTTGTATGAAGCCGATCCGACCGCGGACCACATGTTCCTTGATGTTCACATGGTCGTGCAACCTTTGCTCGTGTTTTTGTATGAAGCCGATCCGACCGCGGACCACATGTTCCTTGATGTTCACATGGTCGTGCAACCTTTGCTCGTGTTTTTGTATGAAGCCGATCCGACCGCGGACCACATGTTCCTTGATGTTCACATGGTCGTGCAACCTTTGCTCGTGTTTTTGTATGAAGCCGATCCGACCGCGGACCACATGTTCCTTGATGTTCACATGGTCGTGCAACCTTTGCTCGTGTTTTTGTATGAAGCCGATCCGACCGCGGACCACATGTTCCTTGATGTTCACATGGTCGTGCAACCTTTGCTCGTGTTTTTGTATGAAGCCGATCCGACCGCGGACCACATGTTCCTTGATGTTCACATGGTCGTGCAACCTTTGCTCGTGTTTTTGTATGAAGCCGATCCGACCGCGGACCACATGTTCCTTGATGTTCACATGGTCGTGCAACCTTTGCTCGTGTTTTTGTATGAAGCCGATCCGACCGCGGACCACATGTTCCTTGATGTTCACATGGTCGTGCAACCTTTGCTCGTGTTTTTGTATGAAGCCGATCCGACCGCGGACCGCGGACCACATGTTCCTTGATGTTCACATGGTCGTGCAACCTTTGCTCGTGTTTTTGTATGAAGCCGATCCGACCGCGGACCACATGTTCCTTGATGTTCACATGGTCGTGCAACCTTTGCTCGTGTTTTTGTATGAAGCCGATCCGACCGCGGACCACATGTTCCTTGATGTTCACATGGTCGTGCAACCTTTGCTCGTGTTTTAATGTGAACTATTTAATTTCTTCGTCGATTGTAGGCAGCTTCAATTCTATATAGAGGTCGATAATCCGGGTACCATGGAATAGTGAATACCGGATGTACCATAGTGAATCGACAACTGTTGGAAGCATTTCGTTTTGAAACATTTTGGTTTTTCTCTTACTAGCACACTCCTAACGCGTTGTGAACGAATAGTGCATGCCAGTTTCAGTATTAACTTATAGATTAACAATTCCTTTGCCATTAACAGTTACTTTTTGTCATCACGTAAAGCAATGCTTCTCTCCTTATTTAATGAACAGTTTTTTTACTGTTTCTTCCATTAAGTTAGGAATCTACGTTCACGTCTTCACATTTAGCTGCGTCAGTACAATGACAATATATTGTTTTCTAATGTCACTGGCTGATATTCTGATATTCTTTTATCTGTGAAATCCACGTTACTGATTGGCCGGTAAAAAGATAACAACACCCTGTCAGAATCGAACTCCCGGCGCTGACACAGTAACCGTCAGAATACGGCCGTTCTGCTCTGATTTCTATCTATACTTACACGCGGTTATTAGTGTCAGTCATTTGCAGATCTCAGCCGACACACAAGTTGACAGTACGTATCTGTTTGCTCAGCTGCAATAACGCAAGACTGATCGTCAAATAGATATGATTAAGTATTGTGTGAGCATTGAATCGGTCTGACGTTCCTCCAGACGACTGTGTTTGCTGTCAACGGTAGCCAGTTGTTTTTGGCGGGGAGGGATAGTAGCAGGTGGCAAATTTTTAAACGTTTATAACGGAATTTCTATAATCTCCGTACTTATGCATTTAGTGCTCAGCAAACAATCGGATATAATAATGCTTACATATTAGTCTAGAGGTCTCGGGATTTCATTTCCGGTAGGAACATTTTTCATCCCGCAGGGTCGATTCAGCCTGTATGTAAATGAATATCTAAAGCGATAATAGACGGCCTAAGCATAGTGCTTTATAAGTCTCAAATATATAGTTCGATGGTAAGAAAAGCCGCTATTCGTACCAAATTAGTATAGAAACCAAAATAGTTTTTTATGAGTGTTAAGATAAATGTAAAAAAATATAAGTTGGCCTATTATTTAAGAAAGAAAATGTGCAGCCATCCACTTGAAATGGCTGCGGACGCGCTGTGGCGTTTCGGTTTATCTGGAAATGAGGCAATAAAACTCGAAAGCGCTAGCCAGCAGCCATTTAAGTCATTATTATTGTTATTATAGTAATTATTATTTTTTTTCTTATGAGCCATGTGGACTACGTTTGGTTCGACTGGTTTCCTCCCTTCTTCTCCACTCTCTTCCTCCTATCCCACATCTCCTTCAATCTTGATCGATGTCTCTCCCTCCTTTGGTCAGTCCAGATGGCACCTGTCCTCTTCTTATGTTTTTCTTGAACACCTTGGGCATTTTTAAATTTCTTTTTCAGTGGTACGCGTTCTTCAATGTCTTCTTAAGTAATCTGGAGTTCTTCTATATCTATTTCCTGTTTATTTGAACCACATATTCGGCATTTTGAACTAGTTAGTCTGAATAGTTAAAACGTTTCCCTGTTAGCCTGTCAGGATTCATTCTTTGAATATGTCCGTAGAAAGTAATTCTTCTTTTTCTAATTACGTCTGTGATTTTCTCAACATATGTGTACAGCTTGTAATTGTGGCGTCTTCTGTACTGTGTGGATCTCTGCTGTTTAGTCCTAACAGGACTAAAGTGTGTAGGGGTGTATTTACTAGGGGGGGGGAGGGATGAACGGGACGGGACCCTTCCCAGTACCTATTCCTACTGTTGTCTCTCGTATGTCACTCATTATTTATTCTCAACACTTGTTTGCATTTACTACGTTTATTTTAATTCCCTTTCCATCCATCACATCACCAGAGGCGAATTCACGGTGGGGACGAACGAGAGTATCGCGTCGAATTTTGTTAACCTCTTAATTTTTATACTGTTTTATTTTAATTGTTTTTCAGCTGTGTACGCTAATTTGGTAGCAGCTCTTCCTTCTTCTTCTTCTTCTTCTTCTTCTTCTTCTTCTTCTTCTTCTTCTTCTTCTTCTTCTTCTTCTTCTTCTTCTTCTTCTTCTCCACTTCAGGCATTAGGTCATAGACCTGTTGCGCCCACCGGCCGTGATAGAACCCACGCCCGGGGGCAAGCCGTGCGGGGGGGAGAGTGTTGTTTATGTGTGTAATATATATAGTGTGCCCTTGTTACTTATCTGGCCCGGGTATGCCAGAGAAGACGTACGTATTATTTGTCCGCGTACGTGCGGGTGGAGGAGCAAATCGAGCCACAGCTCTTTTTTAAATATACAAACAGGTTTATTATACAGCATTTGAGTATACGTTTGAAATAGGAAAAATATAGGAAAAACGATTCCGTCAATAAGTGTCTTTTAGCAATGTTTCAATAACGCGTATTTTTATTGTGTTCTTGCCATTTACTTACTGGGACTGATTTCAGGATGTTATCACGCATTTTGAGTCAGTTTAAAGATTGTAATGTTGGTTAATCTTAATTTATTTTTCTTCTGTATGAAGCCGACCCGACCCCGGACCCTTCCCTCAAAGCCAAATTCTAGATACGCTACTGGATCTGCGGACAAGCTAAAACTCGGAAGTGATTGCCGACAGCCGTTTGAAGTGGTGAACTTCAAATCTTTTTTCTTGGAAATTGTTATTCTTGTTGTTTTTGTTGTTGTTCTTGTTATATTAGAATTTGTTGACATTTTTGTATTTACTTATAACTTTCCGGGTTGATTCACCCACCCCAAAATGCCATCAATAAGAGGTGAAAACTTAACCTCAAGGCGCGCGTGCTTGCGTAATTTAAAACTTAGGGCGTCACAGGTCCGTTACATGGCAGAAAACTGCTTTTTACGTTATTTACCGTTCTCCGCAGAAAAATTGTGATTCAATTTGTGAAGGCCGTCCTTTTACTTTGTATCACCCATTTCGTGTACGTTTTTGTGTGAAATGTGTTTTGCACGGGTCATAATTAATCAAATTTATGAGGGTCAAACATTCTTCAGCGACTAGATTATAACTTTTTTCTATTTTCGTTGTTTTTAATTTTGCACGGCGCCAATTATTAAGGAATTTGCTATGAATTAAACGTAGTATTAATCCTCCTTTCGATGTGATCTTTTGATCCCTCTCAATCCGTGATCATTTCGGTCAAACGCCTGTTTTCTTCTTCATAGGGCATCGGCACTAGAACGTGTTTTGTAATTCGTACGTGCTTGCACCAAATTATTGGCTATGTCGGTTTGTTTGTAATTCGCCTATTAATTTGGTCATTCTTTATTCTTTATAGACTTGATAAATTTCATACAATAGAAATTGTACTTGAAGAAAATCATTTGAATAGTACTATGAATCTAACGAAACGTTAACTTCGGATTTATTTTCTACTTTGAAAATAATAACCGTTGAAAACTTATATCATTTTGTGAACAACGAAACGTAAAAAGTTCTGAGTGAATGTTTCTGTAATCATAAACCCTCATCGTGGCACGTAATCAGGCAGTTGCAATCGATAATAAACTACGTCTCGATAATAATCATCATCATCTGCAAGTATTAAACCAAGGATGGTTTGTTCCGGTCTCAAATAGGCAAAGAGTACAGCTGGTCACTCCTGCGCTTCCTCGGACGTCCCACACCTCACCGTCTCCTCGGCTTATAGTTCCATAGTTGTTTGGGGATGCGGCAGTCATCCATTCGGCAAAGATGTTCCCACCAATTCAGCCGAAACTGGGCAATCCTGTCGAGTATATGCATAATATTCAGTTCCCGCCGTATATCTGTGTTTCTTCTATGATCATGGAGAGTATATCCTGCCACGTGCCTGAGAAATCTCACTTCAGCTGCTTGGATACGACTGACCTGGCTTTTCGTTAAAGTCCAATTCTCAGACCCATAAAGAAGTGTGGGAAGGGCCATCACCTTGTAGAATTTTAAGCGTGTTTCTTTACTTACTGACCTTACTTTCTTTATTTACTTACTTATGAGTTCGCCCGATAGTTCCGCACATAAGGTTGAACTTGTGCAACTTAATCACAGCGTCGTTGCTTGTACGTGTTATAATAAACTACATAGTTAAAGAAAATACTAAATGGGAGACAAATAGGTTGTGGAACCGACCACTTATTTTTTAATCGCAACCAAATTAAATATACCTTATCAGCAACGCAGTACTACTTACGAATGGTTCGTGTTTCATAATCCACATTGCCACACTACAACACTATTAATTAGTTTACGGCGAATCACAACATCGATTCAGTTCTCAATACGATTCTCTGTAGGCTACATCGAATCCGCGATCTATGGTTAATAACTTCTTGGCGTAATCACAAAAGAAAAACTAAAAGATAGGACACCACTCCAAGAATAATACAATGAACAATGTTTATAGATTTATGAGAACAGTACCAGGAATCTTTATTTCAAAAATAGAGCAAAAAGTGTCAAAAATTCCTTACCATGAATTTTGTAAGATTCTGTGACCACATAGATTAATAATCGCAATACAAGTTCGGATATATAACCAGTTGGAAGAGAGAAGATATAATAATGAACGACAGTTTAACCAAAATGAAGACGGAATAAATCAAAACGAGACAAAACAAAGAAAACAACTGCTAAAAACCAAAAACATACAAAATAGAACAAGCCATATATAAGCAACGTACAACGTATTACACGAAGTAAGAAGATAAAACTGTAAGTTACAATATTTACACACATTTTCATAGATCCGTATAGAATTTTGGGTCGCAGAACCTAGAAATACAAAGCCTAGGTTTACACTGTGTTGAGATATAATCAGAGACAATGCTAATGCAGCGTCTGGCAAGCTCGCATCCATTGTTATTACTTTCGACACCTAGCTGAGGTGTTCACAGCAAACGGGGACAAGCAGCTGCGAATGAACTCTCTTCAGTTGCCGTGCAAACTCGATCTGACCATGATCGCGGATTCGATGTACAGCGAATTGTATTGACCTGAATCGACGCTGTGATTCTCCGTTAACTAATTAACAGTGGTATATAGTGTATGACAATGTGGATCATGAAACACGAACAATTCGTAAGTAATAATGTCTTTTACAAACCATATTTGAAATACATATTGATCGCGAAATTGTTTTTTTTTTTAGTACGTAGTGTATTTATGATTCCAGTAAAAAGAAAGGTTAGTAGTTGGAAATAATTTACAATTTAGTTTAATTTTGCCGATTTTAAAAGAAACTCCATAAATATAGACTTTAGACGACTGTATTTAAAACAATTCAGGATAATTTGTTCCAAAAATATTTTTAAAAAATCCTTCTGAAGTGTAGGCCTAAGCATACATTTGACGTCAGTGAGTTTATAACATTTCGAAAACAAATAATTAAGTTTTATAAAACATTACTTTTTTTTAATATTAAAATTAAAATTTGTATGTATTGATTTAAATGTTTAAAAAATATTTAAAACTCTTCACAACAGTTCTCTCCAATGAGTTCAGTCTGATAAAACAAGGTTTTTTTATAGGACACTGCTTTTCTCAACTCTAATCCTTTATTTTTTTAGAGAGAAAATACATAATGTATAAGCTGTTATTAATTTTCTTTACTTATTATTTAAGAAGTTAGTAAAAAAATGACAATAGAATCGAAATTTCTTACAGAAAAGTGAATTCTGTAGGGTAGGGCCACGATAAAATGCACTAGGATCGTATTTTTATTTTGCTTTGTAAAATATTATCCAGTTAACTAATTCGTTATTACACAATTTTGCTTATTTGTTATTATATTTATTTTAGTTTATTGTAAGATAAGTAATTTGTAATTTATGTATATAAATATATATATAAATGTATATTTTTTTTTACTTTTGTATTCCGATGAAAATAGTCGTACTCTGTTCTGTATACAAGTAGACAGCAAATAACGTGGCAAAAAGAGTATTTTGATCATTTGTTCCAGACAAATAAGTTGTTCCTGTTCTTTTCCGATTACCGTTTTTTATGGTCCTTCGTTGGTACCGTGAAGTTCGAGCTGTAGGAATTTCAGTGAGTGGCAAAATATAAAGATTTTTATTAACAAATTTATTTATTTATCTTTTAATTTTTGTCTTTAAGCAAGTAAAAGTTTTATTTTATGAGAACGTCTGAAAATACCGTATATGTAAACTAATGAAATATTTTGTTATTTTCTCTTGACTTTAAATTGTCCTACAGTGCCAGTCATCATTATAAGACAAATTTGTAATTCCAACTTTGTCGTGCTTACTTGCTGAACTGCTACCTATAATGCTCCGGACGAGGCCTTCCAGTGTCTCCACCATTACCAAGACGTAAACCACGATCCTATCAAGTCATAAGTCGTGGTTTAGGACTTGATAATGGTGGAGACACCGAAAGACCTCGTCCGGAGCATGACAGGTATCAGTTCAGCAAGTAAGCACGACACAGGTGGAATTACAGAGACTGCTAATTCAAATAACAAGATGAACAATTTTGTAGGCAGTTTTCACGCTTCGAAGAGGTTGAAGAATCTACGCGTCTGGTATACTTTGACATTATGTAATACATATTACAAAAATTACGTCATAACACAGACGGTGACTAAACTTTCGACAGGATTACTGGACTTGTTTTGAAAAAATATCCAATTCGAAGGGAAGTGGCTTTCCGTTAGGAAAATGCGAAAGTGGTAAGAAGTAAGTTCGCCTAAGGTAGCTTTGTAGTTTCGAGCCTCTCTGTGAAAAATAATAAACATATGAACTGTATACGAAATTAAAACTAATGCAATCTCATTAACGTTAATACAATTTACATTCGTTAATTGAGTGACAATTTTCAGGCCTCCTCCGTTGAAGGACTGAAATAATCTTCGTTTTACTATAAGTTTTCGATATTAATCGAATTATCGATATTTGTAAAGTAATGTGTATAAAGAAAATCAACGGCTTCCTGTATTACGTTATCGCTGGGAGAACGGTAACTGTGTCGCTCAATTAAAGAAGGCATTGCACAAATGCGGTGCGGTTTGTGAAAGCGTTTAGTTGCCAATACAATATAGGACGAGTATCCTATCCGAACGTGTCCAACTGCTCCAAAAGTTAATACCCATGTAGTTAGTGGTATGTTCAAGTAGCTTTATATAAACAGCTGCTTGACACTTCCTCCACTATGGTGTAGGCCTATACTTTAACCGTCGTGACGTCATGCGGATCCTAAGTTTTCTACTCTTCTCAATTTTGTGGTAGCGCGTTAACTTCTCTCAAGGATATCTTAGTTGTGGTTTTTTTTTGTAGTGTTTAAGACTTCGTTGAGTCACTGAACCCTAGACTGTTCTTCAGGCCAATTTTAGTAGAGTTAGAGGAAACCTACGCCAGAGCGAACCGAACGAACAAAAGGCGAGGACCCGTGTAGTACGTACATTTTATATTTCATAACATTACTTGAAATGAAATTCTTAACTGGCCTCGGTGAAGTTTTAACTGGAATCACAGTTCTATTGTGCAGTTAACCAAATAATTCGTACTCTCAAAGTAGGCCTACATCGTGAGGTACTGGTAAAATAACAGTAAAAATCAATGTATTTGTTTTTCATGTTAAATACATACAGGGAAATCTGAGTTCTGTTAACTTCAATTGTTTATACCCAGTCGTAAAAATTGAGGGAAATGTTTGCGCCCCCCCCCCCCCCCGCATTGCGGACCCAGCTGTAACGCCACTGGACTCTGCGGTTACGCCCAAGTTAGGAGAATACAGGGTGGAGCAGTTAAACTATAGCAGGACTTGTTAAGAGCGCCTTCGCTGCCCGCTGCCACCTCTTCTCTGTTCTGCTTTCCTGTTGCCCATCGGTTCCTTATACACTGCCTGGTTTCTGGAATCAAGGACCCAAATTCTGTACAAGTGAAACTTCCCTTTATTTTGTTCGGTTGGTCTGTTTATGTCATACATGTTCGGCCAACACGTCTTCACAATTCTAAACAAGCACTTGTTTTAAACGTCTGAACTTTCTGTACAGTAAAATGCCACATATACCCAAAATATGCACGTTTCTAATGCATACAACATATGCTACACACTTGTATAACTTTATAATTATTTCAAATTATATTTAATAATTAAAATAAAAACAAAATGCAATATACCAGCTTGGAATATTACGGCAAAGCAAACTGTGTCCCGAAGAGGTAAGACAACACAAAGTTCTTCAAAAGTGAAGAAATTAATAAACACATACTTGTAATTAAAAAAAATATTGTAACGAAAATATGAAAAAATATTATGTTTTAACAGAAGGTTGTAAATATAATAAAATAATCTATTAAAGATAATAAACTTCTTTTATATAATAAAGAAACGAAAAGACTGGCATGCGACAGGAGACTGGGCAGCTTGGAGAGCTTTTACCATTTGAAGACCTGCCTTAGGGCAGAACACCAAATAAAATATAATAAAGTAAAAAAAAAAATAGACTGTGATAAGCACAAGAGGTTTTCTAGTATCATTAGAGACGTACAGGTAAAGTAATTAGACATGAAACGCGTGTCCGGTTGCGCTGTGTCAAAACATCTCATTGCGCATGCGTAGTTTTCGGACCAATTATTTTCTGTTCCGAACAGCGGCATGGGTGGTATGTCACATGGTCATGTGTCATGGCTGCTCGCCTCACACCCCACTTCCTGCACTGTTTCCCTGTTCTCCACTACGATCTGCGCGAACCGTTTCATGTATCACTATTTCATCTGTGTATGTAAGTGTTGGTCTCTTTACATTAGTAACGAATTGATTGGTTTTTAAGTATTTTAATGGCACTCGATAATTTCTAGTGCCTCAGGCGAAACAAAGAAACGCGCGCCCACACACACATACATACATTTGTATATTATACAAACTTCAGTGGTCCATTCAACGGTGTAGGGTAAATTTCGTTGCATTCAATTGTATGCAGTAGTAAACCAAAAATTCTCTTCTGTTCTCTCTTTTGCAAGTCTGTTTTATTTCGTTCTTACGCATTTGCCGAATGAAATATGTATATTTATTTGCCAGTCTGTTTTACGCATTTTCTTACTAAACATTTGCAATTCCATGGTCCCGGGTTTGTTTCAGCCTTCACAAATTATGCTCCGCAAATTCTTCACAGCAGTCTAGTCTCTTCTATACGCTGTAACGTCTTCACCAGCTAGACTGTCTTGTTTTGCGTCTGTAGATTACTTGCAGGAAATGACTTATCAAATTTAATTTTCCTCCCGAACTCGTCTTCATGTTTGTTATGAAGCAATACTTTTATATTCTGTGTCGTTTCTATTGTGTGTGTGTCTGTGCTACTTGTTCGTGTGAGTGTAATGTTTGTATAGCAGGATTTTATACGTAAAAAATAATTACGTAAGTAACAATCTTATTGTTTTAAATAAGGTAAAAACTGTTTCATAGTCAAGATACAGACACAGATAATTAAGTTTCTCTGAAACGAAATAGATTTTTTCTTGATTTTTAAAATGAAATATCTTAAATACGTAACATTTTTTTAGCAATGATTTGTGAATCAACAACCACATCTGTTTAAGCAACTCGTAAATAGATTAACAAGAATTCATTCCTGCGCTTAAGGAGTGCGGTCACCCATAAGCGTAGCAAAAATTAAAATATAAATTTTTAGGTATAATTTGTTTTAAATAAAACCCCTTGTTACTGGGGATAATAAAAAATAGTTGTTGGAGATAAGATTTTAGGGCAGGTATCACACTTTGCTTTCCTTGATTGTGACATAAGTCATGATGATGATTGATAAAGAACATGATGATGATGATGATAAGAATAAAAAAGTAAATAAGTATCAGATGTACAATACAACGAACGCTAAAAAACAAAACAAGAACTGATACTAAAATGAAGTTCTATAGAGTAATGGCGATGCCTGTTTTTACATATACTAGTGAAACATGGACGATAACTGGGAAAGAAAAGCAGCACATTCAAACCGCTGAAATGAATTTTTGAAGGCACGCGAGTGATTATCGTCTAAGCAATGGAATGCTTAATGAACATATAAAGCCCGAAATGGATATATTCTCCATCAGTGATAAGATAGAAGAACGGAAGCACCAGTGGATGGAGCACGTCTATCACCAGTAGACTTCTACAAACCAGTTGGCAGAAGATCTGTCGGTAGGCCCTGGAAGATATGGCTGCAGTGAAGACTGAACAGGCTATATGCCTACACCGTAAAGTGACGACGATAAAAATCCTTAGACAGAAAAGGTCATTAAAAAAACACAAATCCAGTTTATATGGCTTCATTTTTTGACTACGATTTTTTTTTCTAAGTTTAATTAGCACATTTTTGCAACAATATTTGCTAAATAATTAATTTTGTCTAGTGTTAGGGCGGTAACTGTAGTTGTCCCGCGAAACATCATCTGCCTTTACAAATAACGTGCGATCTAAATTCTAATCTACGATTCCGCTTATTCGTTGCGCTAGTGTAGGCCTTTCGGAATGTCTCACGTCGTTAATTATTATTTGCAATTTATGTATTTCTTTGATAATAGCTTTTTAAACGTTTTAACGTTTGTACATTTTTTTTTTGTATAGCAGTAGCAAACCGCCCCAGGAAAAAATTGCATCGACAACTTGTAATTAGCCATCAGCTGATTATAAACTAGCGAATTCGTTTCTTGGAACTGTAAAGAGAGTCGCCGCGGGCGGTCGCAGAGAACTGGAAGTCGCTCGCTCGCACACCTGTACCGTTGTCGTTCAAAGAAAGTCGGGTATCGAACGCAACGCAGCAGCAACGACGACGAATATACGTCGTGACTAATCGATTAGATTCTTTTCTCAGTTAAATTATAAAACACTGCAAAAGTGAAATATGATATTTCAATAACAGTACCAACAAAAACAACAGAAATATTTTGTACAGTAGCCAAGATGATTATTATAGTCACTCGAGATTGATTTTAATTGATATTACACGCACACGCAGACGGACGGCCTCGGGTAACATAAGTGTGGAATCAGGATCAAGGCCGAGATTACGCATACGTAGGCTGTATCACGGCAGTGCTGCAACGATTAAATTACAATGAAATATTGGTACCGTTCCAATAACAGTACTCGCACTCATTTTCGATATTTCGATTATGCGATGATTGGCATCGATCTGCAGTGAATATCGCATATAATTTTAGTTGGATAATATAAATCGTGAAAATTTATTTGTGTACGTTATAAAATAGTTTGTTGACGGTTGCAATCGTGTTTCGTTGTCATATTTTTTGTACAAAAAATTTTCTAGCAATAATGTAAGTCCGATGTGTGCCTGTGACGCCAAAAGTTGGCGTTGTTATGTTAACATGCAAACTAAAATTACACATGGAAAACAACATATCTTTAAAATAATACTCGCTGTTTCTGAAGTCCACGTACAAACAAAAATTCGAAGTAAGACGGGGCGCCCTTGTTACTATACTGTCTCCCTTTTTGTGGCAGAAACCCGTTTTCGACTATCGTTTTTCACTAATACTCGGTTTGGATCTTTTCCGTGGGCGGATACTGTATACTCGTATACCCAATTTTTTTTTGTTTCAGCACAAAATTTGCTTCCAGTGAAGTTTTTGAGATTTTACAGAATAACATAAATCAATATTGACCGCTTAACGAAAAACAAATCTTGTTTACTACGTTATTTTCTTATTTTAATCATATTATTCAGAAATAATTCAGAAATAAATAATTTTTAACTTTATATTTTCTGTTGTTGTTTCTGTTAAAAGTAAGTCGTGGTTTTTGTTTTCAATGTTTCTCTCTTTCAAGCGTGTAGACACATTAAACGTCATATATTTCCTAACCATTGCATTTATTTCTTTAAAGAATGAGCTAAATCAATTTCTTTAACCAAAAACCATTATCACTTAACCTCACAAATGAAAACAGCATGTATTTTCGCTTTACATTAGAAATAGAATAATTTACAATTAGTACACTTCTTCTACATCGTAGTGTATCGATACCATCGCATATCAAAACAACAAAAATGTAGTGCGGGTACTACATAAACTAGGAGCGGGTAGTTGCCCGACTGTCGCTCGTACTCGATGCCCTGCGTCTGCAAATCTTGGAACTGATTGACGTTCGTGTGCGGTAGATCTTAAGCGGTATTAAATTAAAAAAGAATACGAAAGTGTCTTCAGAATTTGGCCACCCGCTGGACCGCGGTTTTAAGGGTGTAACAATGTTATATGCCACATACGTATACAGGGAGTTTGAAACCTATCTACATATATTGTTTACTAAATATGTTTCTTTTACTCTTTTCTTACTAACCATTTCCCTTTTCGTATGATGGAGCTTCCACTAAGTTTGTGGTAGAACCACGCAATATTTGCCATATCTCGAAAATATTGCTCAGATGTTTGTATTTCTTCTTCTTCTTCTTCTTCTTCTTCTTCTTCTTCTTCTTCTTCTTCTTCTTCTTCTTCTTCTGTTGTACATCCGTTTAAACATCAATAGGTTGTATAGGCTATTGCGAAGTCTATGTCGGCCGGAGTCAACATTATTCAAATTGTAAACTAACGAGCTGTTGGGCCGTGGTCGATTGCTTACAACGTGATCCATATGTTTCTAAACGTTGTAACGTTACCAAATATGGTAGTTACATAAAATAAGCTAATATAACGTCAAGTAAGAGAAAAGCATGAAAGTATGTCTAGATAAATAAACCTATGTGTATAAAAGTGTGTATCTACAAATATATTAGTATAAAAATCCAACGATGAGGAAGATAATATTAACATAGCAACATCAAATACGAAATGAAGAAAGAAAATGACCATGAGCCCAAAACAAAAATATCAGTAACCAGACCCAATAGGATCCAACAGTGAGGGGAACCAACAAAATAAGGACCAATAAACTCCAACAGCGAGGGAAACAAATGAAGATAGTGACTACAATGAAAATATTGAAGAAGAAGAAAGAAGAAGGACAAGGAAGCGTACCATGAAGAGAGAAGAAAATGGATAGACCATGCAAGGACTCAGCATAAACCAAGTGTACTAGAACTATATAAGTAACCAAAGGAATAGTGATTATCAAATATGAAAAGAAAAACAGTGTTTAACATTTAAGGAACCACAAACAATTACAGTGAATACTTAATATAGATGTGAAACCTGTGAACAGTTAACTAATTTCAACTGAATAAACCACACAAACAATCCCAGTGATAAGGTTTATAGTGTAAGAAAATATGTTAATTTCATAGTGAAAGCAGCAAGAATTAAATAGTCAAATATACACAGACAGTTAGTGTGACTAATTTAATAAAGGTTGTGATCAATATAGATAATCATAAGACCACCAGAATAGAATAAAATCGAACAATTATATTATTGTTCATAGAGAACTGACAATAAAAAACCTTTGTTATGTATCAAACAAACTGACAGGAATTAAATTCAACCAATGACCAGAGAGATATTGTAATTAATACAAAAAGATTTGTGTTATTGTTTAAGAAGAAGTTGTGTAAACATGTGTAACAAAATAATTAAAATATTATAGTAAGATACCATACTGAAGTCATGTTAGTAGGAGCAAAATACTGCATTAAAACATGTACATTGTTACATAACCCCATAGGGAAGACACCTATGAAACAGAAAATCATACATGTTAATGTAAATAAATGACCATCAACTATGATATCAATCAAGAATTTGTTATAAATAATAATATATCCTAATAGACAGTGTATTATATTGCAAAACAATGTAAATAAAACAGATCAAGTATGATGGCACACAGAGATAGGAGGAATAGAGCCTAGTATGCCAATTTAGTTAGACAAAATACAATATCAAAACAAGTAACAATGTCAATGAAAGTATTACCAGTAGTTAGATAAACATCTGGTACTACTGTGAGAACAGATTCTGAACATAATAATAACAGTATTGTAACCAAAATATTGTAAACTAACTAACTATGTACATATAGCCAGAAGTAAGCTGAACCATTGTATAACCAACTAGTTAAACAAAATACTGTATTAAAGCTTGAACAAAGATTGTTAAGAGTGTTACCAGTAGTAAGGGGAAAACCCAATGCTACTTTGAGAACAGACTATGACCATGAAAACAGTCATTTTCTATATAAATAATTAAAAACCAAATGACCATGATGGAGGAATCCATATGTAAACAAACGATGAAGAGCAAGTTATATATGCAAAATGTAACATATAAACTTAGTTAAAAGTAGATGAAAATGTTATCAAGACTCAGAATAATGTCTGATACTACTTTGGAAACCCAAATCAAGTGTAACAGTAACAATTTAGTTATTGTTTTAACAAAAATAAATGACTACTATGATATGACACAAAGTAAACAGACCTATTACTAAAAAATTGAAGGGTTCTGAGATAGCTAAAAGCTAACCATTATATGGAGTGAATTAGGTACAATGTGTGTACACTAATTACAATTAGTACATGATCTAATTTGTATAGAAAAAACCAGAAATAAAGTAACAATTGTATAAGAGAGATAGGAGAGGACTAAAACAATGTAAATAGTAGATTAAATACAGCCATGTACATATATTCTAGTGTAAAATTATGTAAATAGACGTTTCTAGTATTATTACATCGCCGTATTACTGTTATTAAATAAGAAAAATTAGTTTTAAGTACATTTATGAAAAATCAAATATGGACGCCCAAAGACGCCATAACGAGATATTGTTTAGGGAACAATTATTCCCAAGTTTTGAATCAAACCAGTTGAGATATGGACTCAGAGTGTTTATTTAAAAGTGTTTTAATATAAATAATTAAATTTGGTGTAATAGACTTATAAATATAAGATACACCATAAATAATTAATAAAATCGTTATAGTGATAGAAGTTATGGACGGAAAATAATCTTGTTTGAACTTAAATTAAAGCGCAGGATGTCCGCAATTCACTGACACTAACCATTTAACGATAAGAAATAGATTAAGAAAGTTATTGTGATTTTAAACTTTTCAATTATGTTTTGTACCAGTGCTGACGTCACAAAGCCTCAAACGCAAAGACCAAATTTGGTAAAAAATTAAATATTTTAAGAAAACAAAGTGTTTTGGGTTAGAGAGTATAGTTTTTTCAACCAATCGAATGAATGAACATTGGGCAGACGAGCCAGAGACGCTTCGAAGAAGCAACACAGTTCACGATCAGTCATCAGACGGAGAGGTCATGTCGCTCGCCGAGATGAAGAAGTTTAATTTTTGAATTGTGCGCGACAGAGACAAGTAAAATTAACATACACATAACCTTTAAACTACACCAGCATAAGCGAGTGAAATGTGCGGAGTGCATATTTATTTAAGTACGATTAGTGTATAATATCAATCGTACTTGCGAGTGTTGTGAAAGATAAAAACAGGGAGTACAATTTTTTATTTAATTAACATTGAATCAGAAACAAAATATTTGTAAATAAATAATGTTGATACTACGCAAGTCAGTAAAAAGCGAAGTATCAAAAACGATGATGGAATTTATCAGAATCAATGGAAGTATTAATTCACAATTATTAATATGTTGAATAAATATTTTAATTATTTATCATAATTAAAAGAGTTATATTTGAAGTATTTATTACAAAATACGAGCAATACCAATAGTCGCTAATTTGACTAAAGTTGTTTTCTTGATTTTATTTCGATATTTTAACGTAAACGTTTTTAACTTTCATGCGAAAGAATAAATATAATACTGATAATGACACATCAAAACTATTACGAATAATGTGTTTGTACTTAGATTAAGAAATAATAAATATTAAAAAATAATTAACCATTATAATAATATCCGTTGTAAGGTAACCTTAAAGTCGTAACGGTAACTTGCCAATTTCACTGTTACAAGTCTGTTCTCAAGTAAAATCCAAACCAGATAGAAATAATAACAAGAGTTTTTTTTAATAAATTTTTCTCTTGCAAGTAAATAATTCTCAAAGTGAATTATTAAAATAAGGTAATACATTTTAACTGGCAAGCCAACGAGCTTGATAATTGTCAAACGAGTACTATAGATTGCGTGCGCATTCCCGCGTACGATAATACCATAACTATCAGATATATGGTACTAATTTTCGATTTTTATATTTGTTTGTTTGTTATTAATTATTGTTCATTTTATATCATTATTAATATTACATCTTGTACCTGGTATCATGCTACCTAAAAGAACCTTACGAACATGGTAATTCACTGATACAAGAGAACATAACCTCTTGAAATTAAACTATTGTACAACTAACAGGTTACCAGCCTCGAGACGAAGAAGAGTCTTATTTTAAATTTTATTAATTGTAATTATTATCTGAAGGGTTATTAGCAACTCATTGTTAATTGTTCAAAAATTTTATAATATCTTGAATTGTTAATAAACCTCTACTTTTCATTACCAGTGATAAAGAGTATCATTTCAAATTTAAAATAGCTCATTTATTCTTAATCAGTTCTACCAAAAGGTGGCGGAAGAGTTTAAATAGATCTAATAATTCAGAACATTATTTAGATATTATATCAGTTATATTGTGTATGATAACCATATGGAATATCCAACCTGAATATTTATTTGTATGTAAAGTGTATGTATTTCAGCTGAACCGTCACTGAACAGGACTAAAATATCCACGTGTGGTAAGTGAGGGAGGTATATAACAGAGTGCGCGAAACATTTTAAATCAAAGAAGTGAACCAATAATACGCGCCTATTAGACAATACAATCACACTAATAACCATAATAATTATAATTAGAACATTTTATAAAAAACAACATTATCGTAGATACCGGTGCGTATCTGCACTCACACTACTACACCACTATAGATATAAATACTCTTATCTATAAAGATCCTTGATAACGTTGGGGCCATCTTCAGTGGAAACGCGTTCAACAAAGGATGACACGCTGAACATTGCCTCTGGCGGCCGACTGAAACGTTTAGAAAAATATGAATCACCTTATAAGCGCAATCTACCACGGCCCAACGGCTCGTTAGTTTCATATTTTTTAATAATCTAGAGCGTAATAGTTTCATCTTTTCCTAAATCTTTGAACACTTCATATTGCCAGCGGCTTTTCTGTCAGTGCCCCGTGTGGGATGTGTCCATGTCTTTCGTATCACGGCATGCTATAGATTCCAATTTTGTCTCGTGCGGGTAAGAGTCCAACTCTATATGATCGTAATGAGGTAGTCATACAGTGATCTGTATAATGATTAGATCCACCGCACGTGACAGTTAATAACGTGGCAGATTTTACGGTTGTCAGCGATACGACTGCATGCACTGTATGTCACACTTGTAGTATTAGTAGTCGTCACAGTACGAATGTAACCAGCATGACTACCACGTCAGTTACACCCATTATTTCCTTTTGACGCTTAAGAGGAAAACCTCTACGAATATTGTAATGGGTGTCAATGGCAGTGCACAGCTAGTGTACTGTGAATATTTTATTGTATTCCAAACGGGAACCATTGGGTGAATATCACTTTAATCTGTTTATCATTATGGTATTCTTTACTTTGTAAGAGTTTAAGGGGAAAATAGCCTGTTTGTCGGATACGACTAGATGCTGTAGAATGACCTCATGCGTGTTTTATAAAATTTCCTGTTTTCTGCGAGTGTACAACGTTTGAGAGAGAATCGTAAAACTCTTCTTGCTAATGGTTGGCGGATGTCCATATTCTCAAGTTGACAGATTATTCGGTTCATCCTCTTTTTATTATCCATGTATTATTTTATCATCATCATCATCATCATCTGCAAGGATTAAACCAACGATGGTTTGTTCCGGTCTCAAACAGGCAAAGTCTAGAGCTGGTCACTAGGACGTCCCACGCCTCTCCGTCCCCTCGGCTTATAGTTCCATCGTTGTTTGAGGATGCGGCAGTCATCCATTTGGCAAAGATGTTCCCACAAATTCAGCCGATACTAGCATAGGCGTACGCAGGGTGATTACAATGGGGGGACCACAAAACCGGGGATATGGAATAACTTCAGTAAAACAGTTTATAAAATTAACATTAAAAAAAGAAAGTGGTTTAATTAAAAACATATAATTATCTTATTTTTGTAATCTAAACAACAAGGAATAGAATAAACAAAAGCATTAAATAATATTTATTGACAATATTTGTTGCATTATGGGTGCGGGTTGTCTTTGCGC
Source organism: Magicicada septendecula (assembly GCA_034769895.1). Taxonomy (NCBI): domain Eukaryota; kingdom Metazoa; phylum Arthropoda; class Insecta; order Hemiptera; family Cicadidae; genus Magicicada; species Magicicada septendecula. Next base: position 373,192,075 of record CM068374.1, on the reverse strand, counting down.
CCGTGGGTTGACTGCAGCATCTGGAGCATGTCCAATGGCTGCCAGTAGAGACAATATGTACATAGCTTAATGATTTCAATAAAAATTTATATCAAAGTTTGTACGTATTACAGAATTAAAATATAAGTAAAACCAGATCGTGATACAAAGCTTACAGTGACATGGTTCTCTTGAAAGGAACCATCTTTTATTTTTTCCAAATTTGGCTTTTTTTGTAAACTAATGAGGGGGACCAAGGCCCCTCTGGTCCCTCGCGTGCGCACGCCTAAGGATACTGGGCAATCCTGTCGAGTATACACATAATATTCAGTTTCTGCAGTATATCTGTGTTTCTACTATGATCATGGAGAGTATACCCTGCCACGTGCCTGAGAAATATCATCTCAGCCCCTTGGATATGACTGTCCTGGCCTTTTGTTAAAGTCCAGTTCTCAGACCCATAAAGAAGTGTGGGAAGGGCCAACACCTTGTAGAATTTTAGAACCTTGTGTTCCTTTACTTGCTGACTTAAAAGTTCCCCTGATGGTCCCGCACTTCTTTTATCATTGTATCCACAATCACTTCCGTGGCTACCCACTTCGTTATTGGCGATGAAAGCCAAGTGTCCTTCTTCACGTCGTAACCGCAGCCATCTCTTTCACTGGCTTTCACCGTCCTTCGTACGATCCATTTATAATTTCATAATTTTACAGGTACTCTTTTTCTATCCATACGGTTAACATATTATTTTTATTTGTTTCACTACTTTTTCTATCGTTTAGTTAAGATTATATAATTCTACTCTACTCTACTCTACTGAAGACACTGTGCAGCCTAATATAAAAAAATTTTCAGCTGTAACTTTAACCCCAAATTTCAGTACTACTTCTCGATCATTATGTGACGCGAAAACTCTTAAAACGTAAGCTTTCAGATGGGTTTATGACAGGTGAACATGTGGAAAGCAAGTCGCAGACCCTTCACTCCCGTCATGCCGTGTTTATTATGTGTCGCACGCAGGCGCATCGGAAACTAAGCGTCTCACTGCTCACTGCTTACTTTCCTTAGTGGGGACGAGGCTGCGTGCTCGTGGACGCAGTGCGAGCTGGTCTCTAACCACTGCGCCACCCTGTCATCATTTTTCAGTACAAGTATAAAAAACCGATAATAATTGAGCGTAAATAGGCTTATTCCTTGAACCAGGTGTTTAGAACTTTGACCTCGGTATATGAAAGTAATCGCAACACAAGGGGGCACAGTAGTCTGGTATCGAAAGGAAATTCCTTCGTTATACGTCTGCCCACATTGTCCAAAGGCGCCCTCACTGTCTAGCCAGAATCTTAATTCCAGAGTAAGTCAAAACCTACGCAATTCTACACTGCCGTAACAATCACAGTACGCAACATAAATTCTTGTCCACACGCACACACACACACACACACATAAGTGTACCGTATCCGTCTCGGGTGTGGCGGATATTGAATACTAGGCCGACCCGTCTTTTGTAATGGGTCTATTTACTGTCTCCTACACAAACGGAAACTTAAAATGGATTAGAGCAATGCAATCTGGATTTCGCAGTTCCAATCTAAAAATGACAAGAAATCGAATAGGCCTAACGATTGCCTGCTGTGACTGGTGGAGACGTTTAAAAAAGTGAACGGAGGCTTCCATTCTAACCAGGAAAACGTTTGTTAGGCGAGGAAAAAGGGGTTTTAAGTAACGTTCAATGATATCACGAGACAGATATTTGAAAGTGCTACTGTTTGCTGATAATTTTCTTGTGCGTAATTCAAAATCCAGAATCTGCTTTACAAAAATCAGTTTTTAAGCTTCGTCAGATTTTCAAACTATACAATATGAAAATCTCCACTATAAAAAGAAAAGTAATGGCATTTCGGGGCAAGGAACCAATAAGAACAAAACTAATGATTAATGATCAAATTCTAGAACTGGTCAGCCATTTTAATTATTCAGGAAATGATATTGGCTATGATAGGATTTATGACATTCATGTTAAGTTCCAGACGCTCTGTGGAACAGTAAACCGTATTTTCAGAAACAAGGTACGTCGGGATACAAAACTGAAGTTCTACAAAGTTATGGCAGTCCCTGTAGTGTCCTGTGGGTGTGAATTGTGGACAACAACCAAGAAACAAGACAGTAAAGTACAGGCGGAAATGGCGTAGTTAAGAGATGCTCTAAACTTGACCGAGGCCATAACAGAAGAGTTACAAGTGTTTAACTTGAATGTAAAATTAAAAGATTACAAACAACGGTGGAAAGGACACTTACAAAGAATCTCAGAATCCAGACTGGCCAAACCTATAGGACACAGGCGTATGGATATACCCAGGAAGAGATGGCTGGAGGATCTATGAAGGCGGAACAGACAGAACCTTGTGAAGTTGGTGATGTTGACGAACTCAGTTCAATGATCTTTCTGTTAAAGTCTGACTGTTTCAATCAAGTCCAACTGTATCAAGCATAAATTGTTCTGTTTATGAAATGCCTTTGTTAGTTTAATTACTGCTGTCATGGTTAATATAGCAAATATTTTTATTCCTTTAATCCTTTAACGTAATTACCATTTACTGTATATTGGATAAACAAAACATTGGCCCGATGTAACAAGTTGTGTGTGTGTGTGGGGGGGAGAGAGAGAGAGAGAGAGAGAGAGAGAGAGAGAGAGAGAGAGAGAGAGAGAGAGGAATGTCAGTCAGAACGAGTAAGGCGGCGGGTGGCATTAGTCAAAGGTGGGCCCCACATTAGCCAAGGACAGGTAAAATGCCTTGAAAACAAGTAGTATTTGATATGACAAATGTGGCAAGTGTTATCTAACCTCATTAATTAGGAAACTTTGCTACATTTTTACGTGACTGGGCGTTTAATATAAAACGGCCTCATTAAGGCATTACGTTGTCGTATTGTATTAAAAAAATAATCATCATAATTTTAAAAAAAAACGTAGGTCCTATACAGTCAAGTATTATATTTAGTTCCATACTCGAGTCACAATTAATAAGACATAATTTGTTTTTGTTTTCGTTTGGACGCTGACAAAAAAGGAGCTAAAAACGCTAAGAAGGTTTGAAAAAAAGATTGTACGACGTGTTTATGGCCCAGTAAATAAGACGACGAATAGAGACTAAGAAAACCAGGAAATAGATGAGCCGTTAAAGCATGTCGTAAGATCGTAAGATTCGTAAAGGCTCAACGAATACAACGGCTAGGTCACCTAGAGCGGATTGACGATCGTCGTATGGCAAAGGAAATCCTGAGGGCGCAAGTCCATACAAGCAGAAAAAGGGCCCGACATTAAGAAGAAAAAGAACTAGAAGTAGAAGAAACCCAACAAGGAGCAAGAGAAGAGAGGGAGAGGAAGCCGGTGAGAAGAAGAAGGAGAATGCTGAGGAAAAGGAGGATAATAAAATTCAAAATACGTTTAAGAATAGTCAGACAATGATTTCTATGGAATTTTCGAAAAACGTTTTCCCTGAGCGTCTCTGTGGTTCCGGTCGTCTATAACGTGACTGGTAGAAACTCTAACATCGTCACGTTAGGCCGGTCGCACACTGGAGCGACATTTTGTTTCTGACAGAACCGTTTTGATGCATCGATTTGCAAAGCGTCGGTTCGGCAGAGAGAGGCCTGAGACAATGGCACACGACAAAACAATTCCTCGTCACTTGTTTTTGACCTATAAAAGTGTGTGGTCGTGGGGTCGTGACAGGCATTATTTTGCATCTATTTCAGTTTCAACTACACCTACACTTGTTTCCATTTTATACTCAATAGCAATTAATAATAATAATAAATACACAACAATATGCGAGAATCAGAACGTAAGGACAACGCACACAATTTTCACGTAGGACTAAGTGTAATGTAAACTCCTTGCCTTGTGTGGTTAGAATCCAGCGCATGCGCAAGGGGCGTATTTACGGGGGTGGAACGAAAAGGGACGGACCCCTCACCCAGAGGATCGAAAAAGCTGACGAATTTGTCTAATCTCTTAATTTTTTTTACTGTTTTATTATTTTTTCAGCTGTGTACGCTAATATACAAGACTTTTAGCTGCACAAGTCTTTTTTAAACGTACAGACAGGTTTATTACACAGCATTAGCATATACGTTTGAAATATGAAATATAGGAAAACCAGTTGAGTCATAGGCAGCCTATCTTGTAAACAACGTTTCAATAACGCGTATTTTCATGGTGTTGTTACCGTTTACTTTAATGGGACTGATTTCAGCTACTTTAAAGATAGTAATGTTGATTAGTCTTAATTTGTGTTTCTTTTGTATGAAGCCGACACGACGCCGGACCCCCAAGGCCAAATTCTAGATACGCCACTGGCATACGCAGTTCAAAATGTCGCAGTGTGTTTTGTTGTGAGACATAAATTGAAGGAGCTTCGTCTTTAGCCGCACACAGCTCTAGACAGTGCCGCAGCCATTTATAGATCTTTATAGATCCCGATGGCAGGAGAGTCATATGCGACGCATTGCGACACAATGCGCCAAAACGGTTCTGTCGCAAGCTGTTTTTCTGCGAGACTTAAATTGAAGCAGCTTCGTCTTTGGCCCCACACACCACTAGACAATGCTGCAGCCAGTTATAGATCCCGATGGCAGGAGAGTCATAGTCATATATGCGACGCTTTGCAAGACAATGCGCCAAAATGGTTCTGTCACGAAACAAACTGTTGCTCCAATGTGCGGCCGGTCTGACCAGACATACTCAGAGCAAAACAACGTTAAAGTTGCTAGATACGTTTTTGGCGTAGCACAAGTCAATTACGCGACACACGCTGACAAGATTGTTCTTTGTCGGTCGGCATATTATGTTATGTTGTCGGCGACCGATATTTACTTTTATCAATTACGCGAGCCGCACTTACAGTGAGTGCACTTAAACTGTATTCATACATCGGGTCAGACGTTACGTAACGCGTACCGTAGTCCGCCCTGACGATGGTGGCGGCGCTACAAACTCTAGGCCAACTCGATTATCTGGCATCATCTTACCTGTTAATCATCGCGCCAGATTATCGACAAACGTTGCAACTCTGTTACAATGTTATGGTCGTTGACCAGAAGTAGATACAGTGGACAGGCATATTTGTCAGCGCCAATAATAATAAGACTGCGCTACAATCAGTGCCGGATTTACCATTAGGCCGATTAGGCCGCGGCCTAGGGCTGCGGGCTCAGATTGGGCCCGCAAGCTGCAGATATTTTTTTAACTGAAGTTTGTTTTATTAAAGTAGGAGGAACTTTGATTTATTTAAGTATGACTTTTTGAAATTAAATGATCAATTTTTGTTAATAATACAAATGGAAGACAGTTCTTATTTAAATATTGCGCACTTATTTTTAAGACGTTGGAATCTTTGAAAACTGATCTGCGCATGCGAATTTTGTTAAATTTTTATGTTAAATTTCTGAATAAGCTTAGTTAAGTTACTCGACTTAAAAAATACATGAATTTGCTCAATTCTTTTGCATGGTTCTTAATAATTTGAAAAACAGTGCTAAATGAAAGCACGCATTTTTATAGTAGCTTACTGGTTTTAAATGTGATAGTATTAATCTGACATCAAATTACTTCTGCAGTACATATATTACTTCAAAGTCACACCCGAGGGCGCCGATCAGAAAATTTAGCCTAGGGCCTGAAAAATTTTAAATCCGGCATTGGCTACAGTGTGACTTTTAATACAAGCAACGACGTTATGAATAAGTTGCATAAGTTCAACCTAATGTGCGGGACCATCAGGCGAACTCTTAAGTCAGCAAGTAAAGAAACACGTGTAAAATTCAACAAGGTGATGGCTCTTCCCACACTTCTTTATGGGTCTGAGAATTGGGCTTTAACGAAAGGCTAGGCCGGTCGTATGCAACCGGCTTAAATGGCATTTCTCAGGCACGTGGCAGGGTACACTCTCCATGATCACGGAAGAAACACACATATACGGCAGGAACTGAATATTATGAGCATACTCGACAGGATTTCCCAGTGTCGGCTGAATTGGTGGGAACATCTTTGCCGAACGGATGACTGCCGCATCCCCAAACAACTATGGAACTACAAGCTGAGGGCACGGATAGGTTTGGGACGAGCGATGAAGCGCTAGAGTGACCAGTTCTAGACTTTGCCTGTTTGAGACCGGAACAAACCATCCTTAGATTAATCCTTGTAGATGATGATGATGATGATGATGATGATGATGTTAGTCATAGTAAAGCCGAAAATGGTATTGATGTCATCTGGTTCGAAGTACGTACAAGAGAATGCAAAAGTCACACTACTTCATATATTCGGGGAGTATTAAACTGTAGAAATGCAACAGAATTTTTTTTAACAACAAATGTAACATAAACTTTGATATTGTTACTTTTTCTTTCTTAATTTTTCATAATAATTAACTTCCGTGTTTTATACAATCCAACATTTCTGCCTGTTTATTATAAAGTATTAAATATTTATTTTCTGTTTTCGTTATTAGGTAATAAACAAAATATATTACAACATGCAATTATTATTTTCTTATTTCAAAGATAGAAATTTGAGTACATTGAGGGCCTGATAGTGTTTAAGGGGATATTCCAATATCTCTCTCTCTTCTCGTCGGAGAAGACGAAAAGAGAGAGGATCTCTGAGGTATACTTATGAATCTCTTTAGGTGTTTTGGTTACTTCTTATGATTCTGTGACTACTTTACACGATACAATCAGTCTATTATAAAACTATCAGTCTATATAGTTATGAATATAACACAGCTATTGTAATTCTTCATTATATTATAGATTCTTCTTCTTCTTCTTCTTCTTCTTCTGGCACTACGGTCCCTGTAGAACCCTGGCCTGCTCAACGATTGTCCTCCATTCTTCTCTGTCCAGAGCCTTACTCCTCCAACCTGCCACTTCAATCTCCCTCAAATACCCTTCCACATCTTCACACCATCTCCTCCTCGGACGTCCTCTCCTCCTTACTCCCTCCGGCTTCCTTTCCAATGCCATTATTGGGCCTCGGTCACTTCTCATTCTCACCACGTGCCCCAACCATCTCAACCTTTGCGCTTTCACTGCCGCAACTATGTCCTCTTCTCCATACGGTCTCTTAGCTCACGACTCTTTCTTCTCTTCCACATCTCTTCGACCCCCAGTGGTCCATAAATTCTTCTCAGAATTTTCCTCTCGAAAACACCAAGGTTTTTCGTATCTTCTAACTTCAGTACACATGTCTCGCTTACATATGTTACTATAGGTCTGATTACTGTGGTGTATATTTTCTTTTTGACATTTTTTGATACATTCCTGGATTGGAATATATTTTTTAACGCGTAGTAGCTTCTGTTTCCTGCTGCTATTTTTGCTTTGATTTCTTCGCTTGTTTCATTATTCTCTGTAATTTTGCTTCCGAGATATTTGAATTCTTGGACCTCCTCAAAACCGTGGTTACCTATTCTTATTCTTCCTTTCTCCCTTCTCTCATTCATTGTCATCAAAATATACTTTGTTTTCTCCTCATTTATTTTTAATAGGCCTTTTGCCCCTCTCTTTACAATTGATCTGATATGCTGCCACTAGCGCTTGTCTTGTTCTTGCCATAATTACCACGTCGTCTGCATATGCTAGGTATTGGCAGGATCTGTTATACATATTTCCTCCAGGGTTTATTTCTATCTTTCTTATACATCTCTCCAGTACTAGATTGAATACCACTGACGAAAGCGGTTCACCCTGTCTTAGCGCCCTTTCCACTATAAACCGTTTTGATAGAACCCCCTGTCTGTCCATATTATATAGGCTATTATGAAGAGCAATGTCCGAGTATTCTTCAATCTTCATAGATCGATGAACGGTATTTGCGAAAGTCTACCTGGTAGTGTCTGTGTTCTCTTCATGTTCGCTTGGGTGTGTTGACATCGATTTTGGTAGTTTCCTTTCTGTATGTTAACCGCATCTTTCAAGTTTCTGTTTGGAACATGCAGGATTTATTACTGATCGCACGACTCCATTTTTATATCTCTGCAACATTTAACCGTTTTAATTTCTCTAGCTGAGCTATGAAGGGATATTGACAGCCTTCAGATGAGCCTCAAAATAGTTTTGCAGTCCTATAACTTCTTTTCTATTGCTTCATTGACAGCTTTGATTCCTTGCTCGGATCCGGTGGGTTTGTTGAAATAAAATTGTAAACTCCAAAACGTTTTCCTTGTAACAAATAAGTCATTTCAGCGTGTCGAAATTAATGATAGTTCGAACTGTCAACGTGGTACATGTTTGACAGTTCGAGTGAAAGTCGACGCTATTTGGAAAACCCAAATGACTCAACCAGTATCATCTGGTTTACATTTTAACTGCCGCAGAAATAATTATAACCAATTATTGTCGTCATGTGCCCGCGCACGTTTGTGTGATTAAACACAAGGAAGCAGGAGAGAGTGTTAACTTCCTGTAATAGTGGAGTTATGTTCGTACATGCACGACTTTCAAATACCGACCCCTGAGGTCACAAATTCACATTGACGTTTATCACAGGAAGTTTCGTTAAGTCTAATTACAATTTTACCCTTGGCGACATGCGTTCGGACTCTGGGGTTTCTTATCGGCTTATTGTAACTGTTGGCTTAGTTTGTTTTCAGTTTCACCAAATTAATCTGAGACTACTTAATTATCTGGCGTATGCCGACGACACTTTGATTATAACCTCAACAAGTAAAAATCTTAAAAGGAATAATAATGAAATTAGAGATTACCATCAAAATATTAGAAGTAGAAATAATAACTACAGAAGAGATTACTGTTTGAATACATTCGGTCTAAGATTAATGGCAAAGTGGTTGATCGTCTCAGAAAAAATTAAATAAGTATAAATCAGGTGGTAGGTTATGAAGTAAAAAATAAATTAATTTGTAGATAGGGTAAGCCTGTTTGGCTTCAGTAAAAAGTTACGGAGGCAATTATACGGAAGAATAGGTAAAGTCAGAATAGCGACAATAAAAATATATGATAAGATAAACCATTTCAAAGGCAGTGTAAAAGTAATTCTGTCTGAGGATTAAGTAATTTACCAATCCCACGCAGCTGATTTCCAGCCCTAAAATGTCACCACTGTAGGGAAAAGCAGCCGTAGATGTGGTCTAGACATCAATGTTAATAAAACGAAGCTAATGATTGTATCTAAGAACAAGTTCACAAACTGCACCCTTAATACAAACCAAAGGCCAGTTGAACGTGTAAGCCAATTTACATATCTTGGTACTATAGTCAATGAACAATGGGACCACTCTCAAGAAATAAAGAGCAGAATTGAAAAGGCAAGAGCAGTGTACACTAGAATGAGCAGTTTATCCAAAAGTCACGATTTAACAATAAACACAAAGATGGGACTTTTACGCTGCTACGTATTCTCGTTCCTATTCTACGGTGTAGAATCTTGGACTTTGACTGAAGCCACAACTAAGAAATTAGAATCTTTCGAAATGTGGCTTTACCGTAGAATACTGAGCATTTCATGGACAGCACATATAACTAATGTTGAAGTTCTTAGAAAGATGAAGAAAGATAGGGAAGTTATTAACACAGTGAAGATAAGACAGCTTCAGTATCTGGGACACCTCATGAGAAATGAACAGAGATTTTACTTATTGCAGTCCATACTACAAGGAAAAGTACTTGGAGTTGGGCGACCGAGACTGCAGTCAGTGACGTAATTACATAACAATACCAGGTAGTCACTGTTGTTATTGTGGAAATAGCGTAATGCTAGTGTGTTTACACGCCCCTTATCTGTGTCAAACGTGAGCTTCTTATCACCGCCGATCTGCTGGAGACACGACTTACGACACAGGTAGGCCTATGACTTGCCAAATAACAACTCGCTCCTTGCTTACCGTTAGAGAAATTCCAATATTAGGTAACTTTTCAATACAATATTGTCACAATAATTACGAAATCCCCGATTACTTTACTACTTATTTTAATAAAACACAATTGTAAAGCAGACAATAATAGGCCTACAGTAAACACTAAACGTTACAAACTATTGCATTCTTTGTTTTTTTTTTAGTTGATTTAAAACAATAACGCCTAAGTGACAAAATTTAAGTCTATGAATGTTTCCATAGATATCTAATATTTTTCGCAACACATACATGACTAATAACAGCAAGAAACAAAATTTCACAAGTAGGCTATATCTTGCATTTTGAAGGCGGTCCAAAGTTAGTAAGCGTTGTTGACAGTTGTTTACTTTCGTCAAATCATTAAAGAGACCGAGTTCGCATTTTCAAATTCGAGTTCTGATGCCTCTCGCAGAATTTTACAATTTTTTTAAACTTTCCATTTCCATTTTTAGCCCCTAAAGTTAAAAAATTATCACAATATACATTATATTCAGGTTCGGGTTTAATTTTCATTTACTCTGATCCCCTGCATGGACTTTTGTAGTAAAAAAAAATTGTTTACTTTTACACCCTGGTGTTCTAAAATTTTTAAATTTTAAAAATCAAACCCTGTATTCAGATTTTCGTTAAAAATTCTCTTTAATTTAAAACCCTACATGAATGTTTGCAATTTTTTAAATCTTGCCTCTCCCCCAAATTTTTTCCTTCGCCCACTACTTTTGGGTTTTTCAGACCAATCTGAAAAACAATAGGGGTGTGTGAGGTAAAAAAATATGGTTGGATAGGAATGGTAAGTTTTACGAAAATCGGTCGGTATATCTTGCAATCAAACGTTATCGTGAAACAACCCTCCCCCTCCCCTCATAGACAGTAGACAGACAGACAAATGTGTCAAAGAGTCCAGTTAAAACTGAGAACTCGCTCCGTTCTTTTCAATATATGTTTAAGAGAATTTCGTTTTGGGAGGACCTAATCTGTTGGTGGGAGGAAGCTAAGTGTTAACATATTATACACCGTAATGATAAAGCATGATTGTATTATTCCGTTTTAAGATTTTGATATGAGTAATAATTATTTATTGGTTATTTGTTTGTTAACTATTTCTTAGACATGTAGGGCGAATGCAGTGCGGAAACAGTGTATTCGAACGTCTCGTGGTTGGCGTGCTGTGAGAACTTTGAAGGGGGGGGGAATAACTTTGTATGCCGGTCCCATAAAACCTATATATATATATATATGAGAATCATGCGTCATGCGTCCCAGCCTCGAATATCTCTAGCCTGACTTGTGACAGTGAAACCTCAAAATAAAAAAAAAATTAAGTGGAAGCCAAGAGAGAGAAGAAAGAGATGGTTGGATGACGTGGAAGAGGAAATAAGAACAAGGAGAAGAGAAGTTGTGTCACTTGTTCGGAGTGACATTTGCTCGCAAAACAATGGTTCTAGGAAATTCATAATTATTCCGTGAGGTGTAGTTTGGTATTAAGCAGTTATCTCCTTAAAAATTAAAAATCAGAAACACCTTTGTTCGGGCAATAAGAGTCGAACTTTATCTATACATTAATTAAATAGGACTGGAAGAATGAAGATGAGAGACTGGTTTTGTTAAGTCGACAAAGTACATGTTTATTTGGTATAGACCTGCAGACCTGTGTCCTGTGTACGCGTGTGTACGCGCGCGTGTGTGCGCGCTCGCGCGCGTGTTCTGTCGTCTCGTTGATGACACACGTATATTGCGAGCAAGTGTTACTAAAAGCAAATGTAATTCCGAGCAAGTGTTCCAACCTCGGAGAAGAAACGTAGCTGACCGGAATGAATGACAGAAATTCGTCGAAAAAACTAAAATTACGCTTTGTTGTTGTTACTACGCCAGAAGAGAATGAAAATGGTAAATAAGGCGTAGTAAAAACAAATAAAAAATAAGGCAAAAAACGGCACGAAAAAGTAAACAAACAGAGCGACGGTGAATTTATAAGAGGAGGATAAAAAATCAGCTGGTCGTTGATGGATGGATGTGCAAGGGGCACGACGTTTGGTTATTGGGTAATGGTAGTAGTGCAGAGAGCAGAGAGCAGAATGGACAGGTGATCAGCGAATCCGGTTGCAACCGGTTGTCGGCCGCCGGGATTACAACTTTCTACGCTATCGGTGGACGTTCACATCTGCATGAAGTGTCTCCACACAGTACACAGGGCTGCACTCGACTTTCTATAACACTACACTGCCAACATTGATACACGTGAAGCTCCTCACGTTCCCTCCCTCTTCATGTCTCATATCGTTTCATTTATTGTAATATCAGGCGTCATTTAGTTGTAAGCGCAGATATAGTTCGTTGAAAAGCCTGACGTTCCGACTTCAACTACCGCGAAAGCAGAAACTATATGCATCGTAATCACTGTATCTTGTCCTACATCCAAGGCTTGATTTCAGGGGGAACGCGCCGGAACGGCGTTCCGGAACCTCTTGGATCCAAAAATAAATTACAGAAAAAAATATATGAAAATAAAAACCTAATTATTACAAAAATTTACTACTACTTTTTAAATTCTGCCTCTCATCAGTCCCACTACAAAACTAAACATTTGTCAAAATCAAACACCAGCGCTAATCTTTATCTTAACTACTATCGTTCAAAAAATGTCCCATAAGATAGGAAGAAAATGAAATAAACAAACTTGCTTCAAAATTAAAACTACATGAAACGCAACTGATTAGGAGCTTCCGAGAATATGTGCATTGCAGAATATGTGCATTCCAGAATAGGTGCATTCCAGAATTGTTCGGAGATTGAATCAATAGCAATATCTTCAAGTGAATTTAAGAGGGCTGATTTCTTGCCATTATACAGCATTGGATACAAGGAGTAAGGATAGGTCAAGAAACAAACAATATGACGATACAATGATGAAACTTCGGACACTTTTTTAAAATTTTCGAACCACCGAAACATCACTTAGAGTTTGATTGAAGCTCCGGGATGACGCCATCATGAGTGACATGTTTTCTATTGTCGTGCGGCTAACCTGACGATGAACCTCTTTAGAAATATCAGTAAACTTTACTACCTTTTTAGATACAAGTTTATACGTATGTTACGTATTTTATAAGGCTGTAAGAATGTAGACCTCCTTTGTAATAACCTGGTGTAAACTTATACGCTAATATAAAATATAAGTATATTTGTGTCTGTACAACTTTTGAATTGGTGCTTTCCGGCACCTATAATTTTAGAAATCAACCACTGCCTACTTCTAAGCAGTATCTTCCTCGGACTCTAATTTCATCCTGTTTTCGATGCTCTGTAGCCTTGATGCCTCTTCTAATTTTGTATAAGGCTCTTCTAGCACAACCGGCTATCTCATATGGCATAGTGACAGCTGATAGAACATTCATCTGGATCACCAGAATTTAATCATTTCCATTAAATGTAAAGCGGGTCGTTATAGATTCTCCGTGTGGACTACATTAGCCAAAAATCGTACGATCGCGTTTCGTTACTTCTCGGGAATGTAATGTTCATTCAGCTCCGGCTATAATGAAGTTAATTATACATTAGGGAAAAATTCTTTCACATTATAAATAATACTTTCAATTAGTTGAATTAATACGTTTCGCTCTTTGACAGGAGATGTAAATACGTGTATGGCATCAAACATACGATGCATTATGTGTGGCAGCCTGGCAGTAGCGTGTCTAGAATTTGGCCTTGGGGGGGGGGGGGGGGTCGGCTTCATACAAAAGAAAACAAGTTACACTAATCAACATTACTATCTTTAAAGTGGCCGAAATCAGTCCCATTAAAGGAAACGGTAATAACACAATAAAAATACACGTTATTGAAATATTGTTTACAATATTGATTGAATTGATTTTCCTATATTTCATATTTCAAACGTAAACACTAATGCTGTGTAATAAATCTGTTTGTGTATTTAACAAATAGTTACTATTATACTAGCGTGCACTGCTAAAAAAGAAAATAATAATAATAGTCTAATAATAACAATAACAATAATAATAACAATAACAATACTAATAACAACAATAATAATAATAATACAGACTAAATTAAGAGATTAACAAAATTCGTCAACTTTTTTAACCCTCGGGGGGGGGGTCCCGTTCGTCCCCTCCGTAAATACGCCTCTGATAAGACGTAGCCTATATAGTAATTCTAGTCCATAATAATTAATATTCAGTTTGAACTTTACATGTGGCAAAAAATGTACTTCCCTACAAACGTTTTCACTTATGAACTTCGCACTTCATACTACAGATAGACTGTAAGTTTGCGGCATCCATTTTGGAAACCACTACCCTGGATAGTCGCTTCCACAGGATATATCGATCTGGAAGTTATCACGCAGCTTCATATTCTCATACTACAGTTGTCTAGAATTCTTGGGTTTTGTTATCTTGAATTCTAACTGAAAAGTCGAGATACCTGTTCCGATTACTCGCGGTTCCGAGTCGCGGGACCGCCCCCCACCCCACGCAACTACTGAATAAACGAGTACTTGCGAGTACAAAGTCACAGTTATCGGTCCTGAATATTTCATTCTGCGCATGTGCTGATTGCCATACAAGCACGAAACGAAGCAAAACAGGGAGGTTCAGAATATCTGTATGCCAAAGAGACGACGCTGTTTTTAATAAATGAAAAAAATTCATACTTATGTCACATTTATTCTCGTGTGTTATGCAGATTATAATAACAAATTATATATTATACTAGTCACCAACTTCGTAAACTTTGAAAAAGCGAATTATATTATGTTATAACCTACAGAGTGGCTGATAGGCCAAGTAGTACTTTTCGTTAATGTGATTTCGGAGATGATTTTAACTTCACTGCACATCTCACGTAAATGTTTTTGACATTCTTTGTTGTTCTATTACGTGCACTCTAAATCCATTGCCTGAGTTTTGCAACTGATTTGTCTAACCAAAATGGAAACAATAATTTAATATTAAATCTATGTCAGTTTTACTCCTACTGAAAACTTAGTATTCCCAAAGGGAGATAGGTCTATAAATTCGCGTGTTTCTTATTTTCTTTTAAACAGTAACAGCTTAATAAAGTTACAGTGTAAAGTAACACTGTTAATACTTTTATTAGTTTCAATTTATTTCTTATAAGAAATTGTATAATACAGGTATAGCCTATGTATAATAGGTAAATAATAACAGATAGTACTTTTTTTTTTTTTTTGGGAACGGTTTCGTTTGTACCTGTTATTTTCAAATACTAGTTCAGCACACCTCCTCCACTCCTGAGTACCAGAAAAATGCGAAGACATAGATTAAGATTCGATGTAGGCCTGTATGTGGAGCAAAGGAATCGAGATGTCAAACAGAAAACGTAATAAAGGATGAATGGAGACGATGATCGGGTGAAGGAACACAAAGGCATCTGCAAAAAATTGCCCTTCACGATGATACTGAAAAATGCTCAAGCGTAAGAACGACGAAACATTTTATTTTTTGTTAAAAAAAAAACAACAAAATTGTATCAGCCAGTCAAAACGGTAATTTACGTACCAGAGATAATTGTGGTATGTGTAGTCTGGAAAATCCAACCAACTCAATAAATCATAGCCGGGAGCCGTGGCCCGACCACCACCAGAAGCCGGTCGCGTCTGCGTCACCCGCGTGCACGCTGCCATCGCGTGACCGCTGCCCAACCTTCGTCCTCCAATGATCCAGTTATCTGGCTGCTGCGTAGTAACTCTTTGTCGCGCCCAAACTCCAAGGTATCTAATCTGATGATGGGAGAAACATGTTAATCATATTTTGTTCATACTGACGGCAAATTTCTTGTTTTATTCAAAAAAATATTCTTCTTCTTCTTCTTCTTCTTCTTCTTCTTCTTCTTCTTCTTCTTCTGCTTCGTTTCTGCTCTTAAAGGCCATTCGCCTTTCCCTCAATAGACCTCGATCAATATATCCTTTGCTATCAACAGATCAGTGACACTATTCGAAAAACGTTCGGCATCAAAACCATGGCTCGGAAATTCCATAACAATGCACAAAGAAACTTAAACATATTGATTTTAAATCCATTGGTAAGGAAAAAAAAACAAATCTTATGTGCAATTTGTAGCGAAAATAGAATAGAGTATTTACGGACGATATGTCATCGTAACACTAAACGCGTATTTTCCGAATGCCTAATTTGCTTTTAAACGTAGGTATAGTAGTATAATATATTCGTTTGGAATGTGTATCCAAAACGTCCGGGTTTAACGATTTGTTCATAATGTTAACAGCAAACGTTGTTTCAAATAAATAAAAAAAAACGAAATCAAATTGCGTTATTGTGCTTCTAAAAATGGCTTAAATAATAATAATAGTAGATGGAGGTAGACTAATGATGAAAGCAATTACAAAATAAAGTGTGCTCTTGATGATGAAGTCTCTCTTTATAGTTCATTTAGTCGAGTTTCATTGTCGTATTGTTTGTGTAGTGTTGGCACTTCCTAATAGGGAAAAACAGTGACCTTGCCTGACAGCGGCAGCAACCATAATAAGTAAAACTGACCGGCAAAATGGTGACTTTGTATTAATCTCGTTGTGGGAAAATAATTTTATTTATTTATTAATTTGTTTATTAGTAATTATAAATGCATTCTTTTAAGCTAATTTGTGAATCAAGTAATGAAGAATTTATTCAGTATGAAAATAAATGAACAAAAGACCAAAGTCCTAGTCTGTAGTCGGAAGGAAGAAGATCCAGTCAGAATAACTCTTGGAAATAATGTTCTCCAGGCAGTTAAAGAATATAACTATCTAGGGATAAAATCACAAGTGATGGACGTAGCAGGAAGGAAATTATAAGCAGAATTAACCAGGCTAAAATTGCTTTCTGCAAACAGAAAAACCTCTTCACTTCAAACACTATCATCCTAAAAATAAGGAAGAATCTAGTAAAGACATACGTGTGGAGTGTTGCCCTATACGGGAGTGAATCTTGGACAACTGGAGAAAGTGACAAGAAGGAGAAGAGCTTTCTACGAAATTTAAAAGAGTTACGTTTATAGGGCGTATACTACGACACAATGGGTTGGTTAAGAGAATAATGGAAGGAACAATTGAAGAGAAGAATCACAAAAGACGACCCCGTTTAGACTACATGAAACAGCTATGGTCGATATGAACTGCACATCATATTGTGAGTTGAAAAGAAAAACAGAGAAGCGTGAAGAATGGCGAGCTACTGCCAACCACTCTATGGGCTGCTAACCTAGAAGAAGAAGCTAATCTGTTGATTAGTGTACACGCATAAGAAATGCACAACTAGATGGCGTGAAGAGGTGTTCCATCCAGCGATGTCACCTCGTGGTCCTTAATGGTTGGTTGGCCAAAGTCTTGTCGATCTCCTGTTGTAGAAGTGGCATGATCAGCGGGTTTCGATGGGCGTAATTCCCTGTATGGTGTCATGAATGATTTCACGGACGTATGGAATATGGAAGTCTGTGTGTAAAATGTGGTTGGACACATAACACGGCGCATCCGCATCCGCATCCGCGTAGCATCTTTGATTGGCATCGCTGTATGGATGCTATGTTAGATTTGGTGGCGCAGGCCAAAGTTCATTTTGGTTTAAGGACAGTTTTATAGAGAAGAAATTTTTTTTATGGATTCGATTTTCCGCCTGTTGAGATGAACTGTGGGGCAGTTTTGCCTCTCAAGGGGAAAAAATTGAAATATTTTTTGTTGTCATTTGTTTTAAAGTATTTTCAAAATAATTTATAAAATTCTAAATTGTAGCCTCGACAACTTATTTGTCAACTACTTACTCTCCAGTGTTATAGTCCCTGTCCTCTATTCTGTCGCAGGATAACGCTTTCCAGTTCCTGACCGTCTTCTACAACCTGGTGCAGCCACTTTTTTTATTAATAGGAGGAAATAATTTTATTATAAGGAGGAAATGCTTTATGCACCGTCACAATATACCGTGTGCCCCTTGGTGTGTGGAACTCTCTACCACTGAAAAACCCCACCTCTACTTCAGGCATTCATATTGTACTGCTGTTAAAATGCACACATTACATAAGAAGTAAATAATCAATTTTAAAAGAAAAAAGATACAAAATTAATATTAAGGGAACATATGTTTTAGAATGTAAACAGAAAACATTGGTAATATCGACTTACTCAATCAACATAGAGGTCGATTCCTATATGATATAAAACCATATTTTGTTGTATGTTCAGAAAATTATATATGAAATTGAAATGAATGTTATAAGAAGAGTAAAGAGTAATAAAATTATAATTTAATAAATAACCAATAGAATTACAAATATTAGAGTTAAAATAAAGATGTTAATAAGAAATAGAAAAATGATATATGTTTTATTAGTTATATGATAAACAGATGTAAATAAATTAGGGAATTATCATAGTGGCAAATTGTTAAATTGTTAAGAGATTGTTTTGGAGAGTGATGAAGAAAAATGTATTAGTCTAATTTTTAATTCAATCAGTCACATTATGAATCTTCAATTATATTTAATACAAGAAACATTATTAGTCCAAAATTAAATATCTAATAGTAACTAAATGAAAAATCTTAAATTATATTAAATAACAGTTGTACATCACAAAATTAATGTAACGTGGAAAAGAAAATAAAGTAAAAGATTTTGAATAGTGATACCAGAGTTTGATTATAATATCGAATAAATAAATAATAATACAAAAAATATAACAATATCTTTGATAGAACGACGACAGAAGAGGAAAATCTTGGACTGGAGAAGAGTTTAAGTGGCCCTAACGAATAATTAAGTGTTCAAAGGAGACGTCGGTGTTGCAGTAGTCTTGGAGAGCGGCATTCAGCGGTGAGAGCAATAAGAGATTAGTGTGAAGAAACAGATTGCCAAGCTTAATATTGCTGTTGAAGAAAGGTAAACAACAACCAGATGTGAACCCGTGGCAGCTAGAAGAATTCAGAGACGGTTAAGTTACATTAATACGTTAGTTATTTTTTACATGGTTAATTACCAAAGTACTACCTATTAACTGAATCTGGGTTGGTTTAAAGAAAAGAAAATAATAGATACAATCGTAAATACGATAAAATAACTTAGTAATCATTAACCCTGAGAGAAAGAGTTTCTTTACTTGTACTGTTAAATCATTACCATACGTATAAATAATTACAACACCTAAAGGACGCATCCAACGTGGTGCAAATAGTATATTATATACCGGTAATAAAAAAAAAAATAACAGTACAATATCCATCCTGGAACCACTTACCGTATAGTTTAGGATAGAGCCTATTGGCTCCTTTTCGGGCTATTTTCTAGTTGACCTTATCTTCTACTGCGCGTCGGGTGCGAGTTGGGCCTGTCTTTTCTTGTAGGAACCACTGAACAAATGCAGAAATGCGGTCCCGTTCCGCCTTGCATAATCTTAACTACGCTTTCGGGCGTGAACTCCCCGAGCTCCATTTCTAGTGCCATCCTCTACGTTGTGAATCTGCACCACTATTATTATTTTCATAAATAATAATAATAATAATTATTATTATTATTTTCAATAATAATAAATGATGAAGAATAACGTTCAGTTGGAACATGAAAAAGATACGTATGAGAATGACGAGAAGTAATGCATCATTACAAGCCAACAAAGTATAGAATGATAGCATCCCAGTTCTCAAAGACCAATCATCAGCAGCTAACGGTCTTTGGCATGTTAAAGGGCCAGTTGTTTTGTGATTTTTAAGGGACCATAAGCGGTCACTACTGCAGAAATAAGCTTCTGAATATGTTGTGAATCCTGCAGTAGCGAATAAAGGACGCGGTGTAGAAGAATAATCTTCTTCTTCTTCTTCTTCTTCCTCATAATAATAATAAGAATAATCGTTCGCACACGTGTACAAAATTAACACATGAAAGCATTAAAAGTCAGTCAGGTATGTTCTGTACCTGTTACATTCACATTATAGTCAAGATTTGAGGTCATCAGATTTTTTTGACACATCAACACTAATTATGTCATTATGTGGAGTCAAGTTTCACAGCAACAAATAAGTAAAAAAACACATGTGAAAAAATTGCTGGGTCTTCAAGACAAAATTCTTTTCTAATGGCATATAAAAGTAAAAGATGGATGTGAAAAGTGTATAATTCTATATGCGCTTTTGTGTACTGTCATATCGAGGGGTTTACTGGTAAAACCACAGAGTACGAATATATATTGGGTAAAACTACCCAAGTCTAATGATGTTTCAAATAAAGACCTATTATATTTTTTATTAATTACTACTGTAGTTTTCTTTTAATTTTCTAAAAGCCTTGTAATCAATAAAATTTGTTGTTAATAATAAAAGTTAACCTTGAAAATCAGTTTAATAATTTTATGATTTATCATTGCGCTTGAAAACCTTTAATTTAAGTTTTTCGTAAATTCACCTAAGCTGACCAATAATAACTCCACGAGTTATTTGTGTTGGCAATTGTCACTTTTGCCAGTCAATCTTTTTTCTCTTTTTACTTTTTCCAGTTTCTGCGTCACTGCGTCAATTTGAAAAATTGTATAATTGTAGATGGAGATGGTGTTCAAGAACAGCATATACAATTTGAGAAATTGTATAATTGTAGATGGAGATGGTGTTCAAGAACAGCATATACAATTTGAGAAATTGTATAATTGTAGATGGAGATGGTGTTCAAGAACAGCATAAACAATTTGAGAAATTGTAAAATTGTAGATGGATATGATGTTCAAGAACAGCATAGTTTGTTAAATCTATCGAATAAATCGTATGGAAGAAACAGTTATATGACTGACCCTCGCAGCCAGCCAGTCGAATAGTGCAGATTGATACTAGTGGGACAGCGCGAGTGCACCCGGGGGGGGGGGAGGAACACGGTTAGCTGCTACTTGCATGCGGAAATTAACGCTTGCCAATGTCGGAAGGCAGGCAACCTGTCGGCTCTGACCACAACACACACACACACACACACACTCGCACGAGGCCGCATTGACTGACCACTGCTGCAACTGGTTTTACTGGGTAACGCGTACTTCCTTCGGGCTGGTTGTTCGTCTTCGTGAAGGGTTTTCTATTAATCTTCATTCGGCTGACTTGTCTTTCGATGTGTTTCAGTCTCTGCAACGAGAAAACGGATAAGAAATTTCTCCTTTTACCATAAAATCTTATCAAGAAAATATACAAATGCTTAAAGCAGTTAAATTAAAGCAAAAATGTTAACGTTATTATTATTTTATTAACAAATAAAAGCTTTCTTACAAGAATTTTAACGATGAAGGGTTTGGGAGGGTCGGTCAAAAAAGTATGACACAATTTTTAAATTATTTGTGTCGACGTTTCGACAACATTTATTGTCATCATCAGGACCTGTGTACGGATACAAGAGAAAATATCAAACACAACAGATAAATTAGTTGCGTCAGTGTGTTTGTGTATGTGAGTGTGCGCATGTGTGTGTGCGATGTTATCGAAACGTCGACACAAATAATTGAAAAATTGTGTTATACTTTTTTGACCGAACCTCGCAAACCCTCCGTCGGTAAAATTCATTGATTGACGGTCACTACGAAATTAAGAATTCTTTCTTACAAGAATATATTCTGTATTTTTTTGAATATTTTACAATGTTTCGATAGTTTAAACTAATATCGTCAGAAATTACAAATTAATAATTTTTTAATTTAGTAATTAAGTTTAATTAATAATAATAATAGTAAGTTCTAATCCTTATACTGTGAAGAATACAGAAAAGTTAATACATATTAGAAGTCATTGAATCGAAGCAGTTAACGGCCACAAACTAACTGTGAGTAAAAATTTAAAGTGATAAATTGAAACTAACTAACAATTTCATTATCACATTGCTCGCGGTCACGGCATGAGAGTTGAAAAAATAAAATAAAATAATCGTTAAAATGAAAATTTAATCCTAATTCTTTTGTAGCTTAGGTTTCCTATCTCTTCTTCTCCTCCTCAACTTAGAGGTTGGTGTTGTTTCTTCCCTTCCGGAGACAGTGTCTTAATTCTACATGCACACTTTCAACCATGTCTTGTTTACGCAGGCTGCGCTCACGAGATCCTTGTCAGGAAGTAACCTGTAAAGAAAAGCAAACATCATCCTTGTACATTCATATTTTTTTATTGCATTTGTAGTGTCAAGCTGTTCCCTCCTGGAGATGTGGTCGGGGAACTATTACTCCGGAAAATTTAAGTAGAGACTCCCACAACATTCCCAGCAATCTTAAATAAGGGATATCCTATTGGATCTTTAATGGAGTGGTTTCTCTTTGCTTTCACCATCCTGTGCTGTTGACTTGTCGGTTCGTCCGCCTTTAGGAATGGTTTCCCATCGCAAGGGCAAGACGGTGTCCTTATCCTTTCACCCTCTCGTTCACCAGCCTCACAAACCTTAATATTCTTCAGACGGCTTTCACGGCCGCCGTCCACATAGTTGAAAACCTTGTTGGTTGGGGTGTTAGGCCGCGGTGTAAAATCTACGCTGACGTCTGTCTGTTTCGGCCTCAGCGTCATACACAGTCTCTACCTCATGCCCAGTTGTTACCGACACTTATGATGGTGAGGGCGAAACGCGGTGTCTGTCAGCGTAGACTCTAGACCACGGGGTAACAGCCCGGCCAATAATGTTGCCGACTATATTCTGTCTGTTGTTTATCGTTAATACTATTCACGAGTATATTTAATCTTTGTCTTCTCCACCTGCCCAACGAAACAGTAACGCGTTTTTGTATATTTCCGACGACCATTTTTCCAGTCGTTTGTACCTTTGACTATTCGTATCGAATGGGTATGCTATTCTTTAACTTCGCCGATTCGGCTAAGCCAAGTATTGTTTAGTGAAGTCTTATGATAAATTATGACCAAGAAATTACGGTTTACTTAGAAAACAACCAGACCAGACATGCACGTGTGAACTTATATATTTATGTACACAACTCGTGTGTGTTGGTCTGTAATTTGCAAAATCGCACTGTGTTGGTCTGTAATTTGCAAAATCGCACAGCAAGCATTAGTAGAAATTCTTAAGGTGTGTGTTTACGCAAACAACATATTCACGATACAGAAAGATAACGCTTTCCCCACATACGAGGTTTGATCAAGAAGTTCACGCATTTCTTGTTTATTTTAAAAATTATGCCTTCATTCACCGACACTTATACTCCCCCCTTCAAAGTAGTCTCAGTCGAATGTAACACGATTAAGCCAGCCGTTTTGCAGTCTTCAAAATATTTCAAGCGTGCATTTTTTGGTACAGCCTTGAGCTCGCTTAGCGATTTTCGTTTTACGTCTTCAACGGTCGCGAAACGTTGTCCTTTCGTGGAAAATTATCACTACTGGGAGGAGGAAAGATTGGGATTCACATCTGGTGAATGCGGCAGTTGCCGTGTCGTCATTATGACGTTTTCTTTTGCCTAACCTGGCGAAATTCTTAACAAGCAATGGCGTGCGTCCAGATGCATTATCGGGCTACAATTTGGATAAATTATTCTTCCGTATATCTGGCCGTTTTCTACGCATAGCTTTATACAAAAAGTACTCTTTATCAATGTCCGAATAGTACTCTTTATTTACCACTGCGCCTATCGATGAAATTTCGTGGAACACAAAAATATAATCTTTATCTGACAACCACGATCTTCAACTCACTTACAGCAGTCTTTGAAGCTTGTAAACCGCTTATTCACGCACAGCAGTCTCCAAAGAAGCCGTCTGAACACGTTTACCAGGACAGTACAGTTTATCTCATAGTTTACACAAAATTTAATCCCTGTTCTTCAATCTTGAATTGTAGAATCACAAAGAAATCGCCTAATACACTTAAGGACGACTCGCACGATTAGCTGTAACATCTAAACTATGCATTAAATAGGGCTACAATTTTACACGATTGTCAGTTGCACCAGCGTCACATAAAAACAGTTTTTTTTTTAATCGGACACTTGTAGCGATGGAAATTACAAAATTGCACGAACGTTTTGATAAAACCTCGTATGCACACAATTCGTGCGTGGTAGTTTGTAATTTCCAAAACCGCACAGCGAGACATTAGGAGAAATTGTTAAGCTGTGCGTTTACGCAAACGACATACAGTATAGTATACAGAATAAACAATAATGCTTTCCCCATGTTGTGTTTATTATATTTGAGGTTTCACACTGTAGTGAGTCTATGTATATGTACATATACATACATATGTACAAAAAGTCCACCGCAATCGTTACGTTTTGTGTCCGTGTGGTGCTGCGCGCGCGCGTGTGCGTGTGTTGTACTTTCACTTGTCGTCTGCGGCCAGCTACTGAGTGAGGAGTGCATTCACACTGCCAAAAGAAATCGCCGGCCTCGAACCGTGCGCGCTGTCTCCGCTCCCATTGTTTAGCGACGACGAGTAGTCTCACTGATACGTTCGGATAAGACCACCGGCAGGCCTGACTGCAAGTACAATAGCGAATCGGTAACTTGAACTGATTGTGCCGAGAGATACTTTGGTCGGATGTTCGATCTCGTCTCGTTAGTTTGGATTATTTGGCCGCAAGACAGTGAAACGTCGCCGTAACTTGACGAATTTAGTCGAATTGGCAACTTTGTTGTGACTACGAGTAGTCAGTTTGTAGAGAGTTTGTGTAGCTCCGTGTGCGAAAACTTCCATACAATTAGTTTTAACGGTAACAGCTTTTACAAGCAAAATCAAACCTCTCTAAATTGACTGGAATCTGTGATCTCTACCATCAGTGGACTTCATTATATTTTTCTGAGCTATGTCAATAATTTTTCTTTGAGTTTTAATTCAGAAACTCATATATTTTTATTCTTCTGTAATTTCTAAAACTGTATATATATATATATATATATATATATATATATAATTATAATATATTTAGTATTTATAAAGAAATTACCTCAAGATATTTTTTTCCTTATTAGGAACATGTTTCGAGAACCATTGTGTTCTCATCTTCAGCCTTCGTGATTTTGCGTCTGGTGAAGTACTTGTGTGTTGGCTTGTCGTTATTGTGGTTTCTTGTTGGTCTCTAGTACTTTAAAGTGGTATTATTGTGTGTGATTGTGGTATCTGTATTAGTATTTTGTGTATTTTTGATGTTGAGTGCTTTGAAAATTGTGTCATGTTTTGTACTGATTTGTATTTGTTCAGGTAGAAATTAGTTTGTTTTGTGTTTTATGTTTGTAAATTTTTTCCAAATGTTCATTATGGTTCCTTTGTGTGGTATGTGTTTTATTAGTGTCATGTTGGTTATGTCTGGGAATTCATGTCCAGTGTTTATTGTATGTGTGGCCAAATTAGATTTATATATTTCTGGTTTTTTGTATGCGTTTAGGTGTTCAAAATAACGTTTTTTCAGTTGTTTATTTTGTTTGTCCTATGTAACATTTATTGTAATCTTGGCATTCAATTTTGTATATACCATTGGTTGTTGTATTTTCTTTGTTGTGTGAGTTATTTAGTTTTTGTAGATAATTTTTGTTAGTTTTGTATGTAATTTTAATGTATGTGTTTTTAAAAGAGTTTTGTTAGCTTTGTCATTTTATTATTTATGTATGTGAATGTGGCCCATTTTTTATTGTTTTTATTATTTTTGTTTTGTTCATTTTGATTAACTATTAATTGTTCAGTTTTTATTTTATATTTTATTTTATTTTCTATTTTGTTTACAGTATTTTTATTATATCCGTTTTCACAAGCAATTTGGTAAATTATATTTCTTTCTTTCTCTGTTTCTTGTTTGTTTAGGGGTATTTTTTACATTCTGTTAAATAGTGAATAGAATGCTGCCATTTTATGTTGTGGTGGGTGGTCAGAATGGTTAGGTATAATGATGTTAGTGGAAGTTGGTTTTCTGTATATTGCATATTGTAGGTGGTTATTGTATCTTGTGATGGTTATGTCTAAATAGTTGATTTTGTTATAATTTTCTTTTTCTTCTGTGAATTGTATTTTTGGATGTATGTTATTGATTTGTTTTAATATGTTATCTGCATTTGTGTTTTTGTTACTTGATACATATAGCCCATCATCTACATATCTTATCCAAATGCCATTTGAATCAAAGGAATTTATAATTTTTGTATTTTGGTGTCTATATGTTGTAGGAATATTTCTGCTATTATGCTAGATAATGGAGATCCCATTTTTTTTTAGATTTGTTTTTTATTTCACTATATACAAAAGCAGGATAATAAAACATTAAAAGACCATAAAAATAAAGTTAATAACAACAATTTAATCATAACTAAAGCAGACAAAAGCCAGGCAACAGTAATTATTTACAAAACAGACTACATCAGAAAAACTGAAGACTTCATCAACAATAATGATTCCATACAATTAAATAACGACCCGAAAGAAAAATATCTTAAACAAACAATAAAACTAATAAAAACAGCTAAAAACATCTTCAACAATAAAAATACAGACATATATATAAATAATAATCCAAAACCACCTAAAATGAATAGCCTATTAAAAATACACAAATTAAACAACCCAATACGACCATTAATCTACTTCAAAAAAGCACCTACATACAAAATAGCAAAAATAATAGCACAAAAACAAAAAAGTAACCATCTAACAAATAATTATCATAACATAAAAAATACGTACGAATTAATAGACAAAATAAAGGTAATAAATATAGAAACACATTTTTCACATCATAGGACATCACAAATATGTACACCAACATTCCAATTGATGAAACAATAGACATAATAATAAACAAACTTAAAGAACAAAATGAAGACACACAATATATAACTGAAATAAAAAATAGCCTCCAACTATTACTAAAACAAAATTACTTTGAATTCAATAGTAAAATTTATCAACAACAAGAAGGATTGGCAATGGGATCTCCATTATCTAGCATAATAGCAGAAATATTCTTACAACATATAGACACCAAAATACAAAAATTATAAATTCCTTTGATTCAAATGGCATTAATTTGGATAAGATATGTAGATGATGGGCTATATGTATCAAGTAACAAAAACACAAATGCAGATAACATATTGAAACAAATCAATAACATACATCCAAAAATATACAATTCACAGAAGAAAAAGAAAATCATAACAAAATCAACTATTTAGACATAACCATCACAAGATACAATAACCACCTACAATATGCAATATACAGAAAACCAACTTCCACTAACATCATTATACCTAACCATTCTGACCACCCACCACAACATAAAATGGCAGCATTCTATTCACTATTTAACAGAATGTAAAAAATACCCCTGAACAAACAAGAAACAGACAAAGAAAGAAATATAATTTACCAAATTGCTTATGAAAACGGATATAATAAAAATACTGTAAACAAAATAGAAAATAAAATAAAATATAAAATAAAAACTGAACAATTAATAGTTAAGCAAAATGAACAAAACAAAAATAATAAAAACAATAAAAAATGGGCCACATTCACATACATAAATAATAAAATGACAAAGCTAACAAAACTCTTTTAAAAACACATACATTAAAATAATAAAACAGTCCGTTAAGGACCAAGGCGTACCGCTCGGCTTTTGTGTTAGTGTGACGGTGTATGGCTAGTACTACGCGCCACCAGCCGCTAGTTGCGGTATTCACAGCCAGGAGGCGGCGCTGTTATCTCAGCGCCTACTCAGTTTGCCTCACGACGCTGAGTGCACGCCGTACGGAACCTCCGCCGGGAATTGAACCCGGGACCACGAGCGCATCAATCGCCCGCGTTAGCCACTAGACCACCTGGAGGCTCGTACATTAAAATAGCATACAAAACTAACAAAAATTATCTACAAAAACTAAATAACTCACACAACAAAGAAAATACAACAACCAATGGTATATACAAAATTGAATGCCAAGATTACAATAAATGTTACATAGGACAAACAAAATAAACAACTGAAAAAACGTTATTTTGAACACCTAAACGCATACAAAAAACCAGAAATATATAAATCTAATTTGGCCACACATGCAATAAACACTGGACATGAATTCCCAGACATAACCAACATGACACTAATAAAACACATACCACACAAAGGAACCATAATGAACATTTGGAAAAATTTACAAACATAAAACACAAAACAAACTAATTTCTACCTGAACAAATACAAATCAATACAAAACATGACACAATTTTCAAAGCACTCAGCATCAAAAATACACAAAATACTAATACATACACCACAATCACACACAATAATACCACTTTAAAGTACTAGAGACCAACAAGAAACCACAATAACGACAAGCCAACACACAAGTACTTCACCAGACGCAAAATCACGAAGGCTGAAGATGAGAACACAATGGTTCTCGAAACATGTTCCTAATAAGGAAAAAAATATCTTGAGGTAATTTCTTTATAAATACTAAATATATTGTTACGGCGGTCTACTCGATCGTCGCAGGTACAGTGGAAACAAAATAAGTACAAGACACCAATTACAGTAAGTCACTAATCACCAGCTTTAATTTTTACAGTTAAACAGTTCGTAATTAACAACACAGTCTACTTCAACAAATTAAATATAAATTGTTCACACGCAATAAAAGGTCACTAATATTAAACACAATTGTATTACAATTATACCGCCCGATTATAAAACACAACACTTAACTAATAACCACATGAACGCGCACAGTAATATCGCTACTATAACTCTCGAACCGCACTATCCAATATCTCGCATTGAACTGAACTGAACGTCGTTGAGTACTGGTTTATATACCGCCCAAAATTACTAGATTATTCGATAGCGCCAGTATAGTTACGACGTAATTACTTGCAGCCTTGACACAGTCCGCGCAGCTGGCGCCTTCGAGAAACTTCTCATATATGCGTCTACAAGCACGTACGCCACACGCGTTACATCGAGTTTCTTCTGGCACATTCGACAAACACGTAGATTGTTCTGTGATGCCGTAACAATATTATATACATCAAGAGACGGACTGTAGCAAAAAGTGTTTGAATTATAATTATAAGTATAATACTACTGACTTGGTACACTACGTTTTTTATTGGTAAAAATGTAAAATTTTTAAATTATAACCTGAACCAGTTTTCAAACCTGATGTTTACAAACTAAACTGTTCAGACTGTAACAAATTCTACATAGGCCAGACAGGACGTTGGTTCTAACAGAGATACGTTGAACACACAAGGCACTACACTCCACTACCGAATCCACCTTTGCAAACCACTTCATTGAAGCAAACCACACATACACAAACATAAAGAGTAACATGGATATTCTACACGTACACACAAAAGGCCGAAAACTAGATACTCTTGAACAACTAGAAATATACAAACACACAAAAACACATAAAAACGACATCCTAAACGAACAGACATAATTCAAATCACACGTATTATTCGAACATAATCACACCGCACACACACAACATCGATCCTTCAAACGACGGCGCCGTCACGAAGAACAAGAAGGACAGCCTCTGACGAAGCTTATAAGAAGCGAAAACTGGTTCAACCTGTAAGGTAAAAACTTTACATTTTTACCAATAAAAAACTTAGTGTTGCGAGTCAGTAGTATTATACTTATAATTAGTTAATGAACGGACACGTCATGGACAACAAAATCCAATGTATATTTATATTTTTCTTTATTGTTAAATCAGTGTTTTCATACCATTCCATGCGCATATTTCAGTTATTAAAATATTAGCGAGCCATCAGTTGTACGGCCGTGGACTACATCGTAGTCAATGCTAATTCCTCTGGAAGCAACAATATAGCAAACCAAGAATCTGGTTTGACAATATACGGGCACTGGGCCCTGACCTTTTTTGATTTAGTCTCATCGCCGATGATGATGGGAAACGGGTTCAGTAGAAATGAGTCCCCCCCCCCACTGCAAATAACATAATTACAATAATAATTGCATTACAGAGAGATTATACCTTAGCGCGCGATCAATTTGATCTATCGACTTGATTCGCAGGTTTTCTTCTTTCCGACCAGCTCAGCTGACCATAAATAAGATCAGCTGACTGGTTAGCAGAACCTGCTGGCTGCTGGCCGAGCCGAAGCCCGTTCTCCGTGACCGTGTCATCGGAAATTAATCGTTATATAATACGTAATATCGTTTCGTTTCACAGACGGACATAACCTCGCTTAAGTATCGGACCCATGTGCCCGTAATGAAATGTCACTTTGTAAAACATTTCCAGTGATACTTATAAATTGATTTTTAATTAAAATTTAAATTTGTTATGAAGTAATTATATATAAAAAGATTTTCTTGATTGGACGAGAAAAAAAAGAAAAACGATATATTTCCAAGCTTACTTAAACGTGAGGAGGAAGAAGAAAAATAACGACTCCTTATAACTGGGCCGAGGAGAACAAGAGGACAGTGAAATATGGTTTTAAAAACAATCTTTTCGTTCGCGCGTATGCCTAAGTTAAAAATGTTTTGGTGTTCGTCAGGTAGCGAAGACAATGTAATATGTGCATTTGTTTATAATTCATAGTAGGCCTATAATAAATTATTTTACAGTAATTTACTTTATAATGACACCTTTTTGCAGCACTGAAGTACCTTAAGACGTTTTTATACTTCAGGCCTAAAATTAAATTAAAACAGTTTTATTCAGATTGTGTGTGTGTGTGTGTGTGTGTGCGTGTGCGTGCGCGCGCGCGGCACGGCTTTTATTTACTTTTATATTTAACAAATATAACTACACGCTTAAATATTTTATGTACGAATGAATTATAACTGTTCATAAGTCGATGGATTGTAAACTTTAATTTGATTTTATCACCGTTTACATACATAAAACGTTACTCTTATGATGTAAATCTAATAAGTATCGTATTCTTATAAGCTATTATACTAATACGATTTACTTCGGCTATAAATTAATTAATTTTGTCTGCATACTGTCTGCAGCTGAATAAATTAAACAGTTAATATCGGATGGATATTGCTGAAGTGCGAATAGATGAGTGCATGTTATATAATTAATTAATGGCCTAAATATCTTCTCGATTGTCAGGATTAAAACCAGTGGCGGCTGGTGGTTCCAAATTTTGGTGGTTGCAGTAGTTGGTTGAGTGAATGAGAGATCGGTTAAAAGACATTAAACTATCATAATCACAGTTATACAAAATTATTACTATAATTTTATAACCTCAAACAACGGATAACGTTCACTTTGAACCAACGTAAACACTAAACCTGACACAACTTATAAATCAAGAAGGCTGTGCTAAAAATAAGGTCGTGTTTTATGACACGCACACACACACACACACTAAAGTTGGGCTACAACGCTATACTAGTGGAGCGTTGCGAAAACTTTGCAACCACCAAGCTCACATATGGAACCTAGGGCAATTGTGAAGAGTAGCGCACATCCTCCCATATGTTTGTGTAGTAAGCTCTACCATTTACTGTTGAAGTTGCAAACGCCCTACAACCACCAGCCTGCGCACCACATTTAAATTGAACGCGAACACTGTCGCATAGAATCTAATACGCTTTGCGTTAAAACTGATGACACTTTTAACTGCCTAATGTTTTTTTATATTATTTTATAGTTTAGTCATTCTATATTGGTAGTTGTGCAACGCTGCAACCATAACACCAGCCGACACTGATTAAAACGCAGAATGTATTCTTACGTACTGCAGTATCTCCGCATAAACACTGATGCTGCACATTTAGTCAACCGGTAAAGTGGAGTATCTGATAGTACGATGGTCGGAATTCACTATAGAATAGAGATTAATGAAAGCAATATACAGCCAGTCAGACGTAACGGTGCCGTGACATAATAGAAATAAACGATGTAGGGAGGGGATCATTCTACAGTATATTTCCACACAATAATCTATACTAATTACCAATCTTTGCCTCGTACTTATGTGAAATTTTATTACTGAAAATGAGTGGAAGGGTGGTTTGGTGTTCGTTATAGAACGAGCGAAGAGATTTCTCAGTTTTGACTTGACCTGTCTGTTTTTCGAGGCATGTCTTTTTTGAACGCGTCACCCGATTATCGTAAACTTGACACGCGTGTCCATACTTTTACTCTGCAGAACTCTATAGTTTTTCAGATTAGTCTCTCCAAAAATAGGGCTGGGAGGCAAAAATGTGGTGGGGTAAACATTTTTAAAAGTCGTAAAAGTCTGTGTCGGATATCAGATTAAAGGGAATTTAAACCATATTCTGAATATAGTAATCACTTTTTAAAAAATTTCAAATTTTTTGATTTTACGGCCGAAAACGTGGATAAAAATTTTGATAAAATCGTAAAAATGCATGTGGGGTATCAAAGTAAAGAGAATCCTTAAACTTGTTTTTTTTTAGTGACCGTCTATCAATAAATGTTTTAGTGGATGGTTAGTGAGGATCGGTCAATAATACAAATTTTAGCTATTTTGCGTCGACGTTTCGACAATATTTATTGTCATCTTCAGGACCTGTGTAAGAAATACAATAGAAATATCAAACATGTTATATTCACAGGTCCTGAAGATGACAGTAAAGAGAATGTTAACTAACATATAAATGTAGCGTTAACTTTTGGAAATTGCATTGAATTTTAAGAACCCAGGACCGAAAAAAGAGATCAAAAATTAAAAAAAAAAATTAAAATCCAGCAGGGTGGCAGACTAAATGGAATTGTAACAAATACGAATGTTTCGAATTACGTATAAAACAATGAAAATAAAAAAAGGAAAACTTATATTCCCTGTAAGCCATAGAGCTCCCACATCTTTTATTATAGAGTGGAAATATTTGGAAGTAATTACCAAATTAATAATTGATAGGGCATTTAAAATAATAACAACAATTTAAATATAATCAATTGAAATCAAATAAATATCTGAAATAAGCGCGTATGCCTATTATGTAGGCTGTATAGGAGGAGCAGGCAAAGCAGGGAGTCTATGTTTCAGGTAAACACAATAGACGGCATTGACGTGCGCAAATGAAAGGCGGACGAGAAGTCGCCCTTCCGTTTTAAACAAATCACACCACTTTACTAATAGTAATAAACAAACAGTACGTAGCAGATCGATCTATCGATCTTGGTGCCGACGACAATGAACACGATCGATCGCATTGTCCACCTTCGCCGCATCGTTTGTTTGTTGCGTCTCTTTTCATTATTGAACAATTGTAGACATATTGTGTGGCTTATGGTAGCCAACGTTGTTTGTCTCTTACTAAGCTCGAATCGAATTTTTGCTGTGATGACGTTCTCCCCCCCACCGCCATTCATTCTTCTCGTTACCACCCCATCACCGTCTCTCTCTCTCTCTCTCTCTCTCTCTCTCTCTCTCTCTCTCTCTCTCTCTCTCTAGCTCAGTAGCGAATCTAGAATTTGGTCCTGGGGGAGGGAGTCCGGTCGAGTCGACTTCATACAAAAGAAAAAACAAATTAAGATTACTCGATATTACAATTCTTAAAGTGGCTGAAAAACGTATAATAACCCGTACTGGAATCAACCCCATTACAGTAATAACACAATAAAAATAAGCGCTATTGAAACGTTGTTTGTAAGATACTTACTGACTTAATTGATTGTTTATAAGATACTTACTGACTTAATTGATTGTTTATACGATACTTACTGACTTAATTGATTTTCCTGTATTTCATAGTTCAAACCTATACGCAAGTGCTGTGAATTAAACGTGTTCGTTGACCTATATTTAAAAAAGGGTTACTACTGTATTAGCGTACACAGCTGAGAAATTGATAGAACACCTTAAAAATTAAGAGATTAACCAAATTTCTTGTCAACTTTCGACCCCTCTGGGTTCGGCCTGCAAAAGACAGGCAGACTGATGGTACTCAGGGTGTCTTGGCGGCCGGGATTGTCGCACTGTACGCGTCACAGACCAACAAGGACCACTTTCTTCGGGAACGCAAATATGTTAATACGAAGAACTAACGTACGTGTCGGGGAAGACTGAGACAATAATTTTGTGGATGCGGGAGGTTTGTGGGAGCCAGTAGCGAATCTAGAATTTGGTTTCGGGGGGGGGGGGTCCGGTCGAGTCAGCTTCATACAAAAGAAAAAACAAGCTAAGACTAACGCGAAATCCTTAGTTCTGTTTGTAGACTTGTATTTAAAAAAGTGTTACTAACGTATTAGCGTACACAGCTGAGAAATTAATAAAACAGCTTAAAAATTTAGCGTACGGTTATACCGTTATGGCCGTGGTCACAGAACGCACAGTGGACACACTTACGTTGTTTTCTCGTACGTGCACGGACGGAAGTGTCGTCACACAGGCGGTTTATAATCGGACGGCACCGTCGGGACGTCTCGGATGCGCATCCCTACAGCTCTGGCTATAAAGGTTAAATGGGAATATAAAGGTTAAAACGGAACTGCATGAAAACCTTTCGTGTTTAAATTAAAGTAAACATTGCTTATCAGTAGTAAATAAATCTTTATTAAGAACATTTTTTACATTACATATTTTTTTTATAAAGATGTCAAAAACACCATGGAGACCAAAATTAATTAAATTACCATAGTAACAAGTAAATAAACAAATGCTATTTTAGCGGCATCTTTGAACAGTCCGTGTAAAGCACCCTCGTGGTGTTAAAAACGCAGCAGGTTGAGTTTCGATGCAGCAGACCTTGAAAACGCAGCAGAGTTGACGACCCGTGCGTTTTTTCCACGTCCGTGTGACCAATTTCATTGCCGCCTGTGTGTTAAATTCAATGCGTTTCCCAACTGCACGCACACGGCCGGGAAAAAACGCTCGTGTAACCGTACCCTACTAATAAGAGAGTAACAAAATTTCTCGTCAACTTTTGACCCTCTGGGGGGTGGATCCCGTCTCCTCCTAAATAAGTCCATAGTGGCAGCGAGTCGCGACATCTACGGCTGCCTCCAAAAGAAGAAGCACGGGACAACCGAGAAAATTTGTTACCGACGGTGCCTGAAACTTGGAACGTAGAAGAACTTTCAGTGAATCGAATTTCACGATTTTTTCTGACTCAGCTACGGTCACGATCAGTGGCGGCTCGTCCTTAAGGTTAAATGGTTCAGTGAAATAATTTAAACATGTTTTTTGGGATAATGGTTTCATATTTAAATAACAAGATTTGCGAGATTAATCTTGTTGACTGAAGAGTAATGGATTCGCGTAATAGATAAATTGTTCGCTACTATTGCTTGAGGTGCAAAACAGCTCTCACCGCCTCCTAGACTGTGTAGACAGCTTTGGAGGGGGAAAACAGTATACGCAAAATTACATTCAACAGTCGCTAATCCCGAATGTTAGCGACAGAGACGAATACTTCTGACGAGTGCCGAACCTCACCGACCGGGAATTTTAACATTTTCTTAATACCGCCATTCGCCATTATTATGATTTTTACCACATGATTTGTCCGTTTACCTTCAGTTTTGTGTCAGATCTCTCTATTCCATTTATAATGCAATGAAAATGTCTACAGTAAAGTCTTAAAATCAAATACAATAGTGAAGTAATTGTATTCCGAAAATAAAGTGTGTTTAATGTAGTCATTATATAATTATAGTAACGTTAAGCTGACCGAAGCGTGTATAACCTTCAAAGTGTTTGCTGGTATTTTTGTGTGTTAAGTGTTTCAGGTATTTCTTATTTTTTTGTGCAGTTCATTGATTTGGTAAAATGAATAGTGTTTAATCTATTTTAAAAACAAATTTTTCTTCTTTATTTATTAAAGATAAATGCAAAATTAAGGAACTCGGTAGGCCGCTTCCGGTTTTAAATATAAAACAGAAATATTCAACTATCCTTTTATTTTAACTAGGCCCTATATATAATTTTAGAATAATTTACAAATAGCATAAACAGAAATTAATAATAGGCCTGCTAAAAGTTGTCAATGTCAAACGATGTCTTCATGTTGCG
This sequence comes from Magicicada septendecula, assembly GCA_034769895.1. Taxonomy (NCBI): domain Eukaryota; kingdom Metazoa; phylum Arthropoda; class Insecta; order Hemiptera; family Cicadidae; genus Magicicada; species Magicicada septendecula. The sequence continues at coordinate 373,156,220 of CM068374.1, read as the reverse complement.
ACCCACCCCGTATGTAATTTGGAATGGGATAATCGCTCTTATCTTAGTAGAAACATTCAGACATTGAACCCCCAACTGTTAGAACCACGAGCCACCACTGGTCACGATATACTGTATTTCATAATCACGTAATAATGACATAGTGTTTTTCTGTGAGTGACACCATATCGGGAGAAGGAATGTTTTGCGCAATTCGCCGGAGCCGGAGTAACAGTTAATGGAAAATCAACTGTAAGACATAAAATTATTCTCAGCAAATAATAAACCGTTGTCGTTCTTCAATTATGCTTCGTTATAGCGATTAAATTACATCCTTCTGGTTGTTATAAAACATGCGGTTCGTTAATGGCGGTCGGTCCTTCACCGGTGTGTTTAAGCACGTGTGGGTTTCGCTTTCTTAAACTAATAACAGAGGAAAAGCAACGCGTTCTAAAGGTTAACACGGACGGATCGTTGGCATGGCAACAAAGACGCCAGCGGCCTTGCCAATCGCTTTGTTTTTCCTAAAATACAGCGTATTGTAATTTCTTTTAAAAACCTATTCTTTGTTCCAAAAATTAGGTCTCGAGCTTGTTGCGGCAATGCATAACGCAGATATAAACTGCCTAGCGTATGTAAAAGGACAACAAATAAATTGGATAACTACCAAACTAAATATGGAGTTTCCGCTGTTTGATCAAAAAGTTCATGCAGTTCTTGTTTATTTTACAAAATATCCCTTTATTCATCGACACTTATACTGCCCCCCTTCAAAGTAGTCTCAGTCGAATGTAACACGATTAACCCAGCCGTTTTGCAGAAGTCTTCACAATATTTCAAGCATGCGCTTTTTGGTACAGCGTAAAACGCTTAGCTATTTTCGTTTTACGTCATCAACGGTCGCGAAACGTTGTCCTTTTGTGGAAATTATCACTACTGGGAGGAGGCAAGATCGAGTTGGGACACATCTGGTGAATACGGCAGTTACTGTGTCATCATTATGACGTTTTCTTTTACCTAGCCTGGCAAAATTCTTAACAAACAATGACGTGCGTCCAAAAGCAATATCGGACTTTAATTTTCATAAATTATTCTTCCGTAAATCTGGCCGGATACGGAAGTTTCTACTCATAGCTTCATACAAACGGCGTAAAATGTCCGAATAGTAGTCTACTTATTATTTACCACTGCTCGTAACGATGAAATTTCGTGGAACACAAAAACATAAACTTCGTCTGACAACCACGAACTTCAACTCACTTACAGCAGTCTTTGAAGCTTGTAAACCGCTTATTCACGCACAGCAGTCTCGCCAGAAGCCTTCTGAACACGTTTACCAGAACAGAGCAATTTATCTTATAGTTTACACAAAATTTAATCCATGTTCTTCTATCTTGAATTGTAGAATGACAAAAAATCGTCTGATACACTTAAGGACGACTTACTCAGTTAGCCGTGAAAGCTAAAGTATGTATCAAATAGAGCTAAACGTTTGGACGTTGTCACTAACTTGTGTAACAACATCACATAAAAACAGTTTTTTGATCAGACACTTGTAGCGGTGGTAATTGCAAAATTGCACGAACTTTTTTGTCAAACCTCGTAGTAGTCCAGTGGGTAATGAAGCTTGGCTACTAACCCTGAGTTCCGGTTTCAATTCCTGGATGCACCATAAAAAATCTTCTCTTATTATTCTTCTTCTTCTTCTTCTTCTTATTATTATTATTAGTCTATTATTACCATCGGAGTCATTCACAAGGCTTTGAATCCTGTCCCCTCAGTAGTCAGTAAAAATTAATGTCAACAATATAATTCGAATTGTTTCAAGCGGCCTGTGGCGCTTTTGGAAACAGACTCATCGCATCCTTTGTAATTCAAGTTCGGTTTACAACAGTTGAAAAACGCTTCCGTAACTATTTAGAATGCTATATACGTAGTTTTACACACGTGGTAACGCATAGACACGGGACGGGCACAAAATAGTTCCAATTTAACGGTCAGTTTGCATACATACGAATAGTCTATGTAAACCGAACCAATAATTGACGTATTGTCGCTTAACCAGAAATCGGAAAAACATCGGCTCGCTAATGAATCGTTCGAAGTCGCTGCTCTAGAAAACAGCGTACCGACGCTAATCCACAAAAATGCAAATACCGACTAATTACACTAATTTTCGGTATTATGAACACAATAGGAGAATAAAAACGGATTCTGCACTTCTAACGACTTTGCTCACGTGCGTGGGTTTTAGTTTGGCTGCAAATTTCTACGCTTTATTGATCCGTTTGTTCTTACGGCACGATTTCATGCTTTAATTAGCGCTGGCGCTTGATTTTCTTATTCTTTACCGGCGCATTAATTATTAAAGAGAGAACTTATACATTAGGGTTACAGGTGACGCAACGATCAGTATCCGTAGAATCGACACCCAGTATACATCGTACGGTGATTATTATTGTTGTTACTTTGATATTCTTGTTATTAATGTTATTGTACCTTCTGTAGTTAAAAGTATCATTGATAAGAATACTAGCATTAAGATTATTGATATTACCATTAAGATTACCAATCACAGTAACCGAATAGTTACGGGGCTATTGCTTTTAAGTAATAATTATTTTAGTTAATGATGTTAGGTAAAATTTAGAACAGGCTATGTTCATGCGGTTGGAAATGTACATGTGTGACTGTAAGGCCAAATTATATCTTCTTTAAAGACTGGACAAAGAAAGGATCACTATTTGCGTGGTCTGCGTTGAACTTGTTTGGGGATAGGCCTACGTAAGTCTGTCATTCGTTGTGCTCCGTGAGACCTCCAATTACGTGTTCTTTTATCCTGTATGTAAGGCAAAGTATCTCAACTTCTACCCCGATATCGTCAATTCTAAGTCATCCATCAACTTATATCCCTACAGGCACGTTATAAGAATTTTATTTTGGAGGCCCGTACTTTTGAAACACCTTTGTCTAGACATCCCGTAGAAACAAGTCAACAATTGTCACGATGATGATAATAAATATTGTCGAAACGTCGACACAAATAATTAAACATTTCTGTTATACTTTCTGACCAATTCTCGCTAAACCTTCCATCGTTAAAAAAAAAAAAAACTAATCATAACCTTTATAATAAAAGAAAGATTTACGTCAAAAGTGAAAGAGAATAAAAATTAATGAAAATTGAAAAAAATTAGCGATTATTATTTTATTTTGACAGAATAGTCTGATATTGTTGTTTCTTTCACTGGTGTTCTGACCGGAACGACGAAGTCTCGGATATCACGGATCCAAACGGCGAGCTCGCTCTCTCACACACGAATTGTTTATTTTTTAAATCGAGTCTCTCTCCAAAAATATATTTATCTCAACGCTAATTATATAATAATCTAATATAATTTTATATTCTGAGAGGTTAAATAGTGTGACCCACAATCGTAAGATTAATAGTAACATTAAATTTACAATCTTATCTCGTGTAGTGGAATCGTTGCTCAGACCATTTGAGACGGTGGCTCCGGTCGCCACGATGCCTGCCTGTGACCGTGCTTAGTGTTTAACATACGTATGTTCAGTGATAAATAATAAAGTAGTGTACGAACTATACAGGTATGTGTAAGACAGTGTTTGTAGGGATTGGTGTACACAGGTTATACTTGTAAGCAGCAGGATCTAGTCATTCCAAATATGGTGATTTCTATTTTTAAAAAAAGTAGGAACCGTAATTCAGTAGAAGACAATTTAACAAAAAGTTTTAAAGCACGAAATCTTGGAAATTAATTTGCTCTGAAAAATAAGTCAATACGTTTAATAGTTTTTTTAATCTTTGAAACCATTTTTCGTGAATTTTAATTAGAGCTTTAATCATGCGTATCATGTAAAATTTTAACTGTTTATTTTATAAGTAAATTAGTGACAGCAAACTTTTTTAAATAAAATATTATTTGTTGAAACCGACTGAGTTGTGTCACCACAAATCGTTAAAAATCGGTCTTCAAACTCATCTTCTGGTTAACAGGGGCTGTTAAAAACCTTTAAAGATTGACTTCAGCTTAAAATACAGTACAACTTGTTTAAAGGTCTAATAATTTACTTGTTAATCTTCTTATTCGAATTATCAGTCTCTGTAACTCCAATTTCGTCGTGCTTGTTCGCTAAACTGTTAAATGTCATGTTCTGGACGAAGCCTTTCAGTGTTTCCACCATTTTCAAGTAGTAAATCACGACCTTGTTAAACCAAGTGAAAACACTGAAAGGCCTCGTCCAGAACATGACATTTAGCGGTTTAGCAATCAAGCACCACGAAGTTGGGGTAATAATTTACTGTTCACGATTTTGATTGATGACTCGTTGGGCACTTGGTGAAACATATTAATACAAAGGTTTTAAAACATACAAACACTTGGTAAGTTTCACAGTTTATTGTTTCCCTCATAATTGTTTCTATGTATCTCTTTGAGAATAGCTTAATAGGCTGAAACAGCTGTCATAGGTAAATAATAAGCTGTGAAACTTACCAAGTGTTTTTTAATGTTTTTTTTAAACCTTTGTAATTTACTGTTATTGACAGACAATATCGAATATTTAAGTAGTTGGTCGCTATTTTAAACTCCAAACTAATAATACGTTACAAGTTAAAATCTTTTGTGAACTTTTGGTTTACGGTGGACAAAAGTGGTCTCCAGTGTCGGACTGTGGGATAAAGAAAAGTTAAAAAACAAGTGTCTCGAATCCTATATTTGAAATAACTTAAAAATAAATGAAGATCGGCTTGTAGTGTTACAGCGATCGATCTGTCGGAATCAAGAAGTAGAACAATCGTGGTCTAATTAGTTACTAAACCCGTTTGAAAATGATTTAGTAGCTTGAAGGCGCTTATCTACAGATTCATAAAATACTAAATAACGTTTTATCATTTCTGGTTAGCAACATTTTATTTTAATAATTATTATGATGTAAGACTCCTTAAATCTGTAAATTAAAACACTACAAATACGTTAATACGCATTATTTGTTTTCCAATTAATAAATTAATTTTTTTTATTAACTGTAAGAAGAAAGTAATTAATATCAAAATTTATTAACACGATTTTTAAAAATACGTAGACCTATTTATAATTTTCCATGTTTCTTTACTGTGTTATACAATACGTTTTAACATAAATTAAAATATTATTGTTCTTTTAATATTATTTAATATTTCGTGAGGTTAGTGGTATGACTACCCAAGTCCAACGATATTTCAAAACACGCATTTTACTTTTTTCATTATTTGTATTTTTTTCTTTTTTCAAAACTTATTTAATCAGTATAAAACTCAATTAACAATAAAAATTAACGCCGAAAATCAGTATAACGCCGATAATCAATTTTATGATTTATCATTGCACTTAAAAACTTTTAAATTCAGTTGTCCCTAAATTCACCGAAGTGGACTTGGGTAATTTTAACACTAACCCCACGATATACAAAATATGGTATTTAATGTCATATGATATTTAATCGTTATTTAATATTCAAAATAACGAATAAAACAAATTACGTTAGTTTGTTATTCTTAGCTCTAGACGTTGAGTTTCAAGAAATTTTGATACGAGGGGGGCATCGGCTGTGTTTATTCTTGAAAGGCGTTATAATTAAAAAACAAAATTGTTGAAAAAGTATTAAATTATTTAAGAAATGAAGTACTTCTATACTATCTCTCATTTTATTACTCTAATTATTAAGCTATTAGGCTTACACAATATTTTTTAATATATTACATGGTACCGTCCCAATAACCGTACCCGCACTCATTTTCGATATTTCGAGTATGCGATTATTGGAATCGATATGTAGTGAATGTCGCATATAATTTCAGTTACTACATACAAATCGTGAAAGTGTATTTGTGCATGTTATAAAATAATTTGTTGACGATTGCAATCGTGTTTCATTGTCACATTTTTTACAAAAAATGTTCCTAGCAATAATATATCTCCGATGTGCCTGTGACGCCAAAAGTTGGCGTTGTTTGGTTAACACGCAAACTAAAATTACACATGGAAACCAATATGCCTATAAAATAACACTCGCATTTTGTGAAATCCACGTAAAAAAAAAACTCATAGTAAGGCGAGATGACCCTAGGGCGGGGTTGCCTGTTACTATACATGTCTTCCTTTTTTGTGACAGAAATCGTTTTCCACTGATACTCGTTTTTTCACTAATACTCGGCTTTTGTGCAGATCTCTGGAAAAGCAACCAACTCGAAGGAATTGGGGATGCTATAGGCTACATGTCTTCATTTTCTGTGTGTTTTTCTCACAAAATTTGCTTCCAGTGAAGTTTCCTAGATTATACTGAATAACACAAAAGAATATTGACCACCTAACGAATAACAAATCTTGTTTTCATTTGTTAACACGTTGTTTTTTTTTGTATTAATCTTACTATTCAGAAATAATTTCATTTTCATTTTACATTTTCTGTTGTTTTTGTTAAAATTACGTAATTCTTTGTTTTTAATATGTTTCTCTCTGTCAGGCATGTAAACACATTCAAACGTTATATATTTCGTAACCATAACTTTTATTTCTTTAAACAGTAAACTAAAAACCAAAAACCATTATTATCTAACCTCATGAAAACAACACGCATTTCCGCTTTGCATTAAGTAGTAGAACAATTTACAATTAGTACACTTCTTCTTCTTCTTCTTCTTCTTCACATCGTAGTATATCGATACAACCGCGTATTCAAAACGTCGAAAACGTAGTGCGGGTAAGGATATTGGGACAGTCCCCATTGTTTTGATTCATAACCTATTTTACAGTGCCACCATAATATCGTTAATAGTACTAATCAGCTGATTTATGTTTCAGGTAGCGGTGGTAACGTGGTGCACTAGGAGATCCTTCACCGAACTCAACGAACAGGACTATTAAGAGCTCAGATTTATATTTATTGTTTATCATTTAGTAGCGTTCGTATCCGTTCAGACAAAGATAACGTTTTATTTATTAATCGTACACGTCCTGAAATACTGATAATAATACTGTTTCTAGTATATTCGGTGCTGTCAACAATAATTGTATACCAGAAAAATTAAAACAGTAATTTACGGCAGTGTAGTTGATTTCCTTCGATAAAGTTGATCAGTATATTTAAGGTTTGTCACAGATCGATTCGATTTTATTGTAGACCTTAAGTTTTTTCTGATCACCTTTTTAAAATCACTAAAAGTTAGATACATATACAGTGTTTTGTGTTTATTCTGTCTATCGTAGTAGACACGAAAAGGTATAATTAATTTATCGTAAATATTTAAACGCTTAGAAGATTTTATTCCGAAAAATCTTTTTGGTGTTTTTTTTTTTGTAAACAATAATGATAACTGTTTACAGATAGGTGCGTGTAGTGTAAACAGAGTATCATGAGGTTCGGTGTATCTTCAAGTTCAATGTGTAGTGAAGAAACACTCGTTGTTTAATATTGTTCCGACGACGACGCGTCTGTGTGTATACAAAATAGTGTGCATTCGTTTGCTGCATGTACCAACACAAACAATACGAGATGACTTCGCGAGGACCCAGTGACGATCTGAGTGACGTCAGGCTGACGGGGTTCGTGCAGAGTGGCGAGGACACGCCTCCGACGCGCGAGAAGATGAACGAACGGCTTCACGACCACAGCGGTGGAGTCACCAACACCGCTTTCGAAATGCCTCCGGACGATGTTCCTAGCAACGGTCTTTCATGTGAGTCAACCACTGATATTTTTTTATTATTTAATTTAAAATATAGGGTTACGGAAACCTGACGGGGCCATCTAGTCAGACTGCCTGCTTTAGTCGTAAACAGTCCCATTTACGACCTTAAAAGGGTCGCTTATTGTTCCAAAATACAATGACTGCAGGTATAACCGGTAAAATTTAGGATGGCCCCGTGAAATTGAGGTACATTTCAAATAAAATGAGCGTACTCGGATTGAACAGTAACTATTCTGTTACTGTTTGTCCTAACAAAATAAGACTAACGTCTTTAAGTACTTACCATATATTTTGCTTAACAGCTTCTGTAGAATGTATCTCTACCCGCTTAAGATAATACGAAAAGATACTAATTATTTTGGGGTTCGACCTACACCCAACGGGTCTTAGTCGCCTGCGATTGTATTTCCGTCTACCGAATGCACTTTCATCAACTTCGACAGTTTGCCCCACGGCCCCAATTTTACAAGAATCTTCAACCAGCCACACAGCAAGAATTTCTCTGAAAGAATATATTAATTTTCTTGCTTTTGGTTGTGACAAACCAGTATCTCTCACAATTACAGAAAAAGGAGACTTCAAAATCCACGCAATTAAAACGGACAACAAGGTGACGGGAAGAACGCGTGAAGTCCAAAGATAGTACTGTCCCGTACATGTTTTTTCACTCTACAGTTATTTGCCCCACATCCGTAAATCAAGTTTCCATTTTCCCCGTAACTAAGTGTATGTTTCTTCCACACTTTACACAGTCAGTTGATTTTTTCATAAGCTTCCAATCTTCAGCACAGTTTTTAAGACCTCTCGTCAGTATATAATTTATCAATGAATCTATACTGTTGAAATCCATCTCGCTGTTCAGTTTACCGCTTTGATGTGACAAAACGCACTGGCACTGGATTACACACTGTACTTTTAATGCTCTACGCTTCAAGAAAACACGGTGTTGGTAGAACACTGTACAGCGACTAAATAAAATGGCCTTTAAGAAACTAGACGGGACCACGTTGGTTGGAGATTCCTTAATATGTATGAATAAACGACTTGCTTAGGTCCAATGAAAATAAACAATAGGCGACCCTTTCGAAGGTTGTTAACGTAGTAGCCAGGTAGTCTGATACGACGGCCCCGTCAGGTTTCCAAAACCGAAAATATAAGTGTAAGTTATGAAAGGCTTAGCGAGGTTTGGACAATTACGTAGACACAAGGTACAGAAAGGAATCCCCCCGACTTCCTCACCTTACCGAGGGTCATTCGTCGTCAAACAACTGGCGAACTCAGCATTGATACCACCAGAGGTGCGCCAGTAGTGTCCGGAGCCTGTGTGCAGAACTTTAGTTGGCGCCCCTATACCCTTCCTTCCCCACAATAAAATATCGGTATGGAGAACCATACATGACTTCCATGTTCTAAGATTTATATTTAGAATCATTTTCGAAATGAAATATTTCCACAGAAACTACTTCTTTCTTCAGCCTTAACCACAGTACTGTGGTCACTAACGTATATTACCTCACGCGTTATCGCACTCGATTTTCACTGGCGATGGCAGTCGATGGCACTGTCCACACGTCTGGTTTTGCAGAAAACATTGGACCACGGCCAAACAGCCCAGGAAGGAATTTAACAGCAAACTACTTTTTTATTTCTTTTATGAATTTGCTAAACTGCTACAATTTTTGTTCAGACAAAGCTAGAGAAAGCTTTGTCTGAACAAAAATTGTACCAGTTTAGCAAATTCATAAAAGAAATAGTAAGAATGGCTGCTAATTCAAAAAAAAAAAAAAAAAAAAAAAAAACTTTTGTTGCCGATAACGTGGTACACATATAAAAAATTATCCCCTCCCCCTTCAACTATCATTTTCATTTATAGAAAATTACCCCCTCCCACCCCAACTACCCTTTTTATTTACAGATATTTCATTTACCTTTCTACAGTAGATTATTATGACCTTCTTTTCAGAATACTTTATTTGTCTTGGTAAAACATAAAATGTTGCAGGTAAACTACTCCATCCCATTAACCGATCTTCACAAAAATCAATAGGCCTTGAGTCCTCTACAGCACAGGCACATATGCAAAAAATTATTTGATTCTGTTTGAATTTGCGGCAGTTATCGTTTGCCATAGAAAAAATTCTACACATAGACACACAGACACACACACAGAGACAATTTTCGGAAAATGACTTTTCTTGATGTTTTGAGGGTAGTACAATCAGAATCAGCCCTTATCTCGAACACGATTTTTTTTTGCCATCACCATACTTCCATTTCCTTATGGAACATGGAAGTAAAAATCACTTTATGAAAACGTATCGCTGAGTAGCCTACAAATGAAATACGAAATATATGAATTATAAGTTTATTGAAAAAAAAGCAGGAATTACAAAAAATGTATAAAAAATAATAAACATACAAGAAGGGTACAAAAAAATTATTTTTAATAATTTGGAAGAAAATAGAGTACTTTACGTTATTTGTCAAGAAAATCATTTGCCAATTGCATCTTATATAAGTCTGCGTAAACTAACAGATAAACTTACAGTTCCATAAAAACTTAAATATTAAATATTTTTTGGTACATAATTAAACTTAGTAGGCCTATATTTTATTTGGCAAGAAAATCAATTTGACATTTGTACTTTGTATAGATATCGTATTAATAGGAAACAGATAAACTTATAAGTTTATAAAATAGAAACCGTTCTGAGCACTTTACCAATTTGAAGTGACATGCGACTTAACACGTCATGAGCACCATACAGTCATAAAAATTTGGTGAGAATACCCCTCCAGAGCACCGAATAGGTTAATACAGTTAACTTAATGAATAATAATTTTTTTTTTAATATTTCCTCTCGCCTGAAATTGTTGGCGCCTTTACTATCCTGGCACCTGTGTGGCACACTTTGCACACTGTGTCTGTGTGCCTCAGGAGTCCATGGGAAACAATTTTCACTAACTAGCAATCAGCTGGTCAGATCTGTCAATTCCAATTCTGCGCGTTGTCGTGTCGATATCATTTCGACAAAATGTACTGACACCTTCAGAAGACTTGTAGACGAGTTCCTATAAACACGATCACTATCGTACTAAGTAACCTACTTTTTTGTCCCTTAACGATTGTATTTTGACACACTGGCGGTTGTTAAAAATCTTTGTTTTGGAAAGAATTCTCTTATGAGTCCCACTTATGACTGGGATGTCGTAACAACTCGATTAAAATTGTCACAGATTTTGTCAAAACATAGAGACAACTAATTTAATTGTTTGGAACTTCGCTGAACCTTTCGTTAATACAGAGTTTTTTTTTAATGCAACCGAGAATAATTAAACAAATAAGACATATATGTTTATCGTGTATTTTAATATTAGTTTAGAAATTTATATTTTAATTAGTAAAAATATTAAACATTGATACAAATCTTGGTTAGAGTAATTGTTGAAAATGACTTGTAACCTTGTATTGTTTTTTATTTCATTTTATTAGCAACTTTCTGAGCACGTGTCTTTCAATTGCTGTTGTCAGTTGAGTTACGTTGTTTTTGTATTCTTGAATGGTGTAAGGATTATTTTTGTATTCCTGAAAGGTGTGAGGATTCTTACAGAATACATTACGCCCAGACAAAAAAACTCGCTGAAGGGACAACGGGAGAGCCCAACAGACTTGCCCTAAAATAATCCATGGGCTCTTTATTTATTTTCCAAGATATCATGCGGATCTAATTACCTTGGTTTTATCCTATTTAACGGTGAATGAGTATTTTGACTGGTACCGTTCATACAAGGAAGCTACCTACGAATATCTTCTTGCAGGAAATGGCGGTCGTGTCTTAAAATAACGTATAACATTAGACACCATTTCTTCTTTCTTCAGTATCATTTTCATGAAAAAACAAGCTTTTTTGAACTTATTTTAAAATGAATACCCTGTGCAATCGATGTTATGTATATATATACTACTCATATTTTAATTTTTATCTTCTAAGAACCTTTACATTATTTCACATGGTTAAAGACAACACGGAAGTAACACAGATGTATCTTCCTTTAACTAATTCACCGTTCGTTGTGACTGCTATGTCTTTCTATCTCGTGAAGATCGGGCATTACTGTTTAAAATGTGATCCTTAGAATTATTATTAATCGATGGCGCAATATACTCATTACAAATTATAAGATTTCGAATATTAGCCATCGTAAGTTAAAATTAATAAACACGATGTTTCAACCTCTATAGAATCAGAGGTCGTCTTCAGGCGAACAAAAAATATAATACAAAGATAAATCTATCACTAACAAAGAGATATTGTCAAAACTCCAGATCTTAGTTACACAACTATGGTGCTCAAATAATAATAAAACAGTACTCACCATTCCATCACAGAATGATTCCTCCCGTGGTTATTTACGTTGCAACCACGGGAGGAATCCTTCTTTGATGGAATGATGAGTACTGTTTTATTATTATTATTACTATTATTATTTGATATTATTATTATTATTAGTAGTAGTAGTGTCACCGTTGTCCTTCCTCTTCAAAGAAATAAACCCAAAAATTACCACAGCACACCAGACAGTACTTACTGTCCACAACTTTTTGCATTGTGACATAAACATAAACATAAGTTCAGTATAATAGTAATAAGTCGTGATCGATCGCCTGCCATCAGGGGTCATCTGGAACAATTAACTTCAAACCCCCTCAAGCCTGTTCACTTCATTTACTGTGCATGCCCTTTCTTTACTGAATGTTCTTGAAATTTTTCAGCACATTCCCTGAGCTTTGTTTGTATTTTTTTTAAGGTCATGTCATTGTTTTCAGTAGCGTGTAATATTTTGACACCAGTACTGAGTCACACAGTATTGCCGAGAGAAACCATAAGTACAGCAACAGTAACCAGGACACATACGGTATGTCACGTCGGCTGATGCAGAACTTTTACAAAACTGTGTCTCTGTATTAGTGGACACAATTTCTTAAAAGTGAAGCAGCTGGACAATTAATGAATTAGTTCTGCATTGCTGCAATCGGTCGCCCCCTTATCGTAGTGTATTATAGAGAGAGAGAGAGAGTGAGAGAGAAGGTTACTGCGTGCTTTCGCGTGTGTGTTTATAATTTAATTTAAACTCCAATGTTTCTTGTAGTTAGAAGAAACAAATACTCCTTATAATTGTCAATTATCTTTGTTTACACGAACAGGCCAGCCGTGGACCACGCGAATATCATTTCCTTTTCTTCAACTGCCAGAAAGCCCTCATTCGCACACTATGCCCCGCCTTCTTTTCCACTGTCCACCCCTTTCTCGTCTTCTTGTCACCTCAGCGAACCTCAAGATTTTGAATTTTGTTCCTGTATGTATTTCTATCCACACAGTCGTTCAAAGAGATACCCAGTTTCCTCATTTCCTCATTGAGTTGTTTGGTGTATCCGTTCAGACTGGAAAGTTGCCAAATATAGTGTAAAATTTGTTTATTTAATCTGGACGGAACCATGTGTCCAAGGAAACTCAGTCTATTCCTTCGAAAAGCCGGTTCTAGATCTTCCAGATACCTGTACAGCTCTTCTTTGGGTCTATGCCTGTACCTATCTTCGGTTTCTTGGGGCCATAAATTTTCCGAAGGATTCTTCAGAAATTTACAAAGAATTCTTCAATTATTACAAAAATTATTATTTTCTATATAATTATTCGGTTAAACTTGCGTCAAATCCCACACAGTGAAATTAATTATTTTTCAAGCAACACGCGCGCGCGAGCGATGCTGAAATCACGATTATTTCAAAGTTTATCGCAATTCCTATATTTATATAAAGTACAAAATACCGCAGTCATTTACAGGTGGCGGATCCAGCAAGCATTTTGGAGGGGGGAATAGTTGCCTTTTGGTGGGAGGGTGATATGAAAAGTTGGGCCATTCTTTAATAGTAGGCAAAGTATAAACGATAAGAATGAGTGGAGATAAAAATACAGTGTGTTGTTATCAACACGGGAAGTTTATTAACGTACAAATATAAAATCACATCTGTGTTTGTCCGTTCATTGTTCTTTTAATACCCAATATTCACTTACAGTTTAAAGTACACACTACTCAGTTAAGATATGTACCAAACATTAATTACCGTGGTGGTAATCTACAGTTACAATTTAAAGTAACGTTACAGTAAAACCATGAACCTACATAAGGTGAATGAATTTTGTATCATACTTACAATCACAAAACCATTCTACAGCCACAAGGCAACGAAAAGAGTTTCGTCTGATGTGACCATTTAGGGGGAGGGACTTACCTCATCCCCCCCCCCGTGGATTCGCGCCTGAGTCACTATAGATTGGGATGTTATGGATAAGCATAGATAAGATAATTTTGCCTAGAGAAGTTTATGGAATAATGGTTTAATGAAAGTTAATTAATAGGAAAATGGTTAAAGATTAGCGTTACTAATTAGCCTCGTGACCAACACAGAACTAACGGAAATTAAATTAAATCTCTTTTGATATTTTATTTTATACGATTTTTACTCATTAACATTTTTTTAGAGTTTATGACTTGAATACTGGTATTAATGTGCTTAGGCCTATTATAATTTGTACTTCCCTTTTACGTAGTTGGAGTCCGGTGACCTGACGATCTACAGCTGACATCGTATTGTAGCCCTTAAGCCGTAAGAATGTACGTGTAGAGTTTCTAAAGATTGATTTCGGGTACGAAAACTCACGGTTTACTCGATACGAATTTTCGTCTGTATCGCGGGTGTATTGGACTTACACCGCCCCGCCTTGGATTTTTCTAAAATCCTATGCGGATAAACTTCCACAAACACAAATTACATTCTTGTCAAAGTGCCTCACCTCAGAATCTTAATTATATAATTTTTTATCCCAATTAGAGTCTATGCACGCGCACACTCGACTGTTGTAACCCGAACTGGCGACAATTACGTGCATTTTCATGTATCGCACTACAGCTTTGTACTAGCAATAATGAGAGTACGCCTCAGAACCACCACTCCCGATCCGAGTCAAACGCCCTCGGGCGATTCTTGATGACCCCCCATAAAGAAACCCCCGGGGCTTAACTTCTGTTACCCTTCTTAGCAGCTTGCCTTTCTTCACCGCGATTCCCTGACTCTCCTCAGGGACCTCTCTTAGATTACTGAACACGCTGGTTGCCGCTGTTACCTTCACCACCGGTACGAGGGCTCACTGTCTTCGAGACTGGTGTCTGTCGCCTGGATCGATGCATTCCAGTGCCACCACATAAATCACCACATCTAGCGAAAAATCGCTTTGGCGGTCACATTTTCCAGTTTTAGGAACCCGTCGAAGAACCAGTCTAATTATCTTCTGGCAGCCATTGGGCTCGACCCAGATGCTGCAATCAAGCCACGGGTGCAAAAAAAACCCGCTAATACAAGTTCAATTCTCTTGGAACAACTGATTTAGGCGTATAAATCTAAATTACAAAATTTCTTATAAGTTAAAATACAGAGTCCTTCCTGCAGATCTACATATTTCAGACGTTCTCTTATTGGCATTGTATGTCTTGCCCATATATACGATCATAATACAGTAAAACATATTCGATTCGATTGTTCATTTCTCTCTCTCTCTCTCTCTCTCTCTCTCTCTCTCTCTCTCTCTCTCTCTCTCTCTCTCTTGCCATATTTATAAACTCATTACAATTACATTTAATCTAGACGCTAAAATACTTCAGAAAGTACAGAGACAAAAAAACAGAAACAAATCAACAGACAAATACACAGAGCAATCAAACAAACAAATCCGCGTGGGTCACACGAGCACACGTATGTAAACACTCACACGCTCACACAAGCATAAAACACACGTACAAAGTTAATTAATAAGCTACCAAAATAGTGGAGAGAAGGAGCAAAGTCTACGTTTAATTCAATTTATGTTCAATTTATTTTTGTTTGCTGATTGTCCGTTTCCTTCCAGGATATAGTGTTCCGCTGTACGAAAAAAAAATAAAAATAATCGCATGGCCAACGTTGAATTGCAAAGACACGTCCAAAACTGCATACAAAAAAAATAATTAATTGTAAAAAAGGAAATTCGCACAGTTATTTCGTACTGATTTCGATAATTTCTATAGAACAACACGAAAGGTACAACAATAAACGTATTGTAGTGACCGAATCTGCGATTACCATTCCAATTGAAAATAAAATAAATTAATATGGCATTGTTTAATAAAGAGCCATTATTCGCGTATACAAGGTAAATAAGGTTCGACGCTGTTCACACGTGGTTGTTAGTTCCATTACACAGAGTTATGGTGTAGTATATATATTTATCCTTGTTAAATTAATTAATGCGTCCAGCGGAAGATGTTGACAACCGGTGGGTACTGGCGGAAAATTATACATTAAAATTTATTATCTATTCATTAAGGAAGTGCTGTCGTACATGAGAAATAAACTCGTGCGTGCATTATTTATATTATTTACTAACATAATAAATTGTCACAATCACTTTCTAATAACTATAAACGATTAAGGTGTGCCTACATGGAGGCGTGACATTGTTCCCGCACACATTGCTCGTGTTACCGAAGTGTACGAAATAATCACCGTCTCCCACCGGCTAGAATTAAATTGTATTATGTCTCCCGCAGGGGTGTCCAACACCCCTAATCCTGATAACTCCCCCCCCCAAACTTGATGAATAACCCTTTCTCCCAAGGAAAGGTATTTAAAATTAATAGAAAATGTCACTGTAATAATCGTTTTATTAGAAAATAATAAGCAAAAGATAAAAATAATACAGTTCGTCATCACGACTCCAAGGACTAGGCCTTAGACCTGTTCCGGAACCCATCTTCTCCTCGGTCTACCGACATCTCTCTTCCCAGTAGGGTGACAACCCAAGGCAGCCACAGTTAGGCGGATATCAGGCATGCGAGTCAAATGTTGACACCATCTCCTTCTGTGGTCTTCAATCTTCTGGTGCAATGATATAATGTTTAAATCGCGTCTAATATCCTCGTTCCTTTTCCGATCCTAGAGAGAACAACATTGCGTCCCTCTTAGAAATTTCATTTCGGCTGCCTCAATCCTCTGCACGTCCCTTTTACCAAGAGTCCATGTCTCACTAGCATACATGAATGTGAGGACAGCCACAGTTTTATAAAATTTAATTCGGGTATTTACAAAATAATACAGTTGCAAATAAATTCTCATTTGAAATTAAACAAATAAATAACTAAAATCCCCGTGTGAGACAATATTTCAAAGCAAAGGAACAAAATACCAACAAAGCGTATTGTAAAGAAGAAAAAATGAAAAAGTAATGGTTTGATGAAGTTCTAGTTGCTTAGGCTTATATTCGCCACAGTGACTTCTTCCTATGCGATGACGGTAAAGAAAAGGTTTCCAGACTGTCATGCCTGTCGGCGACCATGATTCGTCCTCTGAATATTTGAATTCCTACAACTAATTGTTGCGTTAAAGTGCTATAATTGCTTCCATTCTTCACTAACAAACCATGAACTTTTTAAACATTCGATTTTTTATTGCAACGCAGTTATAATTTTTCATATTACCCCAAAGTTTTGTCAACCTCCCCCCCAAATTTCAATGACGCAGTCTGCGTCACGACCCCCCCCCCCGAGGACACGTATAATACAAAACAGAAAAATCAAGTACAAAACAGAAACTGTATATTTACTTTGTCATTTTTATTGCTATATTTATCAATATTGAAATCGTAACATACGTATAATGTTCGGTTGAGTCTGATTCGATTTACTCTAATGACAGACAGTATGGAAAATTATTAAATTTAGTATAATACGAGACACTCAAATTATGCCCAGTTTGGTCGTAACCACAAAACGCAAGTTACTAAATTATTTTGTAAACCGACATCTGGCTCCAATAACTATACGGCGGGTATAGCGAAGGTGAACGAGATATACCGAGCTTAGCCGAGATTCGCTCAACTCAGTGATGACTATATCGTCGTGTATTTCGTCGGTGATTGACCAGTGCGCGGAACCATGTGCAAGACGTTTCAGTGAATCGCAATAAAACAAGAAGCGTCAAAACTATTTGCCCCAGTTTTGGTTGTTTTGCACGATTATTTCATCCAATTCACGAAGGTTCTATAATATACTTTGATTCTTACATACTTGGATACAGTGTAAACGCAAGTACACTAGTATTTATCCATCCCTATTCGTTTGCTAGATCATCGCCAAAATATCCCGATTACCGGACGTCTTGCCAAGGGGTTCTTGCCGTACTGTTCTTGTGGGGTTCAATCGAGGTACACTGATAACTTAATGAAACGGCCATAAAACTGATTGTGTGTGGGTGTGAGTATGATATTATGATAAAAAACTACTTTTTGTCAAATATTTATATTGTCGTCAATGAGAATTTTGGGTACGTGTTTGAAACGGCGAAAGAGTATAATTTTGAATCTTTGTTTACTTTATACGTTTTTTAGTTGATCCGTGAGTTTGATTATAGTGTTTTTATAAAATATTTTGTTGGAATTTTTTAATGTTTCAAAATACGGTTTAGCTATTTATAATTTGTAAAAAATTGAATTATTGTACTGCGCATATTACATTCGTTTGAAAATATCTTTTGTTTTTTAACAATAACAAGACTGTTTAACATCACCAATCACATCTAAAGATCTAGTTTAGTTTTCTTCCTTCAGATACAGCTAAGAGTAACAGTAACAGTGTTGGAATACGGTGCCTTGGCATCGGTGCCGCGCGTTTAACTTTTGAAAATGATTATACAAGTTGTGCCGGCCATTGTTCTCCCTCATCGCGATTAATTACCTTCTCACTTGTAAATACCAACCAATTAGCCTTCCTTTATCGCTTTGTTTTGACAAAGTCATTCCTCCTTGTAAACCCGTTAACCAAAGCTAATTAAGTTCTGTTCGCTGCGATATTACTACTATTATAATAATCGCAAAATTAATAATAGTAATTATTTGTTATAACAACGGGAATATTGATAGTAATAACAATAATTTCGAAGTGTAAGGCATTTGAAGCTGTAGTATTATAAATGGCACGACGGTAAGCACAGGTGTTCAGTGCGATCAGTTTATTTGGAATACACCCAGACTAATGTTGTTTGATCCGGTTAAACGGTTAACCCAATTTTGCGGAGTCAACATACTTATGTCAAGGTCTTAGTGGGAAAATTAATCAAGTCCAAGTTTTAATGCTGTTTCAAGATGTTTCAAAAACGACATTTTTTAAGGATTTCTCATATTTATTTTTATTTTTAACAGTTATCTAATCAATAAAAAACATTCTGTTAATATTAAAAAATTGGCATGGAGAACCATGATTTCCACGTTCTACGTTCTAAGATTTATATTTAAAATCATTTACATATAAATTGAAAATTTTGACAATTTTGATAAATTCAAATGAAATATTTCCATAGAAACTATTTCTTTCTTGCCGATAACGTAGTACACGTATAACAAATTACCTCCTTCCTCTTCAACTATCATTTTCATTTATAGAAAATTACCCCCTCCCCCTTCAACTACCCTTTTCATTTATAGATATTTCATCTACCTTTCTACAGTGGATTTTTATGACCTTCTTTTCAGGATGCTTTATTTAACAAAATTAAGTACTCCACTCTTGTTAAAAAGTAAAACGCTGCAGGTAAACTACCCGTCCCCCTTAACCGATCTTTACCAAAATCAATAGAACTTGAGTCCTCAACAACTCGGGCAAATATGCAAAAATTAATTGATTCTGTTTGAATTTGCAGCAGTTATCGGTCGCCTCGCCATAGAAAAAATTTCACACACACACACACACACACACACACACATTTCGGAAAATGACTTTTCTTCATGTTTTGAGGGTAGTACAATCAGAATAAGCTCTTATCTGGAACACGGGTTTTTCGCGATCACCACACTTCCATTTCCTTACGGAAAATGGAAGTAAAATTAATCTTAAAAATCAGTTCTATGATTTACAGTTGCACTTGAAAACCTTTAATTTTGGTTTTCCAGAAATTCTCATTAGTGAACTTGGGTAGATTTACCTAACAACCCTACGATATTATGGATCCGAAACATGGAACTTGGAAGAACACGAGAAACTTTTAAAGATATAGGAACGCAAAATTTAGCCACATTTTTGGTAATTAAAAGTTGTGACAACTCTATAATAAGAATAAATGAAGAACTAAAATCTTTATATAATAAAGTCCAGATAATATTGTAAATATACTGAAAAGCAGTAGGCTAAGGTATAAAATATCGAACAATTTTATAATTTCATTTCTTCTACTTCTCTTCTGCTGCTGCTGCTGCTGCTGCTGCTCCTCCTCCTCCTCCTCCTCCTCCTCCTCCTCCTCCTCCTCCTCCTCCTCCTCCTCCTCCTCCTCCTCCTTCTCCTCCTCCTTCTCCTCCTCCTCCTCCTCCTCCTCCTCCTTCTTCTTCTTCTTCTTCTCCTCCTCCTCCTCCTCCTCCTCCTCCTCCTCCTCCTTCTTCTTCTTCTTCTCCTCCTCCTCCTCCTCCTCCTCCTCCACCTCCTCCTTCTTCTGCTTCTTCTTCTTCTTCTCCTTCTTCTTCTTCTTATTCTTCCTCTGACTCTACTGAAAATTTGCCGACCTCGACTTCCTTTTTAGCCCCCTTGTTTTGTTTCGATCTTTAGTTCCATGGAATGAGAGTTTCAGTTTTCTTTGGCACTTTCCTAAAGAGGCTATGGTATTTAGGAAATATCTTCGCAAATCTTCAGTTCATATTCTTCCAGTACCCTCTATGTAGCAGATAGATCCCACTATTTCGGTAGTTTTCTACTGTTCTAAATTTCTGTTTACAATAAATATACGTAACCAGTAGCGAATCTAAAATTTCACTTGGGAGGGTCCGGTCTAGTCGATTTCATACAAAAGAAAAAACAAGTTAAGAGTAATCAATATTACAGCCTTTAAAGTTGCTGAAAAACGTACGATAACGCTGAAATCAGTCACATTAAACTAATAACACAGTAAAAATAGGCGCTATTGATACACTGTTTATAAGATATTTATTGGCTTAATTGGTTTTTCTATATTTCATACAAGTACCCATTAACTCAAAAACGTTAGGTTCTTGAGTTCAGCCATGGCTTTTATTTATTTCACCAGTAAATAAAAACCAAAAACCGTTGTCACCTAACCTCACAAATGAAAACACTACGTATTTTCGCTTTGCATTGAGAAATAGGACAATTTACAATTAGTACAATTCTTCTTTTCCACATCGTAATATATCCATACAATCGCATATTAAAAACATCGAAAATATACTGCACGAACGGATAAAGGTACAGTTCTGATGCTGCTAAATAGCATTTGTTTATTTAATTGTTACTATGGAAATTATTTCTGGTCTCCATGATGTTGTTGACGTCTTTAAACACGTCAAGAAAAGGGCAAATTAAGAGGATCTAAATTGTGCGAACGGGGTAGAAATTCAAAGTTTTTCGCCTTGTGTCAAAGGTTACATGTGTAAAATATGGTGGCAATCGGTGTAACGGTGTTGATTTGTATTCAATACAAATAAATCCTCAGACTTTGAGTTATATATATATATATAGGCCTACGTCAAACGTACCCGCAAATGCTGTGTAATAAACTTGTTCGTAGACCTATATGTAAAGAAGAGTTACTACTGTATTCGCGTACACAGCTGAGAAATTAATAACTCATCTTAAAAATTAAGTAATTAAAATTTCTTGTCAACTTTCGACGCTCTAGGAGGGGGGGGAGTCTGGTCCCCTGTACGTGACTCTCGCCCAATCGTTATATTTCTTGTCTATTTAGATGGTAACTTGTCTTCCAAACGGTTTCTGACAGCCTGTGTTGTGCAAACAGTTCCTGCCCATAAGTAGTTCCTAACGGTTTGTGTAAACGGTAAATGGAAAACATGTTAGTATTGTCTAGTTTTTCTTAAAACGTACTTATTCTTTACAAGAAAGCGTAAACGAAGATAACTTCTTCAATTTCTTTAGTAAACTGTATGGAGACATCTTACAGCTGGAGCTACAAAGAATTGTGTGGTGCTGTTCGCATTCTAGTCTCCGTGGTCATGGTTTTGTGTCGTATTACTGCCTGAATTAGCCTTAGTTGCATACAGTAGTCAGCCATCACTTCGGTAAAACTTAGTGATCTGTAAAATGCTTCGACTTATTAACTCCAATTGTTACTGCATTTAATTTGCAATTTGTCTTTGTAATTCCGTCTAGAGACAGAATTTTATCTGAAGTTTAATTAAGAAAGTTGTGTTAGTGGTTATAATCACATACAGAATTATCACTGTTGCACACCACTATAGAATTTTATCTTTGAACGTCATGGGTTAAGACAAGTACCTGCTCCAGAACTATTAACTTCCATTTCGACTTTCCTCTGGGTTTCCAGTGCCTCTTTTCCCTTCAGATTCGTACTATGGGATGTGTTATTCATTCATTCTCTTTACGTTTCTTTCATTCTTCATTACTTTCTTTTTTCATTTCTTGTTATGTCTATATCTTTTGGTACACAACACGCATTCAATTATTTCTTGAGGTCAGGAGCGTATTTATGTGAGGGTGGGGGACGAATGGGACCTGACCCATCCAGAGGATCGAAAAAAGTTGACGAATTTTGTTAATCTCTTAATTTTTTGGGCTATTTTATTAATTTTTCAGCTGTTTTCCAGCTAGTAACTCTTTTTTTAAATATAAAAACAGGTTGATTACACAGAATTTGCGTATACGTTTGAAATAGGTATAGGAAAATCATTTCAGTCGGTAAACAATTTTCAATAACGCATATTTTTATTGTGTTATTACCGTTTACTTAATGGAACTCATTTCAGGATGTTAAAACACTTTTTTCGGCCACTTTAAAGATAAATAATGTTGATTACTCTTAACTTGTTTTTTCTTTTGTATGTCGACCGAACCCTGGGCCCCCATCAAAACCAAATTCTAGATACGCCATTGCTTGAAGCCATAAATTCTAACGCTCTTCTCCCTAAACTTTGCTCTTTTCAATAATTTCCATTTTCCCTAATTTTCGTTGTTTGTTCAGTAGGCCAGAAGGTATGGTACCTTGCTACTAATCTAGAGGTCCCGGGTTCGATTCCCGGGCCAGTACCATAAAATCAAGGTGCGTTTTTCAGCGCCCAGGTCGACTCAGCCTGTTGAAAATGAGTACCTGGTATAACATCCTGGGGATAATAATGGGCGGCTGAAGCGTAGTGCTGGCCACACTGCCTTCCTTGTACGCCGTACGGCTCACATTAGGCAGCCTACCCTGCCTACTCCTTAGCTACTTCGGTGGTACACATGGGAGCCATTATTATTATTTCGTTGTCCCGTTTCCTTGTAAACACCAACAGTCACGGCGAAGACTGTTGGCGGTAGCATTGTAATTGTTTTTGATTCGTTTTTATAATTTTTTATATTTATGCGGTAAGCTAAATTGTGACAACGATAGAAGTACTGTATATCTGCATCCCTTACCTATAGAAGAATTACTGGTAAAGCAATCAGTAGAGCTGATAGGAGATAAAATTGATGATCGGAACGGCATGACAAGTAGAGGAGGAAACATCTCTATTACTTGAGTTTCAGGTCCACCTTTAATGAAGTTCCGATTTTGCCTAGTATGTGAAGAAATTTTGCGCGCGCGCGCGCGCGCGTGTGTAATCTGTGGATATATTTACATCAGTGCCGGCTGGTGGTTCCAAATTTTGGTGGTTGCAGTAGTTGGTTGAGTGGATGGGAGAGGGGTTGAAAGACATTAAACTATCATAATCACAGTTATACAAAATTATTACTATAATTTTATAACCTCAAACAACTGATAACGTTTACCTTGAACCAACGTAAACACTAAACCTGACATAAATCAAGAAGGCTGTGCTGATTTCATACACAAAGTTTCTTGCGCTACAATGGAGGGTTGCAGAAACTTTGCAGCTGCCTAGCTAACATTGGAAACATAGGGCGGTTGTGAAGAGTAGCGCACGTTCTCTCATATGCTCTGGCATTTACTGTTGAAGTTGCAAGCGGCCTACAACCACCAGCCTGCGCGCCTCATTTGAATTGTACGCGAAGAACGTTACCGCGTAGAATCTAATACGCTCTCCGTTGAAATTTATGATACTTTTACCTGCTCAATGTTTTCGTATATTATTTTGTAATTTAGTTATTCTATATTGGTGGTTGTGCAACGCTGCAACCATAACACAAGCCGCCACTGATTTACATACGTGATATGAAAACGAAAGGAGCTTCATTGTTATTACAGTAGCTAGCTGTTTGGTGCGGGATTTATCGAAATCGACGTTCCCGAAAAGTTGTTATGTGATTTGGTTATACGCTCCTCCTCACTACAATGAACAATTTTACACATACACGTGCGCGCGCAGACACACACCATTATTATAGTAAACGAGACAAAATTTTAAAAATACATTTGTCAAGAAAAGCTCTGATGCTGTCGAACAGTAAGAACACCCATCGAAATATGCATGAAGCAAAACTAAAATAAGTGTTTCAGTTTGGAATTACAGAGTTAAAATATCGGTATGGAGATACATGACTTCTATGTTCTAAGCTTTATATTTAAAATCATTTTCGAAATGAAATATTTCCATAGAAACTAATTCTTTTTTCAGCCTTAACCACGGTACTGTGGTCACTAACGTATACCACCTCACGTTAGCGCACTCGATATTCACTGGTGATGGCAGTCGATGGCACTGCTGAAACGTCTGATTTTGCAGTAAACATTGGACCATGGCCAAACAGCCCGGGAATGAATTGTAACAACAAACTACTTCTTTGTTGGCGATAACGTGGTACACATAAAAAATTATCCCCTACCACTTCAACTACCCTTATCATTTATAGACATTTCATCTACAGTGGATTATTATGACCTTCTTTTCAGGATTATTTATCAAAATTAAGTACTTTATTCTGGTTAAAACATAAAACGTTGCAGGTAAACTGCCCCTTCCCCTTAACCAATTTCACCAAAATCAATAGGCCTTGAGTCCTCTACAACTCAGGCACATATGCAAAAATTATTTGATTCTGTTTTTGAATTTGCGGCAGTTACCATTCGCCATAGAAAAAATTCTACAAACAGACACACACATACACTTTTCGGAAAATGAGTTTTCTT
This sequence comes from Magicicada septendecula, assembly GCA_034769895.1. Taxonomy (NCBI): domain Eukaryota; kingdom Metazoa; phylum Arthropoda; class Insecta; order Hemiptera; family Cicadidae; genus Magicicada; species Magicicada septendecula. Next base: position 373,131,300 of record CM068374.1, on the reverse strand, counting down.
CATGTTTTGAGGTACAGTAGTACGATCAGAATCAGCCCTTATCTCGAACACGATTTTTTCACCACCATAATACTTCCATTTCCTTATGGAACATGGAAGTAAAAAAATCCACATGTCTCAGAATTAAATCCGTCATTCCTCCTACAAGAGTTGACCCGCTGCTGGTGTATGAGGTTATCTTCATGGGAACGTATTGTAACTACCGTGGAATAGCTTAACGTATTTATCGTTGTTGAAATGGCGCGTTTTGATGGCCAGGCGTAGAATGCGCGGTTTGCTAGCGGCAGAACGTGGTTCCTATAGGAATGCATCGCTGTGCAAACAAAATTTAGCGTCATAGTGTACTTTAATTGCAACATTTCGCGGGAGTAGTGAGCAGTCCTTGATTGATACAGGAAACGTTGTCTTCACCAAGGCCCCTACACCAGCATCACTGCACCAGTTTTTGCCGCCGCCTACACAGCTGGAAGGTCACACCTGACGCGAGACTGTCTATGAAACTCGATAAAACCAATAAATTGCAAACGCAACGTTCACAGTAAATAAAACAGAGATCAAGGATGCAAACACGTACGCTAGACAAACAACGACTGACTGATGAAGTGGGTGTAAAGGATAAAGGCTAACGAAAGGAACTGTATCTGCGGCCAATGGAACTCGAGTTTACTTTAGTTATCAATAGGGGCCGTTTGTATCGTGACTTCCTTGTGTTGAACACAAATCATAGCTTTTTATAGGTAATGACTGTGACTTAAATCAAATGTTTGTACGTAACATTTGTAGTACGCCTAAATGTGTCAGTGAACTGTCAAAGAATCTCACCCGTCATATCAGGAAATAAGATGGACAGGCGCGAATCCAACGAGGGAAATGGGGAAAATCACCCCCCCCCCCAATGGTACGAAATTTTTTTCTGTTTTTTTGTAATTATAGAATGGTTTTGTGATTGTAAATATGATACAACATTCATATCATGTTAATTTTTGTTTGATACGTATATTAAATAAGTAGCATGTACAGTACTTTAAACTGTAAGTGGATGTTATTATAAGAACACTGAACTTTCAAACACAGATATACTTTTATACTTGTATGTTAATAACGCACTGTATACTGTAGACAATTCCTATCCTTTATACTGTAGACCATTAGAGAATGGTCCAAAATTTCATAGCTCCCCAAAAGTCAACTCTTCCTCCCCCCAAAAAAATGCTTTCTGAATCCGCCCCTGAAGAGGGTTCGTACAGCTATTGCTGATCCCCACGAATAATCTCAATCGATTCTTCCCCCCCCCCACACACACACTGACTCATTCACTCACTCACTCACTTACAGTCCTCTCTTTTAAACCGTGTTGTTCAGACAAAGCCTTCTCATTTCTTCATTGTACGATGTTCTTTGGCTTCTGTCGAAGAATCCCTCTCTTTCTTTTTCCACATGATTCCGTTCGTAAACTTCACGGGGCATTTGGTTGATTGTCCATAAGGAATACACAATCGGGGGTCTCAATCCTTGAATTTATATCAACTCTATGTCGGACATTCGTCTCGTCTGAAGTTCCAAGCAACAGACCTACATCGTAAACATCAGCCTACACCGTAGTCCGTACGCCATGGTGCTTCTTATAGATAGACATCTATGTCTTTGGCGAAAACTGTTTATCCCAACATCCTGACTCTTTGCCACTGGTTTTGTTTCTGTATTAAACGAACGCTGCATGTCTTATAATTCAATTAAAATTAATACCATTTGGGATAATTGTTAAAATTATTATTATCCGCCGAGCTGTTAGGCCGTGGGCCACAGTTACCTTTATTAACAGATGTTTCGGTACCACAGTCGGAGGCCATCCTCAGGTCTAGATTGGCACGGTGTCCGCCAAACCACCTCAGAGGTAAGGCAGAGACCATGTGTTTTGCCTGAGAAGGCCCGCTTTAAATTTCGTTGTACCAGCACTGAGGATGGCCTCCGACTGTGGGACCGAAACGTCTGTCAATAAGGACAACTGCGGACCACGGTCTAACAGTCCGGCGGATAATAATAATGTTAACATTGTTGAAGCCGACCGTGAAAGCTTACGAACTTACAAACTCGGGGTAGTTTTACACGGTCTTCGCTAGTGATTTGGTCAAAGCCGTCGTCTCCACCGCTTACGTCAGACGCAGTACCCTTAGTGCTTCTGCAATAGCTTTTTGACTTGTCCAGCGATAGTGCTGATCTTGTACGTACACATTTCCACCAACAACAAAAACTCAAACAATAAAGTACTCTCAACAGTAAGTACACGCCTATTGACATCAGCTGATGAAGATGAAACTGCCAAAACTAGAGCGGATTCTGAAAACTTCATTATACCAAAGCACAGATTTTTACGCTAAACAAATTATCATTATCATCATCATCGCAAATGTAGACCATATGGTTTAGGCAATTCTCTGTTACGACTTCGAGTATGTAACAAATAGTCCATCCTACAGTACTTTTTCGTTTTGTTTTAATTTGGAATCTTGTTTTAGGCAACCGTTCTTCTAAGTATCTTTCAGTTTTTGTGTACGGTCTTTTTTCCATCGATATCGTATACGTAAAGGATCGTCGCGAATGTCTAATTCTTTTCATTCTTTCACGTCTTGAAGACACTTTATCTCGGAATACTACTACTTTTGTTTGTACTTCAATATCTGTAGTCGTAAACCACGTCCCATTGCCGTACAGGCAGCTATCGTTTTGTAATATTGTAGTATCTGGCCGCTCAGGGTTTGTGATGACGATTCCGTATATACCAGTTGATGTTTGATGGTTTACTCTACGTATCTACCAGAACTCGTTAAATTACCCGAGTAGTTAGGATTATTTCTTTACCCCAGTGTTTGATTATTGTTAATGCTCGTTTTGGATTTAACTGGTTCGTATAAATTGTGTGATCGTGTCGGTGATAATAATTGCAACGGTAAAAATAAACACTAAAGAAAAGTGTAATGGAAAAACGACAACAGTGACAATAAACAATGAACACGTCTAGAAATGTGCAGTTGTGCAATGTCTGGCGATAAGAATAATTAATGAATAATGTCACTTACTGCACGTCTTTCTCGTTAACTGCTCTGTGTATGTGTGCGCGCGCGAGCGCTTGCGTAGCCTATATCTCGTTATATTTCTATAAATAATCACAATAATATGTATTTACTATTTGGTGTTCTGCCCTAAGGCAGGTCTTCAAATTGTAAGAGCTCTCCAAGCTGTCCTACCGCATGCCAGTCTTTTCGTTTCTTCGTAACACCCTCTGATTTTAATGCTATCTATTGACTTCATTCTTCTACGCCCTCTTCGTTTTTCTCCTTCTATGATACCCTCCATGGCAGTTGTAACCAACCAGTCTCTTCTTAAACAATGAACTAACCGATTCCTTTTCCTGTTTTCTATTACCTTCAGGATTCTTCTCTCTTCCCCGATTCTTCTTAACACTTCACCATTCCTTACTTTATCATCAGCCCACCTCACTTTTTCCATTGCTCGCCAAACCCAAATCTCAAACGCTTCTAATCTTTTCTCATCCTCCTTCCTCAGTGTCCATATCTCTGCGCCATATAAAGCAACGCTCCACACATAACATTTGGACAACCTTTTTCTTAAATTATTGTTAATTTTGCAGTCTTTTCTTCCCATTAAATGCCTCTTCCGCTATAGCAATTTTTGCTCTAATTTCATGAGTGCAGGATATCTTCACTTATCAAGCTTCCAAGATATTTATACAACTCCACCTGTTGTATTTTATCTCTCTTATCTTTATGTTTGCCCTTTTTCCTCCTCTGCTAATCACCATACACTTAGTTTTTCCCTTATTAATCCTCATTCCATATTCCTCGCATACTAAATTCAAACCTCTTATCATTTCATTCATTGTCTCTTCCTTTTCTGCTAAAACAGCCACAATCTGTTTGTAATTGTAATTGTAAAACAATTTACAATATGTGTAAATATATATTATATATAGCAAAAAATATTGTATCACAACACTACACTTTTACGCAATTCTGTCTGTAAAATATTGACTAACTTAATAAAGAGTAATAAAGTTTCACAAGGTTTAGCTTCCATTCTTCTTCCTTCCAATCATTCTTTGGATTCGAGGCGTTGTCTTCTATGACTGTACCTTGTACTGTACCACGGAGTATTACAGATGTATCGCACGATTTAGCTTGTTTCATTATTTGCTACAGTAATTCGTAGTTCCGTCAGGCTTAGATAAGGTTAGTTGCAATTCCAGTTTACGTGAGCGAGTTTTTCCCACTTCTGTAACATGGATTGTGATGTAAACGAAATTGTGGCAGTCGTGCCATTGTGAGTTTGTCTGTGTGAGTCATTGCCAGTGTCTGTGTGACAGAGTGCCGTGTGTGTGGTGGATTCCAAGACGTTTACAACACTATGAGTAATTAAAGTCGAGCATATGTGTATGTCGCGCGCCTGAATGCGCGCTTAATGTCGTAAAATTATTGTTACAATTATTGTGGTAGACCTAATGTTTGAAAAAAAATATAAGTATACGAGTACATATTTTCCAAAACGTAACAGTACATAATACGGTTCAGAGTCCTGTAAGTGACCAGCGGCGGATTTATGCTTAGGCAAAGTAGACAACTGCTTACTGGCGGCAAAATTTGAGGGGCGGGAAATTTCGGAAAGGTGAAATTTGACGACTGTTATGTTGGTTTTATAAGAGATGTTTCAAATGCCGCGCCATTTCGCCCCAATATGATAAGAAACTTTTAAAAATATATATTGTTTAGTAACTAGGCTTATTACATAAAAGTAACATATTTACATGCATTATCTACGCGATACTTCCTTTGTATTAATTAATTATTTAACTGTCACTACGTTTACATTCAAATTTCGAAAATCGTTTATCGACGCTGTAATTTGACTGTCGATAGATGCCACCATAAAAGAGGCATAATTTCATGACTATAAAAGTCATAGATGTGAGCATAGCATATTTCCGTACCCAATTCTGACAGCCCGTAAATTTTTGGCGTAAGTCTGTACTTCTGCGTAAAGTGTGAGTCGTCTGATCACTTTTTCTTAACCCCACCACTCTTGTGTTTGTTTACTTATTAATGTATTTTCCTTCAGTTATTATTCTTTAGTTCGTTGCTTCGGACTTCAGTTAAAATGTTTTGGAATAAACACGGCTACAGTAATTTAATGTATTATCGTACTCTTCCTAGTACGTTATGTAAATTGTTCTACAGAAATGTATTTAAAAAAATTGGGAAGAAAATATATAAAGAACAAATTTTAGTGTAACTGAAAATATGAATTAAACTCGTAAACTCACCCCCTCCCCCAACAGAGATTTGTGGGAGGGTGGCAAATTTATACCGCCTACGAGCGGAAAAATGGTAAATCCGCCCCTGCAAGTGACATCATATATAATAAACATATAGGTATAAATAAATACAATATTAATTAAATATGTACTGTACCAGTACTGCGCCTACGCTCCCTGAGCTGCAGAACTCGCACACGAAGTACGTTTATTGTTACAAAATGTCGATTACTCTACTGTTTCTTTACTACGTAGTATAACAATCATAGAACACACCGTCATACAATAACCACTAAAAATTCTAAACGTTGCATTTGGGTTATTATTCCTTTTAGTCTGATGCTATGCTGGATTTTAACAATTGTTTTCAAACTTTTAGTCTCTTTTTTTGGGGGGCCCTACGGGCCAAAACTTTAGAATTTCCAAAATTTAACACTACATTCAGATGTTAGTTAAAATTCACAATCTTTCAACACAGAGTTCACAGAGTAATCTTTGTTGAGTTGAGCTCTCATTCTCAGACATTATCAAATTGATGTTTTAAAATGTTTTTTATAAAATTACAACCTTATTAAACGATCAGAAGATTATACGAAAACATAGACGAAGGTATTTACGTCAATTTACAGGATGTTTGCACTGACGTTTGGACGTGATTCGTGGGTACTGAATGAAAAACAGAAATGAGAAATACCTAGAGTAGAGAAGAAGTTCCTGATAATAACGGTAAGTCTAAGAAGAAAATGCAGAATTTAAAAAATGTAGATGGCGTTACCTACAACGTACGGAGCGTACACAGCCAGTGAAACTAGCTTTAGGAAGCAAGAATTTCGAAATCTAAGAAAAAGGAAAGACCTAAACGGACCTGTGTCAAAACGGCTGCAAAAATACGGAAACGGATAACATTGAGAATGACGTGAAGATATTTCCACAGAAAAAACAAAATGGAAAGAAATTGTGTGCAGAATTAAAATGTTGGCGACTCTTCTTCTTCTTCTTCTTCTTCTTCTTCTTCTTCTTCTTCTTCTTCTTCTTCTTCTTCTTCTTCTTCTTCTTTGGAAAGTGAGTGAAATCTTTGGTAAGCAACTTCAGCCATCGTAAGCTAAAACAAATAAGACTATGGACAGTTTTGTCTTAAGCAGAGGCATTTTTACGGAGGGTGACGAACGGGAACGGACCTCCCCCCCCCCCCGCCGCCAGAGGGTCGAAAAAAGATGACGTATTTTGTTAATCTCGTAATTATTAGACTATTTTATTATCTTTTCAGCTGTATGCTAATGTAGTAGTAACTACTGTTTCGACGGTCTCTCGAATCGTTGGTAATTTCTAGGCTCTTTTATTATTTTTTCCGCTGCGTTTTCAGCCAGTACCTCTCTTTTTAAATAGGTTTATTACACAGTATTTGCGTAAACATTTGAAATATGAAATATAGGAAAATCAGTTCAGTCACTAAGTATCTTGTAAACAATAGCCGACTCGATCGGCCCTCCCCCTACACAAAATTCTAGATACGCCATTGGTCTTAAGTCATTAATTAAAAAGAAAATAATAAGTTAAATTGTGTGTGTGTGTGTGTGTGTGTGTGTGCGCGTGTGTGTGCGCGTGCGTGCGTGCGTGCGTGCGTGCGTGTGTGTGTGTGTGTGTGTGTGTGTGTGTGTGTGTGTGTGTGTGTGTGTGTGTGTGTGTGTGTGTGTGTGTGTGTGTGTGTGTGTGTGTGTGTGTGTGTGTGTGTGTGTGTGTGTGTGTGTGTGTGTGTGTGTGTGTGTGTGTGTGTGTGTGTGTGTGTGTGTGTGTGTGTGTGTGTGTGTGTGTGTGAAAAGGAGGCAAGGAATTTTAAAGCGGGGAAAGAGAACGTGAACAAAAGCCATTCAACATTAAGAAACATTAAAAAGTTAAGCTATTCAAAAGTAAGAAACATTAAAGAGTTCAGCTGGAACTCTGACGAAGGCGTAACAGTCGAATGTATAATTTTGTAGACTATACTCAGGTCGTTCTGGTATCAGTGTACCTTCGCCAGAAGTAAAGTGTCAGCTTCCCCCCCCCCCCAATATTGTTAAGGTTAAAATTTTTTTCAAAGCAACGGCGTACACGTGTTGATAATTTGACAAGTTTGAGAAGTTCCTACCAAAATAGAAATTCCAAGCTCCATACCATCGTGTAATCGTAAATTGCCTTCCCTATCAAAAAAGTTTCAAACCGTTTAAATATTTTGGAGGCGTCTCACGGTCAACATGATCATGCAAACAAAGAGTCTAGTCTTGCATGACGTTTTGAATGAACCTGTCGGGAATCGACGTCACGGCCAAGAGACACGCGGAGATCACATGATAGTTTCACTGCCGTGTGAATAATCTAGAAAACCTGCACACACTAAGGCGTGGTTCTGTGAGGGTAACAGATCACCGCCATTAAAGACGGGAATATTTAGCCTGCTGACGTAATAATAGTGCTTTGTTACACACAAGTTATAATTATCTAAACAAAAACTGAATATTTTATTAATTTGTTCAGAAACGAAACAGAAGAAAATTGCCTATTGTACATACACAAAAAAAGCAGGAAATCCAAGGTTATGGAGAATATTTTAGAAGGGGTCAAGGTTTTTCTAATTAATGATAGACAAACTATTTTTTCTGTCAATTGTATTGTTAATTAGTTATCTTCTACTCATTCTTGGCTTCTTTCTTCCCCCTGTTCTCCACGCAATGCCTATTTTGAAACGTAATTCGTCCAAACATTTTATGAACGTACGTATACTTTTGTATCCTTCGTATCGACCATCTAAGCACCACATGCCAATTTCAATTCTTTACTCTTTGTTCTTTTATTTTTTTCCAATATTCTTTCATCTTCTCACTGTGTCTCTTCTTCCTGTCTTCAGTCCACTTTGAACCTGCGTTGTTCTCTCTCCTACCCTGGACTCCCTCCATTTTTAACACTTTTGCATGAAAAACTTCTCTTTCAATTGCTTCTTCTGCGTGTATATTATTTTTTCTAAATCCTTTTTTGACTTCTTTAATCCAACTTGATGTTGACTTCTTCCCCCACAGATATTTGAAGATTTGCTGTGTCAGCCTATTGTCGTCCATTCTATATAAATGTCCAAAAAATAATAGTCGTCTTTTTCTCATTATTTCTGTTATATTTTCTATACTTTGATATATTTCATTATTACTTCCTAATTCCCAACCTTCTGAAGTTTTTCGTGGGCCTAATATTTTCCTAATAATTCGTTTTTCCCATATTTCTAGTTTGTCTAAATTATAATTCAGTGCTAGACTACAACATCTGTGGGGTGTTATGCTATTCGCTACTGAATTAACTAATCTGTGATTGCCGAGCCCTACGTTCTTTGAGAGCCAAATACAACAATCTGCCACGTGTTGGGCAGCCAAATACAAGATTTTCTTTGTATTGGGAGTTTTTGATAATTGTAATGCTAACAATAATGGATTAATTAATCTGTGATTAAGTAATTATTGAATATATTAATTTGCATAATGAGCTCGTGTAATCAATAAATAACACGTTAATTACTTTACGTTAGCATAACTATTGCATGGAGACTCTAGTTGTTGCATTAATAAAGAAAATAAAATAAACTACCTTAAATCACTCAAATGCTATTACTTTCTCGTTCTGAGGTAATTTGACAATGATGAACGCATATTGATAAAATAAACACTTATTTATTAACATTATATCATTCATTAAATTCAATATATAAAATATGGATGATTCCCTGTAAATACATACATTCATAAACTCATGAAAAGAACATAAAAGAACACATGTTTATACATCAAATTACAAGGTAAATCCAATACGTTGTTTGCTGAAAAACATACACATACATATATAATGTAATCGATATATAGAAACACAAATATTCAAACAATAAATCCTATACTAATGCGTTCATCGTATGCCTCAGATGGATGGCATTAATTATATTTATCATGTTTAAATTAAATGCTCAAGGGGTGTTTCTTGAAAAAGAGACAGGACAGTAGAGTTTCTTATGATAAGAATAGCATAAAGATTACTTGTTTAGGTGAATTTATCCGATATTTCCATCGGCGTAACTCCTCTCTGCTGGATCATGTGTGGGAAGCTGTGGTCACTGACACTTAACACACGCGAAACAGATTCACTCGCGCTGTGTGTTCGTATTAAAGTTCATCGTTAACTATGGTGTATATATATATGTCTGTCTATTGTTCAACGTTTGATATGGTCATTACTGTTAGTGTTTTGATGATGCGGTGTAATTGTTCCACATGATATTGAATCGCACCGCAACACTGTATAATGTTATTATTTCGCCGTCCGGTATTACATCAACGAAAGTTCTACGCGTCGATTATTGATGTAAGTGTGACTGGTTAGTTCAATTCTGAATTAGAGTATAATAAATAATTCTATAATTGTTAAGCACTGGCGTATGTCGCATGTTTTTAGACACTGAAAGTACACTATTACCGGATACGCGCCAATATCGAAATGTCTAAGTCTCTTAGTTATATGACGCGTGGCAAAATTTCAAAGTCCCACTGCCGTCCGTATGTTAATCGAACTTTGACGACCGACTGTTGAAATTATAGAGACTGTTCTACTGACCGACTGACTGCTCAAAGTATATGAGTAAAAATTTATGAAAGACCGTCCAAAGTATATGGTTGAAAAATTATGAGAGACTGTCCTCCCGCGTGCTCTGCAAGCAGTTTTTATCAAACATCGTGTACCACAATGCACCGTACTGGAAAACACGCCTCAAGTTGAACATGATAGGATGGAAGATCTCCTACCCTTAAGCCAGAGTGTCGTTCTTCACTTCCCATTCGACGTTCCCGTTGCTATGCTGGCGACGGTCCTCTCCACCAGGTCTCTGGGTAGATGCTGGGTTGTGATTGGATATCCTGTCTCCCCACGGGTTCGCGTCGAAAGCCTCCGTACTCTTTTCCTAGAACAGGAGAAATTTCATGCTCGTCTATCATGCCATTGTCTAAGCGTACTCCGGGTCTCGCTGCAGTTCTCACGAAAACAATGTGTCGTCTCTTGTTATTGTTCGCTGTGTTTGACCCTTTTTTTCTGAACGCTATCCTGGCGCAGCGTGACGTCGTTTCCAAAACGGCACACCTACTGCCTGTCGTAAATATCCGTTGTCGCCAGTAAGTCGTTCCCCTGCTGTTTACAAGTTCGATTCTATTATTTTAGGTATCGATGTCCGTCCTCGTATAGGGTATATACTATTGTGTGACTTACACTCTTTTTATTCTTTACTAGTACTCTTACAAATTAACCCGGCAGTGTGTCCGTCACAGTTTCTCCTCTAAATTGGTACTTGACACAATTTCCATTATCTGACATTTGCAGGCTGTAAATCTCGTGTTTTAGTCGAGTCTGTCACGGCCAACCCTGTGCCCTATTGTACAACTATGTGAAACGTACTTGCATTGTCTGAAGTAAACGTTCACTTGACACTTCTACACACATTTCTTTATTTATTGCTCGTGGGCTGAGTAGGTGTGTCATGCTGAATGTAACGTCTTTTCAGTCACACTAAAATTTTTTAAATTTTTGGTTGTTACATAGGTCCCCAAATCGGATTTGATGTTGGATTAGCGGAAGACACTCTAATCCGATTTCTGCGCTCTGAGTTTGTTGTGGGAGTCCCCTCTGATAAAGTCGCGGTCAATGACCTACTTTCCTCTGCTTGGGGTATATGGATATATATTCCCTATATTTGGTCGTAAACTACCTCTGGGAATTTATTGCCGTGCATCTGAGGAAAGATGAACGCATTTTTTACATATTTGCATATCTAATTAGATATGGGATTATGTACAATAATAATAGCTGTGGATGGCTGTGCCGTCCGCTTATAAGCTAACACATGAAATAATGATTTTCGACATGAATTACAATTATTCATGTATCTTTTAAATATCATTATGATATCTAATGTTCTTTGTCTATCTTGACCATTTAAAATACAATTTACGACCTGTAAATACACATTGATACATTCACTAATTATTATTGAGTATCACTCACAATACGTGTTACTATCATCTATACTAATTATATTGATTAGAAATTTATATACATTATTCAGGAACAATTAACAATTCACTTGAGATCATTATGATCATAACTAACTTTGTTTTATATCACTCAGATTTGATTAATTAATCTAATATCATCGGGTGTCTATAAAACTCGTTATAACGTCTTTTCGCAATTTATTGCTGCACATTCAATTGAACTTTTCACATCATAATTGTCTTTTCTATTTAAATTTCCACTAACACTGGCTATACACATGTAATTAATGTCGTTAGGTTGCCACATTGTGACTTAAGAACTCCTTGTACAAAATCTTTACATTATACACTAATAAGATATACATCATACTGATTAGCTAGTTGGACCGGTTTTCGCGGGACATTCACCTTATGTGTTGATCCGCCTCCGAATCCACTAGTCTAACTGATTGTCGATGCACTTTCGTTTTCCTTTGAGACTTGTGATTTCGTCTCAAAGTATCTCTTCAGCAATCGTACGTTGAAAATACCCCTCAGTTTTCCATTGCTATCGCACTCAGCGAGCTCGTATGTTGCGTTACCAAGGACGCGACTAACCTTGTATGGTCCGGTGTATAACTCGAAAAACTTGTCTATCCTTTTCATTGCGGCGTCGGATTGATGGTAGCTCCTCAACAGCACCTTATCGCCGGTAGCAAATTTAGTAATATTCTTACCATCATTGATACGTTTAGCATATTTCTCTCTTTTGTCTTTTATTTTTACAAACACATTAATATTGGGATTGTGTTCATTGTTGATGACATCTTTGTCCAGCCACTTCTCCCATGCGCGGGTCGGCTTCTTTCCTAAGTGTGCCTCGTGGGGTGTTATTTCTATTGTTTCGTGGTACGTTTCATTGATACATGTTTCAATTACTCCGACGTATCTTGACCACTTGCTATGCTGGTCGTGTACCAGGATCCTGAATAGATTTCCCAATTGGCGGTTAATCCTTTCCGCTAAGTTCGCTCGAGGATTCCTTATCGCGGTATATCTTGGTTGTATTCCCAGCTCCTCGAGACCTTTAACCCATCTTTCGGCGGTAAATTGCGTGCCGTTGTCGGTTAAAATGACTCTCGGTCGTCCATACTTCGTACAGTAATCGTTGATCCGTCGTAGTGTCGTGGTGGTTGTCGTTCTTCTTAGTGTAAATAGTTTGACAAACTTTGTGAAGTTGTCCACCATGACAAGTAAGTATTTGACACCTCCTATACCTGTTGGTAAGGGTCCATAGTAATCAACGCTTACTATGTCACCTTTGGCTGATGGTATCATGGCCTTTGTTCCGCCAAAGAGCATCCTGTTGTTCGTATCCTTGTACCGTTGGCAAGAGTCACAAGTTTGGGTGTATACCTTCACTTTCTTGATCAAGCTGTCGATCGTGAAGTGCTCTTGTAACATTTTTATACACCTTTTCGGGCCTAGGTGTCCGTACATTTGGTGTATCTCTGCAATTAGATCCTTCGACACGCTGTCAGGAATGTATAGTTTCCATTCGCCACGTCGTCGTCGGTACAACTTATCATTAACAATTTTATAAAATTTACTTAATTTACTATCTATAACGTTATTCTTAATCTTATCTATGAGCGTTCCGAGTTTGGCATCTTCATTTTGGTATTTGCCGATACCTCTAATTATTTTGCCTAATTGTTGACTCATTTTAATAACTAGGTGATTAATCAAATATTCGTGCGTCTCCTCGTTTGTCTCGTGTTGTTCCGTGTCAGCCGGGTATCTACTCAGTATGTCCGCAACGACATTATCCTTTCCTTTGCAGTGGATAATGTCGAAATTGTACTCCTGTATGGCGAGAATCCATCTTGTAAATCTGGAATTATTTAAGTGACACTTGTGCATAAATGTTAATGCTTTATTGTCGGTGATTATCGTGAGTGGTTGGCCAAGTATGTACATACGAAACTTATCCAGACATCTAACGATACTCAGGAGCTCTTTCTCCGTCGTGAAGTAATTGCGTTCTGCTCCCTTAAATGTCTTGCTTGTAAAAGCGATGACGCCGATTTCTCCATCTTCATCAATCTGGTAAAGCTGGCCACCATACGCAAAATTACTAGCGTCACACTGAATATAGTATCTTTGGTTCGGCCGTGGGAACCGTAGAGTTACTGTGTCGATAAATAAATTCTTGACTCTCTGGAAACACTCGTCCACTTCCCTTGTCCATGAAAACTTTCGTCCACCTTTCAGCAGTTCATGTAAAGGTTGCGTTGTTTCTGCGTATTTACTCGAGAATCTGTTATAAAAATTGGTAAGACCAAGAAAACCTTTGAGTTGTTTTGTATTCTTCGGTGCTGGAAAATCCATAATCGCCTTTACCTTGTCATCGTTTGCTTGTATCCCTTTTGTTGTAAGGCGATAACCAAGGAAGGAGATCTCTCGTCTGAAGAATTGTGACTTGGTGAGGTTGACAGTTATATTTGCTTTATTGAGGTTGTTTAGCAACGCTTCTAAATGATTTAAATGTGTTTGTATATTATTGGAGTAGCACAAGCAGTCGTCCACGTAGATGATCGTGTTCTTCTTGACCTCCTCCTCGAGGGCCACATCCAATCCACGTGTCAACGCTGCAGAGCTGGTGCTGAGTCCAAATGGCGTCACTGTGAATCGGTAGCACTTCCCTTCATGCATAAACGCAGTGAAATCCCTACACTCTCGTTTTAATGGGACTTGCCAGAAGCTACTGGATAAATCGACTGTCGACAAGTACTGCATATCACCACATCTAGCCAATATCTCATTTACCGGGGACACTCCTTCGTAATCGGGCACGGTCACGCTGTTCACTTTTCTTGCATCGAGGCATAGGCGAACCCTCCCATCCTTCTTGATAACTGTCACGATTGGGTTGACGTACGGGCTGGCGCAACGTTCGATTACTCCATATCGTAACATCCGATTAATCTCCTCGTTCACCTTGTCTCTGTAGGCAAGCGGCACAGGCCACCCTCGTTGAAAGTAAGGTGTCCTGTCCGTGACGTGAAACTCGTGCGTGTAACCCTCTATTCTTCCCGGGCACTCCCTAAAAACATTCCGGTTCCTTTCCAAAATCTCCTTCAGGCGTTGCAGTATTCCTTCATCCACGCAGTCTATGCTCCCAATCTTCTCATCGATGCATCGCAGTACTTCCTTTTCTTCTTCACTGTTTACCACGTCAATATTCATGATTGGTATAATGTGCTCCTCATCAACAGTATCGTTTTTTAAACTAACTACTTTGTTTCCGATGTCGATGCGACACCCAACTTCTTGTAAAAAACTAATTCCTAGTATACATGGTTTCACTAATTCTGGTATTACCAAAAACACACATTCATATCGGATACTATCAATCTCAATGTCACACAATATTTGTCTCTTAACTAATTTGGATTTACTTCCTACAGCACTTATTATAAATGTATTCGTTACGGGTAATGTCTCATATGGTTCGATACTCTTCTTATGGTTATTAAACCAAGTTTCCGACAACCCGTTAACAATACAACCAGTATCAAGTAAGGCTTGGACAGTTACATCATTATTAAATTTAATAGTAATCTCGGGACATTTCAATATTTGTTTATTTACAATCTCGTCGTCCTCTTTTAGTAGGTCCTTTCGTAAATCAGGTAACAATATATTTACACTCTCACTCGGAAAGAAGTCGCTTAGAAATTCTATCTTCTCCCCTCGTTCGACGTATTTTTGTTGTTGTTATTGTTGTCGCTGTTACCGTTCGCCCTTGGGGTAGTGTCAATGACCGTGCTACTGGGTCCTGCTTCAGCTGGTGTAAACTGTACTGTATTGACGTAGTGTTTGTTGTCATACCGACCCCTTGTTGCCTGTCGGTCACTTTCATTTTTATTGTATTGCGTTTCCCTTTCTCTCGGATTGTTCCTCCCTTCGTTGTAAGGTCTATAATGTGGTCTGCGAGTGTTATCTCCGCTCGACTGTATACTTGTGAATTCCGTAATCAGCGCTTCGAAATTTGGTATACTCGTGATACCACGTGTGACCACGGCGAGCTGCAAGTCCTTACCAAAGTGGCGAGCTAGTTTTCGTATCAGCTGAGTGTCGGTTAATGCTGGTGACAGTTGCCGACTTTCCAGTAAAATCCGTTCTACATATTGGACAGCTGTGATTGGTCCATTCCAATCATATCTGCCGTACTCCAGATTGTCGCGTATATTGTCCTGGCGTTCTTGACCCCAGTACTTCAAGGTGAAAGCTTCTTTGAATTCTTCGTACGTGGAGATTTGATTCCTTATGACGCGCCACCATATTCCAGCGTCCATCTCCAAGTGTCTTCCGATCCATTTAATGTCACCGTTGCTGTAGTACTGTTCCTGGATCTCTGACAATTCCTTCAGGAACTCCATTGGGAACCTGTCAGTGCCGTTATACTTTAACTCAGTATGTGTGTGTCCGTTAATTCTACTGATTATTCCAGACTCACCTTCAATTAGCTGACGCTGTAGTCGTTCTATCTGGGATTTTAATTCGTTAATACGGGTGGTTTTCTCTCTGGTGCTCTCGTCCAGTTTTTGTTCCGCCGACTTCTGTCTCCCATCTACCTCATTGATTTTCTGTTGCATTGTATTGTTTACGTCTCCCTGTTCCTGTTGTAATTGTCTTACTGTTTGGAATAGTTCGACTTTCAATTCCTCTTGCTTCTTGTGATTTTCTTTTGCGTGTGTCTCCACTCTATTGTGGATCTTTTTGATGCTCGTTTGAGTATTTTGGGCAACACTCTTTAGTTCCTGTCGGTCTAATTCTCTTGTTTCACGCACCTCTTCGAATTTCTTGTCGGTGTCGTCCCTTAACTCTTTTATGATTTCGTTCTGCTGCTTCTGAACCTCGTCTATCTTCTTATCACAATTATTTATATATTCACGCATTTCTGCGCGTATTTGTGTAAAATTTTCATTCTGCTTCTCGAACTTTTCATTGATTTCTTCTTTTTGCTTCTCAAACTTCTCTTCTAATTTCTCGAATTTTTTATTAAAATTTTCATTAATCTCTTCCTTTTGCTTTTCGAATTTTTCATTAACATCTCTTCTAATCTCTATAAAATTTTCATTAATCTCTTCCTTTTGCTTCATCATGAAGTCCATTAATGCGCGCAACGTCACCTCTTCCTGCGGTTGTTGTTGGGACTCCTGTCCCCGCGCTCTGACGTCTGACGTCTCCTCATTCATTTGTGAATAAGTTGGTGATTCCTCTCGTTCGACACCAGGTACTCCCTGTTGGTTATTAATGTCAAAATTCATGGAATCTGTGCTACTGGTCGTCATTTTTGCAGCTTTACTACGCGTTAACATTCAGTCCCAGTCCAACTAGCTTCACACTAATAATATTTGTTCTTACAACTACTAACATGAAATATTAAGATATACGCTTATCCTATCTCTACTGCCTGCTCTTTGCCGTGCGGTGGGCGCCAAATACAACATCTGTGGGGTGTTATGCTATTCGCTACTGAATTAACTAATCTGTGATTGCCGAGCCCTACGTTCTTTGAGAGCCAAATACAACAATCTGCCACGTGTTGGGCAGCCAAATACAAGATTTTCTTTGTATTGGGAGTTTTTGATAATTGTAATGCTAACAATAATGGATTAATTAATCTGTGATTAAGTAATTATTGAATATATTAATTTGCATAATGAGCTCGTGTAATCAATAAATAACACGTTAATTACTTTACGTTAGCATAACTATTGCATGGAGACTCTAGTTGTTGCATTAATAAAGAAAATAAAATAAACTACCTTAAATCACTCAAATGCTATTACTTTCTCGTTCTGAGGTAATTTGACAATGATGAACGCATATTGATAAAATAAACACTTATTTATTAACATTATATCATTCATTAAATTCAATATATAAAATATGGATGATTCCCTGTAAATACATACATTCATAAACTCATGAAAAGAACATAAAAGAACACATGTTTATACATCAAATTACAAGGTAAATCCAATACGTTGTTTGCTGAAAAACATACACATACATATATAATGTAATCGATATATAGAAACACAAATATTCAAACAATAAATCCTATACTAATGCGTTCATCGTATGCCTCAGATGGATGGCATTAATTATATTTATCATGTTTAAATTAAATGCTCAAGGGGTGTTTCTTGAAAAAGAGACAGGACAGTAGAGTTTCTTATGATAAGAATAGCATAAAGATTACTTGTTTAGGTGAATTTATCCGATATTTCCATCGGCGTAACTCCTCTCTGCTGGATCATGTGTGGGAAGCTGTGGTCACTGACACTTAACACACGCGAAACAGATTCACTCGCGCTGTGTGTTCGTATTAAAGTTCATCGTTAACTATGGTGTATATATATATATGTCTGTCTATTGTTCAACGTTTGATATGTTCATTACTGTTAGTGTTTTGATGCCGCGGTGTAATTGTTCCACATGATATTGAATCGCACCGCAACACTGTATAATGTTATTATTTCGCCGTCCGGTATTACATCAACGAAAGTTCTACGCGTCGATTATTGATGTAAGTGTGACTGGTTAGTTCAATTCTGAATTAGAGTATAATAAATAATTCTATAATTGTTAAGCACTGGCGTATGTCGCATGTTTTTAGACACTGAAAGTACACTATTACCGGATACGCGCCAATATCGAAATGTCTAAGTCTCTTAGTTATATGACGCGTGGCAAAATTTCAAAGTCCCACTGCCGTCCGTATGTTAATCGAACTTTGACGACCGACTGTTGAAATTATAGAGACTGTTCTACTGACCGACTGACTGCTCAAAGTATATGAGTAAAAATTTATGAAAGACCGTCCAAAGTATATGGTTGAAAAATTATGAGAGACTGTCCTCCCGCGTGCTCTGCAAGCAGTTTTTATCAAACATCGTGTACCACAATGCACCGTACTGGAAAACACGCCTCGAGTTGAACATGATAGGATGGAAGATCTCCTACCCTTAAGCCAGAGTGTCGTTCTTCACTTCCCATTCGACGTTCCCGTTGCTATGCTGGCGACGGTCCTCTCCACCAGGTCTCTGGGTAGATGCTGGGTTGTGATTGGATATCCTGTCTCCCCACGGGTTCGCGTCGAAAGCCTCCGTACTCTTTTCCTAGAACAGGAGAAATTTCATGCTCGTCTATCATGCCATTGTCTAAGCGTACTCCGGGTCTCGCTGCAGTTCTCACGAAAACAATGTGTCGTCTCTTGTTATTGTTCGCTGTGTTTGACCTTTTTTTTCTGAACGCTATCCTGGCGCAGCGTGACGTCGTTTCCAAAACGGCACACCTACTGCCTGTCGTAAATATCCGTTGTCGCCAGTAAGTCGTTCCCCTGCTGTTTACAAGTTCGATTCTATTATTTTAGGTATCGATGTCCGTCCTCGTATAGGGTATATACTATTGTGTGACTTACACTCTTTTTATTCTTTACTAGTACTCTTACAAATTAACCCGGCAGTGTGTCCGTCACAGTTTCTCCTCTAAATTGGTACTTGACACAACTTCCATTATCTGACATTTGCAGGCTGTAAATCTCGTGTTTTAGTCGAGTCTGTCACGGCCAACCCTGTGCCCTATTGTACAACTATGTGAAACGTACTTGCATTGTCTGAAGTAAACGTTCACTTGACACTTCTACACACATTTCTTTATTTATTGCTCGTGGGCTGAGTAGGTGTGTCATGCTGAATGTAACGTCTTTTCAGTCACACTAAAATTTTTTAAATTTTTGGTTGTTACAAGACATTCATTTGCATATAGGCATTCTGGCTTCACTACTGTACTGTAATGCCTTATTTTCGCATTTTAAGATATGCACTTTCTATTGTAAATATCTTTAGTTATACCATATGCCCTTTCCATCTTATGAATCCTTTCTTCTTTAGCAGATTTTTCCAAGCCATTCTCTTGAATTATCTCTCCTAGATACTTAAATTTTCGAACCCTCTCTATTCGACCAATATCTGTTACCAGGAATTTTGACGCGTTTTTAATGTTTGTGAGAAATTTGTTTTTTTTTCTGCAGAAATTCTTAAGCCTGTTCTACTATCTATGTCCTCTAAAAAATTAACTTGTGTTACTGCAGATGTCAGATGTTCAGAAAGTATAGCAAAGTCATCTGCGAATCCCAAACAGTTTATTTCAATACGTTTGTTCCTTCTTCCCAAGTACGTATACTTATTTTATAGCCTACATATTTTAAAATAGTTTGACAAAAATAGGTTTCGTGATATCTAAAAATAAAAATGAAATAAAATTACACGTACCAACAACAGCTAACCTTGAGATGTCATGTCATGATTTCGATTCCCACCTGACAGAACGGAAACGTACGTCTGTTACATAAAGTACACAATAATTGTATGTAATTTCGCCGGTCGTCTAATAATAATTAAGCCAATTGCGGAACACTTACCTATGTGATGTTATTTATCTCTTACAATGGACAATAACAGGTATTGTTATTTCTCGAGTTAACGTACACAGTCAATTAAACACCATCGCACTGTTTACTCTTCCATTGTTCGCCGGCCAATAAAGTCTAATTGTAACTAGCATATAATAACTACTTCTTGGTTGGACACGTTCTTACCAACGATCTTCTAGTCAAAAGCCAGCGTTACAACAAAAAAGTACCGGTACTTATTGTTGCATGAATAGCGATTTTTATTAGTGAAATACAATTTACACCATGTTGTAATCTTTTGCCATTCTCCTTCTCCCGTCTTCTTTGGGCCGATAGTTATTCTTACAATCTTTCAAATATTTAACATTTTTCTTTACGTCTGTTTGTAAGGAACATTTGGCCTTGGAGGGGGATCCGGGGTCGGGTTGGCTTCATACAAAAGGAAAAATAAGAATACTGTTTTGGATGTTCATCCTTTCTTTGTTTACAGCACTTAATAATTATTAGTTCTGATTTAACTTTAACTTGTAAACTTATCCAGCAAACTCACTGACGAAGGAGCACACCACTCCGAAACGATCGTTTGAGTGAAAATAACAAGTAAATTTACAAGTAAAAGTTAAATCAAAACTAATAATTAAAAAATAAGAAGTTAAGATTAATCAATATTACTATCTTTTAAAGAGGCCGAAATTAGTCTCGTTACAGTAAACAGTAATAACACAATAAAAATACGCGACATTGAAACATTGTTTACAAGATACTTATTGACCGAATTGATTTTCCTATATTTCATATTTCAAACGTATACGCGAATGTTGAGTAATAAAGTTGTTTGTATGTGTAAAAAAGAGAAAATATTTACTACCGTATTAGCGCGCACAACTGACAAAATAATAAAACAGACTACAAATTAAGAATTAACAAAATTCGTCAACTTTTTCGACCCTCTGGAGTAGTGGTCCGGTTCCGTTCTCCACCCCCCCCCCCCCCGTAAAAACGCTTCTGGACGGTAATAACAGAAGGTAGGAATCTGTTAGACAAGTTGTGCCAAGTTAAACGACTCCCGACAGTGGCTCCAGTTAAAGTTGTTTATTTATTTATTTTAATAATTCAAATTAGATAAAAAATGTAGTATAAAAAATAAAAATAAAGCTCTGCACAACAGTACGTAAAGGACCAATACATACCCCACGGCTTTTTTGTTTAGTGGAACGGTTGCATGTCTAAGGTAAAAAATATAGTACATTATTCCTGAAAGTTTTGGCTTAAAAAAATCGGATTTCTATACAAAACCAGGAAATATAAACGCAGTCAACCAAGGATTCGTTTTTCAAAGGAATATTATTGAAGAAAACGACTGAGTATTGTTCCGCCTTTGTTGCCGCTGTAATAAAGAACTTCATTACGCAATAAACTCTGTTTCAGGCGGCACGGCTTCTACTAGACTCCGCAGAGTGATCGTAATTTTCGATTTTTTGTTTGTTTGTTTTTAATTTTGTGTATAATCTTAATACATAAATAAATTGATACGTTTTATAAATTAATGTACGAACTTTAAGTTTACTTTTAATATTATATACAACAAGTACTTAGTTTCACACATTATGTGTATTTAAAATATAGCGGAACACGGTGTACTAATGCAGACATACAAAATCCAGGACGCGTTCTAAATAAATGAGATGCCGCTGGATCTCGATCGAGCGTGTGTAAACGTTAACAATGAGAAACGTTCAAGTGTTTGCAACTTATTTATCTGTGTACAAGTACCTTTTATTGTATTTTTAACATTTTGACGAGACTATACGAGTGTGGTATACGCGTATACTGAAGATGGAACACATTACGTTCTAAAGGAAGCGTCAACGAAGTCGCATGACGGACGAAGGCGCCTTCAACGTTTGTGACTAATTATATAATATTATCGTTTGTAATTAAACCCTAATATTATACAGATTAAAATTAATTTACCTTTTTTTATCCGTCGTGTGACTGCTTATTGTATTTATTTAAATAACGCGTTTCGAGGCTCAAGGCCTCATCTTCAGATTTCAGTCCCGTGTGGACGTCGTTAACACATTAAAATTAAACTACTACACATTAAAATAAAACACACTACACAAGTTAACCGATGTCTGGGTAACTTAATATTATGTAAACAATGTATCTTTCAACAAACGGAATATGTAAATTCAAAACGATTGTTATACTACGACATATTTGTGCCATAAATAAATTGAAATCTACTTAACATTTATAGGTCTTGACGGCGTGGTGCTTCTCTGCAGCCGTACTGAATGAAAAATGTATTTTTACGTATTTATTTTTATCGTATTACAATAAAACAGTCTCCATTATAAGAACAAAGGTAATGGCATTTTGAGGCAATGAACCAATAACAAGAAAAATAACGATTAATGATCAAATTGTAGAACAGGTGAGCCATTTTAACTATTTGGAAAATGATTTTGAGTATAATAAGAATTATGACATTGATGTTAAGTTAGGTGACTTCCAGACGATTTATGGGACAATCAAACTTATTTTTAGAACCAAGGTACGTCGAGGTACAAAATTAAACTTCTACAAAGTTATGGCGGTCCCTGTACTGTTCTATGGACAACAACCAAGAAACAAGATAGTAAAATAGAGGTCTAGGAAATGGCGTTCTCAAGACGAGTTAAAAGGAGTTCTAATCTTGGTTGTATAAGAAATGAGGCCATAAGAGAAGAATTGCAACTATTTAACTTGCATGAAAGTCTAAAGATTACAAACAACTGTGGAAAGAACACCTCGGAAGAATGCCAGATTCAAGACTGGCCAAACAAGTCTGAAGATGTAATCGTATAGAACACAGGTGTGTGGATAGACCGAAGAACAAATGGATGGAGGATCTCTGAAGGCGGAACAGGCAGCGACTTGTCTTTACGGTGATATGAAGACGATGATGATGAAGATGACGATGATGATTTTATCATCTGTTTATAAAGAATACCCATGATGGCCGAAAATTGACATCGAGACTGGATTAGAGTTAAAATTGAATTCCAATGATTTGTTCCCTGCGCAATTATTGTTACGTTTGTTTTTATTATATTTGTAATGTTTTCAACTTAACGATCAACAGGGGTACACGCTAAGTCTTCGTAAATGAAGTCCGAGGATGAGGGATTTTGAGTTTTCGCGTCCGCAGACTGTTTTCCATAAAGTTTACAGTCGATGGATTCGGATACGCTGCAAGGTCAATATTTTGTTAGTACTTTTGTTACGGTTAGGGAAAATTACAGTTTTCGAAGGACTGAATTTTGCACTTATTTAAATAATCTTCATGGTCTATGTTGTCAGGGAAACTTTTCAATAGAAAAACGTTACTATCTTATTTTAGAGCTCTTAGGACAAATAAACAGTTGCCAGTACAGTATACAAAACTAATTCCGTAATAGCTCTATGAACCGTCTATTAAAATAAGACTTATTTTAACGTTTAGTAGTTTCAATCAGCTCGTTAAAGATAACTTGCGTTCTCTGCAAGCATAGGCAAGCTTATGCACGACGTGAGAACAGACAAAATATTTCCTTCATGTGCGAGTTTGAACACGTGAACAATGGCAGGAGGGGACGGGCAATGTGTCAGTCATTGTGCGTTGTGGTTGTGTCCTTGTGTGTCCCGAGACGGCCGCGGTTATGTTGTTTAAGGTCGGGGTTCAAACTTTACATAACCGTTTTGGACGCTTCGTCTTGTTTCTCTGCTTTTGGCTACACCAGTTTTATCGTCACTCTCCTTTCGTCTCCGTCTCGCCCTGCATCTACTATTCTATTTTGTTCATTCAATCAGCTCTTTACACAATATTAATGGACTTCTTTTTCTACCAACAAAATGAATTGGTAGGTCACTTAACCCGTAAAACATACAAAGAAGTTAATGTAATCATCAATACGCTTCAACCACCTGTTATAATCTAACTTTATCCTACCTACTCATTTATATGGGCTGGGTCGACCGAGGGTGTAAAAAACGATCACTGTGGTTCCCGGGAACTATTTATAGGCTCATAATTTCAATATGATTCTGTGATAATGAGCCATTTTTATTTAATCTAAACTGTACATCAGCATGATTGCCATAAGTGGACATATTTTTCGTATACACTCCCCCCTCCCCCACACTTACGAGTAAATCCTCTATTCGGACTGCTTCCGTCGTAATGTTGTTGTCGCTTGACGTTTCGATGACTCGTCCTCAAAAGCTGTGAATGACGGTTGAAAGACCTAACCCCCACACTCTCTTTCGCTCGCTCTCTCTCTCTCTCTCTCTCTCTCTCTCTCTCTCTCTCTCTCTCTCTCTCTCTCTCTCTCTCTCTCTCTCTCACTATCTATCTATCTTTTTCTCTGTCTCCTCCTTCTTCTGCTGTTTCCTCCAATAAATAACTGGCCTTGTGTTCATCCTGTTATTAATGGGAAGCGGGTTCGTCCAGTCCCGCTTCGGTTCGATTTTCCTGTTACTAAAGGTGTGCTGCATTGTTCAGACAGAGGTTTCGCTTAAACTCAGCGGCTTTGTTGACATTTCCAGGGGTAGTGCTTAGAAGTTACCAGTATAGTCTGTTCGCCTAGAAATTAGTCTACGAAAACAAACTACGGGGCTGTGCGTGACGAAGCGCAAGCCCGTCGCCCGCTTGTGTGCTGCGTCCCCCGAGCTGCTGCGGCAGGAGTGTGGCCTGCTACCGGCCGTGGGTTTTGTGTACACCGAGGCCGGATCCAAGATTCACCTGGCACAGATGGGTTGCGACCGAGGGCGCTAATAAGGTGATTGCCCTGGAAGCGGGCGGTGCGGCGGTAGAATTTACAGGGCAGTGTCCTCGTATAGTGGCGCCCAGGGTACGGACGCGTAGAGATTCTCGGACGATTTTGTTTGATGTCAGGCAGGCAGTGGGCTTTGCACGCTCAACGCAAACCTCGATCCAGGAGATATTGAAGCTTTCGTTTACGGGTCTTGGCCAAGTAGCCCCATACGGGAATCGCGTAGGTAACCATCGGCACCACATAGCTTGCCTAGGCGGCGGGTCATAGAGTTGCTGCAAACCAGCGGACGAAGTTGATATAGACGATGGGCGGTCTTGTACGCTATTTGCTCGGAGTGTGTACGCCAGGTATGTCAATTGTTGCAGCCGACTCGAGGAGACGCACAACGTTGTATGCAGATGTGTCGTAACTAACATCAAATGTTTCCGATGTAACTCGCCCAGTGATAGGTATAACGTGTGTGCCAACTACTTTCGCCGCGTCGTCTCCCGTTGGCCTCATTTCGCCTGGACAAGGAGACTTATCAAAACGGTTTGTCAAAAAAACAAACAAACAAAAAGACAATACAGACGCTATCAGTAATTTGCCGGTAATAGTCGGGTACAGCATGCGACGCAGCGCCTGTGTACGCGTGCGTGCAACCTTCGTCCGTCCAACCACTCCCTGTACTTCCCCGCTCTCGGTGTTATTGAGCTGAAACTACTTAATTGGGCCCTGACGTTTATGCAAATACAAGTGCCGCTACACTATACCTTTAAAGACATATAGGCCTATCGTGGGCTTAGGCTACAAGCAGAACGCACTAAGTCAGACAGACTACTGTGACTATTAGTCATTTCTCTTATACAGCAAGAAAGCATTAAGTCGAAATCAGCTGGAAAATAAAAATAAGTTTTTTTAATGTTGTAAATCAGACTAAGTCATAAAAAGGAGATTTTGTACAATAAAAAGCAGTAAGTCACTTAGTGCCTTCTTCTTGTAAAGTTGGTAAAAATTTTTAAATAAGTAGATTTTATAGTAAATTAGTTTTAAATTATTTGTTTATATTTTCCCTTAAAAATTTTTATTAATAATTGAAAAGAAAATTAAAAAACGAAAATACTTTGACTTGCAACACAGACAGTGTACAAATCAGCTTACCAAGACTGATCGGAATATGTTCAGGAAGAAGGCTCTAAATCAGGTGTCTATGACTTAATTTCAATTTATATGTTAAATTACAATTTAGTTTTTTTATTTTCGTAAGTTTAATTAATTCCTAACTTAATAAGGACAGTTTCAAAACAGATTGGGGTAGGTAATCTAGTACTAATGTGTGAATTATGATTACCATATGACTTTTAACCTTGATATCTCAAAATTTAATGTTTTGACTTAGTGCGTTCTGCTTGTAAGCCCACGATATATAATATATATATGTATAATAAGAGAAGACCTAGGTTGAGTTGGAGAGAAGGCATCAACCGGGCAATGAGAGACCGGGAATTGGAAGAAGAATCTTGGTTAGATCGAGACCAATGGAGACTAGGGCTCGGAAGACGTAGGATAACGTTATGAACCGATTTATATATAGTAGACTGTAATAAGAGAAGCCAAATATGTGCTTACGCTGACGATGCTGTGATGATAACACCCAGATCAAGACAAGATGTCACAATCACTAATTATTTTGTACTCTTCTAGTTTTTGAGCCGATTTCTTCATCTCCACTTGTCAGTCTTATTCTTGCTGTTCTAGTTACCTCTCTGATTCCTCTACCCGTCACCTGTAATTTACCTTTCATCGAGCTCGATAGTAACCATTTCACAGACGCGTATTAAGATTAACGCAAACCCGTTTTCTGTATTGTGTATCTTCGTCTCATTGCTTCTTTCCTGTTCTTGTATAAACATTTTGTTGAGACTATCGATCAATCGTGAAGCACTAGCACTCTTCTCTGCCATTACTCTCTTACAAATACTTCTCTTTCACAAACTTGTATACGTCAACTTGTTTTATTTTTTCATCTTCTTCTTCTTCTTCTTCTTCTTCTTCTTCTTCTTCAGCACTGCAGCCCAACGTCTTCCAACGCTAGTCTTCTCCGATGTCTCTGTCCATTGCCCTCTCAGTGTAACCCTTCACGTCCATTCTTCTTAGAACTTCCAGCACATCATCCAACTAGATCGGCCCCCCCTTTCTGCTTTCATAGACTTGGGCACTCAGGATTTTCTTTCGCATACGCTGATCATCCATCCGCTCTAGGTGTAGGCCATTGTATTCGTTGAGCCTCTACGGATTTTACAGTGTCCTCATACTTCAGTAGCTCATCTATCTCCTGGTTATTTTTTTATTTTCCATTCATCATCTTTAAGCGGGCCATAAAAACCACGTCTTACAATCTTTCTTTCAAACAACCTTCTTAGTGTTTCCTGTTCCTTTTTCGTCAGTGTCCACGTCTTGCGTCCATAAGTAACAACTGGATTGATAAGTGTCTTATATACTTTTTATTTTTGTGTCACGACTAATGAGTTTGGTTCTCAACAGTCTGCTGTTGGCATAATATGCCCTATTTCCTATTTGTATCTTATCATGTCTAGTCGTGTTTATGAACCCTTCATTACCTATCATGTAACCCAGGTATCTGAACTTACGAGATATAGTAACTTACGTATATTAACTGTATCAAATGAATTATCTTCTATGCGTAAGTTACATATTCTTTTTTTTTCATAGGTTATTAATATTTTGGCATTGTTGCTTTGTTTTGCTGTTACCATAATCTTTGACTTAACTGTGATTTATCTTCAGTTTCCTCAAATATTTCTCCCAAAGTCCTAGACTCGTTTGTACCAAATTGTTGCTGGAAGCGAATCAAGTTATCAGGGAAGGCACATTCTGATAATCTTACTAATCTTAATTTGTAGTGTCCTATATGTACTTCATGATTTTACTGCCAGTAGTTTTAGTGTAATGCTTTAAGGAAGGGTACAAAAATTTGTGGATCAGTGTTCGATTTGAACGTATGGCGGCCGAGAAAGAAAAGGAAACTCGAGGCTTTGCTGATAAATGAAGATATCGTGAGATACACCAAGAGTCTCAGAGATACACCAAGAGTCTCAGAACAGGTTGATTAAGGCGTGTGAACCAAATAGAGGGGAATGTTGGGTGGAGTGTTTTATGATAAAAAAAGAAGAGGAGGACCAAGAAAACAGTGACAGCAAGATATGGAAAACGGTCTTACAGGAAGCATAACATGGCCTATCCAGAAACGGAGAAAGGTAATACAGAAGTATACGAGGCTCAGTTGAAAAGTTCGCGGAGCGACAACTGTAGCTTAGCGATAAAACTACAATTTTTCGTGTGCTGCAAGATTTGTATTTTATGTGAACTCCTGTTAATTTCCCAATCTATATACCAATGTGTTCATTGCTTAGAAGCAGTTTAAAATTACGTGTCATGGGTGTTTTGAAAAACGGACAAAATCAAACATCGTGGTGTAATTCTTTGTTAAAAATTGTTTAGCGGCAACGGAAATTCAAAACGAAATTGTAAATGTGTCAGGAGATGCTGCGACTTCAAAACAACGATTTGTACGCACTTGAGTTTAAACGTGGTCGCACTGGACGTCCAAAAAATGCAACAGCTCCAGATGCGGCAGCCATCTTGCACAACGCTTTTTCACACCAAGTTCATGAGTTAAAGTGTGATGCATACGCTCATATGAGATGCCCATGATTTCAGCAACGCCATCAGCTCTTCAATCTGCGGTCTTCCAACTCCCTATGAAATTTTTTCACAATAATGCCATTTTTTGTTACACTTTTTGGACGTCCACTGCTGGGATAGTCTTCAGTGCTTGTGCGCCATGTTTAAACTCGAGTGTGCTTCTGAAGGCGCAGCATCTCCTAACACATTTACAATTTCGTTTTAATTTTCCATTGGAGCTAAAACATTTTTAAAAAAAATTCATCACAACACGAGGTTTGATTTTCCACATTTTAAAAACAGCGTGACAGAAAAATTTCAAACAGCTGGTAAAAAGTGACAGATAATAACGGGTAATAAACTGACAGATATATCTGGAGATTAACAGGTGTTCACGCGAAACATACGTCTTGCAGCACACGAAAGATTGTAGTTCTAGCACTCAGCTATACAAATGTCACTCCGCGAACTTTTCAACTGACCCTCGTAGATGATAGACGATACTAAAAGGACTATTTAGGGGGAGAACAGATGCGCGGAGGTATATTGCTACATCGTTTGAAGAATCTAGAACTATAGGATAGGCGATTGCCACACCGACCAAGCAGGTAGAGAAACAGTTAGTTGTAAGGGAAGATCTTAAGTAAACTGCCACACGACGACCTCGCAGGACTGATGGTATGTGTTGTTTGCGTTATACTACCGTTACGTGCCGTTCATAACAGTTATCACCTGATTTAGTTTTAGATACTAAAATAACTTCATCCTGCTAAAACACTCCTCTCGGTTTAATGCCTCACATGCATTTTCAGAAAGTAAGCATCAAAAGCTGATAGTGGCACCTCTTCGTTCCACGCCACGCGAAATCTTAAACAAACAAAAATATCGGTATGGAGAACCATACATGACTTCCATATTCTAAGATTTGTATTTAAAATCATTTTCAGCCAAACAGCCAGGCTGTGTCTTACCTGCCTTTTTATTGCTGTATTAAATGAAAAATATTATATTACATTAAAATGAAAAAATTATAATTTTATTGCCTGGCAACAAAATTATTTTATTTTTAACAATTACCATTGTTTCAAAAAGTTTAAATAAATTTTCAAGTACTTTACTCTTGTTAAAACGTAAAAGGTTGAAGGTAAACTACCCCTTCCCCTTAACCGATCTTCACCAAAATCGAAAGTCATTGAGACCTCTACAATTCAGGGACGTATGCAAAAAATTATTTGATTCTGTTTGAATTTGCGGCTGTTATCGTTTGCCATAGAAAATACGCTTGATAAAAAAACGTTGCAGGTAAACTACCCCTTCCCCTTAACCGATCTTCACCAAAAACAATAGGTCTTGAGTACTCTACAAATCAGGGCTGTATGCAAAACATTATTTGATTCTGTTTGAATTTGCGGCTGTTATCGTTTGCCATAGAAAATAAAACGTAAAAGGTTGCAGGTAAACTACCCCTTCCCCTTAACCGATCTTCACCAAAAACAATAGGTCTTGAGTACTCTACAAATCAGGACTGTATGCAAAACATTATTTGATTCTGCTTGAATTTGCGGCTGTTATCGTTTGCCATATAAAATACCCTTGTTAAAAAAACGTTGCAGGTAAACTACCCCTTTCCCTCAACCGATCTTCACCAAAAACAATAGGTCTTGAGAAATCTACAATTCAGGGCTGTATGCGAAACATTATTTGATTCTGTTTGAATTTGCGGCTGAAATCGTTTGCCAAAAAAAAAAACAATTTCCCTTGATAAAAAAAACCGTTGCAGGTAAACTACCCCTTCCCCTCAACCGATCTTCACCAAAAACAATAGGTCGCGAGTACTCTACAAATCAGGGCTGTATGCAAAAAATTATTTGATTCTGTTTGAATTTGCGGCAGTTGTCGTTTGCCATAGAAAATACGCATGATAAAAAACGTTGCTGGTAAACTACCCCTTCCCCTCAACCGATCTTCACCAAAAACAATAGGTCTTGAGTACTCTACAAATCAGGGCTGTATGCAGAAAATTATTTGATTCTGTTTGAATTTGCGGCTGTTATCGTTTGCCATAGAAAATACCCTTGTTAAAAAAACGTTGTAGGTAAACTACCCCTTTCCCTTAACCGATCTTCACCAAAAACAAAAAGTATTGAGAACTCTACAATTTAGGGCTGTATGCAAATAATCTTTTCATTCTGTTTGAATTTGCGGCTGTTATCGTTTGCCATAGGAAATACCCTTGTTAAAACATAAAACGTTACAGGTAAACTACCCCTTTCCCTTAACCGATCTTCACCAAAAACAATAGGTCTTGAGAACTCTACAATTCAGGGCTGTATGCGAAACATTATTTGATTCTGTTTGAATTTGCGGCTGTTATCGTTTGCCAAACAAACAAAATTTCCCTTGCTAAAAAAAAACCGTTGCAGGTAAACTACCCCTTTCCCTCAACCGATCTTCACCAAAAACAATAGGTCGCGAGAACTCTGCAAAACCGGGCTGTATGCAAAAAATTATTTGATTCTGTTTGAATTTGCGGCAGTTATCGTTTGCCATAGAAAAAAAATCTACAGACAGACAGACAGACAGACAGACACACAGACACACAGACACACAGACACTTTTCGGAAAACGACTTTTTTTCATGTTTTGAGTGTAGTAGAATCAGAATCTGCAATAATCTCGAACACGATTTTTTTTGCCATCACCATACTTCCATTCCTTAAGGAATATGGAAGTAAAATTAGCCTTTTAAACTGCGAAGTATTTGAAAAGGTCATTGCTGCTTATGTATTAAGTTTTGCACTACGTTTAAGATTGTAAGGGTGTTTAATTAAAGTATAAGTATTATTGAAAATATTTTTCAATAACTTGAACACAAACAAAGTCATTCTAAGTAATATTCTTGAAAAAATATAGTAATGAATATTAAACACAGTGGCGTAACTAGGATCTGTTCCTGGTTAGGGGAGGGGATAACGCTAGCTTCAAGATTTGTTACCTTCATTTTTCTCACAGAAAATGAGAAATTCAGGATTTTTACCATATAATTTTATAAATATAATTAATTTCTGTACGTACACACAAAGTATTAATTTTCGTGTCCAAAAGTCAGTAAAGTCGATTAATTATTTTATAAATTATTCAAATGTTTAAAAACGTTCAACCTGACGTTTGATAGACACGAAAAAATGTTCAATCCAACAAAAACTAAAACACATTGTCAGAATTTAGTATTTAATTTGTTTGGTACATTGAACATTTTTTGCAGATATGATTACAAATGACGTTTTTAACAAAATATTCTTACCAATTTATTTACCAATGTTCTTTTTACCAAAATACAACAAATGTCCATCGTTACTTATCAAACAACGTGGAGTGTTGCTTTATGTGGTGCAGAGACATGGACACTGAAGAAAGAGGATGAAAAAAGATTAGAAGCATTTGAGATGTGGGTTTGGCGAGCAATGGAAAAAGTGAGATAGGTTGATAAAGTAAGGAATGATGAAGTTTAAGAACAATAGGGGAAGAGAGAAGAATCCTGAAGGTAATAGAAAATAGGAAAAGGAATTGGTTAGGTCATTGTTTAAGAAGAAACTGCTTGCTTACAACTGTCTTGGAGGGTGTCATAGAAGGAGAAAAAAGATGAGGGCGTAGATTAATAGATAGCATTAAAATCAGAGGGTGTTACGAAGAAACGAAAAGACTGGGATGCGATAGGAGAGCTTGGAGAGCTTTTTACCATTTGAAGAAATTGTACACTGGGAAAGCAAATAAAACAACTATCGGATATTTTTCTAGACACTAAAATGGTGTGGTAAATCACCTTCACCCGAAACGGTGGCCGAGACTCGTCTTGATTTGTAGTAACGGATCGTCTTGAGCTGTACCGCACTAAAGTCGTTCACTATTTCGGGGTAGTCTCGTAGTAATGTCAAGGTCACATCAAAGACATTGACCAGCGCGAGCTACAGGAGGTCAGTTTGTGTTTGGGTTTGTTTGACGTCGTGAGTACGCGGTGTCACCAAGGACACGGTACTCTACATAGAGGCCAGTCACCACACCGCTCGCGCGTCGGCCAAAACCAATTTCACACCCGTTATTGAGCACAAGAACCGATTTCATTACGCCGTAATTATTTTTGGTTTTCACTTTTCACACACAACGGTCACCTTTTTTCTTCTTCTACGGCCGACTGGAAAAATTATCTTAGTAATCTTTCCTTTGTTCATCGTCAGCGTCTCTGAGGTCCCCCGCTTATTCGCCTTCTTTATTCTCGACGTGTTATAACAACGTTTTTATCTTATTCTCTTCTCTTCCTCTTGAGTGTGAATTCCATCCGACTAGAAATTTTTTTTGTAATGGGAGGCAGTCTGCTGAAACGTTGAATCCTTTGTCTCTGTCGTACTAAAGAGACTGTCGTTCTAGAATAGATACTGTAGAGTTTTCCGAGCAAAAACTGAACTTAATCTTTACGTTCTCTGTTTCATTCTTCGTTTCTCCGATATTTTCTATCCTCAACATTCATTTCTCCAGTGGCGTAAGCCTATCTAGAATTTAGCTATGGGAGGAGTCCGGTGTCGGATCGGCTTCGTACAAAACAAAATCAGGTTAAGTCTGATCAACATTACAACCTTTGAAGTGCTTGAAAAAAGGCGTGATAAACCTGAAACCAGTCCCATTAAAGTAAACGGTAATAACGTAATAAAAATACGCGTTATTGAAACGTTGTTACAAGATACTTATTGACTGGATTAATTTTCCTATATTTCGTACTTCAAACATATACCTTAATGATGTGTAATAAACCTGTTTGTATATTTTAAAAGAGCTACTACTATATTAACGTACAGAGCTGAAACAATAAAATAACAGCCTAATAGTTAAGAGATTAACAAAATTCGTTAAGGTTTCGACCCTCTGGCGGGGAGGGGGTCCGGTCCCGTTCGCCCCCCCCTAAATACTTCCCTGCATTTCTCTACTCTTTTGTGTTGCTAATTAAGTTGCTTCCATTTAATCAGAAAAGTTCCAGACTCTCTATATGTGAATTGTCAGCTCAAAGAGGATATGGGTGATTGGTTTACCCAGGATTTTCCTCGGAAAAATGCAGTAGGCTCCGACTAGACATTCGTCAACTTGACATAAACAAACCTAGCAGGTAAACACCCTTGTTACGCGTTAGCCAGCAAATAATCAGCCGAGTCACCACCCCTTGTCACAGTACTTTTCCATTGCTGTCTGGTAACTTTCCATCATGACTTGGTACTTTTCCAACCACTAAGTATCAGACTGTTACCAACCTTTATGTTCTACATTTCTCTCTTCCTTAATATGTGGTAAATATGTCTTCATTATCAAATTTCACCTTTGAATTAATTAAACTATTTAAATCCTATTTTCTTTCCTCTCCCGGATTGTAGATAAGATATATACAGGGGTGAAGGTTTCTAGGTTTGTTGTTGTGTTCCATCTGAAGATGAGCCGAGAGGCTTGAAAGCTCTTATGGACGGTATAAATGCGTGTTAATGGTTGCAATACAAGTTTAGTGAAAATCAATTCAGTCACTAAGCATGTTGTAAACAATGTTTCAATAACGCGAATTTTTATTGTGTTATTACGATTTACTGTAAAGGGACTGATTTCAGAGAGTTAACACATGTTTTTTTTTAACCACTTTAAAGATAGTAATGTTTATTAGTATTGATCTGTTTTTCCTTTTGTATGAAGCTGATTCGACCGGATCCCCCCCCTCCAAGGCCAAATTCTAGATATGTCGCTGTTCTTAAGGGACAGTTTTGGAACAAGTCTCTGAGTTTAATTATCTAGGTTGTGTTATCAGTTTTGAGAATGAAACAGGACGAGATGTCACTATGAAATTATCGAAGTGTCAGACGATGTGTGGTGCATCATACATAGAAATAGAATAAAGCAAGGAAAGAAACAAGGGTAAAATTTTTATAAAACAATGGCAGTGACTGTGATAATGTAGGGGTGCGAATCGGGGGTGCCTACAAGAAAGACAAGGAAGATTACAAACCAAATTTATAGTTCAGAAATGAGTATTCAGATAGAAAAATAAGGTTGTTACAAGACGAAATCGTTTGCATATTGTCTAACTGAGGTCGTCGTCGGATGGTACAGTGGAAAACAAAATACAAGCCACCAATTTAGTCACTAATCACCAGCTTTATCACAATTATAACAGTTTGTAATCAACAAATTATTCAGCAAGATTATACTCGTACAATAATTCAAGTTAATCTGTCCACACAAATAATAATGTCAACTATAAAGAATTCCGCGCTATAATCACTTACTACTAACACACCACTTGCGACCACTGTGTACTAGTAAATCGTCCGACATAACACTGAACTCTAAGCACCAGGTATGGACTATTTATAGTCTGCAGGATTCCATAATATGCGTCTTTAACAAACACGTGACAATTCTAGATAATACTTCAGCGCGGCCTTGACAGAAACACACACCGTTGGGCTAGTGAAGAAGCTTCTAGAACGACACCATCGAACGCACGAGACGTTCCGCATTACGTAATACTGCCTCGTCACGTACGCATTACAGCTGCGGGAATAGAGTAGAACAACGTTCTCCAATGTACCAGAACGTTCCGCAGTACGTAACAATATTGAGGAGATTAGGAATGAGTCACAATTATTCTCCATAAACGACACAATTCAGAAATATCACCT
The DNA here is from genome assembly GCA_034769895.1 of Magicicada septendecula. Taxonomy (NCBI): domain Eukaryota; kingdom Metazoa; phylum Arthropoda; class Insecta; order Hemiptera; family Cicadidae; genus Magicicada; species Magicicada septendecula. The sequence continues at coordinate 373,096,261 of CM068374.1, read as the reverse complement.
GAAATGGTCGCAACATCTGGACAGAATAGAGGATAGACGGCTAACTAAAGTAGCTTATACCCTTTGGAACAAGGAATGTAGGAAGACGAATAGCAAAATGGCGAGATATACTGTGATGACGGAACAGGCAAAGTGTGTACTCTATGAGGTGAAGAAGAAGAAGAACGGTAAACACGAACAAGTACTGGAACGGCACAAGAAGTGTTTTTAATAACTATGTATTCGATTCGAACGCACACACCAAGCAGTCAAACGTGGTGTACACCGAGTTTCAAGTATTCACTTCTTTTTGCACGATTTTCTCTCTCCTTGGTCAGACGTTATATCCGCATGCAAAAAAAAAAAAAAAAAATACGCGGACACTTTTTATCGATAGATCGAGGTCTTTCTGTATCGATACCACCATCAGGCCGTGACACCGAAAGGACTCCGTTAAGCTAAGGACAAACATAAGATTCCTATCAGAACACATCCGTTCCAATACGTTCACTATGAGACCGGTCTCAGTTTTAGAAGTGCCCTGTTTCGGTGTGTATTCATTTTCACACTTTTACTTACACTCTGATGTCGCTAACGGAGTACCAGCATCATCAGTCAACGAGTGCATTCAATGCTGACAAACTAAAGTTCCGCTTACAATTTAATTCAAAAAGTTATTACTTTTATCTTCATAACGAGACAAATACGTTAAAGCCCACTGAAGACGTTTCCACTTGTGATCTTCTGTTAGTAAGGGCTCTTTCACACGGTAAACCACTCTGCGGCAGACGTCTGCCATAGTAGGCTCACGCGAGCTTGCTCGCGGCACACTGCGCCTGTCTGCCTCGCACCAAACGGTCCAGCCTCAATTTAGTCAGTGGAGAGTAAATATTCTAATTCAGCATATTTTTTTAAATTGCTTTTTTATAAAGTATTTCAAAATTGTGACTGAACGTGAAGAAGTAGTTGCAATATTGTCTCTAGCATTATTTAAAATAGAAAAAGAAGAAAGAAGGAACAGGAAAATGTTGACTGACCCACTAATAAACGACAGACTTACCACTAGTAGTTTTGCACTGTTGTATCACGAACTGAGAAATGACGATGAAACGTTTTTTAATTATTTTCGTACGTCGATTCTTCTTTCGATGAATTGTATAGTTTGTTGGAGAATTGCGTTCAAAAACAGAACACCAACATGAGGAATTCCGTTGCAACAGTTGAAAAGTTAGCGGTTACATTAAAAAATGTATACAGTTTAAATCTACAGTACACATTGTTTTTTATTCAATTTGTATTTTTAATAGTAAAATTTTTAAGTACAAGTAATAAGACAGTTGCAGTGACTGTTTACTTATCTAATGCAATTTTGTTTTTTCTTGACATTTCTTCGTAATCTTCACAGGCAATTAAAAATATTTCGTTCCAGGATTGTTTTTTTCTTATTTTATTACTATTATCTTTTGAAGAACAATCCCATATACTGGACGATTGCGAATTTCTTCAGTAAAGGATTCGACATCGAAAGTATTAATGACTTTTTCCATTCGGAAGAGGCAGACGTCTGCCTCGTGTGAAACGGTTCTAAGGATTTGGACTTGCTAACTAGCAACTAGCCTGCCCGACGAGTTGAATTCAACTGTTGGGAAGAGAACGAGCTGGCAGACGTCTGCCTCTTGTCTCACTCGCACGCTCGTTGTGAAAAGCTACTACGCATTACATCAATGGGATTTCAGTCCCCAGCAGACGTCTGCCTCGTGTGTAAGGGCTCTAAACGAGACACTCATGCCGACGCTTAGTGCACATGTCGAAATTTCGTTCATTGTGGCAGCGTATGTCAGCACTGGCCTGGTAAGTGTTTTATAGATTTTGCATTTCGTGATTATAGATTTAAATTAAATATACAATTACGACTACATGTGTATTAACGAGGGCAGTGTAAACATGAGATAGCCTGTGAGATCAGAGAGTTTGTGGTCGATGGCGAGATCAACACCGCGGCGTCACTGTTGACTGGTTACTCCACAACTTCACTGCCTTCTAGATTGCACGCAAACATACCAGCGTGTTTCTCGCTTTTGCAGATTTTTTGTTGTCGGATTTATATAACAATGGATCAGTTGTTATTGCGCATAAACAAATAATAATGTAAGCAAACTAACGTAGCGTATTGTTGTTAAGTAATATTTACATTTGTTGCACGTATGCGGTTTATTTATGACGTTTTTATTGTTTAAAAAAGAGCGATTTTTTATGATTAATTTTCACTCAATTATACCGCAGCATTACAACGCACAACTTACAGCTCACCTAATTGCAAGCTACAGCCAGTTCATAATCTCTCTGTCTATCCCCCCTCTCCCTGTCATTCTCTCTTTATCACTCTCTCTCTCTCTCTCTTTCTGCCCTTCCCTTTTTTCCACTCACTTTCTCTCTCTCTTTTCCTGTCTCCTTTAGTGTTTCTCTACTTCACTCTTTCTCACTTTCTTAGTTGCCTTATCACAGTCATTTATATTGTAACTGCCAGCTGTACTTATCTCGAACACTTCTCTGCATCACTCTCCTACTTGTTTGTTTGTTCCCAACTATCTCTCGGGCATAGTTCACACACCCACATTCATTTCATTCATCGACACGATGGATTTCTTTTATTGTAACAGCTATTAATTACATCCGTGTAAAGTGATACACGCTAAAGTATGCGATGATCTTGATAGACCCCTTTAGCACAATAGGTGGTAGGAAACGTATACGCAGTCGAATCTCAAACTCGCGGCGACTCGGCTGTCTGGTCACAGTTCAACACTCGTTCTTATTAGAACAATTATTTCTTCTTTGCCTGTCTCGGCAGATTCGAGCATAACTTATTCTCTGTATATGTCTAAGGTGTAATTGGTGTGTGTGTGTGTGGGCGCGCTCGCGTGCGTGCTTAAATTTTACGTTTAAAGTGTTTGGGACCCCCTTGGAATTGAGGTAAAACATATTTGTTTGTCTTTCTCTGTGCGTCTCCCTATCTCTCTCTCTCTCTCTCTCTCTTCCTCCGCCTTTCGGATTCGCTACTCTCACATTATTCATCTTTTCATTCTACTCACTTCTATCTTGAACTTTTCCTCCTCCTTTCCACAGCCTTTTTTTTTCTTCTTTTTGTTCCTCCTCTTTGGTAGAAGGCATTGTTTTAGTGAATGCTGAGTACCATCATTAGGAGAGACTCGTTCATTCGATAAGTTACCTACATCTGATTGTCAGACACATCAACAGAATAACATTACATGCGTGCTTTTAATATCTCATATACATTCTCTGTCTGTCTCTGTCTCTCTCCCCCTCCCCCTCTCTCTCCGCCTTCTCTGTCTCTCAGGCTCTTAAACAATTGATGAGTGTCCAATCGCTGATACGATTTTCTGTAAAGTACGTTACTCTGTATAATTAAAGCTTACACGACAAGACAGAGGCGATATAGCTGGAATTAGACTACGCCTCGTCCGAAACACGGTTTGTCTACTACGGCGTGAAGCAATAAGGAAGAGGAACCACTCACTAAACAGACAACGATTGTTTATAAGCCAGATTACATTTTTTACGCGGCAAGAAATTCAATGTATGCCACGAGTAGCGAGCGACTGGAGATACTAGCAAACCGTGGGATCGCTCCCATAAGTCGTTTGGGTCGCAATGTCTACTTTTTGAAGCGCTGTGTGATTAGATGCGGAATCCCCCGAACTGCTCTCACGATACTGCGTGAGACGCAAGTTCGTGCCCCCGGTGATTGCGATCAGATTTTCGTGTCGAATAACGTGTCTCCACGTCATTACGCTCGAGTGAAATTTTTTTAAAATGTCTTCTTCTTCTCCTCTTCAAGGATTAGGTTTTATAAATCTGTTCCGGCACCGTCTCTTCTACCAATGGCTTTATAGTTCAGTGTCGCTTTCGGCAATCGATTCTCTGTCATCCTTTGAACATGACCCCATCATTGTCTTCTGTAAATTGCAATAATTTCATTTATGTCCTTTACTTCGAGTTCTCCTCTGATATCTTCATTCCTTATTCAGTTTTGCAGTGTATAATTTAAAGTAGGCCTACTTCGAAGAAACTGCATTTCAGCAGTCTGAATCTTGCCGATTTCCTTTTTTGTCATGACCCATGCCTCACTCGCATATGTCAATGTAGGTATTGCAATTGTCTTATAAAATTTAATCCTTGTGGTGTGTCTTGTTTTATTTCTAAGAGTTCTATGAATTGTACCACAAATTTTAGTTTATAAAATTTAGTTCTCCAAAATACGTTCTCCAACTCCGTACACAAAAAACCCTCCTGAGCATTTACATCCTAAAAGTTTAACAGACTGCTCGTTGTTCCGACGTAAGGAATATAATGTGCGGCAGCGTAGTAAGACAATCGGTCTGATTAGAAACCGCGCCGTGTACATTGAACCCTGCCTACTTTTGTACCTGTACACAGTAAACAAATTGTTGTCGAGTCATTGTAATGCCATTGTTGCGGCTATAACTGCGCAACGGTTCCGTCTGGTATCTCTCGGCTTACGAAACTTTGGTTCCGGATAGGAAACCCCACAGTAACTACCATCTTCTTACTTCGGGTTTTACGGAACCCCATTCTAAGGACGCGTATAGGCTACTTTCCGTTCTATCGGTCCTCGCGTAATTTTAATTGTAATACATTTCTCGTGAATATCAGAGCTGAATATTTTTTTTCAAATGTGATATCATCAGTTCAGACTACAGAGTCGTCAGCTGTGTTAATCATCTACATCGACTAATGATTCAGGAGACTTCATTACTGCGCTCTGGAGATGACTATCGCAGATGTAATAATTTTTCTTATTCAGCTGACACCGACTGTGAATGTGGTGTCTACTTCCATCGTCATTTGCATTAACCTCCTAAGATTTGCTGAAATACACGATCTCTAGCTTTATATTAACAAAGGCTTGTTGAAAGTCTAGTAATGCTTCATTCCTAGTTCATAATACTTTTGCAAACTGTTAATACTTTTCTCATTCTAAATATTTCACCCACTGTAGAACCTCTTTGCCTGACTCCGATAGATAACTTCCTCCAACATTCCACTCAACTTTCTTATTATTGTTAAAGATAACACTTCGGGTACTGTATTTAATTATTCTATTTTCTCAACACTTCTTACAGACTAATGCATTTTAACTTTTATAAATACGTATTACCACTCCAGTCTGGCATTATTTCTGTCCTTCAGATCTGAATTGTTTGATCAGGCACTTTTACTTCAGCTGTTCTCTTCAGGTTTTAATCATTTGGTTACCATCTTGTCCGGACCCGCTACCCTTCCTTGTTTAATCAAAAATCAGAACATTGAGAAAGGAGTAAAAAGAAAAGATGTAAACATATAAAACGCAAACGGAAATAGTTCGGACATGTTCACGGACAAAATGAGAAATCTAATTTGAAGAAGCGAGAGAAATGGGAGGCGCAAAGAAAGAGTCTTAAAGGAATACCAAAGAGGGGATGGGACGATCAGACCTGATGGAGTGATGTGGAAAATTGAGAGATTCGAAGGAGTTGACAAAGATGGTTGAAGAGCCAAAACCGTGTGAGATTTGCGATGGGGGAGTGTAGAGTGGGAGTGAAATGTCTCATAATTTTCATTCGTAAGTCCTAGTGAGTCAGAAAGGCTACAAGGAGCAGCTGTAACTGTGAAACTAGTGTGAATCTGTCGTAAATGGTGTTGTGTTTACTTGGAACCAACGTTGGGAGACTAATAATATAGCAGCATTTGCGTGTATGTTTGAAATATGAAATACAGGAAAAGCAATTCATTGACACCGGAAGAAGTTGTTAATGAAATGGCCAAAAAATCAAGGCGAATTAAACTCTAAAACATTTTCAAACGGCGTATCTTTTTTGGCGTATAAAACGTTCTTGGTTTATCTTTTTATTTTAATTAAAACTGTAGTTATCGTGTTTTTAAATATAAAATGTCAATAAGTAATCTTGTAAACAATGTTTCGATAGCGCGTGTTTTTGTTGTCTTATTACCGTTTACTTTAACGGGACTAATTTCAGGATGTTATTACACGTTTTTCAGCCATTTTGAAGATTATGATATTTATTATTCTTAATATGTTTTTCTTTTATATGAAGCCGGCACGACCTCACCCCTCACCCCTCACCCCCCACCCGAGACTAAATTCTAGACAGACAGGAAGGGGAATCGACGGAGTCGACATAGGAACAGGGAGAGTACAAAAAGAGTATAGGAAGAGGTTTGCATCGATTGTATCGGTCGGCATTAAGAGAATCTATCACCGACCCATCCAGATTTTGTATTCATGTATGTACCACTTGACTCTAACCACATAACCGTATCGTCGGATTCGACGCTGAAATACTTTTCAAAAAATTTTCTTCGACCAGCGGAAACGGAGATTCTGCTCGTAAGCAAAGTAAACCTTGGTTTTGATTGACAGTAAACGTACCCGTCTGACATTGTAGTCCGTCACTGGTAGGCAGTTTGTTGTGTCGTTGTAACTAACTGTCACTGCTAATGGTGTTCCGTCCACTCAAGGCTGTTCTATACGCTCACTATCTTGTGTTTATATTCTGCAGGAAATTAATACAGTGCGCGTTTGTTTACCGTCAGTAAACGCGTATTAATTTCTAATGCGTGTCAAAACACTGTAGTCGCTGTTCTGTGAAATCTTGACGAGGCGTTTCGTTTGCAGCGTCGCTCCCTGATTCAGTAACGCGAATTGATAACGGTTTAATAACCAAAACCCTTAACACGACAATTCATGACATAATACAAATAGGAAATAACCAGCTGTAGCTAGATCAAGGCAACGGATGGTTGAAGTGTATAAGGAGCTGAATCAAAAATCCGCTGAAATGGGACTAAATGTAAATATCAGCAAAACTAAATACACGCTAATTTCTGCATCAGAAAGGAGAAGAAATCTGTATAATTTATGTATAGAGGATAATTAATTTGATGGAGTTAATAAGTTCAGGTACCTGGGTAACACGATAGATAATGAAGGGTCCGTAAACACGACGGTACATGACAGGATACAAATAGGAAATAGGGAATATTATGCCAACAGCAGATTATTGAGAAGAAAACTCATTAGTCGTATCACAGAAATAAAAATATACAAGACACTTGTCAGACCGGCTGTTATTTATGGAGTCGAGACATGGGCACTGCTAAAAAAAGGAACAAGAAACACTAAGAAGGTCTGAAAGAAAAATCCTACGATGTGTTCATGGCCCGGTTAAAGACGATGACGAATGGAGAATCAGAAATAATCAGGAGATAGATGAGCTGTTGAATCACGTAATTGTAAGATTCGTAAAGGCTCAACGAATACAATGGTTAGGTCACCTTGAGCGGATGGATGCCAAAGAAAATTCTGAGGGCGCAGGTCTATAAAAGCAGAAATAGGGACCGACCTACGATAAGATGGTTGGATGATGTGCTAGAAGATCTCAGAAGAATGAATGTGAGGGATTACACTGAGGTAGCAATGGACAGGAGACTTTGGAGAAGATTGAGGTTGAGGGCTCACTTTGGGCTTTAGTGCTAAACAAGAAGAACCAAACCATTAGACAGGTTTGTACAACCTGCAGTAGAACAACCACTAAGGGTTTTTTTTACAACGGTTATTAAGTAACCTCTGAGAAAAATTCAATTCGTATTAATTAAACATACAGCTGAATGTATTGACCGATTTCAGTTAAGCCTTTTTAGATATTTTGAAATAAACAGTTTTGAGTCCGCCTAATTGGATTCGCTTATCTTTGAGAGCGATTTAGCTGCCGTATCATGTTTCCTGAAATTAAAAAAAAAACCTGTTCCAATAAATCTTACAAATCAAATTTACGATATTGGGATAAAGATTTTGTAAATGAAAAACAAGAGGGCAGTGACCCCGAGCGGCCACAATTCGAAAACGTCGAAAACACAGGCCAAATACTGTACAAGATTCTATGGACAGTGTTTGTCTGAAATAATTTAATACAAACGTTATAGTATACGTAACGACAGGACGTGTATTTTATGCCGAAACGGAAAGCTGTATCTTCGTGTGAATTATCCTAACGTCAATTTACCTTTAGACACCAGTGGCGTATCTAGAATTTGGCTTGGGGGTTCGGGGTCGAGTCGTCTTCATATAAAACGTTTGAGAACATCCTGAAATCACTCGCATTAAAGTAAATGATAATAACACAATAAAAATGCGCGTTATTGAAACATTGTTAAAAGATAACTTATTGACTGAATTGATTTTCCTATATTTCATATTTCAAACGTGTATACTCTAATGCTGTGTAATAAACCTGTTTGCATATTTAAAAAAAGATTTACTACTATATTAGCGTTTACAGCTGAAAAAAAAAAACAGCCTAAAAACTAAGGGATTAACAAAAACGCTCCTGATAGACACCTTAACCGAAAATCTGGAGAGCTTAGTATGGTTTCAAAACACTTTGACTTCCTCAACAACTCGAATATCCTATAATAAACCTGAATTAAAATACTCTAAGCGATATATTTACTTAATGAATCGTAATTTTTTAAGTTGACCACAATTCTCACTGAAAAAAAAGTTTCAAAATTTAGAAGAGAATTTGCTAAAATGGATCATACAGTTAATTCACGGAATCGATTTGACAGCAAATTACAATAATATGCAGGTAGCGCATAGGATTTTTCTTAAGAACAGCTGCAAAAGCATCACGATCCTTAAGTAAATTGGTTTAAAACTGTTCAATATTGTCAATATATCAGAAAAGACTTTGAAATTGATGTTCACTTTCGACTGAATACACAGTACCGGATCATTAGATTTAGAAAGTATTATCGACTGTTTTCTCTCTCGACATGAACCACCATTTACTTTAAAACCATTGTACATTTCCACTTTGATATAAATTTCAAGTCATTTCCAGTTTTCTTGTGGTCAACTTCAACTACTGCTACCAAACACCTTGTTATTATTATTATTATTATTATTCCGGATGTACAATGTTTACACATTTTCCGGAAGCAAAGATTACAGAAGTTGAATTCTCATCTTCCACTGCTCCTTGTCTATCCAAAGATCTCCTTCAATTTCTCGTTCCCTCAATATAGTCTGAATTTCGTCTATCCAGGTGATAGGTGGTCTTCCTCTTTTCCTTCTTCCTGGTGTGGTCCATTCCATAACTCTCCTTGGCAATCTTTCCTGTGCCATTCTTTCCGTGTGTCCATACTATTGTAATTTTTTTGTTTGGATAAAATCAACAATTGAGTTTTTCACATTCATTCTGTCATTAATGACTTCATTTCTAATTTTCTCACGTCTGGATACTCTTGCCGAACGTCTCCAAGAGTCCATCTCTGCTGTCATTAATTTTGTTCTTGTGTATTTGTTAGTAGTCCAAACTTCTGAGTCGTAAGTCATGATACTTCTAACAATGGTTTTAAATATTTTGGTTTTAGTTTCTGCTGTAATTTGCTTATCCCACAGGATTCCATTTAATGTAGATATAGCCATCTTTCCCAAATTAATTCTGGATTGTATTTCTTTGTCTTGTCCCGCTGGCCGTAATTTCCACCCCTAAATACTTAACTTGTATTCCTCTGTATAGTGAAATCTTCCCCATGTCTTCCTCCAATATCATGCGTTGGTCAAGGTCATCTATTGCCATGTATTTTGTTTTATTCATATTCACCTTTAGTCTCCATTTCTGATATTCCTGTGTCAATTTTCTAGTCATGTGCTCTATGCATTCAAAATCTTGAGCCAAAAGTAATTGGTCATCAGCAAACTGTAATGAATGAACTGTATCACCCATCAAGTGGAATTCCCATGTTCCTGCACACTTTTTTCCAAGCCTCTACTGCTTTCTCCGTATAAATTTTGAAAAGCGTGGGTGATAGATAACATCCCTGGCGTAACTTAAGGGTCACTTGAAACCGTGGTGACAAATTCTTTTCTATTTTCATTCTCGATATTGAATTGTTATAGTAATTTTGTATAGCTTTATGATAATGGGCTTGATACTAGTTGATCTTAAAGCTGTCCACAGATTGGCTAACGGTACATTGTTGTAGGCTTTTTCAATGTCAATAAAAACTAAATGAAGAGGTTGTGATCGAACTTGTTTTTACTTGTTCCGTTAATATTATTTGTTTATAAATAGTAAATTCCCTGAGCTGCAGAACTCGCTGCTCGCCATTTTGAACGAAATACGTAACTTATTAGATAAAATCAAATTATACATTTTGTTTTTTTAAGCTGTGAGTAAAGTTCTTCGTATGTGCGATTCTTCGCGTTAGCCGAGAAACACAATGAGGAAGTGGCCTTAAGTCCAACACCCGAATGCCAATTTTAACCCCTCTCGTCTATCCCACTGGTATTACTAGTGCGAGTGTCAGTTGAAAAGTTCGCGGAGCGACATCTATAGGTTAGCAGTAGAACTCAAATTTTTCCTGTGTTGTAGGATTCATATTTCGTGTAAACAGCTGTCAATTCCTAAATCTATCCTGTCAATGTCTTCATTGTTTACCAGCTGTTCGAAATTTACGTGCCACGCGTGTTTTGAAAGATGGAAACATCTTACTGTGTACAAAGTGTTTGTTGAAAAACATCTAGCGACAATTGAATTTCTCAACGAAATGGTAAATGTGTCGCGAGATGTTACGCTTTCAAAACAATAATTTGTAAGTGGCCACTTGAGTTTAAACGTGGTTGTGCGGGCATTGAAAATGATGATTCCCTCAGTGGATGCCAAAAAGTGCAACAACTCCAGATATCAATTACAAAAATTTCATACACGGTGTTGGAAGACAAACGATGTTGAGTGGATTACATTTCTGAGATCATAGGCATCTCACGTGAGCGTGTGTATCATACTCGTATTTTAACAAAAACGTTCTATGACAAAACTTTGTGCAAGGTGGTTGCCGCATTTGGAGTTGCCGCATTTGGAGTTGTTGCACTTTTGAGCGTCCATTGCGGGGATCACCTTGAGTGCTCGTATGGTCACGTTTAAAATCGAGTGCCCATTAACAAGCTATTTTTTCTGAAGGCGCAGAATCTAACGCACCTTCATTAAGTGCCCATTAACAAGCCATTGTTTCTGAAGGCGCAGCATCTAACGCACCTTCATTAAGTGTCCATTAAGAAGCCATTGTTTCTGAAGGCGCAGCATCTAACGCACCTTCATTAAGTGCCCATTAAAAAGCCACTGTTTCTGCAGGGCAGCGTCTAACGCACCTTCATTAAGTGCCCATTAACAAGCCATTGTGTCTGAAGGCGCAGCATCTAACGCACCTTCATTTCATTTTGTATTTCCATTGTCTCTAGACGTTTTTTAACAAAGAATTCTTGATTTTGTCCACTTTTTTAAAACGTGTGTTACACGTACATTCCGAACAGCTGGTAAGTAATTAATAAATTAACTGACAGAGTTGGAAACTGACAGGTGTTTATACGAAATATGAATCTTACACCACACGAAAAATTTTAATATTATCGCTGATCTACAGATGTCGCTCCGCGAACTTTTCAACTGACCCTCGTAGTGAGCCCGACTTTCCACAATATTCCTCACTCTCTATCTTGGATGTGAGAGAGTCAAAATTGGACAGAGGATACTAAGAATCTCTCTAAACGAGAGGGTATTGAGTCGTACGTCAAACGCTAATACGCCATTAGAACCGCACAATTTTCGTAATCTTTCAAGTCTGACAGCAGTCTGTCGTGTATTGACTCAAGTGTCGTTAGATTCGACATATTATACGAACACTTCGTTCACTGCTATAAACAGATTATTGCATACGGCCATTGCAACACAATTACACGATGAGATGCTCCGAGTATTAATGCCTAGGCACTACTGGCGACAGTTGAAACTTGTACGATGTTGAGAAATCTTGAAATTGTCAAAAATTGGGTCAGTAAAGAACAATAGTAGCAGAGTTACTGCGTGGAATAAATAAATACAATTTAGCATATTAAACACAAATATCAAAGAATATCAAGTAATGATATTCCCTACCAGTGGGGAAATTTCCAACATGCATTTTTGTTTAGTTAAACGGGCTTCTAAAAGAATATAATTTTACTATCGTTTAGTACAAGCGTCTACGGCCTTTAATATGTAAGCTAAAGTTGGACAATAATATATAACCATTCAAACATGGACAATCAAACCATTTCCTTATCTAAAACAAAATGTATTGCCTTTTCTTGGGCAAATCATATTAGAACAAAGATTGTCATACAGGACTCGGCAATAGAATAGATGCCAGATTTGAAGTATTTAGGATACAGCATTACATATCAAGATAAGGAGGTTGAAAGCAAAATTAGTCTCTTCCAGTCGCTTTGTCGATATATCATTAGACACTTAAAGAAGAAAACAAGGAAAGAGACTCAATTGAATATTATAATGTAATGGCCATACCTCAACTACAGTATGGAGTGAGACTTGTATTAGAAAGGCCTAAGATATATCTAGAATACAAGGAGCGGAAATGAGGTTCATGAGGGCTGTAAAGGGTTGTATCAGGAGAGATCTTATCAGACATGATCATATTAGAATGGAGCTAAGCTTAACTGAAAGCTTAAATGAGAAAATCTGCCGGTACAAAACGGAGTGGCGGTTACACGTAGATTTTGTACCGGATCCAGTTATGGATCCAACTACATTTTCAAGAAGAGCCCTTGACTATCATCCAAGGCGGCAAAGAAGCATGCGAACCCGTAAACGATGGTTGGATGAATTCCATTGAAACTGGAACAGGCTACTAGCCTAAGCCGTAAAGGATGACGACAACGACAACAATATAATTCAAAAGGAGTTCCAGCATCTGTGTTACAGTAAATTGCCGTTTGAAAGAATAGAAGTTAAAAGGAAAATCGAAAATTATAACAAATGAGGTTCCATTAGAAAAGCGTTAAGCAGCAAAACGTGAAAGGAGCAGCGACTATCGCAAGGCGGATCTCTTGGTCACAACGTTGCAGACATATTGCGACTAAGACAAAGTACATATAATAAAAGCTGCTACGGCTTCAATACCCGACGTCGCCGTAACACAAAGATCCGTTTATAACAGAGCCACCAGGTTGTCTCAGTCAGTTTAAATGAGTCACTTGGGAAAACATTGAGAGGTTAATAATAAACAAACGCACCGTAGAGCTGGACACTCCGCTTTTGTTGTAAGTTCTCTCATATGCACAACAGAAACTGACTGATTACCTACATCGTTTAATATTATCACACACACACATTACGATATACTCTTCTTCAATTGTCATGGTCATTACTGGAAGTTATTCGAATTTAGTGAATTGTTTCCTCGGTATTACAACATGCTGTTATAATAAGCAAGAGTTAACATGGCATTACGTGTTGAAATATAAAATTTAATATCCATGTTGTGGGATATGTAAATTGTACTTACTTGGAAGTCTATTATAAGGCCGGTTACGTAACAAGACAATGGGAGTTATTGCCGTATGTAGTGTCCATAAAGATATAACTGCTAGACATATTATACCTCAGACAATATGCAATCATACCGTAAGGCTGTAATGACGTAATTGATCCAGACAAAAGTCCATTAATAATACACGCTACGTATAAGTTATTGATCCAGACAAAAGTCCATTAATAATACACGCTACGTATAAGTTATTGATCCAGACAAAAGTCCATTAATAATACACGCTACGTATAAGTTATTGATCCAGACAAAAGTCCATTAATAATACACGCTACGTATAAGTTATTGATCCAGACAAAAGTCCATTAATAATACACGCTACGTATAAGTTATTGATCCAGACAAAAGTCCATTAATAATACACGCTACGTATAAGTTATTTATTAGCCTTGAAGTTGTCTCATTTGGCTTTTTTCAATTTTTTCCCTCTTTCATTGTTATTAATACACAACAATGGAATCCAGGAAATACACATTTCACATTGTTGCGGTGTCAATCCACCACAGTGCGTCATGAGTTGCTCTGTTCGACGCCGTGATAAAAAAGACTAAAATATTTTTATAAATAACGATTCTTTATTGAGTGAGCAAAACGTATGCTTTGTGTATGTCTATCGTTTTCATCATGTCACTATGTATTCGTATCACGTGATTTACTTCTGTGTTCTTCTGTAACGTCGTGTGAATTGTTTTCAGTATCACCTTACTATTGCAACATCCTTTCGGCTAGTATGTTTCTTTTTCTTCCTTGACTTCACACTACAAAACTGATCGAAACTCTGAGTCTACTTATACTTCTTCCTCTTTTTCGTACTACTACTACTACTACTACTACTACTACTACTGCTGCTGCTACTGCTACTGCTACTGCTACTACTTTATTGAAACATTGTTTAGACGATATTTATTGAATGAACTGTTTTTCGTATATTTCACATTTCAAACCTGTTTGTATATTTAGAAAAAGAGTTACTAAATTATATTAGTGTACACGGTGAAAAAATAAATAAAATAAAGTAGTGTACAAATTAAGAGATTAACAAAATTCGTCAACTTTTTCCGAACCTCTGGGGGGTCCGATCCGTTCGCCCCCCCCCCCACTCCGCTTATTTAACTCCTGGTTTTCTAATACCTAAATTTGCTCAGCGCAAATACGCTATGAACATGTACGGTTTCTTCAGAATATAATTATATATTGCGACAAAACAAATGTCAGGCATAGTAATAGTGGAACACATAAACAGTTATCTGGAGCAAGGTAGTATATTTTAAGACAAATTTTTATATGCTTTGTAGTACAAGATATTTATTTTACTTCAAAATCGTCTCTGAATCTGAAATGTCAATTGGTTACTTGGATGTTGTTTTCGTGGGTTGACACGTCTTACAGCCAGTCCTGTGAATCGCCGCAATTCTGCTCCTCGGATCGTCACCTCCTTTCTGCAAACTCCCGCTTCGCTGGGGCTACTCTTGTATGCGCGCACGCCGTCACACCGGTAATCAGTCTAATCTAATCTCAGGGCACAATTGGGTTGTAATTAAATCTCACTTATTTTTGGTGCGTTAAGCATGCACCTTCCCGCGTCTTGAGGTGTCCTCGCGATCACATAGGAGTATCCCGGCTGGATACACCTTCCCTAAGCGGAAATCTTGATTCACGCGATACTAGCACTATATTAATACTTACATCTAATTTACATATTTGGACAGAAATCAAATATTAACATGTCTATAACGTCATAACCTGTTTTAACACCATGTAGTCCTGGCTACATTTCCCTTACTGCAATGTTCTATTGCAATATATACACGAGTATACGAGGTTTGATCAAAACGTTCGTGCAATTTTGCACTTTCACCCGCTACAAGTGTCCGATTAAAAAACAGTTTTTATGTGATGTTGGTACACACGTTAATGACAGTAGTAAAAAATGTTAGCCTATTTTATGCATAGTTTAGATTTCACAGCAGATTGAGCGAGTCATCCTTAGGTGTATTAGGCGATTTTTTGTCATTCTACAATGCAAGATTTAAGAACATGGATTAAATTTTCTATAAACTGTGAGATAAACAGATGAAGATTATGTTTTTGTCTTTTTCTGTTCTGCGAAATTTCATTGCTGGCGCAATGGTAAATAAAGAGTCTATTTACGGTTTCTGTACCCACCAGATGTGTCCCAACACGATCTTTCCTCCCCCAATAGTCATAATTTCCACGAAAGGATATCGTTTCGCGACCGTTGAAGACGTAAAACGAAAATCGCTAAGCGTGCTCAAGGCTGTACTAAAAACTGCATGCTTGATATATTTTGAAGACTGCAAAACGACTGGCTTAATCGTGCTACATTCGACTGAGACTACTTTGATGGGGGCAGTATAAGTGTCGATGAATGAAGGCGTAATTTTTAAAATAAACAAGAACTGCATGAACTTTTTGACCAAAACTTGTGCCCCAACAAATACCCAGTATGCTAAATTATTTGCCTTATCTTCTTTTGTCTTTGTTGGAGGCAACAAACGCAGTACACGGTGATGGTGTACATAATCGTAAGCTGCAATCATTGGATGTGTATCAGCTGTGCAAATAAGAAATACTAGCACGTTTGTTATTGTTGTCAGGTGTTTGTACACAGCCGGAAACCAAACAAAATACGGTATGACAGCTTGCACAAGTCGACGTTGGTTACCCTGACTTTCATTCACAATTATTGTTGTTGTCACTGGAGATCCGGTGGGACAGTCGCGTTGTAGATGTTCCTCACACAAGTTCACCGTACACTTCTAAAAATAGTCGTCGCTTCTTCTTCTTCTTCTTCTTCTTCTTCTTCTTCTTCTTCTTCTTCTTCTTCTCCTCCTCCTCCTCCTCCTCCTCCTCCTCCTCCTCCTCCTCCTCCTCCTCCTCCTCCTCCTCCTCCTCCTCCTTTTTTCTTCTTCTTCAGCATTACAGCCCAACGTGAGCCCAAGCTTCCAACACCAATCTTGTCCAAAGTCTCCTGTCAATTGCCATCTCAGAGTAACCCCTCACATCCATTCTTGTGAGATCTTCCAGCAGCACATCATCCAACCATCTTATCCTGGGTCGGCCCTTCCGTCTGCTTTTATTTTATTGTCGTCAGGTGTTAACGCAAAGCCGGAAACCTAAACAAAATACGGTTATGACAGCTTGCACAAGTCGACGTTGGTTGCCCTGATTTTCAATCACAGTTGTTGTCACTGGAGGTCTGATGTGACAGTCGCGTTGTAGACGTTCCTCGCAAGCCTGCCGTAGAATTCTAAACCAACCCCAACCTGCAGTATAGTTTTGATGTAATTCAACTCCTTCGTTAGGGACTTGCATCACTTTAATAGTCTTCTTCCTCTGCCTCTTCTTCATCTTCATCTTCTTCTTCTTCTTCTTCTTCTTCTTCTTCTTCTTTTTTCTCTTCCTCTTCTTCTTCAACACTACAGCCCAACGTGAGTCCTGGCTTCCAACACCAGTCTTCTCCAATAACTCTTATCCATTACACATCTCAGTGTAACCTCGCACACAGCGTAACCCTTCTCAGATCTCCCAGCGAATCGTCCAACCATCTTATCCTAGGTCGGCCCTTCTGTCTGCTTTTATAGACTTTACGCCCTCAGGATTTTCTTTGGCATACGTTGATCATCCATCGGCTCAACGTGACCTATAGCCATCGTATTCGTTGAGCCTTTATGAATCTTACAATGTCCTCGTGATTCAATAGCTCATCTATATCCTGGATACTTCTTATTCTCTATTCGTCGTCTTCTGTGACCTACACAGAAACCTAAACACGTCTTACAATCTTTCTTTCAAACCTTCTTAGTGTTACTTGTTCCTTTTTTGTTAACGTCCATGACTCGCCTCTATAAGTCACAACCTGTCTTATAAGTGTCTTATATATTTTTATTTTTGTGTTACGACTAATTACTTTGCTTCTCAATACCCTGCTGTTGGCATAATATGCCCTGTTTTCTATTTGTATCCTATTGTACAGTGAACCCTATCGAACAACCTAGAACGTTCTTCACCCGTCCCCCCCGCAATTCAAGCAGGTGTAGCCTCAGTCAAGGCCGCGCTCGAGTACGTTCCAGAGTCCTCTGGATAAAACTTGAATTACGCATTAAGTGGCGTGCACATTGAGGTTGAAAATTTCTAGAAGACGTGCGCGACTTATAAAAAGCCATAGCAGCCGGCTTGTCGGTTAGTTCACAGTGAGCGATTTCCTTAGCGGGGATCGAGTGCTTGTAGAAGTATTGTAGTTATAATTAGTTCGGTATTCTTTATATTTAACATTATTATTGGGTGTGGACAATTTTTACTTGAATCGTTGTAAGAGACTATCTTGGTTGTAAATTATTAATTGTGATAATTAAAGCTGGTTATTGGTGGTTTCATTGGTGTCTTGTATTTTGTTTTCCACTGTACCATACGACGTCGTAACACTATCATGTATTGTCGTGTTTATGGACCCTTCGTCTATCATGTTACTCAGGTATCTGAACTTATTATCTGCATCAAAAGAATTATCCTCTATGCATAAGTTGTATATAATTCTTCTTCTTCCTGAAGCAGAAATCAGCATGTATTTAGTGCTGCTGATATTTACATTGAGTCCTAATGTTTTTCCATTTACATTTAAACGTTGTGTTTTCCAGCCATGGCTTTTATTTCTTTAAACAGTAAGGTAAAAAACTAAAAACATTATTACCTAACTTCACAAACCAAAACGTATCCGTATTTTCGTTTTACATTGCGAAACAGATAATTTCAATTAGTACGTTTCTTCTCCTTTTTCATATCGTGGAATATCGATACAATAGCATAATCGAAATATCGAAAATGTAGTACGGGTACGGATATTGGGAGAGTACCAAAATATTTCTCTCTCAAGATCATACTCACACCAGATCAGGGGCACATAAGAAAGTGTATAAATAGCAAAGTGCATCAATATCATTTCGGGTAACAAGTACGAAGTTAAATTTCGAAGAACAAATATAGTTTCGACTACGAAGTAAGCATTCGGCAGAGACAAGATCACGGTTTGTCACCCCTCAGTGACTCGTAGTCCCCTCATTTACGTAATCGGCTGATTTTCAGTGCGGAAAATCAGATTTCAATGATGAAACGTCGCAGGACCGTTTTAGTTCACGGGTCGGGTCGTCATGGCAAAGGTCGACCGCAATTACAGCCGTATTGCGTCCGATACCCATCCACAAGGTCGGTTCTAATTGCCAAATGGAGGTTACCTGAAAATTGTAGATTAAACAGTGAAGTTACGCCAGCATTACTTTACGTAAATAATTTTTTTTGGCAAAACAAATTAATATAATTAATACAATTTTTGTAATAACCCAGAATTAAACTAATAAAGCAATAACCCTTGGTAGTGCTGATAAAGAGTGTGCTGTAATGGTAATTGGGTAAAACACTGTAATTTACTACAGTTCATTGTAGTTTGTGAATTTTAATTACTGTTTGTCCGGTTATCTTAAAATAAAAAACAGCGCAATTGTTTCCTCTGACAAAAACTTAGTTACTTTACATTAGTCTGTAAAAACAAAAGAAGATCCGCGGATGAAGGAATAACGGAAAAAGTCTCTTCACTCCTAATCTTGAAAATGTGTATTCCAAATGCAAAGCATTTTGCGTTTTCTATAAAATAGCGTAATATTTTTTTAATATTCTAAAACGCAGTTTAAAAATGTAGTAAAAAATTGTGTTTTAAATTTTTTAAGAAAAAATTTTGAAGAAAGAAACTTTTCCTACATTTGTTCGTGTTTTATTCTTTTGTTAACGGTTACCTCCCCAGAATTTCCCTCTCTGGGAGATAGTAAACTGAACTGAAAAAGTACGAGGCATAAATAGCTTAGGTTGCAAATTGTATTAAAAAAAATTGTACTTTCCATTCTTGGCACACTTCTAATCTACTTTGCTTTAGAACATCACTGTGGTTCCAGTGGCATTTATTCTGACAATGATCTGCAGAGTATATTAGTAATGTTTTTCATTCGTCATTTCTGATTTTAAAATCTTACTATGTTCTCAACTAGGTGGATCTGATAACTGACTACAGTGGTATGAAAATATTGTATCAGAATATAGGCCTAAATGAGCTCACTGTTTTGCTAACACACGTGGTACTCATAATATTGTATTTTTCTTACAAAGTACAGTGTTAAATTAAGATTAAATAGAGTTAAAATCTAACGAAATCTAAACGAAGTGAAAAAAAATTCGATCTGAAACTGACAACATTGTTTAAATTATTATTACCCGGCGGGCTATTAGGCCGTGGTGGTCTCCACAGTTGTTATTGACAGGCGTTTCGGCCCCACCATCAATAGTCTGTACCTCGGCTTTAAGGTGACTTGGCGGACACCGTGCCAATCTAGACACCGAGGTTGGCCTCCGATGGTGGGGCCAATAACGACCACCACGGCGTAACAATGTTACAGCTGGTCGTGAGAGCTTCAGGGGAGATCAACAGTTTTTCCGACAAAAAATCGAATTTGTTTTATTGTCCCAAAAAATTCCCCATTTCATCCTGATTAACAAAATATATAACTACTTTTATGACCATAACTATTAATGTGACCATAAAAAATAAAATAAAACGCATTACACGTTGTTTTCCGGCTCCCATTGTTTAGCTTTACCCGCGTTTTTCCGTAACCATGGGTTTCAACAATTGGGTAAACTTTTCAAAGTTCAAATTTTTTGTAGTTGAACTACTAAAGTAACAATCAAAATGTGCTAGAATTAATCTCTTCCTTTAAAAAATTAATTTTGTAAAAAAATTTTAAATAAAAGTTTTCAAAAAATTTATGGAAAGTAATTATTTTTTTTATATTGGTATTTTTTTCTTGAATTGCTTTAAACCAGTACATTATGTTTTAAATATAAAGGTATGATAGAAATTTCAGATACACATAGCTTCAATAGATCATTCGCTGCTACGCTGTCGGCGCGGGTTCGATTCCCGCCGGGGCCATCTGATAAGACTGTTCCCCCTCGCAAGGTATTGGGAAACCAGCGAGAGGTATCCTGCCTAGTGTAAACCCTCTCCAACTATGCCGTTCGGATCCGGCGTTAAACTGTAGGTCCCATATACCTGTGAGAGACTCCGTAACACACGCACCACGGGTACATGCGGGGAGGGTACAAACCAGTCGAAAGAGTGAAGGACCCAATAATAATAATAATAATAAATCATTAATAATGGTACGTAACTAAACCCTTGTTCGCCCATTTAAAATACATTGGACAAAAGAAGTGCAGATCTCCCCTTATGAAACTTGAACTGACAAGTTTTGTATTTCTTAAAAGCTGCCCTAATGATGTGGCCAGGGACTGTAGTTAATGCCAGTAAAATTTATACATTTCCACACTCAGGCCGGCTTACATTCCCCATTACTAAGTGTCGGTGTAATTTACAGTCGCTACTCCCTCTGGATCCCCCCCTCTAACACTGCATCCTCACAGTGCCGTTCGGTTCTTCCTTGTTTGAGATCCGCGACATTCACCCTCTTCCCGTTCCGGCATCTTTCGAAACCTCATCCGTTCGCTTTTTCTTGGCGTTCAGAATCTAATACGGTTGTTGTGAGTCACTCAGTTTAATTCCGTAATTACGAATCTCTTATACGAGTTGAAAAGTTCGCGGAGTGACATGTATAGCTCAGTGGTAGAACTAAAATCTTTCGTGTACTGCAAGACGTATATTTCGCGTGAACACCTGTTAATTTCCAGATATATCTGTCAACTTATTCACTTTTTACCAGCTATTTGAAATTTTCCTGTCACGCGTGTTTTTAAAATGCACAAAATCAAACCTCGTGTTGTGATGAATTCTCTGTCAAAAACGTTTTAGCGCCAATGGAAAATCAAAACGAATTGTAAATGTGTTAGGAAATGCTGCGCCTTCAGAAACAACGGTAAGTGGTGTACACTCGAGTTTAAACGTGGTCGTACAAGCACTGAAGACGATCCCAGCAGTGGACGTCCAAAAAGTGCAACAAAAAATGACACTATTGAAAAAATTTCATAGGGTGTTGGAAGACCGCAGATTGAGTGGATGACGTTGCTGAAATCACAGACATCTCATATGAGCGTGTGCATCATACTTTAACTCAAGAACTTGGTGTGAAAAAGTGTTGTGCAAGATGACTGCAGCATCTGGACACATTTACAATTTCGTTTTGAATTTCCGCTGGAGCTAAACAATTTTTAACAAAGAATCACACCACGATGTTTGATTTTGTCCATTTTTCAACAACCGCATGACACGTCAATTTTAAACAGGTTCTAAACAATGAATAAATTGATAGATAGATTTGGAAATTAACGGGAGTTCACATAAAATACAAATCTTATTCACACGAAAAATTATAGTTTTATCGCTAAGCTAAAGTTGTCGCTCCGCGAACTTTTCAACTGACCCTCGTTCTCCGAATGTGAAGATATAAGGAGCAGTTATGACAGCTATTCTGCAGGAACTTTCTGGAGTCATCGGGTACGAGTACTGAGGAAACACGGCGGCCATGTCAAAACGAAAGCTTTGTAATGTTTCTGTAAATTAATGACATCGCGTGCGAGATAACGGTAAGAGTCGGACAACGGTAGTGGAAATCGCGTCTAGCGTATACGGTAATTCGTTTTGGCAATTGTCAAGAAACTAATGCTAGTAACGTCCCTGAAACCGCACTCATTGTTATACAATAATGATTTCATTGTTACCGATAGCGTTCAATTGTTAACGTCGGCGAATCAGCGACCCCGTTTTCCTATGCGTCTTCCAGTGTTGCCGCACTTCGTGTACATTGTTATAGAATACAGTTTTATAACTAAACGTAAATGTTCGTAAATATACTTCGGTAAATTTAGTTTTTCTTATTCAGTTTATGTGTATAAGGGAAACTGTGTTCTGGACTCATATCTTGGTTTCAAAGGGGTGAATATGAAGTAGATCTGCAGTATAGTAAAGAATATGGTTGTTATTTGAAATATTCGAGGGCAGTTCTAGACAGAATGTTCTGAATTTTTAGTTTTCCTTCTACACTCAAAGTACAGAAAAAATACTTGTTGGCAATTCGTGTATAATTTATCGTACCTTCAAAAAATGGTTTCCAAACCTGAATTCGAAGTGTACCAACAACTTAATGGTCGTACCAGTTCTTGGGTGTCTGCCCTTTCACAACGTCGTCATTGTAGTAAACAGTTATTAGCTGTCAGCCTGATTTGTCACAGAAAAATCATCAGAGCCATTTATGTAATTGATCGTTCTGTATGTGTGTGGTGTGTTGTGTGTGTGTGTGTTTCACAAGTCTGTAGTAAGTCAGTGCTTGATACTCCTTTCTCTTATCGTTATGTGATTGTTCATAATTACGTCCATCATGCCATTTATATGACCGTTAATAGCTTTGCTGTCTGCAGACGTACAAGCAGCTGTAATGCACACACAATCGCATTATATTTTTTAATTATTCCTAGCATGTCTTCTTCTTCTTCTTCTTCTTCTTCTCCTCCTCCTCCTCCTCTCCTCCTCCTTCTTCTTCTTCTTCTTCTTCTTCTTCTTTCCCTCCTCCTTCCAGGGTGGCCACCGACCGGGAAAATCGGGAAAACCGGGAATTATGCGTGGATTTCATTAACCGGGTAAAGTACGTGAATTATGCGTGAATTTTCAGGGAATCCTGGAATTTTAAAAAAAGAAATAAAGTTAAGAGTACGACATTATTAATATCGAACAGCGCCGACAGCAACATAGAGCTATCCGACTCATGGATCCAGTAAACGTCTTTACGGCACAAAATTATCGTACAAAATATTGTGTTCAATCCCTACTCTAACAGAGTCAGTGAACGGAGCGGTGTTTTTCTCATGTAAAACTATGGTACTGGTACTGGTATCTAACCTGCGTAGCCGGACTAGCGTCTACACAAAGACATAGCGCTTCGGCAGCCGCAAATGTGGCATGGTGAGGAGCTTAGCTGATTATGGTACGAATTCTAACGAAGACGTCCGAACATTTTACCGCGCTTATTATAGCCTAAAGTACTGAGTACTGAGCGAAAGCACTGTAGGCGCTTAAAGGAAAGAATTGTTTTATTTTATTAGCACAACATAAGTGATATTCAAACGTAGGTAGACTTTCTACATTTCTGTAGGTAAACAACGGATCTTGAGTGTTTTACGGCAGCCAATACAATTCCGTATTTTTACCTCTTTCATATCAGGCGAAGCGATCCTTACAAAAATATGCACAATAAAATATATATTAGATATGCCTACTGAGATTTATTTATTACAAACAGTGTTTATAAAAACATTATTGTGATCATCCCAAAAATCGATTTTGAAATTCCAGTAGAAATAATTGTTTTGAGGATATTTATTTGATGTGTTGATATTATAGTTTTGTTTTTAGCACATGTACAAATGTGTAGCAAACGCACGCTCGCCTCTCTCCCCCCCTCTCTCGCACGGGCGCGCGCACACAGTCTTGCATATGCCCGCGCGCGCACTATAATAAATGTAATTTAGTGACTTAGCAGTATAGTAAAAATTAGTGAATTAAACATTAAATGTAATATAAAAATAAAAAAACAAAAGCATATTTATAATCAATGGACAACAAAATCCAGGATTAAAATTACATTAAGGTACTACATGAAAATTGAATTTTTATTATTAAATTTAATAATACAATAAATGTTAAAGTATGATTACGTTAAGGTAATATTTATTATTAAGAAAAATCGTTACAAGAAATACTTTATAGGCCTACTATACTAGCAACACTCGTGCGCTTGGCTGCACGTCCCAACCAACTAAATGTCTTACAAAACTGACAATATCTCGAAAACGAAAAAGCGGATTTCATTGAAACAAAAACCAAAATAAAATTTAGAATTTTCTCTAAATTTTACTCGTGGACATGATATAGCTATCTCTCATACAACGAAAGTTTGTCGCATGCCGAAAATTTCACTACATGCAAATTAAAAAAGAAACGTCATGATGTGGAACCGTCTGAAGACTCTGTTTTTGAAAATTGTTAAAACTATCGGTTAAAATTTATGCCTAAAACCATCCTCAAACTTCAAGGAACACGGTGGTGAAAGAATTTTAAAAATCCGATCAGCAGTTACTGAGGTTATCTCGGGCAATGAAACACATTCGCATTCTCTCGCCCTCTCCGCCCCGCCATGCCAGATTTCCGGCTCACGAGTCATGTCTTCGCGTAGACGCTTGTGCGTAGTCAGTCGTTCAATTCAAACACCGTTGTTTATTTTAAATGAGTTCGTGATTATTTACGAAAGCATGTGACTAAATAATTCATTTTAAGTTTTATAGGGGTAATAGTTCCGATAGACATCCTTGTCTGGAAAAGCCACAAAACTATAGGCCAAAATTAGGCGCAGAAGCGAATAATCCGCAAAAATAATTTTTTGCAAAAAATTCAGAAAAACTTATTTTGGGGCCTAAATAAAGTAAAATTGCGTTATTTCGTATTTCACATGAAACCTGCGTTATATTTAGCTCCGCACGCGGCAAATACGGTAGACTTTCTTTGTTTGCAAAAATTCGCGAAACAATTTTTTTTTTTTCAGAAAATCTTACGGTAATCTGTCATTTTGTATTTATACATATAACATAGGCGTACAGTATAAGTGTATTGCGATCGTAAACGTTCTACCAGCTACATACCAAAATCACGTGTGGATGCGAAAAATTTGCAAAACTCGACTGTGTGAACCAAATAATGTTAAAACGCGGTTTTTTCTTGTCTACATGGAATTCACGCACAATTAAGTTGTTTACGCGGCAATTACGGTATTTTTTTGTTTGTTTCCAACATAAATCATCCATAGGTCATACTTTCCCAGTGTTACGGCAATTTCTTTTTCTTTTCTTTTTTTGAGAAGTAGTTTATTGTTTATTAGGTATTTGAAAACTGCTTCTTTTAATTTCCAAAAATAGTTGCTGTAGGGTTACCACATAGAAACAAATTCCCGGTATGGATATTGTCAATAGAAACATGTTCTAATAATTGCATCTATACTGAGATGAAATATGGGTTAGATGTAGGCTTAGTGAAAAATTAAAAAATTGAGTTTTAAAATACCTTCCTGAATTTATCAAAGTGAACAAAAATAAAAATCTATAGAAATTTTCTATACAGTCTTCTTTTATTTGGCATTTGTTGTAATTTTAATATATATATTTAATTAATTGTAAAACATTTTTGGTTCACATTCTAGGGCCTGTGTAGTCGCAGTCATAGGATTTTATCCTGAAAAATATTTGGTGTCAATTTCATAAATTTGTATAAGGAATTTTTTTATTTGTTTTTAGTGTTTTTTTGCTTAGCCATAAATATAAAAGAACATTATAGTTGGGCCAGAAACTCAGAAATTTTTCTGCGCCCGTTTTAAAATATGTCAGGCAAGAAATAACACCATGGGAAGTCTTCATTTCAGCAAGAATGTTTCCAAGATCCTGAATTAAGAATCTGTTTAGAAAAAATTTCTTATGACCCCTACTCTGCAAGATGCCGATTTTGCCCATCAGGATTGATATCCTTATCTTCAATGGGGTGTCAAGCTCTTACAAGCCACATGAAAGGAAAGAAACACTTAAAGGCTGCAGCCATGGCAAAATCTCCCAATTTGGGAGCTTTTTTCAGAATGGAAGAAGCCATCAACATCTTCCACAGCCAGTATTCCAGGCACATCCACAAAAAAAATGCTGGTATCTCCAGAAGCAACAAGTGAAACACTTTCCATGAGACCTGAACCGTCTCCTGCACTGTGGAGTCTCCTCAGCTACCCTTGGGCAACCACGGAATTAAAAGATTTCTAGTTAATGAACAAGTAACAAAAGCAGAAATAATTTGGTGTAAGCAGTAAAACCAATGAAGGCAATGTTCACAGACAGTGACAATGTAAAAAAAATGGAGTTAACGAAAGTCGGCTATTTAATTGGATTTGGCCTAGCCCCCTACTTCAAAAATTAATTAGTAAATACAATTTCACAGACCAATTGTTTTGTCATTTGTTTTGATGAATCTCTTAATAAAGTGTCACAGTCCCAACAAATGGACATTTTTCTGAAGTTCTGGTATCATGCGAAAGAAAAAGTAAGTATCAGATAACTTACTTCGGCATTTTTACAGTCCTCTACTGCTGCCAACCTTCAGGCAGTCTTTGTTGAGTCATTTTCATCTTTAGATCTTAAGAAAATATTGCAGGTGTCAATGGACAGCCCATTACTCTTAGTTTTTTTAAGAAAACTAAGAGTATAAGACAAATTCCTACATGTAAATTTCTGCATATATTATTTAATAAGTTTTAGTCACTTTCTTCAGCCTTTTTTAATCATTGAAAGTAACCTTTTTTTAATTAGTCATGTTTATCACTTTTTTGGATTTCAAAACCTGCTTCAAGACCTGGAATTGTGAAATGTAATAGGCCTACTAAGATTATTTAACAACTGTGGGAAGAACCAATAATTCTTTTTTTTTTGTAGTTAGCATTTAATTTAAAATAAAAATTTGCAGTACTGGTTATACTAATCACAACTTAGTTATTTCGATAAGTGTGTTATGAGCATACATAGTCCAAGCGCTGCTCAGTACACTTTGTAGAGTGACAGTTCTTTTGCGTGGAGTAATTTTTTAACCTGTATTAATAACATAAATATTTAATTTGATAACCTGTGTGTGCTGATTATTTAGAATTAAGAGTAAGTGAAAGAGCAAGACATATCGTAAATATGAATATGCTGTTAATTTTTTTTTAACGTTTTGTGTCATAATTTGATTTACGTCGAATGTGTAATCAGTAACCTGGAATTTTTTTGAAAATGTCCTGGAAAACCTGGAATTATGCATGAATTTTGTGACCTTGGTTTAGTGGCCACCCTGTGTCCTTCCCCACCTCCTTCTTCCTGTTTCGTCTTCTCACCTTCCTCCCCCCCTCTTCCTGCTGCTCCTGCCCCCCTCTTCTTTCTTCGTTCTTCGTGTTCGCCTCTTCCTTTTGTTTTTCTCTCTTTCAAAAGTTCCTTGCCCCACCCGGATTGTATTAAGCCTGAACCGGTCTTCGTTCCGAACGTTATTTTCTGGGCCTGTCGATAAATTTAATCGCTAATTTCAAGACTTAATATCCTGACTGTTTAATTACTCTGTCGGGGGTTGGTTTCATCACGTTTGACGCGGTGTACAAGAATTTTGATCTAAGGGAGTTAGAGTTGACGTCTAGGCATCTATTAGTCAGCCGCGATGTTTGAGAAAAATTCCCGCACGGAATTAGGTTAAATTTACTCGTAGAATATTGTCGGTCTCTGCATTTACGTAAAAGTCTTCTCCCGAGTCACACAAACTCAGCGAAATTTAAAACCAGTTTTCTTTACCTGGTTGAATATCAATAACTTTACCGGGGGCGTATTTTACGAGGGGGGCGAACGGGACCGGACCCCCCCAAAGGGTTGAAAAAAATTGACGAATTTTGTTAATCTCTTAATTTCTAGACTATTTTATTATTTTTTCAGCTGTGTACCCTAATATAGTAGTAATTCTTTTTTAAATACAGAAACAGTTTTAGGCTTACTGCACAGCATTTGCCTAAACGTTTCAAACATGAAATGTAGGAAAATCAGTCCAGTCAATACCAGTATCTTCTAAACAACTTTTCAGTAACGCGTATTTTTGTTGTGTCATTACCGTGTGTATTTTAATGGGATTGATTTTAGAATATTATCACACTTTTATCAACCACTTTAAAGATAGTAATGTTGATTAGTCTTCACTTGTTTTTTTCTTTTGTATGATGCCGGCTCGACCGGACGGCGGACCCCCCTCCCACAAGACCACAAGTTCTAGATACGCCACTAAACTCTTCTTCTTCTTCTTCTTCTTCTTCTTCTTCTTCTTCTTCTTCTTCTTCTTCTTCTTCTTCTTCTTCTTCTTCTTCTTCTTCTTCTTCTTCCTCTTCTTCTGCTTCTTCTTCTTTTTCTTCTCTACAAGGATTAGGTTATACAAACCTGTTCCGGGACCCATCTCATCCTCGGACGATCCACGTCTCAAACTTTACTAACTTTATAATTATGAATGTAGTGCTAAGTGTAGGGTGGAGTAGGCCTAATAATGTACTAACGTGTTGTGTTGCTTTGTGTTGCAGACAACAACCGCAGTGTGATAGTATCAATCAATGACACGTCGAAACACCAGACACAAGGAGGAGGCGGCGGCGGAGGCAAACGGGGCCCGATGGACACGGCGCTGCATTGGGCGTCGCAGAGAGCGAAACGCAGTTGTACGAGGAAGGTGTTGTACAAGAGGGTGCCCATACTGAGGTGGTTGCCGGAGTATACACCGCAGACGGGCGTCTCCGACCTGGTCGCCGGCATCACTGTCGGGCTCACAGTCATACCTCAGGCGATTGCCTACTCCAGCGTAGCCGGCGTTCCTCCACAGGTAAGCCTAAGCTTATTCGCCGTTTAACAAGAGTCAAAATATCGGTATGGAGAACAACACATGACGTCCATGTTCTAAGATTTATATTTAAAACCATTTTCGAATTAAAATATTTCCATAGAAACTGCTTCTTTCTTCAGCCTTAACCACAGTACTGTGATCACTAACGTGTACAACCTCACGTTAGCGTACTAGATTTTCACTGATGATGGTAGTCGATGGCAATGCCTGAACGTCTGGTTTTGCAGAAAACATTGGACCACGGCCCGGGAAAGAATTTTAACAACAAACTACTTTTTTGTTGTCGACAACGTCTTCTTCTTCTTCTTTTTCTCCTCCTCCTCCTCCTCCTCGTCAAGGATTAGGTTATATAAACCTGTTCCGGCACCCATCTCATCCTCGGACGACCCAGGTCTCCATATAACGTAGTACACATATAAAAAATTATCCCCTTACCCTTCACCTATCATTTTCATTTATAGAAAATTACCCCTCCCCCTTCAAATACCCTGTTCATTTATAGATGTTTCATCTACCTTTCTACTGTGGATTATTTTGACCTTCTTTTCAGGATACTTTATTTATCAAAACTAAGCACTTTACTCTTGTTAGAACATAAAACGTTGCAGTTAAACTACCCCTTCCCCTTAACAGATCTTCACCAAAATCAATAAGCCTTGAGTCCTCTACAACTCAGGCACATATGCAAAACATTATTTGATTCTGTTCGAATTTGCATGTGGCATTTATAGTTCGCCATAGAAAAAATTCCACACACAGACACTTTTCGGAAAATGACTTTTCTTCATGTTTGAGGGTAGTACAATCAGAATCAGCCCTTATCTCGAACACGATTTTTTTGCCATCACCATACTTCCATATCCTTATGGTACATGGAAGTAACAATGTATTGGAATATGAAAAAATGTCCACTTTCTGTAATTATCGGACAATCTGATATTCTCCACTCTCATGTCGGCATTCGTTCACATAACTTTTCTTTCCACCTCTTTTGCGACAAAAATATCTCGATATCACAGTAGTGAATAAATTAAATACGTTGTTCTGCACCTAAAGCTTTAACGGCCGGCGCCAACAGTGTTGGAAACAAGCTGACTACACTCCGGGCTACTGGGCCGCGGTCCACTCCTGTTGTTACTAACAGACTGACTACACTCCGGGCTACTGGGCCGCGGTCCACTCCAGTTGTTACTAACAGACTGACTACACTCCGGGCTACTGGGACGCGCTCCACTCCTGTTGTTACTAACAGGCTGACTACACTCCGGGCTACTGGGGCGTCGTCCACTCCTGTTGGTACTAACGGGCTGACTAATCACCGGGTTACTGGGCCGTCGTCCACTCCTGTTGCTACTAACAGACTGACTACACTCCGGGCTACTGGGCCGCGGTCCACTCCTGTTGTTACTAACAGGCTGACTACACTCCGGGCAACTGGGCCGCGGTCCACTCATGTTGTTACTATCAGGCTGACTACACTCCGGGCTACTGGGCCGTCGACCACTCATGTTGTTACTACCAGGCTGACTACACTCCGGGCTACTGGGCCGTCGTCCACTCCTGTTGTTACTAACAGGCTGACTAAACTCCGGGCTACTGGGCCGCGGTCCACTCCTGTTGTTACTAACAGGCTGACTACACTCCGGGCTACTGGGGCGTCGTCCACTCCTGTTGTTACTAACAGACTGACTACACTCCGGGCTACTGGCCCGTCGTCCACTCCTGTTGGTACTAACAGGCTGACTAATCACCGGGCTACTGGCCCGTCGTCCACTCCTGTTGGTACTAACAGGCTAACTAATCACCGGGCTACTGGGCCGTCGTCCACTCCTGTTGTTACTAACAGGCTGACTACACTCCGGGATACTGGGCCGTCGTCCACTCCTGTTGTTACTAACAGACTGACTACACTCCGGGCTACTGGGCCGCGGTCCACTCCTGTTGTTACTAACAGGCTGACTACACTCCGGGCTACTGGGCCGCGGTCCACTCCTGTTGTTACTAACAGGCTCACTACACTCCGGGCTACTGGGCCGCGGTCCACTCCTGTTGTTACTAACAGGCTGACTACACTCCGGGCTACTGGGCCGCGGTCCAATCCTGTTGTTACTAACAGGCTGACTACAGTCCGGGCTACTGGGGCGTCGTCCACTCCTGTTGGTACTAACGGGCTGACTAATCACCGGGTTACTGGGCCGTCGTCCACTCCTGTTGCTACTAACAGACTGACTACACTCCGGGCTACTGGGCCGCGGTCCACTCCTGTTGTTACTAACAGGCTGACTACACTCCGGGCAACTGGGCCGCGGTCCACTCATGTTGTTACTATCAGGCTGACTACACTCCGGGCTACTGGGCCGTCGACCACTCATGTTGTTACTACCAGGCTGACTACACTCCGGGCTACTGGGCCGTCGTCCACTCCTGTTGTTACTAACAGGCTGACTAAACTCCGGGCTACTGGGCCGCGGTCCACTCCTGTTGTTACTAACAGGCTGACTACACTCCGGGCTACTGGGGCGTCGTCCACTCCTGTTGTTACTAACAGACTGACTACACTACGGGCTACTGGCCCGTCGTCCACTCCTGTTGGTACTAACAGGCTGACTAATCACCGGGCTACTGGCCCGTCGTCCACTCCTGTTGGTACTAACAGGCTGACTACACTCCGGGATACTGGGCCGTCGTCCACTCCTGTTGTTACTAACAGACTGACTACACTCCGGGCTACTGGGCCGCGGTCCACTCCTGTTGTTACTAACAGGCTGACTACACTCCGGGCTACTGGGCCGCGGTCCACTCCTGTTGTTACTAACAAGCTCACTACACTCCGGGCTACTGGGCCGCGGTCCACTCCTGTTGTTACTAACAGGCTGACTACACTCCGCGCTACTGGGCCGCGGTCCAATCCTGTTGTTACTAACAGGCTGACTACACTCCGGGCTACTGGGGCGTCGTCCACTCCTGTTGGTACTAACGGGCTGACTAATCACCGGGTTACTGGGCCGTCGTCCACTCCTGTTGCTACTAACAGACTGACTACACTCCGGGCTACTGGGCCGCGGTCCACTCCTGTTGTTACTAACAGGCTGACTACACTCCGGGCAACTGGGCCGCGGTCCACTCCTGTTGTTACTAACAGGCTGACTACACTCCGGGCTACTGGGCCGCGGTCCACTCCTGTTGTTACTAACAGACTGACTACACTCCGGGCTACTGGGCCGTCGTCCACTCATGTTGTTACTATCAGGCTGACTACACTCCGGGCTACTGGGCCGTCGTCCACTCATGTTGTTACTATCAGGCTGACTACATTCCGTGCTACTGGGCCGTCGTCCACTCATGTTGTTACTAACAGGCTGATATAACTGCGGGCTACTGGGCCGTCGCCCACTCCTGTTGCTACTAACAGGCTGACTAAACTCCGGGCTACTGGGCCGCGGTCCACTACTGTTGTTACTAACAGGCTTATTACACTCCGGGCTACTGGGGCGTCGTCCACTCCTGTTGTTACTAACAGTCTGACTACACTCCGGGCTACTGGCCCGTCGTCCACTCCTGTTGGTACTAACAGGCTGACTAATCACCGGGCTACTGGCCCGTCGTCCACTCCTGTTGGTACTAACAGGCTAACTAATCACCGGGCTACTGGGCCGTCGTCCACTCCTGTTGTTACTAACAGGCTGACTACACTCCGGGATACTGGGCCGTCGTCCACTCCTGTTGTTACTAACAGACTGACTACACTCCGGGCTACTGGGCCGCGGTCCACGCCTGTTGTTACTAACATGCTGACTACACTCCGGGCTACTGGGCCGCGGTCCACTCCTGTTGTTACTAACAGGCTGACTACACTCCGGGCTACTGGGCCGCGGTCCACTCCTGTTGTTACTAAGAGGCTGACTGCACTCCGGGCTACTGGGCCGCGGTCCACTCCTGTTGTTACTAACAGGCTGACTACACTCCGGGCTACTGGGGCGTCGTCCACTCCTGTTGGTACTAACAGGCTGACTAATCACCGGGCTACTGGGCCGTCGTCCACTCCTGTTGTTACTAACAGGCTGACTACACTCCGGGCTACTGGGCCGCGGTCCACTCCTGTTGTTACTAACAGGCTGACTACACTCCGGGCTACTGGGCCGCGCTCCACTCCTGTTGTTACTAACAGGCTGACTACACTCCGGGCTACTGGGGCGTCGTCCACTCCTGTTGGTACTAACAGGCTGACTAATCACCGGGCTACTGGGCCGTCGTCCACTCCTGTTTTTACTAACAGACTGACTACACTCCGGGCTACTGGGCCGTCGTCCACTCCTGTTGTTACTAACAGGCTGACTACACTCCGGGCTACTGGGCCGTCGTCCACCCCTGTTGTTACTAACAGACTGACTACACTCCGGGCTACTGGGCCGTCGTCCACCCCTGTTGTTACTAACAGACTGACTACACTCCGGTCTACTGGGCCGCGGTCCACTCCTGTTGCTACTAACAGACTGACTACACTCCGGGATACTGGGCCGCGGTCCACTCCTGTTGTTACTAACAGACTGACTACACTCCGGGCTACTGGGCCGCGGTCCACTCCTGTTGTTACTAACATACTGACTACACTACGGGCTACTGGGCCGCGGTCCCCTCCTGTTGTTACTAACAGGCTGACTACACTCCGGGCTACTGGGCCGTCGTCCACTCCTGTTGTTACTAACAGACTGACTACACTCCGGGCTGCTGGGCCGTCGTCCACTCCTGTTGTTACTAACAGACTGACTACACTCCGGGCTACTGGGCCGCGGTCCACTCCTGTTGTTAGTGGCCTCTCCTCTGGTGGACATCTTCAATGTGCAAAAACGATTCGCTTTTAACTGTCACATTCTTTTGACACAGTGCCGTGCTTAACTGACGAAGACCGTGTCAGTTAGCGAATCGTTTTTGTGCACTGAAAATGGCCTCCACAGGAGAGGTCGAAGTATCTGTTAGTAAGAACAGGAGTGGGCCACGAGCCAATAGCCCGGAATTAAACACGTTTCATTCTTCTGCTGATGTTATCCTGGAGCTCCCCCCCCCCCCGTAACTCAATCCAAAATAACAACAACGTCGTACATGAAATCTCTGAATTGTGTGTGTGTGTGTGTGTGTGTGTGTGTGTGTGTGTGTGTGTGTGTGTGTGTGTGTGTGTTTGTGTGTTTGTGTGTGTGTTAGCTTGGTACAGTTCAAAGTAAAAATTCTTGAAGTACTGATGAAATTAATATTATTTAAAAGTACTTTCCCCTGAAGATATTGTTACGACGGTCTCACTAATCGTCGTATGGTACAGTGGAAAATAAAATACAGACATCAATGAAGTCACTTAGCGCCAGCTTTAATTAACAAGTAAATTCTTAACATCATGCAGTGTTTCTTCATTCATTATTATTGTCACTTTTCAGTTTTCCCTCCACCTTTGCTTCAGTTTTCGCTTTATCAATCTCCACATTATATTACGGTTCCATAATTCCTCCGTTCTACGTTCCAGCATATTGCTACAACCCTGTACACCTCCAACTACCGCCACAGTGTCATCAGCGAATCGAATCAAAGTTATCTTTTCCCCTTATATCATTACTCCGATATCCACGTATTTCATTAAAATATTTCTAGTTTATCTTGGATATGCCATACCTTACACACACGCGCGCAGTCCAACGAATCTTTCACAACTTCATAACCTGTTATAAATAGATGCTTTCACAAAGGAACAAATAATTTACCAATCAAAGGTTCTTTTGTAATTTGATAAAATTGTTTAACGATTCTGTAGCAGCACACAATTATTTGCATCCTGTTATTCAAACGAACTCGCTGTATAGTATTTGGTAAGGCACAAATGAAAATAAAATTACACTTAATGAATACGCGCGCACGTGTTACCGTGATCGTGATACCACTCGACAACAGCTGGGGCGTTCACGTGAAACATTAATTAGACAAAGTCCGCACACGTCTTATAGTTGTCTGCAGTATTTGCATAACTGTACCGGTGTTCAATGGGGTTTGTCTAGGCAGACTGACTGTTCGTGCTGTCAAGTACCCCTCGTCTCTGACGTAAACTTACGTAACAGTCCGCCACGACAAGTCACGCGTCCCGCTGCTTAAATATCAATATTGTGAATGCAGTAATTCGTGGGTGCTCGAGTACCTTGCCACCTGTACTTGTGATCCGGATATGTCTTTTGTGTCCTGCAATGCCGTCTATCTGGATCTGCTTCCAACATACCGCACCGCGGCTGGCTAGCAGTAAAAGTGGGTGCTCGAGTACCTTGCCTCCTGTACTTGTGATCCGTATATGTCTTGCGTCCTGCAAGGCCGTCTGTCTGGATCCGCTTCCAACATACCGCACAGCGGCTGGCTAGCAGTACAACTGGGTGCTCGAGTACCTTGCCTCCTGTACTTGTGATCCGTATATGTCTTCCGTCCTGCAAGGCCGTCTGTCTGGATCTGCTTCCAACATACCGCACCGCGGCTGGCTAGCAGTACAAGTGGGTGCTCGAGTACCTTGCCTCCTGTGCTTGTGATCCGTATATGTCTTGCGTCCTGCAAGGCCGTCTGTCTGGATCTGCTTCCAACATACCGCACCGCGGCTGGCTAGCAGTACAAGTGGGTGCTCGAGTACCTTGCCTCCTGTACTTGTGATCCGTATATGTCTTGCGTCCTGCAAGGCCGTCTGTCTGGATCTGCTTCCAACATACCGCACCGCGGCTGGCTAGCAGTACAAGTGGGTGCTCGAGTACCTTGCCTCCTGTACTTGTGATCCGTATATGTCTTGCGTCCTGCAAGGCCGTCTGTCTGGATCTGCTTCCAACATACCGCATCGCGGCTGGCTAGCAGTACAAGTGGGTGCTCGAGTACCTTGCCTCCTGTACTTGTGATCCGTATATGTCTTGCGTCCTGCAAGGCCGTCTGTCTGGATCTGCTTCCAATATACCGCACCGCGGCTGGCTAGCAGTACAAGTGGGTGCTCGAGTACCTTGCCTCCTGTACTTGTGATCCGTATATGTCTTGCGTCCTGCAAGGCCGTCTGTCTGGATCTGCTTCCAACATACCGCACCGCGGCTGGCTAGTAGTACAAGTGGATGCTCGAGTACCTAGCCACCTGTACTTGTGATCCGTATATGTCTTGCGTCCTGCAAGGCTGTCTGTCTGGATCTGCTTCCAACATACCGCACCGCGGCTGGCTAGCAGTACAAGTGGGTGCTCGAGTACCTTGCCTCCTATACTTGTGATCCGTATATGTCTTGCGTCCTGCAAAGCCGTCTGTCTGGATCTGCTTCCAACATACCGCACCGCGACTGGCTAGCAGTACAAGTGGGTGCTCGAGTACCTTGCCTCCTATTGCCTCCTGTACTTGTGATCCGTATATGTCTTGCGTCCTGCAAGGCCGTCTGTCTGGATCTGCTTCCAACATACCGCACCGCGGCTGGCTAGCAGTACAAGTGGGTGCTCGAGTACCTTGCCTCCTGTACTTGTGATCCGTATATGTCTTGCGTCCTGCAAGGCCGTCTGTCTGGATCTGCTCCCAACATACCGCACCGCGGCTGGCTAGCAGTACAAGTGGGTGCTCGAGTACCTTGCCTCCTGTACTTGTGATCCGTATATGTCTTGCGTCCTGCAAGGCCGTCTGTCTGGATCTGCTTCCAACATACCGCACCGCGGCTGGCTAGCAGTACAAGTGGGTGCTCGAGTACCTTGCCTCCCGTACTTGTGATCCGTATATGTCTTGCGTCCTGCAAGGCCGTCTGTCTGGATCTGCTTCCAACATACCGCACCGCGGCTGGCTAGCAGTACAAGTGGGTGCTCGAGTACCTTGCCTCCTGTACTTGTGATCCGTATATGTCTTGCGTCCTGCAAGGCCGTCTGTCTGGATCTGCTTCCAACATACCGCACCGCGGCTGGCTAGCAGTACAAGTGGGTGCTCGAGTACCTTGCCTCCTGTACTTGTGATCCGTATATGTCTTGCGTCCTGCAAGGCCGTCTGTCTGGATCTGCTCCCAACATACCGCACCGCGGCTGGCTAGCAGTACAAGTGGGTGCTCGAGTACCTTGCCTCCTGTACTTGTGATCCGTATATGTCTTGCGTCCTGCAAGGCCGTCTGTCTGGATCTGCTTCCAACATACCGCACCGCGGCTGGCTAGCAGTACAAGTGGGTGCTCGAGTACCTTGCCTCCCGTACTTGTGATCCGTATATGTCTTGCGTCCTGCAAGGCCGTCTGTCTGGATCTGCTTCCAACATACCGCACCGCGGCTGGCTAGCAGTACAAGTGGGTGCTCGAGTACCTTGCCTCCTGTACTTGTGATCCGTATATGTCTTGCGTCCTGCAAGGCCGTCTGTCTGGATCTGCTTCCAACATACCGCACCGCGGCTGGCTAGCAGTACAAGTGGGTGCTCGAGTACCTTGCCTCCTGTACTTGTGATCCGTATATGTCTTGCGTCCTGCAAGGCCGTCTGTCTGGATCTGCTTCCAACATACCGCACCGCGGCTGGCTAGCAGTACAAGTGGGTGCTCGAGTACCTTGCCTCCTGTACTTGTGATCCGTATATGTCTTGCGTCCTGCAAGGCCGTCTGTCTGGATCTGCTTCCAACATACCGCACCGCGGCTGGCTAGCAGTACAAGTGGGTGCTCGAGTACCTTGCCTCCTGTACTTGTGATCCGTATATGTCTTGCGTCCTGCAAGGCCGTCTGTCTGGATCTGCTTCCAACATACCGCACCGCGGCTGGCTAGCAGTACAAGTGGGTGCTCGAGTACCTTGCCTCCTGTACTTGTGATCCGTATATGTCTTGCGTCCTGCAAGGCCGTCTGTCTGGATCTGCTTCCAATATACCGCACCGCGGTTGGCTAGCAGTACAAGTGGGTGCTCGAGTACCTTGCCTCCTGTACTTGTGATCCGTATATGTCTTGCGTCCTGCAAGGCCGTCTGTCTGGATCTGCTTCCAACATACCGCACCGCGGCTGGCTAGTAGTACAAGTGGATGCTCGAGTACCTAGCCACCTGTACTTGTGATCCGTATATGTCTTGCGTCCTGCAAGGCCGTCTGTCTGGATCTGCTTCCAACATACCGCACCGCGGCTGGCTAGCAGTACAAGTGGGTGCTCGAGTACCTTGCCTCCTATACTTGTGATCCGTATATGTCTTGCGTCCTGCAAAGCCGTCTGTCTGGATCTGCTTCCAACATACCGCACCGCGACTGGCTAGCAGTACAAGTGGGTGCTCGAGTACCTTGCCTCCTATTGCCTCCTGTACTTGTGATCCGTATATGTCTTGCGTCCTGCAAGGCCGTCTGTTTGGATCTGCTTCCAACATACCGCACCGCGGCTGGCTAGCAGTACAAGTGGGTGCTCGAGTACCTTGCCTCCTGTACTTGTGATCCGTATATGTCTTGCGTCCTGCAAGGCCGTCTGTCTGGATCTGCTTCCAACATACCGCACCGCGGCTGGCTAGCCACGAGTTGGGCCCTATTCATTGGAAATATTAACGCTACATGAAAGATATAATCGATTAACCAAGATAAGAATAATCGATCGGTTTCTAGAATCTATATTTGGAGAAGATGTTTCTTGACGTCATCTACGGATGATGTCAACATATGGACACTTCTAGAACATCTCAATAAATAGAGTAGACCCAGCTTTT
This sequence comes from Magicicada septendecula, assembly GCA_034769895.1. NCBI lineage: Eukaryota > Metazoa > Arthropoda > Insecta > Hemiptera > Cicadidae > Magicicada > Magicicada septendecula. Next base: position 373,057,626 of record CM068374.1, on the reverse strand, counting down.
GGTCAAGGCTGATCAATACTCTTTCATCTCCATCTGAAAAATGGTGGGTGGCCACATTTTGAAGTAATCAGGTAATTCCGTTGATTGCTGTCTGTTGGAAAACTCCACATCCTTGACCTTGTTTCTGTAGCCCTCTTGATCCGTTAACACTTGTCGTGACTTTCTCGGACGTTTTTCCCATCGATTGAGTCTAACAGATTTCCCTAGCCGTCCACATTCCATAATTAATAAGTTTTAAACCTCTCTTTCATGATATTTGTATTTGAAAAATATATCCTTTGCTTTTAAACACGAAATCCTCTGCATTGTCCTCGAGGACCAAAAACCTCTAGAAACCTCTCAAAACCTCTAAAACCCTCTCAAAAGCCTCTAGTCGCTCGTTATTGTTCTTCCTAGTGATCGATGCTCTTCGCTTCCGAGTCGTAGGAGGTACGATCGACCCGAGCTACTTTATGTGATTTGAAAAATACACACAAATAGAACAGTGGCGTGTCTAGAATTTAGCTTCTGGAGGGAGTCTAGTCGTGTACGCTTCATACGAATGTGAAAGCGGGTTGAGAAACCACTGAATATAACAAGCTTCAAAGTAGCTGAAAAATGTGTTTTGTAAGCATCCTGAAATCAATCACATTAAAGTAAAGGATTGTAATACAATAAAAACGTGCTTCTGAAACATTGTTTACAAGATGTTTGTTGCCGTTAAACGTATAAAAATGATAATTTCAGCTTTAATAAAACAGCTACATCAAGAAAATTGTATACATAAAAAATGTATACTGTTTGAAAATTGTTTAGAGTTTAACGTCTATTCGCCTTGATTTTCTGCCCATTTAATTAAGAACTTCTTCCGCGGTCACTAAAACGCCTTTATGTATGTGCATTAAAGCCATTCCATTTAATCTTATTTCATTTGTTGTATTTTTCAAATAGTTTTTCAAGTACCTCAATGTGGAAAATGATCTTTCCTCACTTCAAGTATCCGATGTTGCCATAATTTGCAATCGTCTGTAAGTCCGCTTGTTTACTTAAAAAGAGTTACTACGATATTAACATACAAAGCTGAAATAATAATAACACAGAGTAAAAATTAGGAGATTAACGAAAATCCTCGTCAACACTTTTCGACTCTCTGGACGGGGGGGGGGGGGGTCCAGTTCCGTTCACCCCTCTGCACCTATGTCAGATAAATCATAGGCACAAGCCAAAACAGGACCTGTTTCCCAGTAAGTAAGGAAGGACAGCAACTGAGAAAGAAGACCCGATTAGCCGGAACTTATTCAAAATTGTAATGTAATTAATATTTCAAAGTCTTAATTGAAACAAGTAGCAATAAACGCGCCTGGAGGGAGTAGGGAGGAGAGGAGCAGATAGTATGAAGATGTGGAAAGGGATTTGAGGAAGATGCAAGTGGCAGGTTGGAGGAGTAAGGCTATGGACAGAGAAGAATGGAGTGGAATCGTTGAGCAGGCCAGAGTTCTACAGGGACCGTAGTGCCAGAAGAAGAAGAACAATAATCGCGCATGTAGTTAGATCAACTATCCACACCTTTCAAATGACCTAATACTGTCTTCCTCTTTAGTGGGACAACCTATGAACTTAACGTTCAAGCAACTACATGATGGAAGTAAAATGTTGGTATTATTAAAATCTGAATGAAAGAGAAAGTTAATTCAATTGTTAGTATACAGAAGTAATTTTGATCGACAATAAATTGAACCACCAAAAGTACACACTACAAAGCGTTTCGTTTAGTAGCTGAATTAGTAAAGTGACGGCGCGGCGTTGTGTATTAACGTGGTGTACCAACCTTACGAGGGTGAGTTGAAAAGTTCGCGGAGAGACATCTGTAGCTTAGCAGTAAAACTAAAATTTTTCGTGTGCTGCAAGACTTGTATTTTGTGTGAACTCCTGTTAATTTCCAAATCGATCTATCAATATATTCATTGTTTAGAAGCTGTTTAAAATTGACGTGTCATACGTGTTTTGGAAAACGGACTAAATCAAACATCGTGGTGTGATTCTTTGTTTAGCGCCAACGGAAATTCAAAACGGAATTGTAAATGTGTCGGGAGATGCTGCGACTTCAGAACCAATGGTTTGTAAGTAGCCACTTGAGTTTAAACGTGGTCGAACGAGCATTGAAGATGACCCCCCCCCCCCCCACACTGGACGCCCCAAAAATGCAACATCTCCAGATGCGCCCGCCATCTTCCACAACGCTTTTTTATACCAAGTTCTGGAGTTATAGTATGATGCACACGCTCATATGAGATGCCTATGATTTCAGCAACGTCATCCACTCCTCAATCTGTGGTCTTCCAGTACTCTATGAAATTTTTTCAATAATGCCATTTTTGTTGCACTTTTTGGCGTCCACTGCTGGGATAGTCTTCAGTGCTTGTACGACCACGTTTAAACTCGAGTGTGCCCCAATTGCCGTTGTTTCTGAAGGCGCAGCCTCTCCTTACATATTTACAATTTCGTTTTGATTTTCCATTGGCGCTAAAACGTTTGTAACAGAGAATTCATCACAACACGAGGTTTGATTTTGCGCATTTTAAAAACACGCGTAACAGGAAATTTTCAAATAGCTGGTGAAACGTGAATAAACTGACAGATATATCTGGAAATTAACAGGTGTTCACGCCAAATATACGTCTTGTAGGACACGAAAGATTTTAGTTCTATCACTGAGCTATAGACGTCGCTCCGCGAACTTTTCAACTGACCCTCGTAGGCTTGCATACTTAGGCCTACTTGCGTGTTAATTATGTGGACCCTCTTGAGAAAAGCTCAAAGGTCGCTGTGAGGACTAACAAGACAGATCGTTGGCGTCCCACCCATGATTAGGGAAAAGGAACGAGTTCAGGATGTCCCGTAATTCCCAAAAAAATTAAATTGAACGTGGACTAGACACGTGGATGGGGTGGAGGATAAGAGAACAACAACAGGGCACCGTATATGCAAGCACGTAACATGGGAAGGCAGACACGAAATCGTTAGTTTCTCTTGTATAACGTGGACTTGTATAACGTGGAGCAGACACGTGGCTGTGGTGGAGGATAAGAGAACAACAACAGGGCACCGTATATGCAAGCACGTAACACGGGAAGGCAGACACGAAATCGTTAGTTTCTCTTGTATAACGTGGAGCAGACACGTGGCTGTGGTGGAGGATAAGAGAACAACAACAGGGCACCGTATATGCAAGCACGTAACACGGGAAGGCAGACACGAAATCGTTAGTTTCTCTCGTATAACGTGGACCAGACACGTGGCTGGGGTGGAGGATAAGAGAACAACAACAGGGCACCGTATATGCAAGCACGTAACACGGGAAGGCAGACACGAAATCGTTAGTTTCTCTCGTATAACGTGAAACAGACACGTGGCTGGGGTGGAGGATAGGAGAACAACAACAGGTCATCGTATATGCAAGCACGTAACACGGGAAGGCAGACACGAAATCGTTAGTTTCTCTCGTATAACGTGGACCAGACACGTGGCTGGGGTGGAGGATAAGAGAACAACAACAGGGCACCGTATATGCAAGCATGTAACACGGGAAGGCAGACACGAAATCGTTAGTTTCTCTCGTATAACGTGGACCAGACACGTGGCTGGGGTGGAGGATAAGAGAACAACAACAGGTCATCGTATATGCAAGCACGTAACACGGGAAGGCAGACACGAAATCGTTAGTTTCTCTCGTATAACGTGGACCAGACACGTGGCTGGGGTGGAGGATAAGAGAACAACAACAGGGCACCGTATATGCAAGCATGTAACACGGGAAGGCAGACACGAAATGTTAGTTTCTCTCGTATAACGTGGACCAGACACGTGGCTCGGGTGGAGGATAAGAGAACAACAACAGGGCACCGTATATGCAAGCACGTAACACGGGAAAGCAGACACGGAATCGTTAGTTTCTCTCGTATAACGTGGACCAGACACGTGGCTGGGGTGGAGGATAAGAGAACAACAACAGGGCACCGTATATGCAAGCATGTAACACGGGAAGGCAGACACGAAATCGTTAGTTTCTCTCGTATAACGTGGACTAGACACGTGGCTGGGGTGGAGGATAACAGAACAACAACAGGGCACCGTATATGCAAGCACGTAACACGGGAAGGCAGACACGAAATCGTTAGTTTCTCTCGTATAACGTGGACCAGACACGTGGCTGGGGTGGAGGATAAGAGAACAACAACAGGGCACCGCATATGCAAGCACGTAACACGGGAAGGCAGACAAGGAATCGTTAGTTTCTCTCGTATAACGTGGACCAGACACGTGGCTGGGGTGGAGGATAAGAGAACAACAACAGGGCACCGTATATGCAAGCATGTAACACGGGCAGGCAGACACGGAATCGTTAGTTTCTCTCGTATAACGTGGACCAGACACGTGGCTGGGGTGGAGGATAAGAGAACAACAACAGGGCACCGTATATGCAAGCACGTAACACGGGAAGGCAGAGACGGAATCGTTAGTTTCTCTCGTATAACGTGGACCAGACACGTGGCTGGGGTGGAGGATAAGAGAACAACAACAGGGCATCGTATATGCAAGCACGTAACACGGGAAGGCAGACACGAAATCGTTAGTTTCTCTCGTATAACGTGGACCAGACACGTGGCTGGGGTGGGGGATAAGAGAACAACAACAGGGCACCGTATATGCAAGCACGTACCACGGGAAGGCAGAGACGAAATCGTTAGTTTCTCTCGTATAACGTGGACAAGACACGTGGCTGGGGTGGAGGATAAGAGAACAACAACAGGGCACCGTATATGCAAACACGTAACACGGGAAGGCAGACACGAAATCGTTAGTTTCTCTCGTATAACGTGGACCAGACACGTGGCTGGGGTGGGGGATAAGAGAACAACAACAGGGCACCGTATATGCAAGCACGTAACACGGGAAGGCAGACACGAAATCGTTAGTTTCTCTCGTATAACGTGGACCAGACACGTGGCTGGGGTGGTGGATAAGAGAACAACAACAGGGCACCGTATATGCAAGCACGTAACACGGGAAGGCAGACACGAAATCGTTAGTTTCTCTCGTATAACGTGGACCAGACACGTGGCTGGGGTGGAGGATAAGAGAACAACAACAGGGCACCGTATATGCAAACACGTAACAGGGGAAGGCAGAGATGAAATCGTTAGTTTCTCTCGTATAACGTGGACCAGACACGTGGCTGGGGTGGAGGATAAGAGAACAACAACAGGGCACCGTATATGCAAACACGTAACAGGGGAAGGCAGACACGAAATCGTTAGTTTCTCTCGTATAACGTGGACCAGACACGTGGCTGGGGTGGGGGATAAGAGAACAACAACAGGGCACCGTATATGCAAGCACGTAACACGGGAAGGCAGACACGAAATCGTTAGTTTCTCTCGTATAACGTGGACCAGACACGTGGCTGGGGTGGAGGATAAGAGAACAACAACAGGGCACCGTATATGCAAACACGTAACAGGGGAAGGCAGAGATGAAATCGTTAGTTTCTCTCGTATAACGTGGACCAGACACGTGGCTGGGGTGGAGGATAAGAGAACAACAACAGGGCATCGTATATGCAAGCACGTAACACGGGAAGGCAGACACTAAATCGTTAGTTTCTCTCGTATAACGTGGACCAGACACGTGGCTGGGGTGGGGGATAAGAGAACAACAACAGGGCACCGTATATGCAAGCACGTACCACGGGAAGGCAGAGACGGAATCGTTAGTTTCTCTCGTATAACGTGGACCAGACACGTGGCTGGGGTGGAGGATAAGAGAACAACAACAGGGCACCGTATATGCAAGCACGTACCACGGGAAGGCAGACACGAAATCGTTAGTTTCTCTCGTATAACGTGGACCAGACACGTGGCTGGGGTGAAGGATAAGAGAACAACAACAGGGCACCGTATATGCAAGCACGTACCACGGGAAGGCAGAGACGAAATCGTTAGTTTCTCTCGTATAACGTGGACCAGACACGTGGCTGGGGTGGGGGATAAGAGAACAACAACAGGGCATCGTATATGCAAGCACGTAACACGGGAAGGCAGACACGAAATCGTTAGTTTCTCTCGTATAACGTGGACCAGACACGTGGCTGGGGTGGGGGATAAGAGAACAACAACAGGGCACCGTATATGCAAGCACGTACCACGGGAAGGCAGAGACGAAATCGTTAGTTTCTCTCGTATAACGTGGACCAGACACGTGGCTGGGGTGGAGGATAAGAGAACAACAACAGGGCACCGTATATGCAAGCACTTACCACGGGAAGACAGACACGAAATCGTTAGTTTCTCTCGTATAACCTGGACCAGACACGTGGCTGGGGTGGAGGATAAGAGAACAACAACAGGGCACCGTATATGCAAGCACGTACCACGGGAAGGCAGACACGAAATCGTTAGTTTCTCTCGTATAACGTGGACCAGACACGTGGCTGGGGTGGAGGATAAGAGAACAACAACAGGGCACCGTATATGCAAGCACGTACCACGGGAAGGCAGACACGAAATCGTTAGTTTCTCTCGTATAACGTGGACCAGACACGTGGCTGGGGTGGAGGATAAGAGAACAACAACAGGGCACCGTATATGCAAGCACGTACCACGGGAAGGCAGACACGAAATCGTTAGTTTCTCTCGTATAACGTGGACCAGACACGTGGCTGGGGTGGAGGATAAGAGAACAACAACAGGGCACCGTATATGCAAGCACGTAACACGGGAAGGCAGACACGAAATCGTTAGTTTCTCTCGTATAACGTGGACCAGACACGTGGCTGGGGTGGGGGATAAGAGAACAACAACAGGGCACCGTATATGCAAGCACGTACCACGGGAAGGCAGAGACGAAATCGTTAGTTTCTCTCGTATAACGTGGACAAGACACGTGGCTGGGGTGGAGGATAAGAGAACAACAACAGGGCACCGTATATGCAAACACGTAACACGGGAAGGCAGACACGAAATCGTTAGTTTCTCTCGTATAACGTGGACCAGACACGTGGCTGGGGTGGGGGATAAGAGAACAACAACAGGGCACCGTATATGCAAGCACGTAACACGGGAAGGCAGACACGAAATCGTTAGTTTCTCTCGTATAACGTGGACCAGACACGTGGCTGGGGTGGTGGATAAGAGAACAACAACAGGGCACCGCATATGCAAGCACGTAACACGGGAAGGCAGACAAGGAATCGTTAGTTTCTCTCGTATAACGTGGACCAGACACGTGGCTGGGGTGGAGGATAAGAGAACAACAACAGGGCACCGTATATGCAAGCATGTAACACGGGCAGGCAGACACGGAATCGTTAGTTTCTCTCGTATAACGTGGACCAGACACGTGGCTGGGGTGGAGGATAAGAGAACAACAACAGGGCACCGTATATGCAAGCACGTAACACGGGAAGGCAGAGACGGAATCGTTAGTTTCTCTCGTATAACGTGGACCAGACACGTGGCTGGGGTGGAGGATAAGAGAACAACAACAGGGCATCGTATATGCAAGCACGTAACACGGGAAGGCAGACACGAAATCGTTAGTTTCTCTCGTATAACGTGGACCAGACACGTGGCTGGGGTGGGGGATAAGAGAACAACAACAGGGCACCGTATATGCAAGCACGTACCACGGGAAGGCAGAGACGAAATCGTTAGTTTCTCTCGTATAACGTGGACAAGACACGTGGCTGGGGTGGAGGATAAGAGAACAACAACAGGGCACCGTATATGCAAACACGTAACACGGGAAGGCAGACACGAAATCGTTAGTTTCTCTCGTATAACGTGGACCAGACACGTGGCTGGGGTGGGGGATAAGAGAACAACAACAGGGCACCGTATATGCAAGCACGTAACACGGGAAGGCAGACACGAAATCGTTAGTTTCTCTCGTATAACGTGGACCAGACACGTGGCTGGGGTGGTGGATAAGAGAACAACAACAGGGCACCGTATATGCAAGCACGTAACACGGGAAGGCAGACACGAAATCGTTAGTTTCTCTCGTATAACGTGGACCAGACACGTGGCTGGGGTGGAGGATAAGAGAACAACAACAGGGCACCGTATATGCAAACACGTAACAGGGGAAGGCAGAGATGAAATCGTTAGTTTCTCTCGTATAACGTGGACCAGACACGTGGCTGGGGTGGAGGATAAGAGAACAACAACAGGGCACCGTATATGCAAACACGTAACAGGGGAAGGCAGACACGAAATCGTTAGTTTCTCTCGTATAACGTGGACCAGACACGTGGCTGGGGTGGGGGATAAGAGAACAACAACAGGGCACCGTATATGCAAGCACGTAACACGGGAAGGCAGACACGAAATCGTTAGTTTCTCTCGTATAACGTGGACCAGACACGTGGCTGGGGTGGAGGATAAGAGAACAACAACAGGGCACCGTATATGCAAACACGTAACAGGGGAAGGCAGAGATGAAATCGTTAGTTTCTCTCGTATAACGTGGACCAGACACGTGGCTGGGGTGGAGGATAAGAGAACAACAACAGGGCATCGTATATGCAAGCACGTAACACGGGAAGGCAGACACTAAATCGTTAGTTTCTCTCGTATAACGTGGACCAGACACGTGGCTGGGGTGGGGGATAAGAGAACAACAACAGGGCACCGTATATGCAAGCACGTACCACGGGAAGGCAGAGACGGAATCGTTAGTTTCTCTCGTATAACGTGGACCAGACACGTGGCTGGGGTGGAGGATAAGAGAACAACAACAGGGCACCGTATATGCAAGCACGTACCACGGGAAGGCAGACACGAAATCGTTAGTTTCTCTCGTATAACGTGGACCAGACACGTGGCTGGGGTGAAGGATAAGAGAACAACAACAGGGCACCGTATATGCAAGCACGTACCACGGGAAGGCAGAGACGAAATCGTTAGTTTCTCTCGTATAACGTGGACCAGACACGTGGCTGGGGTGGGGGATAAGAGAACAACAACAGGGCATCGTATATGCAAGCACGTAACACGGGAAGGCAGACACGAAATCGTTAGTTTCTCTCGTATAACGTGGACCAGACACGTGGCTGGGGTGGGGGATAAGAGAACAACAACAGGGCACCGTATATGCAAGCACGTACCACGGGAAGGCAGAGACGAAATCGTTAGTTTCTCTCGTATAACGTGGACCAGACACGTGGCTGGGGTGGAGGATAAGAGAACAACAACAGGGCACCGTATATGCAAGCACTTACCACGGGAAGACAGACACGAAATCGTTAGTTTCTCTCGTATAACCTGGACCAGACACGTGGCTGGGGTGGAGGATAAGAGAACAACAACAGGGCACCGTATATGCAAGCACGTACCACGGGAAGGCAGACACGAAATCGTTAGTTTCTCTCGTATAACGTGGACCAGACACGTGGCTGGGGTGGAGGATAAGAGAACAACAACAGGGCACCGTATATGCAAGCACGTACCACGGGAAGGCAGACACGAAATCGTTAGTTTCTCTCGTATAACGTGGACCAGACACGTGGCTGGGGTGGAGGATAAGAGAACAACAACAGGGCACCGTATATGCAAGCACGTACCACGGGAAGGCAGACACGAAATCGTTAGTTTCTCTCGTATAACGTGGACCAGACACGTGGCTGGGGTGGAGGATAAGAGAACAACAACAGGGCACCGTATATGCAAGCACGTAACACGGGAAGGCAGAGACGAAATCGTTAGTTTCTCTCGTATAACGTGGAGCAGACACGTGGCTGGGGTGGGGGATAAGAGAACAACAACAGGGCACCGTATATGCAAGCACGTAACACGTGAAGGCAGACACGAAATCGTTAGTTTCTCTCGTATAACGTGGAGCAGACACGTGGCTGGGGTGGGGGATAAGAGAACAACAACAGGGCATCGTATATGCAAGCACGTAACACGGGAAGGCAGAGACGAAATCGTTAGTTTCTCTCGTATAACGTGGACCAGACACGTGGCTGGGGTGGAGGATAAGAGAACAACAACAGGGCATCGTATATGCAAGCACGTAACATGGGAAGGCAGACACGAAATCGTTAGTTTCTCTCGTATAACGTGGACTAGACACGTGGCTGGTGTGGAGGATAAGAGAACAACAACAGGGCATCGTATATGCAAGCACGTAACACGGGAAGGCAGACACGAAATCGTTAGTTTCTCTCGTGTAACGTGGACCAGACACGTGGCTGGGGTGGAGGATAAGAGAACAACAACAGGGCACCGTATATGCAAGCACGTAACACGGGAAGGCAGACACGAAATCGTTAGTTTCTCTCGTATAATTTGGACCGGACACGTGGCTGGGGTGGAGGATAAGAGAACAACAATAGGGCACCGTATATTCAAGCACGTAACACGGGAAGGCAGAGACGAAATCGCTAGTTTCTCTTGTATAACGTGGAGCAGACACGTGGCTGGGGTGGAGGATAAGAGAACAACAACAGGGCACCGTATATGCAAACACGTAACAGGGGAAGGCAGAGATGAAATCGTTAGTTTCTCTCGTATAACGTGGACCAGACACGTGGCTGGGGTGGAGGATAAGAGAACAACAACAGGGCATCGTATATGCAAGCACGTAACACGGGAAGGCAGACGCGAAATCGTTAGTTTCTCTCGTATAACGTGGACCAGACACGTGGCTGGGGTGGGGGATAAGAGAACAACAACAGGGCACCGTATATGCAAGCACGTACCACGGGAAGGCAGAGACGAAATCGTTAGTTTCTCTCGTATAACGTGGACCAGACACGTGGCTGGGGTGAAGGATAAGAGAACAACAACAGGGCACCGTATATGCAAGCACGTACCACGGGAAGGCAGAGACGAAATCGTTAGTTTCTCTCGTATAACGTGGACCAGACACGTGGCTGGGGTGGGGGATAAGAGAACAACAACAGGGCATCGTATATGCAAGCACGTAACACGGGAAGGCAGACACGAAATCGTTAGTTTCTCTCGTATAACGTGGACCAGACACGTGGCTGGGGTGGGGGATAAGAGAACAACAACAGGGCACCGTATATGCAAGCACGTACCACGGGAAGGCAGAGACGAAATCGTTAGTTTCTCTCGTATAACGTGGACCAGACACGTGGCTGGGGTGGAGGATAAGAGAACAACAACAGGGCACCGTATATGCAAGCACTTACCACGGGAAGGCAGACACGAAATCGTTAGTTTCTCTCGTATAACCTGGACCAGACACGTGGCTGGGGTGGAGGATAAGAGAACAACAACAGGGCACCGTATATGCAAGCACGTACCACGGGAAGGCAGACACGAAATCGTTAGTTTCTCTCGTATAACGTGGAGCAGACACGTGGCTGGGGTGGAGGATAAGAGAACAACAACAGGGCACCGTATATGCAAGCACGTACCACGGGAAGGCAGACACGAAATCGTTAGTTTCTCTCGTATAACGTGGACCAGACACGTGGCTGGGGTGGAGGATAAGAGAACAACAACAGGGCACCGTATATGCAAGCACGTACCACGGGAAGGCAGACACGAAATCGTTAGTTTCTCTCGTATAACGTGGACCAGACACGTGGCTGGGGTGGAGGATAAGAGAACAACAACAGGGCACCGTATATGCAAGCACGTAACACGGGAAGGCAGAGACGAAATCGTTAGTTTCTCTCGTATAACGTGGAGCAGACACGTGGCTGGGGTGGGGGATAAGAGAACAACAACAGGGCACCGTATATGCAAGCACGTAACACGGGAAGGCAGACACGAAATCGTTAGTTTCTCTCGTATAACGTGGAGCAGACACGTGGCTGGGGTGGGGGATAAGAGAACAACAACAGGGCACCGTATATGCAAACACGTAACAGGGGAAGGCAGAGATGAAATCGTTAGTTTCTCTCGTATAACGTGGACCAGACACGTGGCTGGGGTGGAGGATAAGAGAACGACAACAGGGCATCGTATATGCAAGCACGTAACACGGGAAGGCAGACACGAAATCGTTAGTTTCTCTCGTATAACGTGGACCAGACACGTGGCTGTGGTGGGGGATAAGAGAACAACAACAGGGCACCGTATATGCAAGCACGTACCACGGGAAGGCAGAGACGAAATCGTTAGTTTCTCTCGTATAACGTGGACCAGACACGTGGCTGGGGTGGAGGATAAGAGAACAACAACAGGGCACCGTATATGCAAGCACGTACCACGGGAAGGCAGACACGAAATCGTTAGTTTCTCTCGTATAACGTGGACCAGACACGTGGCTGGGGTGAAGGATAACAGAACAACAACAGGGCACCGTATATATGCAAGCACGTAACACGGGAAGGCAGACACGAAATCGTTAGTTTCCCTCGTATAACGTGGACCAGACACGTGGCTGGGGAGGAGGATAAGAGAACAACTACAGGGCATCGTATATGCAAGCACGTAACACGGGAAGGCAGACACGAAATCGTTAGTTTCTCTCGTATAACGTGGACCAGACACGTGGCTGGGGTGGAGGATATAGAGAACAACAACAGGGCATCGTATATGCAAGCACGTAACACGGGAAGGCAGAGACGAAATCGTTAGTTTCTCTCGTATAACGTGGACCAGACACGTGGCTGGGGTGGAGGATAAGAGAACAACAACAGGGCATCGTATATGCAAGCACGTAACATGGGAAGGCAGACACGAAATCGTTAGTTTCTCTCGTATAACGTGGACTCGACACGTGGCTGGTGTGGAGGATAAGAGAACAACAACAGGGCATCGTATATGCAAGCACGTAACACGGGAAGGCAGACACGATATCGTTAGTTTCTCTCGTGTAACGTGGACCAGACACGTGGCTGGGGTGGAGGATAAGAGAACAACAACAGGGCACCGTATATGCAAGCACGTAACACGGGAAGGCAGACACGAAATCGTTAGTTTCTCTCGTATAATTTGGACTGGACACGTGGCTGGGGTGGAGGATAAGAGAACAACAATAGGGCACCGTATATTCAAGCACGTAACACGGGAAGGCAGAGACGAAATCGCTAGTTTCTCTTGTATAACGTGGAGCAGACACGTGGCTGGGGTGGAGGATAAGAGAACAACAACAGGGCACCGTATATGCAAGCACGTAACACGGGAAGGCATTCACGGAATCGTTAGTTTCTCTCGTATAACGTGGAGCAGACACGTGGCTGGGGTGGAGGATAAGAGAACAAAAACAGGGCACCGTATATGCAAGCACATAACACGGGGAGGCATACACGGAATCGTTAGTTTCTCTTGTATAACGTGGAGCAGACACGTGGCTGTGGTGGAGGATAAGAGAACAACAACAGGGCACCGTATATGCAAGCACGTAACACTGGAAGGCAGACACGAAATCGTTAGTTTCTCTCGTATAACGTGGACCAGACACGTGGCTGGGGTGGAGGATAAGAGAACAACAACAGGTCATCGTATATGCAAGCACGTAACACGGGAAGGCAGACACGAAATCGTTAGTTTCTCTCGTATAACGTGGACCAGACACGTGGCTGGGGTGGAGGATAAGAGAACAACAACAGGGCACCGTATATGCAAGCACGTAACACGGGAAGGCAGAGACGAAATCGTTAGTTTCTCTCGTATCACGTGGACCAGACACGTGGCTGAGGTGGAGGATAAGAGAACAACAACAGGGCACCGTATATGCAATCACGTAACACGGGAAGGCAAACACGGAATCGTTAGTTTCTCTCGTATAAAGTGGACCAGACACGTGGCTGGGGTGGAGGATAATAGAACAACAACAGGGCATCGTATATGCAAGCACGTAACACGGGAAGGCAGACACGAAATCGTTAGTTTCTCTCGTATAACGTGGACCAGACACGTGGCTGGGGTGGAGGATAAGAGAACAACAACAGGGCATCGTATATGCAAGCTCGTAACACGGGAAGGCAGACACGAAATCGTTAGTTTCTCTCGTATAACGTGGACCAGACACGTGGCTGGGGTGGAGGATAAGAGGACAACAACAGGGCACCGTATATGCAAGCACGTAACACGGGAAGGCAGAGACGAAATCGTTAGTTTCTCTCGTATCACGTGGACCAGACACGTGGCTGGGGTGGAGGATAAGAGAACAACAACAGGGCACCGTTTATGCAAGCACGTAACACGGGAAGGCAGACACGAAATCGTTAGTTTCCCTCGTATAACGTGGACCAGACACGTGGCTGGGGTGGAGGATAAGAGAACAACAACAGGGCATCGTATATGCAAGCACGTAACACGGGAAGGCAGACACGAAATCGTTAGTTTCTCTCGTATAACGTGGACCAGACACGTGGTTTGGGGTGGAGGATAAGAGAACAACAACAGGGCACCGTATATATGCAAGCACGTAACACGGGAAGGCATACACGGAATCGTTAGTTTCTCTCGTATAACGTGGAGCAGACACGTGGCTGGGGTGGAGGATAAGAGAACAACAACAGGGCACCGTATATGCAAGCACGTACCACGGGAAGGCAGAGACGAAATCGTTAGTTTCTCTCGTATAACTTGGACCAGACACGTGGCTGGGGTGGAGGATAAGAGAACAACAACAGGGCACCGTATATGCAAACACGTAACAGGGGAAGGCAGAGATGAAATCGTTAGTTTCTCTCGTATAACGTGGACCAGACACGTGGCTGGGGTGGAGGATAAGAGAACAACAACAGGGCACCGTATATGCAAGCACGTAACACGGGAAGGCAGACACGAAATCGTTAGTTTCCCTCGTATAACGTGGACCAGACACGTGGCTGGGGTGGAGGATAAGAGAACAACAACAGGGCATCGTATATGCAAGCACGTAACACGGGAAGGCAGACACGAAATCGTTAGTTTCTCTCGTATAACGTGGACGAGACACGTGGCTTGGGGTGGAGGATAAGAGAACAACAACAGGGCACCGTATATATGCAAGCACGTAACACGGGAAGGCATACACGGAATCGTTAGTTTCTCTCGTATAACGTGGAGCAGACACGTGGCTGGGGTGGAGGATAAGAGAACAACAACAGGGCACCGTATGTGCAAGCACGTACCACGGGAAGGCAGAGACGAAATCGTTAGTTTCTCTCGTATAACTTGGACCAGACACGTGGCTGGGGTGGAGGATAAGAGAACAACAACAGGGCACCGTATATGCAAACACGTAACAGGGGAAGGCAGAGATGAAATCGTTAGTTTCTCTCGTATAACGTGGACCAGACACGTGGCTGGGGTGGAGGATAAGAGAACAACAACAGGGCACCGTATATGCAAACACGTAACAGGGGAAGGCAGAGATGAAGTCGTTAGTTTCTCTCGTATAACGTGGACTAGACACGTGGCTGGGGTGGAGGATAAGAGAACAACAACAGAGCACCGTATATGCAAACACGTAACAGGGGAAGGCAGAGATGAAATCGTTAGTTTCTCTCGTATAACGTGGACGTTTTGCGGAAAGCGTTGTAACATATGTGTGGGAAACTACAGGACATACGTGGAAAATTATGTTTTTGAAGTCTTCTTCCGGTATGGACCGCGTCAAAAATGTCTTGTATGACAACGTTTCACTCATATTACAATGCGTATCCTCAGGGCTAAGTGACAAGAACGCCGGCAAACGAACTCAGTTATATAGTGTAGATCTATCATTGAAGGTATCTACAAAATTCCAGGCAGTTACGGAAAGATTTACATTGGCCAGACGGACGCCTGATTTCCACAAAAGATTCCAAGTACATGTCAGACATACGAAGAACTCGGCAATTGAAAAGTCTGGAATTGCTGAGCATTCGGCCTTAACTAATCACATGGTAAACTTCGAAGACGCATCTGTAATAAGGTCATGTTAATGTAATGGAAAGACATACAAGACATTTTTGATGCTGTCCATACCGGAAGAAGACTTCAAAAACATAATGGATACCGGCCGCGGAAGCCTACGTGAGAATACGAGGAAAAGATTACGAGCCATGGAACTGCGACACTGTAAAAGGTGCTCTAGCCGTACATTGCAAGATCGGATTAAACATGTACAAGTAAGAGAAAAAATGAGTATATGAACAATTAACAATTAACAATTATAGTATAAATGACACAATTGATGCAAAAAGATTAAGATGGTACGGGATTGTGCCCCGTGTGTGCAGTGATAGATGGCAAAGAAATTACTAGAATGGACCCCCTTCTGAAAGAAAAAAAAGAGGGAGGCCGCCAAAGACGTGTATAGAAGGCAATGGCACTGAGAAATCTGAAGGATGATGATTGGAAGAGTAAAGTTTGGAAGCTAGGATGCTTAAAACGACTTTAAGTGTTGTTCGAAAATCCCAAGTATACAGTATATATAACGTGGACGCTGCTAGCACAAAAGGGATTGGAAGAAGATGGAAGAGGTTTTTGTGCGGAACTGTGAGATGGTTGGGGGGTGTTTGTTTAATGGTGGTTGGTTTAATGTGGTGTCGCTGTTGAGTCTCCGCTTGACACAGTGTTTATATAGTGAGCACATTTGGTTTTGTTAAAGAGCATTTTCTGTATTGGAAAAGTATATGTAACCATCGTAGGAATTAAACCTTTAGACTTTCAGGCTTGATCCTGCGGGAGGAGTATTTGCCCAACTTTAGGGTGTATTTGTTATATCGTCATCGTTATCGTCGTCGTCGAAATCAGACAAATCAATACTCGCATGATGGTGGCGAACAATCGGTAACAGTATCGAAACCATGGCCGTTAAACAAAGCCCTTTATTAGCACAACATGGAACGCAACATTATCGCACGAGGAACTGTTAATAAAACAATCAATACTACATGTGTGCATTTACAAAAATCCAATCAGTGTTGCTAGTAAATAAGTGGGCCATCGGAAGGTCGGCCGACTGCCAGCTTTGTAACGCCTCCCTACGGGTTAAGATCCGGTTGCTAGTCTGCTGAACTCTACCGTAATGGTAGTGCGTCTATCGAAAAAGAAAGTAACAATTTTACCTTTTACTAAACTGTGCATTGTTGTACGCGGTGTTATTAGTATGTAAATAGAACGTTCAACTGTAGGTCTATAGATTTATATACAAGAACAAATAAGGCCTCTTCTTCATCGTCTTCTTCTATTAGTTCCAGTGGATAAATATAATCATGATACAGAATGCTTTTCCCTTTGGCTATGTGTTTTTTTCCAGGTGTCAGACCGTGGCCTCTTGTTAGATCTTCAGTTAGACACTTTGACTACAACTGCGGTAGACCATCTTCAGTAGTTGTCTTGAACCTGCAAGCGACAATGCTAAATTTACTGACTAAGCTGACTACTTATTGACCGCTACTTAAATCATACAAGTACCCAGTGCTCTTTTCTTCTTCATCGTCTTCTTCTTCTTCTTCGGCACTACAGCCCAACGTGAGCCTTGTCTTCCGACACCAGTCCATTGCCATCCTATCCATTGTCTTATCCTATCAATTGCCATCTCGCATCCATTCTTCTTAGATTTTCCAGCACATCATCCAACCATCTTATCGTAGGTTCGCCCCTCTTTCTGATTTTATATACTTGCACCCTAAAGATTTTTTCTTTGGCATACGCTGATCATCCATCCGCTCTAGGTGACCTAGCCATTGTATTCGTTGAGGCTTTACGAATTTTACAATGTCCTCATGCTTCAATAGCTCATCTGTCTCCTGGTCATTTCTTATTCTCCATTTGTCATCTTCTTTGACCGGGCCATAAACACGTCTTACAATCTTTCAACCTTTCTTAGTGTTTCTTGTTCCTTTTTTTTCGCCTCCATAAGTAACAACCGGTCGGATAAGTGACTTACATGTTTTTATTTTTGTGTTACGACTAATGAATGTGCTTCTCAATAGTCTGCTGTTGGCATAATGTGCCTTATTTCGTACTTGTATCCTGTCATGTACCGTCGTGTTTATGGACCTTTCATTATCTACCATGTTACCCAGGTACCTGAGCTTATTAACTGCATGAAATGAATTCATCAAATCTGCATTAAACTCCTAAAGCATACACGTGCTCAGTCCACTGAGTACGTTTACCATTGTCGCTTCAAGACAGCCACTGAAGACAGACTACAGCCGAAATGTCTAGCTGAAGATCAAACAGGAGACCACGGTGTGAAAAGCCAAGAAACAGAACGAAGCTAAAGTTAAACTCCGGCCCGTGGAAAGCCTGTAATAACATTTCTTTCGCTTCGAACTATGCCGTTTCTAAGCGAAAGCTCTTCGGATTTTCTAATTCCCAAGGCGATTCTGAGTTATGCCTACATCATAACTCACTGTCTGCCGTATAGTACAGAGTACCGCTCGGTTATGTCAACTTTATTCTACATCTTGTTATTTGCATTAGCAGTTTCCGTAACAGGGGCGTATTTACGGGGGAGGGGGACGAATGGGACAGGACCCTTCCCCAGAAGGTCGAAAAAGTTGTCAAATTTTGTTACCCTCTTAACTTTTATGCTGTTTTATTATTTTTCAGCTGTGTATGCTAATATAGTAATAATTCTTTTTTAAATATGCAAACAAGTTTATTACACAGCATTTGCGTAAACGTTTGCAGATGAAATAGAGAAAAATCATATCATCACAAAGTATGTTGTAATCAATGTTTTAATAACGCGTATTTTTATTGTGTTATTGTCGTTTACTTCAATGGGACTGATTTCAGCCACTCTGAAGATAGTAAAATTGATTAGTCTTAACTTGCTTTTCTTTTGTATGAACCTGTCCTGACCCCGGAAGGCCAAATTCTGGATACGCCACTGTTCCGTAATTCCGACTTCGTCATGTTTACTTGCTAAACTGCTACCTGCTACGCTCTGGACGAGGCCTATCAGTGGCTACACCAAAGTTAGGAATTAGTGCGTTAAGACTTGACAATGGTGGAGACAGTAAAAGACCTCGTCCGGAACATGACAAGTACCAGTTTAGCAAGTAAGCACGACGAAGTAAGAACTCAATTTTATCATATTATGTAGAACAAATATGATAACCGTCATCATAGAGGATAAAATTCCTGGCTAAAATTTACTTTTTGTCTTCCAGTAAATTCACTTCTACTGGAAGCCAGTTTTTTGTAAATATTCGTCCAACGAGTCCTACATAGGTACTGCCTCTGTCATTTGGACAGTATTTAGGGCACGCTTAATATCTTCGCTACGATGTTGAAAGAGTAGTCTTTTGCAACTTTCACATCTCCTTCAAGGACCTCGTGTCAGAAGCTGTTTCCACTAGTAGTCTTTCGACCACCCATGGATTTTAAAACAACCGGAAATTCAGAAAAGACAGTCCGTAACTTACAATTTAACAATTTCTCCTAAAGTGGTGACTTAAAAAAGAAAGAAAGAAAATTTAAAAGACCATTTTAATTTTTACCATCAGAAAGCTGAAAAAATTGTTAAAGAATCTTCTACAAATAAATAATAAACAAAATTAATGTTCTATGCACTTGAGAGCAATAAATTGAACTGAAGCAAGGGAACGAATGCAAACCTTAAATTTTTATTGAAACAAATAAAGACAAAAAAACTCATACGTTTGACCCGCACAAGTTTTTTTTTTAAACAACTCTAAGCTAAATCTTTTATATAAGCTGTGACTAAATAGAAAGCGTAGCCAGACCTATATTTATTTTTACTCGTATAATATTTTCTATAGTCTCTCCGCTATCTTGTAAATATCGTTTACAACTATTGTAAAAAAATATTATTACCTTCTGTAAATACTAAACTTTTATATAGTGTGCCTTCCATTTCACAGAGCCGATTTTTCAACATTGGAGACCGACTAAATTAACAATTAAGTATTAACGCATAATGTCAGTAACATCAGGGGATGTTACAGAAATAGATTCTTTAAAACATGCGTCGATTGTGTAAAATTTAATACGTACTTGAAAGAGAAAGTAATAATTTGTACAATTATACGGAACTTACAATAAAAATTTCTTCTTCTTCTTCTTCTTCTTCTTCTTCTTCTTCTTCTTCTTCTTCTTCTTCTTCTTCTTCTTCTTCTTCTTCTTCTTCTTCTCCTCCTCCTCCTCCTCCTCCTCCTCCTCCTCCTCCTCCTCCTCCTCCTCCTCCTCCTCCTCCTCCTCCTCCTCCTCCTCCTTCTTTTTCTTCTTCTTCACTTCGCGGAGTAGGTAAATTGCCTGAATAATGAAATATTATACGTAATTGTTAGCTATTAAGAAAAATACGTATTTACTTCGGTTAAAGTATTAACAACAATTGGTAACTGATTACCGATTAACTTTTCCATCCGGACGGCAATTAATTTTTTTGCCGCCATAATTTCGATTCCCTTTTGACGTATTCTTAGTATGGTAAAACAACAGTTGTGTTTGCTTTCTCTTTTAAGCAGCATTACATAAATGCCAACACTCATTTTATTCGTGCGTGTGGTAAGTAGATTTTTAAAGCTCGGTAGTGATACAGAGAGAGAGATAGAGAGAGAGAGGCAGGCAGGCAGAAACAGACAGAGATAGACAGACAGACAGATAGACAGACAGACAGGCGGTCAGGCGTAGATACACAATTATATACAATTTCATAAAATTCGTAAAACTACAGTTTGTCCTAATTTTTAGCGAAACAAAGTTTTCTATGTTAATAGGTGCTGGACCGAACCCAACGTGAAAGAGAAGAAAACCCTTATTTAGCAGCGTTGTCTCCCCCCCCCAGTGTTGAACGTGTTTTACGACATGTACTTATTCACTTACATACTTCTCGAAAACCTATATGAAAACACGTGTGGTATGAGACAAATTTTAACCTCTCAAACGTTTAAAGCATAATTATTTAGTATGAAGAAAGACTATTATTTATTAGAAATGTCTTACCTCTAAAGTACTGACTTTCTCCTCAGCAGTCAGCCTGTTGTTATCTGGAACATCGGTTCTCTTCTCTTATATTACCTTATTTGAAGTAGTTTTATTTACTGTTAAAAGTGCATTGACATTTGTTCGATAGTTTCGGACAACCCCCGAGTTTTTGTTACCCGGATTCGGATAACCGGAATATTTTACTGTAATTTAAAATCTATTGAAGGAAGACACGTGCTGTAAATATTTACAGCATAGCATATATATAGGGGCACGAATTCCTAGACATCACTTAGGCCTACGTGGTTCCCAACCTTTCCGGACCCGCCTACCATACCACTTTGGTCTTCCGCGTTCATTTCTAATGCCACCGAAGCTTAAAGAAAGGTTATTGGGGTTTTCTCAATAAAAAACTCGATACAACATGAATAGTACCGTATATCTCATTAATCATAGTTATATATAATTATTTAAATCTAATACATAGAATTTACAAACTGGGAACTGATTTTTTTTAAATTAATTTCAGGTTGGATCTATGCTATTTGTTTATTTATTTTTTTAAGTAAATGTTTTTTCCTAGCTAGGTCTTGCGTACCACCGGTTGGGAACCCCTGTACGTAACACTGATAAAACCTGAGGGACTGTAATGAACGTTTGGGGTAACCTGAACGTATACAAACATAAAACATAAATCAAACCAGTAAAAAACACAACAAAATTTTAAAGACATTAGGTATTGAAAACAATTACAAAATTATGAAGGCTATCACAACCGAAGACAACGTTATTAAAATATCGGTATGGAGAACCAAACATGACTTCCATGTTCTAAGATTTATATTAAAATTATTTTGGAAATGAAATATTATATTTCCATAGAAACTACTTCTTTCTACTTCTTCCTTCAGCCTTAACTACAGTACTGTGGCCACTAACGTATACCACCTCACGTTAGCGCACTTGATTTTCACTGATGATGGTAGTCGATGGCACTACCGAAACGTCTGGTTTTACAGAAAACATTGGACCACGGCCAAACAGCCCGGGAATGAATTTTAACTGAAACTACTTCTTTGTTGCCGATAACGTAGTACACATCTAAAAAATTATTCCCTCCCCCTTCAACTATCATTTTCATTTATAATAAATATCCCCTCCCCCTTCAACTACCCTTTCATTTATAGATATTCCATCTACATTTCTACAGTGAATTATTATGACCTTCTTTTCAGGATACTTTATTTACCAGAATTATAAGTACTTTACTTTTGTTAAAACATAAAACGTTGCAGGTAAACTGCCCCTTCCCCTTAACCGATCTTCACCAAAATCAATAGGCCTTGAGTCCTTTACAACTCAGGCACATATGCAAAAAATTATTTTTGATTCTGTTTGAAGTTGTGGCAGTTATCGTTCGCCATAAAAAAATTGTACACAGACACAGACACACACACACACACAGATAGTTTTCTGAAAATGACTTTCCTTCATGTTTTGAGTATAGTACAATCAGAATCAACCCTTATCTCGAACACGATTTTTTTCGCCATCACCATACTTCCATTTCCTTATGGGACATGGAAGCAAAATACTACATACCGGGCTGCCGGGCCGTGGTCGATTGCTTAAAGTTGTCACTAACCGTTTCGTCCACTTTCCGGAAGTCATCCTCACTAGAGAAACTTTCGAAACGTTAACAGGCCGAACATGTCTCACTGTACTACTGCTTTCGCCTCAACAGTGAGGTACGTTCGGCCTGTTACTTTTCGAACCTATTATTTCTAGTGAGGATGACACCGGAGTGTGACCGAAACGTTAGTGCAAATTTTAAGGAATCGAGCGCGACCAAACAGCCTGGTACAACTACAATAATTAGACATGGAACGTGTGTCTGAATGGGTGGTGTCAAAAAGAGCTCATTGCGCATGCGTAGCTTTGACCCCTTGTTTTCATACCAGTTATTCTGTGTTCAGAAGAGCAGCATGATTGGTGTATCACACGGTTGTGTGTCACTTCACACCCCACTTCTTGCACTGCTTTTCCTGCCTCCACCACCACTATATCTGAACGAAACGGTTCCTTGTTTCCCGTTTTTACATCTATATATTTTTTTCTTATTGTCGCTACAGCTCTTGGAGAGCCTTGGCCTTATGGACAATACGCCTCCAATAGTCTCGATCGTCTGCTCTCAGTGTCCATCTTCTTACACCGAGCCTCCGCAGGTCGCCCGCAAGATCATCCACCCATTTTTTCTGGGCCAGCCCTTTCTTTTTCTTCCACCAGGTCTTCCCGTAAAAATGTTCTTCAATGTGGATGATTCTAAGGACATGCCCTGCTCACCGGATTCTACTCTTCTTTATGTCAGTGACGATATCTGGTTCTCCATTGATTTGCTGGATTTCTGCATTCGTCCTTATGCTCCATGCCCCTTGGATGTTTCCTGCAGCAAATATCCTCCTGAGGACTTTTCTTTCTCACCTATGCGACCACTCCCACTCTTCCTCTGTCATTGTCAGTGTCCTAGGTCCTAATTTCGGACCCATACATGACCACTGGCTCAAGAACTGTTTTATAGAGACGAATCTTTGGTTGCTCTGCTTATGTTTTTACACTTAAATTTTCCTTGTAGGAAGAAGTAACATGTGTTTCCAGTAGACATCCTTTTACATGTATATATAGTATTTGAATAATCAATAAATATCCGTCATAACATCGCAGTCAACAAAGCCCCTTTAGTATTAGCCTATATGAAATAGCAATAACCAATCAAAGCACGAATACTTTACCAGACAACGAATCAAAATGACTGACAATGAGCACAGTAACATATTTCTTGAAATACGTAATAAACACCATAATACGTAAGTAATAATAATTGTTTAATGTTTGTAATAATGAATTATGTATTTGTGTGTTACAGTACGGTTTGTATTCGTCGTTTGTGGCGTGTTTCGTGTACACGATATTCGGTAGTTGTAAGGACAGCCCGATCGGGCCCACCGCCATCATGGCTATACTAACCAGAGAGAATCTGCACAACTTGGGCGCCCAGGGTGCCGTGCTCCTCTGCTTCCTCACCGGCTGTGTACAACTAATCATGGGCGTCGTCCAGTTAGGTAAGTACCTACACTATTGTATTACCTATGAGCATTAAATACGAGGGCTATTTTTTTTTCAACCTCCGGTGAGTTGGCAAGCCTGGTTCTGTTGCCATAGCAACAATCTGATTGTTGATTAATGTTTTCGAGGCTTTGTTCTAACCTATAACCACTGGTTTTGTAGTTATTTTGTCTATTATTGTGGTGACGACAGTTTCATTATGGCAACTACAATTGAAATTGCCTCCAAGTGTGAGATTCGGTCTGTTATTAGATTTCTTCAAACTGAAGGTCATAGTGCTGCAGAAATTAATCGAAGTTTGTGTAATGTGTATGGAGAAAATGTGATGAGTGATGGTTCAGTTCGGGAATGGTGTCGAAAATTTAAAGAAGGGGCGAATTGATGTTCATAATGAAGGAGGGCAAGAAAGAAAGTCCGTGGCTACTGATGATGTTGTTGAAAGGGTAGACAACATGGTTCGAGAGCGCCGTCGTTTCACAATTACTGAACTTTCTGCTGATTTTTCTGAAATTTCTAGGTTCGCTCTTTATGTTATTCTTACTCAGAAGCTTGGGTATAGGAAACTCTGTGCTCGGTGAGTTCCCAAACAACGCACGACCTCACGGACTTTCTTCCTTGACCTCCTTCATTATGAACATCAATTCGCCCTTCTTTAATTTTCGACACCATTCCCGAACTGAACCAACACTCATCACATTTTCTCCATACACATTACACAAACTTCGATGAATTTCTGCAGCAATATGACCTTCAGCTTGAAGAAATCTAATAACAGACCGAATCTCACACTTGGAGGCAATTTCAATTGTAGTTGCCATAAACTGTCGTCACCACAGTAATAGACAAAATAACTATAAAACCAGTGGTTATAGGTTATAACAAAGCCTCAAAAACATTAATCAACAATAAGATTGTTGCTATGACAACAGAACCAGGTTTGCCAACTCACCGGAGGTTGAAAAAAAAATAGCCCTCGTACTTTGCCCTCTATACTAACTGCAGTTGATGTCTCATATATCCACCTCTAGGCCATTAACCTTCTGCTGTACTGTCTTCTTCTTCTTCTTCTTCTTCTTCTTCTTCTTCTTCTTCTTCTTCTTCTTCTTCTTCTTCGTCGTCGTCGTCGTCTTCTGGACCTTACGATCCGTTGCGCACTCCTTGGTTCGACCATCTTTTCTTTGGTCTTCCAATATTCCGCCGTCCTTTCGGATTACAAACCAAAATTTGTTTTGGTATCCTGTTCTTATGCATCTTTTCAACATGGTCTGTCCAATCCTGTCTGTATTGCTTTATCCTTACGTTTAGGTTGTATATTCCAAGGATGTTCCTTATGTCATCATTTCTTAGCCGGTCCCTCCGTGATACTCCCAGTACTGATCGTAAAAATCTCATTTCCCTATCCTGTATCCGAATTGGGTCTTTGCGTTCGGTGTCCAAGTCTCACTGCCATAAAGGTTGCATAGCACTGCTATCACTTTATAAAATTTCAAAAGAGTATCTCTTCTTACCTTTCCATTCAGTGTTCTTCTCATCGTTCCACACATGTGATGAAACTTCTCTATTTTTTTGTCCACATCTATCTCACCAACATAAGACAAGTCACATCCAATGAACCTGAATGAATGCACTTGCTCAATTAGTACTAGTTTACACCTTACAGGAAAGCAACCTTTTACAGAAGTCTTGATAACAGAAATTTCCAGACCATACATCCTGGTTATCTGCTGTAATTCATAGAGGGCCCTCTGCAGGCTATTTTCATTTTCTGCTATTATGACCTGATCGTCAGCAAACATCGTAGTTTTGACGAAGTTACGTTCACTGAAACTGTCACTGAAGTTCAGTATTTCTAGCTTCCGCTTCCACTCTCTAACAGTATCGTCCAAATATAAATTATGAAATGCTACACTCTTGTTTGACCCCCTTTATTTATCACTTCATTAAGGACTTCTACTGTACTGTACACTTTTTATTTTATTTGTTCCTCTGAATAAATGTCAAAAGTAGCTTACGCCGCTTAGAATTATAAAGAAATTCGTCCAGTCATTGAAGACGGATTAACGCAATTATAATTGAAAGTTTAACTAAAGATCAGCCAAGTAGCACCAGCATCAGCTAGAGATCAGCAAGGCCAGCGCCTGATGTTGGATGACACTAACGTTATAGACACGCTAATTGCTTTCCGCTGGATGAGCCGCTTTGGTGACTCCACCAATGTCAAGTCCTAATCCGCAACGCAATTTTAAACAATATGGACCGCTAACGGAGTGGGCTATACTATGAAAACTGATTGAGACAAAGATTGTAGGGATTCTGTGGAAATTTTGCAAAAATTCCAGTTTCATTTTTATTTTTATTATTTCAGTCTCATATTTTATTACATGTGGCATATATGTATATATGTCTATATGTTTTTATGTGTGGCAATACTGTGAAGCAGGGGTCTCCAATCTACGGCCCGCGGCAACCCGGCCGATGCTGCGTGCAGTTTTTAAATAGATCGTCAAAATACTTCAAATATTATAACATTTTACTAAATAACTAAACAAGAAGTAAGTTCAGTAAAATGGTATAGTATTTTGTACAAGTTTAAAACATTTACGTGGTTAATGTGCTTGTTCGTCTGGCTGCCTTGAATGAATCACGCTTTTCACTCGCACCAACATAAAGCGAAGATTTCTATTCCCCTGTGCGCTCGGTTCTAACTCCCCTCATGGTTCGGCTAACTTGTCAGACGAAGATTTGAAATCCATTCTAGTGGTAGGAGCATCAAAATTTGACCCAAAATGGACAGACATTAAATGTCAGGAGCAACTAAACACACCCCATACGTACATAAGATAGCTGAAAAATAATACTGTACATAAGAAATAGGCCTATCTTTGAATGTTATTTTTACTTACTTTTATTTACATTATTTTGACTAAATGAATTTTGTTTTCTTTAGATAAGTCTGCGTAATTTTTATTTAAATACCTATCTTATTGACTTGATTATTTCGTAAACTTAAAAAAATAAGTTTACAACACACACACACACACACACACACACACAATATATATATATATATAGTCTATTGTTGGCCCGCCTGACTTCCAAGATTTTTCAATTCGGCCCTCAAGTGAAAAAGTTTGGAGACCCCTGCTGTGGAAGATAGTATATTACACGGAAGATATTACTATAAACTAGCTTGTATTTTGTGTATTGCTCCGACTGTTGCATAACGCTCTCGTGCAGTCGGTAGGTGCAGTTACATGAACGTTCTACACGTTTCGTGGCTAGCTGAGCAGGTGTAGTGTCTTTATCAAGGCTGTGCAGGCAAAGTACCCTCTAGACGGTTTGAGTGCTTGTAACTACGCAAATTATGCTGGCCCGCTGCCAAAGGGATGCAAAATTATTCTGGAACATCTGTGGGCCCTATACAAGCAACAGCGGCCGGCTTAGTGAGTTAGTTATGTCTGGCGAGATAACTTAACGAACTGTGATTTAAAAGGCCAGTTGATCGAGACTGAAGGTCGTTGCTTCTTCAGTCTTCTTAGGGGTTCAGGCGAAACGCTAGATGACCACGGGGAGGGACCGGACCTCCCTCCTCCCAAGAGGATCGGAAAAATTTGCGAATTTTGTTAATCTCTTAATTTTCAGGCTGTTTTATTTTTTCAGCTGAGTACGCTAATGTAGTAGTAACTCTTTTTTTTTTAATATACAAACTGGTTTATTACACTGCATTTGCATACACGTTTGAAATGTGAAATACAGAAAAATCAATCCAGTCGGTACGTATGGTCTAAAAATGTTTCAGTAACGCGTATTGTTATTGTGTTATTACCGTTTACTTTACTGGGACTGATTTCAGGATGTTATCACACGTTTTTCAACCACTTTAAACACAGTAATGTTTAACTTAACTTGTTTTACTTTCATGTTTCATAAGGAAATGAAAGTATGGTGATGGCGAAAAAAATCGTGTTCGAGATAAGGGCTGATTCTGATGTACTACCCTCAAAACATGAGAAAAGTCATTTTCCGAAAAGAAAATAATTTTTTGCATATGTGCGTGTTTTGTAGAGTACTCAAGGCCTATTGATTTTGGTGAAGATCAGTTAAGGGGAAGGGGTAGTTTACCTGCAACGTTTTATATTTTAACAAGAGTAAAGTACTTCATTTTGATAAATAAAGTATCCTGAAAAGAAAGTCATAATAATTCTATAATTTTATCCTGTAGAAAGGTACATGAAATATCTATAAATGAAAATGGTAGTTGAAGGGGGAGGGTAATTTTCTAAAAATGAAAATGATAGTTGACAGGGGAGGGGATACATTTTTTGTATGTGTACTACGTTATCGGCAACAAAGAAGTAGTTGTTGTTAAAATTCCTTCCCGGGCTGTTTGGTCGTGGTCCAATGTTTTCTGGAGAGCCAGACTTTTCGGAAGTGCCATCGACTGCCATTGTCAGTGAAAATCGAGTCCGCTAACGTGAGGTGGTATACGTTATTAACCATAGTACTGTGGTTAAGTCTGAAGAAAGAAGTAGTTTCTATGAAAATATTTCATTTCGAAAATGATTTTAAATATAAATCTTCAAGCATGGAAGTCTGGTATGGTTCTCCATAGCGATATTTTTCTTTTGTATGAAGGAAACTCGTCCTGAACCCTCTCCCAAGGCCAAATTCTAGATTCGCTACTGTGGATAACTTGCTGTTCATTTTGTTCTTTGAACTTACCGTTCATTTGCTGTGTTACTGTTGATTTACTGAATTTACTGTGTCGCTGTTCATTGAAGTTACTGAAGTAGTCATTTGCTAAATTTTTTTAATTTTATTAATCTGAGATTGAAATTAATTTTTGTCTGCTGAGTGGTATCGGACGAGGTGGAAAGTCAAGCAACTGTGTGTGTGTGTGTGTGTGTGTGTGTGTGCGTGTGCGTGTGATCACGATATAGAGGTGAACAACATTGTTGTTTTACAACACTTAACAGTGCAATCTGAGGATAGGCGAAGGGCAAGGTTAAAGTGTTTCTTTTCTTCATCCACAACAGTGTTCTCTCTCTCTCTCTCTCTATCTATCTCTCCCCCCCCCCGGTTCCTTACCTTATCATACAGTCATTTACATTATAACTGCCAACTGTACTTATCTTGTTCATTTCCCGCTCTACTCTCTCTCTCTCTGTGGTTCCAGCTCTCTCGCTCACACTTTACACACCCACATTCTTTTCTTATCGACGTGATAGATTTCTTTTCTTTTAGTTTGTAGAAAAATCTGTAACAAATATTAATTACATCCGTATTAGATGCGATTATCCTGATCGACCAGGATCACCTTCTTCCCACGCGCGTTGGGTGGTAGGAAGAAGCTGTACGTAATAGGATCTCGAAACCATGGCAGCTTTCTCAGTCCAACATTAGTTTTTATTGGAATCATTGTTTCATCTTTCAGATCAAGGTAGTTTCCAGCATGACATGCGTAAATATTTGTGCATTGTACCAATAATTCTAGTGATATAAGTGCGCGCGCGCGTGTGTGTGTGTGTGACCACCATACACATAGTAACTCTGAATTCTTTGTTATTATACGCCTTACGAGTTAAAACTTCGTAACTACAGACAATAAAACCTGATCCACGATCAATCTGGGTGGTCGGGGACTTAGGGTAGACAAACGGTAAGGATTCGATTCAAGAAAATTATATTGTACCAGTTATACTGAAGACTGATAAGTGAATATGTGGCCTACACTCGTGAAATTAGAGCAAAAATTGCTATAGCGAAAGAGACATTTAATGAGAAGAAAAGACTACTGTGTGGCAAAATTAATAAGAATTTAAGAAAAACGTTGGCCAAATGTTATGTGTGGAGCGTTGCTTTATATGGTGCAGAGACATGGACACTGAGGAAGGAGGATGAGAAAACATTAGAAGCATTTGAGACGTGGGTTTGGCGAGCAATGGAAAAAGTGAGGTGGACTGATAAAGTAAGGAATGATGAAGTTTTAAGAAGAATAGGAGAAGAGAAAAGAATCCTGAAGATAATAGAAAATAGGAAAAGGAATTGGTTAGGTCATTGTTTAAGAAGAAACTGCTTGATTACAACTGCCATGGAAGGTGTCATAGAAGGAGGAAAAAGAAGAGGGCGTAGAAGAATGAAGTTAATAGATAGCATTAAAATCAAAGGGTGTTACGAAGAAAAGAAAAGACTGGCACGCGATAAGACAGCTTGGAGAGCTTTTACCATTTGAAGGCCTGCCTTAGGGTAGAACACCAAATAATAAATAATACTGAAGATCGGAGGACGACGTCTAAAAACAAAAACTGAAGTAATTTCTAACTGGAGACGTAAAAAAGTAAACATTTGTAACTTTAGTTGTTTCTGTTAAAGAGGCAATATTAGAAACCCTAATAAATCAGTTTTTAAATATCTTTCAAGTGTGTCGGTGGTCGCCTGAGATGTAGGGCATGTCTGTAATCTTATGTTGTGTGAGAGATGAAATCCCGCGATAGCGCGATATGTTTAACTTATAGGCTACGTTGTTTGCGATGCAATGCATCGATAGTATGCTTTGGAGTTTAAACCTTTTAAACAACTTCTTCCGGATGATTTTTTTTATACACTGTACACTGGATTTGTCTGACATTTAACAAGTCTATATGGTAACAAGACCATTTGGAACTACCCCCCCCCCCCCCGTCTACTTTTTATCTATAAGTTACCTTTGTACAAACGAATTAGCTAGAAATGAAACGGTTCGCACAGATCATAGTGATGGCACGGAAGGCAGTGCAGGAAGTGACCAAGGGTGCAACCAAGGCAGCGCACGGAAGGGTGTGAAGTGACCAACCGTGACGCACAACCATGTGACATACCAACCATGCCGCTGTTCTGAACATAAAATAATTCCTCCGAAAACTTTAACAACTATATACCGTCAAATGAGAGCGAGAGAGAGAGAGAGAGAGAGAGAGAGAGAGAGAGAGAGAGAGAGAGAGAGAGAGAGAACAGGTAGCTTATTGAACGTTACATTCAGTATAATACACCGCTCAATCAACT
The DNA here is from genome assembly GCA_034769895.1 of Magicicada septendecula. Taxonomy (NCBI): domain Eukaryota; kingdom Metazoa; phylum Arthropoda; class Insecta; order Hemiptera; family Cicadidae; genus Magicicada; species Magicicada septendecula. Next base: position 373,026,619 of record CM068374.1, on the reverse strand, counting down.
ATAAATTATAACTCAAGTAATAATTGTTATTATAACCTACTTATTTTGATAGTATTTATATCCCCGTTCAAATCGGCCGAATATGGAATTTTTTAATTTTAAACGAAAGCCTAAGCAAGTGCATATCACATTTTTGGCGTTGGGGGGGGGGGCTTGATCCTCCTGAGCCCCCCTGCTTACGCCGTTGTTGACACTACACAAAATCTTCTCCTGAAATCCATTTTTACTGCTTGTAGCATTCGAGAGTTTCTGTGATTAAACAGAGTAAAGTGAGTATATACTTTACAAGACGACAGAGTAAATAATCTTTTTGGTTTTACAGGCTATTTTCCTACTCCAAAGTACAGAATTCAACTGCCCTATAACAATTTTCCCTTGATTTATTTTGCAGCCGATGTGTTCAGTACCTCTGCCGTCTTTTTATAACGTCACCCCAGGACATGTAAAAATATCGGTATAGAGAACCATATATGACTTCCATGTTCTAAGATTTATATTTAAAATCATTTTCGAAATGAAATATTTTCATAGAAACCACTTCTTTCTACTTTTTTCTTCAGCCTTCACCACAGCACTGCGGTCACTAACATATACCACCTCACGTTAGCGAACTCGATTTTGACTGGTGACGGCAGTCGATGGCACTGCCGAAACGTCTGGTTTTGTAGAAAACATTGGACCACGGCTAAACAGCCCGGAAAGGAATTTTAACAACAAACTACTTCTTTGTTGCCGATAACGTAGTACACGTAAAAAAATTATCCCCTCCCCCTTGAACTACCCTTTTCATTTATAGATATTTCATCTACCTTTCTACAGTGGATTATTATGACCTTCTTTCCAGGATACTTCATTTATCAAAATTAAGTACTTTACTCTTGTTAAAACATAAAATGTTGCAGGTAAACTACCCCTTCCCCTTAACCGATCTTCATCAAAATCAATAGACCTTCAGGTGCCTAAAATTCAGGCATGTATGCAAAAAATTATTTGATTCTGTTTGAATTTGCGGCAGTTATCGTTCTCCATAGAAAAATTCTACACACAGACACTTTTCGGAAAATGAGTTTTCTTCATGTTTTGAGGGTAGTACAATCAGAATCAGCCCTTGTCTCGAACACGATTTTTTCCCCATCACCACACTTCCATTTCCTTATGGAACATGGAAGTGAAAGCACTATTTTTACAATGCGCGAATCTACTGCCGTAGTGGCTCCTTCATCTCCAAGCTGTTCGGTTTTTCAAAACTAATATCGACGCCTTAAGATACTTACGGAGCTTTCGAATCCTGTAATTCGAATCGTGATCGTCCGATGCTACCACAATTTGATCATCCCCGAACGGAAGCGTGTAAGGATAGTCGTCATTTTGTCGGAATTGGTATTTCGCGGACAACGTTAAGCCGTGGTCTACTGCTTTGTTCAAGACAGATTTTTCTGCCCTCTTCAGTGTCAGAAACGATTAAAACAATTGGCACGGTGTCCGCCAATTTACCCGGGTAGAGATACCTCTACCTCGGTATTGGGGTGAATTGGCGGACACCGTGCCAATCGTTTCTGACAACGAAGGTGGAGCCAAACGTCCGTCTCCAACACAAGCAGTAGACCACGGCCAAATTCCCGATAAATAATAATTCCAAGAATGTTGATGCCGGCCATGAAAGCCTAAGGAATTCTATAGTTGTCATTAATTAAACTCCCCATTTCTTTGACAGTGTCTTCTCCACCATCTTAAGGCTGCGTTAGTATAAATTTTGAATAAAACAGCTGCTGTAGAAAACCCTTGGCTTAAACCAGTGGTTCCCAAAGTGGAGTCCGCGACAATGTTTCAGGGGGTCCGCGGACACTTTTAAGAAAAAAATAGAATATACCGTCATTTTCTCCGATTTTTGTAGTGTAAAATCTGAATTTTAGAATCTTAAAACAATTAGTAAATCCAGTATTTTTTTGGTGCAAACCAATTGTAACTGTAAAAGTAATTTCAAACAATGGCCTTAATAACGTCTTTAAATCATGACAAACAGACAAATATGATTTGTTGTCAGCCGAACTGACTAGAGCGCCGCATCAACGCAGAACTGATCGCGCTGTTTTAGTCCACGTATAAGCACTGTATCTAAGCACAACGTTTTAACATTGAAAATGTTTATAAGGACGTGTCGCACATTTGAAAACGACCGTTGGTGCGTGATCGAAAATGGGAACCGGTGAGTTTCCATAGAAACTACTTCTTTGTTGTCAATAACGTAGTACACATATAAAACTTCTCTTATGAATGCGACTACATTTAACTTATAATCTGTACATTGGTAAATGAAGAATGAATTCATTGATTGGTGAATGAACATAAATATATATATTTTTTAGATTTATTGAAGCATTTTCCATGCCCTTCTTTGTGTATTCCATTTGTGCAATGCCTGTAAACTTTTCCATGTAGCTGGTTTTACGCCGAAGTAGGTAGATTTCGAAACGTGTGGCTGGAAAGATGGAGCCGAGGTCGGCAAAGTTAAGAAATAAACTTGATATCGAGAGTGACTTAATATTGAAATTATCAGACATTAAACCTAATATTGCAGAGCTAACTCTTCAAAAGCAGCTTCATTGTTCACATTACCTATGTTTGATAGGCTATCATTAATATTATAATTTTGCAAGTTAAAAGAATTTTGATTTTAATACATTTTAATTAAAATATAAGGGTTTGTTTCATATTTACTGTTTTTTTTATAACTCAGACGGGGTTTATGAAATTTTTAATTTTTTGAAGGAGGTCCGCGGACTGAAAAGTTTGGAAACCACTGCCTTAACGTTTTGTCCACTCTTAAACAGCGAATCACCAGCCCAACATTGGGGTCAATTTTGTCGTCGAAAGAAAGTTCCCAAAGTAAATACTTGTCTTTCTCCATTCAAAGATGAGGTGAATTTACTTACTTATTTCAGTTCAGTCATCATTCTCGCGGTCTTTCACCGTCTCTCTTTCGTTTGATACGATTTCCTTTGTGGACAGTCCGTTTTCCCCACACGTTGTTGTACGGTATTCAAAGCACACTGATACGACGAAGGAATATTCATCTGCACCGTGCGGTGGTTTTCTAAGGATGCTGCATTGCGAATATTGATGTGCATCTCCGGCTTGCCAGACAGGTAAGCTTCAGAATCGCGATAAGGATGGTATCGTGAACATACTGATACGCTTCCTCCGAATGAAACTCTCTTTATATTCAGCGTTTACAGGTCTATTAAAAACTTAACAAGTTCACATAAGCTGTGTGTTTCCCTTGTGCATAACGGTTGTGCCCGTCTAGTTTTTACCTAATCGTAATGTATTAGTGATAGCCGAGCTGTTAGGCCGTGATCTAGTGATGTTTGGCCCTACCATCGTAGTCTACCTCATTACTGGGGTTATTTGGCGAACAGCTGACAAACAATGTTTTGTCCACTGAAGATGACGTCCGGTTGTGGGGTACCAGACGTCATTCGACCACGGACTAACTGACCGGTTATCACTAACTGACCGGTTATCACTAACTGTCTAACAGTGTTAACGCCGGCCATCGGAGCCTCTCAGATTAAATTCATAATATAATTAATTTACGATAACTTAACAAAAATGCAGATCCGTGTTGAGGTATGGGAAGCACGATATCAAGTCGGCTGTGGATGTTGCGTGATTCTCGAGACATAACGATAATAATTACATGTGATACGGAAATCGATGGTTTACAGACTTATCAACGCCGACGTCCTGATCAACGCCGACGGACAGGAAGGACAAAAGTGAAGGATTTCCGAACGCTCAAGGGTTTCAATCGGCAGCTCAGGCATTATGGACGGAAAGAGCAACGTAAATATGTATCTCATGATCCTTTTCCGCTTTTTTTTTTTAACATTAATCGTGACAACAACAAATGGGCTATGAATTAAAATTGTGAAAAATGGCCAGAACACAGAGGAGGTCGTTGACGATGGGTTCTTTGAAACATAAACCCCAAAATAAAAATGTGTAAGACTGTACAAGTCTCACGGCTTATGGGTTTGAAACCCGAGTTGTTGGAGGGAGGTATTCAAAATAAGAACGATATAGATGAATTACTGGCGTAAGCGATCGGCTGACTACAAGAGACATAATGAGAAACAACAGAATGTTTAGACAAATGTGAAACAGATATTAGATATACTGTAACTGAAAATACTGACCTCGACAGCCTGTGCTATGCGAATGATTCTCAAACGTATGTCGCGAAATTTTAGAATTAGAAGTAATAAAATGAAATCTATGTATTTAAACATGTTTGTAGACTGATTAACGAGACTGATGATTGTTAGTCACAATAAGCAACTCTGGTTTGGACGGGTTAGTGAGTTGTCACGGCTTATGGGGAGAAGGGGTAATACGGTTGGGACGTGATTCCCCGCCGGGCACGAACGCTTGCCTCAAGTAGACTGCTTAGCTTCCAGAATTATAATATTAGATTTGCCGTGGTATTTGTAAAGGTGCCAAAAAACTAAAGTTTTTTGGAGTCACTAGGCTAAGCAGCCTTAAAGATCTGCGACTCGATAGATTACTAAAAGCAGGGCTTGATTTCAGGGGGAACGGCGTTCCGGAACCTCTTGGATAAAAAATAAATTACCGAAAAAATTATATAAAAAGAAAAACCTAATTATTAAAAAAATTTACTACTACTTTTTAAATTGTGATCCTCATCAGCCCCACTATAAAACTAAACATTTGTCTTTGTAATAAGTCTAGTTTGATTGTATACATTCGATTTTGTATACCACAAATTGCTATGGATGCCCCAATTAATCTGTTCTTAGATTTAGTTGAACTTGACAGTGATACCACTAGGGGCATATTTGACTTTATGATTGACTGCCTTCACTCTTATGGGATTACAGACTCATTTTTAAGTAATAATTTAATAAGCTTGTCATGTGATGGTGCTGCTGTAATGATTGGAAACAAGAAGGTTGTTTAAGCATTATTCAGAGAAAATTTCCGTCTCTTGTTGTATGGCACTGTGCTATAGTCTTGAACTTTCTGTATCTGATGCAGTAAAGTCAGTTTCAGGAATTAACAGCTTTCAATCTTTTATCAATAAGTTATATGTTTTATATCATGCTTCGCCCAAAAACAGCAGAGAACTGCAAGTGTGTGCGAGTTTGCTGGAAACTGATTCGCTAAAATTTAGAAGAATTTTGAGCACACGTTGGGTTGCATCTAGTATATCTACATAAGTATATTTTATACTTAAATATAAAATATAAGTACGTTTGTATCTGTACAACCCAGATTCCTGATTCATGCGTTCCGGGACCTATAATTTTAGAAATCTAAAAGTTCATAACGATGATGTACCGGTAGTTAAAAAATTCTCAAAATCCAATATTGTTCTTTTCATTTGTAACTCTGGAAAATTTGTTAAGACTTTGCTTTTTGAAGACATTTGGAAACCAGACCAAAGTACCGGTAGTAATTCTCGGTTGTAAAAAAAATTTCTACCGAGACCGACCACTAGTAAAACAGAAATTTCGCAAGAAACAATAGCGTAACTCGCTGACTCACTGACCACAGTCCAGTTACGGAAGAGATTCAATGACCACAACCAACCAACGACCAATATTGTTATTGTTGCCATTACATAACTCAATGGAGAGCGCGTGTTCAGGATGCGTAGAGGAGTGGTCAGTTGTTGAGTACCGTGTAAGAGACCTGTCTCAAGGGCACAAAGTTGTTGTGTAAACGTAACTTTCTGTAGCGTAACTACAAATAATGTTTCGCAACTGTCTCACTAGTTAACCGGAGGGAATCAAACGAGAGGGCACTCTGTGTACAAGCTTTCCACGGGGTTGTGAAGCACGTGTACAAATATAGTAGCAGGCATGTAAATATTTCTGTTGCACAAGTTTCGCTAGCTAAACAGAGGGAATCTAACAAAGGGAACTTTGCGTTTCCAAGGGTTGTGCAACACGCGCACAAATATTCCAACAAGCATGCTGTTGCTAAACTGCCGCTAGCTATTTTAATGGGATCGATCAAGAGGGCACTGTGAGTACAGAAATGCGCAATGTTTCTGTGGGTTTGTGTAATTCATATCGAATTTCGGTATCCTACTGTTACAACTGTCGCTACCTGGTTGGAAGGAATCGAACGAGAGGGCACTCTGTACACAAATGCGCAAAGTTTCTGTGGGTTTATGTAATACAAATACATATCGAATGTACTGTAGTTATCTTCAGTGGTGTAGTGCTAAATTAGCTGTGCCGGAGCTCTTAGCAGGGGCGTATGCACAAGATAATTCGGGAGGGGGGGGCTAATTGTACCGGGGGTATGGAATATCCTCCGTTAAGCGGGGGGGACCCTCCCTTGGAATTTTTTGAAAATCAGGAACAAAATGGTGAATTTTGAGGCTCTCTGCGTACATTTTTTACTGCTACATTTTTAAAGGTTTTCAATGCTATTTTGAGGAAAAATTCAAATTTTTGTGGGTACACGGTACACCCCCAGTACTAATACCTTTTATAGTAATAATTGAAACTATCAGATTAATTATTCGTAATATTGAACATTTTTATGTAACACCATTTTTAAATAACATATTAATATTAATACAAATTTACATTTCAGTTTCGGTGATGGGGTGGTGGGTGTCAAAATTAAAAATTTTCAGGTATAAATGAACGGACATTTTATTTATTTAAATTAGGCTAACATAAATTGGTATGAACAAATAATAATTGTTTATTTTAGCCTATTTAGTGTTTTTAAGTACCAAGTTATAAACATCATACAAGGTTATAGAAAAAATAATTTCTTTGAGATATAGAAACATGAAAATTGTGTGACGACATCTAAAGTAGACTCCAAAATAAATCACCCTTTACCTTAGTTTCTTCTTTGTTTGGATTTTCTGCTACTCTCGTTTTTGTGTCAGCTGCTGATCGATGGCTCCTCAACCATGTGATGACGTATGGCTCAGGCTCCCATTTTTCAGAGGTGGACCTTGGAGTTTTATAAACAATAGAGCTGAGACATGGCTTACTGTCAATGTGTTTCTTGATGGTGTGATTATGTTGTTCATGCTGCTGAAACCTCTTTCACAGTCAGCTGAACTGCAGGGTATTATTTTAGTGCAGTTTAGTAGTTCTTGCAGTCCATCAGGTCAGGCACCCGTCTGCTGTTGTCCAAGTAATCCCTGTAGGCAATCACAGTTTTGCTGATGTTCAGCTTAAATCTTTTGCAAAGCCGCTCCACTTGAGTTTGGCCAAACAAAGAAGGAATCTCAGTTGGCCAGTACTCGGGTTCCAATGCTTTAAAGTCATCTAAAACCTCCTCGTACTCGTACTCGACTTCTTTTTCTAAGCTAGTCGCAAACATTCTGTGTTTTAAGTTACTGATTACACTAGAAATCAATTGCTGGCCATTGAATGATACGATTTTTGGATTATCATTTAACTTAACAGAAGCAAAACTACCTTCTTTCATGGCGACTTGTGCTTCCAGTACTCTTGTCCCTGGCTTTTCCTTTAAAGATTCCAGATACCTGACTGATCTATGTATCAGTTTGTCTGCAAATACAACAGACGTGCTTCTGTTTTCCAGACTTTCAGACAACAAAGCCAATTCAGCGAGAACATCGAACATAAAGGCTAAGTTTAGTAAAAAATTATGAGAAGTCAGCCTCTTCAACAAACCATTATACTTGCTTTTTTCAACTGGTGTTCTATCAGGGTCATTCATTGCTTTGGAAAAGTGGTTGGCTAAGGCTTGGTAACCAAACCATACAGCTGAAACAGTACGGAAACTACTAGCTACCCATCTCGTGCTTAAAATTCTGCCTATCTTATTCATTTGAGTATCAAGCTCTTGTGCACATTCTTTCAACTCTCGCTTATTTTTTGGAGATGTACTGTACAAAGTGTAAAGCTTGTCCATGAATGCTTGAAAATGGTTTACTCCGGCTACTTCACTTACAGCGTCCGCAATGGCTAATTCCAGTCTGTGATTCATTCAGTGCCATATGATAATATTAGGGTACAAAGATAAAAACCTTTTTGCCACACCAGAGTGCTTTCCTAGCATGACACTAGCCCCGTCACTTGTAAAAGAAATCAAGTTTTGTTTTAAATACTCATTGTCAAAGCCATATTTGTCAAGGCACTTTAGTGCACTGCTAAAAACAGAGTCGGCTTTTTGGTCAGCAAGCTCAACTAGGTCTAAAAATAAAGTGCTTGGGGGCTGTTCTTTACTTATCTCACATTTTAAGTAAACAATTAGCACCGACTTACAACTGATGCTGGTAGCTTCATCAATGATAACTGAAATTTTCCCAGGAATTTCCTTAACCTTGTTTAAAATTCCCAATTTCATCTCCTTTGAAATATGATCTATAATTTCTACTGCACTGTACCTTGAGTGAAAGCCTACGCCGATCTCTACTCCATTTAATTTTTGCAATTCAAGTAAACCAAAATGATCGTTATATGGCCAGTCGTTCTTAGCAATAAAATATGCTGACCTAAAAATAGCCTTTGTTGACTCATGGTGTGCTGCATTTATAGAATCAATCACTTGATTCATAGGAGTTTTGTTTGAAGTGTCAACAATTGTTTGAGCAGTTTTGTGTGCCTTTGACTGCTTGTGTTCAACAATTTTTTTCCTTACTGATTTAAGTTGGTTTGTTCTGTTTGAACCATAACAGCTAACTTGATAAGAGCGCCACTCACGAGACAAAGAAACATGTTCTTTTTTAAAGGCCCCCAGATTATTTACCTCAAAACATATTTTACATCCTAATTTACCTTCTTTGGAGTCAATCCAAGGAAAAGCCGCCTTCTTTCTATCCCACATGTCTTCCGTCCAAATGGCGGGCCACTGAGTTTGACTTTGTTTATCCTTAGAGGTTCTGGGTTCATCTGTTTTACCATCTTTGAAGGTCTCATTAATATGTACACTATGATGATCGGCGAGTTTATTAGGGGCACACAAAAATGAAGTATAGTTGTTTGTTTAGGTTTAGCCTCCATGACTTCACAAAACAAAAGTACAGTACATAGCATTAATGACTTAAATTCTTCACAAAGATAATAGTTATTAGTTTATTACCGTTATAACTTATAAGGGCGTAATCGCGACGTTTCTGGAGCAAAGGGGGACGTTACACTCGCTAAAACTATAAGAAACACTTATTCACTTATTCTGGCGCTCAAATAGCACTTTCAACGTACCAAAACCACGATCAAAAGAGCTGGTTGAGGTTATACACGCACCAGACCGTCCCGATCAGAATTCACTACACACAGCAAAGCGAACGTATGACTGAATGTAGACTGCAGACGACAGCCGACTGTAGGGTGGAGGGAGCGGGACTGGAGGGGAAAGACAAAGACATAATAGGTCTCTGAGAACATCGTGTCCTATTGTACAAGTACCATTACCATTGAGTTTAACTCAAATCATTATGAATTAAAAAAAAATAATCAAGCTAAAACCCAATAAAAACAAAGCGTAAGTAGTCATGTTCCATTATCTATAGGTGGAGCGCCGCTCCGCCCCGCTCCGGCTCCACTACACCACTGGTTATCTTACTGTAACATAACTGTCGCTAGCTGGCTGGAAGGAATCGAACGAGAGGGCTCACAGTTTGTGTAACACTCGTAAGAACCTAAGAGCGACAGAGAAGTAACATTGTGGATTCAACGTTGAAAAGCGACGCTACGTAACACCGGTAAAGGATCGTGACCAATGCATGGAGGGAGGAAAGAAGAAGAAGGAGAGTGGGAGGAGAAGAAGAAGAAGAAGAAGAAGAAGATCATTACGATTTGTAGCAGGCCTGTGCTCAATACTGGAACGAAACAGGCTTAGGGAAAGTTAAATAATTTTTTTCTTTGTGATTCACCAAATTATTTCTACAAACTTTTTTTCTTAACGCGCTGTAACATCCGCAAACGTCGTTTAAGTGACAGTACTTTTTGTACAGAAGGTGTGTACTTCTGATTGGTGTAATGTAAGTGTATTGTTAGCGTAGACTTCCGGCCTTCGGTTTCTTTGCGTACCACGTGATCGGTTTTGCAAGTCGCTACCTAGTGTCGAAACTGCGAGGTGACACGTGTTCGTTGTGCCGCTCCTGTGTTCCGTGCTTTTGTCTCTCATTATAATATAGAACATTAGACACATTCTTCCGCTCCTGTGTTTCGTGGCTGTTTGACGTGATCAGAACAAGAAACGCGTGAACAGACAATTTATTTATTTATTTATTGTAGAAATAATTACTTAAATTAATATTTTATAAGAAGTTTAATTAAGAAAGTTGTGTTAGTGGTTATAATCACATGGATTATAACTATAACATAGTTGCACACCACTATAGAAAAATTATTTCGATTAGTAGACCTACTTTCAAGCTTCTCAGCTCATCGTCAGATCGGAAATAACAACAACAACAACAGAATAAAACAAACTCTTCACACTCCCTCCCGCCCCACTGTCCACACACACCCCCGCAAACAAGCTATAAGTCAAATGTCCCTTCCCAACCTCCGAGCCCTGTCACCCCTGTCTGTACAGTTACATATTTTTCTAGCACATTCCGTGTGTGTGTGTGTGTGTGTGCGCGCGCGCGCGCGCGCGTATTCTTTTAAAAACCTAACGTTGTAAAGCCTTTCTCATTCTCACTTTTGGGCGCGGTCACTCACCCTTATTTCAAAAACATCCATATATGCAATTTAATTCTTAATTGCATATATGGATGTTTATTCGATTGCTAATCGGAATAATTTTTCTATAGTGGTGTGCAACAGTGATAATTCTGTTTTAAATATTTTATATGTATCAGGAAGATGGAAAATTGAAAAAACATTGTTGTGTTTAGCTAAAATATAATTAGAGGTTTCCCAAGATGGAGTGATGCTCTGCCAGTGTGATGATCGTTGCCAGTGATGATCTGTCTTTTCTTACATCTACTTCTTTCATTGTACTCACGTTATTGGGGTTTTGAGTCATCTGTTATGAAAAGTTCAGTCACTTGCCAACGTCTTATCCGTTCTACGATCTTCCCCCTGTTCTAGGGTCTATTCTGCTTCTCTAACGTTGATCTTCTAACCTGCCTCTGAGTAGTCCACTTTCAAATACGTGATTTCACTGCACAGTGTAACCATCGCTTGAAACTGTTTCAATTATTCATTTCAATATTCTTCCCGAATATTTTGGTTCCGAACTTTATTTCTCCTTTTCTTTCATAACATTACTTAGTTTTTTTGCTACTTGAGCACAGGTGATGCCGACGGACCGATGTCCGGAGTACGCCGTAGCTGCTGGATCTCATAAACCCTTGTTGTTGTATATATCCTCCAGTTTTCCGTGGTCACCAATAAGGGCTCTCAGTCTTGTTTCTCTTCTCGTTGGTGGATGTGAAGTCCAGGAGGATATGAGCTAAGAATTCTTCTCTTTGCTCATTGCAGGCTTTGAAGTCCGGAGAGGTGCTCAGTTGGAGCCGGAACAAATAGTGTGTCCTGTTCTCGCCCTTGCTGCAAAGGTGGCGATTTTTATTGAGGTATTTTCGTAAAGTAGGCCTATGCGATGATCTGCTGGTGCCGGCGGCTGTAGGTGAAAAAGCCGTCTCCCCGTTTGCGCGGTTCTTCATATCTCTCTCTCTCTCTCTCTCTCTCTCCCTATACATATATATATATATATATATATAGCGCTATCGACCTATCTATCTATCTACCTGTCTCTATCTGTATCTCTCTCCGTTGTTTCTGGATTGCCATTGTCTCGGCTTCGTTAGTAACATTTGTGGCATTTGATTTGGCTGCATTTCGCACATGCTTTTGAGACTTGATCGGCCCGCAGTGAGCTGGAACTCACTGGAAGGCTATTGTATCGATGGAACGCTCTCGAACAGTCGACAGTGTCGTTATACACTAGCCGAGCGGGCGCGTGTCTCTGTCAAGGCCGCACTTAAGTACTCTGTACACTTTTCGAGTGCTTGTTGACGCAAGTTACGGACATTAGTCTGGAATATCTGCAGGCTATATATAGCAACAACTGCCGCTTAGATGTCAGTTACTTTGGTTGATTTATTCAAGTGTAGATCGAAGTGGTTGCTACGGAAAGTGATTATTGTATTATAATTAGTGTGGAACTCTAATTGTTGACATTATTATTGCGTGTGGACAAATTTAACTAAAATTACTGTATGAAAGTATCTTGTTGATTTCGAATTGTTATTTGTGACTCATTAAAGCTGGTTATTAGTGATTTCATTGGTGTCTGTATTTTGTTTCCACTGTACCATTCGACGATCAGTTAGACCGTCGTAACACTATAATTTTTCCCCTTCCTTTTGAGCTGGGTGAGCAAAGTTCTTATTTCTGTTACGCGGTATGCATAGGCGTTTGGGTGGGGGCCTTATCAGGCTTTCTATGGCACATTTTGGATCCGATAGTGTGCGGATGTTTTCAGCCTCTATCTGCATGCATACATTAGAGCAGCATTTATCGCAAGTAGTTCAGCATCCCGACTTGAAATGGAACTGAAAGGAACAAAATAGCTCTCGCCCGTTTGTGTATAATAACCGCCACCGTATTGCATAACATTCGTGTTAAGTATTTGATTTATGATGCGGTTATTTCATGTAGTTTCACTGTTACTTTCCTCCTGTCTTCCCCAGTTAATCCCCGTCCCAGGTTTAATTTACAGCATTGACTTTAATGGGAGCTGTCGCGCTCTGTCTTACCCATGTGTTCTCCTATACTTCTTTCCTTTTCTATCGTTGCAATGTTGCCATTCGTACCAAATATGAAGTATAAATTTTAAATAGTTTTTTAAGTTTTATTGATGTTCTACATGCTATGCTGCACATCTCTGTATAAATTATATGTCTGTAACTCAATAATTTAGGTATATGGAGTTAATTTTCACCACGTTTTATTAACAATAAATTTCCTTTATTATAAACGTATTAGTTATTATTTGTTTGATAGTAGTCCCTATTGTCTTTGTTTACATAATTTCTTATGAACTATTAATGACGTCATAACTAATAATGCTGTTAAATATTCATCCGAAAGCAAACAGCTGTGTTTTGACTTAATTGTTTAAACATTCGTACACGCGGGTGTTAGTCCAAAAGCAGATGTAATTATATGGCAGTGTATTTTGCACTTCGCGTTCGGAACGAGAGTTTTGAGAAGTAAGGGAACAGGTTTACACAAACTACAAGTACTTTTGTCAGCATTTCCTTTTGCTCCATTTCAAGAAAATCAATTTCTACAGTTGCACTGCTAGTAATTACATTTAGTGCTGTTTCAACTTTGTCATGCTTACGACATACAGTGTGTCCACTTAGTAGAGTGACTCCATCATTATCAAGTCCTAAACCACGACCAAAACTGAAAGGCCTTCGTCCGGAACATGACAGGTAGCAGTTCGGCAAGTAAGCACGATAAAGTTGGAATTCAGATAATAAGATGAACAATTTCTTTGTGTACAAACTCAAGTAACGAAGTAAATGTGTCCAGTAACTCCCTACGATTGATCGAATACATGTCATTCGCCACCAGCGACAATCGCCACCAGCTTAAAATTTGTAATAATCGCTACCCACTGTCCCCGGCTCCCTCCCCTGAGGCAATGACCGCTGGAATAATAACGGGAAATTCCGCAGGACCATCCCCTCCGCCCGCTAGCCCCGCGTTATCTCATTATTGCTATGAGTGTCATAGTGTTCCGGTCATAGTTATTTAGTGCATTCTAGTTGTGCTTGATATGAAAGTGTCAACGAACAGTCACGGGAAGCCATGCGCCCACTACCAAGGTTACGCGTACAACGTTAAAAGGACCAAAGAAGATGGGACTGTAACTTGGTGCTGTTCAAGACAGAGATCGACGCGTTGCCGAGGATCAATCAGAGCCAACGTGGTGAAGTGCTGTGTTCAAGCAAGCATCAATGTGGACCTCCGGAAGATGCTCGCTCAGAAGTATTGAACGCTCTCAATCAGGCGAAGAAGCGAGCACGCGACAAGGACACGCCAATTTCTAAAATATACTCCGAACAAATGGGTAATCTCCACAACATGGGCTATGATTTTGTAACCGAAATCCCAGATCAGCAAGTTACGAAGAGGTCTTTATATCGCCACAGTGCCAAATCGCAAGGTAATCAACGAGAACCGGAATCATCTGAAGAAGTTGTTCTGGAAATGGGAATGCTTACCATGACATATGGAAGTAGTTTTCTTTTGAAAGACGACAACACAGGCGGGCGACTTATTATTTTTAGTGGAGCATTAGGAAAAGAAGCTTTGAGAAGTAAGCAAGATTTTTTTATGGATGGCTCTTTCAAGAGTTGCAATAACCAAGTTTCGCAAATTTATACCATTCATGCAGACTTTGGAAGCTCAAAAAACGAAACAAATATATATCTAGTTATATTTGCTCTCTTGCCAAACAAAAGGAAAGAAACATATATTCGACTTTTCCGCCTTCTTATTGAGGCCATACCAGAGTGGAATCCAGCGACGGTGACAGTCGATTTTGAATCGGCAGAAATTTCTGCCCTTAAAGTTGTATTTCACGCAGTAGAGGTGAAAGGTTGCTACTTCTACATGAGAAAGTGCATCTGGAGAAAAGTTCTAGATTTGGGACTTGCTTGTGAGTATATGAAGAACGAAGAAGTGAGAATGATCATCCGCATGTGTCCTGCTTTGGCGTTTCTTCGGCCTGAGGATGTTCCCGACGGCTGGCTGGAAATACATTCCAGAGTGCCTGACAATGAAAAACTTTCTGGATTTTTGGACTATTTCGTGGAGAGATGGATGGAAAACGAAGACGTTCCAGTCGAGCTTTGGAGTTGTTACAACAGGCGTCATCGAACCACCAACTCTGTCGAGGGATGGCACAATAAAATTAATACCGAACTTGGAAGACCGAATCCTCGAGTCAAGGACCTCATCAACTGTTTAAAGAAAGAAGCAGAGAGCACAGCATGTGCGCTAATAAGGGCCCAGCTCAACATGGAAGGTAAACGAAGGAAGACTGCTTACATGACTCTAGATGACAGACTGGAAAGAACGGTTAAAAAATATGAAGAAAGTGGTGATATTGTCACTTGTTTGAAAACAATTTCTCATCTCCAAAAACTTTGAAGAGTTACTATAAAGTCCAGGAGCTTAAACGTTGATTTATGAGAGTAAAACAATGTAAATAAAGTAAATATTAGTGACGGAGCTTAATTTGAGCTCAAAGTAACTGACGAAGCCAATAGCTGATTATTGCGATAGACACGCCTATATGCAATAGATATTGTATGTAGCCAGTTCAAAGCCTGTGAAAAGTGTGATGGGAATCAGTAAAATTCACTTGACTGTTCAAGGCAGACCAGGCCTGCGAAGCCCAAGCTTTAAATATTAACGAGAGGTGGTGGGGAAGCCCCTGCTGGTGGCGATTGTCACTGGTGGCGATTGTCACTAGTGGCGATTTACAGGACACATCAGACCTATTCTGTGTCCAAGCAGCCATGCGCCCTGAAGGATTAGGCGACCCTCGAACCCCCATGCGCACTCACACACACACGCGCAGCCCGGCCCACCACCCGCTAATGGTTCTTTTATGAGTCACCTACTAGGCACTGGACTGCAAAACTACGAATTTTTAAATATTTATCTTTATCCAATTAATATTGTAATTTTTAAATTCTACATATTATTCCTTAAAAAATGAGTCCAAACACGGTGTCATTGTGACACTCCTAAGCAGTTTAAAGGTCATTGGGTTAGATTAAAAACTTGACTATTTGAAAGTGGTTCTTTAGACTTTACTTGAATCAGTTGTAACATCGTACAAATTTACAATAACTCTATGTGTGATAAACAATGTATGCAAAATTCAAAGTCAAGTACAATAATTAAGAAACGATAACAAATTGCGTTACAATTTATATGGCAAAAATTCATTTATAATAATATCTTAAAAGGAAAGTTTAAATAAATTTATGCTTACGACATTTTACAATATACAGGTACAATAACAGTTATAGGAGGGTGGCTTCTCCAAACGTGTCAAAAACATAATATTCATCTCTACAAAATTAACGAAGCACAAGTAAATAAATGGACGGAATTGTTTTGAATTGGTCTATTAAATTAAAAAAAAATTAATAACGATAAATATTACAAAGGATGGTATGAGAAGAAAACGCCACTAACTCACTGTAAAACTGCGCACCCAACATCGCCGTCTTCACTGTTACTATCACTTTCAGACTCACTATCTCCAGGACACAAGTTTATAATTAAGTCTCAACACTGAGATCGTTAAGTCCTTCACTTTTCCGATCTTCGTCCATCAGCTTCTTCAAGTTTTTTACATATTTCTCCCACAAGGTTGGTGACATCTCCACCATCTTTTGTCGATGACTCTGCCGCCACTGTTTCGGTGTCATCTTCGCAAGAGGCTTGTTCTGTCTCATTACTTTGTACTGTAATTTCGTCCTTTAGTTGAGTATTTATTCGTTTTACTGTCCCATATGAAACACCGCAAGCGTCGGACACTCTTTCCAAAACCTTTTTGACGTCTTTTAAAGGGCCTAAGTTATTTTTCTCCAAATAAAAGTATTGAATCACAGAAGCGACTATTGTTCTTGCTTGTGAATGTAAAGTTTCTTTTGACTTGCCAGAAGACGTCATTAAAGAATTCAAACACACACATAAGGAACTCACTATACTTTTAAACAAGAAAATAGGACTTAATATAGAAACACAGAAATACTCTATATCCCGCAATATACTGACCGACACAGAGCTCTACTAAACACTGAGCGGCAGGTAGGCCGGGCTGCACGTGTGTATGTGAGTGTGGGTGCGAGGGTCGCTTAATTCTTCAGGGAGCATGGCTGCTTGGACACACGATAGCATACGTATTAAGTAAGATGGCTCCTTGTCCATCACGGAATGAACCCCCGTACCTACCCTACAGTAGTGACATCTCTTTTACCGATGCAATTTCCAGGTCCCAGTATTTTATATGCCTATGTACGCTACAAGACGTCGGCTATAACAATCAAAATTTTAGTTCCCTTCAGCATTATTATAAACGATTTCTATTGACTTTACAATTTCATTTACATAGTTTTAAGCTTAATTCCAATAAAAAGATGAAAACAGTTAGTGTTGTCAATAAAAACTCAATAAACAATTACCGTGTATTGTTCAAAGCAATTTTAGTAGCTCTCGTATTGCATTATATATATATATATATATATATATATATAATTTGTGATGTTTTCAATTTGTTTCTTCTGCAAGTAGATAATATTGTATATTCTTTTTATATATATATATATATATAAATATAAAATATGTATAATATTATATATATATATATATATATATTGTCACCGGACAAAAGGCTTACCGCATGACAAATGGCGCCAATCGTACACTGTAGTATTTTGGTGGCCCCAAAAAGGACCGAGTGGCGAGAACGGTGATGTTGGTAGTGCCGCGCTGAGATGTTCGGCGGCTGCGCCCGCTGTTCGTGGCGTACTGCAGTCCTCCTCTTCTTTCGGCACCGGTTGTAGAGTCGGCTGCCGGCCCAGCGAAATCCATCGCTGGCGCGGAACTGGAGGGCGAAGACGCAAGAACGCCGGTTCTATTCTTCGGCCGTTCCTTCCGGCTGACTCCGCGCCGTTGTCGTCCGAGAGAGGAGAGGAGATGAAGTTCGTCCGATGGCGTGGCGATGAAGTGTGCTTAAAATTTTCCAGAGTCCAGAGTTGAACGGAGCAGCAGCTAGTCATGCTCCGGTGGTCGCAGTGTCCGGGTAGCATGTAGCACTGTGGTAGCGGGGCGTCTTTGCACCCGGTGCATGACTGCAGCATCTGGGACGAGCCCAATGGCTGCCTGCGGATACACGTAGTTCTGGTTCATTCGACAGGTAGCTAGAAAAAATAGGAATGGACAACCGCCAACCAGTTAACTGAGAAGGCGGGGGAGAAAGGATTTTACTTTTTATTTATTTTAAAAATGTCAGCAATCAGTGGCCACTGCCGCAAGGACGGGTTCAGGTGACAGATGTCACCTGTTCCCAGTCCCGCGTGCAGACGCCGCGAGGCGTCGGTCGCTCCCCGCGAGGCAGAGAGCCTCCGTGCCAGT
This sequence comes from Magicicada septendecula, assembly GCA_034769895.1. Lineage (NCBI taxonomy): Eukaryota > Metazoa > Arthropoda > Insecta > Hemiptera > Cicadidae > Magicicada > Magicicada septendecula. The sequence goes on along the minus strand of CM068374.1, from coordinate 373,008,467 downwards.
GATAGCGCGTACCAGCGGCATTCAGCGCGGTCGGCATACTAGGAAGGGAGGAAGGAAGCAGCTTTACAGGTAAATTCTTGGGCATGGTCAGATGGTGAATATGCAAATTTAGGTTTAAGTAATTTTACTTAAAGTTATGGCGGGTCATCGAGAATCGCCCGAGGGCGTTTGACCCGGACAGGTGGAGGTGGTTGCGTGGTGCTGATGGTCCTGAGGTAAGGGAAGGAAGAGGTCTCAGCTGCGGCAAAGAGAGTCGCAGCTAATGACCAGACAAAGGCTGAGAGAGCGGGAACTCGTAGACCTCCTCGAAGTACACTGTTTCTTACAAACCAAGGAGATCCCGACAAGGAACGGAGGGTTCTGGATTGGAAACTTTCCAGCCTACGCCTGTTGGTGGCGGAGGCAAGTGACCACCAAACAGGTGCCGCATAGGTCAATACAGACCGGAGAAACAACAGATAGAGGGTAACTTTCGTGCGCAGCGCCAGGGGGCTGCGGCACGCGAGGTATGGGTAAAGTTTGGCTCGAACGCCGCGAGCCTTGGCAAGGGTTTCCGTCACGTGGGCGTTGAAGCAAAGGCGACGATCTAGCCGAACGCCTAGATACTTCACCGACTCTTTATAGGCGATAGGCTTCCCTTCCAGGGAGAGGGGCTGACATCGGGAGATGGACTTACAAGTGAAACAGATCGCCTCGGATTTCTCCGTATTGATCGTCACCCGCCATTTCCGTAGCCAGTCCGGAAGCTGGTCCAACTGACGCTGCAACTGTGTACTCGCAAAACGCGGGGACACAGAGCTGTAATGATACATTGCATCGTCAGCGAACAAAGACAACGTGACTCCGGGCAAAACAGGCAGGTCGTTCGTGTACACGAGGTACAGAACGGGGCCGAGGACAGATCCCTGAGGTACGCCGGCGGCGACAGGACGAACTGCAGAGCAGGTTCCGTCGACGCTCACCCTGAAGGTTCGGTCGCTGAGATACGACCGAAGGAAAAACACTATGGACGATGGTAAGGGGGAGTTAGCTAGTTTGAAGAGAAGACCTTCGTGCCAGACTTTGTCGAAGGCCTTGCTCACGTCCAGCAGTGCGGCGGCCGTAGCCGCTCGCCTGTTGGTGGCGTCAGAGAGTTGCGTTACCACGCGGACTAGTTGAAGCGTGGTCGAGTGCTCTCTGCGAAACCCGAACTGTTCGTTGCTGATAAAATTATCCAACAACGGCGAGATGCGGGCCAGCAGGAGCCGCTCGAACACCTTCGAGATAACTGGCAAGAGAGATATTGGCCGATAGCTTTCAGAAAGCATGCGCGGCTTGCGGGGTTTAGGAACCATAACGATGTTGGCATTTTTCCACAGGCGGGGAAAGTACTGTAGCCGGAGACAAGAGTTGAACAGCTCGAGAACGAGGTCAACGCCTGAGGCCGGGAGATATTGTAATGCAGCGGCCCCGATCCGGTCAGGACCGGGGGCGCGACGGCGGTTTAGTCGACAGACAGACGAAACGAGTTCGTCTCTGTCGAACGGGAGGTCTGGGCCAGCGGGAGGGCGAGAAAAATAACCAGATAGGAAGTCCCGGACTTCTGCCGAGTGGGCAGGGTCCGAAACGCCTCGATGAACGGTAAATTGCGACTCCATGCAGTCGGCGAAGACCTCAGCCTTGCCTGCTGATGAAGACACAACCCCGTTCGGGGTTTCCAGCGGGTTGCGAGTTCTCTTCTCGCGGGTCAGTCTACTCACCGCTCTCCAGACGGAGGCGTGGTCGACTTCAAGAGACTCAAGGTATGAGTCCCATCGATCAGAGTTTACGTCCCGCAGTAGCTGCTGAACGTAAAGGGACTGTTGTTGAAATCGTCGCTTAACGACTGGGTCACGGGTTCTTTGCCATCTGCGGCGGAGCTGGTGCCGTAGCCAGATAGCGTGGAGTACTTCCGCAGGTAAGGCCGATTTACGATGATTCACCTCGAGTGCGTAGGTGTGTCGATCCATGACACCTTGGACCAATTCCTGGAGATTTGTGGCGCGGAGATCCAGATCGTCGCGAGTGACGATTGGGTCCGCCGGGAGAGATGGTAACCTTCGAGAGAGCTCGTCATGATAGGATCGCCAGTTGACTCTCCTAACAATCTGAGCGGGAAATCGGGGTGACGCCGACAGCTCTCGAACAGTTATTACAAGGGGATTGTGATCGGACGAAAGGTCCGACACAGACGAGACCTCGATGTTGCGGGCAACGTTCTTGACAACTACTATGTCAAGAACGTCCGGCCGATGGCCGTGAAAGGGGAAGTAGGTAGGGTCTTCAGGGCCGATGACATTAAGTGGCGGGTCGCCAGAGACGAACCGGAACAGAGAATTTCCATAGGCGTTGACAACGCGGCTGTTCCATGAAGGGTGTTTGGCGTTTAAGTCGCCGGCTACAATGGTTGAGAGGGGGTGGTCGAGGAGGGCGTCCCACTCCTCGGGCGGTGGCGGAGTTCGCCGGCCAGGCTGGAGGTACGCAGAAACAACGCGCAGCTCCGATCCGCCGGCGTCCACCGCCACCGCGCAGCCTTCAATAATAGATGGATCTAGAGGAGGCAAAAGCCTGTGGGATATCCGCCTGTGGACTAAAACAGCTGTGCCCCCCGAGGGGGACAGCGAGGCCGTAGGGGACGATCCTGACGATAACAGGCATAGGCAGGAAGGGAAAACGAGTGGTAATGAGCCAGATGAGTCTCGGAAAGAAGTATGATATCAACATCATACTCCGTCACGAAAGTCATCAGTTCAGATCGTCTGGGGAGTAGCCCGAAGGCGTTCCACGCAACGATACTCAGGCTATTAGCCATTTAGGGGAAGTAGAGGAAAGAGGGCAGCTAATGATTGGAAGACCAGGGCAAGCACTGTGGTAGTGTCGCGAGCAGTCCTGATAGACGCAACAAGATTATCTGCCCAGGCAGTCAGGGGATCCGCCGAAGCCCGGGAAGATTCCCGGGATTCAGGAGGACAAGCCTGACTGGCCTCGACAGGGGTAGCAGATGGCGCTGGGCTGGTGGACTGAGTTGTAGACTGCTCGCTGGGAGGTTGAGGACGATGACTGGGGGCGGAGAGGGTACAGGTGGAACCTGTGATGATATAGGTCGGCCGGCGGAGTTCCGGCGACGACGAGAGCGCTTGGATTTGCCCGATCGGGCTGGAGGCGGGGCTGATTTAGCGGCCATGGCCGCGTAGGAAGGTGCGGGCGCTCCGGCAGGCGCCGGTGTTGAGGCCGCTGCAGGCGGCGCCGAAGCGACGACTGCAGGCGAGACAGCGGCACCGGAAGCAACCGAAGTTGCTGCCGGGACCTTGGCAGATGAACCAGAGAGAGGTGGGAATGCCTCTCGCCGGTTAGGGCCAGGACCAGCTACACGGCCAGTCTGCGCGCCAGGGCGCACAGGAGGTTGCTGCGGTTTCATGGCGGCGATAAAGTTAGGGCAGCCTCGGTAATTAGCCGGGTGGGCTCCGTCGCAGTTGCAGCATTTAGCTGTGTACCCCACCTTTGGCTTATCACAGCCACGATGAGGCTCAGCACAACGCACGCAACGCGGGGGCTGATGGCAAAAGATACTGCTGTGGCCGAACCTCTGGCAGTTAAAACACTGCGAGGGGCCGGGCCGCGGGTCAAATGTTCGGACTTGCACCCGTAGGTGCAGAAGATTTTGGAGACTATAAATCTCCTCGAAAGGGCCTACTTTAAGAAGTTTGACCAGAAAGCTGTTAACAGGTCGGCGGTCATCACCTTTGCCAACATGCAGGACGCTTACCGCGGTCGGCGCATAGCCGAGCGCAACAAGTTCCTGCCTGATGGCATCAGTTTCTGTAAAGGAAGGAATTCCCGATAGAACGACCTTGATTTCTCGCTCTGACGGGAGGGCAAAAGTATGAAAAGAAATCTTACGCTCTGTCAGGAATGACTGAACAGAGCGGAAGTCTGGGATCGTAGCGGTCGCCAGCTTTAGCGAGGCGCCTTGGCACCTCGCCTCGACCTTGACCGAAGGGAGAGCTAGGGATATGGAACGTAAAAGAGCAGAATAATTCCTATTATCAGGAATTACAATGGGTGGAATTCGTGGGGAAGACACAGTTTGGGTAGTAGCTGGATACTCACGTTGCACGCGCTGAGTGCCGCTGTTACCATGATTAGACGGCAGATCTGCAGCTGAGGCGGGCGGCGGAGTTTGGGCTGTCCCCGCGATTTGCGAGTACAAAGCTGCAGCGTCAGTTGAACCAGCTTCCGGACTGGCTACGGAATTGGCGGGTGACGATCAACACGGAGAAATCCGAGGCGATCTGCTTCACCCGTAAGTCCATCTCCCGATGCCAGCCCCTCTCCCTAGCAGGGAGACCCATCGCCTACAAAGAATCGGTGAAGTATTTAGGCGTTCGGCTAGATCGTCGCCTTTGCTTCAACGCCCACGTGACGGAAACCCTTGCCAAGGCTCGCGGCGTCCGAGCCAAATTATCTCCTTTCCTCTCGTGTCGCAGCCGCCTGGCCATGCGCACGAAACTTACCATCTATCTACTATTTCTCAGGTCTGTATTGACCTATGCGGCACCCGCCTGGTGGTCTCTTTTATCCACCACCAACAGATGTAGGCTGGAAGCTTTCCAGTCCCGAACACTCCGATCCTTGACGGGGTCCCCTTGGTTTGTAAGGAACGACGTGATTCGAAGGGGTCTCCGTGTTCCTACCTTGACTTCCTTTGTCCGGTCGCTGGCTCTAACTCTCTTTGCTAAAGCCTCGACCTCCACCTTCCCGTACCTACGAACCATCAGTGCATCAGAACCACCACCGCCCATTCGGGTCAAGCGCCCTCGGGCGCTTCTTGATGACCCGCCATAACGCCATCCTCTTCAAATTAAACAAACACAAGTAATCATCAGTCCTAGACCAGAGTAGTTCACCAAACTGTCCTTCTCTCCTTCCTGTCCACCTCCTAGCACGCTGAGCCGGCTGCTTGTCGCTGTCATCAATCACTGGCACGGAGGCTCTCCGCCTCGCGGGGAGCGACCGACGCCCTCAGGGCGTCTGCTGACTGGACTTGAAACGGGCAACATCTGTTGCTCGAATCGGTACCAGCGGCAGTGCACTAAACAAATAAAAGTTATACTCCCCCGCCTTCTCAGTTAACTGGTTAGCGGTTTCCTTTTCCAGTTTTAGGTAACCTGTCGACATGTACCAGCACTATGTTTACTTCTGGCAGCCATTGGACACGATCCAGATGCTGCAATCAAGCCACGGGTGCAAAGACACCCCGCATCCATAATGCAATACAATGGAGTTTGGGCCAGTTTTCGCTTGCGTTTGGCAGATTTGCCCTCCACAAGCGAGAACTGTCCGTCCCCCGACCCAACACTGCACATATCGACCGCACTATTATCACTTTCACTATCACTTTCACTGTCGTGAGGAAGTGGAGTGGAACGGAAGCCGGTAGAGCATGTTTCCATTAAGGAAACAAGCGGCGCCGGCAGAGGATTCGGGGGCGTATTCGACGCCATTTCGGACAAGCCGAAATGAACGTCTACGCTAGGTCTAGGATAGAGGGATCACCAGACACTGAAAACTATCCACAGGCACAATTGAACACGACACAGACCGCACAGCACTCGGAAACAAAAACACTCACGCACAGATTAAATAAAGCTGATTTGCACTGAACTGTTGGTGAAACTTGTAGTGTTGATGATGCTGAATACGATGATGATAAGAAAAATGATGAAAACTGAATATTTCCGCACAATTTGGAAAAATTTTGCAGAGCAAAAACAGTCACAGCCTACCCGGGCAAATGCTCTAGGTAGACTAGTGTCCGGGTGATACCCGATGACTGCATGTTGCCTGCTTGTTACCTTGGCTAGCGATCTCGCGCTTTCAAAGGAATGGAACCTCCATCGATTTTATTTTGGAGGGACAGGATGTTATTATTTTTCTTGGACCCTGGGACCTCGAAGAGACCCGTGACGGTAGAATGGGGGAGGCCTCGAAGACTTTTCGCTTGAGAAGCAGGAATTACCCTCCCACAACGGGTAGGGCGCCCCTAGCCGCTCAGGAAAAGTCGCCGAGGACTGCCAAGCGGCAATGTCGGCGCACGGTAGAGAGCGTAGGAGGAGGCAGCGTCCACCAGAGGTGGCCCCCACCCCTAGTCTCTCGCCGAGCGCCAGCACGGACAAGAGAAAGAAGGAAGGAGTAGGAGCGTGAAAATACTCAAGGTCAGGGGGATTGGGCAGATGTTCTGTAACTACTTATGGGGGGTCGTCGAGCAATGCTCGAGGGCGTTTGTGTCGTCTAGGTGGTGGGCCGACATCTGTGCTTAGTCGACGGATGTGGGGATGGGTCGAGATAGGCTCGGGTGAATAGTTTGAGGGCTAGGGACCGAACGAATTCGGTGAGTGAAGGAACCTTCAACCCTCGCCTGATGGCATCATTTCTGACAAACCAGGGAGAGTTGGAGATGTAGCGGAGGGTTCGGGATTGGAAAGCTTCCAAACGGGCGACAACGGATGGGCTGAGTAGTACCCAAAAGGCGGGGGCTGCGTAAGTCAGGATTGCCCTAAGAAAGAGCAAGTAGATGGTGAGTTTAGTGCGCACAGGCACTGAACCCCGATGAGAGAGAAAGGGAAATAGTTTGGCTCTGACGCCTCTGGCGCGCTGGAGACTCAGAGAGACGTGAGGTGCAAAGCTTAGGCGTCGGTCAAGAGTGACGCCCAAGTACTTTACAGTCCGTTTCCACTCGATTGGGCTCCCTTCTAGGGAGAGGGACTGGCAGCGGGAAGTTAATTTATGAGAAAACGCGATCGCCTCGGATTTCTCCGCATTGATCGCCATCCTCCACTTCCTTAGCCAGTCCGGAAGTACGGCGAGCTGACGCTGAACCAGGCCAGCTGCGAAATCAAGACTCGCTGAGCTGGCGTGGTACATAGCGTCATCCGCATAGAGCGAGAGAGTGACTCCAGGCTGAACAGGCAGGTCGTTCGTGTACACGAGGTACAGAACGGGGCCAAGGACAGATCCTTGAGGTACGCCTGCGGCGACTGGTCGAACGGATGAGTACGACCCATCGACGCATACCCTAAAGATGCGATCGCACAAGTATGATCTGAGAAAATGAACGAATGAGGCAGTGAGGGGGGAGGGGGGCCAGTTTGTAGAGAAGGCCTTCGTGCCAGACTCGATCGAAGGCCTTACTCACGTCGAGCAATACAGCGACGGAGGACAGATGCTTGTTGTAGGCGTCCGTCAAATGGGTAACAACCCGGACGAGTTGAAGGGTCGTCGAGTGCTGTCTGCGGAAGCCGAACTGCTCCTGCCGAATGAAACCATCCAGCAGAGGCGCGTAACGACCGTGCAGGAGTCGCTCGAGTACCTTCGATATGACTGGCAACAGTGAGATGGGTCGATGATTTGAGGGGTCAATACGCAGCTTGCGAGGCTTGGGAATCATAATGATTTTCGCACGCTTCCACAGGCTGGGGAAGTAATGGAGCCGGAGACATCCATTGAACAGCTCGTGGACCAAGTTGATGAGGCTAGGGGGAGCGTGTTGTAGCGCCGCCGCTCCGATACGATCATCGCCGGGCGCCCGCTTAGGGCGAAGTCGACCAATAGCCGAGACAACATCGGCTTGGTCGAACGGGTCAGGGATGTCAGTTGGAGGGCGGGAAAAATATCCAGATAGGAAGTCTGCGACCTCGGCCGAGTGGACGGGGTCGCAGACGCCTCCGTGGACGGTGAATTGCTCCTCCATGGTTGCGGCAAAGACTTCTGCTTTGCCGGCCGCGGAGTACACAATGCCGTCCGGTGATCTGAGGGGATGGCGGGTCCTTTTGTCGCCATTAAGTTGGCTCGCAGCCTGCCAGACAGACTCGGGCCGGACTTCGAGAGACTCGAGATACGAGTCCCAACGATGTGCAGTGGCATCAAGCAGAAGCTGCTTGACAAGGTCAGATTGGGCGTTTAACCTGCGTTTGATAGCAGGATCCCGGGTTTGTTGCCATCTCCGGCGGAGTTGGCGCCGAGTTTGGATGGCGAGAAGCACCTCTTCAGGTAGTTGAGACCTGCGATTTTTCTCTGGGACAAGATATGTGTTTGTCCATAGCGGACGTAACGACTTCTTGAAGATAGTCGGCCATACGGTCCGCATCAGCCGTAGAGGCGATGGGGGCCGGGGGGTCAGATGGCACTGTTCGTTGGAGTTCGTCATGATAGGAGCGCCAGTTGACTCTCCGTGGACGAGAGGGGGGTTGGAGAGGTGTGTCCAACGGGGAACGAACAGTGATAAGTACCGGGTCATGGTCGGACGAGAGGTCCGACACTGCACTTACAGTGATAGGAATGGCCAGGTCCTTGACAATGACAATGTCAAGGACATCCGGAAGGCCCCTAGTCGGCACGTGGGTCGGTGAGTCAGGACCAATAACTGAGACCTGCAGATGACGCTGAACGTAGCTGTAGAGCGAGCGGCCACGCGGGTTCGCGACACGACTGTTCCAAGAGGGATGCTTGGAGTTGAAGTCTCCGGCAGCTATGGTAGGTAGTTCATGGTCGAGGAGGGCGTCCCACTCCTCAGGCGGCGGAGGCCTTCCGGGCCCGGGAGGGAGGTACGCCGAAATTAGGCGAACCTCCGATCCCCGATCCAGAGGGCCACCGCCGTCGTCTCCAAATACCTAGTATCTGGAGGGAGTAAGAGACGATGGGCGATGCGCCTGTGGACGAGAATGGCAGTACCCCCGCTGGGATGAGCGGGGGTGGTAGCCGAGGCCTATCCGTGCGATATGTAGTGTACGCCAGAAGCTGAAAAGAAACAGCAGGGGTAAGGAAAGTTTCTGAGAGTAGTATGACATCTAAGTCATACTCAGTGGCAAAGTTAGCTAATTCGGCTCGGCGAGACGGAACGCCATGTGCGTTCCATGCCATTGGGAGGCAGGAGGGTCATGAGGGAGATAAGAATGGTGACTAGCAGAGACTGGACGTCCTTGGCAGCCAAGATTTTAGGGATGAGGGTCTCAACCCAGACACGCAAACGATCGGCAAAGGTCAGGTCCGAGGACCCTTCCTCCGTCGATCGCGCCTGCGGCGTGGGCGGGGGCACTCGATACATGATGCCATTATCGGGCCGAGGTTTAGGTGTAGGCTGCCGAGGCTCTTTGGGAGCTGGGGCAGATGCTGATCTGGTTGCAGCGGGCTTGTGCTGCGTGAGGATGGTGGTAGATGACTTTTTCTTCTTTGGTGCGGGTTGCTTTCGTGACGAGGCCAAAGGAGGGAAAGATGCATCGGAGGCGGCGGCTGCCGCGTAACTGAACGCTCCGGCAGGCGCTGGGCAGGTCGGGGGGACTACAGCGGCTGCAGGCGCAGACGAGGTAGCCGGAACTGGGGCCGCCGGGGCGGCAGATGCTGGGGCTGAGGGTTTCTTGGGGGCAGGTGGGATAGGCTTTTGGGCCTTGGTGATGCGCTTTAGGGCGTCTTGATAGTTTTTACACTGGCGAGAGCTTGCCGGGTTGTGGTTCGCAACAGTTTGCTCACGTGGCAGTAGCGGTACGTTCACGAGGACAATCGCCCTTGTGATGACCTTCACCACAACGAACGCAGCGTGTCGGGTAGTGGCAATAGACGCTGCTGTGCCCGTACCGCTGGCAGTTGTAGCACTGCTTGCGTCCGGGTCGGGACTCGAAAGCTGAAACTTTTACCCGGAGGTAAAAGAGAGAGTCTACCTGATATATGTCTTGGAAATTCCCTACCTTGAGGATTTTCACAAGGAAGGCATTTCTGGGAATGCGTCTGCCGGGGGAGAAGAGAGGAGTCACAGAGCTGACGGTGAAGCCCAAAAGTTCAAGGGCGTGAGAAATTGTAGGCACGGGAACATCAGCGGGGATGCCGATGATCTCGACCTTGAGTTCCCTCTCCTCCGGCAGGGCGTAGGTGTAATAAGGGATACTACGATCAGTCAGCAGTTTCTGGGCGAGCCGGAAACTGTCGATGGTCGTGGTTTCGATTCGAACGGAGCGGCCACCCTGACAAACTGCAGTCAGGGTATTCGCAGGAGCGGCCCGGTGAAGTCGTCGCATGACCTTATCCCAGTCAACAGGCCGGTCAAAGATCAGAGGCGGCAACCGCCGGGGCAGGGTAGGTATTGAGGTGGCCGTAGCGGGTCTGTCCGTGGCAGGACCCCGCTGGGAAGACCGCCCGGACCCCGCGGAGTCGCCACTGTTTCGCCGTTTCCGACGGGAATGTTGGGTGCGGCCATCGGCGATGTTAACCTACGCCTAGGCTGGTGAGATTTTAGGGATCGCTAGCTGGGTAGTGTGGTATGCTACTTAACAAGCTACAACACTTACCAGGCAACAGTCAGCAGCGGAGAACACCAAAACACCACTAACACCAAAAACACGAGTTCACCACTGCCCGCACAATTGTGATACACAGCACTAACTATGATAAACAGTATGTACAAGTTTCAAAATGATATACTGATAAATAATGAAGTTATTGTGCTCCAGACAAGCTGGAGCCAGCGTAGCACAATGGAAAATTCCACTTGCGAAGAAGAACAAACGAACGCAGCCTACCCTGGCAACAGCTCTAGGTAGACTGACTTAAAATTTTCTGCCGACCCGGGTTTTATTAACTAACCGGGATCGCTGATTGGCTGATACCAGATTGGTTCGCTGTGTCCACCGCTGGTACCGGAGAGCAGAGGTTCGCATACCGCTGCCCTTGAATGCTCTCCGGTACCCAGCCTACTGCTCTTCTCCAGATGTTGTGGAGGTGTCTGTTGGGCGCCATGTTGATTGGTGTGCCGGCTGGTAGCTCGCTGGCGTGGCTGCATCTTGCATCCGCAAGATGATCGTCGCCCCACGTTGGGCACCACTTGTCACCGGACAAAAGGCTTACCGCATGACACATGGCGCCCAACAGACACCTCCACAACATCTGGAGAAGAGCAGTAGGCTGGCTACCGGAGAGCATTCAAGACCCGGTGGAGTTGTGACGGCAGCGGTATGCGAACATCTGCTCTCCGATACCAGCGGTGGACACAGCGAGCCAATCCGGCATCAGCATTCGGAGCGAGTCAATCAGCGATCCCGGTTAGTCAATAAAACCCGGGCCGGCAGAAAATTTTGAGCACGCTTCATCGCCACGCCATCGGACGCACTTCATCTCCTCTCCTCTCTCGGACGACATCGAGGCGGAATCAGCCGGAAGGAACAGCCGAAGAATAGAACCGCCGCCGTTCTTGCGTCTTCGCACTCCCGTTCCGCGCCAGCGATGGACGTCGCTGGGTCGGCAGCCGACTCTACAACCGATGCCGAAAGAAGAGGACAGCAGTACGCCACGATCAGCGGGCGCAGCCGCCGAACATCTCAGCGCGACACTACCAACATCAGGTTTCTCGCCACCAGGTCCTTTTTAGGGCTACCAAAATAACTAGAGTGTACGATTGGCGCCATTTGTCATTCGGCAAGCCTTTTGTCCGGTGACAATATATATATATATATATAGTCTACGCACATGACGTAATATTGGTTGTCAGATGGACGCTGTGACGGCCACCCCTGACGCCATCGTCAAGACCATGAAACGCCTCGTTTTACGCTTTTAAATTCGTTACACACAGTTGCGGCCTTGATAACAACGCCGGTATTTGTAGACTTTGTTAAAACTGGTGTACAAGTACTGGATCCTGCCTACAGGAAGCGCATGCATCAGTAAGTGACGTACTGCGGCCTTGTTTTTCATTCACCGACTGCATGTAGGCCTAACGATTGTTCGCAAATACGTGTTTTACACGCCAGTTTTTAGAAATACGGTTTATCATGTGTGTGTCCATAGGGGGAGGGTTGACAAAAAACTGGGAAAGTATAAAAAATTATAACTGCGTTGGGATAAAAAAAAATTAATGTTTATAAAAATTAGAGGTTTGTCAGTGAAGAATGGAAGCAATCATAGCATTTTAATTTTTTTAATTTCTTCGGGTCACAAAGGGTTTTTGAACCCTTATAGGTGCTTGATTAATTTTACAGAATTTAAGAGATGAAAGTTGATTATACAACTCTTTCTGTCTTTGGCCGTAACCAGTTATTCCGCTGAAAAAGCTGAGCCGAGTAAAAAAAAGCTCAGAGTTCTGCAATGGGAGACGCATGGCTTTCGAATCTTATAGTTCTAGGCTTCAAGAAAGACTTATTAGAGTCGATAGCTAATGAAGAAATATAACTGATGCCTTTTTTTCTTTATCGTCATCTTTACTAAACTTGAATTATTAGCACTAACACGCAATTATACTTTCCATAAGCGCTTTCAAGCCTTACGGCTCATCTTCAGATGGAACACAACCTCTGAAGATGAGCCGAGAGGGCTTGAATGGAAAGTATAATTGCGTGTTAGTGCTTATAATTCAAGTTAGTAAAAATTAGACTTAACCACTAAATTGTGTTTATCTTTTAATTTATCGTCATCACAGAGGAAGATAAGGGGAATATATTACTGTTATTCACACTACATTACATTATTCATCACAATAAATATATTAGTGTGATGAAGGTAAGCATCATCACAATAATTACTGTGCGGAATATAAGCCAAAGCAACTCTCTCTCTCTCCTATGGCGCTACAGCCCAAGTCGGGCCCTGGCCTCCACCAATCTCCGCCTCCAATCCACTCTATCCACTGCAACCCTCCTCCAGTTTCTTATCCCCATGTCTCTCGCGTCCTCTGCAACGCCATCTTCCCACCTCTTCCTCGGTCTACCTCTAGGTCTCGTTCCCTCCCATGTACCCAGCAAAGCCCTCTTAGGGTTCCTGCCACCCTCCATTCTCATAACATGTCCGGCCCAACGCAATCTTTGAATTCTTATAAATTTTGAGACTGGCATCTCTTTATATATTTGATACAGTTCGTTGTTGTATCTCAGTCTCCATGAGCCATTTTCTTGTATTGGGCCTATAATGCGTCTGAGGATTTTCCTTTCAAAGGTGTCTACTATGTCGACTGTTTTCTGTGTGATTGCCCATGCCTCACACCCGTAGCATAGCACCGGTCTAGCCAAAGCAACTATGACTTCATAAAACCAGTCAGCACTGAAAACCTGCATTCCAGGCCTGTGTAGTATACCCTATATTGAAGTGGCGGCATTGGGATTTGCAAGGATTCATTTTGAGAGAGCCTTTAAAAATGGAGAAGGTGCGTTAAAATACAGACCTCGGAAATGGCATTCTTAAGAGGAGTCAAAAGGTGTTCTAAACTTGACCGTATAAGAAATAAGGCCATAAGAGAAGAGTTACAAGTTTTTAACTTAAATGAAATATTAAAAGATTACAAACAACGGTGGAAAGAATACTTAGAAGAATGTCAGATTCCAGACTGGCCAAACAAGTTTGAAAATACAAACCCATAGGACACATGTGTGTGAGTAGACCCAGAAAGAGATGGCTAGGGCCGCTAGTACCAAGTGCTAGATATATCAGTGGTTGTAGGTTTAGTTGTTTGGATTATATAAAAGTTCTCAGTAAAACTCGATTATTATTAGTCTTACAACAGCGGGTACAATTTTTTTTTTATTGTGTACTACAGTGCGATATTCTAATATTCCATATTACAACTAATATTAACTCTAATACTGTATGCCAGCACATTCAATACTTAATATTTCAAAATATTAAAGTTTTGATTTTTTTCACTTTACTTAGTAATGTAGAATAAATGTGATTTTTAATTTTCTGTTGCAGGTTTCTTGATAGACTTCATTTCCGGGCCAGTTTCCGTGGGTTTCACGTCGGCCGCTGCCATTATAATCGCAACTACGCAAATCAAAGATCTGTTGGGTCTCAGTTACTCGGCCAGTAATTTCTTAGATTCGTGGGATAAACTTGCCGCGCACATAGGCGAAACAAGACTATGGGACGCAGTGCTGGGATTCACCTGTATGGCTGTGCTGCTTATTTTAAGGGTAACTATATCTTTTTGATAGTTTATCTAAATGTACATAGTAATAGTACTATCTTTGTTGTTCTTATTCTTCCAAAATTAATGAACATAACGATAACAACTATCATCATGATCATACGATTTTACACTTCATTCTGAGTTACCGCTTGCCACTGATTCGAGTTCTTCAGACTTTTCAAGACAAGTGCGAGTGGTTATGAGTCATATCACCCTCCCTCCACCAGTCACTTCTTTTTTCCATAGAAGCCCACGTTTTCTAGCTTCCTCGACCTTCTGGTTCTAGTATTCTCTTTTTCCAACCCATTACTTCCATGGTTACAGGTCTCACATGATTTGATCCTTGATCCTCCCATCTCATCTACGCATTCCTCTGAATCTCTTTCTTTGGGCCTCCATTTCAAACTTTTTTCTGAAGTCTCATGTAATGTGCCTAAACCTTCTTATTATTTGCACTTCAATAAACCTCATGAGTTCTTCGCCATCTACATCTTTTGCATTTTCTCTTTTCCGTTAGCTTTTTTATACAGTCCCTCCTCCATTTTCCTCGACCCATGTATTCCCTCTTATTATCCTCCTTTTAAAAAATTACCAGTGCCTCTTCATCCGCTCTTGTAGCTTCGATTGTAGCTTGTATTGCTTCCGTGGCATAATCATTACTAGGTGAATTACTGTCTTACTTGACAGTCGAAACACGTAGAAGATATCATTGGTAAAACTATCCAATTACATTCATATCAATTTACGGAAACTGAAATTAAAGGTTTTCAAGTGCAATGATAAATCATAAAACTGATTTTCAAAGTTAATTTTTATTATTAATAGAGCTTTTTATTGATTATGTAGCTGTTAAAAAGAAAAAGAAAAAACAGATATGCATTGTTTTTGAAACATCATTAAAACTTGAACTTGGCTAGTTTTACCACTAACCTCTCGATATTTGTATTGTCTGTTGGCGAAGAAAAATCAAAGTAAGGGTATTACTATCACGCCCAAGACCGGATGTACAACGCCGTGATTCGGCGCGAAGAAACGTATTTCATATTGACTAATACTCGTATGTCTGAATGCCACGCCAGCGTCCAATACATTAACAATTCCTCTCTTGATAATGTCGCACGTTTAATTTCCATGAGAACCACGTTCTTCCATTCGCCTATATATATATATTTAATTACGGGCTACAATAGATTTTGCAATACTGAGGTCGTCTGTGTGTTACCTCTCTGTCCCTCACACTGAATCGAACACAAGGTACTGTAATTCCAAAAAAAAAACTAATAGAAGAGTATCAGACGCGCGGGTGAAAGCCAAAACATGTTTCTACTCTGAAACAAAATGTGGGACACATCGCCAACATCTCAGTACGCGATGTGCATTTTAATCAGACTGTATTAATTGCAAACGCACAGCTTACGTATGATTTTCGTGTGTCCTGATTGATGTCATATTCGTATTCTTCACGAACAGACGTTTCACCTGTTCGCGAGACGTTAACAAGTTGCGCTTCGTGTAATGTAATGTCCCCTCCCCCTCTCCCCCCTTCGCTGCAACGCCTCTCGTTTCTCTCCACGCCTATAACTGTAATTGTGTGTGTGTGTGCGCGCGCGCGCGCTTTATTATACCATTTTTTGTTGCCTTTTCTCCTGCAGCTCCGCGACCTCGCACTTTCACTTACTGGCCTCAGTATGCAAGTTTCATGAACCTTGAATTGTAATATTATTTAAAAATAATTTTATATTTATATGAGTAAAACATTTACCGGAAATTAAATAGTTGTTTGTTAACGTTCCCCTCCTTTGAGAATATCGTGGACACACTAGAGTCACTAGAGGTAGCTTGTTTGACAGAAATAGATCCTGGCATGGAAATCAAAGGCACGAACTTAGAAGAAGAATACTCTGTGATGAACATCAGAGGAGTGCGGAATGTAGACAGCTTTGTATGTAGGCATTGTACAATGTCTACACATTTTTCGGAACCAAAGATTACAGAAGCGATTGAATTCTCAGCTTCCACTGCTGCTTGTTCATCCAAAGATCTTCTTCAATTTCTCGTTCCCTCAGTATAGTCTGAATTTCTTCTATCCAGGTGATCGGTGATTTTTCTCTTTTCCTTCTTCCTGGTGGGATCCATTCCATAACAGCGGGTTCCCAGGTCTTGTGTTTTTCCAATACATTAATTTCTGATTTTACTGCCTCTTTCCATCCATCATCAATTTTCATAGCTTCTTTATAGGCTTCTGGGGCTCCATCACTTATTAAACAGTAGGCATGAAATGCATCCTCTGGAATATTATCTGGATAATAGATACAGTCTTGAAGTTTCTTGGGTGGTTGTCTATTTCGTTTTGGTCTCTCATTTCCTTTTTCTTTATGCGTTTCAATAGACTCTTTACAATTTTCATCTATCTTAGCAGATTCTTCAGCTGGGTTAGTTTGATCGTCGCTGTCTTCATTTTCGATTGCTTGATTTTTATAGATGTCAGTATTTGAGTCTTCTTCAGGTAGGTAATCTTGGTCTCGATGGTTATCATACAGAATGTGTCTGTATAATTCATTGTTTTCACTTGGTTCTGGCTCATGCTTATATTGTGTTTCATCAAATGTCACATCTCTTGAGATTATTACTCTATCTTCATTTGGAATCCATAATCTGTAGCCATTTTTCGCATAGCCAACCATGATGCACTCGTAGGCTCTAGTATCTAGCTTGCTTCTTGGTACTGGCAGCTTATATGCCCAAGCTTTGCAGCTGAAAACTTTTAATCTATTTATGTTCACTTTACCTAAGTATTCATCTGCTGGAGTTTTTCCTTCAAGAGCAGTTGTTGGTGAACGATTAAGTTGGTAGGCAGCACACCTTATGGCTTCTCCCCATAAGTACTTGGGTACATTAGTTTCAGCGAGTAGAGTCCTAGTCTTGCTCATCAGCGTAAAATTTATTCTCTCACTTACCCCATTTTGTTGTGGAGTATGAGGTAGACTACTCTCAAGGCTGATTCCTTTTTGCCTGAAGAAGTTTTGTAAAACTTTTGACGAGAACTCCCCTCCACAATCTGTCCTGATCCTCGAGCAAAAATATCGATTTGCTTTTAACTCACGGATATAGTCCACTAAATTTCTTTCAGCTTCACTTTTTGATTTGAGAAGATACACTCGGACAAAATGTGTGTAGTCATCGATGATAATTTGGTAGTATCTTTCACTATCCATTGTTTGAACTTTTACTGGTCCAGCCAAATCACTGTGCAATAATTCTCTCTTTTGACTCTATCTTGGCAATTCGACGTCACAGAAAGGTTTGCGTTTAGCTTTGCCTTGACTGCAGGGACTACAAACTCCGAATGTGGTAGTTTCATTTTTCTTAAACTGTTTTCATTTAAATGTCCTAATCTTTGGTGCCATAGATTTGCATTATTGGCCACACAACAAATAGTCTCTTTATCTATTTCAAGTTTTATGATGTACAGATTTCCCATTGATTCACATATCAGCTAGAAATTATTTTTATTTTTGATTGTAGCAGCATTTTTATCAAAAATCACAGCATTACCTTTTTGACTAATTTTCCTTACCGACAGTAAATTGTATGAAAGTCCCGGAACAATCAGAGCGGTAATTTTAATGCGCTTAGTTTCACCGTGTTTGTTTTTCGTTCGAAGTTTCAACATTCCTCTCTTTGTAACTGGTAATTTGTCACCGTTTGCAATTTTTATCCCCACTTTTTCTTCGATCTGCTCGACGTCGGACATGTATTTTTCTGCAGCTTCTGTCACTAGGTGATCCGTGGCGCCGCTATCGAGGATAAAGGTTATACTATTGTTTGTCGCGTTGGTAAAAAGGGCACTGCTTTTTCCTTCACAGTCGTTCGCTGCGATGAACGATACATCATTGCTTCCTTTTTCTTCCGGCACATTTGAATTCTCGCTTCTATGCGGCCTAGCCTTACCTCGACCTCTTTGCGCGCCTCTTCCTCGTTTCTGATGTCGACGACTTTTCGATGTTTTGGGACAATCCCTAGCGTAATGGCCGTCTTCACCACACTCATAGCAGCCTGTACTTTTATTCGACTTGTTCGCAGAGAATGAGTAATTTTTGTCGATGTTATCTTGATGATTTTCCTTGAATTTCAGCTCTGCATCAAGCAATCGTTTTTTCACAAATTCGAGTTTAAAAGTTTTCTCATCGGTGTTCATCGTTTCTATAGCCGTGATGACTGTTTCATAGCGCTCCGGCATCGTACGAAGTAAATAACACGACTTATCACTGTCGCTGAGTTGCGAGCCAAGTGCTGATAATTCCTCTATTAAAGTTTCGAACTGGGTAAAATGGTCTTGCAGGTCTCCGGTAGAAAATTTCAGTTTCAGCAATCTTCGCATAACATACATTTTCATCAACGGGCTTTTCCTTTCAAACAGATTTGCCAGCAGCTCCATCATTTCTCTCGCCGTCTTGGCATTTTGAATGATCCGTACATATTTATCCGATATGGACTGCACGATTGTGTATCTTGCTTTGGCGTCTTTGGTTGTAAAAGAAACCTTGTCTTCTTCACGTACATCCTATAATTTGATGTCTAATACATCAGCTACACCTTCTTTTTCGAGCATCGTCCTTACTCGAAATTTCCAGCTCGAGAAATTTTTCTCCGTCAACACGGTACTGTTGCGGCAGCCATCTTGTTCACTCTTTGCTGGTTTTACCTTCACGCGCTTACTTTACTCTTACGCCACGATTTAACTCGTTGATTGTCAATTTCTTACATCAAATTGCACAGCCCAACTTTAGGCACTACCTGGGCTCATAACCTGTCAGGTTATTGGGATAAATCTGGAATAAGACGAGGAAAATAAGCGAGCCAACTTTCGAATGTACAAGATATATTTTTATTACGTAACAACAACAATGTGTGTGTTCACGCAGACGCTTGTTTACTAGTATCTATGTAGTTTTACATACACATGTTCGTATCTTGACAATGATGGCCGTCAAAGCACGGCGTACGGCACTGGACCACGGCCAAACAGCCCGGAATCGGAACGTCTGCTGGTATGTACGGCACTGGACCACGGCCAAACACCCCGGAATCGGAACGTCTGCTGGTATGTACGGCACTGGACCACGGCCAAACACCCCGGAATCGGAAAATATTAACAACAGTATCTACTTTTCTTTTTATATTTCTACTGGCAGTATCCCAGTCTCGTCTCTATATGAAACAGTACTTTTTACGTTTCGCTATAACGATGATTTCAAATTACAGAAGTGGGGGAGTTCGTGTGAGGATTCATAACATATGTTTCGTAAAGGCCGAAGTTCTTCGTTACATACCTCAGGTATAGTCGCGTTCTAATCCACGTGGACTCGTTTCTTTGCTCGGAATACTCCCAGAGTTGCTTCGTCCGGAATACACTCGTGGTCAGTCACTGTATTGTATTTTTCTGAGAAACTAATCTTCCTTTATACCGCTCTTTCCCGTTTTAAACACATCCATCTGCTAAGCCTGTTTGACTCTGTTGTAACTTTCTATACGAAAGAAAGGACTCAAGGTTTACCTTTCCTCGTTTCAAAAAACACCATACTAAATATGCGTATGGAGAGCCATACATGACTTCCATGTTCTAAGATTTAATTTAAAATCATTTTCGAAATGAAATATTTCCATAGAAACCACTTCTTTCTTCAGCCTTAACCACAGTACTGTGGTCGCTAACGTATACCACCTCACGTTAGCGCACTCGATTTTCACTGATGATGGCAGTCGATGGCATTGCTCAAACGTCTGTTTTGCAGAAAACATTGGACCACGGCCAAACAGCCCGGGGAAGGAATTTTAATTTAACAACAAACTACTTCTTTGTTGCCGATAACCTAGTACACATAAAAAAATTATCCCCTCCCCTTCAACTACCATTTTCATTTATAGAAAATTACCCCTCCCCCTTCAGCTACCCTTGTCATTTATAGATATTTCATCTACCTTTCTACAGTGGATTATTATGACCTTCTGTTCAGGATACTTTATCAAAATTAAATAATTTACTCTTGTTAAAACATAAAACTACCCCTTTCCCGTAACCGATCTTCACAAAATTCAATAGGCCCTGAGTACTCTACAACTCGGGCACATATGCAAAAATTATTTGATTCTGTTTGATTTTGCGGCAGTTATCGTTCGCCATAGAAACAATTCTACACACAGACACACAGTCACTTTTCGGAAAATGGCTTTTCTTCATGTTCTGAGGGTAGTAGAATCAGAATCAACCCTTATCTGGAACACGATTTTTTCGCCATCACCATACTTCCATTTCGTTACGGAACATGGAAGTAAAAAAGGGTTACTATTGTATTAGCGTAAACAGTTGAGAAATTAATAAACCAGCTTAAACATCAAGAGATTAACAAAATTTCTCGTCAACTTTCGATTCTCTAGGGGGGTCCAATCTCATTCTCCCCCCTAAATACGCCGCCGATACTTGTGTGAGCGTACTGGTGTGAATTTCTTCATGTTTTGAGGGCAGTACATTGAGAATCAGCCCTTATCTCGAATACGATTTTTTTCGCTATCACCATACTTCCATTTCTTTATGGAACATGGAAGTAAAAATGAAATAGAGAGAAACAGAGAATAAATCTACGTAAAGTGCAGTTTTAGTTCATAATGCGTATCTCTAATTATTAAGTAAACTTGGACAGTGATCAAGCAACGTTTGTATCAAGAACGAACTGCATGAGATGTCTCGGTGTGAATCAGGTCATTACGACGTTACGTATCCGACGCTTTGTTAGTTCCGTATTTCTTCATACTCCACAGTATTCCTTTTAAATTATCGTCAGCTATTTGCTGTTGTCATCCTTGATTTTGTTTGATTTTGTTAACAGTTACCTTGAAATTTTTATGTTCGTTATTTTTTCACCATTTTCAACCTTATGTATTCATCTTAGCCCCTATACATAAGTACAGAAATCCCCGTTATAACATACTTAATAGGGCCTCTGGAGTGTCCGTTATATTGAAAGTCAGTCGTAACTGTATGTAGCAAGTAGGGTAATTTGGGTAAATCAAATAATTTTTGCTGCAATAAAATTGCATGATACACATATAAAAATGTTTTTGTTTGGTAGGAGTAAATATAATTGTAATTATGGTGTTCCATATATGTATTTCAGCTAGTGACATATACATACATTTGTTTAGTTCAACTGTATGTGACCTTTCTTTGCCTATCCATGCACAAAATAGGACTACACCAATTTGACAGAATTCTTGTTTACTTGATTTCTCGGCGTATAATATGGATATAACTCGTTTAAACTACGTAGGTGAAAAACAGAAATAGATAACTGTACAGTAGTATAGCAGTAGAAAACAATTTCAGAAAAGTAATTTTCCGAAGTGTGTGTGTGTGTGTGTGTGTGTGTGTGTGTGTGTGTGTGTGTGTGTGTGTGTGTGTGTGTGTGTGTGTGTGTGTGTGTGTGTGTGTGTGTGTGTGTGTGTGTGTGTGTGTGTGTGTGTGTGTGTGTGTGTGTGTGTGTGTGTGTGTGTGTGTGTGTGTGTGTGTGTGTGTGTGTGTTTCAAACATTCAAATAAGTCTTTGCATATGTGCCTGAGTAGTAGAGGACTCAAGGCTTATTGATTTTGGTGAAGATCGGTTAAGGGTAGTTTACCTGCAACGTTTTATGTTTTAACAAGAGTAAAGTACATAATTTTGATAAATAAAGTATCCTGAAAAGAAGGCAATAATAATCCACTGTAGAAAGGTAGATGAAATAATATCTATAAATGAAAAGGGTAGTTGAAGGGGGAGGGGGTAATTTTCATATAAATGAAAATGACAGTTTAAGGGGGAGGGGATAATTTTTACTTCCATGTTCCATAAGGAAATGGAAGTATGGTCATGGCGAAAAAATCGTTTTCGAGATAACGGCTGATTCTGATTGTACTACCCTCAAAACATGAAGAAAAGTCATTTTTCGAAAAGTGTCTGTGTGTGTGTGTCTATCTGTCTGTCTGTGTGTAGAATTTGTTCTATGGCAAACGATAACAGCCGCACATTCCTGAATTGTAGAGGACTCAAGGCCTATTGTTTTTTTGGTGAAGATCGGTTAAGGGAAAGGAGTAGTTTACCTGCAACGTTTTATGTTTTAACAAGGATAATTTTTTCTATGACGAACAATAACTGCCGCACATCCAAACAGAATCAAATAATTTTTTGCACACATCCCTGAATTGTAGAGTACTCAAGGCCTATTGATTTTGGTGAAGATCGGTAATAGAAAGGGGTAATTTACCTGCAAGTTTTATGTTTTAACAAGGGTAATTTTTTCTATGACGAACGATAACTGACGCAAATTCAAACAGAATCAAATAATTTTTTGCATTTGTGCCTGAGTTGTAGAGGACTAAAAGTCTATTGATTTTGGTGAAGCTCGGTTAAAGGGAAAGGGTAGTTTACCCGCAACATTTTATGTTTTAACTAGAGTAAAGTACTTAATTTTGATAAATAAAGTATCCTGAAAAGAAGATCATAATAATCCACTGTAGAAACGTAGATGAAATATCTATAACTGAAGAGGCTAGTTTAAGGCGGGGGGGATAATATTTATTTATATGTCATGTATACTATGTAATCGGCAACAAAAAAGTAGTTTGTTGTTAAAATTCCTTCCCGGGCTGTTTGGCGTGGTCCAATGTTTTCTGCAAAACAAGACGTTTCTGCAGTGCCATCGACTGCCATTATCAGTAAAAATCGAGTGCGCTAACGTGAGGTGGTATACGTTAGTGACCACAGTATTCTGGTTAAGGCTGAAGAAAGAAGTAGTTTCTATAGAAATATTTCATTTTGAAAATTATGTTAAATATAAATCTTAGAACATGGAAGTCATGTATTCTCCATACCGATATTTTATATGTGTACTACGTTATCGGCAACAAAGAAGCAGTTTGTTGTTAAAATTCCTTCCCAGGCTGTTTGGCCGTAGTCCAATGTTTTCTGCAAAACAAGACGTTTCGTCAGTGCCATCGACTGCCATCATCGAAAATCGAGTGAGCTAGCGTGAGGTGGTATACGTTAGTGACCACAGTACTGTGGTTGAGGCAGAAGTATAAAGAAGTAGTTTCTATGGAAATATTTCATTTCGAAAATGATTTTAAATATAAATCTTAGAACATGGAAGTCATGTATGGTTCTCCATACCGATATTTTGTTTGAGATTGATTAGAGTTAATTTCGTTAGTCAATAACTCACGAAGATCATAATAGGGCGACTTTTTCATTTTGTGATTCCTGAAAATACTCAGTGACAAAGTTCAAGTGGTCTTTCACTTCCCTGACTTTTACCCAAATGTTTGATCATGATTGTCTTTAATTTGTCAACATTCCATGTTTCTTACAACTCTCCGTTATAAGTGGGGTCCGTTATAACGGGGGATTATTGTATTTAGTTTTACTTTTTTTGATCATGAGCCCCCACTTGTCATTCTTTTCTTTCAACTATCTGCCCGTGCAATCTAGACCTTCCGCGTCTCCCGAGTAAACAACCTGATGGTCACCGAATCAGTCAGTATGTAGGGCTACAGACATATTCACGTAAAGATCCAACTCTGTTCCCAATGGTCGGATTAGAAGCGCGTGGTGCCCTATGCTCCCATCAGACTGATACCCCCTCCCCCGAATTCAAAATTCAACCTTTTGTCCATTATTTACACTGATAAATAGTATACACAATTTCGAAAGTTAACAGTTATTTTATTAAACTCTCAAATTACAACAAATACTTAGCTAAATAGTGATTATAATGAACATAGTAGTACTTAAGCTTAGAAAATACTAATCGCACATTTTTTTTCTTGATTTTGCCTTAACGAAGTCTAGCATAATTTCTTCTAAATCGAGCGATTCAAGTATCCCGCTTTCAATATTCAACCTTGCTAACGAAGATAATCTCTCATCTCCCAAAGTTGAAATCAACATATCTTTAATGCGTTTTAATACAGAAAATGCTCTTTCAGATTCGCAGTTAGCTATTGGAATCGTCAAAAGCAGACTACAAGAAATGAGTATATTCCGAAATACATCTATCATCCAGTTTAATGATAATAATCCAGTTTAATACTTTGAGCGGACAATCATGGAATCTATCATTTTCATTCGAACGATTTGAAAAAAAAAGATTTCTTGCAATTTTACTCGTGGCACAAAGTGCTTCAATTCTATTAGAAGATCGTTATTCAGATCATTCGAGTAAACTTCTGTAAGAGCTTTCGCTTGATTTTCAAACTCGACACTCTCCATGGTTAATAAATATGTAAGAAAACCAAACAACTGGGTATCAGTTCATCTGGATGGTGCCCGGTGTTGCAGCGTACCCTAGCGTTATGGGTAATCCGCCAGTGTCTGTTCCCACTCTTTTACATTGATGTTTCCTTTGTCATTGTACTGTAGCGGTATAAATTTTAAACAGGATTCAAGACGAACAGCATACTTTAGTCACTGGAAATTGTTTTGACATTCTGTTACTTTTACTTGGAACGTGGATCCTACGTAGAGGTTCATGTTGGATTAATGAGTTTAGAATTTAAATTGGCTGCAGTCGATCTACAAATAGGACATGGTTTCTGTTTCTTGCAGGGATGAACCTAGGATGGATACGGTGGATATATCCCCCCGAAATCCGGAAAAAATGTTATTGTTGGAGCAAAATATTTTTAACTGCTTGTGTGTTTTTTGAAATGTGATTAATTGACTTCTAGGTTTTGTCAATTTAAAAAAAATATTATTTAGGTCAATGGCAAGTTTAAATAATCTACAATAATTGGCGTTATACTCAATAATAAATAGTCTATAACAGATGAAAAGAAATGGTAAAAAATGAAAGGAAGTTGACTTGAAAGAGAGTAGGAGTACATGATTTTCCGTTGGTTACAAGCAACATGAAATGTATGATTCATGTGACTATGCTTGAGCCATGTTAGCTGATTGATTTAAATCCGCAACGAAGGAACTGTTTGCTTTAACCTGGTAGCTGGCCGTAAACCGAGGTCTACAAAGCCTATCTGATATGTTTTTAATTTATTTTAATGAAATTAGTGAATTACAGCTATTATTTGCCCATTAGTTTTAATTTGTGGTACAGTTTTCATTATAATATGAGAAAAAAAATACTCTAAGAAAAGATATGTGGTTGACCCCCCCCCCCCCGAAATGAAATCCTAGGTTCGCCCCTGGTTTCTTGTAGCCTATCCTGCTTTAAGCAAAACGCATCCGGTGACATTTGTAATATTATTCAAAATACGACTCAGTATAATTCTATAACACGCCATACAAAAGCGGTAATTAGAATGTAATAAGAAAAGTGTAGCGTGAAATTGGTGTTACAGCAAAACGGAAAGTGCTTTCTTCTCCGGGCGCATTGTTGTCTGCTTTCTCTGTTTCTGTAAAATTTGCCATTGTTACGTCGCCACAACAAAGCGGGGACAACGACGTCAGATCCGTCCTTGAACTTCTCACCGAGCCAAAGCGTCGCATGACTGACCAGACCCAGGACGCTCTTTTTAACCAGCTCCGTTTTTTAAAGTAATCCAACGGAATCTTTATAAAGATGTTATACCCCAACAAACATCCTGTATAAAAGCGATATGATTATCTTCTCTCTCTTCCTCTTTAGTACTACAGCCCATCGTGAGCCTTGGCTTCCAAAACCAATCTTTTCCAATGTCTCCTATGCGTTGCCATCTCAGTGTAACCCGTCACATCCATTCTTCTTAAATCTTTTAGCACATCATCTGACCATCTTATCCTAGGTCGGCCACTCTTTCTGCATTTTTTTTAGACTTGCGCCCTCGGGATTTTCTTTTTGCGTACGCTGATCGTCCATCCGCTCCAAGTGACCCAGGCGTTGTATTCGTTGAGCCTTTATGAATCTTACAATGTCCTCATGATTCAATAGCTCATTTGTCTCCGGGTTATTTCGTATTCTCCATTCGTCATCCTCTTTAACCAAGAGACTTAAACACGTCTTACAATGCGGATTTCGATAAGACATACAGGGAAAGTCTCGTTGCTGCCTCAAGTCCACCTGCTCGTATGTCTACCATTTTACCTGTTGCAATAGTTTTTTCCCTGTCGATCGTCCTTCTGTCTACGTGATGAAAGTATACGTAGCCAAGGTATGCCTTATTATTTATAATCTACAATTCTTGTAATATTGATGCGATCGTGTAGTTCTTGTAGGGCTTGCGATCCAACCATAACACCCTGATCCATATTTGCGTTGGTGAAGTGGATAGTAATCTCTTCTCTCTCTCTCTCTCTCTCTCTCTCTCTCTCTCTCTCTCTCTCTCTCTCTCTCTCTCTCTCTCTCTCTCTCTCTCTCTCTCTCTCTCTCTCTCTCACTATCTCTTCTCTTCCTTCGTTCTCCGTCTCTCCTCTTCTAATGCCAATCTGTCAACTGGTTAATCAATTTGTGTATCTATACTGGCAAGACAATTAATACAGTTGTGAACTGACAATAGCAACGAGCTGACAATGGACGGCTGAATCAACAATAGTTAATTAACATGCCAACGTTATACGTGGCCAGTCGCACGTCACATATATTTCATAACGTACGCGTACACTTTATATTTTTCTGTACAATAAATATTACTGACATGGGAGTAGTAAATATTTAATGTTCTAGAAGATTTATATAATTGTGCTCAAGCGAAAACACCGTAAAGCTTAGTCTTTACAGGCTTCTTCTACTTCTTTCAAGAATTTGGTGGATTTGCGCAGTTGATAACTCGGGTACATCCCAACAACTGCTTACATTAGCCAATTTTGGTAATTAAATAATTGACTTAATATAAATTTGAATTTATAAGTGTAGATGTATATACTACTACTATGGCGTTACAGCGCAAAGTCGAACCCTACCCTCTTCCAGTTTTTGTCTCTGCTCCAGTACCGTATCTAGAATTTGGTAGAGTGTACAAGCGTCGCAAGACCTCGGAGAAAATGTAAAGACAGGCTTTGAAGTCGGAACAATCGAAGTCCCTAATCCCTGACAGTGCAGAGGAGCAGAAGAAGAATTAGAAGAGGAAGTTCAAATTACTGAAAACAGAATAATATAAGAAAAAAAGTGTACACTTATCATGATTATGTCGTGCGGCTGGTCCCACATGGCTTAAGCCTACATCTCTTCACACGAAACGTCATACTGTATATTATCCAGTGACCGAGAAGGTAGGCCTATAACAGGAGCTTTAACAATCGAGAACATTTAACAAAAGAAAACTCTACCACTATGTCTTCTAACGTTGAATATCCTTAGGATATTTAAAACAGTGGATTCCTTGCCTTCTGAGCCCTATCTGTATCGATCTCCTTAAGTCATTCATTCGCTTGATAACTTCCCGATCTAGGGCCAAAAGAGTTTCGCAAACTGTATGCACTCTTATCCGACCTGCAAAGAGGCCATTGGTACTTAGTATAGAGGAGGGGAGACTTTCCTCTTCTAATTCTTCTCCTTATATAAGTAAGTGTCAGTAGGTCGGCAGTGACTCGTTAGGGTGTACATAAGTATTGGGTTAACACGTTGAGAGTACCTGCAACACTTTAACAGGCAGTGCTGCCCTAGGACGTTTTGTCTTTCTTAATGATATGTTAATGTATGTAACTTTAGTTTAATGCTTATAAATTTTTCTTCGCTTTATTGTGTGTGTGTGTGTGTGTGTGTGTGTGTCCATACACGCATCGAGTAACGTTGTCGTTGTCATTGTTACAGAAAGTGAAGGACATTCCTGTTGGTCCGGTCGACTCCAAGGACAAGACGCCGATGCAGAGGGCGCTGGCGCAGACATTGTGGTTCATCTCGACCAGTCGCAACATCCTGGTCGTCGTGTTCTGCGCCGCCATGGCGTACATGTTCAACGAACACCACGTACAACCCTTCGTCCTATCAGGTGAGGAGTCCCACATACACTGTGGTCTCTTATCAGTGGCGTATCTAGAGTTTGGCTTTTTGGGAAGAGGGGTCCGATCATGCAGGCTTCATATAAAAGAAAAAAAAAAGCTAAGACTCATCATAAACTATTTCTTAGCCTTTCACAGCCGGCGACATAATTACTCAAATTAAGATCCGGGGGGCTGTAAGGCCGTGGTCTACCGTGCTGATGGATGTCGTTATCAGATCCGGGGCGCTGTAAGGCCGTGGTGTCTACCGTGCTGATGGATGTCGTTATCAGATCCGGGGCGCTGTAAGGCCGTGGTCTACCATGCTGATGGATGTCGTTATCAGATCGGGGGGGGCTGTAAGACCGTGGTCTACCATGCTGATGGATGTCGTTATCAGATCCGGGGAGCTGTAAGGCCGTGGTCTACCGTGCTGTCGGATGTTGGTATCAAATCCGGGGCGCTGTAAGGCCGTGGTCTACCATGCTGATGGATGTCGTTATCAGATCCGGGGCGCTGTAAGGCCGTGGTCTACCGTGCTAACGGATGTCGTTATCAGATCCGGGGAGCTGTAAGGCCGTGGTCTACCGTGCTGACGGATGTCGTTATCAGATCCGGAGCGCTGTAAGGCCGTGGTCTACCATGCCGATGGATGTCATTATCAGATCCGGGCCGCTACAAGGGCGTGGTCTACCTTGCTGATGGATGTCGTTATCAGACATCAGGCTGACCCATTGCCACAATACTGTGGTTTTACTGACGAACACCTTGTCAGTTGTTTTAAAACTGTTTCACTGAAGATGGCCTCCACAGGTGAGGCCGAAACGTCTGATACTAACATCCGACAGCATAGTGATTATAGTAGACCCACGGTCTTACAGCCCCCCCCCCGGATCTGTTACTAACATCCGACAGCATAGTGATTATAGTAGACCCACGGTCTTACACCCCCCCCCCCGGATCTGTTACTAACATCCGACAGCATAGTGATTATAGTAGACCCACGGTCTTACAGCCCCCCGGATCTGTTACTAACATCCGACAGCATAGTGATTATAGTAGACCCACGGTCTTACGGCCCCCCGGATCTGATACTAACATCCGACAGCATAGTGATTATAGTAGACCCACGGTCTTACAGCCCCCCCGGATCTGATACTAACATCCGACAGCATAGTGATTATAGTAGACCCACGGTCTTACAGCCCCCCCCCCGGATCTGTTACTAACATCCGACAGCATAGTGATTATAGTAGACCCACGGTCTTACAGCCCCCCCGGATCTGATACTAACATCCGACAGCATAGTGATTATAGTAGACCCACGGTCTTACAGCCCCCCCGGATCTGATACTAACATCCGACAGCATAGTGATTATAGTAGACCCACGGTCTTACAGCCCCCCGGATCTTAATTTGATTAATTAAGACTCATCGTTATTACAATTTTCAAACTGACCGAAAAACGCGATAACATCCTGACATTAATCCCATTAAAGTAAACGGCAGTAAGACAGTAAAAAGACATGCTACTGAAACACTGCTTACAAGATACTTATTGATATTTTACATTTAAAAATGAAAAATACAGATTTAATAAAAAAAAAGAGGTAGACTAAAAAAATGTTGTAGATAAAAAAAGACATACTATTAGAAAACGTTTTAGAGTTTAAGGTCTAGTCACCTTCATTTTTTTTTCCAATACGTTAACAACTTCTCCTAGGGGTCACTGAATCTGATTTTCCTATATTTCAAACGTATACGTAAAATACTGTGTATTGAGACTTTTTCTATATTAAAAAAAAGTTACTACTATAGGCCTATTAGTGTAAAAGCTTGAAAAAAAATTTTTTTTTTTACCCTAAGAATTATGAGATTCATAAAACTCCTCGTCAACGTTTTTCAACCCTCTGGGGGGTCCCGTTCGCTCCTTTCCGTAAATACGCCCCCCTGTTTGTTACCACATATTATCTCATACGAAAGTTGGATCTTCTTCGTTTTTTCAATTAGAAGTTTAGGCGGAAACTCCTCGTCAACGTTTTTCAATCTTCTGGGGGGGGGGCCGGTCTCGTTCGTCCCCTCCCCCTCCGTAAATACGCCCCTGTCTGTTACCACATACCACATACTATCTCATACGAAACTGACGCTTCTTTTTTTTTCGGTTAAAAGTTTAGGTGGTTCCGGGAGATCCTTAGAAGATGGTCTCTTTTCCATTCGTGTTGGTATTTCCGGATTTCAACATCTTTTCAACCTTCCGTTGGTTTCTCAAATCCTCACTTCTGATCCGTCCTCTCGATGTTACTGCTACCAGTGAGCGTCACAATTTTAAAAGCATTCATTCTCCTTCTTTTGTCCTTTTAAGGAATTGTTCAACACTTTTAACCACATAAAGCAGTTGGTTTTAGTATTAAGTCGTGTCATCTAATTTGGACTTCTTCGTAAGCTATTAGAATTTTCATCCTAATTATTGTTGCGGTTGACACCGTATGTGACAGTTCCCGCCTTCGCTTGTCCAACCAGTCCTGATATGTTGACCTCTATCCATCACATCCTGTCTTCGGTCTACATTTTTTTCTCCTATTTGAGGTATGCATTCGTTTGCTTTGGTTGACACCCTCTGAACATGCCCGCGTACCACCTTAACCTTCTCATTTCTGTTGACTCCAATACGTTTACATTTTCCTACTCCATTTCTTACATCTATATGGCTAATCACTGTTGTCTGTCAATTCTACAACGTCTTCTCCAATACACCTGAATTTCTACAGCTTGAATTTCGGCCTGGTTTTGTATAGTTATCTCCCATTGGGTCTGCACCCTGTTTTCCAATATCTTCTATTACGGTTTGTACAAATTCTTGACTTGTTATTTTCGTACTCCGTAGACCGTAATAGTCCACTAGTTTCTCTGTCTGCTATTCTAATAGAACAGATTGCCCGATTCCTTTAGGGTACGGTTACGCGAGCGTTTTTTCCCAGCCGTGTGTGTGCGATTTGGAAACGCTTTGAATTTAACATACAGGCGGCAATGAAATTGGTCACATGGACGTGGAAAAAACGCACAGGTCGTCAACTCTGCTGGGTTTTCAAGGTATCCCGCATCGAAACGCAACCTGCTGCGTTTTTAGTCCGTTTTTAACTCGACGATGGTGGTCACACGGACTGTTCAAAGATATCGCTAAAATAGCATTTGTTTATTTGCTTGTTATATGGTAATTAATTATGGTCTCCATAGTGTTTTTGACATTTTTTAAAAATATGTAATGTAAAAAATTTTCTAAATAAAGATTTATTGACTACTGATAAGCAATGTTTTCTTTGATCTAAACACGGATGTTTCTGTGCAGTTGCGTTTTAACCTTTATAGCCAGAGCTGTAGGGATGCGCGTGCGAGACGTCCCAACGCTGCCGTCCGATTACAAACCGCCTGTGTGACGACACTTCCTTCCGTGCACTTACGAGAAAAAACGCACGTGTGACCACTGTGGGGTTTTCCAAACTCCACGCGCGTGCACGGTCGGAAAAAAAACGCTCTTGTAACCCGTACCCTTAGACATTTCTTCACAACTATATCGCCGATTTTTGTTATATTCACTCCAAGGTATTTGTGTTGTGACGTATTGAGACAAATCTATATTTCAACATATTTTATTGAGTGGAAACATGACCGGAAGTAATGTTGTAGGTTAAGGTTGCAGCTGGGTACATTAGGTTTCAAGGTTACGTCGCCATTCTTCACGGCGACACGCTTCATTACCGCAACAGTCCGCTGTCCGCTGCTCTCCTCTCTTGTGTTGTGTTTACCGACTACAAAAACCACGCCGCTGCTGTCGACGCAAAAGCTCTGTGTCAAAGTATAGCTGACCTACGCGGGGGCTTTTCTTATAGCTGTCACCGGGTCCCAACGTCTAACCTCCCATTGATTCTTAGCATCTTCTAGCACCTATTTTAAGGTCCTTAATTCGTTTAGACTCTCACACCACATCTTTCCACCATTACTGACACAGAGTTTTAACGGCATCTGTCCTCTCATCGTTCAAGGAATTAATTCACTTTGAGATTTAACGTTTTTAATCTAAGGGAAGGCTGTAGAAACACGGTCCAGGATATTCTAAGCATTTGACTGCAAATGTGTACTTACTAGGGGGGACGAGCCGGACTAGACTCCTCCCCCAGAGGGTCGAAAAAGTTCAATGTTGTTAATCTCTCAATTTTTAAGCTGTTTTATTTTTTTTTAGCTGTGTACGCTAATATAGTAGTAACGCTTTTTTAAATATACAAACAGGTACGGCATTACCGTACACGTTTGAAGTATGAAATATAGGAAAAAGCAATTGTTGTAAACAATGTTTTTCAATAATGCGTATTTTTCTTGTGTTATTACCGTTTACTTTAATGCTACTTTTAGCTGTCTACTTCTATGCTAAATTTACTTTAAACTACTTTCAAAATCTACTTTAATGCTACCGTTTACTGATTTTAGCTACTTTAAAGATACTAATGTTGATTAACCTTAACAAGTTTTTTCTTTTGTATGAAACCCCCCCCCCCCAATGACAAACTCGTGGTACGCCACTGTTTGACTGCCAATTTGGCCGTTCGTATTATTCTCGAATGCCAACACTTCAGTAAACAATACGAAACTATTTAGCATTCTGAGAAATTGCCATTCGTAAATATTCCATTTAACACTGATATTTTTTTAGTGTTCAGACGTTTAATATATTATACATTTATCGTTAAATGAAGTGTGTGTTGCGTAGATCACGTGAAGCCAGGGCTGCCAACGTTTCAACCGCCACCGTTTTCAGCGACGGTTGGCAACAAGACCTACGACTTCCTGGAGATGTGCTCCAACCTGGGATCGGCCGTTCTTGTTCTGCCGCTTTTGTCCATCCTGGAAAACATCTCCCTGGCAAAAGTATTCGGTAAGTTTTTTCTTTTGAAATTATCGAGTGTTTTTTTTAATTGTATTTTATGTGTAGGCTACATAATTAAGAATATAATATTATTTCCATGGTCAGAGACTCTGTGAACTCGGAACGGGCTATAGCCCAAGCCATGTAGTGAAGAAGAAGAAGGAGAAGAGGAATTTTTCCATATGCCTGAGGATGTGTAGTGACTTACCACCGCCATCAAAAATTAAATAGAACATCATCTATTGCTAAATTGCTCAACTAAATTGCTCAGATTGCAACAAATTCTACATAGGCCAGACAGGACGTAGATTCAAACAAAGATACATTTAACACACAAAGGCACTCCACTCCACTACAGAATCCACCTTTGCAAACCACCTCATTGAAGCAAACCACACATACAAAAACATCGACAATAACATGAACATTCTACACGTACACACAAAAGGCCGAAAACTAGACACTCTAGAACAATTGGAAATATACAAACACACGAAAACAAATAAAAACGACATCCTAAACGAACAGACACAATTCAAATCACACGCATTATTCGAACATATCACACCCCACACACACAACATCGATCTTTTGAAAATCGATTCGGTCGCCAACAACAAGACGGACAGTGCTACCAGCGGCAAACTCTGAAGGAGCTTTCTAAAGTGAAAACCGGTTCAGGTTGTAAGGTAAAACTTTTACGTTTTTACCCATAAAAAGTTTTGTGTTCCGAGTCGTAGTGAAATAATTACAGTATATTTAGTTAAGTAACGGACACGTCATGGACAACGAAATCCAAGAATTTAAATAGAACAATTTATTCGACACGCTTCGTTTCATATGTATTACTATGTATGGGCGTAATTATTTTTGTACACTGTACGAGTATAAAAGTTACGTTGTGTGACATATGTTTAACAAAACGCAGTCTGTGCCAGTCTGTGCATCATCACTACATCACAGTAGGCCTAGGCCTATATGTGCTCACTGACCTCTGAGAACGCCTTTGGTTCTGTGAAAGTTGCCTCAGACAAAACAGTCTTAATGTTTGCATACAAAATATAATTATTTGTACGATAATTTTAAATTCATACACTCGCGTGTCCATATTATGACGAAGATCATTTAGCAAGTTTTCTCGATTCATGGCAGTGGCATAAAAATCAGTTTTGAATCAATGACACACTTTAAGATAGCGGAATAACGTAAGTATCCTGTTTTAATTAAGGAAATTTACAGTGCCTTCAGGAAATAAAATTGACACGATTACTAGATTAAGTACAGTAATATTTATCAGACACTTATCAGACTGGTTGTTGCTTATGGAAGTGAGACATGGACACTGATAAGAAAGGAACAAGAAACACTAAGAAGGTCTCAAAGAAAGATGTTAAGACGTGTTTATGGCCTGGTTAAAGAAGATAACGAAAGGAGAATTAGAAATAACCAGGAGATAGATGAGCTACTGAATCATGAGGACATTGTAAGATTCATAAAGGTTCAACGAATACAATGGCTAGGTCACCTAGAACGGGTGAATGATCAGCGTATGCCAAAGATAATTCTGAGGGCGCAAGACTATAAAAGAAAGAGGACCGACTTAAGATAAGATGGTTGGATGATGTGCTAGAAGATCTCAAAAGAATGGATGTGACAGGTAGCACCGAGACGGCAATGGACAGGAGATTTTGGAGAAGATTGGTGTTGGAAGCCAAGGCTCACGTTGAGAAGCCAAGACTTCACTACGTTGGGATGTAGTGCTGAAGAAGAATAAAGTATTAAATAAATTTTAATCGATAATATTTACTACAACAATATTTTTTTGGTCCGGTAGGTATCGTTGTATCGAGAATTCACTGTAACAGTTGTTATGAGCGTTGCAAGGACAAAAACAGAATTAATGCTTCACAGATGAGATTGTGTTGCTCACTGAGACATCGTATCAGAATTTAGAATTTGAGAACTAAATCAAAGATGCGAGAGGGTTAAGCAGTGGAGACCATCTGTTCTAAGCGGACCGCGGTCAGTTGCGACCCAATCGTATAAATCCCGGTCAGTTGAGACCAAGGTCGAAATTTGAACCCCGTCAGTTACGATAAATTTCATTTTCATGTTGTTATTATAATAATACAGAATTTACAATTATAATTCTATTCATTCCTAACCTAACCTGACATAACATAACCTAACGTAACAAAAATATTGGAAGAAAGAGGTCACTCGCACAAATGAAAAGTTGCAGAATTTAAATCTCATTGAAGTTCAGAATAGAAACGTTTTTAAACGACAGATGCGGTGAAAGTGCGGGGCGCAATTGACCGCATAAGAACAGGTAAATATTGGTACGAAGAACTATAGGCCTACATGACTTCCATGTTCTAACATTTATATTTAAAATCATTTTCTAAATGAAATATTTCCATAGAAACTACTTCTTTCTTCAGCCTTAACCAGAATACTGTGGTCACTAACGTATACCACCTCACGTTAGCGCACTCGATTTTTACTGATAATGGCAGTCGATGGCACTGCCGAAACGTCTTGTTTTGCAGAAAACATTGGACTATGGCCAAACAACCCGGGAAGGAATTTTAACAACAAACTACTTCCTTGTTGCCGATAACGTGGTACACATATAAAAAATTATCCCCTCCCTCTTCAACTATCACTTCCATTTATAGAAAATTACCCCCTCCCCTTCAACTACCCTTTTCATTTATAGATATTTTATCTACCTTTCTACAGTGGAGTATTATGGCCTTCTTTTCAGGATACTTTATTTATCAAAATTAAGTACTTTACTCTTGTTAAAACATAAGGTGTTGCAGGTATACTACCCCTTCCCCTTAACAGACGTTCACCAAAATCAGTAGGCCTTGAGTCCTCTACAACTTAGGCGCAAATGCAAAACACTATTTGATTCTGTTTGATTTTGCGGCAGTTATCGTTCGCCATAAAAAAAATTCTACACACAGGCACACACACACACACACACACACACACACACACACTTTTAGGAAAATGACTGTTCTTCATATTTTGAGGGTAGTACAAGCAGTATCAACCCTTATGTCGAACACGATTTTTTTCGCCATCACCATACTTCCATTTCCTTATGGAACATGGAAGTAAAAACGTTATTTCGTCGTAACTGACCAAGACCGCCATTTTGCAGCGGAAAGTTTCTCAATTACAGACACCGTGGTTGTAGAGACACGAGAAACCCCCTCAACGGATTAATTTCCGGTTGTAAAGAAATCCTATCTCAAAATAAGAACAAGTGTACACGTTTGTTTCTAAATGATTGTACAACAAGGTCCACGTATTTGAAGAGTGCCGTCATTGTTCTTAGTAAACTAGTAGTTCTGTTCGTATTAAAATGTAAATTGACAGTAAGCTAAGTATGGTGGTTTTGTGTTTTCAGCTGAAGGCAAGAGTATAGACGCAACGCAGGAAATGTTGGCTCTCGGACTGTGCAATCTGGTCTCATCGTTCGCAGGCTCGATGCCCGTTTCTGGTGCGCTGTCCAGAGGCGCAGTGAACAACGCTAGCGGAGTCCAGACCACATTCGGAGGCATTTATACCGGTTAGTTTACTACATTCAAGCACAGTTTTAATGTTGTCAACGTATAATATAGTTGTACAATCTGCTTTACATTTTGAAGTACTAGGCCTATTTAATTTCGATGTTTGAATTTTTGTTCGAGGTTTTTGAGAAATCGACTCGAAGATTGGAAAACTATAACCAATGAACCACAGGTATCTTTTTTCTGCACACATTTGTTTTCATCATCTTCACAACAAGGCATAGGCAAGGTGCTGCCTGTTCCGCCTTCAAAAATCCTCCAGCCATCTCTTCCTGTGTCTACCCACACACCTGTGTCCTATACGTTTGTATTTCCAGACTTGTTTGGCCAGCCTGGAATCTGACATTCTTTCTAAGTGTTCTTTCCACCATTGTTTGTAATCTTTCAATTGTTCGTTCAAGTTAAAAACTTGTAACATTTCTCTTATGGCCTAATTCCTTATACGGTCAAGTTTAGAACACCTTTTAACTCCTCTTAAGAACACTTTCCGAGGCCTGTATTTTACTATCTTGTTTCCTAGTTGTTGTCCACAATTCACACCCATAGGACAGTACAGGGACTGCCATTACTTTGTAGAACTTTAATTTCATATCTCGACATACCTTGTTCATAAAAATACGGTTGATTGTCCCACGATCTGTCATAACTTTCATAACTCCTATCATAGGCAATATCATTTTCCAAACAATTAAAGTGGCTCACCTGTTCTATAATTCGATCACTAATCATTATTTTTGCTCTTACTGGCTCTTTACCTCGAAATGCCAATACCTTTGTTTTTTATGTGGAGATTTTCATATTATATTGTTTGCAAATCTGATGAAGCTTACAAACAGGGTTTTGCTAACCAGATTCTGTATTTTGAAGTAGAAGCAAGTCATCAGCAAACAGTAGCACATTCAAACATCTGTCTCGTGATAACTTCCCTTAAGGAGGCAGCCCCTCCACATGACTTGCTGGTCCTCTATAGTCAGCAATTAATTCCATTTACTTGTAATTTTCAAAGAACACAGCCTGACACAGATAATGGTACATGACATTTGTTTTTGCAGCCCACAAAAAAGAAACTGTTTTCTTCTGAACTAGTCATTGATCTTAAATTAACTAATTTTCATAACTGAATGGCCCTACAGTTTGTACTGAGGGTTTGCTTTAAGTTAATATGATAAAAAAAATCTATGAACTTTTCTTTAGAACACTTTTTTGTGTATGGTCTTAGTAGAGTAAAATACAACACATGCTGTTATTGGAAATTTCTCGGTTGGTAGAAGTCAGCCATCTTTTATTTTAAAATAGTTTTTAGATGCAACGTATTTTATAACAGAAACATAATGTGTGCCATAGGTATCATCGTGATCCTGTCTCTGCAGTTCTTCACACCATACTTCTACTACATACCGAAGGCATCTCTAGCGGCCGTCATCATCGCTGCTGTTGTCTTCATGGTAGAATTCCATGTCGTCAAACCCATCTGGAGGACAAACAGTAAGTTTCAGCATGCTAACAAATGTACTGGTAATGTAGATGGCAGTATGACTCCCGAGAAGTATATTAACAGGCTCGGAGCCATGGGAATGATTCCTCCCTCTCCCAAATGGTCACATCAGATGAAATTTTGTTCGTTATCATGTGATTGTAGAATGGTTTTGTGACTGTGAATATCATACAAAATTCGTATCACGTATCATGTAGATTCATAGTTTTTCTCTAAAATCAGTTTAATTTGTAACTGCACCTTACCACCATGTTAATTTTTGTCTGATACATAACTTAAATGAGCAGTGGGTATTCTAAACTGTAAGTGAATATTATTAGAAGAAAACTGAACTAATGACAAATACAGATATAGTTTCATACTTGTATGTTAATAAATTTACATAGAAATATTGATAACAACACATTGTATTTTTATCTTCATTAATTCGTATCATTTATATTTTAGACCATCAAAGAATGGTCCAACTTTTGATATCCCCCTCAAAGTCAATTCGCCCCCCCCCCCCAATTATTTTCTGGATCCACCCCTGAAGAAGAATGAACAACATTTTTAACATATGAAATTGTTAACACATTTCTTGTAGTACAATGTGTGTGCATGTGTGTGCGTGTGCGTGTGTGACTCACAAGCACAAGCCTTTTAGGGGTAGAACAATAAATAAGGGCAATAACTCGTAACCACAATGAAACACAGAAAATTATCAGAAGTCATATATCATATATGGTTGCAAGTGCAAAC
The DNA here is from genome assembly GCA_034769895.1 of Magicicada septendecula. Classification (NCBI taxonomy): domain Eukaryota; kingdom Metazoa; phylum Arthropoda; class Insecta; order Hemiptera; family Cicadidae; genus Magicicada; species Magicicada septendecula. The sequence continues at coordinate 372,969,827 of CM068374.1, read as the reverse complement.
AAATTTTATTATTATTATTATTTTTATTGTTGTTGTTGTTGTTGTTGCTGTTGTTGTTACTACATTTATTGAGATCGTCGATCATCGTACATTATCAGAGCTATGAAAATTGTTGACAAATTTCACCAAATACACACACACACACACACACACACGTTTTGTAAACACTTTTATTCATACAGCTGCGCAAGAACAAAATGGTATAAAGACTAATGGGATACAGATACAATGGGATAAAGACAAATGTCAAACATTTAAGTAATGTACTGGTAAAAATATAGTCACGTAACTTGAATTAAATGACCAAGCTAATTACTTATGTGAGTACCAACATTTTCAATTAAGTTGTCTTAGAGAGTAGGAATATTTACGCTCACTTCGCAGTGTATCCAACTCGATTAACAGTATTTGTGCATATAAATATCTATACATTTATAGTATTTTATCCCTCATCAAATTAAAATTTTTCAATATTAAATAATTTTTGCTTGCTAATCAAATCTTACTCAAGAGTATCAATACCTATTGTTTTACACAGTTTTCAATCCATTTTAATTCTCCTATTTTATTTTGTACGTTAGACAACAACACACATACACACAGGCATGCGTGTAAAATAAAATTGCTATAAAATCATTCTATTATTATGATCTGTGACAATTACAGAATAAACAGAAAAACAACAGGTGCATGCTTATAAAATTCCAGACTAGACCGGGCCAATTATGATATCACTATTACTACTTTTAGCTAGTAAAATGTATTACCAATTTTAAATGTTTGTATTTAGAACTGTTTGACCACAACATGTGATGATATACATATAAATGATTGTAGAAAATGATTCACATTGCACGTCTTTCAGAAATGGACTTGATACCAGCTGTGGCCACATTCTTGTCCTGTCTGCTGATCCGTCTGGAGCTCGGAATTGTGATTGGCATCGGCATCAATGTGCTGTTCCTTCTGTATGCATCTGCAAGGCCCTCTGTACATGTCGAAAAGTACAGAGTAAGTATTCTACACTTTGATTTTTCAAACTTACATCATATGGTCGGAAGGAAAGAATTATACTACTGTTTTGTTTGTATGCAGACATCATAATACGATGTCTGCTAATCAGAAAGAGAGCCATAAAAAGACATGGAAATGTTCCATTGATTTATTATATATACCATTATTCTTTTTCTGACAATAAAACATTAAAAGTCTGTCAAAGAATACTGAAGTAAAAGTGGCAACATTAATATACAAGTTGGTCAAATGGAGCAACAAATGTAACAAATTCTTATTTTATGGTTTTTATGTCTACGTGTAATATAAACCAAAGACCTTATGAATGCTATTAGAAGAAGTAACAATTCTTAGCAATAAGATAATAGAAAATGGGCAATTTTGTAAAAAATAAATAAGACAGAGTCCATGGTGATTATCAGTATTAATGTAAATAACCAGAATGTCATCAGATTTTAGCTTTGTCTTAGATCTCAGTAAACGAAAAAGGAACACAAAAAGTGAAAGACATCAAAAGAAGAGAAAACCCATTAACTGTATTATGCTATAAATGACAGTTTTATAAATAAGAAAATTACATGAAAAAATAAAAATAGCATTATTTTTGGCAAATCATAGAGCTATAGTAAAATTCAGTTGCAAGACGTGACTAAAAAACAGGAAAGCTGAATAGAGGCTGTTCAGATAAAACGTTTGAGGAGAATTAGAGGAGTTACAAAGAAAAATAGAATGGCATATTTGAAGACATGCAGGCTTTTAATATACTTTGAATTATTAAATGAAAGCAATTGAGTTGATATATGGGCACGTACAACAGACCTGAGAATACGAGATGGGCAAATATTTGATGAAACATTTGAGAAAAATAAGAATAAAGAGGGTGGCTCAGTAGACCAGTGTGTATGGCACCTGGCTACTAATCTAGAGGTCTGGGTTTGATTCCCAGGCCCACACCTAAAAATCGAGGTGCGTTTTTCAGCCCCCAGGTCAACTCAGCCTGTTGAAAATGAGTACCTGGGATAACATCCTGGGGATAATAATGGGTGGCTGAAGTGTAGTGCTGGCCACACTGCAAATATTTACTAGATTTATCAAGGTGATGCAGTGAAAGAAAACAAACGGACATTATGTTCATGTAATTGTTGTTATGGTTACCCCTGGCTACTCATTCACAGCATCAGTATGCATATAAATAGTCATTCTAGTGAATCAGTCAGTCTTCTTGAGCAGTTAACAATCGGACACGACTCCCTTTCAGTCATTGTCTCATCATGATACAGAAATAGGAAGAGTAGACGTATATATAGGAAAAGTGATATGTTGTAAATCATAAGTAGCCATCATAAATATTTTGTCTCCAAAAAGCTATTAACAACACATACCACCATTGCTATTAGTTGTTCTACACAATTTTTTTAAATATTGAATGAATTGTCTATGCAAGTTCATTGTGTATAGACATGACAGTTGCATAGCGAGGATTTCCCACATGGGGATAATGGTTGTTGATAATTCAGAGGGCTGATGATTGGTGTTTAAAATGACACTACAATTCTATTGCACACCTGTACCATAATTTTTCCCTTCACTTAAATAATAGACCCACACATAGTTCACAATCATCCAGGCTTGCATGGCAGTATCTATAGGAAATCTGTCTAAGTAAGAGGTTTTTATTATATTTTACCATAATGGCTTGCCCATTATGTTCAATGGTTCAGTGAACCCCCTAAACAATTTAAATATGTTTAAGGATTTGTTGAGAGAATGGTTTCATATTTAAATAACAAGATTTGCGGGATTAATCTTGTTGACTGAACAGTAACGGATCCGTGTATTAGGCGAATTTCTTGCTACTACTGCTTGAGGTGCAAAGCAGCTCTCAGCACCTCCTAGACTGTGTAGACAGTTTTGGAGGGGGAAATCAGAATACGCTAAATTACATTAAACAGTCGCAAATCCTGAGTGTTAGTGACAGAGATGAATAGTTTCAATGAGGGCCAAAATGCACTGACCGGGAATTTTAACATTTTCATAATACCGCCATTTGCCATTAGTATGATTTTCACCACATGATTTGTCCATCGTTTGCCTTCAGTTTTGTGTCAGATTTCTCTATTTCATTTAGAAGCAATGAAAACGTGTGCAGTAAAGTCTTAAAATCAAATAAAATAGTGAAGTAATTGTATTCCAAAAATAAGGTGTGTTTAATGTAGTCATTAATAAAATAATAGTAATGTTAAGCTGACCAAAGTGTGTATAACCTTCAAAGTGTTTGCTGGTATTTTTGTGTGTTAAGTGTTCAGGTATTTCTTGTTTTTGTGTTCAGTTCATTGATTTGGTAAAATGAATAGTGTTCAATCTATTTTAAAAACAAATTTCTCTTCTCTCTCTATTAAAGATAAATGCAAATTTAAGGTACGTACTAGTTGTGGAGATAAGATTCTCTTACATGATCAAATGTTGTAGACTGTATATAGACTGAGATATAGTAACATTCTTAGGACGAACTAATTTAAATAAACATGTGCATTAACAACATAGTAAAATATAAGAAAATAAAGGAAACTGGATGGGTAATGACAGATCTCTTAAAAATTCACAATTCACATACACAAGCCAGGTAGTCCCAGAAGCTTAGAGTGTCAAGACAGTATTGGGTACCAAACAGGCAATCTTCCTAGTGTGTGAATTATAATAAAAGAAGACAAAATATTTGTGTTTATTCATCTGTCACTAAATACAGGCATCATAGATTGTTCTCACTAACAGTAATCCTCTGTGAGTCCCATGGTCAGTAAGCCTTGGGAATGCTACCAAAGATCTGTAACAATAGTATACATTCTCTGGTTTTATTCTTTCAAAGCATATGTGGCTGTAAAATAAATTTAACGTTATCACATTTTACATGTTTGTTGCAGAGTGAATGGGGTTGTGAATACCTGATGATTACTCCTGACAGGAGCCTCGTGTTCCCATCTGTAGAGTATGTGCGCAATCTGGTGAGCAAAGCTGGAATGAAGCAGGGTTCCAGTTGTATACCTGTAGTTATTGACAGCAGACATGTACAAGGTGTCGATTTCACTGCTGCCAAGGTAAGAGTCAATATACTCGTCTTATTGTTGTTTATCCTATCTTTTCCTAGCTTCTGGTGTACATAGTTTTTGTTTGTACTTGTTGTTTATTGTCACCACCCCGCTATTCTACTGTACAGAATTTTTTATGTTATATTATTTGTTCAAATGTGTGATATTTTAAAGAAAAATGCAGGAATTGTGGTCCAATTATACCAATTCAATAAGTTCTACAGTTGATGCAATAAAAATGTTGTATAGATTTCATAATTAGTTTTACATGTCAATAATTGTCTTTAATTAGTTTTAGTGTCAAGCTCATGTCTTTAAATGTTTCTTATTACGTTTGTATTTGTAAATGATATTATTATATTTACAGTAATTAATACAAGGCTGACAATAAACTTGTGAAGTTCACTGTGATAAAATTTTATATCATTTAGTATTTTGATCCTCTTCAAAGAGGTCTGTTATAAAAGGTATACACTGATGTTCCCTTCAAAGCATGTTTGGAACGAATTGTAGAATTGGCTTCAGACATGCCATTATTATTTTTTTTTTTAATCACTAGTATCATCTAATTGTAACTCTGTCAATGTTTCCTTTATCTTCAGGAAAAATAGAATGGGTGTTCCAACGTAGTGATTATTTCCGTACAATAAAATTCTCACAAATAATGCCATTTGACCAAGTGTGTCATTGTGGTGCAAGATCCGTTAGTATGGAAAAGTTCAAAAAAGTTGTGTTTAATTTTTTTTTTTTTATTTCGTTGTCCATGACGTGTCCGTTACTTAACTAAATATAATTAATTCACTACTGACTCGGAACACAAAGTTTTTTATAGGTAAAAACGTAAAAGTTTTACCTTATAGCCTGAACTGGTATTCGCTTTTAAAAAGCTTTTTCAGAAGCTGCCGTTGGGAGCACTGTCCGTCTTGTTGTTGGCAACGGTATTGACTTTTGAAAGATCGATATTGTGTGTGTGGGATGTGATATGTTCGAATAATGAGTGTGATTTTATGTCTGTTCGTTTAGGATGTTGTTTTTATGTGTTTTCGTGTGTTTGTATATTTCCAATTGTTCTAGAGTGTTCTAAATTGTTATAAATTTTTTTACACAAAGCCATTCAACACTTCCAGTGACTACATCAGTAGAGCATTATGACATTCCAAACAGACTGCCATAAAATACACACTGCCATAAGTTTGCATTCTTTCACATATTGTATTATAATACAGTGGAACCCCGCTAGTCCGAAAAGCCACTTAATGTGAACCGGTAGTTTGAAAAAAGCGTCTAAAAATTGGACAAAGAAATAAAAAAATACGACAAAATAACTGGAACATCAATATAATTTGTACATAAAAAGCTTAGATAAATACACACTATATAATGCATTTTTAGTGAAATTTTTATTAAAACTAAGTACTTTAGATTGTTTTAAATATATGGCAAAATAAAGTTTTGAATTACGTTATCAAGAAATTAGCGTCTGTAAAATGAATGGAAAAACATATTGGTACTTACACTTTAGTGCCAGTAAAAGTATATAAAACACAAAAACTACAATAAATACACACTACATAACTAGACACTACTTAAGGTGTTGCACAAAATCAGTCATTTTTCTCTGATGCAAAGCTGTAAATGCAGCAGACACCTCGATGTTCTGCCAGTGCCTCAAAAATAAGACGTCTGCCGGTGTAGCATTGACGTACTGCTCTACATAGGCTAACGATAGTTCAAAAGCTCTCGCTGCTTCGGCGTGTGAGATCTGTAGCACATGATCATCTGCTTCTTCATTTTCATTGAATCATAAGTAATCTTATTGTGTCATACTCTGCGCCCGCCCGTCACTGTCCCGGCACTGTCTCTATAGTTGTTCAGTGTCGTTCATTGAAGTGTGTCACGTATCGTATCAGAATTAACAGTAGGCAATGGAATATTTAACTGGTATTCACTGTAATTTTATAGTATAAAAGAGAGATTGCAAGATCAAAAATTAGTACAGTACTTTGAATGTAGGCACGAATGTGGTACTGTCTGTTTATACACGTTATACAATTTATATTTATAATATACAGTACTGTATAATCTATAACCTGGTTAATCCGAAATTATCCCATTCCGAACAGGACTTGGTCCCAGTTAGTTCGGACCAGCGGGGTTCCACTGTATAATATATATTGTAATATATTCGTATTATACTTTGTATGGAACTGGAACAAATTCATGTCATTAAGGTCAACGTGTGTTTGGTTAACGTACTGAAAATATTGTAATATAATTTTGCATGTTTTGTTTTTTGCAGGGTGTCAAGTCACTGATAGATGATTTTGTCAAAAGAAACCAGCCAATACTGTTTTACAACTTGAAGCCGAGTGTTGTTGAAGTGTTCCAAGCTCTACAGCCCGTCAAGTTCCTCCACTGTGACACAGAAATGGAATTATATGAACTACTCAAAAGTAAGTATAGTGTTCTAACATGAAAATTTAATTGTATAATGCTACAATTAATCATAATAGCATAACAGTTAAAACTTAGTAATTTCACATAAACGTAAAATGAGGGAGTTACTGTGTCACACTTAAGGGTGAATGTTTACACAAACCAAAACTCAGACAAAAAAGTATTTAGTGTTTTTATTAGTGCTGTTATCACACAAGCCCTTCGTCCTTTTGTAAAGACCGGACAGAAATAAACTGTGAGGAATCTAAAAATGCCAAACTTTGTTACTCTTCATTTGGTGTTATTTATCAATTTTTTCTACAACTATATTGCTGTAAATACTCTATCCTTTCTTTGGATTTCTGGCTTGTTGGTCTTGTTTTATACTTTTTTAGTTTTCTTCCTTACTTATGCAAGCAGATCAATGAGAATAATAATATCTTCTATCACAAGTGACACAGTACAATAAGAGCATGCACCTCCAGTGTACCCATCCACTGTATGGACGCCAGTGTCATCTATACTTTTCAAATCTGAGTGTGTCTGATCTCTGATCTATAAAGAATGATGGAGTAGTTACACATTCTCTGCCAACAATTTTTGGCGATTCCATCCTCCTGTGCCACACCGTTTTCTTGTTGCAAACAAAATAGTCAGTGGCGGATTACCATAATGCTAGGGTATGCTGCAGCACCGGGCACCAGCGTCTCAGCTGTCAGAGGGGCACCATCCAGCTGAAATGACTAAGTGAAGCAAAGTTATGATTCACATTATGCAATTTTTTGGTTTCTTAGAGAGTTATTAATTGTAGGAAGTGTCGAGTTGGAAAATCAAGCAAAAGCTCTTATAGAAGTTTACTCAAACGATCTAACAGAATTGAAGCACTGTGTGTCACAAGTAAAATTGCAGTAAAGAGGTTTTTTTTTCAAATTGCTCGAATGAAGATGATAGATTCCATGATACTACAGTTTGTCTGCTCAAAGTATTAAACTGAAATATTGGTGGTAAAGTGGTTGACGTATTTCCAAATATATACATTGCTTATCGTCTGCTTTTGATCATTCCAATAGCTAACTGCGAATCTGAAAGATCATTTTCTGTATTAAAATGCGTTAAAGATATGTTGAGTTCAACTTTTGGAGGTGAGAAATTATCTTCGTTAGCAAGGTTGAATATTGAATACTTGAATCGCTCGATTTAGAAGAAATTATGCTAGACTTCGTTAAGGCAAAATCAAGAAAAAATGTACTATTAAGTTAAGGTTAAGTAGTACTATGTTCATTGTAATTAATAACTGTTACCACAATAATTGTTAACTTTTGAAATTGTGTATGTCATTTACCAGTGTAAATAATAGATAAAAGCTTGAATTTTGAATCGTGAGGGGGGCACTAGTCTAATGGCAGCATAGGGCACCACACGCTTCTAATCTGCCCCTGAATATAAAGTTAATTTTTCAGTCATAATAGTGTAGTAGTAGTAGTAGTAGTGCAGTAGTAGTAGTAGTAGTAGTAGTAGTAGTAGTAGTAGTAGTAGTGTAGTAGCAGTAGCAGTAGTAGTGTAGTAGTAGCAGTAGTAGTAGTAGTAGTAGTAGTAGTAGCAGCAGTAGCAGTAGCAGTAGCATAGTAGCAGTAGCAGTAGTAGTGTAGTAGTAGCAGTAGTAGTAGTAGTTGCAGTAGCAGTAGCAGTAGCAGTAGTAGTAGTAGTAGTAGTAGTAGTAGTAGTAGTAGTAGTAATAGTAGTAGTAGTTCAAACTGATGAGCACATTATAGCAATTGATCTTTGTTCCAGGTTACTGCAGTAGTCGAACATGCCCAGTGACCACAGTACGAGAAAAGTAGCGTTAGTTTAATTATTTTATTTTATTTTTTTTATTGAAGTATTATTAATTACCTGACTAAGTTGTAATTTAATTTGTAGAAATAATAATGATAAGCAATTTTAAACGTTTGTTTTATTTTTGTTTTTTATAAAAATATACAAAAATGAAGATATTAATATTGTTAATTTTTTATCATTGAGATCAATATTAGATATACACTGCGATCAAGCGGTGTCAGTGAGATTACTGTTATGTTATATACAATACAGCGTAGTGACTTACTATCAGCAACAAGGATCTGATGATATTTTTTATTCGTGATAGTATTTAATAACCATACAAAAGGTTGTGATTGATAAGAACGTTTTTTGTATTCCCCTTTTTTTATATAATATGTCTGATGTAGTTTTCCGAAATCGGTAATGTAAACGAATCTCATAACTGATTAATTCTCCTCTCTTCTTCTGTTTGTATATTAGTTTAACATCAAATTAGCATAATTTAAATAACACTAGTATTTATAAATTAAGTATTTAATGTTATTGTGATTGTTTTTTTTTCAGTAGGCATGCCTTAATTTCTAAAGGCAACTGCTTATTGAAATATGTAAAATAATGTCTAAGTATGTATATGATGTAAGTTAATATCGCCTTGTTAGATTGTAGTAGAGTCTATTATAGATAAAGAAGACTTGTACTTAAATCGGAAAATTACATATATTTTATTGTTAATTAATTATATATGTTAATTATTATAAATAAAGTCTGTGCGTTTTCTTTTTCCTTGAAACATGTTCCTTTCGAATTTTACTTTCTAGTTTATTCCCATGAGAAAACCAAACACAGTAGAGCATCGATTATCCGAACCTCTCGGGACGAGGGCCCATTCCGATAATCGTTATTTCGGATAATAGACCATCAATTAAAAACATTATTTCTCCTTACAAAAACAACATTTTTATTACAAAATCATTTCTAACATACTGTTAGAATTACAGCAACCTGTATACTGTACTGAAATGCATTATTAAAGCTAAAAATCATTGAATTAAAACTGAGTGTAATTAATAAAAACCAAAAGATAATTTAAACAAAATTAGAGTTTAATAAAACTCTGTACTATAAAATTAATTAAAAATTAAAAAACCAAAACAAAACATACAGTACCTTGGATTTACACTTTTTTGAAGAATTGTTCTATCACTGTCTGCTTCAAACCGATACCTCGTTTATTTATTACTGTACAGTACTGTAATAATTAATTTATAGTATACAATTTTTTTATGTTCAATAAATATCCAGTACGCCTACATGTGCCCAACACATTACTGCACAGTACAGTACATAATTGTACTTTTTATTGAGTTCGGATAATAGATCGTTCGGTTAATGGATGTTCAGATAATTGATCCTCTACTGTAATTACCAGTAATATTCATTTACAGTTTTCATAGATGTACTCCATATGATATCCAGGTACCTAGGAATCAATTACCTTGTATTCTTTTCTCTTTACATTGTTGTCTGTCTACTTGTCCATTAGGATATGAACATGGTCCAGAATGATTACAAAAATTAATTTCAAATTTTAGAACATCTATTAGTAGCCAGCAGAACTATGTTGATTTTAACCTCAATAAATTGAAATAGAAATATTGCTTACATGGACGATTTTTGTGCGATTTCACAAAAAACATTCTAATCAAATTGATTAAAATGTATAATTTATTGAATTTTATATGGTAGTTACTAGTCAGTTACCTACCATCTCTGTCAATCTCGATTATGTTTTAGTAATTAAACATGTGAAATTAATTTTTAATAGTATTCATTCAGTTAATCTTTTTCACGATGGAAAGGAATGAAGATTTAAACAGAGGTTAATAAACAGAGAAACCAGAAAACTTCAAAGTCTGACCACCCACCAATTTCTAGCAATACATTGTTCATCACTCACTGTATAAAGTTAATCAGTGAAAGACAGTGGTTATGTTCAAGCTGGTGTCAGAAAGTTACCAGACAAGTCCTAAAAAATTAATTCACTTACATTTTTTATAAATGGCCGCCACCCCCTTCAAAACAGTCTCCTTGGGATTCCACAGCCTCCTACGCTCTCCAAAAGCATTGATGAAATCCCTTTCCTAGATTCCATCCAGTACTACATGTGTGTCTTTTTTAATGTCTTCTATTATGTCAAAGCAGAGGCATTTTATCTTCAATTTCATTTTGGGAAGAAAAGTACAATCACAGGTGGGCTACATCTGAAGAGTACAGAGGGTGTAGGACAATTGCCATGTTGTTCTTCGTAAGAAACTGTGTCGTTTTGAGGGAGGGAGGTGTGCGCAGGTTAGGTTGTGTCGTGATGCAACAGCCAATTTTCTTGTTTCCACAGGTCCGGTTTTTTCACTGCACATTTTTTCTCAGTCACCTCAAAACATCACAGTAAAAGTCAGACTTCATCATGAACACCAGCTGAAACAAATTCTTGGTGAACAAGACTTTTGAGTGAAAGAACACGATGAGCATGTTGTGCTTCTGGTTCCAACCTGCTGCATTGGTGACTGCCATGACTGTTGTTTTATCTCTGGATCATACCCATAAGACTGAGTGGCTGTGACTGTAGAAAGGAAATTACGATATTCATTAGCCACATCATTAAGATCATAACACATATCAACACATTTGGCTTTTGATCAAATGTCAAGAGCCAAATGACAAACTTTGCGGTAACATGATACATGCCTAAGTTTACAGTCAAAATATTTCTTGGCAAGTCCCACAACCAATTTCAACAATGCCACACAGTTCATGGAATGTTTGGTAACGATCCTTATGGATGAGTTCAGAATTTTTTCCACATTTTCAGCTGTTTTGCTTGTGGAAGGTTGTACTGAATTATCATTGGCTTCAAGTGACATTCTACCAGCATTGAAATGATCATGCCATTGAAAATCTATGTTTGACCTAATGAATGTTCTTGAAAAGCCTCACAAAGTATTTCAAAAGTCTCAGTACCCAATTTATGAAGTTTCTCACAAAATTGTATGCAGGCCTTTTGCTTGAATTTGTCAACATCGAAGACAGGTAGCGACATAAAGTTACAAAAAGTTTTCTCTAGACTGACTGTGTGCATGCAATCGATGAAACTCAGCACATTGACAGAGTAAGCTTGGCAGCAATGATCACCAGTGTCTTGTTCAGTGCATAGTTGCTGCAAGTACAGAGTGGTAACTTTCAAATAGCACCTCATAAACTTATGAAGTAATCACTTTATTATAACAAAATGAAAACAAAAAATGATTTTAGAAACTTCAATAGCTGTTGATGAAAATTTCTGCTGGTTTTTAGCAACAGTATCCACCCGAGTTGTTTTATATTTGTGTAAACAAAACTCATGTTAAAATATTGCACACTGTATAATCAAATGCTAACCATCTGAGAGTGAGTGAATGATAAATACTGAGAAACGTCTTACATGTACCACTAAAACCTGACTTATAATTATTTAAATATAACATCCTCTTTTATTGAGTGTAACATCTACTATTTTCTTTATTCTTACAGGCTTATCTGTTTTAAGACAAGTAATGTTTCACAAAATATTAAATTAAAGATGATGATCTGTGTGAAAAGTGGGTTAAATCCTTCTCAGGCTAACAATTGATGAGCTCAAAATCTATAATCTGATAATTAGCTAATTGTACAGACATAAGAATATCTTCAAAGGAAATATCAGTTACCGTACTTCATTAAAATAATACTGCAGACAAGCATGTTTTTCAAACATGTTGTTGATTCTACTGCAGAAGTTCATAAAGTAAAGGTATGAATACGATTCACACTTTATAAAAATATGTAATACCTGTTATTATGTATTTGATCCATTAAATAATTCAAAAGCAATAATTGTAAAAATATGTTAGTTACTATTTTATTAAAAACATTCGAATTTGACAATGTGTTTCAGCTGTTAAATAATTTTCAACTGACTTCAAAGATTCAAGTATTAACTTGAAAAATTGTTTAACAACCAAAGTGTGTCATCAAGGTAGAACATTCATGATGGAATACCAACCAAAAAATAGGTTTTTTAATTAACTATAAAATAATGTAGATTAATTTATTTAAACATTATATTAAATAACCAAAATCAATAAATTAATTTATATACCGATGACATTGTACCACAATAGGAGAATGTTCTTAATCCTAGATTAAGAAACAACAAACCGTAAATGTATAAATACGATGTTGTTGCGGATGACCTACAATTTGCTAACCAGTCCTTGAGTCTTATATGTAAGGATTATAATTTGACAATATCTGAAAACAAAACAAAAGGTCATGACTTTCAAACGAAAGTGGGCAGTCTGTTTGAAAATAGTGGTCAATGGACAATAGGTGTCATGTCAGTTATGAGACCAAGAAGACTTACATCTCCAATAAACTTCATAATTACCAACTCATGTATGGCACCCATACATGTATTATGTACATGCTACATAATAAAACAAGGGAAACTAAGAATTTCTAAGGCTTTCATGGCCGGCATCAATGAAGCGCAACATCCACACCCACGTTGGTGACTACAGCTGCTGTTGTCGTTTGTCTGCGGTGACTGAGCATGCACTCTCCACCGCTGATCATCGTGTTCTCTTTGATCTTGTCCTTGGAGAGTGCCTACTATCCTCGGCCGCACATGAAGTCCGTAGAGATCTTCAAACATGGTTCCGTCGTTATGAATCAAAGGTAGAAAGCCTCCGCTGAATAGGATTTGGTATGATGTGCTTCCAAGCCAATCAGATAGCACTTGAAGCTGATTTGTTGATGCTACTTTCCAGCTTAGATCGTGCCGGCATGAAAGTTTATATATAAGTGGGCCTCCTTAGGCAAAAACACGGTCTCTGCCTCATCACTAAGGTGTGAACTGGTTGACAAAGTGCCAGTTGTTTCCAACACTAAAGATGGCCTCTGATGGTGGGCCTAAAATGTCTGTAAATACAAGTGATAGATTGGCCTAACAACCTGGAAAATAATGTTTCCAAGAGAAACTAACTTTATAACACATAAAATTTCCAAGAAAAACTATAACATAATGGCAGCACATATACTAACCTATGGGTGTGAGACATGGTTATACAGAAACAAGACACTCAGCATACACATGCTGCTGAAATGAAGTTCTTGAGTGAGTGAAAGATTATTCTCTCCATGATCAAATTAGGAATGAAGATATAAAGCCCGAGTTAGGGACACAGCATGAACAATAAGATTGGACAGTGCTCATTGCAATGGAAACGACATACAAGGAGGAAGAGCGATGACTGTCTAATAAAACATGATCAAATATAGACCCTAAGCAAGAAGGTAGATGCCTCTATTATAGATTTGTATGTAGGTAGGCCCTGAGGGAGATGGTAGGTCTGAAGACAGAACAGGATGTAAGCCTACACTCTGAGGTGCAAAATAATAAGAAGATTAAATAACCACTGAGCACAGTCATAGTCATTAAAATATAGTCATATTTTGGTAGTCGTGAGTGTATTAATTAATTATGTATGGTTAATGTATGGTTACTTGTATGTGTGATTCAAGCATTTACCTGAAAGTGGCCCTTAATCTGTGGGGTCTCCAAAATTTAATATTTTGTAATAGTGATAAAATTTAATATTTGTAATTACTAATACATTATTGAAATATGAATGCCTTATATTTAAGTGGCACAACCAATGACTAGTATTAAGAGATCTCAGTTACAATACTTTAACCATGAAGCTTCATCAGCTGTATACCTCTACACAGTGCAATCTCAAGCCATACATACAGCTATCATTATCATCATCATCATCATAATCATCATCACTTTATGGATAGGATTTCTCCTGTCCCGGCCTCATGGGTCCCACCATCTTGTGACTGGCCTACCTACAGATCTTCTTCCAACCAGCTCATACTCATAAGCCAACTTCTAGATGTTGTTTCCAGCAATTTCTATAATTCTGAATGAGTCCATTTAGGAAAACTATATCAAGTTCTCATCTAATATACTCGTTTCTTATATGATCGAGTCACGTATATCTCTTTACCGATCTCAAATAGCTCACTTCTGCAGCCTGTAATTGGCACCAGTCTTTCTTCCTTATACTATTTCTTTTATGAATTTGCTAACTGCTATAATTTTTTATTGTTCGACTAAGCTTTTCGTCATTACTGACATATTCAGGTCTTAAACAAACTTATAGTCCAGGTCTTCTTCCTTATAGTCCAGGTCTTGCATCCATACAGCAGTGCTGGTACTGCCATTGTCTTGTAGAATTTGATGCACATCTCTTGTCTAGCTTTCCTTTTCAATGTCCTTCTCAGTACTCCACATATAGTTTGGAACCTGCCTAGTTTATTGCTGAGATCATACCTCTATTATAATTGTTATTTCATTTTATTTTATTTTATTTTTAAATACAGCTATACAAATAATGTGTGTGGGGAGGGGGCTAAGATGAGGAATAATTCCCAAGCCATTTGAAATAACCACCACTCAATGTATGAACTTAATGTATTCTGTACACACAACTATTAAAACTGATTAACATACAAAAACATTACAAACAAATTTACAAAAAACATGATGATTTAAACAACATTTTCTTCTCTATTATTCTTATAAAAAGTACAAAACTGTAACACTGATCTGACTTATCTACCACAACCTGTACAATAGGTGCAGTCCAGAGATTATCATACGAAGAACACATAACACAGTATTACTGTACTTATGCTTATTATATACATATGTACATGTTTGTATACTGTATATTCTACAGCATAACTGAGGTAAATTAAAAATTGAAAACAAATTAAAACAGAAAATCTATTTAAAAATTTAAAAATCACATCAAGATTCCATAACTATAACTTCAGACAGTGTATTCTAAGTTTCAGTTCAGTATACGATAATACAGAGTCTGTATGTAACAATATCATCATCGTCATCACAACCACCATAATTATATTATATGTCTGAGTCTGGCCATTGCAATGTGAATGTGTCCCCAATAATTGTATAGAGATTTTTCTGCTGAACAATTTTTATCCAGTTCACTGCACCATATCACTTAACCAGAACATCCCTTTACATTGCAAAAGCCCTTTATAATAGTCTTTATGTCTCTTGCGTCCAATGTAGTAACCATCTGCCATGTTTTCTCAAATTAACAAATCTACTTTTCATAACATCCATTATTCTCTACCAATAAATCATCTATTAAGTTTAGTTGCACTTCCAATAACCTGGAAATGGGGTTAAACACAGGAACTATGTCAATTGTGTTGTCATGATTTTAGAACTCCAGGCACTTCACAGTTTGGCTAAATGATTTTGATTTGCTTTACTCTGCCCAATTAATATATTGTCAGTCCTAAGATTGGCCACTGTCAACCAGACAAAGCCAAAAGTGAACACTATTCACATACTTTGCTAAGCTACAGTCACCGGTATGTATAGAATTTTCTTTCATGGGGGAGGGAGCCTGACATTTTTCACAACATTCAAGCAGTGGCGGCTGGTGTTATGGTTGCAGCTTGCACAACCACCAAAATAGAATAACTAAACTACAAAAAATATATGAAAACAATAAGCACCTATACTTTTCTAAAAGTATCATAAATTTCAACCAGTGGCGAAGCGTCCATATATGCGGCGCATACAATTTAAAATTGTATGTAAAATCGTATAAAGTTTTGTAATTAATTTTAAATTATTTGAGATGTAAAAGTTTGTCCTTGGATTTCGTTGTCCATGACATGTCCGTTACTTAACTAAATATCACTATAATATTGACGACTCGGAACACTAAGTTTTTTATAAGTAAAAACGTAAAGTTTTACCTTACAGCCTAAACCGGCTTTCACCTTTAGAAGGCTTCATCAGAGGCTGCCATAGGTAGCGTTGTCCGTCTTGGTGTTGGCGACGGGATAGTTATTCGAAAGATTGAAGCTGTGTGTGTGTGGTGAGATGTGTTCGAATAATACGTGCGATTTGAATTGTGTCTGTTCGTTTAGGATGTCGTTTTTATTTGTTTTTGTGTGTCTGTATATGTCTAATTGTTCTAGAGTGTCTAGTTTTCGGCCTTTTGTGTGTACGTGTAGAATGCTCATGTTATTGTCGATGTTTTTATATGTGTGGTTTGCTTCAATGAGGTGGTTTGCAAAGGTAGATTCTGTAGTGGTGTGGAGTGCTTTTGTGTGTTCAATGTATCTCTGTTTGAAGCTACGTTCTGTCTGGCCTATGTAGAATTTATTGCAATTTGAGCAATTTAGCTTGTATACACAAAAAAGCAGGATAAGAATCGCTTACAAAACTACTAACAAAACAGAACACACACTATCAAAACGCATGCCCAAAACACAAAACAAATTTGTGTACCTGGTGTATACAAGCTAAATTGCTCAAATTGCAATAAATTCTACATAGGCCAGACAGGACGTAGCTTCAAACAGAGATACATTGAACACACAAAAGCACTCCACACCACTACAGAATCTACCCTTGCAAACCACCTCATTGAAGTAAACCACACATATAAAAACATCGACAATAACATGAACATTCTACACGTACACACAAAAGGCCGAAAACTAGACACTCTAGAACAATTAGAAATATACAAACACACAAAAACAAATAAAAACGACATCCTAAACGAACAGACACAATTCAAATCGCACGCATTATTCGAACACATCTCACCACACACACACAGCTTCAATTTTTCGAATAACTATCCCGTCGCCAACAACAAGACGGACAACGCTACCTATGGCAGCCTCTGATGAAGCCTTCTAAAGGTGAAAGCCGGTTTAGGCTGTAAGGTAAAACTTTACGTTTTTACTTATAAAAAACTTAGTGTTCCGAGTCGTCAGTATTATAGTGATATTTAGAAAAGTTTGTCATCTCAAAACCAAAAACTTAATTTTCACTTGAGCGGTATAACGACAGTTAATAAAGAAAGCTTTACTGTTTACAACCAGGCGCACAGTAGCCTATGCGTTGTAGCTAACGAATACATTCTCCCGATAGCGGTCATT
The DNA here is from genome assembly GCA_034769895.1 of Magicicada septendecula. Lineage (NCBI taxonomy): Eukaryota > Metazoa > Arthropoda > Insecta > Hemiptera > Cicadidae > Magicicada > Magicicada septendecula. The sequence goes on along the minus strand of CM068374.1, from coordinate 372,952,386 downwards.
AACCCATGCAGCAGATTTTCATGTGTGAACAGGCAGGCGTTCTGAAGTGCGCTCCCACTCCCTACATTAGTACACTGTCTGTGGATAGCTGTAACGCTATGCGTTACTTTTTCTGCATATACGCGTACGGTGCTTAGTGCGTATGCAGACCGTGTTGTTTAAAGTTTTTTAATTATGAGTTCGTTTGTAGTAGAGCCTGTGGCGGGAACATCATCGTCGTGTGTAGTTGAGTGCAACTGTGTAATTGAAAGTTTATTTATACAGCTATTCGGTAGTATAAGTTTTACAGATAAACTAAATATTATTTCTAGCGGTAGTCCAACCCCATTAATTCCCATGTTAACATCAAAAACAAAAAATTATACACATTTAAAGGAAAAACTTGGCTTTGCGGCTGTAGAAAAACTTCAAAATTATACTGTTGGCCATGCATTCTTTTTTCAACTTAAAAAAATGTCTGAACAAATTCAGGAGTTTCTGATTTGAACAGTTTGTTTAATTTACAAAAACGCCATGAGATTTCACAGTCATGTTGCTTCCCTTCTTGCTTTAAAACAGTTCGGTAAAACCAGAATTGAATATGCCCTTAGTGAACAATTTAAAATTAACATCAAACAGCACATTGACATGGTAAAACAAACCCGGTACATTCTTCGTTGTCTAATTGACGTAGTGTGTTTTTTGGCTGAAAACGAACTCCCATTTCGTGGACATGACGAATCTGTGGCATCGTCAAATCAAGGAAATTATGTAGGACTGTTAAATTTGTTACGAAATTACGACGGAATGTTAGACAACCACCTTAAAAACTCTACAGTCTTTTCTGGTTTATCTACCGATATTCAAAATGACTTGGTTAACTCCATTTCTCAATTCTTATTAACAGAAATAAAAAATGAAATAAAACAAAGTCCCTTTGTAGCAATAATAATGGACGAAACAACAGATATCACAAATACGTGCCAGGTGTCAACTGTGTTTCGTTACGTCGATAAATCCTGAGCCGTTCAGGATAGATTTCTCGGTTTTAGCGGTTGTTACTACTCTTCAAGATTTTGACTTCATCTGTTCGGTTCAATACTACCACAGGCGGATTCCATATTCGAAATTTTGCAGAAAAAAGTTCTGAAATCAGTTTTTGTATGAAACGCATTAAAGACTTTGATTAATAATTTAAGGAATAACTACAACAAATTCTGGAGTGACCGGAATGAAATTCAGAATATTCCAACAGGGAGGTGGGACAAGCCTACAAGCACTCACACTCACAGAAGTAAAAGATTACGTATTGATAACATGTCGGATTTGGAAAGCTCTTATCGTAGGCTGTATTATGAAATTATTGACTCAGTAAAATGTAGACTTAATCAGAGGTTTGCAGATATAGGTCAACTTGATTGTATCGCTCTACTAGAATCACGACGTTTTCCAGAATTTTCTAAAAAGTTTCCAGAAGAGCATTTTGAATCTCTAAAACCCTCGTATGGCCAGTATTTTGATTTTTCGTTACTAAGGAGTGAGCTTTCTGTAGTTTATTCAAATGAGCATTTTGTAAAAATAGTGTTAGTGACTTGTCAAAGTACTTAACGTCAGCAGATCTGAGTGACACCATTCCTCAAGTGTGGAGGCTTGTAAACCTTATAATGACAATTCCAGTTACAAGCTCTTCAACAGAAAGATCGTTTTCAGCCTTGAAGAGAATAAAAACGTATTTGCGTAACTCGCAAACTGAACACAGACTCTCGGTTCTATCAGTGTTATCTATTGAAAAACCGCTTCTTTTGAAACTAAAAACTAATTCTGCTTTTTACGATACGGTTGTTGACTTAGCTGAAAAAACCAGGCGCATAGAACTAACGTTTAAAAAATAACTCCTACAACTAACACATAATAATTAACGATAATGTGAATAATAAATTATTGTGAGCCGTTACAACAAATGAATTAGTGTCGTTGTGGACGATCTTATTTACCATTGTAAATCTGTATTGTTTACGTATGAGATATTAAACACCAGATACAAGATATTATAAATTATTTTAAATAAATAATTGTGCAGTGTGTTTATTTATGGATTCTGTGACTGTATGTGATTAAAACAAGTGGAAATAACAGATGAATCGGTACCACCAGACGCCACTCAACGTACTGGTAAGTTCCTAATACAGTTTGCTTGATTTACTAAAACAATTTATATAATTAATATTATTATATTGGTCTCTATTAGAAAAAGGAAAAATAATTGTAATATTTCCTCTTTTCTTATCTGTTGTTAATACTGTTGACCGGGTTTAATTATCACACGGAGAGAGAGAAGGAGTTATTATTTGTTGATGGCTGAGATAGGTATAACCGCATACACATTCTAAAAACTCACGCCTCGCCACTGATTTCAACAGAGAGCGTATTAGATCCTACGCGGTAATGTTCGCGTACAATTTCAATGTGGCGCACAGACTAGTAGGCCGTTTGCAGGGTTGCACTGGTACCGGGACGCGCCGGAACGCCGTTCCGGTACTGCTTTTTGAGAAAAAGAATTATTTTCTTTCACATGAAATGTGTTTTTACTCAAAAATCTGGTCCACGTGTTATTTTAAGATTTATTACTCACTGTTATTATACTTCTTATTGCAAGATAATGAAGAAATATTAACATATTCCACAAATAATTCCTTTTAGTTTTACTGTTAATTTTGTTTATACACATTATTCATCTCAATGACCATCGCCGAGATCGAAAATTAAAACTGACGAAAGAAAATAAAAAATAAACATAATCATTTGGTAACTATGCATTAGGCTCACCGAACGGCGCCGAACACAACGCACATGAGATCTATTTTGGATGCGGGATGACCTTGAAGTGTAGACCAGCGGGTCCACCGATCGGCTCACTACTCAACTCAATATTTACTAATGAGTCATTAGTGGTTCCCGCGTCTTGCTTGTCAGTTGTAAATCGCTGTTGTGAACCGTTACGTGTGTTTATTCAGTGCTACAACAGTCATGGAATCTGCCAATAAGAAACAAAAAACTCTAACGTCGTTCTTTAGTAGAGGGACTATACAGTCTTCGTGCGAGTCTTCAACCTTTGCTTCTCGCGATGCAAATACTCTCCTTAAACCTGGCGAAAGCTCGTTTGTGCAGCATACAGAAACCGAAGGTATTTGTGTTATTGATAATTCTCTGTCTGTACCGAGTTCATCAACTGAAGACTCAACTATTTCTCGTTGGCCTTCCATTTGGAGAGAAGAAATGTGGGAACGTAAAAAGAATGCTTTTCCTTGGCTTGATTGTATCAACGGCAAACTTGGCTGTAATGTTTGTAAAGAAGTTGCTCAACTTGCCACATTTAAAAAACAGCGCATGAGCATATCAAAAGAATGGCGTTTGTTCCTAATTACGTTTAATGGATCAAGTAAAACCTCTCAACTTACATCGTTGAGAAAAAAAAAATTTGAACATAAAAACTCTTTTGGTCACACAACAGCTGAAAGAATTGCTGCTGAAGCCAAAAAAGAGTCAATAGACAAGGTTTTTGATGAAATGAATGCAGCCCACTTAGTGACAACAAAAATTGTCTTTAGAACTGCTTACTTCATTGCGAAAAACAATAGGCCTTGCACTGACCATTTTGATCTGTTGCAGATGCAGAAATTGAATGGCTTGGATATAGGTGTGGGGCTACACTCTAAAAGAATTGCAATGGAAATAATTTGTCACGTTTCTGACGAAATAAAGAAAAGAGTCGTGAAACATATTTTAGGTGTATCAGGCAAAATTTCAGTCCTGATAGACGAATCGACCACTCTCGGCAGCAAGTCTACTCTGATAGTGTCTGATTTGAAGTGTGAAGTTTGCAAAGAGGACTCTCCACATTTCTTATTCTTAGATCTCCTAGAACTATCCGACCAAACGTCTAAGACCGTAGCAGAAAATCTCCTTGATTGCTTAAGCAAATATGGTTTTGAAGATAACTACTTAAAAGAAAACTTTGTTGCATTTGCAAGTGACGGTGCAAGTGTTATGCTGGGGAAGAAATCAGGAGTCGAAGAAAGATTGCTTGAAAAATATCCAAGCCTTATTATTTGGCACTGCATGAACCACAGACTTGAGTTAGCTCTGAGTGATGCAATAAACGAAGTGGGAGCTGTAAACCATTTCCAAATTTTTATGGACAAAGTGTACTCCGTTTATAGCAGGTCTCCAAAGAATTCAAAGAATCAAAGGGAGTTAGCAGAATGTGCTAGTGGCCTAGATCAAGAAATAAATAAAATCGGGAAAATTTTAGGGACACATTGGGTAGCAAGTTCATTTAGAGCCGTGTCAGCTACTTGGTATGGATACGGTGCCTTAAACAGACACTTTGACTTTGCTAAAGCCGATAAGAGCAGAAATTTGACAGAGCGACCCATGTACAGTGGACTATCAAAACGTTGTTCATCACTTCAGTTTTTGCTAGATTTGGCTATAATGTATGATATTTTGGCTGAGCTGTCGATGCTGTCAGAATCCTTACAAAACCAAGAAACAACAGTAATCTATGCTGATAAACTTATACGATGAAGTGTCCGGTTTTTTGAGGCTATGAAGGAAAATCCCGGTACTAAGACTTTGGAAGCAAAAATTTTCATCAGGGAAGGAACATTTAATGGCGTTTCACTCATAGAAAATCACACAATTCCAACCATCAATCATCAGCAGTTAATAACAAGTGTCATAAATAACTTAAAAAGAAGAATGTTTACTACAGTTTCTAGCCACGAACCCCATCGGTCAAGTGTGCCATCACATCATCATGAAGCTTAGGAATCACTTTTAGATGAATTAAAAGTGCTGGAACCAGATACGTGGCCTACTGAAAAACCTGCAGGCTTTGGCGAACCAGAGATTGAGAAGTTGTGCAGAAGGTTTAAGTTAAACATGCCCAAAATCAAAAACAGCTACAGGGATTTTGTCGAAAACCATACAACAATACCAAAACATTTAACACCTTTGCTTAACTGTACAAAACTGATCCCTTGCAGTTCAGCTGATTGCGAAAGAGGATTCAGTTTAATGAATCTCATCATTACACCCACCTGTACGAGACTGACAGTGACACATGTGTCAAGTTTGATGTTTGTTAAACTACATGGCCCAAACTTGAGTGACTGGGATCCAGAGCCATATGTAAAAACATGGCTCCGAAAACACCGGACTGCAGACGACACCCGAACGAAACAAGCAAAACCAACCACTTTAAGGTAAGTTAAATTATGTTGTTCAAATGTTCAAGTAATACATATATTTTGTGAATATTACAAGTGTTTAGTTAGATTCCAACCATCGCTTTACTTTCAGTGATATGTTATCCGTTATGGAGTGACTATGTAGCCGACATTGGCTGTGTACCATAGTCTTGCCTTCTGCTAAAAAAAAAAAAAAACCGTTCCGGTACTGGAAAATTTACGAGTGCACCCTTGGCCGTTTGCAACCTCAACAGTATATGGCAGAGCTTACTACACAAACATATGAGAGGACGTGGGGTACTCTTCACAACTGCCCTAGGTTCCCAATGTTAGCTAGGCGGTTGCAAGTTTCTGCAATGCTCCTCTAGTAGTGCTGTAGCGCAACTTTGTGTCATGAAACCATCACAGCCTTCTTGATTTATAAGTTATGTCAGGTTTAGTGTTTACGTTGGTTCAAGGTAAACGTTATCCGTTGTTTGAGGTTATTAAATTATAGTAATAATTTTTAAATTATAGTAATAATTTTGTATAACTGTGATTATGATAGTTTGTCTTTTAACCCCTCTCCCGTCTATTCAACCAACTACTGCAACCACCAAAATTTGGAACCACCACCCGCCACTGCGTTCAAGTATTACTCAACCTCAGATTCAACAAAATGCTGTCACTCAGACTAGTATTTGTTGGCATTTTGTCCAATCAGCCACTTAAAGAAGTGGACTGCAAATTGTATTTCTTGTACAAAGCAACAGTATATAAAAAAAATCTACATTCAGTAAACAATACAATCAATTAAAAAATTAACAAAATGTCAGTGTTCCCTGATATACTTCAATATCAAGTAACACAATTAATGAACTTAGGACGATGTTCATAATTGCATTCACTCTAACTGAATTACACTCATGTCCTGTAGTTCAGTTTCTTCTCATATATGTACTCATTAAATTACAAACACAATATTTTTTTCATGTGGGACAGATGTGGTGGTTGTTTACCAACTTAACTGAGACGTTGGGTGCTTCATTTTGGAGCGATACCGCAGTGTTGTCATAGGTATACCATGATAACGTGCACATGCCCGTATTGATGTGAACTTGCCACTTCTCAGATCACGTACTGCCTGCTCTAGCGTGGATGGTGAGTACTGTTTGTAGGGTGGCTGTGCAGACAGGAAGTGAGCATACTTCTGCCACGCATCAAGGCTATTTCTCATACCTGCCACACAAACAAAGTGTTAGTGTCAAACTTAATACTTACTGTTCCAAAGAGATTCACATAGTTGGAAACATTATTTGCTGGGCTGTTACGCCGTGGTCTAGTGTTTGTGTGGACAGACATTTAGCCCCACCATCGGAGGCCATCTTGAGTGTCGAGAATAATTGGCACGGTGTCTGCCAATTCTCCCTCATCGCTGGGATGAATTGGCTGATACCGTGTCAACTGTATCTGAGACTGAAGATGGCCTCTGATGGTGGGGCTGAAACATCTGTCCACACAAACAACAGAACACGGCCTAACAGCCGCCCAACAAATAATGTTTCCAACTACAGTAGAGTCTTGATAGTTCGAGGTTCAATAGTTCGAGATTCCATATACAATTCAAGGTAGGCCTACCCTGCTAGAAAAATAATATGAAGGCTACACCGAAAATGGCAGGATATTAGTACCAGAAAAAGGTCGTCAACTAAAAAACAAAAAACTCTTCATACTTTTTTAAAAAGTAAGTTTCATGCAAAGTATTTTGTTTTCAAATACACATAGAGTACAATTTTTAATATTACTGTATGTCATTTTAAATTTTAGTATGTGCATTTAATAAATAATATTGTGAGTGTTAACGAAAAACGTTTTGAATTTTTATTTAATCCTCATGAATATAACTAATGAAATGAATGATGATTCGTCATCGATTTATCTTTTTCCTTTCGCTCACGAATGTTCTCAAAAACCCATGCAAATTAGTAAAAAAAAAACCCACATACACAGCACACCAATTTACAGATTTTGTACCTATACATTTCTTATAGATAAATTTCCAGCATACGCTTTACATTATCATGCAGAAACGTCCACAGTAGAAAGCAAAGTACATTAGGGCTAATTCAGTTGTGGTTTAGGGGCATAGCACACGGGGTGCTCAGTGCGCTGGCAGATCCGCTAACGGGAGATAATACCGGCATTTTGCGTAGTTCGAGTTTTCAGTAGTTCGAGGCTGGTTTGGTCCCAATTACCTCAAACTATCGAGACTACTGTATATAATACTTATTGTGTACATTCATTTATTTAGGTAATAATTTTTCCTTATTTTGTTAGGGTTAACTTGAGTATGGATTTGTGCTTTCCATAGGAGCTTTTACTGATGTAAACCCATCACAATTATGCTGAATAGAGAGGTGCAACTGTTCCCATCAATAAAACAATTATCTGCATGCCAATTTCAGCTTAGTACGATTACACTGAAGTTGTGTTATATACAACTAAGGCCAAAGAAAGTCACTAAGTAAAGCCACTATAAACAATGAAATAGTAACATGACCATGTATGTCTGGCATCAATATTTAATTAAGTGGTTCAATTAGAACCTAGTAATTTTGTTCAGTAAGGAAGACGTTAAATATGTCTGGATTAACTACCAAAATGCAGGAGATCCCTTAAATAGTATTACAGGTTTTGATTAAATGTACATGAGACGTGTTAGTTGCTCAAAGATTACTGATGAAACACACCTGAGCTATGACTGAGAATTCCAAAACCTGCTAGATGTATTCACTGATAAGGCTTTATACAGCCAACAACTGTAAACCAATGCTGGGGAAATTACAATGAATTAGGGCCATACAAAGCAATAAAAATAGTGCAATATGTTTAAAAAATCGGTATACCAATGTCTATGATAAGACCTGTTCATTTCACTAATTATTTGATTTAGTATTGTAAATGATTTTATCCCTTCTTAAAACCCCATCTCACTCCATCTGTAGCTTTTGTAACCCTGACTTTCATAACTTTAATCTTCAAGATAGTCAAACAACACACAGATTTGTTTCAGCAACAATACCATTCTCGAGTAAGTTAACACACAATGAATATAACCCCTTCTACTTAATCCATATGAGGGTTTTTTATTAACTTTATGAAAATTGACTTAATTAATATTGTTTTTTTCTAAGATGATTATGACTGAATATTCAACCTTCTCTGTTCTGTTACTTATGAGGCACTATTAAATGCTTTATTTTCTATTTGTCCTTTCCGAAGCTCTATTTCCTGAGGTATCTGTTACTTTATGTAATGAATGTTCCATTCTTTTCTTAAGTCTTCTCTGGCCACATCATTAGAGCTGTGCCTGTAGGGATTCCTTTCACTACAGACTGTATTACTTCTCTTATTCTTTTGATTATTTGTAATAGTTATCTACAGTTATGATGTACTAGAGGAGCTTTTATTTTGTGTTCCACTCACGTTACTCTTTGAAATGACACTCATGTCGCACTTGTTCCGACTTCAAAAAGCTACCTGTACATCTCGTCCAGAGTCTTACAACACTTCTTCACAGTTTAGGCTTATATTCTCATAATACTTCAGGAATTTATCCTTTCTATATGCTGTCTTTTCATCTTTGGTCAGTGCTAACCTATGCTGTTTCCACCTGGTGGTTGCTTTTGTCAACCACTAACAAGTGAAAGCTGGAACAATTCAATCCAGAACCCTCTGTTCCTTGTTGGGGTCTCCTTGATTTGTCAGAAATGATGTGATTCATGGAGGCCTTCAAGTTCCTTCTCTTGCAGCCTTTGTCCGGCCACTCGCCAAAACCCTCTGCAGTTTTGCTTCTGCAGTGACCTCTTCCTTCTCCAACCTCAGAACCATTAGTAAGTCTGCACCAGGGTCTAATACCCTCAGGCGATTGTTGATGACCCCCCCTGTAAGTCACCACTGTCACACTATTCTAAATAGCCCCTTGCATCTTCCTTTCCATTCAGTTCACCTTCGCTTCTCAGGGACATAATTTCCCAAGGATGTCATTAGCACACTGCTTGGCCTAGTTACCACCAGCACAGAGGTTCTCTGCCGGTGGGGAATGACCAACGCCTCAAGCCATCTGCCTACCGTGTCCAAAGCAAGCAGCACCTACTGTCCTCATCACCACCAGAAGCAGTGCTACTAAAGCATAAACTGTTCAAAATTACTGGTGCCTTCTTTTGGATAACCATGTTGGCGTGTCCTTTCCCAGTTTTAGGAACCCTTATAAAGAAAGTCCAGCACTTTTTTCATCTGGCAGTCCCAGAAGCTGCGATTAAGCCGTGGGTGCAAGGACGCCCCACTACCTAGTGCAAAGCAAAGGTTTTTGCTGTAGATTAAGTATTGACAGTAATATAAGATCTTTAGGCTGGAGTTTAATCTTGGTTTTATTTATTATTTTTTATTTTTTTTTTAATTTTGTTGTTAATATTCTGGTATACCAAATATATTTATTTCTCCAGTGTAGTCTCTGTTGATATCTCCAGAAAATATGCCATGTTCCTTTCTTTCAACACATGGTTATGTCACCTACAATACCTCTAACTCTGGGGACTTCTTGTATGACCACATTCCTCATCTACAACCTTTAACATTCCACAAAAAAAAAACATCTCTTGATACCTCAATATTGAGTTTCCTTGCTTACCTGAGAAACCCAACTTTAGCATATATTCAGTAAAGTAGGTCTGGCCACAGTCTTATAAAACGTTAACTTTGTTGAGATGTTTATTCAACTTTGTTTCAACACATAAGTCCAGATTGTAAACATACAGGTCTGTGGTATATGTTTTTAAGTTGCATAAACGTATCATAAGTTTCCATTGTTGGAACTTAATCTAGGCTTCATTTTGGTTTCCTGGGTGTTAGACCACATATGTCTGTTGTTATATACCCACCAACCAGATGCTTTGACTGCATCTGCAGTAGTCCATCTTCAGTGGTTGCCATAAACCAGTAAATGGTGAGAATAGTGACTTCCTGGTTAATTCTATTGATTGTGTCAGTTCCTAGTGCTTTTGTTTGGCAGAGACTTGTCCAGCATGTGGTAAATCTATTCCTACAGACAAATTTGTTTACTAATGATGGCCACTGTTTTTCTTCTTGCAACTTCTAACTAGTTGAAGGTGCCAGCATAGCTTCTTCTCTTCCTCAGCCCCTTGCTGTAGATTAAGTATTGACAGTAATATAAGATCTTTAGGCTGGAGTTTAATCTTGGTTTTATTTATTATTTTTTTTTTTTTTTTTTGAATTTTGTTGTTAATATTCTGGTATACCAAATATATTTATTTCTCCAGTGTAGTCTCTGTTGATATCTCCAGACAATCCTTCTCCTGCTGTATATACACCTCCTTTTCTTCTTCTTCTTCTTCTTCTTCTTCTTCTTCTTCTTCTTCTTCTTCTTCTTCTTCTTCTTCTTCTTCTTCTTCTTCTTCTTCTTCTTCTTCTTCTTCTTCTTCTTCTTCTTCTTTAGCACTACAGCCCAACATGGCCCTGTCTTCCAAAACCAATCTTCTCCAATGTCTCCTATCCATTGGCATTTCAGTGCAACTCCTCACATATATTCTTCTTAGATCTTCTAGCACATCATCCAACCATCTCATCCTAGGTTGGCCCCTCTTTCTGATTTTATAGACTCAGGATTTTCTTTAGTATACACTGATCATCTGTCTGCTCCAGGTGACCTAGCCATTGTATTCGTTGAGGACTTTCAAATCCTACAATGTCCTCATGTTTCAATAGCTCATCTATTACCTGGCTATTTCTTATTCTACATTCATCATCTTCTTTAACCCAGCCATAAATACATCTTACAATCCTTCTTTCAAACCTTCTTAGTGTTTCTTGTTACTTTTTTGTCAGTGTCCACGTCTCACCTCCATAACAACCGGTCTGATAAGTGTCTCATATATTTTTATTTTTGTCATGAGTTTGCTTCTGAATAGTCTACTGTTGGCATAATATGCTCTATTTCCTCTTTGTATCCTGGTATGTATTGTCATGTTTATGGACCCTACATTGTCTATTGTGATACCCACGATATCACGTGAACAGGTATCTGAACTTACTAACTGCATCAAATGAATTATCCTCTATGCATAAATTATATAAATTTCTTCTCCTTTCTGATACAGAAATCAGCATGGTATTTACATTGAGTCCCATTCTAGCTGATTTTTTATTCATCTCCTTGTGTACCTCAACTAGCCATTGCCTTGATCTGTTGGTCTGACTATTATCACATCATCAGCGTAAGCACTTATTTGGCTTTCTAATTTAATTTGTTCCTAGCTGATCTATGTCTTCTTCAATGGTATAATGTAGTCCAATAATAAAGACAGTGACCAATAACCCATCACCATGCTTATCTCCCTTATTAAATGCAAATGATTCACTCAGCATATTGTATATACACCTGCTCCAATGATGTCAATCTGTGCTGTAAACAAACCACAACCCATGAATGAATCAACTACCTCATCTCTTCGCAACACATACTAAAATAGCTTTCTATTTTTAAAAAATTGACACCAAGATACATAAATTATAGTTTATTCTTTTCAGTATAAGGAAGACACCATTTACTATGTTTATGTTGCTTATGTTCATCAGTCTGGTAGAATTAACCAAATACACTGTACTCACCGTCTATGGCTTTTTTCCTTGATGTTTTTTCCAGTTTACATGTTTCAAGGCACTTGCCTCATCATCAGAACTTATAAAATCAATCTATGTCATAAATAATGACATTTGTCAAAATATTAAAAACACAATACGGCAATTAAACTATGTACATAAATTCGCTTTAAAAATGTTCGGTGTGCCTTGCAAGACAACACGCGCGGAGTACGGCGCGTGTTGTCTTGCAAGGCACACCGAACATTTTTAAAGCGAATTTATGTACATAGTTTAATTGCCGTATTGTGTTTTTAATATTTTGACAAATGTCATTATTTATGACATAGATTGATTTTATAAGTTCTGATGATGAGGCAAGTGCCTTGAAACATGTAAACTGGAAAAAACATCAAGGAAAAAAGCCATAGACGGTGAGTACAGTGTATTTGGTTAACAAACACGTGGCTTGGGACTACAATAGGATTTATTCCATTTAAATCAATATGAATAACTGGTAGAATTAATTTACTTTATATAATATTGAAACTTTCTCATGTGAAAACTTACTTGTCTTTTTTGTCGAACGCGTTTTGGCGTTGTATTCGCCTCCCTCCAATTAATTTACTTTCCTTTATTAGGGTTTAACTTCTTAATAGAGTTCCTGTTAATTATATGTCCTTGGATTTTGTTGTCCATGACGTATCCGTTACTTAACTAAATATAATTATTTCACTACCGACTCAGGACACAAAGTTTTTTATGGGTAAAAACATAAAAGTTTTATCTTATAACCTGAACCAGTTTTCGCTTTTAAAAAGCTTCTTCAAAGGCTGCCGCTGGGAGCACTGTCCGTCTTGTTGTTGGTGACGGTATCGACTTTCGGAAGATCGATGTTGTGTGTGTGGGGTGTGATATGTTCGAATAATGTGTGTGATTTGAATTGTGTATGTTCGTTTAGGATGTCATTTTTATGTGTTTTCGTGTGTTTGTATATTTCCAATTGTTCTAGAGTGTCTAGTTTTCGGCCTTTTGTGTGTATGTGTAGAATGTCCATGTTATTGTCGATGTTTTTGTATGTGTGGTTTGCTTCAATGAGGTGATTTGCAAAGGTGGATTCTGTAGTGGAGTGGAGTGCCTTTGTGTGTTCAATGTATCTTTGTTTGAAAGGCACTCCACTACAGAATCCACCTTTGCAAATCACCTCACTGAAGCAAACCACACATACAGAAACATCGACAATAACATGGACATTCTACACATACACACAAAAGGCCGAAAACTAGACACTCTAGAACAAGTGGATATATACAAACACACGAAAACACATAAAAACGACATCCTAAACGAACAGACACAATTCAAATCACACGCATTATTCGAACATATCACACCCCACACACACAACATCGATCTTTTGAAAGTCGATACCGTCACCAACAATAAGACGGACAGTGCTCCCAGTGGCAGCCTCTGAAGAAGCTTTTTAAAAGCAAAAACGGGTTCAGGTTATAAGTTAAAACTTTTACGTTTTTAGCCATAAAAAACTTTGTGTTCCAAGTAGGTAGTGAAATAATTATATTTAATTACTGTATATGTCTTACAGTTCTAATTATATGTGTGAGTGTACTTGAGATTATGTTGGGTGGAGATGGTGGAGGATGCTAATGACTATCAAAGGCTGCAGAGACAGAACAAGAAATTTACTTGAGAATAATATAACTGCTGAAATCTGTCCCTAGAGAGAGAATAAATATTTGTCACAGGTAATACATTTTGAAAGACTGAGTTAACAGAGAAGTTGTGTTTAGCGTCAATGTTGTAGTCCAATAAAAATACGTTTAACACTTTATAATACTTACCAAGTAAGTTACTTCGTGCTTTAGGGGATGAAGGGCCTGCTTTGCTAGTCATAAGAAGTGGATCTGTAGCAGTTGCTGATAAGTTGTCTTCCTGAATAGACATTAGAAACATAATGCTAATTAATAGTAGTAATAATAATAATAATATTGTTCCACTGTATGTTATCCTAGATATAATAGAAATACCGGACAAGATTGGCAAAAATAAAACTAGACTAAACTGGAAGTTTCCTGTGAAACAAATTGAGGACACCATGAAAATAATAATCAGAAACTTCATAAAGTCAAAAAGGGCTGAAGTCCAAATTATAAAGTGAAGGTAAAGAAAGCTATCTTTGTTTGTGCTACCACAGACATTTTCTGTTGGTCATCTGACACTGAGACTAAGCAACTAGGCATTAGAAAAATTATTTTCCTCTCTCAACTTCACACCTCCCTGTTGAATACAATTTTTCACTTGTCTGTGCCGTCTCCATTGTCATCACTTCTGTTTTCTTTCTTTTTATACCAAACTCACAAAATATCATTTTGATAATGATCAGATTGTTTCATAAGTCATCCTCATTTTCAGTTAAAAGATATATGTCATCTACAAATCTGATGTAATGATAATTTCATATCCTAATTATTATCAACATGAAAGAATTGTTATACAGTATATTAACATATGAGTCCTGCATTCTTTCAGTTCTCTCTCTGCCAGCTATGACATATTCCATAATTAATATGTGGTATATTATTTCTGCATCCAGTAGTTTTTATTACTCTGGGCAGGGGCAGATTAAAAGCGTGTGGTGCACTATGCTGCCATCAGACTGGTGCCCCCCACGATTCAAAATTCAACCCTTTATCCATTATTTACACTGATAAATGCCATACACAGTTTTGAAAGTTAATAATTATTTTATTAAACTCTCAAATTACAACAAATACCAGTATTTAGCTAAATAGTGATTAAAAGGAGCATAGTAATATTTAAGCACAGAATATACTAATAGACCCATTGTTTCTTAATTTTGCCTTAACAAAGTTTTGTATAATTTCTTCTAAATCAAGCAATTCAAGTATCTCTCTTTCAATACTCAACCTTGCTAACTAAGATAATCTCTCATCTCCCATAGTTGAACTCAACATATCTTTAATGCATTTTAATACAGAAAATGCTCTCTCAGATTCACAGTTAGCTATTGGAATCATCAAAAGTAGACGATAAGTAATGTATATATTTGGAAATACATAAATCATTTTACAATCAATAATCCAGTTTAATACTTTGTACAGACATACAATCTAGCATCTTCATTCGAACATAAAGAACATATGGCGAATTTGTCCAAAAGAGTGCACACATCTTTTTATGCTTTTGGATTGAGGACATCTGTTTTTTATTTAACATTTATTATCTTTAAAAACTTTTTATGATTTAGGGGTGGATGGTGCCCCCTGTGACAGCTGAGGCCATGATACTCGGTGCTGCAGTAGCTGCAGTATACCCTAGCATTATAGATAATCTGCCACTGACTCTGAGAATATTGTAGATCTGGGCACTTGGCCTTTTTTTCAAATACGCTTGCTGTACTCAAGCTTGCTCCTCTAACACTTAAAGTAGTTCCCAGTACTTTATAAACATCAATCTTAACTAGATCTGGTCTTTTACCTTTTCTAGTTTATGGTACACATAAGAACAATTAAGAATTAAACTCCAAACAAAAGTTTAGTGATCTAATTTACCTGATGTGTTATATTAAATATGTTATTTTAAAATGTATATAACTTAAAAAAGACAACTAAATTTTAATTTATGTTAACATGGTGAGTGCAACACACTAACATATCAAGATTTCATTTACGTTACAAATAAATAACATAATGTTCCATTCTACTACAATATAAATTACTCTTCAAGTAGCACGTAAAACATGTTATTTGATCATCTGTTGTTTATTTGATCACATGTTGTCATTTGTTTCATAACTACAGCAGAATAATTCTTTTTGTAGGCTAAAAGCAGAATAACAGTAACATATTTTGATAAGTGTCATGTAAAACGGATTAGAATAAACACGGTCATTTTACTGATTGGTCTTCAGAGTCATTTATGTTTATAGACTATGAGATGTCTCTAATAATCTGAGTATATTTATGTAAATTTGTAGAATTATTCACTAAACATAAGACACGAAGGAGGCACAATTGTAAAGTATAGATAAATGATACTCAGGGATTTTCGTAGTGCTAGAATCTTAGCTGTCAAAAATATACCAGTCTTCAATTCTTCTGAAGTTATTGAGCTGCCGAAGGTACCTATGTGTATGATAACCTGTGAATTTAGGACACCCTCTAGTAGGACAAATACAGGGTATAATATTATTTATACAAAATATTATATAATATTATTATAAATATGGAGCCTCCAGGTGGTCTAGTGGCTAGTTCAGAGGATGTGCTTGTGGTCTCGGGTTCAATTCCCAGTGGAGGCTCCGTACTGCGTGCACTCAGCATCGTGAGGCAGAACTGAGTAGCCAACTGAGATAACAGCGGCGCCTCCTGGCTGTGAATACCACAACTAGCGGCTGGCGACGCATTGTACTGGCCATGCAACCGTCACACTAAACACAAAAACCGCGCGGTATGCCTTGGTCCTTTAAGGACTGTTGAGCAGAGGTTTATTATTATATTATAAATATTAATATAGATTATTAAACTTTCACTTGTGAAACTTACTTTGTTTCCTCCCGTACACATTTCCGCATGATGTGCGCCTTCATCAGCGGTGTTGAAGGCGCACATCATGCCAAAACGCGTACGGGAGGAAACAAAGTAAGTTTCACATCACAAGTAAAAGTTTAATAATCTATATTAATTTAGTGCTGTGAAAAAAGAAGATGAACTATCAAAACAACTATAAATATTATTATGTTGTTAAATACATTAAAGTGTATAAAAGTGTTTTCAGTAGACAATGTAAGTAAAAATAAAACACATTTTCTTAGGAAAATGTTTTAAATTGAATGCCTTAAAGAGAGTATAAATAAATATGTTACATTGATCATAGTTTTTTTTAAATATCCTTGGATTTTTTTGTATCTGAGTATTAACGAGGTGTACTGCACTAAGGAAAGCTAATACTTTTTTACTATTATTTGTGTTCTGCCCTAACGCAGGTCTTCAAATGATTAAAGCTCTCCAAGCTATCCTATCGCATGCCAGTCTTTTTGTTTCTTCATAACACCGTCTGATTTTAATGCTATCAATTAACTTCATTCTTCTGTGCCCTCTTCTTTTTTCTCCTTCTTTACTTCTATGATACTCTCCATGGCAGTTGTAAACTTTTTGACTAAGGAATGCTAATTTTTAGACCAAATTTTTAATAAAATGTCTATCATTACCAGAACTAGCTATTCCTTATTGCAAGCTAGGAGCAGTGTCGGTACCAATGATGGAAGTAGAGCTGCTGTTTAAAATGGTTATTTCTGTATGTGCTCAAAAAGTATATGTGATTTAAATCATGTTTGTTCACTCCTGCTAATGTAGTTTCTATATGTTTGTACACTTCTAGTTGTTCAAGTGTTCTAGTTTTTGGTCCTTTGTGTTTATGTGTAGGATTTTCATGTTATATGTAGGTGTGTTTGTATATGTGGAACACGTTTCAATGAAGCTTTGCAAAATTAGCTGTAGAGGTAGATTGTAGTGCCTTCTTGTGTTCATGATACCTCTGTTCGAAGTTGCGTTCTGTCTGGCCTATGTAGAATCTGTTACACTGTGAGCAGTTTAGTTTAGCAGGCAATAGACCTGATAAGAGAAACTGAACACTGACTTCAAGATGTGCAGTGGACAGACACCTCAGTCATTTCGAACATGTGCACAACAGTCTTGTACAGTGTTTCATAATGTGGTAATCGCCTGCAACAAGACTGGTGAGAACAATGGAAGCATGTGTGTGGCAGAAAGAGAATTATAGGCTTATAGGCACGCAACGTTCACTGTCTCAATTCCATATTATTTCCCTCTCTGTCACACGCATGCTTCCGTTATTCTCGCCAGTCTTGTTGCAGCCGATGTTCACGCTATGAAACACTGCACAAAACTGTTCTGCGCATGCGCGAAGTGAATGAAATTTTTTTTTAGCCTAGCAACGAGGTGTTTGTCTACTGCACATCGAGACCCGAGTGTTCAATTTACATCGTCCTGCCTCTAATGTGGAATTGAGACAGTAGTGGGAGTAATTCACTCGATGGCTCAGTGCAGCTCAGCGACCAAGAAAGGCTGTCACGTTTCTACGTCAAATTTGTCTTACTGTTTTTGTTTGTGGTTGTGTATCCAATGTTGTATCCTCGCATTTTGAATTTGCGGGTACAGACTGCCCACTACGCAGCATCCTCCCCTACATCAGAAACTAACTTCAACACATACCTAACGTGAGCGAAGTCACGCCCTTTCTAATATATATTCCTTTTAATGTCTGTTCTTAAAAAATCGTGAGTATTGTTCCATTCTTTATGTAAATATACAGGCGCGGATCCACGGAGGGGAATGGGGGAAATTTCCCTCCCCAAATAGTCACTTAACAGGAAAGTTTTTGTCGTTTGATGATTGTGAATATGATTTAAAAATCATGGTTTTACGCTAAAATTACTTTAAATTGCAACTGCACCTTACCAGCGTGCTTAATTTTTGTTTAATAGATAACCTAAATGAGTAGTGTTTATTTTAAACTGTACGTGAATGTTATCAAGAGAACACTGTACTAACAAACACAAATGTGAATTAATTCTTGTACAGTAATAAATCTACTACGTTGATAATAACAAACGGTATTTTATCCACACTCGTTACTGTCATTTATACTTTAGGTCTTTAAAGAATGGTCTAACTTTTCAAAATACTTCCCAAAGTCAACACTTTCCTGCCCCAAAACTGCTTGCTGGATCAGCCCCTGGTATATACACGGTAAAACATACCTTAATTTTCAAAATTATTATGTTCATTAAAATACGATTATTTATGTTTTTATTTTTTCTCATAATATGTTTTAAGGCATCTTTAAATTTCATTAAAGATGAAAGTCTTAATAATCTTAGTCTTAATAATTTCATAACTTTTCATCGATTTCATAAACGTACCCGTATAGCCAATATCAGATTGTGAATTTTGAATTAATTCTTTAATTCTAAGATTACCGTTTGGTCATATAACAGAGACGTACGCACGTAAATCGGAGCACAGAGGAATTCGACGGAAGATAAGTGAAATAAAACCAAATAGGAAACGAAAACAAACCTTTGTATCGAACATGTCCGCGTCCTCGTCGTCCTTGTCGCATCCGTCGTCGATGTAATCGAAATCCACTTCTTCTTTAATTATATTCTAAAACAGAAAAAATGTCATGTAGATTTAAAAAAAAAATCGGTAAATTTATACGCATTACGAAATGTTTCTTAACGTATATGAATTGCTACCAACATTTGTCTGCAAGAAGCATAAAGATATAAAAATAAATTTCAAGAGTTGGTTTGAATTCGCGGCGTAATTTCAAGAATAGTAATAATAAAATCCTTTATTGGTCGAATAGAGAGGGTTCGAAAATTTAAGTATGTAGGGGAAATAATTCAAAACAATGGTTTAGAAAAATCTGCTATAGAAGAAATGATTCATAAGATGGAAAGGGCATATGGTATAACTATAGATACTTACAATAAAAAGTGCATATCTAAAAATGCGAAAATAAGGCATTACAGTATTACAGTGCAGTAATGAAGCCAGAATGCCTATATGCAAGTGAATGTCTAACATTGAATTACAATTTAGACAAACTATAATATTAGAAAGACGAATTATTAGGAAAATATTAGGCCCACGAAAAACTTCAGAAGGTTGGAAATTAAGAAGTAATGATGAAATATATCATAGTATAGAAAATATAACAGAAACAATGAGAAAATAAGACTATTATTTTTTGGACATTTATATATAATGGACGACAATAGGGTAACAAAGCAGATCTTCAAATATCTGTGGGGGGAAAAGTCAACATCAAGTTGGATTAAAGAAGTCCAAAAGGATTTAGAAAAAAATAATATACACGCAGAAGAAGCGATTGAAAGAGAAGTTTT
Source organism: Magicicada septendecula (assembly GCA_034769895.1). Lineage (NCBI taxonomy): Eukaryota > Metazoa > Arthropoda > Insecta > Hemiptera > Cicadidae > Magicicada > Magicicada septendecula. The sequence goes on along the minus strand of CM068374.1, from coordinate 372,932,544 downwards.
CGGGCAAAAATGTTAAAAATTGAAGGAGTCCAGGGTAGGAGAGAGAAAAACGCAGGTTCAAAGTGGACTGAAGAGAGGAAGAAGAGACACAGTGAAAAGATGAAAGAATATTGGAGAAAAAGAAAAGAACAAAGTTGTTAGAAATTGAAATTGACTTGTGGTCCTTAGATGGTCGATAAAAAAAAATTTTTTTAAGAGCCAAGTCCACAGAGTGTGTTAGGTTCCAAGATTGTTCTAAGATTTATACCAAACTTCACCAAAATCAATAGGCCTTGAGTCTTTTACAATTCAGGAACGTATGCAAAAAATTATTTGATTCTGTTTCAATGTGCGGCAGTTATCGTTCGTCATAGAAAAATATCGGTATGGAGAACCATACATGACTTCCATGTTCTAAGATTGATATTTAATATAATTTTCGAAATAAAATATTTCCATAGAAACTACTTCTTTCTTCAGCCTTAACCACAGTACTGTTGTCACTAACGTATCCCACCTCACGTTAGCGCACTCGATTTTCACTGAATATGGCAGTCGATGGCACTGCCGAAAAGTCTGGTTTTTGTAGAAAACATTGACTACGGCCAAACAGCCCGGGAAGGAATTTTAACAACAAACTACTTCTTTGTTGCCGATAACGTAGTACACATATATAAAATTATCCCCTCCCCCTTCAACTATAATTTTCATTTACAGAAAATTACTCCCACCCCGTTCACCCTAGCCTCTTCATTTATAGATATTCAACTACGTTTCTACAGTGGATTATTATGATCTTCTTTTCAGGATACTTTATTTATCAAAATTAAGTACTTTACTCTTGGACTACAAACATTGGACTACGGCCACACGGTCTGGGAAGGAATTTTAACAACAAACTACTTCTTTGTTACCGATAACGTAGTGCACATATAAAAAATTATCCCCTCCCCTTCAACTATCCTTTTCATTTATAAATATTTCATCTATCTGTCTACAGTGGATTATTATGACCTTCTTTTCAGGATAATTTATTTATCAAAATTAAAATATAAAACGTTGCAGGTAAACTACCCCTTCCCCTTAACCGATCTTCACCAAAATCAATAAGCCTTGAGTACTCTACAACTGGGGCACATATGCAAAAAATTATTTGATTCTGTTTGAATTTGCGGCAGTTATCGTTCGCCAAAAAAAATTCTATACAGTGACACAGACACACACACACACACACTTTTCGGAAAATGACTTTTCTTCATGTTTTTAGAGTAATACAGTCAGAATCAGCCCTTATCTCGAACACGATTTTTTTCGCCATCATCATACTTCCATTTCCTTATGGAACATAGAGGTAATAGTTTACGCGTTGGGTAGGTTAGCCTTTGGAGTAGGTTAGCGTGTGTTTCACTCTCTTGGTCGTTTGTTGGTAGTGCGGAAAGGAGTGTCTTCCGGTTGACTATAAAAAAGGATGTGACTTAGCGCTGCCTGTCGTTGTACACCTCGACCGTCGGCTCGCCTGACGTACCCACGCTCAGACAGTTCTTAACCAAGCATCCGCTCGTCTGAACTTATTGTTTCCACTCCTGATCACCTCAGCCATGACCATGAAATTGGGCAAGATGATCGTCGGCGCGTATTTGCTGCCGGTCATTACATACGTTTGCCCGGTCTGGGGTTACCTTGCCAACGTGCATAAAAAGAAGTTGCAGATCATCCTCGACAGGGGACTTCGGCTAGCGGCCGTTCTCTTCTCGTCTTTTAAGGAGAGGACTTGGCGTCCTCTTCTTAGACGATACCTTCAGGCGGCTTGCACGCAGAGTTTATGCACGTGCGGCGAGGTTCCCAGACAGTCGTCTAGTGGCTGGGCTGGGCAAGTACCGTTATACGTACGTCCAGGAGATTCATGGAAACGGCCTCGGTGTATAGCCTACTCCTCTAGCACAACAGCCGAGAACGGCCTGCTTTGGCAGAGCCACGAAGGCCGCTCGGAACTCAGATTTCTTGTAGTACGTCTCTGCGACGCACAACCGCGCAGCCCAGAGTCAGTCAGTCATCCGCCTGTCGCAGTTTGCAACTGACCTCAAAGCGTGCATGTTCGTGTAAGTTCTGTGCGTGTATTCAGTGTGTGTGTGTGTTTAGACTCCATAATTGGTAAGCTGTATTTATGTATTTTATTATTAATTTTTACTTCCATGTCCCTTAAGGAAATGGAAGTATGGTGATGGCAAAAAAAAATCGTGTTCGAGATTATTGCAGATTCTGATTGTACTACACTCAAAACATGAAAAAAAGTCATTTTTCGAAAAGTGTCTGTGTGTGTGTCTGTAGATTTTTTTTTCTATGGCAAACGATAACAGCCGCAAATTCAAACAGAATCAAATAACTTTTTACATGCAGCCCTGATTTGTAGAGTACTCGCGACCTATTGTTTTTGGTGAAGATCGGTTGAGGGAAAGGGGTAGTTTACCTGCAACGGTTTTTTTTTAATCAAGGGTAATTTTGTTTGTTTGGCAAACGATAACAGCCGCAAATTCAAACAGAATCAAATAATGTCTCGCATACAGTCCTGAATTGTATAGTTCTCAAGATCTGTTGATTTTGGTAAAGATCGGTTAAGGGAAAAGGGAAGTTTACCAGCAACGTTTTATGTTTTAACAAGGGTATTTTCTATGGCAAACGATAACAGCCGCAAATTCAAACATAATCAAATAATGTTTTGCATACTGCCCTAAATTGTAGAGTTCTCAAGACCTTTTGATTTTGGTGAAGATCGGTAACGGGAAAGGGGTAGTTTACCTGCAACATTTTATGTTTTAAAAGGGTATTTTCTATGGCAAACGATAAGAGCCGTAAATTCAAACAGAATCAAATAAGTTTTTGCATACAGCCCTGATTTCTTGAGTACTAAAGACCTATTGTTTTCGGTGAAGATCGTTTAGGGGAAAGGGGTAGTTTACCTACCACGTTGTTTGTTTTGTCAAGGGTATTTTGTATGGCAAACGATAACAGCCGAAAATTCAAACAGAATCATATAATATTTTGCATACTGCCCTGAATTATAGAGTTCTAAAGATCTGTCGTTTTTGGTGAAGATCGGTTAGGGGAAAGGGGTAGTTTACCTGCAACGGTTTTTTATCAAGGGTAATTTTTGTCTATGGTAAACGATAACAGCCGCAAATTCAAACAGAATCAAATAATTTTTTGCATGCAGCCCTGATTTGTAGAGTACTCGCGACCTATTGTTTTTGGTGAAGATCGGTTGAGGGAAAGGGGTAGTTTACCTGCAACGGTTTTTTTTTATCAAGGGGAATTTTGTTTGTTTGGCAAACGATAACAGCCGCAAATTCAAACAGAATCAAATAATGTCTCGCATACAGCCCTGCATTGTAGAGTTCTCAAGATCTGTTGATTTTAGTAAAGATCGGTTAAGGGAAAAGGGTAGTTTACCTGCAACGTTTTATGTTTTAAAAGGGTATTTTCTATGGCAAACGATAAGAGCCGCAAATTCAAACAGAATCAAATAAGTTTTTGCATACAGCCCTGATTTGTTGAGTACTAAAGACCTATTGTTTTTGGTGAAGATCGGTTAAGGGAAAGGGGTAGTTTCCCTGCCACGTTTTTTGTTTTATCGAGGGTATTTTGTATTGCAAACGATAATAGCCGCAAATTCAATCAGAATCATATAATATTTTGCATACTGCCTTGAATTGTAGAGTTCTCAAGACCTATCGTTTTTGGTGAAGATTGGTTAAGGGAAAGGGGTAGTCTACCAGCAACGGTTTTTATCAAGGGTAATTTTTTTATGGTAAATGATAACAGCCGCAAATTCAAACAGAATCAAATGATGTTTTGCATACAGCCCTGTATTGTAGAGTTCTCAAGACCTGTTGGTTTTGGTGAAGATCGGTTAAGGGAATAGGGTAGTTTACCTGCAACATTTTATGTTTTATCAAGGGTAATTTTTTTTATGACGAATGATAACTGCCGTACATTAAAACAGAATCAACTACTCTTCAGCATACCTTTTTGAATTATACAGAACTCAAGGTCTGTTGATTTTATTGAAGATGGGTTAAGCGAAGGGGTAGTTTATCAGCAACGTTTTATGTTTTAAAAAGGGTAATTTTTTTATGACGAACGATAACTGCCGAAAATTCAAACAGAATCAAATAATTTTTTGCACCCTTTCCTGAGTTGCAGAGAGCTCAAGGTCTACTGATTTTGGTGAAGATCGGTTAAGGGAAAGGGGTAGTTTACCTGCAACATTTTATGTTGTAACAAGAGAAATGTTTCCATGACGAACGATAACTGCCGCACATTCAAACAGAATCAAATATTTTTTTGCATGCATCCCTGAATTGTAAAGGACGGAAGGTCTATTGATTTTGGAGAAGATCGGTTAAGAGAAAGGGGTAGTTTACCTGAAACATTTTATGATTTAACAAGAGTAAAGTACTTAATTTTTATAAATAAAGTATCCTGATAAGAAGCTCATAGTAATCCACTGTAGAAACGTAGATGAAATATCTATAAATGAAGAGGTTTGGTGAACGGGGTGGGGGTAATTTTCTATTATTAAAAATTATAGTTGAAGGTGGAGGGGAGAATTTTTTATATGTGTACTACGTTATCGGCAACAAAGAAGTAGTTTTTTGTTAAAATTGCTTCCCGGGCTCTTTAGCCGTAGTCCAATGTTTTCTGTAAAACCAGAGTTTTCGGCAGTGCCATCGACTGCCATCATCGGTGAAAATCGAGTGCGAAAACGTGAGGTGGTATACGTTAGTGACCACAGTACTGTGGTTAATGCTGAAGCAATAAGTAGAAGAACGTAGTTTCTATGGAAATATTTCATTTCGAATATGATTTTAAATATAAATCTTAGAACACGGAAGTCATGTATGGTTCTCCATACCGATATTTTGTATATACACTAGTATGTTTTGATTCTCTGTCGGTTGTGAGACAGAGTATTTTTTTATTTTTTATGATGTTTTGGTGTTTGTTCTGCCCTGGTGACGGCTACAGATTTGTTGCGTACCCGAAACGTCGCCTTATATAAAATATCGGTATGGAGAACCATACATGACTCCCATGTTCTAAGATTTATATTTAAAATCATTTTTGGATTGAAATATTTCCATAGAAACTACTTCTTTCTTCAACGTTAACCACAGTTCTGTGGTCACTAACGCATACCACCTCAAGTTAGCGCACTCGATTTTCACTGAATATGGCAGTCGATGGTACTGCCGAAACGTCTGGTATTGCAGAAAACATTGGACCACGGCCAAACAGCCCGGGAAGGAATTTTGACAACAGACTACTTCTTTGTTGCCGATAACGTAGTACTATGCACAGCGTCTTACTATGGACATTTTACGTATATCATAACGTGGACAATTGGACAAGATGCCGGATCTAGTAAACAAATACAATCATGACCACCGACAATTAAATTGAATACATGCTAGGGCGAATTTACGGGGAGAACGAATGAAACCCCCCCCCCCCGAGGGTCAAAAAAAATTTGACGAGGTTTTTGTTAGTCTCTTAATTTTTAGGGTGTTTTAATATTTTTTCAGCCGTAGGCCTATAATATAGTAGCAACTCTTTTTAAATATACAAACAGGTTTATTACACATCATTTGCGTGTACGTTTGAAATATGCAATATAGCAATATCAGTTCAGCCACTAAGTATCTTGTAAACAATGTTTCAATAATGCGTATTTTTATTGTCTTATTCCCGTTTACTTTAATGGGACTGATTTCAGGATGTTATCACGGGATCTTCAGCCATTTTAAAGATAGTAATATTTATTAGTCTTAAGTTATTTTTTCTTTTGTATGAGGCCGACTCGGCCGGACCTCTCCCAAGGCCAAATTCCTAGATACGCCACTGGATATATGTAACCTATACTCCGTTAACACTACTTTCAAAACTAGTGAAGTAAATTTATTACTAGTAATATTTATATCGTTATACTAACTTATATGAACCATATTCGAAACAGCTGCACTCATCAGATTAATGTAAATTAAAATAACCCACAGAAGAAGAATAAAATCAATTTCTTTGTGTACACACTGAATCAATCAAGGACACGAGTCCAGTAACTCCCTACGATTGACCAAAGCTAACATAACGTATTAAGCAAGACGGGTCCTTGTCCACCATGGGATGAACCCGTACCTGCCCTACAGTAGAAATCATTTTAGCGACGTCTCTTTAATGGATGCAATTTCCAGGTCCCAATATTTTATAACCCTATATATACAGTGGCGTATCTAGAATTTGGACTTCGGGGAGGGGGTCGGCTTCATACAAAAAAAAAACATGTCAAGACTAATCAACACAGTAAAGATAGTTATCAAGATAGTAATCTTTAAAGTGGCTGAAATCAGTCCCGTTAAAATAAACGGTAATAAAACAATAAAATACGCGTTATTGAAACATTGTTTACAAGATACTTTTATTGACTGAATTGATTTTCCTATATTTCATGTTTCAAACGAACACGCTAATGCTGTGTAATAAACCTGTTTGTATATTTAAAAAAGAGTTACTACTATATTAGCGTACATGGACGAAAAAATATTATAACAGCATAAAAACTAAGAGATTAACTAAATTCCTCCATTTTTTCGATCCTCTGGGGGGGTCCGGTCCCGTTCGCCTCCCCTCGGTAAATATTCCCGTGTATATACAATAATAATGTTATAACAGTCATTATTATAATTGATTTTATTACAATGTATAATAATTATAGGCCGGATCATAATGTTAGCATCATTATAAACGATGCTGTATGTTCTCTTCACTCTACAGTTGACACTTTGTTTGTTTGCGGATGATCAGGCTATTCTGTCGGACTCTGAAAACAGATTGGAGACGGGTATACATTTGTTAAATGGAATCTGCAAAGGCTTTGGATTGTAGATATGCACAATTAAAACCAAGGTGATGGGTTTTTGTGGAACTAATCCCGTACAGGCAAAAATTGTTGTAGATGGTACTGTCCTGGAACAAGTTAGCAGTTTTGAATACCTGGGCTACAGTGTGTCTTATAATGCAAGCAACGCGTGGTGCATAAGTTGCATAAGTTCAACATTACTGTATGTGCGGGACCATCAGGCGAACCCTTAAGTCAGCAAGTAAAGGAACACGCCTAAAATTCTACAAGGTGATGGCTCTTCCCACACTTCTTTATGGGTCTGAGAATTGGACTTCTTAACAAAAGGCCAGACCAGTCGCATCCAAGCGGCTGAAATGAGATTTCTCAGGCACGTGGCAGGGTATACTCTCCATGATCATAGAAGAAACACAGATTTACGGCAGGAACTGAATATTACGAGTATACTCGACAGGATCGCCCAGTATCGGCTGAATTGGTGGGAACATCTTTGCTGAATGGATGACTGCCGCATCTCCAAACAACTACGGAACTATAAGCCGAGGGGACGGAGAGGTGTGGGACGTCCGGGGAAGCGCTGGAGTGACCAGCTGTAATATTTACGTATTTGAGACCAGAACAAACCATTCTTGGTTTCAACCTTGAGGGTGATGATGATGATGATGATCATTATAAACGGTTTCTATTGACTCTACTATTTCAGTTACATAGCTCTAAGCGTGTAATACAACAATACTTACCAAATGGGACAGATCCAAGCTCCTGGATGTGGCTTTGGTTTGTTGTTTGTCCGATGACTCGTTTGTTGTCTGTTGTTTGCTAAACACATCCTTTATTACCGGGAACGACTGCTTACCGCTGTTCTTTTGGACGTTATTGTTGTTTATGGACTCTGCTGTTGGTATCGAATGCTTTCTGCTTCCGTTTTTAATCACCGGAAGCACCTTTATCTCTTTCTTGAACGAATCCTTCAACAGCGTTTTCTGGTAATGAAGTTCGTCGAAAATCACAACCGACTGTTGTTGTTTTGTCGAATGTTTTCCGTCGATGTTTTTGTTCGGCTTACTGCTGTCGTTGTTGTTTGTTGCCTTTGTGACGTCAGCGTTGCTTCCGTTTTTCGGCGATTTTTGTGGCGACGGTGCGGTCTGGTTGTTGGCGTCAGAGCTGAGACCTCGGATCTGTAACGCTTCGGCCGACTTCAACAGCAAGTCCAGATTGTTCTGCTCGACGCTGACCTCTCCTTTGTACATAAAGTTTACCAAAGCCTTCACTTCCCACACTTTCATGTCTTTCATAAATATGATCGGATGCTGGCACGGGTTCTGTAGCAACAGGTTTTCGAAAAACTTGCTGCAGGCGCTCAGCACGACTTTGTGGCACTTGATCGTTTCCGTTTCCACTGCCAGCGTGACGTCGACGAAACATTCGGCCGTGAACAGTTTCTCAAACGCCTCCTGCAGATTGGACTGGTATCTGTTCCAATGCACGCAGAACTGCTGCGGCCCCGACTCCGTCGTCGACATTGTTAGAGTCCGTTGTATCGATACCTAAACAAGAACACACAGACATGAAATAGTAACAAACATAAAGACAATAATTAGACAGTATTTCAGACGTAAAATATTTTACAGTTTTACTAAACAGGTCAAGATGAATGTCTTAGAAAAATAGCCTAAAAACGACTTGTGTAATATGAACATTTCTAGCAGGTGGAAGATAAAATATGCCAGAAAGAACCTAGAAATAACGCTCTACAGAGGATAAAAAAGGACGTCCAAGAAGATCCTAGAACCTTAACGCCCAGGAAACAGTGGTACACAAAAGACTTAAAGCCAAACTGTACTCCTATAAAGTCACTCCTGTACTTATATGAGTCACTCTGCATCCGATTCAGTCTAGGCAGCTGGTCTTTTACAAAAGCATCACATGGCTGTTACGATGTTAGTTTTTAAAAATACTATTTTGTTATCTTATATCGCTTTCATTATAAACTATTTGGTCATATCTTACAAATAAACGAGTTAGGTACGTATGACGTTTTACTGATGTATTAATTTTGCTCTGAAGGGAATGCGCACCCGGCGTGCCCTTTGTTTCCGCCACTAACGTTGTCGAAAAATCCAGTCAGAAAATAAAATTTCCCTGGCACAACATGATTTAAAATTATTTGTACCGAATATGAAGTCTTTCCGTATATATTTCTGTCAGTAGCTTATCAGCAAGTAGCGAGAGGCGTTTCAAGCCTTAGTTTTGAGAAACGATAAAATCTAACTTACATAGTCTATTATTCATGTTGAATCTGGTATCCAAGTCACTTAATCGAATTAATAAATTAATTTGCCTTTCAATAATCCGCCGTGTGACTTCTTATAGAACTCTTCTATAACGTGTTTCGGAGACTATGCTCCATCTTCAGATAGTTCAGAAGACTCGCGTACAGTTCTTATGCACATTGACATTTTATTAATTAACGATCTCGTAAGAGTGACATAGTTTCATTTGTTTTCTGTCTGAGGACAAATAGCCACTGTGTTCTTCCTTCCGTAAGGAACAGTAAAACGCAATGAGTAGTCTATGTAAAATAAGACGTATAGAAATTTATGTGAAGACAAATTTACTATTTTGCAATCACACGATTGATAAGTAAGAGATGCGTACGGTAGGAGAGAGATGAAGAAGGAGAATCAATACAATACAGAATGCTTAAAAAAATATATTTCTATTGTTCGTAAACATAATATTCTTTACTCTATTTGTATTGCTGTAATTAACCGCCGTAAAAATCGAGACATGGGATCGTTACCCTGCACATGTTTAACTACTGCATTATGAGTGCTTCTCAAAAACCTTCCCACATCTGGTTTTAAAAACAATTGCCGTAAAAGACTTTGTTAATAAACCGTTGCGTTTGACAACAAAAAATTTTTTTTATAACATTTGCACATTAAGAACACACTATCATACTAGGCTATAATAAACCATACTATATCTATGTCTGTAGTTGTTATTATGTAACTAAAGTCGAGGAAAACAATTTTTCGAACAAGCAATTCAACTTATTTAATTGCAAGAAATTTAGTTTACATGTGTTACGTAGGGGTGTAGAATATGTTGTGTTTCTTCATTATCAAACAGGAAAGATGAAATGTACGCAGTTTCACAACCTGCAGTGTCGTATTAAAAAACATGAGATTTTCTGAGTATCCGAAAGCCATTATCAGAAAATTTTCTATCAAGGGAAGGTAAAAGCTTATAATATATACATGTTAGTGTTATAATTTATATGGTTAGATATGTAGGCCTATAATTATGATAATTATTCGTTTCATCATGTGGTATAATAGAGTATAGATACTGGATATTTGAGTGTATTTCAGTCAATTTTGAGCCAGACGCCCTGTCACATAACTTTTTTTTTATGTGTATATTAAAAAGTAGGCTTCCACATACAGTTCAACCACACGCGAATCTGTGTAGGCTATATACAGAACTATGTATATGTTAATATAAAAACAATCATTATAGTTTATAATAATTATACTTTACTGTACTTTAATACATATATAATTGTTTTTCCAGCGGCTTTATTCAAATTCAGTTTCTGTGGTGAGTTTTCCATAACTGAAGAGTTCAGACATGTTGTTGCTGTATGTCACCCATTTTGTTTAAAATACACGTAACATCATCATCATCGTCACCTTCTTCTTCTTCACAACAAGGCATAGGCTAATTGTTGCCTGTTCCACCTTCAGAGATCCTACAGCCATCTCTTCCTGGGTCTACCCACTACCTGTGTCCTATAGATTTGTATTTCCAGACTTTGTTTGTCCAGTCTGGAATCTGACATTCTTACAAAGTGTTCTTTCCACCGTTGTTTGTAATCTTATTTTATATTCAAGTTAAAAACTTTTTTCATTATTCTCTTATGGCCTCATTCCCATAATGATGATGATCATGAATAATAATGATTAATAATCAAAAGAACAGGTGAGACATTTTAACTGTTTGTGAAATAATATTGGCTATGATAGGACTTATGATATTGACTTTAAGTTAGGTAAGTTCCAGACGATTTGTGTGACAATCAACCGTATTTTTAGAAACAAGGTACGTCGAGATACAAAATTAAAAGTTTGAGATACAATATTTGAGACCACTAACACTCCAATACAACAATAAAAAAATTAAAAATTAAAGTTTTACAATGTTATGGCGGCCCCCGACACCCGTTGTCCTATGGGTGTGAATTATGGACAACAACCAAGAAACAAGACAATAAAATATACTAGGCGTCGGAAATGGCATTCTTAAGAGGAGTTAAAATGTGGTTTAAACTTAACCGTACACATGACCCATACAACAAATATTGGGAATAGCCACTGTTTCCAACTGAGTGTACACTTTTCATTTGCCGGTGGGTAGGCCCTATGGTAAAAAATGTCCAAAGTATCTGTGCCAAGGAAACAAAGAAGAAATAGGCCTACGGACTTTGCGGTTTGTCTATGAACACAGAATTGTGCAAATATTTGTAAATTGGAGTGTATATAACAAATATGGCATTGAGTGAAATTAATTTACTAATCTCAAGTGTTTGGGCCTGATAGTCAACCAACAAAGAACGGGTAAAGAGAAAGTAAAAGATAAAATAGTGAAGACCAGAGGGACAAGACGATGTTTGAACAGCGTATTCTGGAGTAAGGAAATTGGAAAGGCCAACTAATTGAGAATTTATGATAAAAGTTTATAAATATAGGGTGTGGAGACTTGGACATTGACAGGAGGAATCTAGAATAAAGTCAAACCCGTCGATGCGGATACATTTTAAAAGTATCGCAAATGGATAATGTAATAAACGAACATTTTAGTACATGAATGTGTCGGTAGAGGGCAGTTGTACAGTACGTAGAACAAGATCATATCCAACGTATGGTCAGAGGCTGATTGCCTACGGGAAGTGCTACACTGGGTGGCGGAAGCTAGGAGGAAGAGGATAGTGGGAAGAGGTCATGAAATCAGCTTTCGGGAAGACTAAGTATCGAATTCGAATAACGCTGTAAGATATCTAAAGCGACAGATGCATAGAAAATAACTATTATTTTCTTGTACAAATATTAAATTTTATGTGAACTGACACGGTTCCATAAGATCAATGTCTAAGTCATCTTGTGTATGTAGAGATTGAATTTAGGCTATTAATGAAAAATCGATTTTAAATTAAATTGTAAAACGGTTCGCGTGTGTGTGAATACAATTTTATAAAATATTCATATGCACTCACATTATTCTTGTTCTTCGAATTGATAATAAATAATAAAACTTGTTTTTTTAATTTTTTAATGTTTAAACAAGGACATATTTTTATTTATTTTTTGTTTTTTATAGTGTTTTGTCAGTTTTTTTATTTACAGTCATCATTAGAAGTATAGTGAACAAAATAATTATAATTTTTTTTTTATAATTATAAAATAATACTGTAATATATTAATTTCATAATTTAAAGTATTTTATAGGAAACTTTTCAATAAAGTAAAATATTTAAATAGTATAAATTCTGTATGTATTTATATTTGTTTATGAGTATGGGGGGAGAGAGAAAGAGAGCGTGGTGGGGAGTGAGTGAGTAGGGGGGATAGGGAAACAAGAAAACACTGTTTAGAAAGGCCTTTCATATTGGGAGTGGTCGTTGTTCGAGTTCGTAACTGTTGTTCCATAATATCCGAATTACGACTATAAAAAAAATTGTCCTTCATTTTTATAATTTATAATAACAGAATATTTTATTGATAATGTGTAATATATTAAAATTTCCAATAACAATTTGTAATAAACTTGCAAATTAAAATTCTTCATTTCTTTTTCTTCTCATTCCTTGACAGTTACAACAAAGATAAGACATTACTACCATCTTATTCGTTTTACTAAAATCAACTTCGTTATTTTAATGTCTTCCACACTGCATAAAAAGTACAGTTGTATTAATTACGATAACTTCAAGATACGAGCATTTGTAGGAAGTATGTTTGATGTCTTGACACCGTAAACGCACGCCATTGATCTGTATTGTTTATACGTATTTCGTTAGCGGTTAATATCTTCAGAAAATATTTTCAGAGCAAATCAAACTAGGCGATTCAAATTAGGCCTATATTTTAAAACGTTTTCCTTGTTGTGGAGACCACATTAGTTGAACTAGCACACGATAAGTAGCATACATAATAATTTTTTTCTTGCTAGAAACTATAAATATTATGACGAGAAATGCTCGCGTACACACACGCGCGCGCACATGTAAATCTATAGGTATAATTTTAGTAGCTTAGGCCTATACTTCGTACAAGTGACATAGGCATATCAGAAATGTATGAGGGAACAGGAGTAAGAGAGGCTTGGTTATGTTGGGTCAGTTAATTGTTTATTAATAACATCCTACATAATTAATTACATTAAGTAATTTCAATTATATATATTTAATTCATTATTTAATTTCTATATTTAATTAATATATTAAATTATACATAATTAATTAAAGAAATTACTTAGCAATATTAAATTACATATTAATTTTTATTTTTAATTGTGAAAAATTATTTTTAATTAATCGTATTTCTAATTGTAAGTACGCCTATTATACTATGTAATAAATTAATAAAGCTATTTATAAGTGAACGAAATCAACTAGAAGCGACGACTAATTTTGACAATCGTTATCAGCTATATCAGACTGATATGTGTTAATGCTTTTCAGTTGACACCTTGAGTGGGTGTTGGTGCTACGGATTTCCTATTACGTATTTGTTTAAGTGCAAATTTTGTAATCACAATACTTTTGTCAATAAATCGTAAAAATCTTTGTCAGTTCGCTCTTCGTTTTGCTCTGTAAAATTTTGTTTTTTGTTTTTAATGCAATGAAAATAAACAAATATCAAATTTTATAAGTAATTTGCAATTAACTATAACCTCAAATTCCACTTCAAATTGTAACGTGTAAATTATTACTGTAGTAAACTTAAACATATTTTGAAACATATGTTGCGCTGTTTAATATATTTTTTTTGTTAACTTTTGTGAATATAGAAATTGATTTTTAGTTGTCATCATTTAATAAAAACAACGTCGGGCCCGCGACACGTATCGATTATCCGCCATTGTTGTGACGTCACACACGTCCAAATTTCGTTCACAAGTTGCTATTTTTAAACAGACAACACAGCAGCACACAGAGCACAACTTACCCTCTCCAACACCGCGGACTGCGATACAACAATCACCAACAATTAACACTGCAAAACACAACAATGCCGCGGTAATTTATTTTCAATGCGGTTTGAAATCGGAGGTTAAAAAAAACTGTAAAATGAACGGTGCGGAGCCGATACGTAATCTTTAGTATTTTCGCAATGCCAGACGCCGGGCGACTTCTTTAGGTTATATAGTAGTAAGTTTGGGGGGGAACTGATATCCGAAATACCAAATCTGGCCTTTTGATTGGCAGCGCTTGGCGCATCCCCCGAAACGCCGCGCGGAAAAAATATCTAGAAAAACTGCCCATCATAAAAACCGCCAGCCCATCGTCTCGTATTGATTAAATATTTTTAAGAGCGAGAAGCAGAGCAGCAGCGTTTCAATGTCCCGTCGAGATGCCAGCTGAATTGAATTCTTTTACCCCCCGCAGCATCGCGCCACCACCCCAACCCCGTAGCCACAAGGAAAATATTAAAAATATTTTAAAACCCGAAGAGACACCTTTTTAACCTATCCACGTATATACAAGTTTCATAAAACAACTTACACTTCTTATACGGTAAAATTTATATATTTTTTCCAACAGGTATTGAATTTAAATAATTTCTGTCATCAATTAATTTTATCTTTTAATGTTGGAATTCCATTTTCTTTCCCCATCGAATCTTATTTGTATTTTATGCAAATCTCTACACAGATGTTTGAAAATATAAATTATTAATTGTTGTTATACAGGATAACAAATCTAAATTTTCTGGCGAAACATGAACAGTAATTTGAAATTTTTCTGTTGTTTTATGACAATTCAGAAGTGGCCACAGTTTGCGAAGGCACTTTAAGTTGTTAAATTTTAGAAGGATGTATGAAATAATTGGAAGTTTTCTTAATTACTGAGCGTTACTGGAATTTGACAAACACTCTCATTTCGTGATTGTAAGTGTTAAAGAAAACATTTGTCCTCAAGATTTTACAATTTTTTTTGTTCCGGTAGACCAAAACAAAAAAATCAATTTTTTGATGTGGCTCTTCTTTAGACAGACGTTTCGAATGGATGTGTAGTATCTTCTTCAGTGAATGTTCTGTTTTTTCTACCTACAGTATATTGAACTTGCTAGCTTTAAGTGACTTACATCCTCTCTCTTCTCTTCTAGGTTAGCAGCTCATAGACTGGTTGGCAGCAGCTCGCCATACTTCACAATTCTCTGATTTTCTTTTCAACTCGCAATATGATGTGCAGTTCATACCGACCATAAGCTGTTTCATGTAGTCTAAACGGGGTCGTCCTTAGTGATTCTTCCCTTCATTTGTTCCTTCTATTGTTCTCTTAACCAACCCATTGTGTCGTAGTACAGACCCTATAAACTTAGCTCTTCTGCCTTTTAAATTTCGTAGATCTCTCCTCCTCCTCAGATCTTCCTCATTCGTTATCTTCTCCCTCCAGCTTATCTTTAATATTCTTCTGTAGCACCAGATCTACATCCTATGTATCAGAAAAGCCAAGACAGATGCAGGGAACGGTATATCTCACGTGTAGCGAAACGTTCGGTTGAAGAAGATATTCAAATGCTGCTTTAAAATACGGAAGACCAAAAAAAAATGATATAATGAAACTGCAGCCGTAAACAAATCAGAATATTAATTTTAAAAAATGTTTATTTTATGATCAGTCTAACGTAATAATAGTCAGAGTTTAATTACCTGATTAATAAACTAAGGTCCATTCTCAGTGAGAATGCAGTAATATTTTGGTACTGTCAGGCGTGATTGTGTGTGTGTGTGTGTGAGAGAGAGAGAGAGAGGGAGAGGGAGAGAGAGAGAGAGAGAGAGAGAGAGAGAGAGAGAGAGAGAGAGAGAGAGAGAGAGAGAGAGAGAGAGAGAGAGAGAGAGAGAGATGAAATCTCTCCACCTCCTCGGTCACCACCTAGCTCGAGCAACGTGACTTCGTGAATCTTCATCAAGAATTGATTACGATATGGTTTTCCAAGTGTTTCTGTGTTCGACATTGTCATACACTGCATCGGATCCGTGGTGTCATTTTTGTCGTTATGTCAGTGAACCGAGCCACAATAACCGTCGCCGGTGTCACTTGAAAAAATATCGGTATGGAGAACCATACATGACTTCCATGTTCTAATATCGGTATGGAGAACCATACATGACTTCCATGTTCTAATATCGGTATGGAGAATCATACATGACTTCCATGTTCTAATAACGGTATGGAGAACCATACATGACTACCATGTTCTAAGATTTATATTTAAAATCATTTTCGGAATGAACTATTTCCATAGAAACTAGTTCTTTCTACTTATTGCTTCAGCCTTAACCACATTACTGTGGTCACTAACGTATACCACCTCACGTTATCGCACTCGATTTTCACTGATGATGGAAGTCGATGGCACTGCCGAAACGTCTGATTTTGCAGAAAACATTGGACTACGGCCAAACAGCCCGGAAGGAATTTTAACAACAAACTACTTCTTTGTTGCCGATAACGTAGTACACATATAAAAAAATTCTCCTCTCCCCCTCAACTATAATTTTCATTTATAGACAATTACCCCCATCCCGTTCAACTAGCCTCTTCATTTATAGATATTTCATCTACGTTTCTACAGTGGATTATTATGATATTCTGATAAGATACTTTATCAAAATTGATTACTTTACTCTTGTTAAAAATAAAACGTTGCAGGTAAACTACCCTTTCCCCGTAACCGATCTTTACCAAAATCAATAGGCCTTGAGTCCTCTGCAACTCAGGCACACAAGCAAAAACGTATTTGATTCTGTTCGAATTTACGGCAGTTATCGTTCGTCATAAAAATTACTCTTGTTAAAACATAAAATGTTTCAGGTAAACTACCCCTTTCCCTTAACCAATCTTCACCAAAATCAACAGACCTTGAAAACTCTACAATTCATAGCTGTATGCAAAACATTATTTGATTTTGTTTGAATTTGCGGCTATTATCGTTCGTCATAGAAAAAATTACTCTTGTTAAAACATAAAATGTTGCAGGTAAAATACCCCTTCCCCTTAACCGATCTTCACCAAAATCAATAGACCTTGATTCATCTACATCTGAGGTATATATGCAAAACATTATTTCATTCTGTTTGAATTTACGGTAGTTATCGTTCGTCATAGGAAAAAATTACTCTTGTTAAAACATAAAATGTTGCAGGTAAACTACCCCTTCCTCTTAACCGATCTTAACCAAACTCAATAGGCCTTGAGTCCTCTATAATTCAGGTATATATGCAAAACATTATTTGATTTTGTTTGAATTTGCGGCAGTTATCGTTTGCCATAGAAAAAATTCTACACACAGACGCGCGCGCGCACACACACACACACACTTTTCGAAAAATGACTTTTCTTTACGATTTGAGGCCAGTACACTCAAAATCAGCCCTTATCTCGAACTCGTTTTTTTTCGCCATCACCATACTTTCATTTCCTTAACGAACATGGAAGTAATAACAAACGAAACTAATTGAATTGTAAACTACAAGTTATATTTTTGTGTAAAATCACCTGAAACGAAGCACTTTCTTCAGAACAGTTTGAAAGTTGAACGTAAATGAATGCTCTATATTTATCTTTCTGTAGCGCTTACTTCGACAGCGAATCTCTGTGACATTAAGCATCGACAACGTGAATAAATCTCATTCTGTCTCTGACGTCACTATCAGTAGCAAAATACTAAAATATCGGTATGGAGAACCATACATGACTTCCATGTTCTAAGATTTATACCAAACTTCACCAAAATCAATAGGCCTTGAGTCTTTTACAATTCAGGAACGTATGCAAAAAATTATTTGATTCTGTTTCAATGTGCGGCAGTTATCGTTCGTCATAGAAAAATATCGGTATGGAGAATCATACATGACTTCCATGTTCTAAGATTTATACCAAACTTCACCAAAATCAATAGGCCTCGAGTCTTTTACAATTCAGGAACGTATGCAAAAAATTATTTGATTCTGTTTCAATGTGCGGCAGTTATCGTTCGTCATAGAAAAATATCGGTATGGAGAACCATACATGACTTCCATGTTCTAAGATTTATATTTATTATCATTTTCGAAATAAAATATTTCCATAGAAACTACTTCTTTCTACTTACTGCTTCAGCCTTAACCACAGTACTGTGGTCACTAACGTATACCACCTCACGTTATCGCACTAGATTTTCACTGATGATGGAAGTCGATGGCACTGCCGAAACGTCTGGTTTTGCAGAAAACATTGGACTACGGCTAAACAGCCCGGGAAGGAATTTTAACAACAAACTACTTCTTTGTTGCCGATAAAGTAGTACACATAAAAAATTATCCCCTCCCCCTTCAACTATAATTTTCATTTACAGAAAATTACCCCCACCCCGTTCAACTAGCCTCTTCATTTATAGATATTCAACTACGTTTCTACAGTGGATTATTATGATATTCTTTTCAGGATACTTTATTTATCAAAATTAAGTACTTTACTCTTGTTAAAACATAAAACGTTGCAGGTAAACTACCCCTTTCCCTTAACCGATCTTCACCAAAATCAACAGGCCTTGAGCCCTTTACAATTCAGGAACATATGCAAATAAATATGGAAAAATACCCTTGTTAAAACATAAATGTTGCAGGTAAACTACCCCTTCCCTTAACCGATCTTCACCAAAAACAATAGGCCTTGAGTACTCTACAATTCAGGGCTGTATGCAAAAAAGTATTTGATTCTGTTTAAATTTGCGGCTGTTATCGTTTGCCATAGAAAAAATTCTACACAGACAGACACACACACACACACACACACACACTTTTCGAAAAATGACTTTTCTTCATGTTTTGAGGGTAGTACAATCAGGAAATAAAATTTATTAAAAAATTATAATCTAAGGTAACGTTAATATATTAAATCTGTGATCACTTTTAGCCCTATTAGTTTTAACTTAACACGGGGGCGTGTTTACGGGAGTTGGGACGAACGGGACCGGACTCATCCCCACCCGAGGGTGGGAAATTGACGAATTTTGTTAATTTTAATTTTTAGTCTGTTTTATTATTTTTTCACCTGTGTACACTAACATAGTAGTAACTCTTTTTTTAAATAAGTGTATTACACAGCATTAGCGTATATATATATATATTTGAAATATAAAATATAGGAAAATCAATTCAGTCAATAAGTATCATGTTCCAGTAACGCGTATTATTATTGTGTTATTGCCGTCTACTGTAATGGGACTGATTTTAGGATGTTATCACACGTTTTTCGGCCATTTAAAGATAGTAATGTTGATTAGTCTTAACTTGTTTTTTTTTTCTTTTGATGCAGTCTACTCGACCTCGGACCCCCAAGACTAAATTCTAGATACGCCACTGAGTTGACTACTAGTAACTACTTATAAAATACTTTTAATTACGAAGTCAATATATTATTATTTTATAATTATAATGTACAAATTTATAATTGTTTTATACATTATACTTCTGATGATGACAGTAGATTAAAAAACTGTCGACACATTATAAAAAACAGGAAACAATAAAAAATATATTCTTGTCTATAAATTAAAAAATATAAACGATTATTATTTATTATCAATTTGAAGAACAAGAATAATGTGAGTGCATGTAAATATTTTATGAAATTTATTCACCACAAACACACGCGCGAGTGTGAAAATATGTGAGAATGATAATATTTTAAATATGATCTTAAATAAGGTTGCGAGGATATTGAATTATTAACTACAATGTGATTATACGTTTCGGCTAATCCCCCCCCCAAATCAGAAGATGGTAGAGACACGACTGGTAAATTTTACTTTATTAATAGTTTGGACTAGTTTCGTTGTTAATATGTGTTGTTTAATGAAACAATG
Source organism: Magicicada septendecula (assembly GCA_034769895.1). Lineage (NCBI taxonomy): Eukaryota > Metazoa > Arthropoda > Insecta > Hemiptera > Cicadidae > Magicicada > Magicicada septendecula. The sequence continues at coordinate 372,912,513 of CM068374.1, read as the reverse complement.
AGGTTTATTGATTAATTAATCTTCTTTTGTTTTTTCTTTTTGTTTTCTTTTGTGGCTGAGTGTGAAAACGAAAAACCGCTTTGACTCGGTTCTTGAGTGTTTATACCTTCCTCCATCAGGGGCGTATTTACGGGGAGGGGACTAACCAGGTCCGGAACCCCGTCCCAGAGGGTCGAAAAGAATTGACGAATTTTATTAATCTCTTAATTTTTATGCTGTTTTGTACTTTAGTTTTTCAGCCCCCAGGTCGACTCAGCCTGTTGAAAATGAGTACCTGGGATAACATCCTGGGGATAATAATGGGCGGCTGAAGCGTAGTGCTGGCCACACTGCCTTCCTTGTATGCCGTACGGCTCGCATAAGGCAGCCTACACTGCCTGACTCCTAAGCTGCTTCGGTGGTACACATGGGAGCCATTATTATTATTTTTTTTTCAGCTGTGTACGATATTATAGTAGTAACTTTTTTTTTTTAATATACAAACAGGTCTATTATTTTGCGTATACGTTTGAAATGTGAAATAGGCCTACTGTAAAGGAAAATCAATTCAGTCAATAAGTATCTTGTTAACAATGTTTCAATAACGCGTATTCTCATTGTGTTATTGGCGTTCTCTTTAATAGGATTGATTTTAGGATGTTATGACACGTTTTTCAACCACTTTAAAAATAATAATGTTGATTAATCTTGTTTCTTCTTTTGTATAAAGCCGTCTCACCCGAACTCTCCCACCAGCTCAAATTCTAGATACTGTTTCCACTGTCCACAGTACACTGTTCTCCATTGTCCTCTTCTATGCTTGTTTCAGCAAACGTTTCGTCAAATGACCATTACAACGGCAATTATTATCACACATTATCATACTTATCATACAATGAAACATACGCTATGTTATTGCTATAGTGGTTCGCGAAGTATTTTATTTTTTGTCTTAGAGAAAATCCGAATGAAATTAAAATCATCTTCTTTTATTTTTATTATGTGAAAGTCCTTCCTGAATGTGTTGTGTTTTTTCATTTTCATGGTATCATAATTGTAGACAAAGTACGTGAGTCTCGCAAACATCGAATATCAGTATGGTGACCACACATGACTTCCATCTTCTAAGATTTATATTTAAAATCGTTTACTTGAAATAGGTTCGGTAATTTCTAAAAAAATATCATCCACCCTCGAACTTCTTTCACTATTTATAGATATTTTTGGTATTATGGGGTAGTCACTTAATAAAATGTCATTTTCGAGTCACTTTATCTATAAAAATTAGGTACTTTATTCTTATAAAGAAACTGAACTACGCAGATAATCGTCCCTCCTCCTCAACCGATCCCCACCATTAATGATATTTACACTTTCATAGAGTAATGGTTTTATCATATGTAATTTCTAAGGTATGTTATCCTTCAAAATTAAATATTCGTACTTTACTTGATTTCAGCACAGCAATTTTCAAAAAATCACCCCCTCCTCCTTAAACTACCCACTCCACTAATAATTATCTCATTAACCATTTTTACAGTGGATTAATATGACTTTATTTTCGGGGCACTTATTTATTAAAATTAAGTACTTTACTCTTGTTAAATCACAAAACAATGTACTGTACGCATATCAGTTTTGCTGCCGAGACGCCTGAGGAGCGGGGGATCTACTGAATGATAGTGCGTGCTTGTGTTGGTGAGGTATTACTGGTTCTGAAAATATTATTCAGTTGTTCAGAAGACGTATTTTGTGTGCGTATTAGATTGCATGTTCGTAAATTATATGTAAGTGTAATTTATTGAATATTTTGTTAAAATATGTTTTTTTTATTCGCTACAAGAAATACCTTGTGAGAGACAGTCAAGTCACACCGAAACTGTGTCAAACGTATTTTAAATGTGTAGTATTACAGTGATGCGTGCAGTGGAATGGCATACGTTACCACATTCCTTGTTCGGTAGCAAAGGTGAACTGCTGATAGTAGGTAAACTACCCCTGCCTTCTAACTGAACAACCTAGTTGCCTGGCAACAAAATTATTTTATTTTTAACAATTATCGTTGTTTGAAAACTTTAAATGAATTTTTAAATACTTTACTCTTGTTAAAACGTAAAACGTTGCTGGTAAACTACCCCTCCCCCTTAACAGATCTTCACCAAAATTAATAGTCCTTGAGTTCTCTACAACTCGGGCATATATGCAAGAAATTATTTGATTCTGTTTGAATTTGCGACAGTTACCGTTCGCCATAGAAAAAATTCTGCACACAGACACACACACACACACACACATTTCGGAAAATGAGTTTTCTTCATGTTTGGAGGGTAGTACAATCAGAATCAGCCCTTATCTCGAACACGATTTTTTTCGCAATCACCATACTTCCATTTCCTTACGGAACATTCTGGCGGTAACTCTGTTTGCTGCAGCCTCGAGATCTGCCTTCCCTTATCTAAGGATCATCAGCGCCCAGGACCATCACCCTCCGATTCGGGTCGTTTGACCCTCGGGCGATTGTTGATAACTCACTATAAAAAAATCCCCGGGGTTTAACTTCTTGTTAACTTCTCTCTTCACTTCACCTTACTTCATCCCGATTCCGTAACTCTTTTCAAGGACCCCTACCTAGCACGTTGAATACATTGCTTGCCGCCCGTTACCTTTGCCATCGGCACGGAGGTTCTCTGCCTCGCGGTGTCACCTGGATCGAACCAGTGGAAGTGTCATGACATAAAACATTCTTCCCTCACCATCTAGCGTTGGTAGCAACCTTTCCAGTGTCAGGAACCTGTCGATGAATTATCTTCTGGCAACCATTGGGCTCGACCCAGATGCTGCAATCCATCCACAGGTGCAAAGAGACCCCATTCCAACGATGCTACATGCTACATGCTATGTGCTTGTTTTGCACATATATATATTGTAGCGCAACAAAAATGATAGCATTTATGCTACATAAAAGAAGATTCACAGATTGATAAATAAATTGATACTTAATCCCATAATAGAACAGAGACCCAATTATGACAATTATAGTCATAGACAAAATAAATAAGAATGCAAGGTAGTGTTGAATAGAATAAACGAACCTGTAAAATAAATAATAGCTAATGATATATGTTTAATAAAAAACAAAACAGAAAAATGAAACAATGACTTAATTCATGGTAATAACAGATAAGAATTTTGTATTAAAAAAGTATTATATTATGACAAAAATGTTATGATAAAGTTTATGTGATGTTATATCAAATATGTGTTGAGTTCATGAAAAATAATGAAACAAATAGTGTTATTCAATGACTGTCATAGAATGAAGTGTGAGGCAGTTAACCAATGTTCATAAGTTCGAATTTTGTTATATGTGATCGAGAGACCAAGATAAATTTGTTATTAGATGTAGAAAAATAATTGTTTATACAAATGTTAATAATTAAGTTTTGATTGTATGTACGAATTTATATAAAAGGGACTATAGATGCCTAACAGACATAACCACAGGTAGATCAATTTACAATAAAAGGCCTAACAGCCAAAAATACTAAATAAACACTTATAACTTAAAGGTTAGATACATCAATTAATAATAATTAATAAATACACTATGAAGAGCTAGAAAGAAGAAAAAACAATAAGTTAATAATAATATTTAATAAAATTTATACAAATTATAATAATACCATAATGCCATAATATCGATTGGTAAAAAATAATATCGAAGGTGGATTAAATATAATAAAAAAGGAAAAAAACGGAATTATATCAAAAAACCAATAGAAGATGTGTATAAAATAATAAACCAGCTATCGGTAAAATTACATTCCGATAGGACAGCAAATTGACAAAGAATAGACAAAAAAATATATGAAAGAAACACTATATAGTCCAAACATGTGGAAGCGGAAATTAATATAGGTTGCTAGGGAAAAATTTAAGAAGAAGATTGTTGATTTAAAAAATAACAAGAATTGCTTTTGTAAAAACTGAACGTGATGATTTAAAAAACCCAAGAAGAATATATTGAATCGTAATATTCGAAATTAAGAGATACGATTATAAAAAAGATAAAATTCCAATGACAATACTTACATCTATCACTAACACAGATTAATAAAATAACGATATATTATGAAATAATAATCGAGAAGAAATCACTGAATTCTACAAGAAGAAACTTGGACTGTCCCATGTCCGAAGGGAATTGATGAAAAGTTAATCAAATATAAAGAGTTAACAATAACACAACTCATAATATTCACAACACCAGAAATTATAACCTTGCAAATACACGGAACAACACTAACTGCTTCAACCGAAGGAAGAACCTATTTGGATCCTGACGGTGCAGAAGAAACATCAATCGTGCTGTAAAACAATTCAGAAGCTGTATTCCGAAGTGGACAGGACAAGATTTACTTTTATTAAACTGAAGAAAGAAAACTGTACTTCATAATTGACCAGAACAACGAATTTAGCGATCAACCGCCTACGTGATTGGCGTCGTTAGAGTCTGGTAAAATTATATTATATTAATCATACTAAATACACAACACATAATTTTTATAAATCCTGCATTCTTATTATGTATTTTTAGTCTTCCCCACAGTTACAAGAACCTTCACACCCTGAAATAAATAAAATACAAATCAAATATAATATATAACCAAATATAAACAAATGATCAAATAATCAACAATCGATACCTGAATCTATAGTCCCAACATATATTAATTGGAATATATCTTAGTTAATGTGAATTGATAAACAAATAAAGAACCTTTATATATTTGTCACACCTTGTTATTTGGAGTATGGTTTAGTGAACTGGAACAAAAGTAACTGAATAAGTAGAGAATAAATAGTTAATATAAACATCGAATAACCTACAAGTTTCGTTGAGCCGATACTACAGCGCTTATAGCGGAATTATCTGACACCAAAGAGGGAGCGTAAAAATATAAAATTAGACAGAACTCTCTTCAAGGCATAATAGGGTTGGATGAAATTGTAGAATAAATCTTAAGTTTTTAAGTTCTAGGCACACTAACACTGATAATTATTAAATAGTTAAGTTAACATTAATTGAGTACATCCATATATTCCACAACTCCAAATATTTCCGAGAATTTATACAATTAAATTAATAGAACACAATCGACAAATACAACAGTGGGAATTTAGACCGTACGTATCAGATATTGTAACAAATTGGCGCTCAACTTGTGTAGGGCTTAAGTTAAGTAACTATAAGTATAATAACATTACTTAACCAGAGCAGGCAACTGTGGGAGAGTAAACATGCATACCAGAGGTAGATCAAGGATTAGGGCAGGAGAAACGGAGAAGGAAATAGACGAACAAGAACAGGAAATAGAACTAATAACAGACAGTGAAATGGGACAACAGACAGACGAAATAACGGTAACTGAAATAATGGCAGACAAGGAAAGGGAAGTAATCGAAGAAGTTGTCCAAGGGGACCAAATAGATAAAGCAGGAGCCAGAGAAGGACTAAATTGGGAAAAATTAATGGAGTTAATGAGTAGTATTAAGGAAGACTCAAGAGAACAATTTAGGAAAATGAAAGAGGAAATTAAGGAAAACTCAAAGAGGCTGGAGGAAAAATACGATAAAACAAATGAGGAAAATAAAGAAACCTCAAAACAAATGAACGAAAGATTAAACCAAATTCACGAAAGGTTAGATAGGAATGATGAGGGTGTAAAACAAATGAAGGAAGACATCCTACAATTACATGAAGAGAATTTAAGGCAGATTAATGAAAAAATTGAGAATCTTCATGTGACAGTTAACCAGAAGGTGGACCAAAATAATGAGGAAAGGAAATTAGAAATAGCCAAAACCAATGAAGGGTTAGAAAAAACTAACGAAACAATAGTACAGGTTCGTGTAGAATTACAGAATAAAATTAATGACACAAAAATTGAGAATAAAACATTGGTCGAAGAAATCCGACAGGAAACTGTCGAAAAATGTGAGCAAATTAAAAACGAAGTACATCAGGTACGGGAAGAGAATAAGGAAGGTATTAAGCAAATACAGACAGACATGGGCGAACGACTTGAAAGGGTCTATGGCAATTTAAATAATATGGAAGGTCAAATCAATACCAATAAAAATAAAATAGAAGAGATTAGTAGGCGTGAATTACAATTACAGGAGGAAGTAGATTCATGGCGGGATAGGACATGCCAAAATAGTCATACAAATAACCATGAGAACAGAGAATCGATTAATTTTCCTAATTATAAGCGCAATCCTATGGAATTTTTAAAGAGATTGGAAGAAGTGATCATAAGAAATAGAGAGAGTCGCTGGAGTATTATACGAAGCATGATTGATGAAACATTTAAAGATACTTATGATAATTGGTGGACAGCGGTGCGCCCGGATATACTGGACATGACTGAGTTCAAAAAACAATTTAAGGAGAAGTATTGGTCGGAATCGACCCAGAATATGATTAGGAATAATTTGAGTAACGGTCGATACGAAACAAATGTAGGCCAGTCCCCTACTTCATACTTTTTAGGAAAAGTATGTATGGTGCGGAACTTAGAGCCCCGAATTCCCGAAGAATGTTTGGTAATACAACTATCCTATCATTACGAGGAAGGGATAAAAAATACGCGTATGTGTAGTCAAATCAAAACGATTCCAGCCATGGCCAAGTTCTTGGAGAATTATGAACACGAGAACCAATACCAAAGAAATAGAATGCTAAATAATAAATATCAGAAGTATGATAATAACGCGCCATCAGCCAATTCTCATAATAACGATCGCAATCGACCTGCGCATAACGTTAATACTAATAGAACACAAAATGAAAACACGAATAATAATTCCAGAAACTATAATTATCACGGCAATAACAATTACAATTATCGTGATAGTCGCAATAATAGAGGAGATGGGGACAGACGACCCAATAATTATAGACATAACGTCAATTATATTTACTCCAGACCTCAAGGTAATCAGCGACGATACTACCCAAGGAGTCACCGATATGACAACCATTATGACCAATCTCGGCATGAAGACAACTACCCACATGATGGAAATTATAGGATAGCAGAACATAATACGGAGGATCGCACGGAACCAGTACAAAACCAACACAGTAATCAGAATGAAAATAGAGAAGAGGGAGTAAGCCCTCATTTAAACTAATAGAGGCAGTGAAAATTAATGAATACCCGTCACTGAACCGTAATCTTGGGGAACAACAATTAATAAATAAAATTAAGTGTAATCATAAAATAACCATAATTAATAACCACTATTTAAAGAATATCAAGAAGATAAAGAAGGACATCATATGGTAATCAGCTTCGCCAGCAGAGTGCTTAACAGCTGCGAACGCAATTACAACGTTACCGAGAAAGAGCTGCTAAGCGTAGTGTACGCATGCAATAAATTTAGAACCTATATACTCGGGTACCCAGTGACCGTAAGAAGTGACCATAAATCAATTTCCTTTCTAAAAAGATGTAAACTTAGTCACGGCCGGCTAACTAGATGGGTCCTTGCCTTGCAAGAGTATTGCATTGATTGGGAATATATACCTGGAAGAAAGAATATAGCAGCCGATATCTTGTCCCGAATAAACATACAAGATCAATCATTTGAAGGAGAAAAGGAAGAGATCGCGAAGGTGTACCATGTCATTAAGAGTCGGAAGGATCTGGAGATGATTATCAGCAAAATTCTAAAAGACAGTAAGACCAACTTACAAAAATTATTTGAAATAACTATTATATATAAAACGAATTTAGTAAGAAACAAAAATTACTAAATCCAAAAAGAAATATAAATGAATAAATTCTAAAATGAAGTAAGGACAACTTATTACCTTATATTTGAACAACTTCTGGATTAACAAAAAAGAAAAAGAATTTATATAAATGAATAAATTATAAAAATAATAAGAACAACTTATTACCAATCTTGAAGAAAAATACTTGGAATTTAAAAATAATTTGAGTTGAATACTACCACTAAATTTTGAAATACAATAAGAACAACTTATTACCAATCTTGAAGAAAAATACTTGGAATTTAAAAATAATTTGAATTGAATACTACCACTAAATTTTGAAATACAATAAGAACAACGTATTATCGATTTTGAAGAAAACAAGAATTATTGTTAAATGTTTATAAAGAAATAATGTGTATAATGAATAACAAACCCCAAGATTACAGAAGAAAACGATAATTATTATTATTATGTGTATAAAGAAATAGTGTGAATAATGAAGAATGAACCCCAAGATAAAAGTTATTACCTCAAACCTACTTATCCAAAATAAAGAAGAAAAAAAAATCATATGACCTAAAATACATACTACATTGCCACATGATGGAACAATCTCAGTAAACGATTGAATGTAACTAATATAATGTTAAAGAAGACAAGAAGGAAAGAGTATTTATGAACATAATTCATTAAAAAATAAACAGCCAAAATAGTGAAATACGATAAGAGGAAGAATAATTAAGTATAAGGAATATATTTAGTAAGAAATACAATTATAATGATCAACACACAACAACTGATTAAAAAATATTGAGATCAGAAAAAAAAAACGAAGAAGATACTTAACATTACAATCTCAACAAAAATGAAAACAAAAATGATTACAATTGATAACTGTCAAAGTCAATATTAACGAATGTTTAAGGAATTAAAATGGAACTACGAAATATGAAGAATAGTAATGAAAAAATATAAATGCAACAAAGAAAAAATCTTTTCCCAAATATTTATTATTAAATGATTAAAGAGATTATTAGGAGATTATTATTATATTTTATAGCTGACTGTGATGAATTCCAGCAGTACTATATTAAGATGTAGTGTGGGCAGCAGAGTATGAAGCCAAACAGTGCCTCTCTGAACTGTACCAACGCATGTGTTAGGGATTGTTAGGGAAATTAAATATTTAAGGAATATTAGAATAGTTGCAAAAATAAATTCAGTTTCCAAAGGAATAGGACGAAGAAAACAGAAAGAAGCGAGTTGACAGAAGAATAATGAAAAATGCAGTAATTATAGTAATTATAAATAGGAGAGATGTAAAACTAATGTATCAGTGAATAGTGTAGCCAGTTACCAACAAATAATGTGTACAGAAATAAAAATGATCAAGAATGTTAAATAAAATGATGAAATGTTATTAAATAAAAAAGGTACTAGTACTAGTCTAATGAAGTTACATTGAGAAGACCATCGTCAACCATTAACAATGAAATTAAGAAAAGGCATGGGAAAAAGGCAAGTTTATTTGACCTAAACTTCATTCAGGTAAACTAAACTTTTTTAGGAGGGGAAGCATATGTAGCGCAACAAAAATGATAGCATTTATGCTACATAAAAGAAGATTCACAGATTGATAAATAAATTGATACTTAATCCCATAATAGAACAGAGACCCAATTATGACAATTATAGTCATAGACAAAATAAATAAGAATGCAAGGTAGTGTTGAATAGAATAAACGAACCTGTAAAATAAATAATAGCTAATGATATATGTTTAATAAAAAACAAAACAGAAAAATGAAACAATGACTTAATTCATGGTAATAACAGATAAGAATTTTGTATTAAAAAAGTATTATATTATGACAAAAATGTTATGATAAAGTTTATGTGATGTTATATCAAATATGTGTTGAGTTCATGAAAAATAATGAAACAAATAGTGTTATTCAATGACTGTCATAGAATGAAGTGTGAGGCAGTTAACCAATGTTCATAAGTTCGAATTTTGTTATATGTGATCGAGAGACCAAGATAAATTTGTTATTAGATGTAGAAAAATAATTGTTTATACAAATGTTAATAATTAAGTTTTGATTGTATGTACGAATTTATATAAAAGGGACTATAGATGCCTAACAGACATAACCACAGGTAGATCAATTTACAATAAAAGGCCTAACAGCCAAAAATACTAAATAAACACTTATAACTTAAAGGTTAGATACATCAATTAATAATAATTAATAAATACACTATGAAGAGCTAGAAAGAAGAAAAAACAATAAGTTAATAATAATATTTAATAAAATTTATACAAATTATAATAATACCATAATGCCATAATATCGATTGGTAAAAAATAATATCGAAGGTGGATTAAATATAATAAAAAAGGAAAAAAACGGAATTATATCAAAAAACCAATAGAAGATGTGTATAAAATAATAAACCAGCTATCGGTAAAATTACATTCCGATAGGACAGCAAATTGACAAAGAATAGACAAAAAAATATATGAAAGAAACACTATATAGTTCAAACATGTGGAAGCGGAAATTAATATAGGTTGCTAGGGAAAAATTTAAGAAGAAGATTGTTGATTTAAAAAATAACAAGAATTGCTTTTGTAAAAACTGAACGTGATGATTTAAAAAACCCAAGAAGAATATATTGAATCGTAATATTCGAAATTAAGAGATACGATTATAAAAAAGATAAAATTCCAATGACAATACTTACATCTATCACTAACACAGATTAATAAAATAACGATATATTATGAAATAATAATCGAGAAGAAATCACTGAATTCTACAAGAAGAAACTTGGACTGTCCCATGTCCGAAGGGAATTGATGAAAAGTTAATCAAATATAAAGAGTTAACAATAACACAACTCATAATATTCACAACACCAGAAATTATAACCTTGCAAATACACGGAACAACACTAACTGCTTCAACCGAAGGAAGAACCTATTTGGATCCTGACGGTGCAGAAGAAACATCAATCGTGCTGTAAAACAATTCAGAAGCTGTATTCCGAAGTGGACAGGACAAGATTTACTTTTATTAAACTGAAGAAAGAAAACTGTACTTCATAATTGACCAGAACAACGAATTTAGCGATCAACCGCCTACGTGATTGGCGTCGTTAGAGTCTGGTAAAATTATATTATATTAATCATACTAAATACACAACACATAATTTTTGTAAATCCTGCATTCTTATTATGTATTTTTAGTCTTCCCCACAGTTACAAGAACCTTCACACCCTGAAATAAATAAAATACAAATCAAATATAATATATAACCAAATATAAACAAATGATCAAATAATCAACAATCGATACCTGAATCTATAGTCCCAACATATATTAATTGGAATATATCTTAGTTAATGTGAATTGATAAACAAATAAAGAACCTTTATATATTTGTCACACCTTGTTATTTGGAGTATGGTTTAGTGAACTGGAACAAAAGTAACTGAATAAGTAGAGAATAAATAGTTAATATAAACATCGAATAACCTACAAGTTTCGTTGAGCCGATACTACAGCGCTTATAGCGGAATTATCTGACACCAAAGAGGGAGCGTAAAAATATAAAATTAGACAGAACTCTCTTCAAGGCATAATAGGGTTGGATGAAATTGTAGAATAAATCTTAAGTTTTTAAGTTCTAGGCACACTAACACTGATAATTATTAAATAGTTAAGTTAACATTAATTGAGTACATCCATATATTCCACAACTCCAAATATTTCCGAGAATTTATACAATTAAATTAATAGAACACAATCGACAAATACAACAGTGGGAATTTAGACCGTACGTATCAGATATTGTAACAAATTGGCGCTCAACTTGTGTAGGGCTTAAGTTAAGTAACTATAAGTATAATAACATTACTTAACCAGAGCAGGCAACTGTGGGAGAGTAAACATGCATACCAGAGGTAGATCAAGGATTAGGGCAGGAGAAACGGAGAAGGAAATAGACGAACAAGAACAGGAAATAGAACTAATAACAGACAGTGAAATGGGACAACAGACAGACGAAATAACGGTAACTGAAATAATGGCAGACAAGGAAAGGGAAGTAATCGAAGAAGTTGTCCAAGGGGACCAAATAGATAAAGCAGGAGCCAGAGAAGGACTAAATTGGGAAAAATTAATGGAGTTAATGAGTAGTATTAAGGAAGACTCAAGAGAACAATTTAGGAAAATGAAAGAGGAAATTAAGGAAAACTCAAAGAGGCTGGAGGAAAAATACGATAAAACAAATGAGGAAAATAAAGAAACCTCAAAACAAATGAACGAAAGATTAAACCAAATTCACGAAAGGTTAGATAGGAATGATGAGGGTGTAAAACAAATGAAGGAAGACATCCTACAATTACATGAAGAGAATTTAAGGCAGATTAATGAAAAAATTGAGAATCTTCATGTGACAGTTAACCAGAAGGTGGACCAAAATAATGAGGAAAGGAAATTAGAAATAGCCAAAACCAATGAAGGGTTAGAAAAAACTAACGAAACAATAGTACAGGTTCGTGTAGAATTACAGAATAAAATTAATGACACAAAAATTGAGAATAAAACATTGGTCGAAGAAATCCGACAGGAAACTGTCGAAAAATGTGAGCAAATTAAAAACGAAGTACATCAGGTACGGGAAGAGAATAAGGAAGGTATTAAGCAAATACAGACAGACATGGGCGAACGACTTGAAAGGGTCTATGGCAATTTAAATAATATGGAAGGTCAAATCAATACCAATAAAAATAAAATAGAAGAGATTAGTAGGCGTGAATTACAATTACAGGAGGAAGTAGATTCATGGCGGGATAGGACATGCCAAAATAGTCATACAAATAACCATGAGAACAGAGAATCGATTAATTTTCCTAATTATAAGCGCAATCCTATGGAATTTTTAAAGAGATTGGAAGAAGTGATCATAAGAAATAGAGAGAGTCGCTGGAGTATTATACGAAGCATGATTGATGAAACATTTAAAGATACTTATGATAATTGGTGGACAGCGGTGCGCCCGGATATACTGGACATGACTGAGTTCAAAAAACAATTTAAGGAGAAGTATTGGTCGGAATCGACCCAGAATATGATTAGGAATAATTTGAGTAACGGTCGATACGAAACAAATGTAGGCCAGTCCCCTACTTCATACTTTTTAGGAAAAGTATGTATGGTGCGGAACTTAGAGCCCCGAATTCCCGAAGAATGTTTGGTAATACAACTATCCTATCATTACGAGGAAGGGATAAAAAATGCGCGTATGTGTAGTCAAATCAAAACGATTCCAGCCATGGCCAAGTTCTTGGAGAATTATGAACACGAGAACCAATACCAAAGAAATAGAATGCTAAATAATAAATATCAGAAGTATGATAATAACGCGCCATCAGCCAATTCTCATAATAACGATCGCAATCGACCTGCGCATAACGTTAATACTAATAGAACACAAAATGAAAACACGAATAATAATTCCAGAAACTATAATTATCACGGCAATAACAATTACAATTATCGTGATAGTCGCAATAATAGAGGAGATGGGGACAGACGACCCAATAATTATAGACATAACGTCAATTATATTTACTCCAGACCTCAAGGTAATCAGCGACGATACTACCCAAGGAGTCACCGATATGACAACCATTATGACCAATCTCGGCATGAAGACAACTACCCACATGATGGAAATTATAGGATAGCAGAACATAATACGGAGGATCGCACGGAACCAGTACAAAACCAACACAGTAATCAGAATGAAAATAGAGAAGAGGGAGTAAGCCCTCATTTAAACTAATAGAGGCAGTGAAAATTAATGAATACCCGTCACTGAACCGTAATCTTGGGGAACAACAATTAATAAATAAAATTAAGTGTAATCATAAAATAACCATAATTAATAACCACTATTTAAAGAATATCAAGAAGATAAAGAAGGACATCATATGGTAATCAGCTTCGCCAGCAGAGTGCTTAACAGCTGCGAACGCAATTACAACGTTACCGAGAAAGAGCTGCTAAGCGTAGTGTACGCATGCAATAAATTTAGAACCTATATACTCGGGTACCCAGTGACCGTAAGAAGTGACCATAAATCAATTTCCTTTCTAAAAAGATGTAAACTTAGTCACGGCCGGCTAACTAGATGGGTCCTTGCCTTGCAAGAGTATTGCATTGATTGGGAATATATACCTGGAAGAAAGAATATAGCAGCCGATATCTTGTCCCGAATAAACATACAAGATCAATCATTTGAAGGAGAAAAGGAAGAGATCGCGAAGGTGTACCATGTCATTAAGAGTCGGAAGGATCTGGAGATGATTATCAGCAAAATTCTAAAAGACAGTAAGACCAACTTACAAAAATTATTTGAAATAACTATTATATATAAAACGAATTTAGTAAGAAACAAAAATTACTAAATCCAAAAAGAAATATAAATGAATAAATTCTAAAATGAAGTAAGGACAACTTATTACCTTATATTTGAACAACTTCTGGATTAACAAAAAAGAAAAAGAATTTATATAAATGAATAAATTATAAAAATAATAAGAACAACTTATTACCAATCTTGAAGAAAAATACTTGGAATTTAAAAATAATTTGAGTTGAATACTACCACTAAATTTTGAAATACAATAAGAACAACTTATTACCAATCTTGAAGAAAAATACTTGGAATTTAAAAATAATTTGAATTGAATACTACCACTAAATTTTGAAATACAATAAGAACAACGTATTATCGATTTTGAAGAAAACAAGAATTATTGTTAAATGTTTATAAAGAAATAATGTGTATAATGAATAACAAACCCCAAGATTACAGAAGAAAACGATAATTATTATTATTATGTGTATAAAGAAATAGTGTGAATAATGAAGAATGAACCCCAAGATAAAAGTTATTACCTCAAACCTACTTATCCAAAATAAAGAAGAAAAAAAAATCATATGACCTAAAATACATACTACATTGCCACATGATGGAACAATCTCAGTAAACGATTGAATGTAACTAATATAATGTTAAAGAAGACAAGAAGGAAAGAGTATTTATGAACATAATTCATTAAAAAATAAACAGCCAAAATAGTGAAATACGATAAGAGGAAGAATAATTAAGTATAAGGAATATATTTAGTAAGAAATACAATTATAATGATCAACACACAACAACTGATTAAAAAATATTGAGATCAGAAAAAAAAAACGAAGAAGATACTTAACATTACAATCTCAACAAAAATGAAAACAAAAATGATTACAATTGATAACTGTCAAAGTCAATATTAACGAATGTTTAAGGAATTAAAATGGAACTACGAAATATGAAGAATAGTAATGAAAAAATATAAATGCAACAAAGAAAAAAATCTTTTCCCAAATATTTATTATTAAATGATTAAAGAGATTATTAGGAGATTATTATTATATTTTATAGCTGACTGTAGATGAATTCCAGCAGTACTATATTAAGATGTAGTGTGGGCAGCAGAGTATGAAGCCAAACAGTGCCTCTCTGAACTGTACCAACGCATGTGTTAGGGATTGTTAGGGAAATTAAATATTTAAGGAATATTAGAATAGTTGCAAAAATAAATTCAGTTTCCAAAGGAATAGGACGAAGAAAACAGAAAGAAGCGAGTTGACAGAAGAATAATGAAAAATGCAGTAATTATAGTAATTATAAATAGGAGAGATGTAAAACTAATGTATCAGTGAATAGTGTAGCCAGTTACCAACAAATAATGTGTACAGAAATAAAAATGATCAAGAATGTTAAATAAAATGATGAAATGTTATTAAATAAAAAAGGTACTAGTACTAGTCTAATGAAGTTACATTGAGAAGACCATCGTCAACCATTAACAATGAAATTAAGAAAAGGCATGGGAAAAAGGCAAGTTTATTTGACCTAAACTTCATTCAGGTAAACTAAACTTTTTTAGGAGGGGAAGCATATGTAGCGCAACAAAAATGATAGCATTTATGCTACATAAAAGAAGATTCACAGATTGATAAATAAATTGATACTTAATCCCATAATAGAACAGAGACCCAATTATGACAATTATAGTCATAGACAAAATAAATAAGAATGCAAGGTAGTGTTGAATAGAATAAACGAACCTGTAAAATAAATAATAGCTAATGATATATGTTTAATAAAAAACAAAACAGAAAAATGAAACAATGACTTAATTCATGGTAATAACAGTTAAGAATTTTGTATTAAAAAAGTATTATATTATAACAAAAATGTTATGATAAAGTTTATGTGATATTATATCAAATATGTGTTGAGTTCATGAAAAATAATGAAACAAATAGTGTTATTCAATGACTGTCATAGAATGAAGTGTGAGGCAGTTAACCAATGTTCATAAGTTCGAATTTTGTTATATGTGATCGAGAGACCAAGATAAATTTGTTATTAGATGTAGAAAAATAATTGTTTATACAAATGTTAATAATTAAGTTTTGATTGTATGTACGAATTTATATAAAAGGGACTATAGATGCCTAACAGACATAACCACAGGTAGATCAATTTACAATAAAAGGCCTAACAGCCAAAAATACTAAATAAACACTTATAACTTAAAGGTTAGATACATCAATTAATAATAATTAATAAATACACTATGAAGAGCTAGAAAGAAGAAAAAACAATAAGTTAATAATAATATTTAATAAAATTTATACAAATTATAATAATACCATAATGCCATAATATCGATTGGTAAAAAATAATATCGAAGGTGGATTAAATATAATAAAAAAGGAAAAAACGGAATTATATCAAAAAACCAATAGAAGATGTGTATAAAATAATAAACCAGCTATCGGTAAAATTACATTCCGATAGGACAGCAAATTGACAAAGAATAGACAAAAAAATATATGAAAGAAACACTATATAGTCCAAACATGTGGAAGCGGAAATTAATATAGGTTGCTAGGGAAAAATTTAAGAAGAAGATTGTTGATTTAAAAAATAACAAGAATTGCTTTTGTAAAAACTGAACGTGATGATTTAAAAAACCCAAGAAGAATATATTGAATCGTAATATTCGAAATTAAGAGATACGATTATAAAAAAGATAAAATTCCAATGACAATACTTACATCTATCACTAACACAGATTAATAAAATAACGATATATTATGAAATAATAATCGAGAAGAAATCACTGAATTCTACAAGAAGAAACTTGGACTGTCCCATGTCCGAAGGGAATTGATGAAAAGTTAATCAAATATAAAGAGTTAACAATAACACAACTCATAATATTCACAACACCAGAAATTATAACCTTGCAAATACACGGAACAACACTAACTGCTTCAACCGAAGGAAGAACCTATTTGGATCCTGACGGTGCAGAAGAAACATCAATCGTGCTGTAAAACAATTCAGAAGCTGTATTCCGAAGTGGACAGGACAAGATTTACTTTTATTAAACTGAAGAAAGAAAACTGTACTTCATAATTGACCAGAACAACGAATTTAGCGATCAACCGCCTACGTGATTGGCGTCGTTAGAGTCTGGTAAAATTATATTATATTAATCATACTAAATACACAACACATAATTTTTGTAAATCCTGCATTCTTATTATGTATTTTTAGTCTTCCCCACAGTTACAAGAACCTTCACACCCTGAAATAAATAAAATACAAATCAAATATAATATATAACCAAATATAAATAAAGGATCAAATAATCAACAATCGATACCTGAATCTATAGTCCCAACATATATTAATTGGAATATATCTTAGTTAATGTGAATTGATAAACAAATAAAGAACCTTTATATATTTGTCACACCTTGTTATTTGGAGTATGGTTTAGTGAACTGGAACAAAAGTAACTGAATAAGTAGAGAATAAATAGTTAATATAAACATCGAATAACCTACAAGTTTCGTTGAGCCGATACTACAGCGCTTATAGCGGAATTATCTGACACCAAAGAGGGAGCGTAAAAATATAAAATTAGACAGAACTCTCTTCAAGGCATAATAGGGTTGGATGAAACTGTAGAATAAATCTTATGTTATTTAAGTTCTAGGCACACTAACACTGATAATTATTAAATAGTTAAGTTAACATTAATTGAGTACATCCATATATTCCACAACTCCAAATATTTCCGAGAATTTATACAATTAAATTAATAGAACACAATCGACAAATACAACAGTGGGAATTTAGACCCTACGTATCAGATATTGTAACAATATATATATATATATATATATATATATATATATGTGCTTGTGATGCTACGTGTTTGTTTTCAGGCTCATATTTCTCTCTAGCAGCCACGTTTGATTGGGTTATGATAGATTGTAGCCTATGGATCATTAGTTTGTTGTAAAGTACTCCTGACCTCACTTTTCCTATTGCATATTCTAGAGCCAGGTAGTCTTCAATCATATTTGTAAGTATGTACAGATAAGAGAACCTAACCTATAACCCAGTTTTAGACTCTGGGTGAGGTGAGGTGAAATGTTTTGGTCAGTTTGTTCTGTATTCTCACATGAACAAGTGTTGTGTCGTAGTCTTTTTTTGTGTTTTCTAGGTCACTGCTGCGAAGGGATACTCCCATTGTTTCTGCCACCCCGTACTTACTGTACTCCTGAAATACCAATAGTAATTCATATTGATAATTCTGTGCTCTAAATGGTTTTAAATATTTAGTGCTTGATTTCTACCCCACCCTTAGTTAACATGTAAGGTTTACATTTAACCGCATGTGCTCGCACGTGTCTCTATACAATAATTGACTATTTAAATAAATATTACAAATAATTGAAGCATATCGATGTTGCTAGAATATTTTAATTCACGTCGACAATAGTATAACTATTAAGACACGTTTGCACAACATTTGGCTACCGACTACAGATCACAAGTTTGATTGCCAAGTAGTAGGGCATACCAAAATTGAAAGTACCAGGTTGTTATAAATTTTAGTATCCTGTAGAAATTACTATCGAAACTAGCACCTATGTAACAGTATGTAGCTCAAGCATTATGCAGCTACCCTTCCTACTCCAAAGCTACACTACCCTGTCACTCCAAAGCCATTTCGATGGCAAAAGAAAAGTCTATAATATTAGTTCTTTCGATATAGGCAAGTTATAGACCACATAAAATAACTTTACATAATCTTCCGTCTTCTGCCACTTTTTTTGTCCTTATCCGATCATTATTATGGATAATTTTTTATCTTATTAGAGAATGGAAAAAACTAAAAATGAACTCGGGTACAGAGATCAGTCGCAACACATACCTAAATACAATTTACTGTCATCATTAGAATTATAATTATAATACTTATGGTTAAAGTAAGTTTTAAAACAGTTCAAACATTGTAAACCATTCAGAAATATATTCTTGTTTAAAAAATATACAAATGTAAAACTACACACACGCTTGTTATGCTAAAGTATTATTTATAATATTTTTACTTTTATGCAACATTTTGTAGATGTAGCATTTGCTGTATCCATTGTGCGAAATATCATTCACTATGTTGTTAATCTCATCACTCAGATATTACAGAAATACCTGTAAACTACTACCTTTTTAATGTATTTGACCACCATTTTGAAACCGCAAGAGATATTTATACAAATTTTACATCTAAATGCTTAGTCATTTACCTAATATATGACAGTCCATGCATGTTGGGCAAATTTTGAGAAGCAATCATGTTTCTGCAACATTCTTTGGTTAAAAGTGAATTATAATAGTTTTCTGCAACTTCCCATTTAATTAGCAGGAAATAATTTTGTTTCATGATTGTAAGTCAAACCATTCTCCTATAATGGAGCTGAGACAATGACACATCTCCTGTCCAGTTCAGTCTGAAAAATTTCCTAATAGTGGTTAAGATCTTTAGTTTTTAAAAACGTTTTGCTAATTTATGCTAATTTATATCATTTTAATAATAAAGCTACTTGCACAAATGAAGGAATTTTTCATACAACATTTTAGTACTACGAGAAATTTGATGTTTTAATAATTATTAAAACAGAGGTATGCCACCCCTCCCCACCTGGCACTGGCATTACTACTGTACTAAACAATGTTTTTCTTGTCCTATAATGATGCAAGAAGAGCATGATCAATTGTTGTCTTCAACCTAATCCACTGTTGGTTGTGAGGTGCTGTGTGGCTGAGTGTCCACAACACATTTTATGCAGTTCCATAGTCAACTCATAGAAAAACCTGTATGATGGGAGAAAGGTAGGCATTTTTACTTTGGTTTCATATCCCCTAGACATATCTGGCTTCAGTGTCTACTTCCCCGTTCATAGTACAGTAAGGCTTAGATTGTTGTGCTGCTATTGACCAACTTGGGATTCTTCTGCTACCATATTCTGCTTTACTAAGACTTCCCTATTTACCCACAGGGATTGGTTACCACCAGGAATGAAGCCAGGGGGTTAAGAGGTCCAGACTCTCCCCTCCCCGAAAAATGAAAAATGCTGAAAATTGCCAGATATATTTCATGCGGAGATAACATTGAACACAAAACTCTATAATAAAAAAAAATCCATTACAAAAAAAAAGAAACAACAGTAAATGTTTCTTTTATTCTGTACCATAATTCCACCAGGGCATATTTACAGTGGGGAATGAATGGGACTGGACCCCCCCCCCTCTTAGGGTCAAAAGAAGTTGACGAATTTTGTTAATCTCTTAATTTTTAGATTATTTTATTGTTTTTTTTTCAACTGTGTGCATTAATATAATGATAACTCTTATTTAATATAAAAAAACGGTTTATTACACAGCATTTGTATATATGTTTGAAATATGAAAAATATAGGAAAATCAATCCAGTAAATAAGTATCTTACAAACAATGTTTCAGTAACACATATGTTTGTTAACATAAGTGCCTTTAAAAGAAGCCTTTTAAAGGCGAAAACTGGTTCAGGCTGTAAGGTAAAACTTTATGCTTTTACTTATAGAAAACTTTGTGTTCCGAGTCGTTAATATAATAGTGGCATTTAGTTAAGTAACGGACACGTCATGGACAACGAAATCCAAGAATTTACCTCTATAATCTTCTATTTCATTTCTTTCTTTCTCCAGTCTACTTTCTAATATGTGTCTTTTAATATAAGCCTGCTCACTTAAGAAATGTCATTAATTCTCCAGTGCGTTATAATCTACACGTTCTTGTCTACTTTCATTTTGAAATATTTAGCCCACTTATTTTATTTTTGAGTCATCTGGTTACTTTTCTTTCAGATGTTTATTAAACATTACTCAACTAGCCTAGTGGAGCATGCCTGTTAGTGACTGAATAGGTATACCTTAAGTGTCCTAGTAATAAACTAATAGAAAACCCACTACTACAGATGCCATTATACATAATACACCAGACCATCCAACTTGACACAAATGCGTTGCTTTCAATTCTGTGGTACACAGATTAATTTCCTATGAAACAAGAAGATTACACAGCTAAATTAAACTCAGTAAAATAATTTCCACAGTACAGTGGCTATAGACATGCCTTAATACATAATTTGTTGAAGGGAATAAAATATACACAAACCCAAAACACCTCACAAACTAATGGCATATTCTTGGATTTCGTTGTCCATGACGTGTCCGTTTCTTAACTAAATATAATTATTTCACTACGACTCGGAAAACAAAACTTTTTATGGGTAAAAACCCATAGAGATATCACACCTCACGCACACAACATCGATCTTTCAAAAATCAATTTCATCGCCAACAACAAGACGGATACTACCAGCGGCAACCTCTGAAGAAGCTTTTTAAAAGTGAAAACCAGTTCAGGTTGTAAGGTAAAGCTTTTATGTTTTTACCCATAAAAAGTTTTGTGTTCCGAGTCATAGTGAAATAATTATATTTAGTAATGGCATATCTCAACAAAAAAGCAACGCATACTACTTACTAACCTACTATTGCATAGTAGTATTACTATTGACTTATAAAAAATTGCATTATCCTTCCACAAACTCAATTACAAAGTTCTGTTTAAAACTTTCAACACTTTTACAAATATATATCTATGATATTATTACCTTCTTCACTTTTGCTTTTCACCTTTTTGTAGAGAAGGTTTCCATAATAATCTTCCAATTTCTCTGTTGTTTCCAATATCATTCTAATGCTACTTTTATGAACCTGATTGACAAACTTCTATGTTTCTGTACACTTCTTTCCTCCTACACATATTTCAATGCCCCTATGTTTTTATCCCCATTCTTTATTACACACTTGAGCAATTATACATTTAACCTGTCTGCCTTGATGCATCAATCTAAGTCCATAGTCTATCTTCAGGATATGTTGTGTTTATAGTCATTTTAAATGTAACCCTTTTTCCCATTATACTTATTGTTTTATTTCTTCCCACAAGTTTTCGCACATTTTGTTTGTTTGCTTCCTTTCTCCCCAGTGCTTCATACATACCTTGAAGAATACTATCTTTCATATGGTTTTTATCTTTTGTCAATTCTTGTTTCATCAGTTTTTGGTCTAACTTTTCCTACTGTTAAACTCTGCTGTCTTTTTGTAGTCTTTTTTTTTTTAATTATTCTCTGTTGTTTTCAGAATCTAGATTATATGTAAGACTTGTCTTTGTGAAGAGGAAAATAATGTTAGTCTTAATAAATAATTATATGCCAAAGGCATGTCCTCTACATACATTTAACAGCTGTTACTTTTTGTATGGCATTTCGTCCTAATGTAATGTTAGACTACAAACCCCAGTAGACTTAATTTGTCTTCATGTTGTATCCACCTGAACTCATGGGCGCCCATACGGAGGGGCAGGGGGGCCGTGGCCCCCCCTGGCTCCCGGTAAAAATAAAAAAGGGAAAGGAAAAAATATTTGATATTTTAGAATTTTGTAAATATATACATTATTTCAGAAAGTTATTGAAACACACAATGTATAATTTTGCCTTATAATATTTCTTTTATTGGTTTTCTTGTGTTACTTAAAGTACAAGACCCTTGTCATGATTTCGCATGGTTTTTTTTTCCAATTGAACGTTTTTTAAATACAAAGTTGGGGTAGGAAAATTTGAGGTGAATCAGAATGGCAAAAGAAGATGCAGAAGCCGGATGTTTAGATCGGGTGGCCCTGGCGCGTTTTAGTCACGTGACCAACTTGCTTCTATGTGGATTTCATACTGTGAGTGTTTGTTACAAAGTGTATCTTAAAATAAACATTTAACGCTTCATCGAAACTTTTAAATAGTTTATTATCAGTTATAATCTACTCTTTACGATCTTATCAACCAACATATTTTCTGGTGAGTAATAATAGTAGTAATAATCTTATTGATGAATTCTCGATGCCTTGTTAACCTATAAACAACAAGTCTGAATTTTTAGAAACATTTAATATAAAACTGTATGATAACTACTGTGTATCATAGTTCCAAGTTACAACAATGATATATGTTGTCTTGTTCAGAAGAATTAGCAACATTTATTAGAAAATTATTGATCAGATTGAATGAATGCTTCACTGAACTTGACGAGTATGAAGTATGTAATGAAAGTATTCACAATAAACTTAAAAAGATTAATTTATAAACGATAAAATTTACTGAATATTTATCTCAGTGTGTCGAAAAGATAGTAACTTCCCCTCGCCTCGCACGTATCGAATGAATACCGTACTTTAATATTATTTTTTCTTAAACATGTTTTCTTTATTCTAAACTACAATAAATAATTGAAAAATAATTAATTTCCTATGAATGTTGTCTTATTTGTACATTAAATTTATTAGTTCTCTATATAGCTTAAAAGCTTCGCTTTGGTCGGTCACTCCCGAGTGCCACACACCCTAGTTTAATCATTTTTGTAAATAAACCAAAACTATTGATTCTTCTATAATTTTTTGTTTATTATTTCACACAATATTTAACGCAACATTTTAACGCAATTCCACCTTCAAAATCTCATGAGCATGCTATTGTACGTGTTTTAACCTATACCAGAATATCACCCCAGATTGTTGTTTAGCGGGAAGACCCACATCAGGACTCAACGGGTTAACACAAAAAAGGCAAAATTAGTTGCATAGGCTACTTTTAATTTTTGTGTCACTTGTTACTACTAATATCAGTGGTGCATTTTGCGTTGAATCTATTTTCTCAAAATACAATTACAAATTATTACAGTATTAAACAAGTTGCAACTAATACAAATTATTTTGTCAAAATTAACTATAAATGTTGCACTATAGTAACTTTTTCAGGTTTTAGGCCCAATACCTGATTTTAATTTTCTCGTATTTATTTCAGAGATATGAATATCAGGAATTTCTTTGAGCGAAAAGGTGCTGCTGTTGTGCCAAAAAGGGCCTGACGTGTCTCATTAAGTAATTCAGAACCAGAACAAATAGCTCGGAAAGTGCGTCCCACAATGGCTTCTAATTTATCTTCAACATCAACGACAGCTCCTAACCTCGCTGTGTCGGCTGAGCGGGATTTCTGTCAGTCGCCAACTTTAGTTCCTATCGCCAATGATGAGTCTGACGAGCGGAATCTCTGCCATTCATCAGCTTCAGTTCCTATCGCCAATGATGAGTGTGACGAGCGGAATCTCTGCCAATCATCAGCTTCAGTTCCTATCGCCAATTATGAGTCTGATAAGCAGAATCCCTGCCAGTCATCATCATCATCTTCAGTTCCTATCGCTAATGCTGTGTCTGCTGAGCGGGATTACTCCCAGTCCCAGCCATCAACCTCGGTTTCTAACGCTACTGCGCCGGCTGAACGGCATTCATCCCATTCATTAGCAATAAATCACAGCTTTGATTTAGGTGATTATATAAACCAGGCCATGCCAGATGATGTCAAGTACCAGTTACTAACGAACCCACGTGTTCTAAATTCGTCCCATGACTTCAAGAAAGATATTGAAATGGACAAAACAAGAAAAAGGGCTTTTCAAAAAACCTGGTTTGAAAGGTACTCATGGCTAGTCTACTCGCCCAAGCTGAAGGGTGGGCTTTGCAAATTTTGTACTCTCATTAAGCCAGTTTTAAAAAGAGGAACGTTTGGCGCTTTTGTAGTAAAGGCTCACCATGATTACAAACACTTTCATGAAGATGCTCGAGGCCATGAAAAAAGCAATTGGCATCTAGAGTCTATAAGTAAGGCCAAGAGTTTGATTGATTCTATAGAAGTGAGAAACAAAAATGTAATGGAGCAGTTAGACAGTGGGATCACTGAACTTGTAAATGCCAATCATCAAAAGCTAAAATCAATTCTTGCAACACTAATATATTGTGGCACACATGATATATCCATTCGCGGAAAGAATTCAGGAGAAGGAAATTTTGAAGATTTACTTTTGTTTAGAGTGAATTCAGGTGACAAAGTGCTGGAAGATCATTTAGCAAAACATGGTGGGAGGGCGAAATATACGTCCCACAGAGTCCAAAACGATTTATTAAGTACACGTGGTTCTGTAATACAAAAAGAGATTGTTGGAGAGGTAAACAGATCGGTAGGATTTTCACTATTAGCAGACAAAACTGCTGACATAAGTGGAAAAGAACTGTTGTCAGTGGGAGTGCGGTTTGTTGACGAAAAATTGGACTTTACAGTTAAAGAAGAGTTTTTAGGGTTTGCTGAACTAACTCGATTAGATGCTGAGGGAATTTGTTCATCTATTATAGGCTTTGTTGAAAAGTTGGGGCTGGATATGACCAAATTAATTGGCTTGGGGTTCGATGGGTGCTCGACAATGGCTGGCCATGAAAGTGGAGTGCAAGCTAGGATCAGGGAAAAATATCCTAGAGCTGTTTACTTCCACTGTGCATCCCATCGACTAAACCTAGTTGTCAGCGACCTTAATAGTGTCCAGGAAATTCGGAATACTATCGGTACGATAAAACAAGTAATTAGGTTCTTCCAGGAAAGTGTATTGCGTAGAAAAACTATACCAAACATTCCGTTGTTTTGTGAAACTCGGTGGTCACACAAATATAGATCAATCAGGCTGTTTAAAGAAAACTTCATGGCCATCAAGGATAGCCTCAGTGGTCTTGCAAATGACCGCGACGTTAATCAAGACACTAGATCACTTTCCAGCCAACTAGATAGCGCAACATCATCAATCACATTTATTATTTGCCTTCACATGATTTCAAGATATTCTTCGTACTTGGAGCCAATAGTGAACAAACTCCAGTATATTGATATGGACCTACACACAGTCTACAGATACATAAATACCGACCTCCTAGATACATTTCAGAAGCATAGAGAGCAAAGCAACGATGAGTTCTCAAACATATTTGAAGACATTAAAGAGACTTGTGGGAAACTTGACATTGATATTAAATTCCCAAGACTGGCTAGAAGGCAGACCCAGAGATTCAATGTCCACTCTTCTTCGCCTGAAGACTATTTCAGAGCCTCAATTTATAACCCTTACATGGATTCACTACTCATGTCACTAACCACAAGATTTGAAAAAAGTAATGAAACGCCGTTCAAAGGTGGGATTCTTCATCCACATTTAATGAAGAATAAAAAGAAAGAAAATTTTATGAGAGACATAAAAAAGTTGGAACAATTCTATCAAATCGACAACTTGGAAGCAGAGGCCAGATTGTGGTATGATGTTTGGACAAATAAAGAGTGTTCGGAAAAAACAAAACTGCATGATCTTCTTCCAGAAACTACTTTCTATCCAGCAGTAAGGAGAATGATCATATACTACCAAACCATACCCCCAACAACCTGCACTGTGGAGCGTTCCTTTAGCACACTTCGCCGTGTGAAGACCTGGCTAAGAAGCACTATCGGTGAGGATCGTCTGTCCAACTTGTGTCTTCTTCGTGTTCACAGAAATAGAGTAAAATCTCCTAGTTTTCAGGAGAAAATGATTGACATATTCGGAAAGAAGAAGAGAAATTTACAGTTTGCTTATTCTGAAAAATACTAGGGCCTAAGCTAATAAGCTATACATGTTTTAGTGTCTGTTGTGTAAATTTCCTTATCTGTTTTTACTTCCATATTCCTTAAGGAAATGGAAGTATGGTGATGGCAAAAAAAATCGTGTTCGAGATTATTGCAGATTCTGATTGTACTACACTCAAAACATGAAAAAAAGTCGTTTTCCGAAAAGTGTCTGTGTGTGTGTCTGTCTGTCTGTGTATCTGTCTGTCTATGTGTAGATTTTTTTTCTATGGAAACGATAACTGCCGCAAATTCAAACAGAATTAAATAATGTTTCGCATACAGCCCTGAATTGTAGAGTTCTCAAGACCTATTGTTTTTGGTGAAGATCGGTTAAGGGAAAGGGGTAGTTTACCTGTAACGTTTTATGTTTTAACAAGGGTATTTCCTATGGCAAACGATAACAGCCGCAAATTCAAACAGAATCAAATAATGTTTCGCATACAGCCCTAAATTGTAGAGTTCTCAAGACCTATTGTTTTTGGTGAAGATCGGTTAAGGGGAAGGGGTAGTTTACCTGCAACGTTTTTTTATCAAGCGTATTTTCTATGGCAAACGATAACAGCCGCAAATTCAAACAGAATCAAATAATTTTTTGCATACGTCCCTGAATTGTAGAGGTTGTGATGATTTAAATTGTACCAATAATCAAAATAATAAAAAATTTTAAAAATTAAGGTTGCGAGCTCTTAAGCCATTTAAATCTCACTGTAATAATATAAAAAAACCTGTATGTACTCAGTATGAGAGGAAGCAGTAATTAGTTAGTAAGAAGATACTCTAATAAAAAGATAAATTGTAAATAGTTATTATTGTCGTATTTAACCCTTTGGTGTTATCAGGTGCTGACCTGTTAATTCCGGACTCGACATGTTTTCCGAGTCTTCTGTAATTTAGAATAAGATAAAAAACCTAATGTTAATAATTAAAAATCTGAAGACACAGATAGTCGCTAAAACAACTGATTTAAATTATGTATATTTGTTTAGGGATAGTTTGTATAAATAAAAATGTTAACATAAAGAGAGACAGGGACTATATTCTCGCGCGGTAATTGCCCCACTACCATTTTGTCCAGTACCAGGCGAAGGGAGCAGAATTTCGCTCTCTCGCAATGGTGACTTCGTACAGTATAGACGTAAGAGCTGTGCTCTTAAAATATGTTACCTATACTTTGTTTTACCTTAAGATGGTATACCAGAAATAGCTGCCTAAAGCATCTGGATGTGTTAACTAATATAGTTATGTAAATAAACAAGAGATTTAAAGTGTAAAACTCGAAACGTAAAAAAAGGTGTAACACAAGATGACTTCGAACTTCAAGAAATAACAACACTTCCAACGTCATACCTGGAGATGTGAACTATCAGAAGGCACAAACTCTAGTACACGCGACAGAATATGCAGATCAGGACATCCGAGAATCTACAAGATCATCGTAGAAGGTTCAACCTGCGAACTTTGGAGCCCTTTTCTGACGAAGAGCAGACCGAGATGACGACGTAGCTGTTCCTGTTTCCCAAGACGGATACCCCAGGACGAGTCTTCTGCATACCAATTAAAAGGTGACTCGATAGCCTGTCTATCGAGGGTTACTAATATTTGTTACACAACACTTCTTGAAAGAGACTTTTCAGAAACTATTAACTTTGTAAAGACTTATAAATTAAATCTAAGAATTTCATGTAACTATTCTAACTTCATACGTTGTAACAGTTTATATGCTAATGTAGAGTAATATAATTCAAGCAATAATACCATTCTTCCAATGGTTGAATAAAAGAAAGTCTTGCAAGCTAATATCATGAATTGATTATGACTAAAAGTTGTAATGAATAAATACCGAAGGTTACCCGGATCCGAGGTATAGCTATATAGAATCAATTTTGATCCCAAAGTTTAATGAAACCTTTCAAATAACTTAATAATTGAATTAGTAATGTCGTGGGATCTGTCAGTAAATGTTTTTAAATGTTAAATAAAGAGAAGTCTTCTTGTTACACACATATGAGGAGTGCTTAAATCAATTGTATACCTTGCCATTGTTTCCTTACACAGTTAGTAAGTAATTTGTTATATTAATTATTTGTGATACATTCTGTTACAACGTAGGCAGCCCATCTAATTAACGGAGTTTAATTACGATGGGTTCCCTGGATTTGTAACGCGGCGAAAAGACGTTACAAGGTCTCAAGGACTTTCTATTTTGGTGAAGATCGGTTAAGGGGAAGGGGTAGTTTACCTGCAACCTTTTACGTTTTAACAACAGTAAAGTACTTGAAAATTCATTTAAACTTTTTGAAACAATGGTAATTGTTGAAAATAAAATAATTTTGTTGCCAGGCAATAAAATTATAATTTTTTCATTTTAATTTAAATTATGTATGAGTTAATATCTTTATATATATAATTCTTCTGTACATGTGTATGTCACTGAACTCCTCCATGTATAAAATAATATATCGTTCGTGGCAGGTAAGCATATCTCAGTTATGTAATGTTTATGTTTCCATTTTATTATTATGCCTACAGCAATAAAAAGGCAGGTAAGACACACACACACACACACACACACACACACACACACACACACACACACACACACACACACACACACACACACACACACACACACACACACACACACACACACACACACAATTCACGTTATTTCTGGCCTCAATCATGTTTATTTTCTTACATTTGCACGCTTTTTAAATGGAAAGTGCCGAAACCCACACCAACATAACGCGTGCAAGCCGAAAAAATGGACATCAATTTGCTTCCTGTGGATCGCTGGGCAATGTAACTGCACGTGTTTACAGAGGAATGATTCATAGACAGACTTTTCGTCTTTAGGGAATGAACCCTCTGCAAGATGCTGAGGGTCCATGAGTGACTTCGGAGCGCTCCTTCTTTTTCGCGTGTTTGTTCTGTGAAACATACACTGTAGATTCGCAGCTTTACTCTAAGCAACGCTCAATAGGAAATGTTGAAAATTTTTGTCCACAGTGTACCCTCATTCACACTAAACCTGCTCTGATGTTTTAATTACGGACATCATAATATTAAAACTTTGGAAACTTGAGCACTACTTAATGGAGATCAATCATTAACTTATACAAGCCATTAATTTTATGCATATATTTTATATATATGTGTACAATGTTATCGGCAACAGAGAAGTAGTTTTTGTTAAAATTCCTTCCCGGGATATTTGGCCATAGTCCAATGTTTTCTACAAAACCAGACGTTTCGGCAATGCCATCGACTTCCATCATCAGTGAAAATCGAGTGCGATAACGTGAGGTGGTATACGTTAGTGACCACAGTACTGTGGTTAAGGCTGAAGCAGTAAGTAGAAAGAAGTAGTTTCTATGGTAATATTTCATTTCAAAAATGATTTTAAATATAAATCTTAGAATATGGAAGTCATGTATGGTTCTCCATACCGATATTTTTATGTAGGCCTCTGCTAATAATGTTAATTAATGAAATCAAGTTAGCCTAAATCAACTTCAGTTATTCGTTCTAGTAGATGCCTTCAGTAAACGAAAACACATTTATCCAATTTTTTAATACAATTTTTATTTTAAAATATATTGCAAGGTAGTTAAAAAAATGTCTTACTGGGAGTTTTTTTAGTATTTCACTATTTAAAACCAATGTTTTAAATTTCTAAAATGTAATGAATACATTAATTTATAAGTTTATTTAGTGGTCGATTTCTAATAAGGTAAATAAAGTAGTTTCTATATTGCAAATTTTTTTGTTCATTTTGTTGATACACCTTCATTTAACACCTTGAATGAATTTGAGTGATTTTTTACATTTTTTGCAGGATTAAAGTAATATTTAGTAACAAATTTAGAACACTATCATACACCTAAGATATCCCCAAAACGCACTGCTGAGACCTTAAATTTAAAAAATTTTCCCGGACCCCCGTTTTCTTTGGGGGGTATTCCATACCCCTAAACCCCCTGGTCTTGGCCCCCCTGGAAAATTTTGTATGGGCGCCCATGCCTGAACTTTCATATTTCCTTATGGTTAGTGTTTTTATTTACATTTTTTAAATTTTGTTATTATCATTAAATAGCACAAGAGTGAGAATATGCTAGTTCAAAGCAGAATATGAACAGAATGCATACCCTTTCATGTGTGGATACATTAATATATATGTCAATATATGTTAACATTATATGCAAAACTCTATTAGTGCTATTTATGTGCTAGTGCTAGCAGTTATAATATTCTCTACTTTCTGAGTATGATGTATTTTGTAAATGGTAAATATACAGAAACTGCATATCATAATGCCATAAAAGTCTTGGCCCCACAAGCATTATATGATATATTAATAATGTATCGAAATTTGTTTGCAATATTAATTAAAGTGTTAAGAAAAACTGTTAACCTCTTGTGATTCACAGCAGTAGGTTTTCAACATTTTTGAGCCCATGGCTCCCCTGACCAACAACAGTTATTCAGTGGCTCCCCTCTGGGATACTGATACAAACATGATAACCTTTTTTGGTCACTGAGCTGCTCCAACACATTGAATGAATTACCCTCACTTAAAAATATAGCTAAGTTGTCTAGATTGAGGGGTAGGCAACTGAATAATAGTTTGCTGTCTCACTTCCACACTCTCTCTCTCTCTCTCTCTCTCTCTCTCTCTCTCTCTCTCTCTCTCTCTCTCTCTCTCTCTCTCTCTCTCTCTCTCTCTCTCTCGCTCTCTCTATACAAGAGTTTTGGGCACATGTTCGAAATAAATGAAAATTTTGTTAGCCTCGCAACCAGGTGTTTGTCAATTGCGCATTTCAAAGTCAGTGTTCAGTTTCTAACGTCAAGTCTATAGAAACATTAGTGGGGTATGGACATTTTTTGAAAAGGCCGAATATTTTGAGAATATGTTTGAGAGCTTTGTAGAGGCTTCTTGAAACCATGTGTCATCATTTATAGTTAAAGGGTATTTTTTACTTCCATGTTCCTTAAGGAAATGGAAGTATGGTGATGGCAAAAAAATCGTGTTCGAGATTATTGCAGATTCTGATTGTACTACACTCAAAACATGAAAAAAGTCGTTTTTCGAAAAGTGTCTGTGTATGTGTCTGTCCGTCTATCTATCTGTGTGTCTGTAGATTTTTTTTGGCAAACGATAACAGCCGCAAATTCAAACAGAATCAAATAAGTTTTTGCATATGACCCTGGTTTGTACAGTACTCCCGACCTATTGTTTTTGGTGAAGATCGGTTGAGGGAAAGGGGTAGTTTACTGGCAACGGTTTTTTTTTATATCAAGGGTAATTTTGTTTGTTTGGCAAACGATAACAGCCGCAAATTCAAACAGAATCAAATAATGTTTCGCATACAGCCCTGAATTGTAGAGTTCTCAAGATCTGTTGATTTTCGTGAAGATCGGTTAAGGGAAAGGGGTAGTTTACCAGACACGTTTTTTGTTTTATCAATGGTATTTTGTATGGCAAACGATAACAGCCGCAAATTCAAACAGAATCATATAATATTTTGCATACAGCCTGAATTGTAGAGTTCTCAAGACCTATCGTTTTTGGTGAAGATCGGTTAAGGGGAAGGGGTAGTTTACCTGCAACGGTTTTTACTTCCATATACCTTAAGGAATGGAAGTATGGTGATGGCAAAAAAAATCGTGTTCGAGATTATTGCAGATTCTGATTCTACTACACTCAAAACATGAAAAAAAGTCGTTTTCCGAAAAGTGTCTGTGTGTGTGTGTGTGTGTGTCTGTGTGTCTGTCTGTGTGTGTGTCTGTCTGTAGATTTTTTTTCTATGGCAAACGATAACTGCCGCAAATTCAAACAGAATCAAATAATTTTTTGCATACAGCCCTGATTTGTAGAGTACTCACGACCTATTGTTTTTGGTGAAGATCGGTTGAGGGAAAGGGGTAGTTTACCGGCAACGGTTTTTTTTTATCAAGGGAAATTTTTTTTTTTTTGGCAAACGATAACAGCCGCAAATTCAAACAGAATCAAATAATGTTTCGCATACAGCCCTGAATTGTAGAGTTCTCAAGACCTATTGTTTTTGGTGAAGATCGGTTAAGGGAAAGGGGTAGTTTACCTGTAACGTTTTATGTTTTAACAAGGGTATTTTCTTTGGCAAACGATAACAGCCGCAAATTCAAACAGAATCAAAAGATTATTTGCATACAGCCCTAAATTGTAGAGTTCTCAAGACCTATTGTTTTTGGTGAAGATCGGTTAAGGTAAAGGGGTAGTTTACTTACAAAGTTTTTTTAACAAGGGTATTTTATATGGCAAACGATAACAGCCGCAAGTTCAAACAGAATCAAATAATTTTCTGCATGCAGCCCTGATTTGTAGAGTACTCAAGACCTATTGTTTTTGGTGAAGATCGGTTGAGGGAAAGGGGTAGTTTACCTGCAACGTTTTTTATCAAGCGTATTTTATATGGCAAACGATAACAGCCGCAAATTCAAACAGAATCAAATAATATTTTGCATACGTCCCTGAATTATAGAGGTCTCAAGGACTTTCGATTTTGGTGAAGATCGGTTAAGGGGAAGGGGTAGTTTACCTGCAACCTTTTACGTTTCAACAAGAGTAAAGTACTTAAAAATTTTTTTAACTTTTTGAAACATAATAAATGTTTGAAACATAATTGTTAAAAATAAAATAATTTTGTTGCCAGGCAATAAAATTATAATTTTTTCATTTATGTATTTTTTTCTCAGTTATGTACGGTTTATTCCTATAAAACACCTTCAAAAATCTAGGATCATCTTATATGTGAGATGTCTTATTAAAACAGTAATTATTGTCTGTTTTGGTTATCTGTTCTGTGATAATCTCATTATGTGGCCACACTATATAAGCTGTATGTTTCTATTCTGTCCATTGACATAATATTCTTCCTAATTCCATGAGTATATAGATGTTGCAACTTGGACACTCCACTTGTTTACTTCCATATTCCTTAAAGAATGGAAGTATGGTGATGGCAAAAAAAATCGTGTTCGAGATTATTGCAGATTCTGATTCTACTATACTCAAAACATGAAAAAATGTCGTTTTCCGAAAAGTGTCTGTGTGTGTGTCTGTCTGTCTGTCTGTGTGTGTGTGTGTGTGTGTCTGTAGATTTTTTTTCTATGGCAAACGATAACTGCCGCAAATTCATACAGAATCAAACAATTTTTTGCATGCAGCCCTGATTTGCAGAGTGCTCGCGACCTATTGTTTTTGGTGAAGATCGGTTGCGGGAAAGGGGTAGTTTACCGGCAACGGTTTTTTTCTAGCAAGGGTATTTTTGTTTGTTTGGCAAACGATAACAGCCGCAAATTCAAACAGAATCAAATAATTTTTTGCATACAGCCCTAAATTGTGGAGTTCTCAAGACCTGTTGTTTTTGGTGAAGATCGGTTAAGGGAAAGGGGTAGTTTACCTGCAACGTTTTTTTAACAAGGGTATTTTCTATGGCAAACGATAACAGCCGCAAATTCAAACAGAAACAAATAATGTTTTGCATACGGCCCTGATTTGTAGAGTACTCAAGACCTATTGTTTTTGGTGAAGATCGGTTAAGGGGAAGGGTATGGTAAACGATAACAGCCGCAAATTCAAACAGAATCAAAAGATTATTTGCATACAGCCCTAAATTGTAGAGTTCTCAAGACCTATTGTTTTTGGTGAAGATCGGTTGATGGAAAGGGGTAGTTTACCTGCAACGTTTTTTTAACAAGGCTATTTTATATGGCAAAGGTTAACAGCCGCAAATTCAAACAGAATCAAATAATGTTTTGCATACAGCCCTGATTTGTAGAGTACTCAAGACCTATTGTTTTTGGTGAAGATCGGTTAAGGGGAAGGGGTAGTTTACCAGGAACGTTTTTTTATCAAGCGTATTTTCTATGGCAAACGATAACAGCCGCAAATTCAAACAGAATCAAATAATGTTTTGCATACAGCCCTGATTTGCAGAGTACTCGCGACCTATTGTTTTTGGTAAAGATCGGTTGAGGGAAAGGGGTAGTTTACCTGCAACGGTTTTTTTTAGCAAGGGTAATTTTGTTTGTTTGGCAAACGATAACAGCCGCAAAGTCAAACAGAATCAAATAATGTTTCGCATACAGCCCTGAATTGTTGAGTTCTCAAGATCTGTTGATTTTGGTGAAGATCGGTTAAGGGAAAGGGGTAGTTTAACTGTAACGTTTTAAGTTTTAACAAGGGTATTTCCTATGGCAAACGATAACAGCCGCAAATTCAAACAGAATCAAAAGATTATTTGCATACAGCCCTAAATTGTAGAGTACTCAAGACCTATTGTTTTTGGTGAAGATCGGTTAAGGGGAAGGGGTAGTTTACCTGCAACTTTTTTTATCAAGCGTATTTTCTATGGCAAACGATAACTGCCGCAAATTCAAACAGAATCAAATAATTGTTTGCATACTTCCCTGAATTGTAGAGTTCTCAAGGACTTTCGATTTTGGTGAAGATCGGTTAAGGGTAAAGGGTAGTTTACTGGCAACCTTTTACGTTTTAACAAGAGTAAAGTACTTGAAAATTTATTTAAACTTTTTCAAACAATGGTAATTGTTAAAAATAAAATAATTTTGTTGCCAAGCAATAAAATTAAAATTTTTTCATTTTAATGTACATCATGTATAAGAGAAATATATCGCGCTTGGCAGGTGATATTAAGATTTAAATATAAATCTTAGAATATGGAAATCATGTATGGTTCTCCATACCGATATTTTACTTCCATATTCCTTAAGGAATGGAAGTATGGTGATGGCAAAATAATCGTGTTCGAGATTATTGCAGATTCTGATTCTACTACACTCAAAACATGAAAAAAAGTCGTTTTCCGAAAAGTGTCTGTGTGTGTGTCTGTCTGTCTGTTTGTCTATCTGTGTGTGTGTGTGTGTGTGTGTGTGTGTGTGTGTGTGTGTGTGTGTGTGTGTGTGTGTGTGTGTGTGTGTGTGTGTGTGTGTGTGTGTGTGTGTGTGTGTGTGTGTGTGTGTGTGTGTGTGTGTGTGTGTGTGTGTGTGTGTGTGTGGATTTTTTTTTTTGGCAAACGATAACAGCCGCAAATTCAAACAGAATCAAATAATTTTTTGCATACAGACCTGATTTGTAGAGTACTCGCGACCTATTGTTTTTGGTGAAGATCGGTTGAGGGAAAGGGGTAGTTTACCTGCAACGGTTTTTTTTTATCAAGGGTAATTTTGTTTGTTTGGCAAACGATAACAGCCGCAAATTCAAACAGAATCAAATAATGTTTCGCATACAGCTCTGAATTGTAGAGTTCTCACGATCTGTTGATTTTGGTAAAGATCGGTTAAGGTAAAGGGGTAGTTTACCTGTACCGTTTTATGTTTTAACAATGGTATTTACTATGGCAAACGATAACAGCCGCAAATTCAAACACAATCAAATAATGTTTTGCATACTGCCCTAAATTGTAGAGTTCTCAATATCTTTTGTTTTTGGTGAAGATCGGTTAAGGGAAAGGGGTAGTTTACCAGCAACGTTGTATGTTTTTAAGGGTATTTTCTATGGCAAACGATAAGAGCCGCAAATTCAAACAGAATCAAATACGTTTTTGCATACAGCCCTGATTTCTTGAGTACTAAAGACCTATTGTTTTTGGTGAAGATCGTTTTAGGGAAAGGGGTAGTTTACCAGCCACGTTTTTTGTTTTATCATGGGTATTTATTATGGCAAACGATAACAGCCGCAAATTCACACAAAATCATATAATATTTTGCATACAACCCTAAATTATAGAGTTCTCAAGACCTGTCGTTTTTGGTGAAGATCGGTTAAGGGAAAGGGGTAGTTTACCTGCAACGGTTTTTTATCAAGGGTAATTTTTTTTTTTGGCAAACGATAACAGCCGCAAATTCAAACAGAATTAAATAATGTTTCGTATACAGCCCTAAATTGTGGAATTCTCAAGATCTATTGTTTTTGGTGAAGATCGGTTAAGGGAAAGGGGTAGTTTACCTGTAACGTTTTATGTCTTAACAAGGGTATTTCCTATGGCAAACGATAACAGCCGCAAATTCAAACAGAATCAAAAGATTATTTGCATACAGCCCTGATTTGTAGAGTACTCAAGACCTATTGTTTTTGGTGAAGATCGGTTAAGGGGAAGGGGTAGTTTACCTGCAACGTTTTTTTATCAAGCGTATTTTTTATGGCAAACGATAACTGCCGCAAATTCAAACAGAATCAAATAATTTTTTGCATACCTCCCTGAATTGTAGAGGTCTCAAGGACTTTCGATTTTGGTGAAGATCGGTTAAGGGGAAGGGGTAGTTTACAAGCAACCTTTTATGTTTTAACAAGAGTAAAGTACTTGAAAATTTATTTAAACTTTTTCAAACAATGGTAATTGTTAAAAAAAAATAATTTTGTTGCCAGGCAATAAAATTAAAATTTTTTCATTTTAATGTAAATCATGTATAAGAGAAAATATATCGCGCTTGGCAGGCAATATTAAGATTTAAATATAAATCTTAGAATATGGAAGTCATGTATGGTTCTCCATACCGATATTTATCAAAGGTAATTTTACTTCCATATTCCTTAAGGAAATGGAAGTACATGGTGATGGCAAAAAAAATCGTGTTCGACATTATTGCAGATTCTGATTGTACTACACTCAAAACATGAAAAAAAGTTGTTTTCCGAAAAGTGTCTGTGTGTGTGTCTGTCTGTCTTGTGTCTGTGTGTCTATCTGTGTGTAGATTTTTTACTTCCATATTCCTTAAGGAATGGAAGTATGGTGATGGCAAAATAATCGTGTTCGAGATTATTGCAGATTCTGATTCTACTACACTCAAAACATGAAAAAAAGTCGTTTTCCGAAAAGTGTCTCTGTGTGTGTCTGTCTGTCTGTCTGTCTGTCTGTAGATTTTTTTTCCTATGGCAAACGATAACTGCCGCAAATTCAAACAGAATCAAATAATTTTTTGCATACAGGCCTGATTTGTAGAGTACTCACGACCTATTGTTTTTGGTGAAGATCGGTTGAGGGAAAGGGGTAGTTTACCGGCAACGGTTTTTTTTTATCAAGGGAAATTTTTTTTTTTTTGGCAAACGATAACAGCCGCAAATTCAAACAGAATCAAATAATGTTTCGCATACAGTCTGAATTGTAGAGTTCTCAAGACCTATTGTTTTTGGTGAAGATCGGTTAAGGGAAAGGGGTAGTTTACCTGTAACGTTTTATGTTTTAACAAGGGTATTTCCTATGGCAAACGATAACAGCCGCAAATTCAAACAGAATCAAAAGATTATTTGCATACAGCCCTAAATTGTAGAGTTATCAAGACCTATTGTTTTTGGTGAAGATCGGTTAAGGGAAAGGGGTAGTTTACCTACAACGTTTTTTTAACATGGGTATTTTATATGGCAAACGATAACAGCCGCAAGTTCAAACAGAATCAAATAATTTTCTGCATACAGCCCTGATTTGTAGATTACTCAAGACCGGTTGTTTTTGGTGAAGATCGGTTGAGGGGAAGGGGTAGTTTACCTGCAACGTTTTTTATCAAGCGTATTTTATATGGCAAACGATAACAGCCGCAAATTCAAACAGAATCAAATAATATTTTGCATACGTCCCTGAATTATAGAGGTCTCAAGGACTTTCGATTTTGGTGAAGATCGGTTAAGGGGAAGGGGTAGTTTACCTGAAACCTTTTACGTTTCAACAAGAGTAAAGTACTTAAAAATTTTTTTTAACTTTTTGAAACAATGGTAATTGTTAAAAATAAAATAATTTTGTTGCCAGGCAATAAAATTATAATTTTTTCATTTATGTATTTTTTTCTCAGGTATGTACGGTTTATTCCTATAAAACACCTTCAAAAATCTAGGATCATCTTATATGTGAGATGTCTTATTAAAACAGTAATTATTGTCTGTTTTGGTTATCTGTTCTGTGATAATCTCATTATTGGCCACACTATATAAGCTATATGTTTCTATTCTGTCCATTGACATAATATTCTTCCTAATTCCATGAGTATATAGATGTTGCAACTTGGACACTCCACTTGTTTACTTCCATATTCCTTAAGGAATGGAAGTATGGTGATGGCAAAAAAAATCGTGTTCGAGATTATTGCAGATTCTGATTCTACTACACTCAAAACATGAAAAAATGTCGTTTTCCGAAAAGTGTCTGTGTGTGTGTCTGTCTGTCTGTGTGTGTGTGTGTGTGTCTGTAGATTTTTTTTCTATGGCAAACGATAACTGCCGCAAATTCATACAGAATCAAATAATTTTTTGCGTGCAGCCCTGATTTGCAGAGTGCTCGCGACCTATTGTTTTTGGTGAAGATCGGTTGAGGGAAAGGGGTAGTTTACCGGCAACGGTTTTTTTCTAGCAAGGGTAATTTTGTTTGTTTGGCAAACGATAACAGCCGCAAATTCAAACAGAATCAAATAATGTTTCGCATATAGCCCTGAATTGTAGAGTTCTCAAGATCTTTTGATTTTGGTGAAGATCGGTTAAGGGAAAGGGGTAGTTTACCTGTAACGTTTTATGTTTTAACAAGGGTATTTCCTATGGCAAACGATAACAGCCGCAAATTCAAACAGAATCAAAAGATTATTTGCATACAGCCCTAAATTGTAGAGTTCTCAAGATCTATTGTTTTTGGTGAAGATCGGTTGAGAGAAAGGGGTAGTTTACCGGCAACGTTTTTTTAACAAGGGTATTTTCTATGGCAAACGATAACAGCCGCAAATTCAAACAGAATCAAATAATGTTTTGCATACAGCCCTGATTTGTAGAGTACTCAAGACCTATTGTTTTTGGTGAAGATCGGTTAAGGGGAAGGGGTAGTTTACCTGCAACGTTTTTTTATCAAGCGTATTTTCTATGGCAAACGATAACTGCCGCAAATTAAAACAGAATCAAATAATTTTTTGCATACTTCCCTGAATTGTAGAGTTCTCAAGGACTTTCGATTTTGGTGAAGATCGGTTAAGAGGAAAGGGTAGTTTACTGGCAACCTTTTACGTTTTAACAAGAGTAAAGTACTTGAAAATTTATTTAAACTTTTTCAAACAATGGTAATTGTTAAAAATAAAATAATTTTGTTGCCAAGCAATAAAATTAAAATTTTTTCATTTTAATGTACATCATGTATAAGAGAAAATATATCGCGCTTGGCAGGCGATATTAAGATTTAAATATAAATCTTAGAATATGGAAGTCATGTATGGTTCTCCATACCGATATTTTACTTCCATATTCCTTAAGGAATGGAAGTATGGTGATGGCAAAAAAAATCGTGTTCGAGATTATTGCAGATTCTGATTCTACTACACTCAAAACATGAAAAAAAGTCGTTTTCCGAAAAGTGTCTGTGTGTGTGTCTGTCTGTCTGTCTGTCTATCTGTATGTGTGTGCGTGTGTGTGTGGATTTTTTTTTGGCAAACGATAGCAGCCGCAAATTCAAACAGAATCAAATAATTTTTTGCATACAGCCCTGATTTGTAGAGTACTCGCGACCTATTGTTTTTGGTGAAGATCGGTTGAGGGAAAGGGGTAGTTTACCAGCAACGGTTTTTTTTTATCAAGGGTAATTTTGTTTGTTTGGCAAAGGATAACAGCCGCAAATTCAAACAGAATCAAATAATGTTTCGCATACAGCTCTGAATTGTAGAGTTCTCACGATCTGTTGATTTTGGTAAAGATCGGTTAAGGTAAAGGGGTAGTTTACCAGTACCGTTTTATGTTTTAACAATGGTATTTACTATGGCAAACGATAACAGCCGCAAATTCAAACATAATCAAATAATGTTTTGCATACTGCCCTAAATTGTAGAGTTCTCAATACCTTTTGTTTTTGGTGAAGATCGGTTAAGGGAAAGGGGTAGTTTACCAGCAACGTTGTATGTTTGTAAGGGTATTTTCTATGGCAAACGATAAGAGCCGCAAATTCAAACAGAATCAAATACGTTTTTGCATACAGCCCTGATTTCTTGAGTACTAAAGACCTATTGTTTTTGGTGAAGATCGTTTTAGGGAAAGGGGTAGTTTACCAGCCACGTTTTTTGTTTTATCAAGTGTATTTTTTATGGCAAACGATAACAGCCGCAAATTCACACAAAATCATATAATATTTTGCATACAACCCTAAATTTTAGAGTTCTCAAGACCTGTCGTTTTTGGTGAAGATCGGTTAACGGAAAGGGGTAGTTTACCTGCAACGGTTTTTTATCAAGGGTAATTTTTTTTTTTTGGCAAACGATAACAGCCGCAAATTCAAACAGAATCAAATAATTTTTTGCATACGTCCCTGAATTGTAGAGGTCTCAAGGACTTTCGATTTTGGTGAAGATCGGTTAAGGGGAAGGGGTAGTTTACAAGCAACCTTTTACGTTTTAACAAGAGTAAAGTACTTGAAAATTTATTTAAACTTTTTCAGACAATGGTAATTGTTAAAAAAAAAATAATTTTGTTGCCAGGCAATAAAATTAAAATTTTTGCATTTTAATGTAAATCATGTATAAGAGAAAATATATCGCGCTTGGCAGGCAATATTAAGATTTAAATATAAATCTTAGAATATGGAAGTCATGTATGGTTCTCCATACCGATATTTATCAAAGGTAATTTTACTTCCATAATCCTTAAGGAATGGAAGTATGGTGATGGCAAAAAAAATCGTGTTAGAGATTATTGCAGATTCTGATTCTACTACACTCAAAACATGAAAAAAAGTCGTTTTCCGAAAAGTGTCTGTGTGTGTGTCTGTCTGTCTCTGTCTGTCTGTCTGTCTTTAGATTTTTTTTCCAATGGCAAACGATAACTGCCGCAAATTCAAACAGAATCAAATAATTTTTTGCATACAGCCCTGATTTGTAGAGTACTCACGACCTATTGTTTTTGGTGAAGATCGGTTGAGGGAAAGGGGTAGTTTACCGGCAACGGTTTTTTTTTATCAAAGGAAATTTTTTTTTTTTTTGGCAAACGATAACAGCCGCAAATTCAAACAGAATCAAATAATGTTTCGCATACAGCCTGAATTGTAGAGTTCTCAAGACCTATTGTTTTTGGTGAAGATCGGTTAAGGGAAAGGGGTAGTTTACCTGTAACGTTTTATGTTTTAACAAGGGTATTTCCTATGGCAAACGATAACAGCCGCAAATTCAAACAGAATCAAAAGATTATTTGCATAAAGCCCTAAATTGTAGAGTTATCAGGACCTATTGTTTTTGGTGAAGATCGGTTAAGGGAAAGGGGTAGTTTACCTACAACGTTTTTTTAACATGGGTATTTTATATGGCAAACGATAACAGCCGCAAGTTCAAACGGAATCAAATAATTTTCTGCATACAGCCCTGATTTGTAGATTACTCAAGACCTGTTGTTTTTGGTGAAGATCGGTTAAGGGGAAGGGGTAGTTTACCTGCAACGTTTTTTATCAAGCGTATTTTATATGGCAAACGATAACAGCCGCAAATTCAAACAGAATCAAATAATATTTTGCATACGTCCCTGAATTATAGAGGTCTCAAGGACTTTCGATTTTGGTGAAGATCGGTTAAGGGGAAGGGGTAGTTTACCAGCAACATTTTACGTTTCAACAAGAGTAAAGTACTTAAAAATTTTTTTTAACTTTTTGAAACAATGGTAATTGTTAAAAATAAAATAATTTTGTTGCCAGGCAATAAAATTATAATTTTTTCATTTATGTATTTTTTTCTCAGGTATGTACGGTTTATTCCTATAAAACACCTTCAAAAATCTAGGATCATCTTATATGTGAGATGTCTTATTAAAACAGTAATTATTGTCTGTTTTGGTTATCTGTTCTGTGATAATCTCATTATTGGCCACACTATATAAGCTATATGTTTCTATTCTGTCCATTGACATAATATTCTTCCTAATTCCATGAGTATATAGATGTTGCAACTTGGACACTCCACTTGTTTACTTCCATATTCCTTAAGGAATGGAAGTATGGTGATGGCAAAAAAAATCGTGTTCGAGATTATTGCAGATTCTGATTCTACTACACTCAAAACTTGAAAAAATGTCGTTTTCCGAAAAGTGTCTGTGTGTGTGTCTGTCTGTCTGTGTGTGTGTGTGTCTGTAGATTTTTTTTCTATGGCAAACGATAACTGCCGCAAATTCATACAGAATCAAATAATTTTTTGCATGCAGCCCTGATTTGCAGAGTGCTCGCTACCTATTGTTTTTGGTGAAGATCGGTTGAGGGAAAGGGGTAGTTTACCAGCAACGGTTTTTTTCTAGCAAGGGTAATTTTGTTTGTTTGGCAAACGATAACAGCCGCAAATTCAAACAGAATCAAATAATGTTTCGCATACAGCCCTGAATTGTAGAGTTCTCAAGACCTGTTGTTTTTGGTGAAGATCGGTTAAGGGAAAGGGGTAGTTTACCAGCAACGTTTTTTTAACAAGGGTATTTTCTATGGCAAACGATAACAGCCGCAAATTCAAACAGAAACAAATAATGTTTTGCATACGGCCCTGATTTGTAGAGTACTCAAGACCTATTGTTTTTGGTGAAGATCGGTTAAGGGGAAGGGTATGGCAAACGATAACAGCCGCAAATTCAAACAGAATCAAAAGATTATTTGCATACAGCCCTAAATTGTAGAGTTCTCAAGACCTATTGTTTTTGGTGAAGATCGGTTGAAGGAAAGGGGTAGTTTACCTGCAACGTTTTTTTAACAAGGCTATTTTTTATGGCAAAGGTTAACAGCCGCAAATTCAAACAGAATCAAATAATGTTTTGCATACAGCCCTGATTTGTAGAGTACTCAAGACGTATTGTTTTTGGTGAAGATCGGTTAAGGGGAAGGGGTAGTTTACCTGGAACGTTTTTTTATCAAGCGTATTTTCTATGGCAAACGATAACAGCCGCAAATTCAAACGGAATCAAATAATGTTTTGCATACAGTCCTGATTTGCAGAGTACTCGCGACCTATTGTTTTTGGTAAAGATCGGTTGAGGGAAAGGGGTAGTTTACCTGCAACGGTTTTTTTTAGCAAGGCTAATTTTGTTTGTTTGGCAAACGATAACAGCCGCAAAGTCAAACAGAATCAAATAATGTTTCGCATACAGCCCTGAATTGTTGAGTTCTCAAGATTTGCTGATTTTGGTGAAGATCGGTTAAGGGAAAGGGGTAGTTTAACTGTAACGTTTTATGTTTTAACAAGGGTATTTCCTATGGCAAACGATAACAGCCGCATATTCAAACAGAATCAAAAGATTATTTGCATACAGCCCTAAATTGAAATTGTAGAGTTCTCAAGATCTATTGTTTTTGGTGAAGATCGGTTGAGAGAAAGGGGTAGTTTACCGGCAACGTTTTTTTAACAAGGGTATTTTCTATGGCAAACGATAACAGCCGCAAATTCAAACAGAATCAAATAATGTTTTGCATACTGCCCTGATTTGTAGAGTACTCAAGACCTATTGTTTTTGGTGAAGATCGGTTAAGGGGAAGGGGTAGTTTACCTGCAACGTTTTTTTATAAAGCGTATTTTCTATGGCAAACGATAACTACCGCAAATCGAAACAGAATCAAATAATTTTTTGCATACTTCCCTGAATTGTAGAGTTCTCAAGGACTTTCGATTTTGGTGAAGATCGGTTAAGGGGAAAGGGTAGTTTACTGGCAACCTTTTACGTTTTAACAAGAGTAAAGTACTTGAAAATTTATTTAAACTTTTTCAAACAATGGTAATTGTTAAAAATAAAATAATTTTGTTGCCAAGCAATAAAATTAAAATTTTTTCATTTTAATGTACATCATGTATAAGAGAAAATATATCGCGCTTGGCAGGCGATATTAAGATTTAAATATAAATCTTAGAATATGGAAGTCATGTATGGTTCTCCATACCGATATTTTACTTCCATATTCCTTAAGGAATGGAAGTATGGTGATGGCAAAAAAAATCGTGTTCGAGATTATTGCAGATTCTGATTCTACTACACTTAAACATGAAAAAAAGTCGTTTTCCGAA
This sequence comes from Magicicada septendecula, assembly GCA_034769895.1. Classification (NCBI taxonomy): domain Eukaryota; kingdom Metazoa; phylum Arthropoda; class Insecta; order Hemiptera; family Cicadidae; genus Magicicada; species Magicicada septendecula. Next base: position 372,867,649 of record CM068374.1, on the reverse strand, counting down.
AAGTGTCTGTGTGTGTGTCTGTCTGTCTGTCTGTCTATCTGTGTGTGTGTGTGTGTGTGTGGATTTTTTTTTTTGGCAAACGATAACAGCCGCAAATTCAAACAGAATCAAATAATTTTTTGCATACAGTACTGATTTGTAGAGTACTCGCGACCTATTGTTTTTGGTGAAGATCGGTTGAGGGAAAGGGGTAGTTTACCTGCAACGGTTTTTTTTTATCAAGGGTAATTTTGTTTGTTTGGCAAACGATAACTGCCGCAAATTCAAACAGAATTAAATAATGTTTCGTATACAGCCCTGAATTGTAGAATTCTCAAGACCTATTGTTTTTGGTGAAGATCGGTTAAGGGGAAGGGGTAGTTTACCTGTAACGTTTTATGTCTTAACAAGGGTATTTCCTATGGCAAACGATAACAGCCGCAAATTCAAACAGAATCAAAAGATTATTTGCATACAGCCCTGATTTGTAGAGTACTCAAGACCTATTGTTTTTGGTGAAGATCGGTTAAGGGGAAGGGGTAGTTTACCTGCAACGTTTTTTTATCAAGCGTATTTTCTATGGCAAACGATAACTGCCGCAAATTCAAACAGAATCAAATAATTTTTTGCATACGTCCCTGAATTGTAGAGGTCTCAAGGACTTTCGATTTTGGTGAAGATCGGTTAAGGGGAAGGGGTAGTTTACAAGCAACCTTTTACGTTTTAACAAGAGTAAAGTACTTGAAAATTTATTTAAACTTTTTCAGACAATGGTAATTGTTAAAAAAAAAATAATTTTGTTGCCAGGCAATAAAATTAAAATTTTTGCATTTTAATGTAAATCATGTATAAGAGAAAATATATCGCGCTTGGCAGGCAATATTAAGATTTAAATATAAATCTTAGAATATGGAAGTCATGTATGGTTCTCCATACCGATATTTATCAAAGGTAATTTTACTTCCATAATCCTTAAGGAATGGAAGTATGGTGATGGCAAAAAAAATCGTGTTAGAGATTATTGCAGATTCTGATTCTACTACACTCAAAACATGAAAAAAAGTCGTTTTCCGAAAAGTGTCTGTGTGTGTGTCTGTCTGTCTCTGTCTGTCTGTCTGTCTTTAGATTTTTTTTCCAATGGCAAACGATAACTGCCGCAAATTCAAACAGAATCAAATAATTTTTTGCATACAGCCCTGATTTGTAGAGTACTCACGACCTATTGTTTTTGGTGAAGATCGGTTGAGGGAAAGGGGTAGTTTACCGGCAACGGTTTTTTTTTATCAAAGGAAATTTTTTTTTTTTTGGCAAACGATAACAGCCGCAAATTCAAACAGAATCAAATAATGTTTCGCATACAGCCTGAATTGTAGAGTTCTCAAGACCTATTGTTTTTGGTGAAGATCGGTTAAGGGAAAGGGGTAGTTTACCTGTAACGTTTTATGTTTTAACAAGGGTATTTCCTATGGCAAACGATAACAGCCGCAAATTCAAACAGAATCAAAAGATTATTTGCATAAAGCCCTAAATTGTAGAGTTATCAGGACCTATTGTTTTTGGTGAAGATCGGTTAAGGGAAAGGGGTAGTTTACCTACAACGTTTTTTTAACATGGGTATTTTATATGGCAAACGATAACAGCCGCAAGTTCAAACGGAATCAAATAATTTTCTGCATACAGCCCTGATTTGTAGATTACTCAAGACCTGTTGTTTTTGGTGAAGATCGGTTAAGGGGAAGGGGTAGTTTACCTGCAACGTTTTTTATCAAGCGTATTTTATATGGCAAACGATAACAGCCGCAAATTCAAACAGAATCAAATAATATTTTGCATACGTCCCTGAATTATAGAGGTCTCAAGGACTTTCGATTTTGGTGAAGATCGGTTAAGGGGAAGGGGTAGTTTACCAGCAACCTTTTACGTTTCAACAAGAGTAAAGTACTTAAAAATTTTTTTTAACTTTTTGAAACAATGGTAATTGTTAAAAATAAAATAATTTTGTTGCCAGGCAATAAAATTATAATTTTTTCATTTATGTATTTTTTTCTCAGGTATGTACGGTTTATTCCTATAAAACACCTTCAAAAATCTAGGATCATCTTATATGTGAGATGTCTTATTAAAACAGTAATTATTGTCTGTTTTGGTTATCTGTTCTGTGATAATCTCATTATTGGCCACACTATATAAGCTATATGTTTCTATTCTGTCCATTGACATAATATTCTTCCTAATTCCATGAGTATATAGATGTTGCAACTTGGACACTCCACTTGTTTACTTCCATATTCCTTAAGGAATGGAAGTATGGTGATGGCAAAAAAAATCGTGTTCGAGATTATTGCAGATTCTGATTCTACTACACTCAAAACTTGAAAAAATGTCGTTTTCCGAAAAGTGTCTGTGTGTGTGTCTGTCTGTCTGTGTGTGTGTGTGTCTGTAGATTTTTTTTCTATGGCAAACGATAACTGCCGCAAATTCATACAGAATCAAATAATTTTTTGCATGCAGCCCTGATTTGCAGAGTGCTCGCTACCTATTGTTTTTGGTGAAGATCGGTTGAGGGAAAGGGGTAGTTTACCAGCAACGGTTTTTTTCTAGCAAGGGTAATTTTGTTTGTTTGGCAAACGATAACAGCCGCAAATTCAAACAGAATCAAATAATGTTTCGCATACAGCCCTGAATTGTAGAGTTCTCAAGACCTGTTGTTTTTGGTGAAGATCGGTTAAGGGAAAGGGGTAGTTTACCAGCAACGTTTTTTTAACAAGGGTATTTTCTATGGCAAACGATAACAGCCGCAAATTCAAACAGAAACAAATAATGTTTTGCATACGGCCCTGATTTGTAGAGTACTCAAGACCTATTGTTTTTGGTGAAGATCGGTTAAGGGGAAGGGTATGGCAAACGATAACAGCCGCAAATTCAAACAGAATCAAAAGATTATTTGCATACAGCCCTAAATTGTAGAGTTCTCAAGACCTATTGTTTTTGGTGAAGATCGGTTGAAGGAAAGGGGTAGTTTACCTGCAACGTTTTTTTAACAAGGCTATTTTTTATGGCAAAGGTTAACAGCCGCAAATTCAAACAGAATCAAATAATGTTTTGCATACAGCCCTGATTTGTAGAGTACTCAAGACGTATTGTTTTTGGTGAAGATCGGTTAAGGGGAAGGGGTAGTTTACCTGCAACGTTTTTTATCAAGCGTATTTTATATGGCAAACGATAACAGCCGCAAATTCAAACAGAATCAAATAATATTTTGCATACGTCCCTGAATTATAGAGGTCTCAAGGACTTTCGATTTTGGTGAAGATCGGTTAAGGGGAAGGGGTAGTTTACCAGCAACCTTTTACGTTTCAACAAGAGTAAAGTACTTAAAAATTTTTTTTAACTTTTTGAAACAATGGTAATTGTTAAAAATAAAATAATTTTGTTGCCAGGCAATAAAATTATAATTTTTTCATTTATGTATTTTTTTCTCAGGTATGTACGGTTTATTCCTATAAAACACCTTCAAAAATCTAGGATCATCTTATATGTGAGATGTCTTATTAAAACAGTAATTATTGTCTGTTTTGGTTATCTGTTCTGTGATAATCTCATTATTGGCCACACTATATAAGCTATATGTTTCTATTCTGTCCATTGACATAATATTCTTCCTAATTCCATGAGTATATAGATGTTGCAACTTGGACACTCCACTTGTTTACTTCCATATTCCTTAAGGAATGGAAGTATGGTGATGGCAAAAAAAATCGTGTTCGAGATTATTGCAGATTCTGATTCTACTACACTCAAAACTTGAAAAAATGTCGTTTTCCGAAAAGTGTCTGTGTGTGTGTCTGTCTGTCTGTGTGTGTGTGTGTCTGTAGATTTTTTTTCTATGGCAAACGATAACTGCCGCAAATTCATACAGAATCAAATAATTTTTTGCATGCAGCCCTGATTTGCAGAGTGCTCGCTACCTATTGTTTTTGGTGAAGATCGGTTGAGGGAAAGGGGTAGTTTACCAGCAACGGTTTTTTTCTAGCAAGGGTAATTTTGTTTGTTTGGCAAACGATAACAGCCGCAAATTCAAACAGAATCAAATAATGTTTCGCATACAGCCCTGAATTGTAGAGTTCTCAAGACCTGTTGTTTTTGGTGAAGATCGGTTAAGGGAAAGGGGTAGTTTACCAGCAACGTTTTTTTAACAAGGGTATTTTCTATGGCAAACGATAACAGCCGCAAATTCAAACAGAAACAAATAATGTTTTGCATACGGCCCTGATTTGTAGAGTACTCAAGACCTATTGTTTTTGGTGAAGATCGGTTAAGGGGAAGGGTATGGCAAACGATAACAGCCGCAAATTCAAACAGAATCAAAAGATTATTTGCATACAGCCCTAAATTGTAGAGTTCTCAAGACCTATTGTTTTTGGTGAAGATCGGTTGAAGGAAAGGGGTAGTTTACCTGCAACGTTTTTTTAACAAGGCTATTTTTTATGGCAAAGGTTAACAGCCGCAAATTCAAACAGAATCAAATAATGTTTTGCATACAGCCCTGATTTGTAGAGTACTCAAGACGTATTGTTTTTGGTGAAGATCGGTTAAGGGGAAGGGGTAGTTTACCTGGAACGTTTTTTTATCAAGCGTATTTTCTATGGCAAACGATAACAGCCGCAAATTCAAACGGAATCAAATAATGTTTTGCATACAGTCCTGATTTGCAGAGTACTCGCGACCTATTGTTTTTGGTAAAGATCGGTTGAGGGAAAGGGGTAGTTTACCTGCAACGGTTTTTTTTAGCAAGGCTAATTTTGTTTGTTTGGCAAACGATAACAGCCGCAAAGTCAAACAGAATCAAATAATGTTTCGCATACAGCCCTGAATTGTTGAGTTCTCAAGATTTGCTGATTTTGGTGAAGATCGGTTAAGGGAAAGGGGTAGTTTAACTGTAACGTTTTATGTTTTAACAAGGGTATTTCCTATGGCAAACGATAACAGCCGCATATTCAAACAGAATCAAAAGATTATTTGCATACAGCCCTAAATTGAAATTGTAGAGTTCTCAAGATCTATTGTTTTTGGTGAAGATCGGTTGAGAGAAAGGGGTAGTTTACCGGCAACGTTTTTTTAACAAGGGTATTTTCTATGGCAAACGATAACAGCCGCAAATTCAAACAGAATCAAATAATGTTTTGCATACTGCCCTGATTTGTAGAGTACTCAAGACCTATTGTTTTTGGTGAAGATCGGTTAAGGGGAAGGGGTAGTTTACCTGCAACGTTTTTTTATAAAGCGTATTTTCTATGGCAAACGATAACTACCGCAAATCGAAACAGAATCAAATAATTTTTTGCATACTTCCCTGAATTGTAGAGTTCTCAAGGACTTTCGATTTTGGTGAAGATCGGTTAAGGGGAAAGGGTAGTTTACTGGCAACCTTTTACGTTTTAACAAGAGTAAAGTACTTGAAAATTTATTTAAACTTTTTCAAACAATGGTAATTGTTAAAAATAAAATAATTTTGTTGCCAAGCAATAAAATTAAAATTTTTTCATTTTAATGTACATCATGTATAAGAGAAAATATATCGCGCTTGGCAGGCGATATTAAGATTTAAATATAAATCTTAGAATATGGAAGTCATGTATGGTTCTCCATACCGATATTTTACTTCCATATTCCTTAAGGAATGGAAGTATGGTGATGGCAAAAAAAATCGTGTTCGAGATTATTGCAGATTCTGATTCTACTACACTTAAACATGAAAAAAAGTCGTTTTCCGAAAAGTGTCTGTGTGTGTGTCTGTCTGTCTGTCTGTCTATCTGTGTGTGTGTGTGTGTGTGTGTGGATTTTTTTTTTTGGCAAACGATAACAGCCGCAAATTCAAACAGAATCAAATAATTTTTTGCATACAGTACTGATTTGTAGAGTACTCGCGACCTATTGTTTTTGGTGAAGATCGGTTGAGGGAAAGGGGTAGTTTACCTGCAACGGTTTTTTTTTATCAAGGGTAATTTTGTTTGTTTGGCAAACGATAACTGCCGCAAATTCAAACAGAATTAAATAATGTTTCGTATACAGCCCTGAATTGTAGAATTCTCAAGACCTATTGTTTTTGGTGAAGATCGGTTAAGGGGAAGGGGTAGTTTACCTGTAACGTTTTATGTCTTAACAAGGGTATTTCCTATGGCAAACGATAACAGCCGCAAATTCAAACAGAATCAAAAGATTATTTGCATACAGCCCTGATTTGTAGAGTACTCAAGACCTATTGTTTTTGGTGAAGATCGGTTAAGGGGAAGGGGTAGTTTACCTGCAACGTTTTTTTATCAAGCGTATTTTCTATGGCAAACGATAACTGCCGCAAATTCAAACAGAATCAAATAATTTTTTGCATACGTCCCTGAATTGTAGAGGTCTCAAGGACTTTCGATTTTGGTGAAGATCGGTTAAGGGGAAGGGGTAGTTTACAAGCAACCTTTTACGTTTTAACAAGAGTAAAGTACTTGAAAATTTATTTAAACTTTTTCAAACAATGGTAATTGTTAAAAAAAATAATTTTGTTGCCAGGCAATAAAATTAAAATTTTTTCATTTTAATGTAAATCATGTATAAGAGAAAATATATTGCGCTTGGCAGGCAATATTAAGATTTAAATATAAATCTTAGAATATGGAAGTCATGTATGGTTCTCCATACCGATATTTATCAAAGGTAATTTTACTTCCATATTCCTTAATGAAATGGAAGTACATGTTGATGGCAAAAAAAATCGTGTTCGAGATTATTGCAGATTCTGATTGTACTACACTCAAAACATGAAAAAAAGTTGTTTTCCGAAAAGTGTCTGTGTGTGTGTCTGTCTGTCTCTGTCTGTCTGTCTGTCTGTAGATTTTTTTCCTATGGCAAACGATAACTGCCGCAAATTCAAACAGAATCAAATAATTTTTTGCATACAGCCCTGATTTGTAGAGTACTCACGACCTATTGTTTTTGGTGAAGATCGGTTGAGGGAAAGGGGTAGTTTACCGGCAACGGTTTTTTTTTATCAAGGGAAATTTTTTTTTTTTGGCAAACGATAACAGTTGCAAATTCAAACAGAATCAAATAATGTTTCGCATACAGCCTGAATTGTAGAGTTCTCAAGACCTATTGTTTTTGGTGAAGATCGGTTAAGGGAAAGGGGTAGTTTACCTGTAACGTTTTATGTTTTAACAAGGGTATTTCCTATGGCAAACGATAACAGCCGCAAATTCAAACAGAATCAAAAGATTATTTGCATACAGCCCTAAATTGTAGAGTTATCAAGACCTATTGTTTTTGGTGAAGATCGGTTAAGGGAAAGGGGTAGTTTACCTACAACGTTTTTTTAACATGGGTATTTTATATGGCAAACGATAACAGCCGCAAGTTCAAACAGAATCAAATAATTTTCTGTATACTGCCCTGATTTGTAGATTACTCAAGGCCTGTTGTTTTTGGTGAAGATCGGTTGAGGGGAAGGGGTAGTTTACCAGCAACGTTTTTTATCAAGCGTATTTTATATGGCAAACGATAACAGCCGCAAATTCAAACAGAATCAAATAATATTTTGCATACGTCCCTGAATTATAGAGGTCTCAAGGACTTTCGATTTTGGTGAAGATCGGTTAAGGGGAAGGGGTAGTTTACCTGCAACCTTTTACGTTTCAACAAGAGTAAAGTACTTAAAAAATTTTTTTAACTTTTTGAAACAATGGTAATTGTTAAAAATAAAATAATTTTGTTGCCAGGCAATAAAATTATAATTTTTTCATTTATGTATTTTTTTCTCAGTTATGTACGGTTTATTCCTATAAAACACCTTCAAAAATCTAGGATCATCTTATATGTGAGATGTCTTATTAAAACAGTAATTATTGTCTGTTTTGGTTATCTGTTCTGTGATAATCTCATTATGTGGCCACACTATATAAGCTATATGTTTCTATTCTGTCCATTGACATAATATTCTTCCTAATTCCATGAGTATATAGATGTTGCAACTTGGACACTCCACTTGTTTACTTCCATATTCCGTAAGGAATGGAAGTATGGTGATGGCAAAAAAAATCGTGTTCGAGATTATTGCAGATTCTAATTCCACTACACTCAAAACATGAAAAAATGTCGTTTTCCGAAAAGTGTCTGTGTGTGTGTCTGTCTGTCTGTGTGTGTGTGTGTGTGTGTGTGTCTGTAGATTTTTTTTTTTGGCAAACGATAACTGCCGCAAATTCAAACAGAATCAAATAATTTTTTGCATGCAGCCCTGATTTGCAGAGTGCTCGCGACCTATTGTTTTTGGTGAAGATCGGTTGAGGGAAAGGGGTAGTTTACCTGCAACGGTTTTTTTCTAGCAAGGGTAATTTTGTTTGTTTGGCAAACGATAACAGCCGCAAATTCAAACAGAATCAAATAATGTTTCGCATACAGCCCTGAATTGTAGAGTTCTCAAGATCTGTTGATTTTGGTGAAGATCGGTTAAGGGAAAGGGGTAGTTTACCTGTAACGTTTTATGTTTTAACAAGGGTATTTCCTATGGCAAACGATAACAGCCGCAAATTCAAACAGAATCAAAAGATTATTTGCATACAGCCCTAAATTGTGGAGTTCTCAAGACCTGTTGTTTTTGGTGAAGATCGGTTAAGGGAAAGGGGTAGTTTACCAGCAACGTTTTTTTAACAAGGGTATTTTATATGGCAAACGATAACAGCCGCAAATTCAAACAGAAACAAATAATGTTTTGCATACGGCCCTGATTTGTAGAGTACTCAAGACCTATTGTTTTTGGTGAAGATCGGTTAAGGGGAAGGGTATGGCAAACGATAACAGCCGCAAATTCAAACAGAATCAAAAGATTATTTGCATACAGCCCTAAATTGTAGAGTTCTCAAGACCTATTGTTTTTGGTGAAGATCGGTTGATGGAAAGGGGTAGTTTACCTGCAACGTTTTTTTAACAAGGCTATTACTTCCATATTCCTTAAGGAATGGAAGTATGGTGATGGCAAAAAAAATCGTGTTCGAGATTATTGCAGATTCTGATTCTACTACACTCAAAACATGAAAAAAAGTCGTTTTCCGAAAAGTGTCTGTGTGTGTCTCTGTGTGTCTGTGTGTCTGTCTGTCTGTAGATTTTTTTTCTAAGGCAAACGATAACTGCCGCAAATTCAAACAGAATCAAATAATTTTTTGCATACAGTCCTGATTTGCAGAGTACTCGCGACCTATTGTTTTTGGTGAAGATCGGTTGAGGGAAAGGGGTAGTTTACCTGCAACGGTTTTTTTTTAGCAAGGGTAATTTTGTTTGTTTGGCAAACGATAACAGCCGCAAATTCAAACAGAATCAAAAGATTATTTGCATACAGCCCTAAATTGTGGAGTTCTCAAGACCTGTTGTTTTTGGTGAACATCGGTTAAGGGAAAGGGGTAGTTTACCTGCAACGTTTTTAAACAAGGGTATTTTCTATGGCAAACGATAACAGCCGCAAATTCAAACAGAAACAAATAATGTTTTGCATACGGCCGTGGTTTGTAGAGTACTCAAGACCTATTGTTTTTGGTGAAGATCGGTTAAGGGAAAGGGGTAGTTTACCTGTAACGTTTTATGTTTTAACAAGGGTTTTTCCTATGGCAAACGATAACTGCCGCAAATTCAAACAGAATCAAATAATTTTTTGCATACAGCCCTGATTTGTAGAGTACTCACGACCTATTGTTTTTGGTGAAGATCGGTTGAGGGAAAGGGGTAGTTTACCGGCAACGGTTTTTTTTTATCAAGGGAAATTTTTTTTTTTGGCAAACGATAACAGTTGCAAATTCAAACAGAATCAAATAATGTTTCGCATACAGCCTGAATTGTAGAGTTCTCAAGACCTATTGTTTTTGGTGAAGATCGGTTAAGGGAAAGGGGTAGTTTACCTGTAACGTTTTATGTTTTAACAAGGGTATTTCCTATGGCAAACGATAACAGCCGCAAATTCAAACAGAATCAAAAGATTATTTGCATACAGCCCTAAATTGTAGAGTTATCAAGACCTATTGTTTTTGGTGAAGATCGGTTAAGGGAAAGGGGTAGTTTACCTACAACGTTTTTTTAACATGGGTATTTTATATGGCAAACGATAACAGCCGCAAGTTCAAACAGAATCAAATAATTTTCTGTATACTGCCCTGATTTGTAGATTACTCAAGGCCTGTTGTTTTTGGTGAAGATCGGTTGAGGGGAAGGGGTAGTTTACCAGCAACGTTTTTTATCAAGCGTATTTTATATGGCAAACGATAACAGCCGCAAATTCAAACAGAATCAAATAATATTTTGCATACGTCCCTGAATTATAGAGGTCTCAAGGACTTTCGATTTTGGTGAAGATCGGTTAAGGGGAAGGGGTAGTTTACCTGCAACCTTTTACGTTTCAACAAGAGTAAAGTACTTAAAAAATTTTTTTAACTTTTTGAAACAATGGTAATTGTTAAAAATAAAATAATTTTGTTGCCAGGCAATAAAATTATAATTTTTTCATTTATGTTTTTTTTTCTCAGTTATGTACGGTTTATTCCTATAAAACACCTTCAAAAATCTAGGATCATCTTATATGTGAGATGTCTTATTAAAACAGTAATTATTGTCTGTTTTGGTTATCTGTTCTGTGATAATCTCATTATGTGGCCACACTATATAAGCTATATGTTTCTATTCTGTCCATTGACATAATATTCTTCCTAATTCCATGAGTATATAGATGTTGCAACTTGGACACTCCACTTGTTTACTTCCATATTCCGTAAGGAATGGAAGTATGGTGATGGCAAAAAAAATCGTGTTCGAGATTATTGCAGATTCTAATTCCACTACACTCAAAACATGAAAAAATGTCGTTTTCCGAAAAGTGTCTGTGTGTGTGTCTGTCTGTGTGTGTGTGTGTGTGTGTGTGTGTCTGTAGATTTTTTTTTTTTGGCAAACGATAACTGCCGCAAATTCATACAGAATCAAATAATTTTTTGCATGCAGCCCTGATTTGCAGAGTGCTCGCGACCTATTGTTTTTGGTGAAGATCGGTTGAGGGAAAGGGGTAGTTTACCTGCAACGGTTTTTTTCTAGCAAGGGTAATTTTGTTTGTTTGGCAAACGATAACAGCCGCAAATTCAAACAGAATCAAATAATGTTTCGCATACAGCCCTGAATTGTAGAGTTCTCAAGATCTGTTGATTTTGGTGAAGATCGGTTAAGGGAAAGGGGTAGTTTACCTGTAACGTTTTATGTTTTAACAAGGGTATTTCCTATGGCAAACGATAACAGCCGCAAATTCAAACAGAATCAAAAGATTATTTGCATACAGCCCTAAATTGTGGAGTTCTCAAGACCTGTTGTTTTTGGTGAAGATCGGTTAAGGGAAAGGGGTAGTTTACCAGCAACGTTTTTTTAACAAGGGTATTTTATATGGCAAACGATAACAGCCGCAAATTCAAACAGAAACAAATAATGTTTTGCATACGGCCCTGATTTGTAGAGTACTCAAGACCTATTGTTTTTGGTGAAGATCGGTTAAGGGGAAGGGTATGGCAAACGATAACAGCCGCAAATTCAAACAGAATCAAAAGATTATTTGCATACAGCCCTAAATTGTAGAGTTCTCAAGACCTATTGTTTTTGGTGAAGATCGGTTGATGGAAAGGGGTAGTTTACCTGCAACGTTTTTTTAACAAGGCTATTACTTCCATATTCCTTAAGGAATGGAAGTATGGTGATGGCAAAAAAAATCGTGTTCGAGATTATTGCAGATTCTGATTCTACTACACTCAAAACATGAAAAAAAGTCGTTTTCCGAAAAGTGTCTGTGTGTGTCTCTGTGTGTCTGTGTGTCTGTCTGTCTGTAGATTTTTTTTCTAAGGCAAACGATAACTGCCGCAAATTCAAACAGAATCAAATAATTTTTTGCATACAGTCCTGATTTGCAGAGTACTCGCGACCTATTGTTTTTGGTGAAGATCGGTTGAGGGAAAGGGGTAGTTTACCTGCAACGGTTTTTTTTTAGCAAGGGTAATTTTGTTTGTTTGGCAAACGATAACAGCCGCAAATTCAAACAGAATCAAAAGATTATTTGCATACAGCCCTAAATTGTGGAGTTCTCAAGACCTGTTGTTTTTGGTGAACATCGGTTAAGGGAAAGGGGTAGTTTACCTGCAACGTTTTTAAACAAGGGTATTTTCTATGGCAAACGATAACAGCCGCAAATTCAAACAGAAACAAATAATGTTTTGCATACGGCCGTGGTTTGTAGAGTACTCAAGACCTATTGTTTTTGGTGAAGATCGGTTAAGGGAAAGGGGTAGTTTACCTGTAACGTTTTATGTTTTAACAAGGGTTTTTCCTATGGCAAACGATAACTGCCGCAAATTCAAACAGAATCAAATAATTTTTTGCATACAGCCCTGATTTGTAGAGTACTCACGACCTATTGTTTTTGGTGAAGATCGGTTGAGGGAAAGGGGTAGTTTACCGGCAACGGTTTTTTTTTATCAAGGGAAATTTTTTTTTTTGGCAAACGATAACAGTTGCAAATTCAAACAGAATCAAATAATGTTTCGCATACAGCCTGAATTGTAGAGTTCTCAAGACCTATTGTTTTTGGTGAAGATCGGTTAAGGGAAAGGGGTAGTTTACCTGTAACGTTTTATGTTTTAACAAGGGTATTTCCTATGGCAAACGATAACAGCCGCAAATTCAAACAGAATCAAAAGATTATTTGCATACAGCCCTAAATTGTAGAGTTATCAAGACCTATTGTTTTTGGTGAAGATCGGTTAAGGGAAAGGGGTAGTTTACCTACAACGTTTTTTTAACATGGGTATTTTATATGGCAAACGATAACAGCCGCAAGTTCAAACAGAATCAAATAATTTTCTGTATACTGCCCTGATTTGTAGATTACTCAAGGCCTGTTGTTTTTGGTGAAGATCGGTTGAGGGGAAGGGGTAGTTTACCAGCAACGTTTTTTATCAAGCGTATTTTATATGGCAAACGATAACAGCCGCAAATTCAAACAGAATCAAATAATATTTTGCATACGTCCCTGAATTATAGAGGTCTCAAGGACTTTCGATTTTGGTGAAGATCGGTTAAGGGGAAGGGGTAGTTTACCTGCAACCTTTTACGTTTCAACAAGAGTAAAGTACTTAAAAAATTTTTTTAACTTTTTGAAACAATGGTAATTGTTAAAAATAAAATAATTTTGTTGCCAGGCAATAAAATTATAATTTTTTCATTTATGTTTTTTTTTCTCAGTTATGTACGGTTTATTCCTATAAAACACCTTCAAAAATCTAGGATCATCTTATATGTGAGATGTCTTATTAAAACAGTAATTATTGTCTGTTTTGGTTATCTGTTCTGTGATAATCTCATTATGTGGCCACACTATATAAGCTATATGTTTCTATTCTGTCCATTGACATAATATTCTTCCTAATTCCATGAGTATATAGATGTTGCAACTTGGACACTCCACTTGTTTACTTCCATATTCCGTAAGGAATGGAAGTATGGTGATGGCAAAAAAAATCGTGTTCGAGATTATTGCAGATTCTAATTCCACTACACTCAAAACATGAAAAAATGTCGTTTTCCGAAAAGTGTCTGTGTGTGTGTCTGTCTGTCTGTGTGTGTGTGTGTGTGTGTGTGTCTGTAGATTTTTTTTTTTGGCAAACGATAACTGCCGCAAATTCAAACAGAATCAAATAATTTTTTGCATGCAGCCCTGATTTGCAGAGTGCTCGCGACCTATTGTTTTTGGTGAAGATCGGTTGAGGGAAAGGGGTAGTTTACCTGCAACGGTTTTTTTCTAGCAAGGGTAATTTTGTTTGTTTGGCAAACGATAACAGCCGCAAATTCAAACAGAATCAAATAATGTTTCGCATACAGCCCTGAATTGTAGAGTTCTCAAGATCTGTTGATTTTGGTGAAGATCGGTTAAGGGAAAGGGGTAGTTTACCTGTAACGTTTTATGTTTTAACAAGGGTATTTCCTATGGCAAACGATAACAGCCGCAAATTCAAACAGAATCAAAAGATTATTTGCATACAGCCCTAAATTGTGGAGTTCTCAAGACCTGTTGTTTTTGGTGAAGATCGGTTAAGGGAAAGGGGTAGTTTACCAGCAACGTTTTTTTAACAAGGGTATTTTATATGGCAAACGATAACAGCCGCAAATTCAAACAGAAACAAATAATGTTTTGCATACGGCCCTGATTTGTAGAGTACTCAAGACCTATTGTTTTTGGTGAAGATCGGTTAAGGGGAAGGGTATGGCAAACGATAACAGCCGCAAATTCAAACAGAATCAAAAGATTATTTGCATACAGCCCTAAATTGTAGAGTTCTCAAGACCTATTGTTTTTGGTGAAGATCGGTTGATGGAAAGGGGTAGTTTACCTGCAACGTTTTTTTAACAAGGCTATTACTTCCATATTCCTTAAGGAATGGAAGTATGGTGATGGCAAAAAAAATCGTGTTCGAGATTATTGCAGATTCTGATTCTACTACACTCAAAACATGAAAAAAAGTCGTTTTCCGAAAAGTGTCTGTGTGTGTCTCTGTGTGTCTGTGTGTCTGTCTGTCTGTAGATTTTTTTTCTAAGGCAAACGATAACTGCCGCAAATTCAAACAGAATCAAATAATTTTTTGCATACAGTCCTGATTTGCAGAGTACTCGCGACCTATTGTTTTTGGTGAAGATCGGTTGAGGGAAAGGGGTAGTTTACCTGCAACGGTTTTTTTTTAGCAAGGGTAATTTTGTTTGTTTGGCAAACGATAACAGCCGCAAATTCAAACAGAATCAAAAGATTATTTGCATACAGCCCTAAATTGTGGAGTTCTCAAGACCTGTTGTTTTTGGTGAACATCGGTTAAGGGAAAGGGGTAGTTTACCTGCAACGTTTTTAAACAAGGGTATTTTCTATGGCAAACGATAACAGCCGCAAATTCAAACAGAAACAAATAATGTTTTGCATACGGCCGTGGTTTGTAGAGTACTCAAGACCTATTGTTTTTGGTGAAGATCGGTTAAGGGAAAGGGGTAGTTTACCTGTAACGTTTTATGTTTTAACAAGGGTTTTTCCTATGGCAAACGATAACTGCCGCAAATTCAAACAGAATCAAATAATTTTTTGCATACAGCCCTGATTTGTAGAGTACTCACGACCTATTGTTTTTGGTGAAGATCGGTTGAGGGAAAGGGGTAGTTTACCGGCAACGGTTTTTTTTTATCAAGGGAAATTTTTTTTTTTGGCAAACGATAACAGTTGCAAATTCAAACAGAATCAAATAATGTTTCGCATACAGCCTGAATTGTAGAGTTCTCAAGACCTATTGTTTTTGGTGAAGATCGGTTAAGGGAAAGGGGTAGTTTACCTGTAACGTTTTATGTTTTAACAAGGGTATTTCCTATGGCAAACGATAACAGCCGCAAATTCAAACAGAATCAAAAGATTATTTGCATACAGCCCTAAATTGTAGAGTTATCAAGACCTATTGTTTTTGGTGAAGATCGGTTAAGGGAAAGGGGTAGTTTACCTACAACGTTTTTTTAACATGGGTATTTTATATGGCAAACGATAACAGCCGCAAGTTCAAACAGAATCAAATAATTTTCTGTATACTGCCCTGATTTGTAGATTACTCAAGGCCTGTTGTTTTTGGTGAAGATCGGTTGAGGGGAAGGGGTAGTTTACCAGCAACGTTTTTTATCAAGCGTATTTTATATGGCAAACGATAACAGCCGCAAATTCAAACAGAATCAAATAATATTTTGCATACGTCCCTGAATTATAGAGGTCTCAAGGACTTTCGATTTTGGTGAAGATCGGTTAAGGGGAAGGGGTAGTTTACCTGCAACCTTTTACGTTTCAACAAGAGTAAAGTACTTAAAAAATTTTTTTAACTTTTTGAAACAATGGTAATTGTTAAAAATAAAATAATTTTGTTGCCAGGCAATAAAATTATAATTTTTTCATTTATGTTTTTTTTTCTCAGTTATGTACGGTTTATTCCTATAAAACACCTTCAAAAATCTAGGATCATCTTATATGTGAGATGTCTTATTAAAACAGTAATTATTGTCTGTTTTGGTTATCTGTTCTGTGATAATCTCATTATGTGGCCACACTATATAAGCTATATGTTTCTATTCTGTCCATTGACATAATATTCTTCCTAATTCCATGAGTATATAGATGTTGCAACTTGGACACTCCACTTGTTTACTTCCATATTCCGTAAGGAATGGAAGTATGGTGATGGCAAAAAAAATCGTGTTCGAGATTATTGCAGATTCTAATTCCACTACACTCAAAACATGAAAAAATGTCGTTTTCCGAAAAGTGTCTGTGTGTGTGTCTGTCTGTGTGTGTGTGTGTGTGTGTGTGTGTCTGTAGATTTTTTTTTTTTGGCAAACGATAACTGCCGCAAATTCATACAGAATCAAATAATTTTTTGCATGCAGCCCTGATTTGCAGAGTGCTCGCGACCTATTGTTTTTGGTGAAGATCGGTTGAGGGAAAGGGGTAGTTTACCTGCAACGGTTTTTTTCTAGCAAGGGTAATTTTGTTTGTTTGGCAAACGATAACAGCCGCAAATTCAAACAGAATCAAATAATGTTTCGCATACAGCCCTGAATTGTAGAGTTCTCAAGATCTGTTGATTTTGGTGAAGATCGGTTAAGGGAAAGGGGTAGTTTACCTGTAACGTTTTATGTTTTAACAAGGGTATTTCCTATGGCAAACGATAACAGCCGCAAATTCAAACAGAATCAAAAGATTATTTGCATACAGCCCTAAATTGTGGAGTTCTCAAGACCTGTTGTTTTTGGTGAAGATCGGTTAAGGGAAAGGGGTAGTTTACCAGCAACGTTTTTTTAACAAGGGTATTTTATATGGCAAACGATAACAGCCGCAAATTCAAACAGAAACAAATAATGTTTTGCATACGGCCCTGATTTGTAGAGTACTCAAGACCTATTGTTTTTGGTGAAGATCGGTTAAGGGGAAGGGTATGGCAAACGATAACAGCCGCAAATTCAAACAGAATCAAAAGATTATTTGCATACAGCCCTAAATTGTAGAGTTCTCAAGACCTATTGTTTTTGGTGAAGATCGGTTGATGGAAAGGGGTAGTTTACCTGCAACGTTTTTTTAACAAGGCTATTACTTCCATATTCCTTAAGGAATGGAAGTATGGTGATGGCAAAAAAAATCGTGTTCGAGATTATTGCAGATTCTGATTCTACTACACTCAAAACATGAAAAAAAGTCGTTTTCCGAAAAGTGTCTGTGTGTGTCTCTGTGTGTCTGTGTGTCTGTCTGTCTGTAGATTTTTTTTCTAAGGCAAACGATAACTGCCGCAAATTCAAACAGAATCAAATAATTTTTTGCATACAGTCCTGATTTGCAGAGTACTCGCGACCTATTGTTTTTGGTGAAGATCGGTTGAGGGAAAGGGGTAGTTTACCTGCAACGGTTTTTTTTTAGCAAGGGTAATTTTGTTTGTTTGGCAAACGATAACAGCCGCAAATTCAAACAGAATCAAAAGATTATTTGCATACAGCCCTAAATTGTGGAGTTCTCAAGACCTGTTGTTTTTGGTGAACATCGGTTAAGGGAAAGGGGTAGTTTACCTGCAACGTTTTTAAACAAGGGTATTTTCTATGGCAAACGATAACAGCCGCAAATTCAAACAGAAACAAATAATGTTTTGCATACGGCCGTGGTTTGTAGAGTACTCAAGACCTATTGTTTTTGGTGAAGATCGGTTAAGGGAAAGGGGTAGTTTACCTGTAACGTTTTATGTTTTAACAAGGGTTTTTCCTATGGCAAACGATAACTGCCGCAAATTCAAACAGAATCAAATAATTTTTTGCATACAGCCCTGATTTGTAGAGTACTCACGACCTATTGTTTTTGGTGAAGATCGGTTGAGGGAAAGGGGTAGTTTACCGGCAACGGTTTTTTTTTATCAAGGGAAATTTTTTTTTTTGGCAAACGATAACAGTTGCAAATTCAAACAGAATCAAATAATGTTTCGCATACAGCCTGAATTGTAGAGTTCTCAAGACCTATTGTTTTTGGTGAAGATCGGTTAAGGGAAAGGGGTAGTTTACCTGTAACGTTTTATGTTTTAACAAGGGTATTTCCTATGGCAAACGATAACAGCCGCAAATTCAAACAGAATCAAAAGATTATTTGCATACAGCCCTAAATTGTAGAGTTCTCAAGACCTATTGTTTTTGGTGAAGATCGGTTAAGGGAAAGGGGTAGTTTACCTACAACGTTTTTTTAACATGGGTATTTTATATGGCAAACGATAACAGCCGCAAGTTCAAACAGAATCAAATAATTTTCTGTATACTGCCCTGATTTGTAGATTACTCAAGGCCTGTTGTTTTTGGTGAAGATCGGTTGAGGGGAAGGGGTAGTTTACCAGCAACGTTTTTTATCAAGCGTATTTTATATGGCAAACGATAACAGCCGCAAATTCAAACAGAATCAAATAATATTTTGCATACGTCCCTGAATTATAGAGGTCTCAAGGACTTTCGATTTTGGTGAAGATCGGTTAAGGGGAAGGGGTAGTTTACCTGCAACCTTTTACGTTTCAACAAGAGTAAAGTACTTAAAAAATTTTTTTAACTTTTTGAAACAATGGTAATTGTTAAAAATAAAATAATTTTGTTGCCAGGCAATAAAATTATAATTTTTTCATTTATGTTTTTTTTTCTCAGTTATGTACGGTTTATTCCTATAAAACACCTTCAAAAATCTAGGATCATCTTATATGTGAGATGTCTTATTAAAACAGTAATTATTGTCTGTTTTGGTTATCTGTTCTGTGATAATCTCATTATGTGGCCACACTATATAAGCTATATGTTTCTATTCTGTCCATTGACATAATATTCTTCCTAATTCCATGAGTATATAGATGTTGCAACTTGGACACTCCACTTGTTTACTTCCATATTCCGTAAGGAATGGAAGTATGGTGATGGCAAAAAAAATCGTGTTCGAGATTATTGCAGATTCTAATTCCACTACACTCAAAACATGAAAAAATGTCGTTTTCCGAAAAGTGTCTGTGTGTGTGTCTGTGTGTGTGTGTGTGTGTGTGTGTGTGTGTGTGTCTGTAGATTTTTTTTTTTTGGCAAACGATAACTGCCGCAAATTCATACAGAATCAAATAATTTTTTGCATGCAGCCCTGATTTGCAGAGTGCTCGCGACCTATTGTTTTTGGTGAAGATCGGTTGAGGGAAAGGGGTAGTTTACCTGCAACGGTTTTTTTCTAGCAAGGGTAATTTTGTTTGTTTGGCAAACGATAACAGCCGCAAATTCAAACAGAATCAAATAATGTTTCGCATACAGCCCTGAATTGTAGAGTTCTCAAGATCTGTTGATTTTGGTGAAGATCGGTTAAGGGAAAGGGGTAGTTTACCTGTAACGTTTTATGTTTTAACAAGGGTATTTCCTATGGCAAACGATAACAGCCGCAAATTCAAACAGAATCAAAAGATTATTTGCATACAGCCCTAAATTGTGGAGTTCTCAAGACCTGTTGTTTTTGGTGAAGATCGGTTAAGGGAAAGGGGTAGTTTACCAGCAACGTTTTTTTAACAAGGGTATTTTATATGGCAAACGATAACAGCCGCAAATTCAAACAGAAACAAATAATGTTTTGCATACGGCCCTGATTTGTAGAGTACTCAAGACCTATTGTTTTTGGTGAAGATCGGTTAAGGGGAAGGGTATGGCAAACGATAACAGCCGCAAATTCAAACAGAATCAAAAGATTATTTGCATACAGCCCTAAATTGTAGAGTTCTCAAGACCTATTGTTTTTGGTGAAGATCGGTTGATGGAAAGGGGTAGTTTACCTGCAACGTTTTTTTAACAAGGCTATTACTTCCATATTCCTTAAGGAATGGAAGTATGGTGATGGCAAAAAAAATCGTGTTCGAGATTATTGCAGATTCTGATTCTACTACACTCAAAACATGAAAAAAAGTCGTTTTCCGAAAAGTGTCTGTGTGTGTCTCTGTGTGTCTGTGTGTCTGTCTGTCTGTAGATTTTTTTTCTAAGGCAAACGATAACTGCCGCAAATTCAAACAGAATCAAATAATTTTTTGCATACAGTCCTGATTTGCAGAGTACTCGCGACCTATTGTTTTTGGTGAAGATCGGTTGAGGGAAAGGGGTAGTTTACCTGCAACGGTTTTTTTTTAGCAAGGGTAATTTTGTTTGTTTGGCAAACGATAACAGCCGCAAATTCAAACAGAATCAAAAGATTATTTGCATACAGCCCTAAATTGTGGAGTTCTCAAGACCTGTTGTTTTTGGTGAACATCGGTTAAGGGAAAGGGGTAGTTTACCTGCAACGTTTTTAAACAAGGGTATTTTCTATGGCAAACGATAACAGCCGCAAATTCAAACAGAAACAAATAATGTTTTGCATACGGCCGTGGTTTGTAGAGTACTCAAGACCTATTGTTTTTGGTGAAGATCGGTTAAGGGGAAGGGTATGGCAAACGATAACAGCCGCAAATTCAAACAGAATCAAAAGATTATTTGCATACAGCCCTAAATTGTAGAGTTCTCAAGATCTGCTGATTTTGGTGAAGATCGGTTAAGGGAAAGGGGTAGTTTACCAGTAACGTTTTATGTTATAACAAGGGTATTTCCTATGGCAAACGATAACAGCCGCAAATTCAAACAGAATCAAAAGATTATTTGCATACAGCACTAAATTGTAGAGTTCTCAAGACCTATTGTTTTTGGTGAAGTTCGGTTGAGGGAAAGGGGTAGTTTACCAGCAACGTTTTTTTAACAAGGGTATTTTCTATGGCAAACGATAACAGCCGCAAATTCAAACAGAATCAAATAATGTTTTGCATACAGCTATGGTTTGTAGAGTACTCAAGAGCTTTTGTTTTTGGTGAAGATCGGTTAAGGTAAAGGGGTAGTTTACCTGTAACGTTTTATGTTTTAACAAGGGTATTTCCTATGGCAAACGATAACAGCCGCAAATTCAAACAGAATCAAAAGATTATTTGCATACAGCCCTAAATTGTAGAGTTCTCAAGACCTATTGTTTTTGGTGAAGATCGGTTGAGGGAAAGGGGTAGTTTACCTGCAACGTTTTTTTTACAAGGGTATTTTTTATGGCAAACGATAACAGCCGCAAATTCAAACAGAATCAAATAATGTTTCGCATGCTGCTCTTAATTGTAGAGTTCTCAGGACCTATTGTTTATGGTGAAGATCGGTTAAGGAAAAGGGGTAGTTTACCTACAACGTTTTTTTAACAAGGGTATTTTCTATGGCAAACGATAACAGCCGCAAATTCAAACAGAATAAAATAATTTTCTGCATACAGCCCTGATTTGTAGAGTACGCAAGACCTATTGTTTTTGGTGAAGATCGGTTAAGGGGAAGGGGTAGTTTACCTGAAAACGTTTTTTATCAAGCGTATTTTCTATGGCAAACGATAACTGCCGCAAATTCAAACAGAATCAAATAATTTTTTGCATATGTCCCTGAATTGTAGAGGTCTCAAGGACTTTCGATTTTGGTGAAGATCGGTTAAGGGGAAGGGGTAGTTTACCTGCAACCTTTTACGTTTTAACAAGAGTAAAGTACTTGAAAATTTATTTAAACTTTTTGAAACAATGGTAATTGTTAAAAATAAAATAATTTTGTTGCCAGGCAATAAAATTAAAATTTTTTCATTTTAATGTAATATAATATTTTTCATTTAATACGGCAATAAAAAGGCAGGTAAGACACAAACACACACACACACAATTCACGTTATTTCTGGCCTCACTCATGTTTATTTTCTTACGTTTGCACGCTTTTTAAATGGAAAGTGCCGAAACCCACACCAACATAACGCGTGCAAGCCGAAAAAGTGGACATCAATTTGCTTACTGGCGAAGCTAGTAGTTAATAAATGGGTAGGCAAAAATCTTATCTTAAATTTTTTTTAAGGAATCACTAAAAGGACGGTGGGTCAAATCGGACGCTGAGGTAGAGTTTGCTGTAACCGAATGATTCCACAAACAGTCGTAAGAATTTTACTAGCAGGGAATCTACAGGTTAGTGCAACAGTGGAACTCATGTCTTAATGTTATTGGAGACTTCTTTTAAAATCGTTGAATAAAAAATGCTTTACAGCTCTATACGTGTGTCTATTGAACAATCCTTGTATTAGTCATACACAATAATACAACTGATTGAACTTCAAATTTTTAAACTTGATTAGTTTCTATATATATGTTTAATGTTACAAATAATTCAAATAACAATCTTGATCATCTGTTAGTTCAGCGGAATAACAGTGACACTTTTAATAACCGCATAAAATAAACACTTAGAAACAACACAGGCGCTTTAACTTAACTGTTTGGACCACAGAAGTGAGGCATGCCTCAACGCTCTATGTGTACAGCGTGGGACAATCCCCCCTCCCTACACTTCCCTATCACACCACTACATTGCTTACATACGATGTATACAAAAAACGCTGAGGCAAGTTCAGGTTGCCTCATTCGCTTTAAACGAACTATGCCGAATCTGACCTGTCACCATCTAGCGGTCGCTCAATAAAGCACGTTTCGGTTTAATAAATTTGACAGTCGCAGTAACAATGTATAATCTTTAAGTTATGTAGTTCATACGTATTTATAATTTTTATTCTACAGAATTTTTTAGGGTAGGCATTGCCTCAATTGCCTCCATGTAACTTCGCCACTGATATATATGTGTACAACGTTATCGGCAACAAAGAAGTAGTTTTTGTTAAAATTCCTTCCCGGGATATTTGGCCGTAGTCCAATGTTTTCTACAAAACCAGACATTTCTGCAATGCCATCGACTTCCATCATCAGTGAAAATCGAGTGCGATAACGTGAGGTGGTATTCGTTAGTGACCACAGTACTGTGGTTAAGGCTGAAGCAGTAAGTAGAAAGAAGTAGTTTCTATGGTAATATTTCATTTCGAAAATGATTTTAAATATAAATCTTAGAATATGGAAGTCATGTATGGTTCTCCATACCGATATTTTTTTATGGCAAACGATAACAGCCGCAAATTCAAACAGAATCAAATAATGTTTTGCATACTGTCCTGATTTGTAGAGTACTCAAGACCTATTGTTTTTGGTGAAGATCGGTTAAGGGGAAGGGGTAGTTTACCTGGATCGTTTTTTTATCAAGCGTATTTTCTATGGCAAACGATAACAGCCGCAAATTCAAACAGAATCAAATAATGTTTTGCATACAGACCTGATTTTCAGAGTACTCGCGATCTATTGTTTTTGGTAAAGATCGGTTGAGGGAAAGGGGTAGTTTACCGGCAACGGTTTTTTTTAGAAAGGGTAATTTTGTTTGTTTGGCAAACGATAACAGCCGCAAAGTCAAACAGAATCAAATATTGTTTCGCATACAGCCCTGAATTGTTGAGTTCTCAAGATCTGTTGATTTTGGTGAAGATCGGTTAAGGGAAAGGGGTAGTTTACCTGTAACGTTTTATGTTTTAACAAGGGTATTTCCTATGGCAAACGATAACAGCCGCAAATTCAAACAGAATCAAAAGATTATTTGCATACAGCCCTAAATTGTAGAGTTCTCAAGATCTATTGTTTTTGGTGAAGATCGGTTGAGAGAAAGGGGTAGTTTACCGGCAACGTTTTTTTAACAAGGGTATTTTCTATGGCAAACGATAACAGCCGCAAATTCAAACAGAATCAAATAATGTTTTGCATACAGCCCTGATTTGTAGAGTACTCAAGACCTATTGTTTTTGGTGAAGATCGGTTAAGGGGAAGGGGTAGTTTACCAGCAACGTTTTTTTATCAAGCGTGTTTT
The DNA here is from genome assembly GCA_034769895.1 of Magicicada septendecula. Lineage (NCBI taxonomy): Eukaryota > Metazoa > Arthropoda > Insecta > Hemiptera > Cicadidae > Magicicada > Magicicada septendecula. Next base: position 372,843,751 of record CM068374.1, on the reverse strand, counting down.
CTATGGCAAACGATAACTGCCGCAAATTCAAACAGAATCAAATAATTTTGTGCATACTTCCCTGAATTGTAGAGGTCTCAAGGACTTTCGATTTTGGTGAAGATCGGTTAAGGGGAATGGGTAGTTTACCAGCAACCTTTTACGTTTTAACAAGAGTAAAGTACTTGAAAATTTATTTAAACTTTTTCAAACAATGGTAATTGTTAAAAATAAAATAATTTTGTTGCCAAGCAATAAAATTAAAATTTTTTAATTTTAATGTACATCATGTATAAGAGAAAATATATCGCGCTTGGCAGGCGATATTAAGATTTAAATATAAATCTTGGAATATGGAAGTCAAGTATGGTTCTCCATACCGATATTTTACTTCCATATTCCTTAAGGAATGGAAGTATGGTGATGGCAAAATAACGTTGTACACATATATATCAGTGGCGAAGTTACATGGAGGCAATTGAGGCAATGCCTACCCTAACAAATTCTGTAGAATAAAAATTATAAATACGTATGAACTACATAACGTAAAGATTATACATTGTTACTGTGACTGTCAAATTTATTAAACCGAAACGTGCTTTATTGAGCGACCGCTAGATGGTGACAGGTGAGATTCGGCATAGTTCGTTTAAAGCGAATGAGGCAACCTGAACTTGCCTCAGCGTTTTTTGTATACATCGTATGTAAGCAATGTAGTGGTGTGATAGGGAAGTGAAGGGATGGGGGATTGTCCCGCGCTGTACACATAGAGCGTTGAGGCATGCCTCACTTCTGTGGTCCAAACAGTTAAGTTAAAGCGCCTGTGTTGTTTCTAAGTGTTTATTTTATGCGGTTATTAAAAGTGTCACTGTTATTCCGCTGAACTAACAGATGATCAAGATTGTTATTTGAATTATTTGTAACTATAAACATATATATAGAAACTAACCAAGTTTAAAAATTTGAAGTTTAATCAGTTGCATTATCGTGTATGACTAATACAAGGATTGTTCAATAGACACACGTATAGAGCTGTAAAGCAATTTTTATTCAACGATTTTAAAAGAAGTCTCCAATAACATTAAGACATGAGTTCCACTGTTGCGCTAACCTGTAGATTCCCTGCTAGTAAAATTCTTACGGCTGTTTGTGGAACCATTCGGTTACAGCAAACTCTACCTCAGCGTCCGATTTGACCCACCGTCCTTTTAGTGATTCCTTAAAAAAAATTTAAGATAAGATTTTTGCCTACCCATTCATTAACTACTAGCTTCGCCAGTAAACAAATTGATGTCCACTTTTTCGGCTTGCACGCGTTATGTTGGTGTGGGTTTCGGCACTTTCCATTTAAAAAGCGTGCAAACGAAAGAAAATAAACATGAGTGAGGCCAGAAATAACGTGAATTGTGTGTTTGTGTCTTACCTGCCTTTTTATTGCCGTATTAAATGAAAAATATTATATTACATTAAAATTAAAAAATTTTAATTTTATTGCCTGGCAACAAAATTATTTAATTTTTTACAATTACCATTGTTTCAAAAAGATTAAATAAATTTGCAAGTACTTTACTCTTGTTAAAACGTAAAAGGTTGCTAGTAAACTACCCCTTCCCCTTAACCGATCTTCACCACAATCGAACGTCCTTGAGACCTCTACAATTCAGGGACGTATGCAAAAAATTATTTGATTCTGTTCGAATTTGCGGCTGTTATCGTTTGCCATAGAAAATACGCTTGATAAAGAAACGGTGCTGGTAAACTACCCCTTCCCCTTAACCGATCTTCACCAAAAACAATAGGTCTTGAGTACTCTACAAACCAGGGCTGTATGCAAAACATTATTTGATTCTGTTTGAATTTGCGGCTGTTATCGTTTGCCATAGAAAATACCATTGTTAAAAAAAACGTTGCAAGTAAACTACCCCTTTCCCTCAACCGATCTTCACCAAAAACAATAGGTCATGAGAACTCTACAATTTAGGGCTGTATACGAAACATTATTTAAGTCTGTTTGAATTTGCGTCTGTTATCATTTGCCAAAAAAAAAAAAATTCCCTTGATAAAAAAAAACTGTGCAGGTAAACTACCCCTTCCCCTCAACCGATCTTCACCAAAAACAATAGGTCTTGAGTACTCTACAAATCAGGGCTGTATGCAGAAAATTATTTGATTCTGTTTGAATTTGCGGCTGTTATCGTTTGCCATAGGAAATACCCTTGTTAAAACATAAAACGTTACAAGTAAACTACCCCTTTCCCCTAACCAATTTCACCAAAAACAAAAGGTCTTGAGAACTCTACAATTCAGGGCTGTATACGAAACATTATTTAAGTCTGTTTGAATTTGCGGCTGTTATCGTTTGCCAAAAAAAAAAATTTCCCTTGATAAAAAAAACCGTGCAGGTAAGCTACCCCTTCCCCTCAACCGATCTTTACCAAAGACAATAAGTCGCGAGTACTCTACAAATCAGGGCTGTATGCAAAAAATTATTTGATTCTGTTTGAATTTGCGGCAGTTATCGTTTGCCATAGAAAATACGCTTGATAAAAAACGTTGCTGGTAAACTACCCCTTCCCCTCAACTGATCTTCACCAAAAAGAACAGGTCTTGAGTACTCTACAAATCAGGGCTGTATGCAGAAAATTATTTGATTCTGTTTGAATTTGCGGCTGTTATCGTTTGCCATAGAAAATACCCTTGTTAAAAAAACGTTGTAGGTAAACTACCCCTTTCCCTTAACCGATCTTCACCAAAAACAATACGTCTTGAGAACTCTACAATTTAGGGCTGTATGCAAATAATCTTTTGATTCTGTTTGAATTTGCGGCTGTTATCGTTTGCCATAGGAAATACCCTTGTTAAAACATAAAACGTTACCAGTAAACTACCCCTTTCCCTTAACCGATCTTCACCAAAAACAAAAGGTCTTGAGAACTCTACATTTCAGGGCTGTATACGAAACATTATTTGATTCTGTTTGAATTTGCGGCTGTTATCGTTTGCCAACAAAAAAAAATTTCCCTTGATAAAAAAAAACCGTTGCAGGTAAAATACCCCTTTCCCTCAAACGATCTTCACCAAAAACAATAGGTCGCGAGTCCTCTACAAATCAGGGCTGTATGCAAAAAATTATTTGATTCTGTTTGAATTTGCGGCAGTTATCGTTTGCCAAAAAAAAAAATCTATAGACACACAGACAGACACACAGACACACAGACACACACACACACACACACACACACACACACACACTTTTCGGAAAACGACTTTTTTTCATGTTTTGAGTTTAGTAGAATCAGAATCTGCAATAATCTCGAACACGATTTTTTTTGCCATCACCATACTTCCATTCCTTAAGGAAATATGGAAGTAAAAAATCGTGTTCGAGATTATTGCAGATTCTGATTCTACTACACTCAAAACATGAAAAAAAGTCGTTTTCCGAAAAGTGTCTGTGTGTGTGTCTGTCTGTCTGTCTGTCTGTCTGTGTGTGTGTGTGTGTGTGTGTGTGTGTGTGTGTGTGTGTGTGTGTGTGTGTGTGTGTGTGTGTGTGTGTGTGTGTGTGTGTGTGTGTGTGTGTGTGTGTGTGTGTGTGTGTGTGTGTGTGTGTGTGTGTGTGTGTGTGTGTGTGTGTGTGTGGATTTTTTTTTTTTGGCAAACGATAACAGCCGCAAATTCAAACAGAATCAAATAATTTTTTGCATACAGCCCTGATTTGTAGAGTACTCGCGACCTTTTGTTTTTGGTGAAGATCGGTTGATGGAAAGGGGTAGTTTACCTGCAACGGTTTTTTTTTATCAAGGGTAATTTTGTTTGTTTGGCAAACGATAACAGCCGCAAATTCAAACAGAATCAAATAATGTTTCGCATACAGCTCTGAATTGTAGAGTTCTCACGATCTGTTGATTTTGGTAAAGATCGGTTGAGGGAAAGGGGTAGTTTACCTGTACCGTTTTATGTTTTAACAATGGTATTTACTATGGCAAACGATAACAGCCGCAAATTCAAACATAATCAAATAATGTTTTGCATACTGCCCTATATTGTAGAGTTCTCAATACCTTTTGTTTTTGGTGAAGATCGGTTAAGGGAAAGGGGTAGTTTACCGGCAACGTTTTATGTTTTTAAGGGTATTTTCTATGGCAAACGATAAGAGCCGCAAATTCAAACAGAATCAAATACGTTTTTGCATACAGCCCTGATTTCTTGAGTACTAAAGACCTATAATTTTGGTGAAGATCGTTTTAGGGAAAGGGGTAGTTTACCTGTACCGTTTTATGTTTTAACAATGGTATTTACTATGGCAAACGATAACAGCCGCAAATTCAAACATAATCAAATAATGTTTTGCATACTGCCCTAAATTGTAGAGTTCTCAAGACCTGTCGTTTTTGGTGAAGATCGGTTAAGGGAAAGGGGTAGTTTACCTGCAACGTTTTTTTAACAAGGGTATTTTCTATGGCAAACGATAACAGCCGCAAATTCAAACAGAAACAAATAATGTTTTGCATACGGCCCTGATTTGTAGAGTACTCAAGACCTATTGTTTTTGGTGAAGTTCGGTTAAGGGGAAGGGTATGGCAAACGATAACAGCCGCAAATTCAAACAGAATCAAAAGATTATTTGCATACAGCCCTAAATTGTAGAGTTCTCAAGATCTATTGTTTTTGGTGAAGATCGGTTGAGAGAAAGGGGTAGTATACCGGCAACGTTTTTTTAACAAGGGTATTTTCTATGGCAAACGATAAAAGCCGCAAATTCAAACAGAATCAAATAATGTTTTGCATACAGCCCTGACTTGTAGTGTACTCAAGACCTATTGTTTTTGGTGAAGATCGGTTAAGGGGAAGGGGTAGTTTACCTGCAACATTTTTTTATCAAGCGAATTTTTTATGGCAAACGATAACTGCCGCAAATTAAAACAGAATCAAATAATTTTTTGCATACTTCCCTGAATTGTAGAGGTCTCAAGGACTTTCCATTTTGGTGAAGATCGGTTAAGGGGAAAGGGTAGTTTACCGGCAACCTTTTACGTTTTAACAAGAGTAAAGTACTTGAAAATTTATTTAAACTTTTTCAAACAATGGTAATTGTTAAAAATAAAATAATTTTGTTGCCAAGCAATAAAATTAAAATTTTTTCATTTTAATGTACATCATGTATAAGAGAAAATATATCGCGCTTGGCAGGCGATATTAAGATTTAAATATAAATCTTAGAATATGGAAGTCATGTATGGTTCTCCATACCGATATTTTACTTCCATATTCCTTAAGGAATGGAAGTATGGTGATGGCAAAAAAAATCGTGTTCGAGATTATTGCAGATTCTGATTGTACTACACTCAAAACATGAAAAAAAAGTCGTTTTCCGAAAAGTGTCTGTGTGTGTGTGTGTGTGTGTGTGTGTGTGTGTGTGTGTGTGTGTGTGTGTGTGTGTGTGTGTGTGTGTGTGTGTGTGTGTGTGTGTGTGTGTGTGTGTGTGTGTGTGTGTGGATTTTTTTTCTATGGCAAACGATAACAGCCGCAAATTCAAACAGAATCAAATAATTTTTTGCATACAGCCCTGATTTGTAGAGTACTCGCGACCTATTGTTTTTGGTGAAGATCGGTTGAGGGAAAGGGGTAGTTTACCTGCAACGGTTGTTTTTATCAAGGGTAATTTTGTTTGTTTGGCAAACGATAACAGCCGCAAATTCAAACAGAATCAAATAATGTTTCGCATACAGCTCTGAATTGTAGAGTTCTCACGATCTGTTGATTTTGGTAGAGATCGGTTAAGGGAAAGGGGTAGTTTACCTGTACCGTTTTATGTTTTAACAATGGTATTTACTATGGCAAACGATAACAGCCGCAAATTCAAACATAATCAAATAATGTTTTGCATACTGCCCTAAATTGTAGAGTTCTCAATACCTTTTGTTTTTGGTGAAGATCGGTTAAGGGAAAGGGGTAGTTTACCAGCAACGTTTTATGTTTTTAAGGGTATTTTCTATGGCAAACGATAAGAGCCGCAAATTCAAATTGAATCAAATACGTTTTTGCATACTGCCCTGATTTCTTGAGTACTAAAGACCTACTGTTTTTGGTGAAGATCGTTTTAGGGAAAGGGGTATTTTACCAGCCACGTTTTTTGTTTTATCAAGGGTATTTTTTATGGCAAACGATAACAGCCGCAAATTCACACAAAATCATATAATATTTTGCATAGAAACCTAAATTGTAGAGTTCTCAAGACCTGTCGTTTTTGGTGAAGATCGGTTAAGGGAAAGGGGTAGTTTACCTGCAACGGTTTTTTATCAAGGGTAATTTTTTTTTTGGCAAACGATAACAGCCGCAAATTCAAACAGAATTAAATAATGTTTCGTATACAGCCCTGAATTGTAGAGTTCTCAAGACCTATTGTTTTTGGTGAAGATCGGTTAAGGGAAAGGGGTAGTTTACCTGTAACGTTTTATGTCTTAACAAGGGTATTTCCTATGGCAAACGATAAGAGCCGCAAATTCAAACAGAATCAAAAGATTATTTGCATACAGGCCTGGTTTGTAGAGGTCTCAAGGACTTTTGATTTTGGTGAAGATCGGTTAAGGGGAAGGGGTAGTTTACAAGCAACCTTTTACGTTTTAACAAGAGTAAAGTACTTGAAAATTTATTTAAACTTTTTCAAACAATGGTACTTGTTAAAAAAAAATTATTTTGTTGCCAGGCAATAAAATTAAAATTTTTTCATTTTAATGTAAATCATGTATAAGAGAAAATATATCGCGCTTGGCAGGCAATATTAAGATTTAAATATAAATCTTAGAATATGGAAGTCATGTATGGTTCTCCATACCGATATTTATCAAAGGTAATTTTACTTCCATATTCCTTAAGGAAATGGAAGTACATGGTGATGGCAAAAAAATCGTGTTCGAGATTATTGCAGATTCTGATTGTACTACACTCAAAACATGAAAAAAAGTTGTTTTCCGAAAAGTGTCTGTGTGTGTGTCTGTCTGTCTTGTGTCTGTGTGTCTATCTGTGTGTAGATTTTTTACTTCCATATTCCTTAAGGAATGGAAGTATGGTGATGGCAAAAAAAATCGTGTTCGAGATTATTGCAGATTCTGATTCTACTACACTCAAAACATGAAAAAAAGTCGTTTTCCGAAAAGTGTCTGTGTGTCTGTCTGTCTGTCTGTCTGTCTGTAGATTTTTTTTCTATGGCAAACGATAACTGCCGCAAATTCAAACAGAATCAAATAATTTTTTGCATGCTGCCCTGACTTGCAGAGTACTCGCGACCTATTGTTTTTGGTGAAGATCGGTTGAGGGAAAGGGGTAGTTTACCTGCAACGGTTTTTTTTTAGCAAGGGTAATTTTTTTTGTTTGGCAAACGATAACAGCCGCAAATTCAAACAGAATCAAATAATGTTTCGCATACGGCCCTGAATTGTAGAGTTCTCAAGATCTTTTGATTTTGGTGAAGATCGGTTAAGGGAAAGGGGTAGTTTACCTGTAACGTTTTATGTTTTAACAAGGGTATTTCCTATGGCAAACGATAACAGCCGCAAATTCAAACAGAATCAAAAGATTATTTGCATACAGCCCTAAATTGTAGAGTTCTCAAGACCTATTGTTTTTGGTGAAGTTCGGTTGAGGGAAAGGGGTAGTTTACCTCCAACGTTTTTTTAACAAGGGTATTTTCTATGGCAAACGATAACAGCCGCAAATTCAAACAGAATCAAATAATGTTTTGCATACAGCCCTGATTTGTTGAGTACTCAGGACCTATTGTTTTTGGTGAAGATCGGTTAAGGGAAAGGGGTGGTTTACCTGTAACGTTTTATGTTTTAACAAGGGTATTTCCTATGGCAAACGATAACAGCCGCAAATTCAAACAGAATCAAATATTGTTTTGCATACAGCCCTGATTTGTAGAGTACTCAAGACCTATTGTTTTTGGTGAAGATCGGTTACGGGGAAGGGGTAGCTTACCTGCAACGTTTTTTTATCAAGCGTATTTTCTATGGGAAACGATAACAGCCGCAAATTCAAACAGAATCAAATAATTTTTTGCATACGTCCCTGAATTGTAGAGGTCTCAATGACTTTCCAATTTTGGTGAAGATCGGTTAAGGGGAAGGGGTAGTTTACCTGCAACCTTTTACGTTTTAACAAGAGTAAAGTACTTTTACCTGCAACCTTTTACGTTTTAACAACAGTAAAGTACTTGAAAATTCATTTAAACTTTTTGAAACAATGGTAATTGTTGAAAATAAAATAATTTTGTTGCCAGGCAATAAAATTATAATTTTTTCATTGTAATGTAAATTATGTATGAGTTAATATCTTTATATATATAATTCTTCTGTACGTGTGTATGTCACTGAACTCCTCCATGTATAAAATAATATATTGTTCGTGGCAGGTAAGCATATCTCAGTTATGTAATGTTTACGTTTCCATTTTATTATTATGCCTACAGCAAAAAAAAACAGGTAAGACACACACACACACACACGCACACACACACACACACACACACAATTCACATTATTTCTGGCCTCACTCATGTTTATTTTCTTACATTTGCACGCTTTTTAAATGGAAAGTGCCGAAACCCACACCAACATAACGCGTGCATGCCGAAAAAATGGACATCAATTTGCTTCCTGTGGATCGCTGGGCAATGTAACTGCACGTGTTTACAGAGGAACGATTCATAGACAGACTTTTCGTCTTTAGGGAATGAACCCTCTGCAAGATGCTGAGGGTCCATGAGTGACTTCGGAGCGCTCCTTCTTTTTCGCGTGTTTGTTCTGTGAAACATACACTGTAGATTCGCAGCTTTACTCTAAGCAACGCTCAATAGGAAATGTTGAAAATTTTTGTCCACACTAAACCTGCTCTGATGTTTTAATTACGGACATCATAATATTAAAACTTTGGAAACTTGAGCACTACTTAATGGAGATCAATCATTAACTTATACAAGCCATTAATTTTATGCATATATTTTATATATATATGTGTACAACGTTATCGGCAACAAAGAAGTAGTTTTTGTTAAAATTCCTTCCCGGGATATTTGGCCGTAGTCCAATGTTTTCTACAAAACCAGACGTTTCGGCAATGCCGTCGACTTTCATCATCAGTGAAAATCGAGTGCGATAACGAAAGGTGGTATACGTTAGTGACCACAGTACTGTGGTTAAGGCTGAAGCAGTAAGTAGAAAGAAGTAGTTTCTATGGTAATATTTCATTTCGAAAATGATTTTAAATAAAAATCTTAGAATATGGAAGTCATGTATGGTTCTCCATACCGATATTTTAAGGTGGTGAAAGAATAAAAACCAATTTAAATAAACATTTTGTAACAAATTATAATAAACATATTCACCTGCGGCGCCCCTTAGCGGCACCAATCATGAGAACAAAGGCACCGCGATCCACCAATTGAAAACCACCGATTACAGTATCAATAGAAATATATGGAAAATTATTCATTCAAACATACAGTTATGACGATGATATATAATTATCGTAAATTATTACGTCTGTCTGATGAATTGTCCCTAAAGATTCCTACAAAGAGCCTAGAAACAAGAAGAGTTATTCCAAAAAATGTTAATAATGGAATACATACCATTGAACAAAATTAAAACCAATATATTTAGAACCAGTAACAAGTTATAAGATACAATCCAAAGAGAACCGAATTGTAAACTAGTTATAAGTATAATATGTGAAAAATTATTTAAAAAGACTACCATTAGTGTAGACAAAAATAAGTGACACTCTATAATAAAGTATAGTGTAAGAAATGGAAATCTATTAAAAAGACTACCATCAGTGTAGGGAAATATTATATAAAAAAATAAAAGACAGTCTAATGACTGAGGTCAATTTTAATAATAAAAGTGTTTTAAAAAATTAAGTAGTATAAGAAAATAATAGGTATAAGATGTTTTTATTTCATAGTGTTACCAAAATAATTATAGTGAACACTAGAGAGAGTTAATAACTGAAGGTGTCATTAGTTATAAGATATTTTCATTTCATTATATTACCAAAATAGTTATAATGAACACAAGAGACAGTTGATAACTGAAAGTGTTATTAGGCATAAGATGTTTTTGTTATGTTTAAATGATATAAAAAAAAAGTTTAGTAGATATAAGATATTCCATTGTATTTTAAAATCATGTTATTTAATTTTCAAGTTTGTAAGGCAGAGAGGCAAGTAGGAAATAGAAATGTAATAATTTTATTCAAAACTGTAAACCATGTGAAGGATACAAGGCAGATTAGCTAAGACACCACTTTAGAAAACACAGACTAGTAATGTAAACACAAAACTATCTATCAGAGAATCAAACTACATAATAGGGGATAGAATTCAATACATACAACACAGAAATTGAAAATATAATTAATACAGATACAATTAATAACGAATGGAATGACAAAGGAAAGAAAATTAACTTCCTTTGGATACAAATAATACTAGGCCTATAATGGTAATCAAATCAGACTAAACAGTAAATTAATCAATATTGAAGTGTTTTAACAACAAAATTATTAACAACAAAGATAATCACGGAGTTATTAAGATTATTCCATGGGAATATTATCAGAAAAAACACTTAAAAACCATTTAAACACTAAATTTGTACAAAATATGAGGCCTACAATAATTATAAAAAATTTTAATTTTTGGGCTTAAATGAACTTAAAACAAACCCAGCTATATATCCAAATATGTAAAATTAATTAATCAATATCACTGAGTAGTTAGATTTATGTAAAATTAAGAAATATTTGAAATACAGTAAAAAATAAGAAAACTTATTATGTATATTTAGATGATGAACCAAATCTGAGACTTATATTTTTATAATTGAACAATAGAAAGAGGAAAAAGACATATCACAAATTACCCTAAAACGACGACGTTCAGAGTTTAGTCTATTGTTAATCGTGAAGACGACTAGTTGAAAATGTACTAACAGAATACCGAAAAAGAATAATTTTTGTGTAAAACCGAGTGTGGTTATGCAGAGTGTAACAGAGGTTAACTAAAAATGAAAATAACATTAACTATTAATATTTAACACCTCACTAATTCCGAACAACAGTAATTACACCATTTAACACAAGCACCAGAAATCAACGGCCATTTTGAGACGATTTTGGACCATATTCGCAGAACACAAGTACACATAGTTGAACACCGGACACTTCACAAGAAACCCATCACGAAACGACATCGCAGGAGAAGAGAGGACACTCTACACCATATTCCTGGACCAACACCACTTCGCAGAGAAGGGAATATTCATTTATTTCTGCAGGAGAAGCTCAAACCGTCCCAGCAGTTCATAGCGACTAAAAGCGAGGTTACGGCAGCCATACTTGATTTCCGAACCAGCACGAGACACAGCCAGCTTGAAGGGAGTGACGTCATTTCGACAAATGGTTCGATATTAATTTTCATAATTGACAATTTAAATAATAATATTGTTTTATTTCAGCCATAATAATTTAGTTTAAGAATACCTGTAAGAATGTATCTTGTTCCTTGCCCTCTGACCATTTCGACTCGCTAAAAGAACCATAATTACTTAACCTTGTAAAAAATATATTTTGTTAATCTTGTTCGCTACCGACTGGAGCAAATATCAGCCAATGCGTTGGCCATGCGCAGTCTGAATGGCGCATAATTTTAAATGTCAATAAATGAACATCATTATTCAGTTACAAGAGTTGTATTTATTTGTATGATGAATGTTAACTATTTTTTTCTTCTAAACAAAAATAATTTACAGTGCTAGAATAAATATCTGAGAAAAGTACACACACAATTAATTAATTATTTATTAATTAATTAAATTAACCAATTAAACAAAAACTAAATAGTAGTAAAAATTTCATAACTTACAAAATTTTATTTTATTATCAATCAATCACACTTAATTATAAAACATTATTTATATTTAATTTATTCTTTGTAATTGGTGAATCCAAAGTGGAGCTGTATCATCGGCGAGTTCAACACCGAGATTCAGACAACATAATTCTTGCTATATTTAAGGAGACTAATCTTGTGGGATCACATCAACATAATATCAGTATTCTATTTATTTATTTTATATTTGTAATAAATTATATTACAAATTGGCATCCAACTAAAGGGCTTTAAATAGGAGGTAATAGAGTTATAAAATAAGGACGATTGTCTAATTTCCTATTTTTAGCTCGGCAGCGGTCAATAGGTCGGAAGAAGGAGCGAGATGCACAGGAGAGCTACATCAAGGAAAAGGGCTATGGAAGCCAAGCAGGAGGTAGACATGGAGGATAAAGAGGTGACACCAGTGGAAGATGTGGAGTCGATGTTACCGCCAGCAGAACCAAACAAGCCTGCACCACAGGAGGAACAGCCGGAGAAATCCACTACAAAGGAAGATACAAAATTGGATAGAATGATGGAGATGTTACTCAGAGAATTTAAAACGACGAAGGAAGAATTAAAGGAAGAGTTGAGTAATAAAATCGGAGATACCAATAAGAAAATCGAAGAAAACAGTAAGAAGATGGAGGAGAAAATGGAAGAAAATAATAAGGAAATGAAAAGTGATAACCAACGATTGAAGGAGGAATTAAGAGAAAACAGTAAGAAGATGGAGGAGGAAATGAAGAATGATAATCAACGATTGAAGGAAGAATTGGGTAATAAAATTGGAGATACCAGTAAGAAGATGGAAGAAAATATTCAGAAAATTGAGGAGAAAATGGAGGAAATAAAGACTGACAATAAACAGTCGAAGGAGGAATTAACCCAGATAAGCCAAAAACTGGAAGAAACCAACAAGAGGATGGAAGAAACAAGTCAAAAAATGGAAAGTAATAATCAGCAATTGAGAGAAGAATTGAAGGAGACGAACCAAGAGAACATGAACCGGTTAGACGGAAGAATGTAAATATTGAAGGAAGAATTGAGCCAGAAAATAGCTGAAAACAATGAAACAATCAGCAAGAAGGTAGAAGAGGAAATAACGGTAATCGAACAAAGGGTTACAAGAGCTGACGAAAGATGGAGTCAAACCGAACGAGAAGTACAGAGTATCAAGTCAGAAATAAACACTAAGGTAAACAACATTGAAGAAACGACTAGGAAAACATTGGAGGAAAGACTAAAGGAAACACGTGAAGACTGGGAGTGAGTGCAGGACCGATTCACAGAAAAATGTGACGGCATTGAAGCTACTGTGACCAGTATCAACAGTCAGGTGCGACAGAACCAAACAGATATAGACCTGCTCCATAGTCGACCGACAAGCATTACCAGTTGTCCTAACAGCGAGAATCGCGAAGGAATTAACTTCAGATTTTATAAAAACAAACCGATGGAGTTCCTAGCCAGAATCGAAGAGTACTTCACCAAACACAGGGGCAATCGCTGGAGGGAGAATAAAGAAGTACTTGACGAATCGTTCAAGGAGATAGCAGATAATTGGTGGATGGCGATAAGAGACGAAGTGACCGACTACCAACAATTCAAAAGGCTATTCAAAGCCAAATATTGGTCTGAATCAACACAAAATATCGCCAGAGACGGGATCTGTCATGGAAAAATACAACCCGTATGGAAACCAGACTCTAACAGCGTACTTCTTGGGAAAGGTGTGCGTGGCCAAACATCTAGAGCCCAGAATACCGGAAGAATGCCTGGTCAGCAAGCTCTCATACCATTATGAGGAAGATATAATAAGAGCTAGAAGAAACAGTCAAATAAAGACTGTACAAGCAATGACCGAGCTCTTAGAAATGTATGAGCATGAAGATTATTACCGCCAAAGTCGCAGGAGATATGAAAAGCCGGAACCAAGAAGTAACATCAATAATTCGAATAATAATAATCGGCAGAATGTGGGCAACAACAATAATTATAATTCCGCAAATCGGAATAATGCCGAATACAATTATAACACCTGTAATAACAATAATGTACCTAGATTTAATAACAATAATAATAATAATCATGTTCCTCGCATTAATAATAATGACAGCAACAACAACAATAATAGTAATAATAATAATAATAATAACCGTCCACAAAACAACAACGGTTATTATAATAATAACCATAATTATGTTCCAAATGGTCAGAGGAACCCCAACCCCTCTAATAACAATTATCACAGTAATTATAACAGGAATTACCCGAATGGAGGTAATAACAATAATTACAGGACATATCGACCCCATATTAACTACATCAGAGCGGAAGGCAGTGGACAGAGGAGGTACCAGCCTCAACGAAGGAGCCGATATTACGAGTACGAGACATTTCAAGGAAGTCAGGGAAGTAATCATTACAGAGAGTACGAGCCCAGACGTAGTTCCAGCCTGGACAATCAACGAAGACTACTTGTAACAGAAGCCCAACAGGACGATCGTGCTGAACCAAACGAAGCAGTTTCAGGACTCCAAGTTGATGCTTCCAACGGCCTAATCCGTAATGATGCGGAACATTTAAACGAACGGAGGCAGTAATAAACTCCAATAACCCTTTACTGCTCCAATCTGCTGGGTTTGACCAAGGAATAAATTTGAAGAAAGACAGAAAAAATTTTACAATAATATACAGTAATTATTTGAAAGATATCCGTAAGGACCTGCTAGAAGAAAGCGAAATTAATATTAATAATAATGACAATGAAATAATATATATAATTGCAGAAATTGAGGGTATTTCTGTTCCTATAATGATAGACACTGGAGCCAATGTCTCTATAATAAATCGTAATGAGTTGGACCGGATACAGCAGGAATGCCACAAAAACTTACCGGTACTACCTATTAATAATATTGTACTTGTAGGAGCTACCGGCCGACAGAACAAGACCATAAGAAAACAGGTATCCCTAAGTGTCAACAGTCAGGGCATTAGTGTGGATATGATATTTCTTGTTGCAGCCGGATTACCTTTCAACATCATGATAGGATGTGAAATATTGCGCAGAAACTCAGCAGTTATCGACTTGTGCCGAGGAAAGGTATCACTCTTTTCTGAAGGTTCGACCTGGGTAGCCAATTTAACTAACAACCAGATGTTAGACTCCAGACAACTTCTCGACCACCAAAATAAGGTGAATTACATGTCAAACTACTCGACAAACAACAAGCCAGTACATCAGGATTCGGAGGATGACCTATGGCAACAGAAGATTCAGGAGATACGTAACTTCCAGTGCCATAATACTACCGAGCAATTAGAGGAAAACCAGCTGAATCAATTGGTCAACATATATGAAAAATATCGAGCTGTATTTTCGGATGAACCTGGAAGGATCCGGAACTACCAATGTTCCATACGATTCAGAGAACCGGTAGAATTTAATCGAAAGTCGTATCCCATAGCACAATCTTTGAAGGAAGCCGTACGCACAGAGATCCAGAATATGATCAGTAAGGATATTATCGAGAGCAGTCAATCGCCATACACTAGCCCAATTGTGGCTATACAAAAGAAAAATGGAAAGGTAAGGCTTTGCCTTGACGCACGTGAGATAAATAAAATGATTATTAACGATCGTACCTCACCTGGCGAAATTGATGAGATATTGAAGAGATTTCACGGAACGAAGTTCATTACCACGTGGGATACCGTTTGCGGCTATTGGCAGGTGGAGTTGCACCCAGCAAGCAGGCAATACATGGCGTTCATCTTCGAAGGGCGGGCAATTATCAGTTTAAGAGGTTGCCCTTCGGGTTGGTGAACTCAGTAGCTGTTTTTGTCGCCTGTATGGATCATATACTCGGACCAGAAGCGCTCCAATTCACGACTGTCTATGTTGATGATCTCCTAATAACATCAACCAATTGGGAAGAACACTGTTACCGTGTGGAGCATGTTTTGAAGAAGCTTGCTGAAAATAATGTTACCCTTAAACTAGACAAGTCCAAGCTTATAGCTAAAGAAGTACAATTCTTGGGTTTCCAGTTAAACAGTCAAGGAATAACACCATCAACAGAAAAGGTAGACGCCATACAACGATTCCCTATACCAAAAAACAGAAGGCAACTACAATCATTTTTAGGCCTGTGTAACTACTATAGGAAGTTCCAAAATAATTATTCCGAACTGACGGCCCGGTTTCAGTACCAGTTATCGTCCAAGAATAAATGGCGATGGGGTCAAGAACAAGATGAAACTTTCAAATCAATTAAGGAGAAGTTCTTAGAAGCAGTAAAGCTCAACCATCCGGATTTTAACCGACCCTTCTTTCTAAACTGTGACGCTAGTAACATTAGCTTGGGATCAACACTGTACCAAGAAGACGAAAGTGGAAACCATCTAGTAGTGAGCTTTGCTAGCAGAACCCTTAACCAGTGTGAAAAGAACTACAATGTGACGGAAAAAGAACTGCTAAGTGTAGTCTTTGCCTGTGGGAAGTTTCGGACGTATATCCTCGGATATCCAGTGACCGTTCGAACAGATCACAAATCAATATCATTTCTGAGAAGATGCAAGTTAAGCCATGGTAGATTGACCAGATGGGTACTCGCCCTCCAGGAATACGATATACAGTGGGAGTATGTTCCTGGAAGTAAAAATGTAGTAGCCGACGTATTGTCGAGAGTGGTGAATCTGAAAGAACAAACGTTCGAAGGCGAAAAGGAGAGCATCTTGAAAATCTATAATATTATTAAGGACAGATCCGATTTAGAAAAGATAGTGCAGGACATCAGCAAACACCAGCAGTCCGACCCGAAGTTAAACCACATTAAACTTCGTCTCTCCAACCAAGATGCACAATAACCAAATTTTATTGTGTACATAACGGAATATTATTCATCAAAACATCCCTTGATGAAGAGATATGGAAGATCATGATCCCTACTACAATCGAAAGGGACATCATCCTGGACTATCATCTACGATACGGTCACATGGGAGCCATGAAGGTGATCAAGGCGATAGAAGAGAATTGTCATATAAAAAGTATAAATAGAAAGACGAGAAACTACCTCAAAACCTGTCTGATATGTCAATTGGTGAAAACCAACAACGAGAGAAAAGAGGGTATGATGATACCAATTACCTCACAAGCCAAACTGGAAAAGGTCTTTCTGGACATATGTGGTCCATTTCCCCGCAGTGGCGGACGCCATCGATACAAATACAGTATTATCATGATGGATCATTTCACAAAATTCACAAAACTGTACCCTGTGAACAAAGCCACCACTTTGAAGACTCTAGGAATAATAACAAATCATTACATTCCAGAGATAGGGAGCCCGGCATCCATAATCACAGACCATGGAACGCAATTTAAGGGTTGGGGGTGGAGAAACACTCTAAATACATTGGGCATTAAAACATACAAGACATCTGTCTACCACCCCAGCAGCAATCCAGCGGAGAGGGTACTGCGAGACGTCGGAAGAATATTACGGACTTATTGCTATAATCAACAAAGGAAGTGGCAAGAATATTTATTAGCTACTGAAGAATTCCTTAATTTATCATATCACCCCGCTATAGGTACAGCGCCATACACGGCGATGTATGAAAAACCGCCTCCAAGAGAAATACTAGACATAATAGAGTTCCCCAGGAGTCAAGAATACAAATTCAATCGAATCAGATTCTACAATAAATTGGCAGAAGACCAGGAAAGGCACAAGAACAAATATCAAAAGGCGATTAAGAAAATAATAAGCTATGAAGTCGGAGAAAAGGTACTGCTAAAAAACAGGGAATTACCCAGTACTTTGGAAGGCATTACCAAAAAGTTGTTACTGCTGTATACCGGCCCATACCTGATTATTAAAAACAATAATAACAATACGTATGTACTAAAGGATATCATTTCAAATAAAGTAAAAGGAACTTATAATCAATTATCCATTAAAAAATATTTAGAGGAGAAATAAAAATAATTTCCAAAATTCAAAAAATCAGTGAGTACAACTTACACAAAACGTTCGAAGATTTATGAATGAATAAACAACAAGAATTTGATGAAAAAAAAAAATTTTCAAAATTCAAAAAATTAGTAAGTACAACTTACACCAAATATTCGAAGATTTATGAACGAAGAAACAAAAAGAATTTTGATGAAAAAAAAATTTCAAAATTCAAAAAATTAGTAAGTACAACTTACACTGATCATTTGAAAGACTATTATGAATGAATAAACAAAAAGAATTTGATGAAAAAAAAATAAAAATTTTCAAAATTCAAAAAATTAGTAAGTACAACTTACACTGATCATTTGAAGACTATTATGAATGATGAAAAAAGAATTTTGATGAATAAAAATTTTCAAAATTCAAAACAATAATAAGTACAACTTACACCAAAATATTTGAAAAACAACTATGAATAAGAAAGAATTTAGTTGAATAAAAATATCTAAAGTTAAAAAATAGTAAGCTCATATCATTACTCATACGAATGATGAGAAATAACTCATAAATATGAAAAAAGATTTTGTAAGAAAGAGATACAAAATTCTAAAGGAGAAAGGAAACCAGAATATCATATGACTTAATCGAAACAACTTAACCAAACTCACAAAGAAAATAATTTAATAAAAATGGAACAATGAAGAAGGACCAACTCAGTAAAGACCAAATAGTGAGACCAGAAACCAAAAACCCTGATACTATTAATGATAATGTTGTCGCAATAACCACTGTTATCGTGAAAGTGATAAAGAATTAATTCATGTTATGCCATGAGCAATAAAAATAACTCATTGGATACCAGATGGTAGAAAGAATAAATATAAATGCTAATTACTATGTAAACATGATGAAATGATGAAATGTATATTATACCACATACCTAAACCACATAATATGGAATAAGCTTTAAGAGAGAAGAAGAGTCAAGTGTATAAAAGTATTAATTAATATAAAGTATTATGAAGTGTAGAATCTAAAGATGTTTATTTTAGTCAAAAGAGACTACTTTTACTGTTTATTTATTTTTATGACTGGATGTAGAAAATGCCATCCGTCTTATATTTTGAGCAGAGATGATAATGCCTCTGGACTCAATTAATTGAAGTATTGGACAGCAGGGATTGAAGCCAAAAGTGCCACTCTGAACTGTTCCAATTAATTTGTTAGGGAATGTTAGGGAGTAAACATACTGGTGAGGAAGCACCAAATAAGAAAGAATATAAAATGATAATGTTATACACAAGATTGAAGATCACTTATTAATGAAGAAAGAAACTAATGAAGGAGATACACATCATCTGAGAGGAAGCAACGGTGGAAAAAGAAGGTATATAAAGTGAAAACATGTAATCACGAAGAAAATATAGTGAATAAAAAGAATTAGTAGTAATTATTTCATCCACACTAAGAGTATGATCTGAACTAATCACTTTTACAGGAGAGCATATGTAGCATAACAAAATTATCACGCTAAACATTTAACTTAATGCAGCATAAATAAAGAAGAAAAGTTCCATAGTGAGTGAGAAGAATGAATTGTTTTAAGGATTAAACTGGAAACTGTATATTAAGTCAATAAAAGTTAATAAGAATAAAAAAATAACAAAGAAAACCATTGATCAAAATAACTTACTATGTAAAAACCCAATAAACCAGCAGTATACCCAGTAGATTGGGGAAGCAGTAAAAAGGGAAAGACAAGAAAAAGGAGATAAAAGGATGAAAACCATATTAATAATGGAAATTTATAAGGTCAAGAAGCAGAGAAACCACAAGACCAGAAATTACTAATATAATAATGAAGAAAGGACAAAATATGTCAAGATTCCTACAAAGAGCCTAGAAACAAGAAGAGTTATTCCAAAAAATGTTAATAATGGAATACATACCATTGAACAAAATTAAAACCAATATATTTAGACCCAGTAACAAGTTACAAGATACAATCCAAAGAGAACCGAATTGTAAACTAGTTATAAGTATAATATGTGAAAAATTATTTAAAAAGACTACCATTAGTGTAGACAAAAATAAGTGACACTCTATAATAAAGTATAGTGTAAGAAATGGAAATCTATTAAAAAGACTACCATCAGTGTAGGGAAATATTATATAAAAAAATAAAAGACAGTCTAATGACTGAGGTCAATTTTAATAATAAAAGTGTTTTAAAAAGTTAAGTAGTATAAGAAAATAATAGGTATAAGATGTTTTTATTTCATAGTGTTACCAAAATAATTATAGTGAACACTAGAGACAGTTAATAACTGAAGGTGTCATTAATTATAAGATATTTTATTTTTATTTCATTGTGTTACCAAAATAATTATAGTGAACACTAGAGACAGTTAATAACTGAAGGTGTCATTAGTTATAAGATATTTTCATTTCATTATATTACCAAAATAGTTATAATGAACACAAGAGACAGTTGATAACTGAAAGTGTTATTAGGCATAAGATGTTTTTGTTATGTTTAAATGATATAAAAAAAAAGTTTAGTAGATATAAGATATTCCATTGTATTTTAAAATCATGTTATTTAATTTTCAAGTTTGTAAGGCAGAGAGGCAAGTAGGAAATAGAAATGTAATAATTTTATTCAAAACTGTAAACCATGTGAAGGATACAAGGCAGATTAGCTAAGACACCACTTTAGAAAACACAGACTAGTAATGAAAACCCAAAACTATCTATCAGAGAATCAAACTACATAATAGGGGATAGAATTCAATACATACAACACAGAAATTGAAAATATAATTAATACAGATACAATTAATAACGAATGGAATGACAAAGGAAAGAAAATTAACTTCCTTTGGATACAAATAATACTAGGCCTATAATGGTAATCAAATCAGACTAAACAGTAAATTAATCAATATTGAAGTGTTTTAACAACAAAATTATTAACAACAAAGATAATCAAGGAGTTATTAAGATTATTCCATGGAAATATTATCAGAAAAAACACTTAAAAACCATTTAAACACTAAATTTGTACAAAATATGAGGCCTACAATAATTGTAATTTTTGGGCTTAAATGAACTTGAAACAAACCCAGCTATATATCCAAATATGTAAAATTAATTAATCAATATATTAATCAGTCTGAATGGCGCATAATTTTAAATGTCAATAAATGAACATCATTATTCAGTTACAAGAGTTGTATTTATTTGTATGATGAATGTTAACTATTTTTTTCTTCTAAACAAAAATAATTTACAGTGCTAGAATAAATATCTGAGAAAAGTACACACACAATTAATTAATTATTTATTAATTAATTAAATTAACCAATTAAACAAAAAACTAAATAGTAGTAAAAATTTCATAAGTTACAAAATTGTATTTTATTATCAATCAATCACACTTAATTATAAAACATTATTTATATTTAATTTATTCTTTGTAATTGGTGAATCCAAAGTGGAGCTGTATCATCGGCGAGTTCAACACCGAGATTCAGACAACATAATTCTTGCTATATTTAAGGAGACTAATCTTGTGGGATCACATCAACATAATATCAGTATTCTATTTATTTATTTTATATTTGTAATAAATTATATTACAACGTTAATGTAACTTAAATAAAATTTACTTTGTCAGTGTACATTAAAACGGTGTATTTATTGGAAGTACAGAAATTAGTTTCCATTGATCGCACATAATTACGGTACAGAGACGATTTTTGGAGGTTGTGTCTACGTTTAACAATCTAACTTAACCTTTTAGATTTTTAAAATTAATAAATTAGACTTAACAAAAATTTACCGTACTTTGTTAGTGTACATTAAAAGGGTGTATTTCTTGGAAGTACAGAAATTACTTTCCATTTATCGCACATAATTACGTTACAGAGACGATTTTTGGAGGTTGTGTCTACGTTTAACAATCTAACTTAAACTTTTAGATTTTTAAAATTAATTAGACTTAACAAACATTTCCTTTGTTTGAGTACATTAAATTAATGTATGGATAAAAGGCTGTATATAACATTAAAGGCTGTATTTATTCGAAGTACCGGAATTAAAACCTAGTTCCAATTAGCGTACTACGGTCTGAATTAATGCAAATAAAATTGGAGAATCTCGTAAACATATTAAAGAATGGTTGTATATTACACACAAAATTATTACAGTACGGACCTTTGTTAATGAATAGAAACAAATATGACTCTATACTTTAGTATGTACCAATACATACTAATTCACCTTTTTTCAAGTACAGTATCTATTGTTTTTTCATACTCTTAAAAGAAGGTCATTAACAATATTTTAGTTACTTGTGAAGAAAACAGATATAACATTTCCAAACAAGAAATCTTCAATTCTGTCCCTATTTGTTTTATAAAAACTGGAGTTTCTATTGCAGGTTTTTAAGTCCACTATAGTTAACTGCATGGAAGTAGTATCGTCAAGGTCACACCGCTTACTTACAGCGTTGCCACTAAGCAACAGTTTCCCTTTCTTCCGAAAAATGCTACACTAGTAAGTAGGCCTACTTAATGTAAAGAATATAACAAAGTGATTTTTAAATTAAATATTTACTTTGTTGTTATCAATAAGGCTTCCATTAAAATCATTTTTGTGCTTTAAACTGTTGAACATTCTAAAATCAATGACAATAGAAGACTGAAAAAACAACGATACATTTTGAAGGTTCATAGATGCCTACTGCAGAAATTGTATAGATAAAATTTAATGTTATTTAAAGTAAAAAACCTTTTTAAAATCTTACGAGTATCACACAGTTGTTCTGGTTTTGTAAGATAGTGTAATGTAAGGTTAACTTGCGTTTTACTGTATTTTTTTAAGTAAAATTTTACAGGGAGAAAGTTTCTAATACATACATTAGAATACATTGTCAATAATTCTTAATAATAATTACATCACAATTAATACATTGTTAATAATTAATTAACAATGAATTTCCGTAACTTATACATAACATTCAATGCGATGCGTTAGCTATAGTTTGTTTGAATGAATTTTCATACGCATCCTGAGTCTTAAGCTTGCCCCATTTAATTATTGAAGAGACACCGCACTATTCGTGACTCTGAAAAATATTCTATTTTTATTTCCTGCACTGCTTATTAATAATTAAGTAAAAAAATTAGAACTATACTATAAAACGTTACATGCACAAGTAGCATAAAAATAATCGTATGTATAAACGTGAAACGAGTTGGATGTCTTAAGAAAATAAGGGTAATTTTATGAACAACAAATACAAATGCGTCATGAAATAAATTTAAAATTCCTTATTCATATATTAATATATTATAAATCTTTAAATATATAATTTAAATTTATAATTCTATATTTTATGAATTGTCCTTACAAATTTTATAATTAAAATTTTCCTTATTTTATAATTATATATTTTATAATATAGAATTCCTTATGAGTATTATAAATAATAGTCAGTACTGTAACTGAAATGGGATTGGCTTTTGCCACAACAGCGACAAATTTGTTTACAGAAATTGCTCAGTCCTATTTAACTTTGTGCAACGGAAGAAAGGTAGTAGCGTGGCCAGTAAACATACACATTTTTGGGGGGGAGTGTAAAATGACAAAGGCATTCATAAAAGTGTCAGACACCAATATTTACTGAAAAGACATGCCGACAGGGTATATGCAATTTGCATACCAAATGTGTACATATACCTAACAGAACTTCCGAACCATATGGCTTAGGAACGACCGTGCAGAGAACAAAAATAGATTCATTTACAAAAGGGAAAAGACCGTGAGTATGAAAAAATTAAAGCGACAACAGCAGGCAAGGTCAGCGTTCTCAGACAACTGTCAGTCTGTAGGATAACCACCCATGAAGAAAACAGTAAAACTTTAAATAAGTAAGTTCACTGTACGGAAAACACAAAATAACTGACCTAATGGTACTTCGTAAAGTTAGGGTGTGTATTGCTAAAAGCTTTAGATTCCAACATAAGAAAAACCAGCGCAGTATAAATCGTAGATTCAGAGAACTGAAAATCGTAACAAAAGAAGCCAAAGAAAGAGAAGAAACGCAAAGATAGAAATTCTGTAGATATTTACGCGACAACAAAAAATATGTTGCCGACTCACACAAATTTTTATAGCTCAAATACTGGCGCCCAGAATTTAACTGAGTAATGTTACCCACAACTAATTATTCCTGATAAAAAAAATTCATTTACGCGATACGCATAAATAAATTTGAAACGAGCAATATAAGGTGGATGTATGAAATTTGCTTTCGTAACACTGCTAAAACGCTACACACTGAACTAGCCGGCAACAACGCTGGGCGAGGGGCGTGAGGTGACAGGAAGAAGCAGTGAAAGTGAGTGACCTTGACGGTACTACTTCCATGCAGTTAACTCTAACTACTTAATTTAATATACATAATTGTTCCTGATCTTGTTGGGTAACATTATATTAATACATCTGCTTCCTACCCACATATATATATATATATATACAATGTTTTTAATGTACAGTCCTAAACATCTTTAAAATTTAGACAAAGTCTAATGAGCTATTTGACCTAACCTGAATTACTACATCTAAAAATATCTTATTAGGTCATGTAACTTTATTTATACATTTAATGCATCTTAATTAGTACACTAACAGCACTGCTATGTCTTACAGTAACACAACACGTTACACTAACTCAAAAGAATTTCTTGTTTTCAGTTTAAGAAAGTTGAAATTGTGTATTTCTTTTCTTTTCCATTCGCTTTTTATGGAAACATGCTTTACATTAATGTGTGTACCCTTACTATATTTTGGTCCTAAACATCTTTATCAACACTTTATATCTTTAAAATTTAGACAAAGTGTAATGAGCAATTTGGCTTAACTTGAATTTACATGACCTGGCTCAGAACAACTTTGTTTTGGGAAATACAAAGATGAAGACTGTACACCCTGGTTGCAATTTCTTCAGGGCTCACACCTGCTGCCAAGCTTAGTTCTATAACATGATCAGGAAGAAAGGAATCAGCTCGAACTTGCAACCACTGTGGAAAGGCTTGTACACCATCACCAAGAAGATTAATGATGTCATCTACGAATAACTCATTAGGCCATTTAGCTTTATTTATACATTTAATGCATCTTAATTAGTACACTAACAGCACTGCTCTGTCTTACAGTAACACAACACGTTACACTAACTCAAAAGAATTTCTTTTTTTCAGTTTAAAAAAGTTGAAATTGTGTATTTCTTTTCTTTTCCATTCACTTTTTGTGAAACGACCTACATTAATATGTGTACACTTACTATATTGAAATCCAATGTTCACTATCCAATAGTTAAAAATATTGTGGAGTTGTGAAATTAGTAACACTATGTACTAATGTTGTAACACTATGTGTGCGTTAATAAGTTATTGATTATTCTAACTGATACATTGCCATGCCATTATCATATGACAGTTCTCAGAGGTTCAGTAATAGTCATCTTTGCTGTTAACATGGACACATCTTGCATATGTTCATTTCTTACAAGTTCTTCTCTTTAGAGGACTAATAGTTTTGAAAAAAACTCAATTGTTTGTTATTACATTTTCAATTGTTACCCTTAATATTTCGACCTCATCATAAAATAACTGTTGAGAAACTGAGAGCTCTTTTTTAAAAAGACTTTTCATTAGTAAAGTTACTTATAAATAGGCATACATTTGTACTCATAATATGAGGTTCAGATATTAAGAAAAGGTGAAACCAACTCGTTACACTGAAAAACTTCTAGGTATACTACTACTGATTGGAAAAGACAAGATAACTCAGGGTGAACTTTTTTCAAACCTTTTAACACCATGGATTCTGTGTTTATCCACAGTTACTTCGCCCTTTTTTACATTTTATCAACTTGTGTTCCCAGAGTCACAGTATTCTGAATTGTTCTTAAAATTCCATTTAGGATCAGACCCTCTATACTTATGTGTAGTACTTTATTAACATGCAGATTTATTCCTAGTAGAGTTATCTTCGAATCCCTTAAAAAAGCTGAAAGATTAGGGAGTCAAAGAAACACAGAATTCAAGTAGCAAGTTTCCACTACTTTATAAAACATAGCCTAGAAGCAAACTTTGTCATCCAGTAATTTTGCTGAGAAACCTTACTAAGGGGCTTATAAAAAAAATTACAAGCTTGCTCTTTTGAACATCTGATGAAAAGGTTTTGTAAAGTGTACCTAACGTCCTTGTATTCCATACTTCCAGCAGTTTTACAACATACATTCCTAACACGAATAAGAAAAGTTTAAATCTGCTTATGATCTAAAGGAGTGATAGTTATTTGCAGACTGACAGGGTTATAAAATAATTCTGAAAGAATTGTTGCTTTTACAACACAATCCTTTATAAAGTGACTACTCAAATCTGCCAGTTTTTCACAGAAACTGAAGTTTGATGATTAGATCCATCATGACCTAGTGATGCTCCAAACATTTCAAGGATTCTCCTAGCCTTAAAAAACTGGACGGCCTCATTGATTGACATGACTAATGTTAAATTTACTTTGGAATACTTCCAAACATAATACATTTTACAATAAACAAAATTTTATGCCTATCTTATTTTTCCAGAACTATGTACACATAGCAAAAATAGAATTTTCTACAAGTTTACATTAAAAGAAAATGATGAAAGTACTGTTAGCTTTTAACAAATATTGACAATTTTGCCCAACACAGAAATGAAGGAAATTGACAGACAAATTGTCTACCTAGTGATGGTCCAAACATTTCAAGGATTCTCCTGGCCTTAAAAAACTGGACTGGCCTCATTGATTGACATGACTAATGTTAAATTTACTTTGGAATACTTCCAAACATAATACATTTTACAATAAACAAAATTTTATGCCTATCTTATTTTTCCAGAACTATGTACACATAGCAAAAATAGAATTTTCTACAAGTTTACATTAAAAGAAAATGATGAAAGTACTGTTAGCTTTTAACAAATATTGACAATTTTGCCCAACACAGAAATGAAGGAAATTGACAGACAAATTGTCTACCTAGTGATGGTCCAAACATTTCAAGGATTCTCCTGGCCTTAAAAAACTGGACTGGCCTCATTGATTGACATGACTAATGTTAAATTTACTTTGGGATACTTCCAAATATAATACAGTTTACAATAAAAAAACAAAATTTTATGCCTGTCTAATTTTTCCAGAACTGTATACACATAATTTGTTCTGGATAGAACATTTATTAAACAATAATACTATTTGATGCAAATAATTAAAATATCGGTACGGAGAACCATCATGACTTCCATGTTTTAAGATTTATATTTAAAATCATTTTAGAAATGAAATATTTCCACAGAAACTACTTCTATCTTTAGCCTCAACCACAGAATTGTGGTCACTAACATATACCACCTCACGTTAGTGAACTCGATTTTCACTGATGATGGCAGTCGATGGCACTTCCGAAACGTCTGGTTTTGCAGAAAACATTGGACCACGGCCAAACAGCCTGTGAAGGAATTTTATCAACAAACTATTTCTTTGTTGCCGATAATGTAGTACACATATAAAAAATTATCCCCTCCCCTTCACCTATCATTTTCATTTATAGAAAATAATCCCCTCCCCCTTCAACTTCCCCCTACCCCTTTTCATTTATAGATATTTCATCTACCTTTCTACAGTGGATTATTATGACCTTCTTTTCAGGATAATTTATTTATCAAAATTAAGTACTTTACTCTTGTTAAAACATAAAACATTGCAGGTAAACTACCCCTTCTCCTTAACCGATCTTCACCAAAATCAACAGACCTTGAGTCCTTACAATATGCAAAAAATTATTTGAATTTGCGGCAGTTATTGTTCGCCATAGACAAAATTCTACACACAGACATCTTTCAAAAAATGACTTTTCTTCATGTTTTGAGGGTAGTACAATCAGAATCAGCCCTTATCTCGAATGCGATTTTTTTTCCACCCATTTCCTTATGGGACATGGAAGTAAAAACAATATCCTTCTTTTTATAATATGTATTGCACATGTTTTCTAACATGGGACACTAATTATTAGATAAAATGGTTACCTTCAACTCACTGTGTACTTTCTCAGAGGCCATATCATGTTCTTTTTAACGTTGCCGAACATAAATTGATGTTAAATTAAAAATAAAGTAAAGGCTTAGCACCTGAAGTTTGCAATGTCCAAGTTGAAGAATCTATTTAATTATTGCGCTTAACTTGATATAAGTACTGATTACATTTCAGGATTATTATTTTCAGAAATAATGTATGTAAACCAGTTTTCCCCATATGAAGTTAGTTAAAATTCTTTAATGCATAGCATTCCAGGCCTTTATGGTAGTAGATTTGTATTACTAAATTTGAATTTACACAAATAATTCTCTTTGATTAACCAGAGTTACACACACAAACTAAATGTTGAGTGTCCTCCTAGTGTATAAATTCAGCTAAAACACTATTCCAAAAACTTACCTTGTTACTAGAATATGTGACATGATGAACTTTTCATGTTAAATAGTTTAAATACTTTGTGTTGAGAGTTAAGCATTTTAATAATTTTTATTTATGCAGGCATATAGCAAAATCTGATCATCATGAAAAAGGAATAAGGCATTTTGTAATAGCAATTAACTGATTAGTTCCTGCTGTATTACTGACTCATATTACAAGACCAATTTTTGTTTAATTGAAAAGATACATTTTAACTGTTTCCTTTTGGTGCAATCTGTAAATTTCTTGACACACATCCATAAA
Organism: Magicicada septendecula; assembly: GCA_034769895.1. NCBI lineage: Eukaryota > Metazoa > Arthropoda > Insecta > Hemiptera > Cicadidae > Magicicada > Magicicada septendecula. Next base: position 372,815,032 of record CM068374.1, on the reverse strand, counting down.
GGTTTGAAAATATGCTTATTGCAGTTTGATAGGGACAAATTCTCAAAAAACTAATACAAATTTGTTATGTCTGATCACACCAGCTATCCTTTGTATTTGAAATGAGCCTTTTATCCAGATTTATTACATAGTATTGTGCCAAGATATATCACTACATTTGTACGCGTATACTGTAATACAGTAGTGGTAGAATATTATCATTCCACTAATATTACCCTAACATAATAAATGAAAATACATTATATACACATCTTTTGACATAATCATCCTTTTTTGACACTTATCACTTTTTGCCTATCCATTTATTTGATGAATATATATTTAACGATTTATGTAAAATACAACAGGTGTTTAACGGACATGTACTATGTGTAGACCTCTTATTTCCCTCCTCGGCAGGTCGAAGCTCAATTGGCACTAGAGTTGGGTATGAAATTATGCTATGCTCATAGTCTGTCTGTTAGCAGCTAGTGGCATCTATTGACATTCACTCATGTCAAATTACAGAGTTGGTAAAGGATGTTCGAAATTTGAATGTAAACAAATTAATATTAAATAATTAATATAATGGAAGTATCACATATATAATGTATGTAAATGTAATTGTGAAAAAACGATGTAGGGCCTACTTCATATACAGATCAGAAGTAAATGATGAACTATTCTCTTTACGTAATAAGCCTAGTTACTAAACAATATATATATTTAAAAGCTTCTTATCATATTGAGACGAAATGGAGCGGCATTTGAAACATCTCTTAGATATAAAAACAGCATAACAACCTTTACAAAATTTGCCGCCCGTAGGCAGTTGCCTACTTTGCCTATGCATACATCTGCCTCTGATGTACATGCTAAATGCACCTGAACAGTAGTAAGAATGACTTAGTATCATGTTGAGTTATTCACTGTTCTGACGGATGATACGCAAATACTGGAAGGTAGGATGTGAGACCCAGTAATAACCTTAAATAAAACTGTCATATATTTCAGTTATTACACAGTGTTCTGTTCATTACAGACAAGTGCTTGGTTTGATAATTTTTTAAAAATAAAATTGTATATTTTATTGTAGCTTTACAGTAGCTTGACAGAAAGTGTAAAAATGTAAAATAAAAACGGCATGACTTAAGTGTAAACAAAAAGTGAACACTTTACAGTACCACAAAAAATGACAAAAATTGAGACAATGAAATGCTACAGTTCAGTTAAAAATATTGGAATCTCCCTCACACAACATTTTAAAGAATAAAGACATTATCAACACCACAACAAAATATTTTTTTTGGAGCAAAAGGAAACACAATGGAAAGGCATCTCAGGTAGTATTGCTTTGAAATTATGGTTTCAAAATGTTTAGTGAAAAGAATAAAAAAATGCTAGCATTAACAATCCAACAATGTATCGAAAAGATCAGGATCTTGCTAGGTACATTATAGGGAAAATTGGTTTTGTAGCTACTGGTGGATGTTTGTTTCTATAAAAAATAATTGCAATGTCTAATAAATTATGGTACATATTCAATCATTTATTGAATAATTTGTCATTTATATAATTTTGTTTATTTTTTAATTTCTATAGATACTTTTGGCGTGTTTGTTGTAATTGTGTATTTCTTTTCTTTTCCATTCACTTGAATTTTACATTTACAATTCTCCAGTGTATTTTACAATTTTCCATTCACTTTTGTGTTTTATATTATCTTTTGTGATTAAATCATTTAGTATAAAAAGTTCCAGTTTATAAAATACACCTCACAGTTTTAACATACAATATATATAGTAACACCTGTATACATAGTAACAGGTATATCAATATACCTGTAATCACAGGTATGGGAAAGTAATGGCAAATCTTGCATAATCTTGTTATCAGTTATTGTTATTATTTGGCTAGTGCTATTAAATTCATATTGGCCCAAAGTGATGACAAAAGGAATTTATTGTATTTGTTTACAGTCAACAGTGTAGATTCCAGGTGATGATTTGAAATTTACATAAATTAATTTTCACTCACGTGAATGATAGTTGCAACCGTAAAGAAATACAGAATATATTTTCTATGACAGCAGACAAGACAGAACACTTGTATTTTGCCTTTTATGTGTGTACATACATTCAGACATTTATTTGGATTGACTTCTGCAAGCTTGAAAATCAGATGACAATAATGTTTTATATTTTACATTAGTGTATATGTAAAAATTATAATCCTCAAAGTATAATATTTAATTAATTGGGATGTTTTGTTAAATTGTTACGATGATCTCACCGATCGTCACACAGTACAGTGGAAACCAAAATAAAACACACTTATGAATTTGCTAATTGATATTATTATATTATCACATAATACAATATACATACTCAAATTTGTGTTGTGGTTTGGTCATGTTACATGCTTGTCAAGTTTCATTACATTTTTAATCAGTGTTCTTTGCTGTGAGTTTTACATTAATTATTCATAATTCTTCTTCTTCTTCTTATTATCATTATTATTATTATTACGTGTTTCCGGATTGTTCTCTGATGACACGATATCTCCTGTAGATCCTCTCTGCCACTGCCAAATATTAGTTGTCATTCAGTATTGCGTCCATACCAAATCCCCTCAGTTTCAGCACTCCTGGGATGTCCGTTCGGCAATCCACCAATGTGCTGTAAGGTCTCCTCATGCAGATGACACAGCAGAATAATCATTATTCATAATGATTAGTTATGATGGTTGAGTGTTATTGGTACAGAAGAGGATGTTGCAGTTTCTCACTGTACACCACGTGCTAAATTTGTTCTGTGCGTTTGTGTTACGTTACTAACCTAACAAGTAATCAGTTACATTTTTAATCGGTGTTCTTTGTTGTAAGTACAGGGTGGGAACTTCCTTTTTTGACAATGGCGCAGTGAAGTTATGTGGGGGTCACAGAGTGGTGGGGAGGTCTCAATTGTAGAGGCAGGGTGGGAGGTTTGTGTCCCCACCTGTTTCAGTCGCAACAATGCTTTGGTCAAGGCAGCATCGCACTTTTACCATAGAGGCGTATTTTTCTAACAGCTGCTCGGTCATCGCGGTGCAACGTGCCTTTCGTCGTCACTTCGAAATTCCCCCACGAGGCCATGTTCCTGATCGGAAATCGATTTTATTGTGGGTGGACACCTTCAGGGAAATGGGGAATGTGTCCAAAAGAAAGAGAGGACCTCCGAGGAACGTTACAACACCTGAAAATGTCGAACGAGTTCGTTTGGCTATGCTGCGGTCTCCTAAGCGCTCAGCACGTAAACATGCAGTTGCCCTTGGCATGTCGGCACGTTCTATTCGTCGAATTCTTCACTATGACCTCCATTTGCACCCATACAAAATGGTTGTGACCCAACAACTGATAGAATGTGATTATGTAAACCGACAAACATCATGTGAGCAGCTGGTTGACACCTTACCCAACGACCACTTGTGTTCTTCTCTGACGAGGCACATTTCCACCTTAGTGGCTGTGTTAACAAACAGAATATGTGGTACTGGAGTGAAACAAATCCCAGGGAACTTCATGAGAGGCCCCTTCATTCGGATCGTGTCACAGTATGGTGTGCAATTTCAAGAGCAGGGATCATTGGCCCTTACTTTTTTCAAGAAAACGGTGGTGCTGTTTCCGTGAATTCAGACCGTTATTTGACAATGATCCAAGAGTTTTTTTGCCGGCTCTCGAAGCAATGGAACTGGATAATGTGTGGTTTCAGCAAGATGGGGCCACAGCCCACACAGCCAGGGTTTCAATGGATTGTTTGAGAGAAGCCTTCCCCGGGCGGCTGACCTCCCTGAGAGAGGACATAAACTGGCCTGCGCGTTCGCCTGATTTAGCCCCCTGTGATTATTTCCTGTGAGGTTATCTCAAATCCCTGGTTTATAACGATCGTCCACACACCCTGGAACACCTACAGAACAACATCCGAGCCGAAATTGCCAATATACCGGTGAAAGAGTGGACCGAAACTTCCGAATTCGACTGAATCAGTGTATTGACAATGGAGGGCGACAATTAAAAGATATTCTTTTTAAAACAGTGTAAAATCAAATCTCTCATGTTGTGTGACAGGTGAAAAATACGAATAAAGAGTTTTGAAACGTGTACAGTTTTGTATTTCATTTTCAAAAAAGGAAGTTCCCACGCCCCACCCTGTACATTAATTATTCAGAATGATTAGGTATGATGAACTGTCGAATATTATTAGTACAGAAGAGGATGCAATTTCTTTGCTTCAAGGAAAAGGTCTGATTCATAATCCTCGTTGTTGCATCAACGGGCATGATATGGTATTGATCAAGGGACAGCGACCATGTTGGTGTTGCAATAAGTCTACTTGCCGTGAGTATAAGGTACTTCGCCAGGCCACATTTTTAGAGGGGTCCAAATTACCCCTGAGAAAAATAATTTTGTTTATTTATTGCTGGTGTGAAGGGCGTAGTAGTCTGAAAAAACAGTAACAATCAACTGGAAATCGGCGCCAGCACACACACAGACTGGACGGCTTACTTAAGATATATCTGTGCCTTAGACATCATGAGCAACCCACGGAAAATTGGAGGACCAAATTTAACTGTTGAAATTGACGAGAGTGTCTTTGCCAAGAGAAAAAATAATGTTGGCCGGGTGTTACCACAACAGTGGGTATTTGGTGGATACTGCCGGGAAACGAAGGAATGCTTCTTGTGTTGTGTCGAAGATCGATCAGCAGCTACCCTCCTCCCTCTCATAGTGGCAAATATTGAACCAGGGTCCACTATAATATCAGATGAGTGGCGTTCATACCGACAAATTGTTAATTTGCCACAACAGTAGTCATTTGACTGTAAACCATTGTTATAACTTTGTGGATCCTCAAACGGGAGCGCATACACAAGGCATAGAAAGCATGTGGCGGTCCTGTAAACGCCGAAACAAGATTGAATGTGGTACAAGAAGGGAACTCTTAGATACCTATTTGAGTGAGTTCATGTGGCGAACAAGAAATGCAAACCACGATTTGTTTGAGAAAATGCTGGATGATATTAAAAAATATACGCCCCCTTCATACAAACCCCGCAGAGGTCCAGAATATCTTTCCAGGCGATACATCGAGAATAATTATGTAGTTACTGGAACAATTTGGGGATTCACAGACACTGAACTTGCTGTATTAATGTAGAAGCGTGTAGAGTCACCTCCTTACCACTCACGACTACCTGTGGCTAGCTGGTGTTTCTGTAAAAACACAATATTCAACTTCTAACATTTTCTAGATAAAGAAGGAACATGCATTATGGTTAATAAGTTAGTATTATTACATACACAGTTTTAATAGGTTAGTATTAGATATCTACCACTTTTTAGATTAAGAAGGAGTATGCACTATGGTTAATAGCTTATGCTACAAGATACATAAGTGTTTATTTTAAAAATTAGTACAGTAACTACAAGACAGGTTACATGAACAATTGCTGGAAGAAATGGAGAATAAACAGTTACAGTGAGGTCAAAAGACATAGAATAGAGATGCAGTTTCTGTTCTTGAAGAAAAAGGATTGCTTGATAATCGTCAATATTGCATTAATGGAATGGGCATGACACAGTGTTGCATCTTGGAAATTGACAACTTTGGTGTTGTAGTAAGAGAGCTTGACACATGTATAAGTCAGTTTGTCAGGACACATGGTTTGAGAGGACCAGACTGCCGCTCAGAACAATAATTTCATTTATTTACTTCTGATGTGATCAGCGTACCAATGTGAAACATAGTGAAATTAACTGGAAACCAACCACAACACTCATGTAGAGTAGACGTATTATTTAAGAAGTATTTGTGCCTCAACCCAGTACTAAATCCAGTATACTGTAACAATACTGTAACAGGATGTACTGTTTCACACTGTAAATAAAGAAGACAGGCAATAATATATATCTGTGTGTAGGCTGAGGAGAATGGAATGGCTGTTTACTTACCACTTTACCTGGTACTTTGGTCACTTAACCAAAAATTTGTCGATTTTAAGTACAGACTCTAACCTATCAGATTGCAATGTAACTGGAATTTGTTGAAAACAATATTAAACTATCACTCATATATTCAACCCCCCCCCCACAGACAGAGGGAGGGGGAAGAGAGAGAGAGTTATATATCATTGTTGAATAATTAAGACATTCCTTTTAACAAAAATGTACTTTTTAATTAAATTATTACATCTATTAGTTATACAACTATTTATTTTTACTTTAATTATATTTATGTTTCTGAAGTAATATTAAATACAATACAATTATTAAAATAAAAGTATATTTTTGTTAACAAGTATTTTATTTTTATTGAATAATAATAATAATAATAATAATAATAATAATAATAATAATAACATAAGAATATAGAACAAAGTAATTTCTAAATATATTGTTATACTTTTTACATGTAATGTAGTATTCATGAATAGTCTACTCTTATACAGTATACGAATTTGTTGGAAAATATCAAACATACTACTTGGCAAGTGTTCAACACTGATTTAAAAATGTTTTGATTAATGCAAACACTGAAACACACTATACACAAGAATAGAACTCATCATGAACATAACATGATTATATTACTTCTTATGGTATAAGAATATGATATCGGTTTTTTGTTTAATATCCACTTGTATAGGAAAAAATACAGCAGATAATTAATTTATAAGTAACTTTGTACAGCTCTTACCACATAATGTGCCTGCTTTTAATAATATTCTCAAAGGATTTTTAAATTACAAACCTGAACTATATTCAGGTTGGAATACATGATCGATTTTTCCATTCACAGCCACGTTTCACACTAAATCACAAAGCTCTGTATGTTCTGGTATTTCCAATTCTCTGTTCAAAAAAGAAAAAGAAGAATAAAATAAACTTCATAAATACAGAAATGAAGACACAATGTATTATCTAAATATAATTAATGTTTTCAAAGAATAAAAGGTAATCAAAACAAAAAGAGAAATATCATAATAAATAAATAATTGGGGCGATGACCATAATACCCAGGAGTGAAGATCAAATGACAAAAAATGTACATAGTAATTTATAAATAGAAATATAATATATAAATGTGTAAAACTAGTATGTAAGAAATAAGACATTGTGAATAAACCTATTTAACTATGAGGAGGTCTGCGCACCTCAGACAGTTATTTTATATCATTGAACTACATAATGTGAATGATATAAATTTTACAAATATAATAATATCAAACTATAATTATAAAAGTTTTGTTGTGTGACAGTGCTAGAAAGTGAGAAATAACAGTGAAATACGTTAAAAAGGAAAAAATTGTGTATAATGAAAGTGATTATACATAATTATAATATGAACATTGAAGGAAATATATAATCTATATGAACCAGTTATATAACCCATATAGTGAAATCAAACAAAGTAAATAATTAAAAAATAGAAAATATTACGTTAAAAACTTATAATAATATAGTGACGAAGAAAAAACAAAGTTCAACAGAATCATATTAATTAGAAATTGGGAAACCGAACCTGTGACCCATAAACCTATCATAGCCAAAGCCTTAACTGAAGGAATTAGTGTTTTGGTAAAAAGAAGGGATATTGTTGGAAAAAATGTAAAAACAAGGCAGAACATGTTAAGTTTACTACTGAACTTTTATACAAATTAATGACCGACGAAAGATGAGATGATCACGAAAAACCATTCAAAAAACTAGAAGAATAATGTTTTAATCAAAAGTACCAAAAATTTGATGTCCAGAAGTGAAGAATCAAGCAATAAGTCCTTAAAGAAAACTACCAGATTGGTGAGATTACTGCAAGGATAAGCCAGATATGTGAACCAACATTACTACATTAAAGATTGAGTTATAACGAAATACGATGACATAAACAATATAAACGCTATAATAGTGAATTTTTATTTGTACACTTGTACACCATAGTTATTAGAAGGTAGTAAGTTTTTTTCATTTTGTTTTAATTGTCTCCAAGTCACGTTACTAACTATTTAGAATTAATATTAGGCAATTACCTGTATTAACTTCCATCTTGTGACTTATTTAGTTTTTCATTAAAATGACGCGTTTCGAGGATAAATCCTCATCATCAGGTTTCAATACTATAAAAACATCAAATTCACCCAAAAGGGGTCGTCAACTAGTTAAAACACCACACATAACTGTGCCGAGACTGTGTCGATGTTAAATTATGTGTGGTGTTTTTGTGTTTTGTGTGTGTTTTAACTAGTTGACGACCCCTTTTGGGTGAATTTGATGTTTTTACAGTATTGAAACCTGATGATGAGGATTTATCCTCGAAACGCGTCCTTTTAAGGAAAAACTAAATAAGTCACAAGACGGAAGTTAATACAGGTAATTGCCTAATATTAATTCTAAATAGTAAATTTTGTTATTGTTCTTGTGTAATCCAAAGAACCCACCACTATTCAACAGACATTCACAACACATAATTACCAAATCTCATTCATCAATATTATATTTTGTTATATTTATAACTTTAACTATACTTTTACGTTAACCCTGAGATTCAGATTGTTCATGTTCTACCACCGAATGAGCCATCACTGTTAGAAGGAGACATTGAATGCCCATACGATTTAATCAATGTCAAAATGAAAAGAGTAAAATAAAAAATAATTGAGTTTGAGAAAAAACGAGAATAAGGAGTTTGACTATTTACTTTAACATAAGAAATTATAGAAAAAGGGTAAGATTACAATATAAAACAACAACACGGACGGAAAAATATATTACATAATTGATACTTACAAACATGGGCTTAAAAGAAATATAAATAATTGTTAAAAGAAAAAGAACAAAAAGAAAGAAGGGAATTATCCTTTTTGTATCATATTGATGCTTACAACATGGGCTTAACTAAATAATTTTTTTTTGGATTTCGTTGTCCATGACGTGTCCGTTAATTAACTAAATACAACTATTACATTAACGACTTGGAACACAAAGTTTTTTATAAGTAAAAACATAAAGTTTTACCTTACAACCTGAACCGGTTTTCACCTTTAAAAGGCTTCTGAAAACCGGTTCAGGTTGTAAGGTAAAACTTTACGTTTTTATTTATAAAAAACTATGTGTTCCGAGTCGTTAATGTAATAGTTGTATTTAAATAATTTTTATTTGAAGATTATTCATAGAATAGCAAAGAGAGCTCTCTCTCTCTCTCTCTCTCTCTCTCTCTCTCTCTCTCTCTCTCTCTCTCTCTCTCTCTCTCTCGCAAAATAACACTTTTGTATCATACCATATCATGCCCGTTGATGCAACGATGAGGATTATGAATCAGACCTTTTCCTTGAAGAAAAGAAATTGCATCCCCTTCTGTACTAATAAGATCCGACAGTTCATCATACTTAATCATTGTGAATAATTAATGTACTTACAACACAGAACACCGATTAAAAATATAACTAATTACTTGTTAGGTCAGTAATGTAACACAAACGCACAGAACAAATTTAGCACGTGGTATAGTGAGAAAAGGCGCGAATGTGGCAGTCTAAAATAGTGCATTAAATTGAATGTACTATGGGATTTGGGATATACGGATGTGTCGTGGCTTGCAAAAAAACGGAAAAGATCCGTGCGCTCTTTTAAGAACTCAATTACTTAACCCATAATAAAGATGTATAATTATTTGTATGTAGAGATTAAGATGAATCTGCGGATCTTTTCTGTTTTTCCCAGATACTACAATTCCGTATATCCCATAATACCCTCATTTTGATTAGTACTAAGCACATTCTCACCATTCTTACTCGCTCCCTATCCCTCCTCAAATTTTTATTTATTGATATACATAAAAAACTGACACTCCTCTGTATGTGTCCACATTGCATACAATTAAAAAAAAAAAAAAAAATTAAAAAACTTGTAAACTCTGAAAAATCCCATTCGTTCTAATACTGAATTTCAATTAAATACAGAACTGTAAAAAAGAATTTATTGGGTCTTTGGCTATTCTAAGCAAAATTCAAGAGCTTTAGGGAAAAACTCTTTAAAACAAATTTAAAGACTCCCTGTATTAAGTCTTTTAAAGTCTACTAAAATTAACGTTTCTTTTTCATACACATGTTATTTCAATTTTTTTCATAGCAATTAACATTAAAAGTGCTAACTGAAGATAGAAACACCATACATTTGTGGTTAGGTGGGGTAATTGGTAAACGGAAAATTGATTGAAACATTTTGATTGATTAAAAATTGTGTATAGGTTTTAAAATTGAAATATCTGCAAATAATAGTTATTTCAACCTTGTTATTATTCTTGGATTTCATTGTCCATGACGTGTCCGTTTCTTAACTAAATATAATTATTTCACTACAACTCCGAACACAAAACTTTTTATGGGTAAAAACGTAAAAGCTTTACCTTAGAGGTTCTGAAGAAGCTTGTTAAAAGTGAAAACCGGTTCAGGTTGTAAGCTCTAAAATTCAATTTACCGTTACCCTTGACATCTTAGAGTTACAAGTGTTTTCTTTATCCTTTGAAATATTGAAACAAAAATAGTGACAACTGTAAACTAATTGTCATTGTACTATTTCATGTTCTGTTTATAATCCTAAGTACATGTTTACAATTACCCTGTCTTCGTCTATATGGAAGATAAATGGAAAAAAGATAATTCAAATACTACGTATATTACAAATCATAAATAAATAATAAAGAAATGTTGTTATGTTACATAATGTAACAAGTAAATGATAGAATAAAAGTTTATCATTGTTCAAACACTTCCAGGGAGCTCGTAGACAATTTGTCTGTCAATTTCCTTCATTTCTGTGTTGGGCAAAATTGTCAATATTTGTTAAAAGCTAACAGTACTTTCAACATTTTCTCTTAATGTAAACGTTGTAGAAAATTCTATTTTTGCTATGTGTACATAGTTCAGGAAAAATTAGACAGGCATAAAATTTTGTTTGTTTATTGTAAACTGTATTATGTTTGGAAGTGTCCCAAAGTAAATTTAACATTAATCATGTCAATCAATGAGGGCAGTCCAGTTTTTTAAGGCTACGAGAATCCTTGAAATGTTTGGAGCATCACTAGGTCATGCTGGATCTAATCATCAAACTTCAGTTTCTGTGAAAAACTGGCAGATTTGAGTAGTCGCTTTATAAAGGATGGTGTTGTAAAAGCAACAATTCTTTCAGAATTATTTTATAACCCTGTCAGTCTGCAAATAACTATCACTCCTTTAGATCATCAGCAGATTTAAACTTTTCTTATTCGTGTTAGGAATGTATCATGTAAAACTGCTGGAAGTATGGAATACAAGGATGTTAGGTACACTTTACAAAACCTTTTCATCAGATGTTCAAAAGAGCAAGCTTGTAATTTTTTTTTTATAAGCCCCTTAGTAAGGTTTCTCAGCAACAGTTACTGTATGTCACAGTTTGTTTCTAGGATATGTTTTACAAAGTAGTGGAAACTTGCTACTTGAATTCTGTGTTTCTTTGACTTCCTATTCTACAGTAATCTTTAAGGTTTTTTAAGGGATTCAAAGATAACTCTATTAGGAATAAATCTGCATCTGTGCTATAGATAAGTATGGATGGGTCTAATCCTAAATGGTCGTTTCACAAAAAGTGAATGGAAAAGAAAAGAAATACACAATTTCAACTTTCTTAAACTGAAAACAAGAAATTCTTTTGAGTTAGTGTAACGTGTTGTGTTACTGTAAGACAGAGCAGTGCTGTTAGTGTACTAATTAAGATGCATTAAATGTATAAATAAAGCTACATGACCTAATAAGATATTGTTAGATGTAGTAATTCAGGTTAGGTCAAATAGCTCATTAGACTTTGTCTAAATTTTAAAGATGTTTAGGACCGTACATTAAAAAGTAGTAAGCAGATGTATTAATATAATATTACCCAACAAGATCAGGAACAATTATGTATATTAAATTAAGTAGTTAGTGGACTTAAAAACCTACATTAGAAACTTCAGTTTTTATAAAACAATTACGGAGAGAATTGAAGATTTCTTGTTTGGAAATGTTATATCTGTTTTCTTCACAACTAATGACAGGTTATGATTTGTAATCATGTTTTCTCATAATGTATGTTGTTAATGCCTTTTTTTTTAAGAGTATGAAAAAACAGTAGATAGTCTAATATACTTCAAAAAAGGTAAATTTTATTGGTACATACTAAAGTATAGAGTCCTATTTGTTTCTATTCATTGACAATGGTCCGTACTGTAATAATTTTGTGTGTAATATACAACCATTCTTTAATATGTTTACGAGATTCTCCAATTTTATTTGCATTAATTGAGACCGTAGTAATTGGAACTAGGTTTTAATTCCGGTACTTACAATAAATACAGCCTTTAATGTTATATACAGCCTTATATCCATACAATAAATACAGCCTTTTAATGTACACTAACAAAGGAAATTTTTGTTGACTAATTAATTTTAAAAATCTAAAAGGTTAAGTTAGATTGTTAAACGTAGACACAACCTCCCAAAATCGTCTCTGTACCGTAATTATGTGCGATAAATGGAAAGTAATTTCTGTACTTCCAATAAATACACCCTTTTAATGTACACTAACAAAGTAAATTTTATTTAAGTTACATTGTCGTACATAACCTCCATAACATGGCATTAGTTACTTGTGAAGAAAACAGTTGTAGTACACATCGGACACCGAAAACATTGTACAAACGCGGAGACGAAAGTTTAACTTTGCCGTACGAAAAGACCATAGATCCGAATTGTTTAGAAAGTAGTTTAAAAACTTCAATTTCTTCAGTTTTAAAGTAAGTTGTAATTTACGTAAAATTTGAGAAGATAATATATAATTGAATAATTATGTTTTATGTTGGTAATGCTGTGTAGTGTAATATCAGTTGACATTTTGGCGCGTTAAGTTTAGTATTAAATTGCAGTGAAGCGAATCGTGAGTGAGGAAATAGGGTTACAAGGGATTCAAGTTATTATGCATAAATGTTATAACTTACCTTATGGTTATTATGACTAACCGTTTAGCTGACGACGTGGATGCATTATTAATCCACTTACAACAGACACTTGAGTTTACGAATAGTAAGTGTTAGCAAGAAACATGTTTCTAACCTTGTGTAAGTTTACCGAATGCATAGTCATGAAGAGTGTAGGATAATTGAGTTAATTGTTATGACTTTAAACAGAATTCTATGTAGCAGTAGCAATCGAAAGGGTAGAAAACCGATAAAAATTGGGGGGATTAGTTAGAAGCGTACTTTCATTTAGAGATGCGACATCAACAACAAAACATCGATGTTCAATATTAAAACATCGCCCAAAAACCATCGATGTTTTTAAACATCCATTTTTTAAACTGGTTTAGTAACCTCTAACTAGTGGTGGGCGTTTCTGTTGTTTCTGCAAAACGAAAACAAACTGTTTGTTGAAAAAAAGCAACTGTTTTAAAAAACAGTTGGAAAAAAACAGGTCGAATTAATTAACTGTTGCTATTTACATTGACTGTTTTTATCATTTTGTTTTGAGCATTTAAAAATAACTGTTCATTTTAGTATTTTTCTTAAATGGATGGTTATGAAACTTAAAAATACTGGCATTAAGTCAATATTTATCTTATTTACCTACATCTTAAAGGTCCTTTTTTTTAAATTGTTTCATCAAAACTTATGGGGAATATCTGAATAATAATATGGTTAAGGACAAAGGACTTACTTTTTAACTTTTACTAACTTTTAAAGGACTTAATATTTTACTAACTTTTTAACTTATGAGGACAAATCTGAATAAACTGAAATATGTTTTCTTTTTCAATGCCCTTTTAAATTGGTTATCGTAGATTTATACGAAATTTTTAGTTTAGAAACTGTGCAAACAGACATGTCATTATTTGCTTTGTGAAAATAATTCCACAAGTCGCTTCGTAATCTGTTTGCCATGTTAATAAACAGTTTGGTATACCAACAGTTTTACTTATACTAAAAGAATATCTGCCTTACGCCGTCTAATTTAAGCTATATAACCTAAACAAACATCAAACACATAAGCACGCAGACACACACACACATAATTTCGCGTCAAACAGAACGAGGACAGTACAATAATCAAACCTAGGTCAACGCACGTTGCATTAAAAACGAACAGTTTAGTCCTAACAAACGGTTAGTTAAAAAGAAACAGTTTACGCCAAACAGCTCACCGAAAGTGCCAACGAAAACGAACGGTTTACGCGAACAGAAAACAGAACGAGCACAGTACAATAATCAAACCTAAGTCAACGCATGTTGCCATACAAACAAACAGTTTCCTCCTAACAACAGTTCAACAAACGGTTCAACAAATATCGGTATGGAGAACCATACATGACTTCCATGTTCTAAGATTTATGTTTAAAATCATATTCGAAACGAAATATTTCCATAGAAACTACGTCTTTCTACTTATTGCTTCAGCATTAACCACAGTACTGTGGTCACTAACGTATACCACCTCACGTTTTCGCACTCGATTTTCACTGACGATGGCAGTCGATGGCACTGCCGAAAAGTCTGGTTTTGCAGAAAACATTGGACTACGGCTAAACAGCCCGGGAAGCAATTTTAACAAAAACTACTTCTTTGTTGCCGATAAGGTAGTACACATATAAAAAATTCTCTCCTCCACCTACAACTATAATTTTTAATAATAGAAAATTACGCCCACCCCGTTCACCTAACCTCTTCATTTATAGATATTTCATCTACGTTTCTACAGTGGATTATTATGAGTTTCTTATCAGGATACTTTATTTATAAAAATTAAGTACTTTACTCTTGTTAAATCATAAAATGTTTTAGGTAAACTATCCCTTTCTCTTAACCGATCTTCTCCAAAATCAATAGACCTTCAGTCCTCTACAATTCAGGGATGCATGCAAATAAATATTTAATTCTGTTTGAATGTGCGGCAGTTATCGTTCGTCATGGAAATATTTCTCTTGTTACAACATAAAATGTTGCAGGTAAACTACCCCTTTCCCTTAACCGATCTTCACCAAAATCAACAGACCTTGAGTTCTCTACAACTCAGGAAAGTGTGCAACAAATTATTAGATTCTCTTTGAATTTTCGGCAGTTATCATTTGTCATAAAAAATTACCCTTTTTAAAACATAAAACGTTGCTGATAAACTACCCCTTTCCCTTAACCGATCTTCAACAAAATCAACAGACCTTGAGTTCTCTTTAGTTCAAAAAGGTTTGCAAAAACGTAGTTGATTCTGTTTGAATTTACGGCAGTTATCGTTCGTCATATAAAAAATTACCCTTGTTAAAACATAAAATGTTGCAGGTAAACTACCCCTTTCCCTTAACCGATCTTCACCAACACCAACAGGTATTGAGAACTCTACAATACAGGGCTGCAAAACATCATTTGATTCTGTTTGAATTTGCGGCTGTTATCGTTTGCCATAGAAAAATAAAGAGCCCGGGAAGCAATTTTAACAAAAAACTACTTCTTTGTTGCCGATAACGTACTACACATATAAAAAATTCTCCCCTCCACCTTCAACTATAATTTTTAATAATAGAAAATTACCCCCACCCCGTTCACCTAACCTCTTCATGTATAGATATTTCATCTACGTTTCTACAGTGGATTACTATGAGCTTCTTATCAGGATACTTTATTAATAACAGGTATTGAGAACTCTACAATACAGGGCTGTATGCAAAACATCATTTGATTCTGTTTGAATTTGCGACTGTTATCGTTTACCATAGAAAAAAATTACCCTTGATAAAAAACCGTTGCAGGTAAACTACCCCTTTCCCTTAACCGATCTTCACCAAAAATGACAGGTCTTGAGTACTCTACAATTCAGGCCTGTATGCAAACAATCTTTTGATTCTGTTTGAATTTGCGACTGTTATCGTTTACCATAGAAAAAAATTACCCTTGATAAAAAACCGTTGCAGGTAAACTACCCCTTTCCCTTAACCGATCTTCACCAAAAATGACAGGTCTTGAGTACTCTACAATTCAGGCCTGTATGCAAACAATCTTTTGATTCTGTTTGAATTTGCGGCAGTTATCGTTTGCCATATAAAACACCGTTGATAAAACATAAAACGTTGCTGGTAAACTACCCTATTCCCTTAACCGATCTTCACCAAAACCAACAGGTCTTGAGAACTCTACATTTCAGGGCTGTATGCAAAATATTATATGATTCTGTTTGAATTTACGGCAGTTATCGTTTGCCATAGAAAATACCCTTTTAAAACATAAAATGTGGCAGGTAAACTACCCCTTTCCCTTAACCGATCTTCACCAAAAACAATAGGTCTTTAGTACTCAACAAAACAGGGCTGTATGCAAAAACTTATTTGATTCTGTTTGAATTTGCGGCTCTTATCATTTGCCATAGAAAATACCCTTTTAAAACATAAAACGTTGCAGGTAAACTACCCCTTTCCCTTAACCGATCTTCACCAACACCAATAGGTATTGAGAACTCTACAATACAGGGCTGTATGCAAAACATCATTTGATTCTGTTTGAATTTGCGGCTGTTATCGTTTACGATAGAAAAAAATTACCCTTGATAAAAAACCGTTGCAGGTAAACTACCCCTTTTCCTTAACCGATCTTCACCAAAAACGACAGGTCTTGAGAACTCTACAATTCAGGGGTTGAATTTGCGGCTGTTATCGTTTACCATAGAAAAAAATTACCCTTGATAAAAAACCGTTGCAGGTAAACTACTCCTTTTCCTTAACCGATCTTCACCAAAAACGACAGGTCTTGAGAACTCTACAATTCAGGGCTTGAATTTGCGGCTGTTATCGTTTGCCATAGAAAATACCCTTTTAAAACAAAAAACGTGGCAGGTAAACTACCCCTTTCCCTTAAACGATCTTCACCAAAAACAATAGGTCTTTAGTACTCAAGAAATCAGGGCTGTATGCAAAAACTTATTTGATTCTGTATGAATTTGCGGCTCTTATCGTTTGCCATAGAAAATACCCTTTTGAAACATAAAACGTTGCAGGTAAACTACCCCTTTCCCTTAACCGATCTTTACCAAAATCAACAGATCTTGAGAACTCTACAATTCAGGGCTGTATGCGAAACATTATTTGATTCTGTTTGAATTTGTGGCTGTTATCGTTTGCCAAACAAACAAAATTACCCTTGATAAAAAAAAAACGGTTGCAGGTAAACTACCCCTTTCCCTCAACCGATCTTCACCAAAAACAATAGGTCGTGAGTACTCTACAAATCAGGGCTGTATGCAAAAAATTATTTGATTCTATTTTAATTTGCGGCTGTTATCGTTTGCCATAGACAAAAAATCTATAGACACACAGACACTTTTTGAAAAACGACTTTTATTCATGTTTTGAGTGTAGTACAATCAGAATCTGCAATAATCTCGAACACGATTTTTTTTTGCTATCACCATACTTCCATTTCCTTAAGGAACATGGAAGTAAAACAGTTTATGCCAAACAGCTCAACAAAAGTGCCAACGAAAACGAACGGTTTACTGCGAACAGAAAACGGAACGACAACAGTGAACTATGTGAACAGTTGCGTTGTCTGTTGTCAACGCCACGTTCGTAAAACGGAGCAACAGTTTGCCTCCACGGAAAAGAACAGTTCGTTCGTTTTTTTTCAGAGAACTGTTTTTTCAAACAGTTTTGCGTTTTTGTTCCCACCACCACCTCTAACATTAATGTTAGCTCAGCGGGGGGGGGGGATTTAATTTTACTCATTGATTGGGCTGTCACAAATGACAAAAACTTGGTTGCTAGAGTCAGCGCAAATCACAGAATTTCCATGATGCATTTTTATTACTTTTCCCATAGCTCAGAAAATTGAAGAAGAAATTATTGCTATAAAAAAATTGATAGGGCCAAAGTCATAAAGAACTTGTCTAGCATCCAAACTCCTACAGATGAATTTGTCGCAGATAATCCTGAGATTGAGGTCTTCCAAAGGGAAGCATTAAAAAAAGGTATATCTGAAAAAATAATAAAAATCCCATTGCAGGGCAAGCCTTGGTTCAATAAAAGAGTACAAAATGCAAGAATGGAAGAGACAAGGCTTATCAAATGTATGCTCACCAGAACAGCACTTGGGAAAGAAGCCATGCACTTCAGACATATAAACAAAAAAGAAATCTTTACATAAAGGTTCTTAGAGAGGAAAAAACAGCTTTCTTTAAACTTAAGATAGATGATTCAAAAAATGATTCCTTGAAAATGTGGCAGACCCTGAAGTTACTGGTATCAGGACAAACCCGGAGATTTTGGTTGAATTCAGTTGAATTCGATGTTGTTACTATATCAGATACGAAAAATATAGTGGATAGACTAAACCTTTACTTTATTGACAGTATTAAAGAAATAGTAGATAAAATTCCAAGATCAGATGGCAAAATTATATGCGAGAAGGAGGTGACGGTAAAATTACAAACTTTTCAGGAAATTTCAAAAGAACAATTAAAAATGGTAGTATTCAATCTAAAAAAATCTTCTAGTCCTGATGAATTTGAAGCACATTTTATCCAAGAATATTTTAAGGGGTGTTTTTTATTTTTTTATTTTATGTTTTTTGAGGCAAAAAAATAAAATTATATAAAATTAATCTATTTTATTTTATTAATCGAAACTGGTTGTCAGTTAAAATATAATAAAATAGATTAATTTTATATAAGTTATATTTTATTTGTTTGCCTGAAAAACCATAAAATAAAAAAACATCGCTTACTATAATTACAGGCATAAATTCATGTAACAATGGAATCAGT
The DNA here is from genome assembly GCA_034769895.1 of Magicicada septendecula. Lineage (NCBI taxonomy): Eukaryota > Metazoa > Arthropoda > Insecta > Hemiptera > Cicadidae > Magicicada > Magicicada septendecula. The sequence continues at coordinate 372,796,216 of CM068374.1, read as the reverse complement.
TCGGTCCATTGTTACTCATAATACAAGAATATTTTGTTTACCTTTCTCCAATATTGTTGAGGCTGATAAATTTGTCTTTGAGGTATGGTGTTTTCCCGGAGGTCTTGAAGGAATCATTTGTCACACCGGTTCCAAAGGTGAAACAGAGTATAAAATATCAAGATCTTAGGCCAATAAATATGTTACCAACAGTTGCAAAGATTCGGTAGAAAAGATGGGTAGTGTTCTTGGCCCACTGCTTTTTAATCTGTACATAAACGACCTACCTAACATAGCAAATGCATCTGTTGTCCATCTTTATGCTAATGATACACTTGTATATGCTTCTTCAAAGGATGTGAATAAGGCTGTGTTAATCATTAATGAAGAATTAGTGCATTTTAATAAATATTTTTGTGACAATAGCTTAAAAATAAATACTCAAAAAACCAAAGTTTTAGTGCTAGGAAAAAACGCCCTCCATTTCTGTGACAATAAGTTTTTAGATTTTGTAGATGAATGTAAATATTTAGGTGTAATCATAGATAGTGAACTCAATTTTTCTAGTCATGTTGAATCTATAATTAAAGAGATTGCTTCAAAATTAAGTTACCTATATAGAATTAAGAAATACTTATCAAAAGAAACGTTAATTATAATTTTTAATACTGTTATATTACTTCATTTTGTATATTGTTCAACTGTTTTGTACCTCATACGTGAATGTGATATGGAAAGATTGCAGAAATTGCAAAATAAAGCCATAAGGGTATATTAAACTGTAATAATTTACTAGTAAATCTGTGATGTTATCTAATTTAAATTGGTTGAATGTGAAAAATTATTGTAAATAATATTTACATTAATAATATTTACATTACAAGTCTTAATATTTATTTACAATTTGGAGAATAATTTACTTCCAGGAGGCTTAAATAATTTAGTAAAAAAAAATTCGGAAGTTCATGACTATAACACAAGACAAAAGGATTGGTTTCATATCAATAGAGTATAAGGCAAAATCATTTAAAAGAATTTTTGAGTTTGGTATAAGAGAGTTTAATAGACTTAGTATTGAATACAAAAACTGCAAATCTTTAAATTTGTTTAAATATAAAGTGAAAAACTATTTACATAAATTACAACCGCATTAACATAATATGTAAGTGAAATAACATCAAGAGCTATTTAAATTGAGAATATGTACATGTAACGTTTTGTTGTAAAATAGCTTTGCTAAATAAAAAAAAAAATTACAGGGGCCATGTTTATTAATTTACAACTAAGATTTTTTTAACTGCCAAAACAAAGTCAAAAAATTAATAAGAACAATTAACAAATCTTTTATTTTCAAATTAAATAATACAAAAGAAAATTACATATATTTACACCAATTTGAAATACTGATTTATCAACGTATGGGGGAAAACTGAACAAACTTATTATTTCTTTACTGTAAATAAAAAATATTGAGGCCTATAATTATTATATGCCCCAATATTTGTTATTTACAGTTTGTAAAAAAAGAAGTTTGTTAACTTTTACCCCCATTAAGTCGACTTCTTTTTTCACTAACTATCCCACCAGCTAGGGAAAAAACTCTTTCTGATGGGACAGATGTCGCCATCACTGACAAATACTTAGTTGCAACTTTAACCAATACATAATTCTTATAATTATAATTATCAGAGTAAAATGTGAGTGGGTTATCCTTTAGTTTAAGAACAGGAGCTTTGAAGTAAACTGCAAGTTCGGGCACCAGACTACCTGTGTCAAGTTCCTCCAAAAGCTTCGACCTCTTTCTTACACTCCAGTTATCTTCTACCATCTTGTGGTGATCTTCCCAAAATCATGTTCTGCACAGAAAAATAAATAAAATTTTAAAGTTTTATACATGTATAAATTTGGCACAATTCAATACATTTATTTGGCACAATCTTAGAAAAATTTATTTACCTCGAGAAGAAGATGGCATTGGAGACGATCGTCCACCCTCAGAATCCGACGATTCACTCTCTTCCTTGATCTCATTGTTAAGCTTCCTGATCCAGGTACCCAATACAGCCTTGTCTTGGAAGTGAAGGTTTTTAAACCGTGGATCCAATAAGGATGCCATTGCAAAAAATTGGCTGTTCTCAATGCCACCAAATCTCTTATTGCATTGAGCTAGAACACTTCCCTTTAGCTTTTTTCCTAGCTCTGAACAGCACGACACTGCATTTATTTTATTCTGCATCATTTTTACAACCCTTATAACACAGCTTGCTGTCACAAATTTTTCTCCTGATGCTTGTGTTGTTGCGAATTCTATACTTTTGAACAGTGTACAAAATTCTTGTAAAAACTCCATGTCCGTGGCTGAAAGCATTGGCGGAGCCGATTTATTGAAGTTTACAATACTTGCAACAACCTCCCTCAACTGAAGGAATCTTTCTAACATGTAGAAAGTAGAATTCCATCTTGTCGATACACTCTGAATCAGCGTAAGTTCTGTTTTTTTTCAAAGTTCATCACTGCCTACCACGCTATGCTTGAACCATTTCACAATGCTTTTCATTTTATCTATAATTGCAACAGCGTCTGGTAGGGATTCATACGATATTTGTGCCATTAAGTTCAGAAAGTGGGCAAAACAGTAGCTGTGCTTTTTTTCCCAAATGCTTTTTCCACTGCACTGACAATGTTACTTCCCCCATCTGTAACGGCAGCTGTAATTTTCTCTGTTGTGAATGCGAATCCCCATTCTGAGCACGTTTTTGTGAGATGATCAGCCAGATTTTGTGCTGTGTGATTTTCATGTAGCTCATGAACTCCGAGAATTACAGACTCGAGTACCCAATTTTCGATAAAATGAGCTGTTACACCAAGAAAGCTTCTCGTCTGGTGCGTTTCCGTCCAAATATCTGTTGTGAGACACACATTTGCGACATTGCTCAATCGCTCTTTTAACATAAATGCCACTGTTTCGTACTTCTGATCTATCATTGAATCTATTGTTCTTCGTGATGGAACAGTATATAATGGCACAGTTACTTTTAACAAGTGTTTAAAACCCTCGTCTTCAGTGATTGAAATAGGCTGAGAATCTCTACAAATCATGTAAAGAATAGCTTGAGAAACTCTGCTGTGCATATCTCCACCATCTTTAAAAGAAATTACATTTGTGAAACTGTCTTTTCAAAGTTTTTGATGGAACCTAGGAATAGGAGGATCCACAACAGCGGAATATGAACTTACGGCTTCTTCTTTATGTTCCCCTTCAGTTAACGAAGTGCTTGGAATGGCTGGGGCTGCAGCATCTGGATTGTGTGGTTTAATTTTTGCCTTGGGCTTCATTGATGACTCAAAATACTCGCTGTAAATATCACCATGTTTTGCCTTCAAATGTCCAGTTAAATTCGTGGTATTGCCAGATGTTTTGAGGAACTTCAGGCAAATATTGCAATTCGCCAATTTGTCTGAGGTTTTGGAAAAATATTTCCAAATGGCACTTTTGGGTGGCATAACTGATTTGTCACTTGCACACAAATTGTTATTTTATAAATACAATAAAAACAGAACTGATCACATCCCCATGAGAAACAGAAACACTAGAAACTTCAGCACTAAAAAAAAAAAGAAAGTAACAAACTAACTACTATTAACGCACACGTCTATAACAAGAACAAAACAAAAACTGGAATGGCCACTCCCGTGTTTATATTGTTTATACATCGACAACGTAAAACATCGAGCACAAAACATCGGCTCCAATAAATCGATGTTAAAAACATCGATGTTTTGAAAACATTGACATCGATGTCGCATCCCTACTTTCATTAAATTGATTAGGCGTAATCATTAATAACAAAATTGTAAATACTTTTTTAAGGATAAAGGAATTTCATTTTTCATTGATGGTATCCAATTGCATAATTAAACACACATAAATTAATATTCATCAGTGTAAAAGTCAGTTTATATGTACCAAAAGCATGTTTACCTTCATAAAGTATATTTATGGTTACCTATGTACCGTAAAGCAAAAAGTCTTTAATTCTTTTGTGAAAAAAAGGTTGTGTAAATATACTCACTCTTTCAATAATATAAGCACATATATTTTGTAAGATATAGATAACAAATACCATAATTCGGTATTAATGATACTCACCAATTTCATTATTTGCCGGGCTCATTTTCTTCCTTTATAACTTGTTTTCTACCTAAGGGGTACCAGGGTTCAGGTACAGGAAGATTTTGAAACACAGTTGACGACACAAATGATAACCAGATATTCTTGAAATTAACCATCAAATTTAATTCAATCTAAGGTAGTACACATACAACCATGCGGTCAAAATAGTGACGTCATATGATATGACACAAAACAAAATGGTGGCTACTTTTCCTATCTCTTTTGATTCTCTCTATTTCTTTATCTGTTGAATTAATATCAATGTACACTTTATAGCTGCAGCTTAAAATCATTTATTAATAGTTAATTAGTTACTGCACAAACCAATGCCTTCGGCTTATGTGTTATGGCCATACATTCACGCATTCATTCTCACACATTCAACTTCAGACCCGTACATTCTTTTTTATTATCGATTTGATATTAATGAGCTCATTAACTATAAAAATGACAAAAAGAACTTCTCTGCTTGTTAGGTGGTGGTGTCCATCCGTTGTTGGTGTGAGACTCCCATGGTGATGGTCGGTGTTCGCCTTTAATTCCGCTGAGTTTAATCAGATGGATGTGTGCACTGAATTTACATTTTTTATATATTTATACTGTAAACAAGATGAGCCTTTATTGCTCCACTACTGTTGGTAACATTTTTATTAGTTGAATTAAAGTATTGTTAAAAAGTTATACACACAACGATACATCGCTGTGGCTCCTCTGAAGAATGGCGTTGAAATGAGAGCGAGGCAAGTGTAATTTCTTGCTTGTGTGTGTGTAGTTCTTACGTCATCCCGCTTTGTCTTGTTGGACAACACCTCGTTGCACACATTGTACTCAGTGCGTCATTGTTCTTAGCGATGACGGACTAGTGTTATAGCCCAATCATAATGCATACTGTGGTACTTCGTCATAAACACCGCCATGGTAGATTTTGCTGTTTTCACGTCCACCGGAGACCTTGGTGTTTTACTCTGGCCGAATTTACGTTGTTCCGTTTTCCAGAGGGATAATGTACCTAACCATTCTGTATGTTTAAAAAAATACATAATAAAACAATGAAAATACCCATAATTCCCATAATTCTGGTACTGGGTCAGTCTGTACTGTTACAAACCCCCTCAAGGAAAATTTTGTGTGTCGAAACATAAAAAAATTTCCTTGACTCATTCACACTCTCCTAAAAGGATCAGTCTAGATACGTCACCACAACCCCCTGTAACGTTACACAAAAAAATTTTATCATCACTTACCCTTGGTCCTATGATGCTGGTCGCACCCTCTGACCTTACTGGACTTCTCCTAAGAGATCCCTACACCATAAGGCCATGAGGCACTATACACTCCTGTTCTGACGCTCCAGCCAGCCCAGGACTGCGGTCACAACACCACAAAACTCTGAAACATCCAATACAAAATTCAAAATAGTGGTATAATACACTTACATATCTACAACTGATATGTTCCCCTTTAGATGCATTGGTTTGTGTTTGGGGCATTGGTTTGGTCTTAAAATCAACAGGTTCAACCTCACAACTACAAGACTTAGACTACCTTGAAATTTTTTTTTTTTTACCACCACCAAATTCAACTACTTCCTTGTAAGAAAATAAACAACATATATATATAACTAAATATAACACAATATATCAACAATTCTTTATCGTACCCCAAAATACCTTCACCTAATTATTTCTATAAATTCAACTTACAACTGTCATGGCAGACACTTTTTCTTTAAACTTTGTTGCTCAACTGATAATCATTTATCTATTTTGTAAATGGCAGCTTACTAGAATATTTTATTTAACTTCATTTTTTAACTTTATATTTTCAACTTTAAAATCTGCTATCTCTTAACACTTATTATCGTCATTACCCCTGTAACGACCTCCTAGCCACACACTCTATTGCCCCCCAACCGAACTGTAGTGCTCGGGTGCCTCTGCAAGAACTGTAATGGTGGAGGAATTATCATCTCCTTTGTTCTTGTGTTGGCTTCACATTTAAACAACAAGATATCATAATATCTACACTTACATAATTACACGCCCTTAAACGGTTCTACCCCCGGTCTCTGCTGTTCCTTCTCGAACAGAGTGGCAGCCGCTGTTCCCTAGTTCCGGGTAATTTCCCCATGGATATACCCCCCTGTTAATTTCTATTCTACACCAATTTCAAGACAGCTATGGTCGAAGGACTTAAATAATGGCCATAGCTGACCGCTCGCCAAAACCACGATTAGTGCTGGTAAGGCAGTAATCGCCCGAAAGTCGGGGAAATTAATCTCATTTATATATTTTACACTTTACCAGTATTGATACACTGCACAAATGAAATCACATATAATATGAATTACATTCAAAGTGTACCGTGCATTACGCCCACATGAGGCCTCCGATGATGGCAGCATTCTATGTGTTGCTCATCAACCCATTTCACTAGCCACAGTAGTATATGTCACTACTGCCCTAGCCCATTACTTATACTTTACTTTTTCTACATTAACTGCTCTCACAGTCCGATTTTGACTTATAATTCACTAACACCACTTAACTACAAAATACTCTTCACTCTTGCTCAAAAACAAGTTCGTTAATTATTTAAAATTTTCACATAGACACTTTACAAGTTCGAGCTTTACCTTTTTTCACAACTATATTCACTGCTATAACAAGATAGGAATGACAACAATGGATCACCTGCTCAGCTTACCTTACATACACATATTTTTCTGTTTTCAGATGGAAAACCAACAACATTCATTTCTATAACTCTAACAATTTTAACATATTTCACCTCACACTTTCAAAGAAATCTTTGTTACTGGAATACATATATTTTTTATTTATTTTTTTTTTTCAATACACAATTAATTCTCATTCACACTTCTAATCAAGTACCTCTCTCCCTTTTTTTTTTTCTTTAAATTTATTTTTCCTATGCTTCCCAGTATAATTTCAAATTGCTAGCATTTTGTGTACCCACTATTTCTTTAATCTCCCTATCCTGTAGTACATAGGCATTCTGCATTTTAATTTCAACCACCTCATAAGGTCCTTCGTACAGCAGGAAGAATTTCTTAATTTCCTTCTCCTGAGCATTAGACAGATCGTGCCTCTTCACCAATACCAACTGTCCTATTTCATATTTCATCCACTTACCTCTTGTGTCGTGCCTATTCTTCCTTCTTTCTCCTTTGCTTACTAAGTTCTCATTTGCCAAACGAATCTTGATGCTCACGTCCATAGATGTACTCTCAGATGGGTAATCAAATAACTGTTCCAATATTCTCGGAGGACGGGTCCCTTTGACAAGCTCGTGAGGTGCATAGCCGGTGGACTCGTGGGTGGTACTGTTCAGCCAACTCTCTACCTTCTTAACATACAACGGCCACTCGCTGTGTTTAGCGTGACAATAGGCTCTAAAGATCCTGCCTATCTCTCTCATTACACGCTCAGCCTGGTTGGACTGGGGATGGTACACAGCCGTATGCTTCGTGATGATTCCTTCCCATCCTAACGTCTGACGCCAACGGCCACTGATGAATTGCGGTCCGTGATCTGATAAAATCACTTTCGGCTTACCCACTTGTATCATGTAATCCTTAGTCACTTTCTTACTCAATACCAGACTGGTAGCTCTTTTAATACTATACAGCCTCACATACTTAGAAAATGTATCTAACATTACAAACACATACTGCACTCCTCCTCTACCCTTTGGTAACGGTCCGAACAAATCCACTGCAACCAAATCAAATGGTCTCTCCACTTTTATAAAATTCATCTCCCCTTCGACTCTATAGTTCACCACTTTTGATTTCTGGCATAAATCACAACTCTTTAACAACCTTCTAACCCTTCTCTCCATATTTCTAAAAATACAAGACTCTTTCAATACATTCACACACTTCTTCGCTCCAAAATGTCCATACCTTAAATGACAATCCCAAATAACCTTATCAACTAACCCTTCTGGAACTACTAATTTCCACACACGCTCACCCCCTACTATCCTCTTAAACAATAACCCATTATGAACCTGAAAATACTGACTATACTCTGATTCATTTACCTCCTTTTCTAAACTCTCTATAACCTTACCTGACTTGTCCTCTACTCGTTGCATGTTCCGGATGTCTCTCATCTCCGCTCCCAAAATTCTATCCTCTCGGCTGATCTTAAAAATCTCGATTTCCTTTAAATCTCTACCCGTTCTGTTGTGCAGCATGTCTATCCTTGACAAAGTATCCGGTATCTTGTTCTCTGATCCTTTGATATATTCCCATTCAAAATTATATTCTTGTAATATAAGTACCCATCTGGTTAGACGACTATGAGCCAGCTTACATGTGTTTTAAAATGATAAAGCTTTGTGGTCCGTCCTAATTACTGTGCGATTTCCTAGAATGTATGTTCGAAACTTTCCCACTGCGAACACTATGCTCAATAGCTCCTTCTCCGTCGTCGTATAGTTCTTCTCTGCCTGGATTAGTGATCTACTTGCAAATGCTATTACCTTATGTTCCTTGTCCTTACCTTCTTGGTATAATTCTGCACCGAGGGCCACATTGCTTGCATCCGTTTGTAAATAAAATACTTTCTCGAAGTCTGGGTGGTTCATCATCACCATTTGACTGAATTTCTCCTTTATCTCTTCAAATGCTGTGCGCTCCTTCTCGCCCCATTTCCATTGTTTGGTTTTCTGGAGTACTGCACTCAATCTTGTGGTTAACTCTGCATAATTCTGTTGAAATTTCCGGTAGAAATTACATAACCCAAGGAAACTCTGTAATTGTTTCACATTCCTCGGTTCAGGGAAACGCATGATTGATTCTACTTTGTCGGGGTTCGCTGTTATTCCTTCAGGTGTGATAATAAATCCTAAAAATTTTACCTGTGTCTGCAGAAACGTTGACTTATCCCAATTCACGGTGAGTCCTCCTGCCTCTAGTTTAGCCAATACATAGTCTAAGTGATCTAAATGGTCCTCGAAGGTCCTTGATGCAATCAAAATATCGTCCACGTAGACCGTCAAAAAGTCTAAGTCCTTGGGTCGCAAAATTTTGTCCAAACACTTTATAAAGCTGGCGACGCTGGTGTTCAATCCGAAAGGTAGACGTCGAAACTGGTAGTTCTTACCATTAAATAAAAATGCTGTATACTTTCTACTAACCTTTGCTAGTGGAACCTGCCAGTACCCAGATGTTAAATCCAACGATGTCATATACTTTACTCCACTGAACTTCTGGAATATCTCATTGATAGGCTCTGGTGACTCTCTGTCGGGAATTATGATCTGGTTTATTTTTCTGGCATCTAGGCACAAACGTACTCGTCCATCTTTCTTAATTACTACTACAAGTGGATTAGAATAATGCGATACTGACCGTTCAATTATACCTGTTTCTACCATCCTGTCGAGTTCTCTCTGCACCGCGCTTCTTTTTGAGTAAGGGACGGGGTAGCTCCTTTGCAAGAACGGTGTGTGTTCCCTTATTTGTAATACACATTCGTACCCTTTTGCCCTTCCTGGAACTTCGGCAAACACTCCTCTGTACCTCGCTATCACCTGCCATAACGCTTCACGCTGGCCACTCCTTACCACCTCACCTTCACTACAAAATTCATCCGCCCTTAACTCCCAAACAGCATCATTAATATTACTCTTTTCACTCTCCAACTCACTCATATATTCTGCCTCTAAACATGCACTTACCATGGTACCTAAATTATTCTCACTTACACCCTTCTGTAGTATTTTAACTCCGCACGTTCTAACTCTACCTATTATATGCTCAAATTTTACTCTTACCGACCGATCACCCCCATCTAACTCTATCACCTTATCTCTAAAATTTATAACAGCTTTCGTCCTTTGTAAAAAATCGTTACCCAGTATGACATCTAAACTTAACCCTCTTACTACCAAAAATGTGTTTACAAATTCGACATTATTTATTAGAAAATTCAAATGTATCTGTTTAGTGATTCTCTTACTTCGTACACCCGTGACTCCTATCACCGTGACTCCTGCTACTGGTAAGATTGGAATATCTTTGTTAGACTCTCTTAGTTCTGCTAAAATGTTCTCTGCTATCACGGAAATTTCGCTACCCGTATCTATCAAAGTTTTAAAATTCTTATTTCCTACAGTTACCTGAATCTCTGTCAGTCCTGCTCTCACCTCGCTGTTTGCATTGTTTTCTTCTTCCATCAGGTCAGCGACAATATCTGCTTTAATTACGTGGCTGTAAACCTCCTCGACTGGTTGGACCTCCTGCGTTTCCCTGAACAGTGGTCGGGTCCTAGCTACCACTGTCGTTTCTAGTTTTCCTGGTGTCTGCTAGTGGAGGGGCCTCGGTGTCCCTTATCTGGCCTCTGGTTGTTGTTCATCGCTCCTCTAGTGTCAGGTGTCTCTCTGCCTTGTGGTTTATCTCGTCTCTCCTCGTCTCTCCTTCGTTGTCCTTCTCTAGGCGTTCTACATTTGAAGCACTGTCGCCTGAATGGGAAATTCTCCTGTTGACACTTATAACATCTCCACTCACCTGGTTTATAATGGTTATTTTTATTAGTCACATTATGTTCATTGTAATTGTTTCTTTGTGAATTATACTCTATCAAATTCGATTTATCGTTACCCTGTATTAACCGCCTATTCACTTCCCTATCCCGTATACTCTGCAAAATATCAAGGACTTTCTCAAGTTCGCTTAAATTCGATATTTCTTTAGTCATTAATGTTATTTGCACCTCTCGAGGTAGATGCTTACTAACGTACCTTACAAAAGAATTAAAAGGGATTGGATGTTCTAAATATTTAACCTCATTGTATAACTGTGTCACATATAGTGTTATGTTATTGTTTGAATGGCTCCCGAAATTACCCGTTCCCATTACTTTACTCCTCAACGCTTCCTGTTCCTCCTCTGGCCAATATTTTCCCTTAAACGCTTGTTCAAACATTTCGTAATTACCCCACTCTATTCTGTGTGCTTCTGCCCATACCGCGGCACTACCCTTAAAACATCTGATTATTTTAGTTAACTGGATCTCCCAATTACTACTACTAAAATGGTGGTACTCCCTAGTTTGGTTAATAAATCGCATGGGGTGTATTGAGCGGTTTTCGTGACTGAATAATTCTAACTCTATTTCATTATACAAATCTCTCGTAATAACAACTCTTTCCGTATTTCCCGTTAAATTCTTTCTAATCTCCCCCCGCAATTCATTTTTCATTTTGGTTAAATCATTCTCAATTAGGTTATATCTATCATGCACATCGTTATAATTTTGCACACTTAAACTATCTATCTCTTTAACTCTATTCTGCAACATACTTATTTGATTTGTTGTATCACTTTCATGTTTTGATATATTACTATCTATTGTCTGAATACTTTTGGTTAGGTTTACTACATTTGATTCACATTGTTCTACTTTATTTTGTAAAATCTGAGTTCTCGATTCTAACTGCTTATTGACTTCATTCTTAGTTTTAATTTCTAACTGTTCTACTGTCTCTACATATTTACTTTCTACTTCTCTATTTTGTATTTCTATTTGACTTTGAACGGTTTCATTGATTTGTTTGACTTTGTCATCTAAATTACTTATCTTAGTTTGAACTTGCTCATTAATAATTTCTGTTTGTCTTTCAACATTATTATACTGTGTCTCTATTTTACTAATTTTCTTGTTGACTTCAACGTTTTGTTTATACATTTCATTTTCAAATTCTTCAAATTTCTCTTCTACTTGGTTTAATTTGGCATTCTGTAAGGTATTTTGCTTTTTTAACTCACTCTCAAAACTATCTAATTTTGTATTAAGCGTACCGTTCATTTGATTGAATTTGTCACTGATTAATGTGAATATATTTTCTAATGAGATTTTACTTTCAACTACTTTGGGTGTTGAGCTAATGTGTCTTTCCAATAAAATGGATTCTGTTTCTGAATTTTCTATTTCTATGCTATTGTTATTTTCTGCCATTTTGTATTTTAGTATTTAAATGGTTATTTATCTCTATTTGTATTTGACTACGCAATATACTCAACTCGTATTTAACTATTTACCTTTAACAACATAACCTCTCATTCATTATATATCGTCTTCTGTGTTTCTCCATCTATCTGTTTTGTATAAATTAATTTTATACAAAGTCCACTGTGAGGGCGACCAATTGTAAATATACTCACTCTTTCAATAATATAAGCACATATATTTTGTAAGATATAGATAACAAATACCATAATTCGGTATTAATGATACTCACCAATTTCATTATTTGCCGGGCTCATTTTCTTCCTTTATAACTTGTTTTCTACCTAAGGGGTACCAGGGTTCAGGTACAGGAAGATTTTGAAACACAGTTGACGACACAAATGATAACCAGATATTCTTGAAATTAACCATCAAATTTAATTCAATCTAAGGTAGTACACATACAACCATGCGGTCAAAATAGTGACGTCATATGATATGACACAAAACAAAATGGTGGCTACTTTTCCTATCTCTTTTGATTCTCTCTATTTCTTTATCTGTTGAATTAATATCAATGTACACTTTATAGCTGCAGCTTAAAATCATTTATTAATAGTTAATTAGTTACTGCACAAACCAATGCCTTCGGCTTATGTGTTATGGCCATACATTCACGCATTCATTCTCACACATTCAACTTCAGACCCGTACATTCTTTTTTATTATCGATTTGATATTAATGAGCTCATTAACTATAAAAATGACAAAAGGAACTTCTCTGCTTGTTAGGTGGTGGTGTCCATCCGTTGTTGGTGTGAGACTCCCATGGTGATGGTCGGTGTTCGCCTTTAATTCCGCTGAGTTTAATCAGATGGATGTGTGCACTGAATTTACATTTTTTATATATTTATACTGTAAACAAGATGAGCCTTTATTGCTCCACTACTGTTGGTAACATTTTTATTAGTTGAATTAAAGTATTGTTAAAAAGTTATACACACAACGATACATCGCTGTGGCTCCTCTGAAGAATGGCGTTGAAATGAGAGCGAGGCAAGTGTAATTTCTTGCTTGTGTGTGTGTAGTTCTTACGTCATCCCGCTTTGTCTTGTTGGACAACACCTCGTTGCACACATTGTACTCAGTGCGTCATTGTTCTTAGCGATGACGGACTAGTGTTATAGCCCAATCATAATGCATACTGTGGTACTTCGTCATAAACACCGCCATGGTAGATTTTGCTGTTTTCACGTCCACCGGAGACCTTGGTGTTTTACTCTGGCCGAATTTACGTTGTTCCGTTTTCCAGAGGGATAATGTACCTAACCATTCTGTATGTTTAAAAAAATACATAATAAAACAATGAAAATACCCATAATTCCCATAATTCTGGTACTGGGTCAGTCTGTAACTGTTACAGTTGTAAAGATATTTTGAAGAATTCTATGCGTGTTGATCGTGTACTGGCATTAGAATCGGTCAGGCTAACACACAAAATTTAACCTAACCACTCATTATGTGTCAAGCAAAAAAATGTTAGTGAATGTAAACAAATTCACAATACGTACCTTTGAGAGTCACGCAAGTATATTTGTTAACACTTGCTTTGTCACTATGTACTTAATATCTTTTATAAAAATATGTACCAATACAATGTTCCATACAATGTTATCCCATGGAGAAGGTTAACTTGCCAAGTGATATTCACAGTAGTGTCCACACATCTACAAATCAACAATCATTAGTAATTGATCTTTATAGGCTTTGTGCCTGGTACATTTGTAGGTCCTAAATATCTTATAACATATTGTTTCCATATGAAAATATTTTTAAGTAGTCATTTGTAATATTTCTGGATCTTTCTGTTCAAGAAAAGAGTAATGAGATTATGGATTATTTTATTATAAGTGAAAATAAGTTAGTTTTGTACAATTCTTGTAAATATTGTATATTATTTTGTATAGGCATAAATTAAGAATCCAAGTTACTCATTTTACACAAAAATCTTAAGCTCTCATAAAGATTCTTTCATCAAATCAACCAACATATTAGGTACATGGTTAACAAAAAACATACAACTGGTAACAGATTTTACAAAAAGAAGATAATTTATCAGTTGTAGCCTATATTTTTATGGTTTCAAACCTGAAATGTAACCTTATGTAGTGTTCTGTGTCTCTGAATACGTGTCTTTGCTGAAAACAGGAGATTTTGTTGCTCACCTAAATTGTTAATCTATAGAACAGCCATTCTTTTATAAAGTACAGTTGTGACGTACTAGTCCCTGTATTTCGGGCGCAAATTGTGACGTACTAATCGATCACATTTATTATTATTACCAAATTTCAGATTAGTTGTTACTTACCGTTACGATAGCTCTTACAGGGTCACAGGATTCGATCACATGTACCTAGATACAAACATGGTCTATGGGTTACGCAAAGTACTGACACAACTCATTTTGGAAGAGAATTAATATTTATTATTATTTAATCTTGACTGCTTGTAAATTCATGAAGATTCATTGAGATACATTTCTGCAAAGTTGTGCAACACTAGCATAACACTTAGGAACTACAGCTTACCTTATTATTTCACAAGACACAAATGCAAATATCAAATACAAACACAAATATACACAAAAGCTGCCCAGCTTTGCACACACACACACATTCACTCGATAAATTATTAAACCCTGAACATTTTAAATTATAAATTCCAAACCCCAAATGCCGGCCACGCGGTCACCGCACACGCGCATCTTCTCCCGAGAATCGGTGATTTTAAATTATTCCAACGTTATTCTTGACGATGTTTCTTCTAAACGCGACCGCGGTCTTATAAATTTATACTGTTTTACACTGTTATATTAGTTGTTACATTAATTAAAAAAAATTTGTTTCTGAGCCCTGGTTGTCGGGCAGCCTGTGCAGGCGGGAGTCGACCAAGAACTGCCGGCGTCTCTCAGTTCCCCACTCCAGGAGCATTTTAGTCAAGACGACGGACATCAATGCCTTGTATGTAGTCGTCACAGTTTCGACTCATGTTAGTCATGTAGTTGTTGGAGTGACGATAGCAGACGATTTCAACTAGGCACTGGCTAATGTCATAAAAGTGGGTGGGACTTAGAGCAGCACTTCCGCAAGGTCTTGAAGAAGGCGATGAATATTATCCTCTCTAGCCATCTTGGTTTTTTACCATCGCTTGGGTAGGCGCTCACGCGCGAATAGTGGCGTGTGTGCACTGCCACACCAGTACAGATTTCTGCGAATTTTTAGGGTGGCGCGAATTCTCTGCCGCATTCCTTGACAACAACTGCGCCTTACTTCTTTGTTTCACTGTTCTGTTATACTGACAAATACGTTGCACAATAATACAGTTTTACAAATTTATTATACAAGTCCGCCCGAAAACGAAATAAGTAAAAAAATATATATATCCCCCAAACGGTTAAAATAAAAACACACAAAATTTGACCCGCTACAATACCCCCTCGATGAGAATTCTGCTGTTCATGACAGAAGAAATCTCATCGATAACCCCAAAGAGGACCGGAGAGGAACTGGTGCCAACAACCCCCTGGTTCTTAATCTCCTGGGTACACAACCCCCCTGGCTCAGCGACCATGGACTCATCTGAACGAGATCACTGGACTTCTCCGTAAGAGATCCCAACACCGAGAAATCGAACAGCCTCGTCGTACCACAGAGCACCTCACCTTCTAACATGCTACCCCCCAAAATCCTCAACTCCTGGCTAAAATTATTCCAGCTCCTCCGCCGATATGGATCCCCTTTTTGCAAGCTGGGCTGCCTTTAGCAAATACTGGGCTCACACACACTAACCTTATATGTTGCCATAACACACTAAAAATAAAAAATTTCTTTTAAAATTTATTAAAAATTTAAAAAATTCAAAATATTATTTTATCAAAAAATTCTCTTCCTGGTTTTGCTAGTTTTTGTTTCAAATGACTTAGCCTAGACATTCCTACTAATCTAAACACATCCTTACTCTAACATGAGAACCACTTATAGTCTACCAATACAATGCAATACAATAAAATAAACATGGTTAATGCACACATAATAAAATAATCATTATCTAAAATATTCATTCGCTGGCAGGCGAAAAAATAAAAAATTTTTTTTTTTTTTTTTTTTTTTTTTTTCAAAAAAAATCAAATTCCCCAAAAATTTTAAAATTCAAAAAAAAATTTAAATTTGTTCAAAGGTTTCATTTATATTTAGAAATTATTCAAAACTGGTTTAAAGTGATTAAATAAACAAATAAAATTAATTCCCTACTATACAAGCTTAGTAGGTGTCTGACCTCATCAGCTGATCGAAAGTAGGTCAAGTCCAAAACCCTTGACCTACATGTGTTAGGTATGGTTTCTATCTGCAACTACATTTAACATTTGTAGTATCCTACCTTAAAATATAAAACATAGTAACATAAAATATTTAAAATTACAAAATATTAATATAAATGGATCATCAGCTTGATATTTAATTTATTTAAAACAAACAATTCTCAATTTTACATTATTTTCAATCCTACCAAAAGTTTGTCACTGGCTAAAAAATGAAAAATTTTATGTCTTTGTCATAAATCTCTCTTTTTGCTTAACAACCCTACTCTTCATTTAACAATCTCGCTATACTTTACTGTGGGTGATATAAATTATTTATTCTCGTTTACTGTATTAGACTTCTATACATATATGAACTTTCTCCCTCTGACTCTAATATTAATCAACTTCAATTACCATGACACCCATCTCTACCAGAATATCTACTAATCAAAACACTCTAAACCCCAACTTATCATTTAACACAATTCGCCACCTTCTCTACATATATAAAAAAAAATACTCTCCAACCCTTTGTACATAGGATACGTGTTTCCCCTACCCAAAACTCGATTCCCTTATTTGGCGGCCCGGATTCTACCTAAGGCGGCCCCTTCCCCACTAAAATCTATCCCTATCCCGTCCCAACCCTTGTTGCGGACTCCTACATGACACTACCCCCTAATACAAAATTGCCATCCCCAAAAATCTCAATCTCATTACATTACTACAAATACACAAAATAACCTCATTAATTACAAACATAAATACATCCTTCCAAACTCCACATAAATTCCCCACAACTACTGTGTCAACATCAATACTTCACAAGATTTTATTACATTATATCAACTCAAAAACAACATTACATCATATTCATCTCTATCATTTCAAATTCAACTTTTAATTCAATTTGGACAGGTCTACATGTCCCACAAAATATTTATCACCCATGAATTATCTTTTATTAATTTGCATAAATTATTGTTATTTTATTTCTCATATTCTTTTTATCCTTACTTCAAAATATCTGTAGTACATTAAACATTCATTACTTGTAACATTTACAAACCAATATACCAGCGACATGGTATTGCTGATCAGCTGATATCCTAACACAATAAAAACACCATGAATACCTTTCAAAATTGAACAATTACATGTAATACATTATCAACACTTACTTCTATTATGTTGATTGCCTGCCAGGCGTCTAATTATTGGCTTAGAAAAAAAATATACACACATGATTAAAACACATATTTTATCAACAACTATATCTATTTACTACAATAAAATAATATACTTAAAATTATGGCATGGATAACTTGTATTGAAAATATGATCATCTAGTTATTTGAGCAGAGTGCAAACATTTTTATTGGATCAAACTTTGAATGAGCAAAAAATTTCTTTATTTTATAAAATTTAAGTTCGTGACTCGTTTGAGTCACCTCCTAGCCACACACACTATTTCAGATCATGGTGGACTGTGGCGCCCATTCGCTTCCACAGAGACTGTATATTTTGGAGCAGGGTTTTACCTCTCCGTGTCTCTGCTTCCGCTATTAAGTTTTAAAGTAGTGAACATCATCATGTTCTTGTTAATAATCATACACCCTTAAAACGGATCTGCCACTGGTCTTGCTACCCCAAATCGGGCAGAGTGGCAGCCGCTGTTCCATAGTTCCGGAGAGATTTCCTCTAATGTCACCCCCCAATGAATTTCAAATATATACCAATTTCAAGTCAGCTATGGTCAAGGGACTTGGTATGACCATAGCTGGCCGCTAGCCAAAACCACGGTTAGTGCTGGTAAGACAGTAACCGCCCGAAAAGTCGAGGAAATCTAAACTTTCATTTCATTGCCTGTTTCACATCAATCTCATTATGTGCGACACGGTCATTTAGTAATATGTATAAAATTTTTTACTTTACACAGATAAGGTGTGCCGCACATTTATCGCCAGTTTGGCCTCCGATGGAGGTAACACTCACTGTAACCCCCAACCCATTTCGCTATCTAAGAGAGCACAGGCCACCCCCTCAATAGCCATTTAATAGCTAATTAATAGAATTTATATTTTTTTTTTATATACAACATTCTAATGTGACATCTTCATCCGTCATCAATCATTAATCATCCTTCATAACCTTCTACAATTAGCTTACTTAAAATTTTCAAATTCATTATTAATATTTATTTTTCATCATACCTCAGTTATTATTACCCTTTAAATCATTATCTCAAGTTATTTTCATTATTGAAGTTAAAATTCGTTCCATTAAGTTAAACATTTGTGTACATTTTATTATATTTGACTTGTATCATACAAATTTTATACTTACAGTCCATAATTCATATACTGACCTACACAACTATATACACCATACACCACTACTCCAAGTAACCTCTGAAACATTTAACAAAAAGTTATTTCAAATCAACAATTCATCATTTAATTACCAACTTCACTTCTCGTTAAACCATTTAAATTCATCAGAAAATTTAATTATATAATCTTTGAATTAATCAAAATATTTAAAACATTTCAAATTATTTTAATTAAATTAATTAAGCATTTACAATTAGCCAATTAGTTTTCAAAATTAATTCGGTTATTTGTTTAAATTGCAAATATTAATATTAGTATTACAACAATCATCTACACACATATTGTTTACTTAACATTCTACAATACACACAAATAAACTTATTAAACATTTATTTACAAATCTGCATCCTTATTTATTTAGTCATATCACACTTCAATGTTCAAAGGTTGCGAGGTCACAAAACCATAAAACAATATATATAAAATTGTCCATTGATTGTTTATAGTTTAGCCTCCATCGTTCCAAATTAACCTTGGTTCTACATAACACTTTTCGATTTCGTTAACACACATACTGATACTTTGTGTGTCATAAACCCAAAAATCAAAGTCATCCGTCTTACCAAAATAATCTTGCAACCAGTCAACACTAAGTATATCTGTTAAGTCTCCGTTAGTAAATTTCTTCAATATCGGGTCAGTTACTTTTGTATTAAAAATCAAACCATTCTTATTTAAATACTCTTCTAATACTTCTTCCAACTCACCATAATCTCTCTTTAAATTATATACTTCTAATTCTCTCTCATCATAACACCATCTCATACTTATAAAATCATTCCACACAGAGGGTATAATATCATACAAATAAAATAAACAACTCCAATCTTCTACTAGTACGGGACCCTTGCCCTTCAAAAACACTTGTGACCACATTACATCATCATAAATAATAAAGGGAAAATTTGCCCTCTGTCCCCACTCTACTACAACATTATTTCTCCTCTCTCTCTCTAACTCACTGACACACATTAACATCTCATAATCGCTACATTCTGCAATTTCATTAGTACTCTCATTATTTATTTTTACCGTATCAGTCTCTGATACTAACTCTTCAAACACATTAATATTCTCGGTATTACGTACATTATTTTCGACATTATTGTCATTATTTGTTAACTCTTTATCTGGTACTACATTTTTGTATTTGTCATTACAATTTTCATTGGTTTTATTTTTCTCTGGATTCATCACAACTACTTCCATTCTCTCCACACTCTGTTCTAATTTATTTAAACTATTTTTTATTGTTTCGTTATTATTTTCAAAACATTTATTGATCTCCCTAATATGGTTCTTTAACTCACTGAAATTGCTTTCGCATTTTATTTTCTGTTCGTGTATTTCGCTTTTCAACTCATGGAATTTAACATTCTGCTCATCGAATTTAACACACAACATTGCATTCATGCCACACAAATATCTCATTACATCACTATTCTCGGATTGATTATTTCTGTTAGTCGAGATTGGGGTTATTTGAATCCCCGAATCTTCATTTATTTTACTTTGATTTGTTATACTCATTCCTGCTTCATTCTGACTCACACTTGGAGTCGAGTGTGCTTCATAGTTACTAACGTTTGAGTCGTCGAAATTTTCGACGCTATTTTCATTTATTTTATTCTCGTTATCTGACATTTTGTATTATTGATATGCTTAAATTAAATTACCTAAATTGCTTAAATAGAATAGATTAATTAAATAAATACTGTAATTACTTAAATTTTGTAATATACTGTTAGGTTGCTAAGCTAACCTAGAACATGTTTGTATCTCTGTCGATGCGGAATTCAATTAATTAATTATAATTAATTCAATTTGTGCCTGTTCCGTGGCGCCAATTGTGACGTACTAGTCCCTGTTCGGGCGCCAATTGTGACGTACTAGTCCCTGTATTTCGGGCGCAAATTGTGACGTACTAATCGATCACATTTATTATTATTACCAAATTTCAGATTAGTTGTTACTTACCGTTACGATAGCTCTTACAGGGTCACAGGATTCGATCACATGTACCTAGATACAAACATGGTCTATGGGTTACGCAAAGTACTGACACAACTCATTTTGGAAGAGAATTAATATTTATTATTATTTAATCTTGACTGCTTGTAAATTCATGAAGATTCATTGAGATACATTTCTGCAAAGTTGTGCAACACTAGCATAACACTTAGGAACTACAGCTTACCTTATTATTTCACAAGACACAAATGCAAATATCAAATACAAACACAAATATACACAAAAGCTGCCCAGCTTTGCACACACACACATTCACTCGATAAATTATTAAACCCTGAACATTTTAAATTATAAATTCCAAACCCCAAATGCCGGCCACGCGGTCACCGCACACGCGCATCTTCTCCCGAGAATCGGTGATTTTAAATTATTCCAACGTTATTCTTGATGATGTTTCTTCTAAACACGACCGCGGTCTTATAAATTTATACTGTTTTACACTGTTATATTAGTTGTTACATTAATTAAAAAAAATTTGTTTCTGAGCCCTGGTTGTCGGGCAGCCTGTGCAGGCGGGAGTCGACCAAGAACTGCCGGCGTCTCTCAGTTCCCCACTCCAGGAGCATTTTAGTCAAGACGACGGACATCAATGCCTTGTATGTAGTCGTCACAGTTTCGACTCATGTTAGTCATGTAGTTGTTGGAGTGACGATAGCAGACGATTTCAACTAGGCACTGGCTAATGTCATAAAAGTGGGTGGGACTTAGAGCAGCACTTCCGCAAGGTCTTGAAGAAGGCGATGAATATTATCCTCTCTAGCCATCTTGGTTTTTTACCATCGCTTGGGTAGGCGCTCACGCACGAATAGTGGCGTGTGTGCACTGCCACACCAGTACAGATTTCTGCAAATTTTTAGGGTGGCGCGAATTCTCTGCCGCATTCCTTGACAACAACTGCGCCTTACTTCTTTGTTTCACTGTTCTGTTATACTGACAAATACGTTGCACAATAATACAGTTTTACAAATTTATTATACAAGTCCGCCCGAAAACGAAATAAGTAAAAATATATATATGCCCCAAACGGTTAAAATAAAAACACACAAAATTTGACCCGCTACACAGTGAAACTTCGATTAACCGTCACTCTTTCAACCGTCAGTTTCTGTTAACTGTCAGTCACTCTTTTAACCGTCAGTTTCTGTTAACTGTCAGTCCGTACTGTATGTACAGTAACCAGATTGCCGTGAAAAATCGTCCTCGCTTTACTGCTGAGCGGCGGAGGCGCTGGAGTGGTGCACTATTGTTCTATTGATGAGTCACGTTCTTGGCCCGCCTAGCTATCGCACACGTGGTCAGTTTCAGTTGTGGCTGAGAAGCTGTTGTGCTCGGTGCTGTACGTTATTTGTTGCGTAGTGGCTTAATTGTTTCGGCATATGATAGTGACATTCACACCAGTAAGTTTTGTTGTTAAGGTTTCTTTTCTTTTTTGTTTTTGTGCAACAGCTAAAAAATGGCTGAAAAGCGTAAACGGGTCGTGTTAGATCTCAACCAGAAAATTGAGATTATTAAACGTTTGAAAAAAGGTGAAACTCCCACTAGTATTGCTCTCATTTACGGCATTGGAAGAACCACAGTGAATGACATTAAACGCGATGCTGAAAAAATAGGACATGTTTCAAAAAATGCAAAACATCGATGGAGATCCTAAGATTCGTAAAACCATGAAATCAGGAAAATATGACCAAATGGACACTGTTATGTATCAATGATTTATACAAGCACGGAGTCAAGGAATCCCACTTTCAGGACCCGTAATAATGGCCAAAGCGGTTGAAATGAACAAAAAACTTGACGGAGATCCTAATTTTAAAGCAAGCATAGGATGGCTCGATAAGTTTAAGTGTCGCCATGGCATTCGGAAACTAGACATTAGTGGTGAAAAACTTAGTGCAAATAGCGCAGTTATTGCCAAGTACAGAGAACAATTTAAAGAGAAAGTGGCCAAATTAAACCTCGTTAGGGAACAAGTGTACAATTGCGACGAAACCGGGCTCAGTTGGAAAACTTTACCACAAAAGACAATGGCATCACTTTCGGAGACATCGGCCCCGGGTTTTAAAGTCCAAAAAGATCGGATCACTTTAATGGTTTGTGCAAATGCCACCGGCAATCACAGATTACCACTAGCCTACTTGTGATTGGAAAAGCAAAAACACCTCGTGGATTCAAAAATTTTAATTTGAATGCATTGCCATTATTCTACCTATTACGCTCAAAAGAGTGCTTGGATATCTCAAGATATTTTTTCCGATTGGTTCCACAAAGTGTTTGTGCCACAAATTAGAGCTCATTTGGCTGAAATGCAGTTACCACAGGAAGCATTGCTGCTAATGGACAATGCTCCAGCACATCCCACTTGCGGAATTAAAAGTGGTGATGGCAAAATAACATGCCTCTTCCTTCCGGCAAACACAACACCACTAATCCAGCCTATGGACCAGGGCATAATCGAAAACATGAAACGTCGTTATAGGAAAGCTTTTATTGGAAGTTTGATTTCATCTGATGATGAAATGTCTGTAAAAGAGTTTTGGAAAACGTACAACATAAAAGATGCAATTTTCAATGTTGCTGCTGGATGGGATGATCTTCAAGTGGCAAATCTTAAAAATGGGTGGAATAAACTCTGGCCTGAAGCTAATAATGGTGAACCTAAGGAAACTGGGAATGTTAATGTCGACGAAATTGTACAACTGTGCAATAATATACCGAATGATGAAGACATAATGCCAGCAGAAGTAACAGAGTGGTTGGGATGTGACAAATTGGATGGAGGCTTTGACATTTTGAACGACGATGAAATTGTTTCCAGTGTGATTGACAACGAAGAAGAAGAAATTGACGAAGACGAGTGTTATATTGTGAATGAAAAAACTACGTTAAGCCATACAGAAGCAGAAACAATGTTATCAAAATGCATTGAGTGGTTTGAGGAGCAAGAAGAGGCAAACACAACGCAGATACTTCTCCTACATAAAGTACGGAACATTGCCGCTCAGAAAGCATGAGCCTCGAAGAAACAAAAGAAAATGACAGACTATTTTAAAATTTGAATATGTATGTATGTCTAGAGCGCAAGTTCATGTAACAATATGTACAGTACATACAGTATGTTGTACTACATATACTGTACTTAATGTAAATTGTATATTGTTTGTTTCTGTAAAATAAAATACATGTATGTACAGTGTATTTCCAGTTCATAAACGTGCATTTTTTATCATTCATTCATATACAATGGATGGGGGTGGGTTGTTGTTTAAGGTTTTTTCTGTTATCCGTCTATTCGATTAACCGTCACGGTCCCGGTCCCGACCCTGACGGTTAATCGAAGTTTCACTGTACACCTAATGATAAAAAAGTCAAATAATATATTATGCAATATAAACCATGTATGCAATATAAACCATGTAGCCTTCAAGATAAATATCCCAATCTTCCACAAAATCAATTGAAATTCCAATTCACTTGTATTTTACCTTTTTTTTGTAGAATAAAGTTGGTGTTAAACACCTGATTACCAAGTGTTGAAATCAGCTCATTTTGAATCAGCTGTGTAGTAATTATTTACTAATCTGGAAGTGTTTTGAAGTTACAGGCACAGAATGTGAAGTTTGCATATCAGTTATACTTTATTTCAACTTATTTTGGGGAGTATAACCCTATTTATTCACCTACTTAAATCATTAAGTTGTTACGTCACGTCTTTTACAAAGAAACAGCAAAAGTTTTAATAACATTTCACCTATAAGTTATATAAACTTTTAACCTGGTGAAAGTGAGGTTATGCTATTCTTCTCTTTAAAAAACTTTATTACTCTTTTTTATATATTTTTTTAATCCTAAATATATTGTGTAATGGATGTGACATACCTTTGTGCACCGAACGTGACAATATGTACAAAACACTATTTCCTCTCTGTTATTAGGCCTAACTACAATATGTTTGTTGTTTGTTTGTTAAGATTGTGGCTCCTACCAATAGAATGACAAAATGTAGAGAAATAAGAAGAAAGATCCTGAAAAATGCAAAGAATATTTACAAAAAGACAGAGAACAAAAAAGAGTATTCAGAGAGAAAGAAAAGAAGGAATTGGTAACCAACAAACACAGGTTATTAGAAAAAATACGCAAAGATAGAGAAAGACAACAATTGTACAGAGAGAAAAAGAAGTTAAAAGAAAGTGAAGAACAAAATTTAGAGCATCCTCTAAATAAAATAGGGTCATATAAAAGCCCACGGACCTTTGGAAAAGCAATGAAAAAAATTAAAAATACACTCCCTTCAAGTCCATCCAAGAAAAAAGCAGTAATAAAAAGATTAGTTCATGAGAACTTTGGTTTAAATGTAAGTAAAGGTCTGTTCAAAACAAAAAAGGCTGGGCCAAGAAAATTGACCCAAGTGTGTATCAAAAGAGTCAAGGACTTTTACAATAATGATGAAATTAGCTGCCAAGCTCCAGGAAAGCGTGATGTTAAATCAGTTAAAGACACTAAAACTGGTAAATGGAATTTATATCAGCTACAGCACATGGTCATGGGTATTGGGTAGGCTTTTGAGGAATTTAAGGTGCTGTACCCTAATGACATAATTTCCAAGTCTTAAGTTTTATGACTTACGGCCAGAACATATTTTAACTGTGGGTGAACAGCCTCACACGAAATGCGTATGTGTAAAACATGCAAATTTTTTGTTTTCGATTGCTGGAATTGCAAAATCTGAATCTTCTTTAGGAAGACCTAAAGTACATTCACCTCAAGAAAATGTTTGCAGTGAAGTAGGTGTTTCTAATATTTCACCTGAATGTGCTGAGATTTCTCATGTTCTTGTACAACTTGTTAGTTTAAAAGGTAAAGAGTTTAGATATGTACCAGTTTGTCAGAGGTGCTAATGAAAATGGAGATGTTGATGTGTCATTTTTGAAGAGTTATAATAATGGCAGATTATTTAAAATAAATGAAAGAGATGAAAGACTTGTCTCAGTCACAGACATACTTAAAATTTTAGATGATCCTGAACTTAAAACTATTGGCGATCAAGTTATTTATGGATTTAAAACCAAAATTAATGTTTTGGAACATTAAATATTCTGTTTTTGAAATGTGGCAGTTATCACTACATGGATTTTAAAGTAAAATATTTGTTTAAAATAAGTTTTTTATATTTGTAGTTTCTGTTGCAACATACAAACACTGATAATTAAGAAAAGCCATTTTATCAATTTAATTTTAATCAATGGAAAACAAACTGTTAAGTAAATATGTAAAACTTGTAGTTTATTTGTTTATCTAAAGTAAAAGGCATTGATGAAATTACTGTGTCACTTCTTGCAGGAAACAGCGTCTTTGTCATGTCCGTTACAAATCCTTGTCACGTCCGTTACAGCAGCATTTTACTTTTATTTCTTAAATTAAAATAACTTAAAGAAACATAAGTATATAATTAGAAAATTTATACTTTCGATTATACAATAAAAATAGATATAAAAGATAAACATAGTAAACAAAGTAAACGTCCATTACAGCTGTTAAAATTTGTATAAAATAACAACTGTCTACATACAAATATTAAATTCTGTAAACAGTAAAATCAACATGAGAACTTTGTTGTCAATAATAAAATACTTAATAAAATTGTTTATACATTTTGTTATTTCAAAACAAAGTTGTCTACATGTCACATCCGTTACAAAAGAATGGCTGAGAAGTTAAATTATAATGTAATTTCAAGAGTAATAAAGTCTTATGTTATTTGAAAAGTGCCATATGATAACATCTGTCAAAGTTGAATCAAATAAATCATGCTACAGCTGTTGTAATAAATGGTAATCATAAGAACATCATTTGCAACTCTTCATCAATATAATTTTTTCATGATCCATTTTTTCCTTGTCAGCAAAAAAGGTGCTCGTGTCTATATCATATAGACACATACTGTGGTTATTTGATAATGACAAAAAATGAGTACTATAGAAGCCTTATTGCTTGCCTGAATGTAATTGGGTACATGTATACTCATTGTGCTGGATTATTTTTATTCATAAACTTCACATAACATGTTGGAAGGGAAATGCTGTAATGACCACATCATCATTATTATGATTTGAAACCTTTTTAATGGATTGGGTGAAATTAAGATGACAGCTTTTATTTATAGTGTTTACAAGCTGTTTATCAACTATACTTTGCCTTTTATATTTTGTAATCACTATGTTTTAAAATGTGGTTTTATTGGTTTATAACAATTTGATGTTTGAGTTAAAATTAAATTGTTATTATTTCTATTTAGAATCTGAGTTAGTAATAATAACACTAAATGGATATAGTTCAGTACAAATTAGTAACATTGTATAAGCTATAAATAAAATTAGCCAATCATTTGTTTTCATTTCTGACTTTTTTCTGTACTCAGCTGTTGTCAGGAAATAACCAAATCTTAAATGAATGTTTATAATTTATATATTAAAATTTTTTTATATATCTTTACTACATAAAAAGTGTATATTCTTGTTAACATTAAATAATTAAGTATGTAGCTGAATTCCAACTTCTTTAAATGATAAGTATAGTGTTTATAATAATCTGAACTTGATGTTATTTATCATAGAATCAACATTTTTTTGGTTATTTTCCTTTTCTGTTTGTAGAAACAATTAGAGGCATAAAAAAGGGTACAGAATCATCGATTTCAGGTGGTTGAGAGCTTGTTGCTTCATCTTTAATAAAAAAATATATTTGTTGTATATAGTTATTTATTTATAGTTTCATCTACACCCTTAGAGTTGTGCAGATGAAGGTTCGTTTTCAGTAATATTTTGAAAAATTTTATTTTTGAAAAGTCTCATTGTTTCAAACGATAATACTATAAAATGTTTAATCTACATGTGTATATTACATTTTACATAGAGACTCCAATGATTTCAGTCCATAAATCTTAAAAAACCTTTGGTGGGTACGGTACCTCTCAGGTTTCCTTAATTTTTATGATTAATAAAAATAATTATTTACAATAATGCAATTATTTAGTAATTACAATATTTTGATGTCATTAAACACAGAATCAATATTTGTTGAATTAGTTGTTTTGGTTATTTTCCTTTTCAGTTTGTAGAAGTAATCGGAGACATAAAAAAAGGATACAGAATCATCAATTTCAAGCAGTTGAGAGCGTGTTGAAATTATAAAAAAAAATATGATACACTTAATGCTATTCTGGCTACATTTCTCTTTCTGTTTTGTTTGTAATTTTTAACAATTTTGGGTGGGTTTATTTCTTCCTCTCTATTTGTTGTTTCCGTTTAAGTTTATTTTGTCCCATTTTGTATTCTGTTGTAGATGCCCCATGCTCTACAAATGTCTTAAATTCAATTCAGTCTTCGCATGTGTATTTTAAATTTATCCTTAAAATGCCATTTTACTTGCATAGGTTATTTTATTTAGGTTATTTGGTTAGTTATTACCCAAATTTTGCAGCCATGTGACAGTACTAAAGTTGGTGTTACTTTATAAAATTTTATATCTGTATCTCTCCTTACTTTATTTTCAAACATTCTACTAGTGGTGCTAAAAATTGCTCGAGGGCCTGTCCATGAGAACTGGGACATAGGTGACAAAACTAAATATTTTTCTTTAAGTAACAGCTGATTAATATTTATGAAGTAAATTTGGAACTGTCCCTTTATGCGTACCCGCAGTACATTTTCGATGTTTTTAATATGCAAGTGTATCGATATATTACAATGAGAAAAAGAAGAAGTTTACTTTACTTACTTAATCCTTAGCTTTTCTACCTTTCGGTGTAAAGCTATGTTGGAGTTGAGTCCTCTGAGGTCGTCTTTTTCCACATATCCCTCCATTTCTTTCTATCTCCCGTGAGCTCCTTTATTTTCTCCCATTTTTCTGCAGCTGTGCGGGCTTCATCCTTCCAGAGCTTTCTCGGTCGTCCTCTCTTTCTTTTACCTGTTTCTCTGGATTCAAACATTTGCTTTATCAGTCTTTCCTCCCCCATCCTCGTTACATGTCCCAGCCATCTAAATTGTGCTTGTTCTACTTTTGTTGCTACAGGAACAATATTTAACATTTCCTAAATATTTCATTTCTAATTCTATCTTTTTTTTGTCTTCCCTTCTATTTTTCGAAGAAACCTCATTTCAGTACTAGTTAGCTTGCTTTTTATTCTCTCATTTGTTGTCCATGTTTCGCTTCCGTAAATTAATACTGGCTTCATGATTTTTCTGACTATTTCTGTTTTTATCTTAGTGGGTATTTCTTTTTTACCCAGGAAACTTGATTTAATACTATTGAATAATCTTCCTGTTTTCGGTACTCTTTCATTTATTTCTTCCTCTAAATTTCCTTTGCTGTTAATCACTACTCCCAGATATTTATAACTTTTTACTTGTTCTAAATATTTTCCATCAAGTTCTATACTGTGTTTCTCTTCTGAATTTCCTATTACCATAGTTTTAGTCTTCTGTATATTAATCTTCATGATTTTCTTTCTAAGTTCTTCATTAAATACCTTTATGTTATTCTGTAACTGTTTTTCTGTTTCTCCTATTATTATTAAATCATCTGCGTAGCATAATTCTGTTATTGTTATTATCTTCATATTCCAGTATCCTGTTCTATATTTACTCATACTTTCTTTACATTTTTTGACAACATCATCCAACACCAGGTTGAATAGCAGGGGGCTTAAAATACACCCCTGCCTTAAACCTATTTTGCTCGTGAAAGTTTTTGATGCCTCTTTTCTTACTCTTACGTAATTGGCGGTGTTTTTGTATAGGCTCTTTATGCCCTCAATAAGCTGTTGTTCTACTCGCTTCCTCTTCAATATGTTCCATACGTCCTTCCTTCATACACTATCAAACGCCTTCTCCATGTCCACGAAACATGCATGTATTTGTCTTTCCACTTTGGCAGCTTTCTCACATAACTGTCTTACTAAGAAGATTTGGTCCACTGTTTCTCTCTTTTTTCTGAACCCACTTTGGCTTTCTTCCAAGGTGTGCTCTACTTTTTTCCTTAACCTGCTTTCTAGAATCCTCCCATGCAGTTTTCCTACCATGCTCCATAAAGTAATGCCTCTATAATTAGAACATTCTTTACTGTCTCCCTTTTTGTATATAGGCGCGATAATTCTTATTTGCCAGTCAAGTGGGACCTTCCTTTCTTTCAATGCTTGGTTAAAAATGTTTAGGAGTTCCTCATTTCTTTCCATGTTTGCGTATTTAATCATTTCTGTTGTTATTTCATCATGTCCTGGTGCCTTCCCTAATTTCATTTTCTCCATTGCCTCACTGAATTATTCTGTTGTTATTTCCTCTTCTTGAAGAGAAGTTTACTAATTGTAAATGTTTTAATTTATTGTTGTATTGGAGTATTAGTGGTCTCAAATATTTCTACTAGTAATTTTGTACAAACCACTATGTTGTCTTTGGTACTGATGAGCGCTTTCGGCAGTCAAGCCATCTTCAGGTCATTTACCAACCTGTCAAGCGCTCGTCAGTACCAAAGACAACATAGTGGTTTGTACAAAATTACTAATAGAAATAATTGTAAATTGTTCTATTTCTCAGTGTAAAGCGAAAATACGTGTCATTTTCATTTGGGAGGTCAAGTAACAATGTTTTGGGGTTTCAGTTTGCTGCTGAAATAAATAAAAGCCATGGTTGGGAAAAACATGACGTTTAATGTGAATATACTTTGCTTGTAACACAGTAACACTTAAAATAAAGAACCCAACGTTTTTAAGTTCACAAATTAACAAAACTAGAACAGATAATGTAAACTGAAAAATGCAAATATTTATGGTTAATGGAAAAAACAAAAAACCCCAATGTATTGACAACATACACTCTACATATTGTATATAATGGCCGTTTCTTTTTGGTTAGCCACAAAACGAGTACTTGTTGGAAAATGAATATTACCAAAAAAAAAAAAGAGTTCTGTCACATGAAAGTGAAATGCATAGTAACAGGCAAGGGCCCTTGGGCCACCCAGCCGTACTTTCAAGGTTGGTGGCTTTTCAGTGATCCATTCATAGAACGAGTGAATATTAATGAAAAAAAATCAGTATGGAGA
The DNA here is from genome assembly GCA_034769895.1 of Magicicada septendecula. NCBI lineage: Eukaryota > Metazoa > Arthropoda > Insecta > Hemiptera > Cicadidae > Magicicada > Magicicada septendecula. The sequence goes on along the minus strand of CM068374.1, from coordinate 372,765,202 downwards.
ACCATACATGACTTCCATGTTCTAAGATTTATATTAAAATAATTTACTTGAATTCGGTTTGATATGATTTCTAAAAAAATATCCACCCTCAAACTATTTTCACTGGTTATAGATATTTTTGTTATTATAGGATAGTCGTTTAATGTAATGTTATTTTTGAGTCCCTGTATTTTTAAAAATTAGGTACTTTATTCTTATAAGAAACTGAACTACACAGGTAATCATTCCTCCTCCTCAACCGAACCCCACCATCAATGACATTTATACTTACATAGAGTAACAGTTTTATCATATGTAAGTGCTAAGGTATCTTATCCTTCAAAATTAAATACTCATACTTTACTTGATATCAGGAAAGTAATTTTCAAAAAAATCACCCCTCCCCTTTCAACTACCCTCTCCATTTATAGATATCTCATTTACAATTTTTTACTGGATTAATATGACATTATTTTGGGGGCATTTATTTATCAAAATTAATTTATTTTACTCTTGTTAAAACACAAAACAAAGCAGGTAAACTACCCCTCCCCCTTAACCGGAAAACCCCATTTTTTTATATTTAACTTTTATTAAGTAATAGTTTCATTATATATGCAATTACTAAGGTATCTTATCCTTCAAAATGACATAGTTTATCTGACATCAGAAAGGTCATTTTCAAAAAATTACTCCCTACCCCTTCAACTACCATTTTCATTTATAAATATTTCATATACCTTTTTACAGTGGATTATTATTATCCTCTTTTCAGGATACTTTATTTATCAAAATCAAGTATTTTACTCTTGTTAAAACGTAAAATGTTGCAGGTAAACTATCCCTCTCCCTTAACCGATCTTCACCAAAATCAATAGGCCTTGAGTCCTCTACAACTTGGGCACATATGCAAAAAATTATTTGATTCTGTGTGAACATGCGGCAGTTATCTTTCGCCATAGAAAAAATACTATGTACACAGACACTTGTCAGAAAATGACTTTTCTTCGTGTTTTGAGAGTTGTACAATCAGAATCAGCCCTTATCTCGAACATGATTTTTTTTTGCGATTACCATACTTCCATTTCCTTACGGAACATGGAAGTAACAAAAAGGCTTCGTTCACATGTAACCTTGTTTAGGTCATTAAAATCAGTGTGTTCGTAAAATTATTACTGACCCTCCATGTTGTAATTTTATTTCAACGTGTATGTTGTATGTATTCATAACTTTATATTTCTTAGTAACAGAGAAATATTATTTTTAAATAATGTTTTTGTACACTCAAAATGTAGGGTAAAGAAAATGTTGTAAATGAAGGAGACATCAATTTAAGCAAAAGGTCTTCTTTGCGATTAATTTATTTTATTTTAATAACAAGCAACAATTATTGTTATAATTATGTAAATAATTAATTATCCTTAAATAACATATTCATTATTTCATTAACGAAACACGTGATCCAAGCATGCTATGTCAGTTATCATTTTGGCGTCCACAGCGTCATGAGACCGTGAGCAGTTGCAAATCTGTCCTTATATAAATGCAGGCCAGAATGTATATATGTTTGTATGTATGAACATGGTTGCTACAGCTGCAGCTGATTTTCAGGCATTCAATATTGACTTCCCTTTCCCACCGATCCTCGCTTCCTCCCATTGCTTTATCTGACATTTCATTCGTTTTCCTAATGTAGTTGTACCATAACAGTGTCCTCTTCTACACACTTCGATACGTATATTCTAATAAGAAGATTTTTTAATTTTATAATTGAAATTTTCAGTTTCATATTGAAACTGAATTAATTATGTTAGAAAAAGTGAGTTTTTTAGTGCCTGGGAGTGACAAAAGATGAAAAAGGAATACAAGTACATAAAGTCAAAGACAGAGTGGCAAGTTATTAAAACGTACTACTCCATATATAAAAACTTTATGAAGAAAAAGATAATACAGTATGAAACTTACGGAAACAAACAGGAAATACGAAGATAAATGTATTTATATCAGTTTTCAGATCTATACTACCTTTTGGATGCAAGTCGTTGGTACGAGTGAATAACAGAAATGCAAAATACAGACTGCATAGATTAAATAGATGAAGAAAAGAAGAGTCATAATAGTCAGAAGACAGAATGAGTGACAGAGACAGAATGAGAAATATAGAAGTCGGAAAGTATGTGGGAATGCATTCTATACTTGAATAGAAACAAAAAAAATATAGAAATAAAGAAAGAAAGAAGATGCTGAATTGGTAAGGTGTCACTCACCTACATCTTGTGGAAGAGACAAGGCCAGAAAAACGAATTTCGGAAACAAGCTGTGAGAAAAGTAGTAAAGGGGAAGATACTAGAAAGAATGAAATGACATGGGGTTGGGGTGATGCTGGAGATGGCCAAAGACCAAAGAAGAGTAGACAAATTTCGTGCAAAATTAGAATATTAGGGATATCATATCGTATAGCGTGGTAGTAGGTTTACGGAGTACTCCCCCCTCTCCCTCTCACTCCCTCCATGTGTGTGTGTGTGTGTGTGTGTGTGTGTGTGTGTGTGTGTGTGTGTGTGTGTGTGTGTGTGTGTGTGTGTGTGTGTGTGTGTGTTACATTTAATATTTATAATTAAATTTACCTCAAGATGTTATTTTTCCTTATTTGGAACATGTTTCGGGTACCATCTTGTACCCATCCTCAGCCTTCTGGTTTTTTTGTCTGGTGAAGTACATATGTGTTGTTGGTTGACTATTATTATTGTGGCTTCCTGTTGGCTTCTGGTATTTCAAATTGGTTTTATTGTGTGTGATTGTGGTGTATGTGTTAGTTTTTTGTGTATTTTCAATGTTGAGTGCTTTGAAACAAAACTAATTTAAATATGGAAAAAATTATCAGTTCTAATAATTATAATTCAAAATTAGTAAAAACTAGTTACTTATAATATGGAAAACTTTATTACACCAAATATGTACAAATAAACATACAACGTATACTTTGTAAAAACAGTTTAATAATACGGTTCATTGACTGTCCCATTGGAGGGTTCGGATAATAGTGTTCAGTATTTAAAACTATCCCAAATATATGTATGTGTAAATGCATTATTGCTTATTTTATATGTCTATGTTTTATACAGAGATTCATCTGTACTTGCAAACTAAATCTAATACATAAATAAATAAAACAATGTCCACGTGCACACACACAAACCCAACACGTTTGCTCACGTAGACACTTCGGAATACTTCCTGTACAGTGTCGGTAAGTTTCGTAGACATTGGTTTTTCTACAGATTCTTGACAAGTAGCTCTTGTAGCACTTCCAAAGGCTCCCCTGGATCATTTTTGGCAAATCATGAAGCATCTTCAGAAGCACCTTGTGTGGCTTCTTTAACAACTCTTTCTGTAGTAGGGATATCATCAATGGAGTCAGCAGACCTTCAGAAAATTAAGGCTCCACTGTCGTCCGCTGTATACTTCTGTGAATGCACACTGCAGTTTTCAAGACGGACTCAGATTTTTTTAAGGTCAAAACTGCATGAAAAATTATACCAACAACGGTTCCTGTAATAGAAGGAGAAACATTTTCTGACATGTGCTGGTCCACGGTAATTTTAAATCCTTTTAGTCTACAATTTATTTTTGAATAATACTAATTTTATCAGAATTCCTTGATTACTGCAGCTGATACATGGACCAAGACTTTTAGGTAACCGTATTCAGGACAACGCAAAAGAAAGCAAATACCATCCAGTGTTTGTTATCTGTGGATTTCTGAAAACAAAAAATTATTTTGATAACACAACCTAGGTTACATAGCATGGAATGATATCGGTTGTTAATATTTTATTGAAATGTTCCCTAAGGAAATGGAAGTATGGTGATGGTGAAAAAAATCGTGTTCAAAATAAGGGCTGATTCTGATTGTACTACCTTCAAAACATGAAGAAAAGTCATTTTCCTAAAAGTCTTTGTGCAGAATTTTTTCTATGGCGAACTATATGCCACAAATTCAAACAGAATCAAATAATTTTTTGCGTATGTGTCTGAGTTGTAGAGGACTCGAGGCCTACTGATTTTGGTGAAATTGGTTAAGGGGAAGGGTTAGTTTACCTGCAACGTTTTACGTTTTAACAAGAGTAAAGTACTTAATTTTGATAAATAAAGTATCCTGAAAAGAAGGTCATAATAATCCACTGTAGAAAGGTAGATGAAATATCTATGAATGAAAAGGGTAGTTGAAGGGGTATGGGGTAATTTTCTATAAATAAAAATGGTTGTCGAAGGGGGAGGGAGTGATTTTTTGAAAATTGCTTTACTGATATCAAAGTAAGAGTATTTAATTTTGAAGAATAAGATACCGTAGCAATTACATATGATAAAACTATTACTCTATGAAAGTATAAATATCATTAATGGTGGGGATCGGAATATAAGTCTTAGAACGTGGAAGTCATGTATGGTTCTGTATACTGATATGCTCCTCTTTTTTATAAATATTCCATGCTGATGCACTCGGTGCAATGTGGTGCGGCAACCATTGCACCGGAGCTGATCTGTTAGTTTATGGCAGGGGTCTCCAAACTTTTTCACTTGAGAGCCAAATTAAAAAATCTTGGATGTCAGACAGGTCAATGGATGTCAGACGGGTCAACAACATATTGTAACATAACAAGATTACACCTCAGAATAAAGACAATTAAATCATCCAAATTTGTTGTGAATTATGCCTAAGAGAAGATCAAAGAATAATAAAATATAAATAGTTATTAGGAAACATAAGTATAGTGTATAGTGTATTGTATTAAACCTAGTAAGTAAGTAAAAAGTCATTGGTTATAGCATTAGACTATTAAACTACAGGGAGGTCTGCAAACCTCAAGCAGTTATTTTGTGTCAGAACTACAAAATATAAGTGACATAAATATTTACTAAGAGAATAGTAGAGAGTAGTATTAAGCTATAATTATAAAAGTTAAGTGGCTTAATAATATAAAATAGTGAACAGAACAGTGATAAAAATTATAAAACAGTGTAGAATGAAAGTCAATAGGAAATGGACCTAGTTATAATATATGCTGTGAATAAAACATATAAATTATATAAGCCAACTATAGTTAATATAAAAAGGTGTATAACGATTAATAATAGTGAAATATTATGCTACAAACTAATAATATACATTAGTGACGAAGAAAAAATAAGATTCAACTGAATCAGGTTAATTATAAAATATGAAACCGAACCTGTGACCCATAAATATAATTTATCCAAGAGCTGTGCTGAATGAATCGGTATTTTGTAAAAAGAAATTGGATTGTTGAGGAATATTCTAAAAGAAGCCAGAACACATTAATCTAATGCTGGACATTTTTAGAAAATAATTGATGATATAAAAGGAATTAATGAAGAAAAACTGTAGAAATAACGAGGAGACTAATGTTTTAATGGAATATACTGAAAACTTGAAGGCCAGAAGATAAATATCAAGCAATAATCTGTAAATGAAACTACAAATTTGGTGAGATTGTTCCATCATGATAAAACAAACACTTGAACAAACATTATAATTATGAATTTTATGTGTTCACTATAATTATTATTAGTAATAGTTCCTGTTTAAGTTGATTCTTTTGTATGATCCAAAGGACCCATGAATCAACATACATACACAACACCAACTTACTGAACCTTATTTATAAGTATTGTTTTATTTTATATGTATGACTTGGACGGTACATAGACTTTAATTTTTATATTAACCCTGAGAAAAAGGAGTTTTCATGTTATCAAACCGAAAGGAGCTACAACCTAAGAAAGGGACAATCAATGTTAATACCATTAAATATATGTCAAAGAGAAAGTATCAATAAATTTTATGGAATTTGAGACAAGAGCAAATAATTATTTATTTCATTAGTTTAAATAAACACCAGGTAAATATTATAAAATTGACATCCAACAACCAGAGGAGTAGCTATTAGTATAAATCATTCAAACATAGGAGGTAAATATTATTATATATATATATATATATATATAAAAGAGAAATACCACTGACTCACTGACTGATTCATCACGAAATCTCCGAAACTATAACACCTAGAAACTTGAAATTTGGCATGTAGGTTCCTTATGTGATGTAGATATCCGCTAAGAAGGGATTTTCGGAAATTCGACCTTTAAAGGGGGAAAAGGGGGGGAAGTTTGCCTGACTGACTGACATAGAATCAACGTAGAGCAAAAACTACTGAATGGATATCAATGAAACTTTGAACATAGCTTCATCATAGGTCTTAGGTGCTCACTAAGAAACGGTTTTAAAAACTTTCACTCCTAAGGGGCAACCCCCCCCCCATTGTATCTATGTATGTATGTTCCACATCTCCTCCTAAACCACTGGACCGATTTCAACCAAACTTGGCACAAATATTTTACGTGACGGGAGAACCAACATAGGATAGGTGTTTTTTTCGATGGGGTCCTTTGGGGGGTTCTTTGGGGTCTTTCACATCTCCTCCTAAACCACTGGACCGATTTCAACCAAACTTGGGACAAATATTTTACGCAGCGGGAGAACCAACATAGGATATGTGTTTTCTTCGATGGGGTCCTTTGGGGGTTATTTGGGGTCTTCCACATCTCCTCCTAAACCACTGGACCGACTTCAACCAAACTTGGCACAAATATTTTACGCAACGGGAGAACCAACATAAGCTAGGTGTTTTTTCGAACTTCGGGGGGTCCTTTGGGGTCTTCCACATCTCCTCCTAAACCACTGGACCTATTTCAACCAAACTTGGCACAAATATTTTACGCAACGGGAGAACCAACATAGGACAAGTGTTTTTTCGATACGATCCTTTGGGGGGTCCTTTGGGGTCTTCCACATCTCCTTCTAAACCACTGGACCGATTTCAACCAAACTTGGCACAAATATTTTACGCAACGGGAGAACCAACATAGGACAGGTGTTTTTTTTCGATACGATCCTCTGGGGGGTCCTTTGGGTCTTAAACAACTATTAGATCTGGTTACTATGGCAACCCAATAGAATAGATTCTTGTTACCATAGCATCGGTGGAAGTCTCCCGCGTAGGAAATAGCGCGGGAGTCGTCCGACGGGCCTTCCCCGGAGTTCATCCATGGAACCCGGGGAGTCTTAGGTCGGATCCCGTGAAAGACGGCGGGGCCAGAGTCCACGGTTCTTATAAATAAAGATATAGGTTATGATATCAAAGGTGGTGTATGCATCTTAAGAAACGTCTTAATAGTGTGTGAATTCAGAGTTGTTTCAGTTTGAATTTAAAAGTGGATAAGTTAAGATCGAAGTAAATTGTAAGCGAGTACAAAAAATAAAGTTTTGATAGCGAATGTATTCAGATCATAGAGCTCAGACAATATAAATGCACTTGCTTCAGTTTGAATTTAAAAATTGATAAGCTGAAATCTATAGAGGTATTGTATTGTTAGAATAAGTTTAGGAGACACTAATTTAACAAATGCCTTATTTCAACATTAATACAATGAATTATAAAACGACAGTTAAATACGCAGCGCGTGCAAGTACTGTAGACATTTTATTGAAAACTAATTTAGCTGTTCGCCCTCTCCCAGAGTTAGAAATCGAGCAGGAGCATCACGCGCAACAGAATTCTTCTCCAGATATAAGAATACAGTTTATGACATGTTCTTAAACAGGTGCGCTACAGAGTATTCCTCCAGTGAGAATGCGAACGTAACAATATAAGGAAGATTATACAGTATACAAGTAATATAATGTTAGAACAAGAATAGGTGCCTATGAGCCTATGAATAAATTATGAACCCGAGCAACGCTGGGTAAATCGGCTAGATATTGTAATAGAACAACTCTTTTGATGATGGGTTGTTAATTGGTTTAATTTTAAGTTAGAAAATTGTTTTATTAACTAGTCGTGTTGTTGTTGTAGTTGTAGACTCTTACGTTGTCATATGGTTTGTTTAGTATTTAATATAACTAATTAGTAATGGGTAATTTGAAGTTAAAGTTTGTGTTTAAAAGAGTATTAAAATCACTAATAATTCGCTGTATTCACCTCCCCACTTACCATCCGTGGAGGTCTTCAATCTTCTCGATGGGCGACTCTCTCTCACTGTAAATACATTTACAATACACAGATATTTCGTTTGAATATCGATAAATGCACATTAAATGAAACAACACTGATATTCAACTGTAAATTGAATATTCCAATATCAATGATTCGAATATTGCCGCCACCTTGTGAAATAATTGTTTCTAAAAAAATAAGTTTTTTACTTCTATTTTATAGAAATGAAGACTCTATATCCACTGGTAATAAATTGAGGTTTTTTATTGACATTAGTGAAATTTAGCAAAAACTCCTTTAAAACAATTAATATTGATTTTTTTTAAAACAACAACAAATTAAATAAATATTGTAATGATACAATTAAGCCAAATCCCATACCAGTGATAAAAAAGATTAATTCTTGATATAAAAGTACTTCATATAAAATAAAATGTTTAAAAAATGATTAAAATGTAAATACTTTGACAAGACGTACAACAATATTACCCAACCCAAGTGATTGAGCCAACAACCTAAACATAAAGAAGGGAACCACGTAACATACTTAAGAAAAATATGATAGACAAAACAATGAACTAACGAGAGAAGAATCAGAGGAAGAATGAAGAGGAGACAGGTTGAACCCAAGGGGAAACTAACACACATATAAAAGGGAAAGATTGTATACTTAAAGATAGAATACGGTCAATGAACCTCGAATAATTATGTATTAATGAAACCAATGTTATTATTATCATTAACTTAACCTATGTACCCATTTTAAAGACAATACAATTGTAAAATATAATGATATAGAAAAAGTACACTAACCCAGTCAGAAAGGTTAGATTTAACAAAACACAACTAACCTAATGTTGTTAATAGTAAATGTCATACTAAAACAAAATAGTGAGAAATGGTAGGAGAAAGTATAGGGATTACCCATTAAATAACACTAAATATAAAACAGTGAACCAAAGTGAAGTGCTTTAGTGAAGTGTAAATACCCTAAAAAGTAGTGAAAGTGTATGTGAAACATTCAAAATAGAATGATAAGTAAGCAGACACTCTGTGAAACATTGATAAACGACCAATGATTGGAGTGATATTATAATTAGTAATATATCTAGAAGTAATTAGAAATAGTAGTCCAAATTAATATTAAGGAAGCTTGTAATATTATTCAGGGAGAAAGCCCAGACAAATAACTTGTGTTAACATGGCATGATAGAACAGAATTAAAGTTTTGTTATTAAAATTAAGATTACAAAGAATACAACACCCCATGTTGAAAGGGGAATTAACATTCATAATTTTATGAAAAGTGACAAGGTTTATCACTTTAGTTTGTAACACAAGAAAGAAATCAATGTTAGTACTAGTAATAACTAATGACTTGTAAAGAATAGTTGGTTCAATGTTAAAGGAGGAATATGGCTGAAAGGAACCTACAGTCCATAAACCTAATTATGATATTTTAAAGGAAGAGCAATGAAAATATATGTTGAATAGTAGTTAGAACACAAACAAATAAGTGAAGCCCATCAGGCTGAATTCAAAATGTAATTTAAAAAGTAAATACACTAAAAAACAATCATGGCTGATTTTGACTATGAAGACATTTAACTGCCAAAGACATTCAAAAGTAAATTGTATCAATTTCACAAGAAATCTTACTAATCTAAGACCAGTGAATGGACAGTAATTATATATCAGTTATTTTAACACAGAAATATTATTGTAATAGTTTAATTTAAGAAAGATATGTTATTTATTAAATGTCAAATAATTAGACTATAGTTAAGGTATAACAAAATATGACCTTATGAGGTATCATTGTAAACTTTGAAAGGAAAGAAAGGTAATAGTGATGTCATTTATTATCCCAAAGGAATTATAAAGGAATAAAATCATTAGGAAAATATTTAATAAATTTGAATAAAAATTCAAATATTTTAACAATGTCCTAAAGGAGCAATTAACCAATCATCGAATTATGGTTACTATGACAATGAGACGTTTGAGGGCTTATTTTCCGTTAAATTATATAGACTCTGAAAAAACGAAGCGTGGGTAAGCGACGCGCAAAATTGGAACGATTAAAATTTTTATTTAAACAGTTATAAAAAGTAGAATCAGTGAACCAAGATGACCCTAAATGAAGAGACGTCGATCTATAAAGAATTCATGATGTCCAAGAACCAGATTAACTAAATTAATTAAAGAAAAAACCCAGACCAGATTGAAGAAGATGTTGGAAGTTTAAAACCAGCCCAAATTCGAAGAATATACGACTATCCTGATGACGACGTTTCAACGTGAGATGAACTGATAAGTACCGAATAAATTCCTTATTCCCAAAACCCTAAATTACTTGAATTATTTTCAAATGATAAAATTTCTCACTATTTAAAAAGTAATATTTTCTTTCAAAGGTAAAGGCATAATTTACTTACATAAAAAACACTTGTACTAAATTCAATATAACCTTATTTGAGAACACAATTTTTGTAACAGAAATACGACACTACCGAACAAATTGTATAAACACATTATAACTTCTAAGTACGTATAAGGTATGGTAGTGTACTTTTTTAATGTAACCAACGTTTATGTCTATTTTCATGATCAAAAGAACTCCAGATTTTAAACATTGTAATTTATTAAAAGTGACGGATGCCGTCTAGGCAACGCTAATGTTTTTTGAAATCAATTTTGCCAACTCTGAGATATTTTGTGTTTCAAGCTCTACGCCGGAGCCAATGTTATAAATTTGTTTGTAATTCATTTGTCATATTTATTGATGACCCAATTCGTATTAAAAAATACAGTACAGATCATTACTATCTTGTTATTTCATAGGATTTTGTAGAATATATGTGTGTTAGCGAAGTTTTAAGCAACAGCCAACTAGCGCTCATCACGAGTGGACGAGTTGACAACCTGACTAGCAGCGGGAACAATTCGAACGCCACAGCTGTCCATGCTAATATCACGCATTATCTTAGAAATTAAATATTTTAATTGTTTTAACAGAAACAATTTGGCGCCACCCGGGAATAGCAATCCCAATGAATTAACAGGTAGGTTGTACTGGTAACATTGACAACGCTACGGACTCCAGTAGTGACGTCGATTTATGTAACGACCAGTGTGAGGCAAACACACTACATTCACACTAATACACCATATAAACAAGTGTGATACATTTTAACAGGTACGACCACATTTCTCGTTACTTATTGACGAACCCAACGAGGGGCTTTAAGAAGTACACACCAAATATTATCGTTACAATATTGAGACTTCTTCAGCTCAAGGCTGGTAACACTGTTACAATGTACGATAATATGGTACTTTAGGTTATGTTCACTTTGGTCATTTGTATTACCAATTTTCGTGAATTCTTTTAATATACATGATACTAGATATAAAGATGTGTTAATAAATAACAATGTTTACTTATTTATTATGATTAAAAAGAACAAAATTTAAAATTATTAACCTCAATACGATAGTCAATACTATCGTACGGTACTCTGGTGCCTAGTGAAGCTAAGATTGTAAACACGTGCTTTTAACGTTGCACTATTAAAATAATATTGTTGATTTATTAGTTATTACTATTATGAACTGGAAAGAGAAAAAAATTGAAAAAACTCTTATTATCGATTCCACTTATAAAAATCATTTATGACAGAAGTGTTTCTCTGTGACAAAATATACGTTTTGGTTCTAGGTTAGTTTACCTAGATGAGAGTAAGTTATAACGTATAATAAGTAATATCATATAAAACTCTTAATACTATTTTTACAAACACTTTATTTATTAGTAATAGGATGTAGTAGAATTATCAGTAATGATAGTTTCCACATAAAAAGTTATTATTTATCAAGACTGAATTCATAGTCAATTAAGCGACTATATTTACAAGTAATTGTTTGCGGTATTTAATATTGATTCCGCTTTTATTAATTATTCTTTAAATATAAAAATATAACATCTTTTAATTAATTATCGCCATCACGTTGGACGATAACTTTGTTCATCTCATTCTGATAATTATTCATCGTTATCGGTAAATGCACTCAAGCGTGTTTACTTGACTAGTGCAGTCAAACAATAATTTTCGTTCAACCAACGAGAATTATTTCATTAATATATTTTTTTTAAATTGTTAAAGTATTATACTCCCTGTTTCCTTTCACATGACATGACCCTTATTATACACTGGTCATGTCTTTTGTTCACTATACACTTATTACACTGTCACTCGATAATAGGGTGTTCAGTATAGGTTAATATTTGACCACGTTACTGGGGGTGACGCGCACATTTTAAAATATGTCTTGACGATTGTGACACGCTCCTCTCGCTTCGAGTGTTGGAAGACAATTAATTCATCTCGCTAAAGCGTCTCTTTTCGTCTGGTGAAATTGAGTCATTCGATTGGTTTAGAAAGCCATACTCTCTACCCCAAACGCCTTGGTTAAATAAATATTTTAATTTTTAGCGTTACTAACTTCGGGTTGGAGACTATCTATGACGTGTACATGGACATTCGAAAATCTTATAATGGCTATAAGTTTTTTATTATTAGTCCGATCGTCATTTGGATAGTGGCATTAAATTGCGGACACTTGCGTCTTTATTTTAAGTCCAAACAAGTAATAATTCCGTCCATTAATAATGCACTTTACCTTCTTCAAAACTCATATAGTGATTCTTAACACAAATAAGTCCTTTTCACTATATTTTGTTGTAATTACATCTTAATACTTATGACTAAACATTTTGAGTCCATTTCTCATTCATTCTAATACATAATATTGCTATATTTACAGTTTAAACAAAATTTATTAATGGCGCATAAGCCAACTATGTCCGATTGTTTATATTTACTTATATCGCTAGTATCCCTTATTCTACTACATATTTTTTGTATTATAACATTAATAGGTATATCTATATACATTTGTTCATACTTTATTTTGGTAAAATGTTATTTTGCTTACATATATAGTATGGTTCAAAATACATTATGCTCTCATCTCGCCATTTTGTCACACTTATTTAGTTATTTTACTACACATTAGATATATTGTTAATAATTAAAATTGTGTACAATTGTTGTACGTGGTTAGTTTAGTGGATTCACTAACTTTTAACTTTTGTTATCTGAAATCTCTCTAAGTTATTGTATGGTGGTTATTTACACCTAGTTCTATGATTGCAGTTAGTTAGTTTATTAAATTTCAATTATTAAATTACTAGTATAATATTTGTGAGGTGTTCTTATAGTAGTATTGAACATTACTCTAACTACTGGTAACACTTTTTACATTCTCTTTATAAGTTTTGATAATGTTTTTTGACTAACTCTCTTGTCACATTGGGGTTCTGTCTATTTGTTTTATTGTTATTATATTTAATTTGACTCATTTGTTGTGTCCTTCAGTTCATATGGTATTCATTGTTTTGTATTTTTATTCTTATTTAGTCTATTTGAAACAATTATAAATAATTACTTTGTTTAATTAATGTATATGATTTTGTTGTAGGTCCAATTCATGTGAGGTTATGTGTCATTTGTTTGACAACAATGTGCTTCATAGTTTTTTACAGTATTCATCTCAACTACTGTCATCTCATTATGGCATGTTATTACAATGGTTTATTATTATGTTTTACTCATTTTGTACACATTTTTACACTATCTGTTGAAACAATAATACTGGGTGTCTTAGTCTAATTATGTTACATATTTTGGTGGATTGTATCTAGGCTTTGGTACATTGACGTGTTTATACTCAACAAATTAGTTTATTTACTACTATTTGTCTTGACATTCATCTACATTTTGTCCTGTGTTGCTATGACATTCAGGCACATTTCATGTCAAGGATTATAAAGCTTTTATTATTGATCTCTATGAACAATTAATTCACTTTTCTGTATCATATATTTGGTGGTCTTATTGATTATATCTGTGGTTTTACAATCTTGGATTAAACTTGGTACACTAATTGTTTGTGTATTTCACTTGTTAATTGTTGATTCTTTCACTTACAAATGGTTATTCACTTCCCTCCGTTATAAACACTTTCGCTGATATTGTTTGTGCTGTTTACTTGGGGTAAAATGTTATTATATCATATGTTGTTACACATACTAGGTATTCACTGTCATTGTTTGTGATCACTTATTGATGCTCAACACTTGGTTTCTTTATTATTGATAATCCAATAATCATTACACTTATTCTGGTCACTACATTGATTTTGATGCTTTCCATATTTTGTGAATGTTGATGTCTTGTACTGGTCATACATAATCTTCATTCTTCATGGTACATTTCTTCCTCTTCTTCTGGTTAGTTGTTTGTCACTTTTGGTGCTTTTCTTGGTTACACATTATTTGTAATAATTCATGTTCACTGAATATAGTCATATTCTTCCACATTTTCATTCATTATTATGATAGTCATTGTCCTATATTTATTTCATTCTTATAACAAATTAGTTTTTTTTTTTTTCACTATGGCGATTGTATTTGATTCGTCTCCTTCTTACGATGATAATCATTTTCGGCATATCCCCTCACTATTTTGATCTATTGGGCCTGGATGCTAACGTATTATATTGACTCATGGTATTTTCTCTTTCTTTTTTTATACTCGATGATATTCTTATTACTCTTCCTTCTTCTTCGTTGGGTTGTTTCAATATTATTTATTCGTAGATACACATTTTATTTTTATTTTCCTGTTCCTTCTTCTATGCTTGATGAAATATGTTCATGTTATTCTTCTATTTGACGTATTAGACATTTTTTTTATGTAACTGCTATTTTGGTACTTTACATATGCCTTCCTATAAGAATTGATTAATTCTGAATTCGTATATTTATTTTTACTGAAGAATTCATCAATTGTTGTACATTTCCAAGTTGACTCTTATGCTTTTCTTATATCCCTTCATTTTCTTCTATTTGAATCATAATTATTTTCTTTCTATGTAATTATCTCCCTTGTTTATTTAATTACCTAATTCCCTAACATAATTTTAGCTGGGGCAGTTCAGAGTGGCTCACTTTGGCATACATCTCTGCTGGCCATACTAACATCAATAAATACAGAGGAACATCATCTCTGTCAATAATATAAATGATTGCTGGAATATCTCATCAGTCAATTCATCTCAAATCAATTCAAAATATAAAGTGGTCGTACTTTCGACAAATAATAAATATCCTTGGGATCATCTCACGCATCTGCGGTTCATACATTATTATATTCTCTTCTTCTTGATTCAACTTAACTAAATTCTTCACATTTTACTGGGATAGTTTGTTTACATTTCATCACTGGTATATTCACATGATCTTGTTCGTTAGTATATTAGTTTTCATTCTTCTTTGTCATCAATTAATCTTTTCTCTTGGTATTACATTAAACGTCATTTCATAATCTTCTTCATTTTCATGATTCACGTCTTTGTGTTATATTTCATTTGGTATAGGCTCTCTTCTAGTGTCTTGCCTCGTGTTTGGGTATCATCTATTGTTTATATCAATAATATTTACTTGCTTCCATTTCTCCAACTTCTTATGTTGCTCGTTCTGTATATCATCTTGTATATTTCTTTCTAATTATTAGTAGTACGGGTAAGCTGTTAATAACTGGTTGACTTGGCTGTTGGAATTATCATTTTGCCATGGATGTTGTGTGTCGGCCTCGTATATCCTTTTACTTAGTACGGGTAAGATGTTCTTTACTAGTTGACTTGGCTCTAGGAATTAAATGCGCATTTCATATATTTTATGCCAAAGTTCTTGGGTGTCGTTCTCGTATATCCTTTTACTTAGTACGGGTAGGTCACAATTTTCTTCACATTTTACATTATATTTGGGTTACACTTTTATATTATAAAATTAAAATCTAGTCAACATTTATTCTTACATTTATATTTTCTCTTCGTACTTAGTATCAACAATAAATAACCTCCATCGTAATATTCCATCCTTTTGCATTATTTAATTCTCAATATATCGTATCATGGAGGTCTGGTTATAGTTGCCTTTTATTTTCTTTGTCACAGGGTCTTGTATTTCGTATGTGTTGTTCTTGATAGCATTAGTCGTTATCAAAAGAATCCGTCCCATTTCTCGATGTGGTTTTATTCAGTTTACCCATAGTCGTTGCTCTCCTCTCTTCTTGTTGTTCGAACTTCTTCAGTGTTCAGGCTTCTATCTGTTCTTGTCATATACCTTACTATCATTCGGTTCTTCCATTTTGCTGCTATCAGATCTTCATCTGCTTCCCGTTCTCCCGTCTTCTTTTCCTCACTATCTTTGGTATACACGTGTCCAGTGTTCTCCTGGTCGTTGTTATTACTAACATCTGGTATCTCTTCTAATTCTGGTTGATCGTCATCTGTTTTCTGGTCGGGTTTTTCCATTGATTGGTCTCTTCTTCCGCAATTCTCTTATTTCTTGGGCGTATCCTTCAATGATCCGGTCCCATTGTTCTTGATAACTTTCCTTTTTCTTGGAATGCCTTATTCTTCTTTTGGAAATATTTGCTTTAAACACTTTATTGTTTATAATCTTCTTTGTTGTAACACAGTTCTTTTCTTCGTCCATCTTCATGAAGCTCCTTCGATACTCCTTCATATAGCTTCCTTCTTCACGGTCGACGATTGGGAAGTTAATCACATTAATTAGACCACTTCGAGTCATCTCTATCAATTCTCGTGTAATCTTTGTCTTCCTTGGGCGTATTGTTCTTCTTTCTTCCGTTTTCTTCTCTCCCGTTTTCTTAATTATTTTGTTCCTTTCTTCATTATTTTTGGGTCTCTGGCTCACGTGTTCCGTGCTGTTATCTTCGGGTGACTCTTCTATCTCCATTTTATTATCATACCCTGGCAGAGTATTTTGTTCCAAGTTTTCATTCTCGGGTACCTCTTCGGTCTCTGAGTTATTGTCTGTTCTTAATTCTCCTCTTATCTTCTTAACACTCTCTTTTGTCTCTTCACAACATCTTTTTATTGTCTCTCCCAATCGCTTATAATCATCATCCACTACCGTATTTACTGACTCCACGCTCTCCTTGTAATCTTCCTTCATTTTCTTATTCATTTGGTCTAATTTCTCATTGATTTCATTGATTTTGGCTCCCAATTCTGCAGATAGATTTTCTTTCATTATTTCCATATTTTTCTCCAATAGCTCTTCTGTCCGTTGTCCACCTTCCTATTAGTTTCATCTATCTTGTCATTTTTAAATCTTTTTTCCAAGTTCTATGTTCTTCTGGCTTGCTTTCTGACTGTCTTCTATCTTCTTATTGATTGTAACTAACTCCTCCTTTGTGGATCGGCTGTTCTCCTTTAATGATTCTATTGATTCTTCCGTTTTCTTCAATATTTTGAACATTTCCTGCATAATATCTGTGCCTCCTGGTTGCTCTGGTTTTTCGGATCGGCTTATTTCTGGTTGTGTTTCCCGTTGTGTGGCTTCCGGTTCACCTTCTGGTTGCTGGACCTCCTCCGCCGGTTCAGGTTGTCTGTCTTCTATTGCCAGTAACATTTCTTCTACGTCTTCTGCCGACGTCGCTTCCTTCTCCTCCAGTCTAGCCTCTTTTTCGGCCTCTGCCGCTCGCTTCTTTGACGTTGATCTGTGATACATCTTTATATCTATGTAATGTACTTGCCGTCGAATTAGGTTTAAAGATTGTTTATTTATTTAGTTATTTTATTAGGTATCGTCATTCTAATTCGCGCTCAGACGTTGGGCGCCACGTTGTAATAGAACAACTCTTTTGATGATGGGTTGTTAATTGGTTTAATTTTTAAGTTAGAAAATTGTTTTATTAACTAGTTGTGTTGTTGTTGTAGTTGTAGACTCTTACGTTGTCATATGGTTTGTTTAGTATTTAATATAACTAATTAGTAATGGGTAATTTGAAGTTAAAGTTTGTGTTTAAAAGAGTATTAAAATCACTAATAATTCGCTGTATTCACCTCCCCACTTACCATCCGTGGAGGTCTTCAATCTTCTCGATGGGCGACTCTCTCTCACTGTAAATACATTTACAATACACAGATATTTCGTTTGAATATCGATAAATGCACATTAAATGAAACAACACTGATATTCAACTGTAAATTGAATATTCCAATATCAATGATTCGAATATTGCCGCCACCTTGTGAAATAATTGTTTCTAAAAAAATAAGTTTTTTACTTCTATTTTATAGAAATGAAGACTCTATATCCACTGGTAATAAATTGAGGTTTTTTATTGACATTAGTGAAATTTAGCAAAAACTCCTTTAAAACAATTTATATTGATTTTTTTTTAAAACAACAAATTAAATAAATATTGAGACTTCTTCAACTCAAGGCTGGTAACACTGTTACAATGTACGATAATATGGTACTTTAGGTTATGTTCACTTTGGTCATTTGTATTACCAATTTTCGTGAATTCTTTTAATATACATGATACTAGATATAAAGATGTGTTAATAAATAACAATGTTTACTTATTTATTATGATTAAAAAGAACAAAATTTAAAATTATTAACCTCAATACGATAGTCAATACTATCGTACGGTACTCTGGTGCCTAGTGAAGCTAAGATTGTAAACACGTGCTTTTAACGTTGCACTATTAAAATAATATTATTGATTTATTAGTTATTACTATTATGAACTGGAAAGAGAAAAAAATTGAAAAAACTCTTATTATCGATTCCACTTATAAAAATCATTTATGACAGAAGTGTTTCTCTGTGACAAAATATACGTTTTGGTTCTAGGTTAGTTTACCTAGATGAGAGTAAGTTATAACGTATAATAAGTAATATCATATAAAACTTTTAATACTATTTTTACAAACACTTTATTTATTAGTAATAGGATGTAGTAGAATTATCAGTAATGATAGTTTCCACATAAAAAGTTATTATTTATCAAGACTGAATTCATAGTCAATTAAGCGACTATATTTACAAGTAATTGTTTGCGGTATTTAATATTGATTCCGCTTTTATTAATTATTCTTTAAATATAAAAATATAACATCTTTTAATTAATTATCGCCATCACGTTGGACGATAACTTTGTTCATCTCATTCTGATAATTATTCATCGTTATCGGTGAATGCACTCAAGCGTGTTTACTTGACTAGTGCAGTCAAACAATAATTTTCGTTCAACCAACGAGAATTATTTCATTAATATATTTTTTTAAAATTGTTAAAGTATTATACTCCCTGTTTCCTTTCACATGACATGACCCTTATTATACACTGGTCATGTCTTTTGTTCACTATACACTTATTACACTGTCACTCGATAATAGGGTGTTCAGTATAGGTTAATATTTGACCACGTTACTGGGGGTGACGCGCACATTTTAAAATATGTCTTGACGATTGTGACACGCTCCTCTCGCTTCGAGTGTTGGAAGACAATTAATTCATCTCGCTAAAGCGTCTCTTTTCGTCTGGTGAAATGGAGTCATTTGATTGGTTTAGAAAGCCATACTCTCTACCCCAAACGCCTTGGTTAAATAAATATTTTAATTTTTAGCGTTACTAACTTCGGGTTGGAGACTATCTATGACGTGTACATGGACATTCGAAAATCTTATAATGGCTATAAGTTTTTTATTATTAGTCCGATCGTCATTTGGATAGTGGCATTAAATTGCGGACACTTGCGTCTTTATTTTAAGTCCAAACAAGTAATAATTCCGTCCATTAATAATTCACTTTACCTTCTTCAAAACTCATATAGTGGTTCTTAACACAAATAAGTCCTTTTCACTATATTTTGTTGTAATTACATCTTAATACTTATGACTAAACATTTTGAGTCCATTTCTCATTCATTCTAATACATAATATTGCTATATTTACAGTTTCAACAAAATTTATTAATGGCGCATAAGCCAACTACGTCCGATTGTTTATATTTACTTATATCGCTATTATCCCTTATTCTACTACATATTTTTTGTATTATAACATTAATAGGTATATCTATATACATTTGTTCATACTTTATTTTGGTAAAATGTTATTTTGTTTATCGAATGCGCGTTTATCGAATGCGCCAGAAAGATCTCGATGTAAGCGTGTGGTGTACGTGCTACTAGACGCATTTTGCGAGAATTTTCTCGACTGTGCCAGGCTCCGCTCGGGCGCTCGGACTGTGTCAAGGCCGTAGCAATTTACGTAGTTCGCGAGAGATAAGACGCAGTTTGGAAGCTTCTGGTGTGTGAGCGTAACTATAAATACATCGCGTCGCGGCCTTAGTTTTCAGTTCAATGCGAGATTTTTGACTGTGCGGTTCGAGAGTATTAGTGCGATATATTTTACAGAGCGGTTCGGGTTATTACGGTGTACGTTCAAGTAGTTATTAGTGAAGTGTTGCGTTTATATTCGGACGGTATAATTGTAATACAGTTGAGTTTTAATATTAGTGGACATTTTATTGCGTATGAACAATTTCATTTGATTTGTTGTAGACACTGTGTTGTTAATTACGAACTGTTTTACTATAACAATTAAAGGTGTGATTAGTGACTTAATTGGTGTCTTGTACTTATTTTGTTTCCACTGTACCTACGACGATCGAGTAGACCGTCGTAACAATATGTTGTTACACCTATACTAGGTATTCACTGTCATTGTTTGTGATCACTTATTGATGCTCAACACTTGGTTTCTTTATTATTGATAGTCCAATAATCATTACACTTATTCTGGTCACTACATTGATTTTGATGCTTTCCATATTTTGTGAATGTTGATGTCTTGTACTGGTCATACATAATCTTCATTCTTCATGGTACATTTCTTCCTCTTCTTCTGGTTAGTTGTTTGTCACTTTTGGTGCTTTTCTTGGTTACACATTATTTGTAATAATTCATGTTCACTGAATATAGTCATATTCTTCCACATTTTCATTCATTATTATGATAGTCATTGTCCTATATTTATTTCATTCTTATAACAAATTAGTTTTTTTTTTCACTATGGTGATTGTATTTGATTCGTCTCCTTCTTACGATGATAATCATTTTCGGCATATACCCTCACTATTTTGATCTATTGGGCCTGGATGCTAACGTATTATATTGACTCATGGTATTTTCTCTTCTTTTTTATACTCGATGATATTCTTATTACTCTTCCTTCTTCTTCGTTGGGTTGTTTCAATATTATTTATTCGTAGATACACATTTTATTTTTATTCTCCTGTTCCTTCTTCTATGCTTGATGAAATATGTTCATGTTATTCTTCTATTTGACGTATTAGACATTTTTTTTATGTAACTGCTATTTTGGTACGTTACAATATAGATATCTATATAAGCCAAATACCACTGACTGGCTCACTGATCACGATATCTCTGAAACCACTGAATGGATATCAATGAAACTTTGAACATATCGATTCGATTCGATTCAAATAAGTTCAGTAAAATGTTATAATATTTTGTACAAGTTTAAAACATTTACGTGGTTAATGTGCTCGTTCATTTGGCTGCCTTGAATGAATCACACCTTTCACTCGCATCAACCTAAAGCGAAGAGGTTGATATCCCCCCCCATTCACTCGGCAAGAGCAATGCTTTCAATGTTTGCATCGACCTATAACTGTAAACAAACGTTTTCAAAAATGAACTTTGTAAAATCAAAGTACAGGGCTTACTTGTCAGACGAACACCTGAAATCCATTTTAGTGATAATAGGAGCATCAAAATTTGACCCAAAATGGACAGACATTATATGTCAGAAGCAACTCCACACATCCCGTACATACATAAGAAGGCCAAAAAATAATACATAAGAACTATCTTTGAATATTATTTTATCCTTAATTTTATTTACATTATTTTGAAAAAATTAGTTTGTTTTCTTTTTTATAAGTCTGCTTAATTTTTATTTAAATACCTATTTTATTGACTTGATATTTTGTAAATTTAGAAAAAATTAGTTTACTATATGTAGGCCTATTCAAACACTTTTTGCTACAGTCTATTTCTTGATATATATAATATATTGCAACAGTACAAACATTAACGGTACTGTGCATTGCCAAAATAAATGAAATAAATAATACAAATAAATAAATATAAATTAATAAACATGATTCAGATTGCATAAGCTGGATCGTAGTAAAAATAGGGAGCGCAGAATTCATGCATGGACATGCATTTTCGACACACCTGTCGCTAGTGTTGTGTACGCGCGTATTTTGTTGGTGTGTGTGAAACCTGTCCGTTCCTGAAATGTAACCAACCCTTTTCAAGTAAAATAGTTGTATGTTTATTTTAATTATAAGAAAACTATGTACGATAGGTTAAAACAAAAGACACCAAAGTGTATAGAAATTATAGGTGAATAAAGTGTTAAAAAACCATACAGATGTGACGAAAAGTGCAATTACTATACGTAAAAAATGAATAACTCTTTTTGTGAGTACCATAAAGAAGTGCAATTTACGTATAGTAATCACATAAAAATTAGTGATCGATTGAGCATCGAGTGATGTGAAACAAAGTTCGTAATTCGCGAAGATAGGCGAAAATTGTGACTTGAACCAGAGTGGGGAAAGTGACGCTTGACAGAATCTGACAGGTCAAATATTGTTCAGACAGGAATTTTTGCACAACCTGACTATAAATACCAGGTCGCGCTAATAAAGTTTTTTCTTCTCGATTCAACCATTGCCGCAGGAGGCTATGTCAGTCGACAACGCCAATTCACATCTATAGTGAGAGTCACAGGACAAACTAGATGTCCAACCAGAGCCGCAGAATACATACGATTAAGTCTATGGACACACCGGCAGCATATGACGTGAGACAAGACGACTATTAATCAGCACATGCAGTGGAACACGACCAGAGGACCAGAAGGACACGGAGAACACGACCAGAGGACCACAAGGAGGCCAGGAGGACGTACCGATGAATAACCACGTCAAAAGAGGTGATAAAAAACCATTGTAAGTATAAACATTTGAAAGACACTAATTAAAGTTGGAATGAAAGACATTCAACCAATATTAAAATAAATAAATTATACATAAATGTAAAAGCAGAATAAAAATTACAATAATATTTCTTGTATCAAATTTAGTAATTCGTAACGTAAATGATAAGAGAAATATTTAAATTTTGAATTAACGTAATTAGTAAAGTCTTTGATGATAAAGGAGAATGCATATGCAGTAGAAAGTTAAAACAAAGTAATATAAAAGAAATTAGAATAGAAGTAAAGTCAGTTTTGAAGCTGATGAATCAGCAATTGCAAAAAGATGAGCACACAATGAGTAAGCCGAGAGTAAAATAAATATTTTAAAATAATTGAAATTAGATAATAAGATGTGTGTATAACTTGTGTATGTAATGTGTTAGCAATAAGTTATGTACGAAAACTTCGTACAAACGATATAATAATGAGTCAATGTTTAAAATGCGATATGAAATATTTTGTTTAATAAATAAATTATGTAACAATTTTTAAACTTAAATAATGTATCATCTTCTTATTACGATTACACTCATGAAATCAATTCAATAAATTAAATTGAATTTGTTATGTTATATAACACACATTTTCACACACATTTAAATTACATTAAATAAATATCAATTTGTAGTGTTATAAAATTTTGATGTCCCAAGAACGTGGGGCTCCTCAAACACAAATACATTTGTATTTGCAACCTATATACACAAAGATATACCGTTGTAAAAATTGTCTCCCAAAAGCATGAGGCTACACAATTTAAATTACATTTAAATTGGTAATTTGTGTTGTTATAATATTTGAAATTTATATTTCCTTTACCTCAAGATGTTATTATTCCTTTATTTGGAACATGTTTCGGGACCCTTAGTGTTCCCATCATCAGCCTTCCTAATTTTGAATCTTGTGGAGTACCTGTGTGCTGGTTGGCTGTTGTTATGGCTTCCCATTGGTTTTTGTTTTTTAAAATTATTATTATTGTGTGTGATTGTGGTGTATACATTAGTATTTAGTGTATTTTTGATGTTGAGTACTTTGAAAATAGTATCATGTTTTGTACTGATTTGTATTTGTTCAGGTATTAGTTTTTGTGTTTATATATATACTAGCAAAATACCCGTGCTTCGCTACGGAGTTTCACGTTGTATGTAATTGTACAATTATTGCTCGCTTAATAGTATAGGATTAGATTGATTGTACAAATTCTCAACTCTTAGTTTGTCTATTTACATTCATAGCAACAGCTATTTATTATTTATTTCGAGAAAATCGTTAGAGCCGTTTCCGAGAAAAAAAGGACATACATTTATTATTAATTGAACTTCAAAATTTTCTCAACTATAAGAACCTGCAAACAACGAAGTTTTTTCAATTTAAAACAATGATTAAAAACTCAGGACTAAATGTATTCGGGGTTTCCAGTAAACTGAGATGTCAACCACTTCATTTACCAAGTATGCAATTCCCGCTATAAATTTCAGTATTTGGTTTTTTGCCCCTTAGGAGTGAAAGTTTTTAAAACCGTTTCTTAGTGAGCACTTAAGACCTATGATGAAGCTATGTTCAAAGTTTCATTGATATCCATTCAGTGGTTTCAGAGATATCGTGATCAGTGAGCCAGTCAGTGGTATTTGGCTTATATAGATATCTATATTGTAACGTACCAAAATAGCAGTTACATAAAAAAAATGTCTAATACGTCAAATAGAAGAATAACATGAACATATTTCATCAAGCATAGAAGAAGGAACAGGAGAATAAAAATAAAATGTGTATCTACGAATAAATAATATTGAAACAACCCAACAAAGAAGAAGGAAGAGTAATAAGAATATCATCGAGTATAAAAAAGAAAGAGAAAATACCATGAGTCAATATAATACGTTAGCATCCAGGCCCAATAGATCAAAATAGTGAGGGGATATGCCGAAAATGATTATCATCGTAAGAAGGAGACGAATCAAATACAATCACTATAGTGAAAAAAAAAAACTAATTTGTTATAAGAATGAAATAAATATAGGACAATGACTATCATAATAATGAATGAAAATGTGGAAGAATATGACTATATTCAGTGAACATGAATTATTACAAATAATGTGTAACCAAGAAAAGCACCAAAAGTGACAAACAACTAACCAGAAGAAGAGGAAGAAATGTACCATGAAGAATGAAGATTATGTATGACCAGTACAAGACATCAACATTCACAAAATATGGAAAGCATCAAAATCAATGTAGTGACCAGAATAAGTGTAATGATTATTGGACTATCAATAATAAAGAAACCAAGTGTTGAGCATCAATAAGTGATCACAAACAATGACAGTGAATACCTAGTATAGGTGTAACAACATATGATATAATAACATTTTACCCCAAGTAAACAGCACAAACAATATCAGCGAAAGTGTTTATAACGGAGGGAAGTGAATAAACATTTGTAAGTGAAAGAATCAACGATTAACAAGTGAAATTGCACAAACAATTAGTGTACCAAGTTTAATCCAAGATTGTAAAACCACAGATATAATCAATAAGACCACCAAATATATGATACAGAAAAGTGAATTAATTGTTCATAGAGATCAATAATAAAAGCTTTATAATCCTTGATATGAAATGTGCCTGAATGTCATAGCAACACAGGACAAAATGTAGATGAATGTCAAGACAAATAGTAGTAAATAAACTAATTTGTTGAGTATAAACAAGTCAATGTACCAAAGCCTAGATACAATCCACCAAAATATGTAACATAATTAGACTAAGACACCCAGTATTATTGTTTCAACAGATAGTGTAAAAATGTGTACAAAATGAGTAAAACATAATAATAAACCATTGTAATAACATGCCATAATGAGATGACAGTAGTTGAGATGAATACTGTAAAAAACTATGAAGCACATTGTTGTCAAACAAATGACACATAACCTCACATGAATTGGACCTACAACATAAAATCATATACATTAATTAAACAAAGTAATTATCCATAATTGTTTCAAATAGACTAAATAAGAATAAAAATACAAAACAATGAATACCATATGAACTGAAGGACACAACAAATGAGTCAAATTAAATATAATAACAATAAAACAAATAGACAGAACCCCAATGTGACAAGAGAGTTAGTCAAAAAACATTATCAAAACTTATAAAGAGAATGTAAAAAGTGTTACCAGTAGTTAGAGTAATGTTCAATACTACTATAAGAACACCTCACAAATATTATACTAGTAATTTAATAATTGAAATTTAATAAACTAACTAACTGCAATCAGAGAACTAGGTGTAAATAACCACCATACAATAACTCAGAGAGATTTCAGATAACAAAAGTTAAAAGTTAGTGAATCCACTAAACTAACCACGTACAACAATTGTACACAGTTTTAATTATTAACAATATGTCTAATGTGTAGTAAAATAACCAAATAAGTGTGACAAAATGGCGAGATGAGAGCATAATGTATTTTGAACCATACTATATATGTAAACAAAATAACATTTTACCAAAATAAAGTATGAACAAATGTATATAGATATACCTATTAATGTTATAATACAAAAAATATGTAGTAGAATAAGGGATAATAGCGATATAAGTAAATATAAACAATCGGACATAGTTGGCTTATGCGCCATTAATAAATTTTGTTTAAACTGTAAATATAGCAATATTATGTATTAGAATGAATGAGAAATGGACTCAAAATGTTTAGTCATAAGTATTAAGATGTAATTACAACAAAATATAGTGAAAAGGACTTATTTGTGTTAAGAACCACTATATGAGTTTTGAAGAAGGTAAAGTGAATTATTAATGGACGGAATTATTACTTGTTTGGACTTAAAATAAAGACGCAAGTGTCCGCAATTTAATGCCACTGTCCAAATGACGATCGGACTAATAATAAGAAACTTATAGCCATTATAAGATTTTCGATCATTTTCGAATGTCCATGTACACGTCATAGATAGTCTCCAACCCGAAGTTAGTAACGCTAAAAATTAAAATATTTATTTAACCAAGGCGTTTGGGGTAGAGAGTATGGCTTTCTAAACCAATCGAATGAGAAGCGACATACACAACGAGTGAGAGAGAGAGAGAGAGAGAGCTAAAATTATTTACTCATCACACCGACTACTCTACTCAGTGTACACAGTGAGAGAGAGAGAGAGAGAGTGAGAAAGAGAGAGAGAGAGGGAGAGGAGAAACGGTTTGAACATAACGTTTGACAACAAGAGAGAGTGAGAGAGAGAGAGAGAGATAGCACAACGAGTGAGAGAGAGAGAGAGAGAGAGAGAGCTAAAATTATTTAATCATCACACCGACTACTCTACTCAATGTACACAGTGAGAGAGAGAGAGGGAGAGGAGAAACGTTTTGAACATAACGTTTGACAACAAGAGAGAGTGAGAGAGAGAGAGAGAGATAGTTTTACTTACATTTAAATGTGAGAGAGAGAGAGAGAGTAACAATCATGATCATATAGTTTGAATTTCCCACCACAGAAGAGAAAAAAAATGTTGGCAGATCTGCTCTATACACAATAATGTAAGATTGATAACCCTGATCATATATTTTAATATATACACTATATAACACATATTTGAATTTCCCTCCTCCCGCCACAGAAAATGTTGGCAAACCTGCTCATATAAAATATCTATACACTATAATTCAAAGAGGATCCATGCAAAGGTTGGTACACCTGATCATATAGATTTAATATACATTATAACACACGACAAATTTGAACTCATGCAAAGGTTGGTAACTCTGATCATATATTTTAATATACACTATAATGCATCGAGTTGGAACCTCCCACCCACCACCACCCACTGATATGAAATAAAAAAAACCTCCCACCCACCACCACCCCCCTGATATGCAAATCAGCTTTATTAAAAAAATAAAAAATTATATTCACTAAAAAAATATAAAAAAACCTAGATATGCAAATCAGCTTTATTAAAAAAATAAAAAATTATATTCACGGATGCTGGTGGTCCATTGAACCTCATCCCACCCCCTTGATATGCAAATCAATTTAATAAAAAAATGATATGCCCTGAGGGGGTGGCTTAGAATCCTCATTTTCCCCCTACTGGTAGCGTAAAGCAAAAAATAAATACATTTCAGTTCAAAATTTTCTTTATATTCAAATAGAAAGTTTTTTTTAAGTTTCCAAAAGTTTGCTTTTGTGGGCTTACGCCCTTTTAAAAAGGAACGATTCATTTCTTGTTTAGTTATTTAGTAAAATGTTATAATATTTGAAGTATTCTGACGATCTATTTAAAAACTGCACGCAGCATCGCCCGGGTGCCGCGGGCCGTAATTTGGAAGATCCCTGGTTTATGGTGTGCGTTCATGGTAGCTAGTGTCTTGAAGCGACGTCAGCGGATCTGGTCTTACTTCTTGTAGCTGGCAAGGCGTCTGTGCACGGTGACGACTGCGATCTTCCTAGACGTAGAGAAGCCTTTGACCGCGTGTGGCACGAGGGTGTCCTTTACAAGCGAACGGAAGTCCTTCTCCCAGATTGTTCCGTTCACTTGATCGGCAGCTTTCTGCGAGACCGTAGCTTCCGAGTGAGAATAGACCACGCTCTCTCTTCGGAGAGGCGTATTACCGCCGGTGTCCCTCAGGGAAGTGTACTTGGGCCTCTCCTGTTCTCGCTGTTTGTCAACGACACGCCCCGATTTCCTGGAGTTAAATTGTCGCTGTTCGCGGACGACACTGCGGCTTTTGCCTCAGAGCCGAACGCAAGTTATGCGGCAATCAAGCTCCAGCGTCAACTCGACGCGTATGTCGGGTGACCGATGACTGGAGAGTTGCCGTCAACGCTTCCAAAAGTGCCGCGGTAATATTCTCGCGAAAACGCAAGCGGCCTCGGCCGCTTAAAGTAGGCCCCGTCGAGGTACCCTGGACCAATAGCGTCAAGTACCTCGGGCTCCACATGGACTCACGACTCACCTGGCGAACCCATACACAGTATATCAGACAATGCGCTTTGGCCCAACTCAGTAGACTCTGGCCCGTGCTATCTAATCCGGCAATGACCCCCCGGCTAGGTAAGCTCATATAGTCCATTCGCTTTCGCGTGGCACCTAAGGGATTAGCAGACCCTTGCTCTCGCACGCGCACTCACGAGCGCCCGGGCCACACACCCTTGCCCGAACGCGCAGGTATACAGCTTGATGAAACAGTTACAAATTATGACACATTTAAATTGAATGATAATCCAAATTAAAATATGATTTTCGTAATCTTCGTTAAATTGCGAGAAAAATGAGTCCTCTCAACATATAGTTACTGTTAACCATGTAGCGTCAAGGGAGTATATTTGGATTTTAGAAAAAAAACATATTGCAGTATAAATTAATATATAAAACTTTACCTTATTATCCGTCTTGTGACTTTCCTTTTTTAAAACAACACTACGCGTTTCGGAACATTTGTTCCATCATCAGGTGTTATTACTCTTGCGAGGTCGTCGAAACATTAAGATATATCACAAACACATAAAACACTAAACATAAGTTCGAATTCAGTATCTACCGCGCGCGATACGTTTTCGGTGCGCACCGAAAACGTATCGCGCGCGGTAGATACTGAATTCGAACTTATGTTTAGTGTTTTATGTGTTTGTGATATATCTTAATGTTTCGACGACCTCGCAAGAGTAATAACACCTGATGATGGAACAAATGTTCCGAAACGCGTAGTGTTGTTTTTAAAAAAGGAAAGTCACAAGACGGATAATAAGGTAAAGTTTTATATATTAATTTATTCAAAGTGTGACTTGGATACGAATATCATGGATTTTATATTGCAGTACTAAAAAGACGAGTTTTATTTAAAATTGAGAATGGCATTTTAATATTATATAAAATCGGTTACCAATGATAAAAACTTACTAATGATAACATTACAATTAATGTTAAATAAGTACAAGATGAAATATATTAGCCTTTTAGTTTAAATTCCACATTATTATGTTTTTAATTTTTATAAAATGGAAAAGCCTATTTGTAATACAGTACTAAAAATATTTTACTCCTGGATGTGATGGGCATTTTTCTCTTAAAATTTTACATTAACACACGAAAAACGACATGAATATAAACGCAATATTTTCTTTAACTTTGATCGTTTCAAAAATATATTAACATATAAACGAAAAACACCCTTATTAATAGATAAAAACAAACAAAAAATACATACTTAAGAAATGTATAACAAAAATACATACTTAAGAAATGCTTCTTTTAAATAACTTTAAACAAATACTATATACAATACAATGTTGTTTTTCTTACGTACAAACTTATAAGTAAAATTTTTACAAAATTAAAAACCCCATCTTAACAAAAGTGGGTCATAAACGAAATATTTTTCATGGTTTTATTTACAGATAGCCCATATTTATGGATAAACAAAAAAAAAACCTTTAGTAATAGATAAAAAACAATTATAACAAAAATACATACTGAATAAAAACTTTTTTTAATAACTTCACACGAATACTGTATGCAATATAATGATATGCAATATAACAGACTCGCATTCTTCAACGAACTCACAAGTTTCTCGAGGGATGGTATCTCTCGCCGCTCGTAGTACTGCAGGATGTGCCGCCTTATGGCCGATTTCGCAAACTCGTCGAGGCCCGTCACTTTTCTATTTCGTTGTGGCCCTCCTGGTGTTTACCTAGGCGTTGTTATTTTTATCTTCTTACAGGCTGAAACTTCATTAACTACGTTGTCTTCTCTGTCGCTCGCATCATCTTCCACGGTCTCAGTTTCCTCCCGTAGCGCTGATTTCAATTGAGCATTTATCCGGGCGACGGTTCGTTTGGGAACATTACACGCTGATGAAACTCTTTCCAAAACTTTTCTTACATCCAATAGAGGCCCCATATTATTTTTTTCCATATAAAAATACTGTATCACCGAAGCAACTATCGTTCTTGCTTGCGAATGTAACACTTGCTTATACTTAGAGGACATAACTGTAACACTTAAACCTCCACGCACAGCACAACACCGACCACATTACTAAGGAAAGCCACCGACAATAATGATGCTTTCGACACCCCCGACAGTGGCGCTTACTTACTACACAGGAAGTGAGTCATATTCATTGTCGTCGAAAGCGGATGCCCTATACACAGGAAGTGAGTCATAGGGTTGTTTCGGCTAATATCTTTCATAACGACGCTTAGTCAAAACTAAACTCCGGACAGACTTCAAAATGTCGCTGAACAGCGGTTCATTGTATCTTCGAGGTAGTTGGTAGAATTAATAATAATTAAGATAAAAAATAATTCAACCAGTTACCCGCACTTACATGAAGAAACTGTGAGGTTAAAAAATAAGATTATTTTAATTCTGCACTTACAAGTTTACATTTTAATTGATACATGCTGTGTATAAACACACTAAAAATAAATGTAAAAATAAATCAACAATATATAACACACTTTGATGTCGAAATGTAACCAAAAAAAAATTAATGGTACCCGGTATATTAAATATAAAATACTACTATGCATGTTGAACATCATATATTATCATAATCATACCGTGTTTGGTGTCATTTTTCTTGGAATTGCACGAAGTTTACAAATAAACTGATGTCAGTGGTTACATTTTATATTTTAAAGAAGTTGCAATTACTCAATTAGGGCCCCAGTTATGAGTCATCTACCTGCCGGCCGGAGCGGACGCGAGCAGCTGCATTTGTGTGCGTGTGTGTGTGTCTAAGGGTCTCCTAATCCCTTAGGTGCCACGCGAAAGCGAATGGCAAATTTTATAGTCAACTCGTACGTGTTGCCCGTGATTACCTATGCCTGTCCTGTTTGGGGACACCTGGCTCGTGGTTATAGAACAACGCTCCAGCGCGTACTCGACCGGGGACTGAAGCTTGCGTGTAAAGTCCCCCGGAGGTACTCTTCTCGTCTTTGAGGAGAGGACTCGGTGTCCGCTCTTTTGATGACACCGTGAGACCCCTGGCGCATAGATTCTATGTTCGTTCCGACAGAGTGACCCACAATTCCCTCATTGCCGGACTTGGTAAATACACCCCGCGACCAGGTGAGTCCTGGAAGCGACCTCGTTTATTAGTCCCGGTGGTATAATCCACCAATCGCAGGTCGCTTCAGACCCTCCCATAATTAGGTAAAAACATATATAAATAACTCAAACAGACCCAGTGGCAGGAGTCCTTTCTGAGACTCGGGACACTGCACTACTCGCGACCCCCAGTCGTGTGTGTGTGTGTGTGTGTGTGTGTGTGTGTGTGTGTGTGTGTGTGTGCGCACGGTGGGTGGTAATTCCCCGCCACCACCACCATGCCATTGCACTTCGCTGGACAACATTAGGACATTAAGGCTAGCCGTGTAAATTTACCTAATACAATACAACGGCTAATTGCCGTTACACTCTCCAAACACGATACCAACGTCAACGGATGGACAACGAGAATATTTCTTCCCCTTGTTCTGGAAAGTTGTTACTAATTTATGACCTTTTCAAGATATATTACTTCCATATTCCTTAAGGAAATGGAAGTATGGTGATGGCAAAAAAAATCGTGTTCGAGATTATTGCAGATTCTGATTGTACTACACTCAAAAC
Organism: Magicicada septendecula; assembly: GCA_034769895.1. Lineage (NCBI taxonomy): Eukaryota > Metazoa > Arthropoda > Insecta > Hemiptera > Cicadidae > Magicicada > Magicicada septendecula. The sequence continues at coordinate 372,732,454 of CM068374.1, read as the reverse complement.
GTGAAAAAAGTTGTTTTTCGAAAAGTGTCTGTGTGTGTGTCTGTCTGTCTCTGTAGATTTTTTTTTCTATGGCAAACGATAACAGACGCAAATTCTAACAGACTCAAATAATTTTGTGCATACAGCCCTGATTTGTAGAGTACTCAAGACCTATTGTTTTTGGTGAAGATCGGTTAAGGGAAAATGGTAGTTTACCTGCAATGTTTTTTTTTTAAATCAAGGGTAATTTGTTTCTATGGCAAACAATAACAGCCGCAAATTCAAACACAATCAAATAATATTTTGCATACAGCCCTGAATTGTAGAGTTCTCAAGACATTGATTTGGTAAAGATCGGTTAAGGGAAAGGGGTAGTTTACCTGCAACATTTTATGTTTTAACAAGGGTATTTTCTATGGCAAACGATAACAGCCGCAAATTCAAACAATCAAATAATTTTTTGCATACTGCCCTGAATTATAGAGTTCTCAAGACCTACTGTTTTTGGTGAAGATCGGTTAAGGAGAAGGGGTAGTTTACCGGGAACGTTTTATGTTTGAAAAGGGTATTTTCTATGGCAAACGATAAGAGCCGCAAATTCAAACTGAATCAAATAAGTTTTTGCAGCCAGCCCTGATTTGTAGAGTACTCAAGACCTATTGTTTTTGGTGAAGATCGGTTAAGGGAAAGGGGTAGTTTACCTGCAACTGCAACATTTTATGTTTTAACAAGGGTAAATTTTTTTATGACGAACGATAACTGCTGTACATTAAAACAGAATCAACTACTCTTCTGCATACCTTTTAGAATTATACAGCACTCAAGGTCTGTTGATTTTGTTGAAGATCGGTTAAGGGAAAGGGCTAGTTTACCTGCAACGTTTTATGTTCTAAAGGGTATTTTCTATGGCAAACGATAACAGCCGTAAATTCAAACAGAATCAAATGATTATTTCCATACAGCCCTAAATTGTAGAGTTCTCAAGGTCTGTGTATTTTGTTGAAAATCGGTTAAGGGAAAGGGGTAGTTTACCTGCAACATTTTATGTTTTAACAAGGGTATTTTCTATGGCAAACGATAACAGCCGCAAATTCAAACAGAATCAAAAACTTTTTTGCATACAGCCCTGATTTGTAGAGTACTCAAGACCTATTGTTTTTGGTGAAGATCGGTTAAGGGAAAGGGGTAGTTTACCTGCAACAGTTTTTTGTTTTAACAAGGGTATTTTTTATGGAAAACGATAACAGCCACAAATTCAAACATAATCAAATAATATTTTGCATACAGCCCTGAATTGCAGAGTTCTCAAGACGTGTTGGTTAAGATCGGTTAAGGGAATAGGATAGTTTACCTGCAACATTTTATGTTTTAACAAGGGTAAATTTTTTTATGACGAACGATAACTGCTGTACATTAAAACAGAATCAACTACTCTTCTGCATACCTTTTAGAATTATACAGCACTCAAGGTCTGTTGATTTTGTTGAAGATCGGTTAAGGGAAAGGGCTAGTTTACCTGCAACGTTTTATGTTCTAAAGGGTATTTTCTATGGTAAACGATAACAGCCGCAAATTCAAACAGAATCAAATAATTTTTTGCATACAGCCCTGATTTGTAGAGTACTCAAGACCTATTGTTTTTGGTGAAGATCGGTTAAGGGAAAGGGGTAGTTTATCTGCAATGGTTTTTTATCAAGGGTAATTTTACTTCCATATTCCTTAAGGAAATGGAAGTATGGTGATGGCAAAAAAAATCGTGTTCGAGATTATTGCAGATTCTGATTGTACTACACTCAAACTCAAAGCATGAAAAAAAGTCGTTTTTCGAAAAGTGTGTGTGTGTCTGTCTGTCTGTCTGTGTGTCTGTAGATTTTTTTTCTATGGCAAACGATAACTGCCGCAAATTCAAACAGAATCAAATAATTTTTTGCGTACAGCCCTGATTTGTAGAGTACTCATGACCTATTGTTTTTGGTGAAGATCGGTTGAGGGAAAGGGGTAGTTTACCTGCAACGGTTTTTTTTTATCAAGGGTAATTTTTTACTTTTTTTTTTGGCAAACGATAACAGCCGCAAATTCAAACAGAATCAAATAATGTTTCGCATACAGCCCTGAATTATGGAGTTCTCAAGACCTATTGTTTATGGTGAAGATCGGTTAAGGGAAAGGGGTAGTTTACCTGCAACGTTTTATGTTTTAACAAGGGTATTTTCTATGGCAAACGATAACAGCCACAAATTCAAACAGAATCAAAAGATTATTTGCATACCTCCCTGAATTGTAGAGATCTCAAGGACTTTTGATTTTGGTGAAGATTGGTTAAGGGGAAGGGGTAGTTTACCTGCAACCTTTTACGTTTTAACAACAGTAAAGTACTTGAAAATTCATTTAAACTTTTTGAAACAATGGCAATTGTTAAAAATAAAATAATTTTGTTGCCAGGCCATTAAATTATAATTTTTTCATTTTAATGTAAATTATGTATGAGTTAATATCTTTATATATATAATTCTTCTGTACGTGTGTATGTCACTGAACTCCTCCATGTATAAAATAATATATCGTTCGTGGCAGGTAAGCATATCTCAGTTATGTAATGTTTACGTTTCCATTTTATTATTATGCCTACAGCAATAAAAAGGCAGGTAAGGCACGCACACACACACACACACACACACACACACACAATTCACGTTATTTCTGGCCTCGCTCATGTTTATTTTCTTACATTTGCACGCTTTTTAAATGGAAAGTGGCGAAACCCACACCAACATAACGCGTGCAAGCCGAAAAAATGGACATCAATTTGCTTACTGGTGAAGCTAGTAGTTAATGAATGGGTAGGCAAAAATCTTATCTTAAATCTTTTTTAAGGAATCACTAAAAGGACGGTGGTTTAAATCGGGCGCTGAGGTAGAGTTTGCTGTAACCGAATGGTTCCACAAACAGCCGTAAGAATTTTACTAGCAGGGAATCTACAGGTTAGCGCAACAGTGGAACTCATGTCTTAATGTTATTGGAGACTTCTTTTAAAATCGTTGAATAAAAAATGCTTTACAGCTCTATACGTGTTTCTATTGAACAATCCTTGTATTAGTCATACACAATAATACAACTGATTGAACTTCAAATTTTTAAACTTGATTAGTTTCTATATATATGTTTGATGTTACAAGTAATTCAAATAACAATCTTGATCATCTGTTAGTTCAGCGGAATAACAGTGACACTTTTAATAACCGCATAAAATAAACACTTAGAAACAACACAGGCGCTTTAACTTAACTGTTTGGACCACAGAAGTGAGGCATGCCTCAATGCTCTATGTGTACAGCGCGGGACAATCCCCCCTCCCTTCACTTCCCTATCACACCACTACATTGCTTACATATGATGTATACAAAAAACGCTGAGGCAAGTTCAGGTTGCCTCATTCGCTTCAAACGAACTATGCCAAATCTCACCTGTCACCATCTAGCGGTCGCTCAATAAAGCACGTTTCGGTTTAATAAATTTGACAGTCGCAGTAACAATGTATAATCTTTACGTTATGTAGTTCATACGTATTTATAATTTTTATTCTACAGAATTTTTTAGGGTAGGCATTGCCTCAATTGCCTCCATGTAACTTCGCCACTGATATATATGTGTACAATGTTATCGGCAACAAAGAAGTAGTTTTTGTTAAAATTCCTTCCCGGGATATTTGGCCGTAGTCCAATGTTTTCTACAAAACCAGACATTTCGGCAATGCCATCGACTTCCATCATCAGTGAAAATCGAGTGTGATAACGTGAGGTGGTATACGTTAGTGACCACAGTACTGTGGTTAAGGCTGAAGCAGTAAGTAGAAAGAAGTAGTTTCTATGGTAATATTTCATTTCGAAAATGATTTTAAATATAAATCTTAGAATATGGAAGTCATGTATGGTTCTCCATACCGATATTTATTTATCAGAATTAAGTACTTTACTCTTGTTAAAACGTAAAACGTTGCAGGTAAACTGCCCCTTCCCCTTAACCGATTTTCACCAAAATCAATAGGCCTCGATTCCTGTACAACTCGGGCACATATGCAAAAAATTATTTGATTATGTTTCAATTTGCAGCAGTTATCGTTTGCCATAGAAAAAATTCTAGATACAGACAGACACACACACAGACACTTTTTGGAAAATGAGTTTTCTTCATGTTTTGAGGTAGTACGATCAGAATCAGCCCTTATCTCGAACACTAGTTTTACATTACAGACATATCGGTTTCCATGTGTAATTTCAGTTTTCATGTTAACCTAACAACATCAACTCTTGGCGTGACAGGCACGCGCCGGTGATAATATTACTGCTACAAACATTTTCCATAAATAAAATGACAAACAAAACCAATTGCAATTGCCAGTCAACCACTTTGCAATATACGAAATTAAAATTTTTATAATTCTTTTACCTACATAAAATTATGTGCGATATTCATTACATATTATAACATCGCTAAATTCAGGTCATATTTGATAACTATAAGTATGTAAAAAATGCTAAAAAATAATATATTTTAATAAATAAATAATAAAGAGAATAAAAATAGTAAATGTAATTAAGAAAGAAGGAGGAAGAATAGTAAACCAAAGGTGATTATTAAATAAACTTACAGACTAGACTGACAGACAAATGACTTTGACCCAACCCCAGAGATTGGCCAGATAATAACCAGAATAAAAGAAAACAAGATGGAAGTGAAGGAGAAGAAAAATGAAATTAAAAATGGAACAAACCAACTTTAAAGAAAATAAAGTGAACCAAGGTGGTAAAACACAGACAAATAGTGTAGAATAGGGAAGGGGGAGATGATACCATCAAATATCATAAAGGAAACGAAACCAGTAAATAACCAATATAAAAAAGAAATATTAGTATTGTCTAAGTGACAAATGTAATTCATAATTAATAAAACACCGTTAAATAAAAATACACTAACCCACGAATTAGTAGTATATGTAAGTAAGAAATCTAGAAAAAGACATGAACTTATTAGATATAAATAAAATTTGTAAAGATAGTGAGAAATATAATGAAAGTAACTAAGTGACAAAGAAAAATAATAATAGGGATTATCCACCAATAAACGCTTAAAATAAAAAGTTTAAGCTAATAGTGTAAGTGTAAATACCCCAAAATAATGAGTGAATCAGTGATAAACACCAATTAATTAAAGTAATTGATACTGGAGGCCTTTACTTGATGAAAATCCATAATATTTAAAGAATTAAAGAAAACTAAAAACTTGTTTTCATGATTTTCACTCGTCATTTATTTAAAAAATAATATACCACGACAGCTGTTTCAGCACACAGTGCCTTCTTCAGATGGTAAGAGCTGACTGACCGTCTGAAGAAGGCACCGTGTGCCGAAACAGCTGTCGTGGTATATTATTTTTTAAATAAATGACGAGTGAAAATCACGAAAACAAGTTTTTAGTTTTCTTTAATTCTTTAAAAATTAATTAAAGGTGAAAGTGATGGGTGAAAAAGTATATTGTAAATGATAGTATGATTAAAAAGATAGTAATAGATAAGAAAACACTTAATAAATCAATGATGTAACAATAAATGATCTAAGAGTGAGCTTATAAAAATTATATAGTTAATGGTAATTAGAAATAGTATTTAGATTAGAGATAGATAAAGGATACGATGTTATTCAGGGGAGAAAGACCATGTAAGATAAACAGTTTGTGTTAACATGGAATGGAGAAAGGGATTAGTAAAGAAATAAGAAACTAAGAATGTAATTAATAAACATCTATGTTAAGGGATAATAAATTAAGTAAGTTTGAAGGAAGTGATGATGTTTCCCACTCAAAATAATAGTAAATTAATGAAATGTATGTTAAACCTAATAATGTTGTACCTAATAACCGGTAAAGAATTGTTCATTTTAATTTTATGGATAGGATATGGCTGAAGGAATCTTACAGTCCATAGGCCTAGTTGTTATATTTTAGGTATTAAGATATAGAAAATAATCTTGACACATAATCAGAACACAAACAAATTCAAGACACAACAACCACTAAACGAATCAATTATAACAACAGAACAAAACACTTTGTAGTAAAATGAAATATAATTAGAATATAATAATTAAAAATAATCAATGGCTACTTAGGCCTAGGAAATGTATAACTGTCAATAACAAATAATTGCAAATTGTATAAAAACAACCAGGAAATTAATAAATTCAAGGCGAGTAAATAGCCGAGAATAATTTGTAAATCAGTTTAAAGGAAAAATATTAGAATAAGAACTTAATTTAAAGGAGAAATGTAAATACCAAATATTAACATAAATGTACAAACATTGATATTTCATAAAACCATACCTTGTAATGTGGTACCAAATTAATCTTTGAAAGGAAATAATAACAGTAGTGATAATATTTAATATGTAGGGAAGATGACAGAAGAATATAATCAGTAAGAAGATATACAGCTATTTTGAATAAAAATTCAAATTTGATAACAATGGTCATAAATCAGAAGTAACCAATCAGGATTAATTTGTTACTATGACAACAGACGTTTGGTTACTAATTTACTGTTAGATTTCTTTACTCGTAATGTGACGCTCTTGTTGAATAGATGCCAGATCTTGAACGATCGAAATTATTAATTAAAACATCAAAATATCAAACGAAATTACCAGCAAGTGAACACCAAGGAAGAGACGATGGCTGAAACCATTTAACTGATAGCAAAGACGAATTAAAGAAAAAAGAAACGAATAAATTGCCGATTAACTTGAAAAAGATGCCCGAAGCCCCGAACAATTGAAAATTAAATATGATTGCAGCCTAATTCATTATTACCAGATCAACTGAGTTCATCCAGTCTACTGAAGTGTTAAGTATCAATTAAATCACCCAAATTTCCGAATAAACTCACGTTACTTATTTCTCACTGAAAGCTGAACTCTCACTAAAAATTAAACCTCCGCTCAACAGTCCGTTAAGGACCAAGGCGTACCGTAAGAACTCTCACTAAACTGCACATAATTTCTTTCAAAGATTAAATTAAAAAAACTAGGACACTGAAAATTTGTCAACTGGTAAAATTAACCTGTTATTAGTTAGCGATATTTTGTAACACTTTTACTACACTCCAATAAACAAGTTATAACGACACAGTATATTATTTAAGTTTAACTGATGTAAGGGTGTATATTTTTATTGTTGTAATCATTAATAATCCTTTTATCGTAATCTAAAGAATTCAGACGATCGAACGAAAATATTTTGTGTATTAATTCAACAGACGCCATTACTAAATGTCTGTTCCGTTCAAATCGATTTGTCAAACCCTAGAGAGGTGTCTCATATAAGTTACCGGTGCAAATGTATTCCAAAATAAAACATAATTTGTATTAACTGAATAATTAATCATCAACCAAAAATAAATAAGTACTGAGTGTAACCACTGTGTTATAATTTCATTAGGATGGTGTATAATAATTTGTGTACATTTTAGCAAATAGCTAGTATTGACGACAAGCGCTCGCGCAGCCAACGCAACGAACTACTGGCCCGATCCAGACGGCCACGGCGAGGCGGGAACAAATTGAATTATCCACACCGCCTGAGCTGCGCTTGTCATACAAACATAACATTTTTTTTTATTGTTTTAAGAAAACAATTTGGCGCCACCCGGGATTTTCACACCCCTAGTGAACAACAGGTAAGGACATCGATACCTGGTTATTCGTATGTTCACAACGGACGAAATTCTGCGTAAGTTACGTTCTAAAGTGACGACGGATTGAGAAGACACATTACACCCATTATACTTATACACGTTTACGATTAGACGGACATTCGTCTGATTATAATATCGAAGCAAAAATCGCATAATCGAAATAGCAAAAATGACGGCAGGTACGCATATTGGGACAGTACTGTAAATTAGTTGCAGCACTGAAAATCTGGAGGGAATTAGGTTACGTTTGTGTTGAGTTGTTCCAGTGTTATTTGATCCTGGTTTAAAAGTGAATACATTTTATTACAAATAAGAAAGAGAATACTTGAAGACAGAAGAAACATCTATAAACTATAAGGTAACTATAAATGTATGTTTTCAGTTTTTTTTGTCTTTATTTGATCAAATAGCAAGTAATAAGCTTTATGAAAATATGCTGACGTACTGTAATATACCGTAAGTTACCAAAAACATGTATTTCTGTCTGTAAAGTGTGTAGTATTTATTGTATATTTTAAAAAATACAGCTCCTCATACAGATTTTTGTTTTAAGTAATAGAACTATTTTCAAAATTGTTTACCGAAGTCTTAAATTTACATTGCATTGGTTTTAATTTTTGTAACATGGATTACCATTTCTCCTGTTCATATCATGTCTACGTGTTCTGCTTAGTCAATGGATTATTTACATTGATGTTGTTGGTATAATTTCCTTTTATTAAATACACGATCATACACATTAACTGGATCAATTTTGCAATAACCTAATCTTATTTTTACTTATTTACAAATTTTGCTTCTTTTTCGTCTGGAAGCATATTTGTCTAATTTAAGTTTTATTTACTACATGAATATTCTAGATACCTAATACTAAATTAACATTATTTTTTACTAGGCACATCTTTCAACAAATTACTATAGTACTAACTGTTTTTTTTTTTCATTTACAGAATGCTGTTAACAGGAGCAGAGAAAATGAGAAGACGATGGGAGAAACTTAAAGCTGAAGGAAAATATGAGGAGTATAAAGCAAAACAAAGACTACATATGAAAAAAACAAGGGAGAAAAAGAAGGGGGAAAGAGGTAAGCTTCCACAAAGTAAGAGGAAAACCATTTTTATAGAAGAAAGAAAAAAAAACAAAGGTAAGAGTAGCTCGGCATAGAAAGTTAGAGAGGCATATAACAATAAAACTTCTCCATCCAAAAATCCATGTTCTGTTGGAAAAGTCCTCATTTGTGCAAAGAAATCATTACCAAAGTCACTAACAAAGAAAAATGTTTGTTGTTAGTAAACAGTTACAATCAATTGTTGGCAGTGAAGTAGGACAATTGAAGACTTGTGGTAGTGTTGACAGACCTGTGACTTCATTGTCCATAAATCTCTATGTAGTCAACAAGGTGAAGTCCTTATATGAGCATAATGTATTAGTCAGCAAGCAGCCAGGTATCAAAGATGTGACAGTAAAAGAAAATGGCATCAAACGAAAAATTCTAGCTCGACATCTTTACTCAGCAATTTGTGAAACGTATGCTTTATTTTGTATAGAAAATGAATAAATCAAAATTGGAAAAAGCAAGTTCAGTGAATTGCAGCCAAAACATATTAAAATGTGTAATAAATTACCACACGAAGTATGTTTATGTAAATATCATTAGAATTTCATAGCCGTAGTAAATAAACATAACACTTTTCCCTCTTTTGCAAAATATCCCAATTTTTTCTGGGATAAGTATCTCTGCTCACCACCAACAGAAAAATGCTGGCTAAGTGACTGCGACAGTTGTAAACTCCATCTCCAAACATCGATGTCAGAAATTTTAGAAGAATATAATGATGTTTCAAATGATATTAAATAGGTTGTTTGGAAAGAACTACGTGATGGTAGTCTTCATAAATTCATAGAAAAAGGTGGAGCAGAAAAACATATAGTATATATTACATCAATCTAAAAAAATGGTTGCTTTGTTATCGTAGAGTTCTGCAAAGAAAAAAACAATTCAGTGAAATTTCAATATGCTGCAATATGCCAGAATAATGTTGATGAATTTTGTAACGTAAAAATAATGTGTTTGAAAAATGTAAAAGGCAATACATTTTCAAAATGGACGAATTAGGCATAATTTTTGTGAAGTTTAATCAAATTTACAAAATTTTGCCCTTCCCAAAAATTAAAATGAATGGAAGTAGAGTGTATTACTCATTTGAAAATGTATTGCCGTTAAAGAAATGTAGTTATTTTGTGGCGTCAAGAAAAAATTAAGCACATCTTAGAATTGTAATCACTACTTCAATCTATATATATATATAAGCCACTCACTGATTCATACACTCACTCATCACGAAATCTATAACTATAAAGCCTACAAACTTGAAATTCGGCACGTATGTTCCTCTTGGCTTCTAAGTGCTCGCTAAAAAAGGGTTTTGTAAACGCCTAACCGCGAAAAACCATAACACCGATAATGCAGCTTTTTTCAACTGTACGCTTCCTGGAAGTCTAATGTTTATTTTTATACTTTCCTTTAGGCTTTTGGGGAGTTACTAAAATAGTATTTTTTTCATCTAACCTATAACCACGACAAGGCGTGAAAATAATCGCGAAACAGTTCACCCTGTCCCTCTATTCCTTGCTATGTGTCGTTGAGGGTTTATTTTGAATTCTAAATTCTCTTGTCTTCTGGGTGCTCACTAAAAAAGAGTTTTGAAAGCTTTAATGCTTATCCGGGGAAAAACGCGAAAACCGCAACACTGATAATGCTGCTTTTTTAGTTATATCCTTCCTGCAGTACTTTTTTCCACCACCTTCACGAGAGCAAGCAGCCGTTGTCACCAACCGTGAACACCTGAGGGAACTGTCTTATGATACCTTTCAGCTGTCCGAAACAGTTGCTGTGAATGTTCCAAGATTAAATCAAGAACAGAGGAAAGCCTACGATGAAATCATGCACATCATTGCTTCTGATTCTGGGCAGTTGTTCTTTCTTGATGCTCCTGGTGGCACTGGCAAAACGTTCTTGATCAATCTGTTGCTAGCCACAATTAGGGGCGAAAGGAACATCGCCGTTGCTGTTGCTTCCTCAGGTACTGCAGCTACCTTGATCGATGGAGGCAGGACAGTTCACTCTGCCTTCAAGTTACCTCTCAACCTGAATCATTCTGAGGCTGCATTTTGTAACATCTCTAAGCAGAGTAACATGGCTCAGGTGCTTCGAGACCCAAAGTTATTGTGTGGGATGAGTGCACCATGGCCCACAAGGGAGGTATTGAGGTTCTGAACAGGACGCTCCAGGACATTAGGGGCCGCAACCTTCTTATGGGTTGAGTTACGGTGGTTTTAGCTGGTGACTTCAGACAGACCTTGCCTGTTGTGCCACAAGGGACACGTGCAGATGAAGTCAAGGCCTGTCTCAAAGTCATCCCTCTTATGGCCTAATGTCAAAGTCCTGTCCTTGAGAGTTAACATGCGTGTCCACCTCCACGTGACTTGTGGGCAGAGGAATTTCCTAGCTTATTGCTTGATATTGGTGATGGTAAGATTTTGGAAGAGGAGGGAAGAATAAATATTCCTGGTAACCTTTGCGATGTTGTGGGAGATCTGATCAGCTTCAATGACAGAATATACCCCAACATTCATCAGGCTAGAGGATTCCACTTCATGGCTGAGGAAAAGAGCTATTCTCACTCCAACAAACGACAGCCACAGCATCAACAACTTTCTGTTGGAGAAGCTGCCGACTGAGCATATGAGATATGAGTCTGTGGACTCTGTGGTGGAGGTCGAGGATGCTGTACATTACCCTGTGGAGTTCTTGCATACTCTCGACCCACCAGTAGTACCACGTCACGTCCTCTACCTCAAGGTTGGCGCTCCAATCATGCTGTTGCGCAATCTAAACCCTCCGAAACTGTGCAATGGCACCAGGCTTCTGCACAAACATGTCATCGAAGCCACGATTTTCACAGGCGTCGGTAAGGGGGAAACCGTCATCATCCCCGAATTCCTCTGATCTCATCAGACTACCACTTTCAGTTCAAACGTCTGGAGTTTCCCGTTAAGGTGTGCTACGCCATGATCATCAATAAGGCACAGGGGCAGAGTTTGATAATGGCTGGAGTGGATCTGAGGAGTGACTGTTTCTCCCATGGCCAATTGTATGTGGCGTTCTCCAGAGTCAGTTCACCTGACAGCCTGGTCATCCTCCAGCCAGAGAGCAAAACCAGGAATGTTGTTTACAGGGAGGTCCTGAGGACTTAATCTGAGGGAGCAACTGAAAGTATATGCTAAGCAAGTTATTAGCCTGCCTACGTAGACCAAAAAACCAGGGGTGATGGTGGGATCAAAGGACTTAAGCCCATCTATTTTATTGTTGTTAGACTTATAATAAAGGACTGTCTTAATCTCTAACAGAAACTTAGCTTACCCTCTCTAACTAAATAATACAGCGTCATTTTTAACAACTCATTAATTTTCAAGCTTTAATAGTTGATTGATCAAGCTTGATCAAATTGATCGAGCTTAAATAGCTTAATTAGTTTCTCTTAGTTTCAAAATACCGGTATCTAAGCTTCACAAATAACCTATTTCTATTTTCTGATTTTACATTCTGTTTTTTTCTTATAATCACCGTAGCGAAGCATGGGTATCCAGCTAGTTTAGTATACTTAAGGAAATCTTTGTCACTATGTAATTAAATAAATATTTTTATTGTAAAAAGTGTTTGCAAAATAAAAATGTTGTTTATTCTAGTTATTTTGCTATTCATTTATCAGACAAAAAATAAATTAAAAAAAACTTATTTGCAATTAAAAAACACAGCTAGGCCTAATTAAAATTAAATTAATACATAGCTATGTATGTAATTAAAATTAAAATGAAGATATATAATAGTAGCTAAATTGTGAAATCCTAAGATTTTTTGTGGCCCACTTCATTCATTTGGACAAATTTTAACGCGAGTTACCATAACTCACCTTATAAATTAATTTCAATATGATAGAAAAAAAGTTTCAGTCTCATTGAAAAATTTAGTATAGGTTCATAGAAATACTTTTTTAACCATTCACTAGTTAACAGGCATTTTGCATCTGGTATGGGAAAAATCGATTCTCATGTATTTTTAGATGTAGAAAACGAATATGTCCTTGAAAATGGTGTACCACGTAAGGTTTTTAAGTATTTCATAATTTTTCAGGTTTTGTAATATATTTTTTAGTGTTTTATATATAACCTGTATGTTTTATCTTTAAGATGAAATATATAAAGTCAGTAGTTATACTAATTACACTTATCATTTGATGGTAATACAAAATGCAAGGAGTTCTGAAAACTGTTCCTACATGGCAGGACAATTACGTTTCTCAGTAAAGGTACCAGCATTATCTACAGAGTTCACTCAGGCCATCGGTTTAGTCCACTTGAATCCTACTTGGTAATACTTCTCTTAGTTTATGTTTGGCGTTACCCTAATTTGTGTTTATCTGTGACTTAGTATTTTCAGTGAGCTAGTGAAATATTTTGAAATGTACAGTTACTAGTGTATTATAATGGCAAGTGGTAAAACTCGCGGTTGTGTGAACCACCCGACAACTTTTGTTATGTGTATGGAAAGTTTACTCCGAAAGTACAAAGAAAGCCTTTTACTAATTTAGTTAAGAAGGTATATAAAGTGTATTTTGATTTGCACTTGGTAATCAGGACAAAAGCTTTGCACCACAGATTGCTTGTATAACCTGCACGACGACTCTAATATCTAATAAAATTGATGAAAGGAAAGTGTTATGCCTTGCTGTTTTCTGTTCCAATAGTTTGGTTAGCGTCAAAAGATCATACGGACTGTTGTTTTTGCGTTACAACTAATGCAGGGCATTCCCATAAAACAAGCATAAAATAAAATATCCTGGTGTGTCTTTGGTGCATAAACCTGTGCCTCATTGTGAAGGTCTGTCTATTCTTATCTGTAACTTGCAGTCCGATTCATCAGAGGATAGTGCATCAGAAAATGGAGGGCCTATAGAAGAATACAGCCATGAATTTTGTGATAAATCGCCTCATTCCATAGACTAAGATGATCTGAACAACTTGGTGCGCGATTTAAAACTTTTTGAACAGCAAGCTGAACTGTTGGGGTCAAGACTGCAGCAATAGAACCTTCTAGTTCAGGGACAAAGATTATGAGTTTTAGATAAAAAAGAAGCCATTTTTCTGCATATTTTGAAATGAAAAATTCAGTGTGTGTATGCATAGACGTGAATGGTTTGATGATGGAATTGGGTGCCCATCATAATGTGAGAGATATTATTTAATATTGGAATGATATTGCCAAATACAGTTAGACAACACGTTGATTAGAGAAGACTTTATTTATTGAACGTGTTGTCTAACTGTATTTGGCAATATAATTCCAATATTAAATAATATCTCTCACAAGTTATGGGCCGACACTAGTAATTTGGAGATATATAGACGTGTGTTAGTTGTAATTACGTCGGAATTATTTACAGAGAAAAATTTGTTTACATATACAGGCTCAAAGTGAAAGAGTTCACGTGCTTAACCTAAAATGGCTACGTCTACGGTTCCCTTTCCCCTGCTAAAGGCAGATAATTTTTCCACTTGGAAATATAGAATACGTCTTGTTCTGAATAAAGAGGGTGCACTCGTAGCATTAGATAAAACACACAGAAATTGCAGCACTCACAGGTGCAGATTTGACCAGTTTCCAAGCTAAAGACGTAAAAGCTCAATGCATAATCGCACAGTCAATATCAGATAAGTATATTGAATACATAGAGAGTGCACAAAGCGCCAAAGAAATGATTGCAAATCTGGAAAATGTCTTCCAGAGAAAAAGCGCATTATCTAAGATGTTTATAATGCGAAAGCTATTGAAAATGAAATTCGTCGATGGCGAATTACAAGATCATTTCACTAAATTCGAAAAACTCATAAAAGAACTCGATGGTGTAAGCAAAGTTGCAACCGATGATACTGACAAAACGTGTTACCTTCTTCTGACAATGCCGGAAAGCTTTGAGAGCGTCATTACATCGATAGAAACTATAATGAATAAAGACGCGACAGTATATTCGTATTCTGATGTAAAAACAAGGTTATTGGATACTGAACTCAAAAACAAAGAGAACTCCAATGCAGGTGATAAGGTCGATAACGACGGTAACTGCTCTTTCTACTCTCCAGGTGAATATAAGAATAGCTCACAGATGAGGTACGAAAATGTAATATGTCACACATGTAGAGGTAAAGGACATTTCAAAAATGAGTGTCCATCAAACAAGGATGTGCAAACTCAACAGACGCCTCAGACGTCATATCGCGGTAAGAGAGGGAGAGGAAACTCGAGGACGTGGAAGAGGCAAGACGACAAGACATACGTCAAATGTTGCACAGAGCGAAGATGATTCCTATTTCTTTTGCGTTGAACTCCTTTTTAAGGAACTCACTGATTTTTAGACACATAACCCACGTGACTGGCGACTTGGTTCGAGTAAAACCAGCTTAAAAGCTTGTAACCCCGCTTTAACTTAGACTGGTAAAAAAAATTATTTTTGATTGAAAAAATTTTTTTTGAAATTTTATTTTTTTTTTCCCAAAGAGGGGCCACAAGATAATTAAAACTAGACCAAAGCCTAGAGAAGCCAAAAAATGCGCTGGATCCAGTGAGACGGGACTTGCAATTAAAACTCATAAAATTAACAATCAATAAAAATCCTTTTATTATTCTATCTCCTTCCTGTTACCTACAAAATCAACAAATATAACATTTCGAATCTATTTTTCCCTTAAAAACTGTTAATTAAAAATAATTCATATTCTTTAAAAAGGTTACTTGAAATTATTAATAAATCCAAAATTTATTTTCCATCTTCTCTTAAACAAAAAATCTTGAAACTTAATTGAGATAAAGTATTTATATACTTCTTGATAAGGTTAATTAGAATAACTAATTCTCTTTTAAAAAGGAAATATTAATAAAAATTAATAGAGACAAATCTACAGACTCTTTATTAAAGTTAATTAAAATAAATTAACTCTCTTAAAAAAAACAATATTAATTAAAAATTAATAGAGATAGAATTACTTAATTGTCATCAGAAATTAAATGTATATATATATATATATATATATATATATATATATTACCTTATGTTTTATCTTTTCTTTTTATAAGCCCTATATCTAACTCCCCCCAAAATACACCCAAATGTACAATACATATAGAACCCCACAAAATACACACACGAATATACAATACATCTACATGTTCCACAATACAGGACAATTATAACATAGATCTCATGCCACACCCATTTCTACCCCCATGAGGTACATCATTATATATTTTATGAAAATCCATGTTAGGTTTATAATTCTTAATATGTGCATAACACATTACATGTGTATCAGATTATATATGCAACACCAGTAGTCCCCAGGACATAATAAATCCAAAATTTGGCCAAGTGCCTAATACCATTATAAAATGCTGCCACACTGGGCACTTATACTGGGAGAAATAAAATTTAGAATACAGAGAACAACCCAGTGATCATAATTAATTAATAGAATTTATATATTGAGAAATATTGTTAAGTTTTGAAAATAGTAATGTGTCATGAACCTTATAACCCTTTTAAAAAGTAATTTTGGCCCAGAGACCGACATGTTCATGGGCAAGTCAGTGCATAATTCAACCTGTCTCAACAGCATGTTTAACACTGCATGGACATGCACCTGTGCAGGATTAACTTGTGACTCTACTTAACTACCACAGAAACTTCTATCCCTATATAACCCAAACTGAATTTAAAAATGAAAATTATATATATAAACTGAACACTAAATTGAATCAGAGAAATTACAAGTTGATTGAATGCATTAGTAGCAGTAATGAAACCCTTATACTAAAAATAAGAAGGAATTGCACGTTTGAATGGTGAGTGCCAAAGATGCATGTCAGCCTCTGAGTTCACAGATTATACAAACAATTTAATAAAATTTACAAAAGATTTCCCTCCCAGTTCACGCACTATTCTGTCCCGTTAATCGGGGATCCAATTAAAATGTTTAAAAACTTAAAGTCATGTTGTTGAGTGATTGAATGTCCACTGGCTTTTTGAGTTACATCACCAAGTGTAAAGAATCTTATATATGGATTGAGTTCACCTTATTTTTTCCTTTCCATGGGTGTGAAGTGGTGATGATCTGGCTTTCATGACAGGGTGTTTGTGTTAGCCATCGCCATTCTGCTCCGGCAGATGAAGAGAGAGAGAATCTGGGTGTTACATGTTCAGGTGGTGGAGCTGGTTCTCGCCTTCATCGGGGAACCCTGATCATACAACACATTATCAGCTAGAGTTCACAAACAAATTCCCCCAGAAACTTCACACACACCCAAAACCCATATACAAAAATTAACACAGCTTTAGGGCTATTTAAATATGATACTTGACACACTTGGCAAGGTTATATGGCCAACAGGCCCTATTTGAAATCATTTAGTTCTGTAAAATTTTATATTAATAAACTTCACCCTTGTGGGTTAACATAATTCGATTTTGATTAGCTAATTATTCGGCTTGTTACACTTTTAATAAAATTACACATAGTCTGAATTTTTGCTTGCCACGTGGTCCGAAAAGTTACTTGATTACAATCATATCTACACTTATTAAATTAATACCTTTTGGCAATTACATTCTTCTCAATTGGTGCTTTAGTAAGCTTTCTGAAATTGATAAAGTTTTACTATAATCACTAGTAAAGGTTGTATGTAACTTACTCTGAATTACGCATTGCACTTTCACCACGAGGTGCCATAATAAGGTTATCTGCATCAACTTAATGTGGCCTATTAAACATTTTTCATTAGTAAAACTTTAAATAGATAATTATATAATAATAATGCCCCACTTACCGCAGTTCTGTGATCGTTTAGCTTGCCATAGATGGAAGGATGGTGCAACAAAACTTCATCTGCCGGAGGAAATATGCCACGAGGCGAACACTTAGAATACCAGCAAGAGACAAGTCTAGACACGCAGTACCGGCTACGGTTCGCCCGTAATCAGTATCTTGCACTAGAGTGCAGCACTAATCAAGCCGCTCTTAATGGTTAAAACTAGTTACAGATAGTTTATCAAAACTGCAGATTGGTTTATCTCTACCGATGCTACGTTAAATACCGAACACGCACCGTATACTCGCCGATCTATTTTAGAACGGCACACCCTCACCCCAAAGGGCAACATAGTTGCCCCAAGGCTAACTCACAGCCTCTTGGCTGTCTTGGGAAATCTCAGAAACTTAACCACTCTCGGGAGAACAGAGGCTCAGGGTGAAAACGAAGGAGACGAAAGAAGGCATGTAGTATGTAAGTGTGCGGGTGCTGCACGCTGACCTGATCAGGGCCAGCCCACAGCAACAAGAGATAGAAGGAGAAAAGACGAAAGACAAGAATCAAGTAGCGTCTGAGTTCTGACCTCCCAAGGCCTCCCAACTCACAAACTGAGACCCAAACTTGATACCCACTCAGGACAACTTCTATCCCCCCCTCACAGGACTGGAAAATCTCAACGCCACTGCGACCATCCCCACGCGACCCTCTCCGCCATGCCAACCCCACAGGACCGCCCCAACACGTCACACTCTCTGGTGACCACCACCTACTTCTACTGCTGCCACTCACATACGCGTCGGAAGACCAAACAAGGTATTACTGACCTTGATATGTGAGTGACCATACCACTACTGTCCACCTCGTGGACTGACCAGCCATATGCAGCAAAACAAGGCATCACAATCCTTGACATATGACTGGCCCACATCCCTACACTAGGGCGGACGGCCCCGATTAGCCGGACAGAGAAAACCACATAGAGGGCACGCGAACATCATCCCTTCATTTACTCTTCAATACTGCGTAACTAGCAAGGGGGGTTTACTTCAGCACGTCATCGTCTAACAACCCACACTTAATCCAAAAATAACCTACCAGGGAAATCAACCAGGGAATGCGGCATGGCCAGGACCCTACAATAATCAACAACAAACTACAACAAAGAAAAATGAAAACGACATCACCTTATCACACTCCATCATAAATCGACAAACAATCTAACACTAACATAACTACACCAACCTAGTCACAACTCTTCCAACTAACTTCTTTTCTGATATTTTTCTTTTTTTCCTTTTCTAATTTTTTTTTCCTTTCTAATTTTTTATTTTATTTTTTTTTTATTTTGTTTTCTAAGGGGAGGGGTAGGAAAATTGGGAAGATGAAAAGGGCAAGGATCATTGAAAGGTCAATAGCTAGGACTAAGGGTAAGGACATGGTTCCCTCCGATAATAAGGATGGGTGGAGAAAACCAAGGCTCGCGGAGGCAGGGGCGCAACCCTGAAGTAGACGCACACCACTGGGACTGTGGGGAACATCTACCCGCTACCCGTTAACCGCTTCTTCTTACCTTTTTATGACGAACTTTAGGTACTCGTTCCTTTTGGACACCACTCTCTGAGAAACTATCTCGTGTTGAGCTGTACTGCTTTGTTTCTCCTAAATTAGAATCAAGGCAACTTACCTGACTACTTTTACCCCGATTTGGATTATCCTCAACCTCTAACTCCTCTGCTTCTACCTTCTTCTCTTCTACAATTTCCTCTGGTTCTCTTTCTTCCACCTCTTCCTTTTTCTCCTCTACATAATCCAAATCACCATCCCGACACTGCACATCTTCATCCTCTAGTTGCTCACCTGGTCCGCCCGAAACTTCTTTCCATTCCTCGGAATCCTCAACACTACTTACAGAAAGCGTCTGCACATCTTCACACACTACCTCATTCTCACTCACACACTCCACAACGCTGCCACCCAGTTTCTCGTCAACTTCTACCACATCTACTTCTACCACACTTGCAGCCTGGACATCCCCTTGTCCATCCGCAACCTCAGAAACACTTGCAGCCTCCCTAACACTTACACTTATACTCCCCTGCGTAGCATGTGCAGACCGCTCTTCTGCCTCTTCCTTCGATTCCTCTTCTTCACCACTCTCAGCAACTACAACTTCCTCCACATTTCCCAACCTGGAATCCAGCTGTCCAGGTCCATGTGCAATGTCTAAATTAAATTCTACTGACGATGGTAAAGCTCCACCATCAAGTGACTTCTCATCTCCCGGCGTAGGTGATGATGATGTTACCGGATCTGGATCCGTCATGAACCGAGATGGAGATACCGGAACAAATTCTGCGGCATCTGGATTCAACCATGACGTCCTCTCTGAGTCCTGTAATTCAATATCAGCAGACGTGTTCTTGTCGTCTTGTATTGATCCACAGAAGTCACTTCGCTTTTCTTCTTCCGCTTCACCTTCTTCATCCACTACCCTATTAGGCACTGGTAATTCCTCTGGAAGCTTCAAAGTTTCTTTTTTCTCCCAATAGGAATAACGCCTTGCTACAGGCTCCCTACTTGCCGATGTTGGTTTACTAATGTAACTTCTTCTTTCCCTGTTAATTTCGTACTTATTTCTTTTCTCTGCTGTAACCGTTGCTACTGCCTTCTCACTTGTCACCCCCTTGTAGCCTCCATCTTTTCTGGAATATTCAGTTTTTCTGACAGTCTCTTGTGTTTTTCTCCAACCGCCATGTTTGTCCCTTTTGGCTCTTCCTAACGAACCACTGGAGTATTGGACATCTGTAGCAGCTCTTCCCCGGGACTCGTCCCCTGCTCGGACAGTATTAGAAACAACACACAACCGGTACAGATCCGCGAAACAACGTGGACGTTCCGCGAATATCAACCGCGATCTCTCTTGGGGATTCAGTCCTTCCAGAATCGCTTGTATTACTTCTGTCTCGGACAACCCTAATCTTAATACCCGGGCAGCTTTCCGTACATCCTGCACGAAGTCCCCCAATGCCTCCCCATTGGCCTGTAAACGATAGAATAAATCCAGCTTAAGCTGGGAACGTCGTCGATGTGGTATGAAGTAATCCAACACTTCCCCATGAAAAGTGTCGACACTGCCGCCCCGATGCAGAGTGTTGGTGACCAACCCTGCCAACGAACCCTGGCAATACGGGTATATAAGGGACAAGACGTCCCCATCGGACACACCCAGATAATCTGCCAACTGCAGGACAAGATCCAAGAAAACCAGCAGCTGGTCCTCATCAAATTCATTCACCACCGAAAGTTTTTAGAGAACTCCTGAAAGGGGGTGGGGCAATTTCTGAAAGCATACCTCCGCCAGAATTGCACAATTCACAACACACAATCAACAAAACATAACCCTCACAAAACACCTAACACCCTACAAAATAATGACAATAATAAGACAGGAATCAGAAAAAACTCGAGTACTAAACTCTTCCTTCGAGCAGACTGCGGGTCCCCCTACCGTTGCGAGGACCCAGCCCACTTACCTGAACTGCTCTCTCTCAACAACTCTACACATTAAGGAACGCTACACACACACTAACACACAACACTACACAATCGCCGACCAACAACAATTTTCAAAAATATTTCTAATAACTTCGGCTCCCGTATGTCGGAGGAGACCGACTGCCGATCGGGCCATACCGCATAAATTATACACCTCCCCTATTATGGGCAAGGTACAGTAATACGCAAACCATCTCCATCTAGGCACAGACCTGCGATAATTCGCGTTTCCAAAGGAATGACCCCTTCTAAAATTTCAACCACGTGGCAACCTACCGTTCAACTATCCAAGGCGGGCAAGTACATAGACATATTATACACAAAACCTTAAACCTAACAAAACATATTCACTTTTAGATATAGGGCCTTTTAGAAATTCTGCTAAGTTCCATAGGAACCCCCAAAATGTTTCCTGAGTTTGCAAGCCCCGTCACACCCAAAGGACCCAAGGGTTGACCCTGATCTTAACCATGCTCTGCTACCAAATGTAACCCCGCTTTAACTTAGACTGGTAAAAAAATTTTTTTTTTTCCAAAGGGGGCCACAAGATAATTAAAACTAGACCATAGACCAAAACCTAGAGAAGCCAAAAAATGCGCTGGATCCAGTGAGACGGGACTTGCAATTAAAACTCATAAAATTAACAATCAATAAAAATCCTTTTATTATTCTATCTCCTTCCTGTTACCTACAAAATCAACAAATATAACATTTCGAATCTATTTTTCCCTTAAAAACTGTTAATTAAAAATAATTCATATTCTTTAAAAAGGTTACTTGAAATTATTAATAAATCCAAAATTTATTTTCTATCTTCTCTTAAACAAAAAATCTTGAAACTTAATTGAGATAAAGTATTTATATACTTCTTGATAAGGTTAATTAGAATAACTAATTCTCTTTTAAAAAGGAAATATTAATTAAAAATAAATAGAGACAAATCTACACTCTTTATTAAAGTTAATTAAAATAAATTAACTCTCTTAAAAAAAACAATATTAATTAAAAATTAATAGAGATAGAATTACTTAATTGTCATCAGAAATTAAATGTATATATATATATATATATAACCTTATGTTTTATCTTTTCTTTTTATAAGCCCTATATCTAACTCCCCCAAAAATACACCCAAATGTACAATACATATAGAACCCCACAAAATACACACACGAATGTACAATACATCTACATGTTCCACAATACAGGACAATTATTACATAGATCTCTTGCCACACCCCTTTCTACCCCCATGAGGTACATCATTATATATTTTATGAAAATCCATGTTAGGTTTATAAATCTTAATATGTGCATAACACATTACATGTGTATCAGATTATATATGCAACACCAGTAGTCCCCAGGACATAATAAATCCAAAATTTGGCCAAGTGCTTAATACCATTATAAAATGCTGCCACACTGGGCACTTATACTGGGAGAAATAAAATTTAGAATACAGAGAACAACCCAGTGATCATAATTAATTAATAGAATTTAGATATTGAGAAATATTGTTAAATTTTGAAAATAGTAATGTGTCATGAACCTTATAACCCTTTTAAAAAGTAATTTTGGCCCAGAGACCGACATGTTCATGGGCAAGTCAGTGCATAATTCAACCTGTCTCAACAGCATGTTTAACACTGCATGGACATGCACCTGTGCAGGATTAACTTGTGACTCTACTTAACTACCACAGAAACTTCTATCCCTATATAACCCAAACTGAATTTAAAAATGAGAATTATATATATATATAATGAACACTAAATTGAAACAGAGAAATTACAAGTTGATTGAATGCATTAGTAGCAGTAATGAAACCCTTATACTAAAAATAAGAAGGAATTGCACGTTTGAATGGTGAGTGCCAAAGATGCATGTCAGCCTCTGAGTTCACAGATTATACAAACAATTTAATAAAATTTACAAAAGATTTCCCTCCCAGTTCACGCACTATTCTGTCCCGTTAATCGGGGATCCAATTAAAATGTTTAAAAACTTAAAGTCATGTTGTTGAGTGATTGAATGTCCACTGGCTTTTTGAGTTACATCACCAAGTGTAAAGAATTTTATATATGGATTGAGTTCACCTTATTTTTTCCTTTCCATGGGTGTGAAGTGGTGATGATCTGGCTTTCATGACAGGGTGTTTGTGTTAGCCATCGCCATTCTGCTCCGGCAGATGAAGAGAGAGAGAATCTGGGTGTTACATGTTCAGGTGGTGGAGCTGGTTCTCGCCTTCATCGGGGAACCCTGATCATACAACACATTATCAGCTAGAGTTCACAAACAAATTCCCCCAGAAACTTCACACACACCCAAAACCCATATACAAAAATTAACACAGCTTTAGGGCTATTTAAATATGATACTTGACACACTTGGCAAGGTTATATGGCCAACAGGCCCTATTTGAAATCATTTAGTTCTGTAAAATTTTATATTAATAAACTTCACCCTTGTGGGTTAACATAATTCGATTTTGATTAGCTAATTATTCGGCTTGTTACACTTTTAATAAAATTACACATAGTCTGAATTTTTGCTTGCCACGTGGTCCGAAAAGTTACTTGATTACAATCATATCTACACTTATTAAATTAATACCTTTTGGCAATTACATTCTTCTCAATTGGTGCTTTAGTAAGCTTTCTGAAATTGATAAAGTTTTACTATAATCACTAGTAAAGGTTGTATGTAACTTACTCTGAATTACGCATTGCACTTTCACCACGAGGTGCCATAATAAGGTTATCTGCATCAACTTAATGTGGCCTATTAAACATTTTTCATTAGTAAAACTTTAAATAGATAATTATATAATAATAATGCCCCACTTACCGCAGTTCTGTGATCGTTTAGCTTGCCATAGATGGAAGGATGGTGCAACAAAACTTCATCTGCCGGAGGAAATATGCCACGAGGCGAACACTTAGAATACCAGCGAGAGACAAGTCTAGACACGCAGTACCGGCTACGGTTCGCCCGTAATCAGTATCTTGCACTAGAGTGCAGCACTAATCAAGCCGCTCTTAATGGTTAAAACTAGTTACAGATAGTTTATCAAAACTGCAGATTGGTTTATCTCTACCGATGCTACGTTAAATACTGAACACGCACCGTATACTCGCCGATCTATTTTAGAACGGCACACCCTCACCCCAAAGGGCAACATAGTTGCCCCAAGGCTAACTCACAGCCTCTTGGCTGTCTTGGGAAATCTCAGAAACTTAACCACTCTCGGGAGAACAGAGGCTCAGGGTGAAAACGAAGGAGACGAAAGAAGGCATGTAGTATGTAAGTGTGCGGGTGCTGCACGCTGACCTGATCAGGGCCAGCCCACAGCAACAAGAGATAGAAGGAGAAAAGACGAAAGACAAGAATCAAGGAGCGTCTGAGTTTTGACCTCCCAAGGCCTCCCAACTCACAAACTGAGACCCAAACTTGATACCCACTCAGGACAACTTCTATCCCCCCCCTCACAGGACTGGAAAATCTCAACGCCACTGCGACCATCCCCACGCGACCCTCTCCGCCATGCCAACCCCACAGGACCGCCCCAACACGTCACACTCTCTGGTGACCACCACCTACTTCTACTGCTGCCACTCACATACGCGTCGGAAGACCAAACAAGGTATTACTGACCTTGATATGTGAGTGACCATACCACTACTGTCCACCTCGTGGACTGACCAGCCATATGCAGCAAAACAAGGCATCACAATCCTTGACATATGACTGGCCCACATCCCTACACTAGGGCGGACGGCCCCGATTAGCCGGACAGAGAAAACCACATAGAGGGCACGCGAACATCATCCCTTCATTTACTCTTCAATACTGCGTAACTAGCAAGGGGGGTTTACTTCAGCACGTCATCGTCTAACAACCCATACTTAATCCAAAAATAACCTACCAGGGAAATCAACCAGGGAATGCGGCATGGCCAGGACCCTACAATAATCAACAACAAACTACAACAAAGAAAAATGAAAACGACATCACCTTATCACACTCCATTATAAATCGACAAACAATCTAACACTAACATAACTACACCAACCTAGTCACAACTCTTCCAACTAACTTCTTTTCTGATATTTTTCTTTTTTTCCTTTTCTAATTTTTTTTTTCCTTTCTAATTTTTTATTTTATTTTTTTTTTATTTTGTTTTCTAAGGGGAGGGGTAGGAAAATTGGGAAGATGAAAAGGGCAAGGATCATTGAAAGGTCAATAGCTAGGACTAAGGGTAAGGACATGGTTCCCTCCGATAATAAGGATGGGTGGAGAAAACCAAGGCTCGCGGAGGCAGGGGCGCAACCCTGAAGTAGACGCACACCACTGGGACTGTGGGGAACATCTACCCGCTACCCGTTAACCGCTTCTTCTTACCTTTTTATGACGAACTTTAGGTACTCGTTCCTTTTGGACACCACTCTCTGAGAAACTATCTCGTGTTGAGCTGTACTGCTTTGTTTCTCCTAAATTAGAATCAAGGCAACTTACCTGACTACTTTTACCCCGATTTGGATTATCCTCAACCTCTAACTCCTCTGCTTCTACCTTCTTCTCTTCTACAATTTCCTCTGGTTCTCTTTCTTCCACCTCTTCCTTTTTCTCCTCTACATAATCCAAATCACCATCCCGACACTGCACATCTTCATCCTCTAGTTGCTCACCTGGTCCGCCCGAAACTTCTTTCCATTCCTCGGAATCCTCAACACTACTTACAGAAAGCGTCTGCACATCTTCACACACTACCTCATTCTCACTCGCACACTCCACAACGCTGCCACCCAGTTTCTCGTCAACTTCTACCACATCTACTTCTACCATACTTGCAGCCTAGACATCCCCTTGTCCATCCGCAACCTCAGAAACACTTGCAGCCTCCCTAACACTTACACTTATACTCCCCTGCGTAGCATGTGCAGACCGCTCTTCTGCCTCTTCCTTCGATTCCTCTTCTTCACCACTCTCAGCAACTACAACTTCCTCCACATTTCCCAACCTGGAATCCAGCTGTCCAGGTCCATGTGCAATGTCTAAATTAAATTCTACTGACGATGGTAAAGCTCCACCATCAAGTGACTTCTCATCTCCCGGCGTAGGCGATGATGATGTTACCGGATCTGGATCCGTCATGAACCGAGATGGAGATACCGGAACAAATTCTGCGGCATCTGGATTCAACCATGACGTCCTCTCTGAGTCCTGTAATTCAATATCAGCAGACGTGTTCTTGTCGTCTTGTATTGATCCACAGAAGTCACTCCGCTTTTCTTCTTCCGCTTCACCTTCTTCATCCACTACCCTATTAGGCACTGGTAATTCCTCTGGAAGCTTCAAAGTTTATTTTTTCTCCCAATAGGAATAACGCCTTGCTACAGGCTCCCTACTTGCCGATGTTGGTTTACTAATGTAACTTCTTCTTTCCCTGATAATTTCGTACTTATTTCTTTTCTCTGCTGTAACCGTTTCTACTGCCTTCTCACTTGTCACCCCCTTGTAGCCTCCATCTTTTCTGGAATATTCAGTTTTTCTGACAGTCTCTTGTGTTTTTCTCCAACCGCCATGTTTGTCCCTTTTGGCTCTTCCTAACGAACCACTGGAGTATTGGACATCTGTAGCAGCTCTTCCCCGGGACTCGTCCCCTGCTCGGACAGTATTAGAAACAACACACAACCGGTACAGATCCGCGAAACAACGTGGACGTTCCGCGAATATCAACCGCGATCTCTCTTGGGGATTCAGTCCTTCCAGAATCGCTTGTATTACTTCTGTCTCGGACAACCCTAATCTTAATACCCGGGCAGCTTTCCGTACATCCTGCACGAAGTCCCCCAATGCCTCCCCATTGGCCTGTAAACGATAGAATAAATCCAGCTTAAGCTGGGAACGTCGTCGATGTGGTATGAAGTAATCCAACACTTCCCCATGAAAAGTGTCGACACTGCCGCCCCGATGCAGAGTGTTGGTGACCAACCCTGCCAACGAACCCTGGCAATACGGGTATATAAGGGACAAGACGTCCCCATCGGACACACCCAGATAATCTGCCAACTGCAGGACAAGATCCAAGAAAACCAGCAGCTGGTCCTCATCAAATTCATTCACCACCGAAAGTTTCTGGAGAACTCCTGAAAGGGGGTGGGGCAATTTCTGAAAGCATACCTCCGCCAGAATTGCACAATTCACAACACACAATCAACAAAACATAACTCTCACAAAACACCTAACACCCTACAAAATAATGACAATAATAAGATAGGAATCAGAAAAAACTCGAGTACTAAACTCTTCCTTCGAGCAGACTGCGGGTCCCCCTACCGTTGCGAGGACCCAGCCCACTTACCTGAACTGCTCTCTCTCAACAACTCTACACATTAAGTAACGCTACACACACACTAACACACAACACTACACAATCGCCGACCAACAACAATTTTCAAAAATATTTCTAATAACTTCGGCTCCCGTATGTCGGAGGAGACCGACTGCCGATCGGGCCATACCGCATAAATTATACACCTCCCCTATTATGGGCAAGGTACAGTAATACGCAAACCATCTCCATCTAGGCACAGACCTGCGATAATTCGCGTTTCCAAAGGAATGACCCCTTCTAAAATTTCAACCACGTGGCAACCTACCGTTCAACTATCCAAGGCGGGCAAGTACATAGACATATTATACACAAAACCTTAAACCTAACAAAACATGTTCACTTTTAGATATAGGGCCTTTTAGAAATTCTGCTAAGTTCCATAGGAACCCCCAAAATGTTTCCTGAGTTTGCAAGCCCCGTCACACCCAAAGGACCCAAGGGTTGACCCTGATCTTAACCATGCTCTGCTACCAAATGTAACCCCGCTTTAACTTAGACTGGTAAAAAAAATTTTTTTTTTTTAATTTTTTTTAATTTTTTTTTTTTTTTCCAAAGAGGGGCCACAAGATAATTAAAACTAGACCATAGACCAAAACCTAGAGAAGCCAAAAAATGCCCTGGATCCAGTGAGACGGGACTTGCAATTAAAACTCATAAAATTAACAATCAATAAAAATCCTTTTATTATTCTATCTCCTTCCTGTTACCTACAAAATCAACAAATATAACATTTCAAATCTATTTTTCCCTTAAAAACTGTTAATTAAAAATAATTCATATTCTTTAAAAAGGTTACTTGAAATTATTAATAAATCCAAAATTTATTTTCTATCTTCGCTTAAACAAAAAATCTTGAAACTTAATTGAGATAAAGTATTTATATACTTCTTGATAAGTTAATTAGAATAACTAATTCTCTTTTAAAAAGGAAATATTAATTAAAAATAAATAGAGACAAATCTACAGACTCTTTATTAAAGTTAATTAAAATAAATTAACTCTCTTAAAAAAAACAATATTATTATAAATTAATAGAGATAGAATTACTTAATTGTCATCAGAAATTAAATGTATATATATATATATATATATAACCTTATGTTTTATCTTTTCTTTTTATAAGCCCTATATCTAACTCCCCCAAAAATACACCCAAATGTACAATACATATAGAACCCCACAAAATACACACACGAATATACAATACATCTACATGTTCCACAATACAGGGCAATTATTACATAGATCTCTTGCCACACCCTTTTCTACCCTCATGAGGTACATCATTATATATATATTATGAAAATCCATGTTAGGTTTATAATTCTTAATATGTGCATAACACATTACATGTGTATCAGATTATATATGGAACACCAGTAGTCCCCAGGACATAATAAATCCAAAATTTGGCCAAGTGCCTAATACCATTATAAAATGCTGCCACACTGGGCACTTATACTTTGAGAAATAAAATTTAGAATACAGAGAACAACCCAGTGATCATAATTAATTAATAGAATTTATATATTGAGAAATATTGTTAAGTTTTGAAAATAGTAATGTGTCATGAACCTTATAACCCTTTTAAAAAGTAATTTTGGCCCAGAGACCGACATGTTCATGGGCAAGTCAGTGCATAATTCAACCTGTCTCAACAGCATGTTTAACACTGCATGGACATGCACCTGTGCAGGATTAACTTGTGACTCTACTTAACTACCACAGAAACTTCTATCCCTATATAACCCAAACTGAATTTAAAAATGAGAATTATATATATAAAATGAACACTAAATTGAAACAGAGAAATTACAAGTTGATTGAATGCATTAGTAGCAGTAATGAAACCCTTTACTAAAAATAAGAAGGAATTGCACGTTTGAATGGTGAGCTGCCAAAGATGCATGTCAGCCTCTGAGTTCACAGATTATACAAACAATTTAATAAAATTTACAAAAGATTTCCCTCCCAGTTCACGCACTATTCTGTCCCGTTAATCGGGGATCCAATTAAAATGTTTAAAAACTTAAAGTCATGTTGTTGAGTGATTGAATGTCCACTGGCTTTTTGAGTTACATCACCAAGTGTAAAGAATTTTATATATGGATTGAGTTCACCTTATTTTTTCCTTTCCATGGGTGTGAAGTGGTGATGATCTGGCTTTCATGACAGGGTGTTTGTGTTAGCCATCGCCTTTCTGCTCCGGCAGATGAAGAGAGAGAGAATCTGGGTGTTACATGTTCAGGTGGTGGAGCTGGTTCTCGCCTTCATCGGGGAACCCTGATCATACAACACATTATCAGCTAGAGTTCACAAACAAATTCCCCCAGAAACTTCACACACGCCCAAAACCCATATACAAAAATTAACACAGCTTTTTGGGCTATTTAAATATGATACTTGACACACTTGGCAAGGTTCTATGGCCAACAGGTCCTATTTGAAATCATTTAGTTCTGTGAAATTTTATATTAATAAACTTCACCCTTGTGGGTTAACATAATTCGATTTTGATTAGCTAATTATTCGGCTTGTTACACTTTTAATAAAATTACACATAGTCTGAATTTTTGCTTGCCACATGGTCCGAAAAGTTACTTGATTACAATCATATCTACACTTATTAAATTAATACCCTTTGGCAATTACATTCTTCTCAATTGGTGCTTTTGTAAGCTTTCTGAAATTGATAAAGTTTTACTATAATCACTAGTAAAGGTTGTATGTAACTTACTCTGAATTACGCATTGCACTTTCACCACGAGGTGCCATAATAAGGTTATCTGCATCAACTTAATGTGGCCTATTAAACATTTTTCATTAGTAAAACTTTAAATAGATAATTATATAATAATAAATCCCCACTTACCGCAGTTCTGTGATCGTTTAGCTTGCCATAGATGGAAGGATGGTGCAACAAAACTTCATCTGCCGGAGGAAATATGCCACGAAGCGAACACTTAGAATACCAGCGAGAGACAAGTCTAGACACGCAGTACCGGCTACGGTTCGCCCGTAATCAGTATCTTGCACTAGAGTGCAGCACTAATCAAGCCGCTCTTAATGGTTAAAACTAGTTACAGATAGTTTATCAAAACTGCAGATTGGTTTATCTCTACCGATGCTACGTTAAATACCGTACAGCATTTAACGTCAGTTTCTTGACGCTAAATACCGAACACGCACCGTATACTCGCCGATCTATTTTAGAACGGCACACCCTCACCCCAAAAGGGCAACATAGTTGCCCCAAGGCTAACTCACAGCCTCTTGGCTGTCTTGGGAAATCTCAGAAACTTAACCGCTCTCGGGAGAACAGAGGCTCAGGGTGAAAACGAAGGAGACGAAAGAAGGCATGTAGTATGTAAGTGTGCGGGTGCTGCACGCTGACCTGATCAGGGCCAGCCCACAGCAACAAGAGATAGAAGGAGAAAAGACGAAAGACAAGAATCAAGTAGCGCCTGAGTTCTGACCTCCCAAGGCCTCCGAACTCACAAACTGAGACCCAAACTTGATACCCACTCAGGACAACTTCTATCCCCCCCTCACAGGACTGTAAAATCTCAACGCCACTGCGACCATCCTCACGCGACCCTCTCCGCCATGCCAACCCCACAGGACCGCCCCAACACGCCACACTCTCTGGTGACCACCACCTACTTCTACTGGTGCCACTCACATACGCGTCCGAAGACCAAACAAGGTATTACTGACCTTGATATGTGAGTGACCATACCACTACTGTCCACCTCGTGGACTGACCAGCCATATGCAGCAAAACAAGGCATCACAATCCTTGACATATGACTGGCCCACATCCCTACACTAGGGCGGACGGCCCCGATTAGCTGGACAGTGAAAACCGCATAGAGGGCACGCGAACATCATCCCTTCATTTACTCTTCAATACTGCGTAACTAGCAAGGGGGGTTTACTTCAGCACGTCATCGTCTAACAACCCACACTTAATCCAAAAATAACCTACCAGGGAATGCGGCATGGCCAGGACCCTACAATAATCAACAACAAACTACAACAAAGAAAAATGAAAACGACATCACCTTATCACACTCCATCATAAATCGACAAACAATCTAACACTACCATCAGTACACCAACCTAGTCACAACTCTTCCAACTAACTTCTTTTCTGATATTTTTCTTTTTTTCCTTTTCTAATTTTTTTTTCCTTCTATTTTTTTTTTTTTTTTTTTTAAGGGGAGCGGTAGGAAAATTGGGAAGATGAAAAGGGCAAGGATCATTGAAAGGTCAATAGCTAGGACTAAGGGTAAGGACATGGTTCCCTCCGATAATAAGGATGGGTGGAGAATCCAAGGCTCGCGGAGGCAGGGGCGCAACCCTGAAGTAGATGCACACCACTGGGACTGTGGGGAACATCTACCCGCTACCCGTTAACCGCTTCTTCTTACCTTTTTATGACGAACTTTAGGTACTCGTTCCTTTTGGACACCACTCTCTGAGAAACTATCTCGTGTTGAGCTGTACTGCTTTGTTTCTCCTAAAGTAGAATCAAGGCAACTTACCTGACTACTTTTACCCCGATTTGGATTATCCTCAACCTCTAACTCCTCTGCTTCTACCTTCTTCTCTTCTACAATTTCCCCTGGTTCTCTTTCTTCCACCTCTTCCTTTTTCTCCTCTACATAATCCAAATCACCACCCCGACACTGCACATCTTCATCCTCTAGTTGCTCACCTGGTCCGCCCGAAACTTCTTTCCATTCCTCTGAATCCTCAACACTACTTACAGAAAGCGTCTGCACATCTTCACACACTACCTCATTCTCACTCACACACTCCACAACGCTGCCACCCAGTTTCTCCTCAACTTCTACCTCATCTACTTCTACCACACTTGCAGCCTGGACATCCCCTTGTCTATCCGCAACCTCAGAAACACTTGCAGCCTCCCTAACACTTACACTTATACTCCCCTGCGTAGCATGTGCAGACCGCTCTTCTGCCTCTTCCTTCGATTCCTCTTCTTCACCACTCTCAGCAACTACAACTTCCTCCACATTTCCCAATCTGGAATCCAGCTGTCCAGGTCCATGTGCAATGTCTAAATTAAATTCTACTGACGATGGTAAAGCTCCACCATCAAGTGACTTCTCATCTCCCGGCGTAGGCGATGATGATGTTACCGGATCTGGATCCGTCATGAACCGAGATGGAGATACCGGAACAAATTCTGCGGCATCTGGTTTCAACCATGACGTCCTCTCTGAGTCCTGTAATTCAATATCAACAGACGTGTTCTTGTCGTCTTGTATTGATCCACAGAAGTCACTCCGCTTTTCTTCTTCCGCTTCACCTTCTTCATCCACTACCCTATTAGGCACTGGTAATTCCTCTGGAAGCTTCAAAGTTTCTTTTCTCTCCCAATAGGAATAACGCCTTGCTACAGGCTCCCTACTTGCCGATGTTGGTTTACTAATGTAACTTCTTCTTTCCCTGTTAATTTCGTACTTATTTCTTTTCTCTGCTGTAACCGTTGCTACTGCCTTCTCACTTGTCACCCCCTTGTAGCCTCCATCTTTTCTGGAATATTCAGTTTTTCTGACAGTCTCTTGTGTTTTTCTCCAACCGCCATGTTTGTCCCTTTTGGCTCTTCCTAACAAACCACTGGAGTATTGGACATCTGTAGCAGCTCTTCCCCGGGACTCGTCCCCTGCTCGGACAGTATTAGAAACAACACACAACCGGTACAGATCCGCGAAACAACGTGGACGTTCCGCGAATATCAACCGCGATCTCTCTTGGGGATTCAGTCCTTCCAGAATCGCTTGTATTACTTCCGTCTCGGACAACCCTAATCTTAATACCCGGGCAGCTTTCCGTACATCCTGCACGAAGTCCCCCAACGCCTCCCCATTGGCCTGTAAATGATAGAATAAATCTAGCTTAAGCTGGGAACGTCGCCGATGTGGTATGAAGTAATCCCAACACTTCCCCATGAAAAGCGTCGAAACTGCCGCCCCGATACAGAGTGTTGGTGACCAACCCTGCCAACGAACCCTGGCAATACGGGTATATAAGGGACAAGACCTCCCCATCGGACACACCCGGATAATCTGCCAACTGCAGGACAAGATCCAAGAAAACCAGCAGCTGGTCCTCATCAAATTCATTCACCACCGAACGTTTCTGGAGAACTCCTGAAAGGGGGTGGGGCAATTTCTGAAAGCATACCTCCGCCAGAATTGTACAATTCACAACACACAATCAACAAAACATAACTCTCACAAAACACCTAACACCCTACAAAATAATGACAATAATAAGACAGGAATCAGAAAAAACTCGAGTACTAAACTCTTCCTTCGAGCAGACTGCGGGTCCCCCTACCGTTGCGAGGACCCAGCCCACTTACCTGAACTGCTCTCTCTCAACAACTCTACACATTAAGGAACGCGACACACACACTAACACACAACACTTCACAATCGCCGACCAACGACAGTTTTCAAAAATATTTCTAATAACTTCGGCTCCCGTATGCCGGAGGAGACCGACTACCGATCGGGCCATACCGCATAAATTATACACCTCCCCTATTATGGGCAAGGTACAGTAATACGCAAACCATCTCCACCTAGGCACAGACCTGCGATAATTCGCGTTTCCAAAGGACTGTCCCCTTCTAAAATTTCAACCACGTGGCAACCTACCGTTCAACTATCCAAGGCGGGCAAGTACATAGACATATTATACACAAAACCTTAAACCTAACAAAACATATTCACTTTTAGATATAGGGCCTTTTAGAAATTCTACTAGTTCCATTGGAACCCCCAAAATGTTTCCTGAGTTTGCAAGCCCCGTCACACCCAAAGGACCCAAGGTTGACCCTAATCTTAACCACGCTCTGCTACCAAATGTAACCCCGCTTTAACTTAGACTGGTAAATTTTTTTTTTTTTCCCCCAAAGAGGGGCCACAAGATAATTAAAACTAGACCATAGACCAAAGCCTAGAGAAGCCAAAAAATGCGCTGGATCCAGTGAGACGGGACTTGCAATTAAAACTCATAAAATTAACAATCAATAAAAATCCTTTTATTATTCTATCTCCTTCCTGTTACCTACAAAATCAACAAATATAACATTTCGAATCTATTTTTCCCTTAAAAACTGTTAATTAAAAATAATTCATATTCTTTAAAAAGGTTACTTGAAATTATTAATAAATCCAAAATTTATTTTCCATCTTCTCTTAAACAAAAAATCTTGAAACTTAATTGAGATAAAGTATTTATATACTTCTTGATAAGGTTAATTAGAATAACTAATTCTCTTTTAAAAAGGAAATATTAATTAAAAATAAATAGAGACAAATCTACAGACTCTTTATTAAAGTTAATTAAAATAAATTAACTCTCTTGAAAAAAACAATATTAATTAAAAATTAATAGAGATAGAATTACTTAATTGTCAACAGAAATTAAATGTATATATATATATATATATATATATATATATATATATATATAAACTTATGTTTTATCTTTTCTTTTTATAAGCCCTATATCTAACTCCCCCCAAAATACACCCAAATGTACAATACATATAGAACCCCACAAAATACACACACGAATATACAATACATCTACATGTTCCACAATACAGGACAATTATTACATAGATCTCTTGGCACACCCTTTTCTACCCCCATGAGGTACATCATTACATATTTTATGAAAATCCATGTTAGGTTTATAATTCTTAATATGTGCATAACACATTACATGTGTATCAGATTATATATGCAACACCAGTAGTCCCCAGGACATAATAAATCCAAAATTTGGCCAAGTACCTAATACCATTACAAAATGCTGCCACACTGGGCACTTATACTGTGAGAAATAAAATTTAGAATACAGAGAACAACCCAGTGATCATAATTAATTAATAGAATTTATATATTGAGAAATATTGTTAAGTTTTGAAAATAGTAATGTGTCATGAACCTTATAACCCTTTTAAAAAGTAATTTTGGCCCAGAGACCGACATGTTCATGGGAAAGTCAGTGCATAATTCAACCTGTCTCAACAGCATGTTTAACACTGCATGGACATGCACCTGTGCAGGATTAACTTGTGACTCTACTTAACTACCACAGAAACTTCTATCCCTATATAACCCAAACTGAATTTAAAAATGAGAATTATATATATAAAATGAACACTAAATTGAAACAGAGAAATTACAAGTTGATTGAATGCATTAGTAGCAGTAATGAAACCCTTTACTAAAAATAAGAAGGAATTGCACGTTTGAATGGTGAGCTGCCAAAGATGCATGTCAGCCTCTGAGTTCACAGATTATACAAACAATTTAATAAAATTTACAAAAGATTTCCCTCCCAGTTCACGCACTATTCTGTCCCGTTAATCGGGGATCCAATTAAAATGTTTAAAAACTTAAAGTCATGTTGTTGAGTGATTGAATGTCCACTGGCTTTTTGAGTTACATCACCAAGTGTAAAGAATTTTATATATGGATTGAGTTCACCTTATTTTTTCCTTTCCATGGGTGTGAAGTGGTGATGATCTGGCTTTCATGACAGGGTGTTTGTGTTAGCCATCGCCTTTCTGCTCCGGCAGATGAAGAGAGAGAGAATCTGGGTGTTACATGTTCAGGTGGTGGAGCTGGTTCTCGCCTTCATCGGGGAACCCTGATCATACAACACATTATCAGCTAGAGTTCACAAACAAATTCCCCCAGAAACTTCACACACGCCCAAAACCCATATACAAAAATTAACACAGCTTTAGGGCTATTTAAATATGATACTTGACACACTTGGCAAGGTTATATGGCCTACAGGCCCTATTTGAAATCATTTAGTTCTGTGAAATTTTATATTAATAAACTTCACCCTTGTGGGTTAGCATAATTCGATTTTGATTAGCTAATTATTCGGCTTGTTACACTTTTAATAAAATTACACATAGTCTGAATTTTTGCTTGCCACGTGGTCCGAAAAGTTACTTGATTACAATCATATATACACTTATTAAATTAATACCTTTTGGCAATTACATTCTTCTCAATTGGTGCTTTAGTAAGCTTTCTGAAATTGATAAAGTTTTACTATAATCACTAGTAAAGGTGGTATGTAACTTACTCTGAATTACGCATTGCACTTTCACCACGAGGTGCCATAATAAGGTTATCTGCATCAACTTAATGTGGCCTATTAAACATTTTTCATTAGTAAAACTTTAAATAGATAATTATATAATAATAATTCCCCACTTACCGCAGTTCTGTGATCGTTTAGCTTGCCATAGATGGAAGGATGGTGCAACAAAACTTCATCTGCCGGAGGAAATATGCCACGAGGCGAACACTTAGAATACCAGCGAGAGACAAGTCTAGAAACGCAGTACTGGCTACGGTTCGCCTGTAATCAGTATCTTGCACTAGAGTGCAGCACTAATCAAGCCGCTCTTAATGGTTAAAACTAGTTACAGATAGTTTATCAAAACTGCAGATTGGTTTATCTCTACCGATGCTACGTTAAATACCGTACAGCATTTAACGTCAATTCCTTGACGCTAAATACCGAACACGCACCGTATACTCGCCGATCTATTTTAGAACGGCACAAGCTGTGCTATTGCATAATGGTAATAAACTACCATGAGTGCCTTTGTCTTACGCAGTGGAGATGAAAGAATCGTATGAAAGCATGGTTTTACTGCTGGAGGCAATCAAGTACTTGTATAAACACCATGAGTGGCAGATATGTTGCGATTTTAAAGTTGTCTCACTATTTACAGGTTTACAGGGTGGGTTTATGAAATACTGTTTTTTTTTTTTTGCCTCTGGGACAACCGAGACACCAAGAATCACAAGAAGAATCACAAGAATCATTACAAAGACCAGGAATGGCCTGTTAGGAAATCATATGTTACTGGAAAGGAAAATGTGAAGTTTACATAAAAGAACTTGATAAAGAAGGTCAGGCTTTCAATCATTGAAAGTAAAGTTTTCCAAACTGAGTGAGGCAAAGGTAAAAGAAAGCATAAAGCATATTTGTTGTACCACAGATAAAAAAAGTTGTTGAAAGATCCAAGTTTGATGCTAAACTTACAAATCTGGAGTTAGCTGCTTGGTCCTCTTTTGGAGCGATTGTGCATGGCTTTTTGGGCAACAGAAAAGATGATTTATGTTTCCATTATAAATGATCTATTGGAGAACTATAAGAATTCTGGGTGTAGAGTCACTGAAAATCTTTTTACATTCGCACTTGATTTTTTCCGGAAAACTTGGGTGCAATAAGTGATGAGCAGAGTGAATGCTTTCACAAGGATATCCTTGTTATACAGCATCGTTATCAGGGACGCTGGAATCCTTCGATGATGGGGAATACTACTGGTTTCTTCTTAGAGAGACTGATGCATCATCTTTATAGAAAAGAAAAGCATCATCTTCTCATTTTGCCAAATAATTGACATTAAACTGAATAATTACATAGTGAACTATTATTTTAGTACTTCTGGTGGATAGATGTGTACTATTATTTTACTAATATACATTACTATAGTTTAGTTCTGAGTTATTCCTTGTTTATATTATAAGTTGATTTTTTTTGTAAATATATTGTCATTATATTTGTATGATTGCTGTGCATGTAGAAAAATGTAACATGGTAGAGAAAATCAGATTTTTCCATTGAATTTAGCACCCTAAAATTAGGTAATTCCACCTATTTACAAACCAGATACAGAAAAAAGTTTTAATTTGTTGAGTAGTGATTATTAGAGCAGAATGGGCATTGAATTTCTATAGAGGAAAGCAATGTCCAGTTTCTGTAATGTGAATTACCAGTTTTAGACAATTAAAATAAGAGTAATAAAATTAACTAAGTACTTGAAATTATGGGTGACTTTCCAGGTAACAATGAGCAATTTTCTGTAAAAGAATTTATGCTTCTTGTTATTTTTTGGACATAATTAATAAAAATTCACTCAGTATCAAATCAAAATGAAACTGAGTTACCGTGGATAGACCCTTGATATTATCAAGGTTTGTTTATAATCTCTTCCTGTGTATGACGATATGAACCCAATTGTGAAGGGGGCCCCTAAGGGAGAAGATAAATATTTGAATGTAATAACCTGATTGATGTTTTCTGTTTCAGATTTAAAACAAAAATGTAAGAGAGCAGAAGAAGAAAGGGATTCTGCAGTAGCAGAGCTGGCAGAATTCAAAAATAAATATGAACACTTGAGAGTCAAAAGCTTGACGTAAGTGTATGCAAATTATGTTGTCACAGTTGATACCAAAATCTTGTACAGAAATGAACATGAACCCAATTACTTTATTAACATCACATTCAAATCTCATTCTATCATTCCAGGAGAGTTTGCCTGTTCCAGTTTCATTATCTTATCCTTAGACGTCCAACACTTCCCCTTCTCGGTAACCTGTACATTATAGCATTCTGTAGTTTTCTTTCTGGGTATATTCACATTGTATGGTCTCTTCATCTTTCTTTGTACTTTGATTCTATTTCTGTTACTGTTAGTCAAAATTCTTGTCATATGTCATCATTCCTTAGGTCTTGTAATCTGATACATCTTTCACTACAAGAAATTTGAACTTTGATAATTCCAGTTATCAAAACACTCCTTTCCTTGATTCTTATGAATCAGATCCATATAGAATGGAAGCTACCATTACTTTGTATAATTTTTTTAACAGAGTATCCATCGTGGTTTTCCTTTTAGGGTTTGTCTTAAAGCCACATATTCTTACACATTAACTATCAGAAAATATATTAATTCAGTTGAGAATATGTTAATTTTATTATAACTATTTTTTTTCTTTTTTAATAACACACCACACTCTAGGTATTTAAAGTGTGCTACAAGTTTTATCGTTTCATTATTGATACTAATATTTGTGTCTACATTTAATCTTTTCTTAGAACAGTCTTCTTCTTTTTTTTTTAATTGCAATTTTTAAATTGCAAGCAATGCATTGCTGATTTAGCTTGTGATTAGTCAATTACAATTTGCCCTCACTATCTTGAATTATAACACGTTCATTGATAAATAACAAAATATTTAAGACCTCGTATTTATTCATTTGTATTCTTGAAGGTCCCTGTTTGTTTCATTCACCATTCAATTCTTTCATTTGCAGATTCAAATATAAACATGTGTGGAAAAGTGTGACATTTTCTTAATTTCCCATTTGCCTGATTAGTGATTTGTCTCCCAGGCTTAAATCATTTCCTGAACAAGTAACTAGTTTTATGTTTTGAGTTTTTTATTTTCTCCTTGATATGAAGTTTATTGTTGTATATCATGACAGGTTAACTGTTTTCACTGTGTGTTATCTGTTCTTTACAAAGGAGTTTTTAATATTATAGGGTATAAGAATGTTTTATC
This sequence comes from Magicicada septendecula, assembly GCA_034769895.1. Taxonomy (NCBI): domain Eukaryota; kingdom Metazoa; phylum Arthropoda; class Insecta; order Hemiptera; family Cicadidae; genus Magicicada; species Magicicada septendecula. The sequence continues at coordinate 372,692,422 of CM068374.1, read as the reverse complement.
TAATATATAACAGTGGTATTGTCCACGTAACTAATATATCCTAATGAACCGTTTTCCATGTATATACTAGTACTGTACTGGCAAAAGCGAATAGCTCAAAAACTTAAGGAGCAAATTTTGATTTGACAGTTTTACTTAAAATTTTGTTTTCATTTAATGTAAAGGAACAGTTTAAAATAGTAATATTGTTTTGATTTGTGTGGTAATGCACTCATAAGGAATTCTTTCCAGCACAGCAATTGGTGCCAAATTAGGTATGCAAATGTGTTATCTGCTGTTGTCATCAAATGTATTCTTTTAATGTTCATAGTTTCTGTTGTCCACCAGTAAATAAAAAAATGTGTTGACTTGGTAGTTGCGACAATAAAACAATATAAACAAACGCGCTTTCCACGAGTTCACTGCAGTATAACACAATATAACATTAATTATCCAAAATGATCGTGCCTGAAGTAAATTTTCTGAATAAATTAATATTAAAAAAAGTTACATTTTAGAAATTTTTTTGGAAGTAATTGACATTCACTCAAAGATAGAAATTTGTGTTATGTTTTAATGTGATAAAAAACTAAGATTAAATTACACACGTAAAGCATACAAAAAAAGAGGATAAGAATCAGTGTGAGGTTGCTTTAGATTGTCTATTTTTTGCCTTATGACTAAGTCCAGCAGAAAATTGAAATAGATATCTAGATTTAAGGATACATTCAAATCCCCTATATAGTAACTTAGTGTGTAAAAATTGTAAATGAATTGTAGATTCATTCCATTACTACTGATTAACAATAATTTGGACTGTTTACAGTTGATTATATTTAAATTTATTGAAATGAACATTGTATGTGATTCAGAACTGAAAATTAAAATAGTGTCCTTAGAATATAATTACTCAAGGCTATTTTTATTCTAGTCTTAAAACGGAATATTTCTATATAGTAAATTAACTTATTTTCTGGTAACTGAATTGTAGATCACTATCTGATTCATCGCCGAGGACAAACTTTTGTGTGACACCTCCAAGACATGTGTGGGATAAATTCAGTTAATCAGTTTCTGGTTAATCAACATTCTACAATTTTTAAAAGTACAAATTGACATTCTAATTTGGTTTAGATGTGGCCAGTATTCCTAATTCTGAGAAGCTGTATTACAGCTACTTTTTGAAAAGTTCTGGCAGGATTACAATTCATTTAGTTATCATCTTAAGAACCACAGTAGTCGAATTTGTAGTCAGTGTTGTTTTTCTGTAATGATAAAACATCTGATAGTTGAAATTTTTATAGTCTGAGTCCATATCGCTGTTCTAGTAAAATGTGAGTACATAAATGAGCCCTGAAAGATTCTGTTTTTGCCTACACAGTAACAGCCCTTTACTCTTCTTCTTTTTTAGCACTACAGCCCAACGTGTTTTTTTTTTCTTAGTCATTTAGCAGGATTCTGCTTTAGCCATATTTGTATATTTGTTTTATATACAATTTCTCTCTCCTTGTACCAGGTATAGTTTTATTTATTTTTTTTCTGATAATACTTTTGATTCAGTATAATTTCAAGTATTTATCTCAGTAATTTGAACTTGATTTTATTTTTGTTTATTTTACTCTGTATTCAACATCATTTTTGATAATTCTTTGGTAAGTTAATGGTCTTACCTTAAAGGAATGTTTGTAGCGTATTCCTTTTTAGCTATTTTTTGGTTTTAATTATAATTGTAAGTTTGTGCTTCTTACATTTTTATTACATAGGAATGCGTGTAACTTATTCCTGATTATCTCACTTTTTACTTCATACTTCATATTTCAGTTTTTTTTTTGTTAGACTGCAAATTAATTTAAATTGAAAGGAATTTGTGTAACTGTTTCCTTTTTTTTTTTTTTTTTCATTATTATAAAACTTTCTTATTGTTCCGCATATATCATCTAAATATTTGAGTAAGCTGCTCTTACAATCTCTTTTAGAATTTTGAAATCGGTTTCATTTCACAATGGTTTTATTCTTCTTCGTAAAACTTTTTTATTGAAGTTTGGTTGTAAACTCCCTTGATTTTCCTTGTATTGATATTACTGATCTGGTAAGTATTATTACCATTGTCTCTTGTGATGATATACGGACTATTATGATATACATAATTGTTTATTCATATTGCTATATACTGGTCCGTTATTTATATTTTTGTAAGTTGACTTCTCCTTTTCTTTCCTTTATTATTTCCTTCTCTTGTTCGACTCCTTGTTATTATGCACCTCTTCTCCTTCAAGTGCTTGATAGACACACTTATTCTGGATGATATTATTAAATTTATTTATTATAGTTTAATTTTTCTTATTTAATTCGTCTTGGTCGTCGTCATTTCTTGTACCCTCTTGTTTTGGTGATTGTCTAGTAGCTTTATTTAATTTTAATATCTCCTTCTATTCCATTGGGTTGCTGGGTCAGTAATTCGAAGATCCGTCCCTTTTCTTGGTGTGTGGTATCTTCACTTAGTTTACCCATGGTCCATCAGTTCCTCTGCCCTTATGGTTCGGATAACTCTGGCGTGTAGAACTGTTTTCTTACTGGTGAAATAGGTCTCCTCCATCTTGTACCATAATTCCTTTAATACCATATGTTCCGTGGTATCTATTTCTACCTCCATCAGTTGATTAGTTTGTCAATTAATCAGAGAAGTTATTTGTGCCTCTCTCATTAATATTATTTTTGCCTTTTTATTTGGTATTTCCATTTCTGGTGTGCTCCAGTATTTTATTGACCTTCTTGATTGGTTATAATCTGTTTTGTTGTCAGTCATTTCTATTTCTGGCATCTTCCATCTAAGCATAGATTGGCTGAAATTTTCATCCATTGGTTGGTTGTGAAATCCTTTTATAATTTCCCTCAGAGTCCTCCTACAATCTTTGTACTTTATTAATTTGCTTTGATAGGTAATGGGCAAATTAAATACATCGATGAGTCCGTTCTTCATCGTCTCCATTTCTTCTCGTGTTTTGATGAGTTTCCTCTTATATACCTTTCTTATTTCCTCTGTTTTCTTAATCTTCTTAATGATTCGATTCTTCTTCGTACGACTGTTTACACCTATTTGTAGTTCTTGGTGCCTCTCCTCTAGTTCCTTGACCATCTCCTTCTGTGTTATTTTCTGATTCCCCGGTTCTATGTTCTCATTTAACGTTTCTTTGATACCTTCAGGAGTGCTGTCTAGTGTTTCATTCAATTGTTTGAAATCACTAACTATTGTTTCTTGAAGTTGATTTACTGGGTAACTTGTTTCTTCCCATCTCTTATTCATCCCCGTTTTTGTCCGTTTGTTTTCTTCACGAAACTCTGCAAACATGAATCTCAATTCTTCTCTGTTCTTCTCACTTTCTTCCTCGATTTTCCTTTGGAGAATATCATGATTATTTTCCATCCTTGTATTTACTATCTCCAGATCCTTCTTGATCTGTTTCTTCAGCTCCTCGCTCTTCTTTTCCAATGCCTCTTGACTTCTCTTCAAGTCTTCATGGTTGCTCTCTATTTTGTCATTCAGGAATTCTATACTCTCCTTCATTTGCTTCTTCAATTCTTCGCTGTTTATGTCCAGTTTTTCCAATTTTTTATTCAAATCTTCCTTGTCTGATTCTAATTTTTTATTTAAATCTTCCTTGTCTGATTCTAATTTTTGACTCATTTGTCCAAATTGTTCCATCATGAAGTTCATCATTCTATCTAATTTTGTTTCTTCTGTTGGTTTGACTGGCTGGTTATTTACCCTCACTTCTACTTCTATTTCCGGTTCAGGTTCGGGTTCAAGTGGGCTTGGATTTTCCGTTTGGTCCTCCTGTGGGTTTTCTTCTGACAATTCTCCAGTCGTTTCCTCCATTTCTACTTCTTCAACTTCCTCAATTTCTTCTGGGTTTCCTTCTTGGTTTGATGTTTCCTTCCCTTTGCGTCTCGTAACCATCCCGTGTCTATTCATGATCGCCGCTAGTTATTCTTCCTAGCCACACGTTGCTGGTCGCCAATATGTAACAATCTAGAAAGAGGACGTCCTCGTCTTCGTTTAAGCCCCGCGATGGAAGCCAATATGTAACAATCTAAAGGTCGCGTCCTTCTTTTGTAATGCCCCGCGTTGGGTTCGTCAATATGTAACAATAAAATATAGGGTGTGTACGTCCTTCTTCCTTTATTCTTAAAGCCCCTCGTTGGGTTCGTCAATATGTAACAATCTACTAGGGTCGTACCTGTTGAAATGTATCACACTTGTTTATTTTGTGTATTAGTGTGAATGTAGTGTGTTTGCCTCACACTGGTCGTTACATAAATCGACGTCACTACTGGAGTCCGTAGCGTTGTCAATGTCACCAGTACAACCTACCTGTTAATTCATAGGGATTACGATTCCCGGGTGGCGCCAAATTGTTTCTGTTAAAACAATTAAAACATTTAATTTTTAAGGTAATACGTGATATTAGCTAGACAGCTGTGACGTTTGAATTGTTCCCGCTGCTACGCAGGTTGTCGGCTTGGCCGCTCGTGGTGAGCGCTAGTTGGCTGTTGCTTAAAACTTCGCTAACACACATATATTCTACAAAATTCCTATGAAATAACAAGATAGTAATGTTCTGTACTGCGTTTTTTAATACACATTTAATTATCAATAAATATGACAAATTAATCATAAACAAATTTATAATATTATGCTCCGGCTTAGAGCTTGAAACACAAAACATCTCAGGTTGGCAAAATTGATTTCAAAACACTATCGTTCAGTTACTTTTAACAAATTACTATGTTTTTTAAAATCTGGAGTTCTTTTGATCATGAAAATAGACATAAACGTCGATTACATGAAAAAAAGTACACTACTATACCTTATGCGTACTTAGGATTTATAATGTGTTTGTACAATTTGTTCAGTAGTGTCGTATTTCTGTTACAGTAGTTATGTTCACAAATAAGGTTATCTCTATAGTTTAATTAAATGTTTTTTAATGTAAGTAAATTATGCCTTTACCTTTGAAAGAAAATACTACTTTTTAAATAGTGAGAAATTTTATCACTTGAAAATAATTTAAGTAATTTGGGGTTTTGGGAGTAAGGAATTATTCGGTACTTATCAGTTCATCTCACGTTGTCTGTGTCGTCATCAGGATAGGCATATATTTTTCGAATTTGGGCTGGTTGAAGGCTTCCAACATCTTCTTCAAACTGGTCTGGGTTTTTTCTTTAATTAGTTTATTTAATTTCGTTCCTGGACATCATTAATTCTGTATAGATCGACGTCTCTTCATATTGGGTTATCTTGGTTCACTGATTCGACTTTTTATAACTGTTTAAATTAAAATTTTAGTTTGTCCAATTTTTCGTGTGGCTTACCCACGCTTCGTTTCTTCAGCGTCTCTAAAGTTTAACGGAAAAATAAGCCCTCAAACGTCTCGTTGTCATAGTAACCAATAATTCAATGCTTGGTTAATTACTCCTTACATACATTGTTAGAAATATTTGAATTTTTATTCAAATTTATTAAGTATTTTCCTAATGATTTTATTCCCTTATAATTCCTTTAGAATAATAAATGACATCACTATTATTTTTCTTTCCTTTCAAAGTTTACAATGATACCTCATAAGGTCATATTCTGTTACACTTTAACTATAGTCTAATTATTTGACATTTAATAAATAACATATCTTTCTTGAATTAAATTATTACAATAATATTTCTGTGTTGAAATAACTGATATATAATTACTGTCCATTCACTGTTCGTAGATTAGTAAGATTTTTTGTGAAATTGATACAATTTGCATTTGAATGTCTTTGGCAGTTAACTGTTTTCATAGTCACAAACAGCCATTATTGTTTTTTAGTGTATTTCCTTTTTAAATTACATTCTGAATTCAGCCTGATGGGCTTCACTTATTTGTTTGTGTTTTAATTACTATTCAACATACATTTTCATTACTCTTCATTTAAAATATAATAGTTAGGTTTATGGACTGTAAGTCCCTTTCAGCCATATTCCTTCTTTAACATTGAATCAACTATTCTTTACAAGTCATAAATTATTCTTAGTACTAACATTGATTTCTTTTTTGAGTTACCAATTAAAGTGATAAACATTGTCACTTTCTCTAATATTATGAAGGTTAATTCCCCTTTCAACATGGGGTGTTGTATTCTTTATAATTTTAATCTTTAATAACAAACTTTACTTCTATCCTATCATGCCATGTTAACACAAGTTATTGTACTGGGCTTTCTCCCTGAATATTATTACAAGCTTCCTTAATATTAATTTGGATTACTATTTCTAATTACTTCTAGGTATATAACTAATTATAATCTCACTCCAATCATTGGTGGTTTATCAATGTTTTACAGAGTGTCTATTTACTTAGCATTCTATTTTGAATGTTTCACATCCACTTTCACTATTTTTTAGGGCATTTATACTTCACTAAAGCACTTCACTTTGGTTCACTGTTTTGTAATTAGTGTTATTTAATGGGTAATCCCTATACTTTCTCCTACCATTTCTCACTATTTTGTTTTAGTATTATATTTACTATTAACAATACTAGGCTAGTTGTGTTTTGGTTGAATCTAACCTTTCTGACAGGGTTAGTGTACTTTTCCTATACTACATTGCTTTACAATTGTATTGTCTTAAAAATGGGTACCTAGGTTAAATTAATGCTAATAATAACATTGGTTTCATTAATACATAATTATTCAAGGTTTATTGACCGTATTCTATCTCTAAACATACAATCTTTCCCTTTTATATATGTGTGTTAGTTTCCCCTTGGGTTTTATCTGTCTCCTCTTCATTCTTCCTCTTAATTGTATTGTCTTAAAAGTGGGTACCTAGGTTAAATTAATGCTAATAATAACATTGGTTTCATTAATACATAATTATTCAAGGTTTATTGACCGTATTCTATCTCTAAACAGACAATCTTTCCCTTTTATATATGTGTGTTAGTTTCCCCTTGGGTTTTATCTGTCTCCTCTTCATTCTTCCTCTCCTTCTTCTTCAATCCGGTTCGGTTCTCCTCTTCTTCTCTTCTGGTTTAAATTCTGTTTACTTGTATGGATCTGTCCTCTTCTTCTGGTTCTTCTTTAGTTCTGTGTCCATCATTGTTTTGTCTATCATATTTTTCTTAAGTATGTTACGTGGTTCCCTTCTTTATGTTTGGGTTGTTGGCTCAATCATGTCAAAATATTTACATTTTAATAAGTATGTTACGTGGTTCCCTTCTTTATGTTTGTGTTTTCGGCTCAATCACTTGGGTTGGGTAATATCGTTGTACGTCTTGTCAAAGTATTTACATTTTAATCATTTTTTACACATTTTATTTCATATGAAGTAATTTTATATCAAGAATTATCTTTTTTATCACTGGTACGAGATTTGGCTTAATTGTATCGTTACAATGTATTGAAAAACGTTTTGTAGTTCAACAAGTTTTCCTAAATTAACTTTGTTTTAGTTACTTACGTTTCACAAGTTTATATCTTTTTCATGCACAAACTTAGCATACTAATTCAAAAATTGCAAATCAGGATGAAAATAGCAATTAATTATGAAAATTGGATTTAATGTGCACGGTGTGGCGCACAATCTGGCAATAGTACAACACAATTTTTGCTACGTTAGAAGCTAATCCACCTACCAATGAGTAAATCAACAGCTCGGAATTAATTACAATGACTGTAGAGACCTTCAATATGGAACTGGAACGTCTCGAAGGAAATGATGCTACATCCAAGCTTTGGATTCAATATTATAAAATGATTTGTTTCGGCTATTTATCCAAGCTGAGAGAAAATGGGACTGGAATCTGCATCTTCAATGTGTGTGGCACATGATCCCTTCGTTTCATGCTGCTGGACATTTACATTATGTAAAATCAGCACGCTTATATTTGCAGGAAATGGTTGAGCACGAAGACAAATTGACTCATTTTGAATATGAAGAATTCATTGAAAAGGGATACTTCTCAATACGCAGATCACGAAAGGCTTGGGCAGGTAAGCCTATATGGTCAGATATGACTATAGAACAGACTCTAATGAGATCTATGAAGACTTCAGGGGGGTTGACCCATGGCAGAGGAGTATCGCCATCCACTTTAGCACAGTGGATACTGGAAATGCCAGTGTGTGTTGAAATATGCTCTCAATTAGAAGTCTTCGTCAGTCATGAGTACACTGGGATTGATCAACATTCTTCTGCATGCCACTCTCCTGTCAAACGTGATGTAAAAGATCTGGAGATTTTCGAACAGTGGCTTAAAGATCACCAAGCACTGGTTCCCAGAAATCATAACGTTATGTCCCTAGCAACAGGTATTATTGGGGATGAAAACATCAACTGTCATCGCAGTGAAGAAGTTGGCACAAATCTTGTCAAAATAAATGCTGGAAACAACTTTCATGATGTCAAATTCAAGCATAAAACGAGAGTTTTGCCACTCTCTGCAGATAACCCAACTCTCGAGTAAAGGATACTGTGTTACCTTTGACATCTACCATCCTGTATCAAAGAATGATTAGAACTGTGAAAGACAAAAAAGCAATATGTTCATATTTTGAATATGAGTTATCGCCAGTGCGATTGTAATTGTTTGATGAAAGCCGTATGAAGAAAACCCGCAAATCTGCTCTTTACTATATTTTCAGACAGATTTCGGATTTTCATCTACAGAAATGCAAGTATGTAGTTGATGGGGGCCATCTTCTACACAAAGTGCTCTGGCCTTCTCAAACGACTTATGAGTGTATAATACAAAGCGTACAGCAATTATGTGGTAGAGCACTATGGTCATTATGCGATAGTCATGTTTGATGGTTATGATTCTAATTCGGTTCTAACTAAAAACATGGAAAGGCAGAGACGTTCTTTAAAAACTTCCTGCCCTGACATTCTCTTTGGAGAAACTATGAGCTCAACTATCGAACAAAACAAGTTTTTGTCAAATTTGACTAATAAAAGCCGATTCATTAACCAGCTGGCCAAGAAACTTGAAGATGAAGGCATTTCTGTTATCCAGGCCAATGACGATGCAGACACACTCATCGTCCAAACAGCCATAGTAGAGTGTCAAAGCAACACCATCAAATCTGTCGTCGTAGTGGGAGAAGATGTGGACTTGTTGATTCTGATGACTGCACTTACACCCTAACACAATTCTGTCTACATTTTTGAAACCTGGAAGGGGCAAAATTCCCGATTATTATTCCACTCAAAAGACAACCAGCAAGACTTCAAAGACCAACTACTGTTCCTGCATGCATTAAGTGGCTGTGGCACAACTTCGTCATTATTTAAACAAAGGAAAAATAAAATTTTCAAATTAGTCCAATCTGTCCCTGGACTTAGTTTTGTCAGTTTTCAATGATACGTCAGCACAGCCTGAAGTCTTGCAAGCTGCCGGAAAAAAATGTCTGCTGCGCATTTACGGGCAATGGATAAAGAAACTTCTTTAAACAAGTACAGATACAATAAATTCTGTCAGTTAGTGTCAAAAGGAAAACATGAAGAACTTGGCAAGTCTTCCACCGACAACTGAAGCTGCCCATCAACATATATTGAGAGTCTTTCACCAAGTGCAGCTGTGGTACGGAAATGTTTTGGATCCTGAAAAGTAGTGATGGCAGAAACAGCATGGGAATTACTTAGTTCCAGTTACCACATTAAAGCCTCCTGTACCTAAAAACCTTTTAAAGTTGGTTGTTTGCAGATGTATTAAAGGTTGCCACTCAGGATGTAGCTGCATGAAAGCAGGTTTAAGGTGCACCTTAGCATGCTCTCATTGTAAGGGGATTGGTTTCCAAAACTCACCACAGCCTGTGGCAGAAGAGGAAGACGAAAACCTTGAAGAATATTATGATGAAGATTTGAACCAACCTGAGGATGCAACAGTAAAGGATTATACCAAGGAAGATGAAGGGGTGTCGGGCATTGAAATGACTTCCCACTTTGATCGGCCGAGCACATCAATAGTAACAAGAAAAATGTTGTTTTGACTTTATATTTTTTTAGCCAATGACACATTTTGACTTATTTTAAAACGTCACATATTACGAAGGTCAGTCAATAAGTAACGAGACAAATTGCTCTAGCTCAAAAACTACTTGATAAATCAATATGATACTTTCAGGAGTACAAGCTGGCATCCTTGTAATGACTTCTGATCAGCTGTTTAATAAAATTTCTTAAACATAACCTCTAATTTACTCAGTCAACAATGGCGAGTCCGCTTGATAATTGCACTGTGGAAGAACAACGTTCAGTGATTAGATTTTTAGTCGCAGAAGGTGTCAAACCTTCTGAAATTCATGTAAGGATGTTAAAAGTGTATGGAAATCATTGATTGCACCTTTCAAACATTTACAAATGGGTAGAACAGTTTAAAAGTGGTCGTGCAAATCTCAGCGAAGAGCAGCGGTGTGGCCTACCGGTCAAAGTTTCAAAAACTTTCGGAAGTTAGAAAAACGATGGGATAAGTGTATTAGAGTTGGGGGGGATTATGTTGAAAAGTAACAATCACTTTGTATTGATTCAATAAACGAGTTTTAAGCTAGAGCAATTTGTCTCGTTACTTATTGAATGACCCTCGTAAATACTACTAAATGTTTGTACTTAACACCAAAAAAATGTATATCTCCATTTTTGTTCATTTATTCTTTGCCAGAATGCTCAAATAATGCTAGTAAATAGTGCGATAACTAAAAATAAGCCAGACAGACATGGTAGCAATATATGTAAATAACATGATATTACACCACATCTTGCATGTAAATTTTAAATTTGATCACTTAAGAGTTGTAGAGATTTATTTGTGATAGAGATTTGCTTAATTTTTTCTCTTTACTTTTTTGTAAAAATCTCTATGACATCAACTAAATATAAAAATAAGAGAAATTTGTTAAGTAAGAAAGCACTCAATACTAACAAAATATGAAATTTGATACTTTCAAACCCATTTTTCCCCTTGTAAAAAACAGTAATCAAACCTTAAACCCCTAATAGGCTATATTATAATCATTTGTATGTTTAATTTCTTTATTATTTTTTTTAATCATTCAATTTTCCTCACCATATAGCTTAAAAAATGCCTTCTTTGATTATGTGAAACAGTAATTTAAGGTGTCCAGTTCATTTTTAAAACTTAAAGTCTAGCAGACCCAATGGTGATTTATTGCGGCACATTGAACCGCAAATGTTCACTAGTTTAATAATAATAGTCTTTGGCCCACAGACACAAAGGTACTGATTGTAATATACAGTTTGGACATGCATGTAGTGACCACAGAATTTGTACCAAAGTTGCTTTCTTTTGAAGAGAAGCAGATCCATTTTGATGTTGCACAGGAAACGCTGAAATGTGAAAAAAAAAGGATTTTTGCTTAGCCATTTATGATCCATCCTATATTATGAATTATTTGATTTGTTTAGTGTAGTATTGTATTGCTGTTTATGTTTTGCATTTTGAGCATTTGTGCATTAAGACGTTGAAAAAAAGTGGCTTTACTCCCAAAACTCATAGTTAATGAAAGGCTTTTGTATTTAAATATCATATTTCATTGAAATTCAAGGAGATAGTGAACACATGTATAAAATGAACAAACCATAGATTTTATTAATAAATTTGTATTCTGAAAACATAGTCGTCATCTATGCTACATGCTTAGGCATTGCCTGTTCTGTCATCCTAATGACATTTCCATTGCCTTCCTAAAGTTCATCTACCCTGTGATTTATAATTACAGGCAATACTTGTGCTCTTCATAATAAGTCCTTTGTAAGTATCCACTGTCCCTGCTTTCTTGTGTTCTGTCATCTGTATCAGAAATATTTAATATATTTTTATGTCTTCATTTCTAATACAGTCTAGTTTCGTATGTTCTTTTGCTGTCCCCAAAATCTCTTGTCTACCAACCTTGCTTTCCTGATATTTTTTGCATGATCATTCAAGTTTCACTTTCATATTGTATCTGTATAAGTGTTGCCGTTATTTTGTGGATCTTTAACTATGTTTCTTTAATAGTATTTTCATAAGTGTCTTGACTGTGACACCAAAAATCTACTGGATAATATGATGATTTTAATATTAAAATATCTTCATTTACCATATAATGGATTATAGTTTCAGGACCTATGTTTTGTGGTCAAATCAATTAGCCAGACCAGTTTATGTGGGACTAGCAAACATACCACTAAACGGTTCGGGTAACAGACTGGCAATCATTGCCGTCTAGTTACTTGGTTTAAGGGGAGATTAAAGGCCATTTTTAGGCAAAAAATTGATTTTTGTGTTTTCCCATTATATTTAAATTTGATCTTTTCTGGTACCATTATATCTAAACTTTGTGGAAACATTTTAATCTTATCTACTGTTTAATATGTTAAAATTTTCTACCATTTGAAATATTTTTTTTGTCACGCATTTTGAATATCTCCATTACAGGTAAATGTAGAATGTGTTTTTAATTTTCAAATTAAGTTTATGAACTTTATAAAAATACTAACTGTTTTGTTGCACCAAATTCTCAAATCTCTCTATAGAAATCATAATGTGTAGGACTCCAGAAATGTTTAGGAACTTCACTTAGAAAATTAAACTTCACGTACAGAGGCAAGAAACTGCCTGGGAAAGGCATTTAAATGATAAGGAAGACTGACTTAGCTATAGCAAGGCCATTAGGGAATATAGGTGTGATCTTCAAACTCTGAGGAGAGCAATCTGGGTATTTCCTTTCCATGAACTGTCTACAGAGAATTAGCCAAGCAATAATCGGTGCCTGCCTCCTAAATCCTGTGGAAGAGTGTAGACAAGTAGATAAGGGTGTGCATTCCTAAGGCTATAATGGAAGCACAGAGATTTCCATTGTGAATTGCTTTCAGAACGTTTGAATGGGGAAACCCCAGAACCCTGATGAATCATTTAACAAAATAATTTGGTCTAGGCTGACAAAATACATGTTTAAGGGGAAGGAAAACTTTAAAATTAAGTATATAAGCAGTGGCGGTGATAAGGCCCCCGACCCTCATGGGGGGCCCCAGTTGGCCCAGTCATGGGACATAACTTGTAACATGAAAAATAAGCGTAAACGAGTTGTAAAACGCTTCTTTGTTGAATTATCAGTTGACCATAGAATTGACGACCCAGTGAAATCATTTGAAGTAAAAGTTTTCAATGCAACACTAGATATTGTAATAGCTCAGCTACAAATGAGATTCGAAGGATTGCGTTGCATTGATGATAGGTTTTCATTCCTGACGCCTCAGAATTTAGTAAACTTCTCACAAGAGACAATAGTGGAGAAAAATAAGGCTCTGGTAAATGTGTATCCTGGTGACCTTTCCACATCACTGCCTGACCAAGTAATATCCTTCAAAGCTCTGATGGCCAAAGAAATTGTACACAAGAAAAGAATTCGAGAAATGATCAATTTACTGGTTGAAGAAAACAGCTGCCTTATGAGTTGCCTCCCAGACTTAACTACAGCTTTGCAGCTTTATTTAACCATACCTGTCACAACAGCTACAGCGGAAAGAAGCTTTTCAAAACTTAAATTAATTAATTTAAGTCATACTTAAGAAGTACCATGGCCCAAACTCGGTTGAGTGACTTGGCACTGTTAAGCATTGAGCATGAAGAGACACAGAAAACTAATATCAACGAAGTGGTTGAAAAGTTCTTAGCTATTAAAAAAAGAAGACTAGGCTTAGGAAAACAGTGAACTTTGGTTGATCCTCATCTGTAAATATTGTACATTACTTGAGTTCGAGTGTTATTGAATTGGATTAGACTTAAGGAGAACTTGTATAGAGTATATTCAAGAATTTTACAAATTCAGGTACAAACTAATTTAAATGTTTGAAAAAAGCTAGAATGTTACTTTGATATTCGTTTTTAAATAATAAATTTTTAACACTCTGTGTGCGGTACTGTTTCATAGTCTGAATTTAGATCTTTGACGTAAAAATAAATCATTCTTTTTATTTTGGTTTTTTTATAGTTTGTATAGAACTTTGTCTATTTAGCAACAATGAATTTTAAGAGTTTGTACACGTGTAAAACATCCTTTGCAAATTGCAAACGCTTTGTGATAGACGAGAAAGTATTCACAAACCATTGTTGTGAAACACACGTAAATAGAAACTCATTTGAGTGTTTTCCCCTATTACGTATACAAAATTTAACCATTTTTATAGGGCCCCCTAATTAGTTTCGCGGGGGGGCCCCCGTTACGTTAGCGCCGCCACTGTATATAAGATGCAGTTCTAAAGATGAAACAGTATAAGGGGTATGCTGTTACAAAAACTAGGACCAGAAACTTTTGGATATAATACAGTGTGTTTGTTGAAACAGACGGAGTGGGGATACAGAAGGCTGATTTAGTTACAACTAGTAGTAAAAAAAATTTAACAGGAATGAAGTAAAAGAATGGAAACTGAAGAAAAAATATTTCCTCTACTGAAGAAGGATTCTGAGTTTGCCATGTAAATTAAATTTTTAACTTTATACCTTGTTTTCAGGCAACTGTTTTTCTACAAATGGTCCATTTTTGCAAAAAAAAACTGAACAACTTTTGTTTTTCATTGTTTCAAAGTGAATAGGTCATAAAAATTTTTAATTTAATATTATATTGATGTGGTGGCTTTCACTCTCTCTGCAACATTTAGCATTTAAATATTTTCTTTTAATATGTAATTTAGACATTTTTTCTTTTACTTTTATGAAATATGTTGTCAGTATTTTAAATTATGTTTGTTTTATTTTGTAGAAAAAGCAGTTGTGAAGAATGTGGTGTTCTTAAGGAGCAATTAATTCAGCAAAGGAGATTAGCTAAGGAGTCCCAGGCTCGTTTAAAATCTGTTGGTAATTGAAAGTTATTTTTAAAAAAAATTCTTTGAATAATAAATATTGTATCTTTAATACAACAGAATATGGCAACAACAAAAAAAGATTTGTAGTAACATAATAGTAGTGGACAAATTATTTTAAAGCTTTATTATTAACCTCCTTCATTCAGAAAATATACAGTTCATCAGAAAAGAATTTGATACACTAAATAGAAACTTGACATTAAATTTAATATTGAAATATAAATTGTGTTTATGAGAAGTGTGTGATTCAGTATTAAAGTTTCCATATATTTAAGGGGCATGACTGTGTTACAACTATTGACAGAATCCCAAACTTTTATCAGTCCTGGTGTATGTATTGTCTCCAGTAACAACATTTACTTATGTTTATAATGTGTTTTATCAGTTACATCATTTTCAAGTCACTTGACAGAGATACTCTCTTTGTAGATTTAACTTCAAGAAAATATTATTCCTCTTAAAGTTTCCAAACTTTATTGACTTGCTTACCACTTTTGAAAGATAATTGTCATCAACGCTCCCTTTAGAAAAACTATCTCATCTAATAATAAATATGTTATGTTTTAAAAGCGCGTGTGTGTGTGTGTGTGTGTGTGTGATTTTTGAATTAGTATAGCTAGTATGAAAATAGAACAGCTTGTAACTGAAACTTTCTAAAGTTACATGGGTTATACAGAAATTAATGCATGTAGGCCCATAATTAATGTAAGTTGAAAGGTGAAATTATATACATGTCTACACTGGATATTTGCACTTACCTCAATTGCACATACACATTTATACCACCTTTGCTCCCACTTCTCGGAAAAAGCACTTTGGAAACAAATGTGGATCACCGTCTAATCCACACCCTATTGGCACCTTTCACGTCTTCTGTATCACTGAATCTGCCTAAAGGGCAACTTTCATGCACCAAAGAGGTGAAGTTTGGTGGTGCAAAATGAGGGCTTTAGAGAGAATGGGGAACCACTGACCACCCCATTTGTCCAAGGTATTGGTTTGTGGCTAGAGACATGTGAGGCCTCGCATTATCATGTCATATGGTTTAATGTCATGAAGATTTTTGTCAGGTCGTTTTCTTCTGATGGCTCTCCAAGATTTTTCAGTGATGTAATGTAACGCTCACTGTTCACTGTTGAGACTGTTGAAGAAAATCCAGCAAAATAACTCTTCTGTCGTTCCAGGAAACAAGAACAATCACCTTGGCTGTGGACTACTTCGGCCTAGGAGAAGTACTGTGTTGTCACACCATCAAACACCTTTTAATTTCAGGGTCGTACTACAGCCAGGTCTCATCTTTAGTCACAAAATTTCAAAAACTAAAATTCTGTTCCTTAGTTTTAAACATGGAGAGCAGTTCTGAGCATACTTCCACCCATAATTCTTTCAAAGTGGGTGTTTCTGATGAAGGTTAGGTCCTCTGAATTCTTTGCACATCATTGTGTATACAATTTTGAGTTTGCAACAATTTATTTTACTGTGATTTTACCGATCTGCACGAGTCATGTCATCAACATGCTACCGGTTGTCATCAGTCACTAGAGTCGCTGGCCTTCCATTAACTGTTGACTGTAGAAGTTTGTCCTGCCTTAAACGTATTGACTAATCGTCTAACATTCCTTTCATCTAATGCTGCTTGCCCATACACTTTTGTGAGCTGACCATGAATGTTTGCAGCTCTTTGTGTACATCCATCCCTCTTTAATCATTAACTCAATGACTGCCTTTTGTCTGTTTCACATCCATTGTTGGATTATTGTGAATACAAAGAAAAATTTATCAGTCATAAACAAAAATGTGTTCTCTCTGAGGCAAGAACTGTAGACACACAATATCAGTGCTGTAGATTTGACAGACAACAAGCATTACTTTCAGTACAATCCTCGTATTTATTAAAATGAAATAGTATAAATAAAATCAATAAAATTAAAAGTACTCACTAGTGAGAAGGATACATCTGGGTTGGTTGTCTATATTAGGCTGTGTATTTGTCAGAGGCATTCTTAAACATGTACAGCCAGTTGTTTGCCATTGATTGATTTTATCAGCCAAAAGATATATGACCACATGAATTCATATATAATTACATAGAGTGACTAAAATTTTATTATTTTGTACCTGCTCATGATTTTAATTTTTCATTTGTCAATAATTCAAATAAATTCTTCTTGTAATTGCATTTATGATTTTTGTAGAACTTGAAAATAGGAACTTTTTTTATAAATGTTACAGCATCAGATAGAACATACCAGATTTGCAATGTAGTATTATGCAAGTAGGTTATAACAAATTTTAAAATTTAGTAGTAAAAGTTTATTAATGAATTTGCTATGAAATGTAGCTAAAAATGTTAAAGAACAATTTTTGTAGCATCTACTTATTGTCGCTTACTCATTAACAATCCCTTGCAACTCTTGAGGCCAGCAACACTTCAAATGCTTTCATCTCCATAGCCGCTAGAAAAATATGTACATTCCACTTTTTCTTTATTTTGTTACACATTCGTATAATAAAATAAAGAAATAAGAATAAATTAGTAAATGTAAAACTGTCTTCACTATTAGTTTTAAATTTTTAATAAAGAAATTTATATTCTTCAGTTTGGTGCCCGAGTAACTGTTTAAAGCCTGCAAAAATCTGAAAGACATACTGAAAATTTGAGCACAGGCTTTTAATGTATAGTGTATAGAAAAGTTCAAAGTTTCTGTACAAAGTTCTCCATATACCTGACCTTGTGGCAGTGTGAAGTATATTTTCCTGTCTACTTGAAATTGTGCATATGGTGGAATTCATCATAAGACATTCAGTAAAGTCGTTTTAGCATGGTATGTGTGTGAGCGGAATATACATCACTTTGGTAGGAAGGCCTCTCCCAACAAAAAGAGTGTGTGATGCCCATTGTCTACTAGATAAACAACAAATATGTAATTTATGAATAATAAGTTGAATGGCATTACATGTTTATTGTCTTTTTTTTATTAAATATTATTTGAAATAGTACAACTGATTGTTATCTGTACCTAGACTTTTTCTTTCAATGATAAATGACACTCCTACATTTGTCAGTTTTCTTGTCATGTTTTGAAATAACAAATAGTTATTTGGTGCGAAATCAGAAGGGGGTTTTCTTGCCAAAGCTTGAGATGCCACTGTCTAACAGTCTCGTGAAGGCACCACAAAATATCACAATAGAACTGTGAATTGACAGTTTGCCAATAGGTTCAGATAAGCTGTGTAATTTTATTGATGTTTTGGGGAGTTGTACTCATTAAATGTTTACCCTCTATGGCCACGATTATCAACAGTATCGTCAAGTTTTAGTGGCCTTGAAACGTGCATGACATTGATAAACTTGTATGCAACCAATCCCTTGGTTACCAAACACTTGTTGAATCATTCCAGTGAATGTTTCTCTGACACCCTTTTCAAGGTTTACACAAAACTTGATGCAGGTGCGCTGTTCCTTCTTGGGATCAGTAACAAAAAATAACCCAGTGCTATAAATACATCAAAATAAACACAAATGAAACAACAGAATGCATACTTAGCTGTGCGAGTGTAACAAGGTATGCGCCTTGCCTCTCAGCGTTCATTGTGTATGACTGTCAGCCTCCTCATAGATGTGTATGACATCAGTCTGGGAATTCTTTAGCAATCGTCTTCTCCTCCTCCTAATCCTCCTCCTCCTTCTTCTTCTTATTTTTCTTCTTTGGTGTCACAATTTGGAGTTGAAAACTTAGCTTCCACAATCTTCTGCCTCCATTTTTCCCTGTCCGTGGTGATCAATGTCTGTCATTTCATTTTAAGCAAAGTATCAGCATCCCTCGCCATTGCATCAATCCAGCAATGTTTGGGTCTTCTGACAGGCAGAAACCCTTGATTTGACTAAACAGTACCTTCCTAGATATCGGTTGCCTTCCATCCTAATGATGTGTCCTGCCCATTGCAATCTATCTAGTCAGATGGTGGTGGTCAGATCATTGTATTTATATAGCTTGTATAGTTTTCCTCATTGTGACGCATTCTCCATATCCCATTGACATGGATTGGTCCATATATTCTCCTCAAAATCCTCCGTTCTAAGATTATTGACTATGTTAGCGGCTTGTTTGTTCAGAGTCCAAGTCTTGCTGCTATATGTTATCACCAGTCTAATCATAACTTTATATAATGTGACCTTGGACTGACGGCGGATATTCCTTGTCTTGAATATAGTTGTCAATAAAGCATATGCTCTATTTGCAATCTGTATCCTTGTCCTTATTTCTTCATTATCTTCTGCCATCCAACATACCAAATATTTAAACCAATTAACTATTTCCAGGTGTAGTGGTTCGATTTCAAACTGTTGTGTTTTATAGTTTTCCTTCGAATAATGATCTTAACCTTTGTTTGATCTGTATATTTTTTAGCAATACCTTATATATATTTTTATTGGGAAAGTGTGTATCACTATCTTAGAACAGTGGAATAAGCTATTAAAAGGCAAATCAACACGTGCAAGTTTTATTAACAGACATCCAAACATACAATACAACAAATAGTAGCAGTTGCTAAGTTAAATTCTTTACAATTCCATACACTTAACAAATACTGTGGTATCATACATTAAATACAGTCCACATTCTGTTACTGTGAAACCACCCGCTAAACAGACCGGACTCTTGTCTGCGTCCTCTGTTATGTAGAATAGATAAAGACACCTGGGACATACATGAAGACTAAAGCTGTTACAATTTCCATACTACTCAGCAGTCCCCCCCCCCCAAGCCTATTATCACTTGTACTGGAACATTGTGTCTATTTGTTTACACATGACTGTCTGATGAATCATAATACAGTGGAACCTCACTAACTCGTCACCGACGGGACCAAAGGGATGACAAATTAGTGAGGGGAGTAAGAAACAAACCCATTAAAGACAATATAAAATGTGGAATGTTTTATTACAACACTAGCCATGTACAGTACTAACGTTATGCTCGAACATATTTATTGCTCAAACTCAAATAAGATAAGCACTGTAATTGAAAAAAAGAAAATTGTTTAAATATTGTGAAAAAATATGTTTGTTTTTTTTGGACCATACTTTTTAAGAGCCAAATTATGTATTATGTATTTGATGCAGTGAAATAATTTTAGGCAGTTCAGCTTCATTTTTGCCTTCGTACCACTTGATTGCTGTAGTCAGTGATTGAATGGCCTCCTTATGAGAGACTGCAGGCTTTATTGTCTGGTCATCTTCTTCATCATTATCTTTTGTAGGTTCTGTGGATACGTATGCAACAATTTCAACATCACTAAACATTTCATAGCCTACATCCGGTAAGTCTATTTCACACCAATTTAGACATCGTCATCATTCAAATTGTTAAATGCTGGTAGAGGTTGGGAGATATCTAACAATTCCGATGTGGGGCCAGACCTTCTGGTTCTGTAGACCCTGGTTGTAATTCAAATTGCCGTAACTTATTACAGGCAGATTTTAGACTGTTTTCCGGAATATGTTGCCAGGTGTCAGCTGCATTATAATATATTCTATCCTTTATAGTGTATGCCTTCCAAAATTGTTCAATGTCCACATCGTTTTCACAAAGTGCCAAATTTTGTAAAAAGCACTTGCTGTACCGCCCCAGCTATAATTAAAGCATGTATGTTATTTGCTTGTTAATAAAGAAAAAGAAAAAAAAGCTTGAGTGGGTGACGAATTACAGAGACAGACGAATTAGTGAGGTTCCACTGTATACATGGTAGGTTGTTGGTATGCATTGTTTGGTTCTGTCCCAATAACCATACCCACACTCATTTTTTTATTTTGATTATGCAGTTGTTGGCATTGATATATAGTAAATATCGCATATAATTTTAGTTAGATGAAAAAATTCATGTGTGTATGTTATAAAATAGTTTGTTGACAATTGCAATCATTTTCCATTGTCATATTTTTTATGAAAACTGTTCCTAGCACTAATATAACACTGGTGTCTGCCTGTGATGCCAGAAGTTGATGTTGTTAGGTTAACATGTAAACCAATATGCCTTTACTGTAATATAATACTCGCTTTTTTGTTTCACAAAAAAAAATTTGCTTCCAATGAAGTTGGCCAAGGTTTTACTGAAAACATAAAAGAATGTTGCCCACCTAATGAATAACAAACCTTGTGTTTTTTTTTTCAGAAATAATTGTATTTTTCACTTTACATTATCTGTTTTGTTATTGTTAAAAAACATTACATTCTTTATTTCATATGTTACTCTGTTATAAGCATTGCATATACACATTAAATGAAATGTTTTTTCCAACCATGGATTTATTTCTTTAAACAGTAAACCAAAAGCTATTATTACCTAACCTCACAAACCAAAACATTATACAGTGAAAACTGTGTAAGCCGGAATCTTACGGGTCCGTACATTTCTTCCGGTTTGTAAAGGTTTCCGTGTTGGACAGGTTCAAATAAACATGAACCCAAATTCAACTGCAGTACTACAAAATATTTTATGTACTGTGTAGAGGTTATCTTACTTAAACCAGGTAAATAAAGGATATAAACTAACATTTTAAAATTAATTACTGTATCACACAGCTATATGGCACTCTTAGATTATTCTACTTTTACTTTTTCCACAAATCTAAAAGAGTTTTTTGCTTTAATTTTACAACTGACTGTTTCTCTCAAAGTTTGTAGTTTGAGTATGGGTTTCATCATTTCTTTACAGTTTGACTTTTCCGTGAATTCTTCAAATGCCATCAGTTTCTGTAACGCATCTCTGGAGTCTTGAATTTTTAAGTGAAGTTCAACAGCTACGGTACTTATGCAATAATAGAAAAATAAAATTTTAGCATGTTCATTATACTGTACTGTATTAAGAATTACTGTATAACTACAACTGTTTCAAACTTACCAATTCTTGCACTTTTGTCTTCTTCTTCTTCATTGCCACTGCCTCCTTCGGCCGCATTTACTCTCACTTCAATAATTTCGTTCAAGGTCTGAAATTTGCCTTCAGTTGGTACATTCTCGTCGATATTGACATAACCCTGTGGTTCGGTTCCATCGGTAATTAAGGCGCATAAGCTAGAGATGTGGTTTTCTTCTTCTGGTCCCAAATTTTCTTCTTCTGTGTTGCTTTCAATGCCACTTTTCCAGAAGCATGTCTTTAGACTGTCCGGCTAATGTCATTAAAGGCACTGCCAATCCATCTTACAGCATCAAGAACAGATATTTTCTTCACCAGTTCATCCACAGACTGACACTGCTGCATGTTCGCAACAACCGACTGCAGAACGTATTTTCAGTAGTGCACTGTAAAATTTTTAATCACACCTTGATCCATTGGTTGAGTAACGCTAGTTGTATTCGCCAGTAGGAAACAGAGTTTTATGTTTGACAACTTCACATCGAGATGACACGTTGCATTGTCTAAAAACAACAAGATGTGCCGTTTTTGCATCTTCATCTTCTGATTCAGTGTCTTCAACCGTTCCTCCATTATTTCTGAATTCATCCATGCTTTTCTATTAGAACGCCACACAACTGGTAGGTTGGACATCTGAACATTTTTGAAGCATCTTGGCTTACGAGCTATACCAATCACTATTGGTTTTTCAAGTTTTCCGTCTGCAAATCCACACATCAAAATAGTCAGTCTCTCCTTCGACTGTTTTCCACCGACGCATCTTTCCTATCTTCAGTTT
The DNA here is from genome assembly GCA_034769895.1 of Magicicada septendecula. NCBI lineage: Eukaryota > Metazoa > Arthropoda > Insecta > Hemiptera > Cicadidae > Magicicada > Magicicada septendecula. Next base: position 372,669,843 of record CM068374.1, on the reverse strand, counting down.
TAGCGTCTTATTTGGCAAAGTGCAAAAAACAAACCTGTTTCATCACAGTTTGCAATGTTTTCCGGCTGGTAGTCCGCAATTAAACTTTCGATTTTAACTTTCCAGTCATTGGCAACATCCATATCAACATCATTTGCTTCTCAGCTGATTTGTCCGAATGTTATTTCATGTCTGGCACGAAAACTCTCCAACCATCCATTCGACGCTTTAAAATCTTTGTTTAGTCTCTCCGCCACCAGTTTTGCTTGAGCTTGTAGAATAGGCCGTGATAGCAGATTTCAAGAGCTTGCATCCAAAAACCAGTCATACATTGTCACATTTATGTCCTCGTTTATGGTTTTTCATAGCTTCCTCTTCGAATCACCACTTCGTTCATTATTCAGCCACTCACCTTTTATTTTGTCCTTGTTTTTCAGAATTTCATACACTTGAGTTTTTCCACATTTAAACTTTTGCACTAATTGTTTAGCACTCACTTTATTTTCTTCAGAACACCTAATAAGGTCTATTTTCAACTTTAAAGACAATATGTTGTTTTTCAATTTATTCATTTTTCTGACGGCGGATATCTGTACCCTCCTAAATACCGTACCATACTGAATGTTTACTCAAGACCTCTGAATTGGTGTTGTAAATTTAGAATCAGTGGGAAATTTAGGTACAGTATTGTGTCAGTGGGAAAACCCCATGAATTAATTGTACATTCTACAATTTTGTTTGTAGTTGCCCCATCCGTGTTTTTATCTTACTTATAATCTGCTTACAGCGTACCGTATATACATAACTGGTATACAGGTAGTCAAAGAATTAATGAATTTGAAACTAATTGTGCATTTCTCATAAGAAATTTCCCGTTTTATACAGGTGACTAGGATTGTTGGAATGGAAAAATTATTTCTGCGTTAGTTTCTGTTTTATACAAGTTCTTTTTAACATACTTATTAACTGTGAGAAATCGAAGGGACCACGGAAATTTTCTGGCTTAAAAAGGTTTCCGTCTTTTCTAGGTTCCGGCTTAAGCAGTTTTCACTTCTTCTTTTTGCAGTATATTAAAAAATAGAATAATTTACAATTAGTACACTTCTTCTTCACATCGTGGTATATTGATACAATCACATAATCGAAATATCGAAAATGTAGTGCGGGCACAGATATTGGGAGGGTACCCATTGTTTACTATACATTGGCAAATAGCACACACACACACACACACACACACTACTGTAGTTAAATAAATGTTCAGCACAAAATTTTTTTTTTTTTCATTGCTCATTTTCATTTTCATTTCATTACATAAAATCATTTATGTAACATAAATTATTTTATTTTCCAGCTAGTTTGTTGAATTTTGACGATGCTTCACAAAGAAATCAACTCACTGAAGCACAGTGTGTGTTAGTGTCACAAATGTTAGTAGTCCCTGACGAAGGCAATAGTTTCAGTGATCACAATGACAGTGGTGGTGCCCGTAGCAATAATAGCAGTAACGAAATGCGAGGAAGAAGACAGAGTTTTTCACTGTTGTCTGGGAAACCCCCTATAGAAGACGGACCTGATCCAAATATTCTTGTACCGGAAACTGTACCATATGAAGTCAGTGAAGATATTAAACATTTCAGATGTGGTGTAACAATACCAGAAACTCAGGCGGAAGAAGAAAATGTTTTTAAAAATACTAATTCGTATGAAAACAATGAAGAAGGTGAAGGGTCAAATATGCAAGAACAGGAAAACAACACAGATGAATCAACACAGTTTAAAAAAAAAGTTAACAACAGGGCTGAACAAATCAGAGCAGCAAGATTTAATAGAAGCATATATAAAAGCACCGAAGTAAGTATTGATTTCTGTTACTGATTAAGTCTATACATGAGGTTTGATCAATAAATATGCAAAAAAATCTTTTTATATATAAATATTGATCAAAAAATCTTTATTTATTCATAAATATTAATTTTGTCCCCTTCAAAGTAGTCCCTATCAGATATAACAAACTTAGTGCCAGCTCTTTTTCCAATCTTCGAAGCACTTCTGGAACGCAATTTTCAGTATGGCGTCTAGTTCCTCCAGCAATTCTGTCTTTATCTCCTCAATGTTGGTAAAACTTCATCCTTTCATGTTTTTTTTCCATCTTCGGGAATAGGAAGAAGTCTCAGGGGACCATGTCCAGTGAATACAGAGGCTGAAGCATCATAACGTTGTTTTTGGCAAAAAATTCACAAACAAGCAGTGAATTTTGAGCAGGTGCATTATCATGGTGCCATTTCCATGAGTTGTTTTGCCACAAATCCATGTGTTTTCTTCGGATTGCTTCACACAAACAGTATAGAACTTCCAGGTACTACTCCGTATTGACTGTACGACCTGGTGGCAAGAACTCACGGTACACTATGCCGTAAAATCAAGGAAACAGTGATTAATGCTTGATGCCTTTACTTGGTGAAAATCCATTGTAAATTATAGTAAAAAATAAAACCATAAAATAGTTTTAGTGATTTTCACTCGTCAATGGCAATTGGACTTGACGAGTGAAAATCACTAAAACTATTTTATGGTTTTATTTTTTACTATAATAATAAGGAAACAGTGAGCAGAACCTTCACATTCGATTGAACTTGAGCTTTTTTGGGTCTTGGCTCTTCAGTAAGCATCCATTGGGACGATTGGGCCGTAGTTTCGACGTCATATCCGGACACCCATGTTTCATCACCCATTTGAGCAGTTCTGGATTGTCATTGACTTTATTCAGCAACTCCTGAGCAATGTCCATTCGCTACTGCTTTTGGTCGAAATTCAACAATTTCTGGACGAATTTTGCTGCAGACATGTCTCATGCCCAAAACATCCAAAAAAAATTGCTTGGCATGAGCCAAATGATATGCCAACATCATCAGCATCCTCTCTGATAGTGATTCGGTGATTGTCCATAATAATTTTCTTCACTTTTTGACGTTCTCATTGATTGTTGATGTGCTGGGGCATCCTGAGTGCTTGCCATCTTCAATGTCTTCACAGCCCTCTTGGAAACATTTGTACCACTTGTAAATGCGTTTTTTATTCATAGAAGACTCGACAAAAGCAACATTCAACATTTCCAATACAGTGCTGCACTGAATTCCATTCTCAAAGCAAAATTTAATGCAAATTCTTAGTTCCATTTTTTCCACACACAAAAATCGCCAAGCATACCAAAACCCGTGTAACCTTTTCGACAGCCAACAATAACTAAGCATCCATTATGGCTACCAGTGTCAAGATACATCAAGAAAAGGATATCAACACAACAATATCAAATTATGGCAATTGGACTTATACAGCCCGCGAAATTCAAAAATTCCACGTATTGGTCAAACCTCGTGTACACTATAATAAAATTCCATGAGTGAAATTCTGTCAATGCAAGGTGGCATTGGCAATCATGGTATCACCACAAAAATTATAAAACAGTATGTAAATTTTGTGAAGTAATTTCCTTGTTATAATACTGTAAATGATATTAGTAAGTGGTTAAAATAATTTAGGATTAACTGTGGAGTGGAGTATTAGCTTTACAGTTCAAGTACTAATGAGGAAATAGTTAAATTAGGATTTTAAAAATACAGGGTCCGCCAGTGAAGCGGGAAAATTAAAAGTACTGAAGAATTACACGTTTATTTATTTGTTGAAATTACTATTATTTACTGTACATATAAAGTATAATCTGTAAGGTATAATCCAGGAATTCGTTTAGTGTACTTTGGCAGAGAACGGTGTGCAAATACAAATAACAATAAACAAATCAAGTAAATATAACGGTATTTATTTATTATAGCAAATACAAATAACCATGCACCATACGCAATGTTACTCAGTATTTGAGTAATTAAAAGAACAATATGCAAATATAATTAACACAATACGTGTTTCGAGTAAAATAGAACATTAGTTATGTTTTCTCTTGAAAACATAGAAAAGATTATGAACACACTTTTTCGCTTTAAAGCGTAAAACTAATTATTAATAAACTACGTATATCAAATGATTAAATACGTATATCAAATTTCACAAACTCAACACTTCTTTTTTAGGCCTATATTAATTTCTCATTCACACAGACATACACATTTATTTATTTATTTTTTATTCTGTTGAGCTCAACTTTATTATTTATGAAAAAGCCAGTATTTAAAATGTTTTTATGAATTTATACTTAATGATCTATCAGGGTGAAACTAGCTCCTTTGATGTGGGAGCTTCACGGTCAAATGCTTTTCTCACATATAATTACAAACCGATTACCAGAATGGTAGACAGACACATTTTCCTTTGTAGTAGTAGTTATTCACTAATTAGAAACACGTATTAGTAGCATAAACATTCTTTGCATTTAACCAATTATGTAAATTTGTCTGGCTGTTTCTTTGTCTACATTATCCATGCCTGTTATCTATCATTCATGTGCTGAGTTCTTGAACTTTTACAACAATTTGATATTTTTTTTAATTTGTACTGGCAAATGTAGTAATTTGTCCTCTTGAAAAAAGTAATGGTTGAGTGTATAAGCAAAAAATGTATTTAGGGTTAAGAAAAATCATTTATGTAACAAGCCTAACAGTCAAGCTAGATCTCAGACCTAAGACTGCATTTGTAATTAGCATATGTATAGAGGTATAATAAAGACCAGATAATTATTATCATAATTATGTGTATTAAAAAGGAAAAGTAATAAATAGTGATAAGTAAACAGTGCAAATGACACAGGGTAAACCATAATAAAGATATAAAGTATTGTGAACTGAGTATAACCAGTAACTGGGAACATGGCAACATAACCTAAAGAAAATTAGTAAAGTGCTAAAGAAAATGTAAGACAAAAAACTAAACCTAGATTCAGTATAATATATACTGTAAGTATAGATTCAGTTATATCTGAGTGTAACTAATAGACACTTAGACAATTCAAATAGAGATCATTATGTTATAAAAATGTGGCAAAAGTTTTATTTTGGTATAATAATGTTGTAGTGTGTGGTAGGAAGGAAAGATTACTATTGTATATTAAAGAATGATAGAAATGTAAGGGAGAATGTAATGTAAATAAACTAGTAGTATAAAGTGTGACAAATAAACTGACTACTAGCCAATAAAATAAGAAATAACTATTGCTGGTTATGGACAAATAATAATGTAGTTAGTAAGAAATAAATGTTAAACAAAACCTACATCTGCTTAGTAGATAAAAAGAGACAATATAATGTATAAAAATTGTAATAGCCAATGTCCAATATATAAAGAAATGGTATATGTTACTAGATTAAAGTATAAGTAATCTTAAATGTCTGTAATATACTAATAAGAATGTAATTAACAAGATGTCTACTTGGACAAAAACCCTACATCTACTGTAGAAGGTAGACAGGGACATTACAAGGTACAAAGCATGTCTTAAATCATAATGTGTATAGTAAAATATCATGTTGTTTATTAGGATTAAATACCAAATGTTACAGTGTATTAGAAGTACAGTAGAGTCTCGCTAATCCGGATCCTGCTAGTCCGGACATCCGGTTAATCCGGACAGACCTCAAAAAAAAAATCGTCAAAAAGCATACATTAATTTTAAAACCTACTTTACTTTAAACTGTATTTATGTTCCGTTTTAACAACTCGTAAACAAACTAGGGCTACTACTACTGTATACAGTACGCCTACATTAACGTTGTGAAACGTACGGCGCTTATGTCGGTGTCCAGCCTGTTTTCCAGGAAGTGACTCACTAATGGGAGTCCCTGCACAACCACGAACTCCTTACGCCATCGGCATCAACCGTCAGCCGTGCGCATCAGCCAAATTAGCTATAAATACGCCTTCATATCGGCGCGCAGCCTGTTTTTCGAGAAGGGACTCACTCTACCTGCACAGTTGATTTTCGTTTTGTTTTGTTTCCTTCAGTTGATACTCATACTGGTAACCGTGCAGTCCGTTTTAAGGCCATGTTTTTATTCAGTGCGCTTATTCAGTACATGTGTTTTATTATGTGCACTTATTAAGAGCAACGTAAAATGGCAACTAAACGTAAGAAAGTGACTGTAACAATGGAACAAAAACTCCAAGCTTTGTTTCTTATTGATGCTGGTGAATCATTAACTAAATCGCGCAAGAGTTAGGAGTGGGAAAACAAACTGTTTCTGACTAGAAAAAAAAATCAGAAAGAAATTGAAAATTTTTGTGCGAAAATGGTGAGCAAGGACAGTTTGGGTAACAGAAGCACGTTAAAAAAAAAAACTAAAAACAAAACTTTAGACGAGGCTTTATACGTTTGGTTTTGCCAACAACGTTCCACTGTCGGGTGTAACGTTACAAGCGATCGCGCTCAAACTCAATGAAAAATTAAAAGGTGACCCTGCTTTTACTGCCAGTGTGGGATGATTGTCTCGGTGGAAAGATCGACATGGTGTTCGTGAACTTAGTGTAAGTGGTGAAATTTTGTCAGGTGACAATGTTGCAAGTGAAGACTTTAAAGTAAAATTTGAAAAGTGTGTTAGTGATGAAAACTTAGAGCCTTGTCAAGTGTTTAATGCTGACAAAACTGGGTTAAATTACAAAATGCTTCCAAAAAAAACATTGGCCTCAAAGCTGGATTCTGTAGCCAAAGGTCATAAGGTAAAGAAAGAACGAGTGACTTTGCTTTTTGCTTCCTTGCAGTAACGCTTCTGGTGATTTAAAACTTCCACTTTTGGTGATCGCGAAATCGGCTAAGCCTAGGGCCCTTAAAAATGTTAATGTAAATGCTCTTCCAGCCCAGTACACCTCACATAAATCTGCATGGATGAATTTTTAAAGATTGGTTTTTTGAAAAATTTGTGCCTACAACAAAGAAGTTTTTTAGAGAGAAAAACTCCCAGAAAAAGCTGTGTTATTCATAGACAATGCACCGTGTCACCCTAGCGAAGAGGAATTACGAGATGGTGAAATTTCTGCCACCGAACGTGACCGCTTTGATACAACCAATGGATCAAGGTGTGATTGAAGCAACAAAACGGCGATATAGGAAAAAGTTGATCTTGTCTCTTTTAGAGCAACAAGAAGCAGACCCGTCGGCTAACTTCATCGATCTTCTTAAAAAAGTAACAATAAAGACTGTCATTTATTTAGCCGCAGAAGCGTGGGAAGAGATTAAGCTGTCAAGTCTTCAAAAAAGCTGGAAAAAACTGTGGCCTAGCATCCCACAAGAAAACCAGGGACAAGATGAAAATCAACCAACTGCAAATGATGATGCTGATTTCATTCAAGTTTTTCAACAGTTGGAGGGTTGTGCCGATGTGGAAGATAGTGACATTTCAGAGTGGATGAACAGTGACAACGATATTGGTCATCAGGTGTTAAGCGAAAATGAAATCGTGGAGGCGTGCATTGCAAAGACGGCAACAGAAATTGACAGTTCGGAAGATGACGATGACGGTACGGAGGAATCAGCTAGCCCAACTCATGGTGAAGCGACTACAATGCTGGAGGGGTTGATGACCTACTTCGAGAAACAAAGCGACACATCGTCTGTTGAGCTACTGACCTTGAGGCGTCTACGAGATCGTACGGCGAAACAACGTCAGTCTTTATTAAAACAAAAGAACATTACGGGCTTTTCAAGTGAGTTCAAAGACTTAATTCTTGTTTTCAGTTGTACAGTACATACATATGTACAGATACTTAGTTTCATTTCATCTTACAGTCCTGTACAGAATTTAAACTTTATTTCGTTTTTACACTTTTTAATTACCTGTATGTAACAGTAATGTACTGTAGTTTTCTTTATTGATTGCACATCAATAAACTTTGAATTTCAATTAATAAGATGTTTTGTTTTTTTATCCTAAATCAATTCATACGTTAAAAAAGTAGGCCTACGTTATAGTATTGAGACTGAAAAAGTCATTTTTATGATAAAAACATCGATTTTAATAGTTTTCCCATCTGAAACTTGTTTTACAGACATTTTAAAGCTGATTTCGTTTAATCCGGACTTTCGGTGATCCAGATGGGGTCCGGTCCCATCAAGTCCGGATTAGCGAGACTACTGTAAGCAATTTTATTGTAAGAAACCAGAATAGCCCAATGTACACAAGACATTTTTAGGCCTGTTATATAAGCCAAGAGTTTTATAGAAAATTAAGGTTCATAATTATAATTACTAGTATTAAAATGTTTGTTAAAAGCATAAAATCATATATACAACCGAGAAAACAAAAAATGTAATGAAAAGATAACTTTTAACAAATAATGTATTAGCATAGGCCAAACATTAAAATTGTTCATTTTTAGAAATACTGTATGGAAACATATCATATGAGATCTTAAAATGATCAGAAGAAAGAAAGCAATTCAATGGTAATAATATATTGACAATTGTAATTAGCATAAGGAAATTATGTTAATTTTGATCTCATAAAACAAAAGTGCATCAACCTAAAAACCAACGCTACCAACGACAATGCGAGAAATTTCAACCAATCGGAATTTTAATATTTTGTTGCAGTAACCCAAAAGCCCACGCCAAACTAGCAAAGAAGTGACGCTTAGCGAGGGAGTCTGGTGTTGAATTTCATCGAGTCAAGAACGTCCCTTCCGCGACAGTTATAGCCGCGAATTTAACATCAGAGTTGAACCTGGGCTAGGTTAGAGGGAACGTAAACATACAAACATAACCAAAAAGTGTAAAGAGTGTCGTGAGAGTTCATACTAACAAAAGCAGAGTTAAAGTGCATTAATAATTAACAGTGAATAATAAAGTGTGTTTTAAAAGAAAAGGAAAGTATAGTGTACATACTTAAGGTTATAATCGACTTATAACAAATTACTATAATATAATTATAACACTTTTTGTACACTTGAACTATTTATTCCACCACAACTAACAAACTATCAATATTATAATTTTTCACTTTTAACCCATTATTTCTTTGTTTTTTTAATGTTAAAACGGTATAACCGATTGAAATAAGTTAACCTCAAAAGTCGACATCGATCGACATAAGAAATAATTGTTAATCTAGATCTAAGATATTGTTCTGTTTTATTGTAGTCACTCTTATATTGTGAGGTTTTGTATTTTGAAAAAGACATTTTCGTTCAGTATTATTGTAATCAAAAGAACCTAATTTATATTTAAATAACGTAAATAATGTGTATACTATGCTTGAATTAGATCATATTGCCAACTTCTGAACTAAAAATTTTAACCAGCCTGGACCATTGTTTAAAACGAAAAGTTTGACACTTTATTTTAAAAGGGAAAGAAACAAATGTAACAAAGAATAAAAGAAATTGAAGAGAATTAATTGAGTACGGAATTATTTTAAATACTTTACAATTTTTTTTATCAGTTTCGGAATAATAGTGTTTGTTTACCTTCGAAGAAAAGTGGGGAGTACCTATTGCCCGGGTAACATGTGCAATTCGAATTAAAAGTCGGTAAGTGAGTTCAATCAGCCTCCAGGAAGAAATTAAAAGAAGTTAAATCTATTAAACTATTAAATATATTAATTCATGGAAAATAACATCAAAACTGGAACACTATAGGTACAAATCCACAAGTGAAGGGTATAAATATAACCACCACTCAAGTCGAATACAACACTCAGTTCTCAATTAATAATTTTTTTATTAATTGGAAAGTTTAATTGTTTATCTACAGAACCATAATTCTTATTGGCAATTCTATTACAAATAAGTGCAAACAACTAGTGAGGTCAAAACAACAACAACATACTGAAAAAGAGATATTGCAAGCTCTTACTCTTATTATTTAATTCACAAAACAATAAAGAATGTTACAGAGTGTGTGTGTGTGTGTGTGTGTGTGTGTGTGTGTGTGTGTGTGTGTGTGTGTGTGTGTGTGTGTGTGTGTGTGTGTGTGTGTGTGTGTGTGTGTTACATGCACATAAAATAAAATGTACAGTGGTGTCTAGAAATGGATGAAAAGTATGTGAATGAGATCTCTTTATATACAATTTTTGAAATACATAACATTTGTAAGAAAACCATTTTTTTTTAATAACCACTTGTATGTAACATTTAACTTTTTTATCTACACATAAGCGTATAACTAAATGTTAAAAGAGGTAAAATTAATAACATTAGACTGATAGACACTGAAACATGTGATCTTTATTTTCTGGTCTTTCAAAATAGTTACGGCCCACGTTAATTTTACGATGTTTGCTGTTTAAAAACACTATTTTTATGTTAACACACCTTTTTTTTTATCCATTGTGAGCGAGTTTTGGAGACATATCAGTAACAGTGGCGGCTGGTGTTATGGTTGCAGCGTTACACAACCACCAATATAGAATAACTAAACTATAAAATAATATACGAAATCATTAAGGAGTTAAGAGTGTCATAAATTTTAATGGAAAATGTATTAGATTCTGTGCAGCAATGTTCACGTACAATTTAAATGTGGCGTGCAGGCTGGTGGTTGTAGGCCGCTTGCAACTTGAAGAGTAAATGGCAGAGCTAACTACACAAGCATATAGGAGGACATGCGTTACTCTTCACAGTTGCCATATGTTCTCTATGTTAGCTAGGCGGTTGCAAAGTTTCCGCAACGTTCCACTAAAAGTGCTGTAGTGCATCTTTAATTTTGTCAGGAAGTGAGCACAGCCTTCTTGATTTGTAAGTTGTATCAGGTTTAGTGTTTACGTTGGTTCAAAATAAACGTGGACTGGCTGTTTTTGAGGTTATAAAATTATAGTTATAATTTTGTATAACTGTGATTGTGATAATTACGTGCCAATCAAGTGTTATTAATTAACTGTGTGTTGAGTATTTTTTTTATTTGTTAAGTGCTGCTGTGTGCTTTTGTGTTTGTGCTTTTTGGAGTTAGTGATTCTGTGTGGTTTTAAATGTGTTTTTTTTTTTTAGTTTAAAATGAGTAGCGTTAAGAACCTTTCAGAAATTCCCTTTCTGCAAAGACCAGTGGAGGAAAAAATTGAAATTAAAAGACTAGGACAACCAATGCTTCTTCCCCTAACAATAAATCAAATTGTAAAGTCAGCCGGTCGACAATTTAATCGAGCATTTAAAATAGAATATTATGATAATACTGACTGTGTGGTTGTGACAAAAAAATTCTTTATTTTGTTTCCCATGTTTATTGTTTGGAGGGGAGGACCCCTGGACAAAATTCGGAATGAAAGATATTAATCATCTTGCCTAATGAATAAGGAAACATCAGGGATCAAGTGTACATAATAGTATTTGATTACTGCAAAGTTAATGATACTTCTAGCAATCATTCATGTGTACGTGAGAACATGGAATCTTCCATAGGTAGACATACTGATAGAATCATTCCATTATCATTACCAGCTCTCTTTGGGGGGGGGGGGGGGGGGGGGGAACAGTAACTTTAAATTTTTTTTCCTTACGACAGCACTACTTATGATGGAGATATGTTGGATGTTGGTCAGCGCCCTGCTTAATATGTCCTTTTACCCCCTCCACCATCCTCTCCTGCACCAACTCAACAACTACTGCAACCACCAAAATTTGGAACCACCAGCTGCCACTGATCAGTAATAACACAAGAACAAATGATACAGACAAGTTAACTTCCTCGTAAATGTTAATTGATTTCACTTTTAAGAACACCAGTGTGTGTACGTTTTAACACATATATGAGGTGTGATCAAAAAGTAACGATCATTTTTGAATTGCGCGAACTGTATCGTGTTAAGCGAGGTAATTTTTGTTTTCTAAGTGGGTAGTTCTGCCAGTGACGCACGTATCAGGCGGGAAGCAAGCTGCGACGCTCAGTTTGTGTTTGGGGAGTGAATGAGTCAGACGTACTTCAGTGTGTTCGGCGATTTTTTGTGTGGTGAAATGTCGGCTCAGAGAATTTGTCTAAAATTTTGCGTTAAAAATGGAATTAAGTGCAGGGAAGCTTTCAAAATGTTAAAGAAGGCCTTTGGCAACGGTACTATGTCACAACCACGCGTTTATGAGTGGTACAAACGCTTTCAGGAAGGCTGAGAAGACAGCCTAGCGCTTTCGGAGACGGCGCAAGGTCTGGGCGTCCTAGCTCATCAACAATGATGAAAACATGGAAAAAGTTACCGCTTGTGCTTACTGATCTCAGAATCACCATTAGAGAGGTTGCAGAAGAAATAGGAATCTCGTATGGCTCATGTGAAGCGATTTTTACTAATGTTTTGAACATGAAACGCGTGGCAGCCAAATTTGTTCCGAAACTGCTGAATTTTCAGCAAAAACAGCATCGCATAACCATCGCTCAACAAATGCTTTCTGACGTTGCTGACAACCCAGACTTACTCAAACAGGTCACAACTGGTAACGAAACGTGGGTGTATGGCTACGACATTGAAACGAAGGCTCAATCGTCCCAATGGAAGTTATCTGAGGAGCAAAGACCAAAAAAGCACATCAAGTTTGGTCAGATGTGTCAAGGTCCTTCTAATTGTGTTCTTCGACTACAACGGAATTGTTCATCATGAATTATTATCGTCAGGTCGTACAGTCAACAAGGAGTACTACCTACAGGTCTTACGCAATTTGCGTGAGGCAATTCGGAGAAAACGACCCGAATTTTGGAGAGACAACTCATGATTTTGCACCATGACAATGCACCAGCGCATTCCGCTTTACTTATCCAAGAGTTCTTGGCGAAACACAATACTGTTGTGATGCCGCAACCACCCTATTCTCCAGACATGGCTCCCTGTGACTTTTTCCTATTTCCCAAGGTCAAAAGGACGTTTTCAACAATAGATGAGATAAAAGCAAAATCGCAGGCTGAGCTGAAGGCGATACCAAAAAAGCCGTTCCACCAGTGTTTCACAAACTGGAAGCTACGTTGGCATAAGTGTATAATATCACAGGGAGACTACTTTGAAGGGGACGGGATAAACATTGAAGATTAAATAAATTCTTTTTGAGAAAATGAGAAAATTCTCATTACTTTTTTACCACACCTCGTATTCCTTAACAGCAAATGTTTCACTTGTTCTGTGGTAACCTATCTGAAGAGACCCGACGAGAAGAAAATATCAGAAAATGGGAAACACAATATTATATTATTTTGGATTATAATATATCAGCACATCAGTCCATGTTGCATGGATAATGTAATGTCTCTCAACCGTCCACTAGTCCGATTTGGTTTCCTTAGTTGAAATCAGCTGAAAGGAAAGTGATACCAGAAATGACAGATAATAACAATGGTGTGATAGACAAAGTAGCTGAACGTATTTAGATTCCACAAATGTTTTGAAAACCTTATGAATGGTGACAAAAGTCTGTAGCTGTCAAATAAAATAACTGTGAAGGAATTTACTGGAAAACATTTCAATGTACTGTATACAGTTTTATTATTTTTTTGCAGGAACTTTGAAATATCCTTCAGGACAGAGAATTATACTTCTAGACAGTGCGGTGTGTTATTTAGATAAGATTTTGTAAATGACAGAACACATTGTAATCTGTACTTAACACTTTAGGTGCCAGACGTTTCAGCACAAAACTTGTATAGAGTGCTGGCTGCTGACGTAAAATACTTATATAGAGTGCCGGCTGTTTTTAATGTTTTTCAAAAAATTCTTGTGAAACTATAACATAACCTAGAAAAATGGTACCGTACTTACCTTGTTTTAAACGTTGAACCTTCCACTTCATAATTAAATATACAATTTTATTGTTTTTAATAAATACTTTCAATGTAACTTTACTTTTTTATACACAATTTTTATTTTAAAAAAAGTTGTCAAAACTGTTATAGCACACTAAAACATTATAAAATCACGTTAAATTATGTAGAAGTAGTACACTTCACTGTTGAAACACAAAACATAAGAAAATGTATCACTAACATTACTTTGTATATATATATTTTTTAATGAAAAACTTTGAAGTATGGGTCTTTACACATAGCAATTAGAAATTTCTTCGTGGTTTCAGTTTGCTTGAGTTGAGCTACCATCTGTTGGCAGTTTCAAGAACTAAGAACACTAACAAACATTACGCGGCAGCCTCAAAGCAGAACAACGGGCGACAGTGCGACATTGTCGCAGAAAGGAAACGAGGCCTGCAGAAAGATCGTACACCGTGTTAACGAAAAACGCGTAAAAAATTTGCTGCAGTAAAATTTAAAAAAAAATAAATTGTTGCATAAAAACAGATACGTATAAACGAATCAATTCAATAACAAAATCTATGTTTGTGACTCAATAATATACCGATAAATTTCAGATGAGAGGCCGAGCGGTAAAGGTTACATGTAATCTATTGAAGTGAGAGTGCCGGCTGCAGCCGGCAGACTGAGTCACGCGGCCGCGCTCCGGCGTAGTAACTCACAATCCGGATAGTTGTATATTCCTGGACTAATTTTATATATCAACCTAAAATCAGTATCCTATAATATCAATATATTTAAATGTAATTTACAAATTTATTCAAATAAATCCTGATAGACCTTATATTTCCGAAAACATAAATCTAAAAATATCTCAATTTTTGTCTCCTGAAATTTTAAGGATTATTATTTTAATACTTATATAGAACGGAGAGAGCTGTTGCATCAAACAATTTTAACTACGTTACTACTGAAATGCTTGCAGAAAGTATTTGGTTTTCTTAACATCCGTTGCAGAAAGATGAAAAACATTCTGCTTTTAGGCGCGACAGCTAAAACAACATCATTAGAAGTGATCCTGTATTTAAAAAAACATAAAACTACGTCATGTCAAATGACGTGATTGGCATTCTATAGACGTTTCATCACCACGTCAAATGACGTGATCGGCACTCTATGAAAGTTTCATCACGTCAATTGACGTGATCGGCATGCAAAGTGTTAATGTTATATTTAATTTATTTAACACATTGATTCAGTTCTAAAGAACAACATCGATATGTGCATAATGGTAAACAAAAATAAAACTGCTGATAGAAAATAACAATATACAGTGTATTCCGGTTAATGGGGCCAATATTAAAAATACAAAAACAAAACATGGTTACATATAGAAAGCTGTTTCGTTTAATAGGTCCGGACCGCCAGTTATTCACTCCAGTAATGGCTCAGTTTTTCTTCTCTTAAACAGAAGTAATAAGTACATACGTACTTACACGAGTAGATAAGTGACAATGACAAACCATAACAATACAGTACATACATTATTAACAACAAGCTAACGACATGTGCTCGGTTTAGGACTTTCTGTGTTTGTCCTTGGCGACATAGCATAAACCAACTATAGGCACCTTGTGTTTTCTTAGACGTACTATGTTAGTAATAAATCGTATAATTGGGGTGTTTACTGTCGTTAAGAGTTGTGTTCGATTTTTCATTGTTAAGAAATTTCGGTTTATAATGCTTGTTTGCTTACATTTTAGAAATTTTGGATAATAGGGCCAGCCGCTTAATTGGGCCAACTTGATATGGTCCCGATAAAGCGGAATCCACTGTACAGTAATGTAATGGTTAGAATATTTTTTGTGTTATGTACTACCAGTGTTGGATTATTATTATAAGTTATTTAAAAAAATAATATTATACATATAAACTTTCACATATGAACTTACTTTGGTTATCACTTCCTCATACGTTTCAAGGTGATGTGCCTCTTCCTCAGTGGGAATAAATACTGAATGTCATTTTACAGAATAACGGTTATGGACTATAGGTGTGTGTGGTGGGGGTTCCCTCCCACCATCAACCCCCCACCATCATTCAGTATTTATTTCCACTGAGGAAGAGGCACATCACCTTGAAACGTATGGGGAAGTGATAACCAAAGTAAGTTCATATGTGAAAGTTTATATATATAATAATATTTAAAAAAGTGAACGAAGAGGATGAATCAACAAGATAATTATAAAAAAATAAATAAAAATTGTGGTTAATTTCAGGATTTGGATATGACTAAAAATGAAATAACACAAGTGCAAATGCAGTCAAACACAACTAGACAACCAGATGATAACAAAGACATTGACAACAAAGAAACTATGGAAAACAGGGTGTTGAAAAGTATATCTCCAGAAAACAAGCTGTCTTTGAAGTCGAGAAGTGTATCACAAAAGAGAGACAGCGATGACAATTTAAAAGAAAATATTGATAGCTCATCTGGTTCAAGTGATTCTTCATTGTGTTTGCAAGTGGATCATAAATACAGCAGGTAAAACAGAACAAAATGAAAAAATACTGTGTTCAGAATTAAAGTTTTGCCGGTCGTTATGGTATTGGTAATTATGGTGTTTTTGTAAATGTGTATAGTCAGTGGTTTAATCAAATATAGGCATTTTTAACCAGGCAGGTTTGCAAACTTAAACTGAATAAAGGATAATACAAACTACTGAAACCAGCAGTTTAATCTTCGGAGGTTGTGAAGTTTTCTGTATATGCGTTTCATATCATCAGTGTTTACATTATGTTCTTTCTTTATCGTCTTTGTGTGCTTAGCTTGAATCGATCGTGTTTACCTCTGTATGTGTACCTCTCTGTGTATACCTGTGGTGTGTGTGTGATTATATGGGTATATGGTGGGTACAGTTTTAACATCAGCTCTGAACAGCACAGCAACAACAAATTAGTATTCTCAGGCAGGGATGCAACTTGTTGGTTTTCCATTATATTTCAAATTGAGAGACATTGTCGTACAGGAGTATTATACTTTTGCCTGGAATCAAACCCTGTCACATAATGCAGCAGCCAACACATTGCATACTGCACCATAAGCTACTCTCAGAAACACTGCTCTGCTTTAACTGGGCTCATCTTATTTCACTCGTACTGGCAACACTTCATCATCATCTTCAACAGGATTAAACCAAAAAATGGTTTATTCTGGTCCCAAGGAGATAGACTAGAACTGGTCGCTCCAACGCTTCTTCGGGCACCCCACACCTCTCCATCCTTTCGGCTTTTAATTCCATAACTGTATCATTTTAGCTGATATTGGGCAATTCTATTAAGTATACTTATAGTATTCAGCTTCTGCCATACTGGAAACATGTTTTATACAAATCCTAAACATTTTAAAGTCTGGTTATTTATATTCTGGTTATACACATTGTAGTATTTAAGAAACCAGTGTTACAGTATAGCTTCTTTAACGATACCCTTATCTGTCTGTTTGTTCATTTACTGTTTTATATCCAACTGTTCATTGTGTGGTGTAATGATATTCTTCTGATTGTGACAGACGTGAATGTGGACATGCAACTAACGCTTATATAAGAGTAATTTTCCAGTCAATAAACCAGACAAAGAGGATTAGCAATTTGTAAACCTGACAAATTATATATACTAAAGCTATAGATAACAATGAAGAAATATCACAATATGTAATATGTTTGTATTATAATTGCCGACTGCGTGAGGCCTAATAAGTAGAAAAGTCGTTTCAGCAACGTCGGAAATCAGGTTAACAGAAGATGTAATGATACAATTGAACTGACAGTGAAAATAAAATAATAGTACAAAAACCAACTGAGACCAACCTAATGCCAGAACAGGATCAAAAAAGAATTATGAGATAGTCAACCAGTTTGGAGAGGAAGTGGTTTGGAATTGAAATTGCGAGAAATTAATTAATAGAGTTTCGCAGCCAGCATGAATTAAGAATACTTAGTGGATGTTATCAACGTAAAAACATTCACTGGTAAATTTAAATCTACTAGCATACTGTATTATAACAAAGTGGCCTAGTCATTTTAAATAGGTCAATGCCAGGATAAATAGATGTGTGGAATATGGTCGGATCATCCGAGGTGTGTTATCCTTCCATATCACAAGTTTCCAAAGACTGATAGTACAGTATTTCTGAGAGCCCAAACCACAGTGCCTGTAGTAAGATTTAATTTAAGCGGATTTCCTAATGGTTCCATGAAATTCTTGTATAAACTTAGACTGGCTGGCAAACCCCAATGTTTTGTTGTTAGACGTCAAAATAAAAATATATCAAAACTTAAAGAATGCCTAGGCTATGAATTATGAAGTGAAAACAAAAAGATACAGAAAACTAATATGGTGGATTATAAAAATTGAGGACTGATTAAAAGAAAGATAAAATTTATGGAAAGTGGTGTGTTATAAAGGATAGACATGACACAGTTGGGTAATGTATTTAAGTTAAGAAGTTAAGGTAAGAAGCAAATAAGGAGATGAGAAGAGAATGTAACATAGTAGCAAAGATGCCTCAAAATCATCATCATCTTCACAACACGGCATAGCCAAGATGCGGCCTGTTTCACCTTCAAAGATCCTGGATCTGCCCACAGACCTGTGTCCTATAGGTTGATATTTCCAGACTTGTTTGGCCAGTCTGGAATTTGACATTCTTTCTAAATGATCTTTTTACCATTGTTTGTAAACTTTTAATTTTTCATTCAAGTTAAAAACTTGTAACTCATCTCTTATAGCCTCATTCTTTATACGGTCAAGTTTAAAAAACCTTTTAGAACTCCTAGTAAGAAAACCATTTCCGAGGCCAATATGTTACTGTCTTGTTTCTTGGTTGTTGTCCTTAATTGACACCCATAGGACAGTACACAGACTGCCATAACTTTATAGAATTTTAATTTTGTATCTCGATGTACCTTGTTATGTCTCAAGATAAATTTTCAAATGGGGGTACTGGCAAATGAAGCTTGGAGACTTTCGAATAAATTAAGAACAAATACAAAATATGCTAACAGGCTGACACTGATTAATTTGGAAGAATTGAAGGAGTACTAGGGTAAACATTTTACAGAAAACGGTAGAATTTATAATGACACCAGAAGGAAATTTGTAAATGTTTCCCACATGACAAAAATTGGAAGTTGAGGAGATAACATCTGATGAAGTTGTAATAGTGTTAAAAACAATGAAGAATGGCAAAGTCCTGGACCTAGACTAATACCAGAATTAATACAGGAGATGTATCTGAAATACTTGTGATTTTTCACAAAGTGCATAATGGTAAGGAAGACTCATAAAACATGGAATCCGAAATGCATCGCTATATAAAATATCGGTATGGAGAACCATACATGACTTCCATATTCTAAGATTTATATTTAAAATCATTTTCAGCCAAACAGCCAGGCTGTGTCTTACCTGCCTTTTTATTGCTGTATTAAATGAAAAAATATCAGTATGGAGAACCATACATGACTTCCATATTCTAAGATTTATATTTAAAATCATTTTCAGCCAAACAGCCAGGCTGTGTCTTACCTGCCTTTTTATTGCTGTATTAAATGAAAAATATTATATTACATTAAAATGAAAAAATTATAATTTTATTGCCTGGCAACAAAATTATTTTATTTTTAACAATTACCATTGTTTCAAAAAGTTTAAATAAATTTTCAAGTACTTTACTCTTGTTAAAACGTAAAAGGTTGCAGGTAAACTACCCCTTCCCCTTAACCGATCTTCACCAAAATCGAAAGTCATTGAGACCTCTACAATTCAGGGACGTATGCAAAAAATTATTTGATTCTGTTTCAATTTGCGGCTGTTATCGTTTGCCATAGAAAATACGCTTGATAAAAAAACGTTGCAGGTAAACTACCCCTTCCCCTCAACCGATCTTCACCAAAAACAATAGGTCTTGAGTACTCTACAAACCAGGGCTGTATGCAAAACATTATTTGATTCTGTTTGAATTTACGGCTGTTATCGTTTGCCATAGAAAATACCCTTGTTAAAAAAATGTTGCAGGTAAACTACCCCTTTCCCTCAACCGATCTTCACCAAAAACAATAGGTCTTGAGAACTCTACAATTTAGGGCTGTATGCAAATAATCGTTTGATTCTGTTTGAATTTGCGGCTGTTATCGTTTGCCATAGGAAATACCCTTGTTAAAAAAACATTGCAGGTAAACTACCCCTTTCCCTCAACCGATCTTCACCAAAAACAATAGGTCTTGAGTACTCTACAAATCAGGGCTGTATGCAAAAAATTATTTGATTCTGTTTGAATTTGCGGCAGTTATCGTTTGCCATAGAAAAAAAATCTATAGACAGACAGACACACACACAGACACTTTTCGGAAAACGACTTTTTACTTCCATATTTCCTTAAGGAATGGAAGTATGGTGATGGCAAAAAAAATCGTGTTCGAGATTATTGCAGATTCTGATTCTACTACACTCAAAACATGAAAAAAAGTCGTTTTCCGAAAAGTGTCTGTGTGTGTGTGTGTGTGTGTGTGTGTGTCTGTCTGTGTGTGTGTCTGTAGATTTTTTTTCTATGGCAAACGATAACTGCCGCAAATTCAAACAGAATCAAATAATTTTTTGCATACAGCCCTGATTTGTAGAGGACTCGCGACCTATTCTTTTTGGTGAAGATCGGTTGAAGGAAAGGGGTAGTTTACCTGCAACGGTTTTTTTTTTCAAGGGAAATTTTTTTTTTTGGCAAACGATAACAGCCGCAAATTCAAACATAATCAAATAATGTTTCGTATACAGCCCTGAATTGTAGAGTTCTCAAGACCTTTAGTTTTTGGTGAAGATCGGTTAAGGGAAAGGGGTAGTTTACTTGTAACGTTTTATGTTTTAACAAGGGTATTTCCTATGGCAAACGATAACAGCCGCAAATTCAAACAGAATCAAAAGATTATTTGCATACAGCCCTAAATTGTAGAGTACTCGAGACCTATTGTTTTTGGTGAAGATCGGTTAAGGGAAAGGGGTAGTTTACTTGTAACGTTTTATGTTTTAACAAGGGTATTTCCTATGGCAAACGATAACAGCCGCAAATTCAAACAGAATCAAAAGATTATTTGCATACAGCCCTAAATTGCAGAGTTCTAAAGACCTATTGTTTTTGGTGAAGATCGGTTAAGGGAAAGGGGTAGTTTACCTACAACGTTTTTTTAACAAGGGTATTTTCTATGGCAAACGATAACAGCCGCAAATTCAAACAGAATCAAATAATTTTCTGCATACAGCCCTGATTTGTAGAGTACTCAAGACCTACTGTTTTTGGTGAAGATCGGTTGAGGGGAAGGGGTAGTTTACCTGCAACGTTTTTTATCAAGCGTATTTTCTATGGCAAACGATAACTGCCGCAAATTCAAACAGAATCAAATAATTTTTTGCATACAGTCCTGATTTGTAGAGTACTCGCGACCTATTGTTTTTGGTGAAGATCGGTTGAGGGGAAGGGGTAGTTTACCTGCAACGGTTTTTTTTATCAAGGGAAATTTTTTTTTTGGCAAACGATAACAGCCGCAAATTCAAACAGACTTAAATAATGTTTCGTATACAGCCCTGAATTGTAGAGTTTTCAAGACCTATTGTTTTTGGTGAAGATCGGTTAAGGGAAAGGGGTAGTTTACCTGTAACGTTTTATGTTTTAACAAGGGTATTTCCTATGGCAAACGATAACAGCCGCAAATTCAAACAGAATCAAACGATTATTTGCATACAGCCCTAAATTGTAGAGTTCTCAAGACCTATTGTTTTTGGCGAAGATCGGTTGAGGGAAAGGGGTAGTTTACCTGTAACGTTTTATGTTTTAACAAGGGTATTTCTTATGGCAAATGATAACAGCCGCAAATTCAAACAGAATCAAATAATGTTTTGCATACAGCCCTGATTTGTAGAGTACTCAAGACCTATTGTTTTTGGTGAAGATCGGTTAAGGGGAAGGGGTAGTTTACCTGCACCGTCTTTTTATCAAGCGTATTTTCTATGGCAAACGATAACAGCCGCAAATTCAAACAGAATCAAATAATTTTTTGCATACATCCCTGAATTGTAGAGGTCTCAAGGACTTTCGATTTTGGTGAAGATCGGTTACGGGGAAGGGGTAGTTTACCTGCAACCTTTTACGTTTTAACAAGAGTAAAGTACTTGCAAATTTATTTAAACTTTTTGAAACAATGGTAATTGTTAAAAATAAAATAATTTTGTTGCCAGGCAATAAAATTAAAATTTTTTAATTTTAATGTAATATAATATTTTTCATTTAATACGGCAATAAAAAGGCAGGTAAGACACAAACACACAATTCACGTTATTTCTGGCCTCACTCATGTTTATTTTCTTACGTTTGCACGCTTTTTAAATGGAAAGTGCCGAAACCCACACCAACATAATGCGTGCAAGCCGAAAAAATGGACATCAATTTGCTTACTGGCGAAGCTAGTAGTTAATGAATGGGTAGGCAAAAATCTTATCTTAAATTTTTTTTAAGGAATCACTAAAAGGACGGTGGGTCAAATCGGACGCTGAGGTAGAGTTTGCTGTAACCGAATGGTTCCACAAACAGCCGTAAGAATTTTACTAGCAGGGAATCTACAGGTTAGCGCAACAGTGGAACTCATGTCTTAATGTTATTGGAGACTTCTTTTAAAATCGTTGAATAAAAAATGCTTTACAGCTCTATACGTATGTCTATTGAACAATCCTTGTGTTAGTCATACACAATAATACAACTGATTGAACTTCAAATTTTTAAACTTGGTTAGTTTCTATATATATGTTTAATGTTACAAATAATTCAAATAACAATCTTGATCATCTGTTAGTTCAGCGGAATAACAGTGACACTTTTAATAACCGCATAAAATAAACACTTAGAAACAACACAGGCGCTTTAACTTAACTCTTTGGACCACAGAAGTGAGGCATGCCTCAACGCTCTATGTGTACAGCGCGGGACAATCCCCCCTCCCTACACTTCCCTATCACACCTCTACATTGCTTACATACGATGTATACAAAAAACGCTGAGGCAAGTTCAGGTTGCCTCATTCGCTTTAAACGAACTATGCCGAATCTCACCTGTCACCATCTAGCGGTCGCTCAATAAAGCACGTTTCGGTTTAATAAATTTGACAGTCAAAGTAACAATGTATAATCTTTACGTTATGTAGTTCATACGTATTTATAATTTTTATTCTACAGAATTTGTTAGGGTAGGCATTGCCTCAATTGCCTCCATGTAACTTCGCCACTGATATATATGTGTACAACATTATCGGCAACAAAGAAGTAGTTTTTGTTAAAATTCCTTCCCGGGATATTTGGCCGTAGTCTAATGTTTTCTACAAAACCAGACATTTCGGCAATGCCATCGACTTCCATCATCAGTGAAAATCGAGTGCGATAACGTGAGGTGGTATACGTTAGTGACCACAGTACTGTGGTTAAGGCTGAAGCAGTAAGTAGAAAGAAGTAGTTTCTATGGTAATATTTCATTTCGAAAATGATTTTAAATATAAATCTTAGAATATGGAAGTCATGTATGGTTCTCCATACCGATATTTTCATGTTTTGAGTGTAGTAGAATCAGAATCTGCAATAATCTCGAACACGATTTTTTTTGCCATCACCTACTTCCATTCCTTAAGGAATATGGAAGTAATATTATATTACATTAAAATGAAAAAATTATAATTTTATTGCCTGGCAACAAAATTATTTTATATTTAACAATTACCATTGTTTCAAAAAGTTTAAATAAATTTTCAAGTACTTTACTCTTGTTAAAACGTAAAAGGTTGCAGGTAAACTACCCCTTCCCCTTAACCGATCTTCACCAAAATCGAAAGTCATTGAGACCTCTACAATTCAGGGACGTATGCAAAAAATTATTTGATTCTGTTTCAATTTGCGGCTGTTATCGTTTGCCATAGAAAATACGCTTGATAAAAAAACGTTGCAGGTAAACTACCCCTTCCCCTCAACCGATCTTCACCAAAAACAATAGGTCTTGAGTACTCTACAAATCAGGGCTGTATGCAAAACATTATTTGATTCTGTTTGAATTTACGGCTGTTATCGTTTGCCATAGAAAATACCCTTGTTAAAAAAACGTTGCAGGTAAACTACCCCTTTCCCTCAACCGATCTTCACCAAAAACAATAGGTCTTGAGAACTCTACAATTTAGGGCTGTATGCAAATAATCGTTTGATTCTGTTGGAATTTGCGGCTGTTATCGTTTGCCATAGGAAATACCCTTGTTAAAACATAAAACGTTACAGGTAAACTACCCCTTTCCCTTAACCGATCTTCACCAAAAACAATAGGTCTTGAGAACTCTACAATTCAGGGCTGTATGCGAAACATTATTTGATTCTGTTTGAATTTGCGGCTGTTATCGTTTGCCAAAAAAAAATATCGGTATGGAGAACCATACATGACTTCCATATTCTAAGATTTATATTTAAAATCATTTTCAGCCAAACAGCCAGGCTGTGTCTTACCTGCCTTTTTATTGCTGTAATAAATGAAAAATATTATATTACATTAAAATGAAAAAATTATAATTTTATTGCCTGGCAACAAAATTATTTTATTTTTAACAATTACCATTGTTTCAAAAAGTTTAAATAAATTTTCAAGTACTTTACTCTTGTCAAAACGTAAAAGGTTGCAGGTAAACTACCCCTTCCCCTTAACCGATCTTCACCAAAATCGAAAGTCATTGAGACCTCTACAATTCAGGGATGTATGCAAAAAATTATTTGATTCTGTTTGAATTTGCGGCTGTTATCATTTGCCATAGAAAATACGCTTGATAAAAAAACGTTGCAGGTAAACTACCCCTTTGCCTTAACCGATCTTCACCAAAAACAATAGGTCTTGAGTACTCTACAAATCAGGGCAGTATGCAAAACATTAGTTGATTCTGTTTGAATTTGCGGCTGTTATCGTTTGCCATAGAAAATACCCTTGTTAAAAACACGTTGCAGGTAAACTACCCCTTTCCCTCAACCGATCTTCACCAAAAACAATAGGTCTTGAGAACTCTACAATTTAGGGCTGTATGCAAATAATCTTTTGATTCTGTTTGAATTTACGGCTGTTATCGTTTGCCATAGGAAATACCCTTGTTAAAACATAAAACGTTACAGGTAAACTACCCCTTTCCCGTAACCGATCTTCACCAAAAACAATAGGTCTTGAGTACTCTACAAATCAGGGCTGTATGCAAAACATTATTTGATTCTGTTTGAATTTGCGGCTGTTATCGTTTGCCATAGAAAATACCCTTGTTAAAAAAACGTTGCAGGTAAACTACCCCTTTCCCTCAACCGAACTTCACCAAAACAATAGGTCTTGAGAACTCTACAATTTAGGGCTGTATGCAAATAATCTTTTGATTCTGTTTGAATTTGCGGCTGTTATCGTTTGCCATAGGAAATACCCTTGTTAAAACATAAATCGTTACAGGTAAACTACCCCTTTCCCTTAACCGATCTTCACCAAAATCAACAGATCTTGAGAACTCTACAATTCAGGGCTGTATGCGAAACATTATTTGATTCTGTTTGAATTTGCGGCTGTTATCGTTTGCCAAACAAACAAAATTACCCTTGCTAAAAAAAAACCGTTGCAGGTAAACTACCCCTTTCCCTCAACCGATCTTCACCAAAAACAATAGGTCGCGAGTACTCTGCAAATCAGGGCTGCATGTAAAAAATTATTTAATTCTGTTTGAATTTGCGGCAGTTATCGTTTGCCATAGAAAAAAAATCTACAGATAGATAGACAGACAGACAGACACACACACAGACACTTTTCGGAAAACGACTTTTTTTCATGTTTTGAGTGTAGTAGAATCAGAATCTGCAATAATCTCGAACACGATTTTTTTTGCCATCACCATACTTCCATTCCTTAAGGAATATGGAAGTAAAAAATTTCCATTGATAAAAAAAAAACCGTTGCAGGTAAACTACCCCTTTCCCTCAACCGATCTTCACCAAAAACAATAGGTCTTGAGTACTCTACAAATCAGGGCTGTATGCAATAAATTATTTGATTCTGTTTGAATTTGCGGCAGTTATCGTTTGCCATAGAAGAAAAATCTACAGACAGACAGACACACACACACAGACACTTTTCGGAAAACGACTTTTTTTCATGTTTTGAGTGTAGTAGAATCAGAATCTGCAATAATCTCGAACACGATTTTTTTTGCCATCACCATACTTCCATTCCTTAAGGAATATGGAAGTAAAAGGTGTTTAGCAGAAATGCAAGCATTATCATATGCTTGGTGTGATGAGTTCTATTGGATGATTATATGGACGATTTCTAAGAAATCAAATAGAAGAAAGTGGTTTCCATGCGGGAAGGTCTTGTATTGGTAATTGTTTTGTGTGTTATTGATTTGCATAAATCATGTGATAGCTTTTCATTATCTAACCAGTCATGCACCAAACTGGTGTTAGCGTTGTTTGTAATACAGCAGTATGTAACTTATGAGAGATTTATCAGTACTATAATGTTGGGAATAAAGTGTCCCAATACTTTGCAGTAACAAAAGCTTTTAAGTTCAGTAATTACTATTCCATGATGTGGATACACCTTATTTCCATCTTCTTGTTGGAACCCAGTTTAACAAATTTTTGGGCCAATGGCAAACTGAAGCTGTCTTTTGAGTTATCTATACAATTTGTATTTACATTTTAATTATAATATTTAACTTTTGAAAATTTTAAGCTTGCCAAATGATGTTTATTCTGTGATACGTCTTTTGTTAATATGGTAATATGTAAAAAGTTACCATAATTCTTGTTTCTTGGTAACAAAATAAGTCTGACTAATGGTTGACAGTTTAAATCTTCTTATATATAAAAATGAATGTTTCTTTGTTTGGCCCGTATGCGTTCCTATACCATTCATCCGATTGCGATGAAACTTCGGTGAGTTGTTGTGCGTACGCCCGCGAAGGTTTCTGAATTTATTTCGATGGGGTCCTTTGGGGGGTTCTTTGGGGTCTTCCACATCTCCTCCTAAACCACTGGACCGATTTCAACCAAACTTGGCACAAATATTTTATGCAATGGGAGAACCAACATAGGATAGGTGTTTTTTCGATGGGGTCCTTTTGGGGGTTCTTTGGGGTCTTCCACATCTTCTCCTAAACCACTGGACCGATTTCAACCAAACTTGGCACAAATATTTTACGCAACGGGAGAACCAACATAGTACAAGTGTTTTTTCGATACGATCCTTTGGGGGGTCCTTTGGGGTCTTCCACATCTCCTCTTAAACCATTGGACCGATTTCAACCAAACTTGGCACAAATATTTTACGCAACGGGAGAACCAACATAGGACAGGTGTTTTTTTCGATACGATCCTCTGGGGGGTCCTTTGGGGTCTTAAAAAACTATTAGATCTGGTTACTATGGCAACCCAATAGAATAGATTCTGTTCTAAATATATTATCGCATTAAATTGAAGACCACGCGAACGAAGTCGTGGGCAACAGCTATTTATTTTTAAGAAACCTACTTTAATTGAACTTTATTAAACTAACATTTTCATTACGTACAACGTGAAACTCCGTAGCGAAGCACGGGTATTCTGCTAGTGTCACAATAAAATCTCATTTGGGTACCTAAACAAAAAAATGCTTCTTTACTACCAACAAATTTGAATCAAGTTTATATATAAAATCTTTTAATTTTGTACTTACTAGTGTATAATTAAACATTTTGTAAACCACTACTGTTTATTTCTGCATTAGCTGATAGTGGATTCATATAAAAAAGTTCAATCTCTACCGTGGCAACATGTGAGTGTTAATCTTTTATGCTTTTTATATTAGTTCAGTGCACTCAAATCTGTATAATTTTTTCAGTTACTGATATGTAACCTTTTTTCAGCTCCAAACACATTCTTGATTTATCACTTCTGAGTGTTTTAATAGTACAAGGTGCGATAAAAAAGTATCATGATTGATTTTATTTACAAAAATATACAAGAGTTACAGATTTGTAAATTTGTCTCCTCCAAAAGTAGTCCCCCTTCTGCAGCCACACACTTCTTCAAGCACTTTTCTAAATGCTCGAAGCATGTCTTATAGTCATCTGCTGTAAGAGTCTTAATTCTCTCGTCGCATTTTGTTTTACCTCTTCTATAATTTGAAATAATCTCCCATCAACTGATTTTTTTGTCTTCGGAAAACTGGCGAATCATTTTTTTGTCGTCAGAGCCATATCTGGTGAATCTGGAGGATGCTGAACCTGTATTTAGCAATAAATTACCTTATTTCAAATCCGCCCTGTGACTTCGTTGCGTTGTTTTTGTTGTTACACGTTTCGGGAACTATGTCCCATCATCATACGTATCACTCGGGAAGAGATCGTCAAATATTAAAATTCATAAAAGTGCATTATTTAAACACACGTGTCCGACTAGGTGCGCACCGTGTAACGTTCGGTTGGATACTGAATATTTGGACTTCGAGTTATTGCCAGGTTGTTTATCTCAAGCAACTCAAAGTCCAAATATTCAGTATCCAACCGAACGTTACACGGTGCGCACCGAGTCAGACACGTGTGTTTAAATAATGCACTTTTATGAATTTTAATATTTGACGATCTCTTCCTGAGTGATACATCTGATGATGGGACATAGTTCCCGAAACGCGTAGCAACAAAAACAACGCAAAGAAGTCACAGGACGGATTTGAAATAAGGTAATTTATTATCAATAACGTGACTTGGACCATAATCAATAATGTTTAAACTGTATTTATCAAGAAAATGTTGAACAGCATGTTACGTGTGAGCAGGTGGGTTGTCGTGTTGAAGCCACCATTCAGCACTCTTATGCAACTGTGGCCTTTTTCATTGAATTGCATCCCTCAACCGCCTCAAAACAGAAATGTAGTAATCATGGTTTACTGTTTGTCCTGTTGGAGCTTATTCAAGATGAACAATCCCCTTGTGAGCATGGTCTTGGAGAATTTGGCATCTTCCATACTGAAGATTGGGTCTTAGTTTCTGGATCATATCCACAATTCATCACCCATTACAATCGTTTTAATGAAGTTCTCATAGTTTTTAGCACATTCAAGCCCCTTTTGAGCAACTGACGTCCGGGCATCTTTTTGGTCAGCTATGAGTACTTTTGGTACAAACTTTGCATAAACATGTCTAATTCCCAACTCGTTAGTAAGAATGGACTGAACTGATCCAAAGGTAATATTTAAATCTGCTAGCTTAGAAATGGTGATTCGGTGGTTTTGTCACACAGCAGCACGCACAAGCTCAACATTGCGGTCAGTGTTGCTGGTTAAAGGCCTTCCTGAACGCTCGTCACTCTCAGCACTTTCATTCCCATCTTTAAAATGTTTAAACTATTTATAAACCTGTGTACAACTCATACAATCTTCCCCATAAACTTTTTGTAACTTTTTCGGATGTGCCTTTACATGTTTCACCAATTTTTAACAAAATCTGATACATATTCTCCGATAAATTTTTCTGATATGTTAAATGCATCAAATGCGATTAAGATACAACACAACAATGGGCATTTGTAAACAAAGCAGATCAGCTGATATTATAAAACTTAAACTGAGTATTTCATATACAGTACTTTAAAGTAATCATGTGTTGCTTTTTTGGAGCCTAGTCAGCTGACTTGGCATTGTCAGTACCAGTCTGGATACTTTTTGATCACACCTCATAAACATGTATTTTTAAGAATTCTAGTGTTAATATAATACACTGTTTTTAATTGAGGAAATAAGTATTAACATACAAATTATGCGTATATTTTTGAGACTTTTCTGACTGAGCTTTAATAATGAATTGCCAGTTCTTGATGTCCTTCAGATTTAAGCCGATCATGACAGCATCCCTCTATATTTTCTGTCCTTTCTTTCCTATTATTCAACTGTTTACTTTTCCCTTTTTTTCCTCAGCCATGTCTGTATTATTATACATAGCGTGATAGGTACGTACAGTGATAAAGGTATCACTTGGTTTAAACCATTTTTTATACTACCTTTGTGAATCTTGTGTTGTTACCTTTAGTTCGTTTTAACTTCTTCCTAATAAGTGTATTTCTTGTATTAATAGTGTATTGGTGTATGTGTGTGTGTGTGTGTGCGCGCGCACGCGTGCGCATGAGCATGTGCAAGGAGGTAATTTAAGACTTACAGTATGTATACCCATTGTGTTAACATCCGTAGTCATTAGTTTCCACAGTGTCTTTGTTTACGTATCATTATTGTAACTCATGATATTTTTTTACTGTAGTAAGCACAGAGTACAAATACATAGGTAGTAAGCTGCTACTTAACTAGCCCAGTTTTGTGTATGTAAAATAATAGATATTTTATAATTTGTAGTTATAAATATAGTAGTAATAACCAAATGGGAAAAGGTATTTATATTAATAGGATTTTTATTATAGTAAAAGTCATGTCATGGCCAAGTCATGTGAATTAACATTTAAGATTATTAATGATGATAAAATCATCAAAGATACCATGAAGTCTTCATTTATGAAAATTAATTTGTACTAGACGAAAATGAAAAAAGTAAGTCATGATAAAGGGGTCACAGTAACAATGGAAGCGGTTCAATATTGTAACATTACATTTGGAACAACATAATATCGTACCTGATTTAATGAAGACTTTGGTTAAGAAGCTGGGAAGGAGAACAATATCTTCCAAGATGATAGTGAAGAGGAACGACTAACAATTTTAGACTGACTAGTAAGACAACTGACCGTACCCAAATTAATGATTTAGGCTGAGTGATGCAAAACACCTTTAACCCCAACTATGACAATGAACTTTCAGTAATGACCAAACAAAGAATAAAGACAAACGGTTTATGAACCAGGACTATAAAGAAACAAATGGTTTCAGTTAATGTATCATTATATCCAGATAATCAAAATACAAAATGAGGGATAATAGGCCCAAACATGTAAAATCATGTAAAAGAAATATTAGTAAATAATTAAGTTAATTGATGTAACAAAAATATAAATACACCTGATTATAGATACATGAACCATACAAATAATTGTCACATATAGAGTTCATAGGGTTCTCCAGTAAACAACAAATTATAACATGGTCACAATAACATTTATAACAAGAGTAAAACCCAGATAAACAGTAAATGTAACAAGATTATTAGAACTGTGTGGTGAGGTAGAGCAACAGTGTTCACTTTATTGTAATTTTTGTAAGTCAAACATCAGTAAGTATACGGATGTTGAAACCCATATAAATAGTAAATATGACATGGACAGTGTCAGAATAATGAGTAAATTAGCTGACAATGGACTAACTAATTAGTATAGAATTTGTTTTGTAAAATGTGCATGTTTTATGTTATAGCACAGTGTTATATCATAGTATTTGTGTTGTGTTTTTTTTTTGTATGTAACAGGTGATACAGTTAGTTTAAAGGAATGTCAATTTAATGATATTAATTCCATTTCTTTATGTTGTGTTAACAAATATAACAATAGAGCTGATGTTAAACCATGGTAAATTAATTGACCAAGCAGAATGGACTATACAAAGATGTTTTGTTAAGTGTCAAACACCTATACAGTTTGAATAGAAAACAGTTATTTGTGCAAGGATTTGGTATAATCATAGCCATGTGGGCATGAATTTAACTATTAGAATAATATATCTTTTGTGTTGTTAAAATAACGTTATATGTTAAACCATTTTGATGAGTGTTAGAAGTTGATTTAATTGTTAGAGATGTTAAAACATGGTGATGAAAATAATACTATTACATAGGCCAGGTGAAACCAACTTTAGTAAATTTTGAACAATTATATTAGAAATTTTGTAAAGCAAATGTGAAAGGGTAGATGTATTTATAGGTAATAATGTATACAAGGAATATAGAAACAAAATAACACATATCAAGTTATTTAAGAAAATTCCAAATAACAAAATTGTAACATCCATAGTTCTTAAGCAAAAATAGGCACGTTTGGTGTCTAAATATAACAAATGTGAAGATCAAAATAATGCTGATAATGGTTTTAAACTCCCATTCAGTATAGAAAAGTTATGTTAGTTTAAAGATTTTGAACAAATTTTAGATTTCGAAATAATGAAAGTATATGACAATGTATATCCGAATTGGCCAACCAGATTCCAAGTTTACCCTTAGCAACCAGAAATTTCGGATAAATAAAATGAGACTTCTTTGACAACGATCTTAGCAGATAGACGCATTTTTAAATCGTCTTACATTATGTGTTATAAAGTGTGAAAAAACTATACAACCAGACAAATACAGTTAGAGGTACACTACACGAACTTTTTGCAATAACAGAAGAACACCCATTACATGGAATAGAAGATATAATAACCAGTAAGAAGATGTGAAGTGGACGAGGGACGAGAAAGAAGATCTGACGTGTACGTGGGCCCTATCTTCAACCAAGAAGAGTACAAGAAGAGGATTTGGTGATTCTGACATCTCATTATATCGTACTTTAACACACACATTTGTATACACGAATTTTAAATAATAATCAACTAAACTACAGACACCATATAATACAACCACTAAAAACAATCACTAATAACACCATATAAGACTAACACCTTTTTAAACACAACAAGAACTTTTAATTTACATAATAACTATCAAAGCCTGAACTGGACATAACCTTTTTAAAACTGGTAACCACTATACAATTTCTGTGTGCACGTATCACTCTAACGTTGTAATATCCTGTAATTGTAAACTTGTATTTTGATTAATAGTGTACTATTTTGTATAATTATTATCCCCGAACCATATACGCCCTGAGATAATTGATATATTTTATTTAAAAACGTTAACAAAAAGCATTGTTTTGGTCTCGAAGAAATACTAAACGTTTGGCTACTGCTGCCAACTGGTAAAGGAAGAATTATAGATTGCGCTACAATTGCGATTATTCTGTTTAAATTTATTAAAACAGTCAACCAGTGTTTTTCCGAATAAAGGATTCCACAAGGATATATGTTTGATAGTATTTGTGTGTCGTTATTATTGCTGTTACATTTAGTAAATAGAATTCACAGATTGCAGCGGACCCGACAGTTGGCATCGTTGAGTGACGTCACGGAAAAGAAGCAGCATAGTGGGAGTAAGCGGCAATTTACAAAATTATTCGCCGTTCAACATAACACATTTATAATTACATATCGACGACTCCAGTGCGAGTTTGTCGCTACATTGTTTATATACATATTACAAGTTCACACTTCCTACGGGTGGTGTAATCCAAGTGCACACGACATAGATACAAGTAACCTATTCACAATAACATTGTACGTAACGAAATATTCTTGTCGTCACAAGCTGACGAACCTGAAGTGAGGCTACAAACAAGTCAATAAGATTCAATCGTTATATATAAATATTTAAATGGTTACAATATGTACAATAACATTCCTTTCTGTTATTTAATGTGGTGATAAAAGATTGGCGCTATCCTGTTGTGGCGGATTGTATGACTTTAATAACACAGTAAGATTCATTAAATAACAATAATTACAGGTAACTAATTGTAAGAAAAATCTTGGGACCAATAAAAGATAGAGAACAGTACAGAAGATGCCACAATAATGAGCTGTACACACATGTTGAGAAATCACAGATGTAATTAGAAAAAGAAGAATTACTTTCTACAGTCTTATTCGAAGAATGAATCCTGACAGACTGACAGGGAAACTTTTTAACTATTTCAGAAAGCTCAAAATGCCCAGTACGTGGTTCAAAGAAACAGAAAAAGATATAGAAGAACTCTAGATTACTCAAGAAGACATTAAAGAACAGTTGCCACTCAAAAAGAAGTTAAAAAATGCCGAAGGTTTTCAGAAAAAAAAAACCCAAGAAGAGGTCGTGTGCCATCTGGACTTACAAAAGGAGGGAGAGACATCGATCAAGAGTGAAGGAGATATAGGAGAGGAGGAAGAGAGAGGAGAAGAAGGGAAAAACCAGTTGAACCAAAAGTAGTCCACAGTGGCTCATATGAAAAAATAAAAATAACTCATGTAAATTCAACTGTATATTAATAGTAAAATTTTTGATATGTTATATTTGGTAGCGATTAACCAGTCCATTAATGTTTACATGTGTAAGTGTTGTTTAACGGAATTTGTTTTTTGTATATACAGAGTGTCAAATGATAAGGAAAGGACTGCACCAGTCTGGAAATTAAAAGCCAGTAATTCTATAGAACATGGCGTTGCAAGTGGGGAAGATGCACAAAGAAAGAAAAAGAAACTGACTCAGACAAAACTAACTATAGCTAGTTTCAATAGAAGACACGATGTATCTTCATTTGAAAATTTTAATGGCGGTGTGGCCTCAACTTCTGTGATAGAAGAGGATGAAAACGATATAATATTACCAAGTCCAAATAAGAACAGGCATAAAAAGTTTAGGTAAGTTTTTAACGTGTTCTGTTCTGTTTGATATTGATTAGAATTTATCCACAGTAGAGTCTCGCTTACCCAACCTAAAGGAGACCGGCAGTATGTCGGATAATCAGAAAGTCGGATAATACAGAAGAGGCCTGACGTGTTAGACAGTACAAAGAAACTCACTGCTGTATTGTATTTAAAAATAACTTTTACTTCGAGCGAATTTTACACAAAACTTTATCCATTTTTTAATTACTCACTACAAAATCACAAATTTTGGAAGTAATACAAAAGAATCATGGACTATACTATTATTAAAACTTCTTTGGTATTGACATTTGTACTGAAAGGGAAACAACGTTGCCACACTCTGACCACGTGACTTCTACAAGTTGATAAACACGAAACAATGATTCACATACAAACAACTTACAACACATTCACGCTCAAGGTCATTTAATACGGCTTTTCAAGACAAAACAGTTTACTTTTAAAACATGATATCTCTTAATGTACTTTTAATTACAGTAAGACATCCAGAGATGCTTTTGTAGTGAAGTCGCGTAGCTTATATCGTAGTGAATACGATTATTTAATGTATGGTTGCAATAACATATAGCCTGTCTATTATACTGTACATTACCTTAATCATAGTGCACACTAAATCTGTTCACAATCGCATAAAAAATCTTTTATTTTGTGAAATGACATGAACCGTGTTACGCAAATTCTACTGTCGTATGTTAAGCTTTGCAACTCAAGAAGGAATGCGGTGACGTATGCCATTCCACTGCACATATCAAGGTACTACTACACATTTAAAATACGTTTAACACTGCCTCTCGCACTGTATTTTTAACTGCATATAGGGATAGCCATTATGTTTTATCTATGCCTGTTTCATTTATTGCTTACACTTTTCAGATCAATATTAACTACCAATAAAAATGTTACTTTAGGAAGTGTAATTATATAGATACCTAAACGGATTTAATGGCAATATAAAGCATAGTCAACTAATAACAGAAATTATAATTAACAGGTAAGATGGTTGAGTAAGTTGTGACTTACCTCATGTAAGTGGTTGAGCCAATTCCGAATCTGTTTCAGAGTCCTCGCTATCACTGTTGTCGCTGGCACTTTCACTGTCATCACTGATACCTCCTGTTTCAATTACAAAACTGTCAATAATGTCTGACGTAATTCCATCTTTATCCCAGTAGTAGTCCTCCATTCGTATAACGTGGTTTTCATATCCTGTCCAATCGCAAGGTGTAACTGATTCAATTGCCATTTCAGTAACTTTCTTAAGCGCATCTAATGATAAATCTCCTGTTGTATTATTGTCCCGTATTATACGCTTCATTTTTGCCCATGCTAATTCAATAGCGTTCAGATCGCACATATACGGTGGTAATCGAAGAGGTGTGTGACCAAAAGCTTTCAAAATAGCGTCTATCTTAAATGTTTTTTCTTTTGGTCTATGCGCTTCTATAAGACAGTAAAGTTCTTGTTTGCGCATTTTTTCATCATAGTAGATGCCGTTTCTAAAAAGCCACTCTCTCATTTCTTCTTTTAGAACGTATTTTGACGGTACCTTGTCAGTTTGGGTACAGTGGTACAGAGCATTGTCCATTATAACTATTGATTTTGCTGGTAAATTTGGTAAAAGCTTTTCATTAAAATCCATTAATCCATTTTTCAAAATTAACACTATTCATTTGCCCGTGATAATCTCCACTAGACAAACCGGCCTTGAATACAAGTTTCGCGTTAGGTATAAATCCATTTCTGCTCCCTGCATGCAATATTATTAGTCTCTTCGAGCCACTCTGATTAATGTGAATATTGCATTCGTCACTTCACCATCCTCTCTGATGCGTTAAGTTACTGTCTACCCATGTTTCATCTATGAACACTATCTCTCTATTCTCTTTTCGATAAAGTTTAAGCTGTGTAAGGTAACGATGCCGCCACATCACGATTTGCTGTCTTTCAATTAGTAGACTTCTTTTATTACTAAATCTTTTCCACTTAAACCCTATTTCCTTAATTATTTTTAGTAAAGAACTGTTACCCCATGGAAAATATATTTTTTCTTTCACCACGGGTAGAAGTTTTGCCACTGTCGGCACTTTTTTGTGCACTGTGTAAAAATCATTAATAATTCTTCTGATTACACACCTGTCAAACTTGTCCACGCTTACCACGGTGTGATTCGGTCTAGTTTTTCTCCTTTTCCCTGGGGTACTTAAACGCTGATCCGGGCAATTTTCTAGACGCGTATTGTGTTCTTTCCAGATTTTTTTTAATTGTAAATTCTGAAACGCCAGTGTAATACGCTGCTCTTGCTGTAGCGTTTTCAACTGTGAAGGAATATGCCCCTTTCCTTGATTCTTCATCACACTTTTCAATAACAGACGACATAATTTCACGTCCTTCCGAATGAATTGTTTTGTTACTTTTTTGCGAAGTCATTTTAATATTATTTTTTAACGGAACTACTCATAAAATATAATTATTAATGTCAAATTCACTGCTTAGTAATTGACAACAAACAATAAAATAATTAAACGATAGGCTAATAGTTAATTTGTACCGATTAAGAAAACACAAACAAAATATTCAATAGATTACACTGACATATAATGTACAAACACTCAATCTAATACGCACATGAAATAACAACTGAATACGTCTTCTGAACAATTCCATACAGAACAAATACGTACTGAAAAATGTTTACAGAACCAGTAATACCGCACCAACACAAGCACGCGTTATGATTAAGTACTAAGAAGTAGACCCCCCGCTCTTCAGACGTCTCGGCAGCACAGCTTGTACGAACACAGTAGTTAAGTCCAACTCTGGTAATGTAAGATCTTACTTAATATTTTGGTATGGATTTAATATAATAATTTACTCGAAAAAAATGATAAATAATTACTCTATTATTACATCATGAACTCAATAAATACAGAGAATTTGGTATTAAGCAAGCATAAATATTTGCGAATTCTTCATAAATGAAACTGCCTATAAATAGTGAAATATTAAATTATAATTGATAGAAATTGTAATATTGGACTATAATATTTTGTTTGTTAATTTTTGTTTAGTTAAAGATTAAATTAAATACTTTTAGATTGCAATTTTATATTTAACATTACTTCTAAGATTAAACAAAATAAAAACTTACGTTTATAATGGGTGAACTCCGCTTAATGTTAATGTAGAATCACTATCTTCAGATCTTCAGATTCAACTGATTCACTGTCACTCGAACAATTCACAGAAATGATCAAATTTTCTACCCGCTGTTCGACTACCTTCTTCCAGTCTTCTCCAGTAATCATTTGTATGGCTTAATTTGTTAATTTTTCTACTTCAGTCATCGTGAATTTTGTATTACTTATGGCAACGTATTTTTTAACCCTGGCCCATATTAGTTCTATGGCGTTAAAGTGACAGTGATATGGAGGCAACCGGATGACTTTATGACCGTAACTTTTAGCCAACTCTTCAAGAATATACACAGGAAACTTTGGTTTATTAAATAGTACTAATTCCATCAACTCAGCCTTTTTCGAGGATTAGGATTTGGATTGTTTTGCAAACAAATGGAATGTTTCGACGTTTTAACCATTCAACCATCTCTTCTTTTTTTGAAGCCATTGTTGGAGCCTTGTCTTTAATCACTGAATGATATGGGGCGTTGTCCATCACGATCACTGAATTGGGAGGAATATTCTTTAACAGGAATTCTTCAAACCATGTTGTAAATTTGTTGTGATTCATTTCTTCGTGATAGTGAGAAGTTTTTTTCGATTTAAATACATAGAGGTAATTGGGAATAAACCCTGAGAATTTCCGGCATGGATAATTATAAGTCTTCCACCTTTTCCAATTCGCACTGGCATAGTTCCCCCCGTATAATCATCCGACCAACACTTTTTTAAAGAATGTCCTGCGTTCACCCATGTTTCGTCAACCCAGACGACGTTATTAAAATTTTCATTTATTACACGCCTAAGAAATCTACAGCGAGAAGCAACTATGTGTTGTTGCTCAATTAATACTTTTCTACCCGAAACGCTGGTAAATTTAAATCCCAAATTTTTAATTACAGACCGTAAAGATGAGTAGCTACCAGTGAAAGCTCTGCATCATGAAGAATAACTTGTAGCTTTTTTATTGTAGGATACTCTTTACGACTGTAATACATCTTCTGCAAAAGCATCCAGATTAGTAACACATTTTTCTATCCGTCCTTTTTTACCTGGTGTTTCCAGTTTAGAAGGGCCAGCTTCCTCGCTTTGTTTAAACTTCTCCTTACCTATCGTTACGACGTATTTTTACTTATAGAGAGTGCAGCTGCTGTTCTATCCACAACTTGACTAACTTAAATCAGAGGCCCACCTTGTTCCTTCTCTTTCTCGAAATAATCTCGTAGAAGAACAAACGAATTCTCTGGACTGCCCTCTAATTGGTACTCCGCGACCGGAAATACGTGTTTTCTCTTTTACCGGGTGTATTCGCGGTCAACCACGCTTTTTCCCAGTTTTCCCACTTTTGTTAACTCTCGAAACAATACAAATAAATAGTGTCTCTAGTTCTGGGCGACATCTGTTAACTCTCTTACATTACACTTTCTGTAATAAGTTAATTTTTATGTTTCTAATTGTAAAGAAAGAAGTACTCACCATACATCCGGTGTAAACATGTGGTTTTATTATCAGCATTAGTTTTATCTTTAGGGTCCAGGGCTTCGTTAAGCGAAAGGCAGAGGTAGTCGGGTTTTCGAAATAACCATTTGCACAACATGTAGTTAAACAACTTGTGATTTATTTTTATTTTCAATATTTAAATGTTATGAACAATTGGAGTCATCTCTCATCTAAAACAAAATGGCGGCTTCATGACTTCCGCCTCTTTACCATGCTTTAACCTCTATATAACATTTGCTTTTTTCTGGATTTTAATCTTTCACTCAAATATATTTTAAAACTGCAGTATTCAATTCAGATTTACTTATTTCGTTATACTCATTAAATAAAATATATGCGTAACACGAACCAACGCCTCAGATTATTGTTTTTAAAATGCCGGCAACCATTTACTCTCACTCTCTCATTCGCACATCTCATACATTGATTGTTATTACATATCGGATTAATAAAATTTCTGAGCTCATATTAACATTTAGAATTTTGAATGTTAGGACTTCCCTGAATTGTAGTGGTGATGGCGTTCCTCAGACGTTTTCCATGATTGGCGGCGGATGTTCGGCCGAACTTTGTGATCTGTCTGTTTTCTTTTGGTTTCACTAAATTTTGCTTAATTCATTTTTGAAACTGTGCACTGACTCTAATTGTATGTTCTGATTACATTTTTACAAAGTTTTCATCACCTCTGCTGGCAATAATTGACCAGCACACAATTGAACGTGTGTACGCTCTGAGTTGGTAATGCAGACTGAGAACAGGTCATACGCAAAATCTGCGTATGTAGTAGTATATATGACGTCACCGTCTTTTGTTTCTACGGCTAACGCCCTGTTTTGTACGTTATTGTTGATACGTCATTATCATTTATTAATGACGACACACATTGCTGGCCAATGAAATTTTATATTGAGAGTCTGTGTTAGTTACTACCACCATCGAATGCACTCTATTCCGCACGTAAGCCTGTGACCTTGGAATCATTCTGCTCTGTTGAATATGCGCTGTTGTCTTTTTACACAGGGAGAATTGTCCTACCCATGTATGTGTGGGCAACATAATGAAATACAATAAAAACACAATGTAAAATCCCTTAACCCCATAATTATGACAACAGGCCTTTTTGTACTGTTACAAAAACCCCTCAATGAAAGGTTTTATGTCGAAACATAAAAACTTTCATTGACTCATTCACACGTTTCTAAAAGGATCAGTTCAGATATGTTGCCACAACCCCCTGTAGTGTTAATATAAAAGAAATACAATCACTTACCCTTGGTCCCATGATGATGATCGTACTGTCTGACCTTACTGGACTTCTGAGGAGAGATCCCAACACCATAAGGCCATTAGGCACCTTACGCTCCTGCTCTGACGCACCGGCCAGCTCAGGACCGCGGTCTCAACACCACAAAACTCTGAAACATGCAATACAAAATTTTAAAATAGTGGCCTTATCTATTCCCATATCCACAACTGATATGTCTCCTCTTAGATGCATTGGTTTGTGTTTTGAGGCGTTGGTTTGCTTAATCTAGAATTCTCAAACAACATATAACAAGATTTAGGGTAGAAAACCCCTTCTCCTTTTAACATTCCTGCATTTAGTAAAACTCCCTGTCTCCAGTCAATTATATTCATTCTCTTTACTCAAAGAAAAAGTATTCTTATCTTAAACATAAAACAAATTATAATTTTACAAGCAACAACCACTATCTCTATTAATTTATTTCATATAAAATCAACATATATACCTATTATGGCAAATACTTCAAAACTCTTTATATTTTCTTTACTCAACTTCTTTACACTTATTTTTCTTTACAACAGAATCATCATTATAGACTTGATAACCAACACCAATATCACTATTATTCCTTTGAAAATTAATATTGTGTTATCGTTACTACCCCTGTAGCAACCACCCAGCCTATTGTACCATCAACATAATAAAACACAATAAAACATTGTACATCATAAAACATTAAACACTAACATTGAACAATTCACATTACTTAATTCACATTTACATAACTTGTAGCAAAACTTTACAACATTATTACTATCAACAGAATTCAACTTTTAATTAGTTAACATTCATTTATATCATTAGATTCTATACAAAAAAATTTTCAAAATTATCATTTACCTTTCAGTTACATCACCTTCCTACCATGAATTCTCCCTTTCTAATCCTTTTATCCTTATTAGTTTGGGCGACTCTCTATTATTCATTATTCTCTATATCTTACGTTGGCATTTGTCCAGCTAACCTTACTACCCCTCTTTTTTCTACTAACAACCGCTACTAACACCCATATTTATATATTATGACACTGATATCTCTATAATAACCCCCTTCACTAATCCCATTTAAATCCTCTGGCACCACTCATCTTTTGTACTAGGATGTGTGTTTCCTACCTGGCCATATCCATTCCTAACCATTTGCCCTCCACCAAATATCGGCAAACACTCTAACCCAAATTGCTCCGCCTGCCACAACACTGCATGCTGGTCACTCCTTACACCGGATCCTTACTACAAAATACCATCATCAACAAATATATATACCATTCACATTACTCACCTCTCTACATATAATCACTAATTACTGTGTCCCTAAAATATCTAACACCTCTTTATGTATTATCTGTCTTTCACCTCTTATTATTCTCTCTATCTCCCAATAACTCTGCTTAACTAACTCAAATGCCTTTATTAATCACTATCCCCAAACCTCTTTACAACATTACACCTTAATATACCACTAGAAAATTCATCACTTACCTACTAATAACAATACATCTCAACATCCAAATATATAATCATTTACTACCCATTGGAATCTAAATCTCATAATTGTTTAAAATCATTATCAAAACTAATTATTCTTGAATATTTAAAATTCTACAATACATGGTTTACATAAAAAAAATATATAAAATACATAATATCAAGAATACACAAATACATTGACATTAATACACAAAAATATACAATCCAAAATTATCATTTTATCATTTACCAAAAATCAGTTTATAAGCAGTCCATTTCAAAACACTGTCCACATAATTAAATGTTCATAAACACAATAAAATAATTAACCTCCATCGTCAAACATTAATCTTATCTTATATCTATATACATTGCTTATTATTGAATCTCTTATATTAACATCATAAATGCATATACCATTCAAATTTTCATCATTTTCCTCAAACTCATATAATCTGTCATGATTGGTGATTGTCCTGTCACCTTCTGTATTATTAGTCATAATTAGGTAATTTATAAAGTCATTATTTCCCTTATCTCCTACTACTTCAGTTTCATTACAAGGTAAGTATTTACTTTTATTATACATCCTCTCTCCTCCTAACTTTTCCATAAATTCTTCATACTTTCTACTTATCTTAAAAATCTCTATTTCTCTTTTTCTCTCACAATACCTCTCACTTTCAAAACATCTCTCACTTTTATTATATCTCTCTCTACCACACCACGCTACATTCTCTCTTTCTACATTTGCAGGGGACACTAATTCACAACTATTGCACCACCTGCGAAGTGCACTAAAAAAACCAAGGACAACTTTATTTGTATACCATATGTCTCCCAAATATACATCGAAGGCACTCTCGTCCTTGCTAAAAACATGTGAAGTTTTTACTTCACCCCCTACTCCATCATTAAGGGAAAAATCTACCCCCTGCAACTCTTTTACAATTATACTCTCTTTACACACTCTCTTTAACCCTTCAAAACACACTATCATTCCATTATTATCATATTCTATTCCCCATAAAATCTCATTATCACTCCCCCTGTTTACATAATCATTTTCTAATATCATACTTTTATTTATTTTGTCATAATTTTCTCCCCCACTTACCTTGTCTTTGTTTATATCTAATTTGTCTACTCCCGTCTTATTTTCTAATTCTAACTCGTCTAACCGTTCATGTATATCATTTATTCTTTTATCAAACTTACAATTTTGTTTCGTAATTTCTTTCTTTATATCGTTAAATTGTTCATCAAACTGGTTTAATTTATCAGTAAAATTGTCTAATTTTGTATCGAACTTGATACTCTGTTCGTTAAAAAGTAATTTCATCATTCTTATTATATCGTTCTCCTCAACTCTTTTTGTTGGGGCTGGTGTTGAGTGGATACTGTCACCCATTATTTCTGATTCTGTTTTACTTGTTTCGTTATTATTTGCCATTTTGATCGTATTAACAATAAATTTTATTTTTAGTAGTTGTTCTGTATTTTATTCAAACAATAACATAACCTATACTGTTAACCTATGTTGCTTTTGTGTTACGTATATTTCGCTACCCGTCTGCCTCTGCTTTTTGGCTTATTTATATAATGTAACTTTTTATATAAAGTCCCAGTTCAGGGCGGCATCTGTTAACTCTTAAAAAACACAATACAAATAATAAAGTCCCTAGTTCTGGCGACATCTGTTAACTCTCTTACATTACACTTTCTGTAATAAGTTAATTTTTATGTTTCTAATTGTAAAGAAAGAAGTACTCACCATACATCCGGTGTAAACATGTGGTTTTATTATCAGCATTAGTTTTATCTTTAGGGTCCAGGGCTTCGTTAAGCGAAAGGCAGAGGTAGTCGGGTTTTCGAAATAACCATTTGCACAACATGTAGTTAAACAACTTGTGATTTATTTTTATTTTCAATATTTAAATGTTATGAACAATTGGAGTCATCTCTCATCTAAAACAAAATGGCGGCTTCATGACTTCCGCCTCTTTACCATGCTTTAACCTCTATATAACATTTGCTT
This sequence comes from Magicicada septendecula, assembly GCA_034769895.1. Taxonomy (NCBI): domain Eukaryota; kingdom Metazoa; phylum Arthropoda; class Insecta; order Hemiptera; family Cicadidae; genus Magicicada; species Magicicada septendecula. The sequence goes on along the minus strand of CM068374.1, from coordinate 372,626,143 downwards.
TTTTCTGGATTTTAATCTTTCACTCAAATATATTTTAAAACTGCAGTATTCAATTCAGATTTACTTATTTCGTTATACTCATTAAATAAAATATATGCGTAACACGAACCAACGCCTCAGATTATTGTTTTTAAAATGCCGGCAACCATTTACTCTCACTCTCTCATTCGCACATCTCATACATTGATTGTTATTACATATCGGATTAATAAAATTTCTGAGCTCATATTAACATTTAGAATTTTGAATGTTAGGACTTCCCTGAATTGTAGTGGTGATGGCGTTCCTCAGACGTTTTCCATGATTGGCGGCGGATGTTCGGCCGAACTTTGTGATCTGTCTGTTTTCTTTTGGTTTCACTAAATTTTGCTTAATTCATTTTTGAAACTGTGCACTGACTCTAATTGTATGTTCTGATTACATTTTTACAAAGTTTTCATCACCTCTGCTGGCAATAATTGACCAGCACACAATTGAACGTGTGTACGCTCTGAGTTGGTAATGCAGACTGAGAACAGGTCATACGCAAAATCTGCGTATGTAGTAGTATATATGACGTCACCGTCTTTTGTTTCTACGGCTAACGCCCTGTTTTGTACGTTATTGTTGATACGTCATTATCATTTATTAATGACGACACACATTGCTGGCCAATGAAATTTTATATTGAGAGTCTGTGTTAGTTACTACCACCATCGAATGCACTCTATTCCGCACGTAAGCCTGTGACCTTGGAATCATTCTACTCTGTTGAATATGCGCTGTTGTCTTTTTACACAGGGAGAATTGTCCTACCCATGTATGTGTGGGCAACATAATAAAATACAATAAAAACACAATGTAAAATCCCTTAACCCCATAATTATGACAACAGGCCTTTTTGTACTGTTACACTTTCAGACATACCTTCTGTTTGAAAGTAAATGGGTATAGGTTAAAGCTGTTACGTATTTTAAAGAATTCAAAATTTAAGAATGTAGATATTGTAACGAGTAAATATAAGGGGCTGGTGCGTACCTGTAAAATGTACACCAGTTTTGTATGTGTAATAATGATGAGTGCGTTCGTCTCGCACCGGGGTCGTTACATTAATGTTCGCAGCTAACGATGTTCGTAGCTTTGCGGTAATCACCTGTATAACACGGCAGTAACCTTACCTGTTGCTTATAGGGGTGTGTTAATCCCGGGTGGCGCCAAGTTGTTTTATAAAACAACTAAAATTGTTGTCTGACGAGTTATCAGCGGTGACGGTCGGGGCATTCAAATAATTCCCGCTCGTACAGCCGTCTAAATTGTCGCTGCTGCTGCGCAAATGACAACTTGTTCGCTTCTCGTCGAATCTATTCTTAACTAAACACTAGTAATATATAAAGCACTCCCTATGAAATAACAACGACGGTTACTCCCTGTAATAGTTATTTTTAATAGGTGATAATTAAAATATTAACATTGACAATTATATAATGATAAATTTGCACCGACTGATTACATTAGACTCTTGCCTCTGGGCTTGACGAAGCGATCAAGGAAACATTCAGCTTTTGCATAGCTGTGTACGTTAAAGTGTTACAATTATTTTCTGTTTCCCAAATCGTGGATTCTTGTGACTATGAGCTAAAGAATTCCTATGGTTACAATAAAAAGATATTACCTTATTCTACGTGTACATAAATAATAATGTGTCGTAAATGTGTTTTGTAAGTTCGTGTTTAACTAATAGGTTATATTTAACGTTAACAAGTTTCTATCAAGTGTTATTTTACTTAAATAATCTATGAAAGAGAAATATTTGTTTATAGTGAGATTAATTTACATTTAGTAAAATTTAGAGTGATTAGGGTTTTGGAAAATAAGGAATTTAATGGTACTTAACACCTCAGCATGACTCGGTGCCTTCGTTCGTTTAATCGGGTAGGATTTGGCTGCAATAAGTTCAGTTTTCATGAATTTTGGGGCTTCAATGGGTTGGGCGTCTTTTTCATAATGTATCTGGATGTTCTTTTCGGGTAATTTTCCGTTTAATTTGCCTTGGATCTCGAGTTGACTGCTATAAATGGTCGTCTGCTTCTTAGGCTGTCATGGTTAGGAACTTTAATTACTTTTTTGCATTATTTTCACAGAAAAACGTTCTTCCCAATATTGGCTTCTGTATTCTCTTAATGACGCTTCGCTTCTAACGGTATTCAACGGTAATTCCGTCTTCAACTGCCGTTTCCATGGCAACTGCATGATTTTGATTGGTTGATTTTGAGATGATGTATTGTTATCAAAATTCGAATTCTTCGTATATCTTCTGATCGCTGTTTTTCCTCTATCTTCCTTCCTGGTTATTAAATATTGTCACTATAGTATTTATTTCATTTCATAGATTATTTTGATACCCCACAAGTTTGGGTAATTTTAGATTTTATGTTTTTACAATTATGTTATTGCTTGTTAATTACATTTCTTTTTGTATACAAATGCTTATTGTAATATTTTGTTTACAAATGATTTACAATTTATTCTTGGTGAATCCTCCACCTCAGATTTGCTAAATTCTTAGTCAATTTGTTATAATTTTTGGTTGTTTGGTTCTGACAGTTATGCCTTTTCATAGGCCTGAGTAGCCACTGTGGTATTTGACTTATTTCATTTAAATCACATTTCATTTCAGCCTAATGGGCTTTACTTTGTTATTATGATTGGTTGTGTTGTATTTGAGTCTGTTGGTGTTTTGGTTACATGTCAGTATTGCTTTCTCTATCTTAATATTTAAAACATAACAATTAGGTTTATGGACTGCAAGTTTCTTTCAGCCATATCCTATTCATAACATTAAAACGAACAATTCTTTATAAGTTATTAGAGTTATTATTTTGAGTGAGAAATATCATCACTTCCTTTCAACTTATTATTTGCTAATTACTTCCATATTCCTTAAGGAATGGAAGTATGGTGATGGCAAAAAAAATCGTGTTCGAGATTATTGCAGATTCTGATTGTACTACACTCAAAACAAGAAAAAAAGTCGTTTTCCGAAAAGTGTCTGTGTGTGTGTCTGTCTGTATGTCTGTAGATGTTTTTTCTATGGCAAACGATAACTGCCGCAAATTCAAACAGAATCAAATAATTTTTTGCATACAGCCCTGATTTGTAGAGTACTCACGACCTATTGTTTTTGGTGAGATCGGTTGAGGGAAAGGGGTAGTTTACCTGCAACGGTTTTTTTTATCAAGAGAAATTTTTTTTTTGGCAAACGATAACAGCCGCAAATTCAAACAGAATCAAATAATGTTTCGCATACAGCCCTGAATTGTAGAGTTCTCAAGACCTATTGTTTTTGGTGAAGATCGGTTAAGGGAAAGGGGTAGTTTACCTGTAACGTTTTATGTTTTAACAAGGGTATTTCCTATGGCAAACGATAACAGCCACAAATTCAATCAGAATCATAAGATTATTTGCATACAGCCCTAAATTGTAGAGTTCTCAAGACCTATTGTTTTTGGTGAAGATCGGTTGAGGGAAAGGGGTAGTTTACCTGCAACGTTTTTTTAACAAGGGTATTTTCTATGGCAAACGATAACAGCCGCAAATTCAAACAGAATCAAATAATGTTTTGCATACAGCCCTGATTTGTAGAGTACTCAAGACCTATTGTTTTTGGTGAAGATCGGTTAAGGGAAAGGGGTAGTTTACCTGCAACGTTTTTTTATCAAGCGTATTTTCTATGGCAAACGATAACAGCCGCAAATTCAAACAGAATCAAATAATTTTTTGCATACGTCAGTGAATTGTAGAGGACTCAAGGCCTTTAGATTTTGGTGAAGATCGGTTAAGGGGGAGGGGTAGTTTACCTGCAACCTTTTACGTTTTAACAAGAGTAAAGTACTTGAAAATTCATTTAAACTTTTTCAAACAATGGTAATTGTTGAAAATAAAATAATTTTGTTGCCAGGCAATAAAATTATAATTTTTTCATTTTAATGTAAATTATGTATATATTAGAAAATATATCGTGCTTGGCAGGCAAGCATATTTCAGATTATAAATCTTAGAATATGGAAGTCATGTATGGTTCTCCATACTGATATTTTTTGTTTACAATACATATTATTTTTATTGTGATAAACAACATCACTTTTATGAAATTTATAACTGTCCCGTATAACATGGGTGTCTGATTTTTAATTGTATACTTAAATTCTTATTTCATTACTACTTCTTTCCTCCATTCCATGTTAACACAAACTGTTTTTACATGGGCTTTCTCCCTGAATAATATTACATCCTTTACTTATCTCTGTTTTAAATAATATTTCTAACTATCCTTAATTATATACTTTTCCATAAGCTCACTTAAATCATTTATTGGTTTATCAATGATTTATTAAGTGTTTTCTTACCTATTAATACTTTTTATTATTTATAATATCTTTTTCCACTTATCACTTTCACCTTTAACTAACTGGTGTTTATCACTGATACACTCACTATTTTGGGGTATTTATACATACACTATTGCACTTTTTTCACTGTTTATATTAAGTGTTACTTAGTGGGTAATCCCTATAATTATTTCTCTTTCTATTTCCCACTTTCTTTCATTATAACATGATACTTATTATTAATGACATTTTGTTATACCTTTCACTACATCTAACTTTAATAATTGGGTTAGTGTACTTTTCTTTACTAAGTTATTTTTTACTGTTTTTTGTTTAAAACAGGTATATACATTATCTCATTTACAACAATATTTATTTCCATTAGTGGATAATTATTGGGGTTTATTTACAATATGCTATCTTTGAGTATACCATTTTTCCCTTTTATATGTGGTGTTTATTATTTCTTGGTTTCACTTCGTTTCCTCTTCATTCTTCCTCTTCTTCTTCTTCTTCTTCTTCTCTTTCATCTTCTTCATTTTCAATTGTCTTCATTTTGACTCGGTTCTCCTCTTCTCGTCTGGTTTAATTTCATTTAGTTGTAGGAATCCATTCACTTCCTTTAATTGTCTTTATTCTTCTTTGGTTCTGGTTTCTTCCCTTCTTTTGTTAGTTCCTGTTGGTTTGGTCAATCACTTTTTAGCTTTGTGTATTTTTCGTGGTTCCCTTCTTCTTTTGTTAGTTGTTGTTGGGTCAAATCACTTGGGTTAGGTAATGACGTCGTTTGTCGTGTCATAGTTTTTTTATATTTTATTTATTTTTAATCATTTTATTTTATATGAAGTATATTTACATTAATAATTATAGTTTTTTATCCCTGGTACTGGGGTGGCTTATTTGTGTTGTAACAATATTTATACAAATTGTTTTAAAATAAAAATCTCACGCACAAAGTTCCGTAAAATGACAAAATAAAGTAAATTTATACTTAGGTAAACATTTTATTTAATAAACATGCTTATGCTTATTTAGTTAATAATAGATTCACACGTTTTCACTACACTTAGTAAATTAGTCAGAAATGAGTTAAGTAATTAGAAATTAGTTAGCAATAAACTTGTACTTGCAACACAACTATTTAAGTATTAAACTAACGTACACCCACGAATAATCAAACAAGTGTAACCGAAAACACAGCACTCTTAACAAACAGACTTCGTTACATAGAACCCACACTAACAGTTCACTCTGTGGCGCGACATTCAACACTGGTTTTCATAACAGCACGTGTGGGACATATTGGCAACAGTGTGCGTTGCTACGGTTACTGTTTACAGTTTTGAGTACGGCGATTGGATAAGAGGCATGTAGCAGACAGTTGCTTAATCAACAGTTCCATCTGTCAATACCAAACAAGTTTTAATAATAGTATAGTAAAAAAGTCTTTGATAGTAGTGTGGTTAGAGACAGTAGCTCGTTTATATGTAGCGAGGTCATGCCACTGTCTTAATAGTATGATGTTAGTTGTAGTTGTCTCCACTTGCTGTTTGGCTTAGGATAAGGCTGCCTCAACACTTCGAACTCCTTCTGCGTGAGTTATTGTTGTTAATTATGATTCGGTATCGCTCTTTCCATCTCTTCAATGTCGGCATCATTTGCCATTACTGTCGCAACAATTTTGTCTTTTCTCTCTTGACGTAATGAAAAATTCAGTTGTTGATATTACATAACTAATATCGGTATGGAGAACCATACATGACTTCCATGTTCTAAGATTTATATTTAAAATCATTTTCGAAATGAAATATTTCCATAGAAACTACTTCTGTCTTCAGCCTTAACCACAGTACTGTGGTCACTAACATATACCACCTCACGTTAGCGCACTCGATTTTCACTGATGATGGTAGTTGATAGCACTGCCGAAATGTCTGGTTTTGTAGAAAACATTGGACCACGCCAAACAGCCCAGGAAGGAATTTTAACAACAAACTAATTCTTTGTTGCCGATAACGAAGCACACTTAACATAAATAAAAATTATCCCCTCCCCTTCAACTGTCATTTTCATTTATAGAAAATTACCCCCACCCGCTTCAACTAGCCTCTACATTTATAGATATTTCATCTACGTTTCTACAGTGGATTATTATGATCTCCTTTTCAGGATACTTTATTTATCAAAATTAAGTACTTTACTCTTGTTAAAACATAAAACTACCCTTTCCCCGTAACCGATCTTCACCAAAATCAGTAGGCCTTGAGTCCTCTACAACTCAGGCACATGTGCAAAAAAAAATTATTTGATTCTGTTTGAATGTGTGGCAGTTATCATTTGTCATAGAAAAAATTACCCTTGTTAGAACATAAAATGTTGCAGGTAAACTGCCCCTTCCCCTTAACTGATCTTCACCAGAATTAATAAGCCTTGAGTCGTCTACAATTTAGGGATGTATGCAAAGAATTATTTAATTCTGTTTAAATTTGCGTCTGTTATCGTTTACTATAGAAAAAATTCTACACACAGACACTTTTCGAAAAATGAGTTTTCTTCATGTTTTGAGGGTAGTACAATCAGCCCTTATCTCGAACACAATTTTTTTCGCCATCACCATGTTCCATAAGGAAGTAACAAACACTATATCAAGCACGTAAAAAACCGATGGTCAGTCTGTTGTGAAGTTATATTCACATACAAATACACAAATTTTATTTTATTTTCCACCTACCTGTTTCGCCTTCCGCCAGGGTCCGCACCACGAACATTAAAATGCAAATATGATTATAGGTTATCGTAAGAACTTACGCAACGCATTTTTAAAGAGAAATTAATTAAAATTTTATTTTTTACTTTAAAATATCCTTCAAGTATTAAATTGGTATTTATTTGGCCTCTTGGCTCAAATCATTGAAAATGCATAAAACCCTTACTGATAGTTACATGATGGTATTACACTTATACTTACAAAATCACAATAAACACCTTACCTTAATTAGACAGCCCCAATCTGCTATTTACTCTCACATTCACACCTTTACAAAACCAACTACTATTATTTAATTAACATGTTTACACAAAAAACCCTTTATAAAAATTTGTTGAAAATACGGTTACTGGTTACCCAACGGCTCACTGCTTTCGTTGCCACGTGACTCGTATGTTTATTAATCTTTATTAATAATTGCCCGAAAGTGTATTGTTCACTTGATTTTGGCCCGCTCACTTCACTAACTCTGTTTTGTAATTTTATATCTTGGTTACCACTCTTTACATGATGAAACTGAACTGTTGTGTGCACACGGTTTTTCACGCACCCGGCCGGGCTGAGAATTTTGTTCAAATGGCCGCCGCCGCCTCACCACAACACCACTGCTGCTTCACATTTTTGCTCTGTAATTTAGGTGAAATTTGTGTCCAGTCGGCGGACGCACTACTATTCGCGTCCGGCAGGTTAGGATGTTACTTTCCGACTGACTTCCATGCGGCCGGGCATTACCGACTCAGGTGAACAAATTTCGTCGCCGTTCACAGACCTCGTTATCTAAGTTTTGGTAGCTGCATACCTGGCGCACAGGATTTTCGTGTGCTGTGCGACGACGATATTTCACAGCCTTTTTCGTGGATTAGGCACTTCGCAGATGCTGGTATTTGTGAGTGGACATCACACAGACGCAAAGTTCTAGGAATCGTATTATCGTCAACAGCACGACATTCCTTTATATTGTTACATCACCTGGTTACAGTGTATCGTTTCTTTGTTTAGACTGCGAGTTAAATTGAAACTGGTGACTAGCCACATATATGAAATGAATTGTGCAATTTTAACCAAATCGGAACCAAAATTAATAAAAAAAAAACCTTCTAATTCGCCCCATTACAATACCCCCCCAATGAGAGATCTTCTGTCGAAACAGAAGAATTCTCATTGCTAAAACCCCTAAGAGGACCGGTGAGGATATGGTGCCAACAACCCCCCATTTATCTTATACCTCATGGGTAAACAACCCCCCTGGCTCGGCGACTATGGACGCATCTGAACGAGATCACTGGACTTCTCTGTGCGAGATCCCAACACCGAAAAATTGAACAGACACGCACCACTGTGCACCTAGCCTTCTAACATGCCTCCCCTAACTCCAAATCCCTGGCTTAGATCATGTCAGATCCTCAACCGATATGTTCCCCCTTATATGCAAACTGGGCTGCCTTTAGCAGATACTGGGCGCACACGCACACCTATAATAATTTTTTAACAAACTCCTCATCTAAAATAAGTTCAAAATCAGATTGTATCAAAACAAAAAAATCTCTTATCTGGATAGATTAATTCTCTTCGTTATTATTGCTGATAAAAAAGAAAACAAATAAATTGAATATTTAATTAAAACATGGACTGCCTTATCCTAACATTTGATTATACATATATCCTATACCATATAATTCAATAATACTATTGATACATATAAACAATAATACAACCAAAAATGCAAAACATCAATTTAATGGCAGGCACAAAAAAGTATATACAAATATATATATATTTTTTTTCTCTCTCTACTACCCCCCTTTTAATCCCTTAACCCCCGATACCCGTTACATATTAATGTGTTCTGCGCGAGGCTTCTTGGCCTTTTTCAGCCTCATCCTAGCCGTAAACCACATCTCCCTCGTGACCTGTAACTGGGTCACCGCCCATCCACACTCACTATTACCCCCCCTAGACTGTAGCGTCTAGTTGCTTTCACAAGGACTGATGCGGAAGGGGTGGACATTTTTTTTCTTTTATTCCACCCCCATCCTTGCTTCGGCTTTACAATAAAATTCGGTATTACACCTACTAGTTTTTATTTATACACCCCTAATGGACTACCACCCCTATCTGGGTGAAAATAGCCCTGTTCCAAAATTTGGTAATTCCCCGAAAAATAACCCCCATACTAAATTTAACAAACCACCGGGTTAACAAAACAAAACAAACCACAAGCCGGTTATATCAAGTAAAATTTATGATTTGCCACAATTAACTACTTTCACGGTCATGGTCCGGTGAGGCCATGACCGCACTTAGGTGGGGAATCTACAGTTAAAACATAAAATATAGATTGGCATTGATACAGGTTACTTAGACAGTAATATACATCTCTAAGTTTCACGGACATTTTTGACAGCATTTACACAAAATTTCCTTCAGTTTCCCATTTAAATGAATATTTTAACCTTTATTTACATCAATTGGCATTTACTTTATTTTACAATTACATTTGAAGTTTGAATCAGAATAAATTTAAATTTATTATTAAAATTTTCAATTGATTTAATTGCCGAGTGGATTTAATTTTATTTAATTTCTCAAACTCTACGTCACAGGAATTACCTCATTATTATTTCGTCTGTAAAATTAACTTCAATTCTTTTATGTCGTAATAAGATTTTACTCAACATACTGATTCAGCAAGCTACAACAGTTATCAGCTTCAACACATCTGGCTGTAAACATTGGCCACACAACCTACCTGTTTATATAAACACTTGAGTGCCAGACGTGTTATAAACACTCTGTCCTAATACTCACATAGTCTAAACATTCTGGTTACATCATATACAGACAGATATACTTCCTTCAAATTTTTGGTTTCTATTAATCTTTTAATGTTAATATATTTGTCCAAGTCTATTTATTACAATTAAAACCAAATATTCACCTTTCGGTTATTATTACTTTTTAATTACAATTTCTATTTAATACCATTGTCTCAATTCATTTTTATTATTGACTTAAACTCTTTTCACACCTGTAAGCATTTTATTCTATCTGACTGGTATAATGAACTTTATACTTACAATACATTATCCACCTATTGGCATGAATACAAAATACACACCACACACACACACCAATATCTCCGTGTAACCTCTGAAACATTTAACCACAATGTTATTTCATATCAAACAATTTAACATTTATTTATTAATATCAAGTCTCATAAAACAATTTAAATCCATTGGAAAAATTCAACCAGATAACATTTAAGTCAATCAAAATATTTAAACATTTCAAATTATTGTAATTAAATCAATTATTGAAAACACAACATTTTTAATTACTTTCACCCATTGCAATAACTACAACTCATTCATTATCTTCTTCCAAATTGTTTTTGTTATTTATTTAGGCTGCAAAATATTAATATTATTATTATCATCACAACAATTTCTACTACATACATACATTGTTTATCTAACATTTTATAATACATACAAATAATTTCACTAAACATGTATTTACAATTCTTCAGCAATAATTATTCAGTTATATCACACTTCAATATCAAAATCAGCTAGGTCATTACCATATATTAACATATTTAAAATTGTTCATTTATGAATTTCAGCCTCCATCGTCAAAAATTAGTCGGGGTTTCACACAACAATTTTCAATTTTATTTACATTCCGTATACGGTTATCTTGTGTATAGTAACCATAAAATTTCTGTTTATTCATTTTACCATAATAATCATATACCAAGTCAACATTAAGTACATCGGTTAAGTCTCCATCAGTAATTACATTCATTATCAAGTCATTTACTTTTTCATCATAAGGTAAATTATTATTATTTAAAACTGTATCAACAAAATAATCTTCACTCTCTATTTTAACAGGTAAGTACTTCAAATCATTTAGCATCTCTTTCAACTCATTATAGTCTCTCTTTAATTTATATAATTCTGTCTCTCTATCAACACACAACTCTCCATCTAAATCTCTCTCATCATAACACCATATCATACTTTCTCTCTCATTCCATGCAGAGGGTACAAAATTATTCAACAAAAATAAACAACTCAAATCTTTCACTAATAAGGGTCTCTTGCCCTCCAATAATAACATTTTTGAACACTCTGGTTCATCACGAATAAGGGGAAAATTTACCCTCTGCCCTACACATTCATCTACTCTTTCTTTCCATTCTTTTTCTAATTCAACAACACTAATTATTACTTCATTACAACTTATCATTTTCTCACTCTCACTTACTGTTTCACTATCTATTTTCAACGTATCACTTTCTGATACCACCCTTTCAGTCACATTACCACTTTCAATATCATTATTACTATTTGTTATCTTACTCTCTACTACTACGTTTTTACACATATCATTATAATTGTCATCTGTTTTACATTCAAAATTTTCCATTACCTTTTGTCTTTGTTTATCAATTTTTTCCACCACATTGCTCTCTATTTTGTCAATTCTGTTATTCATATTTTTTAATGAATGACTCAACATTTCATTTATTTCATATTTCAATTTGTTACAGTTACTCTCACATTTGATTTTTACTTTATTAATTTCAGTTTTAAGTTCATCAAATTTTACGCTAATACTCTGTTGAAACTGAATATTCTGTTCTTCGACTTTTTTATTAAAATTGCTCTGTATATCTAATTTCTCATTTACACTACTTTTAAATTCTTGCATCTCGTTTTTCTGTTCATCTAACTTTACATCAAATTTATTGAAACTGGTACAAAGAAATTGGATCATTTTCATCATATCTTGATCCTCAGATTTTTTACTCGGGACTGGTGTTGCATGCAGTACGTCATCCATAATTTTCGACTCAGTTCCGGTCAAGTCTATATTTATTTGGCTCTCTGTTTCAATGTCAGTGAAGCTGACTTGTTCATTATTAATTGTACGCTCCCTACTCAAAATTGGGGTTATTTGAATCCCCGAATCTACAGTTACATTACTCTGATCTGTTACCTTTAATTCTGTTTTATTCTGACTCGCACTTGGAGTCGAATGTGTCTCCAAACTACTCATGTTTAAGTCGTCAAAATTTTCGACACTAGTCGTTTCATTTATGTTATTTTCGTTATCTGCCATTTTTATAAATTTATTAATCTAGATTTACTTACATAGAACCATCTACCACTTAACTCTTAAACTCTAAACATTGATGTACTAGTTTGTATGTGCTGCGTAATTTTTTACGTATTGTTACTCAACCCTCAAATCGAACTTGCATTTATCGTAGGTGTGGAATTTTAATTATTCAAATTCAAGTCCCGTTCGTAGCGCCAAATGTGAAGTTATATTCACATACAAATACACAAATTTTATTTTATTTTCCACCTACCTGTTTCGCCTTCTGCCAGGGTCCGCACCACGAACATTAAAATGCAAATATGATTATAGGTTATCGTAAGAACTTACGCAACGCATTTTTAAAGAGAAATTAATTAAAATTTTATTTTTTACTTTAAAATATCCTTCAAGTATTAAATTGGTATTTATTTGGCCTCTTGGCTCAAATCATTGAAAATGCATAAAACCCTTACTGATAGTTACATGATGGTATTACACTTATACTTACAAAATCACAATGAACACCTTACCTTAATTAGACAGCCCCAATCTGCTATTTACTCTCACATTCACACCTTTACAAAACCAACTACTATTATTTAATTAACATGTTTACACAAAAAACCCTTTATAAAAATTTGTTGAAAATACGGTTACTGGTTACCCGACGGCTCACTGCTTTCGTTGCCACGTGACTCGTATGTTTATTAATCTTTATTAATAATTGCCCGAAAGTGTATTGTTCACTTGATTTTGGCCCGCTCACTTCACTAACTCTGTTTTGTAATTTTATATCTTGGTTACCACTCTTTACATGATGAAACTGAACTGTTGTGTGCACACGGTTTTTCACGCACCCGGCCGGGCTGAGAATTTTGTTCAAATGGCCGCCGCCGCCTCACCACAACACCACTGCTGCTTCACATTTTTGCTCTGTAATTTAGGTGAAATTTGTGTCCAGTCGGCGGACGCACTACTATTCGCGTCCGGCAGGTTAGGATGTTACTTTCCGACTGCCTTCCATGCGGCCGGGCATTACCGACTCAGGTGAACAAATTTCGTCGTCGTTCACAGACCTCGTTATCTAAGTTTTGGTAGCTGCATACCTGGCGCACAGGATTTTCGTGTGCTGTGCGACGACGATATTTCACAGCCTTTTTCGTGGATTAGGCACTTCGCAGATGCTGGTATTTGTGAGTGGACGTCACACAGACGCAAAGTTCTAGGAATCGTATTATCGTCAACAGCACGACATTCCTTTATATTGTTACATCACCCAGTTACAGTGTATCGTTTCTTTGTTTAGACTGCGAGTTAAATTGAAACTGGTGACTAGCCACATATATGAAATGAATTGTGCAATTTTAACCAAATCGGAACCAAAATTAATAAAAAAAAACCTTCTAATTCGCCCCATTACACTGTAAGAGCACTAATAACAATAAGGCCACATGTGGTATGATGTAAAGGTGGAATTGATGCACAAAACATAAAATGTGGGCAAAATTTAAAACAATTTACCCAGCACGCTTTAATATTGAATTCTGGCAGCCGTGTTGGATAATACAGAATGTCATGTAACGGAAGGTTGGTTAATGGAGACTGTACTGTATAACTTTTTTATAATATTTCTGTACAATATAAAAATGGTATAAAATATTTTTTTATGTATGTTATTAGCATAGGTGCAGTGAGGGGGCAAGAGGTGCACTTGCATCCCCCCTCTCCTAGCTTATTAATTAAGTAGAAGAGGTAAAATTGAAAGGAAACAAAAGGGAATCAATCTTGTCTGAGGCTTTCACGGCCAGCGTCAATGTTATTAGAATTACAGCTTGCCGGCTGTCAGGCTGTGGTTCAAAGTTGTTGGATGCAAACGTTACCTGCATATGGAGTCTGTCCAGATTCAGAAGCATGCCGCAATTGCAATGAATCGGAGGGGGGTGAGTCCCTCTCATTCAGTACTCTTTGGGCGCAAGTCATGGTGAACCAGTAACAATTTACCTTCTTCTGATTGGCTGGTGGTGTCAGACTACATCTTCGTGTGAACTCCAAAAGTTTATAAATATGGGTGTCCTACTTAAGGCCACCAGCCTGTAACGGGACAGATTTGAGGGGTTTTTCTTTATTAAGAGTCAATGGTAGAAGTGCGTTACCTAGTTGTTAACAATAGACGTTCACATAGGGAACGCCCATTTGGACGTTTGTCCAGAAAGTCTGTCAACAGGTACCAATTCCTGATGCTCTGGAATGTGAAAGTGTGCAGACATGCGTACAGATGAATAATCACGAACTTTGTAACAAGCCCCAGGTCGGATGGGTCTCGGCCAGCTACGATAGACTCGCGCTCAGAAAGGAGACTAATTACTGTGTCACGTGATTCCTTTTGGGCCTATCAGAAGCAAGAAGCCGAACTCCAGACCGCCTTGGCCATTTTGGACGCATGGTGTTCAGCGTCTGTCGTCTTACAGTAATCAAACCGGCCGGTTGAACGTAAAAGGCTCGCGAGCCGAAAATTCTAATAAAATGAACATGTGTGATTAACTACAAGTAAAAAATGTAATACAGTATTCAAATATCAGTGCAACATCAGACTACGACGAGTGAGCAAAATTTAACGAGTAAGAGAGTATTTTGGAACAACCAAGTGAACAAAAACCGGTAGTGATTTCAACACGGGCCTGAGGCGATGACAGGGAAGTAAACATACAATTTCAATTAAAATCAATGAAACTAAAAGTTATAATGGGTAAAGAGATCTCTCGTTTTTAAGGGGAATTTAAATAATGTATGAATGAGTGTATGAGCAATTACTGGGTTGTCTTTATTTAATTTAAGTAATTATTAAGTAATAGTTAATAAATTGATAAGAAAAATACTAAATTTTGTGTGCTTATGTTAAATGGGGTCTCGGCCTCAAAGCTAAAATCTGTCGGATTAGTGTTCTGAAGATTATAATCAAACGAAGTTCTATTATTGTTTCATGAGAATGCTTAATAAAATGTTTAATAAAAGCTAAGTTAGTTAACAAGAAATGAGAGTTGAGTCCATTAATAAAATAACACCTAAGTCACGCTTATAGATACGAGTTCATGTGCCGAACCCTGGCAGACAAAGGTTAGATGAGAAGTTTTATTTAATTATTATGTGTTAGTAGCATTACATTGGCGCCCGAACAGGGACTGTTTTATAAAATCAATTTTATATAAACCACACCTACAAGTGGATATAAGCGTGATTTAGGAGCTTATAAATTACGTGAAGGTTATGTGATGGGCATACTATGGTTAAGTAATACGTATAAATTGCGTACATAAAATGATGTTAGGTTAAGTGAGTAGTAAAACAATAGTAAGTGTGAGTTTGTGTTAGTATACGGAAATTTCATAAATATGGAGAATAAAATAAATGAGATTGACGTAATTGTCAGCGAGGAAGCCGAAAATAAATCAATGTGTGAAAACAGAGAAAGTATGTTAACTGAGCCGGCTAATAGAAGCGACTGAGGAATTTAAACAAGTGAAAGTAATTTTGACGAGTCAAAAATAATGAATGAAGTGGAGATTCATTCAACACCTATTTCAATTAATCAAAATAAGAAATCCGATGACGATAATATGTTAACATGGTTGTATAATATGATGTATAACAGTTTAGAAAAACAAGACAGCAATTTTAGTGAATTAAGGAGGGATATTAACATAAGATTTGAGGAACAAAATATTAAATTCAATGTACAGAATAACAAATTTGATGAGTTAAAAAGCGAAATACATGAACAAAAAATCAAATGTGAAAGTAATTTTAGTGATTTGAAAAACAATATTAATGAAATCAATAAACATTTTGATAAAGCGATGAAATATTTGAAAGTAACTTTAACAAATTAGAACAAAATATTGAGAAAATGGGAGTGTGGAGAATAAATACAGGTGAGTGTAACAAGAACAAAAATAGTGAAGAAATAATTAATGACAAGGTAAGTGGTAATTACATTAATGAGTCTAATATTGAAGTAAAAAGCGATAGCAGTGATATAATTAAAAACGGGGTGTTAGAGAGTAAGGTGTTTAATATTGAGAGTGATAATGAAGTGTTTGTTGAAGTAGAGTTTAATAACGAAGTGTTAGCGAGTGCTGATGAGGTTGTGAGAGAGTGTGAAGAGAGGTTAGGTTGGCAAGGGGCAGATTTTTCCCAAATATATAGTGAAACAGGGTTTTCACCGTGGTGTTATGAGGACAAGGTTTCCTCCGGTAGTTATGTGGAAGACAAGGTGTCTTCAAATAGTCCCCTAATTTTTTGTAAACCTGGAAAAGCCAGGAAGTGGTGTAGTAAGTTTGTTGTGCCCTTTGCATGGAGTGAAGTAGGTCAGTGGTGTTGTGACAGGTATTGTGATGAAAGTGATTATGAGAGAGAGAGAATGATAGAGGTATTTAAGTTAAGTAGAAGTTATAAAGAGTTGATAGAGAGGTTAGAATTGGAGAAAATAGAGATATGAAATACTTACCGGTTGCAGTAGGGGTTGATGATTATTTTGGTGATACCACTGTAGATGATAAACACTTACCTTGTGAGGTGATGGACATAGTAGACGAGTATGATGATATAACTTATATGGGAATAACAAATGATACTAAGGGGGAATTTACCATGCCAAATGTCGACAGGAATTTCGAGTTAATAGTAGGCAATAAAGGTTATAACTACTATATTGATACAATGGAGGAAATTAGTGATGAGGGTTATTATAATAATAATAACAATATGTATGTAATTGTAAATGAATGGTGTAGTCGTAAGATCAGATTATTATTCGATGATGGTGGTTAAACAGTTGTTGTTTATGAACATTTAATTATGTGAATAGTGTGGTTTCGACATGCAGGGCCGTCCCTAGGGGTCTAGGCGCCCGGGGCAAGCTTATGTTGGCCCCCCTCCCGCCGCGGTTGAAATCGTCCTGACCACAGAGAAGAGAAGTTCTCTTGTCTGTGTCTTGACCATGCCAATCTAGACTGGTTTTTATAAAAATATACTGACTAGTAGTCATGAATGTTAGGTGAATAAGAACAGAAACAATAAAAGATATTTTATAGAACGTGATTGTATTTAATTATTTATAGCTAAATGTAAAGAAATTGAGTTTTTTATAATTTGTTAATTATTGAGTAGGCCTATATACACAGAAAGGGCTTAAAAGATATAGTATATTGTGTTACGTGTCAAATTGCACTTTAAAACAAAATTACATTCAAAATGGAGATTAAATCAAAGCATTTTAAATTAGTACGAGAACGATATTACGGGTCCGCCTTTGCTAGTATTGCTATATACTTTAAAGTGGAATTCTTCTTGCTTTCATTTTTGCAAAATTGGCAATAATGTCATCCATGTTGAGTTGTTTGCTGACTTCATTCTCGATGGCAAGTATTGCGAGCGAGGATAATCTTTCTTGCATCATTGATGAACGCAAGTAAGTTTTTATTAGTTTTAATTTGCTGAAGCTACGCTCACAGGTTGCCACTGAAACTGGAATAGTGAGGAGAATACGGAGGGAAATCCACAGTTTAGTGAATAGGTCTCTTCGATCAGTTTTCTTTATAATTCTTAAGGCTTCCAGAGGAGACATTTGCTTTCATTTGGGGTTTCATTTGTCAGAGCATTTACATGTGAAAGTTCATTGTAAAGGTCCTTGCCATTTATGTCAGAAACGTTATTTACAGTAAGGTGATCTTGCAAGCTGATGCAAAGTTCTTCAAGTTCTTTCTTTTCTGGCAAATGCTTCAAATCAAATAAAAATCCCCATTTTGATTTGTGGATAGAAAACTTATCCATCCTATCTTTTAAAGACGTCAGCATTGTGTCTACCAGTGGCAAAAAAACATCTCTTTTAAACATATCCTCAGGGGTTGGGTTGTATTCATCTTTACTTTCATAAGAAAACATGTTTTTCTTCATCCTTGGTCGTTTTGTCTGAAATGTAGAATCAATGTCAAGGTCTTTGGCTATTTCTTTTGCTTTTGCTATAGAATCATTCAATCCACTTTCTCGGAACTGCTTTACAAAATCCGTGCAAGCCTTTAACTGGTTTGTGGCCAAAGCAATGTCAGCACTTTTGTTCTGGAGTGTTTTGCTCACGATGTTTATTTGAAACAGTAAATCGTGCCATATGACTAAGCACACCAGAAAAGAAAAGTCTTCCATGTGAATCTGCAAAGACTTTCCTTCTGATGATATTGTAGCGTCATTTGAGTCTTCACTTAGCTGTTCTAGTGATTTTATAACACTGCCATACTGGTAAAGAACGGCAGAGACAGAATTAATCCGTGCTTCCCATCTGGTTTCACATACTTGCTTCAGTGTGAAGCCTTGAACATGCTCGCTTACTATACACCAACGCTTTGGGGATCCTGCAAATATTTTGTATATTCATTGCAAAACACCGAATAGTAGTGTAGATTTTACCGATGTCTTTGCTCCATCAGAAACAACTAAGTTGAGACTATGACAGCCGCAAGGCGTATAGAAGGCTAACGGGTAGTTTGACAATATCCTAGCTTGAACACCTTTTTGTATTCCAGCCATGTTGGCCCCATTATCATACCCTTGTCCTCGGCAGTTTTTGAGATCAAGTCCACAAGATTCAATTTCTTGATTCAAAAGATTTGAGAGAGCTTCACCTGTCGACTCTTCAGCAACAGTATAACCTATGAAGCTTTCTTGGACGATTATTTCACCATTAGTTTCATTTTCTTCATGAACATAACGAATTGTTAGTGACGTTTGTTCCTTGTGACTGACATCTGGCGTACAATCCATGATCACCGAAAAATATTTTGCAGAATGTATTTTTTTGATGATGTCTTCCTTGACATGCTGAGCAAGTAGGTTAATAATTTCATTTTGGATGTTAACGCTTAACATTTGGAGCCACTGTTCTTTAGCTTCGATCTGTCGTAAGTGTTCTTTCATTGTCAGGATAAACTGCCCCAGCAACTGGATGAGGCCTAGAAAATTGCCATTATTCTTTGTGAAAAGCTTTGTTGAAGATCCTCTAAAAGCTATATTATTTTCGGCCAGAAACATTATTACTGATATAACTCGTTTTAAAATACTTTTCCATCTTTCTGTTTCAACATTTATTTGGTCTATTAGCTGTTGATCAATAGCTTTAGCTCCCTTCAAACTTTTCTCGGCATCAATCCACTTTTGAGTGTTAAGAAAATGTCCAGGTGATGTCTCGTGCGATTTTGCTCGTTCACAAAATTTTCTCCATTTGTTAAATCCCTCTTTCTTTCCAAAAAAAGATTGAATGGAAGGTTCAAATAAATGACAAGGCAAGCAAAAAACTGCGTCTGCCGTTCGAGAGTACACAAGCCACCTACGTTTAATTCTTTCACCATTTTCTGCAATTCTGTATTGAAATTCATTGGAAAAATGGCGTTTGTCAATCCGTGGGTACTCTTTATCATTTGCCAAAAAAGGTATTGGCTCCATCATTGCAATAATGTCTCTTTCTCTCACTGATAGGTCCTCAGGCCAAGTTGATGGGTCATTGGATAATTGACGTTCAGAACTACTAGTAATGGATTCAGATTCACAATCAGTGAGAACATCGTCTACCTCAAAAGTATGGGTAGTTTCATGTTTAGCTGTCAGTAGATTATCTTGAGTGTCTTGTTTGTTTGTACTACTGAAATTTTTGGAATGGTGAGATTCTACATTATTAGGTGAATTACAATGCAGTTTGTCATTTGGCAGAGCTACAGATGAAGATGAGGTGGGCATAAAAAAACTTGTTAATTTAGGAACTTTACTAAGCAGTACTTCATGAGCTGCTTCAGCTTCCCTTCCCATTTTCTGCCTTTGAGCCCCTGATTGCTTTGAGGACATTTTTCTTATTTGATATCTTGGGATATATTGTTCAACCAAAATTCAGTCAAAAGTGTAAGATCTTCATTTTATTTTAATAACTGGAAAAGAAAAAAATGTCACAATCCTCATTGAATAGGTTAAGGACTTTCATAGTTGGCAGTACAAAAAATAATTAGGCCTAACATAATAATTTTCAGTTAAAAAAAAAACAGAGTTAATTCTTATTTATAGTTAAACAATGATACAATTTCCAAAATGAGCTCTCAACCCAAAAGAGTGCTTTATTACGCAAAAAAGATTTAACCTTGTATTTAATACTTTTGAAAAGTATTAAATCTACGTTTAATTCTTTTTAAATTTAAATCGAAACGCACTTTTAAAAAAGTATTAATTTCACGTTTAATTCTTTTTTACAATTATTTTATCGATGCGCACTTTTTTAATCATTACTTTATCAGAGCGCACTTTAAAAATGATTAATTGCATGTTTAGATCAATTAATTGCATGTTTAGATCAATAATTTTTAAAATACTCAATTAAAAAGAGAATATTGAGCATTCACTATTATTTCACCTGCATCTCGCACATTAAAATTATTATATAAATACACATTATATTATGTACATGCATGAACACAAAAACAATATACACTACACGCTCGTTTTTATAACATACACTATATACGCGAAATTTTACTAAAACCTATAGTGTAGAGTGATGATCATCTAATATAAGATGACAGTAAAGAAAGCATTTCTTAGAAATATATAATAATATAAAAATAAAAAATGTAGCCTAATGTAATAACTGGAAACTCATTGGTTTCCTTCTGTTTATTTACTAGGACATATTTTTATTCTACAAATGCTTAGGAATATACAATAGTCAATATTGTAACGAAGAATATGTGGTCGCTACGTCTTATTTAAGCCCCGCGATGGAAGCCAGTCTGTAACGAAGCGACTGGGTCGTCTCCCTTAAAGACGTGTAATGTGTATGTGTAGTGTGTGCGTTCGTCTCGCACTGGGGTCGTTACATCTATTCCCGTGCTAACGGTGTCCGTAGCGATGCTGTAATTACCAGTACAATGCGGTAGTAACCTTACCTGTTAGTAAATAGGGATTTGTGATTCCCGGGTGGCACCAAATTGTTTATTAAAAACAATTAAAATTCTTAGATAATATGTTATAACAAACTTCACAGCTGTGACGGCCGTGGCATTCAAATACTTCCCGCCTTGGTTAGACGACTGACTCGATCAGGTAGTGTGTTGATTTGCAGCGTGAGCGCAGTACCGTCAAAGCTAATTCGCTAACAAACACAAATTATATGATACACTCCCTATGAAATAATAACAACGGTTACTCTCTGTACTAGTTATTTTAATGGTTGATAAGTAAAATTTCAGTTTGACAATTAAATTATATTTGTTGATTAATAAATTTGCACTGACATTTTGCATGAAACAATTTTTTCTCAGGATGACGAATCGATTTTGTAATGAGGTATTCATATCAGCATGGCTGCTGAGTTGTTTAGTTATTACAATTATTTTCGTTCCAAAATCTGGGATTCTTTTGATTACAAGGCAAATAATTCCTATGATTACAATAAAAAGTACATTACCTTACTTTATGTGTACTTAAATAATAAGGCGTGTGGTTATAATCAGTTCTGTAGTGTTGTTAAATGTGTTTCTAAAGTTCGTATTCAAACAACAGGTTATCTTTTATGTTAACAAATTTTCAGTGTTATTTTTCTTAATTAATCTTTGAAAGAGAATATTCGGTTTATAGTGAGAGTTCAAATTACTTTCAGAAATATTTAAAGTGTTTATTTTTGGAAATTGGGTAATTCAAGGATACTTAACACATCAGATGACTTGGTGTTATCAATCATTGGGTTGGAAGAGGATTGGGCTGCAATAGTTTTCAGTTTTCATTAATCTTGGGGCTTAAGTAGGTCTGGCGTCCTTTTCATATTAGATGTCATATTTTTATTTAATTTCCTGGTAAAATGGTCCTTGGCTTTAGTTAACTGTTCCGGTTGTTCATCTGCTTCTTATTCTATCATCGTTTTGAATTTTGTTTACTATTTTTACATTTTTTGATTAAAAATTGGTCGTTCAAAATTCGGCGTCTGTTCTGCAAGAGCGTCATTTTACGAGTAACGATATTCAACGGAAATTTTGCCACCAATGTTCGTTTCTATGGTTACTAATTAAATCTGATTGGCTTAGGTTGACATAAATCCATTGTTATCATTTTTGAATTTCTTTCAAAATCCTTGTATATCTTCTGATTGCTTTTATTCCTCTGTCTTCCTTCCTAAGTATTAAATATTGTCACTATAGTGTGTATTTCCTATCAAAAAAAGATTATTTTGATATCCCTCAAGGTTGGGTTATTGTATGTTTTGTAATTTTACAATTATATTATTATTTGCTAATTACATTCTCTTTTAATTTAAGTTCTTATTCTAATATTTTGCTTTTATTATGATTTACAAATTATCCTTGGTTAATTGTTCACCTTGGATTTGCTAGTTTCTTTGTTAATTTGTTTCAATTTGTAGTTGTTTGTTTTTGACAGTTAGGCATTTCATAGGCCTAAGTAGCCATTAATGGTATTTACTTATTTCGTACAATTACATCTCATTTTAGCCTAATGAGCTTTGTTTTGTTATTATTACTGGTTGTGTTATTTTTTTATGTGTTTTGGTTCTGTTTTTGTGTTATTAG
Source organism: Magicicada septendecula (assembly GCA_034769895.1). NCBI lineage: Eukaryota > Metazoa > Arthropoda > Insecta > Hemiptera > Cicadidae > Magicicada > Magicicada septendecula. Next base: position 372,603,287 of record CM068374.1, on the reverse strand, counting down.
TATGTTACTATTATTTTATACATCATGTATTGCTAATTGTTTACTAACTGGTTTTCTCGTTTTCTAAGTCATACATTTCTTTACTTTCTTACTTATTTAATTTGCCAATAATAACAATGTGGCTATTATTTACTACTTTTGTTCACATAAAATACAACATCTAGGTCTATGGTCTGTATAATTCTTCCAGCCATATCCTATTCATAAACTTGGTTAAACAATTATTTAACAATTTTTTGGATAATATTTGTTTACAATTCATTTCATTTTATATTATTTTTTGGGTGATAAACAGCATCACACTTTTTGAACTTACTTAAATAATTATCCCTTATAACATAGGTGTTTATTGATTTGTTTTAAATTCTTATGTTTTAAATAATCTTTACCTTCCCTCCATGGTAACACTATCTGTTTACTCTTTCATGGGATTCTCCCTTTTAAATACTATTATATACTTTTAAACTTATCAATAAGATTTCTTTTTTAATTAATATGGTTATCATCACTCTTCAGTGTTCAATACATCTTAAATTATTGTTTACACTTAATACTATTCTTCACAACTTTCTTAATTACTAATATTTTTCACTGTTAAACCCTTAGTGTTTCTTAATGATTTATCAAGTGTTTATCTTTTTATCCTTCACTATTTTTCATAATATTAACATTCTTTATAATACATTATTCTTATTTATACCTCACCTTCACTTTTAAATTATCTATAGTTTATTATAATTTATTTAGTGTTCTTTCTTTATCACTTTACTTTGGGGTTTTTACACTTTCATTCTGCACTTCACAAATGTTTTTGTTTTAAGTGTTTCTAAATGGGTAATCCCTCTAATTACTATCTCACTACCGTACTATCTCTTTCATTACAAATATCATTAATAATTTTAACAATTTTATGTCTCTATATTTTATCATTACATCTAACTCTAATTTGTGGGTTAGTTTGCTTTTATACTTAACATTTTTTAATTGAGTTTCATCAAATATCATTTACCTTTATTACTTAATTGATAATAATATTTATTTATTACTTAGGTTAGTTATCGGTCCCTTTTTCAACATTGCATTGAGTGTACCATTTCTCCTTCTTTTATTCTTTATTACTTGTTTGTGTCTTATTATTTGATTTCCTTTTTATTTATTTCCCATTTATCTTGGGTTTTTTCTTTTTTATTTTCCTCCTTCTTCACCTTCAGTGTATTTTCTTTATATCTTGTTTTTCCACCTTCTCCTTTGGGTTTATTTTAATATGTTGCATTGAATCATCTCCTGGGAGCAAAATTAGGATTTTTTATAATGATTTCGTCAGACTTGAAGCCATTCTTGACGGAATTTCAGTCAAACTCTCCTCTTGTCCCTTTCTTACATGCTGCAATTAACAATATAGTTGTCTCGTGTGCTCAGCGCTTTGTGGAGCCCAACAAAGTAAAAGAGGATGTGGATGTTAATAAGACGGAGAACCTACTGCCAGCCAAGAAGGTCAATGTAGGAATGGTGACATTGGTTCAGTTGAAAAATTGCAATGCCAGCCAACTTAAAATTGGGTGCTTCAAAAATGAATGCAGAGCAGCACTGAAGGTCATCGTCAACAGGTTGCAAGATCGTTCCCCTTTAGGAATAAAACTGACAAGGTATGTGTCATGTTTTGATCCTGCAGTTGCTGTTACACCAGTGGGAAAAGAAAGACTCCAGCGACTGCTAATCCATCTGGCTGAGAAGAATAGAATTAGTAGCATTTTTGCCGACAAATTTCAGCGCCAGTTCAATGAAGTGCTGTCAAAAAAAAAAACATTTGCGATGATTTAAAGGCATATTCACGAAAGACTGAACGCCTAGATCACTTTTGGATGAAAGTGATGGAAAGGCTGGGAAATGAATACAAGGGAACTCTTTCTCTTTTAAAAATGATCCTTGTTATTTCACATGAAATGCAGAGGTAGAGAGAGGCTTCTCAATAAATAAGGAAGTGCTAATTGAAAATATGAGGGAAGAATCTTTGATTGGGTATCGCATTGTGTATGATGCAATTAATGCATATGGGGGATTGAAAAGGTACCATTAACTAAAAGTTTGCTCTTTGATGTAAAAAAGGCATATAATAGATATAGTGTGGAACTTAAAGCAAGGAAAGAAGTACAGAATAAAGCAGGTGAAGAACGAGAGAAAAGGAGCTGAATTAACGGATTGTATGAGAGCTGGAAACAAAAAGAGCCAGAATTCTAGAAGAGGCTCAGACCATCAAAGACCAGATAGAAAAGCTTGCTTAGGGCATCTCCTAAAATGCACTTATTGGTAGATGTACCTGGTATTATTTGTATTACTCTAAATCTTATTTTTACTTAAATAAATTTTTCTTACAACTACAGCTTTATTACTTACTTGTTAGCAATTTATTAAAGCAAACTTATATTTTGTTCAAAATTGGTTATTAAATTTTTTATTTGAAATCACTTTTATATGCCTGTTTAACATTGAAAAGAAATGTACCTATAATTACATGCATGATGGTTAGAATCAGAAGCCATAGTCTTTATTTTTGACCTTTTGAGTATTTTACAAAAAACATTTCCCAAGCTAATGCTTTTAAATTGACTTTACCGACTTTCAAACCATGAATTGCAAGTATTTTTAGCTTTTGGTTCATATGGTATTTGAAAGCTGGGTTTAATATGTAACAGACACCATGTTGTGCTTTTTCATCAAAAATGGAGATTGTAACTTTGGATATCAACCAACTTAAATATGTATGCTAAAGTTTGTCAAAAAAAATATATGTTTTTTTAGTATTTATAACACACATATTTTCTTTTTGTGCTTGGAAGGATGGTTATTTTTCTTAGCTAGGGGTTAAGGATCTTTTGAAAAATATGGTGGTAATTGGTTATGCGAGGGTCCTTGAAAAATTTAGAGATGAGCCTTGAAATCCTTGAAATGTGCTTGAATTTTTACCAACAATTCTGCTGGACACCCTGTGAATGTATTTGTGTTGTACATTATGGTGTACTCTGTATTTTATATAAACAATGTATGTATGCAAGGTGAATTGGTTAGATAAGGATAATAATAATAATATTTTATTAAACTAAATAAATAATGAGAATAATTATGAAGCAAAATTTAATGAGTGAGAGAGTATTTCGGAACAACCAAGTGAACAAAAACCGGTAGTGATTTCAACACGGGCCTGAGGCGATGACAGGGAAGTAAACATACAATTTCAATTAAAATCAATGAAACTAAAAGTTATAATGGGTAAAGAGATCTCTCGTTTTTAAGGGGAATTTAAATAATGTATGAATGAGTGTATGAGCAATTACTGGGTTGTCTTTATTTACTTTAAGTAATAGTTAATAAATTGATAAGAAAAAATACTAAATTTTGTGTGTTTATGTTAAATGGGGTCTCGTCCTCAAAGCTAAAATCTGTCGGATTAGTGTTCTGAAGATTATAATCAAACGAAGTTCTATTATTGTTTCATGAGCATGCTTAATAAAATGTTTAATAAAAGCTAAGTTAGTTAACAAGAAATGAGAGTTGAGTCCATTAATAAAATAACACCTAAGTCACACTTATAGATACGAGTTCGTGTGCCGAACCCTGGCAGACAAAGGTAAGATGAGAAGGGGTCATTCCATGTCAAATCACCCAATAAAATATCGGTATGGAGAACCATACATGACTTCCATATTCTAAGATTTATATTTAAAATCATTTTCAGCCAAACAGGCAGGCTGTGTCTTACCTGCTTTTTTATTGCTGTATTAAATGAAAAATATTATATTACATTAAAATGAAAAAATTATAATTTTATTGCCTGGCACAAAATTATTTTATTTTTAACAATTACCATTGTTTCAAAAAGTTTAAATAAATTTTCAAGTACTTTACTCTTGTTAAAACGTAAAAGGTTGCAGGTAAACTACCCCTTCCCCTTAACCGATCTTCACCAAAATCGAAAGTCATTGAGACCTCTACAATTCAGGGACGTATGCAAAAAATTATTTGATTCTGTTTGAATTTGCGGCTGTTATCGTTTGCCATAAAAAATACGCTTGATAAAAAAACGTTGCAGGTAAACTACCCCTTCCCCTTAACCGATCTTCACCAAAAACAATAGGTCTTGAGTACTCTACAAATCAGGGCTGTATGCAAAACATTATTTGATTCTGTTTGAATTTGCGGCTGTTATCGTTTGCCATAGAAAATACCCTTGTTAAAAAAACGTTGCAGGTAAACTACCCCTTTCCCTCAACCGATCTTCACCAAAAACAATAGGTCTTGAGAACTCTACAATTTAGGGCTGTATGCAAATAATCTTTTGATTCTGTTTGAATTTGCGGCTGTTATCGTTTGCCATAGGAAATACCCTTGTTAAAACATAAAACGTTACAGGTAAACTACCCCTTTCCCTTAACCGATCTTCACCAAAATCAACAGATCTTGAGAACTCTACAATTCAGGGCTGTATGCGAAACATTATTTGATTCTGTTTGAATTTGCGGCTGTTATCGTTTGCCAAACAAACAAAATTACCCTTGCTAAAAAAAAACCGTTGCAGGTAAACTACCCCTTTCCCTCAACCGATCTTCACCAAAAACAATAGGTCGCGAGTACTCTGCAAATCAGGGCTGCATGCAAAAAATTATTTGATTCTGTTTGAATTTGCGGCAGTTATCGTTTGCCATAGAAAAAAAATCTACAGACACATAGACAGACAGACAGACACACAGACACTTTTCGGAAAACGACTTTTTTTCATGTTTTGAGTGTAGTAGAATCAGAATCTGCAATAATCTCGAACACGATTTTTTTTGCCATCACCATACTTCCATTCCTTAAGGAATATGGAAGTAAAAAATTAATTTGACACCCACCTCCTCAGATTTTGATGAAACTTGGCACAATTTATTCTATTACTATCCTGATAACACCTGCAAAATTTTTTTTGCTCTATCATTTATAGTTTTTTTTTATTAATTTTTTAGTTTTTACTTCCATATTCCTTAAGGAATGGAAGTATGGTGATGGCAAAAAAAATCGTGTTCGAGATTATTGCAGATTCTGATTCTACTACACTCAAACCATGAAAAAAAGTCGTTTTCCGAAAAGTGTCTGTGTGTCTGTCTGTCTGTGTGTCTGTCTGTAGATTTTTTTTCTATGGCAAACGATAACTGCCGCAAATTCAAACAGAATCAAATAATTTTTTGCATGCAGCCCTGATTTGCAGAGTACTCGCGACCTATTGTTTTTGGTGAAGATCGGTTGAGGGAAAGGGGTAGTTTACCTGCAACGGTTTTTTTTTAGCAAGGGTAATTTTGTTTGTTTGGCAAACGATAACAGCCGCAAATTCAAACAGAATCAAATAATGTTTCGCATACAGCCCTGAATTGTAGAGTTCCCAAGATCTGTTGATTTTGGTGAAGATCGGTAAAGGGAAAGGGGTAGTTTACCTGTAACGTTTTATGTTTTAACAAGGGTATTTCCTATGGCAAACGATAACAGCCGCAAATTCAAACAGAATCAAAAGATTATTTGCATACAGCCCTAAATTGTAGAGTTCTCAAGACTTATTGTTTTTGGTGAAGTTCGGTTGAGGGAAAGGGGTAGTTTACCAGCAACGTTTTTTTAACAAGGGTATTTTCTATGGCAAACGATAACTGCCGCAAATTCAAACAGAATCAAATAATGTTTTGCATACAGCCCTGATTTGTAGAGTACTCAAGATCTGTTGTTTTTGGTGAAGATCGGTTAAGGGAAAGGGGTAGTTTACCTGCAACGTTTTTTTATCAAGCGTATTTTCTATGGCAAACGATAACAGCCGCAAATTCAAACAGAATCAAATAATTTTTTGCATACGTCCCTGAATTGTAGAGGTCTCAATGACTTTCGATTTTGGTGAAGATCGGTTAAGTGGAAGGGGTAGTTTACCAGCAACCTTTTACGTTTTAACAAGAGTAAAGTACTTAAAAATTTATTTAAACTTTTTGAAACAATGGTAATTGTTAAAAATAAAATAATTTTGTTGCCAGGCAATAAAATTATAATTTTTTCATTTTAATGTAATATAATATTTTTCATTTAATACAGCAATAAAAAGGCAGGTAAGACGCAGCCTGGCTGTTTGGCTGAAAATGATTTTAAATATAAATCTTTGAATATGGAAGTCATGTATGGTTCTCCATACCGATATTTTTTAATTTGGCGCTATCCGAAGCCTCGGAAATCTAAAACGTTTTATGTTTTAACAAGGGTATTTCCTATGGCAAATGATAACAGCCGCAAATTCAAACAGAATCAAAAGATTATTTGCATACAGCCCTAAATTGTAGAGTTCTCAAGACCTATTGTTTTTGGTGAAGATCGGTTAAGGGAAAGGGGTAGTTTACCTACAACGTTTTTTTAACAAGGGTATTTTCTATGGCAAAAGATAACAGCCGCAAATTCAAACAGAATCAAATAATTTTCTGCATACTGCTCTGATTTGTAGAGTACTCAAGACCTATTGTTTTTGGTGAAGATCGGTTGAGGGGAAGGGGTAGTTTACCTGCAACGTTTTTTATCAAGCGTATTTTCTATGGCAAACGATAACTGCTGCAAATTCAAACAGAATCAAATAATTTTTTGCATACAGCCCTGATTTGTAGAGTACTCGCGACCTATTGTTTTTGGTGAAGATCGGTTGAGGGGAAGGGGTAGTTTACCTGCAACGGTTTTTTTTATCAAGGGAAATTTTTTTTTGGCAAACGATAACAGCCGCAAATTCAAACAATCAAAAGATTATTTGCATACAGCCCTAAATTGTAGAGTTCTCAAGACCTATTGTTTTTGGTGAAGATCGGTTGAGGGAAAGGGGTAGTTTACCTGCAACGTTTTTTTAACAAGGGTATTTTCTATGGCAAACGATAACAGCCGCAAATTCAAACAGAATCAAAAGAATATTTGCATACAACCCTAAATTGTAGAGTTCTCAAGACCTATTGTTTTTGGTGAAGATCGGTTGAGGGAAAGGGGTAGTTTACCTGCAACGTTTTTTTAACAAGGGTATTTTCTATGGCAAACGATAACAGCCGCAAATTCAAACAGAATCAAATAATGTTTTGCATAAAGCCCTGATTTGTAGAGTACTCAAGACCAATTGTTTTTGGTGAAGATCGGTTAAGGGAAAGGGGTAGTTTACCTGTAACGTTTTATGTTTTAACAAGGGTATTTCCTATGGCAAACGATAACAGCCGCAAATTCAAACAGAATCAAATAATGTTTTGCATACAGCCCTGATTTGTAGAGTACTCAAGACCTATTGTTTTTGGTGAAGATCGGTTAAGGGGAAGGGGTAGTTTACCTGCAACGTTTTTTTATCAAGCGTATTTTCTATGGCAAACGATAACAGCCGCAAATTCAAACAGAATCAAATAATTGTTAGCATACGTCCCTGAATTGTAGAGGTCTCAATGACTTTCGATTTTGGTGAAGATCGGTTATCGGTTTGTTGCCAGGCAATAAAATTATAATTTTTTCATTTTAATGTAATATAATATTTTTCATTTAATACAGCAATAAAAAGGCAGGTAAGACTCAGCCTGGCTGTTTGGCTGAAAATGATTTTAAATATAAATCTTAGAATACGGAAGTCATGTATGGTTCTCCATACCGATATATTTTCATGTTTTGACTGTAGTAGAATCAGAATCTGCAATAATCTCGAACACGATTTTTTTTGCCATCACCATACTTCCATTCCTTAAGGAATATGGAAGTAAATACCCTTGATAAAAAAAAAACCGTTGCAGGTAAACTACCCCCTTCCCTCAACGGATCTTCACCAAAAACAATAGGTCGCGAGTACTCTACAAATCAGGGCTGCATGCAAAAAATTATTTGATTCTGTTTGAATTTGCGGCTGTTATCGTTTGCCATAGAAAAAAATCTACAGACACACAGACACTTTTCGGAAAACGACTTTTTTTACTTCCATATTCCTTAAGGAATGGAAGTATGGTGATGGCAAAAAAATCGTGTTCGAGATTATTGCAGATTCTGATTCTACTACACTCAAAACATGAAAAAAAGTCGTTTTCCGAAAAGTGTCTGTGTGTGTGTGTCTGTCTGTGTGTCTGTCTGTCTGTGTCTGTAGATTTTTTTTCTATGGCAAACGATAACTGCCGCAAATTCAAACAGAATCAAATAATTTTTTGCATGCAGCCCTGATTTGCAGAGTACTCGCGACCTATTGTTTTTGGTGAAGATCGGTTGAGGGAAAGGGGTAGTTTACCTACAACGGTTTTTTTTTAGAAAGGGTAATTTTGTTTGTTTGGCAAACGATAACAGCCGCAAATTCAAACAGAATCAAATAATATTTCGCATACAGCCCTGAATTGTAGAGTTCTCAAGATCTGTTGATTTTGGTGAAGATCGGTTAAGGGAAAGGGGTAGTTTACCTGTAACGTTTTATGTTTTAACAAGGGTATTTCCTATGGCAAACGATAACAGCCGCAAATTCAAACAGAATCAAAAGATTATTTGCATACAGTCCTAAATTGTAGAGTTCTCAAGACCTATTGTTTTTGGTGAAGTTCGGTTGAGGGAAAGGGGTAGTTTACCTGCAACGTTTTTTTATCAAGCGTATTTTCTATGGCAAACGATAACAGCCGCAAATTCAAACAGAATCAAATAATTTTTTGCATACGTCCCTGAATTGTAGAGGTCTCAATGACTTTCGATTTTGGTGACGTTCGGTTAAGGGGAAGGGGTCGTTTACCTGCAACCTTTTACGTTTTAACAAGAGTAAAGTACTTGAAAATTTATTTAAACTTTTTGAAACAATGGTAATTGTTAAAAATAAAATAATTTTGTTGCCAGGCAATAAAATTATAATTTTTTCATTTTAATGTAATATAATATTTTTTACTTCCATATTTCCTTAAGGAATGGAAGTATGGTGATGGCAAAAAAAATCGTGTTCGAGATTATTGCAGATTCTGATTCTACTACACTCAAAACATGAAAAAAAAAGTCGTTTTCCGAAAAGTGTCTGTGTGTGTGTGTGTGTGTCTGTGGATTTTTTTTCTATGGCAAACGATAACTGCCGCAAATTCAAACAGAATCAAATAATTTTTTGCATACAGCCCTGATTTGTAGAGGACTCGCGACCTATTGTTTTTGGTGAAGATCGGTTGAAGGAAAGGGGTAGTTTACCTGCAACGGTTTTTTTTTATCAAGGGAAATTTTTTTTTTGGCAAACGATAACAGCCGCAAATTCAAACATAATCAAATAATGTTTCGTATACAGTCCTTAATTGTAGAGTTCTCAAGACCTTTTGTTTTTGGTGAAGATCGGTTAAGGGAAAGGGGTAGTTTACTTGTAACGTTTTATGTTTTAACAAGGGTATTTCCTATGGCAAACGATAACAGCCGCAAATTCAAACAGAATCGAAAGATTATTTGCATACAGCCCTAAATTGTAGAGTACTCGAGACCTATTGTTTTTGGTGAAGATCGGTTAAGGGAAAGGGGTAGTTTACTTGTGACGTTTTATGTTTTAACCAGGGTATTTCCTATGGCAAACGATAACGGCCGCAAATTCAAACAGAATCAAAAGATTATTTGCATACAGCCCTAAATTGTAGAGTTCTCAAGACCTATTGTTTTTGGTGAAGATCGGTTAAGGGAAAGGGATAGTTTACCTACAACGTTTTTTTAACAAGGGTATTTTTTATGGCAAACGATAACAGCCGCAAATTCAAACAGAATCAAATAATTTTCTGCATACTGCCCTGATTTGTAGAGTACTAAAGACCTATTGTTTTTGGTGAAGATCGGTTAAGGGGAAGGGGTAGTTTACCTGCAACGTTTTTTATCAAGCGTATTTTCTATGGCAAACGATAACTGCCGCAAATTCAAACAGAATCAAATAATTTTTTGCATACAGCCCTGATTTGTAGAGTACTCGCGACCTATTGTTTTTGGTGAAGATCGGTTGAGGGGAAGGGGTAGTTTACCTGCAACGGTTTTTTTTATCAAGGGAAATTTTTTTTTTGGCAAACGATAACAGCCGCAAATTCAAACAGACTTAAATAATGTTTCGTATACAGCCCTGAATTGTAGAGTTTTCAAGACCTATTGTTTTTGGTGAAGATCGGTTAAGGGAAAGGGGTAGTTTACCTGTAACGTTTTATGTTTTAACAAGGGTATTTCCGATGGCAAACGATAACAGCCGCAAATTCAAACAGAATCAAACGATTATTTGCATACAGCCCTAAATTGTAGATTTCTCAAGACCTATTGTTTTTGGTGAAGATCGGTTGAGGGAAAGGGGTAGTTTACCTGTAACGTTTTATGTTTTAACAAGGGTATTTCCTATGGCAAACGATAACAGCCGCAAATTCAAACAGAATCAAATAATGTTTTGCATACAGCCCTGATTTGTAGAGTACTCAAGACCTATTGTTTTTGGTGAAGGTCGGTTAAGGGGAAGGGGTAGTTTACCTGCACCGTTTTTTTATCAAGCGTATTTTCTATGGCAAACGATAACAGCCGCAAATTCAAACAGAATCAAATAATTTTTTGCATACGTCCCTGAATTGTAGAGGTCTCAAGGACTTTCGATTTTGGTGAAGATCGGTTAAGGGGAAGGTGTAGTTTACCTGCAACCTTTTACGTTTTAACAAGAGTAAAGTACTTGCAAATTTATTTAACCTTTTTGAAACAATGGTAATTGTTAAAAATAAAATAATTTTGTTGCCAGGCAATAAAATTAAAATTTTTTAATTTTAATGTAATATAATATTTTTCATTTAATACGGCAATAAAAAGGCAGGTAAGACACAAACACACAATTCACGTTATTTCTGGCCTCACTCATGTTTATTTTCTTACGTTTGCACGCTTTTTAAATGGAAAGTGCCGAAACCCACACCAACATAACGCGTGCAAGCCGAAAAAATGGACATCAATTTGCTTACTGGCGAAGCTAGTAGTTAATGAATGGGTAGGCAAAAATCTTATCTTAATTTTTTTTTAAGGAATCACTAAAAGGACGGTGGGTCAAATCGGACGCTGAGGTAGAGTTTGCTGTAACCGAATGGTTCCACAAACAGCCGTAAGAATTTTACTAGCAGGGAATCTACAGGTTAGCGCAACAGTGGAACTCATGTCTTAATGTTATTGGAGACTTCTTTTAAAATCGTTGAATAAAAAATGCTTTACAGCTCTATACGTGTGTCTATTGAACAATCCTTGTATTAGTCATACACAATAATACAACTGATTGAACTTCAAATTTTTAAACTTGGTTAGTTTCTATATATATGTTTAATGTTACAAATAATTCAAATAACAATCTTGATCATCTGTTAGTTCAGCGGAATAACAGTGACACTTTTAATAACCGCATAAAATAAACACTTAGTAACAACACAGGCGCTTTAACTTAACTGTTTGGACCACAGAAGTGAGGCATGCCTCAACGCTCTATGTGTACAGCGCGGGACAATCCCCCCTCCCTACACTTCCCTATCACACCACTACATTGCTTACATACGATGTATACAAAAAACGCTGAGGCAAGTTCAGGTTGCCTCATTCGATTTAATCGAACTATGCCGAATCTCACCTGTCACCATCTAGCGGTCGCTCAATAAAGCACGTTTCGGTTTAATAAATTTGACAGTCACAGTAACAATGTATAATCTTTACGTTATGTAGTTCATACGTATTTATAATTTTTATTCTACAGAATTTGTTAGGGTAGGCATTGCCTCAATTGCCTCCATGTAACTTCACCACTGATATATATGTGTACAACGTTATCGGCAACAAAGAAGTAGTTTTTGTTAAAATTCCTTCCCGGGATATTTGGCCGAAGTCCAATGTTTTCTACAAAACCAGACATTTCGGCAATGCCATCGACTTCCATCATCAGTGAAAATCGAGTGCGATAACATGAGGTGGTATACGTTAGTGACCACAGTACTGTGGTTAAGGCTGAAGCAGTAAGTAGAAAGAAGTAGTTTCTATGGTAATATTTCATTTCGAAAATGATTTTAAATATAAATCTTAGAATATGGAAGTCATGTATGGTTCTCCATACCGATATTTTTCATTTAATACAGCAATAAAAAAGCAGGTAAGACACAGCCTGGCTGTTTGGCTGAAAATGATTTTAAATATAAATCTTAGAATATGGAAGTCATGTATGGTTCTCCATACCGATATTTCATGTTTTGAGTGTAGTACAATCAGAATCTGCAATAATCTCGAACACGATTTTTTTTGCCATCACCATACTTCCATTCCTTAAGGAATATGGAAGTAAATATCGGTATGGAGAACCATACATGACTTCCATATTCTAAGATTTATATTTAAATCTTAATATCGCCTGCCAAGTGCGATATATTTTCTCTTATACATGATGTACATTAAAATGAAAAAATTTTAATTTTATTGCTTGGCAACAAAATTATTTTATTACTTCCATATTCCTTAAGGAATGGAAGTATGGTGATGGCAAAAAAAATCGTGTTCGAGATTATTGCAGATTCTGATTGTACTACACTCAAAACATGAAAAAAAGTCGTTTTCCAAAAAGTGTGTGTCTGTCTGTCTGTCTGTCTGTAGATTTTTTTTCTATGGCAAACGATAACTGCCGCAAATTCAAACAAAATCAAATAATTTTTTGCATACAGCCCTGATTTGTAGAGGACTCGCGACCTATTGTTTTTGGTGAAGATCGGTTGAGGGAAAGGGGTAGTTTACCTGCAACGGTTTTTTTTTATCAAGGGAAATTTTTTTTTTTGGCAAACGATAACAGCCGCAAATTCAAACAGAATCAAATAATGTTTCGCATACAGCCCTGAATTGTAGAGTTCTCAAGACCTATTGTTTTTGGTGAAGATCGGTTAAGGGAAAGGGGTAGTTTACCTGTAGCGTTTTATGTTTTAACAAGGGTATTTCCTATGGCAAACGATAACAGCCGCAAATTCAAACAGAATCAAAAGATTATTTGCATACAGCCCTAAATTGTAGAGTTCTCAAGACCTATTGTTTTTGGTGAAGATCGGTTAAGGGAAAGGGGTAGTTTACCTACAACGTTTTTTTGACAAGGGTATTTTCTATGGCAAACGATAACAGCCGCAAATTCAAACAGAATCAAATAATTTTCTGCATACAGCCCTGATTTGTAGAGTACTCGCGACCTATTGTTTTTGGTGAAGATCGGTTGAGGGGAAGGGGTAGTTTACCTGCAACGTTTTTTTTTATCAAGGGAAATTTTTTTTTTTTGGCAAACGATAACAGCCGCAAATTCAAACAGAATCAAATAATGTTTCGCATACAGCCCTGAATTGTAGATTTCTCAAGACCTATTGTTTTTGGTGAATATCGGTTAAGGGAAAGGGGTAGTTTACCTACAACGTTTTTTTAACAAGGGTATTTTCTATGGCAAACGATAACAGCCGCAAATTCAAACAGAATCAAATAATTTTCTGCATACAGCCCTGATTTGTAGAGTACTCAAGACCTATTGTTTTTGGTGAAGATCGGTTGAGGGGAAGGGGTAGTTTACCTGCAACGTTTTTTATCAAGCGTATTTTCTATGGCAAACGATAACTGCCGCAAATTCAAACAGAATCAAATAATTTTTTGCATACGTCAGTGAATTGTAGAGGACTCAAGGCCTTTAGATTTTGGTGAAGATCAGTTAAGGGGAAGGGGTAGTTTACCTGCAACCTTTTACGTTTTAACAAGAGTAAAGTACTTGAAAATTCATTTAAACTTTTTCAAACAATGGTAATTGTTGAAAATAAAATAATTTTGTTGCCAGGCAATCTGAAAATTTCAGATTTTGTACCACAAAATCTGAAAAGATTATACGATAGTTTATGAAATGGTTAATAATACGTCAGTGGAAGGTGTAATGAGAAATTAGCAGAAATGGAAACCTGGGGAATGTTAACTGTTCTGTAGATACAATTTTGTCAGAATGTTTGGAAATGATCATCAACATTGAAGAAAAAGTAAGCATATTAAGAAACATATGTAAGTACTTATTATAAAAAAATAATGTTTGTTTTTTGATAAAGTCATTTTGATTATAAAATATAAATATTTACAACAAGAAAAGAATTTTCAGTTTTCAAAATTTAAATATATTTTTATAAAACAATGGGTTCTTCATTGAGGTGGGGACCATGTCACTCACTCCATCTCAAGCCTCCTCTCCCATTTTGCAGAAAAAGAGGATCCTGTCATGGCTGATACTTTGACGACAGTGACAGGGCTTTCCACCAAATTCAGCAGAGTGACAGGTAGGCCCAACTCTGATTGGCTCCTCAGATTTCCCCAGCGTTAGTAGGTTCTATGAAAATATTTTATTTCAAAAATGATTTTAAATATAAATCTTAGATATGTTTTATAAATCTCATGTTTACCTGCAACGGTTTTTTTTATCAAGGGAAATTTTTTTTTTTTTGGCAAACGATAACAGCCGCAAATTCAAACAGAATCAAATAATGTTTCGCATACAGGCCTGAATTGTAGAGTTCTCAAGACCTGTTGTTTTTGGTGAAGATCGGTTAAGAGAAAGGGGTAGTTTACCTACAACGTTTTTTTAACAAGGGTATTTTCTATGGCAAACGATAACAGCCGCAAATTCAAACAGAATCAAATAATTTTCTGCATTCAGCCCTGATTTGTAGAGTGCTCAAGACCTATTGTTTTTGGTGAAGATCGGTTGAGAGGAAGGGGTAGTTTACCTGCAACGTTTTTTATCAAGCGTATTTTCTATGGCAAACGATAACTGCCGCAAATACAAACAGAATCAAATAATTTTTTGCATACGTCAGTGAATTGTAGAGGACTCAAGGCCTTTAGATTTTGGTGAAGATCAGTTAAGGGGAAGGGGTAGTTTACCTGCAACCTTTTACGTTTTAACAAGAGTAAAGTACTTGAAAATTCATTTAAACTTTTTCAAACAATGGTAATTGTTGAAAATAAAATAATTTTGTTGCCAGGCAATCTGAAAAGATTATACGATAGTTTATGAAATGGTTAATAATACGTCAGTGGAAGGTGTAATGAGAAATTAGCAGAAATGGAAACCTGGGGAATGTTAACTGTTCTGTAGATACAATTTTGTCAGAATGTTTGGAAATGATCATAAACATTGAAGAAAAAGTAAGCATATTAAGAAACATATGTAAGTACTTATTATAAAAAAATAATGTTTGTTTTTTGATAAAGTCTTTTTGATTATAAAATATAAATATTTACAACAAGAAAAGAATTTTCAGTTTTCAAAATTTAAATACATTTTTATAAAACAATGGGTTCTTCATTGAGGTGGGGACCATGTCACTCACTCCATCTCAAGCCTCCTCTCCCATTTTGCAGAAAAAGAGGACCCTGTCAAGGCTGATACTTTGACGACAGTGACAGGGCTTTCCACCAAATTCAGCAGAGTGACAGGTAGGCCCAACTCTGATTGGCTCCTCAGATTTCCCCAGCGTTAGTAGGTTCTATGAAAATATTTTAATTCAAAAATGATTTTAAATATAAATCTTAGATATGTTTTATAAATCTCATGTTTTATGTTTTAACATGGGTAATTTTTTATATGACGAACCATAACTGCCGTAAATTCAAACAGAATCAAATAATTTTTTACATATGTGCCTGAGCTATAGAGAACTCAATGTCTGTTGATTTTGGTGAAGATCGGTTACGGGGAAAGGGCAGTTTACCTGAAACATTTTTTGTTGTAACATGAGTAAAGTACTTAATTTTGATAAAGTATCCTGATAAGATCTTAATAATCCACTGTAGAAACGTAGATGAAATATCTATAAATGAAGAGGCTAGTTGAACGGGCTGGGGGTAATTTTCTATAAATCAAAATTATAGTTGAAGGGGGAGGGGATAATATTTTTTATATGTGTACTACGTTATTGGCAAGAAAGAAGTATTTTTTTGTTAAAATTCCTTCCCTGGCTGTTTGGCTGAAAATGATTTTAAATATAAATCTTAGAATATGGAAGTCATGTATGGTTCTCCATACCGATATTTTACTTCCATATTCCTTAAGGAATGGAAGTATGGTGATGGCAAAAAAAATCGTGTTCGAGATTATTGCAGATTCTGATTCTACTACACTCAAAACATGAAAAAAAGTCGTTTTCCGAAAAGTGTCTGTGTGTGTGTCTGTCTGTCTGTCTGTCTGTCTGTCTGTAGATTTTTTTTCTATGGCAAACGATAACTGCCGCAAATTCAAACAGAATCAAATAATTTTTTGCATACAGCCCTGATTTGTAGAGTACTCGCGACCTATTGTTTTTGGTGAAGATCGGTTCAGGGAAAGGGGTAGTTTACCTGCAACGGTTTTTTTTTTAGCAAGGGTAATTTTGTTTGTTTGGCAAACGATAACAGCCGCAAATTCAAACAGAATCAAATAATGTTTCGCATACAGTCCTGAATTGTAGAGTTCTCAAGATCTGTTGATTTTGGTGAAGATCGGTTAAGGGAAAGGGGTAGTTTACCTGTAACGTTTTATGTTTTAACAAGGGTATTTCCTATGGCAAACGATAACAGCCGCAAATTCAAACAGAATCAAAAGATTATTTGTATACAGCCCTAAATTGTAGAGTTCTCAAGACCTGTTGCTTTTGGTGAAGATCGGTTAAGGGAAAGGGGTAGTTTACCTACAACGTTTTTTTAACAAGGGTATTTTCTATGGCAAACGATAACAGCCGCAAGTTCAAACAGAATCAAATAATTTTTTGCATACAGCCCTGACTTGTAGAGTACTCAAGACCTATTGTTTTTGGGGAAGATCGGTTAAGGGGAAGGGGTAGTTTACCAGCAACGTTTTTTTATCAAGCGTATTTTCTATGGCAAACGATAACAGCCGCAAATTCAAACAGAATCAAATGATGTTTTGCATACAGCCCTGTATTGTAGAGTTCTCAATACCTGTTGTTGTTGGTGAAGATCGGTTAAGGGAATGGGGTAGTTTACCTACAACGTTTTTTTAACAAGGGTATTTTCTATGGCAAACGATAACAGCCGCAAATTCAAACAGAATCAAATAATTTTCTGCATACAGCCCTGATTTGTAGAGTACTCAAGACCTGTTGTTTTTGGTGAAGATCGGTTAAGGGAAAGGGGTAGTTTACCTACAACGTTTTTTTAACAAGCATATTTTCTATGGCAAACGATAACAGCAGCAAATTCAAACAGAATCAAATAATTTTCTGCATACAGCCCTGATTTGTAGAGTACTCAAGACGTGTTGTTTTTGGTGAAGATCGGTTGAGGGGAAGGGGTAGTTTACCAGCAACGTTTATTATCAAGCGTATTTTCTATGGCAAACGATAACTGCCGCAAATTCAAACAGAATCAAATAATTTTTTGCATACAGCCCTGATTTGTAGAGTGCTCCCGACCTATTGTTTTTGGTGAAGATCGGTTGAGGGCAAGGGGTAGTTTACTGGCAACGGTTTTTTTTTATCAAGGGAATTTTTTCTTTTTTTGGCAAACGATAACAGCCGCAAATTCAAACAGAATCAAAAGATTATTTGCATACAGCCCTAAATTGTAGAGTTCTCAAGACCTATTGTTTTTGGTGAAGATCGGTTAATGGAATAGGGTAGTTTACCAGCAACGTTTTATGTTTTATCAAGGGTGTTTTCTATGGCAAACGATAACAGCCGCAAATTCAAACAGAATCAAATAATTGTTTGCATACAGGCCTGAATTGTAGAGTACCTAACACCTATCGTTTTTGGTGAAGATCGGTTAAGGGAAAGGGGTAGTTTACCAGCAATGGTTTTTTATCAAGGGTATTTTACTTCCATATTCCGTAAGGAATGGAAGTATGGTGATGGCAAAAAAAATCGTGTTCGTGATTATTGCAGATTCTGATTCTACTACACTCAAAACATGAAAAAAAGTCGTTTTCCGAAAAGTGTCTGTCTGTCTGTGTGTGTGTATGTCTGTCTGTAGATTTTTTTTCTATGGCAAACGATAACTGCCGCAAATTCAAACAGAATCAAATATTTTTTTGCATACAGCCCTGATTTGCAGAGTACTCGCGACCTGTTGTTTTTGGTGAAGATCGGTTGAGGGAAAGGGGTAGTTTACCTGCAACGGTTTTTTTTTAGCAAGTGTAATTTTGTTTGTTTGGCAAACGATAACAGCCGCAAATTCAAACAGAATTAAATAATGTTTCGCATACAGCCCTGAATTGTAGAGCTCTCAAGACCTGCTGATTTTGGTGAAGATCGGTTAAGGGAAAGGGGTAGTTTACCTGTAACGTTTTATGTTTTAACAAGGGTATTTCCTATGGCAAACGATAACAGCCGCAAATTCAAACAGAATCAAAAGATTATTTGCATACAGCCCTAAATTGTAGAGTTCTCAAGACCTATTGTTTTTGGTGAAGTTCGGTTGAGGGAAAGGGGTAGTTTACCTGTAACGTTTTTTTAACAAGGGTATTTTCTATGGCAAACGATAACAGCCGCAAATTCAGACAGAATCACATAATGTTTTGCATACAGCCCTGATTTGTAGAGTACTCAAGACCTATTGTTTTTGGTGAAGATCGGTTAAGGAGAAGGGGTAGTTTACCTGCAACGTTTTTTTATCAAGCGTATTTTCTATGGCAAACGATAACAGCCGCAAATGCAAACAGAATCAAATAATGTTTTGCATACGTCCCTGAATTGTAGAGGTCTCAGTGACTTTCGATTTTGGTGAAGATCGGTTAAGGGGAAGGGGTAGTTTACCTGCAACCTTTTACGTTTTAACAAGAGTAAAGTACTTGAAAATTTATTTAAACTTTTTGAAACAATGGTAATTGTTAAATATCGGTATGGAGAACCATACATGACTTCCATATTCTAAGATTTATATTTAAAATCATTTTCAGCCAAACAGCCAGGCTGTGCCTTACCTGCCTTTTTATTGCTGTATTAAATGAAAAATATTATATTACATTAAAATGAAAAAATTATAATTTTATTGCCTGGCAACAAAATTATTTTATTTTTAACAATTACCATTGTTTCAAAAAGTTTAAATAAATTTTCAAGTACTTTACTCTTGTTAAAACGTATAAGGTTGCAGGTAAACTACCCCTTCCCCTTAACCGATCTTCACCAAAATCGAAAGTCATTGAGACCTCTACAATTCAGGGACGTATGCAAAAAATTATTTGATTCTGTTTGAATTTGCGGCTGTTATCGTTTGCCATAGAAAATACGCTTGATAAAAAAACGTTGCAGGTAAACTACCTCTTCCCCTTAACCGATCTTCACCAAAAACAATAGGTCTTGAGTACTCTACAAATCAGGACTGTATGCAAAACATTATTTGATTCTGTTTGAATTTGCGGCTGTTATCGTTTGCCATAGAAAATACCCTTGTTAAAAAAACGTTGCAGGTAAACTACCCCTTTCCCTCAACCGATCTTCACCAAAAACAATAGGTCTTGAGAAATCTACAATTCAGGGCTGTATGCGAAACATTATTTGATTCTGTTTGAATTTGCGGCTGTTATCGTTTGCCAAAAAAAAAAAAATTTCCCTTGATAAAAAAAAGCGTTGCAGGTAAACTACCCCTTCCCCTCAACCGATCTTCACCAAAAACAATAGGTCGCGAGTACTCTACAAATCAGGGCTGTATGCAAAAAATTATTTGATTCTGTTTGAATTTGCGGCAGTTGTCGTTTGCCATAGAAAATACGCATGATAAAAAACGTTGCTGGTAAACTACCCCTTCCCCTCAACCGATCTTCACCAAAAACAATAGGTCTTGAGTACTCTACAAATCAGGGCTGTATGCAGAAAATTATTTGATTCTGTTTGAATTTGCGGCTGTTATCGTTTGCCATAGAAAATACCCTTGCTAAAAAAACGTTGTAGGTAAACTACCCCTTTCCCTTAACCGATCTTCACCAAAAACAAAAGGTATTGAGAACTCTACAATTTAGGGCTGTATGCAAATAATCTTTTCATTCTGTTTGAATTTGCGGCTGTTATCGTTTGCCATAGGAAATACCCTTGTTAAAACATAAAACGTTACAGGTAAACTACCCCTTTCCCTTAACCGATCTTCACCAAAAACAATAGGTCTTGAGAACTCTACAATTCAGGGCTGTATGCGAAACATTATTTGATTCTGTTTGAATTTGCGGCTGTTATCGTTTGCCAAACAAACAAAATTACCCTTGCTAAAAAAAAAACCGTTGCAGGTAAACTACCCCTTTCCCTCAACCGATCTTCACCAAAAACAATAGGTCGCGAGAACTCTGCAAAACCGGGCTGTATGCAAAAAATTATTTGATTCTGTTTGAATTTGCGGCAGTTATCGTTTGCCATAGAAAAAAAATCTACAGACAGACAGACACACAGACAGACAGACACACAGACAGACAGACACACAGACAGACAGACACACAGACAGACACACAGACACTTTTCGGAAAACGACTTTTTTTCATGTTTTGAGTGTAGTAGAATCAGAATCTGCAATAATCTCGAACACGATTTTTTTTGCCATCACCATACTTCCATTCCTTAAGGAATATGGAAGTAAAAATAAAATAATTTTGTTGCCAGGCAATAAAATTATAATTTTTTCATTTTAATGTAATATAATATTTTTCATTTAATACAGCAATAAAAAGGCAGGTAAGACACAGCCTGGCTGTTTGGGTAAAAATGATTTTAAATATAAATCTTACAATATGGAAGTCATGTATGGTTCTCCATACCGATTTTACTTCCATATTCCTTAAGGAATGGAAGTATGGTGATGGCAAAAAAAATCGTGTTCGAGATTATTGCAGATTCTGATTCTACTACACTCAAAACATGAAAAAAAGACGTTTTCCGAAAAGTGTCTGTGTGTCTGTCTGTCTGTCTGTAGATTTTTTTCTATGGCAAACGATAACTGCCGCAAATTCATACAGAATCAAATAATTTTTTGCATACAGCCCGGTTTTGCAGAGTTCTCGCGACCTATTGTTTTTGGTGAAGATCGGTTGAGGGAAAGGGGTAGTTTACCTGTAACGGTTTTTTTTTTAGCAAGGGTAATTTTGTTTGTTTGGCAAACGATAACAGCCGCAAATTCAAACAGAATCAAATAATGTTTCGCATACAGCCCTGAATTGTAGAGTTCTCAAGACCTATTGTTTTTGGTGAAGATCGGTTAAGGGAAAGGGGTAGTTTACCTGTAACGTTTTATGTTTTAACAAGGGTATTTCCTATGGCAAACGATAACAGCCGCAAATTCAAACAGAATCAAAAGATTATTTGCATACAGCCCTAAATTGTAGAGTTCTCAATACCTTTTGTTTTTGGTGAAGATCGGTTAAGGGAAAGGGGTAGTTTACCTACAACGTTTTTTTAACAAGGGTATTTTCTATGGCAAACGATAACAGCCGCAAATTCAAACAGAATCAAATAATTTTCTGCATACAGCCCTGATTTGTAGAGTACTCAAGACCTATTGTTTTTGGTGAAGATCGGTTGAGGGGAAGGGGTAGTTTACCAGCAACGTTTTTTATCATGCGTATTTTCTATGGCAAACGACAACTGCCGCAAATTCAAACAGAATCAAATAATTTTTTGCATACAGCCCTGATTTGTAGAGTACTCGCGACCTATTGTTTTTGGTGAAGATCGGTTGAGGGGAAGGGGTAGTTTACCTGCAACGGTTTTTTTTATCAAGGGAAATTTTTTTTTTTTGGCAAACGATAACAGCCGCAAATTCAAGCAGAATCAAATAATGTTTTGCATACAGTCCTGATTTGTAGAGTACTCAAGACCTATTGTTTTTGGTGAAGATCGGTTAAGGGGAAGGGGTAGTTTACCTGCAACGTTTTTTTATGAAGCGTATTTTCTATGGCAAACGATAACAGCCGCAAATTCAAACAGAATCAAATAATTTTTTCATACGTCCCTGAATTGTAGAGGTCTCAATGACTTTCGATTTTGGTGAAGATCGGTTAAGGGGAAGGGGTAGTTTACCTGCAACCTTATACGTTTTAACAAGAGTAAAGTACTTGAAAATTTATTTAAACTTTTTGAAACAATGGTAATTGTTAAAAATAAAATAATTTTGTTGCCAGGCAATAAAATTATAATTTTTTCATTTTAATGTAATATAATATTTTTCATTTAATACAGCAATAAAAAGGCAGGTAAGGCACAGCCTGGCTGTTTGGCTGAAAATGATTTTAAATATAAATCTTAGAATATGGAAGTCATGTATGGTTCTCCATACCGATATTTTACTTCCATATTCCTTAAGGAATGGAAGTATGGTGATGGCAAAAAAATCGTGTTCGAGATTATTGCAGATTCTGATTCTACTACACTCAAAACATGAAAAAAAGTCGTTTTCCGAAAAGTGTCTGTGTGTGTGTCTGTCTGTCTGTCTTCTGTGTCTGTCTGTCTGTAGATTTTTTTTCTATGGCAAACGATAACTGCCGCAAAGTCAAACAGAATCAAATAATTTTTTGCATACAGCCCTGATTTGCAGAGTACTCGCGACCTATTGTTTTTGGTGAAGATCGGTTGAGGGAAAGGGGTAGTTTACCTGCAACGGTTTTTTTTTAGCAAGGGTAATTTTGTTTGTTTGGCAAACGATAACAGCCGCAAATTCAAACAGAATCAAATAATGTTTCGCATACAGCCCTGAATTGTAGAGTTCTCAAGACCTATTGTTTTTGGTGAAGTTCGTTTGAGGGAAAGGGGTAGTTTACCTGTAACGTTTTATGTTTTAACAAGGGTATTTCCTATGGCAAACGATAACAGCCGCAAATTCAAACAGAATCAAATAATGTTTTGCATACAGCCCTGATTTGTAGAGTACTCAAGACCTATTGTTTTTGGTGAAGATCGGTTAAGGGAAAGGGGTAGTTTACCTGTAACGTTTTATGTTTTAACAAGGGTATTTCCTATGGCAAATGATAACAGCCGCAAATTCAAACAGAATCAAAAGATTATTTGCATACAGCCCTAAATTGTAGAGTTCTCAAGACCTATTGTTTTTGGTGAAGATCGGTTGAGGGAAAGGGGTAGTTTACCTGCAACGTTTTTTTAACAAGGGTATTTTCTATGGCAAACGATAACAGCCGCAAATTCAAACAGAATCAAATAATGTTTTGCATACAGCCCTGATTTGTAGAGTACTCAAGACCTATTGTTTTTGGTGAAGATCGGTTAAGGGGAAGGGGTAGTTTACCTGCAACGTTTTTTTATCAAGCGTATTTTCTATGGCAAGCGATAACAGCCGCAAATTCAAACAGAATCAAATAATTTTTTGCATATGTCCCTGAATTGTAGAGGTCTCAATGACTTTCGATTTTGGTGAAGATCGGTTAAGGGGAAGGGGTAGTTTACCTGCAACCTTTTACGTTTTAACAAGAGTAAAGTACTTGAAATTTTATTTAAATTTTTTGAAACAATGGTAATTGTTAAAAATAAAATAATTTTGTTGCCAGGCAATAAAATTATAATTTTTTCATTTTAATGTAATATAATATTTTTCATTTAATACAGCAATAAAAAGGCAGGTAAGACACAGCCTGGCTGTTTGGCTGAAAATGATTTTAAATATAAATCTTAGAATATGGAAGTCATGTATGGTTCTCCATACCGATATTTTACTTCCATATTCCTTAAGGAATGGAAGTATGGTGATGGCAAAAAAAATCGTGTTCGAGATTATTGCAGATTCTGATTCTACTACACTCAAAACATGAAAAAAAGTCGTATTCCGAAAAGTGTCTGTGTGTGTGTCTGTCTGTCTGTCTTCTGTGTCTGTCTGTCTGTAGATTTTTTTTCTATGGCAAACGATAACTGCCGCAAATTCAAACAGAATCAAATAATTTTTTTGGTGAAGATCGGTTAAGGGAAAGGGGTAGTTTACCTGTAACGTTTTTTTAACAAGGGTATTTTCTATGGCAAACGATAACAGCCGCAAATTCAAACAGAATCAAATAATGTTTTGCATACAGCCCTGATTTGTAGAGTACTCAAGACCTATTGTTTTTGGTGAAGATCGGTTAAGGGGAAGGGGTAGTTTACTTGCAACGTTTTTTTATCAAGCTTTTTTTCTATGGCAAACGATAACAGCCGCAAATTCAAACAGAATCAAATAATTTTTTGCATACGTCCCTGAATTGTAGAGGTCTCAATGACTTTCGATTTTGGTGAAGATCGGTTAAGGGGAAGGGGTAGTTTACCTGCAACCTTTTACGTTTTAACAAGAGTAAAGTACTTGAAAATTTATTTAAACTTTTTGAAACAATGGTAATTGTTAAAAATAAAATAATTTTGTTGCCAGGCAATAAAATTATAATTTTTTCATTTTAATGTAATATAATATTTTTCATTTAATACAGCAATAAAAAGGCAGGTAAGACACAGCCTGGCTGTTTGGCTGAAAATGATTTTAAATATAAATCTTAGAATATGGAAGTCATGTATGGTTCTCCATACCGATATTTTACTTCCATATTCCTTAAGGAATGGAAGTATGGTGATGGCAAAAAAAATCGTGTTCGAGATTATTGCAGATTCTGATTCTACTACACTCAAAACATGAAAAAAAGTCGTTTTCCGAAAAGTGTCTGTGTGTCTGTCTGTCTGTAGATTTTTTTCTATGGCAAACGATAACTGCCGCAAATTCAAACAGAATCAAATAATTTTTTGCATGCAGCCCTGATTTGCAGAGTACTCGCGACCTATTGTTTTTGGTGAAGATCGGTTGAGGGAAAGGGGTAGTTTACCTGCAACGGTTTTTTTTTAGCTAGGGTTATTACTTCCATATTCCTTAAGGAATGGAAGTATGGTGATGGCAAAAAAAATCGTGTTCAAGATTATTGCAGATTCTGATTCTACTACACTCAAAACATGAAAAAAAGTCGTTTTCCGAAAAGTGTCTGTGTGTCTGTCTGTCTGTCTGTGTGTCTGTAGATTTTTTTTCTATGGCAAACGATAACTGCCGCAAATTCAAACAGAATCAAATAATTTTTTGCATGCAGCCCTGATTTGCAGAGTACTCGCGACCTATTGTTTTTGGTGAAGATCGGTTGAGGGAAAGGGGTAGTTTACCAGCAACGGTTTTTTTTTAGCAAGGGTAATTTTGTTTGTTTGGCAAACGATAACAGCCGCAAATTCAAACAGAATCAAATAATGTTTAGCATACAGCCCTGAATTGTAGAGTTCTCAAGATCTGTTGATTTTGGTGAAGATCGGTTACGGGAAAGGGGTAGTTTACCTGTAACGTTTTATGTTTTGACAAGGGTATTTCGTATGGCACACGATAACAGCCGCAAATTCAAACAGAATCAAAAGATTATTTGCATACAGCCCTAAATTGTAGAGTTCTCAAGACCTATTGTTTTTGGTGAAGTTCGGTTGAGGGAAAGGGGTAGTTTACCTGCAACGTTTTTTTAACAAGGGTATTTTCTATGGCAAACGATAACAGCCGCAAATTCAAACAGAATCAAATAATGTTTTGCATACAGCCCTGATTTGTAGAGTACTCAAGACCTATTGTTTTTGGTGAAGATCGGTTAAGGGGAAGGGGTAGTTTACTTGCAACGTTTTTTTATCAAGCTTTTTTTCTATGGCAAACGATAACAGCCGCAAATTCAAACAGAATCAAATAATTTTTTGCATACGTCCCTGAATTGTAGAGGTCTCAATGACTTTCGATTTTGGTGAAGATCGGTTAAGGGGAAGGGGTAGTTTACCTGCAACCTTTTACGTTTTAACAAGAGTAAAGTACTTGAAAATTTATTTAAACTTTTTGAAACAATGGTAATTGTTAAAAATAAAATAATTTTGTTGCCAGGCAATAAAATTATAATTTTTTCATTTTAATGTAATATAATATTTTTCATTTAATACAGCAATAAAAAGGCAGGTAAGACACAGCCTGGCTGTTTGGCTGAAAATGATTTTAAATATAAATCTTAGAATATGGAAGTCATGTATGGTTCTCCATACCGATATTTTACTTCCATATTCCTTAAGGAATGGAAGTATGGTGATGGCAAAAAAAATCGTGTTCGAGATTATTGCAGATTCTGATTCTACTACACTCAAAACATGAAAAAAAGTCGTTTTCCGAAAAGTGTCTGTGTGTCTGTCTGTCTGTAGATTTTTTTCTATGGCAAACGATAACTGCCGCAAATTCAAACAGAATCAAATAATTTTTTGCATGCAGCCCTGATTTGCAGAGTACTCGCGACCTATTGTTTTTGGTGAAGATCGGTTGAGGGAAAGGGGTAGTTTACCTGCAACGGTTTTTTTTTAGCTAGGGTTATTACTTCCATATTCCTTAAGGAATGGAAGTATGGTGATGGCAAAAAAAATCGTGTTCAAGATTATTGCAGATTCTGATTCTACTACACTCAAAACATGAAAAAAAGTCGTTTTCCGAAAAGTGTCTGTGTGTCTGTCTGTCTGTCTGTGTGTCTGTAGATTTTTTTTCTATGGCAAACGATAACTGCCGCAAATTCAAACAGAATCAAATAATTTTTTGCATGCAGCCCTGATTTGCAGAGTACTCGCGACCTATTGTTTTTGGTGAAGATCGGTTGAGGGAAAGGGGTAGTTTACCAGCAACGGTTTTTTTTTAGCAAGGGTAATTTTGTTTGTTTGGCAAACGATAACAGCCGCAAATTCAAACAGAATCAAATAATGTTTAGCATACAGCCCTGAATTGTAGAGTTCTCAAGATCTGTTGATTTTGGTGAAGATCGGTTACGGGAAAGGGGTAGTTTACCTGTAACGTTTTATGTTTTGACAAGGGTATTTCGTATGGCACACGATAACAGCCGCAAATTCAAACAGAATCAAAAGATTATTTGCATACAGCCCTAAATTGTAGAGTTCTCAAGACCTATTGTTTTTGGTGAAGTTCGGTTGAGGGAAAGGGGTAGTTTACCTGCAACGTTTTTTTAACAAGGGTATTTTCTATGGCAAACGATAACAGCCGCAAATTCAAACAGAATCAAATAATGTTTTGCATACAGCCCTGATTTGTAGAGTACTCAAGACCTATTGTTTTTGGTGAAGATCGGTTAAGGGGAAGGGGTAGTTTACTTGCAACGTTTTTTTATCAAGCTTTTTTTCTATGGCAAACGATAACAGCCGCAAATTCAAACAGAATCAAATAATTTTTTGCATACGTCCCTGAATTGTAGAGGTCTCAATGACTTTCGATTTTGGTGAAGATCGGTTAAGGGAAAGGGGTAGTTTACCTGTAACGTTTTTTTAACAAGTGTATTTTCTATGGCAAACGATAACAGCCGCAAATTCAAACAGAATCAAATAATGTTTTGCATGCAGCCCTGATTTGTAGAGTACTCAAGACCTATTGTTTTTGGTGAAGATCGGTTAAGGGGAAGGGGTAGTTTACCTGCAACGTTTTTTTATCAAGCGTATTTTCTATGGCAAACGATAACAGCCGCAAATTCAAACAGATTCAAATAATTTTTTGCATACGTCCCTAAATTGTAGAGGTCTCAATGTCTTTCGATTTTGGTGAAGATCGGTTAAGGGGAAGGGGTAGTTTACCTGCAACCTTTTACGTTTTAACAAGAGTAAAGTACTTGAAAATTTATTTAAACTTTTTGAAACAATGGTAATTGTTAAAAATAAAATAATTTTGTTGCCAGGCAATAAAATTATAATTTTTTCATTTTAATGTAATATAATATTTTTCATTTAATACAGCAATAAAAAGGCAGGTAAGACACAGCCTGGCTGTTTGGCTGAAAATGATTTTAAATATAAATCTTAGAATATGGAAGTCATGTATGGTTCTCCATACCGATATTTTTTGTTTGTTTGGCAAACGATAACAGCCGCAAATTCAAACAGAATCAAATAATGTTTCGCATACAGCCCTGAATTGTAGAGTTCTCAAGATCTGTTGATTTTGGTGAAGATCGGTTAAGGGAAAGGGGTAGTTTACCTGTAACGTTTTACGTTTTAACAAGGGTATTTCCTATGGCAAACGATAACAGCCGCAAATTCAAACAGAATCAAAAGATTATTTGCATACAGCCCTAAATTGTAGAGTTCTCAAGACCTATTGTTTTTGGTGAAGTTCGGTTGAGGGAAAGGGGTAGTTTACCTGCAACGTTTTTTTAACAAGGGTATTTTCTATGGCAAACGATAACAGCCGCAAATTCAAACAGAATCAAATAATGTTTTGCATACTTCCCTGAATTGTAGAGGTCTCAATGACTTTCGATTTTGGTGAAGATCGGTTAAGGGGAAGGGGTAGTTTACCTGCAACCTTTTACGTTTTAACAAGAGTAAAGTACTTGAAAATTTATTTAAACTTTTTGAAACAATGGTAATTGTTAAAAATAAAATAATTTTGTTGCCAGGCAATAAAATTATAATTTTTTCATTTTAATGTAATATAATATTTTTCATTTAATACAGCAATAAAAAGGCAGGTAAGACACAGCCTGGCTGTTTGGCTGAAAATGATTTTAAATATAAATCTTAGAATATGGAAGTCATGTATGGTTCTCCATACCGATTTTTTTCTATGGTAAACGATAACAGCCGCAAATTCAAACAGAATCAAATGATGTTTTGCATACAGCCCTGTATTGTAGAGTTCTCAATACCTATTGGTGTTGGTGAGGATCGGTTAAGGGAAAGGGGTAGTTTACCTGCAACGTTTTATGTTTTAAAAGGGTATTTTATATGGCAAACGATAAGAGCCGCAAATTCAAACAGAATCATATACGTTTTTACATACAGCCCTGTTTTGTTGAGTACTAAAGACCTATTGTTTTTGGTGAAGATCGGTTAAGGGAAAGGGGTAGTTTACCTGACACGTTTTTTTGTTTTATCAAGGGTATGTTATATGGCAAACGATAACAGCCGCAAATTCAAACAGAATCATATAATATTTTGCATACAGCCCTGAAATGTAGAGTTCTCAAGACCTGCTGGTTTTGGTGAAGATCGGTTAAGGGAATAGGGTTGTTTACCAGCAACATTTTATGTTTTATCAAGGGTAATTTTTTTTTTACGAACGATAACTGCCGTAAATTAAAACAGAATCAACTACTCTTCTGCATACCCTTTTGAATTATACAGAACTCAAGGTCTGTTGATTTTGTTGAAGATCGGTTAAGGGAAAGGGGTAGTTTACCTGCAACGTTTTATGTTTTATCAAGGGTATTTTTCATATGACGAACGATAACAGCCGCAAATTCAAACAGAATCAAACAATTGTTTGCATACAGGCCTGAATTGTAGAGTACCTAAGATCTGTCGTTTTTGGTGAAGATCGGTTAAGGGAAAGGGGTAGTTTACCTGCAACGGTTTTTTATCAAGGGTAATTTTTTTCTATAGTAAACGATAACAGCCGCAAATTCAAACAGAATCAAATTATGTTTTGCATACAACCCTGTATTGTAGAGTTCTCAATACGTATTGGTGTTGGTGAAGATCGGTTAAGGGAAAGGGGTAGTTTACCAGCAACATTTTATGTTTTAACAAGGGTAATTTTTTATATGACGAACGATAACTGCCGTCAATTCAAACAGAATCAACTAGGTTTTTGCATACCTTTTTGAACTAAAGAGAACTCAAGGTCTGTTGATTTTGTTGAAGATCGGTTAAGGGAAGGTGTAGTTTATCAGCAACGTTTTATGTTTTAAAAAGGGTAATTTTTTTATGACGAACGATAACTGCCGAAAATTCAATGAGAATCAAATAATTTTTTGCACCCCCTGAGTTGCAGAGAGCTCAAGGTCTATTGATTTTGGTGAAGATCGGTTAAGGGAAAGAGGTAGTTTACCTGCAACATTTTATGTTGTAACAAGAGAAATGTTTCCATGACGAACGATAACTGCCGCACATTCAAACAGAATCAAATATTTTTTTGCATGCTTCCCTGAATTGTAGAGGACGGAAGGTCTGTTGATTTTGGAGAAGATCGGTTAAGACAGAGGGGTAGTTTACCTGAAACATTTTATGATTTAACAAGAGTAAAGTACTTAATTTTTATAAATAAAGTATCCTGATAAGAAGCTCATATTAATCCACTGTAGAAACGTAGATGAAATATCTATAAATGAAGAAGTTAGGTGAACTGGGTGGTGGTAATTTTCTATTATTAAAAATTATAGTTGAAGGTGGAGGGGAGAATTTTTTATAAGTGTACTGCGTTATTGGCAACAAAGAAGTAGTTTTTTGTTAAAATTGCTTCCTGGGCTCTTTAGCCGTAGTCCAATGTTTTCCATAAACCAGACTTTTCGGCAGTGCAATCGACTGCCATCATCGGTGAAAATCGAGTGCGAAAACGTGAGGTGGTGGTGGTATACATTAGTGAGCACAGTACTGTGGTTAATGCTAAAGCAATAAGTAGAAAGTCGTAGTTTCTATGGAAATATTTCATTTCGAGTATGATTTTAAATATAAATCTTAGAACATGGAAGTCATGTATGGTTCTCCATACCGATATTTGCTACAAGTCATGGGAAATCAATATGTGATGGTCTAGGAGGAATGGTAAAAAGAATTTTAAGGAAAGCAAGCCTCCAGCTACCAGATGAAGATCAAATTATGACAGCAAGTGCTGTCTACAACTATTGTGAAAAGAACATTGAAAACATTCACTTTCACTTTATTGACAAAAAAGATGCTGATTCACTACGATTGGAACTAGAAAAACGATTTTCAACAACACGGACTATTCCTGGTACTAGAAGTTTTCATAATTTCAAACCACTTCAGACAAACAACCTTGAAATTAGAAGGACTACTGATAGTCTTAACCCTGCACTAATCTTTTCTTATCAAACTTCTTCTGATTGGGTTTGTCTTCAACCGTCTTCAAATACTAATTATATGGCTGCAAATTATGATGATAACTGGTATTTTGGACTAGTAAAAACTATCTTCAGTGAAGAAGAAGATGCGGAAATTCTTTTTCTCCACCCTTCAGGACCAGCTGCATCTTTTTATTAGCCTCAAAGAGAAGATTCGTGCATAGTGCCTTTGGAACACATCATCAGTATAGTAGACGCACCTCAATCAAGTGGCACCGGAAGAATGTATTATTTCAAAAAAGATTGTGTGAAAAAAACTGAAAGCTGTTGGATGAAGTGGAAAAAGTATTTCAATCAGTATTAACATGTATTAAAAAGACAAACAACTCAAAATATTGAATGTGTATTTTGAACAATAAATTGTGTTTAACGTAAGTACTCAATCATCTTTTGAATTTTAAAAGATATTCTTCTGTTGTGCACAGTAATTAAACATGTTAAAAAGCCAACTATATTTTTTTAATTATCTAATAGCCTATATATTTAAGAGTATTTTAAAACAAATTTGAGCATTCTATCATGTCTGAGACTCTAGATATTGTGGTTTTTGTAAAACAAAACACCCGTTTCTTAAATTTCTAAAAAATTATATTTAAATATTTTTAGTTTTTTGAGGGATTGAAATAGGTTAATAAGAGCATTTCTCAGTGCTTTTAGGTATAACACACAAACTTCCTGCAAAATTTCATGATGATATCTTGAATAGTTTTCAAGAAAAATATTTTTAAATTTGTGAGTGCACGTTAAAGGCGCGATTTCCGAGGCTTCGGATAGTGCCAAATTAAAAAAACTAAAAAATTAATAAAAAAAACTATAAATGATAGAGCAAAAAATTTTTGCAGGTGTTATCAGGATAGTAATAGAATCAATTGTGTCAAGTTTCATCAAAATCTGAGGAGGTGGGTGTCATGACCTGGGTGACTTGACATGGAATGACCCGAAGTTTTATTTAATTATTATGTGTTAGTAGCATTACAAGCCGTAACCACAGTTCTGTAGTCACTGACTACAAAACCTCGGTCAGTGTGTGGCAGCCTTCTGCACTGATGATGACCATCGAAGGTACGGCCAAAACGTTTGCATCCAACAACTTTGGACCACGGCTTTACTGCCTGGCAAGCTGAAATTCTATTAACAAAAGGAATCAATGACCTGTAAAACTACAAGTCATTTGTTAAGCCACGAATGATAACGTGAGATTACTTCTACACAGTTGAGTGCCTCAAGCAAGTTATGCATCCATTGATATACTCATATTAAAAATGTAGATGTCAACAAATTCTGTTTTGCAGTGGGTTCAGTCAACAGTTTTTGTTTACCCAACTCATTTTTAGACCCTATTAATGAAATGTAAAGAACAATTAATTGTTTTGGAAACATCTTTTTCATTGAAAAGTGTCTAAATCTAAATATATTTTCTAAGGTGTATAAGTAGTGATAAAAAACTAAAAAATAATTTATTATTTGATAACATTATATCTCACATACATACAATATTTTAAATGAGAGGTAAAGCAGTAGTGGAATACATGTCCATCATAAATAAATTTGGTAAGACAAATGGAAGGTAAACTGTGTGAGTAATGAAAAGTCAACTGTGTATATATCTGCAACGATAAAATTATAATTGTTTAAGTATTAGTGACTCTTTATTAGAATTCAGTAAATAGTGTAGATGATGATAACAAAAATATAATTACAGACTGCAAAGAAATTGTTTTTCAGTGAATCGTCATCGTCTTGTGAGTGCACTCCCTTTCCAAGTAATTCGGTCAATGTCTGTGATTATTAGTAGTGTACGGTATTACATATACAGTTGAAGATCAATAATCTTAATCAATTCATGACAGTGATTTATTCAGATTTTCATTTTCACTTGTTCAAATTTCAATTAAGTTACTAATGCAGAACAATAGGTTAATATCATTATGAATGCAGTAAAACAGACAGTATATGATTTGGTAACACGTAGTGCAAATTGTAGCTACAGTTTTTGGATTTTTCTGATAGTCATATTATCAGTATTCTGTAATACTTAGTTGCGTATTTATGGAAAAGCTCTTCCTAAGACACAGAATTTGGCCAATTATGGAAATAGATTGGGTATTGCAAATTACAAAATCAATAACACACAATATTCAAATAAACATCTAATCATGGCAACAGATAATTATAAGCTGAAGAAAAACATTTTGAGGCATATAAAATTGAGGTTTAAGTTTGTGTAGTGTTAATAACATGTCAGTGAATTTTCAAGTTCTTTCAATTTGTAAGTATAACATCTAAATACTTACATCAAGAAAGTAGTCTTGCATTTTTTGCAGATATTAAATATGAACTTCTCATTATCTGTTACAGTTAGTGTTAAGAATGTTTACAAAAATAAAAGTAAATTATTAATAGAAAGTTCATTTATAGGAAACAACAAATAGTAAAAGAGAGCAGAACAGAAGGTTTAGATGATACTCCATGTTCTTCATCTCTTATAAATGGATCCAAGCCATTATCAGAGGATAGCAGTTATGATCGGTAAGCAGCTATTATGTACTTTACAGAGCTCATATTACAAAATGTATTTATACAAATTTTCATGAAGAAGTATGCAATTTTTTGTTATCTGTACATTATAATCTGTAGTTTGTTATCTGTATCTGCAAGTATAATCTGGCACATAGGTAAATTTTTTATCTCATTCTGTGAATAAGACTTCCATAGTCTAGTCTCAAGTTGACTATTAGACAGCATAACGTGAGTCCTACTGGAGTTCTGTATGCTGTGAACACGGAATCCATGAGGCCAAATGAACAGATATCATGAGACATGAACTCTGCACAGTGTATCACAGCAGAAACATCAAATGTTTGACTGAAAAAGAAAAGCAACAAGCAGCTTGCTGTTCCTTCCCGTTGGGCCTTATGATATTTTAAAAGTCTGTATGGCTGTTGTGTTTAGAGTTATGTTATTATTTATCTCAAGTATAAAATAATGACCACACCTAATACAAAAAGTAGTTATTTTCGAGTTTACCTTTAACCATATGGTATAAGTAGCTGTGTTAAGTTACACAATATTGATTATATTCTCTAACAAAATTTTTATTTAGAAACCTCTAAAATATATATCTTGTGTAAAACTGCCAATATGAACACACACACTTGTATCCATTATGATATATTACACAGTTGGTCTCCTAAGATATCAAATCAGATATAACATGAGTTTTCAAGGCACTAATATTTTTGTGATGCTGGAAAAAAAATGGAAGTCTAACATTATGTCATTATATAATATTTTGTGAAGTATAAGATGATAAAGTACATCATTTTAAAATAAGATGATGTTAACAATTAAGTTATTTAAAAAAAAAAAATCATTTTTATAATGTGTGTTGTTCTATGGCCTCCAATATTATACACTGTTTTATTCGTTAGTCTTCAAAAACCATGTGATCCACCTTCTGAACAATTTCTTCAGAGGGTGAACTTTACAGACGTCCTGAACATGGATCATCATCAAGGCTGATATGACCATATTTAAATTCAGCACTCCATTTTTTTTTACTGTGGAAAACTTTTATAAATTTTGCATAAGTTTTTGTCATCAATAAACCTTCTTTTATCACTGCTAGATGTTAAAATCTTTCAGTTTTCGTAAGCATACAAACTCTCCTACTTTAAAAAATATATACAGTAAAGCCCCGATTATCCACAAGTGCCACGAAAAATTTTTTTAATTACGAACCTCAAAAAAACCAATTTTAATCCAAGCCAACAACAGGGAAAATACAATAGGCCCTACAGTGCGAAGGTCGAAAATTTCTGACAGGTTTATTGTGCATCGTAATCCTATAGGCCTTCTCGGAATTTTGTTTTGGCTCTTGCTCTTTTGTTTTGGTCAAGTTCACTAACCTTCCCCCTCTACGTACATATTCTCTCGGTCTGCCAGTGGTGTCAGTTGTCAGTAAGCGTGCTTAGTGATCAGTTGTGATCAGTTCGTTAGTTCCTGAAATTAATAATGGCTGAAAAACGTAAGAAGGTTGTGTTAACGATTGCACAAAAACTTGAAATGATTTCTAAAATAGAAAATGGCGCTTCAAGGAAGCAGATGTGTTTGAATTACGGGATCGGGGAAACAACAGTGCGAGACGTTTTAAAGCAAAAAGAGAAACTGTTAGCCTTTGCATCAGTGTCGGACAGTCCTTCTGGGATGAAAAAACCAAAAACAATGAAGAAATCCACCTATAATGAACAATAAAACATAGTTTTTATGCTGAAATATTTTTTCTCATGTTTACACCTCATTTTTAGTCTTTTTTCGGGTTATCTGCGATTTTCACTATCCGCGGTGCCCTTGCCACCCAATTCCGCGGATAATCGGGGCTTTACTGTATAAAGAAAACTCTTTGTCCAATTAACCTTATATATGTTTATTTATGTTTACTCCACCAGCACTCTATACAGTCAAGGCCAAGAACTTATTGGGCAACCTTCGTATGTTTACACTAACTATAAAATCCACTAATAAACTATTTATTTAACTTATTAATTATAATTAATATATGTGACAAAAGGTAATTGTTACAAGTGTTTATTATATTGTTTCCAGGAAACAAACTAAACTTTAATAATTATTCATTTTAATTTCAATAAGTGAGATGTATTGATATGTCATTGAGGTTTATCACAATATCATTGGCTTTAACATAATTTAGTGCAGCTGAAGATGTTTCCACTAATGAAGTCAACTGGTGCTTCACATTCCCGTTATATAATGTTTAGGGTATGTATAAATTTTTATTATTATGACTGTCATAACTGAACACAGTCGTGGCCCTACCCCTTGTCGGATCAAGAGCAGGGATTAGAATGGGTTAAGAGTAGAAAGGCATGAGGAACTGCGTAGGGTGAGGTTCAAGTGGAAGAAGATTTGAGAGAGTAGGAGGTGCTACTTTCACCTCCCTCTAAATCGTCTTTTTGCTTGCTCTTTTATACCTTACCAGACCCTACAGCCTTTCCATAGTCTACTATTCTTAACTCTCAGCAACCTGCTCTCAGTCCTTCCCAATTCCATCTACCTTCTGCCCAGTACTCTCTCCCTACCCCCTTTCTTTATTTCTCACACTACTCCAGTGTAATTTGTCCCTTCCCTATCCATCTGCATTCTACTTTTTCATCACTTTTCACTCATTACTGTTTTGTCCCGCTCTGATGTTTCAGTTACGACAATCATAATGATAAAAATTTAACTCCAAGCATTATTAAACAAGAATTAAACACCATGTTGATTTATTTGTGGAGACAAAAACATTCAAAAGAAAACACCCAGAAAATTGTTAAGACTAACGTAAGCACTAAGGTTTCTACTCATAGGATTTTTATAATCTATAAAAAATTCAATAAAATTCATTTTTAATAATTATATTGCCTTGTTATTTGATTTGTATTTATATGCTTATACACGAAGGTACTTCTTATTGCTGAAAATAAAATTGTTGAATCAAAAGTGGTGTCAAATGATATGATGTTGTTTGTAGAGGAAAGCATCGATTATACTGACTGAAGCATGAATCTGTGAGTTGTATACATACTGAAACCATAAGTGATTTACTCACTTTGCCAAATACAGTCTCCTTGCAGCATAGAGAGCAGTTGTTATGAGTCATGAATAACTAATAATAAGCCATAGCGATTAAAACAAAAACCCTGACTACAGAAAGACACAATAGGCTACATAAAATTCAAAAAATTTTAAAGTGGAGGGTATATGTAATCTATTAGGTTAGGCATTACTGAATCTATACAGTAATATTCTGTAAAAGAAAAAATTCATAGACTGAAAAAGTTTACTCTCCTCCTTGTGTCCAGCAGCTAAAAAGTGGGAAAACATTTAAAAGAACTTGTATTCAAAATACAAGTAGATACAGTGTAATTCATACACAGTATAATACAATGTATCACAGTTACACAACACCAATACGAGATTTGATCAGAAAGTTCATGCAATTTTTGTTTATTTGAAAAATTAAGCATTGGTTCATCTACATTTACAATGCTCCCTTCAACATAGCATCTGTTGGTTATAACATGACTAAGCCAACAGTTTTTTAGTCTTAAAAACAGTTATGAACACACTTTTTTGTGTAGCCTTCAGCTCGCTCAACGATTTTCATTTTACGCCTTCAACAGTCACAAAACATTGTCCTTCCGTGGTGCTTTTCATTACTTCAAAGAAGAAAGATCGTGTTGGGCCAAATGTGGTGAATACTGCGGTTGCGACGTCAATAAAAAAAATTTTTGTTTTTGTTTTTTCCTAAAATTCTTTAAGGTTGGTGCATTACTGGCATTCAGTTTTCAAGTTTTCATAAACTGCCCTTCCATTTTGCCGTTTCCTACGAAGAACTTTACACACGTGTGACGTAAAATTTCAGAATTTTTTTTTATTTATCATTGTGACAAATGATAAAAAATAATGGAAAACAAAACTGCACTCTTCATATGATTATTATGATTTTCAATTTGTTCACAGCAATCTTTGAAGATTTGAACTGCTTGTTCATGCATAGCAGGCTTGCTAGAAGCCTTCTGTAACATTTTCTCCATGACAGAACAGTTTATCTAATTCTTTACACAAAATTTAGTCCATATTTTTCAATATTGCATTGCAGAATGTCAAACAAAATTACCAAATACTCCAAAATATAACTTATTCAATAGTTCTCATATTTAAACTATTCGTCCAATAGCGTAAAAATTGTAGACGATTGTGACTAAGATGGGTACAAACAGCACATAATTTTTTAATTGGACATTTACAGCACACAAAATCAAAAAATCACATGAACTTTTTGATCAAACCTCATATACACAATTATATATATTTCATCATTATAAAAAGAAAAAGAAAAGAAAAAATATGCAAAATTACTACTTGCAGAAGAAACAAATTGTATATCATCACAACATTATATAATTGCTGCAAGAAACTTCGAGTTACCTATATAGAAAATGATTCATCATTATAAATAATAAATATTTATCACCATCATCTTTATTACTTCATTTCAACGACAAGGCAGTAAATGGTTATTTACGTTACACAAACGTCTATCGTTTTTATGGCTCCAATATCTTGTATACCTGTGGACACATGCTCCAATTTGTTGGTCTGTCTTTGTCTGCCAAATGTTATGGCATTGCCATTGATTTTGTCTCAGACAGAGAATATTTTTGATCTTCTGCCTTCTGAATGTCTATGCCACGTATTCTAGAAAAATAGTTTTCTATATGAAACCGGTTATATGTTCATAACATACCGTGTCACAGGGTACTTTGTATTGTACTCTACTGAACAGTGGGATCTGCATGATCTTATACTCTAATAAGACTCCTCTTCCTCTTGCTGAGTTCCTAAGACTTCATGGCTGTGTGTGGAATTTATCAAGGGCGAGCTTAGAGTTGTGGTGGCATTAGTAATAGGCTACAACTGCTTATTAAACCTCTGCTGCATGAAGTGAAATGATCTTATTGTGGCCGCAGCTAACAAAAGGGGAGGTGAGGTGTCGTAGCTGACACTAAAGCTTTTGCAAGAAAACTGAGATACAACTCGTTGGAAAGGCCAAGCATGGACAACATCTACAGTTGAGGCGGCCTACAAGAGATCTGGTGTCTCCATCCAGTAAAGCCAGGCGGCTTATGATGGTCAGGATAATGATGCGACATGATTGATTCTTGTGAACAGCAGTTATTCAGAGCACTTGGAAGTAGAATATTTTAAAGTAAAAATCTAAAATTTTCTCCACAGTTGGTGTTTAAAGAAAACAATAATAAGAAATTGTAAATTCACATTTAAATAAATTATTCACACTCATAAGAAGTATTTAAAATTTGTTGTGGGATTAGCTGTAAGTCAAAGTGGGCTAATATTAAAAGAAAACTAGAGACAATTAGAAATTTCCTGTTATTTCAGAATTAACAGACTTATTGAATTAACCATAGAAGTCCACAGTGCTGAGTAATGATTATTTTGTAACAGTCTTCCCACTTTCCATATAGAAACCACCATCCATGTAATAGCAAGAATTATTTACAAAAATTTCTTTCAGCAATTTACCAGATACAAATTTGTGGAATCTTAAGTTCTTTAGTTAAAAAAGTTATATGTAATGTCCTAAACAGTGGAATGAGGTGCCACAATCTTTCATATTTATCAGAAAGTTCAGTTCAGAGGCTAAAATCTTTCTCAGGTCTTGTTTCTAAACTATACAAGTATCTGATCAATGAAAACTGTTTATGAAATGAAACTGTGTGTTGCTTCTAGGTCAATGATTGAAATAAAACACTTGCATCATTATTGACACCTTGTTTACTTACGGATATCACATAATTTTTTCCTTAAATAAAAAAATATAACACACAAAATACAATTTTGATCCACAATTGTAATTTATACAAGCAAAATGATAACACACAATTATAATATTGATCTACAAATGTGGTATCAAACACGTGCACTAATTGTGCAACTTACTTTCTGAACTCTGAATGGAGACTAATTTTCTTACTTTTTTATATATAGTTGGTAATGACATCATTCATAAAAATACATCATTTGTGTATCAACAACTTTGTAGTATAATCAAGGTCATTCCATGAGTATATTCTAGAATCTTATAGAACAAATTATAATACGTATAAATGTATTTGTACATTGATACAGAACATTCTAGTGGATAATGTAAATACATAACCTACGTTCTTAACCTATGTATATTCTAATGACAAATAGTTTTTTAAGAACATCAATCACAATGTCATTTTGAAGACAAAATGGCCATGGGAAATAGGTGCTACTTTTCTTTTCTGCCTATCCTAAAGTCCAGAAACATTTCTAGAACCTCCAAGGTCCAGATTTACAAAACTGTATTGCAGCCTGTAGTATTATATTCTTCAGAAGCCTGGCCATGGCCTCAGCCCAAGAAGATATAATCAGAAGATGGGAAAGAAAGATTCTGAGGAGGAGATATGGAGGTGTACTAGATACTGGAATGTGGTGTATGAGGACAAACGCTGAACTGTACGATCTATACAAGGAACCTGACATCGTCACAGCAATAAAACAAGGCAGAATTAGGTGGGCAAGTCACGTACAAAGAATGACAGAGCAATGAAAAAAAGTATTCATTGGAGGACCAGGAGGAAGAAGAGCAAGAGGGAGGCCAAGAAGAAGATGGGTGGATGATATAGATGAAGATATGAGAAAACTGGGGGGTCAGAAGGTGGCAAAGTGTCACACAGGATAGAGAGGAGTGGAGGCCATGAGCTCTAACGCCATGGAGTAGTAGTAATCACAATGTTGCTTAATATATTATACAATATTCATAATATTACTTTGAATGGAGGTTGGGGGTTCTGTGGTATACAACATGAAGTCATGTTTCTTTTATAACCTTTGTAAAAATATTTGTATAGTACCGCTAGTATGGAAAACACTTCATTGTAACTGAGGAAGTTGCCTGTCCATATCCCAAAACAGCAACTCTACGACAACTTCTTCATTTGTTCAAGCAGTAGAAATATGCTGGCTTGGTTGATAGTCTTGATTGGGGGGGGGGGTCAGCCATTTTTAAAGCTTCGCCGAGACAGTAAGTCCACATCTCACTCAACCTAGAAAAAAATATTGTTCCAAGACAAAATTATCATGACTGTGATTGATATAACTTATATATCATTGGTTACAATAACAACATGATCATTTGGTTTTGTGGTAGATCTCAATGCCATTATTATTAACAATATTCTAGTTAATGTAAATAGAGCATGTAGAATATTTATTAATAACTAATAATAATGATTAAAAGTTGTGCAGTTTTGCAAGTAGTACAACTGCATTCTTCAGTAAACATAAAGTCTATCCAATATGATATGTTAAAATTAAACTTTTCCCTTAAATATGTTATTGTCAAAATACACTAGTTATACCATGGGTGATGATGTTTACTATACGAGGGTCAGTTGAAAAGTTCACAGAGATCTATATCTCAGTGGTAGAATTAAAATCTTTTGTGTGCTGCAAGATTTCACGTGAACACCTGTTAATTTCCAGATATAACAGGAAGTCAGTTTATTCACTTTTTACTAGCTGTTTGAAATTTTCCTGTCACACGTGTTTTTAAAATGCACAAAATCAACATCGTGTTGTGATGAATTCTCTGTTAAAAACGTTTTATTGCTAATGGACAATCAAAACAAAATTGTAAATATGTTAGGAGATGCTGCACCTTCAGAAACAATGGTAAGTGGGGCACACTCTAGTTTAAACATGGTCGTACAAGCACTAAAGATGATCCCAGCAGTGGATGTCCAAAAAGTGCAACAAAAAATGACAATATTGAAAAAATTTCATAGGATGTTGGAAGACCACAGATTGAGGAGTGGATGATGTTGCTGAAATCATAGGCATCTCATATAAGCGTGTGCATTATACTTTAACTCAAGAACTTGGTGTGAAAAAGCGTTGTGCAAGATGGCTGCCGCACCTGAAGTTGTTGCAATTTTTGGGAGTCCAGTGCAGGGGGGATCATCTTCAATGCTCGTACGACCATGTTTAAAGTCAAGTGCCTACTTACAGACCGTTGGCACTAAACAATTTTTAACAAATAATCAAACCATGATGTTTGATTTTGTCTGTTTTTCAAAACACGCATGACACGTCAATTTTAAACAGCTTCTAAACAGTGAATAAATGGATAGATAGATTTGAAAATTTGAAAATTAACAGGAGTTCACATAAAATACAAATCTTGCAGCACACGGAAATTTGTAGTTTTACCGCTAAACTACAGATGTTGCTCCGCAAAGTTTTCAACTGACCCTATAAGTGACTGATTTGCATTCATGTTCTTTGTTTTTGATTTTTTGTAGTTATTATTACAGAATTAATTAACTTAATGCACGCATGCTTTGAACACATAATATTTTTATAGGATAGCTGTAATGACAGACATCAGAACTCAAGACTTGGATGAAACTCTGTTTAATCCAGCTGTTACAAGTACTTGCAAACCTGCCCCAGCTGAGTCTAGTTTCGACAGGTTTGTTGCTTTGCTTTTTAAAATTGATTGTCTGTAATTTAGAAACTTCAAATTTAAGTATAATTTTAAAGTATGATGTTTAGTGAAATACAATGTTTGTGTATTGCAAACAGTGTTGAAATAAATTCTGATAAGCTTTCCACTTACATTTCACGTGATTGACAAAATGTATGTAGAACTGTAAGTATGTTTGTTGCTCAGTTATTTCAGCACCTCCATAAACTAAAATTTTCTCTATCTGGCATGTTAAAAAT
Source organism: Magicicada septendecula (assembly GCA_034769895.1). NCBI lineage: Eukaryota > Metazoa > Arthropoda > Insecta > Hemiptera > Cicadidae > Magicicada > Magicicada septendecula. Next base: position 372,561,052 of record CM068374.1, on the reverse strand, counting down.
GTACATAAAACAAGTACAAAGAAATTAATTACACTTAAGTAATATAAGGGTTGGAGCAAAACAATGTGATAAATATACAACTATTAGCTTAATGAGTCACCTTCTCAAACTCTTCCTCAAGATCATCCACAAGAGAATATACAAAATCTGTGAAAAACAAGTATCAGCCACACAGTTTGGTTTCAGAAATGCAGTAGGTACACGAGAGGCTCTGTTCAGTATTCAGACTATTCCAATGATGTAGAGATGTAAACTGTGATGTTTTTGCATGTTTCGTCGATTACCAGAAGGCCTTTGACCGAGTCCAACATCAGAAAATGATGGATATCCTGAAAAATATTGGGTTAGATAGAAAAGGCCTAAGCATAATAGCTACATTGTATTGGAACCATTCTGCAGTGGTTAGAGTAGATAAAGAGAAAACTGGAAGAGATACAGATTCTGCATGGAGTAAGACAAGGATGTATATTATGTCTGCTTTTATTCAACATCTATTCGGAAGGTATTTTTAGAGAAGCTTTAAATGAATGTGATGTGGGAATCTCTCTGAATGGTGAAAGAATAAATAAAATACGTTATGTGGATGATACCGTCATATTCGCAGATCACATTAGCTTTAAGAGGCTGCAACAACTAATGAATAGAGTGACAGAAAGCAGCCATCGTATGGTCTAGACATCAGTGTTAATAAAACGAAGCTAATGATTCTATCTAAGAACAAGTTCACAAACTGCACCCTTAATATAAACCAAAGGCCAGTTGAATGTGTAAGCCAATTTACATATCTTGGTACTATAGTCAATGAACAATGGGACCACTCTCAAGAAATAAAGAGCAGAATTGAAAAGGCAAGAGCAGTGTACACTAGAATGAGCAGTTTATTCAAAAGTCGCGACTTCTATGCTGCTACGTATTCTCGGTCCTCTTCTACGGTGTAGAATCTTGGACTGAAGCCACAACTAAGAAATTGGAATCTTTCAAAATGTGGCTCTACCGTAGAATACTGAGCATTTCATTTCATGGACAGCACATATAACTAATGTTGAAGTTCTTAGAAAGATGAAAAAAGATAGGGAAGTTATTAACACAGTGAAGATAAGAAAGCTTCAGTATCTGGGACATATCATGAGAAATGAACAGAGCTTTTACTTATTGCAGTCCATACTACAAGGAAAAGTACTTGGAAAGAGAGGAGTTGGGTGACCGAGAATATCATGGCTGAGAAATTTAAGGACCTGGTTTGGCATGAATACAACTGACATATTCTGTACAGCATTGCACAAAGTTATAATACCCTATATGATATCCAACATCCGAAACGGATAGGAACTATCAGAAGAAGAATATAAGGGTGTAACAAATTAACTAAGTAATAAGAAAGGAACAGTAAAATTAACAATAAATAAAATTTACAAAATCATTAAATGCTGATTTGTACATCTGTAAGAAATTATGGAAGCATGTATGTTTTTAGAAAATTGAAAGAATTGTGTATATTTATGTACGTTTGTATGTTGTATTGAAAATATGAGACTGGAAGCATGAAAAAAAAACTGAAAAAGGCCAGGGTCCGAAACAGATTGTATAACCACTGATATTTGTTATAACCAGGCAATCAGCAAATTGCAGATGACTTAACAAAATCTGCACAGACTGCATGCTCTGTGATGTGATAACTGGAGGGAAAAGAAGACAGTCATCCAGAAAAATTACATCCATCAATTTAACAAAGAAAACTGCGAAAGTGTTTGTGATAGGCTCTTTTTAAATTTAGAAACTATTTCTCTAGAGTTGTAAAGTTTTTTGGTGTTAATATTGTTACAACGGTCTCCTTGATCGTCGTATGGTACAACGAGCAAAATACAAGACACTAATGAAATCACTAATAACCAGTTTTAATTATCACTGTTGCATGATCAACACACTTGAGTATTTCTTGAGTTTGTATTTCTCATGCGACGTGCTGCTGGTTTAAGGAATCAGATATGTTTTTTTAAAAGAAGTGGACTGTATAAATTTGAGTTAACTAGCCGTTTATTGAACAAATTACATAATAAAGCGCATGGCCCATGCAATTACGTGTGGTGCACATTGCCAAGATAAATAACGATAGAAGAATGAAAATGGTATAAAGAAGTTAAGTAAATAATTAAATTTCATATCGCCACGGCTAGCAAATAGAAAAAGAGTATTGAGCGAATGAAGGCTGAGGTTTAACTAACTTCTGTCGAAGCTCGCAGTTAGCGAACTGTACTTTAAGCGGATGACGTAATTGCATGGGTTGATTGCGCACGGGTATAATAAACAAATACAAAGATTTAACATACTGCCCGTCCAAAATTGGGTGATTTTGAAATAGGTTACAGTATGAAAAGTTGCTTGAAAAAATGCAAGTATACATTAACAAGTTACGAACCTGAAAAGTGTGATAATACATAGTATAATGAATATTGGCATATCGATAGATGGCCCATTAGATAGAATAAATACAATATTGATCAATACTCATCGAATAATATATAATAATAAAATACAAATGCTAGAGTGTCTGATGACACAATAATAATAATGACAATATACCCAAATTCAATAACAATGATACATGGCAATGAATAACACATAATAAGTAGCATTACACAATAACTAATAGAAATCCAAAGAATTCAGTAATAATAGCATGACAATAAGTGCATAATAAGCAATATTACATGATAATACAATAGCAATATATAAAAAAAAATTCAAGATAATAATAGCCCAATAGAAATATACCCAAAAAATTCAAGATAATGATAGCACAATAGAAATATACCCAAAAAATTCATGATAATAATAGCACAATAGAAATATACCCAAAAAATTCATGATAATAATAACACTGTACCAAACAGTACACAATAACTGACATCACACTGATGAAAAAACACTTAAAATATTTACTAATGCACATATAAATAGCGTACATTAATTTTGTATAAATATAAATGTATAAATAAGTACATTTAACATTGTACTTACAGTAGTACGTAGAGCATGTGCTCATCCGGAAATGTCCCGGGCATGAAGCACTGAAAAACAAATTAGTCTGTAGCCACGGGAAGTGGGCACAGTTTGTGGATAGGCCTACGCAGGATGCCGTTTGTGGTACGGACATCTGCTACGCGTACTAATGAATCCTGACCTACATAGATTTGCGTGACAATACCACGTTTCCACTGCAGGGGTGGGGTATTGTCCTCTAAAATGAGGACAAGTTGTCCTGGAGACAAATTTTTTGAATGTTTGCGCCATTTATTTCGTTGTTGCAACTGATGCAAATAATCTCTTGACCATCTCTTCCATATAGAGTGGGTGAATCTCTGCAGAAGCTGCCACCTCCCCAAGCGACCCATTTTTATATCCGAATAGTCGGGTTCCGGGAGCGAAGTAAGTGGAAAACCAACTAAGAAATGTGCTGGAGTCAAAGGCTCGGGATCCCCAGAGTCATTTGAAATGGCGAACAAGGGACGCGAATTCAGACATTGCCTCTATTTGAGTCAAAATGTATATATACGCCTCTATATGTATGTATACGATAACGCACCGTAAATGAAATTTAACGCTTTCGACTCTGCTCTCCCATAGGCCACCGAAATGAGGAGCTGACGGAGGTAAGAAAGACCACTTGCTCCCTGTGAACTGGCGAAGTCCTGAGTGGTTTGTTGAAATTCGTCTTGTTGAAAAAGGTTTGTACAAATCGTGTAATATAGTGCCAGCACGACGGAAATTTGTACCTTTGTCAGAAAATATTTGTGCAGGGATGCCCCTGCGAGCTATGAAGCGTTTTAAAGCAGCTATAAAGGCATCTGCAGTCAAATCTGATACCAATTCAAGGTGAATTGCCTTAGTTGCCATGCAAATTAAGAGTGAAATGTAAGCCTTTGTGAATGATTTGGACCGCTGCCTGCCCTGACGTAGAAATATGGGATCGGCATAGTCGACGGCACATTGTGAAAATGGCTTAGAAGGAGTGACTCTGGAAGAGGGTAATTGTCCTAAAAGTTGGCTTGAGCCAATTGCGCGAAATCGAAAACAAGTGATGCATTTGTGTATCACGGAGCGTATGTATGATTTGTCATTGATGATCCAATATCTTTGACGTAGAGAGCACTGCGTTAATTGTACTCCGGCATGGAGTAGTCGTATATGCTCGTTTTCTATAATATTAGTCTAGTGAGATGAGACTGCGGGTGAAGTATGATCTGGTGTTTACTATTATAGTTGAGCTGAGAATGTTGAAGGCGTCCGCCCACGCGTAATATCCCCGTGTTGTCTATAAAGGGATTAAGCGAAAAAGTTTTACTAGTATTAGGTACAGGGCATTGCGCCTGAAGTTCTTTAATTTCGATGTTGAAATGCGATAGCTGGGATTGACGTATAAAAATCAAAAGTATGCCGCGTAGCTCTTGTGAAGTTAAAAAGGAAGTGTTTCTGTTAGCGACGGGAGACTTAGCGTTCCAAATGAATCGTATGCAGTAAGCAAACACACGAATAAGTCTTGAAAGCAAGGAATAATTTTCAATGTAATTAGGAGTGGATGAAGTAGTAACCAGAGCGAGTTGACCTTGTTTACGTTTTTCTTTATCCAGATCTGGATGAGTGCAGGAAGAGTTGGATTCGAAAGAACTGGTGGGCCATGATGATGGCTCCTTTGACAACCAGTATGGGCCATGCCACCATTGCGGGTGGTGGTGCAAAGAACGGGGTAAACAACCGCGGGATTGTCATGCGAAGCAACATGATACCAGGTGCCCTTTGCAGTGAGCTGCTGTATCTCCGCGACGCGGTTGGCGACAAATACCTTCCATCTGGACGACTGTTGGTAAATCCAGTGTAAGGCAATCATAGAGTCAGAATAAAAATACAACTTGCTGAAATTGTAGGTCACAGCGTTGACAACCTTATAAACCAACTGAGCCAATAATAGACAGGCGCAAAGTTCAAGTCGAGGTAAAGATATCTGCTTTAAAGGGGCGACTCTAGATTTGGAACACAATAAATGAGATGATATACTGCGGTCAGAATATACTGTACGCACATAAATACAGCATGCGTAACCCTTTACTGACGCGTCGGCAAACCCGTGTAACTGAAATGAAATGATTGGAAAATTACATGAATCCTTTATAGCTCTTGGGATCTTAAAATGAGTGTCTGAAATTAGTTGAGCGTAAAGCTCTGCCCATTGAATTGATAATGAGTCAGACAGTGGGTCGTCCTAATTGGTACCCGAAGACCATAGCGTTTGCATAAAGTGCTTACACCAAAATGTAATAGGTGTAATGGGCCAATGAGCCCTAATGGGTCGTAAATTCCAGCGATGACGGATAATACCCTTCTTTTATTAAACACATCGATTTTAAGATCTCTTTGGAAATTGTATATGAAGTTGTCAGCCTGAACGTCCCACTGAATACCCAAAGTGCGGATGGTTTGGTCTTTGTTAAAGTCCAGGGATGAGTTGGTATGTGAAGATATGATATTCGGGTCATTAGAAGACCATTTATGCAGAGTGAAGCCGTACCGGCTTAATAAACCAGAAATTTCAGAGTTTAGTCGGGCTAAGACGTGTGAGCTATCAGATCCGGTGATGAGATCCTCGACGTAAATATCGTTTGCAATATGACATAGCAGGTTAAGGGGTGTTGAGTACTATTTTCCTGTAAGATTTGTTTTAAACATCTAGTGGCCAAAAATGAAGCGCTTGCAGTCCCATATGTGACTGTTCTCAGAGCATAGTGTTTAAGTTCCTTGTGGGGAGCGTCACGCCAGACAATTCTTTGCAAGTTGGAATCCCTTGGGGACACCAAGATTAGACGATACATTTTCTCGATGTCGGCAATGAGTGCGTATCGGTGCGTTCTAAATCTGGACATGATGGAGAAAAGATCCTGCTGGACCGTAGGACCAACCATGAGTGTGTCGTTTAAAGATAAATCATTTGATGTTTTGGCTGAACCATCGAAAACAACGTGAAGTTTGGTGGTTGTGCTAGTGGACTTGATGACAGCATGGTGTGGTAAGTAAAAAATATTCGACTTATTGATTGATAAATCATATGAATTGAGTGGAGACATATGACCCAGGTTTAAATATTCCTTCATGAAGTTGCTATAGTCTTTGTACAACGACGGGTTTTGCCTGAATTTGAGTTCGAGTGTCTGAAATCTGCGAACTGCTCTGGGGAGTGAATCGCCGAGATGCCCTGTCTTACGGGGTAGTGACACAACAAATCTACCACTAGTGTTTCGAAAGGTGTTTGTGAGGAAATGATTTTCACACTCCGAGTCCTCAGCTGAGGGAGTACGGAAAGAAACGTCCTCCAACTGTCAGAAGTTCCTCAACTGTGACGAGATGGCATTATTGTCGTCACGAGCCGTAAACGACGAAACCGGTTTTGTCATGTCTACATTAAAGGGTAAATTTCCGGCGAGATAAAACCTAGTTTTGTTTCCTGTATTATCGGAAAGTGCGGACTGCGAATGAATTTAGTCGGCTCAATCAATTGCAGAAAATACTGTGCCCCAAGTAATATGTCGATCTGTGACGAAAAATTAAGTTGCGGGTCAGCTAAAAATATGTTTTTTGGAATGTTTAATGGTGACATATTAAAGGATTCTGTAGGGAGGTTATTTGTAATTCTGGGTAGAACAGCGCAGTGTACATTCAAACTGAAATCCCTGTAGCGTGAGTTTAGGCGCACCCTTGTACTGAAATTGGCTTGGCATAGAGAATTATTTATGCCCGTGATAGGCAGTTCGGACTTGTTTAATTTTAAGCCCATGCGGCGTGCGAAGCCCATGGTACAAAAGTTTGCTTGTGAACCTGAATCCAACAGGATTCTTACCGGGTGTTTGTTACCGGCACGATCGGTTGTGGTACATACAGCGGTAGACAATAAAATTGATTTGTTGGTTTGTAGTTTTAGGGAACATTGATTATTGTTCCTGCTCGAAGAATTATTTGTTGAAGACTGAATCATGGTGTGGTGCCTTTTCGAACATGCTCTGCACGAAAATTTTGAAGGGCAACGTGAGGTTTCATGGCCCGAGCATGTGCAATTTAGGCAGAGTTTGTGATTTATTAAAACGTCTTTCCGTTGACTCGGATGTAAAGCCACGAATTTTGGGCATTCGGACAGCTTATGCTTACCGTGACACAGCTGGCAAAGTCTCTTGCTTGTTTGAGTGTGTATTAGTGACCCAGTGAACTCCGCGCATTTAGCCGGTTTGTGATAAGAAGTTTTATCGCCAACTTGCCTACCATATGACGAACCAGTCGGTGCGCTAACATTTTGCAACAACTGGCGCCTAGTATTTAAGAATTTAATGAAGTTATTGTAATTCGGAAACTGTTCATCAGTTAAACTTTCCTTCCATAATCTAGATGTGCAATCGTCAAGTTTTTGGTCGAGAAAATGCACAAAAATAATTTTGAATGTGTTCACTGGTAAATTTAATGAATTCAGAGCGTTTATGTTAGCAGTAAGATCATCTATAAATTTGGAAATGCTAACCATAGAGTCCTGCTGCATGTGCTTCATGCCCAAGACATTAGCCACATAATACGCCGTAACAATCAATCTACTGTCATACCTGGCTCTCAACAACTCAATGGCCACCGTGTAGTTTTCGTCCGTGATTGGGAGTGATTTTATAACATTCAGCACCTCATCCCTTAGTGTTGAGTGCAAGTAGTGAAATTTTTGGAAGTAGTATTTTCTTGCTCATCTCTTCGGCATGATCTAATAAATTTTGCAACTTGCATTCTATGTTACACAAATCATCTTCCGTCTGAACTCTATCACTAACGGATGCAAAATCAGAGTCCTCAGACTCAATTTGCGTTTGAATCTCGTCATATTTTGCGGATAGCTCCAATGCATGCTCCAGTTATAGTTGATAGTTAAAGAAATGCTGATTTAATCATGTTGTTAAATGCTGATAGGGCCTGCTAATTGAAATGTGAATCCATGAAATGAATGCTCTGTGAAATAAATTATTTGTGAAATGAATGACGAATCAGATGACGAAGCTTTATTTTTAGCGCATGGTGGTCATGCATATCATGATCAAAATTACCCGCGTAGGTGTTTATGTGAGATATAGAGGCCTTGATCGTGCCACACTTTTTGATCAGCGCCTTCATATCAGTCATGATTGTGTATCACTTGAAGATTCGAAACGATAATAAGAAAAAATGAGTGAACGCAGAGAGATGAACAAGACCAATGCAGGTTATCTAATTTATGAAGTCACGCTACAACGCGGTAACCTTTGATTAACACGTCTCAGACTAATTCTATGTTGTACTAAATACTGATATAGACAGCATATACAACATAACAGTATAATCCCAATTGCTATGAACACTATTTAAAAATATGATTTACAATTAAATAAAAAAATATGAATATAAGCTTGTTAAGTTATTTAAGTTTGTGATTGAATCACAGAAAAATTTATAAGCTTGCTGAGTTCGCAAAAAATCCAAGTTCATAGTCAAATTGAAACTGATATAAAGAAAAAAGTTATATATATTAAATAAATATTTAAAACTAGGTAATGAACCTAGAGGAAGCCTAAAGTGTGCAAAGACCCAAGCCACAATTTCAGACATGTCCACTGGTTGGATGCCAGGACTTGCAAATAAGCAACTCTATTAACAGTAACAAATTTACATTTATTTGATGTCTAGTCTGTACATAATATAATAAGCGTTAGTGAAGTACAATTATATAAATGCCACTGGGTACTATTAAAATACAAATATATATGTATATCCTTGATCAAGCCTTAAGCATCATGTGAATGTAAGCAAGAATTTTTTAATCACCAAAATTTATTGCTCTGCATATGACAGCATCACTATTAGAAGTTATGTATGTAGATATATATATAATCATTATGCATGCACAATTATTGTAAAACACCATAGGTTTTGCATGAATGCTTAATGCAGTGGCTAGTAAAAAATGAATGCAACTCAAGGATAGAAATTTGATATTAACATCTAACATTCGATATTTGATAATTGATAAAAGGTATTTGATATGTATATTTGATATATATAATTACTATCCCTGTGTGTACGGTTTATATTGGTAATCTATCCTTCTCTAACGCCTCACGTTGTTGGACGCCAATTTATTACTTAACTCCTTCCTCTCTTTAATATTAATGTGTCAATTTCTTCTGTATCTTAATTTATTAGGTGTCGTGATGTTGTTAATTAAATCTACCTTATCTCTCTATTTAATCTAAAGGTGTTGGTTTGAATGAAACTTATGTATGTAGGGTGTTATTCGAAAATTCCGCTCAAGCCTATTCTGCTTTGAAGAGAATGGGAGAAATTTTGTATGGAATTCTCCTCTCTTTAATACCTGAGAAGTTCGCAACTAGCGCTGTAGTTCCCAGACAAGGGAATTTTGGAGGTTAACCCACCGCGTACGGTGATTATTGGTTATACTCTCTATCTGTTTTAAGTCTTATTCACACTCCATTAAATCATACATAAATGAGAAGATATTGAAATTATGCAATGATTCTTTATTAGTTCTAATATTTAATATCCAATAAGATTGTTCTTACTTGAGATACGAAAAGGCTATAATTCTGAATTAATCGATTATCGATCGGTACAAGGTTTTATATTAAATTCAGTTATGGTTTTTTATAATTATTTTAAATACAGGGCGTGAAGGTTCTTTCAACTGTTGGGAAGATCAGAAAATACACAAATAGGAATACAAGGTATTACAATGTAAAGTTTTATTTTATTAAATTTTATTTAAGTAATTGAAGTTTTACCGTTCACTGGACATCGCAACTCGAGAAGGCTGTTCACGTCTAACCTCTTTAGTGGTAGTTCAGTAGCGAATGCAGATGAGGTGATTTTCTTCCGTCTTATCTCCAAAGTTGTAATAAAAGTGGAATCCTTGGTCCTTGGGTATTGCAGAATTATCGCTCCTTCTGTTCACCAATGTCCAAGTCTGTGTTAACGTGCTTCGACGAACTCCGAATCCAAATACGTTTTTCTATTGGAAGGTGTAAATTGCAAGTTCCAATTTAATTTGGTGGGTATTGTAGTTTCATTTGTTTAAGAGGATTAAATCTTTATGCAGGTAGTTATTTATCTGTTTTATTACTTCTTTAATTTAATATTCTGTTCATGATCCGAATTAGGCAATCCCAGTTCTTCCTTTAGTTTTCGTTACTTATTATCGTTTTATACCATCCAATTATACAATTTGGTTAATGGTTATTTGACCCAAACTATTGTAATTTGTCATTCATTTATTATAACTTTTGATGTATTTAGTATTCCAAATTAATTCAGTTTTTATTGAGCATCTCTCTTAGTTAAACTCTTCTTGTTCATGTCAAAAAATTCAATAATCAAATCAACAAATTATATTCATCTTGTCGTCCCTAGCAACAACCTTTTTTTTTATTCTTATTCGATATTGTGTTATATTGTAATTATTTCATATAATATTCTTCCACTCATCAAAATAATTCCTTATTAAACTTCCATTATATCAGAATATAATCTTATTTATAGCTTGTTTACTAATTCATATATATTTTGCCGGTTTTTTACTCTTAGTCGGTTTCCTTTAATAAATATTATTTTTCCGTTATCAAACATTATCTGTCGGTATCATTGCACTATGGCATTACCAAAATTTGTTTAGTTTGAGTTTGTTTATTATTTATTATTAATTATTATTAGTTTCTACTAACTCATTGAATTATATTTAGTATTTGTTACTAATTCCTTTACCTAACCTTTCTTATCTGATTTATTATATAATGTTATTGGCTGTTAGGCCTATTATTATACCTTGATCTACTTCTGAATTTAACTTGTTAAACGTTATAGCCTTTTTATCCAAGTTTACAAATATAATCAACTTTTAACTACGTACATGTACACAAATAATTATCTTTATGATATCTAACAATAACTTTATCTTGACCTATAGATAACACATAAAAAAATGAAATTAATTAATACTCAATAACTGAGTTCAACCACAGTTCTATAACAGTAAACGAATAATACATATTACTTCATTATTTGATATTCTATCAACAAGAAAACTTTCATATGGTAACACAAACTATAACATCATAGTTATGATAACAACATAACATCTTACAATTCATAATAAGTATTTTTGAGTAACTTAGAACGTACATTATTTACTCATTCTTATCTATTTTCACAACATCAATACTTTGAAATAGTCAATATTAGTTTTTCTTTCTTACAATTTTTATCAATGTTTTTTATTTACCTCTCACTGAACCTTGAGATTTATCACTATTGTCTTTATTACATGCTTATTTATTATTATTATTATTACCTTGCATTCTTATTAATTTTATACAATAATGAATTTATTTTCTGACCTTTTTATTAGTGTGGAACATTAAAATATTTACTTCCCTATTCTATTTTTAATATTTTTCTTTATGTAACGTCGGGGACCGCATTTCTGTTACGTTACATATGCTTCCCCTCCTAAAGGAGTTTAATTTACCTGAATTTAATTTAGGTCAAGTAAACTTATATCTTTTTCATGCCTTACCTTCATATTAATTTCAATGGTCAACGATGGAATTCTCAATGTGACTTGTTGGACTTGTATTTACAATTTTCTATTTAATGACAGTTCATTAATCATATTAACTTTCTTGGTTTTTTTTTCTTTAAACAGTACTTGTCAATGGTTGGTCACAATACTCAATAAAACTTTAGGTTGATTTCTCTTCTATTGCTAGTTACTGCTATCAATGCGTTCCTCCATTATTCTTCTGTCAGCTATCTTCCTTCTATTTCTTTTATGAATTTGCTAACCGCTATAATTTTTATTGTTCGACTAAGCTTTTCGTCATCACTGACATCTTCAGGTCTTAAACAACGTCTATCAACTGTACGTTGTAGGCTTTTATACTTTAGGCCCCTCCCCTTATGTCATTGCCCCTCCTATTGGTTCTAGCTGCTACCGCTCTTCACGGGATCTTTGTCTACATTTTTCCGTTAGGCATTTTTCTAACGTCCGTCAAATTGTTTTAAGAATCTCCCGTTAATTTCTTCATTCTTGACTTATAATTTTTTTGTAACCTTTTACATTTCGTCATTTTTAGTGTGTTATTCTTATTATTTTAATTTATTTTTGTTTATTGTTTAATATATAATAAAATATTTCTTCATTTGTAAAATCCACTTTTATATTAATTAATTTATTTTTATCTTCTTTTTTAACTTTAAGTATTTCTAGTTCTTCTATTAATTTCCTTTTTTGCGGATTGTTTTCTATTTTGATTATTTCCACATTTTCATTTGGATTTATGAATTTATGGCCTGATTCATTGAAATGTCTTGCATATAGTGAGTTCGTTACTCTAACCCCTTCTCCTTTTGCGTGTTCATTCATTCTAATTTTAAATTTTCTTCCAGTTTCGCCCAGATATATCTTATTACATTCCCCACATTTTAATTTGTATACGCCGCTTTTTTCTGTTAATGGAATTTCTTCTGTTTTATCATTTTTTATATATTCGAATACATTTTTCGTTTTCTTTATTCCTATCTGTATTTCATATTTTTCAAAACATTTTTGTTTGATATCCTATGTATGTTATTGCTCCTTTATATTTCTTTTCTTCATTTGTTTTTTCTTTTTTGTTCTTTTCTATTTCTTTATTTTCCTCTATTTTCTTAACTATTCTATTAATTATTTTAGGGTTGTAATTATTATTTTTTGCTATTTGTTGTATTTTCTTTAATTCTTTTTGTTTGAGTTCTTCATTTTCTAGATAATTTATAGCTCTATAGCAAAATGAATTTAATGCTGCCATTTTATAATTGACTGGATGATATGATTCTTGTGGAATTATTAAATCTGAGTATGTTTCTTTCCTATATATATCGAATTTGAGTTTGTTATCTTCAATTTTTATATTGATATCCAGGAAATTAATTTCTAATCCTCCAATTTCTTCTTGAAATTTTATTGTTTTTTCTATGTTATTTAGTTCTTCCGTAAATTTTTTAAATTCATTTACTTCACCTTCCCAAACTATTAGTATGTCATCTACATACCCGATCCATTTTTTAATTCTTCTTTCTTTATCTATATCTTTTAAAATTTTGATTTCAAAGCTATTCATGAATATCTCTGCCATTAATGGTGAAAGCGGTGATCCCATTGGTAATCCATTTTCTTGTATGTAAAATTTGTTATTAAATCTGAAGTAGTTCTGGCTTAGGCATAATTCTAATCCTTCTATTATTTCGTTTTTCCATTCTACATTACTTAATTTGTTTTTCTTTATTATTTCTACTGTTTTTGCTATTGGTATGTTGGTGTACATATCTTTTATATCTAATGACATTAATTTTGTCTTATTTGTTATGGTAATTTCTTTTAATCTTTCTATTACCTTTTTACTATTTTCTATGCTGTGGATTTCTTCTTTTTCATATGCCATTTTGATTCTTTTACTTATTTCTTTTGATATTTTGTATGTTGGCGAATTTATAAATGATACTATAGGTCTTAATGGCATTTCTTTTTTATGTAACTTAATTTGACATCTAAATTTTGGAGCTTCAGGATTATGTTCTATTTTTTGTTTCTTTTGCCATTCTGTTAAATATGTTGTCTTTTTTATCAATTTCTTTGTTTGTGCTTGAAATTTACTTGTGTAATCATATTTTATTTCTTTATATGGTCCTTTTTATATAAATTGTTCTGCTTTTTCGATATAATCTCTTTTGTTCATTACCACTGCTGTGTTACCTTTATCGGCTTTTATAACTATCAAATTGTTCTCCGTGATTTTCTTTTTTAATTCTCTTATATTTCTTTTTATTTGTGTTTTGTTTTTATTTCTTACATTTTTGTTTTTCTTACATATTTTTTCTACTATTTCTTTTACTTCACTTCTTAATTGTGTTTTAGTTTCTTCATTTTTTATTTTACCGATTATTTCTTCACATTCTATTATTGTATTTTCTTTATCTATGTTTGTTTTTGTTGCATATTTTAAACTTTTCCCTAATAATTTATGTTCATTTTCTGAAAACTTTGTTTCTGTTAAATTTAATACTTTTTCAGCAAATTTTATTTCTTTATCTTTGTCTTTATTTTTATTTCTTGTAACTTCTATTAATTCCTTGAGTTTCTTATTTAATCTCTCTTCCGTTTTTCTTATTTTCTTTTCTATGTATTTTTCACCAAACTCTTTTCTCATTTCTTCTATTTCTATATAATTGTAACTTGTATATAATTTTTGATGTAATTGATACATTTCTTTGTTATATTTATTTATTTTACTGTATAAGTTCTTAATTTCAAGTTTTATCCATATTTTTTCCGCCATGTTTTTCACTTGGTTTGCTACTTTGCTTTTGTTATTAATTTTAATTTTTGCGTATTTTGGAGTTATTTTATTAATTAAACACTGTTTATTAAACCAAATTTTCCCTAGCGTTTTTTTCAATTTTGCTTTAATTTTTAAATACTTAAAAAATTCCCTTACATTTTTATATTTATCTGCTTGCAATTCGCATGTTTTATTCTTCGTATTGTTTAAATTAGCAGCCATCCTTACTATTTCTTTTATGAATTTGCTAACTGCTATAATTTTTATTGTTCGACTAAGCTTTTCGTCATCACTGACATCTTCAGGTCTTAAACAACGTCTATCAACTGTACGTTGTAGGCTTTTATACTTTAGGCCCCTCCCCTTATGTCATCGCCCCTCCTATTGGTTCTAGCTGCTACCGCTCTTCACGGGAACGTTGTCTACATTTTTCCATTAGGCATTTTTCTAACGTCCATCAAATTGTTTTAAGAATCTCCCGTTAATTTCTTCATTCTTGACTTATAATTTTTTTGTAACCTTTTACATTTCGTCATTTTTAGTGTGTTATTCTTATTATTTTAATTTATTTTTGTTTATTGTTTAATATATAATAAAATATTTCTTCATTTGTAAAATCCACTTTTATATTCATTAATTTATTTTTATCTTCTTTTTTAACTTTAAGTATTTCTAGTTCTTCTATTAATTTTCTTTTTTGCGGATTGTTTTCTTATCCGAGAATAGTTAAGAAAATAGAGGAAAATAAAGAAATAGAAAAGAACAAAAAAGAAAAAACAAATGAAGAAAAGAAATATAAAGGAGCAATAACATACATAGGATATCAAACAAAAATGTTACAAAAATGTTTTGAAAAAATATGAAATACAGATAGGAATAAAGAAAACGAAAAATATATTCGAATATATAAAAAATGATAAAACAGAAGAAATTCCATTAACAGAAAAAAGCGGCGTATACAAATTAAAATGTGGGGAATGTAATAAGATATATCTGGGCGAAACTGGAAGAAAATTTAAAATTAGAATGAATGAACACGCAAAAGGAGAAGGGGTTAGAGTAACGAACTCACTATATGCAAGACATTTCAATGAATCAGGCCATAAATTCATAAATCCAAATGAAAATGTGGAAATAATCAAAATAGAAAACAATCCGCAAAAAAGAAAATTAATAGAAGAACTAGAAATACTTAAAGTTAAAAAAGAAGATAAAAATAAATTAATTAATATAAAAGTGGATTTTACAAATGAAGAAATATTTTATTATATATTAAACAATAAACAAAAATAAATTAAAATAATAAGAATAACACACTAAAAATGACGAAATGTAAAAGGTTACAAAAAAATTATAAGTCAAGAATGAAGAAATTAACGGGAGATTCTTAAAACAATTTGATGGACGTTAGAAAAATGCCTAACGGAAAAATGTAGACAAAGTTCCCGTGAAGAGCGGTAGCAGCTAGAACCAATAGGAGGGGCGATGACATAAGGGGAGGGGCCTAAAGTATAAAAGCCTACAACGTACAGTTGATAGACGTTGTTTAAGACCTGAAGATGTCAGTGATGACGAAAAGCTTAGTCGAACAATAAAAATTATAGCAGTTAGCAAATTCATAAAAGAAATAGTAAGGATGGCTGCTAATTTAAACAATACGAAGAATATCTTCCTTCTGTTTTCTTCCGTCATTCTTTTTTGGAATTTGATGTCATTCTTCGCAACGATTCTAATATCCCTTAAATATTCAATTTCCCTAACATTCCCTAACATGTGAGCTGGTACAGTTCAGAGAGGCACTGTTTGGCTTCATACTCTGCTGCTCACACTACACTTCAATATAGTACTGCTGGAATTCATCTACAGTCAGCTATAAAATATAATAATATCATAATAATCTTCTTAATTAATTAATAATAAACATCTTGGGAATTCTTTACATTGTCGTGTTTTATATATAATTATTCATATATTTCATACTTCGTGATTCCATTTTATTTTCCTTAATTATTTTCTGATAACATTTCTGACAGTCATTAATTGTAATTAATATTGGTCTTCTTTTTTGTTGTGACAGTAACTCTAAGTATTATTTTTTCATTTGTTCTTCTATTTCCAAGAAATTCTAAATCGTAATTTCCTTAATTATTATCATTACTTAAGTTCAGTGTAATTATATTCATTAAATTATCCATTGTTCTTCTTATTTTACCATTTTGTCTGGTCACATTACCACCAATTATGTTGATAAACATTTTTTCTTGTTCCATTTGACATTATACTGGTCATAAACAATCATTTATTTGGTTGTTCAATTCGTTTGGCAATTCGGCATGTATTTTAGATCATAGTGTTTTTTCTTTTTAATTATTTTGCATAGGTCCTTCTTGATATAAAACTTTTTTATCTTGGGGTTTTATTCTTAAGTATTTATAATATTTCTTTGTAGACATATAGTAATATTTTCTTACTTCCTTCTGTAATCTTGGGGGTGTTATTAACTCTTCTTAATACTTTCTTCATAACCATATAGTAAGACTATATCCTTCCTTTTGAATGTGGCGGTTTCTATTAAATAATATTGTTCAAAATTTTTTAGTAAGTTGTGCTTACATACTTTTTTGGATTTAGAGGGTTTTTTTTATTAAATCTTCATCTTGGTGTTTTTATTAACATATTTTTTTTCTTATTTAATATTCATTATTTATTTATTCTTTCCAAATGGTTGCCTGGCCGGTTTTCATAAAATCAGTCCCATTTTTCTGGTTGACTACTTCTTCTTCTAACCATGGTCCATTAATTTGTCTGCACTCGTCGTCTGGATTACTGTAGTTTTCATACCAATTTTTACACTTGTTAAATATCTCTTGTGTATCTGGTACTGTAACTCGGCTGATGCAAAGTCTTCATTTAAGTCAGGGTGTTCAGTCATATTTAGATCCTTTTTAATTAGCAGGTATTGTATCTCCTCTATTCTAACATAATCACTCATATATTCTACCTTTCCATTCCCTTTGATATCTGGACTATTTACCAAATGTTTTACGAGTATCTTCCGTATTAACGATATAAATGATGTTGTCAGATACTCTTTGATCGTCGATATATTTAAATAATATTTAAATTTATTTAAGTTTTTTGTGATTGTTCTATGGTGGTTTATTTTGGTTATTTTCATAAAGTTTCTTCTATAATTCATACCTTTACATAACTCCCTTCGTTCAGTAATTGGGATGTTAAATGCACTAATTAATCCACCTTTCCTCATCTCCATTTCTTCTTTTGTATTGACTATTTTCTTTCTCCATATTTTCCTTATTTTCTTGATATTCTCTCCCATGGTTTGTATCTTCTCCTTGTTCTTTCTATTTTTATTTTCAGTTAGCCATGCATTTTGGTCTTCTCTAATTGCGGTTTCCTTGCTGCTCTCTTCTGTATTTGGACTTACTATAATACCTTCGGAAGTGCTGTTTAGTGTTTCATTCATATTCTTTAGACACATCTCCATTTCTTTATTTGTCTCCTCCTTGTATTTATCTACTTTTGGGCTAAGTGTGTTAGCATTTTCAAACTTCCCTTCGAAAGTTTCCATTATCTCCTTATTGAACTTCTCCCTCTTACCCTCAATCCGCTTTAAACTTGCTTCGTTCATTTTTTCAATTCTCTCATCCATTCGCCTTAAATTCTCTTCGTTCATTTGTATGATTTTTTCCTTCATTTGTCGTAAACACTCATCATTCCTGTCAAACCTTTCGTTAAATTGGATTAAGCTTTCATTGTTCCTATCGAGCCTTTCGTTCATTAGTTTTGAGGTTTCCCTCTGTTTCCTAAAATTTTCATTCATTTTCTTGAAACCACTGTCCATTGTTTCCTCTAGTTTTCTGAAACCTTCATCCCTTATTTTCCTTAATCCTTCATGGTATCTTTGGTTATCTTCTCTCTGTTTCCTAAATTGTTCGACCATAAAATCCATTACGTCCTGACGGGTCACTTTCTTTGGTTGTTCTGACATTTTCTTCTGTTGCTTCACTTTGACTATTTCTATTTCTTGTTGCTTATTTGATTGTTCTAAGTTTTTATGATTTGGCATTCCTATAAATTCTTCTATTCGATTATGTTCCTTCCTCCAGTTACACATATCTTCTCTGGATAGTTTAAACATCACCCTTATCCATTCCCTTAATTCTGTGTTTTCTGTTCGTATTGGGTTTTCAGGTTGTCTTATTACTCGTCTCCATTGTTCATATTCTTCCTGAGTATATTGTTCTGTCACCTGGGCATATACTCCTGTTCTTTCGTTTTTCATTTGTTCTTCATTATCGTCCCATCTTTCCAATCTTCTTCAGTCATCCTTTCCACCTTGTTATCGTCTTTTTCGTGGGCTGTCCCAATAGTCTTTTCTTTATTACACCTGGCATCTAACTCCCACATTTCATCATAAATCTCTCTCAATGTCATTTTGTCGTCTGGTGTTCCCATTGCATTCGCGCGACTCATTTGCGCTCTTTCGTGATCGGTGGTGTTCTTCTTAATATACTCCATATCCTTGCTGAATTTTTTAAATAGCACCATCATCCATTCCGCGTAACTTAATCGTCTCTCTTGTCCTTGCATATTCGTTTCCTTTGGTATCATAGCTCTTTATTGCATTTCTCTGTCTCCAACAGCTGCCTGCTCGAGTTAAGTAGTATTTATAAAGTTATGGTTTTACTTAACTTAAGCCCCACGTTGGGCGCCAATTTATTACTATCCCTGTGTGTACGGTTTATATTGGTAATCTATCCTTCTCTAACGCCTCACGTTGTTGGACGCCAATTTATTACTTAACTCCTTCCTCTCTTTAATATTAATGTGTCAATTTCTTCTGTATCTTAATTTATTAGGTGTCGTGATGTTGTTAATTAAATCTACCTTATCTCTCTATTTAATCTAAAGGTGTTGGTTTGAATGAAACTTATGTATGTAGGGTGTTATTCGAAAATTCCGCTCAAGCCTATTCTGCTTTGAAGAGAATGGGAGAAATTTTGTATGGAATTCTCCTCTCTTTAATACCTGAGAAGTCCGCAACTAGCGCTGTAGTTCCCAGACAAGGGAATTTTGGAGGTTAACCCACCGCGTACGGTGATTATTGGTTATACTCTCTATCTGTTTTAAGTCTTATTCAGTTATTGGCTGTTAGGCCTATTATTATACCTTGATCTACTTCTGAATTTAACTTGTTAACAATTATAGCCTTTTTATCCAAGTTTACAAATATAATCAACTTTTAACTACGTACATGTACACAAATAATTATCTTTATTATATCTAACAATAACTTTATCTTGACCTATAGATAACACATAAAAAAATGAAATTAATTAATACTCAATAACTGAGTTCAACCACAGTTCTATAACAGTAAACGAAAAATACATATTACTTCATTATTTGATATTCTATCAACAAGAAAACTTTCATATGATAACACAAACTATAACATCATAGTTATGATAACAACATAACATCATACAATTCATAATAAGTATTTTTGAGTAACTTAGAACTTACATTATTTACTCATTCTTATCTATTTTCACAACATCAATTACTTTGAAATAGTCAATATTAGTTTTTCTTTCTTACAATTTTTATCAATGTTTTTTATTTACCTCTCACTGAACCTTGAGATTTATCAGTATTGTCTTTATTACATGCTTATTTTTTATTATTATTATTACCTTGCATTCTTATTAATTTTATACAATAATGAATTTATTTTCTGACCTTTTTATTAGTGTGGAACATTAAAATATTTACTTCCCTATTCTATTTTTAATATTTTTCTTTATGTAACGTCGGGGACCGCATTTCTGTTACGTTACAATATATATATTATTTGATATATGAAATTCAATATATGATAGTTAATGTAAAACACTGGATATTTGATCTCTGATACATGCTATTTGATTCAATATATAGTATTTGATTCAAGGTAGCCTAGAATTACTAGTTCTGTCGACAGTCCTGATAGCACATGTGCTATACATGATTAACATTATATCATATTCCTTTTCTTTTATTTATATCAAGAATTACACATAAAAACGTACTACACACACATATAACACACACCCTAATTCCTGCATCAACCTTCTCGCTATAACCCATCATATAATAGAAATATTACAACAATACCCAACTTACAATTCAGCAACTGATTTGCCCCCATGTTACAAGATAACTTAAATTTGTAATTTAATCCCGGATTCATGCAGTCTGGATTAACAACTCAGGAAAATAGCGATAATTACTATTAAGGCCTCAATAATGGCACGAAATTCAAGCACCCCAGTCCTGCATTATGCCCACATGGAAATACATGATTAAGCAGGCCACAACCAACACTCTGATACATTGAACACGAGAAACTAGGGAACTCAGAGCTGTTCATCTAAGTACTGTACTTGTATATGTGTAATCCCTTACATAGTATACGAGTGTCTTAAATATACATAAGGTGTTTATCTATGTACAGTGTCCGAGCATGCAGGCACGAAACCTAACATGTGTTTGCAGATTTTAAACAAGTTCTGAGCGGATTTTATAAGTGTGTTTTTTGAGAGTGTCTGCAGATGCACCGTGTTGTGGTAGATGATGGTGTTAAATTAAATTGAGATGGATCACACCTGAATGTAGTAGGCGGCCAAGTCTAGGTTGAGCAGTAGTTGAAACGGATGATTTCTGGGGGCAGAATTTCTCTAAGAGTTGGCATCTCTGTCCCGACTGACGGCATCTTGAGGCTTATGGAGTTTATGTGCACAAGGGGTTGGCAGGTCTTAGGCCAACCCCGACACCCATCTCGCCATTAGCCGAGCACCTAGGACAGGCAACTTGCTATATAGGGTGTCATAGACATAACCAAGTACTGCTCGCACTCAAACCACAATTATAATGCTATAGAGAAATCACACTTTAATATTCAGCACGGGACAAGAACCTTTTCACAAACACTTACTATCTTCTTAACAATCCGCTGTAACCACAATATGTGCATTATTTAGTTTTATAACTATGACATTACTTTCTATCTAGGCCGCTCTCATTTACAATTTCTGAACGAGTAGCTGAATGTAAGATAAGTTTAAATTGATTTGACCAAGTTAATAAATTACATTTAAATTTAATTAGACCCTGTTGCATGCCTGGAAATTCACACACACACGGATACCTTTTAGTAAGAACACATAACACAAATGTTTCGAGGTTAAAAATAATTGAGCTATAATTAGGCTATGCCTACCTGGAGCTGGCTTTAAATTATTTTTCCATAGTACAGCTTCAATCAGGCAGAATGATGCAGACGCCGTCAGTAGTAACCAGAGATTTCTCTGAGAAGGTCGATAGAGAAATGAGGAAAAACACGTGGCGAATTGCACCCGCGTTAACTCGCTTTTCTTACAGGATACAACAGCTGGGACTGGCCGACACGATTTCGTCACCACAACTAACGACGTAGCCCGCTACACACACGACGATGCACCCTACATGGCAGTGCACTACGCGCGAGTTTTAAAAATGAATGATATACACCCCTACCACTGAACTTAGCATTTTAACGACGGAGCGCCGAATGGAGTACAGCACAAACGTAATAGATTGCGGCCTTGAACACAGTGTGCCGACCGGTATGGTCTGGAATAGCCTAAGTGACACACATTAAGAGTCATGTACACACACATTAGAGCTGGTTCTGCTGGGATAGCCGAGAAACATGTAGAACATTCTGCAATGGTGTAACAATATTGTAAGCTTAATAAACATTTACTGTGCTTTCTTTTTATTAGTGTAATAAGCTCTCTGAGTTACAGTGTTTCCAATGAAATATATTTATTGTATTTATTATTAAATAAATTTCAATATTAGTGTTAATACATTGTACCTTGTACTTGCTCATGCACAATCTGCCCAGTGCACTTACGTCATCCGTCGCGGTGCAGCACTAGTGGGCTCACCGCTGCGTTTAGTTAGTTATCACTCAACATTTAAGCTGTGCGTTTGCACCCTTCCTTTCTCGCTAGCTGCGGCAATCTAAATTTACTAATGTACTTCTTATTCGATCTCTTTTCAATGCTACACATTATGTAGCCTGGCAATCTACGCCACACTTTGTATTTTGGCTATATACGCCTGACGTAATTGCGTGGGCCTGCGCTTCTGAATAATGCTCAAATAAACGTTACTTAAATTTGATTTTACAGTCCACTAATTTACTCAAAAAACATATTCTGACTCCTTACCAGCATCATTCAGTTTGCTATACTAACTCAAGAAAAACTCGAGAGCGTTAAGCACGCATCATTTGGTCCTCCGAACCAGGATATTATTTTAGCCTTACAGGCAACATTTTTGGTCCAACGCGACCGCATTTCTTGGTCCACAAGCGACCGCCATTCTTTGTCGACAAGCGACAACATTTTTGGCCAGAGCGACCGCACTTTCGTCCAGCGACAGCATTCTCGTCCAGCGACATCATATGGTCCTCCGGGCCGCGGATATGTATTTCACGGACGTGACTAACTTCATGGACAATTCGTCTCATGGTTCAGTGCATTAAGCAGGCCTATCAGCATTTCCGGGTCTTTCACTATAGCCTGCGGCCAAAGACAACTTCCGTCTCTGCGTTTGTACTTTTTTTCCGTGTTCGATGTGTACTAGAACTGTTTTCTTCACAAGTAACTAATGCCAGGTTATGGAGGTTATGTACGACAATGTAACTTAATAAAATTTACTTTGTTAGTGTACAATAAAAGGGTGTATTTACTGGAAGTACAGAAATTAGTTTCCATTTATCACACATAATTACGGTACACAGACGATTTTTGGAGGTTGTGTCTACGTTTAACAATGCAACTTAACCTTTTAGATTTTTAAAATTAATTAGATTTAACAAAAATTTCCTTTGTTAGTGTACATAAAATTATTGTATGGATAAAAGGCTGCTGTACATAACATTAAAGGCAAGGTTACTCTACTATAAGGTTGGGCCCGAACCAAAAGAATTGCTATTGGCTGTTGAAATGACGTCACCATCGAGGAACGAGCTGCGCAGTAAATACCTCTCAATACAAATATGTTGTTATTTTTTTATTAACTACAGTTTGTTTGTTATTTATATTTTTATTTACGAACTTATTTTATTGAATGAAGTACGTAATAATGTTATATGAAGCGAATGTTTGCGTAATTTAAATGTGTACGCTTTTAATATTAATCGTATAGCCAGGCCCCGATTTCAGGTACCTTGCACCCTGGGCAAAGCATTCTTATAGCCGCCCCCTTTCATTTTTTTACTTTTCTCCCCCACCCCCACCACCTTTCACTAGGGAAACAACAAACTATAATGAAGATAAACATTTGACAGTGTTTATCTGTGATGAAATAACTGAAATTATATATAATTATACATATTTCACTACTAAGAGAACACATTTTTTTGCACAACGAAGTGAAAGCGATAACATTGAAAGCGTATACTGAAAGGAAACATCAAACATGAAAGAGGAAATGACTGTATTAATTTTTTTTTTACCGCAGTGTAAACAAGTTTGTTGCCAGTAAGAGTTGCAAGTTACTGATACTGAGTAACGATATCAGGCGACATCCGCCGCTAATCGTTTATCAAAAGGCTATACGTCAAACATATAAGCAAAAGGCTATAAGGCAAACATTACATACACACGCACAGAGGAAACTATGCGTAATATAATATTATTCATTACATATTCCTTAGTGCGTGCCGGCGTGTATTCGAACGTAGTTTCCTTCATTCCTAGAATTTTAACAATAACACTCAACTGTCTACTGTCTTATAGTCTTAACGCGTATTGTATTTCGTTCCTTGGCGCCCCCTTGGACCAGGCGCCCTGGGCATTTGCCCAGTCAGCCCATTTAAAGCCCGGGGTCTGCGTTTAGCAACTGAAGAAGCAGTACGGATTTCCTATACATAATTTTTAATAAACCGATTGATATTCGGAAAAATAATACCGAAACACCTTGCTAAAAATTAAATTTAGTAATTAGATCAGTCTAGACTGATATAATCAAAGCCTGAATACTAATGAAGCAAATTTTAGTAGACTAATTACAGAAGTGACTCGTTTTATCAAACTATACACTTATTTGTTAGAATGTTTCCATTCGCCTGCATACAATAGACACGGTTTGAAAAAATTGAAAGTAATGACAATTAAATGCTCTTTGTACTATTTTTAGTTCCTATTTTCTACACCCTTTTTTTATAATGTTTTAAAGCCCGTGTTAGACTTTAGAAATAAAATTGCAGTACAATAGGCTTTATAACTTCTCTTTTTTCATCATAGTATTCCTTATAATTTGATGAAAATATATCATTATTTGGTAGCGCTCATGTGTGCGCGTGCACACACATGTATTTTTTTCAACCACAACTTCCCCTCACGCTTTATCTAGGCTTGGGACTAGCTATATTCTGTACAAAATTAATTTAAAATTTTAATTTTACAGAATATAGGCGGTTTAAAAATTGTGGGCTAATTATACATTGAACCCGTTTGTTTATAGACGGAACCCAGAGTCCACTGACCATTTACTTATCAGACCTCTACTCAGTTCAGAGTCCAAACCAGACAGCGGCTGTCTAAGTTCCGCCTTCCTGCAAAGAACAATGATGCCTATAATACCATCCTAATTAATACAAAAGTAGAAATATATTAATTAATGTGTGGGTTTAACTATGGACGATGCGTGCCACTGGCGTGATTTTCTCTTCTGTGCTTCTGCTGCTTTCATGCGGCCATTCATGAAACGAAGGCGAATGAACATTCTCGTCCTGGCATATATTTTTACAACTTCTGTTGGCATCTCAGGAAATTTACTTAAAATTCTTGTAGTCATATTTTTTATAATATTTTTACTTTTATACAAACTATCCGGCCCATTGATGTCCCTAGAAATTATTTCACACTGTGAAATCTTGTGCACCCAGTCTTCTGAAGGAACAAGAAGACCTCCTCGAGATAAAAACTCTATCCAGCCTCCTGCAGAAGTACCAACGGGAGGGGGATATACATTTTCTGAAGGTGTTCCCATTGTAGGATCATGCTTTCTCCCACGATAGGCAATGTAGCCAGCTAGGTAGCGGAACCCCTCAGTAGAGCAGTCTGCTCCATCACTAATCGCAGGAACGTCAACGTCTGCACTAAATGACAAGGAGAAATCTTGCATTTCTGTTGACCCTTCAATCATAGATAGCTGCTCGGTCATGTCAGGTAAGATACCTTGCAAGAGATGAGAAGTCATAATTTCCTGATGATCATCTTGGACAACAGGTGCTTCCTTCGAAAAAGGTATTTTATTTGTATTTTGACCCACCAAAAGCAAACGAAGTCGATGTTTAACTTCTGTCGGTGGTGGGTTATAAAAAACTGCCCAATGCCTCGTATTTGGGAGAAAAGATTTTCCAGGCAGTCTTGATTTAGTCTTGCAGTTAAAATATATTTAAGATTGTTTTTTCGTATATGACTAAAAAGGCCAAATAACGAGTTGATGGTCATCATGAAACCTTTTTGAAATGGCAACAAATTCCGAGACTTTCCTACGCGCATTGTTTCACAACAAGTATACATTTTTTTAAGTACGCCTTCTTGTACTTCGTGGTGAGTGCCATACCCGGTAGCCAAAGGTTTATTATCTACACATCGTCTTGAATTTAAAATATCGAAAGAATCGTTAATCAGTTTAAAAAATTTAGCCACATGTTCTTCTTCAGGAAATAAATATCGAATTGCTTCAGCCATTGTGTTTGAGAATAACTGCGTCGCCAAAAACACGTGCTGACGTTCCCTACCTTTGACGGTGAGATGGACATGTGAGAGCTTAGGGCACAATTTGAATTCACCATTATCCAGTGCCAACAATTTTTCAACGGTCGTCTTTGTGACGTGTTTGTTGTCGGAGAGTGTCAGACCGTCATCTAGAAAATGGTTTCGTAAAAGCTTGTAAAGGTGGGGAACATCTGCGAAAACCCATATGACTTTTTCTACGTTGTGTGGGTTTGGGAACCACGAATTTGTATACGTTACATTTAGTTCATTCCACACTCATCGATTTTTTGTCTCTAGATCTGCTACAGTGGCAACAACATTGTACCCTACGTCTTCCACGCAACAAATAATGTTTTTTAACAATGCAGCCGACATTTGGACATCAAAATCATAATATATTGGCTGCTTCCAACCAGCTACGAGGCCACGAAGCATGGCAATCTGACAATTGCTGTGAGGCCCTACAACACGATCTTCCTTCTGATCGTAACTGACGCTACTATCTACATTCATTTCGTCAAAAGAAATAACACACATTCTTTCAGCAGTGGTCAGTGTGTTTACCTGGGCTTTCATGAAACACAGAACATCATGGAGTATGCCCGGCTGACAGCAAAATGAAGCAGATGTCCATCTCTTCAAAGTCGATAGTCCTGGCAAGGGAAAACCACATTTATTTCTCAAGAACAAGTAACATTTTCTTGATACAGTGCGTAGTATAACTGCCTTTGCGATGTCTTCAGAGTTCCATTTTGCACGGTTTTTATTTGACAGTAAGCAGTTAATTTGTGTTTCAGTAAAAATTTGTCCTAAAACTTTTTTTATCTTATCTTCAACAAGTTTTTTCAGATTCTCGTCTTGACGTTTTAAATTTTCAAGAGCAACCTTTCTCTGTTCCTTCAGAAGTGTATTTCTCAGCTTGAAAGTCCCGCACATAGATTTCAAAAAACGGTTTTCACTTTTCAACTTTTTTACATGCTTTTTAAGTGATTGTACATCCTTGAGCTCAATCTCGCAGTTTGTAATAATGCTTTGGTCCATTTTAATTTTTTTGGGTGACAAAGCCGATAGGGTTTTTAAGGCTCTTTTCCTGACCTCTCTCGCATGACATCTCTCTCTTCTGCCACTGACTTTATTACTTTCAAGAACGCCTGATACCCCTGTATTATCATCACTGTGGTAAGGCATACCGTAATTTTCTTAAAGATAATTTGAAGGTGTAAACAAACTATCATAAGTCTTCACATAAAAAATGATACATACATACGCACGCACACACTCACATCACCAACACGTTCACCCAAATATTTAATTGTTTCGTTATGTTTGATATTTATATTGTATTTCATACACAGGTCCTGAAGATGACAATAAATATTGTCGAAACGTCGACGCAAAATAACTAAAAGTTTTATTATTGACCGATCCTCACTAACCATCCACTAAAACATTCACTGATTGATGGTCACTAAAAATTTAAGGATTTAATATAAATAAAACTGAATTCCGCCTCCAAGGTGACGTCATGCGCTGTAGCGTGGATTCAGAACACGTACTGCGCAACCCATTCGGGCCCCCCCTCTATATTTATTCGAAGTACCGGAATTAAAACCTAGTTCCAATTTAGAACGTAGACCTATAACCTATTTGCATATTTTATTGGGGTTTATTGGCACATATTTTATTAAAAGGGTGTATTTATTGGAAGTACAGAAATTAGTTTCCATTTATCGCACATAATTACGGTACACAGACGATTTTTGGAGGTTGTGTGTACGTTTAACAATGTAACTTAACCTTTTAGATTTTTAAAATTAATTAGATTTAACAAAAATTTCCTTTGTTAGTGTACATTCAAAGGCTTTATTTATTGTACGGATAAAAGGCTGTATATCCATTAAAGGCTGTATTTATTCGAATTAAAACCTATCGGTACTTCCAATTTAGAACGTATAACCTAGTAGGCTACGTTATTCGTACATATTTTATTGGAGTTTATTGGTACATATTTTATTAAAAGGGTGTATTTATTGGAAGTACAGAAATTAGTTTCCATTTATCGCACATAATTACGGTACAGAGACGATTTTGGGAGGTTGTGTCTACGTTTAATTATCTAACTTAGATAGTAGGCTTCATTATTGGTGCATATTTTATTGGGGTTTATTGGCACATATTTTATTAAAAGGGTGTATTTATTGGAAGTACAGAAATTAGTTTCCATTTATCGCACATAATTACGGTACATAGACGATTTTGGGAGGTTGTGTCAACATTTAATTATCTAACTTAGATAAGTTAGATAATAGGCTTCGTTATTGGTGCATATTTTATAGGGGTTTATTGGCACATATTTTATTAAAAGGGTGTATTTATTGGAAGTACAGAAATTAGTTTCCATTTATCGCACATAATTACGGTACAGAGACGATTTTGGGAGGTTGTGTCTATGTTTAATTATCTAACTTAACCTTTTAGATTTTCAAAATTAATTAGACTTGTAGGGGTGTGCATGGCAGAACTACTTGTAGGGGTGTGCACCCACTTTATAATCATATTTTTGGTAACACTGAGAACTTTAAGCCTTCTTTTATGCTTAAACAAATTATATATACACTTAATTATAGAAAAGCAAAAAGCAAATATGTAATTCAAAAGACTAATTTGCTCTAATAAACATATGCTGAAGTTAAAAACAAAAGAGTTTTTACTTGCCTAACTAATCATTAGTTACTAATGTGACAGTTGGGGCTGCTTTTTCAGCAAAAGCTGGAGTATGTTGGATTCAAGAGTGGTTAAATTAAGTCATAAATCTGAGTGTGCGTCAAGTCTATTTCTGTGCTTGCTTTTCACTTGAGATGAAAATCCCATTTCACTCAAGAATGAGGTGGTGAATGGGATGAGCAACTCCGAAAGTTCAGGATATTCATCTCTTAAAGATATCCAGAACTTTGTCAAGTCAGAATCTAAAAGTTTATGGATTTTGTTGTCCATGACATGTCTCATGTTATCACTAAATATACAAAATAATTTACTAAAAAGTTAGTTTTAATCCCAGAATCACAGATGATATCACACAATTGCTCATTTAGTTTTACTGAGAACATGTTAGAACTTTCAAAATACAAGAATGGGTCTTGAATCCAATTGAATTCACTGTATCCCTCTGGGAAGCAACTTTCAATCTGGTTATAGAGAGTTAAACATCAGAGCTGGTAAAAAGCAATGGTAGAGCATGAATAACAAAAATGTAAAGTTTGGACTATGTACAAAACAGGTTGAATTTAAATTGTTAAAATGATATATCTTAGTTATTTACATGTAGTAGGTTTGTAAGACACAGTAAATAAATTTCCGAACCTGACTTTGCAACCCTCCAAATGCCCTCTCGGGACCCAACAGTGGCTCGTGCCCAATAGGTTAAGAAATGCTGAACTAAAGGCATGTTTGTGGAGTGAAACATAAAAGATAACCCAGACTTCTAAAATGCTCTTAGTGAAATGGGATTTTCAGGAGTAACAACACACTATTTGGTTAACAAGCACATTTTACTAATATTGTAATACCAAGTCAATTAGATAGCTTAAATGTGTAGTACTCTATGTGATGCTGATCACATACTGTTAATCAGCAGCACTGCAGAATATTCTAGAGCCACACTCTTGGCATTCATCTGGAACTTTCTCACATTAGCCTGATAATTAGGATGTTGCCACCAGCTGAGTTTTAGAAAGTTGGTGTAGTAGGTTGTGCATTCATATAGGATGATATTAGACAGCAGTTTTTAATGAAAGTGACAAATGATCAATTGTTTATTTGTGTTGTAAACTATTGTGATTTTTTTATTACTGTTTGTAGGCTATACAATGTGTCCTGGATAATTATATAAAGAGAACTGTTGTAATATAAGTGTGTTTGTTTTAGCAATTGAGGGTATCTGGTATTCAATAATTCATTCCACTGTTTTAAGTTCATAATTCTTGTCACTGGTTGTAAGAATATTATTTTCATTAATTTTCCAATTCTATGAAGTCTTCAGTAGTTTTACCACGATGAGACTCAACTTTATCACTGAAGATGCCACATCACTGAATGAGCAAAACTTTTCGTTAATAATCTCAAAAAAGCATGGTTATCAGCTGAAAAAAGTTTTAGTATTAAATGTTTTGATCACGCAAATCTATAAGGGATACTAAAAAGAAATAACATAATAATTGTATTGGACATAAAGTTATGTCCACAAAACAGATTTTGTTTGAAATAAATAAAACACAATTTGACACAAATATTAATTTTATGAATATTTGTTTGGCACATATTACAGAAGGTTACACCATTAAATGAGTTTGCCTAAGTATAAAATTCTTGTCAGATGAAAAACGTGTACAGTCAGAATACTATTTGTTATGTACAATACAAATGATTCACTATGGGTAGCAGTGACACATAAACACTAGACATTGACACTGAATTATACTTCTTTTGAATGATTCATTGTGTGCTACCTGAACAGAGTACAGGTATTAACCAAGAGATGTTTAGTATACTGCTGTGTAACTGCTACAATGATGAATTATAAGTAGTACTTTTTGTTTTGGTCATCAACCTTGAAAAGGATAATAGAAACTTTGTATACCATACTTCCAGCAGTTTTACATGATACATTCCTAGCACAAATAAGAAAAGTTTAAATCTGCTGATGATCTAAAGGAGTGATAGTTATTTGCAGACTGACAGGGTTATAAAATAATTCTGAAAGAATTGTTGCTTTTACAATACCATCCTTTATCAACTGACTACTCAAATCTGCCAGTTTTTCACAGAAACTGAAGTTTGATGATTAGATCCATCATGATGACCTAGTGATGCTCTAAACATTTCAAGGATTCTCCCAGCCTTAAAAAACTGGACTGGCCTCATTGATTGACATGATTAATGTTAAATTTACTTTGGGATACTTCCAAACATAATACAGTTTAAAATAAACAAAAAAAATTGTATGCGTGTCTAATTTTTCCAGAACTGTATACACATAATTTGATCTGGATAGAACGTGTATTAAACAATAATATTATTTGATGCAAATAATGAAAATATCCGTATGGCGAACTATACATGACCTCCATGTTTTAAGATTAAACAATCCCTGAGATCTCTGTACCTCAAGGCTGGTAAAACTGCTGTAAGGTACAATGTTTTTGGTGAACGAGGTTATGTTCACTTTATTCAATTATGTTACCAAATTAATGAGTTCTTTGAAGATACATGATACCAGATTACAAGATGTGACTTTAATTAACAATATTTAATTATATATTACTATAAAAAAGAACAAAATTTAAAATTATAAAACTCGGTACCATAACCGATATATCATACTATCGTACGCTATACAAACGTATATAGCAGTTGTGGTCAAACACGTGCTCTGAGATTTTCACTGTTAAAATTATTATTATTATTTATTAATTAATTAGCAAAATCATGTATTGGCAAGAGAAAAAAATCTAGAGAAAAAAACTCTTGTTATAGCTTTCATTTTAGTAAAGTTATTTAAGAACAGAATTGTTTCTTGGTGACAGAATTATATTCATCAGTTCTAGGTTAGTTACCTAGTATGCGTAAGTCATTATTTAGAATAAGTATGTTACTTATTAAATTCTTAATGATATGATCACAAATATTCTATTTATAAATTATTAGACGTATAATTATCAGTTATTTAAAATGTTTGCACAATAAAATAATTATTCGTTAAATCAAAAAGTTTAGTCAAGTAAGTGACTATATTCTATATACTGATGAGCGGTATTTAAGTTAATTCCGCCTTTCTGAATTATTCTTTAATCGTAAATAATTATTTTTAAATTAATTATTGTGCTACAATTCATTTATTAGGCACTGATAATTTTTCATCATAGTTTAAACACTCAAGTGTTTTGACTAGTGCAGTCCCAAAACAATATCTTTCGTTTATTAACGAAAATTATTATTTTTCATTCATTTCTTCTAAAATAATGAAAATATAGTACTCCCTGATTTAAAACACAAAACATGACCTTTATTGTACACTGGTCGTGTTGTTTCACTGTACACTTAATACACTAGACACTCGATAATATATTGTGGTGTATAGGTTAGCGTATGTTTACTTATTACTGTGTGTATCGCGCACATTTTAAAATTATCTTGCTGACTTCTTGCGCGGACCTTCCGTCGTGAGTGATGCAGAACGAATGAATCCTTCTCCGAAGCGTCTCTTTCTCGTCTGGTCATTTTAAGCCATTTGATTGGTTCAAAAGGTCAAACTCTCAACCCCAAAACACTTTGGTCAAATAAAATTTTTAATTTTTGACAACTTTTAGCGTGGGTTCGAGATTAAAAATGACGTATGCATGGATACTCAAAATGATTGAAAAGTTTATAATTGTGATAACTTTCTTATCTTTTGTCGTATCGTCGGTTGGGTAGTGGCATTAAATCGCGGACACTTGTGGCTTTATTTTAAGTCTAAACAAGAACTAAATCCGTTCATTATTAATTCACTTAGCCATTTCCAAAACTAATATGGTGATTCTTAATATAAATAAGTTTGTTTCACCATATTTCGTTACAGTTGCACTGTAATATTTATTACTAAACCTCTCGAGTCCATTTCTCTTTCAATTTAGTACATAAAATAGTTATATTTACAATTTAAACAGTATCTGGTAATGGCATCCATAGCGACCATATTCGATTGTTTATAATTACATGTAACGCTATTATTCCTTATCCTATTACATATGTTTGACATCCTAACACTAATATGTACATTTATTTACATTTGTTCACATTTTATTTGCTAAAAATGTTATTTTTGATATACTTATAATAGGATCAAAATACCTTCAGTTCTCATTGCTCTATTTTGTCACCTTTTTTAATTATTTTATCACACAAAGGATGTAATGTTAGTAACTAAAACAGTGTACAATTGTTGTACCTTGTTGGTTCAATGTATTTATCAACCTTTCGTTATCTGAAAGCTCTCCAAGTTATAGTATAGTGTTTATTTACATCTGGTTTTACAATTGTAGTTAGTTAGTTTCTGATATTTCAATTACTAAACTACTACTATTACATCTGTGAGGTGTTCTCATAGCAGTATTAGACATTTCTCTAACTACTGGTAATATTTGTTACAATCTTTTGATAAGTTTTGATAGTGCATTTTGGCTAACTATCTTGTCACATTGGGTTCTGTTCATTTGGCTTTATGATATCATATTCAATCTGATTCATTTGCTGTGTATTTCAGTGCATATGGTATTTATTGGTTTGCACTATTATTCATAACCATTCTTTGTTTGAAACAATTGTGGATATTTGCTTGGTTTAATTAATATACATGATTTTCTGTTATAGGTTCACATTCTGTGAGCTTATATGTCAGTTGTCTGACAACAATGTGCAACATATTTTTATGCAGTGTTTGACTCAACTATTTCCATGTCATTATGGCATTCTACTACAATAGTTTAATTATTAAGTTATACACATTTTTACACTATTTGTTGAAACAATAACACAGGTATTCTTAGTCTAATAAGATTACATTTCTTGGTTGGTTGCACCTAGTTTTTGGTACATTGATTGTTGTATACCTAACAAACTAGCTTATTTGCTACTGTTTGTTCTGGAATTTATTTATATTTTGTCCTGTCTTGCTGTGGCATTCAGGCACATTTCATTTTAAGGCTTACAAAGCTTTTATTATCAGTCCCTATGAACAATTAATTTACTGTTCTATCTCATATTTCTTTTGGTGGTCTTAATGATTATCTATGTTGTGATACAATCTTGATTAAACTTGTCACACTAATTGTATGTGCATTTTAACTAGTTAATCTTGGGTTCTTTCACTTATAATGGTTACTCATTTTTCTCCGTTATAAACATTTTCACTTGTATTGTTTGTGTTGTTTATTTGGGGTAAGATGGTTATCATATTACAGGTTGTTACACTTATTAAGTTTTCACTGTTATTGTTCGTGGTCACTCAATGATGCTAAACACTGGTTTCTTTGTCATTGATCTTCAAATAATCATTACACTTCTTCCGGTCACTCTATTAATTTTAGTTCCTGGTACATCTTGTGAGTGTTGAAGTCTTGTACTGTTCATACATTATCTTCATTCTTCATGGTATGTTTCCTTTCCTCTTCTTCTTCTTTTCTTCTCTTAGTTAGTGGTTGCTCACTATCGGTGTTCTCCTGGGTTATACATTATTTGTGATAATCAAAGTTTCCTTAGTCTTGTCATACTCTTCAATATTTTTATTCGTGGTAGTCATTGTTCCATATTATTTTATACTAATAAATAAATTCGTTCGTTTCATCATTATTTTGGTTGTACTTGATTCGTATCCTTTTCATTTTAATAGTTATTTTCGTCGTTTCCCCTCACTATTTGGATCTGTTGGCTCCTCTTCATTTTAATAGTTATTTTCGTCGTTTCCCCTCACTATTTGGATCTGTTGGCTCCTCTTCATTTTAATAGTTATTTTCGTCGTTTCCCCTCACTATTTGGATCTGTTGGCTCCTCTTCATTTTAATAGTTATTTTCGTCGTTTCCCCTCACTATTTGGATCTATTGGCTCCTCTTCATTTTAATAGTTATTTTCGTCGTTTCCCCTCACTATTTGGATCTATTGGGCCTGGTTTCTAACATATTATATTGGCTCGTTGTCATTTTCTCTCTCTTCTATACTCGAAGATATCCTTAGTACTCTTCCTTCTTCTTTGTTGGGTTGTTTCAATAATATACGTTCGTAGATACACACTTTGTTTATATTCTCATGTTCCCTCTTTTATGCATGTTGAAATACTTTCATGATATCTTTTTATTTGACGCATTATATAGTTATTTTATGTAACTGCCAATTTGGTACGTTACATATGCCTTCCTATAAGAATTTATTAATTCTGAATTCGTATATTTATTTCTTATTGAAGAATTCATCAATTGTTGTACATTTCCACGTCGACTCTTATTCTTTTTTATATATCCCTTCACTTTCTTCTATTTGAATCATAATTATTTCCTTTCTATGTAATTATCTCCCTTGTTTATTTAATTCCCTAATTCCCTAACATAAGTTTAGCTGGGGCAGTTCAGAGTGGCTCACTTTGGCATACAACTCCACTGGCCATACTAACATCGATAAATACAGAGGCACATCATCTCTGTTAATAATATAAATGATTGCTGGAACATTTCATCAGTCAATTCATCTCAAATTAATTCAAAATATAAAGTGGTCGTTCTTTCGACAAATAATAAATATCCTTGGGATCATCTCACGCATTTGCGGTTTATACATTGTTATATTTTCTTCTTCTTGATTCAACTTAACTAAATTCTTCACATTTTACAGGGATAGTTTGTTTTACATTTCATCACTGGTATACTCTTATGATCATCTTCGTTAATATCTTTTTTTTTCATTCTTCTTTGTCATCAATTAATCTTTTCTTGGTATTACATTAAACGTCATTTCATGATCTTCTTCATTTTCATGATTCACTTCTTTGGGATACAATTCACGAATATATTTTCATGATGTCAAATGAAATATACCCCATTTGATATAGGCTCTCTTCTAGTGTCTTGCCTCGTGTTTGTGTGTCATCTATTATCTACATCAATGGTATTTATTTGCTTTCATTCATCCAACTTCGTATTTTCTTCTCGTTCTGTATATCATCTAGTCCATTGTCTCCTCTTTTAGTTGTACGGGTAAGTTGTTATTTTACTGGTTGACTTGGCTCTTGGAAGTATATATTTTACATTATATATGCCATGGTTGTTGTGTGTCTTTCTCGTATAGTTATTTTTCTTTCTTATGTACGGGTAAGTTGTTATTTACATGTTGACTAGGCTCTTGGAATTATATTTTACTTGCCATGGATGTTGTTTGTCGGCCTCGTATATATTTTTATTCTTGTAGTACGGGTAAGTTGTTATTTACTTGTTGACTTGGCTCTTGGAAATTATGATTTTTGTGCCATAGATGGAGGGTGTCGTTCTCGTATAGTTCTTCTTTTTATTTAATAGTATGGGTAAGTTGTTGTTTTACTGGTTGACGTGGCTCTTGGAAATTATGATTACATCTCATATGTGCCATGGGTGGTGTGTGTCGTTCTCGTATAGTTATTTTTCTTTCTTATGTACGGGTAAGTTGTTATTTACATGTTGACTTGGCTCTATGAAATATTTTATATTATACATATATTCGCCATAGATCTTATTTGTCGGTCTCGTATAGTTTATATCCTTTTTATTAATAGTAGTACGGGTAATTACAATTTTCTTTATCCTTTACATAATTTCTTTAGAACACATTTTCATATTACAAAATTACAATATAGTCAACATTAATTCTCACATTTATATTTTCACTTCTTACTTAGTATCAATAACAAATCGTCTTTATCGCAATATTTCACTCTTTCTTCATAATTTAATTTTCAATATACCGTTTCATGGAAGTTTGGTTGTAGTTGCCCTTTATTTTCTTTGTTACAGGGTCTTGTAATTCATAAGTGTTGTTTAGGTTATTCTTGGTAACAGTATATGGTAGCCTTAGTCGTTATCAAAATAATCCGTCCCATATCTCAATGCATTTTTATTCATTTTATCCGTAATCATTGCTCTCCTCTCTTCTTGTCGTTCGAACTTCTTCAGTGTTCATGCTCCTATCTGTTCTCGACATATACCTTGCTATCATTTGGTTTTTCCATTTTGATGCTATCCGGTCTCCTTCTGCCTTCCGTTCTTCCGTTTTCTGCTTCTTTCTATCTTTGGTATACACGCGTTCAGTGTTCTCCTGGTCGTTGTTATTACTAATACTTGGTATCTCTTCTAATTCTGTTTGACCGTCATCTGTCTTCTGATTGGGTCCTTCCATTAATTGGCTCCTCTTCTTCCTCAGTTCTCTTATTTCTCTGGCGTACCCTTCGATAATTCGGTCCCATTGCTTTGATAGCCTTCCTTTTTCTTAAAATATCTCACTCTTCTTTTGGAAATCTTTGCTTGAAATATTTTATTGGTTATATTCTTCTTTGTTGTTTCATAATTCTCCTCCTCGTCCATCTTCATGAAGCTCCTTCGGTACTCCTTCCTAAAGATTCCTTCTTCATGGTCGACGATTGGTAAGTTGATCATATTAATCAGACCACCTCTAGTCATTTCGATTAACTCTTTTGTAACCCTTGTCTTCTTTGGACGCATGGTTCTTCTTTCTTCCATCTTCACCTCTTCCGTTTCTTGAATTATTTGGATCTTCTTTTCTCCCCTCTCTTCAGGCTTTGGACTCACTTGTTCCGAGGTTTTATTTTCAGGTACTTCTTCAGTTTGTAGTTCATTGTCCTCTATTTTCTGGCTGGGTTGTTCCCTCTCCCTTCTTAATTTTTCTATGAATTTCCTGTTATCTTCTCTGAACTCTTCTGCCGCCTTCTTACAAGTTTCTTCCAACATTTCCCTCATCTTCTCCAGGAATACCATGAAGTCCATACCCCCTGGTAATGTCAGTTTTTCAGGTTTGCTCATTTCTGGTTGGGTTTCCTGTTGTTCCTCTGTAACTCCCGACATCTTGATATCTTGGTAATGTACTTGCTGTCTTGCTGTCGAATTAAGTTGATAAATTATTTGTTTAATTAATTAAACTGTTAAGTGGTTTCGTCCTAATTCGTGCTCAGACGTTGGGCGCCAATCTATAATAGATTTATAGTATATATAGATGTGTGTAGATACTCAAGTCGAGTACGTGAGGTTATTGTTTATAATTATTAGAATGTTGTTATTATTATAGTTGAATGAGTGTTCACGTTTAAAAGGGTTGTGGTTTAAAAGAGTATTTATCACTTCACTGTGTCAACCTCCCCACTTACCATATGTGGATGTCTTCAATACTCTCGACGGTGACTTCTTCTACTGCAAAACACTTAACACACATACATAGATATTCTGTTTGAATATCATAAGAATGCACATAAATAATAAAATGAATTGAATGTTTAATTGCACTTTGAATGATATCAGACATTCAAATACTACCGCCACCTTATGAGAGAATTATTCATGAAAAATTAAACTACTTTTCTATTGTATAAAAATCAAAACTCTGGTTCCACTGGTAAATAAACTGGGGATTTATTCACAATTATTCAATTCAATAAACTTTTAAAAACAATTAATGATATCTGTTTACAAACAATAACAAATTTAAACAATCCCTGAGATCTCTGTACCTCAAGGCTGGTAACACTGCTGTAAGGTACAATGTTTTTGGTGAACGAGGTTATGTTCACTTTATTCAATTATGTTACCAAATTAGTGAGTTCTTTGAAGATACATGATACCAGATTACAAGATGTGACTTTAATTAACAATATTTAATTATATATTACTATAAAAAAGAACAAAATTTAAAATTATAAAACTCGGTACCATAACCGATATATCATACTATAGTACGCTATACAAACGTATATAGCAGTTGTGGTCAAACACGTGCTCTGAGATTTGCACTGTTAAAATTATTATTATTATTTATTAATTAATTAGCAAAATCATGTATTGGCAAGAGAAAAAATCTAGAGAAAAAAACTCTTGTTATAGCTTTCATTTTAGTAAAGTTATTTAAGAACAGAATTGTTTCTTGGTGACAGAATTATATTCATCAGTTCTAGGTTAGTTACCTAGTATGCGTAAGTCATTATTTAGAATAAGTATGTTACTTATTAAATTCTTAATGATATGATCACAAATATTCTATTTATAAATTATTAGACGTATAATTATCAGTTATTTAAAATGTTTGCACAATAAAATAATTATTCGTTAAATCAAAAAGTTTAGTCAAGTAAGTGACTATATTCTATATACTGATGAGCGGTATTTAAGTTAATTCCGCCTTTCTGAATTATTCTTTAATCGTAAATAATTATTTTTAAATTAATTATTGTGCTACAATTCATTTATTAGGCACTGATAATTTTTCATCATAGTTTAAACACTCAAGTGTTTTGACTAGTGCAGTCCCAAAACAATATCTTTCGTTTATTAACGAAAATTATTATTTTTCATTAATTTCTTTTAAAATAATGAAAATATAGTACTCCCTGATTTAAAACACAAAACATGACCTTTATTGTACACTGGTCGTGTTGTTTCACTGTACACTTAATACACTAGACACTCGATAATATATTGTGGTGTATAGGTTAGCGTATGTTTACTTATTACTGTGTGTAACGCGCACATTTTAAAATTATCTTGCTGACTTTTTGCGCGGACCTTCCGTCGTGAGTGATGCAGAACGAATGAATCCTTCTCCGAAGCGTCTCTTTCTCGTCTGGTCATTTTAAGCCATTTGATTGGTTCAAAAGGTCAAACTCTCAACCCCAAAACACTTTGGTCAAATAAAATTTTTAATTTTTGACAACTTTTAGCGTGGGTTCGAGATTAAAAATGATGTATGCATGGATACTCAAAATGATTGAAAAGTTTATAATTGTGATAACTTTCTTATCTTTTGTCGTATCGTCGGTTGGGTAGTGGCATTAAATCGCGGACACTTGTGGCTTTATTTTAAGTCTAAACAAGAACTAAATCCGTTCATTATTAATTCACTTAGCCATTTCCAAAACTAATATGGTGATTCTTAATATAAATAAGTTTGTTTCACCATATTTCGTTACAATTGCACTGTAATATTTATTACTAAACCTCTCGAGTCCATTTCTCTTTCAATTTAGTACATAAAATAGTTATATTTACAATTTAAACAGTATCTGGTAATGGCGTCCATAGCGACCATATTCGATTGTTTATAATTACATGTAACGCTATTATTCCTTATCCTATTACATATGTTTGACATCCTAACACTAATATGTACATTTATTTACATTTGTTCACATTTTATTTGCTAAAAATGTTATTTTTGATATACTTATAATAGGATCAAAATACCTTCAGTTCTCATTGCTCTATTTTGTCACCTTTTTTAATTATTTTATCACACAAAGGATGTAATGTTAGTAACTAAAACAGTGTACAATTGTTGTACCTTGTTGGTTCAATGTATTTATCAACCTTTCGTTATCTGAAAGCTCTCCAAGTTATAGTATAGTGTTTATTTACATCTGGTTTTACAATTGTAGTTAGTTAGTTTCTGATATTTCAATTACTAAACTACTACTATTACATCTGTGAGGTGTTCTCATAGCAGTATTAGACATTTCTCTAACTACTGGTAATATTTGTTACAATCTTTTGATAAGTTTTGATAGTGCATTTTGGCTAACTATCTTGTCACATTGGGTTCTGTTCATTTGGCTTTATGATATCATATTCAATCTGATTCATTTGCTGTGTATTTCAGTGCATATGGTATTTATTGGTTTGCATTATTATTCATAACCATTCTTTGTTTGAAACAATTGTGGATATTTGCTTGGTTTAATTAATATACATGATTTTCTGTTATAGGTTCACATTCTGTGAGCTTATATGTCAGTTGTCTGACAACAATGTGCAACATATTTTTATGCAGTGTTTGACTCAACTATTTCCATGTCATTATGGCATTCTACTACAATAGTTTAATTATTAAGTTATACACATTTTTACACTATTTGTTGAAACAATAACACAGGTATTCTTAGTCTAATAAGATTACATTTCTTGGTTGGTTGCACCTAGTTTTTGGTACATTGATTGTTGTATACCTAACAAACTAGCTTATTTGCTACTGTTTGTTCTGGAATTTATTTATATTTTGTCCTGTCTTGCTGTGGCATTCAGGCACATTTCATTTTAAGGCTTACAAAGCTTTTATTATCAGTCCCTATGAACAATTAATTTACTGTTCTATCTCATATTTCTTTTGGTGGTCTTAATGATTATCTATGTTGTGATACAATCTTGATTAAACTTGTCACACTAATTGTCTGTGCATTTTAACTAGTTAATCTTGGGTTCTTTCACTTATAATGGTTACTCATTTTTCTCCGTTATAAACATTTTCACTTGTATTGTTTGTGTTGTTTATTTGGGGTAAGATGGTTATCATATTACAGGTTGTTACACTTATTAAGTTTTCACTGTTATTGTTCGTGGTCACTCAATGATGCTAAACACTGGTTTCTTTGTCATTGATCTTCAAATAATCATTACACTTCTTCCGGTCACTCTATTAATTTTAGTTCCTGGTACATCTTGTGAGTGTTGAAGTCTTGTACTGTTCATACATTATCTTCATTCTTCATGGTATGTTTCCTTTCCTCTTCTTCTTCTTTTCTTCTCTTAGTTAGTGGTTGCTCACTATCGGTGTTCTCCTGGGTTATACATTATTTGTGATAATCAAAGTTTCCTTAGTCTTGTCATACTCTTCAATATTTTTATTCGTGGTAGTCATTGTTCCATATTATTTTATACTAATAAATAAATTCGTTTGTTTCATCATTATTTTGGTTGTACTTGATTCGTATCCTTTTCATTTTAATAGTTATTTTCGTCGTTTCCCCTCACTATTTGGATCTGTTGGCTCCTCTTCATTTTAATAGTTATTTTCGTTGTTTCCCCTCACTATTTGGATCTATTGGGCCTGGTTTCTAACATATTATATTGGCTCGTTGTCATTTTCTCTCTCTTCTATACTCGATGATATCCTTAGTACTCTTCCTTCTTCTTTGTTGGGTTGTTTCAATAATATACGTTCGTAGATACACACTTTGTTTATATTCTCATGTTCCCTCTTTTATGCATATTGAAATACTTTCCTGATATCTTTTTATTTGACGCATTATATAGTTATTTTATGTAACTGCCAATTTGGTACGTTACAACATTCAAAGGCTGTATTTATTGTATGGATAAAAGGCTGTATTTATTCGAATTAAAACCTATCGGTACTTCCAATTTAGAATGTATAACCTAGTAGGCTACGTTATTCGTACATATTTTATTGGAGTTTATTGTTACATATTTTATTAAAAGGGTGTATTTATTGGAAGTACAGAAATTAGTTTCCATTTATCGCACATAATTACGGTACAGAGACGATTTTGGGAGGTTGTGTCTACGTTTAATTATCTAACTTAGATAGTAGGCTTCGTTATTGGGGTTTATTGGCACATATTTTATTAAAAGGGTGTATTTATTGGAAGTACAGAAGTTAGTTTCCATTTATCGCACATAATTACGGTACAGAGACGATTTTGGGAGGTTGTGTCAACGTTTAATTATCTGACTTAACCTTTTAGATTTTTAAAATTAATTAGACTTAACAAACATTTCCTTACTTAGTGTACATTCAAAGGCTGTATTTATTCGAAGTACCGGAATTAAAACCTACTTCCAATTTAGAACACAGTACAATCTAACATAGGCCTATAACCAAACAAGTACATTAAAATCCTTTTTTTAACATAATGCAATAAAAAGCCGTGTGCAGTTTCTGTTAACACTGTAACGTATCAAAATAACGGTTACATAGAAACATATATAATACGTCAAATAGAAGAGTAGCATAAGCATATTTCATCAAGCATGGAAGAAGGAACAGAAGTATGAGAATCAAAAGAGTATCTACAAATAAATAATATTAAAGCAACCCAACGAAGAAGAAAGAAGAGTCATAAGAATATATCATCGAGTATAAAGAAGAAAGAGAAAATACAATGAATCGATATAATACGTTAGCAACTAGGCCCAATAGATCAAAATAGTGAGGGGATATGCCAAAAGTGACTATCATCATAAGGAAGACATATATCAAATGCAACCATCATAGTGAGAAAATAGACTAATTTGTCATAATAGTGAGATAAATATAAGACAATGATTATCATAATAGTGAGTGAAAATGTGAAAGAATATAACTATATTAAGCGAACATGAGTTATTACCAATAGTGAGTAACCAAGAAAAGCATCACAAATGACAAACAATTAACACGAAGAAGAAACAGTTGAATAACCAGAAGAAGAAGAAGAAATGTACCATGAAGAATGAAGATTATGTATGAACAGAACAAGACATCAACATTCCCAAAATAGGGAAAGCACCCCAATCAATATAATAACCAGAATAAGAGTAATGATTATTAGACTAGTAATAGTAAAAAACTACCTATCAAAGACGGACATAGTGAAACCAATATGATAAATAACCAAGTGTTGAACCTTAATAAGTGATCACAAACAATAACAGTGAATACTTTGTATAAGTGCATCAACAAATAATGTAGTAACACTAACCCCAAATAAGCAACACAGACAATATTAGTGAAGTGTTTATAACTAAGGGAAGTGAATGACAATTAATAAGTGGAAAAATCAACGATTAACAAGTGAAATACACAAACAATTAGTGTACCGAGTGTAATCCAAGATTGTAAAACCACAAATATACTCAGTAAGACCACCAATTTAATGATACAGAAAAGTGAAATAATTGCTCAAAGAGATCAATAATAAAAGCTTTATAATCCATGATATGAAATGTGCCTGAATGTCATAGTAACACAGGACAAAATATAGACAAATGTTAAAGTAAATAAGTAGTAAACAAACTAATTTGTTGGAAAGAAACAAATCAATGTATACAAGCCTAGATACAACCCACCAAAATGTGTAACATAGTTAGATAAAAAACCAAGTATTATTGTATAAACATATAGTGTAAAATGTGTACAAAATGTTTAAAACATAATAATAAACAATTGTAGTAACATGCCATGATGACATGACAGTATTTAAGATGAATACTGAATAAAATGAGAAGCATATTGTTGTCAACTAAATGACACATAACCTCACATGAACTGGACCTACAACATAAAATCATACACAATAATTAGATAAAGTAGTTATCAATAATTGTTTCATACAGAGACCAAATAAGAATAATTGTGTAAGACAATGAATACCATATGAACTGAAAGACACAACTATGAGTCAGATTGTTAATAATAACAATAAACCAATTAGACAGAATACCATGTGACCGTGGAGTTAATCAAAAACTTTAACAAAACTTGTAAAGAGAGAGTAAGAAGGTTTACCAGTAGTTAGAGTAATGTTCAATACAACTATGGGGATACCTCACAATCATTGTACAAGTAATTTAATAACTGGTATTTAAGAAACTAAATAACTGTAATCATAGGACTAGGTGTAAACAACCATCATACAGTAACTTAAAGAGATTTCAGCTAACAGAAAGCTAGTAAGTATACTAAACAGACCATGTACAACATTTG
The DNA here is from genome assembly GCA_034769895.1 of Magicicada septendecula. NCBI lineage: Eukaryota > Metazoa > Arthropoda > Insecta > Hemiptera > Cicadidae > Magicicada > Magicicada septendecula. The sequence goes on along the minus strand of CM068374.1, from coordinate 372,516,455 downwards.
TACACAATTTAATTACCAACAATGTATTTAATATGTAGTAAAAATAACTAAATAATGGACAGAATGGCGAGATGAGAGCATAATGTATTTTAAACAATACTATATATGTGAACAGAATAACATTTGCCAAAATAAAGTGTTGGCAAATGTATGTAAGAGTATCTAGTAATGTTATAGTACCAAAAATATGTAGTAGCAAAAGGGATAATGGTGATGTATGCAAATATAAACAATTGGACATAGATGGCTTGTACACCATTAGTACAATTTGCTTAAATCACAAATATATTAATATTATGTATTAGATTGTAAGAGAAATGGACTCGAGACGTTTAATCATAAGCATTAAGATATAATTACAACAAAATATAGTGGAAGGAACTTATTTTTATTAAGAACCACTGTATGAATTTTAGATAAAGTGAAGTGAGTTATTAATGGACAGAATTATTACTTGTTTGGACTTAAATTAAAGACGCAAGTATCCGCAAAACAATGCCACTATCCAAATGACAATCAGACTATTAATAAGAAACTTATAAATATTATAAGATTTTCAGTCATTTTCGAATGGTATTGAACACGTCATAGATAATCTCAAACCCAAAGCAGTGACGCTAAAAAATTAAAATTTTAATTTAACTAAGGCTTTTGGGGTAGAGAGTACCACAGTCTAAGCCAATAGAATGACCCGATTTCACCAGACGAAAGCAGAAGCTTTGGTGAGATGAACTAATTGTCTCCCAGCCACCGATGCGAGCGGAGCCTGCGACAGTCGTCCAGAAAAATATTTTAAAATGTGCGCGTATACGAGTATATAGCCATATCTAACCTCAACTGAACACCAGTGTTATCGAGTGACAGTGTTGTGAGTGATACAGTGAATTAATAAAAACGTGACCAGTGTATAATAAAGGTCATGTTATGTGAAAGGAACAGGGAGTATCATACATTAACAATTTTTAAACTAAAATGACAAAATAATATTCGTTGGTTAACGAAAATTATTGTCGACTACGCTAGTCAAGTGAACACACCATGCGTGTCTAACTAGAAACGATGAATTATTACCAGATTAAATGAACAAAAGTTCTCGCCTGATTTAATGACGACATTTAATTAAAATATTTTATATTCATGTTTAAAGAATAATAATAAAAGCGTAATTCATAATTTATACTGCAAACCATTAATGATAAAACATAGTCGCTTGTTTGACTATGATGTCAGCAGTACTTGAAAAACAATAATTTAATATGCGAGAACAATCATTACTGTTAATTATACATCTTATTATAAATAAATAATGTGTTTGTGAAGATAATATTAAGATTTTTTGTGATATTAATTATTCTATTTTGTAACTCTTATGAACAAACTCGATAATAAGAGTTTTCTTTTCGTTTTTATCAATTCCAGTTCATAATAATAATATATAAACCAGTAACATTGTTTTAATAGTGCAACGTTAAAGCACGTGCACAGCTCTTAGCATCAGAATGCAACAAACCTACCGTACGATAGTACGATAATTTGACTATCGTATTGAGATTAATAATTTTTATTTTTTGTCTTTTTAATTATAGTATATGCATAAATATTGTTATTTAATAAAACATCTTTGTATCTTGCATCATGTACATTCAAAGGATTCATGAATTTTGGTAATACTTATAACCAAAATAAACATAACCTGAAATACCATACTATTGTACATTGTTACCAGCCCTGAGCTGAAGAAGTTCAGAAATTATTTAACTTTGTTGTTTTTAAAAAATTATTAATAATTGTTTTAAAGGAGCTTTTACTGAATTTCACTAATGCTAATAAACACCTCAATTTGTTACCAGTGAATAGAGAGTCTTTATTTCTATTAAATAGATACAAATAATTTACATTTTAAGAACAATTATTTCACAAGGTGGCAGTATTCAAGCGGTCAATGTTTAAATATTCAATTCATAATTGAGTACCACTATCATTTTATTTAATGTGTATATGTCGATATCCAGACAAAGCATTTGTGTGTTATTAATGTATTCCAGTGCGATAGAACAACCACTCATCAAGAAGACCAAAGACGTTCACGGATGGTAAGTGGGGAGGTGAATACAGCAAGATATTAGTGATCATAAACCTTTTCAAACATAAACATTAGTTCCAATTTAAACATTACTAATCCTATCAGATACTAAACAACACTAATCATTGATGTTTACATTACAACGTGAGAAGAATCAACTACTAAATTTATATTTTTAATACTTTAAAAATAAAAAACAATACTAACCCAAATATAGTCAACCATTAAAGTTTTATTACAACATGACGAACCCAACGCGGGGCTTGACTTAATAATACCCCAATAATACCATCAATTAAAGTTATATTACAACGTGACGAACCCAACGCGGGGCTTGACTTAAATATAACACACCCATCGGAAATGTTATATAACAACACCCAAATGATTAAGTATTAATAATGGGTTAGAGTGGAATTCAATGTTACTATGGTCTAAATTTAAGACAAGAAATAAACATAATCTGTGTTTATCAACACATAAGTGATACATAAGTCAATTGTTACAAAGATAAACAAAAATATGTCTAAGAGTATAACCAATTATAAGTGAGAGACCTGTTTCTAAAACGGCTTAAGTAGTGCAAAGTTTTTTTCTTGCTTTCATTTGAGCAAACTGGTCAATAACATCTGACTGATAAATTAATACTGTTAGCCAATTCATTTTTAATAGCTAAAATTGCCAAATTATTAAGCCTTTCTTGGTAGGTAGTGCTTCTCTGCCAAGTTTTCAGTGAATTCGCTAACCTCTGAAAGATTTTTCACGAGACGAAACTGTAACTGGAATAGTACAGAAAAGCCTATAGGCAAGACAGAAGTTCACAAATACAGCTTGAAGGTTTTTGGAGTACGCTTAGTGGATTCTTTTCTGATTCAAACTCTGTTTTATAAATGTTCTTCAAGTGTAATATTTCTTCAAATAGATCCATTGCCAATTCCTTTTTAAACTTGCTAATGAGAACTTTTACTTTCAATTTTCCATGTCCGTAAAGTTCAATACTGGTGGAAACAAGTCACGAATTGAACTAATTGCAGTGAATCGTGTTTTTATGTTGCCCATTACAAACTCTAATACTGGGTACACGACTGAGGTTTTAAATTTATTTTCTTGATCTTTGTTTACTGAAAAATCACTATTGGATTGATCTGTACTTTTTTCCACCTTTTGGGAGATTCAGGAGGAACTTTTATTAGTTCTTTTGCAATTAAGTTTGGTTGTTCAATTATGCTGTCTGGATTATCACGCAACAATTTCAATTCTGTCAGCAAATCTTCCACTAGAGTTATTTGAACATTGAGTGTGATTCCTTTGCTTTGAATAACAACATTTTTTTAGTCAATATATGAAAGCACTTTGAACCAAAAAGATGCCAACATTAAGCTCTTTGTGGAATTGAAATATTTCTTAAGCCCTAATATGAAGTTGTAGGCAGAGGGAGTTAGACTAGAAGACATCTCTTCTAAAATATATCCAATAATTTAAGTACTCCTGGGTAGTGCTTAACTATCGGTTTGACAGCTTGAATCCTCTCACTTCATCTTGTTTCAGGGAAGCTCTGCAGTGATAAAGGAATGTGCTTTTTCAAAACTTCCCAACATTTTTCTCTAGGGCTGCTAGAGAAAAATGAGTAAAGACTTGCCGAAAAATGTCATCACATCTGCATTGAGTTTTGCAGCATTAACACCCACATGTTTCAAGGAATGTGCCCTACATGGTAAAAATATTATGGATTCGTTCTTTTCAAAAATTCTACTTCCAATTTAGAACCCAGTACAATCTAACATATAACCAAACAAGTACATTAAAATCCTTTTTTCAACATAATGCAATAAAAAGCAATGTGCAGTTTCTGTTAACACACAAATGATTAAGTATTAATAATGGGTTAGAGTGGAATTTAATAATTACAAATTTTGTGGACTTGTGAAATTAGTAACACTATGTACTAATGTGTGATTATCAGTTGAATTTCTGAATTCCTTTGATTCATTAATAAATTTTACTAATTTGTTCTTTATGTCTATTTAATGATTTCTTATTAGTTTTTAATCTTTGTGTTTTCATTATTCATTTGTAAATTCTTGGATTTTGTTGTCCATGACATGTCCATTGATTAACTAATTATCATTAAAACACACAGAGGACTGATCTTCTTTTGCAAGATCACAAGTATGTTTCAAGACCATTTGCAGGTCAGGCATTGTTCTGTCTGTTCACTTTCTGAAAGTGGATGAGAAGCAAGGGGGAAGATGTCTCCATTAAAACACACACTAGCACGCACACAATTCCTTTTTTTCTTTATTTAATTTGAATTCTGTATTAGAACAAATGTTTTCAGAGTTTACAAGTTTTTTTTTTAATTTATTGGATCAAACAATGTACAATGTTTGATTTGTTCTTGTATTCCATACTTCCAGCAGTTTTACATGATACATTCCTAGCACGAATAAGAAAAGTTTAAATCTGCTGATGATCTAAAGGAGTGATAGTTATTTACAGACTGACAGGGTTATAAAATAATTCTGAAAGAATTGTTGCTTTTACAATACCATCCTTTATCAACTGACTACTCAAATCTGCCAGTTTTTCACAGAAACTGAAGTTTGATGATTAGATCCATCATGATGACCTAGTGATGCTCCAAACATTTCAAGGATTCTCCTAGCCTTAAAAAACTGGACTGGCCTCATTGATTGACATGATTAATGTTAAATTTACTTTGGGATACTTCCAAACATAATACAGTTTACAATAAACAAAAAAAATTGTATGCCTGTCTAATTTTTCCAGAACTGTATACACATAATTTGATCTGGATAGAACGTGTATTAAACAATAATACTATTTGATGCAAATAATTAAAATATCGGTGTGGAGAACCATACATGACTTCCATGTTTTAAGATTTATATTTAAAGTCGTTTTAGAAATGAAATATTTCTACAGAAACTACTTCTATCTTCAGCCTCAACCACAGAATTGTGGTCACTAACATATACCACCTCACGTTAGCGCACTTGATTTTCACTGATGATGGCAGTCGATGGCACTTCCGAAAACATTGGACCACGGCCAAACAGCCTGGAAAGGAATTTTATCAACAAACTACTACATTGTTGCTGATAACGTAGTACACATATAAAAAATTATCACCTTCCCTTCACCTATCATTTTAATTTATAGAAAATTATCCCCTCCCCCTTCAACTTCCCCCTACCCCTTTTCATTTATAGATATTTCATCTAGCTTTCTACAGTGGATTATTATGACCTTTTCAGGATACTTTATTTATCAAAAATTAAGTACTTTACTCTTGTTAAAACATAAAACGTTGCAGGTAAACTACCCCTTCTCCTTAACCGATCTTCACAAAAATCACAGAATTGTGGTCACTAACATATTCCACCTCACGTTAGTGCACTTGATTTTCACTGATGAATGCAGTCGATGGCACTTCCGAAACGTCTGGTTTTGCAGAAAACATTGGACCACGGCCAAACAGCCTGGAAAGGAATTTTATCAACAAACTACTTCATTGTTGCTGATAACGTAGTACACATAAAAAATTATCCCCTCCCCTTCACCTATCATTTTAATTTATAGAAAATTATCCCCTCCCCCTTCAACTTCCCCCTACCCCTTTTCATTAATACATATTTCATCTACCTTTCTACAGTGGATTATTATGACCTTTTCAGGATACTTTATTTATCAAAGTTAAGTACTTTACTCTTGTTAAAACATAAAACGTTGCAGGTAAACTACCCCTTCTCCTTAACCGATCTTCACCAAAATCAACAGACCTTGAGTCCTCTACAATATGCAAAAAATTATTTGAATTTGCAACAGTTATCATTCGCCATAGACAAAATTCTACACACAGACATCTTTCAAAAAATGACTTTTGTATGTTTTGAGGGTAGTACAATCAGAATCAGCCCTTATCTCGAACATGATTTTTTTTGCCATCCATTTCCTTATGGAACATGGAAGTAAAAACAATATCCTTCTTTTTATAATATGTATTGCACATGTTTTCTAACACGGGACACTAATTATTAGATAAAATGTTTACCTTCATTTAAGCCAGCTTCCACTCACTGTGTACTTTCTCAGAGGCCATAACATGTTCTTTTTAACGTTGCCGAAAAAAATTGATGTTGAATTAAAAATAAAGTAAAGGATTAGCACCTGAAGTTTGCAATGTGCAAGTATGAAGAATCTATTTAATTATTGCACTTAACTTGATATAAGTACTGATTACATTTCAGGATTATTATTTTCAGAAATAATGTATGTAAACCAGATTTCCCCATATAAAGTTAATTAAAATTCTTTAACGCATAGCATTCCAGGCCTTTATGGTAGTAGATTTGTATTACTAAATTTGAATTTACACAAATAATTCTCTTTGATTAACCAGAGTTACACACACAAACTAAATGCTGAGTGTCCTCCTAGTGTATAAATTCAGCTAAAACACTATTCCAGAAACTTACCTTGTTACTAGAATATGTGACATGATGAACTTTTCATGTTAAATAGTTTAAATACTTTGTGTTTAGAGTTAAGCAATTTAATAATTTTTATTTATGCAGGCGTATAGCAAAATCTGATCATCATGAAAAAGGAATAAGGCATTTTGTAATAGCAATTAACTGATTAGTTCCTGCTATATTACTGACTCATATTACAAGACCAATTTTTGTTTAATTGAAGATATATTTTAACTGTTTCTTTTGGTGCAATCTGTAAATTCCATGGCACACATCCATAAAGGTTTGAAAATATGCTTATTGCAGTTTGATAGGAATACATTCTCAAAAAACGAATACAAATTTGTTATGTCTGATCACACCAGCTATCCTGTCTATTTGAAATGAGCCTTTTATCCAGATTTATTACATAGTATTGTGCCAAGGTATATCACTACATTTGTATACTGTAATACAGTAGTGGTAGAATATTATCATTCCACTAATATTACCCTAACATAATAAATGAAAATACATTATATACACATCTTTTGACATAATCATCCTTTCACTTATCACTTTTTGCTTATCAATTTATTTGATGAATATATATTTAACGATTTATATAAAATACAACAGGTGTTTAACGGACATGTACTATGTGTAGACCTCTTATTTCCCTCATCGGCAGGTCGAAGCTCAACTGGCACTAGAGTTGGGTATGAAATTATACTATGCTCATAGTCTGTCTGTTAGCAGCTAGTGGCATCTATTGACATTCACTCATGTTCTGACGGATGATACGCAAATACTGGAAGGTACGATGTGAGAGCCAGCAATAACCTTAAATAAAACTCTCATATATTTCAGTTATTACACAGTGTTCTGTTCATTACAGACAAGTGCTTGGTTTGATCATTTTTTTTAAATAAAATTGTATATTTTAATGTAGCTTTACAGTAGCTTGACAGAAAGTGTAAAAATGTAAAATAAAAACGGCATGACTTAAGTGTAAATAAAAAGTGAACACTTTACAGTAGCACAAAAAATGACAAAAAACTGAGACAATGAAATGCTACAGTTCAGTTAAAAATATTGCAATCTCCCTCACACAAAATTTTAAAGAATAAAGACATATCAACACCACAAAATATTTTTTTTGGAGCAAAAGGAAACACAATGGAAAGGCATCTCAGGTAGTATCGCTTTGAAATTATGGTTTCAAGATGTTTAGGGAACAGAATAAAAAAATGCTAGCATTAACAATCCAACAATGTATCGAAAAGATCAGGATCTTGCTAGATACATTATAGGGAAAATTGGTTTTGTAGCTGCTAGTGTATGTTTGTTTCTATAAAAAATAATTGCAGTATCTAATAAATTATGGTACATATTTAATCATTTATTGAATAATTTGTCGTTTATAATTTTGTTTATTTTTTAATTTCTGTGGAAGCTGGCTTAAATGAAGGTAAACATTTTATCTAATAATTATTGTCCCGTGTTAGAAAACATGTGCAATACATATTATAAAAAGAAGGATATTGTTTTTACTTCCATGTTCCATAAGGAAAAGGATGGCGAAAAAATCGTGTTCGAGATAAGGGCTGATTCTGATTGTACTACCCTCAAAACATAAAAAAGTCATTTTTTGAAAGATGTCTGTGTGTAGAATTTTGTCTATGGCGAATGATAACTGTTGCAAATTCAAATAATTTTTTGCATATTGTAGAGGACTCAAGGTCTGTTGATTTTGGTGAAGATCGGTTAAGGAGAAGGGGTAGTTTACCTGCAACGTTTTATGTTTTAACAAGAGTAAAGTACTTAATTTTGATAAATAAAGTATCCTGAAAAGGTCATAATAATCCACTGTAGAAAGGTAGATGAAATATCTATAAATGAAAAGGGGTAGGGGTTAATTAGTTAATCAATGGACATGTCATGGACAACAAAATCCAAGAATTTACAAATGAATAATGAAAACACAAAGATTAAAAACTAATAAGAAATCATTAAATAGACATAAAGAAACAAATTAGTAAAATTTATTAGTGAATCAAAGGAATTCAGAAATTCAACTGATAATCACACATTAGTACATAGTGTTACTAATTTCACAAGTCCACAAAATTTGTAATTATTAAATTCCACTCTAACCCATTATTAATACTTAATCATTTGTGTGTTAACAGAAATTGCACATTGCTTTTTATTGCATTATGTTGAAAAAAGGATTTTAATGTACTTGTTTGGTTATATGTTAGATTGTACTGGGTTCTAAATTGGAAGTAGAATTTTTGAAAAGAACGAATCCATAATATTTTTACCATGTAGGGCACATTCCTTGAAACATGTGGGTGTTAATGCTGCAAAACTCAATGCAGATGTGATGACATTTTTCGGCAAGTCTTTACTCATTTTTCTCTAGCAGCCCTAGAGAAAAATGTTGGGAAGTTTTGAAAAAGCACATTCCTTTATCACTGCAGAGCTTCCCTGAAACAAGATGAAGTGAGAGGATTCAAGCTGTCAAACCGATAGTTAAGCACTACCCAGGAGTACTTAAATTATTGGATATATTTTAGAAGAGATGTCTTCTAGTCTAACTCCCTCTGCCTACAACTTCATATTAGGGCTTAAGAAATATTTCAATTCCACAAAGAGCTTCTTAATGTTGGCATCTTTTTGGTTCAAAGTGCTTTCATATATTGACTAAAAAAATGTTGTTATTCAAAGCAAAGGAATCACACTCAATGTTCAAATAACTCTAGTGGAAGATTTGCTGACAGAATTGAAATTGTTGCGTGATAATCCAGACAGCATAATTGAACAACCAAACTTAATTGCAAAAGAACTAATAAAAGTTCCTCCTGAATCTCCCAAAAGGTGGAAAAAAGTACAGATCAATCCAATAGTGATTTTTCAGTAAACAAAGATCAAGAAAATAAATTGAAAACCTCAGTCGTGTACCCAGTATTAGAGTTTGTAATGGGCAACAAAAACACGATTCACTGCAATTAGTTCAATTCGTGACTTGTTTCCACCAGTATTGAACTTTACGGACATGGAAAATTGAAAGTAAAAGTTCTCATTAGCAAGTTTAAAAAGGAATTGGCAATGGATCTATTTGAAGAAATATTACACTTGAAGAACATTTATAAAACAGAGTTTGAATCAGAAAAGAATCCACTAAGCGTACTCCAAAAACCTTCAAGCTGTATTTATGAACTTCTGTCTTGCCTATAGGCTTTTCTGTACTATTCCAGTTACAGTTTCGTCTCGTGAAAAATCTTTCAGCAGGTTAGCGAATTCACTGAAAACTTGGCAGAGAAGCACTACCTACCAAGAAAGGCTTAATAATTTGGCAATTTTAGCTATTAAAAATGAATTGGCTAACAGTATTAATTTATCAGTCAGATGTTATTGACCAGTTTGCTCAAATGAAAGCAAGAAAAAAACTTTGCACTACTTAAGCCGTTTTAGAAACAGGTCTCTCACTTATAATTGGTTATACTCTTAGACATATTTTTGTTTATCTTTGTAACAATTGACTTATGTATCACTTATGTGTTGATAAACACAGATTATGTTTATTTTTTGTCTTAAATTTAGACCATAGTAACATTGAATTCCACTCTAACCCATTATTAATACTTAATCATTTGGGTGTTAACAGAAACTGCACATTGCTTTTTATTGCATTATGTTGAAAAAAGGATTTTAATGTACTTGTTTGGTTATAGGCCTACGTTAGATTGTACTGTGTTCTAAATTGGAAGTAGGTTTTAACTCCGGTACTTCGAATAAATACAGCCTTTTATCCATACAATAAATACAGCCTTTGAATGTACACTAAGTAAGGAAATGTTTGTTAAGTCTAATTAATTTTAAAAATCTAAAAGGTTAAGTCAGATAATTAAATGTTGGCACAACCTCCCAAAATCATCTCTGTACCGTAATTATGTGCGATAAATGGAAACTAATTTCTGTACTTCCAATAAATGCACCCTTTTAATAAAATATGTGCCAATAAACCCCAATAAAATATGCACCAATAACGAAGCCTACTATCTAAGTTAGATAATTAAATGTAGACATAACCTCCCAAAATCGTCTCTGTACCGTAATTATGTGCGATAAAAGGAAACTAATTTCTGTACTTCCAATAAATACACCCTTTTAATAAAATATGAAACAATAAACTCCAATAAAATATGTACGAATAACGTAGCCTACTAGGTTATACGTTCTAAATTGGAAGTACCGATAGGTTTTAATTCGAATAAATACAGCCTTTTATCCATGCAATAAATACAGCCTTTGAATGTACACTAACAAAGGAAAGTTTTGTTAAATCTAATTAATTTTAAAAATCTAAAAGGTTAAGTTACATTGTTAAACGTAGACACAACCTCCAAAAATCGTCTGTGTACCATAATTATGTGCGGTAAATGGAAACTAATTTCTGTACTTCCAATAAATACACCCTTTTAATAAAATATGTGCCAATACTCTGAAAACATTTGTTCTACTATAGAATTCAAATTAAATAAGGAAAAAAGGAATTGTGTGTGTGTGTGTGTGTGTGTGTGTGTGTGTGTGTGTGTGTGTGTGTGTGTGTGTGTGTGTGTGTGTGTGTGTGTGTGTGTGTGTGTGTGTGTGTGTGTGTGTGTGTGTGTGTGTGTGTGTGTTTTCTGTGGTTGAGGCTGAAGATAGAAGTAGTTTCTGTAGAAATATTTCATTTCTAAAATGATTTTAAATATAAATCTTAAAACATGGAAGTCATGTATAGTTCTCCACACGGATATTTTCATTATTTGCATCAAATAGTATTATTGTTAATACACGTTCTATCCAGATCAAATTATGTGTATACAGTTCTGGAAAAATTAGACAGGCATAAAATTTTTTTTGTTTATTTTAAACTGTATTATGTTTGGAAGTATCCCAAAGTAAATTTAACATTAATCATGTCAATCAATGAGGCCAGTCCAGTTTTTTAAGGCTAGGAGAATCCTTGAAATGTTTGGAGCATCACTAGGTCATCATGATGGATCTAATCATCAAACTTCAGTTTCTGTGAAAAACTGGCAGATTTGAGTAGTCAGTTGATAAAGGATGGTATTGTAAAAGCAACAATTCTTTCAGAATTATTTTATAACCCTGTCAGTCTGCAAATAACTATCACTCCTTTAGATCATCAGCAGATTTAAACTTTTCTAATTTGTGCTAGGAATGTATCATGTAAAACTGCTGGAAGTATGGTATACAAAGTTTCTATTATCCTTTTCAAGGTTGATGACCAAAACAAAAAGTACTACTTATAATTCATCATTGTAGCAGTTGCACAGCAGTATACTAAACATCTCTTGGTTAATACATGTACTCTGGTCAGGTAGGACACAATGAATCATTCAAAAGAAGTATAATTCAGTGTCAATGTCTAGTGTTTATGTGTCACTGCTACCCATAGTGAATCATTTGTATTGTACATAACAAATAGTATTCTGACTGTACACGTTTTTCATCTGACAAGAATTTTATACTTAGGCAAACTCATTTAATGGTGTAACCTTCTGTAATATGTGCCAAACAAGTATTCATAAAATTAATATTTGTGTCAAATTGTGTTTTATTTATTTCAAACAAAATCTGTTTTGTGGACATAACTTTATGTCCAATACAATTATTATGTTATTTCTTTTTAGTATCCCTTATAGATTTGCGTGATCAAAACATTTAATACTAAAACTTTTTTCAGCTGATAACCATGCTTTTTTGAGATTATTAACGAAACGTTTTGCTCATTCAGTGATGTGGCATCTTCAGTGATAAAGTTGAGTCTCATCGTGGTAAAACTACTGAAGACTTCATAGAATTGGAAAATTAATGAAAATAATATTCTTACAACCAGTGACAAGAATTATGAACTTAAAACAGTGGAATGAATTATTGAATACCAGATACTCTCAATTGCTAAAACAAACACACTTATATTACAACAGTTCTCTTTATATAATTATCCAGGACACATTGTATAGCCTACAAACAGTAATAAAAAAATCACAATAGTTTACAACACAAATAAACAATTGATCATTTGTAACTTTCATTAAAAACTGCTGTCTAATATCATCCTATATGAATGCACAACCTACTACACCAACTTTCTAAAACTCAGCTGGTGGCAACATCCTAATTATCAGGCTAATGTGAGAAAGTTCCAGATGAATGCCAAGAGTGTGGCTCTAGAATATTCTGCAGTGCTGCTGATTAACAGTATGTGATCAGCATCACATAGAGTACTACACACTTAAGCTATCTAATTGACTTGGTATTACAATATTAGTAAAATGTGCTTGTTAACCAAATAGTGTGTTGTTACTCCTGAAAATCCCATTTCACTAAGAGCATTTTAGAAGTCTGGGTTATCTTTTATGTTTCACTCCACAAACATGCCTTTAGTTCAGCATTTCTTAACCTATTGGGCATGAGCCACTGCTGGGTCCCGAGAGGGCATTTGGAGGGTTGCAAAGTCAGGTTCGGAAATTTATTTACTGTGTCTTACAAACCTACTACATGTAAATAACTAAGATATATCATTTTAACAATTTAAATTCAACCTGTTTTGTACATAGTCTAAACTGTACATTTTTGTTATTCATGCTCTACCATTGCTTTTTACCAGCTCTGATGTTTAACTCTCTATAACCAGATTGAAAGTTGCTTCCCAGAGGGATACAGTGAATTCAATTGGATTCAAGACCCATTCTTGTATTTTGAAAGTTCTAACATGTTCTCAGTAAAACTAAATGAGTAATTGTGTGATATCATCTGTGATGCTGGGATTAAAACTAACTTTTTAGTAAATTATTTTGTATAGTTAGTGATAACATGAGACATGTCATGGACAACAAAATCCATAAACGTTTAGATTCTGACTTAACAAAGTTCTGGATATCTTTAAGAGATGAATATCCTGAACTTTCGGAGTTGCTCATCCCATTCACCACCTCATTCTTGAGTGAAATGGGATTTTCATCTCATGTGAAAAGCAAGCACAGAAATAGACTTGACGCACACTCAGATTTATGACTTAATTTAACCACTCTTGAATCCAACATACCCCAGCTTTTGCAGAAAAAGCAGCCCCAACTGTCACATTAGTAACTAATGATTAGTTAGGCAAGTAAAAACTCTTTTGTTTTTAACTTCAGCATGTGTTTATTAGAGCAAATTAGTCTTTTGAATTACATATTTTCTTTTTGCTTTTCTATAATTAAGTGTATATATAATTTGTTTAAGCATAAAAGAAGGCTTAAAGTTCTCAGTGTTGCCAAAAATATGATTATAAAGTGGGTGCACACCCCTACAAGTAGTTCTGCCATGCACACCCCTACAAGTCTAATTAATTTTAAAAATCTAAAAGGTTAAGTTAGATAATTAAACGTAGACACAACCTCCCAAAATCGTCTCTGTACCGTAATTATGTGCGATAAATGGAAACTAATTTCTGTACTTCCAATAAATACACCCTTTTAATAAAATATGTACCAATAAACCCCAATAAAATATGCACCAATAACGAAGCCTACTATCTAAGTTAGATAATTAAACGTAGACACAACCTCCCAAAATCGTCTCTGTACCATAATTATGTGCGATAAATGGAAACTAATTTCTGTACTTCCAATAAATACACCCTTTTAATAAAATATGTACCAATAAACTCCAATAAAATATGTACGAATAACGTAGCCTACTAGGTTATACGTTCTAAATTGGAAGTACCGATAGGTTTTAATTCGAATAAATACAGCCTTTAATGTATATACAGCCTTTTATCCATACAATAAATACAGCCTTTGAATGTACACTAACAAAGGAAATTTTTGTTAAATCTAATTAATTTTAAAAATCTAAAAGGTTAAGTTACATTGTTAAACGTAGACACAACCTCCAAAAATCGTCTGTGTACCGTAATTATGTGCGATAAGTGGAAACTAATTTCTGTACTTCCAATAAATACACCCTTTTAATAAAATATGTGCCAATAAACCCCAATAAAATATGCAAATAGGTTATAGGTCTACGTTCTAAATTGGAACTAGGTTTTAATTCCGGTACTTCGAATAAATATAGCCTTTAATGTTATGTACAGGAGCCTTTTAACCATACAATAATTTTATGTACACTAACAAAGGAAATTTTTGTTAAATCTAATTAATTTTAAAAATCTAAAAGGTTAAGTTGCATTGTTAAACGTAGACACAACCTCCAAAAATCGTCTGTGTACCGTAATTATGTGCGATAAATGGACACTAATTTCTGTACTTCCAGTAAATACACCCTTTTATTGTACACTAACAAAGTAAATTTTATTTAAGTTACATTGTCATACATAACCTCCATAACCTGGCATTAGTTACTTGTGAAGAAAACAGTTCTAGTACACATCGAACACGGAAAAAAAGTATAAACGCGGAGACGGAAGTTGTCTTTGGCCACAGGCTATAGTGAAAGACCCGCATTTCCTTTTTCTTCATGATTTAATTCAACAACTCGTTAATTATCACCTACATTTGGAAATCGTATCACACGACATTGGGGACGTCATATCTCGCCAACCGGAGCATTGGAATCATCATTGCGGCATATGAGCACCTAGCATGTGGCATTCGGCATGTGGAAAAATCCAGAGCAGCCTATCTAGACAGGATTCGACCGCATCGGACATCACCGGACAGGCAGCAACCATGTCTACATCATCTATTCTTGGGTACCTGACACAACTACAAGGGTTCTGACAAGCTTTCGATGCCTTCTAGAACGTGCCGATAAGTACCATTTCAACTGACTATGAACTCATGTTTTATATTAGTTTCAACTTGCATGATTCGCATATTTTTTTCTCAATGCCATTAAAATAAACAAGGCAGTATTGAAATAATAATATAATTTTAATAATTTAAAATATTTTTCAATAATTTGAATATATGAACTTATAATTTTTTTGCGAACTCAACAAATATTTTCTTTAATTGTAAGTCGTACCTTTTCAAACAGCACTCACGTCATATACTGCTATATTGTTTGTACTGCCTAATTTAGAATTTATTATCACATAAAACTAGTTTAAGATGTGTTAAGTAAGTATTACCGTGTCGTTGCGTGACTTTATAATTTGGACTTCCTGCCTGGTCTTGCTCATCGCGTTGCATTAACTTGGTTTTTTTGTATTATCATTTAAATTTTTTCTTTCTCTCATACCCAATCATGACGGATATGAAGGCGCTGATCAAGAAACGTGGCACGATCAATGCCTCTATATCTCGCATAAATACATGCGCAGACAATTTCGATCATGATACGCATGACCATCATGCACTAAAAATAAAGCTTCGCCACCTTTGGAGCTATCAGTCAAATATGATGAGATCCAAACACAAATCGAGTCTGAGGACTCCGATTTTGCTTCCGCGAGCGATAGGGTTCAGACCGAAGATGACTTATGCAGCATAGAATGCAAGCTGCAAAATATAATAGACCATGCCGAGGAGATGAGTAGGAGGGCAGCAAGTCCATCTGAAGTAGTCACATTCAGCACGCCTCCCATTCAGTTGCAACCGATTAAGCTACCCTGTTTCGCAGGTGATATAATTGAGTGGCAACATTTTTACAACATGTTTTTGGAGTTAGTTAATGTCCGAACGGACCTGACTGGCATCCAAAAACTACACTATTTGCACTTATCATTAAAAGACGAGGCGCTGAATGTCATAAAATCGCTCTGTATCACGCACGAAAATTACACAGTGGCCATTGATTTGTTAAAGGCCCGCTATGACAGTAAATTAATTGGTACTACTTATCATGCAGCAAACGTCCTGGGCATGAGGCACATTCAACGTGAGTCCGTGCTCAGCATTTCTAAATTTATAGATGAGCTCACCGCCAATATAAATGCGCTGAACTCATTGAAACTTTCAGTAAATACGTTTGAGCTTATTTTTGTGCATTTTCTCGCCCAAAAACTTGACGAGCATACGTGCAGGTTGTGGAAGGAAACTTTAGGCGAAAAACAGCTTCCGATTTACGATAATTTTATTAAGTTTTTAAATTCAAGACGTCAGCTGTTACAAAACATAAATGCACCGACTGGTTCGCCTGGCGTCAGACAGGTTAGCGATAATGCTTCTTATCGCAAATCAACTAAACGCGCAGAGTTCACTGGGTCACTAGTGCACACTCAAACAAACTATAAATTTTGTCAGCTGTGTCATGGTAATCACAAACTGCTTGAATGCCCGCGATTTATAGCCCTACAACCTATGCAACGTAGAGAAGTGTTAATAAATAATAAACTCTGCGTGAATTGTACACGGTCGGGCCATGACAGCTCACGTTGCCCTTCTAAATTTTCATGCAAGGCATGCTCGAAAAGACACCACACCATGCTCCATGCTTCGATAAATCAGTCGAACAACAGGAACAATAAGCAATGTTCTTTGAAGCTACACACGAATAAATCAATTTTATTGTCCACCGCCGTATGCACTACTACCGATCATGCCGGTAAAACGCGCCCAGTAAGAATCCTGCTGGATTCAGGGTCGCAAGCCAATTTTTGTACTATGGGTTTCGCCCGCCGCATGGGCCTAAAACTAAACAAATCCGAGCTGCCTATCACGGGCATAAATAACTCATCATGTCAGGCCAATTTTAGCACACGCGTGCGCTTAAACTCACGCTATAAGGACTTCACTTTAAATGTCCACTGCGCTGTTCTGCCAAGAATCACAAATAATCTTCCAACAGAATCCTTTGACATCGCATCGTTGAAAATTCCAAAGGGGATATTTTTAGCTGACCCGCAATTTAATAATTCGTCACAAATTGACATATTACTTGGGGCACAATACTTTTTGCAGTTAATTGAGCCGACTAAATTTGTTCGAAGTCCGCATTTTCCGACAATCCAGGAAACTAAGCTAGGGTTTATACTCGCCGGGAATTTACCCTTCAACGTGGACATGACTAAACCGGTCTCCTCGTTCATGGCTCGTGACGACATTAATGCTACTCGCATTAATTACTGCGCGCCAATCGCCAGCCGCCAACCGCGTCTCGGAGATACAGCAGCTCTCTGCAACGGGCAGAGATTGGTATCATGTCGCCTCGCATGGCAATCCCGCGGGCATCCTATCCCGCGGCCGTTAACCCCGTTTGTTACACGGCCACCAGCAACTGTGGCATGGTCCTTAGTGGTTCAAGCCAACTTTTAAGTCAATTACCTGCGCCGAGGGTCACCCCTCCAAGCCATTCTCACAATGCACCATCGACTACGCCGGTCCTATGTTTCTACGTCAGGGCGGGCAGTGGTCCAAATCATTTACAAGCTCTTCCAGCTGGACGAATCCCAAAAAGCCACTCAAGACTTCGCCAGTCCACGCGGAATTAAGTGGTCGTTCATACCTCCCTCAGCCCCCCATTTTGGTGGTCTGTGGGAGAGCGGCGTCAAGAGCGTTAAGTTCCATTTGCGGCGCGTTATAGGCAACACGCTCCTGAACTTCGAAGAGTTCTCCACTGTCTTGACTCAAGTTTGAAGCCTGTTTGAACTCGCGTCCCTTGTTCTCCATTTCAAATGACGCCGGGGATCCCGAGCCGTTGACTCCAGCTCACTTTTTGGTTGGCTCCCCCCTTACCGCGCTACCGGAACCCGATTACTCGGATACAAATATGGGTCGCTTGGGGAGATGGCAGCTTCTGCAGAAATTTACCCGTTCTATATGGAAGAGTTGGTCTAGAGACTATCTGCACCAGCTGCAGCAGAGAAATATATGGAAAAGGCATTCCAAAAATGTATCTATAGGACAGCTAGTCCTTATCTTAGATGACAATACTCCACCATTGCTGTGGAAACGCGGTATTGTCACTCAGACTTACCTAGGGCAGGATTCATTAGTACGTGTCGCGGACGTCCGTACTGCTAACGGCATTCTGCGTAGACCTATTCATAAGCTGTGCCCACTTCCGTGGCATCAGACTGATTGACATCTCGGTGCTTCATGCCTGGGACATTGCCGGTCGAGCACATGCTCTACCATGCACATTTTACTAAGTACAATGTTGCTTATGTAACTTATGTTATGTTACTTATGTAATGTGTACCTATTTATGCACTTGTATTTATTGTATCATTTAATGGACGCCATGTAGCGGTGCATTGGTGAACATTTAAACGTTTCTCTTTTTCTTAATGTGATGTCAATTATGGTGTACTGTGTGGTGCAGTGTATATTATTATACTAAATTTTTTGGGTATTTCTATTGTATATTATTATAGCAATTTTTTGTGGTATATTTTTATTGTATATTATTATACTAAATTTTTTGGGTATTTCTAGTGTATATTATTATAGCAATTTTTTGTGGTATATTTCCTTGTATTATTGTGTAATACTGCTTATTATACGCTAAGTGTCACGCTGTTATTTTTAAATTTGTTGGATCTCTCTAATGATTGTGCAATGCCACTTACGATGTCCTTATTGCTATGTATTATTGTTATTATTCGTATTATGTTTTACCACATATTCAAGCCTTTGGACTATTGTTACATATTATTTATTGAGCGTTGATTAATAATGTATTTACACTTGTTTATATTATATTTGTATTTTTGCCAAGATTCATGTACCATGTATTGTCGCATCTCTTAGATGTGTAACTTATTCATGTATACTTGTATGTTTTAAATAACTTGTTCTTTTTCTTTTACTGCAAACTATGTCAAAATCGCCCGATTTTGAGGCGGGCAGTATGTTAATACATTGTACCTTGTACTTGCTCATGCGCAATCTGCCCAGTGCACTTACGTCATCCGTCGCGGTGCAGCACTAGTGGGCTCACCGCTGCGTTTAGTTAGTTATCACTCAACCTTTAAGCTGTGCGTTTGCACCCTTCCTTTCTCGCTAGCCGCGGCAATCTAAATTTACTGATGTACTTCTTATTCGATCTCTTTTCAATGCTACACATTATGTAGCCTGGCAATCTACGCCACACTTTGTATTTTGGCTATGTACGCCTGACGTAATTGCGTGGGCCTGCGCTTCTGAATAATGCTCAAATAAACGTTACTTAAATCTGATTTTACAGTCCACTAATTTACTCAAAAAACATATTCTGACTCCTTACCAGCATCATTCAGTTTGCTATACTAACTCAAGAAAAACTCGAGAGCGTTAAGCACGCATCAATTAGATAATTTTTATTGTCATAAAGTTATGAAAACCCAGATAACGCAGATTTTTGTTTCTTGTTTATTAATTTTTGTATAATGATTGCAGTCATACAATAGGCAAACTACCTAACTACTATGATACAATAGGTAAAAATTCCAAACTACTGCATTGGTTTTTTACTTCCATGTTCCTTAAGAAAATGGAAGTATGATGATCGCGATAAATATCATGTTTGAGATAAGGGCTGATTCTGATTGCACTACCCTAAAAACATGTTTTAGTTAAATTTATGTCTATAATGCCTAATTGACAAGTAATTTAGTCCTAGCTTTTAAGTTTATGTATGTAACAGCTTACAAATGGTGAAAGGTGGGCAAAGAGTACTGAGAGATATTAATTTTGTAAAATTATTAAAGATACTGAGTTTATATTTTGAATAAAATTCCTCATAACTCAATGCCCACATAAACTTTAACAATTTTTGTAAAAATTTAACTTCAGTTTTTTGGTCCATGGTTCCCTTAAAGTTAACAAATTTTTAAAGTAAACACTGCATTTGAATTTGGGTTAAAATTCCCTTCAGGTTGCTTGATAGCCAGCATAGATTTTTACAATTTTTTAAAACTGTTGGTCCTATATTTGGATCTTGATGTTATAACATTTGAAATTTCTGTAACTGAATATTATTATCAGGTTTTGGTTAAAATTCTGTTTAATTTGATTCTCCACATGCATTTTTTTAACGATTTTTGTTGAAAATGTTGACACCTACATCTTTGCTTCCTGCCCGTGTGTTAATCTGAAAAACAGTAGGAGGTTGTTGGGTAAAAGTATCGATACTCATGCCAGGTTTTACAAAAATCATTGTATTCAAAAGTTGTCTTGAGTCATAGCCCAAGCATATACAAAGACAAATCCCAAACAGTCAGATTAAAACAGGACGTGCTTTACTTGTTTAACTACGAGTATATTACTCTAGAGTTTTGTACATTCAAATTGAATAATCCACTGTAGGTAATAATTTTGTTACATGTCAATGCAAATTAAGAAAGAGATGCATTGATACACCTCCAGATGATTCATATTTATACATGAATCCTTCTCCACATACACATTTATAACCATCAATCTCATGAACTGGCTGATTTTGTGAAAAAGGTTATAGTTGAGTTTTTGTAAGTACACTAAAAACTCGTTTATCCGAAAATCCGGTTTATCCAAAACAATTTTTAGTAAATTTTAAAAATACATTAAAGCATTTTTCTGTCGCTATAATCTATATTTAATAGCGTAGACAAGCGATTCCACATGATACAAAGTAGAAAGTCAATAATCAGAACTAACTGGAATAAGGGGTATTCCGAATTATCGATTTGTTCGGATTTTCGAACATAAAGTATTATGTTCATATATTGTACACATAAAGTAACATAAATATAAATGTAAACATTGAACTTCCCCTGCAGAACTTCTAACAATGAAACGACTTTGAGATCGGGCAGCCAGCAAACGAGCTTCAAAGCTTAGGCAAAAACTATGATTGATTACTGTACGAAAAAGCAGTAGGGCTAGTACGTAGGCTTTCACAGCCGGTGTCATTATAATTAATTAAAACTTCCGGGGTGAAAGGCCGTGGTCGAATGCTTGATGTAATATCGCTAGACGTTTAGGCCACACCACCGGTGGCCATCTTCAGTAGCAAAGAATGTTCGTAATAGATGGTATGCCGAACAACATTGGTTGCTTCTCCCATTTCACTGGGTGAATTGTTCAGCATACCATCTATTACGAACATTCTTTGCTACTGAAGATGGCCACCGGTGGTGTGGCCGAAACGTCTAGCGATATTACATCAAGCATTCGACCACGGCCTTTCAGCCCGGAAGGGCTGTTCCAGTAATGTAGAAACTATAATTTACAATGCCGTGCTGTTTTATAGTGTTGTGTCGTATTTACTGTAAGTAACTTTTTAAATTATTATTATTAAATAAAGTTACTGTACTTACATTCGTAGTCCTTCAGTCTTTCGACTGGTTTGTACCCTCCCCGCATATACCCGTGGTGCGTGTGGTACTGAGTCTCTCACAGTGTACTTACATATATATTATTATTTAAATAGAAGTTTTGGTTTATCCGAAACGGGCGCTGCCCCATCAAATTTGGATAAACGAGTTTTTAGTGTACCACAGTCGTGTCTCTTCTTCCTTTACGTATTGTGTATTCCAAACTGCTGATTTTATGTTTGTAACAGTGAAACATTTGAAACCAGAAGTTTTCCGCGCGCGCGCGTGTGTGTGTGTGTGTGTTGAGAACAGTGGCTTTGGTCAGTTGCTGTGGTGGGCCTGTAATAATTTTTTTAAATGAATTTAAAGAAATTAAGTTGTGACAGAGTGACTGTTGTATTCACAGAATTCCAGAAGTATCAAAGAGCCCTCCATACAAGTACAGAAGGAATGCGGTACGCAAGAAAGATGAACGTATGAAGTTGCCAGGCCAGCAGTGCAATGACTGCGCAAAGGTTTGTTTTGTTACGGTTCATTAAATACTCTCTATGTGTGTGTATATTATATTATTTCACTGCATTATGTTTAGTGCTGACTCTTAAATACAATTTGAGGAGAATGTTATAGACTATGTATATATATACACGTGTTCACAAATGATGGTGCCAAATTTTGGGAAACAATTCTACATTAAACTGAAGGATAAGTGTCCAATAAACATATGCTGAAACATGTTTTTTGTCTGTATATATTTAAAAATAACAAACCAAACAAACATAACAAAACAAACCAAAGTATTATCTTAAAAATGTTCAAAATGGCAGTTGATTGAAATTTTTAATTGTAAATTTCATAAAAATCAGCACTTATAACAAAAAATATCTTGGTACATAAAAAATTACCTTTTATTCGTAAATCAATGGTACCTCGTTTGTGGAATTCAAAAAAAAACCTGGATTTTGTATAAAAAATAATTTTGTTTATTGGTAAAACCTCTGATGAATCTTGTAATAAGTGAAAACTGGTTCAGGCTACAAGGTAAAAGTATTACATTTTTACCAATAAAAAATTGGTGTTCCGAGTTAGGAGTATTACACTTATAATTAGTTTAAAAACGTAACAAAGGTATTACATTTCTTTTATAAGAAAACATTGCATATTTTCCTTATATTGTTTGGCCTCTTTTGTTATAAAAGAAATGTAATATCTCCATCATTTTTTATCCACTTATTATGCTGATGTTCCACATTCCATGATATCACCTTTATATCTTGGTAAAATCTTTCACTCTGATCTTCGCTGACTGCACCAAAATTTGGGGAGAGGGGAAGTACTCAAGATGTAAATGTAGGAAATGGACATTTAGACTCATTTTACATCCCAAGATCTGAAACTTTTCCAGCATATCTTCTACAATACGTTTGTAGTCTGGGTCCTTTTGTTTCCCAGTAACAACGTTACAACAACCGGTTACTACAACATCGAAATCTTTCCAGGCTTGTTTTTCATTTCATCCTTCATAATTTTCTGGATTTTGGACCCAACAGAATATCTTCCTTCAACTTTGGTTCAGTTAAACCAGAGAACTGATCGCAAAGATATTGAAAAATATTCCCCTTACTTTTGGTAATGCTTGAACAGATTGTTTCATCAGGCCTAATTTTATATGAAGTGTGTAACTACACGTATTTGTTCCTTATCAATATCTTTTCTAAAGCCCTACTGTTGTGAGCACCAATTTATAACTACACAGGATTATTCTCCACTGCTGGGTTCGCCAATTTATTACCCTTCAGGAATTACAGGTTCTTTATGCCTCACCTTGGATGTGTCAAATTACAACAAGACGCGTTTTAAATTAATTTATCCTTCTCTTTGTCTACATCCATTAGTAACACTTGTTAACTCTATTTCTATATAAATAAAAACACATGGAATAATATCTGGTAATAATAATAATATTGTATTTTTATTCAAAAAAATTTGCTATAGTCTATTTAGTGTAACTATTAATATAATTTAGAAATCTCAGGGTAGATTCTCTTCTCTTTGTTTATATTATTTTTAGGTTCTTTTGGCTGATATAAAGGTTCAGTAATTATAAAGATAAAACAAGTAATTAATTAAATATATTAACAGTGATGAAAAATTCCAGTGTTAGTTTGTTTATGTTGTCAAAATGAAGGAATCCACTTCTTTTGGTGTTCAATAAATGTTAACTCTTGTCACTTTCGTGGTCCGAAGCCTTCTGTTGGAATATTGTGATTGAAGTCCAGTGTCTTGTTATTAATTCAATCCAAGTGTAGTTGCTCTTCTGTTTGTGTCATCAGTAAGATTTAAAGGCTGGTTTGTTAAGCTGTTTCTTTTTTTACTTGAATCTTATTTCTGTTATAGTTTGATATAAGGTTTTTTTTTACTTTCTGTTATATTATTTTTTAATAATATTCATATGTTTATTGTATAAATATTTAGCTTGTTTTCAAAAATTACACTCAACTCTCCTTCTTGGCTTATTATTTCTTAATAATAATCAACAACATTCTTTTTCTCTCTTTTGGTTTCCTGGATACACATAAATACTCTGGTCATATCTGATCAAATTGAGATTTAGTTGTCATAGGATATTATTTTTATATAATACATTATTTTACCTTTTATGTACAAGTTGTTTTTTAGTTATTACATCATAATACTTAATACAATTTACATATTATTTTATCTGACAAAACTATGAACAATTTTAATATCAAATATTATAGTTATTTGTAATTTGACAAATATTTTTGAATAATTTATTATTTACTGAACATAATCATCTAGGCCTATGGTGACTGGTTATATTTTTATATTGGAAGACTCATAATCGATCCTGCTTACACTTGTTTTATATTAATTAATTTGTTTAAATATAAACAAACTGTTAATTAACAATTCTTCTCAAATTACTATAATTCCCTTTAGGGCTTAACTGAATGCACACCTTTAAACCATTGTCTGTGTGATTAATATCTATTAAACTTATATAACTCAAACACTAATAAAGAAAAAACTAAATGTTAATGTCAGTATCATCTGCTACTATGGATTAGTAATTCATTTCATTAAATAATTGTTTCTAATTACTATCCACTCACAGTTCTTCTTAATTGAATACCACTGTATCTCACATCCTCTTACCAATTAATTACACTTGTTTTATATTACATTTGTAGCACATCTTAATTACATTTTACATTTACTTCTAAATTTGTATTGTACTTTATGTGACTTTCTATATGATTCATTCATTATTCATTAAATTTATTATCATTATTTGTTTGTTTATGGACTACTCCAAATCTAACTGGGTACTGTCTATATAGTATAGTAATCTGTCATAGTAATGTCTGTTGTAGGACTTTTGGTTTGTAAATAGGTTCACACTTTTATTTATTATTGTTTCTTCTTTCAAATTATTTTGACTTCGATTTGTTTAGATAACTTGTTGTTATTGCTTGCTGATGTCTTCAACAGTTGAAGTGTATGATATTATGGTATTAATATTGCTTGGTGATAAGATTGACATTTATTAAACAAATTCTTCATTATTATAGGCAAATTGAAACCTACCTTTCTTATCGATACCAATTATTTTCTTCTTTATCTCTGGAGTTTATTTATTTGTATTGGTGGCTTTAACGAATTGTAAGTTTTGAGTTTTCTCTTGGTTCATGGTATATTCTATTTATATATTACATTCTTTTATTCACATTGATTCCATACTATTGTTAAATGATTCCCCCTATATTAATATGGTATTATGAATGAATATTGGCGTTGAGTGGCCCTTTTACGTCCAATTGCTCATCCGAACATTCACATACCTGGTACAGTGCACTTTGGCTGCTGCCCATAAAATAATTCTAAAGTGGCGCCTTAGCTTTCTCACTCTATAAATAAAAATAATTAAAAATCTTATCATTATACACCTCCTTGGAATCTTTTATCTTCTGAATATTTTTTCTTATTCTATCTTGCCTTCCAATAACTCCATTTATTTATTATATTCAATATTACTGTTGGTATATTTCTTAAGTAGATTTCTTTCTCTTTTATATAAGAGTTCACTTCAGAGTTCAATGATTTATTAGCCTTAATGTCATTCACCTTTGTTATTCAATACCTCTTGTAATATATCCTCTTGTGGTTTTATTTATACTTATATTATTCTATCTGTTTTTATACTGCAACTCTTCTTCAGCAAGTTCATTTTCTAATTAGTTTATTAAATTTCTCTTAGGCTTTTGTCGTTAATGTTGTGCTCCATTATTGTTATTATATTACTGTATATATTATTTATGCTTGATTTAAATAGATGCGCTTATTTCTTTTAGAATTTTGGTGTCATTACAAGTGGTAGAAGTAAAAACCCTTCCCTCAGGATCAACCAAACTTACCCTCTGAATGTTTTTGATTCCAGGTTCTAATGTTTTTCTAATCGACCATTCTTTATATAGTGTTGTTTTCTGTTGCGGCTATCCAATTCACACAGAAATCATGGAAATTACCTTCAAGTCACCACAAATTGTCAATGAATTGCATAGAGGAAGGGTTAGTAAGGATTAAATCAAGATTTTCATAGCATTATTTTAACCGAACTTATGGTCCAACAGACACAGAATGCGTATTTACTTCCATTGTGTAAGAATACTGGTTTGAAACTTTTTTTTTTTGAATCAATAAAAACTCTCCAGTTGTCAGCTTTGTATTCGATGTTGAAATGTATCATGAGTCTGGGCACATCTTTCCAGTAAACAAGTTTACCCTCTTGAGAAAAAATGGGTTTCAATTAATTTTCAGGCAAATGTTTTGAATTTAAATTTGTACTCCCTTGCCAGGTATTTATATACACCAAATAACTATTTAATATGTATAAATGTTTGTACCTTAAAGATTCTTATACATCAGGAAAGGAGTAAAATGTTTGATAATAATGAACAACATGTGCTTTCTAATGTTGACATGTATTAACATTATAATTTATTTTGTAAATATTTGTATAAATGTAATACGTTTTTACATTGAAAATTCTTTTTTTACAGTTTTTCGAAGCTACTGGGTACAGTAAAGAAGACAGACAGAAGGTAATGAATGCTTGCTCAAGACATCGTGACAAGTATCCAATCCTATACAATTCACCTCCAGGTATGTGTTTTATAATTTTTTTACCTCACTGACTGATAGTAATAATTCTCCGTTATCTTCTTCGTGTTGCTTTCCATCCTTCAATCTCATCAACAATCCTACACCATTCCCTTCTGTTTTCAGCAATACTTTCCTCATCTCCTGATTTCCTATGATCCTCCTCAATATGCTTTGTTGACTCCACTGTTTTCTTGAACTTCTTCTGGAATAAACTCTATGGGTTTCCACTCCATTCTGTCATAGCCATCCAATTACCTTCAACTTATTAAACATTACTATACCTTTGCTGTTTATAAGTACATAAAGCTGAAAGATCATATGGATCCGCCAGGTAACGTTTTGATTCTCTTTAAACTGGCATAAAAAGTTTCCTTAATGTTTTTTATTTGAAACATTTTAAATCTTCATCCTTTTTCGTACAGTCAACCTGTCATAATTGTAAGTTACTATGGGTTGTATTTGGTTTTGATATAATCACAATTTTGAATTATATCTCAAGATGTAGGATTGTATAAGATTTTTGTTTGGAAAGGATGCTCAGTTTCACTTTGCTATCCTTGTTTTGATTTCATCACTGTCTTGTGTTGTTTTAGTTTACAAATGACCTCCTTCTCCTCCTCCTCCCCTCCTCCTCCTCAACCCATTACTGAGTCAAGGCCTCCTTTAACAGCCTCCGCCAGTTGTCCCGGTCAAGTGCAGCTGCTCTCCAGTTCCCGGTCCCAAGGATATGGCGTGCATCGTAGTTCACACCGTCTTCCCAACGTAGTTTGGGTCTACCAACTCTTCTGGTGCCTTAGATCTGTTCCGTGAGTGCCTTTCTTGGTATTTCATTCTCCCCCATTCTGATCACGTGTCCAGCCCACCTGAGTCTACCAAGTTTTATAATTTTCACAATATCTGGTTCATTCAGAAGAGTGTTCAGTTCTTGGTTGGTTCTTTTCCTCCATTCACCTTGTACACATATTGGACCAAATATACTGCGGAAGATTTTGCGTTCATGAACCAGCAGGCTTGACTCAGACTTTCTAGAAATGGTCCAGGTCTCAGAACCATAGGTGAGAACTGGGCAGATCAGTGTTTTATACAAAAGCAGCTTGATGCTCCTGGCAATTATTCTGCTCTGGAAAAGGGGTCTGAGACCAAGTGACCTTAGGTAGATAAAAACTATCTATTTTTCCCCGAAATGTTACAGCTCTGCGTAGACCTTGACTTCATCCAACATTCATCTCCATTCACTTCGTCTTCCTGCCAAGCATATCTAATTCCTAATTCCCATCCTTCCTAAATCCACTTCTTGTTGCTCTTTGTCGACATCGTCCAGTATCCCAAAAACCATTCAACAGCCAAGGCGTCTGTTCAAGGTTTCAATAGCAATTTTATTTTATTTATTTATTTTTTTTAATGTGGAGCTGCCAAACAATGTTTAACTTCTATCAGCAAGGAGCAGGGACTTGTATTTGGTTTTCTTCTTCTAGATCCAGCTGCCTTAATCATGGCTAAAGAACTTGATCTGCCATTGGTTTTAACTAGAGTGTTCTCCTTCTTGCCATGCAGTACAGGGTAGTGCTTATTTAATGGTGGAACTTATGCCATTATTATTTTTTATCTTCGTCATTGGGCATGTGCCTTTTTATTGGGTATGGTCACGCCACTAATCATCCCTCCACATTTTGCTAAAGCTGTCTCTTCGGTCCAGGACTGCTTATTCAGATCACCCCTTATTCTCAGATAACCCCCATATGTGAGAACCTCTTACTATCCACCACCTGCACCTGCCAGTAGGTGAGGTGAAATTATTTACTTGTTCAAAACAAGTCTCCTATATCAAGTATATTTCTTTCATTATTTCTTATTTTTGATATCCTCATAGTCAGTGTAGTGATTATTTATTATCAACATTGTGTAGTGGATGATTGTACAAAGTATTTATTCTCAATGTGGTTGTATTTGTTTTCCACCATTTAGACTTTTCTTCTTATGTACAATGCTAATTTTAATGCATAGTAACATTACTTCGTAGTTTTTAAGCTGCTATATTAATTCCATTGTTGCTGTGGTTTCAGTTTGCACCAGAAAAGTGAGCAGCTTTTGTTGATCCTTTTCTTTGTGGTCTGTAAGTGTATCAAAGGCCAAAATTCGTTGAAGACTTTCAGCACAATATGGGGAGAGTATTTAACTACAACAGAACATCTACTGGATTTAAAAATTAAAAATGATTCACTAGTGTTGTAACGGTACATATATTACCCACCTGAAATATAATTAAAATATGTAAAGGTTATTTGAAAATATTATTGGGATTATAAACGTCGTACATGAATTGACTCAAGGTCAAAAGTTTAACCACTGGAAACAGTTATTTTTAGCCATCTGACCTGTGAACTATGTATGTTAGACAAAGCAACATATGACGTCATAAGCCAAACCCAACCGACATCACAGGAATGTAAGTAGTGTCAGCAGCGGCGTCAGCGGTCTGAGCTTGATTTAACAAAGACAGTCGTCATCCAACATCTAGCAACGGCGGACGCGGGCCGTGTGCTCGCCCATTTCGTATAAACTGAGTCGAAACTACAAGAGTTCAAGAACGCCCGTAACAGCAAAAAATGTAAAAAATATGTGAATTCACAACATGTGTGTTATTAATATAAAATGAAGTAACAGTGTGTTTTAATTAACAGTTTCGAGTTATCTGGCGAAAATTACAGTAAAAAAAAACGATATGTGCGGGGTGAAGGCAAAAATGTAAGGAGGATGGACTGTTTTGGACAAAATTGCAAGATAAGTAACGTGGTGGGGTAAAACCAAATTAACCAGGGTTAACCAAAATTAAACATTTTTTATTTTATTATGAATTGAGAGCTCATAAGGGAATAGAGATGTGTGTGTGTGTGGGTGAATGAGAAGTATAAAAGAAGCGCTGGTTTGCGAAAAAGATAAATTTAATTTGTGTAATAAATATCATATTTTTTTGTTTTGAAAAGGTAAACTTATATATAAGAAAATAAGTGTCGGATTAATTATGGTTAATTACCAATGTTTGTAAGGGGAAAGAGTATTTTGTTGTGATGGAAAGTAAAGGGTTTAAAATTGTTTTCTTTTGAAGAAAGTAATTAAAGAAAAATGAAAAATTAGTGTTGAAATAGAAAGAAATAAAAAATAATTCATTGGAAACAAGTAAATTATTGATTTATTTTAAAAAACCATTCTACTCTCTCACTCGCTCAACCGAATCCTGGACCTAGTAAGTATAACTTTCACAATTGGCAACAATACAAGATGGCGTCCAAAATGGACGAAAACACAGCTATGTTAGTAAACAAAGGTAAAGTGAAAGTGTACACATAAAAGTAAAAGTAAATTAATGTTCAAATGGCGCCCGAACAGGGACATTAACATAAAAGTATTTATGTAAATGTAAACCTACTTTGGAGGACAGAAAAGGTTATGTAAGGTAAATGAACGAAAACTTTTAGTTACGTCTTAATAGACGCAGGTTATGTTATCATATAGTGTGTTTATGTGTATTTTAAATAATAGTTAAGAATTAAATAATAAAAATGAGTCCAAGTAAGAATAATAACGAGGAAGTCAGCCTAACTGACAGTAATACAGAAAATCAGTCAAGTATTGAAATAAGCGGAACAGAATCAATAATAATGAGTAATATAGAAGCAGAGTCCACTCCAACGACAACTAGAGTAAGAGAGTTGTCGTTGGATGATATGTTTAACCTAATGAGAACAATATCTGAAAATATAAATAGTAATTTAAATGAAAAGTTCAAAGAACAAGACGTTAAAAGCGAAAGTAGATTCAATGAAATAAATAGTCGTTTTGATACGAATGAAAGCAATTTTAATGATATTAGAGACGAAATAAAGCAAATTAATAAATGTTTTGAGAAAACCGATGAGATGATTGAAAATAATTTTAAAAAATAGAGGATAAAATAAGTGAAATGGAGAAAAATTTTAATAAATGTACAGATAACTTAATTAATAATATGAATAAACGAAACGAGAAAATAGAGTGGAGAACAGATATAGGTAAATGTAATATAAATGAAAATAACGAAATAACAGACGACAATGGTGTCAATACAGGTGAGAATAATGGTGATATGATGATGAAAAATAATGAAGAAATAATTAACGAGGTAAGTGATAGTTTTAAAAATGAGTTAACAAGTAGTA
This sequence comes from Magicicada septendecula, assembly GCA_034769895.1. Lineage (NCBI taxonomy): Eukaryota > Metazoa > Arthropoda > Insecta > Hemiptera > Cicadidae > Magicicada > Magicicada septendecula. Next base: position 372,485,273 of record CM068374.1, on the reverse strand, counting down.
GTGGTAAGATAGTTGAAAACGGGGTATTTAAAGGTGATACAGTGAAAATTAATAGTGGTGATGAGAATATAGAGATAGTAGGGGAGAGTAATGGGAGTAGGGGGTTGTAAAGGGGTAGAAATAAGTGTTTGTAAGTTGGAGAGAGAATATAAGGAGAATTTAAGTAGAAATATTGGGTAGAGGGTAAATTTTCTCCGGGTTTATTGTGAAACAAGGTGTTCACAGGTGTTTTTGAAGGGCAAGAGTCCCTTAATGGAAGACGAGGTGTCTTCAAGTAGTCCCTTAGTTTTAGTTGTAGTTGTCCTGGAAGAGCCAGGAGGTGTTTTTATGATGTAGTAGTGCCCTCTGCATGGAATGATAGAGAGAAAATGAAATGGTGTTATGATGAGAGGTGAAAGAATTATTAGAAAGAATAAGGGTTGAGAGAGTGAATAAAATAAAAAACTTACCTTGTTGTGAGAATAATGCAGCAATAGATGATGATAACGTTGATAATTATATTGAATACTTACCTGTACATAGGATTGGGATATTAATAGCAGCTGACTCTGATAGTAAGGAGATGATAAAATGCTTAATTGCGACAGATAATAATACTGACGGTGATAGGACCAGAATTACTGATGTAGACAGGTTAAATGATAGAATAATAATGTGGGATAATCCAGTAAATTATTATGTGGGTATAACGGAATAATTTAAAATATTAAATAGTTATTATAATAATAGTAACAAAATGTACTTAATTAAAAATGAATTGTGTATACTGTATGTAAGACAAGATTATTGTTTGATGATGGAGGGTAAATATTTATTGTTCATGAACATTTAACTACGTGAGTGTAGTGAGTTTTGAAATGGACTGAATTATGAAATGATTTGTGGTAACCAATAACAGATAATAATGTGGATTGTATATACTTTTGTGTTGATGTTAAATGTACTTATGTAGTAAAGTTAAGTATACTCAACTTTAATAATTGACAGTTGGCCATTGTGAACTTTGTTAAGGTAATTAAAATGTGTTTGATAAAATAGTTGAATTAATTTGAAAGGAGCTAATAAATGAAATGTTGTATAAGATGAATGTTGGTAATAAAGTTAAATTTTTTGGAGAATTTAATTGTATAATAAATGATAAATAAGTAAAGTTTGATTATAATTTTTATATGCAAATTTAGAGTGGAGATGTTTATTTTAAAGTAATAATGTTTATGTTCAATTTGAGTGTTTATTATGTTGATTATGAAACATAAAATGTTTATGGGAATTATGTTGGTAATGTAGAATGTGTAGTTGATCTTATGATGTAACTAAATGATTCTGTGTTGATTTGAGGAGTATTATGGAGATGATTAACGATTTTGAGAAAAAAAAATTTAAGTAAATAACTTGTGATTATGTAATTGATTTAAACGTGTTTAAGAGAATTTTAGTAATGAATTTAATTATTTTGAAATGTAAATTGGATAATGAAAGATATTTGTAATGATGTAACGGAAAGTGGTTATTTAAATTCTGATTGGAATCAGGGAAATATTTTGAATTCGGGAGAAGAATTAATGAGAGAAGAGCATACAGAATGTTGGTATTGAAATTTAAAATGTATTATGTTAGGTTAAGTATGTATTCATCAATGTATGTTAGAAGTTAAGAAAAAACCAGTGCTTCTTAACGCAAACCAGCACAGCTAAGGGGGACCAGATCAGTTAGGGATATGGTATTATACAAGGCCACTATTTAATGTTTCAGTGTCTGGTGATGCTGTGGTGGCGGTCCTGTGCTGGCCTGTGCGTCAGAGCAGGGGCGTCAAGTGCCTGTCTGGCCTTGCGGTGTTGGGATCTCGAGAGGGAAGTCCAGTAAGGTCATTCAGGTGCGGCCACAGTAACTGGACCAGGGGGTAAGTTACCCATGAATTAATAAAACATAAAGGGGTTTGTGGCGACATATCCAGGCTGATCCCTTTAGGAAGTATGTGAGTGTCAATGAGAGTTTTTATGCTTCGGCATAAAACCTCTCATTGAGGGGGTATTGTAATGGTACATATATTACCCACCCGAAACATAATTAAAATATGTAAAGGTTATTTGAAAATATTATTAGGATTATAAACGTCGTACACGAATTGACTCAAGGTCAACAGTTTAACCGCTGGAAACAGTTATTTTTAGCCATCTGACCTGTGAACTATGTATGTTAGACAAAGCAACATATGATGTCATAAGCCAAACCCAACCGACATCACAGGAATGTAAGGAGTGTCAGCAGCGGCGTCAGTGGTCTGAGCTCGATTTAACAAAGACAGTCGTCATCCAACATCTAGCGACGGCGGACGCGGGCCGTGTGCTCGCCCGTTTTTTATAAACTGAGTCGAAACTACAAGAGTTCAAGAACCCCCGTAACAGCAAAAAATGTAAAAAATATGTGAATTCACATGTGTGTTATTAATATAAAATGAAGTAACAGTTGTGTTTTAATTACCAGTTTTGAGTTATCTGGCGAAAATTACAGTAAAAAAAACGATATGTGCGGGGGGAAGGCAAAAATGTAAGGAGGATGGACTGTTTTGGACAAAATTGCAAGATAAGTAATGTGGGGGGGGGATAAAACCAAATTAACCAGGGTTAACCAAAATTAAACATTTTTTATTTTATTATGAATTGAGAGCTCATAAGGGAATAGAGATGTATGTGTGTGTGGGTGAATGAGAAGTATAAAAGAAGCGCTGGTTTGCAAAAAAGATAAATTTAATTTGTGTAATAAATATATTTTTTTGTTTTGTTATATATAAGAAAATAAGTGTCGGATTAATTATGGTTAATTACCAATGTTTGTAAGGGGAAAGAGTATTTTGTTGTGATGGAAAGTAAAGGGTTTAAAAATTGTTTTCTTTTGAAGAAAGTAATTAAAGAAAAATGAAAAATTAGTGTTGAAATAGAAAGAAATAAAAAATAATTCATTGGAAACAAGTAAATTATTGATTTATTTTAAAAAACCATTCTGCTCTCTCACTCGCTCAACCGAATCCTGGACCTAGTAAGTATAACTTTCACAGTTGGCAACAATACAATATGGCGTCCAAAATGGACGAAAACGCAGCTATGTTAGTAAACAAAGGTAAAGTGAAAGTGTACATATAAAAGTAAAAGTAAATTAATGTTACAGTGTTAAGCATGAATAAGGATCTGGAACACTGTCCAGGTTCACAACTGACGACATTGACAGATGAGACAGATGATTGACTGTTAATGAAGAGGTAGTCGTCTGCAAGTTAGTCATGGTTCTGTACATGAAATCGCCCAAAGTAGACTGGGATTCCATTAAGCTTGTTGAAAACAGATCTCAAAACAATCTAGGGTGGATCAAGTATTGAAGGAAGCGGTGCATGGCTGCTTGGCTAAAAATGTTTTTTTTTTCTCATAGTGTAAAGAAGTTCCCATTTTCAGTAACACCGTGCTTAGTGCTGCCCCTTTTAGCACTGATTCGTCATACCGCTTTTGGATGAAAAGTCAAGGCCATCTGAGTTTTATTTAGTTATCAATACATACAGTTTATTTATTCGTTATTTAGTTAGGTACTGTGGATATTTTTCATCGGTAGTTCGTATAATTTTAATGTATTTTTATTGCAGATTTTTCAGTATCTCAATTGCCAATTATGTTGGGTTTAAAGCCTGACCCTGTAAATAAAATGCAAAGAAAAAGCATCAGCTTAGATATAAAATTTCAAGTGTTAAGATGATTAGAAGCTGGTGAGCATCAAGTGGATGTAGCCTGTTCATTAAATTTGGCACCATCAGCAACTAGGACAATTTTTAGAAATTCTGAAAAGATAAAAATGTTGACAAAATTATCTGTAGCTAAAATAACTCGGTGGAGAAGCAGTGTGCTTGAAGAAATGGAAAAATCTAAGCATTTGGGTTGATGATCAAACACACCATAACATGCTGTGATGTCAGCTTACCATCATGGAAGAAGCAATAAACATTTTTACTTACATTCAGGACAAAAAGGAGACAAATCAGAAACATTTGGAGCTAGTATAGGCTGGTTTATCACAGGCGCATTGTAATTTTCTATGAAATTTAAAAACGATTGTTGCATGTGCATGGGACAGGGTTATTTTTAATATAACAAAATAAATTATAATATAAAAAACAAAAGTAAAACAACAAATAAAAAAGAAAAAAGCAAGTAGTAAACAATAATCTTTGAAAACATTTGCCCCATATAATGCTGTTTTGTATAGCACTTTATGATTGCAGAACGTATCTCGCAGAGCGCTAAGCAGAGTATTACTGTAGATGGAAAAATAGAACAAGAGTGTTGAAACCAAGGCAGCTGTTGTTGAAAACTTACTATTTTTTTTTTTTTTTTTTGTGGCACATCCATTAACTCATCCTTATACTTGTGCAGAATGTTTTGTATCAAGTATGATTTGGATAAAAGTAATAAATGTGAAATTTGTAATTCTTTTATTGTTGTAATGTCAATTTATTCATATCATAATAGGTGAATATCACTTAAAACATTTTTCACAATAATGTGAAGGATTGACGAAGTAATATGGTTTATTCTATTCTTTTCAGAGTTTTGGGATCCTGTTATTCCGGAATCACCAGAGTAACATTCCGGTGAGCTGCTGTTACTTGCCTTTGCTTTTAATTGAATTTTCTCTAAAAAGAGAAAACTAATATAATATTACTACAAGATTGTGTATTGAAACACTAAACTTTTTGACACTAAACACAAGTTACTGCCTTTTTAAAATTTTTCAAATGTAAGCAAAGTTATGAAACTCGACATAGGCTTCATGTAGAATATTCTGTATTCATTCATAGGCTAAATTAATATTCACAATTTGTTAGATTTTAAAATACTTGTATATAATTTATTTAAATATATGTTTTAATTAATGAAAACCAGGAGAGATTATTGAAGTGCTAATCCCATTTACATCAACATATCCGTCTGATTTTTCCCAATAACATCGTGCATAAAAATTCTAAAATTCTAATAATAAACACCTTTAGGTTAGACATTCTTTTATGTCAATTATTTCATAATTAATCATACCACTACTTTTTAGAGCTTATCGATTATGTCACACAACTTTTTTAAATTATATTCCTTGTGTACTTGTCAGTAAAGTGGTTTTCCGTACACAAAAAGACCTCTGGCCATTAACCTACTTGATTATTAAGCTATGGAAACGTTTCCTTGAAGAGGATAAAAAATCTGTTGCAAGCTTAGTCATTGGTACACAACCTAGCCACATTACAATGTACATTGTACACAAGCCTAGTACATTACAACCTGTTGCTAGATTGTCTTCCCTGTTACTTTTCTTCTTCTCCCTTCAAAGAATATGTCGGAGGCCTGTTGTCCAACTCATGTTCCACCACCACCATCAGAGAGAAATCTGCCATCTAGTAATAAAGTGTGGTGGCGAGCTCCAAAATGGAGGATCTGGCCCAGGCAGACTGTCATGATCTTGACCTGATCCCAAGGCCACAGCACAGTCATTGTGATTGTAAATTGTAAACAGAACCATTGTGCCATGACTCCCGTACAAAAAAAAAATAGTTTATAAACTACAGTAGGCAAAACTAAGGTCCAATGAAAAGTAACAGTTTCAGAATGATATTATAAACTCCGAAATAAGAGACTAACACAGGAACACAGCTGAGTACAGCTACGTGATTAGAATGACTGAAAAAAGCCTTCCTATGAGAATGTTAGAAAGCAGGAAATGGAGAAAGAAAAAAGAGCAGACCAAGACTTCAGTGGGTTGAAATGGTAGAGAAAAGGGCAAAAGAATGAAAAATAAAACAGTTTTTTTTTCATTTAGTTTACTGGCTGCCAATTCAGGTGGCAGATCCTACCCGTCTTGAGGGACAGTCAGTCATCCCCCTGCCGATGTAGTCTTACTAATGATAAACAGTCCACTCAGGCTTGCTTAAAGGTTACTAAAAATTAGAATTAAGAAGACTTGTCTTAATCCTTACAGTGCCAGCTGATTCTCTATAGGGTAGGCCTAAAATGAAGTTTCACATTTTCATTTAATCACCTTCATTGTCACTACAAATAACTGTCATACTGCTTCTTCTCAAAAATAAGTTTACTTGTTGACTTGAGTAAATACTTATGAAATAACATTAACTAAACACTGCACCATGCCTTACAGATTTACTACCAAAAATATAAACAGCAACCAATGCCTCTTGGACAAATAAGATAAAATTTTAGTGGTGTGTAATAGGTAATACTACTTGTGTACTTTATGGTGGCCAGCAACCTTGGTGAAAGCAGTATGCGCAGAACCATGTTTTTTGTCAGTGTAACAGCATCTCACTGAGTGCATAACTGTTGATGCATTTTCAAAAACATTTACCGTGTAGGCCTGTATTTCATTTAATTATTTACTAGTGTTTAGTTTGGGACTGTGACGTGTGCTAAATAATCTAATTACATTTTAAATTTCATTTAATATTGTCTGTGGTTGTGTTTTCAGATATCATGTTTTGTTAAATTAAAATTTATTTTGCTTAAAGTATTGTTACTTTTACAGTACATTTTATTTCGTTACGTAATACGAAAAAATCCCTCCTATTAAATCAGAGGTAAAAAGAGTGTGCATAGTCAAGCTCGGGAAGTCATTTCTAATGTGTGTAAATTTATGGAAGGTGAAAAAATGGAATTAGTATTTCACTAAAAAAGGTTCAAAAACGAATACCGTCAGCAACAGGAGTTTCTGAAAGAATGATCCGCCGTATTAAAAGTGAGGGGATAACAATAGAAAATGGACAGTCACCACACTTTACAACACCTCATAAAGAAAGAAAGAGGTCAACAAAATCTAATAGTGATGATTTTGGTAAATGTTTAATAAGAAGAACAATTTACAATTTTACGACAATACAAAAAACATGCTACAAAAACTTCATCAACTTCTTAAGTCTATTGTAAACTTTCAAGGTAGCTTATCATGTTTAAGGAAAGTTATTATAAATTTAAGGTTTAAGTGGAAGAAGATTAGAAATAATAGAAGTGTATTAAATGAACATCAAGAGAAAGGGCAAAAAGAATTGAATACCTTAGGAAAATAATACAATTCAGGACAGAAAACCGGCCAATCGTTTATACAGAAGAGACGTATATTGTTATGTAACGATTTTTATTCGGGTTAATTGATCAATTAATTAACTCTTCTTGATGATTTCCCTATGAAATTTATTTCGTTAGGCCTCACGTTTGAGTGCCATATGTTATATAACGTTAATACGTGTTTTATAATTTGAAGCTATTTTGTAATTCGACGTTCTTCAGTTGATGAGACAAATTGGCTAAGTTGACTTCTTATTGAAATTATATTTTAGTTGTCAGGATTTACTTACGTGCAGTGAATTTCTGTTAACAATGCAGAATTGAGATGATAATCTAAATTTAAATTTATTTAAATCATCTTCATTGCCGCCACCAGCAGTGCCAACTGTTGCGAGCTGTCCACCTAACCTGTAATTGTCTAGTCTACTGAAATAATTTAGTTAACTCCTTTTATTGGGTAAAAATGTGATTTATTGATTGATAATACTCATGAATTTACTTTAAAGAATAATTAAATTTGACATTTTGTCCATTTTACAATACTTATTAGCTTTGTGAAAATCTTTTATCTCAGGGTTTGTTATTCTGATTTTTAGTAAATCATAGCATAAAACTTTATTTTTTGGTTAAAAGTTTATCTAATACCTAGATCCTTTTAGACTGCAAGATACAAAAAAACAAAACTGAATCGTTATACTACTATAATCATCGAGTAGTAGGAGAGTGATTATATTAATAAATACATCTTATCTAAAAACATAAAAATTCAAAGACATGTTTCGCATCAACATTGTAGGTTAATTTGGCGTACTGAATTGTGATCAGTGAACCTTAAATTAATAATATCTTTTTAACAACATATAAAAATACAAGTTTAATAAAGTTATGAAACTCTTCAGTGTTCATAGAAAATCATCCGATTCGTTATATTGGATGAATTTAATCAGGTAAACAGATAACTCTTGTAAGCATATTAGCTTGTCATTAAATGCTTTTAACTAGCAACAATTTAATTAATGTAATACTGTTCAAATCTTTCTTAAAGTTCATTATAAATTAATTTATTAATTATCTGATGAAGTTCATCATGTCTATTGACAATTGCTAAAATTACGATTGGCTTTCGCCACACCTCTTAAACTGTCGTTATATTAATCGAAATAATAAGGTTTATTGCACTCTTAGTGTTCATATGAAAAGGTCTCCTTCATCATTTTTGATGAAGACTAGCAATTAATAAATTAATTAAATTGATAAGGTCCAATATTCCTTATATTTCTGTATTTAAATATCTTATCGATTTATTCGATAAATCTTATTAATTATACTCGATACAATTTTCTTTATAAAAAGTCATAATTGCTCTAAGTATTGTTTAATTGTCACTATACTTACTTGTAATGCCCTTTTTCTTAATTGCACTTTTTAACTTTTATTAACATTTGGTTCACCACCTATGCGCACATACTCCTCAAAGACTCACAAAAATAAGGTTAACTCGACTTGTGTTCGCTACTGGCATAACATAACTTTCACTGTTTGAGGTTATCGCTCCTCGTCAGCTGGTCGATGTTATTCTTAAAATTGGTCTCGGGAGTGGCGTGGCCTCCCCGTCGAAATACTGTGATGGACTGTGTCCTCATCGATGTCAGAATCTGGCTTCTAATGCTCGATGATGACCGCTGATTGGTCGATTTTATTCATTTCCATAATTGTTCGGTATACCTCGGCAAAATAGACGCTTTCAAAGCGTCCTTTCGCTGGGTTTGAGATTATGATAAATTGGTTTACATTATGATGCCCAAGGGCTTGTAAACTATTAAATCTTTATAATTAACATTATTCCCTTATCTCTGCTCTAATTAACAATTCATTATTACCATTGCTCAGGATTTTCTGAGATGCACATTTTGGTTCCCCACAACATATGTGTTTGATCATTATTAACAAAATTTAAATTATTAACATTTCTTATTGGCTATTTACCTATAATAATGTTTGTTTTATTTATTTATGCAATTCAATTTCAATGAATATTGATGATGATACTCGATTGATGATACTCGAGTATGAACTCTTTACAATAAGTTATACAGTTGTATTTTAATAAACATTGTTTTTGGCTGTTTAGGCCTAACTCCATATTAGTTACTACATCTTAATTCCACTTTTTTATTATTAATATTGCTACCTTTTACTGTAATATTATTATTTACAATTGTTGTCTACAACTTCTTATCACTATTACACCTGACATAAATAAATACTTATTTCTAACAAACATTATAAATAAGTTGGTTAGGCATATTGGCCTGTGACACTACCAATTAGTTTCACTTATTGTATTTTAATAGTGGTTTATGAACCATTCTTATTGTGACACCATTTCTCTGAAATGACCATTACAACTTCTGATCACCTCAGTTTTTTGTTATTATATTGTTATTTTGTTCATTTTAGTCTTTATAGTCACCTCTAGTTTTGCACTATAGGGTGTGACATTATTTGTCTTCATTATAAATTACATAATCGTTTTTTAAGTCTTTACTTCTTATATGCATGGTCATTACAATAATTATAAAGTTTTACAAGGTTTTGGTTTGCACCATGATATTCCCATTTGTTGTTAATTCATCAGTAGTTCTTGCATCTAGTGCTACATGACAAGTATGTTTAATTTTCATTATTATAATTTACTTTCATGATAATAATTATTGTTTTATATTATACTAGCAAAATACCCGTGCTTCGCTATGGAGTTTCACGTTGTACGTAATTGTACAATTATTGCTCGCTTAATAGTATAGGATTAGATAGATTGTACAAATTCTCAACTCTTAGTTTGTCTATTTACATTCATAGCAACAGCTATTTATTATTTATTTCGAGAAAATCGTTAGAGCCGTTTCCGAGAAAAAAAGGACATACATTTATTAATTAATTGAACTTCAAAATTTTCTCGACTATAAGAACCTGCAAACAACGAAGTTTTTTCAATTTAAAACAATGATTAAAAACTCAGGACTAAATGTATTCGGGGTTTCCAGTAAACTGAGATGTCAACCACTTCATTTACCAAGTATGCAATTCCCGCTATAAATTTTCAGTATTTGGTTTTTTGCCCCTTAGGAGTGAAAGTTTTTAAAACCGTTTCTTAGTGAGCACCTAAGACCTATGATGAAGCTATGTTCAAAGTTTCATTGATATCCATTCAGTGGTTTCAGAGATATCGTGATCAGTGAGTCAGTCAGTGGTATTTGGCTTATATAGATATCTATATCTAGCCGATTTACCCAGCGTTGCTCGGGTTCATAATTTATTCATAGGCTCATAGGCACCTATTCTTGTTCTAACGTTATATTACTTGTATACTGTATAATCTTCCTTATATTGTTACGTTCGCATTCTCACTGGAGGAATGCTCTGTAGCGCACCTGTTTAAGAACATGTCATAAACTGTATTCTTATATCTGGAGAAGAATTCTGTTGCGCGTGATGCTCCTGCTCGATTTCTAACTCTGGGAGAGGGCGAACAGCTAAATTAGTTTTCAATAAAATGTCTACAGTACTTGCACGCGCTGCATATTTAACTGTCGTTTTATAATTCATTGTGTTAATGTTGAAATAAGGCATTTGTTAAATTAGTGTCTCCTAAACTTATTCTAACAATACAATACCTCTATAGATTTCAGCTTATCAATTTTTAAATTCAAACTGAAGCAAGCGCATTTATATTGTCTGAGCTCTATGATCTGAATACATTCGCTATCAAAACTTTGTTTTTTGTACTCGCTTATAACTTACTTCGATCTTAACTTATCCACTTTTAAATTCAAACTGAAACAACTCTGAATTCACACACTATTAAGACGTTTCTTAAGATGCATACACCACCTTTGATATCATAACCTATATCTTTATTTATAAGAACCGTGGACTCTGGCCCCGCCGTCTTTCGCGGGTTCCATGGATGAATTCCGGGGAAGGCCCGTCGGACGACTCCCGCGCTATTTCCTACGCGGGAGACTTCCACCGATGCTATGGTAACAAGAATCTATTCTATTGGGTTGCCATAGTAACCAGATCTAATAGTTGTTTAAGACCCAAAGGACCCCCCAGAGGATCGTATCGAAAAAAACACCTGTCCTATGTTGGTTCTCCCGTTGTGTAAAATATTTGTGCCAAGTTTGGTTGAAATCGGTCCAGTGGTTTAAGAGGAGATGTGGAAGACCCCAAAGGACCCCCAAAAGGATCGTATCGAAAAAACACTTGTCCTATGTTGGTTCTCCCGTTGCGTAAAATATTTGTGCCATGTTTGGTTGAAATAGGTCCAGTGGTTTAGGAGGAGATGTGGAAGACCCCAAAGGACCCCCCGAAGGATCGTATCGAAAAAACACCTATCTTATGTTGGTTCTCCCGTTGCGTAAAATATTTGTGCCAAGTTTGGTTGAAGTCGGTCCAGTGGTTTAGGAGGAGATGTGGAAGACCCCAAAGGACCCCATAGAAGAAAACACATATTTTATGTTGGTTCTCCCGCTGCGTAAAATATTTGTCCCAAGTTTGGTTGAAATCGGTCCAGTGGTTTAGGAGGAGATGTGATAGACCCCAAAGGACCCCATCGAAAAAACACCTATCCTATGTTGGTTCTCCCGTCGTGTAAAATATTTGTGCCATGTTTGGTTGAAATCGGTCCAGTGGTTTAGGAGGAGATGTGGAACATACATACATAGACACAATGGGGGGGGGTTGCCCCTTAGGAGTGAAAGTTTTTAAAACCGTTTCTTAGTGAGCACCTAAGACCTATGATGAAGCTATGTTCAAAGTTTCATTGATATCCATTCAGTAGTTTTTGCTCTACGTTGATTCTATGTCAGTCAGTCAGGCAAACTTTCCCCCGTTTTTCCCCCTTTAAAGGTCGAATTTCCAAAAATCCCTTCTTAGCGGATACCTACATCACATAAGGAACCTACATGCCAAATTTCAAGTTTCTAGGTGTTATAGTTTCGGAGATTTCGTGATGAGTCAGTGGTATTTCTCTTTTATATATATAGATTATTGGTATTACACCTCCTTGATCCTACTGATACCAAGCACTTTCTCTTTTATTACTATTTCTAAAGGTTATTTGATTATTTACTGTGTACATTCTAATCTGTCGATTTCAGTATGTGAATTTACTCTAATCACAAATACAAATCTCTTCTTGATAATTAGTCTTAATACTAGTATGATCTTTATAACATCTAGTTTAAGTACCATCCATTAGAACATGGTTTAATAACATTTTTGTTATCAATTCTTGTCATTCTAAGTGCAATATGCTTGTTTAGCTAGGTTATGTGTGTCCACATTCTGGCTTCAACAATGAGTTCATTTCGTAGTTGGTTTCTATACATTTTATTTAATTATTTATATGTACTAATACTGTTATTATTATTCATTGTTTGGTATTTCTTTTCCAGTTTCGTTTTATATTATTTTGACTACATTATTGGTGATTATCAGTTTTTCTGACATCCCTGTGTCTATATTACTTACACAAATAGTAGATAAGGTAGAGTCATTTGTTATCTTTTACACATTATTAAATCATATTAATACAAGTTTTAATCTCACTCTCCTGATCATCTTTGCTTATATCATTATTTTACATTAGATTTATGGTCACAGTCTAGTCACCTATAATAGTCTATTAATGGTTTGATGTCATTGTTAAGTCATGGCATAGGGTTTGCATAGTGTTTTAAACTAATTATTCTTCTCAGTCATGAGCCTCATTTTCTATTCACTTTATTTGTTACATTCTTTCCTTTATTTATTTATTCTCTTGGTTGATTTAATTCAATTCTTCCGTATTATCTTATTCCATTTCTATCATTTAATTAATATCAGTTTGGTGTGTTTCAGTCTTCTTCTCACTGTCTGATCTATTGGGTATATTGGGTCAACGTTGTTTTGTCTGTCGTCGGTTGTCTCTATTTCTTTCATAGTCCATTATTTATTAATCCTGATCTCTTTATACTTCTCGGGTAGTTCATTATTTGTTCCATATCCTCCTTTAGAGTTCAAGTTTGGTTGATCTGATGGCCTTTTTGGATTATTACTGTTGCTTATGAATGTTGGTATTTTGGTAATGATATGTACTGTTACAATATACACACGTCTCATGCAGTAAAAAAGTCGTGGTACGACGACGAACGTGATGGAGGAGCAACTGTACCGTTAAATAAAGGAGACAAATTCATAATAGTTGTAACGTCACAAAACGTTCCATAATAATAATGAACACCAAAAGAGTGAATGATAATAAAATAACTATAAATGAGTAACCTGGAAGAATGTAACAGTAAATAGTATGAACCATTGAAGAATGAAAGGAGAGAAGAAATACAAGTGAACAGTGGTAAATCCACTATCTGCATAATAAGACACTACAGCATAAACAAACAGAATGACAAAGACGAATTGACAAGACAAGTTTCCCACATAAACTGTTAAGTGAGCTTAATAAAACTTTTGATGAATAAAGTCAAATAAAATAAGTAAGATAAAAGATGTCACAAAAGATATTTGTATCATGTATTATAAATAGAAACAGCACATTAGCTGACCCATATCAAAGTACTGATTTAAAAGGACAAATATAAAGAACGATCCTATGATTAGTCGTAAACAATAAAAGATAATAAGAAAACCAATGATATATGTTATAATGAATTAAAGATAACAATAAATGTAATCACTGAATGTATTCAGGTAACATTAGAAGTAGATAAAATATGTAAAGAAAAGTAATATTAGTCAAGTAACAAAACATTGTAAAGGAATGATAACAAACCAAGAATGACACAATTAAGTCATAAAAGTAAGAATCAGGTAGAGACCCTAATAAGCATAGGGAAGTAAAATAATGATAATGACAAAAAGAATGTAAAGCACCACTACTTGAGTGATGTTATAAGAATAAGAAAGACCTATTGAAGTAGGAATAGCTAAATATGGAAGTCTATGTTAAAAAATCAACAAATGTATACTAATAATTAATATTGTTCGGCTGGATACAGCATTTAAGTATAATAATGTGTTCTTTTCATTTAAATAATCATGTTCAAATTAGAAATTAAGAATAATTAAACGAAGAATAAGAAAAAAGTTAAATAGTCGGATCTGCAACATTTAGCAGAAGACGCCATGTAAACCATACATTATTTAGTTTAGAATAAAGAATTGTTAATGAAAGCTATGACCAAACTGACAAAGACATGTCAAAATAAAGGGAAATAAACAAGCTTTACAATGCTAATAATAGAACCTGAATTGTAATTGTAATAACAGATATTAACGTTAGCATCATAAATTTGGTGAATTTCGAATAAATACAATGAAATAATAACAAAAACGACATTGATGGTTCCAATACAATTATGTAATGGCTATAAATAGAATTACGTCATCATGACATCATTTTCTACCAATCGCGAACGACTTTAGAAACCCGTCAATACTGCCTAGCGGCCTTCTAAGGAAAGTATATATACAATCGCAATTGTAAACAAAGAAGCATTTTGTCTCTTTCCACTCAACCAACAACAACTAATCCAGGCCGAATTCTAATCAAAATTTTATAATCAACCAGAAGTAAGAAGTGTAATTAAATAACAGTGCATCGATAACAGTAGTGATACTTTTACTAGAAGTGTGTGTTAGAGAACGAGGTTAAGTATCATACATAACCATTTAAATAGTCATTCAAGAAGAAAATAAAATCGTTCATGTGCGAAATTAAGTGAAGTGTAACCACGATCAGTGTACCAGATCGTGAGGAGTGTTAATAAATAATCATTGAGATTATTAATCAGGGAGTACTGTGCATATATTTACACTGTTTACGACTAAGCTGTTAGCAGTATAATATAATACACTGTGACGATTTAATTGAATATAGAATCATAAATAAATAAAAAATTAATTTACTAGCAATTAAGTATTTTTTAAATCGCACTTTGAAACCTAAAACCCCTGTACTAACTCAGAATAACTATGAGAGGTAAATGGAAAATCTAACTAAAGCATTAATAAAAAAATTCGAATTGTAAAAAAGTTAGTAATATCACAGTTAACCCTTTGCTAGTCATCATGCGGTGACCTGTTAATTCCGGACACAACGTGCATAGCGAGTCGTCTGTAACTTAGGAAGATATAAAAATCATAATCTTTGTAATTAGTAATTTGAAGGCACAAGAGTAGTTAAAATAATTCACTTAAATTATATATGTAGAATTAATGTATTGTTTTTTTTGTAATAAGAATGTCAATTTAAATAAAAATAGGAACTATATTATCGCGGAGTACTTGCCCCTCTCCGTTGTAATGTGCCAGTCGAATCGAGTAGAGAGTCACAATGCTGCCGTCAGAGCGTATAGAACTACGAGCGAGAGCTCCACCAAAATGCACTGTTTAAATTTAATTTTAAATGTTAGCTACCACTGCTAAACGTGGCGAGCGAGTGTAATGTGTGAATTGTAGAGAGTTGTGTTAAAAAGAAAAATGTAATAAGTTAAAACAAAAAAAAACTAACAAGTAGTAAGCAAGATGACGTCTCCCCTCAAGAGGTAAATTCAAGTACAACTTTACACATGAAGATGTGACCTGCATAAACTTCACATGTGGACGTATACGAGGCATTAGACGCTGACGAGGACCTACGTGGATCTACACCAACTTTAACAAGAGAAACTTCAATCTCCGCAGTGAACCACCTATCTAGTACTTGCCGAAGACGACTCAGATGATGACGCCGACTTCAAGAATTCCCAAGAGAGACACCCCAGGACGAGGTTACCACGACCTACTGTAAAGGTGACTCGATAGCTTGCCTATCGAGAGTTAATTATATTTGAGACATAACTTACAGAGAAAAGAGACTTTTCAAAGACTATAATTTTCTTTAAAATTTAAATGAGACCAACTAAGAGTTTACTGTAATATTCAATATCATACGTTGTAACGCATTATATGTAAATGTAAATTATAATCACTTTAGTTAATAATACCATTCTTCAAATGGTAAAAGAAGTCTTGCAAGCAACTAGATGAACATAAAAATACTCAGAAGTCTTTGCTATAGATATACTTAAAGTAAACTCAGATCCGAGGTAAAAGAATACATAATCAGTTTGATCCCCAGTTTTTCTGAAAACCATTCAAATATTTTAATCTAATTAATTATGTCATGGGATCTTTTCATATCAGTTGTTAATAAAGAGAAGTCATCTTATTACACATGAAAATGAGTGCATAAATCAGTGAAATACCTTCCCTTGTTTCCTAATAATTAGCTTAAGTAATTTGTTCAATTATTTTGAGTTTAATAACAGTTCGTTACAACGTAGGCAGCCCATGTAATTGGCAGGTGTCAATTAAGATGGGTTCCCTGGATTTGTAACGTGGTAAAAAACGTTACAAAATTGCGCCACTCTGCTTATTAATAAAAAAAGTTGTAAGCATCGTGACATTGACAAAGATACGTCACGCTGCTAATTAAAGTAATTGTTGCGTAATAAAATTAGATGACTCACGGCATTCAGTTATTTGATATATGCACTCAGTCACTGTATTTGATGTAACATTAATTTTCATAAAATGAATTTATTTTAAGATACGTAAATGATAGTCAGTATAACTTGAAATATCATTGTATGAAGCCAAATGCAAGTATGTACATGAATTGTAGTACTTGTTGATCTGTTCAGTCTTTAACAGGTTTATATTGTGACAATCCAAGACCTGTAGTTTCTTGAATATGCCTGCATAGTATATCAGTGTATGTCTGTCGTCGCGGTAAAAAAAAAAAAAAAAATTATACCCCTGTGTAAAGTAGACCCGGTTGATTACGTGGAAAGAATTTCGTGACTTAAATTTGTTACTAAAAAAAAATAAATAATTTAATTGGGGAAAGTACGAGAATTAATTACTAAACTCAGACTGTTCTAACCGTAATACACTTGTAACTTGTAAAGCGTGCTTTGTTGAATGAGATTCACCCCATGCGTCCGAGCTGGTTTCACCAGTTAAAACCGGTCAAGGAAGTTAGTCTGTGGCATTGTGTAGAGAACAATACGTGTGCGTAACCCCCGCGTTCCCACGCATACACTTACCCTGCCTTTGTGTACTAAATAAAAGAGGGTGACCTACATTCCAGCAAACAGCTGATCGGCGATTTAACATTGAAATATGTGTGTGTGGAATTTCTGTCTCTCCCTTAGAAGAGAAATTATTCTCTTCTGAATTATGCAAATGATTTACCCAAGAATGCACCTTGTCTATGTAGTTAGTGTGTAGTGTTGTAAAATCAATTTTAAGTACGTTTTAATGTGTTAGAAATAAGATAAAAATGGCCCAATTTAATCCAGATTTACTATTAAAGGATGGGCTGTCTTGGGAAGCTCTTTCGCGTGGTGTACCCCATGTGAATGTAACAGTCGCAGAATTGCGTAGATCAATACGCGAAAGTGGATTTGATACACCCGCGCAATTAAGCAACCTAAGCGGACTCGATTATGAGAGCGAGAGAGAAATTTGTAATGCCAAGTATAGTGAGCTAACCTTATTGTCTCAAACCCTCCAAGACGAGAAATCTCTGGCGATAATTTTGCGGACTACCCAGAGAATAGAGCATTTAACCCGGTGTATGAAAAATTTGTTGATCTGGCCTAATCTTACGGAAATACCTCCTGAAGTGCAAAACCTTGCTGACGAAGCTTTACGTCGATTACCCACTATTATTAATGAGTTAAGAAGAAGATCCGACTCGTTCCGTATGGATGAAATTAAGAAGTCCTTGAAGAAATTACACATCTCCCCAGTTCAATCCCCTACTACTGATAAACCTCCGCCTAACACTGATCGTGACTCACCCGCCGTATCGCAAATGCAAGCTAACCACGAGCAATATCCTGATAGGGATTTAAATGCCCCTCCTCCCAATCGTTTCCAGATTCGCCCCGGAACGTACGAATTGACCACCCCTAATGCATCATATCGTTCTCCTAAAGGGATGCCCACCTTGAACCATAACGCAGACCTATATGGAAAAATCACTCATCCTGTGGAGAAACTTTTAACTGAAATCCCTTACACCGATGGATTAAATGTCTCCAAACTACTAAATTTCATTAAATATCTCCTGCAGATAAAAGATCTACAGCTGCTGAATGATTGGCAAATTTTGCAAGTTCTGCTAACGAAATGTAAACCCCCGTTAAAGAATCGTGTGATAGAAGCATTAAGCTCTACACTTCCAGTAGAAGACCTACATAGCTCAATAATAAAGTACTTTATTCCAACCGGAATTTATGAAGAACTTAAAAGAAAGACCGTACTACGAGTACAAGGAAATCACGAGAGATTAGCTCATTACATCTCAGATATCAGGGAGTCATCTCGACTACTACATGTAGATTGGAATGAGACACAGATGGTCGACACCATTTTAGTAGGACTGTCACCAGAGGAAAGATCTCGTTTAGCTTTGATAAATAGACCGAACACCATTGCAATTGATCTAGAACAATGCAGTATCCATTCGTCAAATGTATGGTACTCCGATCAAAATAGACATACGATGAAATCAAATAGAAATGAATTGCGAGCCCTAGAGCCTGGTGTAACAACCCTGCATGAAAGGCAAGTATTCAATAGACCTCACAATATGCGCAGTTCTGGTAAGTTAAATGTAACACCATCTAAAACGGAAACCAGGTACCCTCCTCGTAATAAGCCCATCTGTTATAATTGCGGCAAATATGGACACATAAGAAAAGACTGTAAGAGTAAGCCATTGGAACGTAAACACTCAGATCCAAAAAACATGTAAGGCAGGGAGACCCGAAATCCTGTGTCTTCCGCAGCAACTCGAAATCTGGTGAACCTAAAGAAACGTATAACAAATAAAAAAAAAATTGTATAACAAAAGTGGAAGGAAAAGAAGTTCTAAAGAAATAGATCCCTACGTAAGAAAGTTTCTTGAAAAATGTAACGCGATAAATAAATGTAACTGGACTAAAAGTCTATTACCCTTAATCCAAGTAGACCTAGGTGTTACCTCCACAATCGCATTAATTGATTCGGGATCTAGCCGAACCTTAATCAGTCAAGAGTTAGCAGACAAATTATTGAAACACCATCTAGTAAAACGGAGTCAAGCGGTGAATATAAAGTGTGCTACCGCCAATAAACGAAATATAATAATAAAACTGAGCATTACCGTTAAAGTTAAAATCAAGAACCTAACCTGGGTTTTTACTATGTTAGTATGTAATGAATTAGGACCGACTTAATATTGGGAGCAGACTTTATTAGTAAAACGGGAATGATTCTTGACATCTATGAGCAAAAATATTATTTTCGATTCGACCGTACACGGAAATATAGATTTGATTGTAATAATGACAAACAGGAAAAAACTAGTTCATCTACTGCACACGTAATACACCAAGAGTCTGATTTATCTCATCTAGAAAGTAGAGATAGAATGAGAATACAGAAATTAATAAAAGAATTTTCCTCAGTTCTTACACCTAAGCTAGGACTCACTAAACTAATAGAATATAAAATTAATCTGAGCGATCAGAAAGTAATACGCCTATCTCCGTACAAGTTGTCGCCTCCCAAGATGGAAGTGATGAGAAACCATATCAACAAGTTGTTGGAGCAAGGAGTAATTGAACCCTCTACGTCCCCATATTCATCTCCCTCCTTTTTAGTACCGAAAGGTCATCTTATTACACATGAAAATGAGTGCATAAATCAGTGAAATACCTTCCCTTGTTTCCTAATAATTAGCTTAAGTAATTTGTTCAATTATTTTGAGTTTAATAACAGTTCGTTACAATGTAGGCAGCCCATGTAATTGGCAGGTGTCAATTAAGATGGGTTCCCTGGATTTGTAACGTGGTAAAAAACGTTACAACACCTGTATACTGACGCAAGAAACAATAATACAATAAGTACTAAACACTGTTTTAAATTTATTTAGAGGAATTATAATATTCCGATATAAGATTTCATGTAATAACATCCTAAATAACCTAAATTTTGTCCAGATTAAACGAACTTTTTGTTAATTACTTTCAATAACTAAAGGTGTCTAACCTAATAATCTAGTATTTTGTAATAGCATTGTAAAGTGGAGCAGTGGCGTTTTATTCTGTAAATTAAAAGAAGTCACCCTTGAGATAGCCAATATTTATAAATAATCGTTCGATTAGGGTTAGTCGTCATAGCCAATAGACTGAGTTAAGAAAATTGAAAGCTGGATGACTTGTAATCCGTGTGTTGTATTGAACTGAATGTATTTAATTAAACCAAACATAGAGTGAACAATAAACCAATGAGTTATGAATTAACAAATAGTGTCAGCAATTATTTAAATAAGTAATTACATCTTTTTTAATAGTCAATGAATTGCGATTTCAAGGCAAGCAATCAGTAAAGTTGGCTACAATTCAAAGAATTGAACCGCCAACAATTAAAATCTATTAAACAGATAAAAAGGAAATTAATTCCTGATATTGATTCAACCACTCAATCAATTATTAACTTATAATCAATTAAAAATTAATCATTCGATTAATCAAAGAATTCTTTTTATGGAATATTTCTCACGAAATTCCATATGGCGCCCAAATAAAATTCATAAGTGCTCACTTGAACACTAACAGCACTGTTATACTATTTTATAGAAAAACTTGACAGTTTATTAATCAACCGAGACCGACTGAACTTCTAGTACAACATCAAAGGTACGTGAAGGTTTGAATTATATACATAACTGTGTCTAAACTATACTGTAACATACACAGACGACATAATTTAACGGGAGTGTGAAGGAACGTCAAGAGGTCTACAAAACTGTTTACATTCAGAACATACGGGGATTACAACCAAATAATTACTCAAAAGGAATGCACAATAATTATTTAAACAAGATAATTTATTTGAACCAATTAAATAATCATTATTTAACAAAAATATTTAACGAACCTGTGTTAATTTAAACTCAGAGTGAACAACGTGTGACAAGTGGTAAAATAATAAATTAAAAAAGAATATATGAGAGACATGACTTTTTTGTATTAAATTGGCGACCAACTAGTGCGGCTTTAAATAGACAGAAGAATATTATATTTTAATTAAATTATCCTAATTTAGCCCGGCAATTACAGTAGAACGACCATGCCTCACACACACACGATACCAGATTCCAGGCCAAACAAGGAGGAACAGACACCGAAGTGAACATGAAGGTACAGGAAGAACAACCAACATCTGAAATGGAAGTTACGACAGATGATACCATGGAAAATCAACCAGAAGAAAACCAATCTGAGAAGCCCATGCAGTCAATCGACGCAAGTTTACAGGAAATAATGAGGGCAATAATGAATAGCAATAAAACATTAAAGGAGGAATTGGGAAAGAACATGGAAACGCTCAATAATAAAATCGACGAAACCAATAAGAAGATCGAAGATAACAATAATAATAAAAACATGGAAACCTTGAAAGCAGATTTAAAGGAAGAATTGGGTAAGAAAATAGATGACGTCAGTAAGCGAATAGAGGAAAACAACGGGAAAATCAACACCAGAATAGATGGGGAGATAACTGGCGTTAGAAGAGAAATAGCAGAAGTCCAAGAGAAGTGTGAGCAGTACCACCAGGAATTAACACAAACTAGAGAAGAGATGGATGGGCGAATTAACAACCTTGAAGAAAATACAGAATTTAGACTGGACCCTCTGAAGAAAACGACTCAAGAGGAAATACACCAAGTCCGGGAGGAGAGCAAGAAAGTGCAAGAGGAAATCCTACAAGACGTCAGTGACAGAGTAGAGAGGACATTCCTGGTAGCAAACGAATTAGATAAACGAATCAGCACAAATAAAAATAACATAGAAGAAATCCGTCAGCAAGAGCGAGAGCTACAAACCAAAATAGATTCATGGCAGGACCGACCAATCAATAACACTCACACATGCCACAATGATAATCGAGAGGTAATCAACTTCAGAAACTACAGGCGCAACCCGATGGAGTTCCTGGAACATCTGGAAGAAACCATTGAGAGGTCAAGAGAGACAAGGTGGAAAACTATACGGGGGTTGATAGACGAAATGTTCAAGGAAACAACGATAATTGGTGGACAGCAGTACGACCCGACATCCCAGACCTCAACGAATTTAGAAGACAATTCAAGGAAAAGTACTGGTCAGAGTCCACACAGAACCGTATCCGTATGAACTTATCCAATGGAAAGTACGACGCATCCAAGGGACAATCGCCGACATCATACTTTTTGGGTAAAATATGCCTAGCATGGAAATTAACACCCCAAATTCCAGAGGAGTGCCTGGTAGAACAACTATCCCGACACTACAACAAAGAGATAGAAAACTCCAGCAGGTATAATCAATTCAAGAAGATACAAAATCTGGCAAGCTTACTGGAAACCTGCGAGCAGACAGGACAATACCGTGATTATCAGATGACTAGTTATAAAACAGACAACCCGACAAATTATAACAGACAGAATAACAGGGACAATGGGAACTATGATCGCCCGAATAGAAACAACAACAATTATAATTCGCCACAAAACAATAACAATAGTCAATACCGGGGAAATAACCCAAACAACAACCAAGGTAACGGTAATTATAGGGGAAATAATCAGAATCAATATCCAAATAATCATCAAAGTAATGGCAACTACAGAGGTAACAATTATAACCAAGGAGGAGGAGACAGAAGAGACCAGAACTACAGACCCCAGGTGAATTATACTGTGGCTAACAATCAGCGACAGTATCACTCCAGATCACCGACACACAGTAATTACTACAACCAAGCGAGGAATTACAACCGATCTGATGGAGGAGGCAATGGACCGGTAAACAACAATCCTGGTACTAGACAGGAGACAGAGACTAACCAAATAACAAATATACAGAGGGACCGAACTAGCGAGGTAACTCCTCTTTTAAACTGAATGCGGCAGTGAAAACTAGAGACAGCCCGTCACTGAACCAGTCTTATGGGGAAACAAAACGAAAAACACAAAACATTAATGACCACAATAACCAATCATTATCTCAAATACATTAGAGAAGAATTGTTAGAGGAAGATAACCATATAATAATAATGAGATTGTTCATGTAAAAGCTAATTTAAATGGAACCCAGACTATCATTATGATAGATACAGGATCTAATGTATCATTAATTGATAACGTCAAATTGGAAAGAATACAGCAAAATAGTGGGATACCAATACCCACACTACCTATCAATAACATTGTAATAGTTGGAGCTACAGGGAGACAAAATAAATCCGTAAAAAAGCAAGTGTCACTTGAACTCACCAGCAGTGAAGTAACCATACCATTAGGTTTCTAGTTGCCCAGGGATTACCATTCAACATACTCATCGGATGCGATATATTGAGACAGCATGCAGCCATCATAGACCTGAGAAGAGGAATTGTTACACTAACGTCAGAAGATGGAACGTGGACAGCTGGAGTGATTGATACACACAAAAATAATCCAAGTAAGACTAAATGTCAGATAATCGAAAGTCATTATTGTAACACCAACCGAACATTAACAATACCACAGTATGAAGATGACAACCCAGAACTATGGCTGGATAAACTAGAAGAAATCCAGGATTTCCAACGGAACAGAACTAGAAACCAAATCAGTGAAGCACAAGCAGAACAACTGATTAAAATATATAACAAGTATCAACATATTTTTTCCAACGCTCCAGGTAAAGTCAAAAATTACCAGTGTACAATTAGCTTCAAAACACCTGTAGATTTCCACAGAAAATCATACCCAATCGCCTATTCCTTGAAGAATGAAGTTAGAGAAGAACTCAACCGGATGATGGAAAATGACATCATTGAGTACAGTCATTCACCTTACACTAACCCTATAATAGCTGTACCAAAGAAGAATGGCAAAGTCAGAATATGCTTAGACGCCAGGGAGATCAATAAGATGATAATCAACGACAGGACATCTCCGGGTGAAATCGAAGAAATTCTCAAAAAATTCCATGGCACCAAATATATCAGTTCATGGGATACAGTATACGGCTATTGGCAGGTAGAACTACATCCAGACAGCAGAAGATATATGGCTTTTATATTTGATGTTAGACACTATCAATTCAAGCGTCTACCTTTCGGTTTAATAAACTCTGTTGCAGTATTTGTGAAGATAATGGATCAGATATTGGGACGAGAAGTGTTGAAATTTACTACAGTATATGTTGACGATTTGTTGGTAACATCATCTACATGGAACGACCACTGTGATAGGGTAGAGCAAGTATTAGAAAAACTATCACAAAACAACATAACACAAACTGGATAAATCCCAATTTATTGCTAATGAAGTGCAGTTCTTAGGATTCAATCTAACAGAAAAAGGAATCTCTCTATCTACAGAAAAGGTAGAAGCTATTCAACAGTTCCCTACACCTAAAAACAGGAAACAGCTACAATCTTTTTTAGGAATCTGTAACTATTACAGGAAGTTTCAGGCCAATTATTCAGAACTGACTGCTAGATTCCAGAAGCAGTTATCATCCAAAGACAAATGGACGTGGGGACCAGAACAAGATGGAATTTTACAATCAATAAAAGAAAAAATTTTGGAATCTGTCATGCTACATCACCCAGACTTTACTAAACCTTTTTATCTAAATTGTGACGCCAGCAATGTGAGTTTAGGCGCCGCACTCTATCAAGAGAATGAAGAAGGACATCACATGGTAATTAGTTTCTTCAGCAGAGTGCTGAACCACGGTGAACGAAATTACAATACCACCGAGAAGGAGTTATTAAGTGTTGTTTTTGCCTGCTACAAGTTCAGAACCTATATACTGGGGTACCCTTTAACTGTAAGGAGTGACCATAAATCTATCTCATTCCTGAAGCGATGCAAACTGAGCCATGGGAGAATAACTAGATTGATACTGGCATTGCAGGAGTATGACATTACATGGGAGTATATACCAAGCAGAAAAAACATAGCAGCTGATCTATTATCCCGCATCAACATACAAGATCAAACTTTTGACGGTGAGAAAGAACAACTAGCCAAGGTGTACCATATCATTAAAAGCAGAGAAGATTTGGAAAACATCCTGAAGGAAATCAAAACACAACAAAAATCATCCAAAATTAATAAACATCCGACAAAGAATACATGATGAAGATAACACGATTACCAACTATTATTGTTTACATGATGATGTGCTATTTATTAAAACTACTCCAAACCAAGAAAACTGGAAACTAGTTATCCCACCAACTATTGAAAAACCATTAATTGTAGACTATGGACACATGGGAGCTCTTAAGGTGATCAAAGCCTTAGAAGAACAAGTATATATTAAAAGCATTAACAGGAAAAGTTCAACAGGCAATACAATCATGTCACATTTGCCAACTAGTAAAGTGTAGTAATGAACGGAAGGAGGGAGTAATGATACCAATAACATCCAATCATAAACTCGACAAAGTGTTCCTAGATATTTGTGGACCATCCCACGCAGCGGTGGAAGGCACCGATGCAAGTTCATAGTGATAATATTCGACCATTTCAGCAAATATACAAAATTATATCCCATAAACAGAGCCACTACGAAGAAGGTATTAAATATAATCTTAGGACGCTATACACTGGAAGTAGGTACACCAAACTCCATAATTACAGATCACGGCACGCAGTACAAAGGAAGGAAATGGAGAGAACATCTTTTAGAACATGGCATCAAAACTTATAAAACATCAGTGTACCATCCCAACAGCAATCCAGCAGAAAGAGTATTGAGGGAAGTTGGACGATTATTACGAACATGCTGCCACGATCAACAAAAGAAATGGCAGGAGTACTTAGCTTCAACAGAAGAATTTCTAAATTTGGCATACCACAACACTATTGAAGATACGCCATACACCGTGATGTTTGAAAAACCTCCACCCAGAGAGATAAACGAAATTATCAATTTCCCCAACAACCCTACTTACCAATTTGAGAGAGCAAAATTTTATAACAGAATATTAGAGAAAACGGAACTACAAAAGAAGAAATACTTGAAGAACCAACCGAAAGCTATTAAGTATCATATAGGAGAGAAAGTGGTAGTGAAGAACAGAGAATTACCAAGTACTATACAAGGTATAACGAAAAAACTATTAGTATTGTATACTGGACCATATCTGATCACCAAGGACAATGACAACAATACCTATGCGTTAACAAACCCTATCAACAATAAAATTAAGGGTACCTATAACCAAGTTTCATTAAGGAAATATCATGAACAATCCAATTAATATAAAATGTATAACAAATAAAATGAGATAATGATTAAAAGGCTAATAAGAAGATAATGATGATAAATAAAACAATTACTTAAAAGAATAATTAAAAGGAACTAACCAACATAGAAATGTTACAAACTATTATATAAACAATGTTATGAATGAATTATGATGAAAATGAAGAAGAATAGAAAACTATAACATAAGGTGATGATGAATTTATAAATATAACTGCATAATTATATGGTGATGAAAATAAATGTGAAAATAAAAATATGTATAATAACAAAACCAACAACTAACATAATATTGATGAAAAACAACAAAGCTTATGGTAATACAGCAAATATTTCAAATTTTAATAACCACTGACCTGTGAAGAAAAATATGTTAAATGAATTGATAAAGCATCAGAAGTGATACAGTAATGGAATTTATGTAATGGAACCTCTAATCCCTTGATATTCTAATAAATGAATATAATGTCTTATAATGAAATATGAATAATACATTATGTCTTATGTGTTGTGATAGTGCAACTGTTGTTATGTACAACTTTTTATTGTCTCAGACAGAGATGAAGATTCCTCTGATCTGTGAGTATATAGTTAAGGAATGGTGGAGAATGGATGCCAATGAGAGCCCCTCTGACTCCGAACCTGCTATAAATGTTAGGGAATTATAATATTTCAAGGATTAAGTCAACAACTTCGAGGTAAATGAAAGAGAAAAGGAGAGTTGTGTAATGTCTTCTCTATACATATAAGGATGGTGGGTTAAATAACTACACTATATGAATTGTATATATGGACCGTGGTCGTTGGAGTATTATCCTGGGTCTCTATTACAACTCGGAAACCCACTGAAATTAAGACTGTACAAAATAACATGAGAGTATCAGGTCGGTCCTGATTGGTTTAGGTTAATACTGCGAGCCACGGCCATGCTTTATTGTATCATAGATCATCATTAATACATATACAATATTATTATAGACAACACAAATATAGAATACATATATATAATATTATATATAACACCTTCCTACCAAATTTAGAACAAATTGAAAATTACATTGAGTTAAGTTAATGTTCAATTCCAAGTAGGATACATACTGAATGAAATAACCCTTAGCACAATAAAGTAATAAACAACATAATTATTCACCAAGACAATAACATGATAGAAATAGCACAAAATGATAACAATAAGTAATTACAGATCCAGTCTGTCAATTGGCTTACGAGCTCTGTGTGAGCGTCTAACAACAAAAGGTGAAGGAGCTTTGCTTACATTGTTAACTGATCGGTTGATAGGTCGAGTTGGAGAGGGGTTAGGAGAGTGAACAGCTATGAGCGAATGTCGTAAGGGACGAGGAGTGACGTCAGCGGGTCTATGATTGGTAGGTGTGCGGGGTGAGGCTGCATGAGCAGAAGGACCATCAGCTGACTGACTAGGATAGTCAATTTCCAGCTGCTCGCCAACATCCCTTGTCTGATTATTTACATCTAAGCCTATTCCACCCGTATCTGTAGCAACTATTTGGTCTATGTGCCTTTTCCACAATATACCAATACTTATTTTTACTATGTACATGACATCGCTAAGTTGTTTTATCACAATGCCTTCAACCCATTTATTTTTTGAACGATAATCCCTTACTAAAACAGATTGGTTTAAGTACAAATACCTAGTTTTATTACCTCTAAAGTAAGATTTCTGTTTTTCTTGTTTTTTTGCTACAGTATTGCTGAGATTGGGTCTCAACAAATCAAACCTGGTTCTTCAATTTCTGCCAAACATTAATTTAGCTGGCGTCTCGTTAGTGGTTACATGAATTGAGTTGCGATAATCGAATAGAATTCGACTTAGCGCTACTGATACATTTACACTGTCTCTAAGTGCACCTCGTAATTTGTATTTAATATATTTCACTGAGTTCTCAGCCTGCCCGTTTGACTGTGGGTGATACGGTGCAGACGTTTTGTGTTTTATACCATTGTTTCCCAGGAACCTTTGAAATTCAGCAGAATTAAATGGCGGGCCATTATCACTGACAACCACCAGGGGCAAACCAAACCTTGCAAATATTGACCTTAATTGTCAATTGCCAGATGGGCCGCAGTTGAGGCCGTTTTGAAAACCTCAAGCCACTTAGAATGAGCATCAATTATTATTAAATACATTTTTCCTTTGATTGGACCGAGAAAATCTAAATGTAGACGCTCCCATGGTTTTCTGGGATAATGCCATACATGTAATTCTGCTTTTGCTGGTCTGGGTCGTTCCATAAGGCAAGAAGAGCAACTGTTTGCAATACTCTCAATGTCTGAATCAATATTTGGCCAATAAACATAACTACGGGCAACACCCTTCATCTTAACAATGCCCATGTGAGAGACATGAAGCTCTTTTAAAATGAATTCCTGAAGGGATTTAGGCACTACAACCCGATATCCCCACATAATTACACCCATTTCCACAGTTAGCTCGTCTCGTCTTTGATAGAACGCCTGAAGATCCCTATCTTCCCCCGACAGGAAGTTAGGCCAACCATACACAACAAAGTTGTACACTTTTTTTAACAGTTTGTCTTTTTGTGTCTCTACTTTTACTTGCTCACAATCGATAGGAACTGAACTTTCTTTAATACAATGCAAATACCCAAGCTAACTCGTCATTTGTTACATCTTTGTGCTTTACATTTAAAGGTAGGCGCGACAGTGCATCGGCGCTATTTTCCTCGGACTTGACATATTTTATGTCAAAGGTTTACCCTGATAAAAACAAAGCATAGCGCTGTAGTCTGCCTGCTGCAAACACTGGAATACCCTTTCTAGACCCAAAAATACTTAGTAACGGCTTGTGATCACATTTGATAGTAAAATGTCAACCATACAAGTATTGATGATACTTTTTGACACCAAAAACTATGGCTGTTGCCTCCTTGTCAATTTGAGAATAGTTGCGCTCAGCGAGTGAGAGCGTACGAGAAGCAAATGAAACAGGACGCTCAGCGCCCTCAGAATCTATGATACTTAATACACAACCTAGCCCTGTTGAGCTTGCATCCACCGTTAGTACGGCTGGTGCATTGGGGTCATAATGAGCCAATATTGGTGCTGTTGTGAGCAACTCTTCGACTTTATTAAAGGCTTTCATACAATTTTCATTGAAAACAAAAGGTACGTCCTTCCTCAAAAGATTGTACATAGGACTCATAATACTGCTTAAATTTTGTACAAATTTACCATAATATTGCACTAGCCCTGCGAAGGCTTTTACTTGAGTTACATTTTGAGGAACAGGCGCTTCAACGATTGCTTTAACCGTAGACTTGCAAGCATGTAAACCATTTTTATCTATAATGAACCCGAGATACTCTAATTGTTTTGCAAAAAAGTCACACTTTTCTTCCTTAACTGTAAAACCGTTTGAGGAAAGTCGCTTACATACTTCTCTAAGTCTCCTAACATGAGTTTCCTTGTCAGGTGCGGAAATCAAGATATCATCTAAAAAAGATACTACCCCTGGCAAACCTTGCAAAGTTTGGTCAATTTTTTTTGAAAAATACTAGGCCCACTATTTATACCATATGGCAACCGCTTATAGGAGAACAACCCCTTATGAGTAGATATAGTACATAGTTTTTGTGACTCTTGATCTAACTTAAGTTGCATGTAGGCTTGGCTTAAATCTATTTTGCTAAATCTATTACCCTTTTGCAATTCCATAAATAACTCCTCAATTCTAGGTAACGGATAACGTTCTATTTCTAGATTCTTGTTTAAGCCTCTATAATCACCACAAATACGAATGGATCCACATTTTTTTTAAACAGCTACAATAGGAGTTGCATACTCGGTACTAGTTATTGGACACAAAACATCAGCATCAACTAAGCATTGAAGTTCAGTCTCTACCTTGGCCTTCAGAGTAAAAGGCAAAGGCCTTGGTTTACAATATTTTGGTATTGCGTTTTCTTTTAGTTTAAGTTTAATTGGGTCACCCTTGTATTCGCCCAGTTGATCGGTAAAAACCTCAGGAAAGTCTTGAATTAATTTTTTTACATTGGTTTCAATGAATGTTTTGTCATTTTCCGCAGTTGACTTAGGGTTAGTTAGCCCAAACAAGTTAGGTTTAAATGAAATTTCTACCCCTAACGCTTGAAGCCAATCATGCCCCATGAGAGGGTTAGCACCCTTTTCAATGACATACAAATCTAGTTTAGTTTGAACATTTTTGTAGGCTACTGAGACACCTAACCTACCTATAGGCACAATGGGGTCGTTAGTATACGAGCTAAGGGACAGATTAGTTGGTAACAATTTCAGTGAATTTAAATTAGTGTTATAAAAGTCCTGGTTACATACACTTACACTAGCCCCAGTATCTACTTCCATAGCTATATTTTTCCCTTCAATGTTCACTTCTACTTTAATAGGGTCAACTCTTAAGGAGTTTAGGCTAGTTAACTTAGGCTTATCACTAGGCCTATCCCTGAAACAACTGTTTTAATTTCAAATATGTTAGCAACACCGTCTAGGTTTTTATCAGTACCTTCGAATGTCTCTACAGGTTGAGAATCCACCCCTACATAGTTATGTTTGTTCCCCTTCTTATAACTACTATGAAATGTTATGGATTTACCTTCAGACTGGCGGGATCTACATACAGAAGCAATATGATTTTTCTTTCCACAATTGTTGCACACACAACCGCATAAATGGCACTCTTTAGAGACATGCCCTACTTTACCACAACAAAAACACTTTACTTGTTGCTTGTTGTAACTGCTGCCACTCGGTCGCTGGTTGTTGTGACCACTGCCCTTTTTTCGTGGTATCCTCTGCTGTGGACTGCCCCCGGCATTCCGACGTTGAAATGCTGCCATCTGCTGCAACTGGCCACTGCCCCCGGCGTTGTCACTGGCCACCAGAACAGACGCATTCCTCTCCGCCGTTTCCACCGATAGGATGATTCTAACCACCTCGTCGTAGGTTAAAGAAGCTTCCGCCAACAGTCTCTGCTTGGTCGACTCACTGCATATGCCGCTTACCAGTCGATCTCGCAAGTAGTCACTGAGAGATGTTCCAAACTCGCAATGGATCGACAATTGCTTAAGACTTGCAATATACTCTGAAACAGTCTTGTTTTCCAACTGATTTCTCTTGCTAAATTTGTATCGCTCAGCTATAAATGAAGGTTTTGGATACAAATGTTCTTGTATGATCTTGACAATGTCCTCAAATTTCTTTGTAGCCGGTTTGTCAGGTGTACATAAATTCCTTACTAAAGCATATGTTTTTACACCTATTACTGTCAATAGCGTGCTTACCTTCTTCTCACTCTCTACTTTATTACAGTCACAAAATAATTCAAACCGTTCTATATAAGACAACCACGTTTCTTGACTTGCGTCAAACTCACCGATACTCCCGAACATTATGTTCGATGTTTGTACCACACCCACCTTATCTAAAAATAGTGAAGAAACGTCCTACGGGTCACAAACACAATCTCACACAATTACGGCACAATTGAACACGTGTATTGGCACCTATGGATTCTTGTTATAACCTCGTCGCCACTGTAATGTCTTCTCTATACATATAAGGATGGTGTGTTAAATAACTACACTATATGAATTGTATATACGGACCGTGGTCGTTGGAGTATTATCCTGGGTCTCTATTACAACTCGGACCCACTGAAATTAAGACTGTACAAAATAACATGGGAGTATCAGGTCGGTCCTGATTGGTTTAGGTTAATACTGCGAGCCACAGCCATGTTTTATTGTATCATAGATCATCATTAATACATATACAATATTATTATAGACAACACAAATATAGAATACATATATATAATATTATTATATATAACAAGTTGTTATAAGTATTAAGATGCGTTTAATGAGAAGGAGAAGGGTATTACCGAAGAACAGGAATATTATCAAGATAAGAACAAATGTATAAATGAACAAATAACTAACCAATACAATGAAAAAATTGACAACTACTCGTAAGCTAAAGAAATGAGACTAACGAAGAACATAGTCTGAACCAATACACAAACCCATTAAATTAGATAAAGAAGAAAGCAGTAGTATTATAACTGAACCAAATTAAAATGATAATTTCATCAAACCAAAGAACTTTGTTTTTATTTTGTTTTTATATAGTATCCAAGTCACTTTTTCACAATAATTTAATTACCTTGTATCCGTCAGTGACTTCGTTCTAGCGTTTTTTATATAGACGCGTTTCGTGACATGTGTCACATCATCTGTAATCCTCGTCAAATGTTAAAATTCACATAAAAACACATTTGCACATATTTACTAAATCACAATAACGACACACACAACACGATGTAACTTCGGCTCCGTTGGACTGGTCCGACCGCGCGTGTAGTTAGTGGCTCGGCAACTACACGCGCGGTCGGACCGGTCCAACGGAGCCGAAGTTACATCGTGTTATGTGTGTGTCATTATTGTGATTTAGTAAATATGTGCAAATGTATTTTTATGTGAATTTTAACATTTGACGAGGATTACTGATGATGTGACACATGTCACGAAACGCGTCTATATAAAAAATGCTAGTTCGAAGTCACTGACGGATACAAGGTAATTAAACTTGTTTTTCTCAAATTATCAATTTTGAGAGGGGAGCATATGTAACGTCACAAAAGTTCCATATGAACACCAAAAGGGTGAATGATAATAAAATAACTATAAATGAGTAACCAGGAAGAGTGTAACAGTAAATAGTATGAACCATTGAAGAATGAAAGGAGAGAAGAAATACAAGTGAACAGTGGTAAATCCCCACTATCTGCATAATAAGACACTACAACATAAACGAACAGAATGACAAAGACGAATTGACAAGACAAGTTTCCCACATAAACTGTTAAGTGAGCTTAATAAAACTTTTGATGAATAAAGTCAAATAAAATAAGTAAGATAAAAGATGTCACAGATGATATTTGTATCATGTATTATAAATAGAAACAGCACATTAGCTGACCCATATCAAAGTACTGATTTAAAAGGACAAATATAAAGAACGATCCTATGATTAGTCATAAACAATAAAAGATAATAAGAAAACCAATGATATATGTTATAATGAATTAAAGATAACAATAAATGTAATCACTGAATGTATTCAGGTAACATTAGAAGTAGATAAAATATGTAAAGAAAAGTAATATTAGTCAAGTAACAAAACATTGTAAAGGAATGATAACAAACCAATAATGACACAATTAAGTCATAAAAGTAAGAATCAGGTAGACACCCTAATAAGCATAGGGAAGTAAAATAATGATAATGACAAAAAGAATGTAAAGCACCACTACTTGAGTGATGTTATAAGAATAAGAAAGACCTATTGAAGTAGGAATAGCTAAATATGGAAGTTTATGTTAAAAAATCAACAAATGTATACTAATAATTAATATTGTTCAGCTGGATACAGCGTTTAAGTATAATAATGTGTTCTTTTCATTTAAATAATCATGTTCAAATTAGAAATTAAGAATAATTAAATGAAGAATAAGAAAAAAGTTAATAGTCGGATCTGCAACATTTAGCAGAAGATGCCTGTAAACCATGCATTATTTAGTTTAGAATAAAGAATTGGTTACAAATTGGCGCAAACCAAAGTGGAGCTTGATTAAACCCCGAAACCTAAAATAAATCTTATTGATCTTGAAGTTAATGAGATTGTTACAAATTGGCGAACCCAACAGTGGGGCTTTCAAACATCCTCGAATATAATTAATAACGTAGTAAAATAAAAAAGTAAAATTTATTACAATATCAGTATGTTTAACAGTACCATAATACCTCACAAAATGACATTATCCATTATTATATAATTTTAAATAATATGTAAATAAACCTAGAGTTATGCGACCATGCGAATGGCGAAGTGGTTTAAGTATGCAAATTTATTGACGCACGTAAGATTGTAAAATTCCAAGTTAGAGAGACAGTCTTATTGATAGCCAATCCTATATAATTCCCTCGCAGACAAAATATATGTGGTGACCATGCTTATAATAATCATTTAACATTCAACTTATACGTGCTGTGTACTATACAGTGAAAATAATTACAAATAAAAAGTAAACCAAATTATATGTAGATTGTATGCAGACACATTAACGGAAGATTATGAAATATACACAGTCTGAGAAGATGAAATAATGAATTGATAATATCATAAAATGAAGAAAGGATAAGCCACATTATTTACTGTTGAAGTGCCAACCTTCTTTATAAAGGTAAGAATCGTTAATTTTTAAGTAGTAAAATTTTATGGTTCTGATAAGAGTGATTTTGAATGGTTTTGTATAAAATGTGCTGTATTTGTTGATAAATTCACTTTGGTGAATTCTAAGTGCACACTGAAGTTACAAAATTCTTACAATGTTAGTGTTTCAAGGCTAACATATGTGATGTACGAGGGACGTTTGAAAAGTAAAGATACAAGGCTCACAAAACATTCAAAAATGCATGTATTTCAAAACAAAGTATATATACATGAAGGTATATATCACACTATTTTTTGACATAATCACCGTCAAGATCGATACACTTTTGCAGTCTTGGGACGAGTTTTTGTATACCAATGTTGTACACCTTCCGCAACCAAGTTTTCACAGCATCTTTCAACTCGTCATTAGAAAAATGCGTCCCACTCAAGTGATCATTTAGCTTGGTGACGAGGTGATAATCGCTGGGTGCGAGGTCAGGGCTATGCAGAGAGTGGGGCAAAACATCCCATCCAAAAGAATCCAGTAACTCCTGGGTTGCTCGGGCTGTATGGGAGCTGTTAGTGTATCGTACAAAACTGTTCTCAAAATTTCAGGGCACAACTCGTGAAGCTCGTCAATTGTCGAACGTCGATTGTTACGAATATTCTCCTCGATTTTTTGCAAAACTCCGTCACTGATAACAGAAGGCCGCCCACTCCTCTCCTCATCATGAACTTCTGTTCTTCCTTCTTTAAACTCACGAACACACTTCGTCACATTCTGTCTTGTCATAACACCTTCACCATAAACCGCAACAAGTCGACGATGAATCTCAGCTGCTCTATTGCCTTCCGCAGAAATAAATCGTATCACTGAGCGCAACTCGCACCTGGTGGGATTTTGATATGCAGGGTTCATTTTAACACGACGCTGAGTCAACAGCAACAATTAGACCGAGGAATGGAAATGCTTTCTCACTTCTCCACCCTCCCCCTACACACGAGTGCTACCAACTTTAAAAATCAAATTTCCCTATGATCAGTAGGAGCCTTGTATGTATCTCTGGATCTTTGAGGTTACGGGAGGCAATTTCAATTCCGTGTATACTGAGTTGTCTTCTTTTTAATAAGTACCACACATATGTGCACTGTCTTCCTACCCCTTCTAACCGACATACAAACCTTACTAAGGTACTACAACAATTCGTGCGGTACTATGACAATTCCTGTAGGTTATGTCTATGATTAAAAATCTGACTTAACCTTTTAGATTTTTAAAATTAATTAGACTTAACTAGAATTTCTGTAGTATACATTAAAAGGCTGTATTTATTGTATGGATAAAAGGCTCTATTTATTGGAAGTACAGAAATTAAAACCTAGTTTCCATTTATCGCACATGATTTAGGTACAGAGACGATTTTTGGAGGTTGGTTTAATAATCTAACTTAACCTTTTAGATTTTTAAAATTAATTAGACTTAACAAAAATTTCCTTAGTTAGTGTACACTAAAAGGCTGTATTTATTCGAAGTACCGGAATTAAAACCTAGTTCCAATTTATCGCACACGTTTACGGTACAGAGACGATTTTACGTAAATCAATGTATAAATCAAACCAATAAACGTATAACCAAACAAGTACATTAAAATCCTTTTTTCAACATAATGCAATAAAAAGCAATGTGCAGTTTGTGTTAACATGCAAATGATTAAGTATTAATAATGGGTTTCAGTGGAATTTTATGTTACTACGGTCTGAATTAATGCAAATATAATTGGAGAATCATGTAAAAATATTAAAGAATGCTTGTATATTACATACAAAATTATTATAGTACGGACCTTTGTTAATGAATAGAAACAAATAGGACTCTATACTTTAGTATGTACCATAAAAATTTTTTTTCAAATACCGGTATCTATTGTTTTTTTTCATACTCTTAAAAAGGTCATTAACAACATACTGCGTGGTAACAGGTAGTTAGCTGACCAAACTTGCAGAAATATGCTCAATTAGTAATTTAATACATTTATTGACCTTTTTCCAACATGATGATTGCAATAAAATGTTTTTTTTTTATTATTATTTAATACAATGATACTTGAATTGA
This sequence comes from Magicicada septendecula, assembly GCA_034769895.1. NCBI lineage: Eukaryota > Metazoa > Arthropoda > Insecta > Hemiptera > Cicadidae > Magicicada > Magicicada septendecula. The sequence continues at coordinate 372,448,379 of CM068374.1, read as the reverse complement.
AAAGTTCAAAATTTTTCTTTGAAATTTTTTTTTTATCATTTTAAAACAAATTTAGTTCTTAGAATTGCTTTCCTGAATTGACGCTTCTGGTTGTCCCGATTGACACCATACTACCGTTTCATAGTCTTTATATTGTCTTATAACTAATTTATAGTATTATTCTTAATTTATAAACAATACTTGTTATGTCAATCACACCCCAATTGTCCCGGACACCTAATACGGCTGGTCATAATTATGCTTCATGCATACACATATGGTGTGAATGTCTGTCACATTGCAATACATTATGAGAAAACATGATGACAAATCATAAACTGCCATTAGTTTCTTTTGAAGAAAACAGATATAACATTTCCAAACAAAAATCTTCAATTCTCTCCCTATTTGTTTTATAAAAACTGGAGTTTCTACTGCAGGTTTTTAAGTTCACCAACTACTTAATTTAATACACATAATTGTTCCTGTATCTTGTTGGGTAACATTATATTAATACATCTGCTTCCTATTCATATGTGCAAACAATGTTTTTAATGTACGGTCCAAAACATCTTTATCAACACTTTATATCTTTAAAATGTAGACAAAGTCTAATGAGCAAGTGACTCACTACCTCACTAGACAAAGTCACTGACTCACTAACGTGAATTACTACATCTAAGAATATCTTATTAGGTCATTTAGCTTTATTTATACATTTAATACATCTTAATTAGTATACTAACAGCACTGCTCCGTCTCACAGTAACACAACACATTACACTAACTCAAAAGAATTGTTTCCAGTTTAAGAAAAAAGTTGAAATTGTGTATTTCTTTCTTTTCCATTCACTTTTTAAGGTAACATGCTTTACATTAATATGTGTACCCTTACTATATTACGGTCTTAAATATCTTTATCAACACTTAAAATGAGCAATTTTGCTTAACCTGAATTTACATGGCCTGGCTCAGAACAACTTTATTTTGGCAAATACAAAGATGAAGACTCAGTACAGCCTGGTTGCAATTTCTTAAGGGTTCACACCTGCTGCCAGGCTTAGTTCTTTAACATGATAAGGAAGAAAGGAATCAGCTCGAACCTGCAACCACTGTGGGAAGGTTTGTACACCATCACCAAGAAGATTAATGATGTCATCTAAGAATATCTCATTAGGCCATTTAGCTTTATTTATACATTTAATGCATCTTAATTAGTACACTAACAGCACAGCTCTGTCTCACAGTAACACAACACATTACACTAACTCTAAAGAATTTCTTGTTTTCAGTTTAAAAAAGTTGAAATTGTTTATTTCTTTTCTTTTCCATTCACTTTTTGCGAAAACATGCTTTACATTAATATGTGTACCCTTACTAAATTTTAAATCCAATGTCCATTATCCAATAGTTAAAAATTTTGTGGAATTGTGAAATTAGTAACACTATGTACTAATGTGTGATTATCAATATGTATTATCAATTGAATTTCTTTGATCCATCAATACATTTTACTAATTTCTTTCTTTATGTCTATTGAAAGATTTCTTATTAGTTTTTAATCTTTGTGTTTTCATTATTCATTTATAAATTCTTGAATTTTGTTGTACATGGCATGTCCATTGATTAACTAATTATCATTAAAACACACAGAGGACTGATCCTCTTTTGCAAGATCACCAGTGTGTTTCAAGACCATTTGCAGGCCAGGTATTGTTCTGTCTGTTCAATTTCTGAAAGTGGTTGAGAAGCAAGGGGGAAGATGTCTCCATTAAAACACACACACACAGTTCCTTTTTTCTTTATTTAATTTGAATTCTGTATTAAAACAAATGTTTTCAGAGTTTACAAGTTTTTTACATCTTTACAAATGTTTACAACTTTTTACAAATTTTTGTTAAGTCTAATTAATTTTTAAAATCTAAAAGGTTAAGTTAGATTGTTAATCGCAGATACAACCTCAAAAAATCGTCTCTGTACTGTAATCATGTGCGATAAATGGAAACTAGGTTTTAATTTCTGTACTTCCAATAAATACAGCCTTTTAATGTTCACTAACAAAGGAAATTTTAGTTAAGTTAGATTTTTAATCTTAGACATAACCTCCACGAACTGTCGTGAGGTAGTATGGGGCAATATGGTTTGTATGTTATCTAGAGTGGGAGAGAAACAGCACGCATGCGCGTGGTACCAAGTGAGAAATAGCGGGCATGCGCATAGTACCAAGACAACTCGGTAAAAACGATTGTTGCATGTGCATGGGACAGGGTTATTTTTAATATAACAAAATAAATTATAATATAAAAAACAAAAGTAAAACAACAAATAAAAAAGAAAAAAGCAAGTAGTAAACAATAATCTTTGAAAACATTTGCCCCATATAATGCTGTTTTGTATAGCACTTTATGATTGCAGAACGTATCTCGCAGAGCGCTAAGCAGATTATTACTGTAGATGGAAAGATGGAACAAGAGTGTTGAAACCAAGGCAGCTGTTGTTGAAAACTTACGATTTTTTTTTTTTTTGTGGCACATCCACTAACTCATCCTTATACTTGTGCAGAATGTTTTGTATCAAATATGATTTGGATAAAAGTAATAAATGTGAAATTTGTAATTCTTTTATTGTTGTAATGTCAATTTATTCATATCATAATAGGTTAATATCACTTAAAACATTTTTCACAATAATGTGAAGGATTGACGAAGTAATACGGTTTATTCTATTCTTTTCAGAGTTTGGGATCCTGTTATTCCGGAATCACCAGAGTAACATTCCGGTGAGCTGCTGTTACTTGCCTTTGCTTTTAATTGAATTTTCTCTAAAAAGAGAAAACTAATATAATATCACTACAAGAGTGTGTATTGAAACACTAAACTTTTTGACACTAAACACAAGTTACTGCCTTTTTAAAATTTTTCAAATGTAAGCAAAGTTATGAAACTCGACATAGGCTTCATGTAGAATATTCTGTATTCATTCATAGGCTAAATTAATATTCACAATTTGTTAGATTTTAAAATACTTGTATATAATTTATTTAAATATATGTTTTAATTAATGAAAACCAGGAGAGATTATTGAAGTGCTAATCCCATTTACATCAACATATCCGTCTGATTTTTCCCAATAACATCGTGCATAAAAATTCTAAAATTCTAATAATAAACACCTTTAGGTTAGACATTCTTTTATGTCAATTGTTTCATAATTAATCATACCACTACTTTTTAGAGCTTATCGATTATGTCACACAACTTTTTTTAATTATATTCCTTGTGTACTTGTCAGTAAAGTGGTTTCCATACACAAAAAGACCTCTGGCCATTAACCTACTTGTTTATTAAGCTATGGAAACGTTTCCTTGAAGAGGATAAAAAATCTGTTGCAAGCTTAGTCACTGGTACACAACCTAGCCACATTACAATGTACATTGTACACAAGCCTAGTACATTACAACCTGTTGCTAGATTGTCTTCCCTGTTACTTTTCTTCTTCTCCCTTCAAAGAATATGTCGGAGGCCTGTTGTCCAACTCATGTTCCACCACCACCATCAGAGAGAAATCTGCCATCTAGTAATAAAGTATGGTGGCGAGCTCCAAAATGGAGGATCTGGCCCAGGCAGACTGAGTCATGATCTTGACCCGATCCCATGGCCACAGCACAGTCATTGTGATTGTAAATTGTAAACAGAACCATTGTGCCATGACTCCCGTACAAAAATAAACTAGTTTATAAACTATGGTAGGCAAAACTAAGGTCCAATGAAAAGTAACAGTTTCAGAATGGTATTATAAACTCCGAAATAAGAGAGTAACACAGGAACACAACTGAGTACAATTACGTGATTAGAATGACTGAAAAAAGCCTTCCTATGAGAATGTTAGAAAGCAGGAAATGGAGAAAGAGAAAAGAGCAGACCAAGACTTCAGTGGGTTGAAATGGTAGAGAAAAGGGCAAAAGAATGAAAAATAAAACAGTTTTTTTTTCATTTAGTTTACTGGCAGCCAATTCAGGTGGCAGATCCTGCCCGTCTTGAGGGACAGTCAGTCATCCCCCTGCCGATGTAGTCTTACTAATGATAAAGGTTACTAAAAATTAGAATTAAGAAGACTTGTCTTAATCCTTACAGTGCCAGCTGATTCTCTATAGGGTAGGCCTAAAATGAAGTTTCACATTTTCATTTTATCACCTTCATTGTCACTACAAATAACTGTCATACTGCTTCTTCTCAAAAATAAGTTTACTTGTTGACTTGAGTAAATACTTATGAAATAACATTAACTAAACACTGCACCATGCCTCACAGATTTACTACCAAAAATATAAACAGCAACCAATGCCTCTTGGACAAAGAAGATAAAATTTTAGTGGTGTGTAATAGGTAATACTACTTGTGTACTTTATGGTGGCCAGCAACCTTGGTGAAAGCAGTATGTGCAGAACCCTGTTTTTTGTCAGTGTAACAGCACGTAAATGTTTAATAAGAAGAACAATTTACAATTTTACGACAATACAAAAAGCATGCTACAAAAACTTCATCAACTTCTTAAGTCTATTGTAAACTTTCAAGGTAGCTTATCATGTTTAAGGAAAGTTATTATAAATTTAAGGTTTAAGTGGAAGAAGATTAGAAATAATAGAAGTGTATTAAATGAACGTCAAGAGAAAGGGCAACAAGAGTTGAATACCTTAGGAAAATAATACAATTCAGGACAGAAAACCAGCCAATCGTTTATACAGATGAGATGTATATTGTTATGTAACGATTTTTATTCGGGTTAATTGATCAATTAATTAACTCTTCTTGATGATTTCCCTATGAAATTTATTTCGTTAGGCCTCACGTTTGAGTGCCATATGTTATATAACGTTAATACGAGTTTTATAATTTGAAGCTATTTTGTAATTCGACGTTCTTCAGTTGATGAGACAAATTGGCTAAGTTGACTTCTTACTGAAATTATATTTTAGTTGTCATGATTTACTTACGTGGAGTGAATTTCTGTTAACAATGCAGAATTGAGATGATAATCTAAATTGAAATTTATTTAAATCATCTTCATTGCCGCCACCAGCAGTGCCAACTGTTGCGAGCTGTCCACCTAACCTGTAATTGTCTAGTCTACTGAAATAATTTAGTTAACTCCTTTTATTGGGTAAAAATGTGATTTATTGATTGATAATACTCATGAATTTACTTTAAAGAATAATTAAATTTGACATTTTGTCCATTTTACAATACTTATTAGCTTTGTGAAAATCTTTTATCTCACGGTTTGTTATTCTGATTTTTAGTAAATCATGATGATAGCATAAAACTTTATTTTTTGGTTAAAAGTTTATCTAATACGTAGGTCCTTTTAGACTGCAAGATACAAAAAAACAAAACTGAATCGTTATACTACTATATCATCGAGTAGTAGGAGAGTGATTACATTAATACTTTGTATTAGGGGAGTGATTACATTAGTCTTTAACATCTTATCTAAAAACATAAAAATTCAAAGACATGTTTCGCATCAACATTGTAGGTTAATTTGGCATACTGAATTGTGATCAGTGAACCTTAAATTAATAATATCTTTTTAATTACATATAAAAATACAAGTTTAATAAAGTTATGAAACTCTTCAGTGTTCATAGAAAATCATCCGATTCGTTATATTGGATGAATTTAATCAGGTAAACAGATAACTCTTGTAAGCATATTAGCTTGTCATTAAATGCTTTTAACTAGCAACAATTTAATTAATGTAATACTGTTCAAATCTTTCTTAAAGTTCATTATAAATTAATTTATTAATTATCCCTGATGAAGTTCGTCATGTCTATTGACAATTGCTAAAATTACGATTGGCTTTCGCCACACCTCTTAAACTGTCAATATATTAATCGAAATAATAAGGTTCATTGCACTCTTAGTGTTCATATGAAAAGGTCTCCATCATTTTTGATGAAGACTAGCAATTAATAAATTAATTAAATTGATAAGGTCCAATATTCCTTATGTTTCTGTATTTAAATATCTTATCGATTTATTCGATAAATCTTATTAATTATACTCGATACAATTTTCTTTATAAAAAGTCATAATTGCTCTAAGTATTGTTTAATTGTCACTATACTTACTTGTAATGCCGTTTTTTAATTGTACTTTTTAACTTTTATTAACATTTGGTTCACCACCTATGCGCACATACTCCGTAAAGATTCACAAAAATAAGGTTAACTCGACTTGTGTTCGCTACCGGCATAACATAACTTTCACTATTTGAGGTTATCGCTCCTAGTCAGCTGGTCGATGTTATTCTTAAAATTGGTCTCAGGAGCGGCGTGGCCTCCCCATCGAAATACTGTGATGGACTGTGTCCTCATCGATGTCAGAATCTGGCTTCTAATGCTCGATGATTACCGCTGATTGGTCGATTTTCTTAATTTCCGTAATTGTTCGGTATACCTCAGCAAAATAGACGCTTTCAAAGCGTCCTTTCGCTGGGTTGGAGATTATGATAAATTGGTTTACATTATGATGCTCAAGGGCTTGTAAACTATTAAATCTTTATAATTAACATTATTCCCTTATCTCTGCTCTAATTAACAATTCATTATTACCATTGCTCAGGATTTTCTGAGATGCACATTTTGGTTCCCCACAACATATGTGTTTGATCATTATTAACAAAATTTAAATTATTAACATTTCTTATTGGCTATTTACCTATAATAATGTTTGTTTTATTTATTTATGCAATTCAATTTCAATGAATATTGATGATGATACTCGATTGATGATACTCGAGTATGAACTCTTTACAATAAGTTATACAGTTGTATTTTAATAAACATTGTTTTTGGCTGTTTAGGCCTAACTCCATATTAGTTACTACATCTTAATTCCACTTTTTTATTATTAATATTACTTCCTTTTACTGTAATATTATTATTTACAATTGTTGTCTACAACTTCTTATCACTATTACACCTGACATAAATAATTACTTACTTGTAACAAACATTATAAATAAGTTGGTTAGGCATATTGGCTTGTGACACTACCAATTAGTTTCACTTATTGTATTTTAATAGTGGTTTATGAACCATTCTTATTGTGACACCATTTCTCTGAAATGACCATTACAACTTCTGATCACCTCAGTTTTTTGTTATTATATTGTTATTTTGTTCATTTTAGTCTTTATAGTCACCTCTAGTTTTGCACTATAGGGTGTGACATTATTTGTCTTCATTATAAATTACATAATCGTTTTTTAAGTCTTTACTTCTTATATGCATGGTCATTACAATAATTATAAAGTTTTACAAGGTTTTGGTTTGCACCATGATATTCCCATTTGTTGTTAATTCATCAGTAGTTCTTGCATCTAGTGCTACATGACAAGTATGTTTAATTTTCATTATTATAATTTACTTTCATGATAATAATTATTGTTTTATATTATATTATTGGTATTACACCTCCTTGATCCTACTGATACCAAGCACTTTCTCTTTTATTACTATTTCTAAAGGTTATTTTGATTATTTATTGTGTACATTCTAATCTGTCGATTTCAGTATGTGAATTTACTCTAATCACAAATACAAATCTCTTCTTGATAATTAGTCTTAATACTAGTATGATCTTTATAACATCTAGTTTAAGTACCATCCATTAGAACATGGTTTAATAACATTTTTGTTATCAATTCTTGTCATTCTAAGTGCAATATGCTTGTTTAGCTAGGTTATGTGTGTCCACATTCTGGCTTCAACAATGAGTTCATTTCATAGTTGGTTTCTATACATTTTATTTAATTATTTATATGTACTAATACTGTTATTATTATTCATTGTTTGGTATTTCTTTTCCAGTTTCTTTTTATATTATTTTGACTACATTATTGGTGATTATCAGTTTTTCTGACATCCCTGTGTCTATATTACTTACACAAATAGTAGATAAGGTAGAGTCATTTGTTATCTTTTACACATTATTAAATCATATTAATACAAGTTTTAATCTCACTCTCCTGATCATCTTTTCTTATATCATTATTTTACATTAGATTTATGGTCACAGTCTAGTCACCTATAATAGTCTATTAATGGTTTGATGTCATTGTTAAGTCATGGCATAGGGTTTGCATAGTGTTTTAAACTAATTATTCTTCTCAGTCATGAGCCTCATTTTCTATTCACTTTATTTGTTACATTCTTTCCTTTATTTATTTATTCTCTTGGTTGATTTAATTCAATTCTTCCGTATTATCTTATTCCATTTCTATCATTTAATTAATATCAGTTTGGTGTGTTTCAGTCTTCTTCTCACTGTCTGATCTATTGGGTATATTGGGTCAACGTTGCTTTGTCTATCGTCGGTTGTCTCTATTTCTTTCATAGTCCATTATTTATTAATCCTGATCTCTTTATACTTCTCGGGTAGTTCATTATTTGTTCCATATCCTCCTTTAGAGTTCAAGTTTGGTTGATCTGATGGCCTTTTTGGATTATTACTGTTGCTTATGAATGTTGGTATTTTGGTAATGATATGTACTGTTACAATATACACACGTCTCATGCAGTAAAAAAGTCGTGGTACGACGACGAACATGATGGAGGAGCAACTGTACCGTTAAATAAAGGAGACAAATTCATAATAGTTGTAACGTCACAAAACGTTCCATAATAATAATGAACACCAAAAGAGTGAATGATAATAAAATAACTATAAATGAGTACCCTGGAAGAATGTAACAGTAAATAGTATGAACCATTGAAGAATGAAAGGAGAGAAGAAATACAAGTGAACAGTGGTAAATCCACTATCTGCATAATAAGACACTACAGCATAAACAAACAGAATGACAAAGACGAATTGACAAGACAAGTTTCCCACATAAACTGTTAAGTGAGCTTAATAAAACTTTTGATGAATAAAGTCAAATAAAATAAGTAAGATAAAAGATGTCACAGATGATATTTGTATCATGTATTATAAATAGAAACAGCACATTAGCTGACCCATATCAAAGTACTGATTTAAAAGGACAAATATAAAGAACGATCCTATGATTAGTCATAAACAATAAAAGATAATAAGAAAACCAATGATATATGTTATAATGAATTAAAGATAACAATAAATGTAATCACTGAATGTATTCAGGTAACATTAGAAGTAGATAAAATATGTAAAGAAAAGTAATATTAGTCAAGTAACAAAACATTGTAAAGGAATGATAACAAACCAATAATGACACAATTAAGTCATAAAAGTAAGAATCAGGTAGACACCCTAATAAGCATAGGGAAGTAAAATAATGATAATGACAAAAAGAATGTAAAGCACCATTACTTGAGTGATGTTATAAGAATAAGAAAGACCTATTGAAGTAGGAATAGCTAAATATGGAAGTTTATGTTAAAAAATCAACAAATGTATACTAATAATTAATATTGTTCAGCTGGATACAGCATTTAAGTATAATAATGTGTTCTTTTCATTTAAATAATCATGTTCAAATTAGAAATTAAGAATAATTAAATGAAGAATAAGAAAAAAGTTAATAGTCGGATCTGCAACATTTAGCAGAAGATGCCTGTAAACCATGCATTATTTAGTTTAGAATAAAGAATTGTTAATGAAAGCTATGACCAAACTGTGACAAAGACATGTCAAAATAAAGGGAAATAAACAAGCTTTACAATGCTAATAATAGAACCTGAATTGTAATTGTAATAACAGATACAAAATAACGAAATTATAGCATGGTGCATTTAAACAATGCTGTATGATTAAATAAGACACCATTTGCTGGAGTAAAGTATCAGCAAAGGTATGAAAGGATTTTAAGTAGCGTTTGAATACCAAAAGTGTATAATAGTATAAGACATAATGGTAATACAAGCAAATACAAATGCTAGGACATATATGGCTTGCACGCCATGAATGTATTTTGCTTAAACCATAAATATATTAATATTTTGTATTAAATAATGGGAGATATGAATTATAAACATTTAATTATAAGTATTAGATTAATATAACACCGAAATATAGTGGTAAAGACTTATTTTTTATTAAGAACCACTATAAGTGTATTGTGTAAAGTGAAGTAAATTAAATATCACTATAATATTGATGACTCGGAACACTAAGTTTTTTATAAGTAAAAACGTAAAGTTTTACCTTACAGCCTAAACCGGCTTTCACCTATAGAAGGCTTCATCAGAGACTGTCGTTAGTAGCGCTGCTCATCTTGTTGTTGGCGACGAGATAGTGTTTCGAAAGATTGAAGCTGTGTGTGTGTGGTGAGATGTGTTCGAATAATGCATGCAATTTGAACACATCTCACCACACACACACAGCTTCAATCTTTCGAAACACTATCTCGTCGCCAACAACAAGACAAGCAGCGCTACTAACGACAGCCTCTGATGAAGCCTTCTATAGGTGAAAGCTGGTTTAGGCTGTAAGGTAAAACTTTACGTTTTTACTTATAAAAAACTTAGTGTTCCGAGTCGTCAATATTATAGTGATATTTAGTTAAGTAACGGACACGTCATGGACAACGAAATCCAAGAATTGAAGTAAATTGTTAATGGACGGATTTATCACTTGTTTGGACTTAAAAGAAAGACCCAAGTATCCGCAAAACAATGCGACTATTCATTTAACGATCACACGAATAATAAGAAAATTATACATGATATAAGATTTTCTATCATTTCCGAATCGGAATGAACGCGTCACAGACGAGCCTCCAACCCAAAGACAGACGCTAAAAAATTAAAAGTTTAATGTTACAAAGGCGTTTGGGGTAGAGAGTACAGACTTCTCCACCAATGGGATGATCTGATTTTACCAGACGCGAGAAGAAGCTTCGACGAGAAAAATTGTTTTCCAACCTTCACAGCGAGCGAAGCACGCAGCAGTCGTCAAGAAATATTTCAAATTTGTGCGCGTTTCCTAGTAAACAGTTGTAAACTAACCTCAACTGAGGAACTATCCCTTTACGTGTGACAGTGCGACGAGTGATAGTGTGAATTATTTAACATTGCCAGTGTATAATAAGGGCAATGAAAAGTGATAATTACAGGGAGTACTAGCCATTAACGATATTTAAAAATAAAATGAAATATAATTATCGCCAGTCGGTGAATATTGTATCGAACTACGTTAGCGTATTTGTTACATGACTAACCTAGCGAATGATTGTACATTGACAGGCACAATGAGTAAAAGTTCTCGATTAATTAATTATGTTGTTTAATTAAAATATTTTAATATTTGTTCAAGAAAAATAATAATTGAAGTCAAAATAACATTAAATACTGTAAGCAACACATATAAATATAGACGCTTACTTGACTACCATTACAGTTAACCGAATTAATAATAATGTAACTTAAGAGAACTATCACTGCCTTTAATTACCAATCTTATTATGCTAAATATGTTTGAATGTAGTATTAAGATTTAAATAATATGAAATAACTTGTTTTAATAACTTACTCTGAACTATAGGTAGAGTTAACCTATAAACAACCAATATTTCCATGTCGACAAAGAGTCATATCGTTAATTAATAATTCTTTTTGAATATACTCAATAATAAGAATTTTTCTATTTTTATCAAATCCATTTCATTGATAATAATTCAACAAGTAATATTGTTTTAATGTGTAGCGTTTATGAACACTGTAATCTAAAAGATTACGTTATTTAATTATAATTGAGGATGTTTAAAAGCCTCACTGTTGGGCTTGTCAATTTGTAAAGAATGTAAAAAGGTTGTTGTTTCGGGGTTTAATTACAGTTTGTAGTTAATTTAAAACAAAATTAAATTAACTAATTCGATCTATTTAAGGAAAAAGTTTATTATGTTATCGTAGAGGTGACCTCTTGCAACTCAATACTAATAAAAAATTTTATTTATTATATCATTGCTGCAACTTTTATGTTGAACATAGCCCTGTGTTAATCGATTACTAAATGTTTACCAAATAATAACTCTATATTACATGTATTTTAGTTAATAATTCGGTAATTCTCTCCAACCCTATTCAGTCCGTATTATTTAAATTAATTCAAGTGTTGCGCAGAGAATACGTTAGTTCGGCAATCTCACGTTCCACCAGCTGTCTACAGCCAGCGCTGCTATTCGTAATTGACTCAACCTTATAGGTTAGTTTGTTTCACTTGATCGTTAATCACCTTCTTTATCTGTAAATTACTCCCCCATCAAAATACAATACCTATTCTACAATAATACAGAACATCATTACATACAAGAAGGATTCTTTATTTATATTACTTTTTAATTTCCAACAGTGTTCTTCACAGTTTATGTGATCGTAATATCGATTGTACAATGCTGAATCAATTTGTTAATGGACTAGTCCTGTATAATACAATTTGAATATAATTTTTGTTTATCTCTTATCCCAGGGTACGTGTGATTCTTTTAACGATTAGTAAGGCCAGGTAATGCAAAATTAAGGTTACTAAGTATTACAAATTGTTATTAATTCTTAATGTATAAAATTAAATATAAGCTGGTGTTACCGTACAATGCAATTCTCAAGATAGCCGTGTCTGTTTACAAACGCTTGAAGAAGACTTACTGATGAGGTTACTTTTGTCCAGAAAATGTGTCCAGATTATCAATAAAAGTGGAAAGGTGATGTCCCGGAGTGTAACAGGAATTCTTCTGTTCTTCGTTCTTCTTCACGATCCTCGTGGTTGTCGGTCCCAGTGGAATTGGTGTAGTATTATAATTTCTTCCCTCTTGGAAGTGAGGTTTATGTCTCCAGTACCAAAGGTTCTTGTGTATATTTGGTTTATAATTTCATTAATTCAGACTTCTTGTTCATTCAATAAATATCCTGGTTCAATGGTAAATCGGGTTCATCATTATTTCCAATGGAATTAATTTGAAGAAGGAATTAGTAATTCCGCTACCTTTTGGAGGTGTATAAGTATATTTCCCGAAATCTAGTTCAATATGTATTCATCAGTTTTGTTTGAATGGATAGGTTTTGATACTTTATATTTGTTAAGGTTAATTCATTTTATTTTATTTTATTTTTTTGTTTAAATTTGTCTACTGAACTGTTCTCACTAGCATATAACAATCGAATATTAAAGTTTTTTATAAATTCCTTTCCGTATTTGTATTAATTCAACTTCACCCATTAGCATATAACAATCGAATATTAAAATCAACAAGATTTCTTGCATTTTAGTTACCCTAACAACCATTACTTTCTGTCATTGGATAATATTTGATATCCTAGAGCCAGAATTAGAAAATATTACTACTCTTTTTTAATAAAATACTCCATGCTTGGAATTACACCAAATTACATAAAACTCTCACTTAATCTGCCTTATTAAACCGTATACATTTTACTATAATTTCATTTGACTGGACTTATTAAAAAGGTATTCATTTCTTTTTACAAATATTAACTTTAGGCCTATTGGTTTTCCTACACCTGTTATAATTTAGTTTTGTTTTTAACTTAATTTTTCTTTACCTGACCTACTGTACAAATAGTCACTGGCTTATGGCCACTTACATCAATTTTAATTTCCTGGTTTCAATTCATTATATTATTTAGTTCATCATTGAACCCTTCATTGTTTTTTAACATAACTATAAGAACTACTTGCCAACTTATTAACACTTATTGACTTCCTGGCCAAGTTTACAAACATTATTTTAAACATCTTCATTAATCAATTAAAGTAAATACATTTAACATAATATCATACCTAATACATGTACTTATACTTAATTATTTAAATACAATTTTAACATAAATAAAAGGAGTACCCCTGACTAAGTACTTCTTTAAAGCAACAGCTCCACTCTTACTATCCACAAAACATAAAATAAATATCCTGTAAACCCTATATCATGCTACAGCACAACACCAAGTACATTTTATAACACATCAAATATTAATTTGAACAGTATTTTATACTCAACTCCTACACATTAAACTCCTCCCATTAGACACAATGTTTATGTTTTACATCTCATATTATTCAATACATGTTTTAGATTTAGGTACACTTTTGATGTTTTAATTACTTAGTAACCTTACTATGTACCTCTAATGCATTCTTCAGGTGAGATGGGCCCTCTTGTATTTAATTATAACAGGCTTTGGTCGTGGTTTTAAATCATATTTACATAGTCTTTTATGTAACGTCGGGGACCTCCACTCTGTTATGTTACAACATGTGTTACACATGCTTGAGTAAATATAGACAGCACACCTGTTGTACAATAATACGATAGTTTTAATATCGTATTTGAGGTTAACTATTTTTAATTTTTGTCTTTTGATTATTCTATACGAATTAATATTATTCATAATAAACATCTTTGTATCTTGTATCATGACAATTCAAAGAACTCATGAAATGTGGTAATAATAATAACCAAAATTAACTTAACAAGATTTACAATAATATTGTATATTGTATCAGTGTTACCAGCCCTAAGCTGAAGGATTTTCAGAAAATAATTAATTTTTGTTGTTGTTTTAAAAATGTATTCATTGTTTTTTAAAAGGAATTCATTTCAATTTAACTGATGTTAATAAAATCCTAGATATCTTACCTGTGGACAAAGCGTATTTATTTCTTTTAAAATAGGCACAAGTAACTTTCATTTAAGGAGCAATTGTTTCCTAAGGTGGCAGCAATATTTCTAGCGGCCAGTATTTAAATATTTAATTCAAGATTAAATATACTTAATTCAAGATTAAATATACTTATCATTTTATTTACTGTCTGTATGTTCATGTCAAAGTGAAATATTTTGTGTGTTATGTGATGACTTTACAGTGATATAGAGCCTATTGAGAAGATTGAAAACGTTCACCGATGGTAAGTGGGGAGGTAAACACATCAAGAGAACAGTTTTTAGTCCTTTTAAACAAGCACATAAACATTATTTTAATCCTAAATATAATAAAACAACAACAACACTAATCATCGTTATTTATATTACAAAGTGAGGAATACAACGTAAGGATTGAAGAATACAACCTCCAACTACGAACACTATTAAATTGAATACAAATATAATCAAGCTATAACAACACCAACTAACCGTCGTTATATTACGTGGCGCTCCATCGCGGGGCTTGATCTAAACAGGAGAATACACATCACATTCATTAGTTGTATATTACAATATGAATATTGAAAATGAACCAGTATGTAACCTCTATATTACCACACACACACTCTTTCTTTTACATTAATATTTAAATAAACTCCCCTCCCTTAGAGATCTCTGTTTCTTAATAAAGTGTCTATAAAGTAAATTTTGTAATATAGTAATTAAAGTTCTAAAGTGGTACTCATCCTAGTAGTGGTTTCACTCCAATGAATACCCATATTGTTCACATGTAATAACCGTGACACAGGTTCACTAGTTGACCGATTTGCTGTTAACACTCTGATGACAATCTGCCTACTGTGATTCACAAAGACTGCTGCTGGCAAGCTATTACGTAAGATGTCTAGACAGTTGTTTATGCTAACATTGTGTTGCACTGGGGCACCTCACAGGTGGATGCTGACAATTGAAAATTAAAACTGATTTAAATTAAAACTGGGGTAGCACTCAATTCTGTACCGTTACACTGCCTTAGGCGTTTCCACATCTAGGAGGTACATGGGTGGTGGTGTTGGGGTAAGTTATATGTCAGGCCATGGCAGACACAAGAATACACAGATGATAAAGTATCTTCCCCTGCTATTATCAGGCCTTCAATATGTACATTTCTGTCTGACAAAGTAAATACTGTACTATAATTGTTTTTTATTACCCAGTACCAAAAAGAAAAAATAAATATGCAATCCTGTGCAATCAGGAAATAGATATGTAGGCTTACAAAAATATTGTATTTTAGAAACATTTTTTTGCAGATGATTTTTTTGAGATTATTAGCGTTTTTTTAATGACTATTGGAAAAATGTACTTACAAAAAAAAAATGAATTATTTTTCTCTCACGAGGGTAGCAAAAATATGTAAAGATTTTGAGAACGGGGAAATTTTGCTGATTTAATTATTTGCAAATAATAATAATTCCCTAAACTTACATGTGACATAAAATTTATTTGTACCAAATACAAATACATTTTCTGTTCGCACTTTCTACTTGAAAACTACAGTATGTAGCACTAATAAGAAATACTTTTGTTATAACAAAAGTTACTAAAAATATTACAAATTAATTTATTATCATCTGAGTTGTTTGAAGCCCAGATAAAGGACTAGAATTGGTGGATGACACTATCAACATATCTGTTGGAAAAAGGCTTACCACACAAAGAACCATCCAATTTACTCACACTAGACAAAGCAAGGAAATGGAAAATAAGGGAAAAAATCAAACGTTAAAATTTGAACATTTAATATATGGTCACAGAATAACAGTCATTCAAAAATTAGAATAGAATTGAAAAAACTGAAATGAACTCTGAAACAAAGAAAAAAAGATAAGGAAATTTTTCCGGGGGTTTGTTCATTTAATCATGTACTGTATAGTGGGACAGGAAAATAAAAACTAGCAAGAGGTGCGTTATGTCTTGTGGTTCACAGAAAGTATTTGGATAGGATCAAAGAATGCTAATTACTCTGAAAGAATTCTCTTACCTATGATCAAACACAAATCCAATCAATAATATAGAGCAATTGGGAATGAGAATGCATTAATAAGAACCACAAAAAAAAACTAATGGGAAAATACTTAATGACTAATGGTCAGAAAAGAACTAGAACATATTTTTTGAACTTCAGAGAGAAGACTGGAAGACAACAAAGAAAACAGAAGAAATAAATAAGATAATTTATTGAAACAGAAATAATATCGCTCCAACAATGGATAGACTATTTCAGACATTTATTCCAAAATAAAGAGTAAGAAGAAAAACAGGAATAAATTAGATGCATTTCCAGACAATCTATAGGATTCTCACAACACTTTTAACAGAAGAAGTATGGAAGTTTAAGAATAGGAAATCTATGAGGAACGATAAAATTAGACATGAAAACTTAAGTATGTAGGAACAAAACTCCATGAACAAATACATAACAATACTATACATTGAACAAGAACATAGAAGAATAGCGAATACCAGGTGACTGGAGAAGAAGTATCCTTATCCCAACATTTGAAAGAGGATAAAGAGGAACCAAAATTAATGAACTGAACACTGTAATAACTGAAATACGAGTTTTATTTAAGGTTATTGCTGGCTCTCACATCCTACCAACCAGTATTTCCGTATCATCCATCAGACCACTGAATAAATTACAGTGCATTTAACAATATCCAGTTGTTGACTCAACAGGATACCAAGTCATTCTTCCTACCGTTCAGGTGCATTTAGCACATACACTTATAAGTGTGTGGCATGGAATGGCATGTTTTTTCCATGACCATCATTAATATTAAAGGTAGTATAAATGTCTGTTAAACACCTGTGTATTTTACATAAATCATTAAATATATATTATCACATAAATTGATAGGCAAAAAGTGATAAGTGAAGGGATGATTACATCAATCGATGTGTATGTAACGTATTTTCATTTATTAGGTCAGGATAATATTATCTGTGATCACAATAATCTGTCACTACTGTATACAAACATAGTAAAATGTCTTGGCACAATACTATGTAATAAATTTGGATAAAAGGCTCGTTTCAAATAGAAAGGAAAGCTGGTATGATCAGACATAACAAATTTGTATTAGTTTTTTGAGAATTTATTCCTATCAAACTGCGATAAACCTCTTATCTTTTAAACCTTTATGGATGTGTGTCATGGAATTTACAGGTTGCACCAAAAGAAACATTTAAAATATATCAATTTTCAATTAAATGAAAATTGGTCTCGTAATATAGCAATAATACAGCAGGAACCAATCAGTTAATTACTATTACAAAATGCCTTATTCCTTTTTCATGATCAGATTTTGCTATACGCCTGCCATAAATAAATCTTGACTACAAAACTCACTAAAATGCTTAACTCTCAACAAAGTATTTAAACTATTCAACATGAAAAGTTCATCATATCACATATTCTAATAACAAGGTAAGTTTTTGGAATAGTGTTTTAGCTGGAATACACTAGGATATTTTGTTGCGAGTTCTGTGTATATAGTAATACTGTATGTATCTGTGTAAATAAAAACGTTTTCCGATGAGTGCGAAACAAAAACACACGTTCGTGACTATGGACCAAAAATTACAAGTCCTTCAGCGTCTCGATAAGGGTGAATCGGTCCAGCGTAATTGCCAAAAGTTTAGTGTAGGCAAGAGTACTGTTAATGACTGGCGCCGAAACAGAAAATTGATTGAGACTTTCTGCACTCAAATTGAAACTGAAAAAGTGCTTTTGTCGCGATGCACTTTAAAAAAACCAAATAACAAATTAGTAGACGATGCTTTGTGGTTATGGTTTATGCAGGAATGCCGAAGAGGCACTCTGATATGTGGACCAATTTTAAAAGAAAAAGCAGTTATCCTACTCTCAAAACTTCAAGATGCCAGTACATTCTCGGCAAGTGAAGGATGGCTAACACGCTGGAAAAAGCATCATGGAGTTCATTTCATTGGCGTTTGTGGTGAAAAATTGTCGGCGAACCCATCAGCAGCTAGCAATTTTTCAAAAAACTGACATCATTGCTAGTGAAAATCTTAGTCCAGAACAAGTCTATAATATTCACGAGACGGGGTTGAATTTTAAACTCTTGCCCAAGAAAATGTTTGCTACGGCTAAGGAAACTTCAGCCCCAGGATTTAAAGCCAGTAAAGAGAGAATCACGGTGGCTTTGTGTTCAAATGTCTCAGGGTCCCACAAGCTGCCTTTGTTTGTAATCAGAAAATCAGCAAAACCCAGAGCTTTTAAGAATTTAAACATGCCATCCCTTCCAGCGTACTACAGAGCACAAAAATCAGCCTGGATGGATTTGTATCTGTTTAAGGAGTGGTTCGAAAGCGAATTTGTTCCTAAAGTGAAACATCATTTGACGAGTTTGAAGTTACCAGTTAAAGCACCTTTAGTGCTAGACAATGCACCTACCCATCCGCAAGAACTTGAGTGTGAAGGTTACAGTGATATACAATTATTATTCCTGCCACCTAACGTCACAAGTCTTACTCAACCAATGGACCACGGGGTCATCGAGTCTTTTAAGAGAAGGTACCGCAGAAAGCTTCTTTCGGAAATTCTAGGTAAACTGGACAATTTACATGTCTCATTACACAGGTCTCATTCCAGCCTTCAAGACAATCAACATGAAAGACGTGATCTATATGGTAGCTAAGGCATTCGATGAAATGCCATCATCTACATTTACAAAGTCTTGGAGAAAAGCATGACCAAATTTTCTTCTCATTGAAAAGAATAAAGAGGACAACCCTAAAGCAGATGAATAAAAACTTCAGGGTTCTGAACCAGATGACAACAAATCTCTGTTAAAAGATCTACGATTGCCTCACTCTGATCTTGTACAACAAGACGTTGCAGAATGGATTGCTGGTCAACATGAGAAGCTTCAAAATGAGATCTTAAATGATGGTGAAATTGTGCAAGCTGTCATTTGCCAAGAAGAAGAAGAAGAAGAAGAAGTCAATGACGAATAGGGAAATGTCGAGGAGAAAATGAGCCAACTGAGGGAAGAGCAGCCCTGGAATTGCAACGACGTACATCGAGCAACAAACAGAGGCAACTGCAGTTGACTCAAGAACACAGCCTCTCACTGTCACAGCTGTTGGCACACTAATTCACAAAATGTACCATTTGCACGCTCTAGCAGCAGCAGGTCATACCATAAACGGTTCACGTGCGAAATTCAAATTCCCCGAACTTTTGGGTAGCACCTCGTATTATCAACACGATAAAGTGAGCGAGTTGCTTGTCGGATCACACATGGTAAATACGTGCCCACTGGGGTTATATAATGTGGTGAAGTAAGGAGAAAGCATAGATATGTAAAACAGTACTAAACGTAGAAAAGTATATAATAATTAACTAAATGTGTAAGTTACAAAGGCCTAAACTTGAAAATAGTTCATCCATAAATGGCATGATTTCGCATTCAACAAAACAGTTGAACAAAAAAAGCAGAAGATACCTGATTTCTTTTAATTTTTACTTCAGAGTTTTACATTCTGTAGTGACACTTTTAATGTTCATGTGTTTTTCATATTCTATAAAGAGTAGTGTTATTTTTGGCAAATACATACAGTAATATCTGTGCGAGTTGTAGTAATTTTCCTTGTTTGTTGTTTTACTTGCTACCATGGAGTAAGGGTGAGTAATTATAATTATAAGTAATTTATATATACTGTATTGGGTCATTTATTGTATGGATCATTCATTAAAGAGCGTTATTTATAGCATATTTTCGGTTTGTCCGGCCATTTTGAAATCTGGCCTAGGGTCCCATGTGGCTGGACGAGAGGGAGTCTACTGTAATAAAATTCAAGTTTAATAACACAAATCTAATTCCATAAAGGCCTGGAATGCTATACATAAAAAATTTACAGGCATTGCACAGAGAAGGGCATTGAAAATACTTCAATAAATCTAAAAAATATATAATTTATGTTTATTCATCAATCAATGAATTCATTCTTCAGTTACCAATGTACAGAGTATAAGTTAAATGTAGTCGCATTCATAAGCAAAGTTTTATATGTGTACTACGTTATTGACAACAAAGTAGTAGTTTCTATGGAAACTCACCGGTCCCATTTTCGATCACGCACCAGCGGTCGTTTTCAAATGTGCGACACGTCCTTATAAAATTTTCAATGTTAAAATTTTTTAACTAATTTTATACAGGGAAAACTAGTTTACATACATTATTTCTGAAAATAATAATCCTGAAATGTAATCTGTGCTTATATCAAGTTAAGTACAAAGATCGAATACATTCAACTTGCACGTTACAAAATTCAGATGCTAAGCCTTTATGTTACTTTATTTTTAATTTAACATTAATTTATGTTCGGCAAAGATAAAAAGAACGTGTTATGGCCTCTGACAAAGCACAGCGAGTTGAAGCTGGCTTATTGGTGTCCCATGTTAGAAAAGTGCAACACATATTATAAAAAGGATGTTGTTTTTTTAATTATTTGTATCAAATAGTATTATTGTTTAATAAATGTTCTATCTAGATCAAATTATGTGTACACAGTTCTGGAAAATTAGATAGGCATAAAATTGTGTTTATTGTAAACTGTATTGTTTGTAAATATCCCAAAGTAAATTTAACATTAATCTTTCCACTCAATGGGTCCAGTCTAGTTTTTTAAAGGTAGATGAATCCTTGAAATGTTTGGAGCATCACTAGGTCATTATGGACCTAATAATCAAACTTCAGTTTGCTGTGTAAAACTGGCAGATTTGAATAGTTACTTGATAAAGGATGGTGTTTTAAAAGCAATAATTCTTTCATAATTGTTTTATAGCCCTGCCAGTGTACAAATAACTATCACTTGTTTAGACCTTCAGCAGATTTAAACTTTTCTTAATCATGTTAGGAATGTATCATGTAAAACTGCTAGAAGTATGGAATACAAGGACAAGTTGAACATTGTACATTTTTAGTTTATATACACTTTACAAAACATTTTCATCAGATGTTGTGTAATTGTGTCATCAGAGCAAGCTTGTAATTTTTTTTTATAAGCCCCTTAGTAAGCTTTCTCAGCAACAGCGACAGTAGTCAGTTTGCTTCTAGACTCTGGAGCACGAAGCAAGGCGATGAGGGTTGGCTGTGCACCACAACACAGTATCACATGATCGTGTGAGCCAATAGGCGTCAGTCATTCGTTTTTGCTGTGCGAGTGCACTTCGTGTCGCGTTAGCGATATTGGTTGAAGACTTTTAGCGTTTTGAGTGTCATTAGTTTATTGCTAGATGTGGCTGGCAAAGAGAAAACACGCCAAGTGTTGTACAAACAAGCTCGGGAAATTGTATTTAGTGTGTCAGTTCTTCAAGCGAGGGGTGGAGTCGGAAACCGGAGCTTGTTCCAACGCTGCTAAATGCCAGGCGAGAAACGCCTAGTGGTAGAAGAAAGTGACAGTTGAAGAAAAGTCGGCAACATTGCAGTAAATCGCTCGTCTCTCCCTATGCAGTAAGATTTCGGTCTGTCGTCTTTGTTCATGCTCCCGAGTCTAGGATATGTTTAAAATAGTGGAAACTTTCTACTCAAATTGTTTTTCTCTGACTTCCTATTCCAAACGAATCTTTCAGCTTTTTTAAGAGATTCAAAGACAACTCTACTAGGAATAAATCTGCATCTTAATAAAGTTCTACAGATAAGTATGGATGGGTCTAATCCTAAATGGAAATGTTATGAACAATTTAGAAGACTGTGATTCTGAGAACACAAGTTGATAAAAATGTAGAAAAGGGAGAAGCAACTATGCATAAAAGGAAAATCCATGGTATTGTTATAAGGTTTCAAAAACAATTTCATGCCGAGTTATCTTGTCTTTTTCATCAGCAGTAGTATACCTAGAAGCTTTAAAGTCTAAAGAGTTTGTTTCACCTGTCTTAATTCTTAACCTCATACGTGTAGGCCTACTCATTAGCAAGTTTAGTAATAAGAGCTCTCAGTTTCTCAACAATTATTTTAGGATGGGGAAACGGTTAAGGGTAACTACTGAAAATTCAAAAACAAATACAGTAATTGAGTTTTTTAAAAAACTTAAGCCTGGTGAAGAGAAGAACTACATCTTAAAAAAGTTCTAGAGATAAGTATGGATGGGTCTAATCCTAAATGGAAATTTTATGAACAATTTAGAAGACTTATTCTGAGAACACCAAGTTGATAAAATGTAGAAAAGGGATGAACATTTGAAAGATGTGTCCATGTTAACAGCAAAGGTAACTGTCATATGATAATGTATCAGTTGGAATAATCAGCAACTTATAACACACGCTGTCATGCTGCTACCATTTTGCACGTATCATTCCACAAGTCTGTTCTAAAAACAAATATAATCTAAATTGCTGTTTCAATAGTACTAATAATGCCGCTTGGCAAAATTTAAACCTTTTTGTTGGTATGAATGTTTGCAATAGGTTTATAATTTGTAGCGGGGCATTTTGGGGCCTACCTGAGGCAATCTAAAGAAATTTGTAATAAATAAATAAAAATCTTCATTTGGGACGAAACATACAAAACTTCGGTAAATTTCCTGTTTGAAACGAAAACAACAGTGGCAGCATTGACTGTGCAGAATTATTCGATGATATTTTATATGAACAGATTTAATAACCGACAAATTGTGCCAAGGTCAGCTCCAGTGACACAAAATCTGTCAACAAGTTATGCAACTAACATCATACCATATTACGTCAGAGGCGCACCTTGTCGTGGAATGCGGTCATGTAACGAAAGTAGTCTGCTGGCGCAATGATACAAACTGGAAAACAAAGACAATTGAACATCCTACAACAGCGCTTCACAAATTAGCGCCTGTAGTTCTGCCCAGTCTAAATTCAACGCTCGCGCGAGCAACACCGATACAAAGTTTCGAAACGTAAGTGCGGGCCCGCATACAATAAAAAATGTGAATCTTTATATGTACATCTAAAATACAAACAGTTTTTCGGCCAATATTCATCCAAAATTAACAGTTCGGCAGTAAAATGTGATAGTGCGAACTATAAAACAGTAAAACAGTGCACGCCATGAGGAGACACCCCAGGAGTCGAACTTCTACTCATAAACAGGAAAGTAGACATTCAAAATAATAATTAAAAATGCTGGTTTTTTCTTTTTTAAAAAATTAAATAAAATGGGGAAATAAATTTTGAAGAAAGTATAAAATATTTAAAAATGAGATCTCTAAAGTAGCTTTGTGTGTGTATGTGAGAATATAGTATTATTATAGTTTATCGTAATAAGAAGGCTGGTTTGCGTTCCCATTATAATTCTTAATAAATAAATGTATTTCAAGAACCTGTTATTGTATTGCGAGTAAGTAAATTAAAAGAGATTCAAGGTAATTAACAACTATTATTCACAAATTTTGTCTGTACGATTTTATTAATATGAAATATGAAAAAATAATAAAGTATTAATAACATTTAATTATTGATGAACATAAATGATTGTTATTATTTCAGCAACCACATTCTGTTCTCCTAGTTCGCTGATTCGAACCTTGGTAAATTATTTTCTTGCAGTTGGTAAGGCAAGATGGCGCCCGACAAAAGTAGATAGTAAAACTTTGATAAATTCGAAATCACATTATATTTAGTTTATTATTATTATCAAGGGTAATAAAACATAACAATGGCTGCCTGCGAACAGGGACAATTTTATATAAATAAATTTATATAGAATACGGCCTACGGGGAGAACAGAACGATTGTTTGAGGTAGGAAATAAAATTTTTATGTGTATGTAAAATAGACGTAAATATTGGTTATGTTATGATTCTGTGTAGTATGGGTAAATATAATATATCTTGTGATAATAAGTATATGTTATATATGATGATATTTTGAAAAGAAATATATGTAAAAGTTTTATTTGCAAAATGGCAGATAATAATGATATTAGCTTATTTGACAGTCAGATAGAGAGTCAGTTAAGTAGCGATTCGGGAGTTCAAACTAATGATAGTAATTTAGAGAGTCAGTTGACCGAATCAAAAATAATGAAAGATGTTGAACATCAATCGACACCTATCCAAAGTAAAAAAAATGACGATACGTATGAAATGTTTAAAGCAATACAAGCAATGATAGAAAACCAGAGTGTAAAGTTAGACGAACACAAAAACGAAATTCAAGAGTTCAAAAGTAGTATAAATAAGAAATTAGATATACAGAATGAGAAGTTCGATGTTCAAAAGAATAGTTTTGACAGTAAATTCGATGTGTTAACAAACCAAATTAAAGAAATTAATAGACATTGTGAAAGTACTAAAGTAGAGTTTGCTGATAAAATTAACCAAGTAGAAACCAAGTTAGAGAATTCAATACAGAAGACAGATGTTAAATTTAGTGAAATAGATAGCCAGATAGATAGAGTTGAGAAGCAAATCAATGAAAATAATGAAATATTAATAAATTCAATGAATGAGTATAACAATGACATAGAATCCAAAATTATTGAATGTAATATTGAAACTGAATGCAAGTTGAGTAGCGTAGTAATGACAGTTGAAAAAATTAGTCAAAATATTGATGAACACCTATGGTTGAAAAATTATGAGAGACTGTCCTCCCGCGTGCTCTGCAAGCAGTTTTTATCAAACATCGTGTACCACAATGCACCCTTCTGGAAGACACGCCTCAAGTTGAACATGATAGGACGGAAGATCTCCTACCCTTAAGCCCGAGTGTCGTTCTTCACTTCTCATTCGACGTTCCCGTTGCTATGCTGGCGACGGTCCTCTCCACCAGTTCTCTGGGTAGATGCTGGGTTGTGATTGGATATCCTGTCTCCCCACGGGTTCGCGTCGAAAGCCTCCGTACACTTTTCCTAGAACAGGAGCAATTTCATGCTCGTCTATCATGCTATTGTCTAAGCGTACTCCGGGTCTCGCTGCAGTTCTCACGAAAACAATGTGTCGTCTCTTGTTATTGTTCGCTGTGTTTGACCCTTTTTCCTGAACGCTATCCTGGCGCAGCGTGACGCCGCTTCCAAAACGGCACACCTACCGCCTGTTGTAAATATCCGTTGTCGCCAGTAAGTCGTTCCCCTGCTGTTTACAAGTTCGATTCTATTATTTTAGGTATCGATGTCCGTCCTCGTATAGGGTATATACTATTGTGTGACTTACACCCTTTTATTCTTTACTGTACTCTACAAATTAACCCGGCAGTGTGTCCGCCACGGTTTCTCCTCTAAATTGGTACTTGACACAGTTTCCATTATCTTACATTTGCAGGCTGTAAATCTCGTGTTTTAGACGAGTCTGTCACGGCCAACCTTGTCCCTATTGTACGACTATGTGAAACGTACTTGCATTGTCTGAAGTAAACGTTCACTTGACACTTCTACACACATTTCTTTATTTATTGCTCGTGGGCTGAGTAGGTGTGTCATGCTGAATGTAACGTCTTTTCAGTCACACTAAAATTTTTAAATTTTTGGTTGTTACACACCAAAATAAGATAGACTCTAAAATAAATGAAATTGAAAGTAATTATAAGACAGAAATACAAGCAGTAAATGAGTCTATTGAAGTAATATCAAAAAATAACACACAATCTGAATATAGTAATGACAAAAAATTATATTCACTTGAACAAAACATTAGTAGTATGAGAGATGAATTAAGTTTAGTGAAAAATCAAAATGTAAACAATGTTACTGAACGCATATTTGTAACACGAGACACGAATAATGAAATAGAATTAGAAACTTTTAATTGTGACAATCGTAGAGTACACCCAATGCAATTTTTAAATAGAGTTAGGGAATTTAATCGGTTTAATAGTAGTAGCTGGGAGGTTAAATTACTGAAGATTATCAAATGTTTTAAAAGTAGTGCCGAGATATGGTCGGAAGTACACCATACCGAATGGGATAGTTTCGAGGATTTTGAGATAGCTTTTCGAAACAAATATTGGTCAGAAGAAGACCAAGAAATATTAAGAAGTAAAATAATGGGTAACGGGAATTTTGGTAGGATTAATAACCACCTAACCATATATGTGATGACCATATATAACGAAGCTAAATATCTAGAACCGCCGTTGCCATTCCGATCATTTGTAAGACATATTAGCAAACACCTGCCCAGAGAGGTGCAAATTACGTTAATGACTAGAGAGATTGCAAATATAAGCGAGTTAGAAAACATGTTAGATGTATTACAGAATATAGGGGAACGCGACATAGGGCGACGTCCAAACACACCAGTAGTACCACACCATAATAATAATAATAATAGTTACCATCAGAACAGGGGTACACCGAGTTTTCATAGAGGAGCGCGGGGAGGAAGTTTCGATAATAGGGGCGAGAGTTGGAGGTGTAGAACATGTGAAACCGACAATTATGCTAATAGAACCAATTGTTTCAGATGTCATCGGGACAGGGAGTGCGCCAGGAACGAGCGAGCAAACCCACCACCCAATCAGCAGTCGAGAGGAGGAGAATTTTACAGAGGAGCGACGAGAGAAGGAGGACATTATAACAGAGGGAGAGGGGGAAATCATCCAGCTGTGGCGGGTCCCTCCACGGAAAACTAGGTAGGACAATGGAGAAGCGGGCAGAACCATTGTCTACGGAAAACAGGAGGGTCCAAATAATCAACAGATACCATAATAACGTTATCAAGATGGACATGGCGAAGGAACTGTTAGAAGAAGAGGAGAACAAGGTGATGGAACGCAGAGCAGGATTAACTGAGGTGACAATTAACATTGAAGGTAAGAATTATAAAACTTTGATACCGGTAGAGAGATCTCAGTAATTTCTGAAAATGTCATGGGTGAATTAAAAGAGTTAAACAAGAATATACCGTCATTACCAGTTGCCGGGGTTACAGTAGTGGGGGTTACTGGGGTGAGAAGTAAAAGAATAACCAGACAAGTACAATTAAATATTTTAATAGATGAAGTTGAATTTGAAAACACTTTCTTAGTAGTTAAAGGGTTGAGTCTAGATGTAATATTGGGAAATGATTTTTTGGAAAGAAACGGAGCAGTAATAGATTTCAATAAACAAATAGTAAAATTTGAAAAAGGGGATAAACCAGTCAGAATAGAGTTTAAGAAAGTAGTAAATGAAGCTAAAGTCACGGGAATAAAAATGTTACATAAGCAGATAAGCGATAGAGAGATAGAGACTAAAATAAATATATGTCTAGAGAGTGATAGCCTAGAAAATGAGGAGAGAGATGCATGAGCGTAATGAGAGTGTGTGGGCAAAAAGAGCCGACAAATTTTTCAATGAAAACACAGTTGTAGGAAATACTCAGCGAGAGGAGCTGTGGGCAGTTGTGGAGCGGTTCCGAGAGGTGTTTGATGAATCACCAGGGAAAGCGAAGGACTACATCTGCGAACTGAAAGTTCGGGACCATGCACCATATATGCAGAGGAGCTACCCGGTGCCGTTTTCGAAACGAAGGGCTGTACAGGAGGAACTGGACCGGATGATGCAAGGAGGCATAATTGAACGCTCAGTATCACCTTATTCAAACCCTTTGGTGGTAGTGATAAAAAAGGATGGCAAGGTAAGGTTATGTTTAGATGCTAGGAAAATTAATCAAATTATTATACCTGACAGGGAATCTCCAGAACCCATAAATGAGATTTTACAAAAGTTTAGCGGAGTCAAATACATGACGTCCTTAGACCTGACCGCTGGATACTGGCAGGTGCCATTAGCAATAGAGAGCAGGAAATACACAGCTTTTCTTTTTAACGGTAAGAATTACCAGTTTAAACGCTTACCTTTTGGATTAAACACCAGTGTTGCCAGTTTTATCAAATGTTTAGATAATATTCTACAACCTAAGGATTTAGACTTTTTAACTGTATATGTCGATGATATTTTGATAGCCTCTAGAACATTCATTGAACATTTAGAACACATAGATATGTATTAGATAAGCTGCAAACAGGGGGTTTAACAGTGAATTGGGACAAGTGTAAGTTTCTGCAGACAGAAATACACTTTTTAGGATTTATTATTACACAGGAGGGGATATTAGCCAACCCTGACAAAGTCGAAGCCATAATGCGATTCCCTGAACCAAAAAACATTAAGCAACTACAGAGTTTTTTAGGCCTATGAAATTTTTACAGGAAATTTCAGGAGAACTACGCACACACAACATCTAAACTGAGTGCTGTACTGCAGAAGAATAAACAGTGGAGATGGGGCGATACGGAACGAGCTGCGTTTAATGAAATTAAGAGAAAGTTCAGTCACATGATCATGATGAATCATCCCGATTTTAATAAGATTTTTTATTTGCAGACCGACGCCAGCAATGTAGCGCTAGGGGCGGAGTTATACCAGGAGAGCTGCGACAAGGAACACCTGACGATCGCCTTCGCCAGTAGATCGCTGTTATCGGCGGAAAAGAATTACACGACAACTGAAAAGGAACTTCTAAGTATCGTGTTCGCCGTGGGTAAATTCCGCACCTACATCCTAGGGAATACCACGATCATCCGGACGGACCACAAGGCACTGTCATTTCTGAATTCATGTAAGCTAACACACAGCCGATTAACCAGGTGGGTATTAGCCTTACAAGAATATAACTTTTCATGGGAGTACATAAAGGGGTCAGATAATAAGGTACCAGATACACTTTCTAGAATAGATGTTATAGATAATAAAACTGGTAGGGATCTCAAAGAAATAGAAATTTTTAGACTAACTAGAGATGATAGAATTTTTGGTGAGGAATTAAGTGATATTAAAAACATGCAAAGATCTGATAGCAAACTGGGTAAAATAATTGTTAGTTTAGAAACAGATGTAGAGGGATCTGAATATAATGAGCGATTTCAAGTATATCAAGACATTTTGTTTAAAAAAAATAGATGGTGGGGAGCGTGATTGGAGGCTAGTTATACCTGAGGGGTTAATAGATAAAATTGTTTGGGATTGTCATATAAGGTATGGTCATTTTGGTGCGAGAAAGTGTGCTAATGTTTTGAAAGAGTCATGTATATTTAAGAATATGGAGAGGAGAGTGAGAAAAGTGTTGAGAGTGTGTGATTTATGTCAAAAATCGAAAGTAGTGAATTACAGAGTGGAAGGAGAGATGAATTACATAAAAGTAGATAAGCCTTTTGATCTAGTTGCGGTTGATTTATATGGGCCATTACCCAGAGGTAGAGGGGGTGTGTTATATGTATTTGTAGTTTTAGACACTTTTTCAAAATTTGTAAAGTTATATAGCATTAAGAGAGCGACGAGTAGAATACTCAGCGAGAAAATAGTGAAAGACTACATGCTCAATGTGGGAAAACCAAAAATTATATTATCTGACCATGGTCCCCAGTTTATAAGCAGCAAGTGGCAGCAGACGCTTGGATGGGAAGGCATCATACCCAAGCATACGGCAGTGTACCATCCTCAGTCGAACCAAGCAGAACGGGTGATGAGAGAGATTGGCAGGATATTTCGGGCGTACTGTCACGCCAAACACACAGAATGGCCATCCTACATGAAAAAAGTAGAGGAGTGGCTGAATTGTACCACCCATGAGTCCACGGGATTTACGCCGCATGAGTTGATTAGGGGAATAAGGCAGCCCAGGATATTGGAACAACTTTTCACATACCCACCTGAAGGTCAGGTTTTGGACAGGAACATGAAGATTAGATTGGCAAACGAGAACTTACTCACGAGAGGAGAGCGACGAAAACAGAAACATGATGCCAAGGGTAAATGGACCAAGTATGAGGTAGGTCAGTTAGTGTTAGTAAAAAGACATGATTTATCCAGTGCTCAAGACAGAGAAATAAAAAAGTTTTTCTTGTTATATGAAGGACCTTATGAAATCATAGAAATAAAAATGCAGAATGCGTATGTGCTGAGGAACCCAGCGACGCAGGAAATAGTAGGTACTCAAAATGCGACGAATTTAAAATTATATAGGTCACTGTAACTGTGTTATGTTTATAAATAAGTTTTTAAATATTGTTGTATGTTTTCAGAAGGGATCCTCCCCCATTTTCGGGCGGTCACGATCTTACCAGTCCTGGCCGTGGAATTCGGAACTCGGAGGCAGGCCATGGTTGGCGGATCTTCCTTCGGGCGGTGAAAACAACGATGGTCCGGCTCCACCAAAATTGGTATAAAGTAGAAAACTTAGCTACATATTTGAACGGGAAGGGGGACCCCAACAGGTACGTGACAAATTATTTTTTATACACTACAGGCGCAGCGGTTTCGGTGTACCTGTCACGTGCCTGCACTGCCTTAGTGTTTGTAAATAATGGAGGCTGCATTTAAGTAAAAGGCAGTGCATACAAATTTAAATATTTTTTAGTGTCAAGGGCAAAATTAAAGTGGAGCCCTTGACAATATTTTCTGATTGGCCCGAAAAGACGAGTTTTGGGGCAAGAGGGGTGGGAGTAGGATAGACAGCGGGTTTGAAGAAATGGCAGGGGAGTGGGAGTAGTGTGTTTCAGAGGGGGGACGTGAATTCACGTAGTGGATCTATCTTGCTCCTATTCTTTTTGCAGCAAGGCCCGGCATTTCAGGCGACTGCGACCTTCCTAGACGTAGTGTAAGTCACGATAGAGTCAGCCTTCAATGTAAATAGCATTTAAAAAAAAAAAAAACCCCAAAATAACTTTGGATGTGTATAATTTTAAATTTAAAGAAATTTTAGAATTAGGTGACCAAATATAATTGTTAAATTTTAGTATCAGTGAGTATAGGAACGTTTTGAAGAAATTTGTAGTAAAATAAAAACTTGTTATCAATACAAGATGTGGGGATAATTTTGGGGGGTAGATTGGTGCTCAATGAAGTGATAGAACAGTGGAGTGTGGAACTGCAACGGTTGAAAGTTTAGTTATCCATTGTAATTAATTAGTTAGTAAGTTGCTGTTGCTGGGGTGGCATGTGCCCCAGTAGATAGCGGAAAGTGTTGGGGGTAACCGAGAGTGTTACCTCCATCGGAGGCCAACATGGCGAAAATGCACGGCACACCCTTTTGTATAATTTTATATTGTACTTTGATAAATTGCCGTGTCGTGCATAATAATAATGATGTATACATGCCTGAAGGAAGAGATGATTTCCCCGACTTTTCGGGCGATTACTGCCTTACCAGCACTAATCGTGGTTTTGGCGAGCGGTTAGCTATGGTCATATCAAGTCCCTTGACCATAGCTGACTTGAAATTGGTCTATAGTAGAAATTAATGGGGGGTGAAACTAGGGGAAATCCCGGAAACTATGGAACAGCGGCTGCCACTCTGTTCGAGGAGGAACAGCAGAGCCAGGTGGTAGACCCGTATTAGGGGCGCATAATTATAGACAAAGATATGATGATATCTAGAGCTTTTAAAATGTAACGCAGAAGCAAGGACACGGAGATGTAACATTCCTCCCAAACTTCAGTCCTTGTGGACACCACAGTCCAGGGGGGGTCATAGTGTGTGTGGCTGGGAGGTTATCCAGATGGATAACGTATTAGAAATTTGCTATATTTTAATTAATAATGATGATTTGCTACTCAATAATTTTGTTTTGATTTGAAAATTAGATGCACTAAATACTGCCTATAATATGTTTATTATGTCTTATTGTGTTAATTGTATTTAGTATGTTAGGAATAAGGATTATATGTTTTCAACGTGTTTATAGATTTTAAATAAAAAATTAAGTAAATTCGTGATAGTTGCAATAAATTTTCAATGGGTTGCAAAAGATAGAAATGGGTGATAGTAATTGTTTGAATAAAATGTTTGAGTCAGTCCAAGTTGAATTTTGTGGGACATACAAATCTGTCCAAATTGAAGCCAAAGTTAAAGAAATAATAGAGACGAAGTAATGTAATGTTGTTTTGAGTTAATGTATGTTATAGAATTTTGAGAAGTATAAATGGAGACACAGTAGAAATGGAGAATTTATGTAGAGTTTTGAGTGATATATTGTTGTTTGTTTTAATGATGTTATTTTGTTGAAGTTGTAGTAAGGTTAAGAGATTGAGATTTTGGGGATGGCAATTTTGTAGTAGGGGTAGTGTAATGTGGGAGTCCGCAACATAAGGGTTGGGACGGGATTTGGTATAGTTTTAGTGGGAAGGGGCCGCCTTAGGTAGAATCCAGGGGCCAGAGAACGGGAATTGAGCTTTTGGGGGGGGAAACATATCCTATGTACAAAGGGTTAGAGAGTATTTTTTTTTATATAGAGAGAGAAGGTGGCGAATTGAGTTAAAATAGTAAGTAGTTAGAGGTAGAGAAGGGTTAGTAGATTTTTTGATAGAGAGGGGTGTCATACTAGTTAAAGATTTTGTAAGGGAGCGTTAGAGTAATAAAAGGGGTAAGATTATGAGTAAATGCCAAGCTGATAAAGTGAATTATAATGAGTAACGTAGAATCACCCAAATTAATGAAAGGGAATAATAAATGAAATGATGTGTAACACGAAGTTGAAAAAAAAAAAAAAATTTGAGAAACGACTTAATAAAAGTTAAATGGAGATTTATGTATTTTATTATTGAAAGGTAATTTTCTGATTTTTTATGCAAACTTAATGATGTAGAATGTGTAAATTTTAAATACAAGTTGTTTATTTTAAGATGAATTATTAATGTATTATGTTTTCTTATGTTAGGTATTCGGATATATATGTTAGTAATAAGTGAGGAAAAACAAAACCAGTGCTTCTTAGCGCAAACCAGCACCGTTAGGGGGAAACAGATCAGTTGGGGATATGGTGTGGTATAAGGCCACTATTTGATATTTTGATTTGTTGTTTCAGTGTTTGGTGATGCTGTGGCGGCGGACCTGAGCTGGCCAGCGCGTCAGAGCAGGGGCGTTGTGTATCTGTCTGACTCTACGGTGTTGGGATCTCGAGAGAGAAGTCCAGTATTGTCATGCAGATGCGGTCACAGTCACCGGACCAAGGGTGAGTTATTTTTTTTGTAAACCATTCAGGGGGTTGTGGCGACATATCCTGGCTGATCCCTCTAGCAAGTATGAATGTGTCAATGAGATTTTTTATGCTTCGGCATAAAATATCTCATTGAGGGGGTATTGTAGCGGGGCATTTTGGGGCCTACCTGAGGCAATCTAAAGAAATTTGTAATAAATAAATAAAAATCTTCATTTGGGACGAAACATACAAAACTTCGGTAAATTTCCTGTTTGAAACGAAAACAACAGTGGCAGCATTGACTGTGCAGAATTATTCGATGATATTTTATATGAACAGATTTAATAACAACAAATTGTGCCAAGGTCAGCTCCAGTGACACAAAATCTGTCAACAAGTTATGCAACTAACATCATACCATATTACGTCAGAGGCGCACCTTGTCGTGGAATGCGGTCATGTAACGAAAGTGTGATGGTACAATCATGGTACAATTTTTGGAATTACCTTAAATATGGTAACTAGAGCATAAATATTGTATTTTTCTATTTTTGTCATACTAAACCCAACCTTAAGCGCCCGATACGAATCTGCAGTGAGTGGACTATATCACAATATTTGTCAGGTTTTGAAACAATTCATGACAAAAAACTGAGTAACATCACAAAAACAGTGTGCAGTTATTGCGATAAGCAAGCCAAGCCTTAATTACGTCAGAGGCTGAGAATGTGTTGACAACGACAAAACGGCAATGTCAACAAGTTAGACAAAGAAAATGTGACGTAAGTTCACCCCACTTCCGCAAAATCTAACAAGGAATTGTCGTCATTTCTGCTGCAGCACTGATCAGAGCCGGCCGGCTGCTCATTCACTTACGGGTGAATTTTAACTTTTTAGACCACTATAGGTGGTTAATAAACAATACAAATATCGGAAATACAGTGAGTCAACAAAATGTGAACAAGACGTGTATATGGAAAACTCGGTACTGGACGCGAAGTTTTACCGCACCGCAACCAGCCAACACGAAATGGGTGAAAGCGTTCCTTATATACTTTGAATCCTTTGAATCCCAATATAAATTGTAGAAATCAATTATTTAAAAATTTATTTAAAATTTCCATATATTTAAAAGGAGCTCCACAATAAAAGTTTGTACCATGAGCATGAAAGAGAGAGAGATTGCGTGTGTGTAGTAATTCCTAAGTGCTGGGTTGGGCGTTCATACATATATATAGATATATCTTTACATTACCATTGTTTACTATATGTTTATTAGATGTTTAGATCAACTAA
Organism: Magicicada septendecula; assembly: GCA_034769895.1. Taxonomy (NCBI): domain Eukaryota; kingdom Metazoa; phylum Arthropoda; class Insecta; order Hemiptera; family Cicadidae; genus Magicicada; species Magicicada septendecula. The sequence goes on along the minus strand of CM068374.1, from coordinate 372,413,497 downwards.
AAGTTCAATATTCAATATATGTTTGTGTATTTGTGTATTTCGTAATACGTCGGACTACGCCCCGAGGCGTGTTTGGCGTATGAGCGAGTCTAAAATTATGTAATTTTTTGTTAATAATAAGTTTTGTTTTATTAATTCATTTTCAGAGTACAGAGTATTTATTTCAGATAACACTTCCTGTTCAACAACCTCGTTCGCTTAACACGAAACTTGGCCCGTAAAGTAAATAATATCAGCTGTTAGTAATTCCCAATATGGCGCCCGATAGTAAATACAATAATTACGGTTATTGTGTATTAGTAAAATACAATTAAATAATTATACAAATTTAATTAACTACAGATGGCTTCTAGAACAGGGACTCTATATAATAAAATTTTATATAGAGTAAGCCTACGAGGTGAAGGGAAATAGTTATCTGAGGTAATATAGAAATTACGTAAACAACCAAATTTGACGAAGTTAGGTTATACTATTAGATGCATGCCTGTATTATAGATTGTAAACATGAATACTAATGAAGATAAAACTGAAAAAGTCAGCCTCTCTGACGAAATAGTTATGAGTGAGATGGATGTTCCATTAACACCAATTAGTCAGGTTGGCGAGGCGAGTGCGACCGAAAATGTAGAGACTGAACAAGTAACCTCCATCTCACTTCATGAAAACAAAACAGACGAAATGTTAACACGTCTGTATAACATGATGTGTAGCAATTTTAATGACCTCAGAGGGGACATGAATTTTAAATTTGATGAGCAGAATAACAAATTTGATAAACAAAGTGACAAATTCGATAGTTTAGATATTAAATTCAATGAATTAAAAAATGAAATAAAATTAGGCCACGACAAACTTATTAAGAAATGTGACCAGCTTATTACAAAACTAGATAATTTAAATGTGGTAGAAAATCAAGTAGAAACCCAGAAAGTCAATAGTGGTACCCAGCAAAATGCTGTACTGAATATAAACTTATTTAAAAATAATAATTCCAATAATGAATGTAGTATAGATAATCCAAATAATACAAGTAGTAAGATTGTGGTGTTAGAAAAGGATAAACATGATAATGAAAGTATAATGAATGATAATGAAATATTTGAATTTATGAAGTCAGAAAGAAAGTTGAGAGAAAGTATTTTAGTACAAGGAGTGCAGGGGGTAGAATTTTCTTTTAATGTTGTATTAGGGGGTGAAGACAAGTCTTCATGTAATTGTTATAAGGATAAGAATGCCTTTAATTTATATTTGATAGACGATAGTTCTACAAATAAAGTTTCTTTATGTTTTTGTGTACCTAAGAAGAGGTGCAACAATTTTATGATAGGGACCCCTGCATATTTGGAGAGAGAAAGTGTATTTTGGTGTTATGGAGAGAAATGTATTAAGAAAGAAAGTATAGAGAGGTATTGTGAGAATAAGAGAGTAATAGAAATATTTAAAGTCAACAGAAATTACAGACAATTGTTAGAAAGGTTAGGGTTAGATGTGGTATATGAAAATGATGAATACTTACCTGATAATAACAATAAATTGGAAATAACAAGAAATGAGAATAAAGACATTAGGTACTTACCTGTGGTGGAATATTATGGGGATAATTATAGTATAAACCGATTAATGACATATGATACTGAGATAAACGGAACCCTACTTGATCGTGACTGGAAATATTTGTTTAATAACCGTTTCTTAAAGGAGTACGAATATAATGTATCTAGTAATAAAATCTATTTATTAAATAAGAATTTATATAGACCTAAGATTCGTTTGTTGTTTAATGATGGTGGATAGACTGTTGTATTGTGAAATGAACATTAAATAATAATATGAAAAGTGGTATTGAATTGGACTGCTATGGACTGATTTCGATTAATGACACAATAATGAAGTTGGAGTGTATATTTTTCATTGTATTCGTTGTATTTATATATCCATGTATTTTTGATATGTATTATGTATTACAGGTATATTTACACCAGTATGTATTATTATATATTTTACATATATGACATGTTTAATAATATTTTAAATTTTAATTGGTATTGAAAGTAATTCCTAATAAATGTTTAAGTAAGAATATATATTTGAATTTTGAAAAGAGGTATTGTTATAAGTAGGTAAGAGAGGAATTTTATAAGAGAATTGTCAATGATTACAGTAAGTGTTTAAACAGGAATAGAGCCTGGGTATAGATAAAATGCAGGTGAGTAATGCAATTAATGTAAAGGGAGTTAGATAAGAAATTTTAAGGAAATACAAAGAGAATTATTAAATATTTAGGGACACAGTAGTTAGTGACTATTAGTAAAGGTGTTTAAGTAAAGGTATAAACATATCATTATTGTTGATGAATTCTGTAGTGGGGGTGAGGTGATAAAGAGTAGCCAACCAATAGTGTTGTGGCAGGTATTCGCGTAGTTTAAGGGAGTGTTTGCCGAAATTATTTGGAAGGGCAAAATATTAGAGATGTATATAGCCAGTTAGGGAACACCCAACCCAGTGCAAAGACGAGCGGTGCCATAGGATTTAAATGAAAGTAGTAATGGAGTATATAATTGAGATATTGGTGTCATTGATAGGTAAATTTGATGGTCAATTAGAAGAAGATGAGTAAGATTATAAAAAATAGAAGTATAGTGAATATAGGAGTTATCCAGACTAAACAGTGATAGAAGGTGAAAGGTTAGGTAGTTAGGTAGGTAGGAAGGTCAGAATAGAGAGGCAATGAATTATGAATAATGAAATAATAATATTATAAGAATGTAATAATAAATTTAAAATGAATTCTATTATTATAATATTGTAGTAATTGATGTCTAAATAATTAATTGATATTGAAATTGTAAATTTTAAATGATTTAAATTAAAATGAATCAAGAATATTTAATGTATTAATGTATCAGTGTTAATTATTAATGTATTGTTATTATGTAAAATGTATTTATGTTATAGAAATTTCAACATGATGTTATAGCATGGGAATAATGGATAGAAAAAAAAAAAAAAAATTTTGTAATAATACAAATAAGCCAAATAATTACCTGTTAATAATAAGAATAATAATAAAATTTTATTTTTATCATTTACTAAGAGTTATAAATAAATAAATATATCGATTTATTGATTTTCTTAATTTGTTTTTCTCCAGATTTGGGAGATTATAATGTGTAATTTTCCTATTATAGTTTCAATTATATTTTCTTCAATTTTGGTAACTATATTATATTAATGTGCTTATGTTACAATTCTAGTAATTGTAAAAGAATGAAGATAAATATTATCGATAGGAATCGAAACCATTTTTCAACTCAGGGTAGAAGTATTTGTTAATATGAAGAAGAGATATTCTTTTTAATTCTTGAGGATTATAATATATATTATAATTTTATTAAGCGTATTAAAATATATTAAGCCAACCCAGTGCTTATTGGCACAAGCCAGCACTTAGCTAAGGGGAACCAGATCAGTTGAGGATGGAGTGATTTACTAAGCCACTATTTTAATATTTATTATGTATTGTTTCAATGTTTGGTGATATGACAGCGGTCCTGAGCTGGCCAACGCGTCAGAGCAGGGGCGTTAAGAGCCTAAGTGGCCTTATGGTGTTGGGATCTCGCATGATGAGAAGTCCAGTAAGGTCATATAGGTACGGTCATCATCACCAGACCAAGGGTGAGTTGTTGTTATTTTTTATGTAAATTTGTAAGGGGGTGTGGCGACTTGTCCTGGCTGATCCCTTTAGGAAGTATGAAAGGGTCAATGAAAGTTTGTGTGCTTCGTCACACCATCTTTCATTGAGGGGGTTTTGTGATGGTACAACTTTTGGAATTACCTTAAATATGGTAACTAGAGCATAAATATTGTATTTTTCTATTTTTGTCATACTAAACCCAACCTTAAGCGCCCGATACGAATCTGCAGTGAGTGGACTATATCACAATATTTGTCAGGTTTTGAAACAATTCATGACAAAAAACTGAGTAACATCACAAAAACAATGTGCAGTTATTGCGATAAGCAAGCCAAGCCTTAATTACGTCAGAGGCTGAGAATGTGTTGACAACGACAAAACGGCAATGTCAACAAGTTAGACAAAGAAAATGTGACGTAAGTTCACCCCACTTCCGCAAAATCTAACAAGGAATTGTCGTCATTTCTGCTGTAGCACTGATCAGAGCCGGCCGGCTGCTCATTCACTTACGGGTGAATTTTAACTTTTTAGACCACTATAGGTGGTTAATAAACAATACAAATATCGGAAATACAGTGAGTCAACAAAATGTGAACGAGACGTGTATACGGAAAACTCGCGGTACTGGACGCGAAGTTTTACCGCACCGCAACCAGCCAACACGAAATGGGTGAGAGCGTTCCTTATATACTTTGAATCCTTTGAATCCCAATATAAATTGTAGAAATCAATTATTTAAAAATTTATTTAAAATTTCCATATATTTAAAAGGAGCTCCACAATAAAAGTTTGTACCATGAGCATGAAAGAGAGAGAGATTGCGTATGTGTAGTAATTCCTAAGTGCTGGGTTGGGCGTTCATACATATATATAGATATATCTTTACATTACCATTGTTTACTATATGTTTAGATCAACTAAAAGTTCAATATTCAATATATGTTTGTGTATTTGTGTATTTCGTAATACGTCGGACTACGCCCCGAGGCGTGTTTGGCGTATGAGCGAGTCTAAAATTATGTAATTTTTTGTTAATAATAAGTTTTGTTTTATTAATTCATTTTCAGAGTACAGAGTATTTATTTCAGATTACACTTCCTGTTCAACAACCTCGTTCGCTTAACACGAAACTTGGCCCGTAAAGTAAATAATATCAGCCGTTAGTAATTCCCAATATGGCGCCCGATAGTAAATACAATAATTACGGTTATTGTGTATTAGTAAAATACAATTAAATAATTATACAAATTTAATTAACTACAAAAGTAGTCTGCTGGCGCAATGATACAAACTGGAAAACAAAGACAATTGAACATCCTACAACAGCGCTTCACAAATTAGCGCCTGTAGTTCTGCCCAGTCTAAATTCAACGCTCGCGCGAGCAACACCGATACAAAGTTTCGAAACGTAAGTGCGGGCCCGCATACAATAAAAAATGTGAATCTTTATATGTACATCTAAAATACAAACAGTTTTTCGGCCAATATTCATCCAAAATTAACAGTTCGGCAGTAAAATGTGATAGTGCGAACTATAAAACAGTAAAACAGTGCACGCCATGAGGAGACACCCCAGGAGTCGAACTTCTACTCATAAACAGGAAAGTAGACATTCAAAATAATAATTAAAAATGCTGGTTTTTTCTTTTTTAAAAAATTAAATAAAATAGGGAAATAAATTTTGAAGAAAGTATAAAATATTTAAAAATGAGATCTCTAAAGTAGCTTTGTGTGTGTATGTGAGAATATAGTATTATTATAGTTTATCGTAATAAGAAGGCTGGTTTGCGTTCCCATTATAATTCTTAATAAATAAATGTATTTCAAGAACCTGTTATTGTATTGCGAGTAAGTAAATTAAAAGAGATTCAAGGTAATTAACAACTATTATTCACAAATTTTGTCTGTACGATTTTATTAATATGAAATATGAAAAAATAATAAAGTATTAATAACATTTAATTATTGATGAACATAAATGATTGTTATTATTTCAGCAACCACATTCTGTTCTCCTAGTTCGCTGATTCGAACCTTGGTAAATTATTTTCTTGCAGTTGGTAAGGCAAGATGGCGCCCGACAAAAGTAGATAGTAAAACTTTGATAAATTCGAAATCACATTATATTTAGTTTATTATTATTATCAAGGGTAATAAAACATAACAAATTTAAGATTTGAATTATATGAAACAATTACTAGTACCTGTTAATTAGACAACAAATTAGAACTATAGTTTCCATTAATTTTGTTAATGTTCTTTGCCATTCATTATTTATTTTTTTACTATCACAAAAAGTTCTGAAGAAGTCTGTACATGTCAATGTCATTTTTGGTATCTCTCCTCTCAATTTTCATTTTTTTACTGATATACATAAAAATGACACTCCTCTGTATGTGTCCACATTGTATAAATATAAACTCTGAAAACATTAATTTCAATACAATTTCAAATTTAATAAATAAAAAAGGAATTGTGCATGTGCGTGTTTTAGTGAAGACATCTTGCTCCTTGCCTATCAGCCACTTTCAGAAAGTGAACAGAATATACAATACCCGACAGTACTTGTAGCAGTCATTGTAATCATAGGCATGCAAATGGCCTTGAAATATACTTGTGATCTTGCAAAAGAGGATCAGTTATATCACTCAACCATCCAATATTCATGGTTGAACAACTTTTTTTTTCTTCTTCAAGACATTTGTATTCTTTCAAACTTGCACACAATTACAGTATAATTTGAAGTAGTCAACATTTCTGACTTCACTACACTGGAGTCTTCTAAAGCTGAACTAAGCACAATATTTTATTAAATGTATTATTACACTAAATATTTTATTCTTGCAAAGTAAATACAGATCACTAACCTAGACAATTCACTCTGGCATTCTGCAAATAACTATCACGCCTTTAGACGTTCAGCATATGTAACTTTTCTTAATCATGTTAGAAATGTATCATATAAAACTCCTGGAAATATGAAACACATGGGCAAGTTGAATAGTGTTGTATATTTTTCATTCAAAACTTATCATATGTTCAAAAGTGTAGGCTCGTATATTTTTTTTTTTTAACGATGTCAGTTTGCTTCCCAGTAATGTATTATCGAGACCCTATGCTTACTGAAAATGAAAATATATTCAATGCAGGCCTCTATAAAGATATTATTAAGAAGATTATTGCAGTGATTGCAACTTCAAATGTTGCAAAATACAACTTAAGAGAACTAAAACAGTGAGAAAGGAAACGTCCTATGAAATTATAGAACTGTAAAAAAGAATTTAAAAACTCCCTGTATTGTCTTTTAAAATTAAAGTTTTTTTTTATACACTTATTTCAATTTATTTTTACAGAAATTAACATTAAAATATCGGTATGGAGAACCATACATGACTTCCATATTCTAAGATTTATATTTAAAATCATTTTCAGCCAAACGGCCAGGGAAGGAATTTTAACAAAAAAATACTTCTTTCTTGCCAATAACGTAGTACACATATAAAAAATATTATCCCCTCCCCCTTCAACTATAATTTTGATTTATAGAAAATTACCCCCAGCCCGTTCAACTAGCCTCTTCATTTATAGATATTTCATCTACGTTTCTACAGTGGATTATTAAGATCTTATCAGGATACTTTATCAAAATTAAGTACTTTACTCATGTTACAACAAAAAATGTTTCAGGTAAACTGCCCTTTCCCCGTAACCGATCTTCACCAAAATCAACAGACATCGAGTTCTCTATAGCTCAGGCACATATGTAAAAAATTATTTGATTCTGTTTGAATTTACGGCAGTTATGGTTCGTCATATAAAAAATTACCCATGTTAAAACATAAAACATGAGATTTATAAAACATCTCTAAGATTTATATTTAAAATCATTTTTGAAATAAAATATTTTCATAGAACCTACTAACGCTGGGGAAATATGAGGAGCCAATCAGAGTTGGGCCTACCTGTCACTCTGCTGAATTTGGTGGAAAGCCCTGTCACTGTCGTCAAAGTATCAGCCTTGGCAGGGTCCTCTTTTTCTGCAAAATGGGAGAGGAGGCTTGAGATGGAGTGAGTGACATGGTCCCCACCTCAATGAAGAACCCATTGTTTTATAAAAATATATTTAAATTTTGAAAACTGAAAATTCTTTTCTTGTTGTAAATATTTATATTTTATAATCAAAATGACTTTACAAAAAACAAACATTATTTTTTTATAATAAGTATTTACACACGTTTCTTAATTTGCTTACTTTTTCTTCAATGTTGATGATCATTTCCAAACATTCTGACAAAATTGTATCTACAGAACAGTTAACATTCCCCAGGTTTCCATTTCTGCTAATTTCTCATTACACCTTCCACTGACGTATTATTAACCATTTCATAAACTATCGTATAATCTTTTCAGATTTTGTGGTACAAAATCTGAAATTTTCAGATTGCCTGGCAACAAAATTATTTTATTTTCAACAATTACCATTGTTTGAAAAAGTTTAAATGAATTTTCAAGTACTTTACTCTTGTTAAAACGTAAAAGGTTGCAGGTAAACTACCCCTTCCCCTTAACTGATCTTCACCAAAATCTAAAGGCCTTGAGTCCTCTACAATTCACTGAAGAATGCAAAAAATTATTTGATTCTGTTTGAATTTGTGGCAGTTATCGTTTGCCATAGAAAATACGCTTGATAAAAAACGTTGCAGGTAAACTACCCCTTCCCCTCAACCGATCTTCACCAAATACAATAGGTCTTGAGTACTCTACAAATCAGGGCTGTATGCAGAAAATTATTTGATTCTGTTTGAATTTGCGGCTGTTATCGTTTGCCATAGAAAATACCCTTGTTAAAAAAACGTTGTAGGTAAACTACCCCTTTCCCTTAACCGATCTTCACCAAAAACAATAGGTCTTGAGAACTCTACAATTCAGGACTGTATGCGAAACATTATTTGATTCTGTTTGAATTTGCGGCCGTTATCGTTTGCCAAAAAAAAAAATTTCCCTTGATAAAAAAAACCGTTGCAGGTAAACTACCCCTTCCCCTCAACCGATCTTCACCAAAAACAACAGGTCGCGAGTACTCTACAAATCAGGGCAGTATGCAAAAAATTATTTGATTCTGTTTGAATTTGCGGCAGTTATCGTTTGCCATAGAAAATACGCTTGATAAAAAACGTTGCAGGTAAACTACCCCTTCCCCTCAACCGATCTTCACCAAAAACAATAGGTCTTGAGTACTCTACAAATCAGAGCTGTATGCAGAAAATTATTTGATTCTAAATATCACTATAATATTGACGACTCGGAACACTAAGTTTTTTATAAGTAAAAACGTAAAGTTTTACCTTACAGCCTAAACCGGCTTTCACCTATAGAAGGCTTCATCAGAGGCTGTCGTTAGTAGCGCTGCTCGTCTTGTTGTTGGCGAGGAGATAGTGTTTCGAAAGATTGAAGCTGTGTGTGTGTGGTGAGATGTGTTCGAATAATGCGTGCGATTTGAATTGTGTCTGTTCGTTTAGGATGTCGTTTTTATTTGTTTTTGTGTGTTTGTATATTTCTAATTGTTCTAGAGTGTCTAGTTTTCGGCCTTTTGTGTGTACGTGTAGTATGTTCATGTTATTGTCGATGTTTTTATATGTGTGGTTTGCTTCAATGAGGTGGTTTGCGAAGGTAGATTCTGTAGTGGTGTGGAGTGCTTTTGTGTGTTCAATGTAACTCTGTTTGAAGCTACGTCCTGTCTGGCCTATGTAGAATTTACTGCAATTTGAACAATTTAGTTTATATACACCGGGTAGATCGAATTTGTTTTGTGCTTTGGGCATGCGTTTTGATAGTGTGTGTTCTGTTTTGTTAGTGGTTTTGTAAGCGATTCTGTATCCTGCTTTTTTGAATTTGTGGGCAATTTTTTCTGTTTGTTTGTTGATGTATGTTAGTGTTATGAATTTCTTGTTTTCTGTCTTTGTCTGTTGTTTGTTTTGTGTAGGAGTTTACTGACTATTGTTCTGTCATAACCGTTAGATTCTGCTAGATATTTTATCGTGTTTAGTTCGTCTTTGTAGTCTATTTCATCTAAGGGGATGTTGTTAAGTCTATGTATCATGGTTCTAAAAGCAGCTAGTTTGTGTTGTATTGGGTGATTGGAGGTGTTGTGTATTAGTGTGTCAGTTGTAGTTGGTTTTCTGTATATACTGAATTTGTGCCTGTGTTCTAGTTTTGTGATGGAGAGGTCTAAGAAGTTTATGGTATTGTTGTGTTCGTATTCGGCAGTGAAGGTTATGTTTTTATGTATTTTGTTTATGTGTGTTAGTAACTGTTCACATTGTCTTTTGTTTCCCCTGTATAGTATTAGAATGTCATCAACGTATCTGTGCCAATATAGTATTTTATGTGAGTGTCTGTCATTGTTTGTGAGTATTTTTGTTTTTTCTAAGTGTTGGAGGAAGACTTCTGCTAGAATGCTGGATATGGGGGAGCCCATGGGTAGGCCATCGTTCTGTGTGTAGTATTTATTGTTATAAGTAAAGTAGTTTTGTTTTGTGATAATGTTCAGAGTTTCTGTTATTTCATTGATAAGTTCGTCTGGTGTGTTGTTCTGTTTGAGTTTGTTTTGTAGGATGGTGATTGTTTCAGAGATGGGGATGTTTGTGTACAGGTTTTTAATGTCAAAGGAGGCTAATGTGGCGTTATGGGGGATGTGTATGTCTTTTATTTTTGTTACTAGGTCAGTGTTGTTTTTTACTGCAATGTTGTTGTCTATTTGTGTGTGTTGTCTAATAATTTTGTCTAGATATTTTGCCAGTTTGTGTGCAGGGGCATTACGGTAGTTGATAATGGGGCGGATCGGAATGTCTTCTTTATGGATTTTGGGAAGCGCTTGGAGTGTAGGTGCTGATGGTCGGATTTGTTTCATGTAGGGCTTTTGTTTATGTGTCATAATGTGTTTGGCTTTGTTGACTATTTGTTTTACTGAGTTTTGGTATCTGTCGGTGGGGTCGTGTTTTAGTTCTGTGATGTTGTTCTGTTCTATGAAGTCTTGTACTTTTTTGTGTAGGTTGTCTGTGGGGATAATTACAGTCGTGTTGCCTTTGTCAGCTTTTACAAATGTGATGTTGTGTTTGTGTGCCTTTTCCCTCAGTTTGATGGCTGTATGTATTTCTGAGTTGTGGTTGTTGTTGTCTGGTATCTTATGTACTCCTATTGTGTTGTTTATATTATGTCTTAATGTGTCTTGATGTTCTGGTGCTGTGTTTTGTATATTTGTTTCTGTGTCAATTATGAGCTTTGTTAGTGTTTGGTTGTTATGTTTGTAATGTATGTTATGTTTTAGGCCTTTATCAAGGAGTGTTTGTTCGTTTTTTGTGAGTGTGACGTTCGTGAGGTTTACTGTACGTGGGTAGAATTTGTGCGAGGGAATTATATGTTTTGATTGGTGTCAGGTTTTTTATTTTTCTGTCGTGTTTTGTCTGTATGTTGTGTATTTGTTTTTTTGTCCATTCATTTGTGTGATGTATTAGTTCAGTCATGTAATTGTGTCCGTATGTGTTGGCGATATGTAGGTGTAGTGTTAATGCTTTGCGATTAAGTGCATCTTTTTTCTTATATAGTTGTTTAATTGATTCTTTCATGTATGTTCTTTGTGCGATGTTTTGTGTTATTCGGGCACCCTGGTTGTTATGTTTAATTTTGATTTGGGCATATTTAGGTGTTAGTGAATTGTTTATGCATGTTTTGTTGAAATTTATGTGAGCTACAATCTTTCTAACCTTCAAAGTTGTGAACTTGTACGCTTGGACGTTGGCTCGTCTTGCTGAGTTAAATTCTTGGATTTCGTTGTCCATGACTATTTGATTCTGTTTGAATTTGCGGCTGTTATCGTTTGCCATAGAAAATACCCTTGTTAAAAAAACCTTGTAGGTAAACTACCCCTTTCCCTTAACCGATCTTCACCAAAAACAATAGGTCTTGAGAACTCTACAATTTAGGGCTGTATGCAAATAATCTTTTGATTCTGTTTGAATTTGCGGCTGTTATCGTTTGCCATAGGAAATGCCCTTGTTAAAACATAAAACGTTACAGGTAAACTACCCCTTTCCCTTAACCGATCTTCACCAAAAACAATAGGTCTTGAGAACTCTACAATTCAGGGCTGTGTGCGAAACATTATTTGATTCTGTTTGAATTTGCGGCTGTTATCGTTTGCCAAAAAAAAAAAATTCCCTTGATAAAAAAAAACCGTTGCAGGTAAACGACCCCTTTCCCTCAACCGATCTTCACCAAAAACAATAGGTCGCGAGTCCTCTACAAATCAGGGCTGTATGCAACAAATTATTTGATTTTGTTTGAATTTGCGGCAGTTATCGTTTGCCATAGAAAAAAAATCTACAGACAGACACTTTTCGAAAAACGACTTTTTTTCATGTTTTGAGTGTAGTACAATCAGAATCTGCAATAATCTCGAACACGATTTTTTTTGCCATCACCATACTTCCATTCCTTAAGGAATATGGAAGTAAAATGCTAACTGGAGATAGGGTCACACCATACCATAAATTTGATCCCCATAAAGAATTAAAAAACCTTCACCCTTAAATCCCTCCATTTTCCAGTGGATAAATCTAAAAAAAGAAGTGTATATAGATGGTAAAGTTATGAACATGGATACAAAGTTATATGAAAATCATAGACACCTTCAAGTCATCTATAATGATAGACACCTTCCGAATTGACTTAAAAAATCTGAGCACTTGCCTCGCTCTTCAATAAAAGTACAATCATGTCTTAAAAAAGTAGTTTACATTTCAGCAAATGTTTGTAACATTGAAGTTGCCACTACAAACAACTCGTAACTTATATGCATACGTGTTGTATCTGTTCTTGCAACGTTTGTGGTGTTTCAGTTATTACTCATTAAATTAAACAAAATCAACTCACTGTTTTGAACATTTTTTTACCAAGTGACAAACTTGTCGCTAGCAATGTTAACACTTTGCTGGCAAAAGACGTCCATGTACGGCTTACTAACTTCAGAGGTTTGACGAGATGCGTAAATGTACGTCTTCGCATATAGCACCATTTTACACGAAAGCCGCCGATTTACGCTTTTTGGTGATGTGTAATCATGTAACTATAAAGACTGACATTAGTAGTTCACAATTCTGCACCTAGATCGCAGAAAACATGTACATTTCTATTCACGTATGCTTTGTGTTCTACCACATGGTTTTGTAGTCAAATGTGCAAGTGCTTCAAAACATACCATATCAAAAACTTTTTTTAGTGAATAAAAAAGTTGTGTATATAGTGTATACGAGGGGTCTCCCAAACTTTTTCACTTGAGGGCCTAATTGAAAAATCTTGGAAGTCACGCGGGCCAAAACACACACACATTGCACTTATTTTTTTTTAAGTTTACAAAATAATCAAGACAATAAAATAGGTATTTGAATAAAAATTAAGCAGACTTATCCAAAGTAAACAAATTCATTTATTCCCAAATGATGTAAATAAAAGGAAAACATTTCTTTCAAAGATATTTCTTATGTATTATATTTTGGCTTTCTTATGTACGTATAGAATGTGTGGAGTTGCTTCTGACATATAATGTCTGTTCATTTTGGGTCAATTTTGATGCTCCTATCACTAGAATGGATTTCAAGCGTTCGTCTGACAAGTTAGCCCTGTGCTTTGATTTTATACGTATTTCTTGTTTAGTAAAATGTTATAATATTTGAAGTATTTTGACGATCTATTTAAAAACTGCACGCAGCATCGGCCGGGTTGCTGCGGGCCGTAGTTTGGAGACCCATTGTGTTACACAATAGTTGAATTTACAAAAAGAAGCTTGAATTACAAGTATATTGTTGGCATGTCAAAAAGTGTGAAAAATGGCCAGACGTGATGGATAGACAGACCCAGAATCGCTCATCCAGGTAAGTGTTAACAGATTTTCCAAGGTTTCACTATTGTGTATAACTAAAAGTCAGTGCAAACCTTAGAACAAGAAATTGTGTCTTATGGAATGGCGTTTGTATGACCTCTATTGCCACATCATGCAAACCTTACAGTGTGTGCAACTCTTGACCACACACCAGCATGTTTCATCTCCCAGTGTTGACCTGTACTCCTTATGTGGAATGCGTTGTTTTCCTAAGCATTGCACACAGTATAGTTCATGTCTGTTCTAATTTACTGAGTTAGGACTTGAGAAGTTGTTTTCCTGTAGTACAAATTGGGTGATGATATCATCAAACTTCACAAATACATGTCATCCACTGCTTGCTGATATCACACACCCATAAGCACAGAGAAAGGGGCAACACAAGAAATAAATAACATTTTTGTTTTGCATTTTTTTATTAGAAAATTTAAGACCAATAACATAAATTTTCAACTTTGAACTATAAGAAATATTTTGTGCATTTTAAAATATCATCCTTTGGTGCATCATCCTTATTATATAACTCATGCAGATGGATTTGTCTCTTGCTGATCTGATAGTGTATGTTCCAAATCCTGAAAAAATGACTTATTGTACGTGGTTCAGGCAGGTTCACTTGCAGACTCCGTATTACTATTTTTCCAATCCAGCCAATCTGCTAATGTCTTAAGCGTTCTATACACGTCACTTGACTGCTATACATGGTCAGCAAGGCAAATTGTAACTATCTTCAACATTTTTTTCACAACAAACTTATCACAGCTGTGTATGTTTATTATAGTGGATTCTGCCTGTATGCTAAAAACCTATTACATAACAACTATACAAAAACTAATACAGTCAGTTAATACTGTTTGAATTTTTGATGTATCTATCCTGTTTCCTCATTAAAATATAAAGAGTACCTTTCTTTAATATTTAGGAACAAGTGTTAATTATGTATTATTTATCTATTGTTTATTATGTATTATTGTGTTCCAAGAAACAATATGTAGATGCATCTTATCAGTGGGCTGTGCAAGACGACACACTTCGTTTCAAACTTGAACAAGAGCTACTGAACTGGGGACAGAAATAAATAATTTTTGTAGGTAATTTGTGGCGTACTACTGGTCACAGTATAAGCAAACTTGTACTGGAAATACTAAATACAAATGGTCCCCTAATGTATGCATAAATTGGATACAGTTCATTATACACATCACCTATTCAACAATATGAACTGTAAAGTAACAAGACAGGGAAACCTTAGTTCCAAGTGAGTCTATCAGTGCATGTGCATACTTTTCACTGCACTACATGCTTAAACAGGCAGTGATCATAACTTGCATATTACTCTATCGATTTTCAGCATATCCTTTCTGCCTCAATTTTAAGTGCTGCAGTAGAGAAAGAACCTTACATGTAACTTAAGAGTAAGAATCCTGATTTGTGGTTAAGCTCCTACTGTTTGTGGATGGTATGCAATACATTTGTGAAATACAGAATCAGATCAATCAGTAAGGGTGAACTGGTTTGGGAAAGATTTCAGAGATAGATACGCATCATGAGACATGCAGGATTGGTTTTTACAGTGACTGAAGCAGAAAAGGAGGCACAGATTGGAGTATGCAAACCATACGATGCAAAAAGACATTAGCAGAAGACAGACAATACTATTGGGTCTCTTCATACCACTCAAGAAACTGATGACAGAACAGCTGCTCATCACAAGTTTCTAAAATTGTAGATTCTCTACTCATTTCTGTTGCTGTATTTATTTAACAGTGATTAACCAATTTCTGTATCTATTAAGTAAAACTGAAATGGAAAGGAAACTACAACATATGCAACAATCTACAAAACAGAACATAACTTTAGAGTAAATATGAGAAAGCTCATTTTTAAATTGAATATTTCTTAGTTTATGACCTGACTAATTAACACGGGCCAATTCCCATTAGAAAATTATTCAATGCATATACTATTCCATAACCAATGAATTAAAAAAAAAAAAATACTATCACTAATTCGAAGATAAGTTTTTAATTATAAATAACTCAAAATGTTGTGGAAAATTTTTAGTATTTCCTAATCTCTTGGACAGTGTTTTATGCATTATTCATAAGTGTCGGACAACCTTGTATGCATTATTCATACTAGTACATATTTAACTCACATGAATAATCAAACTACAATCAACTTCTGACAGGATTCAAACTGGGATTGAAGTGGACTGTAAGTGGTAATGTACCACTGTCGCCATACAACTTGACGACGATACATTAACAAGATATTCTTCTAGATAAGATAGAGAGAAAATATATTCAACATTGTATCAATCTTGTATGTACGTGTTTGAAGTGTTGAATACTGGTAACGGTACAGAATTTGTTTATATTAAAAACATGCTCATAAACTAATAATAGTGGACGGTGCCTGTGATGTTTTATAAATTTACATTGTCACAACTCTGAAAGAATAATTATGCATTAAAATTTTTTTATATAAATGTGAAAACATGTTACCATACTTCGGTGGTCATTCATTTAAAATTGGTGTTTACTTAGGTCCATAAAATTTTAAATATGGATTAACTTTGCATATGTTATTCTATTACAAACCGATATGATGAAGTCACAGCTATTAAATTTCAATTTACCATAATATAAAATATTTTATTTTTAATGTTATAAATGTTTATACTATTTGTTGAAAAATTTTAAAGAAAAGCTTCTTTTTATTAATATACTATTAGAAATATTACTGCAAAATTTTGCATTTTCTAGAAATGTCAGATTACATTTAAAAATTAACACACTTGTAAACTTTAAAAAGTTCATTCCTATTATGAACTTATTATTACAACTGAAAGTACAGGACTATGTCAATTTGATAAAATATTTTTTTTAATCAGCTGACAGACGGAATATGTATGAGGTGCAATCGGCTATATTTGTTTGGTTGAAGTGTCTGGGACGTCAAAGCCATGCACAGTTTTATCTGATACTTGGCTGCACCTGATTTCAGGAGGTGTAGAATACAATTTTTTTTCTAGCTTGCAAATACTAACACATGGATTCCTGAAATTTTCACTAGACTTGTAATGAAAATATTTTCTCCAGACATAACAAACATTTTGCATTTTTCTATAAAACCTGAATTTTGGTGGTAAATACCAAATGCAATCCCGAATCATCATGGATAACAGAAACGTATCAAGGAGTTTCATAGGTAATCATCAAAGCTCAATAAACCAAATTTACAGATCTGTTACGTGGTCACCGAGTACTAAGGACAAACATTGTTATATAAACCGAAAATGCCTCTGACCTCCGGTAAATGAAAAATAAGGAGGAACAAAGTTTCATTCTGTAAGAGGATTGGGCAACACATGCATCATTTACAAATGTTAACAATTTGTGCACATCTCTGGCACAATAGCAGGGTACTGTCACTTGCAGTTGCACATTAATGGAAACCAAAACTATTTAGTTCTGAAGCTTTTAACCCCTTGGGGACCAGAATTTGTACACTGGTACTTCCAAAAAGATCCAGGCCGTTTTTGTAGTGGCTGTGATTTTTCATCATCTTCCACATATAAAACATACTTGGGTACATTTTTTTTTTTTTTAAGGTACAATTTGGGGATACAGAATATAGTCTATTAATTTCTAAATAAAAATATTAAAACGACAATGTGCTATTTGGGCAATAAAATTGTATTCAACTCGCTCCTTATCTTACAAAAAAAATCTCTGGCAGTCCGAACTGCCATAGCTGATTCTCTTATACATTAGTCTAACTGTTGCAAACAGTGAATACTCTGTCTATAACAGAAGAAAAGATAATGGCATAAATGTATGTACTATACGCGGCAAAATACATGGGCCTGTAGTGTAAAACGAAAACACTAGCGCAATACCAAAGTTTAAAGCGATTTTTTGAAATTAGTACTTAATTTGAAATTAAGTTATTTTAACAAAAACACTTATAAAACCACACTAAATAAATGTAGAATTATGTTTATTCAAGAAAATCATTTGTAAAGAACACTGCCATTTCAATATCATGTAACTTCTAAAAAAAGGGAATTATGCTATCTGGTGGTTGGATTGAAAACTACGAATGTTTGTTTACCATCTGAAACATTGGTAGCACTCAGATTACAAATTCATGTAAAAACAGCGGCAATTTTAAATAGTCGGCCCCCAAAGGTTAAGCTACTTAAAAAGATTTTGGTTTGGTAGTTGGTCAAAGTCAAGAGGCATATACGAAATGTTAAGCTTTATCATAATACACATGGTAGATGAATATCTTTACACACCAATCTTCCAAATGTAGGTCTCTTCCTGACTTCCAACAAACTGTCCACAGAATCCACAATATGAATGACCCCATTATCTTTTTCCTGAAGTACATAACTGACCACAACTAATAATTTTCACAAGAATGGGCACTTGTATCGACAGCTTAAAAAAATGTTACACAAGAATTACTACGTAGTTCTTGAGACAGCTACCAATATGTTTTGCGGGGGGGGGGGGATTTCAGTAGCGATAATTTAAGTACACAAATTTTTTTCATTTTGAAATATCTTTTTGACTGCACCTCATATGTTTATTGAAAATCTACACGAGTCCTAATGAGTACTACTAATTTTTAATTTGCTCATTAAAAAGCAATGGAGTAATTTTCTTTAAAAAAGTTATGCATAAAAAATTACAATTCACTACTAAGCTTATAAAACCTCATTATATGAATCTATTATCAACTGCTCAAATAAGCCCCAATAACTGTGGTTCATTATATATTTTATCTGTTACATTAAGAAGTGATTCATGCTTTAAAAACTTACTAGCTAAGATTAATAGTATTCGATTTTTTTTGTATTAACAAGCTAAACATATATCCTTGTCAACAAAGTACTTACCTTTGTAATTGGTTTCGCTCTGAAACATTAACTATATTATCAAAAAATACTTGTATATGACATTAACTTTGATAACAAAATATAACTGTGTGACCGGTGACTGCCCCCCTCATAATTTAGAAATTATATAGACTGCAGACATGAAAATATTTAATATTTATCTTAAACAAAAAAAAAGTAAAACCCTCCCATTAATATCATCTTCAGAATTTCTATCAGTACTCGTAAATTTAATTTTTCTAAAATTATGAAAGCTCCCTATTTTATAACTAATAATAATAATTCGCATCATACAAACTATTATTTTTTATGGTTACAGGGACAGAAAAGGCCTAAGAAGCAGTACAAAGATGTTCTACACATGCGCACTTGGAAGAGAGAATGAAATACTCAATTATTATGCAAATGCTTATCTATTAATTCTTATAGGTCCTGTTTTCTTTGAAATTATCGCCGATTTACTGATTGCCTTTTGTCCTTTCAGCAACAATCAAATGACATTTGGCATTTACTTAGTTCTTGGTGCTTATTAAAAACTTACATTCTTTGGTGTTTTGGCTTGAGTGCTTTTTGGTTTATAACATTTACTCGCTTCAAATTCTATAAACTAAAAAACATTAACCAGTCAAAAACAACGGAAAATAAACAGTCGCATCAAATTAAAATAGGCATATTCTATACTATCAGCACTTTCTAAATTAGGAAAACTAATTTGTGAAATTACAGAATAATTTGGAAAAACTAAATAATAAGAGTACTGAAAGCAAATTCTTTTTTTCTAATTGGAATTTTCTCGATATCCGGTGGTTGTAAAGCGAGCAGCTCCACCGCCATGTGAACACCAACCCGCAACCCTCCGCCTCTCCAACACCCCAACACAGCAAACACTCAGCTTACAGCTTACATCAGCTTACACCTTGCCTGCGGCATCAATAAATAATCCGTTAGCTTTAAATCTGTCATTAACTAAGTTACTGGTGTTTATATTACCAAAGTGCTAGTGGTTGTACCAAAACTTTAATCTAAAATCAAGGAAATAAATGTGTTAAACTATCAACTTATGGGTCATTCCGTATCAAATCAACCCGCGCGCTAAAATTAAAAATTTTACCTGACCATCTCAGAATTTGATGAAATTTGGTATGTAGGTAGTCCTCATGGAGATTAATAAAAATACAAATTTTTTTTCAAATATCTCAAACGGCTTAGAAATTACGGTTATGTGAAGTTTTCAAAAAACGGCCAAAAACGCACGTCCGACATATTTTGAAATCACCACAGCTGCTCTCCTAATTGAGCTAGAGAGATGGGAGTGGTGTTATTTTACTCAGTTTTTCATGCAGTTTTCATTGATATACAGCACAACATACCTTTTCATAAAAAGTTTTTTTGTAAACACAAAATCAAAATTTTAAATTTAATTTTCTCAAAAAGTGCATTTTTGAAAATTTTTTAAAAATTCCTATAAATAGTTTAAACCTTTGGCAAGTGATTCTCGAAATTTCAAAGTGGGAGGCTAATGGGTTCATAGTTAAATAATAATTTAAAAAAAGAGCGTTTTATAAAACTGATGCGTAATTTTAATACTATGTACCTTTACATAATGTATTACAATGGTGATTATTACCATAATTCTGTTCCAAGGGGGGCTGTCTTTAAGACAAATTATGTCCACAATTTAGTCATGTCTTATTATTTACTCAGTAAGTTTTTCAAAATTAAATGAGAAATAGTTTTTATAATTTACTTTATGCATTTTGTGTCAGGACTTCGACCAAAGCATTGCATATTGGCAGGCCAAAGTGGCACACATGCAGTTTGTGTATGCACAATTCACCAGAACGTAAAGTTAATGATAGAAAATACAAAATTAGGAGCTTTGACAAATGGACAACTAAATACATATAAACACTGTTTGGCAAAAATGCTGTGTAATCCACCAAACATTAATTGCTATATGAGTGAATGTAGAGAATGCCCTGGTGTTGCCCCAATTCGCAAAATCATTGAAGAGGCTTTTGAAGAAAATCTTATAGAAAATGTCACCTATCGTCAGTGGGTGTCTGTTGATCGTTGCAACCTTGAAACTTTACAGAAATCTAATGAAGATTTTATGAATGTTTTTTGTGACAAACTGACTCTCTTAATCAAACATGATTTTATTGCAAAGCAGCAGTCTTCATTCATTAATGACAAAAAAGAAAATTTAAAAGAGTCAGAGTTTGTAGTAAACTTAGATTTCTCTGAAAACTATAACATTGTCGTTCAGGACGAAGCTCAAAGTTATCACTGGGCAAGCAAACATGTGACAATAAACCCTTTTGTGATTTATTACAGAGAAGATGATAAAATTAAACACTCAAGTTTTGTTGTAATTTCACCTTGTTTAGAGCATAACACTGTTTCTGTGTATACACTCCAAAAAAAACTTGTCGAGTTCATGACAACAAAGTTTCAAACAGTGCCAAAAAAGATTTTTTATTACTCAGATGGGTGTGCTGCACAATATAAAAATAAGAAAAATTTTATCAATTTATGTTATCACAAGCAAGACTTTGGTGTAGAGGCTGAATGGCATTTTTCCGCAACTGCACATGGGAAAGGACCATGTGATGGGGTTGGGGGCTCAGTCAAGAGACTTGCTGCAAGAGCAAGCCTGCAACGTCCATATGACAACCAAATTTTAACACCTATCCAACTTTATGAATGGGCAGTTGAAAATTTATCTGGAATTAATTTCACCTTCTCCACACAAGATGAGTATGTTGAGTCCGAAACAGTTCTGAATGACCGTTTCAGCCAAGCAGTAACTATTAAGGGAACTCAACAGTATCAAGCTTATATACCTGTTCATTCAAGCGTATCAAAGATTTGTGTAAAAATATTCTCTGAAGATACAACAGAAGGAACAGTGATCATCCAAAAATCCTCAGAAAAACTACAAATGTCAGAAGTAAGCGGTTATATAACGGCCGTATATGACCAAAAGTGGTGGCTGGCATATGTGTTGGAGAAGAATGAAGAAGAGGATGAACTAAAAGTGACATTTCTACATCCTGCTGGCCCTTCATCATCATTTTCATATCCAAGGAAGCCGGACGTATTGTGGATATCACTGACAGACGTGCTTAGCAAAGTTGATCCTACAACTCCTACTGGAAGGATTTATGTAATAACACCTGAAGAAGCCACAACAACTTCACAAGCTCTATCATCAAGTTCTACATAAAATTTTGCTAAAGATGTAAGTGTTAAAGATTTAATGTAAAGTGTATAAATAATTTAATATAGTAATGAAATATGTTTTAATATCTAGGCCTACTATCAGTTTTATAAAACGCTCTTTTTTTAAATTATTATTTAACTATGAACCCATTAGCCTCCCACTTTGAAATTTCGAGAATCACTTACCAAAGGTCTAAACTATTTGTAGGAATTTTTAAAAAATTTTCAAAAATGCACTTTTTGAGAAAATTAAATTTAAAATTTTGATTTTGTGTTTACAAAAAAACTTTTTATGAAAAGGTATGTTGTGCTGTATATCATTGAAAACTGCATGAAAAACTGAGTAAAATAACACCACTCCCATCTCTCTAGCTCAATTAGGAGAGCAGCTGTGGTGATTTCAAAATATGTCGGACGTGCGTTTTTGGCCGTTTTTTGAAAACTTTACATAGCCGTAATTTCTAAACCATTTGAGATATTTGAAAAAAAATTGTATTTTTATTAATCTCCATGAGGACTACCTACATACCAAATTTCATCAAATTCTGAGATGGTCAGGTTTATACCCTGCGTTGATTTGATGTGGAATGGCTCTTATAAAACCTGACAGTTTATAACATTCTCTTTCCTACAAAAGTAAAACAAAGTGATAACTTAGATTGAATCTTCACATACAATTCCAAAATACTTACGAAACATTTAGTACAGGTGGTATGTATATAATTATATTATATTATGTTTATAACATTCTCTTTCCTACAAAAGTAAAACAAAGTGATAACTTAGATTGAATCTTCACATACAATTCCAAAATACTTACGAAACATTTAGTACAGGTGGTATGTATATAATGGCTGGTTTAGTACATACACGATAAACCAACAACTTTCATCGTTATGGTACCGTCAAACAAATTAATGACAGTGTCATTTTATTTGCATGAAGATCCCATCATATAGTAAACTCATTACTGCATCTCTTACTAAGAGTGAATAACATAAAGCCATTCAGTTCTATTAAAACAAATTAACACTTTTCAATTCCAGATAGCAGACCGTTAATCCTCAGAACAAAAATCATTCAATCATGTTTATGACAGAATGTACAATTTTATATAAGACAGTATATTCACACTATTATGCTTTTTCCATACTTTCCATTCTACATATACATTTGATGCTAACAGTGGACATGCATATTTTGACACCGTAAAATTATTCCGTTCACACACACACACACACAATTTGTTAATTCTGATACAGTATACAAGTTCATTTTATTTTTTAAACTGGGGCTGTAAATATATACATAGAATCTTTATAATTGTAACTACAGCAAAACTCTGGGGTTAAGATTCTTATTATGTCCCCCAAAAGTTCCAAATTGAGTTCAAAAACTCTGCATAGCCAGACTCGTGAGGTAGTGTGGAATGTGTATAATTTCATGAAGAGTGAGGCTGAAAGTAGGAAACCTCTCTTAGATTTCCATAAAGTACAAGAGTGTGTTGCAAAAGCGACGGGTATTTCTCATAGCTCCGTAAGAATAATAATAAAGGAAGGTCAGCAGCTACACAGTCCAGATGCAGAAGCGGGAACGTCATTTAGCACACCGGGAAAGAAACACCACGTTCATAAACCTATAACCGGGCTTGACGATTTTGATAAAGGTGTAATTAGGAGAACAGTTCGGAATTTTTACATTGAAAAAAAGTGTCTCCCAATGGTAAAAAAGCTGTTAGAAAAATTAAAAGAATCTATCAACTTTAAAGGCGGCAGTAGCAGCCTAAAAATTATCTTGAAGGAAATAGGCTTTAGGTGGGTAAAAACTAAAAATAATCGACCTGTGTTAACAGAAATTCACAAAATAAGAGCTATGAGAATACGTTATTTACAAAACAAAAAAATTTAGAGAAGAAGGCAGAACCATAGTATATCAGGACGAAACATATATTCACAACAGCCACACACTTCCGTACACCTGGAACGATCAGATTCAGCCTGGTGGCTACGCTGTTCCAGTTGCGAAAGGACAAAGATTAATTATTGTTCACACCGGCAGTCAATACGGGTTTGTTCCAAACGCACTGCTGATTTTTAAATCTAACCAAAAGACAGGAGATTACCACGATAACATGAATGCTGACAACTATAGACGTTGGATTGAAGAAAAATTGGTCCCGAATTTGCCCATCAACAGTGTGTTGGTAATTGACAATGCCAGCTATTATAATGTACAGCTAGAAAAAACACATACGTCTAATTCTACGAAACGTGATATGCAAGACTGGCTAACACGACACGTAATACCTTTCCATCCTGATATGGTTTAAGCAGAACTTTAACAAGTTGTTAAAATGTATAAATCAAACTTTAAAACATACTTCATAGATAAAATTCTGCAAAGCAGAGGACATTTAGTTTTAAGGCTTCCCCCTTACCACCCTGAACTAAATCCTATAGAGATGATGTGGTCAGAAATTAAGAGAGGTGTTGAAGAAAAAAATGTAACATTTAATTTAAATGATGTGAACAACTTATGTGAAGAAAAAATTTCAACTGCAACTGCTGACGATTGGGAAAAAAGATGCAAACAGGTAGAAAGCATTGAAAAAGAATATCTGGAAAAGGAAGCTATTGTTGACGAAACAGTAGACCGCTTCATAATTAATCTTGGAGGAGAGAGTAGTTCAGACAGTTCCGACGACTTTGCTGAAGAGAAAGATGGTAATATCTCTGGAATACAGGTATTACCTGACAACGACTGAAAACTTTCTTCAAACGTTAAGTACTGTACAATAGTTTTTGTAGTTAAATACTCCAATATTATTTTTTAAATGTAGTACAAATTTTTATATTTAATTAAATATAATAAGTAATATTTGCTCAGCTATTCTTGTTTATATTTTTCATTATTATTAATAAATAAAACTTTTCTTACAATATATTTTTTTTGTATTTTTTGAATATATAACACTATTTTGATAGTATAAATTATCATCATCAAAACTATGATGATGATAGTTTATACTATCGAAACAGTGCCTTATTAAAAAAAATACAAAAAAATATATTCTTGTAAGAAAAGTTGTATTTATTGTTAATAATATAAAAAAAAAATAATTAAATATGAATAACTCAAAATGTTCTCGAATTTATAATTTTAAAATAAATTTAGGTTACGTACATTAAAAACAATGCAAATAACAAATATATCAAAAACTGTAAATGACTGTTTTCAAAGTAATGAGTACATGTAGTACTATGTTACACATACTAAGTAACATCAGTGATGTTAAGCAACAAAATAGATAAAGTTAAAATGTAAATAGATTTCTGGCAAGAACATCATAAGCGTGCAAGTTTTGTTTTGAAGGGACTGTACGTGTTAGAGAGATGCTGTTATCGCATACTCTCCTCTCTCGAGTACTTTTAGTGGGGTAATTCATACATTGGGTCTGCGCCGATGACTGTTCAGGAATCACTGGCGGGCCTATACATATGCCAATACAGTACGAATCTGTGCTAATATATCCTGTTTAATACAAGATTTTCGTGGACCCCATTCAAGAGCTTTTGAAGAGGTTTTACTGTAATTGGGGCCAAGGGTGGTTTGAATTAACAAACATGTGGCATACCGAAACCTGATCAATGGAAAATAATCATTTAACTTCTCTCACGTTCTTTGAAATGAAACTTGACATACAAATAATTCATAAGCAATTCATTATTTTTAGCAAGGCAGTTTAACAAAAAGCATTTTGTATGTATATATTATGTTACTGTATTACTTTTGAAAGCAAATTCAATTTTCAGTTTAAAAATTTTTCAAAAATGTTAATTAGTTTACTGTTCTAATCCAAAAATAAATAAAAATAAGGGCACAGTTAAAATACTTCTTCACAAATATAATTAATTCTGTAGGAAGGAATGTTGCAACAGAAAAATATTCCAACTGTATGTGTTGTAGTCAGGACCATCATAATCATCAATATATGATTATAAAAATATGCCAACCTATAAAAATCAAAATTAGGAAGATTTCCAAAATTATTTAGCAAGGCTGACCAAATGCAATACTATATAATTAAAAAATTCAATACCCATAACTTTTATGCAGAAGTTCTTGCATGGCTATTAAAGGGGCCATAAAATCTGTAAAAAAAAAAGCTTAAAAAAATCAAACATTCTACTCTAGCATCTTCGGAATCACAACAAATATTCTCTAAAGACTAACAGGAGTCATATAAAAATATGAAGAAAGCAAAATAATTTGGAATAATGCAGTAAATTGGGACAAACTGAAGTTGGCAGTAACATGTAACTTTAATTTCCTGCCAATAATGAAATTACCTGGAGGGGTGCAGAACATTTAAGATAAAATTTAAGAGGTGCAAGTTTAAGCAATTGACAGATATGCAAGTGGTAAAAATATATTAACCCTCATGTCTGATTATATATTATTGTTTTACAATCATCCAAGAACAATTTACAAACTGATTTTTATCTTGGAAAGTTACTTGGATCTTATCTGTCATTGACCGGCTAATTTTCCCTGCTAGTTAATACTGATAATTCTCTCCAAAAAGACCAAAATCTCTCCAAGACAACCACAACCCCCCACCCTAACTCCCTGTACAGTGTAATAATAGTTTAGGCTTATACTTTCTACAAATACATATTTTTATTCTCTACATGTTGTTGTCTTTATTTTTTGCAAACACGCGTGCACGCACAAACACAAGCTCATTTATCATTTGTGTTTCAAATTTATTTTGTAATTCTTTTTTCAACCTGGTATAATTTACTTGTGGCACTTTTGGACCATTATTGCTCAGACTAAGTTTCTACTGTAATGTCATTTTTTCATGGACTGATCTGCTTCTTAGTAAAATCAATAACCCAACTTATTAAATTAGCTACTTTTTATTCTTTAAAACTTATAGAATTCAAAATTAAGGAATACAGTTGAAAAGTGTATCACAAAAATACATTATTATTTATACACCGAGAATTGTAATTAATTTCAATTTTAAATAATTTTTAGTAGTGTTAATTCCAAATTACTGTATTAAAATTATGTTGCATGTGACACAAGAATTTAACCCCAACAGAGCATTTGGTGTTCCATTATGAACACTTATATATATGTAAAATGTAAAAAAAAAGACACATGTATGAGAACAATAAAATCGTCACAACAACGGTTCAAAATCAGAATACAGGAATAATCAAATGGGATACAAAATATCTGAAAATAAAAAGAAAACACATAATGGGAAGATTTTTATGTATTTGTTCACAATTAAGACATTATCCTCTAGTATGTGGTATAGCATACAAACTACAAACAAAAAACCCTAGATATACATAACTAAAATCCAGCAGATTACACTTTACGACACAAAAAAGTAAACTGTTCACAACGAGTGTCTCCTATTAGTGTACACACAATATTTATACGCAAAGATTAAGAGAGTTAGGAGTTAAAAAATATATACACATACAGTCAAACACAATTCATTCATTCGTTTATTACTACTAAAATGTACTGACAATTTACTTGATGCGTTTTTATTTTCTGAATGTATAAATGTTATGTATAAAGCCCTCCATTTACTACTTGAAATAATTTCCACTTACTTCTAAAAAAACCCACTGCTATTAACAATAAACTAATTTTCCACTTACTATAAACCTGTATTTGAATATCATTAATAAGTCACCGACATGCATTTATCATAATTTAATTCTATTTTAGTTTTATCATTAAAAAGAGGTTTCCTTATTACTAGAAGGGCTTTATATATTAACTGTTTTATAGGACAATCATGTTATACATTAGACAATGAAAAAGAGTTACATTATTAGCCTTATTTTGTGAAAATACAAAAATTTGCATATAACAGATAAATGTTCGCAAAATATGGTTCTTTAAATACTGTGTTACCTGAAAACATAACTAACCTGAATTTTATCTGCAAGTAGTTTACTTTGACATAACACAAACATTTACAAGGAAAAAAAATCAATACAAAAATTAAAATGTATTTAGTACCTTGCTTCAATATTTTAACACTACAAGACATTAAACTTTTCAGAAGTGTTTTATTTCGAAGGATATTACGATTAAGAATATTCAAGAACAAAACAATCCCTATATATATACATACACATACTTTTATGTATGTTTCCACAATTACTTTATGCATTAACTTCTGTTAAATAAAGCCAATTTTTTTTTTTTTTTTTTTTTACAAAAAATGTTGAAAATTATGCAATTAATATGACAAAATCTAAACTCTAAGCTTTCAATCAATTCATTAAACATTGAATACAAATACATGATTTAAAAAAAATGAATGAAAACTGTAATTAAAATTAAAAAGTTGATATAACAAATACCTTCTATAATTATGTGGAGAAATCAAGGTCCAATAAT
This sequence comes from Magicicada septendecula, assembly GCA_034769895.1. Taxonomy (NCBI): domain Eukaryota; kingdom Metazoa; phylum Arthropoda; class Insecta; order Hemiptera; family Cicadidae; genus Magicicada; species Magicicada septendecula. Next base: position 372,385,288 of record CM068374.1, on the reverse strand, counting down.
TTTATTCTTCTCATTATAAACTGCCTCAATTCTTGGTTAAATCTGAAAACCAAACGAATACCATTAGTAATAATATTATCATTGTACTGATATCCTACCATGTAGGCACAAAAACGTTTGCCACCAGAAAGTACAGTAGACTCTCACTTATCCAAGACTTACACACACAGATCACGCACGCAGGCAGGATATTGGATATGTGAAAACAACAGATAAATGGGGTAATTTCTAAAACTGCGAAGATTGTTTATTTGTGTAAATATGTAATAATAATAACAATGACTGCACACGCATGCACGCACACAATCATGGAAAACTACACAAATTTTCTTGATATCAATAAAAATTATAGATTTGGCTGCATACATTATGGCTGAATAGCTGTTAATAACAAGTATATATCATATGAATTTCCAGCATTTGGAAGGAAATGTTAGTGCTATTTGTGACAACTGGTAAGTGTAATGTATTAGTGACAACTGTGTTATCTTCGTCATCTTATATTTTTGTATAAAACTATTTCTACTTTACAGTGTAAAATAATTCTAACCTAACTGACAAGAATTATGTAATGTTGGTGCCATAAGTTATCTGTAGTGACATGTCGGAACGTTACATATGTATTATAAGTACTCAAACAAGTGAAGGTTGAACAGCCGAAACTGTACTGTACTAACAAAGTCACCCAATAAATAGGTGAATGTAATAATTCTAAACGTTATATGATAAAAACCTGTGTTCTTACATTTTTTAAAGATTGGGCAAATAATTACCATTCCCCAGCTTTCTGACATTTGTTTTTCTCCTATATTTTGGTTATTAACTTGTACACTTCCCACTTGAGTTATTTCCCCACATTTACATAATTCTGAGACTCCGTTATCATCGCCTGGTGCTTTATTGTCTTTCGTCCTCTGAATCATATTTTCAACTTCATATTCTGTATGAGGGTCTGTTACTTTCGTATACTGGTGCAAGATTGTCATCATCATTTTCTCTTTCTGTGTTTCGAGAATGGGCATTATTTGCCCAATCTTTAAAAAAAGGTGATAACTTTGTAGAAGTTAACTTTTATCTTTGAATAAATATGTATACTCGTAAACTGATGTATACAAAAACGAAAGAATATTTGAGGCATGTTGTATCTACAGAACACATGCCATTGTTAATTACTCAGATTCTATGCTTTTAAATCTACTGTGTACAAATACCAATGCTTAAAACAAATCAACAAAATGTTACTTTTTACTTACAAAAAACTGATCTGTTCTTTGAATTTATAATAAATTACTTCTTCTTCACTAGTAACAAATGTTAAAAGGAAATTTAAGCCGTCTCACTTATTTTTTCCACTCACCTCATTTGGACCTTGACCGAGACTTGCTGTCAGATTTGGATCGACCAGACCGTGAATGAGAACGTCCACGTGAACTCTTGCTGTCCGAACGAGATCTGCTCCTCCCGGATCTGGATCGAGAACGTGATCGAGAATAAGTACGGCGACGAGAACGTGACCGGCTGCGAGTGCGTGAACGGCGACGGGAACGAGATCTTGACCTTGAGTAGTAACTGAAATTCATTATGTATTCACGCTAATAGTGACCACTACGCTAAAAAAATGTACCCTGGCGGACATGTAACTAAGCGGAATAAAAAACTTACCGTCGGCGTCTGCCTCTTCGATAGGGTGATGAAGGACGTCCGTATCGAGCCATCTGTACTCTAAGCTCCCTCCCATCCAACAACCGTCCATCCATTGCATCTAAGGCATCTTCAGCATCTCTCTTGTCATAGAACCTATGCAGTAATAATGGAACATCACAGTCTTTACATTACATGATGGCCTGATACAGGTAAAACATATGTTACTTTCATTTCTCTAAAACCATTATATAATTTTCTTATTTAATAAAACAAAAAACTACTTAAAATTGCAGTATGTTTTATACTGTACACACGCTAATGTATAAATACAGTTTATGCTCACAATACACTGCTATTATTTTAATGACCAAGTTTTAAACTTTGTATTTATTACAATGTCGGGGAAAAATGGAAAATTGTTTATACTTGTTTACTAATAATGCTTAAAGGTGTAAACTACTACTGTGGATTACTTTTGCAACTATATGTAACAATACTTATTTAAATTTATATCAGTATTTTAAACTTCTGGGTTTGTTTAAAGGGGGCCAATTATTAAAATCGATGTATCCATTACATGTTAACAATTCAGCAGCTGCCATGGTCGGAGGCGTCAGATGGAAAGAATCTTTCCACCAGTCTGTCCCGCTCTGAAGCCACTGGTCAAAGTGATTTTAAATGCAGAGACATTGATTTTAACAATAACCAACCAGTCCTAACAAGTCTACAAGTTTTAAACCCAAGCTGCGAAAATCTATACACATTCAAGATTATAATTCAAACACATTCTGAGTAAACCGCACACCAACATGATTAACACATTAGAAACTTCCATAAATGGGTGTGAAAGCAATCTGTATTTTTGTATAACTGTAATTGTTGGACAGACTCGAGAGATCTTGCTAGAAAAAAAAAGAAGAAATAATGGTACTACTAGACAAAACTCTATTGCATTATATGGGTTTTTAAACAGAACCGTCTTTGTTTACATTAGTTCGCACAGGTGTTTGTATTCTGTGTTTCCATGCCATCATCAGCATGGATGAAACATCTGGTAAAAGTATGAAAAACTTAAACTGTAATAATCTAAACACCGTCCGTGAAAGACTACGTTCATTTATTTTAAATAACTTTGTTACTACACTTTAGGCCTGCAATCAATTCCAAGCCATGCAAATGGTCATGAAACTATTAGTTTAACGCGCTTGGTGTGGGGCACTGATTCAATTATAACCTATTGCACTATGCAACCAACTTGTCTGCATGCGCAGCTCAGGAGACCTGTATTGTCAATATAACCTGTATTGTCAGTAGTAGTATTGTGAACACCTGTATGCTTGTATTGTTTGGTCGTTTGTGCTCTTTTGTGTTAAGTCGTCATGGAGGAAGAAGTGCTAACAAATGGCAAACAGAACAAAGAAGAACGATTCAACAAACAAGAAAAAAATAAACACAGAATACTTCTTTTCACTTTTAGTATCTATACAAGTTAAGTCTTGTTTTATGTACCTGATTAGTTCACAAAAGATTTGAGCATGCAGAAATTATTAAAAAAATCTGTTTTCATCCACACAAAGTTCATCAGATATATATTAGTCTCTTATCCTTTCTTGTGGACAACACCTTCGTAGCATTTTCGTTGTCTCACTTTATTAATTAATGAAGCAAATAAAAGCAGAGTCACATAAATTGATGAAGTGATTGCAGTTACCGTAATACCACACTACTAACTGAATTACTGAAATAAATGAATTAACTCTTCAATTGCCAACTCTACACTCAAATATAAGTTGACTAGCAGAACCTGTGCACTTCGCTGCTCATACCAATCGCAGCGAGTTTTATAAGGAAAAAGTGTTTTATGGTGCGTGCACATTACCAGTGGAATGGAACACATGAACGAAGTGCCCAGAGGAAAAGTTAGTTGAGATATTCCATTGTGTGAATACTACTACTGCCAACTGACCAACCAATTTTTTTACAAAACTGCCAATATCTAGAAAAGAAAAGGATTTTATTGAAACAAAAACTGAAATTTCACTTACCATATACGCTTCACTCTTATAGAATGAAAGTTTGTTTTGCATGCTGAAAATTTCACTACATGCAAATTACCACAAAATTTCATGTCATGGGACCATTTTAGGGCTTTGTTCTTATAAATTATTAAAGTTATCAGTTCAAAATCATGTCTAAAACATGCACTGTATTCATTAAATATAGACTTTTAATTATTCTCTCTGCAGAATCTCATGTTTGACAATACAAGTCAATCCTGGTCCCAATTATTTTTTTATTATTAATGTTCTATCATGTATTTATTATAGACGAATTAAATACAATTAAATATATAGAGGAAGTGAATGGGTACCGAAGCTCAATGGTCGAACGGTTATCACGTAAACATAAAAAGAAGAACGTCATTAGTACACGTAACAAAAATAATAAAGTTAAGTTTATTTCAACTGAGTACACCAATAATATACCTATGATTTTAAAAAACGAATTTCGGAAACATAACATCCTAGTATCGTTCCATACCACAAATAATTTTCAAAAATTATTACGGCCTAAAACAACAGTTTAAAGAAAAAAGAACTGGTGTTTACAAAATCGTTTGTAATGATTGCGATATAGTGTATATCGGTCAGACAGGCAGGGCATTTAGACAGAGGTTTAAACAACATCTACCTAAAAATAACTTAAATGCCTGTAAATCAAAATATGCCGAACACTTAATGGTGCATAAGCATAATTATACAGACTTTGACACCAACTGCAAGCCATTGCATCTCTGCAATAAGGGACGATACATGAACGCAGCCGAAGAATTTGAAATATACCGGGCGCTTAAGTGCAATCATAATAACATGTTAAATGACCAGCTGAATTTTAAATCGCATCAGCTATACGATATGGGTGTTGACAAATTCATATTAAACAGGAATAGACAGCAATCGGTGGTGGGGCGTTGTGACGAGACGGAGGAGTTGCAGGCAGTGCATCGTGAGCCAGCAAAGGGTACGCACCCAGACATCGGTTAACTTGTGTAGTGTTTTATTTTAATGTGTAGTAGTTTAATTTTAATGTGTTAACGACGTCCATGCAGGACTGAAATCTGAAGATGAGGCATTGAGCCTCGAAATGCGTTATTTAATTAAATACAACAAGAAGTCACACGACGGATAAAAAAAGGTAAATTAATTTTAATCTGTAATATATGACCTAATTGTTTATACTTTACTAAAACATGTTGACTTAATATTTTTATATTCTTAGCTTTTCCAATGCTGATAATTATAATTAACCAATAACAGAATACTGAAATAGTTATCACGGTTTTAGTAAATGAACATCATACATATATTGTAACTTATCTATAGTAACACATACATACAAAAATAAACTTGCAATATTCAAAGAAAATATTTAACATTCTGGGCAAGTCATAACTTATGAAATGTGTTTTTTGTTATATTAAAAAACTTCAATGTCCACAATGTGTTATGATTATTTGGCTTTATTTAATGCCAAAAGTAGTAAAATAACCACGCTGCCATGTGAACCTTTTCCAGGACTCTGAACATGTCAGATATTCTGCCAATTTTTAAATTTACCTGCTGTGAGTACACACAATCCACCCGTACCTTACCAGCGTTTCTCTGTCAAATCAGCTGTGAATGTATACACTTCACAACAAAAACAATTATAGCTACATGCATATCTCACCATTTAGCAGTCAACACACTAAACTAAAGAACACACACTTACACTAAAGAAACGCTGGCACTTAGTACTAAAGAAATTTTCACAATAATATATGCTCCCAGCTGTGAGCTTTTTAAGTGTCAATTTGCATTACAACCTGTTTATGTTATATATTTAGTCAATAAATTTGTTAAACCTTATAAGTTTAAACATACAACTTCTATACTATAAAATTTCTCAGTGTTTATTACTGCACTACATAACTTAGTAAGCAGAGCAATCACATTATACAGCACACCACCACCATTATATTTAATGCTCAAAACAAACGTTTCATATCTTGAAAGCATGTTAAGGGCATGTAAACTGAACAAAAATTAAATGGAACTTATCATAATTTCAATTACCGTTTACACTATAGATACCTACTTGTAACAACAAACAAGTTCCTCACTGGCCAACTTTTTCATGTTGTAATTTGAAAAAAATTGTAACTTGACATTATGTACAATTCTTTGTTTCCTTTGTTGCCTTACCATTACATATTAAGTTATTAACTGAAGTAAAAATGATCTGTTAATGTAGATTAGCCATGAAAAAACAAATATTTTAAAAATCTGTATAATATTTACCTTATTTCTTCCGTCATGTGACTTTGTGTTGCGTTTGATTTGATTTATGCGTTTCAAAACATGTTTCGTCTTCAGAATAAATAAAAATTCACTCTTACCAAGGTCGTTACATATTAAAATACAAATATTGGAAAACGATTACACACATATCCGCTTTACATGAGTGCGCACTCGAGTCGGACCGATCGGACACTGACTATCAATAGCTACTGTGTAAACAAGTTTATTGCGGTATCGTAGAGCGGGTTTGATTTGAAATTTAAATGATCGTTTAGCACGAAGTCACGACTGTGTACGTCATTGTACGCCCTATATATCAAGAATTCTTCCAAGGCGTTCATGTAGCCTAAGTGCCTTTATTACAAAAATTTACATTATACAGATTTTGTCAATAAGTGACTTGGATACCAATTCAAACATGTCTTTCAAATATTTTAAATGTACAATTTATTGTTTATATATTTCCATCAGCTTTGTTTACAGTAAAAAAAAAAGCGGAACACTGAAAATAGTGATTCTGACACTAACAGTTTAAACATTACAATGCTCTAACTTCAAATTTTTGACGAATACATTTTCAAGTAGGCTAATACAAGAGTTTAATGCCGATTAGCTCAACACAACTCACAGTGCTCAAGTGGTGCTATATGCTTCCTCCGTTTAGATTTAATGTTAAATGAGCCCAGTAATATATGTTAATCTGTAGTACCTACTCATCTTTGTAGCCCATTTACCAGTATACTGACCAACCAACGAATGGGTGGCACCATTTTACTTGGTTAAGCGAATAGTTCTAATGTTTCATATTAAACATGAGTCTGGGCATGTTTCGTTATTCATTACTTTGTTTAACAAAAGGAATATTCCCACAAAAAAGTTGAAAAGCATATTGTAACTACGAACAATGAAAGTAACAATCATAAAATTAAAAAATTCTTCACACCCATAGAACATACACAGAGCTGGAAAGTTGTGTGTGTGTGTGTGTGTGTATATATATATATATATATATATATATATATATATTACATTTAATATTTATAACTAAATTTACCTCAAGATGTTATTTTCTAAATCTTATAAATTTAGTTATAAATATTAAATGTATTATATACATCAAGAAACGGACCGTAGCAGAAAGTGATTGAATAAATATATATATATATGGTAATTATGCTCAAATTGCGGTGAAATATTTCTTTTCCTATTCTTCTATGTTATATAAAGACGGGACAAATAATTTTAAACAGCGGTCGAACCTATTTACGGAGAAAAAAATTAAATAATTACTCCCATAAGCGCGCATGTAAAGTGAATGGCCGCCATGTTAACTGAGCGATGGCGCACAAATGCACAGCGAATGACGAGTATGACGTCTTAAATATTTGAAAAATGGTTCGCCTTAATTTTTGCAAGAATTATATGAAACAATGAACTATAACTGCGGCCCTTCGGGCCGCCCCTCCGAACCTAACCGGCAGGTATCGGCTCAACTTGCTTTTCATCCAACTCGGTTGTCTTATGTAATTATTTAATTTTTTTCTCCGTAAATAGGTTCGACCGCCGTTTAAAATTATTTTTCTCGTGTTTATATAGTATCGAAGAATAGGAAAAGAAATATTTCACCGCAATTTGAGCATAATCCGGATCGTGCAATTACCATATATATATATATATATATATATATATATATATATATATTACATTTAATATTTATAATTAAATTTACCTCAAGATGTTATTTTTCTATTTGGAACATGTTCGAGAGTTCCTGTTATCTCATCTTCAGCCTTCACGTTCTTGTTTCTGGTGAAGTATTTGTGTGTTGGCTGCTGGATTCTATTAAGGTTGTTTGTTGGTCTTTGGTATTTTAAAGTTGTATTATTGTGTGTGATTGTGGTATATGTTTTTGATGTGATTGCAGGTGATTGAATATATTTATATTTATATATATATATATATATACATATATGAAATTATGAGATTTTTTTGTGAGCCGGGGTACCTATAACCAGACTTGTATAAACTGCAAGCCACTATAGCATTAGTCATATATACCACCTGCAACAACTTAAGTTTAACAAAGCATACTGCAAGATGTGATTATAATTACAATATTTTGTAACAATTACCACCTTGTATATTATCTGTAGCTTATGCCAGTGCACTATAGGCATCCTGTTGTTTCTCTTATTACAAAAAAAAAGTATTGTATTCTATACATCAATGCTATACATGTAACCAAATAAACAACTTATTTCATAGTACGAAAGAACAATATTTCTTATTTTACAGGCCCTCACCATAAAAGTTAGTGTGCCAGTACTTTTCTATTTACCCCATGTATCATATCTACATTAAAAAATTTTAATATACAAAGCAAAATGAATTTACAAAAATTGATAAAAACAACTTATTTGACAAACACTGTTAACAAGGTCTTGTTTTTCTGAATACACATTGGTATCAAAAAAATACGATTAAAAAGCATCTAATACAATAACTCAGCCAAACAATCGCTAATACATAATATATTAAAACGTTGCATGCAAATTATCTACCTATTTTTTTTACTAACAAAATGACTATATGAATGTTTATTTTATTCCTATTGTTTCATGTTTTCATCATCTTGCTGAATAAAGCTTTACCACAGAATGGCCACTTAACACCACGAACAGCATCATCTACACAGACACTTTCTCATTATTAATATTTACACTAGATTTGAGAAACGACTGAAATAAAATAAGAACACAATATTACACTGTGAATTATTAAACATTTCCAGCTTGATGTGTATGGGGTAAACGTGTAAAAGTTTGTGTAAAAACTCAATCAACTCTCATCATAAAACATCGCAGATTAAAATAAAACTTACCGTACAAACGCAAAACCTCTACTCTCTCGAGAAAATCTATCTCTCGGAATGTAAATGTCGCCGACTTCCCCACATCTTTCAAAAACTCGCCGCAAATCATCAGGCGTTGTTCTGTACGTAAGATTATCAACTTTTAGAGAAACCATACCCTCTATTCGAGGGGGAGGCCTACCGTAACTCATTTTCACGTTTAAGCGATAAGTTAATGTGCCACGTTACAACTTTTTGATCAAACACTTATCCAGTTAAGGTCAATATTGAAAATTTCTCCACGAGAAAATGTCGCCCCAACACATACATATGCCGGATGAAGTCTGTCTGAGAAAATCGAGAAGACGGAAATAACGAATTACAATAACGGAAATGCTTTCCCTTAAAAATGAATTATGATTTTGTAAATATAGTGTGGAATCTGCATAACTCAATATACATTTCACTAAGTCCAAACAATTAAAAAGTTAATCCCATAATTTATTACAGAAAATTAACTTGCTTCTAAAAATAAAAAAATTAAATCGTTAATTTTATATCGTACTCGATCAACGTAGTACACCCAATAAGAAAAATGGCGGTTTTACAGATATGTTTACTCAAGTTCGTAACTAAATTGTGTATAATTTGCACACAATAAATTAACTACTTACCTAACAAATGCGAAACCTCTGCTTTCTCTTGAAAACCTATCTTTTGGTATATACACATCACCAACACTTCCATATTTACTGAACACACGTCTAAGATCATCTGATGTCGTACGATAGGTCAAATTTCCAACTTTTAGTGATATCATACCGTCGATTCTTGGTGGTGTCCGACCATAACTCATTGTGCAACTTCACTTTGAAATTAAAAATTTTGAATTAAATTTGTACACAACCCGAACATCTGAACATTTAACGCTCAACTCGGAATTCTAATGTGCGCCATAACAAACACAACATCAACCTATTGCAAAAGCATGAACTTGGCTTGGCGGTAGGCTACGAAAATATGACGACACGAGGTGGGGTCCGTATGCTCTAATCAGCGCTAGATTCAAATCCAGAGTTATCATTCGACGCTCCCATTAGAGTGTCACATTAACAACCTGTGTTTTAGTTAGGTGAATATTAGAAAGCTGATAATGGCTACTATGCAGACCTAAACTATTAACAATCAAGGACAGCTCATTAAATTTTCAACAATATAATTAGAAATAATTTTTTACTTCCATGTTCCTTAAGGAAATAGAAGTATGGCGATGGAAAAAAAAAATCGTGTTCGAGATTATTGCAGATTCTGATTGTACTACACTCAAAACATGAAAAAAAGTCGTTTTTCGAAAAGTGTCTCTGTGTCTGTCTGTGTGTCTATCTGTGTGTCTGTCTATCTATAGATTTTTTTTCTATGGCAAACGATAACAGCCGCAAATTCAAACAGAATCAAATAATTTTTTGCATACAGTCCTGATTTGTAGAGTACTCACGACCTATTGTTTTTGGTGAAGATCGGTTGAGGGAAAGGGGTAGTTTACCTGCAACGGTTTTTTTTATCAAGGGTAATTTTTTTTTTGGCAAACGATAACAGCCGCAAATTCAAACAGAATTAAATAATGTATCGCATACAGCCCTAAATTGTAGAGTTCTCAAGACCTATTCATTTTGGTGAAGATCGGTTAAGGGAAAGGGGTAGTTTACCTGCAACATTTTATGTTTTAACAAGGGTATTTTCTATGGCAAACGATAACAGCCGCAAATTCAAACAGAATCAAACAATTTTTTGCATACGATCCTGATTTGTAGAGTACTCAAGACCTATTGTTTTTGGTGAAGATCGGTTAAGGGGAAGGGGTAGTTTACCGGCAACGTTTTTTATCAAGGATAATTTTCTATGGCAAACGATAACAGCCGCAAATTCAAACAGAATCAAATAATTTTTTGCATACGTCCCTGAATTGTAGAGGTCTCAAGGACTTTCGATTTTGGTGAAGATCGGTTAAGGGGAAGGGGTAGTTTACCTGCAACCTTTTACGTTTTAACAACAGTAAAGTACTTGAAAATCATTTAAACTTTTTGAAACAATGGTAATTGTTAAAAATAAAATAATTTTGTTGCCAGGCAATAAAATTATAATTTTTTCATTTTAATGTAAATTATGTATGAGTTAATATACATGTATAAAATAATATATCGTTCGTGGCAGGCAAGCATATCTCAGTTATGTAATGTTTACGTTTCCATTTTATTATTATGACTACCGCAATAAAAAGGCAGGGAAGACATACCCACAAAATTCGTGTTATTTCTAGCCTCACTCATGTTTATGTTCTTACATTTGCACGCTTTTTAAATGGTAAGTGCTGAAACCCATACCAACATAACGCGTGCAATCCGAAAAAGTGTCCAGCGTGGATAGCGATTTGCTTCCTGTGGATCGCTGGGCAGTGTAACTGCACGTGTTTACAGAGGAACGATTCATAGACAGACTTTTCGTCTTTAGGGAATGAACCCTCTGCAAGATGCTGAGGGTCCATGAGTGACTTCGGAGCGCTCCTTCTTTTTCGCGTGTTTGTCTGTGAAACATGCACTGTAGATTCGCAGCTTTACTCTAAACAACGCTCAATAGGAAATGTTGAAAATTTTTGTCCATGGTGTACTCTCATACACACTAAAACTGCTCTGATGTTTTAATTATGGACATCATAATATTAAAACTTTGGAAACTTGAGCACTACTTAATGGAGATCAAACATTAACTTATACAAGCCATTAATTTTATGCAATGTTTTATATATATTGTACAACGTTATCGGCAACAAAGAAGTAGTTTTTGTTAAAATTCCTTCCCGGGATGTTTGGCCGTAGTCCAATGTTTTCTACAAAACTAGACGTTTCGGCAATGCATCGACTTCCATCATCAGTGAAAATCGAGTGCGATAACATGAGGTGGTATACGTTAGTGACCACAGTACTGTGGTTAAGGCTGAAGCAGTAAGTAGAAAGAAGTAGTTTCTATAGTAATATTTCATTTCGAAAATGATTTTAAATATAAATCTTAGAACATGGAAGTCATGTATGGTTCTCCATACCGATATTTTTTAATATTTACAGTATAAACATTATTTTCATTCGAAAAATTTAATCAGAATATTTACGAAATGTGCCTTACTATTTGAAATTATACCACTTAATAATAATAATAATAATAATTCCAAATCAATGTATTTAGTACAAGTTAATGTGATGTTTCAAATTTTATGAAAAACTGATACCACATAAATGTTAAAGTGCTACATAAGTAAATTACTGGTTATAACATCCCAGATTTTCAATCCTGAAACATTAAAAACTGTCTTATTTTGAACACAGCAGACTCAGTGGTTGACATTAGGCGTACAAAACCATTAAAAATAATTATGTGTATGAAAAAAAAATCAATCAGTAAACAAAATATTTTGTAAACAAATCACAGAACAAAATACGAGACATACATAAATTGAACTTGCCATAATGTTCCCAACCTTGAAATCCCCCCTTTTTTTAGCTATGAACACTAACATTCATAGAATTGTTGTTTCTTTCTCGATAGTGGATCTAGGATCTCGTAATTTACAAAGTAACAAGTAACAGTAGTACTGAATCATAGGTTCAAAATCATACTGATAAATTAGTTTATATGAGTTATAAGATACTTTATAATATATAACATGATACTTAGCTGATTCTTCATGAAATGCCCAAATGATTGATTTACCAGTAAAGATTATCCAATAATGCTTAGAGACTTGAATGGGCCTTATCAAGTCATCAGTATTAACAAGAAACTATTTATTTTTAATCAAGTGAGGATATTTTGAAAGTTGGTGACCCACATGCTGACTACCAGTTTTACTTCCATGTTCCATAAGGAAATGGAAGTATGGTCATGGCGAAAACAATCGTGTTCAAGATAACGGCAGATTCTGATTGTACTACCATCAAAACATGAAAACAAGTCTTTTTACTTCCATGTTCCTTAAGGAAATGGAAGTACTGTATGGTGATGGCAAAAAAAAATCGTGTTCGAGATTATTGCAGATTCTGATTGTACTACACTCAAAACATGAAAAAAAGTCATTTTTTGAAAAGTGTCTGTGTGTGGGTCTGTCTGTCTATAGATTTTTTTTCTATGGCAAACGATAACAGCCGCAAATTCAAACAGAATCAAATAATGTTATGCATACAGCCCTGATTTGTAGAGTACTCAAGACCTATTGTCTTTGGTGAAGATCGGTTAAGGGAAAGGGGTAGTTTACCTGCAACAGTTTTTTTTTAACCAAGGATAATTTTTTCCTATGGCAAACGATAACAGCCGCAAATTCAAACAGAATCAACTACTCTTTTGCATACAGCCCTGAATTATAGAGTTCTCAAGACCTATTGGTTTTGGTGAAGATCGGTTAATGGAAAGGGGTAGTTTACCTGCAACATTTTATATTTTAACAAAGGTATTTTTTATGGCAAACGATAAAAGCCGCAAATGTAAACAGAATCAAATAATTTTTTGCATACAGCACTAATGGTAGAATTCTCATGACCTATTGTTTTTGGTGAAGATCGGTTATAGGAAAGGAGTAGTTTACCTGCAACATTTTATGTTTTAAAAGGGTATTTTCTATGGCAAATGATAAGAGCAGCAAATTCAAACAGAATCAAATAATTTTTTGCATACAGCCTTGATTTGTAGAGTACTCAAGACCTATTGTTTTTGGTGAAGATCGGTTAAGGGAATAGGGTAGTTTACCAGCAACATTCTATGTTTTAACAAGGGTAATTTTTTCTATGACGAACGATAACTGACGTAAATTCAAACAGAATAAACTACTCTTTTGCACACCTTTTTGAATTATATGGAGCTCAAGGCCTGTTGATTTTGTTGAAGATCGGTTATGGGAAAGGGGTAGTTTACCAGCAACATTTTATGTTTTAAGAAAGGTAATTTTTTGTTTACGAAAGATGACTGCCGCAAATTCAAACAGAATCAAATAATGTTCTGCATACACCCCTGAATTGTAGAGCTCGCAAGATCTGTTGTTTTTGGTAAAGATCGGTTAAGGGAGAGGGGTAGTTTACCAGCAACCTTTTATGTTTTAACAAGGGTAATTGTTTATATGACAAACGATAACTGTCGCACATTCAAACAGAATCAAATATTTTTTGCATGCATCCCTGAATTGTAGAGGACTGAAGGTCTATTGATTTTGGTGAAGCTCGGTTAGAGAAAGGGGTAGTTTACCTGCAACGTTTTATGTTTTAATAAGAGTAAAGTACTTAATTTTGATAAATAATGTATCCTAATAAGAATCTCATAATAATCCACTGTAGAAACGTAGATGAAATATCTATAAATGAAGAGGTTAGGTGAACGGGGTGGGGGTAATTTTCTATTAATGAAAATTATAGTTGATTGGGGAGGGGAGAATTTTTTATATGTGTACTACGTTATCGGCACCAAAGAAGTAGTTCTTTGTTAAAATTCCTTCCCGGGCTGTTTAACCATAGTCCAATGTTTTCTGCAAAACCAGACTTTTCGGCAGTCCATCGACTGCCTTCATAAGTGAAAATCGAGTCCGAAAACATGAGGTGGTATACGTTAGTGACCACAGTACCGTGGTTAAGGCTGAAGCAATAAGTAGAAAGAAGTAGTTTCTATGGTAATATTTCATTTCGAATATGATTTTAAATATATATCTTAGAACATGGAAGTCATGTATGGTTCTCCATACCGATATTTTCAAAAAGTGTCTGTGTGTAGAATTTTTTTTATGGCAAACGATAACAGCCCCAAATTCAAACAGAATCAAATAATTTGTTGCATACAGCTCTGAATTGTAGAGGACTCAAGGCCTATTGTTTTTGGTGAAGATTGGTTAAGGGAAAGGGGTAGTTTACATGCAACATTTTACGTTTTAACACTAGTAAAGTGCTTTATTTTGATAAATAAAGTATCCTGAAAAGAAGGTTATAATAATCCACTGTAGAAAGGTAGATGAAATATCTATAAATGAAAAGGGTAGTTGAAGGGGGAGGGGGTAATTTTTTTAATAAATTAAAATGGTAGTTGATTATGGAGGAGGTACATTTTAATTTAAATCACGTATGAGTGAAAATATATCGTTCCTGGCAGGCAAGCATATCTCAATTATATAATGTATACTTTTCCAAAGTTTTATTATTGTGATTACAGCAATAAAAAGGCCGGCAGGACACACACATACAAAATTCGCGTTATTTCTGGCCTCACTCATGTTTATTTTCTTATGTTTGCATGCTTTTTAAATGGAAAGTGCCGAAACCCATACCAACACAACGCGTGCAAGCCGAAAAGGTGGACATCGATTTGCTTCCTGTGGATCGCTGGGCAGTGTTGTATTAAATCAATTAATACAATCTGTGTACTTATTTCTATTATGATATGAGAATTATAAACTAATATGTGCATGTGTGTACGTATGAAAAATATATAAATATTTTTCTCCTTTGGAAAATTGTTTGCCCCTCCTTCAAAATATTTTGACCTCCCTGATGGCTAGTTATTTACTAGCCTGTGTGGAATATAGTGTTATGACATGGATCAGAATGGTGGGTGTTAAACAGGAGACACAAACGTATTAAGGAAGAAATGTTTTGCTGAGAAATTTATAATTATAGGGGTGAACAGAATAGTCGTTAAGGAAATCAGAAGACAAATGGAAAGAAAGAAATCAAGACTCGATTTTAAAAAAGAACAATGACTAGTATAGTACTGACAGGAAAGACTTTGATAACACTATAGACATCCCTCGGCCCCTCGCAGCGAGAGTCCAATTTCATTATAGGAATCAGATCGCAGCTACCTTTAGCTAGCTCTTCGTTTGACCTACAGACATTTTATCCAAAAGTACAGTCCTTCCTCACGAAGGTTGAGGATAGTCTTAATCCACCTGACATGGTGGTACCATTTTAGCTGATACATAATTTCTTCAGAACTCAAGCATCAACTTATTTAATTAATAGTTAAATGATTTTAAATATAAATTTTAGGACATGGAAGTCATGTATGGTTCTCCATACCGATTTTTTATTATCATTTTATAACACTATCACAAATCTGTTTATTAACAGATCAATCTGTTTATTTCAGAATATTTTTTGAAAATCTACCAATTTATTTATCCATTAATATTACACTCACCTCATTTCAATACAGAAAAATTGTCAAAACAAGATATAAACAGAATAACTTTGGAAAGTTTGGACATGATATCATATTGATCACATTGTTAAGTCCAACTATTGTACTTTAACGCGTCAACTTTTATTTATGTTATAATTAAGCACAAAACCAATGAACTGTTACAGTATGTTACATTAGGCAGTAAACACTATTTACAGGTTTCAATTGTATTTTATATTTTAAGTGCCAAAATGCTATTCTTATATCAAGTGTCAGTAACACACACACACACACACACACACACACACACACACACACACACACACACACACACACAAGAGTGGGTAAATGAACTACATGTAGACCATTTGTAACTATACAGGTTTTTGACAAAATTATTGTAGTAATTTATTAATTTAACTGTTAGGTGTATAGCGATAAAAAATTTTCAAATTTATAAATTTTCTGATCGAGCAGTGCATTCTCACACAGTCAGGTCACCAACCCTAACCAGAGCAATAAATAAAGGCAATTAAGAACACGTCAACCCGACGCCAGCTACGAGACAATAAGACAACGTTTGACTTAACGCAACAAAGGAAATTGGGATCGACTTTGACAGACCAAACTCAACTCAAATTTACGACATCATAACAAACCGAACAAAGAGCAGAGTCCAGTGACACAAGTACGCAGAAATTGTAACGAGGGGACGCCGTAGGGTTAAACCAACATGCGTGAACGTAAGAAAAGGGATACTGGATACTCACTGACAAAGGATTTAGAAAGTCTCGATAGTACAGAGACAATACAGCGAATACCCAGTGAATACATACGACCATGTCACACAGCATGAAAACAACGCCAGAGTGACAACTTATATTTACGACGAGAAATCGTGGAGGCAACTCAGAGTGACAGCGAGCGAGAAGTTATTAATTGGTAGAAAAACGGGGTGGAAGTTGAAAAATGAACAGGACGCAATGGATTCTTAGCGAAAGTGTAACAACAAACCTTGGGAAACTCACGAAACAAAGGTTTGACAGACAGGTGAACAATTACTTTATATTCTAAGAAAGAGTGCGATGTCCTTAGCTGTGTACTTCAGGGGATGTTCAACAGCCAACCAGAGGTTAGCATCTTCCGAAGAAGTAAGTGGAGAGGACTGTTGTCATGGTGACAACCAGGGCAGCAAATCAGAGAGTCGAAAACCAAAGATCATCAAAGTGGAAGGAACATGTGACCCAGGAGAGGGTAAGTCTGGAACCTATCGGAATCAACTGAAGCCGTGGAAGGCAGAAGATTGCATTGTGGTAGAAAACGTTTGATGAAAACCGTTTGCAGGGTACACAAGGCTCTCAGTCTCATAAAATTTTGTGCTCAGTTTTTATTAACTCAGTTCTACACAATTTTACCTCAGTCTTATAAAATTTTATCTCAGTATTGCACAGTTTATTTACTGAGTTACTTTAACTTTTGAACGTGCGAAGTTAACTAAGTATCGTTATACTTTCGAGTTCAGTACTATAAACTTTAAAGTATTATTCATTATTCGACATTATGGAACTTAAAAACTTTTAACAAGTGAAGTTATATCTCAATAATCAAACTTTTGTGTATCAACTTCGGACATTGTGATTCGTATCATAAACTTAACTTGATTCAGACTTAATTATTCTAGTTGTGCAGACTCATGAACGATAAGAGAACTCAATATTCATAAACACAAGTGTATAACATAACGCACATTCACGACCAAGCTAAGTAGAACATGAAAAGTTAGATGAAGCATCTTTGTAATAGACATTTTATTTGAACACAACCCACTAGTGATGGTTGTATCTACACTACACAGAACTCTATAAACTGTTAGTAAAGACGGGTTACATCAACACCACACCGTGTACGCCGCGAGTGAATTCTCATCGCAAGTTTCAAAGTGATAGTGAAAACATCCAATCAACGGAGCAAGCACACATGGAGTCACCAGTAAGCAGGAAATTTCACCGATGGATTATTGGATATTCTAAAATGTCAAGTTAAGTCTTCATGATTTTAATATTATAATAATACTGCTGCTCTGTCTCTTTTCCAAGAACCAACACCTTTGAGAAATTGTATAATCATTTAGTAAAGATAATGTTAAAATATATTATGAATATAAAAGTTACTCATCTGAGACACATACTGAACTCATTAGTTTAGGGTGAATAATATTTGATTTGTCTATGTTTTTGTGTATGTTTATCTACAGAATGTCCGAAAAATCCCGCACCATAGGGATTTCATTAATTGGGTTGTGTTTTTGTTTGTTGCAGTACTGAAAAATGTTGACTACTGAAGAGCGGGTAGAGCTTATCCTCCTCTGTGGAAGAGAAGGATTCTCCAATAGAGACATTGCAGCAGAATTTAATCTGAGGCACCTGGAACGAGAGCCAGTGTCGCACACCACGGTTGGCAGACTGTTAAGGTAATTCCAGGCTACAGGTAGTGTGGCAGATGCTTCCCGATCTGGACGTCCAAGGACACCAGAAGATGTGGTGGAAGGGGTTTTGGCAAAGGTAGCAGCAAGTCCAAAGAAATCAATTTGCCGAACAAGCTTGGAAGTGGGCGTTCCTCGATTAACAGTCATGGACAATTTGAAAAAACATAAGTTTCACCCGTACAAGTTACAAGTGTTACACCACATGTCAGATGATGATCCGGATCGGCGTGTGGAAATGTGCGATTGGTTTTTGGCACAGTTGGAAGAGGACCCACAGTTTTTATCAAAAGTTATGTTCTCTGACGAAGCTAACTTTTATGTAAACGGAGAGGTGAACTGACAGAATTTACGTTACTCCGAGAGTAATCCGCACTGGTTTTCCAGCAGTAAGGAACAAGGAGCAGCTCGCGTCACGGTGTGGTGTGGTTTGTGGAAAGACCGGATCATTGGCCCTTACTTCTTTGACGGAACAGTTAACAGTGAAAATTATTTGGAAATGTTAGGAGATTCATTATTGCCTGATTTGGATCTGCTGGGTCCAAGACCAGAATGGTTCATGCAGAATGGTGCACCACCCCATTATGGTACACAAGTTCGTGATTGGCTTGATGAAAACTTCCCACAGTGGATTGGCCGTAGGGGACGAGTGGAATGGGCTCCACGATCTCCGGATTTAAACCCAATGGATTTTGCTGTGTGGGGTTATGTAAAATTCAAAGTTTATGCTGTCAAGATCATGGACATAAACCATCTGCGTGAGCGAATCACAACTGAGTGTCGTTCTGTAACGTTCTGTAAAATTAGAATAAGAATCTTTAGTGTAAAGCTGGTTTGACTGGATGCTCATGCGAAGCAAAAAGGCAAAAATGGCTAGTAGCTCCAACAGCATGAACTTCAAGGTCAATAACCAACAAGGTGTGCCCGATACCAAAGATGAGAACTCGCCGATCAAATCAAATACAGTTGAAGAGACGCAGGAATTTAGGACGCGGGGACAGATGTCCCAATCACAAGAAGAAGTAACGTTACATTCATTAACGGACTTCATGCACAAGCAGAATGAAAAATTCAAAGAAACTAGAAGAGAAACTAATGACTATCTTAGAGTAATTAGTGAGAAATTTGTGGAAGCCAGAAGAGAAACTAATGAAAAGTTCGAAAAGCTGGAGGAAAACAACAAATTACTCAGCAAGAAGCTGGATAAACACAAAGAAGAAGTAACACAACAGGTGGCCAAGCAGATCATGCAGATGCGCACAGAAATGCATGAATACAAGAGCACTTGGGATGAAAAATTAAGCGAAGTCCAGAAGAAACAAGATGAAGCCATAAAAGAATTGAAGGATGACACCAACAAGAAGTTTAAAGAAATACGGGAGACAAGAGAAGCAGACCGCCAAGAATTGAAAAGCGTAACCCAAAACACGCAAACAAATATCAAAAAGGTCAGTAACAAACTAGAAACGCATATTAAAGACAACTACAAGAAGCAGGAGGAATTGAAAGCCGAACTGTATCAGACTATAAGACAACAACAACAGGAGCAGGGAGATACAAACAACGCTATACAGCAGAAGATCGAAGAAGTAAACAGCAGACAGAGAACAACGGAGTTGAAGCTGGACGAAAACTCCAGAGAGAAGACGACCCATATAGACGAATTAAAGTGTCACCTGGAACGATTACAGAGACAGCTGATTGAAGGTGAGTCTGGACCAATTAATAGGGTCAACGGACAGAATCACGTTGAGCTAAAATACAACGGAACCGATAGATTCCGTTGTTGAATTGTCGGAAATCCAAGAGTTATATTATTTCAATAATGATATTAAATGGATAGGCAAGCATTTAGAAATGGATGCAGGAGTATGGTGGCGCGTGATTCGGAATCAAATATCCACATTCGAAGAATTTAAAGAGGCGTTTACCCTGAAGTATTGGGGACAAGAACGTCAGGATAGTATTCGTGGTAATCTCGAATACGGAAGATATGAATGGAATGGACCAATTACGGCCATACAATATATTGGGAGGATTTTATTGGAGAGCAGGCAATTGACACCCGCATTGACCGATCGTCAATTGATAAAAAAAATTGCTGCTCATTTTGGACGGGATTTGCAAGTTGCCGTGATCACACGCGGGATTACGACGATACCGAATTTCGAAGCACTAATCACCGAATATACAAACATTCAACCGTGTAACGATAACAACCGAAGGTTGCAGTACAGGCCTACTGACGGAGACAGATTACATAGTCGAGGGGGCGAGAACTTTTACAACAAAAGTGAAACAACCCCAAAACGAGTTTGGAATGAGCGGCCACAAAGGAACCGTTATGACAATAAACAGTTTGTCAACACCGTAAACACTGTGGAATTTACTGGCCGAGGTGTGAATGCAAGTGGCGCGGTCAATGACGCTACTCAAAAGGGAGGTGGCAGCGACAAAAAAAAAAAAAAATACCCCAGTGCAGTGAATGAGATAGCCATTTTAGGTAACCCCGGCTCGTCCAATAATGTAAATATTTTGTTACCAGATTTGAGAAGCGAATTATTACAAGAAGAGGATGAAGAAAGTGTCAAACAAATTTTAAAGTGCCCGGAAATAATCATCAAATTTAATAATGGTATTACCGTACCGGCTTTAATTGATACCGGTAGTGTGATCAATGGCTTATCAGAAGCCTGGTTCAACAATAACAAGAAGAACATCGAGCCTTATGAAATATTACCAATGACAAAAACTCTTATTGTAAGTGCTGTAGGGAATAAGTCGAAACTAATTAGAAAACAAATACTATGTGATATTGAAATTGACGGTGTTAAAAACGAGTGTGTATTCTTAATCATACCAGAACTTATTAAACCTTGTATACTAGGAATAAGCTTTTTACAAGAAATGGGATGTCGCATCGACATTGGAAATAGAAGAATTCAATTAAAAAATAAAGCTGATGAAGAGGAGTACGCTGTACCAATCATGAATATTGAATTGCTGAATAGTGAAGAGGAGGAAGAGATTCTGCGGTGCATCGACGAGAAGATAGAAAATATAGATTGTAAGGATGAAGGTATATTGGAACGTCTGAAGGAAATATTAATAAGAAACAGGAATGTATTCAGGGAATGCCCAGGAAGAATAGAAGGCTACTCTTACAACAAAGAACTCTTGAGTATTGTTCGATGTTTGGAGAAATTCCGTATACACATCCTAGGCCAACCTTTAACCATAATCACCGACAACAAAGCATTAACTTTTATGCATAAATGTCACCTGAAGAATTCACGTATCACACGATGGATTTTGTGCATGCAAGAATACAAATTCGACATTATCCATTTTAAAGGTAAAGATAATGTCGCAGATATTTTGAGCAGATACCCAGCCGACGCAAAACCTGACGAAGTCAATGATGACATGCATGAATCATGCATCATGAATCAACCATTTAATTATTAAAATGAACCATGATGTAAGCAAGATCATCAAGGACATTGGGAGACACCAGCTTGATGACAATAAGCTTAAATTAATTATTGACAAGATTAAGGACGAAAAGTTAGGTCAAGAGCTAAGCAAATTTTATAAGTATATTAGTAATAAGTTGTATAGACGACAACGAAATGAATGGAAGTTGTACGTACCTAGTAATGTATCTGATAATTTAATTGTGGAGATTCATCGGATGTATGGACATCTGGGACCAAAAAAGTGCATAAAAATGTTGCAAGAGCACTTTACATTTGATCAGATGTTGAAGAAAGTAAAGGCTTACATTCGAACGTGTGACACTTGCCAGAAGTGCAAGGACACTAATAACAAAATGTTATTTGGAGGGACTAGAGCTGTAGTACCTGCGGCGAAAGGAGATCTTATCAGCGCAGATTACTATGGGCCCCTACCAACGGGAGCAGGAGGTGTCAAATATTTATTTGTGATAGTGGACAACTTCACAAAATATGTCAAGTTGTTTACGCTGCGGAGAGCAACGACTACCACGACATTACGAAGGGTGAAGACTTACTGCGAGGAATTTGGGTCACCAAAGGCTATTCTGACCGATAACGGGACTCAATTCACCTCAAAGAAATGGGTCAATGGACTAAAAGAATTAAATATACAGCCGAAATATACAGCGATACGGAATCCTTGTGCCAACCTAGCCGAAAGGATCAACCGACAGCTTGGCAATCTATTTCGGATTTTCGTACATGATCAACACACCAAGTGGTCACAGTACGTGAGAACAATTGAGGCATGCATAAACGAAGTGTATCATGAGACAATTGAAATAACTCCTCATGAAGCACACCTAGGTAAAAAGCCAACTCGAGGATGGGAAAAATGCTTAAATAAAGAAGTTATTGATATTAAAGGAAAAATTAATAGCAATATATTTGTAAAAATTAAAGAAAAGAGAGAAAAACATGCAAAACGCAGCAATGAAAGCAAGAAGATTACGAAATTCGCAATTGGCGACAAAGTATTGATAAGAACTTATTATCAATCTGACACTACATTGAAGAAGATTGATAAATTCTTTGAACTTTTTTCCGGATGGTATAGAATTAACCGAATCCTCGGAGAGGATTGACTCTTGTCGCAGTCAACAAGAGTATGAGCTTGTTGACTGCGACGACAACAGTAAGGTGCGAGGAAAATTTAATGTTCGACAAATCAAGAAGTACTATGAGCTAGCGGAAGAAGTACAAGTTACGCAGGAATGTGGAAGTAATGTTGACAGTTAGATGGCTGAGGGGAAGCACATGTATTAGGTGATTGTCTCGCGAAGCCAGTCCAACTAGCTAAAGAGTAAATGTGTAACATAATATCATGTATGATTAAAGATTCATGTAATTCTTTAGATCATGATATATATAATTAAAACACTAGTCAAATATCAAGTAACCAATGTCAATAAAGCATCTTGATAACACGTGCCGTAAATGAAAAGACACTTATAGTGCAGAACTTTGATTAAATATGCAGCAATAAATTGCTGAAGATA
Source organism: Magicicada septendecula (assembly GCA_034769895.1). NCBI lineage: Eukaryota > Metazoa > Arthropoda > Insecta > Hemiptera > Cicadidae > Magicicada > Magicicada septendecula. The sequence goes on along the minus strand of CM068374.1, from coordinate 372,361,751 downwards.
AAGTGAACACGTGAATGGACACGTAGAATAAGCGAGTAACATAGAATCAACAATTCAAGTGTGAAGTTGATCATTTGAAAATTTTATAGAACTATGTTGACAATCTACATTACAGTAGGATAAAATGAATTCTTAGTTGTTCATAGATTGTGTATATATCTTATTAATTAGTATGAACGATAATAATATGGATTGCAAGTTGACATATAGTGATGATTAATAATAATTCTATGTATGTGTTTACTTTGTTTAGCAATTGTAGTCTGTGGGACACTTGAAATGAATTAAGGATATTATTTATCGTAGTGTGATTAACATAATATTTGATTAATTGAGTTTGATGATAGCAGATAGTCATCTCATTCATTATATTGTATGTATATAGCATAAGAGACCAAAAACAAAGTGTCTAATGATTAGACATAAGTATTTATTGTCATGAAACACTGTTGTACAATTCATTCACACACGTATATTATGTAAAATACGTTCATTCTTGCTCAGATGTGTAGCAATAAATTCCTGTACCCAATTAAGACCAAAAGATAGGGAATACCCATCAATACACGCCATACAAAATAAAGTAGGTCACCCAACCATGGCTGTTCCCAAAGAAGACGTCCATGACGAGGACAGGGCGCGGAAATTGGATTAGATTGTCTCCTGCGGACCCAACATCCAATCCAATTTGGGGATGCTATAGCGATAAAAAATTTTCAAATTTATAAATTTTCTGATCGAGCAGTGCATTTTCACACAGTCAGGTCACTAACCCAAACCAGAGCAATAAATAAAGGCAATTAAGAACATGTCAACCCGACGCCAGCTACGAGACAATAAGACAACGTTTGACTTAACGCAACAAAGGAAATTGGGGTCGACTTTGACAGACCAAACTCAACTCAAATTTACGACATCATAACAAATTGAACAAAGAGCAGAGTCCAGTGACACAAGTACGCAGAAATTGTAACGAGGGGATGCCGTAGGGTTAAACCAACACGTGTGAACGTAAGAAAAGGTACACTGGATACTCACTGACAAAGGATTTAGAAAGTCTTGATAGTACAGAGACAATACAGCGAATACCCAGTGAATACATACGACCATGTCGCACAGCATGAAAACAACGCCAGAGTGACAACTTATATTTACGACGAGCAATCGTGGAAGCAACTCAGAGTGACAGCGAGCGAGAAGTTATTAATTGGTAGAAAAACGGGGTGGAAGTTGAAAAATGAACAGGACGCAACGGATTCTTAGCGAGGGTGTTTGGGAAACTCATGAAACAAAGGTTTGACAGACAGGCAAACAATTACTTTATATACTTAGAAATAGTGCGATGTCCTTAGCTGTGCACTTCAGGGGATGTTCAACAGCGAACCAGAGGTTAGCATCTTCCGAAGAAGTAAGTGGAGAGGACTGTTGTCATGGTGAACTTAACGTTCATGTCCATGACTTTTTGTCATGGTGACTGTTATCATAAACTTAACTTGATTCAGACTTAATTATTCTAGTTGTGCAGACTCATAAACGATAAGAGAACTCAATATTCATAAACACAAGTGTATAACATAACGCACATTCACGACCAAGCTAAGTAGAACATGAACAGTTAGATGAAGCAACTTTGTAATAGACATTTTATTTGAACACAACCCACTAATGATGGTTGTATCTACACTACACAGAACTCTATAAACTGTTAGTAAAGACGGGTTACATCAACACCACACCACGTACGCCGCGAGTGAATTCTCATCGCAAGTTTCAAAGTGATAGTGAAAACATCCAATCAACGGAGCGAGCACACATGGAGTCACCAGTAAGCAGGAAATTTCACCGATGGATTATTGGATATTCTAAAATGTCAAGTTAAGTCTTCAAGATTTTAATATTATAATAATACTGCTGCTCTGTCTCTTTTCCAAGAACCAACACCTTTGAGAAATTGTATAATCATTTAGTAAAGATAATGTTAAAATATATTATAAATATAAAAGTTACTCATCTGAGACACATAATGAACGCATTAGTTTAGGGTGAATAATATTTGATTTGTCTGTTTTGTGTATGTTTATCTATGTCATGTTGTATGTTATGTTTTCAGCCATCAACGAAGACAGATTTATATTGTGATTTATGTTTTATAAGTTTCTGAATGTATTTTCAGGTAATGATTTATATATTGTTACAATTTTTATTTCTTGTGTATGTAACTTCGAAACTCTTGCCTAATTAAGCCCCACTGTTGGGTTCCAATTTGTAATCTAAAAGATTACGTTATTATTATAGAATAGGTTATGCCCCACTGTTGGGTTCCAATTTGTAATCTAATAATAACATGAGACTCCTTATACTCTTCGTAACTCTCGCCTAATTAAGCCCCACGTTGTTGACGTCAATTTGTAATCTATTAATAACAATGTTGTTATTATTTATTACGAGCGTAATACGGTTGCGGGTTTATCGTTATATCAGCCCCATGTTATGAGCGTCAATTTGTAATCTAATACTTCTGTTTTATTAATTAAAATAAAGAATGTTTATAAGCCCCAACGTTGAATTCACCAATTTGTTACAAATTCACTCTATTTATAAGGAAAAATATTTATTATGTGGTTGATATTATTTGGTTATTGATCATAGACCTGTGTTAAGTAGATATCAAGTGTTTTACCCGAGAAAAACGCTATTTTACAGTTATTATAGTGAATAATTCAGTATTTTTCTCCAACCCTAGTCGGTATGTATTATTTAAATTGGAAAGAGAGTAGCGCGGAGAGCGTAAGTTAGTTCTCTATTCTCCCGTATTCACCAGCTGTCTGCAGACGAGTGCTGTTATTGGCGATTGACCCGTTATTATAGGTTAAGTCGTTCCACTTGATGCGTTTCTCACGTTCTTTTCTCTGTAAAATACACCCTATTCGAAATACAATAATTATTCTACAAATAACACAAAATCGTCAAATTCAAGAAGGGTTCTTTATTTTATATATGTTTAAATTCCAACAGCTGCTTCCTCCTTCCACTAATACATCATATCGATCACACAATACAGAATCGATTTGTTATTGAACTCGTGTTTTAGATGTTACGGGTTACTATTTAATTATAATTTTCAGTTTGTCTTTTATCTCAGGGTATATGTAATTCTTTTAACGGGTCTTGGGGAATATTCAGCGGCAAAATGTAACTTCCGGCGCCGCGCGTGTACTATATTTCGGTGCCGATGTGTACATCCAACTGTTTTCTTCACAAGTAACTAATGCCAGCTTATGGAGGTTATGTACTACAATGTAACTTAAATAAAATTTACTTTGTCAGTGTACTTTAAAAGGGTGTATTTATTGGAAGTACAGAAATTAGTTTATATTTATCGCACATAATTACGGTACAGAGACGATTTTGGGAGGTTGTTGCTAAGTTTAACAATATAACTTAACCTTTTACATTTTTAAAATTAATTAGACTTAACAAACGTTTCCTTAGTCAGTGTTCATTCAAAGGCTGTATATAACATTAACGGCTGTATTTATTCGAAGTAAGTAATGCCAGCTTATGGAGGTTATGTACGACAATGTAACTTAAATAAAATTTACTTTGTTCGTGTACATTAAAAGGGTGTATTTATTGGAAGTACAGAAATTAGTTTATCGCACATAATTACGGTACAGAGACGATTTTGGCAGGTTGTGGCTACGTTTAATTATTTAACTTAAACTTTTAGATTTTTAAAATTAATTAGACTTAACAGACATTTCCTTAGTTAGTGTACATTCAAAGGCTGTATATAACATTAAAGGCTGTCTTTATTCAGAGTACCGGAATTAAAACGTACTTCCAATTTAGAACCTAGTACAATCTAATGTATAACCAAACAAGTACATTAAAATCCTTTTTTCAACATAATGCAATAATAAGCAATGTGTAGTTTCTGTTAACATGCAAATGATTAAGTATTAATAATGGGTTACAGTGGAATTTAATGTTACTACGGTCTGAATTAATGCAAATAAAATTGGGAGAATCTCGTAAACATATTAAAGAATGCTTGTATATTACACACATAATTATTACAGTACGGACCTTTGTTAATGAATAGAAACAAATTTGACTCTATACTTTAGTATGTACCAATAAAATTCACCTTTTTTCAAATACCAATATCTGTTGTTGTTTTTCATACCCTTAAAAAAAGGTCATTAACAACATACATTATGAGAAAACGTGATTACAAATAACCAGCCATTAGTTACTTAGAAGAAAATAGATATAACATTTACAAACATCAAATCTTCAATTCTCTCCCTATTTGTTTTATAAAAACTGGAGTTTCTACTGCAGGTTTTAAGTCCACTAACTACTTAATTAAATATACATAATTGTTCCTGTATCTTGTTGGGTAACATTATATTAATACATCTGCTTCCTACTCATATGTGCAAACAATGTTTTTAATGTACGGTCCTAAAATCTTTATCAACACTTTATATCTTTAAAATTTAGACAAAGTCTAATGAGCAACTTGGCCTAACCTGAATTTACATGACCTGGCTCAGAACAACTTTATTTTGGCAAATACAAAGATGAAGACTGGTTGCAATTTCTTCAGGGCTCACACCTGCTGCCAGGCCTAGTTCTATAACATGATAAGGAAGAAATAAATCAGCCCAAACCTGCAACCGCTGTGGGAAGGCTTTTACACCATTACCAATAAGATTAATGATGTCATCTAAGAATAACTCATTAGCTTTATTTTTAACTTTCATTAGTTTTATCTTTTTTAACAATTTTTAATGCAGTTTACTGGAGTAAAATCTTCTTATTGATAATGTTCTTATCAGTTTCATTACATTATTCTTATCTCTTTTTATTACCGTATCTCAGACAATATTTATAGTATACAATTTAGTTAATGACTTAGTATTTTGTTCTTCATGTATCATGGTCATGAAATGGTTTAAGTTGGGGCCTATTTTATGTAAGGCGAAAACATAACGTTACAATATTGTAATTACTTTTATTTCTATAATTATTTATAAGTATTACTTTGTACAAACAAAACTGGCTTAGAAATGGGTCTACTTAGGAAATTATGGAATTCTGCTGAAATTTCGAATAGTTCTGGAGGGGAATTGATCCCCTGATAACCCCCCTCCGCAAGTTACTCCACTGATCCCACTCTACACAGTTCCAAGAAATCCTGTATTTAGTAGAGCTTCCCTTATGTGCCTGGTAAGAGAAGGAGAAGGGATCTATTTAACGTGCAAGTTGAAGAATATATTTAATTATTGCACTTAACTTGATATAAGTACTGATTACATTTCAGGATTATTATTTTCAGAAATAATGTATGTAAACCAGTTTTCCCCATATAAAGTTAATTAAAATTCTTTAATGCATAGCATTCCAGGCATTTACAGTAGTAGATTCGTTTTACTAAATTTGAATTTACACAAATAATTCTCTTTGATTAACCAGAGTTACACACACAAACTAAATGCTGAGTGTCCTCCTAGTGTATAAATTCAGCTAAAACAGTATTCCAAAAACTTACCTTGTTACTAGAATATGTGACATGATGAACTTTTCATCATGTGTTCAACTTTGTGTTGGGAGTTAAGCATTTTAATAATTTATATTTATGCAGGCGTATAGCAAAATCTGATCATCATGGAAAAGGAATAAGGCATTTTGTAATAGCAATTAACTGATTAGTTCCTGCTGTATTACCGAATCATATTACAAGACCAATTTTTGTTTAATTGAAAAGATATATTTTAATTGTTTCTTTTGGTGCAATCTGTAAATTCCATGACACACATCCATAAAGGTTTGAAAATATGCTTATTCCAGTTTGATAGGAATAAATTTTCAAAAAACTAATACAAATTTGTTATGTCTGATCACACCAGCTATCCTGTCTATTGGCAATGAGACTTTGGGTGACTTTTATCCAAATTTATCATATAGTATTGTGCTAAGATGTTACACTACATTTGTATACTGTAATACAGTGTATTATTTGCAGACTGACAGGGTTATAAAAAATTCTGAAAGAGTTGTTGCTTTTACAACACCATCCTTTATCAAGTGACTACTCAAATCTGCCAGTTTTTCACAGATCCCCTAGTGATGCTCCAAACTTTTCAAGGCTTCTCCTGGCCTTAAAAAACTGGACTGGCCTCATTGATTGACATGACTAATGTTAAATTTACTTTGGGATACTTCCAAACATAATACAGTTTACAATAAACAAACAAAATATTATGCCTGTCTAATTTTTTCCAGAACTGTATACACATAATTTGATCTGGATAGAACATTTATTAAACAATAATACTATTTGATGCAAATAATTAAAATATCGGTATGGAGAACCATACATGACTACCATGTTCTAAGATTTATATTTGAAATCATTTTAGAAATGAAATATTTCTATAGAAACTACTTCTACCTTCAGCCTCAACCACAGAATTGTGATCACTAACATATACCACCTCATGTTCATAAAACAGTATTCCAAACACTTACCTTGTTACTATGGTGTCTTCAACAGGTACATTGGTGTATAAATTCGTTATGTCAAATGATGCTAATGTTGAGTTGTGTGGTATATGGATGTGTTCTAGTTTTTTGACAAGTTCTATGTTGTTTTTAACAGAAGTGTTGTTTGTTGGTTAGATTTATATGTTTTCTGATTAGTTTATCTAGGTGTCTGGCAATTTTGTGGGAGGGTGCTTGTGTGTTATTTATCAAAGGTCAAATGGGTATATTGGGTTTGTGTATTTTTGGTAATGCGTTTAGTTTTGGGGGGTTAGGTTTAATTTCTTTTTAGGTATTTTATGTTTTCTGTTTGGATTATGTATTTTGCATTATTTATGAATTTGTTTTTGGTATTTTATTGTGGGATCTTTGGTTATTTGAGTTATATTGTTTTCGGGGAAGAATTTCTCAGTTTTATTGTTTATTTCTTAAATATTAGAATTACCTTGGTTCCTTCTTTGCAATTATGTTTATTTCTTGTTTCTTCATTATGACTGTTGTAATTTCTATAGGTACTTTTGGTGTGTTTGTTGTAATTTTGTGTTTTACATAATCTTTTGTGATTAAATCATTTGGTGTCAAATGTTCCAGATTATAAAATACACCTAACAGTTTTAACATACAATATATATAGTAACACCTCTATACATAGTAACAGGTATATCAATATACCTGTAATCACAGGTATGGGAAAGTAATGGCAAATCTTGCATAATCTTGTTATCAGTTATTGTTATTATTCGGCTAGTGCTATTAAATTCATATTGGCCCAAAGTGATCACAAAAGGAATTTATTATATTTGTTTACAGTCATCGGTGTTGATTCCAAGTGGATTTGAAATTTATATAAATTAATTTTCACTCACATGAATGAAGTTGCAACCGTAAAGAAATACAGAATATATTTTCTATGACAGCAGACAAGACAGGACACTTGTATTTTGCCTTTTATGTGTGTACATACATTCAGACATCATTTATTTGGATTGACTTCTGCAAGCTTGAAATCAAATACTAATAATGTTTTATGAATATTAATTACTACACTTTCACATGTGAAACTTACTTTGTTTATTTTCCTCATACGACATTTCAGTGTGGTGTTCGCCTTCATCAGCGGGGTATGATACAGAATGTCCGGAACTTGTAACGGTTTGTTTAGTTGGTAGGTTGTGTGGGGGAGTGTGGAGGTGGAAGGGGGTTATGTAAAATTATAATCCTCAAAGTATAATATTGAATTAATTGGGATGTTTTGTTAAATTGTTACGACGGTCTCACCGATCGTCACATAGTACAGTGGAAACCAAAATAAAACACACTTATGAATTTGCAAATTACATTTATTATATTTTTAATTGGTGTTGTTACATGCTTGTTCACTTCTTTTGTTACATTTTAAATCAGTGTTGTGTTGTGATTAGCTACGATGGTAGTGTTATTAGTACAGACGAGGATGCTGCAGTTTCTTTTCTTAAAGAAAAAGATTTGGTTCACAATCCTCGTCAATGTGGTAATGGATATGATATGATTTTAGCGCTTGGGCAGCAACAGCGTTGGTGTTGTAATAAGAAGACTTGCCGTGAGTATAAGCCAGTTTGCAAGGACACATTTTTAGAGGGGTCCAGATTACCCCTGAGAACAATAATAAAATTTATTTATGACTGGTGTGAAGGCCGTAGTAGTATGAAAAACAGTTAAAATCAACTGAAAATCGACAACAAAACACACACACATTGGACGGCTTACTTAAGACATATCTGTGCTGAAGACATCATGAGCAACCCACAGAAAATTGGAGGACCAAATTTAACAGTTGAAATTGACGAGAGTCTCTTTGCCAAGAGAAAAAATAATGTTGGCCGGATGTATCCACAACAGTGGGTTTTCGGAGGATTCTGTCGAGAAACAAAGGAATGTTTCTTGTGTCGTATCGAAGATCGGTCAGCAGCTACCCTCCTACCTCTCATAGTGGCAAATATTGAACCAGGGTCCATTATAATGTCAGATGAGTGGCGTTCATACCGTCAAATTGTTAATTTGCCACAACAGTACACTCATTTGACTGTAAACCATAGTTATAACTTCGTGGATCCTCAAACGGGAGCACATACACAAGGCGTAGAAAGCATGTGGCGGTCCTGTAAACGCCGAAACGTGATTGAATGTGGTGTGAGAAGGGAATGCTTAGATTCCTATTTAAGTGAGTTCATGTGGCGAACAAGAAATGCAAACCAGGATTTGTTCGAGTTCATGTGGAGGTCCGCAGAGGTCCAGAATATCTTTCCAGGTGATGCATTGACAATAATTGTGTAGTTACTGGAACAATCTGGGGATTCACAGACACTTAACTCGCTGTATTAATGTAGAAGTGTGTAGAGTCACCTCCTTACCACTCACGACTACCTGTAACAATATTGTAAATAATTATAAGCTGAACACTGTGGGAAAAAGTGCTAAGTGAAGGAAGAAAAAGTGTAATATAATGAATGATCAGTAATAACAGAAAAGACTTAGTGCGTAGGCTTTCACGGCCGGTGTCATTACAACTATTTTCTAAAACTTCCGGGCTGAAAAACTTCCGAGCCTGGCGATGTTCTCGTGAGTTTTGATGTGGTCTCTCTTTTCACCATGGTCCCTGTTCAAGAGGTCTTGGGGGATTTGGGTGACCTGTTCTCGGCGGACATCACTGCTTTGTTCCGGCAGGTCCTAACAACGACCTATTTCCAGTGGAATGGCGGCTTCTATGAACAGTTGGATGGCGTCGCCATGGGAAGTCCTCTCAGCCCTGTGGTTGCAAACTTCTATATGGAAAAATTTGAAGAGTTGGCAATTTCATCTGCGCCTCTGAAGCCGAAGTGTTGGTTGCGGTATGTGGACGACACTTTCGTGGTCTGGAGCCATGGGGATGAAGAGTTGGAACGCTTCCTTGGACATCTGAACGCTGTACACCCGCGCATACAGTTTACGATGGAGCGCGAGAGTGGTGATCAATTGGCTTTTCTGGATGTGTTGGTCCTGAAAAGGACCGATGGCAGCTTGGGACATAAAGTTTACAGGAAGCCAACGCACACCGACAGATATCTGCACAAGACCTCCAATCATCATCCTAGGCAGAAGAGGGCGGTGCTGAAGACTCTGGTAGACCGGGCAAAAAGAATCTGTGAGCCCCAGTATCTCGAAGATGAGTTTCGGCATCTCGAGAAAGCACTGCAGTCCAATGGCTATTCTGCTGCGGAGGTTAGGAGAGCTGCCCGGCCGAGAAGATCTGGTAGGCCGGACCAGTCGGAGTTGCCTGAAGTTGTTGGCTCTGCTGTCTTGCCCTACATCCGTGGCGTGACTGATCGCATCGGCAGGTTGCTGAGTAAGCGGGGCGTCAGGACGATCTTTAAGCCAACCAAAAAGATCCAACAGTTCCTGCGACCGGTGAAAGACGCCAGGGATCCACTCTCGTCGTGCGGGGTGTACAGTATTCCTTGTACGTGTGGCCAGGTCTACATAGGCACCACGAAGCGTAGTGTCCGGACGCGCCTCTCTGAACATCGGAGATACTGCCGCCTGGGCCAGCCGGAGAAGTCCGCAGTTGCTGAACACGCTCTGTCCCACGACGATCACCGGGTAATGTTTGATGAAGCCCGCGTGGTGTCTTCTGTCCGGGGTTACTTCACTCGCCTGCATCTGGAGTCCATCCATATTCATAAGAATGCGTCCGTCGCTATGAACCGCCGAGGAGAAAGCATCTCCTTAAATAGTGTCTGGCATGGTCTATTTTCCATGACCAATCAGAATTGAGTATGACGAGCTGGCTTCTCATTGGTCCGTGCGATACACCTGAAGCGGACAAAATGTTATAAATAGAGGCATCGTAGCAGGTACTCACTGTTGCTTGTTCCCAGTCCATTGGGAGACGTGTTCGGTGTATCATCTATCGAACACATTTCTTTTTCTTTTGCTACTGAAGATGGCCACCGGTGGTGCGGCCGAAACGTTTAGCAGCATTTTAAGCAATCGACCACGGCCTTTCAGCCTGGAAGTTTTAGAAAATAGTTGTAACAGAAGAGACTGTTAAAATTAATGATTCACCCCAAATGTATGAAACAAATGAAACATAGACTATAAGTAAGATTAAGGGAGACATGATTTATATTATTCTGAATGTTCAGCAACATTGTATTAATTAGGATTTAAACCCAAGTCCCATATTTGTTTCAAGGGAAAAGACTACAATTAGAAGGTTCAATTTGTTTAATTAATTGTATTAAGAGTTAGTTATGTTTAAATATGTTTTGTGTGTAATAATGTTAGTAATGTTGCTATTAAGAATATTATGCTATTATGGCTATTATGAATTGTCAAAGAAGAAAAAGGTTGTAAGAAAATAGACACACTGTTATGTATAAAATACCATAGATACCTAAATTAGGCTCAGACACACTAAATAGAATTAATCAGTCAACAAAATTTGGCAAACTAAGGAAAAAATTACTACTATGGAATGTAAACCAGTTTGTAATAAGTAATAATCCCATCAATCAATGTAATCCCAGCCATAAAGACACAACTCTAAAGTAGCATGTCTATAATTCCTGTTTTAAGGTAATATTAGTGTTGGAAGGTAATAGAAGCATTAATTTCAGACAATCAAACCACAATCACAAGCATTAATCAAATCACATAATCAAACTACTCCTTTCCCTTAACCGATCTTCACAAAGAACAATACGTCTTGAGTACTCTACACAGGGCTGTACGCAGAAAATTATTTTATTCAGTTTGAATTTGCGGCTCTTATCGTTTGCCACAGAAAATACCCTTGTTAAAATGTTGCAGGTAAACTACCCCTTTCCGTTAACCGATCTTCACCAAAACCAATAGGTCTTGAGTACTATACAAATCAGGGCTGTATGTAAAAAAATATTTGATTCTAAATATAATTATTACACTACTATTGTGTTCCGAGTCATAGTGTAATAATTATATTTAGTTAATTAATGGACACGTCATGGACAACGAAATCCAAGTATTCGATTCTGTTTGAATTTTTGGCTGTTATCGTTTGCCATAGAAAAAATCTACACACAAACACACACACACACACACACACACACACACACACACACTTTTCGAAAAATGACTTTTCATGTTTTGAGGGTAGTACAATCAGAATCTGCAAAAATCTCGAACACGATTTTTTTTTTGCCATCACCATACTTCCATTTCCTTAAGGACATGGAAGTAAAAGGTAAGGGGCTTAACAATATCTACCACTTTTTAGGTAAAGAAGGAGTATGCACTACGGTTAATAGCTTATGCTACAAGATACATAAGTGTTTATTTTAAAAATTAGTACAGTAACATACAAGACAGGTTACATGAACAACCGCTGGAAGAAACGGAGAATAAACAGTTACAGTGAGGTCGAAAGACGTAGAATTGAGCACTACAGAGTCAATTGGGTTTGTAAAGAAACATCAAACCCAATGTACTATCATTACACACAACAATGTACTATCATTACCTAACCAACCATAACACTCATGTAGAGTAGATGTATTATTTAGGAAGTATCTGTGCCTCAACTAAGTACTAAGTCCAGTATACTGTAACAGGATCTACTGTTCCACACTGTAAATAAAGAAGACGGGCAATAATATATATTGTAACGTTTATCCCTTTTTCTTACCTTTAAATCTGTAGTATCTTGTCCTTGTAGTATTCTATATTGTAATAGATGTATTGGTATTGTTTTTGTATTCGTCAGTCTCACCTAACTAGATATCACTATAATATTGACGACTCGGAACACAAGTTTTTTATAAGTAAAAACGTAAAGTTTTACCTTACAGCCTAAACCGGCTTTCACCTATAGAAGGCTTCATCAGAGGCTGTCGTTAGTAGCGCTGCTCGTCTTGTTGTTGGCGACGAGAAAGTGTTTCGAAAGATTGAAGCTGTGTGTGTGTGGTGAGATGTGTTCGAATAATGCGTGCGATTTGAATTGTGTCTGTTCGTTTAGGATGTCGTTTTTATTTGTTTTTGTGTGTTTGTATATTTCTAATTGTTCTAGAGTGTCTAGTTTTCGGCCTTTTGTGTGTACGTGTAGTATGTTCATGTTATTGTCGATGTTTTTATATGTGTGGTTTGCTTCAATGAGGTGGTTTGCGAAGGTAGATTCTGTAGTGGTGTGGAGTGCTTTTATGTGTTCAATGTATCTCTGTTTGAAGCTACGTCCTGTCTGGCCTATGTAGAATTTACTGCAATTTGAACAATTTAGTTTATATACACCGGGTAGATCGAATTTGTTTTGTGCTTTGGGCATGCGTTTTGATAGTGTGTGTTCTGTTTTGTTAGTAGTTTTGTAAGCGATTCTGTATCCTGCTTTTTTGAATTTGTGGGCAATTTTTTCTGTTTGTTTGTTGATGTATGTTAGTGTTATGAATTTGTTGTTTTCTGTCTTTGTCTGTTGTTTGTTTTGTGTTTTGTGTAGGAGTTTACTGATTATTGTTCTGTCATAACCGTTAGATTCTGCTAGATATTTTATCGTGTTTAGTTCGTCTTTGTAGTCTATTTCATCTAAGGGGATGTTGTTAAGTCTATGTATCATGGTTCTAAAAGCAGCTAGTTTGTGTTGTATTGGGTGATTGGAGGTGTTGTGTATTAGTGTGTCAGTTGTAGTTGGTTTTCTGTATATACTGAATTTGTGCCTGTGTTCTAGTTTTGTGATGGAGAGGTCTAAGAAGTTTATGGTATTGTTGTGTTCGTATTCGGCAGTGAAGGTTATGTTTTTATGTATTTTGTTTATGTGCGTTAGTAACTGTTCACATTGTCTTTTGTTTCCCCTGTATAGTATTAGAATGTCATCAACGTATCTGTGCCAATATAGTATTTTATGTGAGTGTCTGTCATTGTTTGTGAGTATTTTTGTTTTTTCTAAGTGTTGGAGGAAGACTTCTGCTAGAATGCTGGATATGGGGGAGCCCATGGGTAGGCCATCGTTCTGTGTGTAGTATTTATTGTTATAAGTAAAGTAGTTTTGTTTTGTGATAATGTTCAGAGTTTCTGTTATTTCATTGATAAGTTCGTCTGGTGTGTTGTTCTGTTTGAGTTTGTTTTGTAGGATGGTGATTGTTTCAGAGATGGGGATGTTTGTGTACAGGTTTTTAATGTCAAAGGAGGCTAATGTGGCGTTATGGGGTATGTGTATGTCTTTTATTTTTGTTACTAGGTCAGTGTTGTTTTTTACTGCAATGTTGTTGTCTATTTGTGTGTGTTGTCTAATAATTTTGTCTAGATATTTTGCCAGTTTGTGTGCAGGGGCATTACGGTAGTTGATAATGGGGCGGATCGGAATGTCTTCTTTATGGATTTTGGGAAGCGCTTGGAGTGTAGGTGCTGATGGTCGGATTTGTTTCATGTAGGGCTTTTGTTTATGTATCATAATGTGTTTGGCTTTGTTGACTATTTGTTTTACTGAGTTTTGGTATCTGTCGGTGGGGTCGTGTTTTAGTTCTGTGATGTTGTTCTGTTCTATGAAGTCTTGTACTTTTTTGTGTAGGTTGTCTGTGGGGATAATTACAGTCATGTTGCCTTTGTCAGCTTTTACAAATGTGATGTTGTGTTTGTGTGCCTTTTCCCTCAGTTTGATGGCTGTGTGTATTTCTGAGTTGTGGTTGTTGTTGTCTGGTGTCTTATGTACTCCTATTGTGTTGTTTATATTATGTCTTAATGTGTCTTGATGTTCTGGTGCTGTGTTTTGTATATTTGTTTCTGTGTCAATTATGAGCTTTATTAGTGTTTGGTTGTTATGTTTGTAATGTATGTTATGTTTTAGGCCCTTATCAAGGAGTGTTTGTTCGTTTTTTGTGAGTGTGACGTTCGTGAGGTTTACTGTACGTGGGTAGAATTTGTGCGAGGGAATTATATCTGTTTTGATTGGTGTCAGGTTTTTTATTTTTCTGTCGTGTTTTGTCTGTATGATATGTATTTGTTTTTTTGTCCATTCATTTGGAAGAGCAGAAGTCTTCCTCCAACACTTAGAAAAAACAAAAATACTCACAAACAATGACAGACACTCACATAAAATACTATATTGGCACAGATACGTTGATGACATTCTAATACTATACAGGGGAAACAAAAGACAATGTGAACAGTTACTAACGCACATAAACAAAATACATAAAAACATAACCTTCACTGCCGAATACGAACACAACAATACCATAAACTTCTTAGACCTCTCCATCACAAAACTAGAACACAGGCACAAATTCAGTATATACAGAAAACCAACTACAACTGACACACTAATACACAACACCTCCAATCACCCAATACAACACAAACTAGCTGCTTTTAGAACCATGATACATAGACTTAACAACATCCCCTTAGATGAAATAGACTACAAAGACGAACTAAACACGATAAAATATCTAGCAAAATCTAACGGTTATGACAGAACAATAATCAGTAAACTCCTACACAAAACAAACAACAGACAAAGACAGAAAACAACAAATTCATAACACTAACATACATCAACAAACAAACAGAAAAAATTGCCCACAAATTCAAAAAAGCAGGATACAGAATCGCTTACAAAACTACTAACAAAACAGAACACACACTATCAAAACGCATGCCCAAAGCACAAAACAAATTCGATCTACCCGGTGTATATAAACTGAATTGTTCAAATTGCAGTAAATTCTACATAGGCCAGACAGGACGTAGCTTCAAACAGAGATACATTGAACACATAAAAGCACTCCACACCACTACAGAATCTACCTTCGCAAACCACCTCATTGAAGCAAACCACACATATAAAAACATCGACAATAACATGAACATACTACACGTACACACAAAAGGCCGAAAACTAGACACTCTAGAACAATTAGAAATATACAAACACACAAAAATAAATAAAAACGACATCCTAAACGAACAGACACAATTCAAATCGCACGCATTATTCGAACACATCTCACCACACACACACAGCTTAAATCTTTCGAAACACTTTCTCGTCGCCAACAACAAGACGAGCAGCGCTACTAACGACAGCCTCTGATGAAGCCTTCTATAGGTGAAAGCCGGTTTAGGCTGTAAGGTAAAACTTTACGTTTTTACTTATAAAAAACTTGTGTTCCGAGTCGTCAATATTATAGTGATATCTAGTTAAGTAACGGACACGTCATGGACAACGAAATCCAAGAACAGTCTCACCTAACGTTATAGTTAAATTGTGTACCTTTAATTCAATTGTAAAGAAGACTGTTTGCATTAAATGTAATGTAATAATGTAACAATATGTATGTGTAGGCTGATTAGAATGGAATGGCTGTTTACTTACCACTTTACCTAGTATTTTGGTCACTTAACCAAAAATTTGTCCATTTTAAGTACAGACTCTAACCTATCAGATTACAATGTAACTGGAATTTGTTGAAAACAAGATTAAACTATCACTCATATATTCAACCCCCCCCCCCACAGAGAGTGGGAGGGGGAAGAGAGAGAGTTATATATCATTGTTGAATAATTAAGACATTCCTTTTAACAAAAATATACTTTTTAATTAAATTATTACAACTATTTATTTTTACTTTAATTATATTTATGTTTCTGAATAATTGAATACAATACAATAATTAAAATAAAAGTATATTGTTGTTAAAAAGTATTTTATTTTTTATTGAATAATAATAATAACATAAGAATATAAAATAAAGTAATTTGTAAATATATCGTTATACTTCTGACATGTAAAGTAGTATACATCAATAGTCTACTCTCATACAGTATACGAATTTGTTGGAAAATATCATGCACACTACTTGGCAAAGGTTCAACACTGATTTAAAAATGTTTTGTTTAATGCAAACACTGAAACACACTATACACAAGAAACAGAACTCATCATGAACATAACGTGATTATATTACTTCTTATGGTATAAGAATATATCGGTTTTTTATTTAATACCCACTTGTAAAGGAAAAAATACAGTTATTATTTTATAAATAACTTTGTTACAGCTGCTGTGAAGTTGTTTAGATTAAATAATGTAACCTAACCAACTTTTAAGTATTTAATATTAAGTATAAGTATATTTAATCCTCAGAGAAAATGAACAATTAACACCAGTTTTTGAAAGAACCATGAAAGGAGAGAAGATGAGCTTGTGTACGAAATGCAAAGTGGAGTATCTTATGTAGAGATGAAAGCTCAACAGTTCAAACCAAATACATATGAATGGAGATGATTGGTAATATCTGGGACCTGTCACACAACAGAACACCATACAATGATGATAGTGTGTATCACTTATTTCATCACATCTCTTACCATGTAATGTGCCTGCTTTTAATAATATTTTCAAAGGATTTTAATACTTTGTTTTGACTGGTTTCACTGTGTAAATTACAAACCTGAATATAGTCCTGGAATACATACGGTAACCAATTTTTCAATTCACAGCCACGTTTCGCATTAAATCACGAATGCCTGCAAAGAAAAATAAATTACATCACCGGACACACCAAGTACTGACATATGAACATTAATCAATTATTTTGTTTAATCAGTCAACATTCTAAGAGACCAATATTAAAGGGTTTACAGATTATTGACGCATCCACCAAAACACACACACACAGGTTGTGGTATGTGTTACAATTGTGTCTTATTTTCAGCTAACCGTTCTTTTACAGGTGAAATAAGTACAATTGTACCTCATGAGTATAAGGTTAGTTTAAGCTGTACCTATGATATTAAACATAATAATACACTGAACATGATTATTACACTTTATATGATATCAGCTTTTTGGCTTAATATCCACTTGTAAAAGAAAAAATACAAAATGATTATTATTTTATAATTAACTTTGTTACAGCTGTTGTGAAGTTATTTAGAATAATAATGTAACCTAACCTACTTTTAAGTACTGAATACTTTTAATGTGTCATGTACTGTGTTCAATAAGGAAACGAAATACTTTTACAGAGTACTTAAAATCCTTGAAAATGGTACTGGATTAAGCTTGAGCAATGAATAATTAAACTAAGCACATGATTTCAAAGTCAATATCATAATTAACTACGTATTCTGAATAGAACATACCAAATTGATAATACTTACCAAAATCATGTAAAACAAGAATCATAAAGGGGCTTCATATTTTTTTATATCTTCAAGCATTTTCTCGAACAAATCCTGGTTTGCATTTCTTGTTCGCCACATGAACTCACTTAAATAGGAATCTAAGTGATCCCTTCTCGTACCACATTCAATCATGTTTCGGCGTTTACAGGACCGCCACATGCTTTCTATGCTTTGTGTATGCCCTCCAGTTTGAGGATCCACAAAGTTATAACTATGGTTTACAGTCAAATGAGTGTACTGTTGTGGCAAATTAACAATTTGACGGTATGAACGCCACTCATCTGACATTATAATGGACCCTGGTTCAATATTTGCCACTATGAGAGGTAGGAGAGTACCTGCTGATCGATCTTCGACAGTACACAAGAAACATTCCTTTGTTTCTCGACAGAATCCTCCGAAAACCCACTGTTGTGGATACACCCGGCCAACATTATTTTTTCTCTTGGCAAAGAGACTCTCGTCAATTTCAACTGTTAAATTTGGTCCTCCAATTTTCTTTGGGTTGCTCATGATGTCTTCAGCACAGATATGTCTTAAGTAAGCCGTCCAATGTGTGTGTGTTTTGTTGTCGATTTTCAGTTGATTTTTACTGTTTTTCACACTACTACGGCCTTCACACCAGTCATAAATAAATTTTATTATTGTTCTCAGGGGTAATTTGGACCCCTCTAAAAATGTGTCCTTGCGAACTGGCTTATACTCACGGCAAGTCTTCTTATTGCAACACCAACGCTGTAGCTGCCCAAGCGCTAAAATCATATCATGTCCATTACCACACTGACGAGGATTGTGAACCAAACCTTTTTCTCGAAGAAAAGAAAGTGCATCCTCTTCTGTACCAATAACACTTGACAGTTCATCGTAGCTAATCATAATTAATTAATAATTAATGTGAAACTCCCAACACAACACTGATTTAAAATGTAACAAATTCGGTGAACAAGCATGATAACTTTTTCAGTTACCGCCATCGTAACAACACAATTTTACCACGTGCTGTACAAATGGCATTTGGTCTTTGACTATTCTAAGCAAAATTCAAGACCTTTAGGAATAAACAGGTAAATTTTAAAACAAATTTAAAGACTCTGTATTAAATTTAAAGTCTACTAAAATTAACGACACATGTTATTTCAAAAGGACAGTGAATAACTCTAAAGGATACTAAATCATTCTTACTACTGTTCAGGTGCAGTATGTACTCCAGAGGCAGATTTATGCATAGGCAAAGTAGGGAACTGGCGGCAAATTTTGTGAATACCGGAGAGATGTGGACACGGAGATTTGCGAAAACAAGCTATTTCCGGAGATTTGCGGACACTAGGCCTTTTGCTACCTGAGAGAGGGATGACAAAATTCCAAAAGTATTTCTATACCGGAGGTTTGCGGACAGGTCTTATGTGAGGTGCGCCCGCTTGTAAAATTTTATGACAGGGTCATAGTCCGAGATGCGCCCATTTTACTTCGAGTCCCCCACGTAGCTGTGACCCCCCTGCGTTTTATTATTTCTAGCCTAACGTATCTACCAACAATCATTTGTGACAAACTTTGTTTTATGGTTTTATATAATAAATTCGCTTCGATTTTATATATAAAGTTTCTGGTCAGTTGCTCAATTCGAGTGTTTGGGTTTCGAGTGGTCAGGTATAGAATAAGGGATTATTCTCTTATGCACACACGCACATCGACCATTTTCAGGTACACCGGGCGCAACTCGTCTCGGCCCTGCGGACACTACCCTTTCGGGTGTGATAGAATGTGGAACCATGTCAATGAACCCGCCCACCAGTTTACCAGTACGAATCCACTCCAAGTATTTTTCACTTTGAGTTTGACATTCGTAGAGTGAAGACGAGTATGAAAGTTGTTACAACTACTAAGGGTAAACCTTGTGCCCATTACAACGGTTATGCGTATCGTAAATTTCGGGAGTCGAAAGAAGGTGTTGTTACGTGGATGTGTTTACGGGAGAAGTCCAATCGCTGTAAAGGAAAGATGCGGTCGAAGAAAGAAGATGTTTCCGAACTTTTGTGTGGACCACCTGATGACGCGTCCTTAGAAGTGAGGAAGCGTGTGGAGAAGGTGAAGAAGAGGGCACGTGAATAAAATACTCAGTTATCTGCGATATACACAGATGAAATTGGAGATCTTCATAATAGAGGTTATGATTTTGTCACAGTAATGCCCCATGCAGAAACATTGAAGAGAGCCATTCGGGATCATTGGTGTAAAACCCAAGGAAACCAGCATGAACCAAAGAATTGCGAAGATATTGTTCTTTCAGAAGACATTCTAAAAATGAGCGATGGCAGCAGTTTCCTTCTTAAAGATGACGCATTAGAAGAGAGAATTATCGTTTTTAGTGGCAGCAAAGGAAAGGAATGTCTAGGAAACTCTTCGCATTTTTTAATGGACGGTACATTCAAGAGCTGTTGTAAGGAATTTACACAAATCTACACAATCCATGCAGATTTGTTTGGCGTCCAAGTGTGGTAAATGTAGACTTCGAGGCTTCTGCAATTGCGGCCCTTCGTCAAGTTTTCCCCACAGCTGAAATAAGTGGATGTTACTTCCACGTGAAAGTGTTTGTGGAGGAAAGTCCAAGATGTAGGCCTAACAGAGGACTATCGCCAGAATGAAGAAATAAGGCTTCACGTCAGTATGTGTGCAGCGTTGACGTTTTTAAATTTATTCCTATCAAACTGGAGTAAGCATATTTTCAAACCTTTATGGACGTGTGTCATGGAATTTACAGATTGCACCAAAAGAAACAATTAAAATATATCTTTTCAATTAAACAAAAATTGGTCTTGTAATATGATTCGGTAATACAGCAGGAACTAATCAGTTAATTGCTATTACAAAATGCCTTATTCCTTTTCCATGATGATCAGATTTTGCTATACGCCTGCATAAATATAAATTATTAAAATGCTTAACTCCCAACACAAAGTTGAACACATGATGAAAAGTTCATCATGTCATATTCTAGTAACAAGGTAAGTTTTTGGAATACTGTTTTAGCTGAATTTATACACTAGGAGGACACTCAGCATTTAGTTTGTGTGTGTAACTCTGGTTAATCAAAGAGAATTATTTGTGTAAATTCAAATTTAGTAAAACGAATCTACTACTGTAAATGCCTGGAATGCTATGCATTAAAGAATTTTAATTAACTTTATATGGGGAAAACTGGTTTACATACATTATTTCTGAAAATAATAATCCTGAAATGTAATCAGTACTTATATCAAGTTAAGTGCAATAATTAAATATATTCTTTAACTTGTACGTTAAATAGATCCCTTCTCCTTCACTTACCAGGCACATAAGGGAAGCTCTACTAAATACAGGATTTCTTGGAACTGTGTAGAGTGGGATCAGTGGAGTAACTTGCGGAGGGGGGTTATCAGGGGATCAATTCCCCTCCAGAACTATTCGAAATTTCAGCAGAATTCCATAATTTCCTAAGTAGACCCATTTCTAAGCCAGTTTTGTTTGTACAAAGTAATACGTATAAATAATTATAGAAATAAAAGTAATTACAATATTGTAACGTTATGTTTTCGCCTTACATAAAATAGGCCCCAACTTAAACCATTTCATGACCATGATACATGAAGAACAAAATACTAAGTCATTAACTAAATTGTATACTATAAATATTGTCTGAGATACGGTAATAAAAAGAGATAAGAATAATGTAATGAAACTGATAAGAACATTATCAATAAGAAGATTTTACTCCAGTAAACTGCATTAAAAATTGTTAAAAAAGATAAAACTAATGAAAGTTAAAAATAAAGCTAATGAGTTATTCTTAGATGACATCATTAATCTTATTAGTAATGGTGTAAAAGCCTTCCCACAGCGGTTGCAGGTTTGGGCTGATTTATTTCTTCCTTATCATGTTATAGAACTAGGCCTGGCAGCAGGTGTGAGCCCTGAAGAAATTGCAACCAGTCTTCATGTTTGTATTTGCCAAAATAAAGTTGTTCTGAGCCAGGTCATGTAAATTCAGGTTAGCCCAAGTTGCTCCTTAGACTTTGTCTAAATTTTAAAGATATAAAGTGTTGATAAAGATTTTAGGACCGTACATTAAAAACATTGTTTGCACATATGAGTAGGAAGCAGATGTATTAATATAATGTTACCCAACAAGATGCAGGAACAATTATGTATATTTAATTAAGTAGTTAGTGGACTTAAAACCTGCAGTAGAAACTCCAGTTTTTATAAAACAAATAGGGAGAGAATTGAAGATTTGATGTTTGTAAATGTTATATCTATTTTCTTCTAAGTAACTAATGGCTGGTTATTTGTAATCACGTTTTCTCATAATGTATGTTGTTAATGACCTTTTTTTAAGGGTATGAAAAACAACAGATATTGGTATTTGAAAAAAGGTGAATTTCATTGGTACATACTAAAGTATAGAGTCAAATTTGTTTCTATTCATTAACAAAGGTCCGTACTGTAATAATTTTGTGTGTAATATACAAGCATTCTTTAATGTTTACGAGATTCTCCCAATTTTATTTGCATTAATTCAGACCGTAGTAACATTAAATTCCAATGTAACCCATTATTAATACTTAATCATTTGCATGTTAACAGAAACTACACGTTGCTTATTATTGCATTATGTTGAAAAAAGGATTTTAATGTACTTGTTTGGTTATACATTAGATTGTACTAGGTTCTAAATTGGAAGTACGTTTTAATTCCGGTACTTTGAATAAAGACAGCCTTTAATGTTATATACAGCCTTTGAATGTACACTAACTAAGGAAATGTCTGTTAAGTCTAATTAATTTTAAAAATCTAAAAGGTTAAGTTAAATAATTAAACGTAGCCACAACCTGCCAAAATCGTCTCTGTACCGTAATTATGTGCGATAAACTAATTTCTGTACTTCCAATAAATACACCCTTTTAATGTACACGAACAAATTAAATTTTATTTAAGTTACATTGTCGTACATAACCTCCATAAGCTGGCATTACTTACTTCGAATAAATACAGCCGTTAATGTTATATACAGCCTTTTATCCCTACAATAAATACAGCCTTTGAATGTACACTAAGGAAACGTTTGTTAAGTCTAATTAATTTTAAAAATGTAAAAGGTTAAGTTATATTGTTAAACTTAGCAACAACCTCCCAAAATCGTCTCTGTACCGTAATTATGTGCGATAAATATAAACTAATTTCTGTACTTCAAATAAATACACCCTTTTAATGTACACTGCCACAGTAAATTTTATTTAAGTTACATTGTCGTACATAACCTCCATAAGCTGGCATTAGTTACTTGTGAAGAAAACAGTAGGATGTACACATCGGACACCGAAATATAGTACACACGCGCGGCGCCGTACAACTAACAACAACTAAATAGGAAATTAAACCAAACAGCTAACAAAAAACGGGTCTTTCACCGTTTCCTGCGGCCAAAGACAACTTCCGTCTCCACGTTTTTTTTTTCCGTGTTCGATGTGTACTAGAACTGTTTTCTTCACAAGTAACTAATGCCAGTTTATGGAGGTTATGTAGACAATGTAACTTAAATAAAATTTACTTTGTTAGTGTACAATAAAAGGGTGTATTTACTGGAAGTACAGAAATAATTTTCCATTTATCGCACATAATTACGGTACACAGACGATTTTTGGAGGTTGTGTCTACGTTTAACAATGCAACTTAACCTTTTAGATTTTTAAAATTAATTAGATTTAACAAAAATTTCCTTTGTTAGTGTACATTAAATTATTGTATGCATACAAGGCTGCTGTACATAACATTAAAGGCTGTATTTATTCGAAGTACCGGAATTAAAACCTAGTTCCAATTTAGAACGTAGACCTATAACCTATTTGCATATTTTATTGGGGTTTATTGGCACATATTTTATTAAAAGGGTGTATTTATTGGAAGTACAGAAATTATTTTCCATTTATCGCACATAATTACGGTACACAGACGATTTTTGGAGGTTGTGTCTACGTTTAACAATGCAACTTAACCTTTTAGATTTTTAAAATTAATTAGATTTAACAAAAATTTCCTTTGTTAGTGTACATTCAAAGGCTGTATTTATTGTATGGATAAAAGGCTGTATATACATTAAAGGCTGTATTTATTCGAATTAAAACCTATCGGTACTTCCAATTTAGAACGTATAACCTAGTAGGCTACGTTATTCGTACATACAGTATTTTATTGGAGTTTATTGGTACATATTTTATTAAAAGGGTGTATTTATTGGAAGTACAGAAATTAGTTTCCATTTATCGCACATAATTACCGTACAGAGACGATTTTGGGAGGTTGTGTCTACGTTTAATTATCTAACTTAACCTTTTAGATTTTTAAAATTAATTAGACTTGTAGGGGTGTGTGCATGGCAGAACTACTTGTGCACCCACTTTATAATCATATTTTTGGTAACACTGAGAACTTTAAGCCTTCTTTTATGCTTAAACAAATTATATATACACTTAATTATAGAAAAGCAAAAAGCAAATATGTAATTCAAAAGACTAATTTGCTCTAATAAACACATGCTGAAGTTAAAAACAAAAGAGTTTTTACTTGCCTAACTAATCATTAGTTACTAATGTGACAGTTGGAGCTGCTTTTTCTGCAAAAGCTGGGGTATGTTGGATTCAAGAGTGGTTAAATTAAGTCATAAATCTGAGTGTGCGTCAAGTCTATTTGTGTGCTTGCTTTTCACTTGAGATGAAAATCCCATTTCACTCAAGAATGAGGTGGTGAATGGGATGAGCAACTCCGAAAGTTCAGGATATTCATCTCTTAAAGATATCCAGAACTTTGTTAAGTCAGAATCTAAAAGTTTATGGATTTTGTTGTCCATGACATGTCTCATGTTATCACTAACTATACAAAATAATTTACTAAAAATTTAGTTTTAATCCCAGCATCACAGATGATATCACACAATTGCTCATTTAGTTTTACTGACAACAAGTTAGAACTTTCAAAATACAAGAATGGGTCTTGAATCCAATTGAATTCACTGTATCCCTCTGGGAAGCAACTTTCAATCTGGTTATAGAGAGTTAAACATCAGAGCTGGTAAAAAACAATGGTAGAGCATGAATAACAAAAATGTACAGTTTAGACTATGTACAAAACAGGTTGAATTTAAATTGTTAAAATGATATATCTTAGTTATTTACATGTAGTAGCTTTTTAAGACACAGTAAATAAATTTCCGAACCTGACTTTGCAACCCACCAAATGCCCTCTCGGGACCCTGCAGTGGCTCATGCCCAATAGGTTAAGAAATGCTGAACTAAAGGCATGTTTGTGGAGTGAAACATAAAAGATAACCCAGACTTCTAAAATGCTCTTAGTGAAATGGGATTTTCAGGAGTAACAACACACTATTTGGTTAACAAGCACATTTTACTAATATTCTAATACCAAGTCAATTAGATAGCTTAAATGTGTAGTACTCTATGTGATGCTGATCACATACTGTTAATCAGCAGCACTGCAGAATATTCTAGAGCCACACTCTTGGCATTCATCTGGAACTTTATCACATTAGCCTGATAATTAGGATGTTGCCACCAGCTGAGTTTTAGAAAGTTGGTGTAGTAGGTTGTGCATTCATATAGGATGATATTAGACAGCAGTTTTTAATAAAAGTGACAAATGATCAATTGTTTACTTGTGTTGTAAACTACTGTGATTTTTTTTATTACTGTTTGTAGGCTATACAGTGTGTCCTGGATAATTATATAAAGAGAACTGTTGTAATATAAGTGTGTTTGTTTTAGCAATTGAGTGTATCTGGTATTCAGTAATTCATTCCACTGTTTTAAGTTCATAATTCTTGTCACTGGTTGTAAGAATATTATTCTCATTAATTTTCCAATTCTATGAAGTCTTCAGTAGTTTTACCACGATGAGACTCAACTTTATCACTGAAGATGCCACATCACTGAATGAGCAAAACTTTTCTTTAATAATCTCAACAAAGCATGGTTATCAGCTGAAAAAAAGTTTTAGTATTAAAAGTTTTGATCACGCAAATCTATAAGGGATACTAAAAAGAAATAACATAATAATTGTATTGGACATAAAGTTATGTCCACAAAACAGATTTTGTTTGAAATAAATAAAACACAATTTGACACAAATATTAATTTTATGAATACTTGTTTGGCACATATTACAGAAGGTTACACCATTAAATGAGTTTGCCTAAGTATAAAATTCTTGTCAGATGAAAAACGTGTACAGTCAGAATACTATTTGTTATGTACAATACAAATGATTCACTATGGGTAGCAGTGACACATAAACACTAGACATTGACACTGAATTGTACTTGTTTTGAATGATTCATTGTGTCCTACCTGACCAGAGTACAGGTATTAACCAAGAGATGTTTAGTATACTGCTGTGTAACTGCTACAATGATGAATTATAAGTAGTACTTTTTGTTTTGGTCATCAACCTTGAAAAGGATAATAGAAACTTTGTATACCATGCTTCCAGCAGTTTTACATGATACATTCCTAGCACAAATAAGAAAAGTTTAAATCTGCTGATGATCTAAAGGAGTGATAGTTATTTGCAGACTGACAGGGTTATAAAATAATTCTGAAAGAATTGTTGCTTTTACAATACCATCCTTTATCAAGTGGCTACTCAAATCTGCCAGCTTTTCACAGAAACTGAAGTTTGATTATTAGATCCATCATGATGACCTACTGATGCTCCAAACATTTCAAGAATTCTCCTAGCCTTAAAAAACTAGACTGGCCTCATTGATTGACATGATTAATGTTAAATTTACTTTGGGATACTTCCAAACATAATACAGTTTAAAATAAACAAAAAAAATTGTATTTCTAATTTTTCCAGAACTGTATACACATAATTTGATCTGGATAGAACGTGTATTAAACAATAATACTATTTGATGCAAATAATGAAAATATCCGTGTGGAGAACTATACATGACTTCCATGTTTTAAGATTTATATTTAAAATCGTTTTAGAAATGAAATATTCTACAGAAACTACTTCTATCTTCAGCCTCAACCACAGAAAACACACACACACACACAATTCCTTTTTTCTTTATTTAATTTGAATTCAGACTATTGGCACATATTTTATTAAAAGGGTGTATTTATTGGAAGTACAGAAATTAGTTTCCATTTATTGCACATAATTACGGTACACAGACGATTTTTGGAGGTTGTGTCTACGTTTAACAATGTAACTTAACCTTTTAGATTTTTAAAATTAATTAGATTTAACAAAAATTTCCTTGTTAGTGTACATTCAAAGGCTGTATTTATTGTATGGATAAAAGGCTGTATATACATTAAAGGCTGTATTTATTCGAATTAAAACCTATCCGTACTTCCAATTTAGAACGTATAACCTAGTAGGCTACGTTATTCGTACATATTTTATTGGAGTTTATTGGTACATATTTTATTAAAAGGGTGTATTTATTGGAAGTACAGAAATTAGTTTTCATTTATCGCACATAATTACGGTACAGAGACGTTTTTGGGAGGTTGTGTCTACGTTTAATTATCTAACTTAGATAGTAGGCTTCGTTATTGGTGCATATTTTATTGGGGTTTACTGGCACATATTTTATTAAAAGGGTGTATTTATTGGAAGTACAGAAATTAGTTTCCATTTATCGCACATAATTACGGTACAGAGACGATTTTGGGAGGGTGTGTCAACGTTTAATTATCTAACTTAACCTTTTAGATTTTTAAAATTAATTAGACTTAACAAACATTTCCTTACTTAGTGTACATTCAAAGCCTGTGTTTATTGTATGGATAAAAGGCTGTATTTATTCGAAGTACCGGAATTAAAACCTACTTCCAATTTAGAACACAGTACAATCTAACGTAGGCCTATAACCAAACAAGTACATTAAAATCCTTTTTTCAACATAATGCAATAAAAAGCAATGTGCAGTTTCTGTTAACACCCAAATGATTAAGTATTAATAATGGGTTAGAGTGGAATACTGTTAGCCAATTCATTTGTAATAGCTAAAATTGCCAAAATATTAAGCCTTTCTTGGTAGGTAGTGCTTCTCTGCCAAGTTTTCAGTGAATTCGCTATACTGCTCAAAGATTTTTCAGGAGACGAAACTGTAACTGGAATAGTACAGAAAAGCCTATAGGCAAGACAGAAGTTCACAAATACAGTTTGAAGGTTTTTGGAGTAGGCTTAGTGGATTCTTTTCTGATTCAAACTCTGTTTTATAAATGTTCTTCAAGTGTAATATTTCTTCAAATAGATCCATTGCCAATTCCTTTTTAAACTTGCTAATGAGAACTTTTACTTTCAATTCTAATTCATTATTTTCCATGTCCGTAAAGTTCAATACTGGTGGAAACAAGTCAAGAATTGAACTAATTGCAGTGAATCGTGTTTTTATGTTGCCCATTACAAACTCTAATACTGGGTACATGACTGAGGTTTTAAATTTATTTTCTTGATCTTTGTTTACTGAAAAATCACTATTGGATTGATCTGTACTTTTTTTCCACCTTTTGGGAGATTCAGGAGGAACTTTTATTAGTTCTTTTGCAATTAAGTTTGGTTCTTCAATTATGCTGTCTGGGTTATCACGCAACAATTTCAATTCTGTCAGCAAATCTTCCACTAGAGTTATTTCAACGAGTGTGATTCCTTTGCTTTGAATAACAACATTTTTTTAGTCAATATATGAAAGCACTTTGAACCAAAATATGCCAACATTAAGCTCTTTGTGGAATTGAAATATTTCTTAAACCCTAATATGATGTTGTAGGCAGAGGGAGTTAGACTAGAAGACATCTCTTCTAAAGTATATCCAACAATTTAAGTACTCCTGGGTAGTGCTTAACTATCGGTTTGACAGCTTGGATCCTCTCACTTCATCTTGTTTCAGGGAAGCTCTGCAGTGATAAAGGAATGTGCTTTTTCAAAACTTCCCAACATTTTTCTCTAGGGCTGCTAGAGAAAAATGAGTAAAGACTTGCAACATGCCCGAAAAATGTCATCACATCTGCATTGAGTTTTGCAGCATTAACACCCACATGTTTCAAGGAATGCGCCCCACATGGTAAAAATATTATGGATTCGTTCTTTTCAAGAATTCTACTTCCAATTTAGAACCCAGTACAATCTAATGTGTGGAGAACCATACATGACTTCCATGTTTTAAGATTTATATTTAAAATCGTTTTAGAAATGAAATATTTCTACAGAAACTACTTCTATCTTCAGCCTCAACCACAGAATTGTGGTCACTAACATCTACCACCTCACATTAGCGCACTTGATTTTCACTGATGATGGCAGTCGATGGCACTTCCGAAACGTCTGGTTTTGCAGAATACATTGGACCACGGCCAAACAGCCTGGAAAGGAATTTTATCAACAAACTACTTCATCGTTGCCGATAATGTAGTACACATATAAAAAATTATCCCCTCCCCTTCACCTATCATTTTAAATTATAGAAAATTATCCCCTCCCCCTTCAACTTCCCCCTACCCCTTTTCATTTATCGATATTTCATCTACCTTTCTAGAGTGGATTATTATGACCTTTTCAGGATACTTTATTTATCAAAATTAAGTACTTTTCTCTTGTTAAAACACAAAACGTTGCAGGTAAACTACCCCTTCTCCTTAACCGATCTTCACCAAAATCAACAGACCTTGAGTCCTCTACAATATGCAAAAAATTATTTGAATTTGCGGCAATTATCGTTCGCCATAGACAAAATTCTATACACAGACATCTTTCAAAAAATTACTTCTTTATGTATTGAGGGTAGTACAATCAGAATCAGCCCTTATCTCGAACACGATTTTTTTCACCATCCATTTCCTTATGGAACATGGAAGTAAAAACAATATCCTTCTTTTTATAATATGTATTGCACATGTTTTCTAACTCGGGACACTAATTATTAGATAAAATGTTTACCTTCATTTAAGCCAGCTTCCACTCACTGTGTTCTTTCTCAGAGGCCATAACATGTTTTTTTTTTAACGTTGCTGAACATAAATTGATGTTGAATTAAAAATAAAGTAAAGGATTAGCACCTGAATTTTGCAACGTGCAAGTTGAAGAATCTATTTAATTATTGCACTTAACTTGATATAAGTACTGATTACATTTCAGGATTATTATTTTCAGAAATAATGTTATGTAAACCAGATTTCCCCATATAAAGTTAATTAAAATTCTTTAACGCATAGCATTCCAGGCCTTTATGGTAGTAGATTTGTATTACTAAATTTGAATTTACACAAATAATTCTCTTTGATTAACCAGAGTTACACACACAAACTAAATGCTGAGTGTCCTCCTAGTGTATAAATTCAGCTAAAACAGTATTCCAAAAACTTACCTTGTTACTAGAATATGTGACATGATGAACTTTTCATGTTAAATAGTTTAAATACTTTGTGTTGAGAGTTAAGCAATTTAATAATTTTTATTTATGCAGGCGTATAGCAAAATCTGATCGTCATGAAAAAGGAATAAGGCATTTTGTAATAGCAATTAACTGATTAGTTCCTGCTGTATTACTGACTGATATTACAAGACCAATTTTTGTTTAATTGAAAAGATATATTTTAACTGTTTCTTTTGGTGCAATCTGTAAATTCCTTGACACACATCCATAAAGGTTTGAAAATATGCTTATTGCAGTTTGATAGGAACAAATTCTCAAAAAACTAATACAAATTTGTTATGACTGATCACACCAGCTATCCTTTCTATTTGAAATGAGCCTTTTATCCAAATTTATTACATAGTATTGGGCCAAGATATATCACTACATTTGTATACTGTAATACAGTAGTGGTAGAATATTATCATTCCACTAATATTACCCTAACATAATAAATGAAAATACATTATATACACATTTTTTGACATAATCATCCTTTCACTTATCACTTTTTGCTTATCAATTTATTTGATGAATATATATTTAACGATTTATGTAAAATACAACAGGTGTTTAACGGACACGTACTATGTGTAGACCTCTTATTTCCCTCCTCGGCAGGTTGAAGCTCAACTGGCACTAGAGTTGGGTATGAAATTATACTATGCTCATAGTCTGTCTGTTAGCAGCTAGTGGCATCTATTGACATTCACTCATGTCAAATTACAGAGTCGGTAAAGGATGTTCGAAATTTGAATGTAAACAAATTAATAGTTAAATAATTAATATAATGGAAGTATCACATATATAATGTATGTAAATGTAATTGTGAAAAAACGATGTAGGGCCTACTTCATATACAGATCAGAAGTAAATGATGAACTATTCTCTTTATGTAATAAGCCTTGTTACTAAACAATATATATTTTTAAAAGCTTCTTATCATATTGAGATGAAATGGAGCGGCATTTGAAACATCTCTTAGGTATAAAAACAACATAACGACCTTTACAAAATTTGCCGCCCATAGGCAGTAGCCTACTTTGCCTATGCATAAATCTACCTCTGGTGTACATGCTAAATGCATCTGAACAGTAGTAAGAATGACTTAGTATCCTGTTGAGTTATTCACATTTCTGACGGATGATACGCAAATACTGGAAGGTAGGATGTGAGAGCCAGCAATAACCTTAAATAAAACTCTCATATATTTCAGTTATTACAGACAAGTGCTTGATTTGATAATTTTTTTTAAATAAAATTGTATATTTTAATGTAGCTTTACAGTAGCTTGACAGAAAGTGTAAAAATGTAAAATAAAAACGGCATGACTTAGGTGTAAATAAAAAGTGAACACTTTACAGTAGCACAAAAAATTACAAAAAACTGAGACAATGAAATGCTACAGTTCAGTTAAAAATTTTGCAATCTCCCTCACACAAAATTTTAAAGAATAAAGACATCAACACAACAAAATATTTTTTTTGGAGCAAAAGGAAACACAATGGAAAGGCATCTCAGGTAGTATCACTTTGAAATTATGGTTTCAAAATGTTTAGGGAAAAGAATAAAAAAATGCTAGCATTAACAATCCAACAATGTATCTAAAAGATCAGGATCTTGCTAAGTACATTATAGGGAAAATTGGTTTTGTAGCTGCTAGTGGATGTTTGTTTCTATAAAAAATAATTGCAGTATCTAATAAATTATGGTACATATTTAATCATTTATTGAATAATTTGTCATTTATATAATTTTTTTTTTTTTTTTTTAATTTCTATAGATACTTTTGGTGTGTTTGTTGTAATTTTGTGTTTTACATAATCTTTTGTGATTAAATCATTTGGTATAAAATGTTCCAGATTATAAAATACACCTCACAGTTTTAACATACAATATGTATAGTAACACCTCTATACATAGTAACAGGTATATCAATATGCCTGTAATCACAGGTATAGGAAAGTAATGGCAAATCTTGCATAATCTTGTTATCAGTTATTGTTATTATTTGGCTAGTGCTATTAAATTCATATTGGCCCAAAGTGATCACAAAAGGAATTTATTGTATTTGTTTACAGTCAACAGTGTAGATTCCGGTGATGATTTGAGATTTATATAAATTAATTTTCACTCACATGAATGAAGTTGCAACCATAAAGAAATACAGAATATATTTTCTATGACAGCAGACAAGACAGAACACTTGTATTTTGCCTGTTATGTGTGTACTTACATTCAGACATAATTTATTTGGATTGACTCTGCAAGCTTGAAATCAGATAACAATAATGTTTTATATTTTACATTAGTGTATATGTAAAATTATAATCCTCAACGTATAATATTGAATTAATTGGGATGTTTCGTTAAATTGTTACGACGGTCTCACCGATCGTCACATAGTACAGTGGAAACCAAAATAAAACACACTTATGAATTTGCTAATTTATTGGTGTTGTTACATTTTCATTTGCTTGTTCAGTTTCATACATTTTTAATTAGTGTTGTGTTGTAAGTAGCTACGATGGTTGAGTGTTATTGGTACAAAAGAGGATGCTGCAGTTTCTTTTCTTCAAAAAAAAGGTTTGGTTCACAATCCTCATCAATGTGAACAAGGACACGACATGGTATTAGCCCTTGGCCAGCAACAGCATTGGTGTTGCAATAAGACGACTTGCCATGAGTATAAGGTAGTTCGCAAGGGCACATTTTTACAGGGGTCCAAATTACCGCTGGGAAAAATAATAAAATTTATTTATTTCTGGTGTGAAGGCGTAGTAGTGTGAAAAACAGTAAAAATCAACTGGAAATCAGTGTCAACACACACACAGAGTGGACGGCTTACTTAAGATATATCTGTGCCGTAACGTCATGAGAAACCCACGGAAAATTGGAGGACTGAATTTAACAGTTGAAATTGACGAGAGTGTGTTTGCCAAGAGAAAAAATAATGTTGGCCGGGTGTATCCACAACAATGGGTATTCGATGGATACGCCGAGAAACGAAGGAATGCTTTTTGTGTAGTGTGGAAGATAGATCAGCAGCTACCCTCCTACCTCTCATAGTGGCAAATATTGAACCAGGGTCTACTATAATGTCAGATGAGTGGCGTTCGTACCGTCAAATTGTTAATTTGCCACAACAGTACAGTCATTTGACTCTGTAAACCATAGTTATAACTTTGTGGATCCTGAAACGGGAGCGCATACACAAGGCATAGAAAGCATGTGGCGGTCCTGTAAACGCTGAAACATGATTGAATGTGGTACGAGAAGGGAACGCTTAGATTCCTATTTAAGTGAGTACATGTGGAGGTCCACAGAGGTCCAGAATATCTTTCCAGGTGATGTATCGAGAAGCGTATAGAGTCACCTCCTTACCACTCACGACTACCTGTGTCTAGCTGGTGTTTCTGTAAAAACAATATTCAACGTCTAACATTTTCTAGATAAAGAAGGAACATGCATTATGGTTAATAAGTTAGTATTATTAAATACACAGTTTTAATAGGTTAGTATTACATATCTACCACTTTTTAGATAAAGAAGGAGTATGCACTACGGTTAATAGCTTATGCTACAAGATACATGTGTTTATTTTAAAAATTAGTACAGTAACATACAAGACAGGTTACAAGAACAATTGCTGGAAGAAACGGAGAATAAACAGTTACAGTGAGGTCAAAAGACTTAGAATTGAGCACTACAGAGTCAATTGGGTTTGTAAAGAAACGTCTAACCCAATGTACTATCATTACACACAATAATGTACTATCATTACCTAACCAACCACAACACTCATGTAGAGTAGACGTATTATTTAAGAAGTATCTGTGCCTCAACCCAGTACTAAATCCAGTATACTGTAACAGGATCTACTGTTCCACACTGTAAATAAAGAAGACACGCAATAATATATATCTATGTGTAGGCTGAGGAGATTGGAATGGCTGTTTACTTACCACTTTACCTGGTATTTTGGTCACTTAACCAAATATCGGTATGGAGAACCATACGTGACTTCCATGTTCTAAGATTTATATTTAAAATGCAAAATGAAATGTTTCCATAGAAACTACTTCTTTCCACTTATTGCTTCAGCCTTAACCACAGTACTGTAGTCACTAACGTATACCACCACACGTTATCGCACTCGATTTTCACTGATGATGGCAGTCGACGGCACTGCGGAAACGTCCGGTTTTGCTGAAAACATTGGACTAAGGCCAAACAGCCCGGGAAGGAATTTTAACAACAAACTACTACTATGTTGCCGATAACGTAGTACACATATAAAATTATCCCCTCCCCCTTCAACTATAATTTTCATTTATAGAAAATTACCCCCACCCCGTTCAACTAGCCTCTTCATTTATAGATATTTCATCTACGTTTCTACAGTGGATTATTAAGATCTTCTTATCAGGATACTTTATATCTAAATTAAGTACTTTACTCTTATTATTATATATATAAACTTTCACATATGAACTTACTTTGGTTATCATTTTCCCATACGTTTCAAGGTGATGTGCCTCTTCTTCAGTGGGAGTAAATACTGAATGTCATTGTTACAGAATGTTACAAACTAGCTGCCTTCAGAACCATGATACATAGACTTAACAACATCCCCTTAGATGAAAAAGACTACAAAGACGAACTAAACACGATAAAATATCTAGCAGAATCTAATGGATATGACAGAACAATAGTCAGTAAACTCCTACACAAAACACAAAACAAACAACAAACAAAGACAGAAAACAACAAATTCATAACACTAACATACATCAACAAACAAATTGAAAAAATAGCCCACAAATTTAAAAAAGCAGGATACAGAATCGCTTACAAAACTACTAACAAAACAGAACACACACTATCAAAAAACACACACAAAGCACAAAACAAATTCGATCTACCCGGTGTTTACAAGCTAAATTGCTCAAATTGCAATAAATTCTACATAGGCCAGACAGGACGTTGCTTCAAACTGAGATACATTGAACACACAAAGGCACTCCACTCCACTACAGAATCCACCTTTGCAAACCACCTCATTGAAGCAAACCACACATATAAAAACATCGACAATAACATGAACATTCTACACGTACACACAAAAGGCCGAAAACTAGACACTCTAGAACAATTGGAATATACAAACACACAAAAACAAATAAAAACGACATCCTAAATGAACAGACACAATTCAAATCACACGCATTATTCGAACATATCTCACCCCACACACACAGCATCGATCTTTCGAAATTCGATTCCGTCACCCACAACAAGACGGGCAGCGCTACCAGCGGCAGCCTCTGAAGAAGCCTTTTAAAGGAGAAAACCGGTTCAGGCTGTAAGGTAAAACTTTACGCTTTTACTTATAAAAAAAATAGTGTTCCGAGTCGTTAATGTAATAGTGATATTTAGTTAAGTAACGGACATGTCATGGACAACGAAATCCAAGAAATAACATAAGAATATAGAATAAAGTAATTTGTAAATATCGTTATACTTCTGACATGTAAAGTAGTATACATCAATAGTCTACTCTCATACAGTATACGAATTTGTTGGAAAATATCAGGCACACTACTTGGCAAGTGTTCAACACTGATTTAAATGTTTTGTTTAATGCAAACACTGAAACACACTATACACAAGAAATAGAACTCATCATGAACATAACGTGATTATATTACTTCTTATGGTATAAGAATATGATATCGGTTTTTTGCTTAATATCCACTTGTAAAGGAAAAAATACAGCAGATAATTATTTTATAAATAACTTTGTTACAGCTGCTGTGAAGTTGTTTAGATTAAATAATGTAACCTAACCAACTTTTAAGTATTGAATATTAAAGTATAAGTATATTTAATCCTGAGAGAAAATGAACAATTAACACCAGTTTTTGAAAGAACCATGAAAGGAGAGAAGATGAGCTTGTGTACGAAATGCAAAGTGGAGTATCTTATGTAGAGATGAAAGCTCAAAAGTTCAAGGCAAATACATATGAATGGAGACGATTGGTAATATCTGGGACCTGTCACACAACAGAACACCATACAATGATGATACTGTGTATGTATGATGTAATGTGCCCGCTTTTAATATTTTCAAAGGATTTTAATACTTTGTTTCGACTGGTTTCACTGTGTAAATTACAAACCTGAATATAGTGCTAGAAGTTTCAGTTCCTCAGCCTGCGTAATGATGATGTAGGCCTAAATGTTTCTACCCTTTTCTTGTGCCTGCAAAGAAAAATAAATTAGGCCTACATCACCGGACACACAAAGTACTGACATATGAACATTAATCAATTATTTTGTTTAATCAGTCAACATTCTAGGAGACCAATATTAAAGGGTTTACAGATTATTGACCCGTCCACCAAAACACACACACACAGGTTCTGATATGTGTTACAATTGTGTCTTATTTTCAGCCAACCGTTCTTTTACAAGTGCAATCAGTACAATTATACCTCGTGAGTATAAGGTTAGTTTAATCTGTAACCTATGATATTAAAAATAATAATACACTGCACATGATTATTACACTTTATATGATATCAGCTTTTTGGCTTAATATCCACTTGTAAAAGAAAATATACAAAATGATTATTATTTTATAATTAACTTTGTTACAGCTGCTGTGAAGTTGTTTAGATTAAATAATGTAACCTAACCTACTTTTAAGTACTGAATACTTTTAATGTGTCATGTACTGTGTTCAATAAGGAAACAAAATACTTTTACAGAATACTTAAAATCCTTGAAAATGGTATTGGATTAAGCTTGAGCAATGAATAATTAAACTAAGCAAGTGATTTCAAAGTGAATATCATTATGAAAACGTATTCTAAATAGAACATACTTACCAAAATTTATAATACTTACCAAAATCATATTTGTTTTTAGTAAGAAGGGGGCTCATATTTGTTGATGGTTTCCAGCATTTTCTGGAACAAATCCTCATTTCTATTTCTTGTTCGCCACATGAACTCACTTAAATAGGAATCTAAGCGTTCCCTTCTCGTACCACATTCAATCATGTTTCGCCGTTTACAGGACCGCCACATGCTTTCTACGCCTTGAGTATGAGCTCCAGTTTCAGGATCCACAAAGTTATAACTATGGTTTACAGTCAAATGACTGTACTGTTGTGGCAAATTAACAATTTGACGGTACGAACGCCACTCATCTGACATTATAGTAGACCCTGGTTCAATATTTGCAACTATGAGAGGTAGGAGGGTAGCGGCTGATCTATCTTCCACACTACACAGAAAGCATTCCTTTGTTTCTCGGCAGTATCCACCGAACACCCACTGTTGTGGATACACTCGGCCAACATTATTTTTCCTCTTGGCAAACACACTTTCGTCAATTTCAACTGTTAAATTCGGCCCTCCAATTTTCTTTGGGTTTCTCATGACGTCTACGGTACAGATATATCTTAAGTAAGCCGTTCAGTCTGTGTGTGTGTTGACGCCGATTTCCAGTTGTTTTTTACTGTTTTTCACACTACTTTGGCCTTCACACCACAAATAAATAAATTTTATTATTGTTCTCAGCGGTAATTTGGACCCCTCTAAAAATGTGCCCTTGCGAACTACTTTATACTCACGGCAAGTCCTCTTATTACAGCACCAACGCTGTTGCTGCCCAAGAGCTAATACCATGTCGTGTCCTTGTTCACATCGACGAGGATTGTGAATCAAACCTTTTTCTTGAAGAAAAGAAATTGCATCCTCTTCTGTACCAATAACACTCAACAGTTCATCGTAGCTAATCATTTTTTAATTAAATGAATGTCAAACTCACAACACAACACTGATTAAAAATGTAATGAAACAAGCGAACAAGCGTCATACCTATTCGCGCGTCAGCCATCGTAACAACACAATTTTACCGCGTGCTGTAAAGTGTAATGTAAAATAAAAGACCACGTGGTGTCTTTGGCTATTCTAAGCAAAATTAAAGAGCTGTAGGAAAAAACTTTAAAACAAATTTAAAGACTCCCTGTATTAAGTCTTTTAAAGTCTACTAAAATAAACGTTTCTTTTTCATACATGTTATTTCAATTTATTTTCATAGCAATTAAAATTAAAAGTGCTAACTGAAGATAGCGACACACCATACATTTGCGGTTAGGTGGGGTAATTGTAAACGGAAAATGGATTGAAACATTTTGATTGATTAAAAATTGTGTATACATTTTAAAATTGAAATAACTGCAAATATTTCAACCTTTTGTTATTATGTTGCGTACAAAAAATTGTTTAAATATAAATAATAAATACAGCTCTAAAATTCAATTTACGGGTACCCCAATTTACAATTACCCTTGACATCTTAGAAGTAATTGTAAACAAGTGTTTTCTTTATCCTTTGAAACTAAAAAACTGACACTCCTCTTGAAATTGAAAAAAGATTTTAGGGTACCCAGATTTTAATGTACTTGTTTGGTTATACGTTAGATTGTACTAGGTTATAAATTGGAAGTAAATTCCGGTACTTCGAATAAATACAACCTTTATAATTCTACACACGGATATTTTTATTATTTGCATCAAATAGTATTATTGTTTAATACACGTTCAATGAGGCCAGTCCAGTTTTTTAAGGCTAGGAGAAACCTTGAAATGTTTGGAGCATCAGTAGGTCATCATGATGGATCTAATAATCAAACTTCAGTTTCTGTGAAAAGCTGGCAGATTTGAGTAGCCACTTGATAAAGGATGGTATTGTAAAAGCAACAATTCTTTCAGAATTATTTTATAACCCTGTCAGTCTGCAAATAACTATCACTCCTTTAGATCATCAGCAGATTTAAACTTTTCTTATTTGTGCTAGGAATGTATCATGTAAAACTGCTGGAAGCATGGTATACAAAGTTTCTATTATCCTTTTCAAGGTTGATGACCAAAACAAAAAGTACTACTTATAATTCATCATTGTAGCAGTTACACAGCAGTATACTAAACATCTCTTGGTTAATACCTGTACTCTGGTCAGGTAGGACACAATGAATCATTCAAAACAAGTACAATTCAGTGTCAATGTCTAGTGTTTATGTGTCACTGCTACCCATAGTGAATCATTTGTATTGTACATAACAAATAGTATTCTGACTGTACACGTTTTTCATCTGACAAGAATTTTATACTTAGGCAAACTCATTTAATGGTGTAACCTTCTGTAATATGTGCCAAACAAGTATTCATAAAATTAATATTTGTGTCAAATTGTGTTTTATTTATTTCAAACAAAATCTGTTTTGTGGACATAACTTTATGTCCAATACAATTATTATGTTATTTCTTTTTAGTATCCCTTATAGATTTGCGTGATCAAAACTTTTAATACTAAAACTTTTTTTCAGCTGATAACCATGCTTTGTTGAGATTATTAAAGAAAAGTTTTGCTCATTCAGTGATGTGGCATCTTCAGTGATAAAGTTGAGTCTCATCGTGGTAAAACTACTGAAGACTTCATAGAATTGGAAAATTAATGAGAATAATATTCTTACAACCAGTGACAAGAATTATGAACTTAAAACAGTGGAATGAATTACTGAATACCAGATACACTCAATTGCTAAAACAAACACACTTATATTACAACAGTTCTCTTTATATAATTATCCAGGACACACTGTATAGCCTACAAACAGTAATAAAAAAAATCACAGTAGTTTACAACACAAGTAAACAATTGATCATTTGTCACTTTTATTAAAAACTGCTGTCTAATATCATCCTATATGAATGCACAACCTACTACACCAACTTTCTAAAACTCAGCTGGTGGCAACATCCTAATTATCAGGCTAATGTGATAAAGTTCCAGATGAATGCCAAGAGTGTGGCTCTAGAATATTCTGCAGTGCTGCTGATTAACAGTATGTGATCAGCATCACATAGAGTACTACACATTTAAGCTATCTAATTGACTTGGTATTAGAATATTAGTAAAATGTGCTTGTTAACCAAATAGTGTGTTGTTACTCCTGAAAATCCCATTTCACTAAGAGCATTTTAGAAGTCTGGGTTATCTTTTATGTTTCACTCCACAAACATGCCTTTAGTTCAGCATTTCTTAACCTATTGGGCATGAGCCACTGCAGGGTCCCGAGAGGGCATTTGGTGGGTTGCAAAGTCAGGTTCGGAAATTTATTTACTGTGTCTTAAAAAGCTACTACATGTAAATAACTAAGATATATCATTTTAACAATTTAAATTCAACCTGTTTTGTACATAGTCTAAACTGTACATTTTTGTTATTCATGCTCTACCATTGTTTTTTACCAGCTCTGATGTTTAACTCTCTATAACCAGATTGAAAGTTGCTTCCCAGAGGGATACAGTGAATTCAATTGGATTCAAGACCCATTCTTGTATTTTGAAAGTTCTAACTTGTTGTCAGTAAAACTAAATGAGCAATTGTGTGATATCATCTGTGATGCTGGGATTAAAACTAAATTTTTAGTAAATTATTTTGTATAGTTAGTGATAACATGAGACATGTCATGGACAACAAAATCCATAAACTTTTAGATTCTGACTTAACAAAGTTCTGGATATCTTTAAGAGATGAATATCCTGAACTTTCGGAGTTGCTCATCCCATTCACCACCTCATTCTTGAGTGAAATGGGATTTTCATCTCAAGTGAAAAGCAAGCACACAAATAGACTTGACGCACACTCAGATTTATGACTTAATTTAACCACTCTTGAATCCAACATACCCCAGCTTTTGCAGAAAAAGCAGCTCCAACTGTCACATTAGTAACTAATGATTAGTTAGGCAAGTAAAAACTCTTTTGTTTTTAACTTCAGCATGTGTTTATTAGAGCAAATTAGTCTTTTGAATTACATATTTGCTTTTTGCTTTTCTATAATTAAGTGTATATATAATTTGTTTAAGCATAAAAGAAGGCTTAAAGTTCTCAGTGTTACCAAAAATATGATTATAAAGTGGGTGCACAAGTAGTTCTGCCATGCACACACCCCTACAAGTCTAATTAATTTTAAAAATCTAAAAGGTTAAGTTAGATAATTAAACGTAGACACAACCTCCCAAAATCGTCTCTGTACCGTAATTATGTGCGATAAATGGAAACTAATTTCTGTACTTCCAATAAATACACCCTTTTAATAAAATATGTACCAATAAACTCCAATAAAATACTGTATGTACGAATAACGTAGCCTACTAGGTTATACGTTCTAAATTGGAAGTACCGATAGGTTTTAATTCGAATAAATACAGCCTTTAATGTATATACAGCCTTTTATCCATACAATAAATACAGCCTTTGAATGTACACTAACAAAGGAAATTTTTGTTAAATCTAATTAATTTTAAAAATCTAAAAGGTTAAGTTGCATTGTTAAACGTAGACACAACCTCCAAAAATCGTCTGTGTACCGTAATTATGTGCGATAAATGGAAAATAATTTCTGTACTTCCAATAAATACACCCTTTTAATAAAATATGTGCCAATAAACCCCAATAAAATATGCAAATAGGTTATAGGTCTACGTTCTAAATTGGAACTAGGTTTTAATTCCGGTACTTCGAATAAATACAGCCTTTAATGTTATGTACAGCAGCCTTGTATGCATACAATAATTTAATGTACACTAACAAAGGAAATTTTTGTTAAATCTAATTAATTTTAAAAATCTAAAAGGTTAAGTTGCATTGTTAAACGTAGACACAACCTCCAAAAATCGTCTGTGTACCGTAATTATGTGCGATAAATGGAAAATTATTTCTGTACTTCCAGTAAATACACCCTTTTATTGTACACTAACAAAGTAAATTTTATTTAAGTTACATTGTCTACATAACCTCCATAAACTGGCATTAGTTACTTGTGAAGAAAACAGTTCTAGTACACATCGAACACGGAAAAATAATACAAACGTGGAGACGGAAGTTGCTTTGGCCGCAGGAAACAGTGAAAGACCCCAGTTCTGGTCTTCGTTATTCTTCACGATTCTAGTAGTTGCCGGTCCCAATGGAATTTGTGTAGTATTAAAACTTCGTTTGTTTGTTGAAAGTGAGGTTTGGTACTTCAATACAAAAGTTCTTCGTTTGTTTTTTAATTTATATTTTACTTAATTTTGCCTTCCTCTGCTATGGATCATCTTTGTTTAATTATAACTCATTTTCATCATCACACTTTTACTGTAAGTAGGTTGAATGAATATTTTTTAATTCAGTTAACTTTAATGGTATGCAGAATTATATTTGCTGAGATATAGTTTCAGGAGTTACTACTCAGTCCTTTTAAATGGATTTCTTTTATGACATTTAATTTATTTAATTTTAATTCATATAATTTGGTTTTCTCTTTTTAAATTTGTATGCTGAACTTTACCCATTACATTTAACAAGTGAATGTTGAAATCAACAAGATATCTTGCATTTTGTTGTCCATGACAACCCTCTACCTCTTATGTTATTGGATAATATTTGTTATCCTAGAGCCGTAATTAGGAAATATTCCTACACTTTATTAATAAAATACTCCCTTATTGTAATTACAATAAATCACATAAAACTTCCACCTAATATGCATTATTAAACCATATACATTTTACTACATTTTCTTATTGCTCAACTTATTTTAAAAGGTATTATTTTCCTTTTACAAAATACTAATTTTAGGCCTATTTGTTTTATTACATGTTATAATTTTTTTTTGTTTTTAATTTAATTTTTCTGACCTGACCTACTGTATAAAGAGTCGCTGGCTTATGGCCAATTATTCTAATTTTAATTTCCTGATTTCAGTTTATTATTATTATTATTTTATCATTGAACCCTTCATTGGTTTATAACATAATTATAATGACCACTTGACAATTTATTAACAATTATTGTCTTCCTGGCCAAGTTTACAAATATTATTTTAAGACATCTTCATTAATTATTCAAAGTAAACATATTTAACATGATACATTACATAATAAATACACTTGTATTTAATTACTTAAATACAAGTTTAACATGAATGAAAATAGTATCCATTACTTAATACTTTCTTAAAGCAATGGCTTCACACCTGCTACATACAAAACACAAAACAAATATCATGTAAACACCACATCATGATAAAGCACAACAACATGTACATCTTTCTAAAACATTAAATATCAATTAAACAGTCTATTATTTTCAATCTCGTCTACAGTAAATTCATCTCATTAGATACTGTGTTTATAGTTTACATCTCCCACTGATCACTCCATATTTTATATTTAGATACATTCTTACTATTTTATTACCTAGTAACCTTACTAGGTATCATCAATATATTTTTTGGGTGAGGTTTGCCCTCCTGACCTTAATTATGGCATACCTTGGGTATTGTTTGAGTTTCTATGAACAAAGTT
Source organism: Magicicada septendecula (assembly GCA_034769895.1). Lineage (NCBI taxonomy): Eukaryota > Metazoa > Arthropoda > Insecta > Hemiptera > Cicadidae > Magicicada > Magicicada septendecula. The sequence goes on along the minus strand of CM068374.1, from coordinate 372,318,126 downwards.
TTTATGTAACGTTTGTGACCTTAACTTTGTTATGTTACATAATACTCCCCCTCCGGAAGAAGTTTATTTTAGCTGAATATTGTTTAGTTGAAATAAACTTATAGTTTCTTCATGCCTTGGAATATTTATTTGATAAAATTATCAATTTATAATGGTTTCAGTTTTTCATTGTTTCTGCTTTAGTACGCAATTCAATGGGTTCTGTGGGGTTTATTTTCTCTTTCTATTCCTTAAACAGTTAATTGCACTGGAAAACTGTGTTGATACTCATTGTGTATCTGTCATTAATTCTCTACTGGTACCTCCCTCAGTTGTAGACCTGTCCTTTTCTCTGGAACTCATAACTTCTTCTAGCTTATTATGCCATCATTTCTTATTATCATATTTATATTTAATTACCTCACTTGGTGTATAATCCCTAAAATATTATATTTCCCTAACATTTTTCCCTAATATCATAGCTGGTACGGAATCAGAGGGGCACTATTGGCTTCCATTAATCTGCCGTTTCCCTAACTATATCTTCTGAGATCAGAGGAACTTCATCTCTGTCCAGAAAAAAAATAAACGTTGCACGATCACAACACAATACATATAATTATTACCTATAAGGTAGCTCCTTCGCTACAAACTTATATTCAAGGGATGATTACTATTATTTCTGAGGTATCCTAATACTTTTCTTAACTTATTTATCTCGTTGTTCTGTAGTTCCATTTATCATATTATTCACCAGTACAGTAGTTAAAGCTGTTCAATATTCATTTTAAATTCTTCTTAGTTCCGTGCTGTCAATTAATTATTCTTTAGCATACGTATTTTACTATTTTTAATTCACTCCCATTTACTTCTGCAATTAAACACTGAATCTCCTCCTTATCATAAATTGTATGGCATATTCTTCCTTCATCTAACTCATTTCTAACCCTTCTTTCTCTTCTTTTATGTTTATTAGTTTAAAATAATTTCTTCTGAATTATATAGTAAGGTGTTCTTACTTATTTTTGAATTTTGTGGTTTTTTAATTGATTCCAAATAATTTATCTTATCTATTTTGTATTGGCCACTGTTTGGGTTGCTTTACCAATATGGTTTTCCGGTGGATTCCGTAGATTATAAGATAGTATGGATCATACACATACGGTTCTATGTCTTCTTCGTTCCGTCTATTCCTTCCCTCAGCATTCCCAGAATCGGGATTAGGTTTACGGTTTCCACGATAGTCCTCTTGGTAATCCCTCTCATTAGCCATGATATAGTTTACTCGAGCTATATAGGTTCCCTGGTCATTACTTGGTTGATTTTCCGAGGGTATGTCTCTCCTTTGTTCCCTGCTTCCTCCATCATTCTCGACGCTCCTATTTCTGTTTTGATTTCTTCCATCATCGTTCCCTCGGTTACTATTCCAATAGTCTCTCCCGTTATCAAAATTCCTGCGGCCTGTGCTGTATTGGTTATTATTAGGGTTATTATAATGATTGTTTTGGTAATTATTATTGCGGTAGCGATTATTCATATAATGGTCATTAACATTTCGGTTATAATTATTGTTGTTATACCTATTCATTCCCTGACGCGACTCTTGATTTTGCTCCTCTCTCCTATTGTTTGAATAGCACTTTGTCTTCGAGACCTGTGATAATAGTCTTGCATTTCATAGCTGGCTAACAAGGTTTCCATTGCTCCCACTGTCTTCACTTGTCCACTGTGTCTGGCACGAACTATTTCTTCTTCGAAATGGTAAGATAGTTTATTCACTAAACATTCCTCTGGTATTCGCGGTTCCAAATGACATGCCAAACACACCTTTCCCAAAAAGTAGGTAGTTGGGGATTGCTCTTGATTAATGTTGAATCTACCATTGGTAATGTTCTGTAATGTCATGATCCTAATCATGTTCTGTACGGAATCCGACCAGTATTTCGACCTAAAAGCCTTCTTAAACTCTTCATAATTACTTGTTTCATTTCGGACCGCTGACCACCAATTATCATTTATGCTTTTAAAACAGTCATCCAACAAATTTTTGATTATGTTCCATCGGGTCACTTTAATTCTACTAAACCATTCATCTATTCTCTCTAAAAATTCTATGGGGTTTCCTCTATAAATTTTGAAATTAATATTTTCCTTTTGATCAGTGGCTATGTGATGTGCCAGGTACATTGGTCGATTTTGTAAATTTTCTATTGACTCTTTTATATTAATCAACTCCTGATTCTATATGTTTTCAACGGTCCCTTTATTTTGATCCACTTGGGTTTTTATTTGCGTTATTTCATTGTTAACTATCTCAATTCTCCCAGCTATATTAATTTGCACCTCGTCTAACTTTTCTTGCGTTTCCGCTTGTACCTCCGTTACCCTAATTTTGTTATCGATTTCCATGTTATTTATTTGGGTAGTCAACTCTTCCTTGAACCCTATAAGTTCCTCTTTTGTCTGGTCGACTCTTTGGCTGATTGTTTCGTTAATATTCTTTATTTTCTCATCGGTATTATCATTAATTTTGTCTATCCTATCGTTTATATTTTCACTCATACGATTTATTTTCTCATGTATTTCTCTAAACTCTTCTTTAGTCCTTTCATTGGAACTGTCAATTTTCTCATTTATTTGTCTAAAATCGGCCTTCAATTGTTCATTATTTTCATTTATAGTTTGCCTTAAGGTTTCACTAGTACTTTCCTTAATACTGTCTACTTTTTCATTGATTAGTCGGTTGTTCTCATTAGTTTCCTCTTTATTCTTGTCAAACTTCTCATTCATTAGTTTGATTAAGTTCTCACTCAAAATTTCATTTTGTTTCTTTGAGTTTTCAATCAAATATATTGGAACTTACCGTCTGCGGCTTTCCAGAAACAGCGTCTTTATAAATTTACATGTTTCGGGACCCTTGTCCCATCATCAGAATTTAAAAGTAATTGTGTATCATTTAAATATGATACACTTGTCAAACACTTAAAATATTAAAATCTAATATAAAATAACTTAATATAACATATTATAATATTTACAACGAGTACGAAGGTTACCGATGTACATCGTATGAAAACCGACCGCACACTAATCTATGTCTCGCTCCCACCACGACAGTAGCGCAAGGCAGTGTTGTACAATACATTTGATTTGAAGACCAATTTATCATTTAAAACATGCGGCTTGGTACCAATATTATTGTGTGCTTTATAAATTTCGTATTCTTCAAGAGCGTTCAAATATCGCCCTTTCTTACATATGTGAAGGGGTTTCAAATTAGTTTTAAAATTTGTGTAGCTATGGTTTTCGGAAATGAGGTGTTCTGCAAATTTTGACTTGACACTGTCCAAACTGTGAAAATGTGTAGGCGGCCTATGTTCTAAAAATCTTTTTAAAAAACCACGTCCTGTCTGGCCCACATAAAAAGCGTCGCAATCGTCACAAATCAATTTGTAAACACCAGTTTTGTGTTCAAGGCTGGTGGTTCTGCGGACACGAAGATTATTCATAATACTATTAGTGGTCTTATAAGTGACCTTGATATTACTGGTTTTACCAAAAATTGACCCAAAGATCTGTGGCATAAGGTATGTGTACGGTGTTGCAATATATTTGCGTGTTGTATTTTCGCGTGCTTTACGTCCGATAATGTTGCTATGTCCTTTCTTATGTTTTCGAAGGATGTTATTCACCATATTGACATCATAACCATTAGCGACAGCAATGTGTTTAATGGTGTCCAACTCTTCACGGTATTCTTTATCACCGAGGGGCAAAGATAATAGTCTGTAAATCATACTGTGGAAGGCAGCTAATTTTTGTGATAAAGGATGAAACGACTTAGCATGTATTACAATGTCAGTCGTTGTGGGTTTTCTATATATGTCAAATTGCAACTTTTTATTATTATTGTCCTTAGCAACAGTCAAATCTAGAAAATTCAGTTTACCATTTTTTTTCACTTTCAAGCGTGAACCGCATTTTGTTATTGATATTATTCAAATGATTATGTAAATTATCAATTTGTCTTTGTGTACCTTTGTATATTAAAAAGGTATCATCAACATACCTGCCGTAAAATATTATGTTACTCCTGTGTTTGTTATTAGTAAGAATGAATGAATTTTCGAAATTATTTAGGTATATATCTGCAAGAAGACCTGAAAGTGGAGAACCCATTGCTAACCCATTTAATTGTCTGAAAAATTGATTATTGTGGGTAAAGTAATTTTGATCAAGAACTAACTCCAAAATGTGCATCAATTCATTTATATTATTAATATCCAATTTATTAGTATTAATAAGGTTAGTCCTAAGTATACGCAAGGTCTCCGCTACTGGTATATTCGTATACAAATCCACAATATCAAAGGAAATAAGTTTGTGGGTCGGTTCAACTATTAAATTTTTAACTTTATTCACAAAGTCAACGCCATTAATCAGACTATGATCATTAATTATATGTATATTGTGTTTTATTATGGTGACTAACTTTTTAGCTGTTTTATACCCCGGAGCAGTAGTGAAATTTACTAACGGTCTCAAGGGGATAGCATCCTTGTGGAGTTTGGGTAATCCTGTTAAAACGGGTGCTTTTGAATTTATTGGTTTTAAAGATCTTCTTGTTTGTTCATCAAACAAATGGGTGTATCTGTTTATACATTGATTTAATTGTTTTACATAATTTTCTGTTGGGTCCGAATTTAGTAAATCAATGCTGTTGTTAATAATGAAATTTTGTATTTTATTGTTATAATCTTCACTGTCCATAATAACCACAGTATTGCCTTTGTCAGCTTTAGTGACAAGAGCTTTATTGTCAGATAATTTTTGTTTTAATCCTATTAAAATTTTCCGTTCTTTATTATAATTATTATTTGTTAAAGGAATAGAGGAATGAACATTATTATACCGATTTTTAATGATTTTATTAAATTTTTCGTTTATTAAGAAACGTGTCTGGTCTTGATCCTTCTGATCAACCATTGCCTTAACAACAGTCTCTGCATTGATAATTTCAGCAATAATTTGCTGATTTATTTTGGGATTTATTCCTTTTAAACATGAATACTGCAAGTCGTGCAAACTTAGTACGAAAATTTCAAAATATTAAAGTCCAATTACACAAAACTATTTTACACATTAAGTTCAACAAATCGTGTTTGGAGAACAAGGTTATACCGAAGTATGCTATTATTAGACTTAAAGGTTCATCTATTGCTGAAGCAAAAACCAAAAAATACGCAGAAATTTATAGAGTTAAAGAAGAAATTAAATCTCTATACACTAAAAAGTCAAACTTAAATTATACATTATACAAGTTACATCTACAATTATTAGATAACACGCATCCAGCCGTACTGAATCATTATCTGGATTTTATAAACAATGACGTCAGGCGAATGGTTTATCAAATGCGTATAAAACAATCAGATAAACTACAAAGGTTGTTGAATGATCAGTTACCGACATCCAACAATATCAAATGTAAACACAAATTTCATACGCGGTTACAGAATTTAACGTCCCTTGTTTTAAATACTGATGAAACTGATTTATTGAGTAAAGGTTTGAATTATAATCTTCCTGTACACAAATCGAGTCTTGATCGTAAGCAAATTATTGCTGAAATTATCAATGCAGAGACTGTTGTTAAGGCAATGGTTGATCAGAAGGATCAAGACCAGACACGTTTCTTAATAAACGAAAAATTTAATAAAATCATTAAAAATCGGTATAATAATGTTCATTCCTCTATTCCTTTAACAAATAATAATTATAATAAAGAACGGAAAATTTTAATAGGATTAAAACAAAAATTATCTGACAATAAAGCTCTTGTCACTAAAGCTGACAAAGGCAATACTGTGGTTATTATGGACAGTGAAGATTATAACAATAAAATACAAAATTTCATTATTAACAACAGCATTGATTTACTAAATTCGGACCCAACAGAAAATTATGTAAAACAATTAAATCAATGTATAAACAGATGCACCCATTTGTTTGATGAACAAACAAGAAGATCTTTAAAACCAATAAATTCAAAAGCACCCGTTTTAACAGGATTACCCAAACTCCACAAGGATGCTATCCCCTTGAGACCGTTAGTAAATTTCACTACTGCTCCGGGGTATAAAACAGCTAAAAAGTTAGTCACCATAATAAAACACAATATACATATAATTAATGATCATAGTCTGATTAATGGCGTTGACTTTGTGAATAAAGTTAAAAATTTAATAGTTGAACCGACCCACAAACTCATTTCCTTTGATATTGTGGATTTGTATACGAATATACCAGTAGCGGAGACCTTGCGTATACTTAGGACTAACCTTATTAATACTAATAAATTGGATATTAATAATATAAATGAATTGATGCACATTTTGGAGTTAGTTCTTGATCAAAATTACTTTACCCACAATAATCAATTTTTCAGACAACAAAATGGGTTAGCAATGGGTTCTCCACTTTCAGGTCTTCTTGCAGATATATACCTAAATAATTTCGAAAATTCATTCATTCTTACTAATAACAAACACAGGAGTAACATAATATTTTACGGCAGGTATGTTGATGATACCTTTTTAATATACAAAGGTACACAAAGACAAATTGATAATTTACATAATCATTTGAATAATATCAATAACAAAATGCGGTTCACGCTTGAAAGTGAAAAAAAATGGTAAACTGAATTTTCTAGATTTGACTGTTGTTAAGGACAATAATAATAAAAAGTTGCAATTTGACATATATAGAAAACCCACAACGACTGACATTGTAATACATGCTAAGTCGTTTCATCCTTTATCACAAAAATTAGCTGCCTTCCACAGTATGATTTACAGACTATTATCTTTGCCCCTCGGTGATAAAGAATACCGTGAAGAGTTGGACACCATTAAACACATTGCTGTCGCTAATGGTTATGATGTCAATATGGTGAATAACATCCTTCGAAAACATAAGAAAGGACATAGCAACATTATCGGACGTAAAGCACGCGAAAATACAACACGCAAATATATTGCAACACCGTACACATACCTTATGCCACAGATCTTTGGGTCAATTTTTGGTAAAACCAGTAATATCAAGGTCACTTATAAGACCACTAATAGTATTATGAATAATCTTCGTGTCCGCAGAACCACCAGCCTTGAACACAAAACTGGTGTTTACAAATTGATTTGTGACGATTGCGACGCTTTTTATGTGGGCCAGACAGGACGTGGTTTTTTAAAAAGATTTTTAGAACATAGGCCGCCTACACATTTTCACAGTTTGGACAGTGTCAAGTCAAAATTTGCAGAACACCTCATTTCCGAAAACCATAGCTACACAAATTTTAAAACTAATTTGAAACCCCTTCACATATGTAAGAAAGGGCGATATTTGAACGCTCTTGAAGAATACGAAATTTATAAAGCACACAATAATATTGGTACCAAGCCGCATGTTTTAAATGATAAATTGGTCTTCAAATCAAATGTATTGTACAACACTGCCTTGCGCTACTGTCGTGGTGGGAGCGAGACATAGATTAGTGCGCGGTCGGTTTTCATACGATGTACATCGGTAACCTTCGTACTCGTTGTAAATATTATAATATGTTATATTAAGTTATTTTATATTAGATTTTAATATTTTAAGTGTTTGACAAGTGTATCATATTTAAATGATACACAATTACTTTTAAATTCTGATGATGGGACAAGGGTCCCGAAACATGTAAATTTATAAAGACGCTGTTTCTGGAAAGCCGCAGACGGTAAGTTCCAATATATTTGATTGAACAACACGTGGCTTGGTACTAAACATTTGGGATTTATTCCTTTTAAACATTTGAGTTTTCGTTAATACTGTCTATTTTGTTTTCTAGCTTTCCTGAATTTTCATTTATACTGTCTATTTTTTCATTAGTTTGTCTATTTTGTTCCTCCATTCGTTTATTATCCTCTTCATACTACTCAGTAATTCCATTAATTTTTCCCAATTTACTCCTACTCTGGCTTCCTCTTTATCGCCCGCCTGTTGTTCCATTTCGGTGTTTGTAACTACCTCTGCTTCTTCTTCCCGTCTATCTTCTTCCGTTTCTTGGTCTTTCGCCATCCTTTTAGAAACACTTCTCGTATGCATTCCTGTGCCTCTAATAGTTGCCTGCTCCAGTTAAGTAATAGCGATATAGTCGATTTTTTACTTAACTAAAGCCCACTCGTTGAGCGCCAATTTGTTACAAATTTTTGTTTCTTGTGTATGTAACTTCGAAACTCTCGCCTAATTAAGCCCCACTGTTGGGTTCCAATTTGTAATCTAAAAGATTACGTTATTATTATAGAATAGGTTATGCCCCACTGTTGGGTTCCAATTTGTAAACTAATAATAACATGAGACTCATTATACTCTTCGTAACTCTCGCCTAATTAAGACCCATGTTGTTGACGTCAATTTGTAATCTATTAATAACAATGTTGTTATTGTTTATTACGAGTGTAATACGGTTGCGGGTTTATCGTTATATCAGCCCCACATTATGAGCGTCAATTTGTAATCTAATACTTCTGTTTTATTAATTAAAATAAAGAATGTTTATAAGCCCCAACGTTGAATTCACCAATTTGTTACAAATTCACTCTATTTATAAGGAAAAATATTTATTATGTGGTTGATATTATTTGGTTATTGATCATAGACCTGTGTTAAGTAGATATCAAGTGTTTTACCCGAGAAAAATGCTATTTTACAGTTATTATAGTGAATAATTCAGTATTTTTCTCCAACCCTAGTCGGTATGTATTATTTAAATTGGAAAGAGAGTAGCGCGGAGAGCGTAAGTTAGTTCTCTATTCTCCCGTATTCACCAGCTGTCTGCAGACGAGTGCTGTTATTGGCGATTGACCCGTTATTATAGGTTAAGTCGTTCCACTTGATGCGTTTCTCACGTTCTTTTCTCTGTAAAATACACCCTATTCGAAATACAATAATTATTCTACAAATAACACAAAATCGTCAAATTCAAGAAGGGTTCTTTATTTTATATATGTTTAAATTCCAACAGCTGCTTCCTCCTTCCACTAATACATCATATCGATCACACAATACAGAATCGATTTGTTATTGAACACGTGTTTTAGATGTTACAATTTAATTATAATTTTCAGTTTGTCTTTTATCTCAGGGTACATGTAATTCTTTTAACTATTAGTAAGGTCAGGTAATGCAATTTTAAGGTTACTAAGTATTACAATATTGTTATAAACTCTTATTATATAAAATTAAACATAAGCAGGTTTATTACCAAACTGGATCAGATACTTAATGTGGCCGTGTCTGGTTACGACGAAGCGAGGACGGAATGGCTATGCAACTCTTGAATAAAAACAACATCCAGCTTCTCAATAAAAGTTTAGATTTGATGTCCCGGAATGTAATAGAAGTTCAATTCTGGTCTTCGTTATTCTTCACGATTCTAGTAGTTGCCGGTCCCAATGGAATTTGTGTAGTATTAAGACTTCGTTTGTTTGTTGAAAGTGAGGTTTGGTACTTCAATACAAAAGTTCTTCGTTTGTTTTTTAATTTATATTTTACTTAATTTTGCCTTCCTCTGCTATGGATCATCTTTGTTTAATTATAACTCATTTTCATCATCACACTTTTACTGTAAGTAGGTTGAATGAATATTTTTTAATTCAGTTAACTTTAATGGTATGCAGAATTATATTTGCTGAGATATAGTTTCAGGAGTTACTACTCAGTCCTCTTAAATGGATTTCTTTTATGACATTTAATTTATTTAATTTTAATTCATATAATTTGGTTTTCTCTTTTTAAATTTGTATGCTGAACTTTACCCATTAACACATAACAACTGAATGTTGAAATCAACAAGATATCTTGCATTTTGTTGTCCCTGACAACCCTCTTCCTCTTATGTTATTGGATAATATTTGTTATCCTAGAGCCGTAATTAGGAAATATTCCTACACTTATTTAATAAAATACTCCCTTATTATAATTACAATAAATCACATAAAACTTCCACCTAATATGCATTATTAAACCATATACATTTTACTACATTTTCTTATTGCTCAACTTATTTTAAAAGGTATTATTTTCCTTTTACAAAATACTAATTTTAGGCCTATTTGTTTTATTACATGTTATAATTTTTGTTTGTTTTTAATTTAATTTTTCTGACCTGACCTACTGTACAAAGAGTCACTGGCTTATGGCCAATTATTCTAATTTTAATTTCCTGATTTCAGTTTATTATTATTATTATTTTATCATTGAACCCTTCATTGGTTTATAACATAATTATAATGACCACTTGACAATTTATTAACAATTATTGTCTTCCTGGCCAAGTTTACAAATATTATTTTAAGACATCTTCATTAATTATTCAAAGTAAACATATTTAACATGATACATTACATAATAAATACACTTGTATTTAATTACTTAAATACAAGTTTAACATGAATGAAAATAGTATCCATTACTTAATACTTTCTTAAAGCAATGGCTTCACACCTGCTACATACAAAACACAAAACAAATATTATGTAAACACCACATCATGATAAAGCACAACAACATGTACATCTTTCTAAAACATTAAATATCAATTAAACAGTCTATTATTTTCAATCTCGTCTACAGTAAATTCATCTCATTAGACACTGTGTTTATAGTTTACATCTCCCACTGATCACTCCATATTTTATATTTAGATACATTGTTACTATTTTATTACCCAGTAACCTTACTAGGTATCATCAATATATTTTTTGGGTGAGGTTTGCCCTCCTGACCTTAATTATGGCATACCTTGGGTATTGTTTGAGTTTCTATGAACTAAGTTTTTATGTAACATTTGTGACCTTAACTTTGTTACGTTACAATATGTATTTCGGAATTTAACTTGAGTAATGTGTAATAAACAAGCATTCTATTTGTTATACATATATTTTATGCGTTCATTATTGTTCCAAACCTTAACATCAAAAGACATTAACGTCAATTGATTTGTTTGATAAATTTTCTTATATTGTTTTAAGAACAACGAAATATAGAGTCTCATTATTTATACTAATTAGTAATGGATACATTCAGTGATTAGATTGATTAATAATATTTGCATAATCAGATTAACTAGTCACATTTTATAATTTAATTGAATAATTAAATTTTGTATAAATTAGCATAATTATCGTTAAAGGTGAAATGTTTCACCCAAAATAGAATGGAGTTTTCAAAGTGCCTGAAGGCCCCTAACTGACAAAAGGGGGTACAATAAAAAAGAGGAAGGAAAGAAGTAAATTGTGAATATTTACCCTCTGTCCACGCTTTCATGTGTCAAGGTCCAAGTGGTCATGATTCAGCTTTTGTGTTAATAAATATCATGTGCTTGATTCTATAGGTGGAGCCACATTACCATGCAACCATACCACTGGGAATGATATTAGTTATATATTACATATTTGCATTAAACAAAAACTGAAAAAAAAAGGTGTAATTTTCTTATTAAAGTATTACTTTTTATTCCATGTTCCATAAGGAAATGGAAGTATGGTGATAGCAAAAAAAATCATGTTTGAGATAAGGGCTGATTCTGAATTTTCTACCCTCAAAACATGAAGAAAAGTCATTTTCCGAAAAGTGTGTGTCTGTGTGTAGAAAGTTTTCTATGGCGAACGATAACTCCCGCAAATTCAAATAGAATCTAATTATTTTTTGCATATGTCCCCAAGTTCCAGAGGACTCAAGGCCTATTGAATTTGGTGAAGATCGGTTAAGGGGAAGGGGTAGTTTACCTGCAACATTTTATGTTTTAACAAGACTAATTTTTTCTATGGTGAATGATAACTACCGCAAATTCAAACAGAATCAAATAATTTTTTGCGCATGTCCCTGAGTTGTAGAGGACTCAAGGTCTATTGATTTTGGTGAAGATCGGTTAAGAGGAAGGGGTAGTTTACCTGCAACATTTTATGTTGTAACAAGAGTAAAGTACTTAATTTTGATAAATAAAGTATCCTGAAAAGAAGGTCATAATAATCCACTGTAGAAAGGTAGATGAAATATCTATAAATGAAAAAGGTAGTTGAAGGGGGAGGGGGTAATTTGCTATAAATGTAAATGATAGTTGAATGGGGAGGGGATAATTTTTTACTTCCATGTTCCTTAAGGAAAAAGAAGTATGGTCATGGCCAAAAAAATCATGTTCGAGATAACAGCAGATTCTGATTGTACTACACTCAAAACATGAAAAAAGTCGTTTTTCGAAAAGTGTCTGTGTGTCTATCTGTGTGTCTGTCTGTCTATAGATTTTTTTCTATGGCAAACAATAACTGCCGCAAATACAAACAGAATCAAATAAATTTTTGCATGCAGCCCTGATTTGTAGAGTACTCAAGACCTATTGTTTTTGGTGAAGATCGGTTAAGGGAAAGGTGTAGTTTACCAGCAACGGTATTTTTTTAATCAAGGGTAATTTTTTTCTATGTCAAACGATAACAGCCACAAATTTAAACAGAATCTACTACTCTTTTGCATATAAATAGTAAAATAGTTTTTACCTTTTTCTTGTCCGTCTGGTGGCCTTTACTCTTTATGTAAATCTATGCGTTTCAGAACATATGCCCCATCATCAGGAATATCCCTTGGTGAAGTTCATCGATTATTAAAACATTAAAAACACTTTATATACAATTTTACACACATAACAATAAATATAAATATAAACACAAAAAATATACATAAAATCCCCAAACTTGAGAACACATGCGATATCGTTGGTGCGCACCACGACATGCTATAGTCGACTACAGGTGCTCATGTTGTTATAGGTCGTGCACTATGGACCTTGTTCTGTATTCTTTTCGCTGTGTCGTATAGTAGATTTGATTGGAAATTCAATTGTTCGTTAAGGATGACTTCTTCTGTGTTTTTATTTTTATAAGCCTTATATATTTCGTATTCTTCGACAGCATTCATATACTTCCTTTTCTGCATACATGGAGGGGTTGAAAGTTCATTGTGAAATCGGTATAACTATGGTTTTTGTCCATCAGATGGCGCACGTAATTGGACACTGTTTTACTAAATTCTTTTTTAGGTAAATGTTCTCTGAAGCGTTTTTTAAAAGGTCTACCAGTTTGGCCAATGTAAAAGCTATCACAGTCATTGCATATTATCTTATAAACGTCCGTCTTGTCCTCAACCGATTTTGAATGTTTAGGTAAGAGTATCTTATTAACGTTATTATTAGTTCGGTAAGCCATTTTTATATTTATCTCACTGAATACTTTGTTTAAAATTTTGAGTAGGGTGTTACCATATTCTGATGCTATATACCTAACTTTATTTCTATTATTTTCTTGTAATTCTATGTTGTTTTTCTTTTTTCTCTGTTTCTTGACTAAATTTTCCACAATTGAGCTTTTATAACCATTGGCTTTAGCTATGTATTTGATCATGTTTAGTTCTTCGTGAAAATCTTTGTCTTCCAATGGTATGGAAAGTAACCTATGTACTAAACTATGATAACCTGCCATTTTTTGAGAAAAGGGGTGATGTGATTCAGCATTTATCGTGAGATCCGTGGTTGTCGGTTTCCGGTATATTTGATATTGAAATTTTTCATCTAGTCTTGTAATTTTCAGTTCGAGGAAGTTAAGTTTATTATTTATCTCTGTCTTGTGCCGAGTTTTGGAATAACTCGGCTATTTTCTAGTTAACGATGTGACGGTCATTGCTGTACATGTTAATTAATTATCTTAGTGGTGCCTGCTACGTTATCGTTACTTTCGCTATGCTGATCCGTGCGCGGTCTGGGATCGAGGCGGCGTAGTTATTTTTTCCATGCAAGCTTGGGCAGTTCACTTACAGCGCTCGAATTGGACAGTCGTACTCCTCCCGGCTGCAGTGAGATTTGAATCTTTAAATCGTCTATCTGCTATGCATAAATAATCGCTCAGCGACTCTCCGGTAAGTGTATTTAAGGTATTCTACTTAGTATTTGATAAAAAGGATTGTATTTTAACTTATATCAACGCCGATGCAAGGCTATATAAATACGTGAAGTTACCACGTGGGAAGCACAGGTTAATTTCTAATTATTCATGTTTTGAATGTTAACACTGGTTGAGATAAAGTAGTTGCAAGGTATTTATAAAATATTTATGTCTGTATATTTTTTTCTAATTATATCAAGAGGGGCGTAAGAACATTTATTTTGTTATTTGGTTGAAACAACGTGCTTTATGAACCTGTTCAAGTTTGCAACTCGTTTCAAAATTGCATTAAGTGATTAATTAGCGGACGAACAGTCTATGAATAACTAGTTATTTAATTCTAAATTCTATACTGAAGGGTTCCCGATTAAGTCGATCTCCTGATTCACTCCAGCTGGTGGCCAATCATCTGCCACCCAGGGCATTAAACTAGTGATTCTCCGTCTGAGCCGCCGGGAGGAGGACATGAACTACACGCTGCAATTACCTCAGGTTTTGTGACGGACTATAGCCAGGTGATATTTATACCTTTCAGAAATATTTTTGGGCCGCTACAATGTAGAACTTGTGATTTAATTCCTGTAACAGCTCCCGTTAAATGATTTTGTTTGTGCATGAGTCCAGCGGGACATTGAGTGGTTATAACTTTAGTCAGATTCATTTTACAAATGCTTATACCCCCCCCCCCAGAGTAAGTGTAGACTCGGACGGGTTCATGCGTCACCCGATTTTGCTGTTAAAATTTTCTCTCATTGCAAAAGTGTGCGTAACTTAATGTTACTGATTTGTAGGGCTGTTAATTATGCTTGCATTACTTGGTTGGGCATTTTCTTGATGGTATTCATAGATCTATATGGGTTTTGCTTTTTAAGATTATTTAGAGCTTTGGGGGTGCCTTGACCTGTCATCATCACCTGTCGGTGCGGTCATCCACAGGTTTCTGACTTGTTAAATTTTGTTACATCTGGTTTGGCGCATGGCCTTGCCTGAGGTCTACCCAATTCTGTATGAACACCTCAAATGTGTTTTCTTAGGGTTTGATGTTATAACAATTTTTTTAATTAAAATTGTTATTATATATTTTATAAAATTTATGTTAACCGTGTAATAATTCAGTAATATGTAAATTTTTATCATTTTCTTTACTGCTATAGCCAGTGCATTAATTGTTGAATTGTTAATATGAGCACACTACCGGTTCTTACTTTTTAATTATGAATTTTATTATACTTTTTTAAATTTATGTTAACTGTTTGATAATTCAGTAATAAGTAAATTTTTATCATTTTCTTTGCTGCCATAGCCAGGGCATTAATTGTTGAGTTGTTAATATGAGCACACTACCGATTCTTACTTTTCACTTATAAATTTTGTTATACATTTTATAAGACCGTGCAGTCATGTTGACCTTGCGATGGCACATTACTATTTGGGGGAACATTCCTAAATTTTGAATACTTCTAATAATGTCATTTGTTGTAACTCTGTTATAATCTGACGAGTTAATGGATTTTGTTTTAAATGAAAAGTTTTTAAAGCAGGCTGGGTACTTTATCCGTTTACGGGAGTTTGGGATGGCTGTCTTGGTGACAGATACTGGGCTCATATTATCCTGAGGTATGGTGAAAAAAAAATATATATATATATATATATAGGCTGTCAGCCAGGTGAACATGTGTGTGCGATATATGTACATATATATAGGTATGTGTGTTTTATGTGTATTCATGTAGGTATATTGATTGATGTGGTATTTATGTGTATTGATGAGAAATTATTTAACTATGAACTATGATGTTACCTGTTTATATTTTCAGAATGTGATAATGTTAGGGAGTTGAGTAAGCTTTTTAAATGAAATTTTTTAATTCTATCAAGGTTATATTGAATGTCTGAACTGGGAGTTGCTAATAAAATTTGTTATTGTTGTTTAGCCTTCGAGTTTAATTGCAAGTCCCTTCACACTGGACCCAGCGCATTTTTGGCTTCTCTAGGCTCTTGCCTAGTTTTAAATAACTAGTGACCCCTCTTTAAAAAAAAAAAAAAAAAAGGTTTATTAGTAAAGCTAAAAAATTGAAAAAGGGGTTACAAATGGTAGCAGAGTGTGGTTGATTCCAGGGTCGAACCCTTGGGTCCTTTGGTGTGACGGGGCTTGCAGACTCGGGAATAGTTCCGGCAAATTGGAACTTTAAATATTTTTGTTTAAATTAACATCTCTGCTTCTATCATGTTGAGTTATATCTATGGTTATTGAGTATATTATGTGAATGAATAATTGTTAATTGATTTTGAATTGTAAACCTGGTGCCGCCACGTGGCATGCGTTTTTAGTTGGGATTTTTTTTTGAGACTTGAACTGCCGGGGGGTCTTGAGCGTTGCATGGGCGGTGGATGATGTTTGTAATTCAGGGTCGAATTACTGCGCATGAGGTTAGCTGGATGGGTGTGGCCCGACCGAAGGTCGGTACTGTCATTGGCCTGATTTAGTCTTTGTTGTTTATAATAAGTGTCTTTGTTGGGATGTTATATGTTGTGGTAGTTGTTCGGTGGTGTGTATTGTTATTCTGTGTTAGTGTTTTGATGTGTTTCTCCTCTTGAGAGTGGTGGCTGATGGAGAGTTGGTTCTGGAGTGGATCAGGTTTTCGCAGCGCTAGGGAACCTGGGGGTCCACTTGATGGAAGAGAGTTAGTACTCAAGTTTTTCAGTTTTTGTAGGTCATGTTGTGTTAGGTGTTTAGTGGGGATTTGTTTTATTGTTGTTTGTTGTGAATTGTGCAATTCTGGCGGCGGTATGCTATCAGAAGTTGCCCCACCCCATTTCAGGCATTCTCCAGAAATTTCCGGTGGTGAATGGATTTGATGAGGACCAGCTGCTGGTTTTCTTGGACCTGGTGCTGCAGTTGGCAGATTTCCCGGGGGTGTCCGATGGGGAGGTCTTGTCTCTTATATACCCGTATTGCCGGGGTCCGTTGGCTGAGCTGGTCACCAACACTCTGCGTCGGGGTGGCAGTGTTGACGCTTTCCATGGGGAGGTGTTGAACTTCTTCCTACCCATTCGACGACGTGCCCAGCTTAAGTTTGAGTTATTCTATCGCCTACAGGCCAATGGAGAGGCGTTAGGGGACTTCGTGCACGATATACGGAAAGCTGCCCGGGTGTTAAGGTTGGGGTTGCCCGAGACAGCAGTTATACAAGCAATTCTGGAAGGACTGAATCCCCAAGAGAGATCTCGTTTGATATTTGCGGACCGTCCACATTGTTTTGCGGAACTTGAACGGCTGTGTGTGGTTTCTAGTACTGTCCAGGCGGGGGACGAGTCCCGGGGAAGGGCTGCTGCAGATGTCCAATACTCCAGTGGTTTGTTAGGAAGAGGTAAAAAGGACAAACATGGTGGTTGGAGGAGAACACAAGAGACTGTCAGAAAAACTGAATATTCCGGAAGTAATGGAGGCTACAAGGGGGTGGCAGGTGAGAAGACGGTAACAACAGCTACAGCACCGAAAACAAAGAAGTATGAAATTAACAGGGGAAGAAGAAATTATGTTAGGGAACAAACATCGGCAAGTAGGGAGCCTGTAGCAAGGCGTTATTCCTATTCGGAGAAAAAGGAAACTTTAAAGGTTCCAGTTGAATCGCAAGTGCCTAATACAGTAGTGGATGAAGAAGGTGAAGCGGAAGAAGAAAAGCGGAATGGCTTCGGGGGATCAACACAAGACGACAAGAAAATGTCTGTTGATACTGCGTTACAAGACTCGAAGAGGACATCATGGTTGAATCCAGATGCCACAGAATTTGTTCCGGTATCTCCATCTCGGTTCGTGACGGATCCAGATCCGGTAATATCGTCATCGTCTACGCAGGGATATGAGAAGTCACTTGATGGTGTAGCTTTACCAGCGCCAGTAGAAATTAATTTAGTCATTGCACATGGACCTGGACAGCTGGATTCCAGGGTGGAAAATGTTGAGGACGTTGTAGTTGCTGAGAGTGGTGAAGGAGTGGAATCGAAGGAAGAGGCAGAAGAGCGGTCTGCAGATGCTGCACAGGCAGGTATAGTTGTAGGTGTTAGGGAGACTGAAGAGTCGGAGTTTGCGGAGGGACACAGGGATGTCCAGGCTGCAAGTGTTTCTGAGGTTGCGGTTGGACAAGGGGATGTCCATGCCGCAAGTGTCGTTGAAGGAGATGAGGTAGAAGTTGAGGAGAAATTTGGTGGCAGCGTTGTGGAGTGTGCGAGTGAGAATGATGTAGGGTGTGAAGATGTGCAGACGCCTTCTGTAAGTACTGTAGAAGATTCCGAAGAACGGAAAGAAGTTTCATGCGGACCAGAGGAGCAACTAGAAGAGGATGAGGATGTGCAGTGTTCGGATGGTGGTAGTGGATGTGATGGCGATGATGTTGATGATGTACGTGTTGGTGAAAACGAGATTGGAGAGGAGGTTAGTGAACAAGTTTGTGAAGGAGCTGGTGACGAGGGCGATGCAGAAATCGGTGAGGAGCTGGGAGAAGATGCTGTTGAAGATGGATCAGGCGAGCAACTGGAAGGTGGTGAGGAGGTGCAGCGTCATGAGGTTGATTTGGATTATGGGGACGAAAAAGGGGAAATTGCGGAAGAGGAAGAAAAGGAAGAAGTGGAAGAAAGAGAAGCAGGGCAGGCAGAAGCAGAGGAGTTAGATGATGAGGATAATCCAAATCGGGGTGAAAGTAGTGTTGTAAGTTGCCTTGATTCTGATTCAGAGGAAACCAGCCAGTACAGCTCAACGCGAGATAATTTCTCAGAAAGTGGTGTCCGAAAGGAACGAGTACCTAAAGTCCGTCACAGAAAGGTGAGAAGAAGCGGTTAACAGGTAGCGGGTAGATGTTCCCCCACAGTCCCAGTGGTGTTCGTCTACTTCAGGGTTGCGCCCCTGCCCACGCGAGCCTTGGTTTTCTCCAGTCATTCTCCTTTTCGGAGGGAACCATATCCTTACCCTTAGTCCTCGCCCTTGACCTTCAATGATGCTTGCCTCTTTTCATCTTCCTGATTTTCCTAACCCTCCTATAAAAAAAAAAAGATAAGGAGTTAGAGAACCTTGCTGAAGGTGCACTTAGATTGTGGTCCTCGAGATTGTCAGTTTCCCCTGTTTTGAAAGTTCTGATGGAGAGTGATAGTGTGCTGTTGCTGTTTCGTTGTTTATAGTGGTTGAATTTGTTTATTGATCGTTGTGGGATCCGAACCACGGCTGGTGGAACACCGATAGCAACTCGAATATGACCGTAAGGGTGGTACACTGCTGGGTACCACTGAGTTCCAGTTGGGGCAACCGTGTTGCCCTTTTGGAGTGGGGGTATGCCGAGTTTTGGAATAACTCGGCTATTTTCTAGTTAACGATGTGACGGTCATTGCTGTACATGTTAATTAATTATCTTAGTGGTGCCTGCTACGTTATCATTACTTTCGCTATGCTGATCCGCGCGCACTCTGAGATCGAGGCGGCGTAGTTATTTTTTCCGTGCAAGCTTGGGCAGTTCACTTACAGCGCTCGAATTGGATAGTCGTACTCCTCCCGGCTGCAGTGAGATTTGAATCTTTAACGTCTATCTGCTATGCATAAATAATCGCTCAGCGACTCTCCGGTAAGTGTATTTAAGGTATTCTACTTAGTATTTGATAAAAAGAATTGTATTTTAACTTATATCAACGCCGATGCAAGGCGATATAAATACGTGAAGTTACCACGTGGGAAGCACAGGTTAATTTCTAATTATTCATGTCTTGAATGTTAACACTGGCTGAGATAAAGTAGTTGCAAGGTATTTATAAAATATTTATGTCTGTATATTTTTTTCTAATTATATCAAGAGGGGCGTAAGAAAATTTATTTTGTTATTTGGTTGAAACAACGTGCTTTATGAACCTGTTCAAGTTTGCAACTTTGTTTCGAAATTGCATTAAGTGATTAATTAGCGGAACAATCTATGAATAACTAGTTATTTAATTCTAAATTCTATACTGAAGGGTTCCCGATTAAGTCGATCTCCTGATTCACTCCAGCTGGTGGCCGATCATCTGCCACCCAGGGCATTAAACTAGTGATTCTCCGTCTGAGCCGCCGGGAGGAGGACATGAACTACACGCTGCAATTACCTCAGGTTTTGTGATGGACTATAGCCAGGTGATATTTATACCTTTCAGAAATATTTTTGGGCCGCTACAATGTAGAACTTGTGATTTAATTCCTGTAACAGCTCCCGTTAAATGATTTTGTTTGTGCATGAGTCCAGCGGGACATTGAGTGGTTATAACTTTAGTCAGATTCATTTTACAAATGCTTACGCCCCCCCCCAGAGTAAGTGTAGACCCGCACGGGGTCATGCGTCACCCGATTTTGCTGTTAAAATTTTCTCTCATTGCAAAAGTGTGCGTAACTTAATGTTACTGATTTGTAGGGCTGTTAATTATGCTTGCATTACTTGGTTGGGCATTTTCTTGATGGTATTCATAGATCTATATGGGTTTTGCTTTTTAAGATTATTTAGAGCTTTGGGGGTGCCTTGACCTGTCATCATCACCTGTCGGTGCGGTCATCCACAGGTTTCTGACTTGTTAAATTTTGTTACATCTGGTTTGGCGCATGGCCTTGCCTGAGGTCTACCCAATTCTGTATGAACACCTCAAATGTGTTTTCTTAGGGTTTGATGTTATAAAAATTTTTTTAATTAAAATTGTTATATATTTTATAAAATTTATGTTAACTGTGTAATAATTCAGTAATAAGTAAATTTGTATCATTTTCTTTACTGCTATAGCCAGTGCATTAATTGTTGAATTGTTAATATGAGCACACTACCGGTTCTTACTTTTTAATTATGAATTTTATTATACTTTTTTAAATTTATGTTAACTGTTTGATAATTCAGTAATAAGTAAATTTTTATCATTTTCTTTGCTGCCATAGCCAGGGCATTAATAGTTGAGTTGTTAATATGAGCACACTACCGATTCTTACTTTTCAATTATAAATTTTGTTATACATTTTATAAGACCATGCAGTCATGTTGACCTTTCGATGGCACATTACTATTTGGGGGAACATTCCTAAATTTTGAGTACTTCTAATAATGTCATTTGTTGTAACTCTGTTATAATCTGATGAGTTAATGGATTTTGTTTTAAATGAAAAGTTTTTAAAGCAGGCTGGGTACTTTATCCGTTTACGGGAGTTTGGGATGGGGGTCTTGGTGACAGATACTGGGCTCATATTATCCTGAGGTATGGTGAAAAAAAAAAAAAAAAAAAAAAAAAAAAAATATAAATATATATATATATATTGTAATAAACTACGTATGGTGAGTCTTTCTTTGATCAGTCCCCCTCGTAGGAGTCGTCAATTTGTTATGGAATAAGTATGTTAGGTACTAGCGGTGAATCGTCCGTCTTATTCAAACCCCACTGTTGTAACCAATTTTGTAGAGAACTACTTGTTAATTATGTGAGGATGTATGTTATAGTGTATGATACCAGCTGGAGACGTCAAATTGTAAAGAAATCTTGTCTATGGGTGTAATTAGTTATAAGAGACTCCTGTGTAACAAATGCCAAGTAATACGTTGTAGGTGGCGATTCGTAACAATTAAAATGCTGTTACCTGGTTTAATTAATATGTTATTAACTAATATACCTTTCGGTTGTGACCGGTGAAACCCTCAGAACATAGATTATTAAGTCAACAAAATTAGAATTATGTTCCTGAATTTATAATGGTATTATTCTATAGACTTAACTTAGTTCTCAGTGGTTGTTTAATATGAGCAATATATATGGAGTATTACTGAATGTAAGTGATATTTGTTTCAACCCTAGTCACTCAATGATAAAAATTTCATTCAAATTTAGTATTAAAAAACCAGTTAGTTCAGCAATCTCCCGTCCCACCAGCTGCTAATTTTAAGCGCTGTTACTAGAAATAAGTGTACTTATAGGTTAGTTATTCGGAGTGTTTGTATCAATCTGTTTATAAATTATTACACCAACTACATATAGTATTTTCTCTGCAATGACTAAAACGTTATCTCATACAACAAATGTACTTTATTTATTTTTCTGTGATATTTAACAAGTTACGTTGTCTCAGACAAACAATAAGACGATCCAATCGACTATCCCAACATATATCGATTCTTAATTATTCAAACTCTAAAAACATATACTCTTGAAAATAATGACAAATAATTCTTATCCCAGGGTTCGTATAGTTCTTTGAACCATTAGTAAGGCCAGGTAAAATGCATAATTAAGGTTGTTCAATTTACAAAATAATATTATTTACTTAAATTACAATGGAATGAAAATAAGTTGTTTTTTACCAAACCGACGAAACTTCGGCTGGCGGTGAACGTTTGTCAACAGTGTATCTGGTCAAAATGCGGGTTATCTCGTCTTCCTCCAGTGGAACTGCTCTGATTTTCAATAAAATTGATGATGGTGTGTACTTGGTAAATCCTCAGGAGATCTTCTGGCTTCTATTCTTCTTTTGCGGTCTTCACAAGTCTTGGTCCCAGTGAATTGGAATTAGGATCTCAGCTTCTGCTGCCAATGAAGGTTATTTCGTCCAACCGAGTCTTCTGTATTTCCAATAATCCCGTTAATTCAGGTTTTAACTCTTTACTGGTCTTCGATTATTAGCATGAAATGGTTTAATACCAAATTCAGCGGAATTATTTAGTAAATGAGGTGAGATGCTTTCAATTCTCTTTTATTGTATTCATTGATATTTTAGAGGGTTATTTAATTTGTATGATTCATTAACATTCAAGTATAATTGTTTTGCAAAAATGCTTTTTCAATTTGGATATATATTTTCTTTATATTTGTTCATATATTTTAAACATATCGGTCCATCTCAATCTAATAGCTTGTAACAATCAGAACGAATTAATCCAAAATCAACAACTTCTTATATATAGCAGTTGCCTTAACAACCACGTTTTCTATATATCCTTGAGCTGGCATTATAGAATATTACTACTCCTTTCCAATAAAATACTCCATGCTTGGATTAATCTTGAATCACATAAAATTCTCCCCTAACCTTCCTTACTAAACAGTAAATGTTTTACTAGAGTTTCGTTGGACTGGGTTTACTAAAAAGGTATTAATTTCCTTTCACTAATATGGAATTTAGGCCTATAGATTCATTTACAACCATTATAACATTATTTGGTTTTTTTTTAACTTAATTTTCTTTTTTACCTGACCTACTGTACAATTAATTATTGGTTACATAGTTAATTACATGAATTTTAATTTACTAGTGGTTATTTGTTTTTATATTAATTAACTGGTTCTGGAACCCTTTATTAATTTATGACATAATTGTCAGAACTACTTGTTAGACTTGAAACACTGGTCACACTCCTGATCCAGTTTATAAACATTAATTAGAATAACAGTATTTTTCAATTTTATACAATACTGACAACTTAGTACAGTGCCTAACATTGGTAACTATACTGGGCTGTATAAAAACAAATCTAATATAAATATAAACATAATTATTGATTAAGTATTATTATCAAACAACATCATTTCATTTTTAACATATTCAACATACAATATAAATACTCTGTAGACCTTAACATGTCACAGTACAAAACAAACATTTCATTACATCCAATCATTCATTGGTCTGGCTCTTTTACATTTAATATTAGTCATTGACCCCTTTTTACTTGAGGTACTTCTCAAGCACATGAACTATTGAACAACCTTAAGTCAGGGTATGGTCCTTGACCATATTTCATTCAATTTTTTTATGTAACGTTGGGGAACCTCAACTATGTTACGTTACATAACACCCCCCCCTTCGAAATAAGTTTATTTTGGTATAAACAAAGTTTAGCAAGAAATAAACTCCTAACTTGTATTTGGCCAATTGGTTTCCTATTTATGGTACTTTTATATTTCATAATTATCCGTTACATTATTATCATTTCTTCGTTCCTTCTTAAAATCAATTATTTCCCAAGTTTAAATCTTATTTCTATAATCATTCTTGTGACATTCTTTATTAATTATACATTTTGGATCTGGTTTTATTTAATTCTCTATATTTATTTGTGAGTTTTCCCTCTAATATTTAATTTTCCTAAACCTCCCTAACATTATAACTGGAATCGAATCGGTGGTGCTCTATCGGCTAACCAATTACCGTCGTCCGTTACATACTTTCTGGGATCAGAGGAACATCATCTCTGCCCAGTCAAATGATTGCTGGAATATTCTACAGTCAATCTTCATTAATAAACCTCGTAAAGTAGTCATCATGTGACCTTCAATAAAATAATAAATAATAATCATATTCTAGGGATTATTCACTGTACTTTAACTCAGATCATATTATTTCTTCATATTAATTCTTCCTTCTATGATACACTTTTTCTCTCCAATACTTGGCTATTTTATTGACATTTATTAATTGTTTTTTTACGGATAATTCTTAAATATTTGTTTTTTTTTTCTTTTCTTGTGATCCTTTTGAGGGTTCCATTTTGGCTTCTTCATTCTCTTATCTTCATTGGCTCATATTCCTTTGTGATCAATACAACTGGTTATGAGATTTTGGTCAGTACTATACATTACATTATGTAGTTATATTCTTCTGGCACAATCATTATTATTCTTTTTACATTCTAAATTACATTTCTCACTATTATGTTATATTAGATAAACTCATTTCGTCTTTTGGTTTTGATGATTTTTTATTAGGTTGAATCAGTGTTATTTTATTTTTATTTTTTTTTCATATTAGTTTAAAGCAATTTCTTCTAAATTGTATAGTAAGGTGTTCTTACTTATTTTTCGACTTTGGTTGTTTTTTTTTTTTCTTCAAAATTCTCTTTCTTATATACCTCATAAATTGTTTTCTGAAATACTTGTTTGTAAGTTGGGCTTACTTCATTTTTTTGAATTTTGGGGTTTTAGTCTCTTCACTTTAAATTATACTGTTTCTGAATAATTATTGAGTAAGTTGTTCTTACAGTTTCTTTAGAATTTTGGGTTTTTTTATTTACAATGGGTTGCTTGGTCCTGTATCCATAAAATCCGTCCCCTTTCTTTTATATTCTGTTTAGAATCGGTTTTTAACCGTGGTCCATTATTTCCTCTATACTGGTTGTTCGGGTCTCTCTAGTGTATAGAGTTATTTCTGTCCTTGTGACATATCTCATTATTGTACAGTTCTTGCCTCTTGTCACTATAAAATTGTCATTTATAGTCAAGCTCATCATCGTCCTTTGAACTGATTCTTCTGCACTGTCTCTTAATGTTTCTGATGGTTCATACATAAATTCCATAAGTCCTCCATGCTCCTTAGTTAGTTTTGGCCTTTTTGGTCCTTCTAGTCCATCTGGGAATTCAAGTGTGGTTCGTTTAAAGTTTCTCACTTGCCTTACTTCTCTGTTTTCCGTAATTGGTCTATTATGCAGTTTAACTAATCCCCCTTTAATCATTTCCAATTCTTCCCGTGTATCTATTAATTTCCTTTTACACATTTGTCTTATTCTCACTATCTTCATTTCATCATGAACCCGTTCTATTCTTCCGGTTCTATCAATTGGTATCTTGTCAAATTTTTCTTGGGTCTTCGCTTGTATGTTTCCTATTTGAGTAATTTTGGTCTCTACTTCTACTCTGAGTTGCATGATGTAATTGCATCTGTCTTTTCCAGATCCACCTTAATTTCATTTATTTGCTGTCTTACCTCCACTTCATAGCTATCAACTCCTTTGCTCCATGTTTCATTGACAATTATAATACTTCTATTGATGACTTCCCTCAATGCTAGGCCTTGTTCATTGATGATTTGCCGCAACTCTTTATTATGGTTTTCAGTTTTCTCATCCATTCGTTTGGTATTCTCCAGAATCTGCCTCAAACTCTCATCATTCCTGTCAAACCTTTTATTCATTTGTTTGATTAAATTTTCGCTCAAAATTTCGTTTTGTTTTCTTGAGTTTTCATTAATACTGTCTATTTTATTTTCCAGCTTCTCATTGATTTGTCTAAAATCGGCCTTCAATTGTTCATTATTTTCATTTATGGTTTGTCTCAAAAGTTCACTAGTACTTTCCTTAATACTGTCTATTTTTTCGTTAGTTTGTCTTAAACTCTCATTGGTTTGTTTATTATCCTCCTTCATACTACTCATTAATTCCATTAATTTTTCCCAATTTAATCCTCCTCTGGCTTCCTCCTTATCTGGTTGGTCCCCTTGGGTATCCTCTTCCACTATTTCCTTTTCCGTATCCATAACTACTTCAGTTTCTTCTGTATCACCTGTCTGTTGGTCCATTTCACTGTCCGTGACTAATTCTATTTCTTGTTCCTGTCCACCTTCTTCCTTCTCCTTCTCTTCTACCCTCTTCTTCGATCTACCTCTGGTATTAAGCATTCCTGTGCCTCTAATGGTTGGCTGCTCAAGTTAAGTAACAAATAATATGATTTTTTACTTAACTAAAGCCCACTCGTTGAGCGCCAATTTGTAATAAACTATGTGGACGTCCTCGTTTTTGTTTAAGCCCCACGTTGCCGGCGGCAATTTGTAATAAACTATGTATGGTGAGTCCTTCTTTGATCAGTCCCCCTCGTAGGAGTCGTCAATTTGTTATGGAATAAGTATGTTAGGTACTAGCGGTGAATCGTCCGTCTTATTCAAACCCCACTGTTGTAACCAATTTTGTAGAGAACTACTAAGTGTTAATTATGTGAGGACGTATGTTATAGTGTATGATACCAGCTGGAGACGTCAAATTGTAAAGAAATCTTGTCTATGGGTGTAATTAGTTATAAGAGACTCCTGTGTAACAAATGCCAAGTAATACGTTGTAGGTGGCGATTCGTAACAATTAAAATGCTGTTACCTGGTTTAATTAATATGTTATTAACTAATATACCTTTCGGTTGTGACCGGTGAAACCCTCAGAACATAGATTATTAAGTCAACAAAATTAGAATTATGTTCCTGAATTTATAATGGTATTATTCTATAGACTTAACTTAGTTCTCAGTGGTTGTTTAATATGAGCAATATATATGGAGTATTTACTGAATGTAAGTGATATTTGTTTCAACCCTAGTCACTCAATGATAAAAATTTCATTCAAATTTAGTATTAAAAAACCAGTTAGTTCAGCAATCTCCCGTCCCACCAGCTGCTAATTTTAAGCGCTGTTACTAGAAATAAGTGTACTTATAGGTTAGTTATTCGGAGTGTTTGTATCAATCTGTTTATAAATTATTACACCAACTACATATAGTATTTTCTCTGCAATGACTAAAACGTTATCTCATACAACAAATGTACTTTATTTATTTTTCTGTGATATTTAACAAGTTACGTTGTCTCAGACAAACAATAAGACGATCCAATCGACTATCCCAACATATATCGATTCTTAATTATTCAAACTCTAAAAACATATACTCTTGAAAATAATGACAAATAATTCTTATCCCAGGGTTCGTATAGTTCTTTGAACCATTAGTAAGGCCAGGTAAAACGCATAATTAAGGTTGTTCAATTTACAAAATAATATTATTTACTTAAATTACAATGGAATGAAAATAAGTTGTTTTTTACCAAACCGACGAAACTTCGGCTGGCGGTGAACGTTTGTCAACAGTGTATCTGGTCAAAATGCGGGTTATCTCGTCTTCCTCCAGTGGAACTGCTCTGATTTTCAATAAAATTGATGATGGTGTGTACTTGGTAAATCCTCAGGAGATCTTCTGGCTTCTATTCTTCTTTTGCGGTCTTCACAAGTCTTGGTCCCAGTGAATTGGAATTAGGATCTCAGCTTCTGCTGCCAATGAAGGTTATTTCGTCCAACCGAGTCTTCTGTATTTCCAATAATCCCGTTAATTCAGGTTTTAACTCTTTACTGGTCTTCGATTATTAGCATGAAATGGTTTAATACCAAATTCAGCGGAATTATTTAGTAAATGAGGTGAGATGCTTTCAATTCTCTTTTATTGTATTCATTGATATTTTAGAGGGTTATTTAATTTGTATGATTCATTAACATTCAAGTATAATTGTTTTGCAAAAATGCTTTTTCAATTTGGATATATATTTTTATTATATTTGTTCATATATTTTAAACATATCGGTCCATCTCAATCTAATAGCTTGTAACAATCAGAACGAATTAATCCAAAATCAACAACTTCTTATATATAGCAGTTGCCTTAACAACCACGTTTTCTATATATCCTTGAGCCGGCATTATAGAATATTACTACTCCTTTCCAATAAAATACTCCATGCTTGGATTAATCTTGAATCACATAAAATTCTCCCCTAACCTTCCTTACTAAACGGTAAATGTTTTACTAGAGTTTCGTTGGACTGGGTTTACTAAAAAGGTATTAATTTCCTGTCACTAATATGGAATTTAGGCCTATAGATTCATTTACAACCATTATAACATTATTTGGTTTTTTTTTTAACTTAATTTTCTTTTTTACCTGACCTACTGTACAATTAATTATTGGTTACATAGTTACTTACATGAATTTTAATTTACTGGTGGTTATTTGTTTTTATATTAATTAACTGGTTCTGGAACCCTTTATTAATTTATGACATAATTGTCAGAACTACTTGTTAGACTTGAAACACTGGTCACACTCCTGATCCAGTTTATAAACATTAATTAGAATAACAGTATTTTTCAATTTTATACAATACTGACAACTTAGTACAGTGCCTAACATTGGTAACTATACTGGGCTGTATAAAAACAAATCTAATATAAATATAAACATAATTATTGATTAAGTATTATTATCAAACAACATCATTTCATTTTTAACATATTCAACATACAATATAAATACTCTGTAGACCTTAACATGTCACAGTACAAAACAAACATTTCATTACATCCAATCATTCATTGGTCTGGCTCTTTTACATTTAATATTAGTCATTGGCCCCTTTTTACTTGAGGTACTTCTCAAGCACATGAACTATTGAACAACCTTAAGTCAGGGTATGGTCCTTGACCATATTTCATTCAATTTTTTTATGTAACGGGGAACCTCAACTATGTTACGTTACATAACACCCCCCTTCGAAATACGTTTATTTTGGTGTAAACAAAGTTTAGCAAGAAATAAACTCCTAACTTGTATTTGGCCAATTGGTTTCCTATTTATGGTACTTTTATATTTCATAATTATCCGTTACATTATTATCATTTCTTCGTTCCTTCTTAAAATCAATTATTTCCCAAGTTTAAATCTTATTTCTATAATCATTCTTGTGACATTCTTTATTAATTATACGTTTTGGATCTGGTTTTATTTAATTCTCTATATTTATTTGTGAGTTTTCCCTCTAATATTTAATTTTCCTAAACCTCCCTAACATTATAACTGGAATCGAATCGGTGGTGCTCTATCGGCTAACCAATTACCGTCGTCCGTTACATACTTTCTGGGATCAGAGGAACATCATCTCTGCCCAGTCAAATGATTGCTGGAATATTCTACAGTCAATCTTCATTAATAAACCTCGTAAAGTAGTCATCATGTGACCTTCAATAAAATAATAAATAATAATCATATTCTAGGGATTATTCACTGTACTTTAACTCAGATCATATTATTTCTTCATATTAATTCTTCCTTCTGTGATACACTTTTTCTCTCCAATACTTGGCTATTTTATTGACATTTATTAATTGTTTTTTTTACGGATAATTCTTAAATATTTGTTTTTTTTTTATTTTCTTGTGATCCTTTTGAGGGTTCCATTTTGGCTTCTTCATTCTCTTATCTTCATTGGCTCATATTCCTTTGTGATCAATACAACTGGTTATGAGATTTTGGTCAGTACTATACATTACATTATGTAGTTATATTCTTCTGGCACAATCATTATTATTCTTTTTACATTCTAAATTACATTTCTCACTATTATGTTATATTAGATAAACTCATTTCGTCTTTTGGTTTTGATGATTTTTTATTAGGTTGAATCAGTGTTATTTTATTTTTATTTTTTTTTCATATTAGTTTAAAGCAATTTCTTCTAAATTGTATAGTAAGGTGTTCTTACTTATTTTTCGACTTTGGTTGTTTTTTTTTTTCTTCAAAATTCTCTTTCTTATATACCTCATAAATTGTTTTCTGAAATACTTGTTTGTAAGTTGGGCTTACTTCATTTTTTTGAATTTTGGGGTTTTAGTCTCTTCACTTTAAATTATACTGTTTCTGAATAATTATTGAGTAAGTTGTTCTTACAGTTTCTTTAGAATTTTGGGTTTTTTTATTTACAATGGGTTGCTTGGTCCTGTATCCATAAAATCCGTCCCCTTTCTTTTATATTCTGTTTAGAATCGGTTTTTAACCGTGGTCCATTATTTCCTCTATACTGGTTGTTCGGGTCTCTCTAGTGTATAGAGTTATTTCTGTCCTTGTGACATATCTCATTATTGTACAGTTCTTGCCTCTTGTCACTATAAAATTGTCATTTATAGTCAAGCTCATCATCGTCCTTTGAACTGATTCTTCTGCACTGTCTCTTAATGTTTCTGATGGTTCATACATAAATTCCATAAGTCCTCCATGCTCCTTAGTTAGTTTTGGCCTTTTTGGTCCTTCTAGTCCATCTGGGAATTCAAGTGTGGTTCGTTTAAAGTTTCTCACTTGCCTTACTTCTCTGTTTTCCGTAATTGGTCTATTATGCAGTTTAACTAATCCCCCTTTAATCATTTCCAATTCTTCCCGTGTATCTATTAATTTCCTTTTACACATTTGTCTTATTCTCACTATCTTCATTTCATCATGAACCCGTTCTATTCTTCCGGTTCTATCAATTGGTATCTTGTCAAATTTTTCTTGGGTCTTCGCTTGTATGTTTCCTATTTGAGTAATTTTGGTCTCTACTTCTACTCTGAGTTGCATGATGTAATTGCATCTGTCTTTTCCAGATCCACCTTAATTTCATTTATTTGCTGTCTTACCTCCACTTCATAGCTATCAACTCCTTTGCTCCATGTTTCATTGACAATTATAATACTTCTATTGATGACTTCCCTCAATGCTAGGCCTTGTTCATTGATGATTTGCCGCAACTCTTTATTATGGTTTTCAATTTTCTCATCCATTCGTTTGGTATTCTCCAGAATCTGCCTCAAACTCTCATCATTCCTGTCAAACCTTTTATTCATTTGTTTGATTAAATTTTCGCTCAAAATTTCGTTTTGTTTTCTTGAGTTTTCATTAATACTGTCTATTTTATTTTCCAGCTTCTCATTGATTTGTCTAAAATCGGCCTTCAATTGTTCATTATTTTCATTTATGGTTTGTCTCAAAAGTTCACTAGTACTTTCCTTAATACTGTCTATTTTTTCGTTAGTTTGTCTTAAACTCTCATTGGTTTGTTTATTATCCTCCTTCATACTACTCATTAATTCCATTAATTTTTCCCAATTTAATCCTCCTCTGGCTTCCTCCTTATCTGGTTGGTCCCCTTGGGTATCCTCTTCCACTATTTCCTTTTCCGTATCCATAACTACTTCAGTTTCTTCTGTATCACCTGTCTGTTGGTCCATTTCACTGTCCGTGACTAATTCTATTTCTTGTTCCTGTCCACCTTCTTCCTTCTCCTTCTCTTCTGCCCTCTTCTTCGATCTACCTCTGGTATTAAGCATTCCTGTGCCTCTAATGGTTGGCTGCTCAAGTTAAGTAACAAATAATATGATTTTTTACTTAACTAAAGCCCACTCGTTGAGCGCCAATTTGTAATAAACTATGTGGACGTCCTCGTTTTTGTTTAAGCCCCACGTTGCCGGCGGCAATTTGTAATAAACTATGTATGGTGAGTCCTTCTTTGATCAGTCCCCCTCGTAGGAGTCGTCAATTTGTTATGGAATAAGTATGTTAGGTACTAGCGGTGAATCGTCTGTCTTATTCAAACCCCACTGTTGTAACCAATTTTGTAGAGAACTACTTGTTAATTATGTGAGGACGTATGTTATAGTGTATGATACCAGCTGGAGACGTCAAATTGTAAAGAAATCTTGTCTATGGGTGTAATTAGTTATAAGAGACTCCTGTGTAACAAATGCCAAGTAATACGTTGTAGGTGGCGATTCGTAACAATTAAAATGCTGTTACCTGGTTTAATTAATATGTTATTAACTAATATACCTTTCGGTTGTGACCGGTGAAACCCTCAGAACATAGATTATTAAGTCAACAAAATTAGAATTATGTTCCTGAATTTATAATGGTATTATTCTATAGACTTAACTTAGTTCTCAGTGGTTGTTTAATATGAGCAATATATATGGAGTATTTACTGAATGTAAGTGATATTTGTTTCAACCCTAGTCACTCAATGATAAAAATTTCATTCAAATTTAGTATTAAAAAACCAGTTAGTTCAGCAATCTCCCGTCCCACCAGCTGCTAATTTTAAGCGCTGTTACTAGAAATAAGTGTACTTATAGGTTAGTTATTCGGAGTGTTTGTATCAATCTGTTTATAAATTATTACACCAACTACATATAGTATTTTCTCTGCAATGACTAAAACGTTATCTCATACAACAAATGTACTTTATTTATTTTTCTCTGATATTTAACAAGTTACGTTGTCTCAGACAAACAATAAGACGATCCAATCGACTATCCCAACATATATCGATTCTTAATTATTCAAACTCTAAAAACATATACTCTTGAAAATAATGACAAATAATTCTTATCCCAGGGTTCGTATAGTTCTTTGAACCATTAGTAAGGCCAGGTAAAACGCATAATTAAGGTTGTTCAATTTACAAAATAATATTATTTACTTAAATTACAATGGAATGAAAATAAGTTGTTTTTTACCAAACCGACGAAACTTCGGCTGGCGGTGAACGTTTGTCAACAGTGTATCTGGTCAAAATGCGGGTTATCTCGTCTTCCTCCAGTGGAACTGCTCTGATTTTCAATAAAATTGATGATGGTGTGTACTTGGTAAATCCTCAGGAGATCTTCTGGCTTCTATTCTTCTTTTGCGGTCTTCACAAGTCTTGGTCCCAGTGAATTGGAATTAGGATCTCAGCTTCTGCTGCCAATGAAGGTTATTTCGTCCAACCGAGTCTTCTGTATTTCCAATAATCCCGTTAATTCAGGTTTTAACTCTTTACTGGTCTTCGATTTTTAGCATGAAATGGTTTAATACCAAATTCAGCGGAATTATTTAGTAAATGAGGTGAGATGCTTTCAATTCTCTTTTATTGTATTCATTGATATTTTAGAGGGTTATTTAATTTGTATGATTCATTAACATTCAAGTATAATTGTTTTGCAAAAATGCTTTTTCAATTTGGATATATATTTTCTTTATATTTGTTCATATATTTTAAACATATCGGTCCATCTCAATCTAATAGCTTGTAACAATCAGAACGAATTAATCCAAAATCAACAACTTCTTATATATCAGTTGCCTTAACAACCACGTTTTCTATATATCCTTGAGCCGGCATTATAGAATATTACTACTCCTTTCCAATAAAATACTCCATGCTTGGATTAATCTTGAATCACATAAAATTCTCCCCTAACCTTCCTTACTAAATGGTAAATGTTTTACTAGAGTTTCGTTGGACTGGGTTTACTAAAAAGGTATTAATTTCCTGTCACTAATATGGAATTTAGGCCTATAGATTCATTTACAACCATTATAACATTATTTGGTTTTTTTTTAACTTAATTTTCTTTTTTACCTGACCTACTGTACAATTAATTATTGGTTACATAGTTAATTACATGAATTTTAATTTACTGGTGGTTATTTGTTTTTATATTAATTAACTGGTTCTGGAACCCTTTATTAATTTATGACATAATTGTCAGAACTACTTGTTAGACTTGAAACACTGGTCACACTCCTGATCCAGTTTATAAACATTAATTAGAATAACAGTATTTTTCAATTTTATACAATACTGACAACTTAGTACAGTGCCTAACATTGGTAACTATACTGGGCTGTATACAAACAAATCTAATATAAATATAAACATAATTATTGATTAAGTATTATTATCAAACAACATCATTTCATTTTTAACATATTCAACATACAATATAAATACTCTGTAGACCTTAACATGTCACAGTACAAAACAAACATTTCATTACATCCAATCATTCATTGGTCTGGCTCTTTTACATTTAATATTAGTCATTGACCCCTTTTTACTTGAGGTACTTCTCAAGCACATGAACTATTGAACAACCTTAAGTCAGGGTATGGTCCTTGACCATATTTCATTCAATTTTTTTATGTAACGTTGGGGAACCTCAACTATGTTACGTTACAATATATATAGGCTGTCAGCCAGGTGAACATGTGTGTGCGATATATGTATGTGTGTTTTATGTGTATTCATGTAGATATATTGATTGATGTGGTATTTATGTGTATTGATGGGAAATTATTTAACTATGAATTATGATGTTACCTGTTTATATTTTCAGAATGTGATAATGTTAGGGAGTTGAGTAAGCTTTTTAAATGTAATTTTTTAATTCTATCAAGGTTATATTGAATGTCTGAACTGGGAATTGCTAATAAAATTTGTTATTGTTGTTTAGCCTTCGAGTTTAATTGCAAGTCCCTTCACACTGGACCCAGCGCATTTTTGGCTTCTCTAGGCTCTTGCCTAGTTTTAAATAACTAGTGCCTCTTTAAAAAAAAAAGGGTTTTTTTATAAAGTCTAAAAAATTGAAAAAGGGGTTACAGTCTCAAGTGTGAACTATGTTTTTATTGACACCATTCATGTACAATTTCATATTTTCTATTTGTCGTATTGTGCCATTAAAATTATAAACGTATCATCAACGTAACGTGTATATGATATTATTTTCTTGGAAAGTTTATTTATGTTATTGAGCGAATATGTATTCTCATAGTGGTTTAGGTATATATCAGCTAGTAAACCAGACAAAGGTGACCCCATGGCTAGACCCTTTTTTTGGATATAATAATTATTATTAAATGTAAAGTAATTTTGGTCAAGTACAACTTCCAGTAAATTAACTAAATCATTGATTTCTTCAGAGTTACATATTTTGGCGTTAATAAGATTTGCTTTAAGGATAGTGAGGGTTTCTTGAACAGGGACATTCGTATACAAGTCAGCAATGTCAAATGATGCTATTTTATAATTAGATCGCAATTTAATGCTTTTCATTTTGTTAACAAAGTCGATGTTTTTTTTATACTGTGGTTATTATTTATCTTTATACTGTTTTTTATTTTCACTGCAAGTTTTTTGCTGACCTTGTAGCTCGGCGCAGTTGTGAAATTTATCAATGGCCTAATCGGTATATTGGTCTTATGGATTTTTGGTAGGCCAACAAATTTTGGTGCTTCTGTGTTAATGGGTTTTACTGCACGGCGTGTTGCGTTATCAAACAGATGTGTACATAGGTTAATTTTGTTATTCAAAACTTTGACGAACTCTGCAGTTGGGTCTGTTTGTATCATTATAATATTATTATTTAATATGAACTCATTAACCTTTGATGTGTATTCGTCTCTGTCTATTATGACTACAGTATTCCCCTTATCCGCTTTTGTTATCAGTGCATTGTTATCTATCAACTTAGTTTTTATTTGTTTCAAAGTTTTATTTTCTTTCAAGTATCTGTGATTTACCTTACAGAGCTTTTCATTATTTGTTATAGTTTTTAGGCATTTATTCAAGCTACTGTTAATTACGGCACGGGTTTCATTTTGTAAAGTCTGGCTTGGTATTGTTTTTACGGTGGCCTCCGCACTAATAATTTCTCGAATTATGTGGTCTTTACAAATATAAGGAATATTGTAATTTAGCCCCTTGTTAAGAATATCTCTTTCATCAGACGTAAATTGTGTACACGTCAAATTTGAGACACGCGTGTAGAACTTGTGTTTACATACCAAGTATTCCTCCTTTATCTGTTTAGGTTTAAGAGCTTGAAGTTTTATCTTTTGTTTCTGATGAACACGTTGCAGTACGTCATGAATGTATTTGTTGATAATCTGAATTATGTTATCTAGTAAGGCCACATGAATGCTATCAAGCAGCTTTAAATGAGTCATATATAAATCTCTGTTTAATTTTGCCTTCTTTTTATACAAATATTTAAGTTTCTCTTTCATCCACATTGTTTCAGCATGTCTATTGATTTTCATTGCAGTCTCTGATTTTCTGTTTATTTTGATGAAGGCATATTTAGGTATTATATTATTTGTAATGCACTCTTGATTGAACTTTATATGTAAATTTGTTTTTAGTAGTCTTATTTTAATATTTTGAAATTTAAATACCGTATGTGCTTGACAATCTTCTAGTTTTAAATCCATGCTTTTTGGTATCCAGGGAACTTATATTATATATAAATAGTAAAATAGTTTTTACCTTTTTCTTGTCCGTCTGGTGGCCTTTACTCTTTATGTAAATCTGCGCGTTTCGGGACATATGCCCCATCATCAGGAATATCCCTTGGTGAAGTTCGACAATTATTAAAACATTAAAAACACTTTATATACAATTTTACACACATAACAATAAATATAAATATAAACACAAAAAATATACATAAAATCCCCAAACTCGAGAACACACGCGATATCGTTGGTGCGCACCATGACATGCTATAGTCGACTGCTGTGCTCATGTTGTTATAGGTCGTGCACTATGGACCTTGTTCTGTATTCTTATCGCTGTGTCATACAGTAGATTTGATTGGAAATTCAATTGTTCGTTAAGGATGACTTCTTCTGTGTTTTTATTTTTATAAGCCTTATATATTTCATATTCTTCGACAGCATTCATATAACTTCCTTTTCTGCATACATGGAGGGGTTGAAAGTTCGTTGTGAAATCGGTATAACTATGGTTTTTGTCCATCAGATGGCGCGCGTAATTGGACACTGTTTTACTAAATTCTTTTTTAGGTAAATGTTCTTTGAAGCGTTTTTTAAAAGGTCTACCAGTTTGGCCAATGTAAAAGCTATCACAGTCATTGCATATTATCTTATAAACGCCCGTCTTGTCCTCAACCGATTTTGAATGTTTAGGTAAGAGTATCTTATTAACGTTATTATTAGTTCGGTAAGCCATTTTTATATTTATCTCACTGAATACTTTGTTTAAAATTTTGAGTAGGGTGTTACCATATTCTGATGCTATATACCTAACTTTATTTCTATTATTTTCTTGTAATTCTATGTTGTTTTTCTTTTTTCTGTGTTTCTTGACTAAATTTTCCACAATTGAGCTTTTATAACCATTGGCTTTAGCTATGTATTTGATCGTGTTTAGTTCTTCGTGACAGAGACGAATACACATCAAAGGTTAATGAGTTCATATTAAATAATAATATTATAATGATACAAACGGACCCAACTGCAGAGTTCGTAAAAGTTTTGAATAATAAAATTAACCTATGTACACATCTGTTTGATAACGCCACACGTCGTGCAGTAAAACCCATTAACGCAGAAGCACCACAATTTGTTGGCCTACCAAAAATCCATAAGACCAATATACCGATTAGGCCATTGATAAATTTCACAACTGCGCCGAGCTACACCC
The DNA here is from genome assembly GCA_034769895.1 of Magicicada septendecula. Taxonomy (NCBI): domain Eukaryota; kingdom Metazoa; phylum Arthropoda; class Insecta; order Hemiptera; family Cicadidae; genus Magicicada; species Magicicada septendecula. The sequence continues at coordinate 372,280,482 of CM068374.1, read as the reverse complement.
CCCTTAAAGCAAATCTTATTAACGCCAAAATATGTAACTCTGAAGAAATCAATGATTTAGTTAATTTACTGGAAGTTGTACTTGACCAAAATTACTTTACATTTAATAATAATTATTATATCCAAAAAAAGGGTCTAGCCATGGGGTCACCTTTGTCTGGTTTACTAGCTGATATATACCTAAACCACTATGAGAATACATATTTGCTCAATAACGTAAATAAACTTTCCAAGAAAATAATATCATATACACGTTACGTTGATGATACGTTTATAATTTTAATGGCACAATACGACAAATAGAAAATATGAAATTGTACATGAATGGTGTCAATAAAAACATACAGTTCACACTTGAGACGGAGATAAATAATAAACTTAACTTCCTCGACCTGACAATTACAAGACTAGATGAAAAATTTCAATATCAAATATCCCGGAAACTGACAACCACGGATCTCACGATAAATGCTGAATCACATCACCCCTTTTCTCAAAAAATGGCAGGTTATCATAGTTTAGTACATAGGTTACTTTCCATACCATTGGAAGACAAAGATTTTCACGAAGAACTAAACATGATCAAATACATAGCTAAAGCCAATGGTTATAAAAGCTCAATTGTGGAAAATTTAGTCAAGAAACACAGAAAAAAGAAAAACAACATAGAATTACAAGAAAATAATAGAAATAAAGTTAGGTATATAGCATCAGAATATGGTAACACCCTACTCAAAATTTTAAACAAAGTATTCAGTGAGATAAATATAAAAATGGCTTACCGAACTAATAATGTTAATAAGATACTCTTACCTAAACATTCAAAATCGGTTGAGGACAAGACGGGCGTTTATAAGATAATATGCAATGACTGTGATAGCTTTTACATTGGCCAAACTGGTAGACCTTTTAAAAAACGCTTCAGAGAACATTTACCTAAAAAAGAATTTAGTAAAACAGTGTCCAATTACGCGCGCCATCTGATGGACAAAAACCATAGTTATACCGATTTCACAATGAACTTTCAACCCCTCCATGTATGCAGAAAAGGAAGTTATATGAACGCTGTCGAAGAATACGAAATATATAAGGCTTATAAAAATAAAAACACAGAAGAAGTCATCCTTAACGAACAATTGAATTTCCAATCAAATCTACTATACGACACAGCGATAAGAATATAGGTTCATAGTGCACGACCTATAACAACATGAGCACAGCAGTCGACTATAGCATGTCATGGTGCGCACCAACGATATCGCGTGTGTTCTCGAGTTTGGGGATTTTATGTATATTTTTTGTGTTTATATTTATATTTATTGTTATGTGTGTAAAATTGTATATAAAGTGTTTTTAATGTTTTAATAATTGACGAACTTCACCAAGGGATATTCCTGATGATGAGGCATATGTCCCGAAACGCGTAAATTTACATAAAGAGTAAAGGCCACCAGACGGACAAGAAAAAGGTAAAAACTATTTTACTATTTAGATACAATATAAGTGGCCTGGATACCAAAAAGCATGGATTTACTCTTTTGCATACAGCCCTGAATTGTAGAGTTCTCAAGACCTGTTGTTTTTGGTAAAGATCGGTTAAGGGAAAGGGGTAGTTTACCGACAATGTTTTATGTTTTAAAAATGGTATTTTCTATGTCAAACAATAACAGCTGCAAATTTAAACAGAATCAAATAAGTTTTTGCATACAGCCCTGATTTGTAGAGTACTCAAGACCTATTGTTTTTGGTGAAGATCGGTTTAGGGAAAGGGGTAGTTTACCTGCTACGTTTTATGTTTTAACAAGGGTATTTTCTATGGCAAATGATAACAGCCACAAATTCAAACAGAATCAAATAATTTTTTGCACACAGCCGTGAATTGTAGAGTACTCAAGACCTATTGTTTTCGGAGAAGATCGGTTAAGGGAAAGGGGTAGTTTACCTGCAGCATTTTTTTATCAAGGGTAATTACGTCCATGTTCCTTAAGGAAATAGAAGTATGGTGATGGCAAAAAAAATCGTGTTCGAGATTATTGCAGATACTGATTGTACTACACTCAAAACATGAAAAAAAGTCGTTTTTTGAAAAGTGTCTGTGTGTCTATCTGTCTGTCTGTAGAATTTTTTTATGGCAAACGATAACAGCCGCAAATTCAAACAGAATCAAATAATTTTTTGCATACAGTCCTGGTTTGTAGAGTACTCAAGACCTATTGTTTTTGGTGAAGATCGGTTAAGGGGAAGGGGTAGTTTACCAGCAACGTTTTTTTATCAAGGGTAATTTTCTATGGCAAATGATAACAGCCGCAAATTAAAACAGAATCAAATAATTTTTTGCATACGTCCCTGAATTGTAGAGATCTCAAGGACTTTTGATTTTGGTGAAGATCGGTTAAGGGGAAGGGGTAGTTTACCTGCAACCTTTTACGTTTTATCAACAGTAAAGTATTTGAAAATTCATTTAAACTTTTTCAAACAATGGTAATTGTTAAAAATAAAATAATTTTGTTGCCAGGCAATAAAATTATAATTTTTTCATTTTAATGTAAATTATGTCTGAGAGAAAATATATCGTTCGTGGCAGGCAGGCATATCTCAGTTATGTAATGTTTACGTTACCATTTTATTATTATGACTACCGCAATAAAAAGGCAGGGAACACACACACACACACACACACACACACACACACACACACACACACACACACACACACACACACACACACACACACACACACACACACACACACACACACACACACACACACACACACACACACACACACACACACACACACACACACACACACACACACACACACACACACACACTTCGCGTTATTTCTGGCCTCACTCATGTTTATTTTCTTACATTTGCACGCTTTTTAAATGGAAAGTGCCGAAACCCACACCAACATAACGCGTGCAAGCCGAAAAATTGTCCAGCGTGGATAGAGATTTGCGTCCTGTGGATCGCTGGGCAGTGTAACTGCACGTGTTTACAGAGAAATGATTCATAAACAGAATTTTCGTCTTTAGGGAATGAACCCTCTGCAAGATGCTGAGGGTCCGTGAGTGACTTTGGAGCGCTCCTTCTTTTCCGCGTGTTTGTTCTGTGAAACGTACACTGTAGATTCACAGCTTTACTCTAAGCAACGCTCAATACGAAATGTTGAAAATTTTTGTCCATGGTGTACCCTCATACACACTAAACCTGCTCTGATGTTTTAATTACGGACATAATAATATTAAAACTTTGGAAACTTGAGCACTACTTAATGGAGATCAAACATTAACTTATACAAGCCATTAATTTTATGCATATAATATATATATATATGTGTGTGTGTGTGTGTGTGTGTGTCTGTGTACAACTTTATCGGCAACAATGAAGTGGTTTTTGTTAAAATTCCTTCCTGGGATGTTTGGCCGTAGTCCAATGTTTTCTACAAAACCTGACGTTTCGGCAATGCCATTGACTTCCATCATCAGTGAAAATCGAGTGTGATAACGTGAGTTGGTATACGTTAGTGACCACAGTACTGTGGTTAAGGCTGAAGCAGTAAGTAGAAAGAAGTAGTTTCTATGGTAATATTTCATTTCGAAAATGATTTTAAATATAAATCTTAGAACATGGAAGTCATGTATGGTTCTCCATACTGATATTTTTTGTTTGGCAAATGTTAACAGCCCCAAATTAAAACAGAATCAAATAATGTTTTGCATACAGCCCTGAATTGTAGAGTTCTCAAGACCTTTTGGTTTTGGTGAAGATCGGTTAAGGGAATAGGGTAGTTTACCTGCAACATTTTATGTTTTTACAAGGGTAATTTTTTCTATGACGAACGGTAACTGCCGCATATTCAAACAAAATCAAATAATTTTTTGCATACATCCCTGAATTGTAGTGATCTCAAGGCCTTTTGAGTTTGGTGAAGATCGATTAAGGGGAAAGGGTAGTTTACCTGCAACCTTTTATGTTTTAATAACAGTAAAGTACTTGAAAATTCATTTAAACTTTTTCAAACAATGGTAATTGTTAAAAATAAAATAATTTTGTTGCCAGGCAATAAAATTATAATTTTTTCATTTTAATGTAAATCATGTATGAGAGAAAATATATCGTTCGTGGCAGGCAAGCATATCTCAATTATGTAATGTTTACGTTTCCATTTTATTATTATGATTACTGCAATAAAAAGGCAGGGAACACACACACACACACACACACACACACACACACACACACACACACACACACACACACACACACACACACACACACACACACACACACACACACACACACACACACACACACACACACACACACAATTCGCATTATTTCTGGAGTCACTCATGTTTATTTTCTTACATTTGCACGCTTTTTAAATGGAAAGTGCCGAAACCCACACCAACATAACGCGTGCAAGCCGAAAAATTGTCCAGCGTGGATAGCGATTTGCTTCCTGTGGATCGCTGGGCAGTGTAACTGCACGTGTTTACAGAGGAACGATTCATAGACAGAATTTTCGTCTTTAGGGAATGAACCCTCTGCAAGATGCTGAGGGTCCATGAGTGACTTCGGAGCGCTCCTTCTTTTCCGCGTTTGTTCTGTGAAACGTACACTGTACATTCGCAGCTTTACTCTAAGCAATGCTCAATAGAAAATGTTGAAAATTTTTGTCCACAGTGTACCCTCATACACACTAAACCTGCTCTGATGTTTTAATTACGGACATATTAATATTAAAACTTTGGAAACTTGAGCACTACTTAATGGAGATCAAACATTAACTTATACAATCCATTAATTTTATGCATATATTTTATATGTATATGTGTACAACGTTATCGGCAACAAAGAAGTAGTTTTTGTTAAAATTCCTTCCCGGGATGTTTGGCCGTAGTCCAATGTTTTCTACAAAACCAGACGTTTCGGCAATGCCATCGACTTCCATCATCAGTGAAAATCGAGTGCGATAACGCGAGGTGGTATACGTTAGTGACCACAGTACTGTGGTTAAGGCTGAAGCAGTAAGTAGAAAGAAGTAGTTTCTATGGTAATATTTCATTTCGAAAATGATTTTAAATATAAATCTTAGAACATGGAAGTTATGTATGGTTCTCCATACCGATATTTTCAAAAAGTGTCTGTGTAGAATTTTTTCTATGGCAAACGATAACAGCCGCAAATTCAAACAAAATCAAATAATTTCTTGCATACAGTCCTGAATTGTAGAGGACTCAAGGTCTATTGTTTTTGGAGAAGATCGGTTAAGGGAAAGGGGTAGTTTACCTGCAACGTTTTACATTTTAACAAGAGTAAAGTGCTTAATTTTTGATAAATAAAGTAGCCTGAAAAGAAGGTCATAATAATCTCCTGTAGAAAGGTAGATGAAATATCTATAAATGAAAAGGGTAGTTGAAGGGGAGGGGGTAATTTTTTTTTATAAATTAAAATGGTAGTTGAAGATGGAGGAGGTAAATTTTTATAAGTTTTATATGTGTACTACGTTATTGACAACACAGAAGTAGTTTCTATGGAAACATTTCATTTCACTTTAACAAAATTCTATATTTTTCATTTTAATTTAAATTACGTATGAGTGAAAATATATCGTTCCTGGCAGGCAAGCATATCTTAATTATGTAATGTTTACTTTTCCAAAGTTTTATTATTGTGATTACCACAATAAAAAGGCCGGCAGGACACACACATACAAAATTCGCATTATTTCTGGCCTCACTCATGTTTATTTTATTATGTTTGCACACTTTTTAAATGGAAAGTGCTGAAACCCACACCAACACAACATGTGCAAGCCGAAAAGGTGGACATCAATTTGCTTCCTGTGGATCGCTGGGCAGTGTTGTTGTATTAAAGCAATTAATACAATCTGTGTACTTATTTCTATTATGATATGAGAATTATAAACTAATTGTTTGCCCCTCCTTGAAAATATTTTGACCTCCCTGATGGCTAGTTATTTACTAGCCTGTGTGGAATATAGCGTTATGACATGGATCAGAATGGTGGGTGTGAAACAGGAGACACAAACATATTAAGGAAGAAATGTTTTGCTGAGAAATTTTTAATTATATGGGTGAACAGAATAGTCGTTCAGGAAATCAGAAGACAAATGGAAAGAAAGAAATCAAGACTCGATTTTAAAAAGGAACACTGATTAGTATAGCATTGACAGGAAAGACTTTGATAACACTATAGACATCCCTCGGCCTCTCGCAGCGAGAGTCCAATTTCATTACAGGAATCAGATCGCAGCTACCTTTAGCTAGCTCTTCGTTCGACCTACAGACATTTTATCCAAAAGTACAGTCCTTCCTCATGAAGGTTGAGGATAGTCTTAATCCACCTGACATGGTGGTACCATTTTAGCTGATACGTAATTTTTTCAGAACTCAAGCACCCACTTATTTAATTAATATTTAAATGATTTTAAATATAAATTTTAGGACATGGAAGGCATGTATGGTTCTCCATACCAATTTTTATATGTGCACTACGTTATCTGCAAGAAAGAAGTAGTTTGTAGTTAAAATTCCTTCCCGGGCTGTTTGGCCATGGTCCAATGTTTTCTGCAAAACCATCGGCAGAAACGTTTCGGCAGTGCCATTGACTGCCATCATCAGTGAAAATTGACTGCACTAATGTGAGGTGGTATACGTTAGTGACCACAGTACTATGGTTAAGGCTGAAGAAAGAAGTAGTTTCTATAGAAATATTTCATTTCAAAATGATTTTAAATATAAATCTTAGAACATGGAAGTCAGGTATGGTTCTCCTTACCAATTTTTTTGTTTGATGTTTATAGTACAACTGCATATTATAATGACATAATCAGCATAGTTATCTGATGGGTTTTATCTATCAAATTTTTTTGTTTATTACAGTAATAATAAATTGTTTGTAAGCATGTAGAATTTCTCAAATGCTTATGATATTGCCTTTGCATTGAATGAATGATTTTGATTAGGATTATGCTGTCAGCTTCAGGTAATTCTAGCATTGTATAATATATCGTAGTTAATTAGATTTATAAGGTTTTATGTTCAAATCATACAGAAAGTGAAATCTTAAAGACAGTAATAATTTTAATAATGCTCAAAAAGAAACAGGTAACAGTGATTCCGACGGAGATCAAAGTATTGCTGTTGAAATTTTTGGTGGAACAAAAACAAAGCTGAAGTGGGATGAAGCCATAAAAACATTCCAACTGTTAACTGTATTTTGTGAATCGGAATCTGATTGTAACGGTGAAGTGTTTAAATATCTCAGTGAAATGAGAAACCATTTTACAAACACAAAGTAAGTGGAATAAGTCACCATCCACTACTAACTGTGGAATAATGCGGTTAGTAGTAGTTCCTGCATTTGAATTAAAGTACTGTATTCAAATTTACTCGAGCTTGTCTATAATAGTTTAATGAATTCATTTAGTAATTCATGTAACTTAATTGTTTAAATGTACAGCCTACTAAACATAAATGTTAATTTACATTAGTTGATTAAATTTTGTAGTTTATGCATTTGTTTAGTTAATTTATTTTTTAATATTAAATTCTGTAATTTATACATATTTTTGTTTATTTACCTTTTGTCATTATAAAGCCTATCTCTTTAAGAGAAAATTTCAAAATTGTATTCTGTATTTCTGTTAGTTATACCAAAAACATTCATACGACTTTGGAATGCTCAATATTTTCTTTTTGTCAAAAAATTTATGGTGGAATTGTGGAAATACAGAAATTTTAGTGCTTCCTCTAAGTAATGTTTACTTTAGCAATGGGCTAAGTAAAGTTTACTTGAAATGCAACTTTACTTTCTATTTTATGAATTCTTTTATTCAGGTATGTCACAAATTTGATTATTTAAAGGCATATGATAGACAGAAATATCTTCCAACATAATCTGAAAGTAGGACAGACAGTTTGGCCTCACCCTTAGAGGAAATATTATGACATGGGAATCACTTACTTGCCTGGCTATCTCCCTATAATGCTCGCTTGTGGGTCAATGTTTCTTATTTCTTCTTTGTGTATGAGATTGCCAGAGAGAGATAGACATTAGGTCTGTATAAACATACTAATTGTCAATTTGAAAGATTTTTCTACTTATAATTTTTTTATAGTAGATACTTTAATGTATTCTTGCCCTTCTATTGAGGTGTATTCAATGTTCATAACCTAAAGATACCATACATATGATTTATAACAAAATTTTAATTAATCACATTCTTGAATTCGATCAATTTCAGTCATAGACCATCTCTCGAGAACCATCTTTGGACACACACGTACGTTTCATGTTTATTAATCAATGTCTATGAATTCGTTTTTTGGAAATAGTAACTGTTTTACAATATTGTGACCACAAGTGCACAGTGTATATGCCCTGACGATGGTCTATGATCGAATTTAAGAATGTAATTAAAACTTTATTATAAATCACAGGTATGGCATCTTTAGGTTATGAACAATAAATACACCATAATAGAAGATTGAGATTATAGGTACCATTAGTAAGCAACAAGTGTGTATATTATAAATACATCACATTATCATTAGTATTCTTACCATTTTTGAAACCATCAAAATTTGTCTCCTTCATTAATACTATTGCTTATTTCATACATAATTATTTCACTAAACAGACAACTCTTTTCTTTTCATATAGTGTTTGGATAATAAACTGTTAAGCATGTAATTCATTTCTTTTATATATAATGAAGAAGATACAGAAATCACTGTAAGTTTCCTGTGATAATTACTGCGAAGTTCCTAAAGAGTCCTTCTGCCCCTTGTTTTCCATTCTTGGTTCCCTGTTCTTTGTTATCAGTAGTCTGTCATCCTTGTCTAAATTGTAAATTGTCTCCCAGATGTTGTTAGCTCTGGTGTTACTTCAGTCAATATAAAATTTCACTGAATTTGGCTCACTATCGTAGCCAACATAATGAATGATTTATGGTAATTGTGGCTATAGGCTTGTTTAATAATTTTTAACAACTACTTTGCTGCCTCTTCCCTCTACAGTGTTTATGACTATAGTTAATACTTAAAAAAAAAAAAAAAAAATTAAAATAAGACTGAATTCGCTATGCTACAGACATAAAATTAGTCTCCTGTTTAAAACTATAGAACAGGAGAATCTACCATTTTTGTTTTTTCAGAATCAAACTTGCATCTAATTTTATTGGCAACAAAATTGCCACTGTTAAAAAAAGCTCCTTGAGCTGTTTTTATAAGTTCCGGTTTGTTAAACTATTCACCAAATAAGTATTCTGCCTCCTTTCAAAACAAAATAAATAACAGTTATAAGAAAAATATTATTTATTTACTTTTTTTTAAAGCTATCCGCACAATCTTATGTCACAAGAAACTTATCATTTTCTACTGTTCTAAACTATTTCCATGAAAACGACTTCTTAGTTAAATATTAAAAATACTTTTATATTTTGCCTTCAGTAATCAATACTGTTCTACTAGCCTGCATTTGTTATCAGTGGTCTTATTTCTTATTCAGTGAATCTAATGTCATTTTAAAATTTTACACTGTGTTATGTTTTAAATTTATATTGTTTGAGTTATTACAACGCATAAAGAAGTGTTTACAAATTTTATGGAACTTGCGTACCTTGAAATTTATATAATTGCAATGTGTGTCATAAAAACTCCTTGTGGTAATAAAAATTTTTTCTAAATGACAAGTGGGCACACGGGCGTGTGTCTATGTCAATAGAAATCTAACCTAATTGGTTAATTAAGAAAGTTGTGTTAGTGGTTATAATCACAAACAGAATTATCACTGTTGCACACCACTAGAAAGCACTAATTGGAATAATTTTTCTATAGTGGTGTGCAACAGTGATAATTCTGTTTGTAACCTAATTGTGTCAAGGAAAAGTAGAAATTTAGCAGGAAGCAGAAAGCGAAGGTATGTATGAAGTAATAGCAAATGCTTGAATTTAACTATTGGTAGAGGATTTACAGTAGAACCTGACCTTAAGTACAGTAGTACCACCAGCGGCGGATCATCAGGGGAAGCAAGGGAGGCTGAGCCTCTCCAGTGAAATTTAGAATAACGTTAAAAATAAACAACTAGTAATAGGCTATTTTTTTTTTTTATTGTAACTAAACCTGTAATCAATCTGTAATTACAATTTGGTGCAGAATAGAGGCAGGGATCTTAGCAGCCGCAGTAGTACTCATACAATTACGTGAGAACTATGCCCGGCAGGTAGTGGGGGAATGCTAGTGCATCTGTAACCGTGCCTGGGAGGCAATGAGTGAGTTAGCCTCTCGGAACAGTTTAGTGTGGTTTGTGTTAGTTATACGCAATCTTTACGTTCTTGCACTCCTTGTGCTTGTATATTATTATTATTTATCTCTTCTTGGTGTGTGTTTGTGATCAGTACTACGAGGATAAAATGGATTTTATAGAATAAACTGAAAGTGATATTGGAGTATCGAACAAAGGGATTATTACAACACTACTGGATAAACCATTTTCCCCTTTTGAGTGAGTTTAAGAGAAATGAAATACTGAAAAGTGGTTGACCTACCCCAAAATTTTATTTCTTACAAGGAACAAAAAAACATTCCAGAATTTCCCAGTCATTAAGGTATGACCAATATAAATGTCTGTGTGGTAGTGGAGTAATTTCGAAGATATTCTGCTAGCTCTGCTTACTGTTAAGCACAAACAAGACTATATGGTCTGCTGAAGGCATACAAGTAAATTCATCACAACTCACAAATGCTGTAAAAGCAGAGTGTCTGGGGGGGGGGGTGTGCCATGACTAAGCACAGCTCAGGTGACGGTCTCGCAGCCTTTCCTTCCTCAGGACACACCGGCCGCCACAGTGTACCACAGACAAAAAAATAGGTCCAGTGTCCATGCACTGGCTTGGTGGAGAAGGCTCTCACCTCCACCAAGTCTGTCAACAACTTTGAAGACTGTGTAAATGCCCATACCCACAGAGTACTGTACATATACTGTACAGTATATAATGAGTGCAACTGACGGCAATGGAGGAGGTAACATTCCTCTCATTGTGGTAGCAATTCCCTCTTCAGCTATTTTTTGTCTGTGGTCGACCTTTAAATTAAATGTTGAATGAATGAAGCAAGTTCTCAGTTTTGACTCAACTGTTTGGCATTTGTCTGTCTGTATGAAGTATGCCTCACAATAATGTTTGTGAGGCATTACTATTACTATTACTAGTAGAAATAATGTTTGAACACATTAACTGATTTTCATAAATCTTCTTGTTATGTGCCCCATGCTTTCACTCTACAGAACCCTATTGTTTTTGCTATTAATAGGGGTGGTGGGAGGAAAAAATATGAGGGGTCCAAATTTTGAAAAAAATCACAGAAGTTCACGTGTGGTATCAAATTAAAGGAAATTTAACCAAAATACGAATTTAATGTTTATTTTTGAAAATATCAAACTTTGGGACATCGAGGACCTTTTGATAAAATCGCCAAAATGGAAGTGGTGTACCTAATAAATAGTACATATGTAAGGAGTCTCTGCCACCAGTTATACTAGTTATGGTCTGTTGGATCTTTATGCTGCTGTTGTGTTAACTATGGAAACATGAGAGTGTTTTCCGATTTTTCAGTTTACCTGCTGTTTCATTCTTTAATATGCCATATTTGAGAGATTCAGTACACTGATTTGGTTATCTAGTAACTGACACTTTGGTGCCATATCTGCAATTCATATCTTCTCTGTGTTTCTTAACTGTAGTTCTTTGCAGTTATCATATTTTGATATGTTTAAAAAATAGGGGATACATTTACTCACAGTTCCCATGCAGACACACACACACACACACACACACACACACACACACACACACACACACACACACACACACACACACACACACACACACACACACACACACACACACACACACACACACACACACACACACACACACACACACACACACACAGATGCAAATGTGCCCTTAGGGTTGTGTTACAGGTGCAGTCACACAGCACCTCCAATCTCATTAAAGAAAAACGATTTAAAATATGTTGTATGTGGCAAGACAGAGAGAGTAAATTTCTTATTTTCAATTACGTTTTTTAAACTCCACCTGCTTATTTTTTTTTTTTAATATTGGTTGTTAAAATATATATTTACCCAAATGTCTAAGTTCAACACATTAGTATTGAAGAAGGAAATCTTTAAAAGTGATTTCATACAATTTAAAAGAGATTAAATGATTAGTCCAGGCAGAACTGTGAGGGATGAAACAAGCAATTACACTGTGGTTGAAACATATTGAAATAAGAAGTTAAAATTTTTCTGAGGCTTTCATGGCCGGTGTCAATGTTATTAAAATTACTGCTTGCTGCGCTGTAAGGCCGTTAAGGCTGAAACCACAGTACTGTGGTCACTGACTATGACATCTGTGTCAGTGTGTGTAGCCTTTTTTAGCAATGAAGATAGCCGTTGAAGGCATGGATGAAACATCAGCAATGAACAAATTTGGACCATGGCCTTACAGCCCAGCAAGCAGTAATTTTAATAACAAGAAGTTAAACTGTTGGGACTTGATTACATAGACAACATCATTGATAATTTTACCATTGCTGACAACATTTCTGAACAGAAAATGATATAGAAAGGACTGATTTCCTCTCTACCAGACATTAATATGAGGGGATGAATGATGTGCAACTACAGACATATTCATGATTAATTTTTATATTTTATATTACGTTTTCTATATTGGTGATTGTTTACACGAAGCTGAAGAGTAAGTAAAAATTCACTACCCTATTAAACCCCTCTATTTTTGATAACAAAGTTACTTGTTTTGTATAATGCAATCAGATTCTTTCCAAGAGTAGATATACAGAGTTTGTATGTAATCTGTCAGTATTGCCAAAATCTGTTGTGTCCATTAATAATGTTAGTAATTGCAGAAACTAACAGCACTCTGACTTCACCATGAGTCTGAATTGACATTTAGCACAAAATGCCATCAGAAATCGTATGACAATGTACCTAATCGCTATTAACAAAATGCTATTGTGTCCGTGTTAGCAAGCTTGGTGTTTGTAAATTGTGCACTGTACACACGACTGGTTATTTGATAATAACGTGTCTGTATTATAAATCATAAAGACTATGAGAAGTGCTGCTAATATGAATAAAGACTTCGAAAAAATAAAAAAATAAAAGCGGGAAGAGGTTTCAATTTTGTTGGTCGACACATCTTGTGATAAATAATTAAGAAACATTACCCTAATCACCAAATTGCACGTAACAAAACGGTGAATTTACATTTAGTTTGTTAGAGGTAATTACTTCCATGTTCCATAAGGAAATGGAAGTATGGTGATCGCAAAAAAAAAAAATCATGTTCGAGATAAGGACTGATTCTGATTAGTACAATCAGAATCAGTCCTTATCTCGAACATGATTTTTTTTTCCTTACCCAGAAAACATGAAGGAAAGTAATTTTCCGAAAAGTGTGTGTGTAGAATTTTTTCTATGGCAAACGATAAGTGCCGCATATTCAAACAGAATCAAATAATTTTTTGCATACGTGCCCACGTTGTAGAGGACTCAAGGCCTCTTGATTTTGGTGAAGAACGGTTACGGGGGAAGGGTAGTTTACCTGCAAAATTTAACGTTTTAACAAGAGTAAAGTACTTAATTTTGATAAAGTATCCTGAAAAGAAGGTCATAATAATCCACTGTAGAAAGGTAGATGAAATATCTATAAATGAAAAGGGTAGTTGAATAGGGAGGGGGTCATTTTTTACTTCCATATTCCTTAAGGAAATGGAAGTATGGTGATGGCAAAACAAACTGTGTTCAAGATTATTGCAGATTCTGATTGTACTACACTCAAAACATGAAAAAAAGTCGTTTTTCGAAAAGTGTCTGTGTGTGTGTCTGTCTGTCTATCTGTGTGTCTGTAGATTTTTTTTTCTATGGCAAACGATAACAGCCGCAAATTCAAACAGAATCAAATAATTTTTTGCATACAGCCCTGATTTGTAGAGTACTCACGACCTATTGTTTTTGGTGAAGATCGGTTGAGGGAAAGGGGTAGTTTACCTGCAACAGTTTTTTTTTATCAAGGGTAATTTTTTTTTTTTTGCAAACGATAACAGCCGCAAATTCAAACAGAATCAAATAATGTTTCACATACAGCCCTGAATTATGGAGTTCTCAAGACCTATTGTTTTTGGTGAAGATCGATTAAGGGAAAGGGGTAGTTTACCTGCAACGTTTTATGTTTTAACAAGGGTATTTTCTATGGCAAACGATAACAGCCGCAAATTCAAACAGAATCAAATAATTTTTTGCATACATCCCTAAATTGTAGAGTTCTCAAGACCTATTGTTTTTGGTGAAGATCGGTTAAGGGAAAGGGGTAGTTTACCTGCACCATTTTATGTTTTAACAAGGGTATTTTCTATGGCAAACGATAACAGCCACAAATTCAAACAGAATCAAATAATTTTTTGCATGGAACTCTGAATTGTAGAGTTTTCAAGACCTATTGTTTTTGGTGAAGATCGGTTAAGGGAAAGGGGTAGTTTACCAGTAACGTTTTACGTTTTAACAAGGGTAATTTTTTCTACGACGAACGATAACTGCCACATATTCAAACAGAATCAAATAATTTTTTGCATACATCACTGAATTGTAGAGAACTCAAGGCTTTGATTTTGGTGAAGATCGGTTCAGGGGAAGGGGTAGTTTACCTGCAACCTTTTATGTTTTAACAACAGTAAAGTACTTGAAAATTCATTTAAACTTTTTCAAACAATGGTAATTGTTAAAAATAAAATCATTTTGTTGCCAGGCAATAAAATTATAATTTTTTTATTTTAATGTAAATCATGTATGAGAGAAAATATATCGTTCGTGGCAGGCAAGCGTATCTCAGTTACGTAATGTTTACGTTTCAATTTTATTATTATGACTACCACAATAAAAAGGCAGGGAAGAGACACACACACACACACACACAAACACACAAAATTCGCGTTATTTCTGGCCTCATTCATGTTTATTTTCTTATATTTACACGCTTTTTAAATGGAAAGTGCCGAAAACCATGGAATAACGCGTGCAAGCCGAAAAAGTGTCCAGCGTGGATAGCGATTTGCTTCCTGTGGATCGCTGGGCAGTGTAAATGCACGTGTTTACAGAGGAACAATTCATAGACAGACTTCTCGTCTTTAGGGAATGAACCCTCTGCAAGATGCAGAGGGTCCATGAGTGACTTCGGAGCGCTCCTTCTTTTCCGCGCGTTTGTTCTGTGAAACGTACACTATAGATTCGCAGATTTACTCTAATGCTGTCAATGCTGTTGTCAATGCTCAACAGGAAATATTGAAAATTCTTGTCCACGGTGTACCTTCATACACACTAAACTTGCTCTGATGTTTTAATTACGGACATCATAATATTAAAACTTTGGAAACATGAGCACTACTTAATGGAGATCAATCGTTAACTTATACAAGCCATTAATTTTATGCATATTTTTTACATATTGTAACATAACAAAGTTAAGGTCCCATACGTTACACAAAAACTTCATCACTATCAAAATAAAACAATACCCAATGTGTGCAATAATTAAGGTCAGGAAGGTAAACCTTCATATAATAAACAGATTAATAATACCTAGTAAGGTTACTAGGTAATAGAAAAATAAAATGTCTATAATTACAAACTATAAAGTGATCAGTGGAAGGTGTCAGCTATAAACAGTGTTAATCAATATAAAAATACTATAGACAGAGTCATTAATTGTCCATAGATAATTGGTAGAATTATATACTAGAGAGGAGACTAATTAATTGTTATTTAAAATGTTATGATGATGTGCATGTTATTATATTTTGTCATGTTATTTGTTTGCATGATATTTATTCTGTATTTTGTATGTATCAGGAGTGAAGCAATTGCTTTAAGAAAGTATCAAGTAATTGATACTAATTTCATAAATAATAACTATTTGTGTACTTACTTTGAGTAATTAATGGAGATATCGTTAGATAATATTTGTAAACTTGGCCAGGAAGGCAATGATTGTTGATTAGATGCCAAAGGGTTATTATAATTATATTATAAAAAGATGAAGGGTTCAATACTAAAAGAAATAATAATAAATTGAAATCAGGATGAAATAAAATTAGAATAATTGGCCATAAGCCAGTGACTCATTGTACTAGGTCAGGTCAGAAAAGTTAAAATATAAAAATTATAAGACATGTAATAAAAAAATAGACCTAAAGCTAGTATTATGTAAAGGGAAAATAATACCTTTTAAACTAAGTCGATCAAGAAGAAAATGTAGTAAAATGGATATAGTTTAATAATGCACATTATGTGGAAGTTTTAGATGATTTAATGTAATTTTAATAAGGGAGTATTTTATTAAGTAAGTGCAAGAATATTTTCTAATTACGCCTCTAGGATAACAAATATTATCCAATAACAGAAGAAGAAATGGTTTCAAGGACTACAAAATAGGAGATAGGTTGTTGATTCAGATTCAATTGTTATATGTGAATGAGTTGAGTTGAGTTGATAAAAATTTAGAAAAGAAACCAAAAAAACTAATGAATAAAATCAATATAAATGAAATTTCATAAATAGTAATCCATTAAAAAGGACAGTGGATCAACTTCCGAGGCTATCACTCAACAAATATAATTCGATCTACCAACCAAGTTAAACGAATTTCTAAAAAATAAATTAACCAACCTATTAACTGCAAATGAGTAATAATGAAGATTAACTGTAAATAAATGAAGACGATCCATAGCCTGGAGATGCCAAATTAATTAAAAATATTAAAAACAAACAAAGAAATTTAAAATAATATCCAAAACCTCACTTTCCACAACCGAACGAAGTCTTAATACTACACAAATTCCATTGGGAACTGTAACCACCAGAACCGTGAAGATTCACGAAGATCAGAACTGAAACTTCTACTACATCCTGGGACATCAATACCAAACTTTTATTGAGAAGCTGGAGGCTGATATTTTCCAGACATTGAATCAACATTCTGTTCTCGTCTCTGCGTAGCGAAATACGGCCATATCAAGTATCTTGTCAACATACGGTAAAAAACCACCTTATGTTTGAACTTTATATAATAAGATTTTATAACTAAATTGTAATACCTAGTAACCTTAAATTGCATTACCTGACCTTACTAATAGTCACAAGAATTCCACGTACCCTGAGATAAAAACAAATTAAAAAATATAATTAAATTTTGAAACATCTAAATCTGAATTCAATGACGAATCGATTCAATCCTGTGTAATCGATGTGTTGTATCTGTGGCAGAGGAAGCATCTGTTTTGAAACTAATTCGCTTTATCCGGTCTCCTCTCTGTGCTCTCTCGATAGTGGATGGAGACTAGGCTTGAAGAATAACAATTGAATTGCCCAATATATTAACTGGTGTAGAGCGTTATTCTTTTGTAAAGCACTTAAATACTATCTAAAATAGAGATATTACCAATAATTGGATAATATAACCCACATAAAATATTGTCCCCTTATAAATAGATTGATATTGCAGTATTTAAGAGAGACCACTTAAAACTTCATAAACCAGAACACACACCTTGAAAATTATATTACAAATTGACGCCGACAACGTTGGGCTTTTGAACATTATCTAATTCAACAAGTAACTATAGGCAATTATATTAAAAATTGGCGCTCAACTGGTGGGCTTGAGTTAAGTAAAAAATTGACTAAATCGCTATTACTTAACTTGAGCAGGCGACTATTAGAGGCACAGGAATGCATACGAGAGGTGTTTCTAAAAGGATGGCGATAGACCAAGAAACGGAAGAAGATAGATGGGAAGAAGAAGCAGAGATAGTTACAGACACCGAAAAGGAACAACAGGCGGGTGACAATGAGGAAGCCAGAGGAGATATGGATTTACTAAAACTATGGGAATTAATTAAAGAAAATTCCAAGAAACAGACGGAAGAATTAATTAAAAAATTTGAAGAAAACTCAGAAAACCTAAAAAATAAAATAGATAGTGTAAACAAAGACTCAAAGAAACAAAACAAAACTTTGAGTGAGAACTTAATAAAACTAAGGAACGAGAAGTTTGACAAGAATAAATAGGAAACTAATGAGAATAGAAAAGACAAAAGTGTACTGTTATCTGAAAAGAAACCTAACAGAAATAATGAAATGAAAACAAAGAAAATGGGACAAACACGTCAAAGGAAATTAATAAATACACGGGAAGGATTGGAGATGATTAAGGGGGGATTAGTTAAGATGAATAATATACCAATTACGGAACCAAGAGAAGTAAGTCAATTTAGAAACTCTAAACGAACCACAATTGAATTCCCGGAGAGATTAGAAGAGCCGAAAAAGACAAAACTAACCGAGGAGCATGGAGGACTTATGGAGATTATGTTTGAACCATTCGAACGATTAAGAAACAACATGGATGAACTAGTGAAGAAGATAATGGAAATATTCCTGATAGATATGAAAAACGCAGGGAAAGATTTTGTCGGAAAATACACAAAATCCATAAAAGAATGAATGAGAACCACCAACCACTGATAAAAGAAATGAACCAGGATGGGAAGCTGTCGTGGGAACAACAAAACCAGAAAATAAAAGAAGAATTAACAAGAACAGAATCAGTTCGGAACACTACCGTAGACCTTAACATAAATGAAAATTTTCACACCAGGGAAATCTGAACAATCAGTACAGAGGAAATAATGGACCATGGTTGAACAGATTCCAGACAAAATATAGAGAAAAGGGACGGATTTTATGGATAACAGGTAAAGCAAATCAAAGGAAAATAATGAGAAACTAATTAAAATATATTAAACTAACTATTAAATGAAATAAACTAATTACACGATACTTCAGAGAAATTATTTGGAATCAATTTAAAAACAACAAAATTCTAAAAATAAGTAAGAACATCTTACTATATATTTCAGAAGAAATTATTTGGAACCGATAATCATAAAAGAAGATACCATGAATGACAATAATAATTATATAAATAACCATATTAATCAGGATAATTACGATGATAAGAACAATTAAAACTAGTTGCTATTTAAGAAGGGTTAGAAATGAGTTGGATAAAGGAAATATGCCAATACAATTTATGATAAGGAGGAGATTCAGTGTTTAACTGCAGAAGTAAATGGGAGTGAATCAAAAATAATAAAATACGTATGCTAAAGAATAACTAATTGACAGCACAGAACTAAGGAGAATTTAAAATAAATGTTGAACAGCTTTAACTACTATACTGGTGAATAATATGATAAATGGAACTACAGAACAACGAGATAAATAAGTTAAGAAAAGTATTAGGATACCTCAGAAATAATAGTAATCATCCCTTGAATATAAGTTTGTAGCAAAGGAGCTACCTTATAGATAATAATTATGTGTATTGTGTTGTGATAGTGCAACTTTTATTTTTTTCTGGACAGAGATGAAGTTCCTCTGATCTCAGAAGATATAGTTAGGGAAACGGCAGAGTAATGGAAGCCAATAGTGCCCCTCTGATTCCGTACCAGCTATAAATTAGGGAAAAATGTTAGGGAAATATAGTATTTTAGGGATTATACACCAAGAGAGGTAATTAAATATAAATATGATAATAAGAAATGATAGCGTAAAAAGCTAGACGTTATGAGTTCCAGAGAAAAGGACAGGTCTACAACTGAGGGAGGTACCAGTAGAGAATTAATGACAAGTTATACAATGAGAGTCAACACAGTTTTCCGGTGCAATTAAAAGATTAAGGAATAGAAATAGAAAATAAACCACAAAGAACCCATTGAATTGCGTACTAAAGCAGAAACAATAAAAAACTGAAACCATTATAAATTGATAATTTTATCAATAAATATTCCAAGGCATGAAGAAACTATAAGTTTATTTCAACTAAACGATATTCAGCTAAAATAAACTTCTTTTGGAGGAGGAGTATTATGTAACGTAACAAAGTTAAGGTCCCATAAGTTACACAAAAACTTCATCACTATCAAAATAAAACAATACCCAATGTGTGCAATAATTAAGGTCAGGAAGGTAAACCTTCATATAATAAACAGATTAATAATACCTAGTAAGGTTACTAGGTAATAGAAAAATAAAATGTCTATAATTACAAACTATAAAGTGATCAGTGGAAGGTGTCAGCTATAAACAGTGTTAATCAATATAAAAATACTATAGACAGATTCATTAATTGTCCATAGATAATTGGTAGAATTATATGCTAAAGAGGAGAATAATTAATTGTTATTTAAAATGTTATGATGATGTGCATGTTATTATATTTTGTCATGTTATTTATTTGCATGATATTTATTCTGTATTTTGTATGTATCAGGTGTGAAGCAATTGCTTTAAGAAAGTATCAAGTAATTGATACTAATTTCATTCATGTTAAACTCTTGTGCCGGTGTCATACCGGCCTTTGAATGAGCTTTTCACATTTCTATTTAATTGTGAAAGTGAGCAAGGGCGCGCGACCTTTGTTCGTTGCAGTAGAGTTGCGCGCGCAATCGACGGCGAACGTTCGCTGTGATCTGCGGATTGCAGATTTCTCAGTCACTGCTCGGCTGTAAGAGACAACGTTCTGACTCCCTCTCCGACCTTTACGACGTAGTTTGTATCCGTCTGCATGGCTTGGTAAAGCGTAAATCGGCTCCCGGTAAGTATTTTATTGACTTGTCTTTATAAGTAATTATATATATAGGGATAATTAATAACTAGATGCAACCGTATAAAATACGTGATGATGTGTGTGTGCGACCCGACAGCTTATATTAAGAGAGAACTTAGTATTCGGTGATTAACTTAATGCTCAGTATATAGCCCATTCTCTTTTTTTTATTATTACTGTAATAGTGTGAGAAGTTTTGCAGGTGTCTTGTCATGATAAAGGTGTACAACTTTAATTATTAAAGGCTAAAAAACTTAGTGCGTAATCAGGTCGTGAACTGTGCCTGTGCATGCAGTAGACTGTCGGAGAGTTTGTTAATTAACTTCACAGTAGAGAATTAATTGTGAGAGCTTCCATGAATGAAATTTAATTCATGTTAAAACATTCTTAATGCAGTGAGTGCCTTGCAGTTGAAGTTTTTGGTCAAATACGATTATCACTCGCCACGTGGCGCATAACCTGTAAATTTCTGTCGAAGCACGTTCAGCGAGTGCTGATCACATATATTTTAAGCCACATTTAATAAGGTCTGTTCATTATGCAAATTTATTTATTCCATGGCTAATTTCTCTGCTCTTTCAGCTTGTTGCAAAAACTTTATTAACGAATATTGTGCTTTATTGAGAGTTAGCCGGAGGCCCGTTTGGAGGTTAATTACCTTGGCTCGGGTGTACAATTTTAGTGAACAGTTCTCTAATTTATTTGAATTAACAGGGTTCTTGAACTAAGCCGTATTCCTGGCTCGCTGATGGCTGTACACCTGCCTAAGCCGTGAACCATGAACAAGATCTTGTCGGAAGAGGGAGATGGTGACTCGTTCTCAAGGCTGCACTTCCCAGCTGTGATGAGGTGATATGCACTCTATTATTTTCTTACCAATTATCATTACATCTATGGGCCCACGTGTGCAGACTTTCTGCTGGATTGGGAAGCCGCTGTTCATGACTCAGAACTTTACTGGTTAAATTCATGTACACCTTTTTAAATAATTGAATTACATAACGCTAAGTGCACTGCCTGTAAGTGGGTGATGCACTGCGGGAGCGTGCCAGAGATATTTTCACTCTTGCACATTGTACAGGTTGCTGACCATTCTCATGTTAGTTTTTACAGTATGTATTGAACAGGTTAGTTTCTGTTCCGGCTGGAACAGAGATGAATATAATTTAACTTCTCTATGGGTTCACATTTAAGGGCTGGGGTTTTTTTTCCTGGGTTTTTTTCTTGGAACGTTTTCTGGGGGTTAACAAAAGGGGACTTAGAGTTTCTGACTCATGCAGGTGCAACCTCAGACAGGTTGGAGGCCTGTCAAATTTTGTCAATTGCCTGCTGGCGCGCTCCCACAGATGCTAGAGCACAACCACCTTATTGTATTTCTTTTCTTTTAATTATTTTATATAATCATTCGGGGTTAATAGAAACAATTGCTATTTTTTCTGGAATATATATCAGTTAATTTTGCTCCTTGCACAAGGGCTATACTGATTGTTTTCTTAACTGGCAAAACACATATTGATTGACTTTCAATGGTAGTATCTGCTGTATAATTTTCTTTAACTATAAAACATGTACTCATTATTTTTGGTAAAACATATATTGTCAAATTTTCTGAAATTGTAAAGCCTCGAGTGATGAATTTCTGATTGTTGAAGTACATAAGGATTTTTGATTCCTTCGGAATTTGTAAAGTAAAATAACCGTTTAGAATTCTATCATCACTGTTTGAAACCAGGTGATGTAGTTCTGTCAATTTTTATTTAATACTGTGAACGGAACGTAAGGTTCATACACTCATGAGGGGTCATTGATCAGTGGAATGCTGCACAAATGGGCGGTCCGGTTTTGTTTATGCGTCATGAATTATTATCATCCTTTCTGGGGTTTTGGCTTATGTAATTCTACAAGACGGGCTGTGGGCGAATATGTTATCACTGAGGGGTTATGAATATTGCAGTTACACTGTCTGCTGTGCGGGTGCATTCCAGGGGCAGTTGTGTTAGACTTAATGTATTGTGAGTTTGTGTGCCTTAGGTTTCTGTGTGTGTTATGTTGTTCCTGTCTAGCTAGACACAAGATGGTGGAGAATTTTTATATTTATATATATGTATGTATATTTACATTTATACACATTTTGTTCTGGTGTACACCTGATTTATATACACTTGTTATGATGTACCATTCTTATATATATATATATATCTGTTTATTGCATTTATACATACAGGTTATGCTATTATATTTATATACATATGTTAACTGAATTTACACACTTGTTATGCTATACACCTGTTGTTTCTTTACTATTGTTGAAACAGGACTTAAATTATGCATGTATGAATTCTAGGAAAACAATAAATTTGTTATTGTTATATTACGGCTGAGTTTCATTGCAAGTCCCGTCATACTGGACCCGGCACAATTTTTGCTTCTCTAGGCTCCTGCCTAGTCCTAATTGAATTGTGACTTCTCTTTCAAAAAAAATTTTAATTAAGATTAAGGAAGTTGGTTGATATTCAAAAATATATAAAAGGAAAGAGGGGTTTCACTTTATAAGAATAACTATTTGTGTAAGGTTATATTTAAAATAACTATAATTATATTATAAAAAGATGAAGGGTTCAATTACTAAAAGAAATAATAATAAATTGAAATCAGGATGAAATAAAATTAGAATAATTGGCCATAAGCCAGTGACTCATTGTACAGTAGGTCAGGTCAGAAAAGTTAAAATATAAAAACTATAACACATGTAATAAAACAAATAGGCCTAAAGCTAGTATTTTGTAAAGGGAAAATAATACCTTTTAAACTAAGTCGATCAAGAAGAAAATGTATATAGTTTAATAATGCACATTATGTGAAAGTTTTAGATGATTTAATGTAATTTTAATAAGGGAGTATTTTATTAAGTAAGTGCAAGAATATTTTCTAATTACGGCTCTAGGATAACAAATATGATCCAATAACAGAAGAAATGGTTGTCAAGGACTACGAAGTAGGAGATAGGTTGTTGATTCAGATTCAATTGTTATATGTGAAGAGTTGAGTTGAGTTGATAAAAATTTAGAAAAGAAACCAAAAAAACTAATGAATAAAATCAATATAAATGAAATTTCATAAATAGTAATCCATTAAAAATGATAGTGGATCAACTTCCGAGGCTATCACTCAACAAATATAATTCGATCTACCAACCAAGTTAAACGAATTTCTAAAAAATAAATTAACCAACCTATTAACTGCAAATGAGTAATAATGAAGATTAACTGTAAATAAATGAAGACGATCCATAGCCTGGAGATGCCAAATTAATTAAAAATATTAAAAACAAACAAAGAAATTTAAAATAATGTCCAAAACCTCACTTTCCACAACCGAACGAAGTCTTAATACTACACAAATTCCATTGGGACCTGTAACCACCAGAACCGTGAAGATTCACAAAGATCAGAACTAAAACTTCTACTACATCCTGGGACATCAATACCAAACTTTTATTGAGAAGCTGGAGGCTGATATTTTCCAGACATTGAATCAACATTCTGTTCTCGTCTCTGCGTAGCGAAATACGGCCATATCGTATCTTGTCAACGTACGGTAAAAAACCAGCTTATGTTTGAACTTTATATAATAAGATTTTATAACTAAATTGTAATACCTAGTAACCTTAAATTGCATTACCTGACCTTACTAATAGTCACAAGAATTCCATGTACCCTGAGATAAAAACAAATTAAAAAATATAATTAAATTTTAAAACATCTAAATCCGAATTCAATGACGAATCGATTCAATCCTGTGTAATCGATGTGTTGTATCTGTGGCACGAGGAAGCATCTGTTTTGAATTAAAAAATATATAAAACAAAGAATCCTTCTTGAATTTGACGATTTCTTGTTATTTGTAGAGTAATTAGTGCATTTTGAATAAGTTGTAATTTACAGAGAAAGGAACGTGAGAAATACAGCAAACGGAACAACTCAACCTATAATAACAGGCCGATCGTAGACAACAGCGCTCATCTGCGGACAGCTGGTGAATACGGGAGAATAGAAAACTAATTCGCTTTATCCGCTCTCCTCTCTCGATAGTGGATGGAGACTAGGCTTGAAGAATAACGATTGAATTGCCCCATATATTAACTGGTGTAGAGCGTTATTCTTTTGTAAAGCACTTAAATACTATCTAAAATAGAGATATTATCAATAATTGAATAATATAACCCACATAAAATATTGTCCCCTTATAAATAGATTGATATTGCAGTATTTAAGAGAGACCACTTAAAACTTCATAAATAAGAAACACACATCTTGGAAAATTATGTTACAAATTGATGCCGACAACGTTGGGGCTTTTGAACATTATCTAATTCAACAAGTAACTATAGGCAATTATATTAAAAATTGGCGCTCAACTGGTGGGCTTGAGTTAAGTAAAAAATCGACTACATCGCTATTACTTAACTTGAGCAGGTGACTATTAGAGGCACAGGAATGCATTCGAGAGGTGTTTCTAAAAGGATGGCGATAGACCAAGAAACGGAAGAAGATAGACGGGAAGAAGAAGCAGAGATAGTTACAGACACGGAAAAGGAACAACAGGCGGGTGACAATGAGGAAGCCAGAGGAGATATGGATTTACTAAAACTATGGATTAATTAAAGAAAATTCCAAGAAACAGACAGAAGAATTAATTAAAAAATTTAAAGAAAACTCAGAAAACCTAAAAAATAAAATAGATAGTATAAACAAAGACTCAAAGAAACAAAACGAAACTTTGAGTGAGAACTTAATAAAACTAAGGAACGAGAAGTTTGACAAGAAAAAAGAGGAAACTAATGAGAATAAAAAAGACAAAAGTGTACCGTTATCTGAAAAGAAACCTAACAGAAATAATGAAATGAAAACAAAGAAAATGGGACAAACACGTCAAAGGAAATTAATAAATACACGGGAAGGATTGGAGATGATTAAGGGGGGATTAGTTAAGATGCATAATATACCAATTACGGAACCAAGAGAAGTAAGTCAATTTAGAAACTCTAAACAAACCACAATTGAATTCCCGGAGAGATTAGAAGAGCCGAAAAAGCCAAAACTAACCGAGGAGCATGGAGGACTTATGGAGATTATGTATGAACCATTCGAACGATTAAGAAACAATATGGATGAACTAGTGAAGAAGATAATGGAAATATTCCTGAAAGATAACGAAAAATGCAGGGAAAGATTTTGTCGGAAAATACACAAAATCCATAAAAGAATGAATGAGAACCACCAACCATTGATAAAAGAAATGAACCAGGATGGGAAGCTGTCGTGGGAACAACTAAACCAGAAAATAAAAGAAGAATTAACAAGAACAGAATCAGTTCGGAACACGACCGTAGACCTTAACATAAATGAAAATTTTGTAGCAACAAAATGGCGGAACCACATGATGGTGAGATATGTCACAAGGACAGAAATAATTCTGCACACCAGGGAAATCCGAACAATCAGTACAGAGGAAATAATGGACCATGGTTGAACAGATTCCAGACAAAATATAGAGAAAAGGGACGGATTTTATGGATAACAGGTAAAGCAAATCAAAGAAAAATAATGAGAAACTAATTAAAATATATTAAACTAACCATTAAATGAAATAAACTAATTACACGATACTTCAGAGAAATTATTTGGAATCAATTTAAAAACAACAAAATTCTAAAAATAAGTAAGAACATCTTACTATATATTTCAGAAGAAATTATTTGGAACCGATAATCATGAAAGAAGATACCATGAATGACAATAATAATTATATAAATAACTATATTAATCAGGATAATTACGATGATAAGAACAATTAAAACTAGTTGCTATTTAAGAAGGGTTAGAAATGAGTTGGATAAAGGAACAATATGCCAATACAATTTATGATAAGGAGGAGATTCAGTGTTTAACTGCAGAAGTAAATGGGAGTGAATCAAAAATAATAAAATACGTATGCTAAAGAATAATTAATTGACAGCACAGAACTAAGGAGAATTTAAAATAAATGTTGAACAGCTTTAACTACTATACTGGTGAATAATATGATAAATGGAACTACAGAACAACAAGATAAATAAGTTAAGACCTCAGAAATAATAGTAATCATCCCTTGAATATAAGTTTGTAGCAAAGGAGCTACCTTATAGATAATAATTATGTGTATTGTGTTGTGATAGTGCAACTTTTATTTTTTTCTGGACAGAGATGAAGTTCCTCTGATCTCAGAAGATATAGTTAGGGAAACGGCAGAGTAATGGAAGCCAATAGTGCCCCTCTGATTCCGTACCAGCTATAATATTAGGGAAAAATGTTAGGGAAATATAGTATTTTAGGGATTATACACCAAGAGAGGTAATTAAATATAAATATGATAATAAGAAATGATAGCGTAAAAAGCTAGAAGTTTTGAGTTCCAGAGAAAAGGACAGGTCTACAACTGAGGGAGGTACCAGTAGAGAATTAATGACAAGTTATACAATGAGAGTCAACACAGTTTTCCGGTGCAATTAAAAGTTTAAAGAATAGAAAAAGAAAATAAACCCCAAAGAACCCATTGAATTGCGTACTAAAGCAGAAACAATAAAAAACTGAAACCATTATAAATTGATAATTTTATCAAATAAATATTCCAAGGCATGAAGAAACTATAAGTTTATTTCAACTAAACGATATTCAGCTAAAATAAACTTCTTTTGGAGGAGGAGTATTATGTAACGTAACAAAGTTAAGGTCCCATACGTTACACAAAAACTTCATCACTATCAAAATAAAACAATACCCAATGTGTGCAATAATTAAGGTCAGGAAGGTAAACCTTCATATAATAAACAGATTAATAATACCTAGCAAGGTTACTAGGTAATAGAAAAATAAAATGTCTATAATTACAAACTATAAAGTGATCAGTGGAAGGTGTCAGCTATAAACAGTGTTAATCAATATAAAAATACTATAGACAGATTCATTAATTGTCCATAGATAATTGGTAGAATTATATACTAAAGAGGAGACTAATTAATTGTTATTTAAAATGTTATGATGATGTGCATGTTATTATATTTTGTCATGTTATTTGTTTGCATGATATTTATTCTGTATTTTGTATGTATCAAGTGTGAAGCAATTGCTTTAAGAAAGTATCAAGTAATTGATATTAATTTCATTCATGTTAAACTTTATAAAAATAACTATTTGTGTACTTACTTTGAGTAATTAATGGAGATATCGTTAGATAATATTTGTAAACTTGGCCAGGAAGGCGATGATTGTTGATTAGATGCCAAAGGGTTATTATAATTATATTATAAAAAGATGAAGGGTTCAATACTAAAAGAAATAATAATAAATTGAAATCAGGATGAAATAAAATTAGAATAATTGGCCATAAGCCAGTGACTCATTGTACAGTAGGTCAGGTCAGAAAAGTTAAAATATAAAAACTATAACACATGTAATAAAACAAATAGGCCTAAAGCTAGTATTTTGTAAAGGGAAAATAATACCTTTTAAACTAAGTCGATCAAGAAGAAAATGTATATAGTTTAATAATGCACATTATGTGAAAGTTTTAGATGATGTAATGTAATTTTAATAAGGGAGTATTTTATTAAGTAAGTGCAAGAATATTTTCTAATTACGGCTCTAGGATAACAAATATTATCCAATAACAGAAGAAGAAATGGTTGTCAAGGACTACAAAATAGGAGATAGGTTGTTGATTGAGATTCAATTGTTATATGTGAATGAGTTGAGTTCAGTTGATAAAAATTTAGAAAAGAAACCAAAAAACCTAATGAATAAAATCAATATAAATGAAATTTCATAAATAGTAATCCATTAAAAAGGACAGTGGATCAACTTCCGAGGCTATCACTCAACAAATATAATTCGATCTACCAACCAAGTTAAACGAATTTCAAAAAAATAAATTAACCAACCTATTAACTGCAAATGAGTAATAATGAAGATTAACTGTAAATAAATGAAGACGATCCACAGCCTGGAGATGCCAAATTAATTAAAAATATTAAAAACAAACAAAGAAATTTAAAATAATGTCCAAAACCTCACTTTCCGCAACCAAACGAAGTCTTAATACTACACAAATTCCACTGGGACCTGTAACCACCAGAACCGTGAAGATTCACGAAGATCAGAACTGAAACTTCTACTACATCCTGGGACATCAATACCAAACTTTTATTGAGAAGCTGGAGGCTGATATTTTCCAGACATTGAATCAACATTCTGTTCTCGTCTCTGCGTAGCGAAATACGGCCATATCGTATCTTGTCAACGTACGGTAAAAAACCACCTTATGTTTGAACTTTATATAATAAGATTTTATAACTAAATTGTAATACCTAGTAACCTTAAATTGCATTACCTGACCTTACTAATAGTCACAAGAATTCCATGTACCCTGAGATAAAAACAAATTAAAAAATAGAATTAAATTTTAAAACATCTAAATCCGAATTCAATGACGAATCGATTCAATCCTGTGTAATCGATGTGTTGTATCTGTGGCACGAGGAAGCATCTGTTTTGAATTAAAAAATATATAAAATAAAGAATCCTTCTTGAATTTGACGATTTCTTGTTATTTGTAGAGTAATTAGTGCATTTTGAATAAGTTGTAATTTACAGAGAAAGGAACGTGAGAAATACAGAAAACGGAACAACTTAACCTATAATAACAGGCCGATCGTAAACAACAGCGCTCGTCTGCGGACAGCTGGTGAATACGGGAGAATAGAAAACTAATTCGCTTTATCCGCTCTCCTCTCTTTGCTCTCTCGATAGTGGATGGAGACTAGGCTTGAAGAATAACGATTGAATTGCCCCATATATTAACTGGTGTAGAGCGTTATTCTTTTGTAAAGCACTTAAATACTATCTAAAATAGAGATATTATCAATAATTGAATAATATAACCCACATAAAATATTGTCCCCTTATAAATAGATTGATATTGCAGTATTTAAGAGAGACCACTTACAACTTCATAAACCAGAACACACACCTTGGAAAATTATATTACAAATTGATGTTTCCAACGTGGAGCATATTTAAACATTGTTCTACATCTACTTAATTATATTACTAATTGACGTCAACAACATGGGGATTTTAAACATCCTCAAATATAATTAATAACGTAATCCTGTTTAAGTTACAAATTGGCGAACCCAACAGTGGGGCTTAAGAAATAAACTAAATACGGGAGTTATTATATTATACATATAAGTATATTTATATTACAAATACTTGGGCTTAATACTGATATGGGAAAACATTGTTAGAGTTACAATATATGTGTACAACGTTATCGACAACAAAGAAGTAGTTTTTGTAAAAATTCCTTCCCGGGATATTTGGCCATTGTCCAATGTTTTCTACAAAACCAGACGTTTCGGCAATGCCATCGACTTCCATCATCAGTGAAAATCGAGTGCGATAACGTGAGGTGGTATACGTTAGTGACCACAGTACTGTGGTTACGGCTGAAGCAGTAAGTAGAAAGAAGTAGTTTCTATGGTAATATTTCATTTCGAAAATGACTTTAAATATAAATCTTAGAATATGGATACATGCAGTCATGTATGGTTCTCCATACCGATATTTGTATTCATGTTATAAATTTATTCGATCGAAAACTTAAAAATTTCAATAAAATAGTAACACTTGGTATCTTTCCATGCTATGTAACCACGGATACGTAAACAAAATAATTTTTCGTTTTCAGAAATTCACAGATAACAAATGCTGGGCGGTATTTGCTTTCTTTCGTGTTGTTTAAATAAAAGATAATTTAATCAAATTAATTCTTTATTTTTAAAATATTAACAACTATGTCCAATTCTTATTTTGATTATCTTTCTCAGCGTTTTTACCAAAAGCATGCTGATTTATTTGGTTTCGTTCTGAGTGTAGGCCTGCATATTAAAAATAATTTTATAATTAATTAGAACGTGGAAATCATGTATGGTTCTCCATACCGATTTTTCTGTCTTAAATTCAACTCAGGTGCTGTGGAGGGGGGAGGGGGTTCATGGCTGCTAATGGCAGCTCTGTACACACAACCTACTTGACAGCAACATGTTCGCAATTAGCAAGTCAATTTTATTATTTTGTGTTATGTTTGGTATACTAAATAACGAATCGCAGTACAAAACTATGACAATCCCAGTAGCAAATCTGGGGAAAGCGATTCATGATTTAACTCTGGTCTGAACTTATTATATAACGATACTGCAACATCAGAGATATTCAGCAAGTACTAAATCAATATGTAGAAAGAGCTGGTACACAAAACTATTTGCAGATTAGTAAACATCTACAAATTCCATTGCCATGGCGTTGAAGACACGGCTCGGCAGATCAAATGTTTCTATTGAACAATCCTCGTAGTTACAGAATTTAACTCACTAACATCTGATATCAAACAGTGCCACAATTCTAAAGAAGTGTACTTGAAATTACATACAGTGAAGGCAAATTTTTTATACAAGGCATGTTTTTCATATAACACCTGTTTTGAAATTACTGCCAAAGTGGAATGGTGCATGCTCTGTGTTGCGTTGTCTAGTACCCAGCTGTTGGTATATTGTCGACATCAGGTGCATATGATTGTTGTGGTAACTCTGCCAACTGATATACCATTTTAATTAGGAAAAAAGTGATGCAGAAATTCACAGACAACTTTATGAGGTTTGTGAACCAAAATTATGAGTGGCAATAAAGTTGAGTAGTGGTGGAGTCATCTGTTTATTACGGAAGGATGATCTAACGTTCATGATGAAGAGTGTAACGGTTGCCCCACATTGTCAACAGACGATTTAGTGGAAGAAGTGAAAGCATACAATTTAATAAAAATTTGTGTTTTATGGTTTGGGAATTGTTTATTCAATTTAATAATTTTGCATTCAGTATTTTATGGCACTGACAGAGGAACATGGTTCAAAAAAAAAGTGTGCCAGATGGATGCTGAAAATGGTAACCGATGCACACAAACAGAAATGTTTGGCTCCAACTCAAACATTTTTGCAGTGTTTTGAAAACGATGAAGGGGATGTACTGTTCGGACACATAATCACTGCAGATGGAAATCTGGTTTATCTACAGAAATGTCAAATCAAAACAAAAACCATGCAATGGTGACAATAATAATCTCTGAAAACAATGAAGGTTAACAAGCACATTCAGCTACCAAAAAAATCATGGCCATTGTTTTCGGAGATTAAGATAGACATATTATTGACTGACTTTATGGAACGCAGAATGACTACTACAGCTGACAAAGTAATGTAAAATCTTGCTGAAACTAACTCTGCCATAAAAAAAGCAGTGGCTTGTTACCCCATAGGATAATGTTTCTGCACAGTGATGCTTGACCTCACGCAGCAGCTCAACTGTTCAATTCTTAGAAAAATTTGGCTGGAAAGTTTTTGACCAACTGCCATGTAGCTCTGACCCCACCTACAGGAATTGGCATTTACTTGTGGATTTAAGAAAACAGCTTGCAATACAGTGTTTGATGAATTATAGAGAAGTGAAAATGGTATTTCTAACTGGTTCAACACACAAGCAATGGTCTTTTACTACAGTGGCATAAGAAAGCTGCAGAACCAACATAAAACATGTATGGAAGTCAGTGGCAATTGTGTGTAAAAATACAAACAGTTTGTCGACTTTTTTGGCTACATAATTTTTATCTTTTTATTTCAGAACAAACATTACTTTAAAAAAATATGCCTCGTACATTAATTAAAAATAACAGTTTAATTCTCGAATAAAGCAACAGAGTTGGCACACACTAAGAGAGAAAGCAAAGATACCACAGTTTTCTTCATCTTGCATACAACCATTGGAAGCATGGAGGCCATGCTTATGTTGTTCTTATACAGTTTGTGAGCATCGTGTATACCAGTCTGGTCCAACGGCAGCCTGCAGGCCACATCCGACCTATGCCACATTTTAACTGATCCTCCAAGAAATTAAAAAAGTTACTACAGTAAAAAGTGGCCAAAGCTGACAGATTCTGCAATGTAGGTATATTTCATTTACTAGCACTTATGTTTGTAACTGTACATTTACTACAATAAAAATATCAAAAATTAAATGGGAAAATACGTAATCAAAATGATTAATGAAATCATCACTGTGATTATGCACAGTGGAAGAGATTTCGGTGATCCAAACCCACAAACGTTTTTTGAAACTACATTTTGCCACAAGGTGAAAACAGTTGGACTACAGTGATGTATAGTATTATTTTTGTTTTATGACTCCAGATGATATATCATGGAACAATAAATAACAAAATTTTAAAATAATTCTAAGAAAGTCATTGAAAGTTATCAAATTCACAATTTGATAACGACAAGGATGATGACAATTCACAAGAGACACCAAACACTTCACAGTTTTCAGATAACAATTTTAAAATTTGAGGATTCCTTGGACAATTACAGTTATGGTTTTAACCCTTAATGCTCGTGGGGAGGGGGTGCAGCTGTGGTATGAAAAGTATCATTTACTATCAATTGGTGGGGCTCACCTCACACGTATTTGTGAATGAATTTATATTGAATGCCACGGGTATACACCAACATTCTGTTGAGTGCTGCACTCTCTGGAGACTTTAAAGAACTATTTGCACCAAAGTAAAAATACATCAGCTGAAGTTTGTTTAAAAGTGTCTTAAAAATTCAGCTGCAATAACCTCCAAACTGACATTGTTTATGTTGTCTGTTTTATAACGAATTACGTGCTTCTTACTAATGCATTATTTAAATAAAATTCTGGTAACTGAACATCAATACCCCAATTGTTAGAAGATTCAGACTGTCATATTTTTAGTGATGAAGAATTGTTCCCATCAAATGTGTCTGAGTCAAGTGACAGTGAGATTGATAATGCATACACAGGAAGATTTAATAGTAGAAGATAGTTTAGTGTGGGTGTAAAACAGCATTAGTAATACTAATAACGGTAATAGCAAATAAGTTAACAGGCATAAACGCTTCCATGGCTGTAGTCAACATTACATACTGCAGGGCTGTGGTCAATTGCTTACAACTTGGGTTATTTTCTAAACGTTTCAGCACCCAGCATTTTGGGTGGTGGCTGAAATGTTTAGCAAATGAACCAAGTTGTAAGGAAACAACTTAGTTCCTTACAACAGGTCGTTTTTAATTTTAATAATAGGCCTGACGCTGAAGATTTAACTGATAATTTTTTTTCATGATACCACACAATGAGCAACTATAAATTTTTACAATAAAAACATTTTAAAATTATTTTTTATTTATACATAAGGTAGTGTAGTATTCAATAACAAGAGATACTAGGTGGTGTAAAACTGGCACACACAACACAATACAACTTAAAACATAATACACTTTGTTAGCTCAGGTTGTAGGCGAAAACGCTGAAATTAATGTGGAGTGGAATGGGTAGGAAAGGCAAAATTAAAAGGAGCTGCAAGAGTTAAGAAGAGAGTGGTATACTAAACCTTGACTGGGAACATATTTCCTCTTTTCAATTAGTTTATTTTTTTATACAAAATATTCTGATATATAATTGGAACTTTTAATATACATCGAAAACTAGTTTATCAGAAAGTGTCATAATGGGAAAATAATAATGCTGTAATAGTGATGAACTAATAACAAAGTCAGGAGTCAACAGTGGTTAATATTGTAACACAACGATATGGGAGGTCCAATAAATAGATAAACCAAAATAAAATACTTAAAACCATAAAATAAAAGAAATAAAACCCCTATATTATACCCAGAAGTACAATACAGTATTTAATAAAAACTAATGTATTGTAGTTTATAAGAGAAAACTGTAAACAATATTTAATGGTAAAAGTGAAGTGATGAGGGAAAAAAATAATAGTAATTAATCAAACAGAAAGGACTGTGCAGATTAATTAGTTCTTTCATCAGTGCAAACATAAGTGTAAACACAAAATGTCAAAAAACAAAAGTGTACTCAACACAAAAGAGTATAAACAATATTGGGATAAGAATAATAATTATTCCCAATTATACTTTTAAATGAGTAGAAGAATTACCAGTTTTATTATTAATTATAAAAACTCCCAATGTCTTTGTAACATTTAGTATGGATTCAAAGGGACATCAATACCAATGATGTACATTACTTAGTCAGTTAGAAAGAATTAAGTTAAATTGGTTCGATAAAACTGAACTGAGAAAAATGTTACTAATGTATGTTAAACAGTTTTGTTAGGTTTATGAAAGTTAGTTTATTTGTTTAGTGTTTATTGGAGTATCAGCCAAGAAGGCATGAAATTAAGTTAATATGTTTGTTTTTTATTAATGTAATAATATTATAAAAATATGATGAGTATGTTAATTTCATGTAATAACGTACAATAGAACAATTGTAATTAATAAGCTGGGTTCAAACCATACGCCAATGGTAAAATACAGAAATTATTGTCAGAATAGCCAGTAAAGTATAAAACCAGTAAACTGATAAGAAATAGATAACATTCATAAGATAGGCATTATTCCTATAATGGTAACCACATTTTTAGAATACATTAATGAATTAGAAAATGTTTTTGTAAATGTCAAGCTGTATGAAGACCCATAAAACTGAATTTTGTAAAGATGATAAAACATCTATTGA
This sequence comes from Magicicada septendecula, assembly GCA_034769895.1. Classification (NCBI taxonomy): domain Eukaryota; kingdom Metazoa; phylum Arthropoda; class Insecta; order Hemiptera; family Cicadidae; genus Magicicada; species Magicicada septendecula. Next base: position 372,244,981 of record CM068374.1, on the reverse strand, counting down.
GAAACTCCCACATATCAAGTGAGATACCAAAATCCTTGTCTTTTTATAAGGAAGATCACTGTGTAATTCAATTTAAGTACAACTAAGGAGTATTCTGGAGTGGAAAATGCAAAAACAGTTTATTTTAAATAATTATGTCACATGACCCCTAAGATTGAAAGCAGAAGAAAAATTCTTATTCTATTTGTTGGACATCAAAGTGTACAGGTCATCTCTGTGCTGTCCAGAGTAACAAAGTATAAAGGAATCGGATCTGAGTGAAAGAAAAAGTGTAAAATTATAAAACCTAAAATCTAAATGAGTGGAAGAAAAATGAAGATAATATAAAATAATAACAATAAATCAAAGGAAGAGAGAGTAAAAAGATCTTATAAAATAAAATAAAGTGAAAATATTTCTACTAGATATGGGTGAGAAAATAACCTTATTGTAATATCACAGTTTACAACTACACAACACCAAGATTAACTGCACTAACACTTTTAAACAGGACACTGGTGAAAAAGCAAAAAGAAAACTAACATAAACATAGTGAACATATTGCATAAATTATTTTATTTAAAAGAAACTGAAGACGAATAATTTTCACATTGAGTGTAGTGAGAAACAAGCGGCCATCTTTTTTTTTAGGTCATTTGGAATCTGTGTGATGATGCCATGACAGTTTGGTTGTGGTAAATTGAATTAAATTATTTTGTTACACATAAATAAAATTAATTCTGTTTTGTATTAGTGATTAAGATATAGAGGATTGTGATGTATTGTACTTCATGTATGCATTTCTGACTTTTCCTAACAGTCTAAAAGAACCGACGAACTAACATTATAAAAATATTATTTGAGATCGAACTGAGTAGAGGCCGGACAGTAAAAATTGAATGCTGAGGTCTCGATGCACAGTAGACAAACACCTTGCTGCGAGGCTAACAAAATTTTCTTTCAGTTTGCACATGCGCAGAACGTTTTGTGCAGTGTTCCGGAATGTACACATCGGGCTTTGCAAACGTGGTGTATAGTCATTTACAAATTATACTGTGACGACAAAACTATTTGTGTTAATCAGTGAAATTAGTTGTAGGCTACCTATTTACATTTTATTAGAGAACGTATTATTATATTTTAGAAAAGTGTTAATAAACTATTTCATAAGTGTGCGTATATGTTTTAAATATTAGTGTGAAACGTACATTAATATGTCCCCCAAAAGTTCCAAATTGAGTTCAAAAACTCTGCATAGCCAGACTCGTGAGGTAGTGTGGAATGTGTATAATTTCATGAAGAGTGAGGCTGAAAGTGGGGAACCTCTCTTAGATTTCCATAAACTACCAGAGCGTGCTGCAAAAGCGACGGGTGTTTCTCATAGCTCCGTGAGGAGAATAATAAAGGAAGGTCAGCAGCTACACAGTCCAGATGCAGAAGCGGGAACGCCATTTAGCACACCGGGAAAGAAACACTGCGTTCGTAAACCAATAACCGGGCTTGACGATTTTGATAAAAGTGTAATTAGGAGAACAGTTCGGAATTTTTACATTGAAGAAAAGTGTCTCCCAATGGTAAAAAAACTGTTAGAAAAATTAAAAGAATCTATCAACTTTAAAGGCAGCCTAAAAATTATCTTGAAGGAAATAGGCTTTAGGTGGGTAAAAACTAAAAATAATTGACCTGTGTTAACAGAAATTCACGAAATAAGAGCTATGAGAATACATTATTTACAAAACATAAAAAAAAAAATTAGAGAAGAATGCAGAACCGTAGTATATCAGGACGAAACATATAATATTCATAGCAGCCACACACTTCTGTACACCTGGAATGATCAGATTCAGCCTGGTGGCTACGCTGTTCCAGTTGCAAAAGGACAAAGATTTATTATTGTTCACGCCGGCAGTCAATACGAGTTTGTTCCAAACACACTGCTGATTTTTAAATCTAACCATAAGACAGGAGATTACCACGATAACATGAACACCGACAACTACAGACGTTGGATTGAAGAAAAATTGGTCCTGAATTTGCCCGCCAACAGTGTGTTGGTAATTGACAATGCCAGCTATCATAATGTACAGCTAGAAAAAACACCTACGTCTAATTCTACGAAACATGATATGCAAGATTGGTTAACACGATACGCAATGCCGTTCCGTCCTGATATGGTTAAAGCAGAACTTTATAAAGTTGTTAAAATGTATAAATCCAACTTTAAAACATACTTAATAGATCAAATTCTGCAAAGCAGAGGACATTTAGTTTTAAGGCTTCCCCCTTACCACCCTGAACTAAATCCTATAGAAATGATGTGGTCAGAAATTAAGCGAGGTGTTGCTGAAAAAATGCAACGATTATTTAAATGATGTGAAAAACTTATGTGAAGAAAAAATTTCAACTGCGACTGCTGACGATTGGGAAAAAAGATGCAAACATGTAGAAAGCATTGAAAAAGAATATCTGGAAAAGGAAGCTATTGTTGATGAAACACTAGACCGCTTCATAATTAATCTTGGAGGAGAGAGTAGTTCAGACGATTTTGGTGAAGAGGAAGATGGTAATATCTCTGGAATAGAGGTATTGCCTGACAGCGACTGAGAAGTTCCTTCAAACGCAAGTACTGTACAATAGTTTTTGTAGTTAAATAACTCCAATATTATTTTTTAAATGTAGTACAAATTTTTATATTTAATTAAATATAATAATTAATATTTGCTCAATTATTGTTTATATTTTTTATTATTATAACACTTATTATATATAATGTAATAATTATTACATTATTATATATAACACTATTTCGATAGTATAAATTATCATCATCAAAACTATGATGTTTTGATAAACAGTGCCTTATTAAAAAAAATACAAAAAAATATATTCTTGTAAGAAAAGTTGTATTTATTGTTACTAATATTAAAAAAAATAATTAAATATGAATAACTCAAAATGTTCTTGAATTTATAATTTTAAAATAAATTTAGGTTATGTACATTAAAAACAATGCAAATAACAAATATATCAAAAACTGTAAATGACTGTTTTCAAAGTAATGTGTGCATGTAGTACTATGTTACACATACTAAGTAACATCAGTGATGTTAAGTAACAAAATAGATAAAGTTAAAATGTAAATAGATTTATGGCAAGAACATCATAAGCGTGCAAGTTTTGTTTTGAAGGGACTGTACGTGTTAGAGAGACACTGTTATCGCATACTCTCCTCTCTCGAGTACTTTTTGAGTGGGGGTAATTCATACATTGGGTCTGCACCGATGACTGTTCAGGAATCACTGGCGGGCTTATAAAGGAATCGATACGGCAATAAGCTATTTTGACCTGAGTCATCAACCTGAATTTAAATGAAATAAAAGTTAATAAATATAATCAATTGGTTTTAAAGGAGTTTTATTTATAAAATAAGTCAAGATTAAAGGATTTTTTAAAAATAAAAGAATAGTGAACCCACATTGGCGATCGGAACTTCATCATAAACAAGAAATTAAGAGGATAACCTACATTAGCCAATTCAATCTTACGATCAAACCTAACAAACAAACTTTTCATTTATGAAATTTTTTTTGCCAAACCAACGAAAGTAAATGACAACTAATAATTAATAAATTCCAATCAATAATATTTTAAGAACAAATTCAAATCAAAACAATTAATTTAAATTGAATAAAAATCTACATAAAAAGAATAACGGACTTTGTCTATGAACCACTATACATTAACCGTTGAGTAAAGGTATTTTAAAAAGAATTAATAAATATTTTCAATTCAAAATTTTCTAACTGTATAATGTCATTTTTATTATTAATTACTTCTACTATTTCCATGTTGTTGGTTATATCTGTTATACTATGATTCATATCAATAAGGTGATCTGCTATATTGGAGATTCCCGTTTTTTTATTATTAAAGGCTCTGATATGTTCCATAAATCTCTGTTTGAAATTTCTATATGTTCTACCGATGTATATGTAGTCACAATCATTACACTTTATTTTGTATATTCCACTTAATTTGTATATATCATAGTCTTTTCTATTTATCATTATGTTGCATATACTTTTATTTGGTTTGTAAGCATATTTATATTTATGTTTATCCAATTTTGTATTCTTTATAATGTATTGGAGATCTTTTAAATACTTAATTATTAAATATTAAAAAGAGACAGCAAGAAGCGTTATATTACAAATTGACGCTAGAAACGCGAGGCTCTATAAGTCAACTCAACACGTACGTATAAATAAACGATACAGAAAAATTATTCATAAATAAAGGAAGTTTGTTTCAAAATATATATATGTATGTACATCTTGTTACCTTTTCTTTTTGTTGTGTAATAAGGGTGAGTGGGTATGCAGCACTTGTGCACCATACTTTCAGTGACAGGAAATATACTTATTAACACAGAGCATTCAACCACTATCACAATTCACTCCATGATACAGAACGAATGATTCATGCATCTGTATATTCAATACGTGTCTAAAGATACAGTACAGAACTCCCTTAACCACGCTAATTGAGGTTGTAAATCAGCTTGGGTACTGGAAACCGCAGAATTAATAGGTGTAACATAAAACCAAGGCAATCATGGGTGATTTTGGACAAATAAATAAATATAAAATATAATACTAAGAGTTTTATATACTTTTACATACTTTATATACAGAATCTGTAGCTTTAATATTAACAAGCATTTGAAACCACAGGAAGTGGAAAATACAAAAGCCTCATTGTGGTTTAGTCGAAATGTTTTAACTCTAAAGAGCAACAAACAATGTATGTTTTAATGTACACACACAAATGCATTGTGAATGTTATGATTCGGCTAAGGAAAAATATAGAAATATCGTCATCAGTAATGCATAATGTAAGTTGATTACTGTATATATGTTAACATAACTTGATCACAAGTACCTCGTGTGAAGTGAATACTACAGTGAAAATACCATGTGGATATGACGCATATATTAGCGAGTCACAGGCACAGTGAACAAACCTGTCTTGAGCAGGTGAACCTGTATTGATTAAAAAAGACGTGCGACACAACTGTGGGGACATAAAATTTTGCGACTATACTCATGCAGAACACTGAAAAGAATAAAGATGCTGTAACGCAGCAGTTTGTACTGAAGAAAATAACTACAACTATTGATAATAAGTTACTGATTATTTCAAATTAGAGACACCATACTTTGGTTGCTGTTATATAAGAAAATATACACACAAGAAAATATATAAAAGAAAAATGCTCTTTAAAAAATACAAATGGTTTCTACTATTCTTTTCTTTTGAGTTCAATGGCCAAAAGTTGTCCCATGTCCTGAAAAAATCATGTGATCCAAAATTATTCTGCTCCCTTTATTTCTGTTAAACAGGGTCCTGTTGTATGTGTTCTTCATGTGTTTGTAGATGTCCTATTAGCTGTATTGTGTTGTAATAGATATTTTAAATGTGATTAATAATAACACGATTAAAAAGCGTGAAACTAACAAATAATATTACTGATAAGTACATTTTTGTGAAGCTTACTACACAAAGATCCACAATAAAGATCTGTGACAAAATATATTTAATCTTATAACAGAAGGCTTGTGCTTTTATGCACTATGTACAAATATTCGCATGCAGAGTAATTTTCTTTTGTACAAAAAGTACCAAACCTTTTTTTTCACTAGTATCTAGAGAACAAAAGAAGGCGATGAGGGTCGGCTGCACACCAGCAACACAGTATCACATGATCGTGTGAGCCAGCAGGCGTCAGTTATTCGTTTCCGCTGTGTGAGTGCACTTCGTGTCAAGTTAGCGATATTTGTTGACGATTTTTTTTAATGGTTTTACTTTAGTGTTGTGAGTTTCATTAGTTAGTTTATTGCTAAATATGGCTGACAAAGAGAAAACACGCCAAGTGTTGTACAAACAAGCTCGGGAAATTGTATTTAGTGTGTATCAGTTCTTCAAGCGAGGGGCAGAGTCAGAAATCAGAGCTTGTTCCAGTGTTGCTAAATGCCAGGTGAGAAGCGCTTAGTGGTAAAAGAAAGTGACATTTGACGAAAACAGCCTGGCAACATCACTGTAAATCGCTCTGTCTCCTCTGCGCAGTAAGATCTCTGTCTGTCACCTTCGTTCATGCTCCCGAGTCTAGCGAAGATCTAGCCAACAATGGGCTCGCATAGAAAGGACTTTCATAAGCACACATGATTTTTGTTTCCTCGTACTACCACTAGACACACATCAGTAACTGCCAGAGCCACACAGTGCAACATGTGTTTGTCATATTCTCATTTTCTTTACAATGTCCAAATGCTTGGAGCAGCGGTACTATATTAAGTTATGTCAGAAACTAGGGCATACCCAAGGAGAAACCATCCAAAAGATGCAGCAGGGTTTTGTTGATGATGCAATGGGGGTTACAAAAATTAAACAGGGGTGCAGCCTTTTCAAAGATGACCTCTTGTCCATGGGGAGTGACCAGCGGACTATCAGGGCATAGTGGATCATAAGTACACATCAGAAGGCCAGACCATCAATAAGGAGTACTACTGAGAAGTTCTCCATCATATTCATGATGCAGTTGACACAACAGACCGGAGCTGGGTGACGCAAGGAACTGGCAGTTGCATCACGACAATGCTCCAGCCTATTCAGCAAATCTGATTCAAGACTTTCCTGACTAACCATGGCATTCTGGAGGTTCGCCAGGCTCCCTACTCTCCTGACAAGGCTCCTTATGATTTCTGGCTGTTTCTGAAGATGAAGAACACTCTAAAAGGATCCCATTTTGAGAGTCATGAGGAAATAATGCAAAACACAATGGTACAGCTATGCACTATCCCAAAAGAAGCCCTTCAGCATTGCTTCCAGTAATGGAAAGACTGCTAGTCTAAGTGTGTGAAATCACAAGGGACCGACTTTGAAGGGGATTAGGTATTGTAATCAATCAGTTGTAGAACCTTTTTTTTCCCAGGCCAAGGTCAGATACTTTTTGTATGGACCTCGTACTTACAATTTACACAGAAATTATTCAAAGATGGAAGAACAATTACACTTAATACGGAAGAGAATGGTCTGTGTATTTGCTTACTTTGTGTTGGTACAATGGAGGAGACGATAAGAGAAATACGATGGGCGTGGAAAATTGTTGATGTCAATGATGGTGTTGCAATAAAATGTGACACCTTCATAAAAAATACATTAAGTCTAAAAAACATTCTGAACAGAATTTTTATCACAGGTTCCTAAGTTCATCATCCTGTTTCCACACTGAGTAAATATCACTTTGGACGGTAACGAATACATGAAAACATATCAAAATATACAAAATTTCCTTGTCAGACAAGTTTTAACTTTATTCAAGCCCCGCTTTACTACAAGCTGCATATCTGTGATCAGTGAATGAGAAAACAGAAAACCATTGGTAGAAGATGGGTTGGTGTAAAAAAAAATTGTCATTATTTTTATTACACATATAGATCATATAACACATACATACATACATATTATACATACACATACACATGATCAGATTATCTTCTTTTTCTTCCACCTCCACTTTTGAGGCGTTTGCCTTTCCCGCCGCTTGGTTTTGCTGTGGACTTAGTTTTGCCTGCTCCCTTGCCTCTCTTACCCGTAAACATAGTACGTTTCTTACCGCTCTTATTGGGCTTCGGTTTTTGTTTTTCTTGTGATCTCCTGCAAAAAAAGTACAATGAACAATATGTACACATGAATGTATACATGGAAATGAGTCTACAAAACAGGTTTATAGAGTAACTTCATGAATATGAATTTGGAAAGAGCATAATGTTCTGGAAGAGTCACCGAGAGCAGAAAGTAGTGTATTGAAAACAGGGTGAACATCAAATGGTAGCAGATTCATAATGTTCTTCACCTTATATTCAATGTACAAAATCTATACCATAATAATAAATGGTATCTTTATCAGAGGTTTTACTGTTGGTGGAAGCAGAGTAGTTTTAGAAAAGTAAGACTATTGTAGATATGGTTTTCATAATGAAGTTACTAGTACAAAACACACTTGTATCTGGAATCACGCTGGAAACACACTTTACTTTTGTAGACATCATAAAGCTTTTGGTAATCTTAAAAATTTCTTCTTATTATTACAACACTTCTGGATAAACCATTTTCCCCTTTTGAGTGACTTTGAGAGAAGTGAAATACTGAAAAGTAGTTGACCTACCCCAAAATTTTATTTCTTAAAAGCCACAAAGAACAATCTAGAATTTCCCAGTGGTCATGATACGATCAATACAAAATGGCTATGCGGTAGTGGAGTAAATTCTAAGATATTCTGCCGGCTCTGCTTACTGTTAAGAACAAACAAGACTATATGGACTGCTGAAGGCATTCAGTAAATTCACCATAGCTTACAAATGCTGTAGAAAGCAGATTATCGGGGGGGGGGGATGCTATGACTGAGCGGAGATCAGGTGACTATCTCATAGCCTTCCCTTCCACAGGACACACCAGCCGCCACTGGTGTCAACACACCAGCCGCCACTGGTGTCAAGGTTTTCTCAAACAATTAATTAATTAGTCTCCAAGACTTGTAGTACTGAACAAATATTATTATAGATTTGAACGACAGGTTGATGGAAGACACAACTATCAATATGGTCGTACTTTATCAGTATGGTACACAGGTACTCTATTTCATCAACATTTTTTGATATTCACATACATAACATATATTGAAAGTTGACTCTGGAATAGAACTTTACAGAAGTATTAACAAAAGCATGCTATTTTATCTGTAACTGTATACAATTTTGTTTACGCAGGTGATAAAATGATAATTCAAGAAACAGAATGCCAATTACAAGGGACAGTATCGGCGTACATATTCTGTTTATTGACTCTAGTTTAGACTATGTGAGTGCATGTGTGTGCACCCACCAAAAACACACACACAAATTCACATTTGGATAATCTGATGTGTGAGTATTCAAAAAGGAACACTTTGCAGGTTTACTTTTTATAAATAACTTACATTCAGAAACATACTTGGAAAGTCTTGCTGTGTTTTGATCATGTTAACTTGTCTATACAACAGAAATGGCTGGTGATATACAATAACTTTTATTTTCACTCATTTTCCGACCTCATTGCAAAATAAAAACTCATACAGTACAGTAATTAAAGTTTGGGACAAATCAGCGTCCCAGTAGTCCATCCCAGGATACTGGGACAACAAATATCAACTCAACATGAATATGGATTTGCAGAATATTTGGTCACATTGTGAAGTATTTTAACACATTTTACTTTGAGAAGAGAATATAAATGAAAAAAAAAACAATATTTCATAGTTTATAAACTATTTACATAATGGATAACTGGAAGTGTACTGAATTCATGGTATGTTGGCTGCGTTGGGGAGTTTTTATTGGATGGTTTTCCATTAATATAAAAGGTAACATTAATCATTTTTATTTGACTGCTCATTATTTCTAGTCGAATAACATATTAAAATATTTTAAAATAAAAGCAATAAAATATATAATAAAAACAAAAATATAAACCTAAGAAGAGGACAACTGCCATCTGGACTGACGAAAGTAGGGCGAGACACTGATCAAGAATGAAGGATATATGGGAGAGGAGGAAGAGAGAGGAAAAGAAGGGAGGAATCAGTTGAACCAAATGTAGTCCACAGAGACTCATATGGAAAAAAAAAATAATATATAATAAAAAAAGCTGTAAGCGAACAAAATGGAATACAGTAATCCCTCGTCAACCGCAAAATTCATTTATACGCGGTTTTATAAATGCACAGTAGTTTCCAACCGTGGGGCTGGAATTCGCTTATACGCGGTTTGTAGTAGCATCCGCTAGGCAGCGCTTCGTGCACACATATCCCTTCAAATCGGATTGAAGTCAGTCAGTCGCGCATTGCTCTTCTGCCGTGACGTATTGCGTGTTCTTTAGTTTTTAGTGTGTGTTGTTCTTATTATCTAGTGTTAATTTACTCTTTTATAAACTATCCTTTTGTCATAATGTGTTCAAAACGTTCGGAAAACATAACTGGTGGTGATAAGCTAGCCAAAAGGGCTAGGAATGTACTACCGCTGGAGAAAAAGCTCGATGTTTTGAACAGGTTAGAGCGCGGCGAGAGTGCTGCGTCTGTGGCCAGGTTAATGGCTGTCAACGAGTCAACTATAAGAACAATAAAAAAAAGTGAAGAAACAATAAAAGCTAGTGTTGCTAGTGGAACTGCTTCTAGTGCTAAAGTTACCTTTATGCCTCGTGATCCCATTATTGAAAAGATGGAAAAGGCACTTAATGTTTGGATTGAAGACCAAACACAAAGAAAGTCCCTTTAAGTAGCTTAGTTATACGTGAAAAGGCACTGAGAATATACAAACATTTAGAGCAAGGTGTTGGCCAATCTAAATTTCAAGCTAGTAAGGGATGGCTTGCTCGCTTCGTCCACCGCCATACCCTTCATAATTTGAAAATAGTGGGAGAAACAGCCTCAGCTGACCATAGCGCTGCTGAGAGTTATCCTGAACAATTACAAAAATTAATTGAAGATAAAGAATATTTGCCGGAACAGGTATTTAACGCAGACGAAACAGGTCTGTATTGGAAGCGCATGCCCAAGAGGACATACATCTCTAAAGCTGAACGCTCTGCACCAGATTTCAAGGTCTCGAAAGACGGTATCACCCTGCTCTTGTGTGCTAATGCTTCTGGTGACTGTATGGTGAAACCAATGTTAGTGTATCGATCGCTGAACCCACGTGCCTTGAAAGGAAAAAACAAATGTCATGTCATCTTCCAGTGTTTTGGCGTGCAAACAAGAAAGCATGGGTGACAGGTGTATTGTCAATGGACTGGGTGAATAACTGCTTCGTTCCTGATGTTGAACGGTACCTATCCAAGAAAAACTTAACCTTCAAGGTTCTCCTGATCTTAGATAACGCTCCAGGACACCCCGAGGCTCTCCAGTTCGCCCATCCAAATGTTGAAGTTGTATTTCTGCCCCCAAATACTACTTCACTCATACAACCGATGGACCAAGGAATTATCGAAACATTCAAGCGATACTATACACGACGCACATTCAACAGGATACTGGAAGCTATGGAGAATGACCCAAGTCTGACAGTCACTGATTGCTGGAAACTGTTCAACATCACTGACTCCATCACCATTATTAAAGACTCTCTTGACGAAGTAAAACTGTCAACTTTGAATGCCTGTTAGTCCAAGCTGTGGAAGGAGTGTGTTAATCAACGTTTGCAACACAAACTCCCAGCCGTTAAGAATATTGTAGATGTTGCAAGACATCTGGGAGGTGAAGGATTGGCAGACATGAAAGATGACGACGTCGAAGAACTTCTTCAGTCACACAAGGAGGAGTTGAATGAAGATGAATTGGAAGAAATAATACGATCGAGTGAGGATGGGGATGATGACGAGGAGGACAAAGAAGAACAGAGAGAAATGACGTCTTCTAGCCTAAGCAAAGGAATACTTTTGGCTAACAATCTTGCTGAATTTTTTCTTGACATCGATCCCATCATGGAGCGGAGTATAAAATTCAAACGGGGTTTGGAGTATTTTAGTATCTCCATACAAGCAGCTTCAGAAGGAGTTTCAAAATAAAATGAAGCAGACTTCTCTTTTATGCTATTTTAAATCATCTGGTGGCAAGTCAACTGACGTCCCTCACCCTTCCACAAGTGCCGATTCCCATGCCTTGATTTAAAATTGTTTTGATTAAAATTTTGCGTTTAAATTGTTTGTGTGTTAAAAATTGGTTTTATTTTAAAATTTTAAGTTGAAAATTGTAGTAAGCTATAAAACTGGACTTACTTGGCACTAAAAACTGGCCGCTATTTTTTCCTTGTCTTAGCGGCTTTTTCGTTATAATGTAATACAGTATGTATTTGAAAATTTTTATAATTTAAGTAACTGTCAGCTATTTGAAATCACTGGACTGGTTTTATACATTCGAACAATGTAGTGTATACTGTATAATAAAGAGTTGTACAGTATTTTATATTTCTGGCTTTGTTTCAGATTCCCCTAACCTTACTTTTCCCATATAAAGTTAACTTCACCAACCGCGGATTCACTAACCGCGATGTTTTGTAGGAACCTAACCCCCGCGGTTGGCAAGGGAATACTGTATATTGTGTAATTGAAAACACAAGTACTTGTCAATATGGACTGGGTACATTTGTTTTGTTTTGGTGCAGCTGTGAATGGCTAAATGAAAGAGTGCCAAATTCCCATTCATTCTGTGTTCCCAACTGACAATTTGGAGGTTATATAAAACACACTATGGTATCATTTTGCAAGGATATGAGTGATGAGTCTGTTGCTGCTACATTTACTAGTCATATTCTGCCAGGATAAAATAGTTGTCCACATTTTTGGGCAGGTTTGTGATTTCAGTTATTCAGGATGTAACATCTGATTTGGCTGTGATAGTTTTAATTTATAAAATGTCAAAGACATGAAGGATCTGGTGACAAGATATTAATCTGAGCAATAAAACTGGGAAGGACACTCACATGTAGTTTCATAAAACATTATCCATTCCAACATTCCTTTACAGATAGATGGTTCGTAGAAGGGGGGGAAGAAAGCCTGAGGCTTGTAAAACAAAATTTCTGGAAGGTGTTCAGGGCTACTCCTCCCTTGTAGGAAACCAGACAGGGATCAAAGAGTCTTGTCTTAATGGGACAATTAACCCTTTCATGGCTCTGGGCATACATGTATGCCCTGCTGCTGGCAAGCCCAGCCGGCTCTGGGCGTACATGTATGCTCGCAGAGTTTTCGACTCGCGGCTCTTGGCATATATTTATTTTCACCGTTAGTGGTATCTGTTAGTTAGCCTTTCCTATGCACCTTTTGTTTCGATACAGTATTATGTAATGCGGCACTGTGACGATTTAATATGCCTAAATCCCACAATAAAATTAAATAAAAAACTATAATACTAAAATAATTTAATAAGGTACTAAATACACTTGACATAGTGCATATTGTTACAACACAAATAAGCCACCCCAATACCAGGGATGAAAAAGATGATTCTGAATATAAAATAATACTTCATATAAAATAAAATGTTTAATATAAAGAAAATAAAAAGACAATGACACGACAAACGACGACATGACCTAACCCAAGTGACTGACCCAACAACAGGAAACAAAAGAAGAAGGGAACCACAAAAAACAAACGAGAATAAAACCAAATGAAGAAGAAAGTGATTAACCAAACCAAATGAAGAAGGGAAAAAACCAAAACCAAACAAAAATGAAACAAATTCAAGGAATTGAATGACTCAATGCAACATATTAAAATGAACCCAAAGGAGAAGGTGGAAAACCAAGGTATTAACCAAATACAATGAAAATGAAGAAGGAGGGAAATGAAAAGAAACAAACCCAAGATAGAAGGGAAATAAATAAAAATAAAAACAAATGATAATACACAAACAAGTAATAAAGAATATGAGCAGGTGAAATAATACACTCACATGTAATATTGGAAAAAAGACCAATAATTAACCTATGAAAAAAAGTAAATATTATTATCAATTAATGGATAAAAAAGTAAATGACAATTGAAAGAAACCCAATTAAACAATGTTAAATATAAAAAAGCAAACGAACCCACAAATTAGAGTTAGATGTAATGATAAAATATAAAGACATAAAATTGTTAATATTATTAATGATATTTGTAATGAAAGAGATAGTACGGTAGTGAGCTAGTAATTAGAGGGATTACCCATTTAGAAACACTTAAACAAAAACATTTGTGAAGTGCAAAATGAAAGTGTAAAAACCCCAAAGTATAGTGATAAAGAAAAAACACTAATTAAATTATAATAAACTATAAATAATTTAAAAGTGAAGGTGATGATTAAAAGAGAATAGTGTAAAATAAAGAATGTTAATATTGTGAAAAATAGTGAATGATAAAAGCATAAACACTTAATAAATCCAAAGGAAACACTAAATGATTAAAAGTGAAGAATATTAGTAATTAAGAATAGTAGCAAGTATAAACAGTTAATTAAGGTATAATGAACGCTGAAAAGTGATGAAGACAGTATTTAGTTAAGAAAGAATATTATTGTTAAATTTAATGGAATGCAGTTATAAATAAAAGGGAGAATACCCTGAAAGAGAAAACAGATAGTGTTAACATGGAGGGAAGTAAAGATTGTTTAAAAATGAAGGAGTTAAAACAAATCAATAAACGCCCATGTTATAAGGGATCATTATTAAAGTAAGTTCATAAAAAGTGATGTTGTTTATCACACAAAAAATGATATAAAATGAGATGAACTGTAAACAAATATTATCAAATAATAGTTAAATAATTATTTAAGCAAGTTTATGAATAGGACATGGCTGGAAGAATTATACAGACCATAGGCCTAGATGTTGTATGTAATGTGATAAAAAAAATAGTAAATAATAGCCACATTGTTATTATTGGCAAATTAAATAAGTAAAAAAGTTAAGAAATGTATGACTTAGAAAACGAGGAAACCAGATAGTAAACAAGTATGTATAAAATAATAGTGACATAATAATAACATCTAAACAGACCCAAAACACAACAATAAATAACACAACCAATTATAATAACAAAATAAAGCCCATTAGGCTACAATGAAATGTAATTTGAGTGAAATAAGTCAAATACCATAATGGCTACTTAGGCCTATGAAAATGGCTAACTGTCAAAAACAAACAACTACAAATTATAACAAATTAACAAAGAAATTAGCAAATCCGAGGCGAATGACTCACCAAGGATAAATTGTAAATCATTTTTAAGACAAAATATTATAATAAGTATTTGAATTCAAAAATAAATGTAATTAATAAGTATTAAAATAATTGTAAAAACATAAAACCTAAAATAACCCAAGCTTGTGGGGTATCAAATTAATCTATGAAAGGAAATACATACTATAGTGACAATATTTAATACTCAGGAAGGAAGATAGAGGAATAACAGCACTCAGAAGATACAGTATACTAGGATTTTGAAAAGAATTCAAATTTTGATAACAATGGATTTATATCAATCTAAGCCAATCAGAATTCATTGGTAACCATAGAAACGAACGTTGGTGGCAAAATTACCGTTGAATATCGTTACTCGTAAAGCGTCACTCTGACAGAACAGAAGCCAAATTTTGGAAGACCAATTTTTAATCAAAAAATGTAAAAACAGTGAAAAAAATTAAAAAACCATGACTGAATAAGAAGCACACGAACCATTGGAGCAGTTAACGAAAGACCAAGGACCATATTACCAGGAAAATAAAAGAAAAATATGACCACATCCTATATGAAAAGGACGCCAGACCTACTTAAGTCCAAAGATTAATGAAAATAGAAACTATTGCAGCCCAATCCTCTTCTGACTCAATGAATGATAACACCAAGTCATCTGATGTGTTAAGTACCCTTGAATTACCTTATTTCCAAAAATAAAATCACTCTAAATCTTAAGAGTAATTTGATCTCTCACTATAATCCGAATATTCTCTTTCAAAGATTAATTAAGAAAAATAAACGCACTGAAAATTTGTTAACATAAAATATAACCTATTGTTTAAATACGAACTTTCGAAACACATTTAACGACACTACAGAACAGATTGTAACCACACACCTTATTATTTATATACACTTAGAGTAAGGTAAAGTATTTTTATTGTAATCATAGGAATTCTTTGTCTTGTAATCAAAAGAACAAAACGAAAGTAATTATAATAACTAAAAAGTTCCGCAGCCATGCTGATGTGAACTCGTCGTTTCCATAATCGATTCCGTCATCCTGAGAAATATTGTTTCATGTAAAAAGTCGGTGCAAATTTGTTAATCAACCAATATAATTTAATTGTCAAATTGAAAATTTTACTTATCAAACATTAAAATAACTAGTACAGGGAGTAACCGTTGTTATTATTTCATAGGGAGTGTATTGTATTACTTGTGTTTGTTTACGAAAGCTAGATTTGACGATCAGCCCTCAAGTTGCAATTCGTACAACTATCTACTTGATTTAGAAGGCTGAACGGGCGGGAATTATTTGACCGTCATAGCTGAGAACAACCTATTAATAAGTTTAATTGTTTTAATAAACAATTTGGCGCCACCCGGGATTAACACACCCCTATATAAGAACAGGTAAGGTTACCGCTCTGTTGTACTGGTAATCTGGTACTGGCAACGCTACGGACATCGTTAGCACAAAATAGATGTAACGACCCCAGTGCGAGACGAACGCACTAACAGACAATACCATATACACGTCTTTTACAGAGACGACTCGAACTCTTCGTTACAATATGCGTCTTTGTTTCAATTTCCCTAATACGGGTATTGTTCTCAACTCAGCCTGCCCTGGTAACGGTTGTGTCTGTTTTTAGTGTGTATGCGTCTTTGTTTCAAATTCACTACCACGGCTATTGTTTTCAATTTAGCCTGCCCAGGTACCGTTACTTTCTGTCTGTTTTTAGTGTGTATGAGTCTTTGTTTCAAATTCCCTACCATGGCTATTGTTCTCAACTTTGCGTGCAAGGTATAATTACTTTCTGTCTGTCGAACATCTATTCAGTCTTGTTTGTGACTCTCTTTAGCAAACAGTAGGTGTGAATATTGTGTTTACACTGGCACAGAATTATTTATCCGAGAAGGAAGTTATGGATTTATTGATGAAGAGTAGTGACGAGGAAGACAACATTTCCTCAGACGAAGATATGGATGCTCCCGGGCCTTCTCATAATCGTTCAACACCACGTGCAGCTTCATCAGAAAATTAAACATCAGGAGGAGGAGGAGAGAAATTGTAAGAAATCTTCACAAGCGAAAAAGAATTTACGATTTACGATCCTGCGACAAAAGTCACTCTTTTGATAAAGCAGTTAGCGGGTTCCGAATTAGTTTCGAAGACACGGCAACTCACTTAGATTACAAAATTGGTACCGCGAAATTGACAACATCACCATCCAGATTGTCCCGATGGAAAGATACAGAGCCTGCAGAATTTTATTGCTTCTTGGCGTGTTCACTGCTGATGCTAAGAGTAAAAAAATTAGAAATAGACGAATATTGGGCAAAGGATTTGCTATTACTGACGCCGATATTTCCCCAAATTATGTCTAGGGACCGATTTAAACTAATTCTGCGACTTTTACATTTTGTGACAATTCGACCCCTACTCAAGATAGCCTTGTAAAAATACGGCTTATAGTCGAATACACAAGACAAAAATTTAGAGAGGCCTTAAATCCATTTGAAAATTTAGTAATTGACGAAAGTTTGTTGCTATTCAAAGGTCGTCTCCAATTCAAACAGTATATACCCAAAAAACGTAGCCGTTTCGGTATTAAAATTTTTGTTCTTTGTGATGTAGAAAGCAATTATATTATTGATTACATTATCTACGCTGGTGCCGGAACAGAAATTATGTCTGGAAACGCTGAATGGGTCACACCATTTATCTCGATAATTGGTATTCGAGTCCTGATTTTTTTTTATGGCTCAATGAAAAATTGACAAATGCCATCGGTACAGTGCAAAAAAATAGAAAAAACGTCCCGCTGATGTCCGAGAAACAGAAAAAAGGTGAAATACAGTTCAGGTCATCTGGAACACTTCTTGCACTGAAATGGATGGACAACAAAGAAGTCTGGATGCTTTCTACTGTGCATGGACCACAGATGGTAGAAACTGACAAAAAAGATCATACGATGGGCTGAAAAAAAATGAAACCCGCGTGTGTGGTAGACTATAATAAATCAATGGGTGCCGTGGACAAAACAGACATGATGCTAAGTTCGGTACAGTGCATATGTAAAACAAAGTGGTATAAAATTTTGTTTTCTTCATGTGACGGATTTGTCCGTGCTCACGCAAAAACAATGTTTGAAATACACAAAAAACAAAAATCGCCCCTTGCTAAATTTCATTTAGAACTTATCCGCCAGTTGCTAGATAAATTTCATGTGGAATTACAACAAAATACGGGTGGACGAAGAACAAGAGAAGAGGAGTCTCCATTTCGACTGGAATACAAAGATGGTCATTACCCTGCGTTTCTTCCAGGAACAGAAAAAAAAGAATTACCCCAAAGACAATGTGTGGTCTGTGCATCTCATTCGCAACGAAAAATGACCCGAATCAGATGCAAAAAGTGTGATGTTGCACTTTGCAAGGTGCCGTGTTTTGAAAAATACCATACGTTAAAAAATTATTAGATATAAAAATTAAAAACATTTGTTTTAACAATTTAATGTAGTAATTGTAGCTTTTATGATAAATAAAAAAAATTAAATTAAATTTAAAAAAGTTTTTAACTCAGCCAGCGGCAGTCCAAAGCCTGCGTCAAAAATGAGGATGGAAAACTTTTAAATAAAGCAAAATAATCATTAAAATACGTAAAGTCTGAGTTAGTGTAAGCAGCAGGAAGAGCGCTGTAATTGCTTAGCCTACAAGCGCCCCAAGGTCACTCACCACTCCCCGCCACGAAAAGGTTAAGGAGTATATAGAAAATGGCATGACTATCTTGAATCAAATGTGCAATAATAGGTTACCTGTAGCAGGCTTAAAATACAAGCTGTATGGAAAGAGAGATGATGCTCGACCAAGGAAGAGATCGGATCCACGGCTTTAATCCATGAAATGTAGGCAATGAGAGTTACAAACAACTTCTGTATGTACTAAGTCAGGCCGGAATGAAGAAATGTGCCGAAGTGTCAACTGAGTGTGATCTGTATCATGTGAGCGGATAACTTTCTAGTAAAATTTACAAAGGTCTTGTTACAGTTTGTTGTTAGTGACTATTTTTGTAGTGCAGTAGTGCTGTTTAATGTTATAGTTTATAATATTACGGTGTTATTAGTGTTTGTTTTGTGTGTGTTTAAGTTGATTTCAAACAGGTGTTAATCAGCCCATGCACTTATTGAAACATAAACTAAACTAAAATTTACAAGTGTTTATAAATTTAACTAGGATAGGTGCTTAGAATTTTTAACTTACAGTAACCTTCCGAAATTAATTTATAATAAAACGTTAGTCGACGGAAATAATAAATTGTACATAATTCATTTAGTGTAGGTCTGTCAGTGATAATGCCACTTAAGTTTTCAACTTTGTTTTGTTGAGAGTGATGAATGTTTATAAGACATAACTCTTATAATTAACTGTGTGATGTTCTAACACATTCTGACTGTCATTTCCGTACCCAAAGTAATTAACATTTTTAAAAATAGAATACATGATACATGTAATAAAAGTGCAGCATTGATTTTTCATTTATTGTTGTTATTGTCTGAAAGTAGTGTATTTTAGTTTTCATCATCTAAAAAGTAAAGAATGAATAATGTTAAGTAGGCCTATAAGCACTGTGTAATAAAATAGTTAAAGTGAACATGTTAGATTACGATTTAATTTTGTAACATTACTAAAATCATGAGTATTTATCGCTAAATTTAAATTATAGGTCTGTGCGCACTCAGTACTATAGGTTTAAGTTGAAGAAATTAGTGAATTAGCATTAGGCCTAATGAATTAATTTTGTTCGAATTATTGAATTCGTATCATATGAATTAGTTAATTATTATTTTGCTAAACATTATGCCACTGATTTGTTATAATATTATTATATACATCCACCAAAATCAGTAAAGTTTCAATTTTTTTAAATTATTGAATAAGGCCTTTTCGAAATTATTATAATTTCATGTATGAAAATTGAAACTTTACTGATTTTGGTGGAGGGGTGTAAAGTTAGCAGGCCTCCTCGTGGTGCACCCTGGGTAATGCTAAATCTGCTAACAGCGATCGCCAAACGCGACTCCAAGCGTATACTACAAAAGAGCGATCTTCACAGGACAAAAGATAATGTACAGAGCGATCGACACGAGAATTAGACGAAGACGCTGTTTAAATCGCCCTTCTCAGGGCATTGACAATCAACTCCGCATCATCTTCTGGAATGCTGGCGGATTGAGCTCTTCAAAGTTTACCGAGTTCAAGACACTTGTTTTTAAAAATGACGCAGACATTTTTATTATTGTCTAAGCTGGCGCTTCTACGGAAGCAATGCGTTTTTATGAAGTGACAAACTATACGAATTTTATCCTAAAAAGATCTCGACAAATTGCCTCCGGTATCATTGTAGGAATCAACAACAAGTGGCAGGCAAATACACCATCTTACATGAAATGGACGAGCTTGACAAACTTGAGGCTACCTGCATTGAGGTGTGGTCCAAAGAAACACATTTCAGGATAATTGGCCTATACAATCCACCCAATAATGTTCCAAACTTAGACCGTATAAGTGACCTCAGCAGACACCGCAACTGCATCATTATCGGTGATTTCAATGCTCACTCAACACGCTGGGGTTATAACACATCTAATCCAACCGGCAAAGCTAGTGAAGACCTTCCAGACTCTACCAATCTGATACATGTGCCTTCTGAGCCCACATTCTTGTCGTACGTGGGATATTTAAGCATGCCAGACCTCGCTCTAGTCAATGCTAACCTAATTTCAAGGACGAAGCTTACTCTCGCCGATGCTATGGAAGGATGTGGACACCGAGTTCTATGCCTAGATGTCCTTAGTAAAAAACAACCTCAAAATACCCCTAAACTTTCGCGCTGGAACTTCAAGAAGACTTCTTGGGACAAGTTTGCTGCGCTAACCGACGAGTTCACCGACGAATTATTGGTTGATGATAGCTTTGAAAGATCGGCCGCTCGATTCTCTGAGAGCATAATACGTGTGGCACGAGAAAGCATACCAAGAGGTCAGGTAAAGAAATCCAAGCCCTTCTGGAACGAAAATCTTGACTCACTCAAACGTGAAAGAAACTGGTGTAGACGCAAAGCAGAAGCAACAAAGTGCATAGAGGACTGCATAAAACTAAGAAAAGCCCAAGCTGCCCTTCGTCGAGCAATTACGAATTCCAAAAGAGAAATATACAGAACATTCGTTGCCAACTTGGACTTCAGGAAAGACGGACTCAAGGCCCATAAGTTCATCTCAAGTCTCAATAACAACGAAAGCAACCTTTATTGGGAACCAATCTTTGTGAACAATAAGCTACTAACCAGCCCCAATATGATAGATAGCCAACGCCCTCTGTACACACTACGCTGCTGTGAGCAGATTAACAGTCATCTCAAACGAGAGAAAAAACACCTCAATTAAGGACAAGCAAATGTGCCCAACAGCTGATGAATGGATGGTATTCTACGAAAGTTTCTCACCGGAGGAACTAGAACTAGCATTTGCTTCTGTAAACAAAGGGAAGTCGGCAGGCCCTGACGAGACCTTCCCAGACTTTCTACGTCACCTGGGCCCATCAGCGAAAAACATGTTTCTTAAACTTATTAACCTAACATGGAGAAAAGGGTTACCGCAGCAGTGGAGAAAAGCTGAAGTGATACCACTACTAAAGAAAGGAAAGCCAGCAAATGACCTGAACAGCTACAGGCCGATCTCCCTCACCGGCGTCTGCTGCAAAACCGCGGAAAAAATGGTTGAGCGTAGGGTCAGAGAGTTCCTAGAGAAAAAACGGGCCATTAGTGAAAACCAAGCTGGTTTCCGCAAACACCGATCGACGACTGACCAAATAATCAAATTCACTCAGTCAGTGAAAGATGGTTTTCACAAAAAACAATCAACCCTTGCTGTCCCTGTTGACTTCAAAGCTGCCTATGATAAGCTCTGGCGTCAGATGCTTATAAAGAAAGTTAAACTGTTGGGAACAAAAGGCAACATGCTAAAGTGGATCCAAAGTTTCCTGTCACAGCGACTCATAAGGTGTAAATTCCTTAACAAGACATCTTCTTACAAACAACAAACTTAATTAGCCGCTCCATAAGCAACCACACCAGAGAGATGATGAAGGAGCTGAGTGCAAACAAGAGATGGGAACGCCTGGCATCTCAAGGTCCAATCTCCAGAAATCTAGAAAGATTGGAAGCGGTTGCAAGATTCCGACTAAAAACTGGCCATGACTACCTACAAAGCCATCTGCACCGCATCGGGGTAGCAGAAGACAACTGCCCCCTATGCCACTCAGGCATGATGGATAGTGAACACCTGATGACGTGCATTGATCTCTCTGATACACCCCTGGATCCTGTTCATCGCTACTGGGAGGCTCGACGTCGCATGGGTGAGAGGCCAAGGACAGGCGTTGGATAAAGTAAAGTAAAGTGATTTTGGTGGATGTATATAATAATAGTTAATTATTATATTTCTTATATATTAGTTAATTATTAAGAAATTATTAAATTTCTTATAATTATTATATTTATAATATTTCTTATGTAGTATTTTATATAATAAACCTTTAAGTTGCAAAAACAAAGAATTATAAAACTGCTGGTAACCGGCAATTAAAAATGACGGATTTGTTTATTGAAATACATAAATTAAGAGATCGTCTAGTCGGCCTCAAAGATCAGCTTGTTCCAGTATTGCCACGTTTAACATTACGGCCTTCTACTAGAGTCGGCCATGACTAAGTGGCAATACCCTCCAAAGAAGGAAAAACAAACAATGCTGCCAACTTGCAGTTGTATATATGAGATAATACAAATCAAACAATTTCTTCCATTTAAAAGAAACAAAATAATTGAAAATGTTAATAACCTGAATAACTAAAATTAATTACTGAAACTAAAGCGAATATCAGAGTGAAAAATTCTATTAAGAGATCAAGGCTTGTCATAAAGTATTTTAAAATAGTAATTAAAAGCAAACTTAGGACATCTCAACCTAGATTAATACTACAATAATGAAGATAGCACTCTTTTATCACAGTGGTTAAAAGCCAGAAACATTAATCATTTTGATAATTGTAGAGACCTAGATGACCATGTAGATGTAGATAACACTGTTGCAACATTGGAGGTATACTGACAGAAAGAAAATCTTATATAACATCTTTAATAATGCTCAAGAAGAAATACGTAACAGTGAATCCAATAAATATCAAAGTACTACTGCTGAATCTATTCATGGAACAAAATCAAATCTTATCTGAGATGAAGCTACAAAAAAGCATTGCAACTGATAATCGTGTTTTGTGAATCATGATCTAATTATAGTAATGAAGTGTTTAAATCTCTTCTGAAATCAGAAATCGTTTTACAAACAATTAAATGGAAAAAGTCATCAAACACGAATTGAGGGCTTCTTTAATAGCAGTTAGTAGTAGTTACTGTATTTGAATTATAGAATTACACTGAAATTTACTTGAGCTTGTCTATAATACTTTACTGAATTACAGGTAACTTAAGTGTTTTCATGTATAGTTTACTACACATAAATGTTAATTTAAATGACTAAATTTTGTAGTTTATGCATTTGTTTAGTAATTTTTTTTTTAATATTATATTCTGTACTTATACAGCTTTTTTTTTTAAATTATATTTTCTCATTATAAAGCCTATCTCTTTATGGGAAAATTTCAAAATATTCTGTATTTATTGGGCAAAGTGAATGCTGGTTATAATGAAAATATTTATGCAGTCCTTTTTCATTTGTTATAAACAAGTTCCACTGTATTTAAGACTCTTGAAAATGGTATATTTTTACATGCATACAGTGGATTAGAGTTAACATGTTATTGGACAATTTGAGGTTTCAGGCAGTGTATGTACATTGGAGGTACGTAAAAAGTTGTTTTGTATTGATCAGGTTGAAATTTATGTAACAATTCTCAGGCAACAGCAGTAGGCAGCCCTCCCAGATAGCTAGGGCTCGATATGTTACGAACTTGGTTATTTTTAAAACCACAATCTGTGCTCAGTCTACCTTCAAAGAAATACCGCACTGACTGCGTAGTATATTTTGAGACACACAGGCATAAGATTGATTCATACAGTGGTTGAAGGAACTGTGAAGAGGTTACTTGTTTAGACTGAACGTCTGTACATATGGAATGTATGGCATATGCACTGTATTTTCAATGACTTCAATACGGGCTGATACTTACTCTTGTTGTTCTTCAAACATATGCCTGTTGACTGCCTTCTCCACATCAAGTTTTGGTTTCTTATTCAAAATGGAATCGACGATGGAAAGACTCATGCTTTTCTCTTGTTCTGGCGTCTGAAAGTAAAAACAGACAAATAAAATTTACGTGAGAACTGAAAAGACAATAACAAGCACATTTTAAATAATTAGGAAGTATGTTTACAGAATAAGATGGCAGTATAATGGATATAAACATGAATTAAAAATTACGTGGTATGTAAAGTCATGTGTGTTTGTGCCAACACTGGAGATATTTGTTAGTAATTTGGAACTGCTTTACTTACAAGTGCTTTAAGTCAGATGCAAAAACTAACTTGGCGGTTGACATAACACTGTTTTGTAAATTTAAAAAAAAAAAAACACAAGATAATAATGTACTTTATACATTTCATTTCTTTTTTTTTGTGTCCATTGTGTGTAGCTTTAAATAGTGATAAAATATTACGTGTAAATGTTTTCAAGTAATTTTATTTTGATGTTGACAAACTCGAAGGAGCAATAACCTGATGATGGAAGTTTTGTTCTGAAATGCATAATATATATTGGAAGTAGAAACCACTGAACAGTTAAGGGGACCAAGTTGTGAAGGCCTATCCCATAAATAAATGGAGTGTCGGTTATCAGTTAGGGACATATGTGCAAAAAACATTCAAGACAACTTTATGAAACTTTTTTCACTGAAACAAAAATACATAGAGCATACAGTGAACATAATTAAATACATCTATTAGTAAAAGAGTAATTAGGGTGAATTTTCAAAGAAAGTGTTTCGAAAAATGCAAAATTTTTACTTCTTTTTGTAAACATATTAAATATTTATATAAGATATCATACTAAATTTTAGGTTCAGTATAAGAAGTGTTACGAGACAAACACAATAAAAAAAAAAAATGAAGTCTCTAGTCTCTAGCACATATGTTCCAGTGGAAAGTGTCGTCAATCCGTTCTTTCATATATTTTATTCCTATATTTTATGGTAATAACATACAATAAAAAAACATCTACTTACCATAAATTTCTCGGTTTTAGTACATGGTTTAGATTTCAATTGAATTTCTTCTCTAGGGTCCAGGGTTTCGTCGCAGTGAGATTTAGAAACAGTAGAGATATACGAAACAATGATTTGAACAACTTTAGTGTGGACATATAACGGATTTAATATCATACCTTTTCTTAGTTACATATTACAATACAACAAAGATGGCGTCTTACCATCACTAGCTACGTGATTTCTACTCCTCTATTAATACTGAGTACCCTCATTTCATTATTCGATTGTATGCATGGTTTATTATCATACCTCTCCAAGAGACTGCAGTTCTCTTTATTATTTCTCTTTTATAAAATGATAGAAACCAATGCCTCAATTTGCTGATTAATAATCTATAAGTACAAACATATTCTTACGCGGACACACACACACACACACTCTTTCCCCCATGTTATATGATCGGTACCTTTTGTAAATTTTGGATTTATATTTAGAGCTCATTTTCACCAAAGAATAACAGTTAATTAATTTGCACTTTCCTGATTACTAGTTGCGGTCTCCCTTCCGATGTTCTCCGTTTTCGCCAGGTGTTCGGCGTCTCTCATAATCTCGTTTTGTTCCCTTGTTACACTGAATTTAATTACATCTTAGGTAGCAATTAATTAACTGTGCTACATTACTTATACTGTTAATTACATTTTAGATTGGTAAAAGAACACTTTTTACTGGCAAAACTGTGCCAGCCACAAATTTAGCGTGTAGACATCTTGATGAGTTGTAAAGGACTGGGGAGATGCAAAGCACATATTTTGTGTATGTGTTAGCGCATCCACGTCATTGTCTATTGTTCAAAATTGGCTCACACCCTGTTGTCATGTCATTGTTTGTTAGGTCATCACTGATTTTAATGACGTCCCGTCTTCTGGACCAATGAGAGTGCCTATTTACGATCTGTTTCCACTTGGATGGCCATTTTGTACGTTCATCTCTGCACGTCGGCTCCAGACCTTGGACTCGTTGTGATCTATTAGAATATGCGTAGTTGTCTCTTCACAAAGGAAATTGTTCCCTCCATGTATGTGTGTGTGTGATACAATAAAATCCGATAGTTTGTTACCACTCATACCATAATTCTGACATCGAGATTCTTGTACTGTCACAAAACCCCCTCAATGAAAGATTTTATGTCGAAACATAAAAACTTTCATTGACTCATTCACACTTTTCTAAAAGGATCAGTTCAGACATGTCGCCACAACCCCCTCAACATTGATATAAAAGAAATACAATCACTTACCCTTGGTCTGATGATGCTGCTCGCACCCTCTGACCTTACTGGACTTCTCCGGAGAGATCCCTACACCATAAGGCCATGAGGCACTGAACGCTCCTGTTCTGACGCTCCGGCCAGCTCAGGACCGCGGTCACAACACCACAAAACTCTGAAACATTGAATACAAAATTTTAATATAGTGGTCTAATCTATCTCCATATCTACAACTGATGTTTCCTTTTAGATGCATTGGTTTGTGTCTGAGGCATTGGCTTGTTCAATTAATCTCTCCAAAAGATTTTTTTTTTTTTTTTTTTTTTTTTTTTTTTAATCCACACTAAAATCAATCTACTCCTTAAGAGAAAACATATTCCTACAAATAACACAATACATAAACAATTCTTTAATATTCCCCAAAACACCATCATCTATTTGTTTCTATAAGATTCAACCTACAACTACTATGGCAGACAAGTTTATTATTCAACTTTTATTACTCAACTTATAATCATTTTATATCTTTTGCAAATGATATCATACTATATTCTGCTCAACACCATTGTTAACTTTATACTTTTTGCATCCAAACTCTACTATCTTTTAACAATTGTTACCATCGTTACTAATAACAATAAAACATCATAAAACATCAAACATTACACATTAACATTGTTACATTTATCTTACATTAAACAATTTACCTTTAAACAACTTGTATTAAACTTTATAAGACATTACGACTTCAACTTTCTACTAACTTTTAATATTTAACATTTGTTTATATCAGATTCTATAAAACAATTTCCACTTTATCATTTACCTTTCTGTTACAATTACCTTCCTACCATGAATTTTCCTTTTTCTAACCCCTTTATCCTTACTAGTTTGGGTGACTCTCTATTATTCACTATTTTCTATTTCTTATTTTGGCATTTGTCAATCTAACCTTACTACCCTTCTTTTTTACTACTAACAACCGCTTCTAACCATTAACATAATATGACACCAATATCTCTATAATAACCCCCTTCACTAATCCATTTAAAACCTCTGGCACCGCTCATTTTTTATACTAGTACGTGTGTTCCCTACTCTAACCAACTCATTCCCTTATCGGTTCCTGACCCTTTCAGGTAACCCTTTCCGGCACACAACGGTCCCTTCCTGTCCCAACACCTTTCGTTGCGGACTCCCTACACCAATACCCTTACTATAAAATATCACCATCAACAAATATAATTACCATTCATATTACTCACCTCTACATATAATCACTAACCACTGTGTCCCTAAAATATCTAACACCTCTTTATATATTATCAGCACATCTCAACACTTTATTTTCACTAACTCCCATTAACTCTGCTTAACTAACTCCAATGCCCTTATTTATCACTATTACCCAAACTCTTTTACAACATTTTACATTAATATACCACTAGAAAATTCATCACTTATCTACTAACAACAATACCTCTCAACATCCAAATATATCACCTGCTTCATTTATTAACCATTAGACTCTGAATCTCATAATATCATTTAAATCATTATTAAACTTCCTTCAATTATTTAAAATTCTACAATACATGTTTACATAAAAAATACATAAAATACACAGCAACAAAAATACACAAATACATTGACATTAATATACACAAAATATACAATCCAAATTACCAATTAATCATTCACCATAAATCAGTCCATAAACAGTCCATTTCAAAACACTGTCCACATAATTAAATATTCATAACACAATAAAATAATTAACCCCCATCGTCAAATAATAATTGAATCTTAAAACTATATACATTGTTTAACATTAGATATCTTATACTAACATCATGAATACATATACAATTCAAATGTTCATCATTATCCTCAAACTCATTTAACCTGTCATGATTGGTCATTGTCCTGTCACCTTTGGTATAATTAGTCATAACTAGGTAAGTTATATTATCATTGTTATCAACATCATCTCCTACTACCTCAGTTTCAATACAAGGTAAGTACTTGCTATTATTTTCACTTCTCTCTCCACCTAACCTTTCCACAAATTCTTCATAATTTCTATTTACTCTATATAACTCCATCTCCCAATTATCACACAACTCTCTTTCACAATATCTCCCATCATAACCCCAAATCACATTCTCTCTCTCAATATATGCAGGGGACACTACAACTTTATTCTCGCACCACCTATCAGGTGCACAAAAAACCCAGGGACAACTATTTGCAGACCTTTTGTCTCCCAAATCTACATCGAAGGCACTCTCGTCCTTCCTAAAAACATTATATCACCCCCAAATACACCACTAAGGGAAAAATCTAACCCCTGCAATTCCCCTACAATTATACTCTCTCTACACACATCTCATTATCACTACTCCTGTTTACACAATCATTTTCTAACATCATACTCTTATTTATATTATCATAATTTTCTACCCCACTTACCTTGTCTTTGTTTCTATCTAATCTGTCTATTTCTCTACTCTTATTTTCTAACTCTATCTCATTAATTCTCTTGTCTAATTTCTCCTCTAATTGATTCAGTTTTACATTTTTCAATTTGTTTTGTTTCTTTAGCTCATTCTCGAAACTGTCTAACTTTACATTAAATGTACTATTCATCTGGTTAAATTTGTCATTAATTAATGTAAATAAATCTTCCAATGATATTTTATTTTCAATTGTTTTAGGTGTCAAGTTGGCATTTATTCCGTCTAATAAAATTGACTCTGTAGTTGTATTATCCATTTCTATACTATTATTACTTTCTGCCATTTTGGTAATTTGAATATTGGAATGACTAATTAGTTACACAATTACTACTTAATATGTTTTTGTCAACATAACCTCCATAACCTTCGTATTAGGTTCTGGATTATTTCGTCACTCTCTATGTCTCTGAATCTGGCTTATTTATATAAAGTAATTTTATATAAAGTCCACTGTTCGGGGCCAATTGTCGTCAATCCGTTCTTTCATATATTTTATGGTAATAACATACAATAAAAAAACATCTACTTACCATAAATTTCTCGGTTTTAGTACATGGTTTAGATTTCAATTGAATTTCTTCTCTAGGGTCCAGGGTTTCGTCGCAGCGAGATTTAGAAACAGTAGAGGTATACGAAAAAATGATTTGAACAACTTTAGTGTGGACATATAACGGATTTAATATCATACCTTTTCTTAGTTACATATTACAATACAACAAAGATGGCGTCTTACCATCACTAGCTACGTGATTTCTACTCCTCTATTAATACTGAGTACCCTAATTTCATTATTCGATTGTATGCATGGTTTATTACCATACCTCTCCAAGAGACTGCAGTTCTCGTTATTATTTCTCTTTTATAAAATGACAGAAACCAATGCCTCAATTTGCTGATTAATAATCTATAAGTACAAACATATTCTTACGCACACACACACACTCTTTCCCCCATGTTATATGATCGGTACCTTTTGTAAATTTTGGATTTATATTTAGAGCTCATTTTCACCAAAGAATAACAGTTAATTAATTTGCACTTTCCTGATTACTAGTTGCGGTCTCCCTTCCGATGTTCTCCGTTTTCGCCAGGTGTTCGGCGTCTCTCATAATCTCGTTTTGTTCCCTTGTTACACTGAATTTAATTACATCTTAGGTAGCAATTAACTGTGCTACATTACTTATACTGTTAATTACATTTTAGATTGGTAAAAGAACACTTTTTACTGGCAAAACTGTGCCAGCCACAAATTTAGCGTGTAGACATCTTGATGAGTTGTAAAGGACTGGGGAGATGCAAAGCACATATTTTGTGTATGTGTTAGCGCATCCACGTCATTGTCTATTGTTCAAAATTGGCTCACGCCCTGTTGTCATGTCATTGTTTGTTAGGTCATCACTGATTTTAATGACGTCCCGTCTTCTGGACCAATGAGAGTGCCTATTTACGATCTGTTTCCACTTGGATGGCCATTTTGTACGTTCATCTCTGCACGTCGGCTCCTGACCTTGGACTCGCTGTGATCTATTAGAATATGCGTAGTTGTCTCTTCACAAAGGAAATTGTTCCCTCCATGTATGTGTATGTGTGATACAATAAAATCCGATAGTTTGTTACCACTCATACCATAATTCTGACATCGAGATTCTTGTACTGTCACAAAAGTTATATGAACCTAAATATGAAAAATATGGACTTAACGGAAAATTGTGTTTAAAGTTTGTAATCTTTTTATTCCAACCCTTCAAAACCTTTAAATAGGCACAAAAATATAGAGCCAGTAAAAGAGATCATATATCTTGGCAAACAGCACTAACGACACCAACACTGAAATAAGAAAAAGAATATATGTTGCAAATAAAACATGTTATGGATTAAAAAAACAGTTTTATGACATCTAGCTTCACCTTAAGAAGCACGAAATGCAAAATTTACAAAACACTTATCAGCCCAGTGCTGGTATATGCTTCAGAAACCTGGATGATGACAAAAAATAGTAAGAGACTTCTAGGCTGCTTTGAAAGATGGATTCTAAGAACAATATTTAGAGGAGTACAAGAAAATGGAATGTAACGTAGGCACTATAATTACGAACTATACCATCTTTACAAAGAGCCTGACATTGTCAGGATAATCAAAATATACAGGCTAAGGTGGGTTGGACACATAAGAGAGAATGGAAGGACAGCCTACGAAGTATATTTTCTGCCAGAAACCAACAGGTAGTAGAACAAAGGGAAGACCCCGAAGTAGATTCAAAGATCAGATACAGGAGGACCTCAGAAAGGTAACATAAGAAACTGGAAAGCCAGGGCACGCAATAGAGAAGAATGGAATCGACTCTTGGTGCTCCAAGAGTAATTCCCACCAAGAATTGTAGAGCCACGGCTGATGATGATGAATGTTGTTATTAAAAATGCATCTGCACTGTACACTTCTTCTTCATTGCTCTTGCTTTTTAGCTGGCGTTTGTTCACTCTGTTCTCCTTACTTCTTTCCAGAACACTCTTATTTGCTTCCAGAATCCTCATTTTATAGCTAATATTATTATAAAATATAGAATTGTTTGTTTGAAGGACGTCAATGACATTCCCCAGGGTGACATCACGTGAAATAAACAAATAAGATGATATGAAAAAAGTTTGATATAACAATATAATATATATGTTTTTTTGGTACAGTTTGTTTCTTGATGTATATATTATATTTAATTTTTATAATGAATTTACCTCAAGATATTTCTTTCCTTATTAGGAACATGTTTCGGGTACCATTGTGTACCCATCCTCAGCCTTCCGGATTTTGTGTCTGGTGAAGTACATGTGTGTTGACTGGTTGTTATTGTGGCTTCCTGTTGGCTTCTGGTAATTAAATTGGTATTATTGTGTGTGACTGTGGTTTTAGTATTAGTATTTTGTGTGTTTTCGATGTTGAGTGCTTTGAAAATTGTGTCATGTTTTGTATTGATTTGTATTTGTTCAGGTATTAGTTTGTTTTGTGTTTAATGTTTGTATATTTGTAAATTTTCCCATATGTTCATTATGGTGACTTTGTGTGGTATATGTTTTATTAGTGTCATGTTGGTTATGTTTGGGAATTCATCTCCAGTGTTTATTGCATGTGTGGCCAAATTAGATCTGTATACAGTAAACCCTCGCTCGATTTAACGGACTTCGGATTTAATGGACAGAATTTAACAGACAAAAAAAAATAAAAAAAGCATGAAAATGTTTTTAGGCTTTTGAAACGTATAATGTGCATAAACTGCAGACTCTCCTGTTCTGGCGATGTTGCTTGGCTATCGCAGCATTCTTTCGTTTCTTGTTTTGAAACACGCAAATTTTCTCATCTCTAATTGTATTTGATGAGAACAGAGCTAAGAATTAGATAAGAATTCATTTAATTCTTCACGATCCCCGTCTTTGCGTTGTCGTTGATGCATGCGTCACACACGTTCAGTGGAAGACATCACGACGACTAACACTGAACAATATACACTGATATGCATCTTATTTCACTGTGACCAAATTTATTTATTACTAACATCACCTGGAGCGTTACATTTTTCGATGACATTACACATTTTGCATCACGCATTTTGTGGAATGACCCCCAGCCTAAAAATATTATCATGTTAAAAGAAAAATTTTGACACGAAAAAATCACGATTAAGTTTTTGAAGTCCATGGTTGTGATTTAAATTTGGTGGTAGTTCATAACCATAGCAACGCATTTTCACTCTTGAATATTCGGCTATTTTCGTGATAATTCGTATGCACGCGCAGTTCACATTCGTACAGCGTCAGTTTATACAGAGAACACAGCGTGTACGCTACATGTGTTTCTATAGTACGAACCTTGCACGTGTTAAATAGAGAGTCTTAACGAGTTTATACTTGCGTTGTTACAGCAAGGTCCATTACTTTATTAGTGAATTACAGCATAAGTATGTCTGGCGTTACGAAAAAACGTGTGAACTTGAGTATAAAGCAAAAGCTTGAACTAATAAGTAAACTTGAAGGTGGCGCGTTTTTTTGCACATATTTGTGAAGTGTACGGTGTAAAGAAACAAACCGTTTCAGACATTCGAAAGAATAAAGATAAACTTATTCAGTTTTCGCTAAAGTACAGTGTTGATAGTTCGAAGAATGAGGGGGAAAGAAAACACATTAAATTAGCCAAACACAAACAATTAGAGGATGCTGTGTACAAGTGGTTTATTCAACAACGTTCTAGTGGCGTCGTTGTTCGTAGTGTCGAGTTGCGGGCTGCTGCTGATAAACTGGCGAAACATATTGGTATCCAATTTCAGGCGAGTGATGGGTGGCTTTGGCGTTTTCGTAAACGGCATGGCATCACAAATAGATCAACATGTGGTGAAGCGCTGAGTGCAGACACTGAACAAGTTGAGGCTTTTCGTCAACATATAAAGGAAACGATCGAATCTGATGGTCTCATTTTGTCTCAGGTCTACAATGCTGATGAGACTGGTCTCTACTTTCATGCTGTGCCTGAAAATACTCTGGCACACAAACATGAAACTAGCACACCAGGCCGTAAACTCAACAAGGAGCGGCTTTCTGCCCTACTGTGTGCGAATGCTGATGGTTTGCATCGACTTACTCCAGTCATAGTCGGAAACGCAAAGAAACCTCGTGCGATAAAGAACATAATGAACCAGTTGCCAGTCATTTATGAAAGTTCAAAAAATGCTTGGTTTATCTTCAGTATTTTTTCAAACTGGTTTTTTAATCATTTTGTGCCACAAGTGCGACGTTTTCAAGAAGAGACTATGAAAATTCCATTGCATGCAGTGAAAGCCGTCTTACTACTGGACAATGCACCGGCCCATCGCAACTCCGAGAAGTAAGTTAGCAACGACGGAAAAATAAAATGCGTCTTCCTCCCTCCGAACACCACTTCAATTTTACAGCCAATGGACCAAGGAGTCATTGTTGCCTGCAAAAGGCTGTACAAGAAGAAGTTTCTTGAAGAGGTGATGGTTGTCTTGGAGGACGAACAAGACCATGAAAACGACACGAGAGGAGCTAGAACGCTGCAAAATCTGCGTGCATACAACATGAAGTCCGCCATCTTTAATTTTGCTGCCGCATGGAAGGAGATGAAGGAAACAACATTGGCTAATGGGTGGACACTGAATGGGACTGAACCGGAGTACGATTTCAGAGGATTTGAAACATCCGATTTCTGTGAAACCGTAAAGAAGGCTGGTGAAGACGTAAACGAGAATGACATAGAACAGTGGCTAAACTTGGACGAGGGTGATCCAGGCTACCAAATCCTGAGTCAGGAAGAGATTGCGGAATCTGTTCTACACGACGATCAAGAATATGGAGATGATGACGATGAAGAAACATCTGTTACAGGAGGCCCTAAATTATCAGCGATAAGAAACAGCATGGACGAAATTATCGCGTACATTGGGGAGTCTTCAGATCCGGAAGTGTGTGCTTATTATGACCATTTTAGACAGTTTAGATCTTTAATAATAAAGAAGCAACATTCTAGTGGAAAACAACTGACTCTTGATGCTTTTATCCAGAATAAATAAAGGTGTGTACATAACATTGTATTTGCATGATATTAATAGTACGTATTAAAATACAGATAAGCGATGTTGTCGCTGTTACAATAGAAAACCACACTGGCAGTTTACCCGTTATTTAGAAACATGTTACTCACACCCCTCTACTCATCCTTTGTCTTGCCGCCTACGGAAGGGTCTGAGCACGCACGCATGCGCAGGTACGTACACTTTTCTTCCTATTCATTGTTCACAGGATCAGTGGCTGTGCGGGACGAAGGGCTTGCCTGTCGCCCGCTCGTGTACTACGTCCCGAGCTTCAGAAAGAGCTCCTGCCGTAGGGACTACTGATATTCTGGATTTAGGGTGTGGCCTGCTTCCGGCCGTGGGTTTTCAATTAATTATTTAATTGAGGGTGAGTGTTCGCCGAGGCTGGGTCCAAGGTTCACCTGGCACAGAGTGGTAGCGACCGAGGGCGCTAATGAGATGGTTGCCCTGGAATCAGGCGGAGCGACGATAGACTTTGCAGGAGTGTCCGTATAGTGGCGTCCAGGGAACGGACACGCAGGGATTCACGGATGGTTTTGTTAGATGTCAGATAATGGGCTTTGCATGCCCAGCGCAATCCTCGGTCGAGGAGAGACTGAAGCTTTCGCTTATGGGTCTTGGCCAAGTAGCCCCAAACGGGCATCGCGTAGGTAACCATCGGCGCCACATAAGTGGAGACGATAAGCTTCCCTAGGCGGCGGGTCATGGCGTTGCTACATAGTATGGGTCGGAGTTGATAAAGACGATGGGCGGTCTTTCGGGCTACTTGCGCAGAGTGTGTCCGCCAGGTGAGACGTCGGTCGAGGTGAACCCCGAGGTACCTGACCTCTCGAGACCAGGGCAGAAGTGTATCGCCTACGTAGAGTCTGTCGGGGAGCCTAAAGCGTCTGGAGAAGACTACTGCTGTGCTCTTGGCTGCGTTGATGGCAACTCTCCACTCATTGTTCAGTTTGCTGTTAAAACGTACGGTTGCAGTCATAAATCATAATGCCAGCGTTAACAACAGCCAGGCAAATTGCTGTTGCTTATGCAGTAAACACCTCATAGATACCAAAAGCGTTCGTCCCGCCAGAAGTCAGGTATAACTTCGAATTTCGTTAGTGCGTGAATGCAAGCCGCAGGCCAAATTAGCGACCATGTTTTTAGGAGAAAAAGTGCGGCTTGTATTCGGAACAATACGGTATTTGCATGATATTAATAGTATTAAAATTTCAAGTGTTATAGGCCTATTTGATTTAAATATATCCTCAAAAAACAAAATTTGGGATTTAACAGACTTTCGATTTAACGGACACCCCTCAGCCCCAATTAGTCCGTTACATCGAGGGTTTACTGTATTTTTGGGTTTTTGTATGCGTTTAGGTGTTCAAAATAAAGTTTTTTCAGTTGTTTTTTTGTTTGTCCTATGTAACATTTATTGCAATCTTGGCATTCAATTTTATACATACCAGTGGTTGTTGTATTATCTTTTTTGTGTGGGTTATTTAGTTTTTGTAGATTATTTTTGTTAGTTTTGTATGCTATTTTAATGTCTGAGTTCTTAAACAGTTTTGTTAGCTTTGTCATTTTATTATTTATGTATGTGAATGTGGCCCATTTTTTATTGTTGTTATTATTTTTGTTTTGTTCATTTTGATTAATTCTTAATTGTTCAGTTTTTATTTTATATTTGATTTTATTTTCTATTTTGTTTACAGTGTTTTTATTATATCCATTTTCACAAGCAATTTGGTATATTATATTTCTTTCTTTGTCTGTTTCTTGTTTGTTTAGGGGTATTTTGTACATTCTGTTAAACAGTGAATAGAATGCTGCCATTTTATGTTGTGGTGGGTGGTCAGAATGGTTAGGTATAATGATGTTAGTGGAAGTTGGTTTTCTGTATACTCCATATTGTAGGTGGTTATTGTATCTTGTGATGGTTATGTCTAAATAGTTGATTTTGTTGTGATTTTCTTTTTCTTCTGTGAATTGTATTTTTGGATGTATGTTATTGATTTGTTTTAATATGTTATCTGCATTTGTATTTTTGTTACTTGATACATATAGCCCATCATCTACATATCTTATCCAAATGCCATTTGGATCAAAGGATTGTATAATATTTTGTATTTTGGTGTCTATATGTTGTAAGAATATTTCTGCTATTATGGTAGATAATGGAGATCCCATTGCCAATCCTTTTTGTTGTTGATAAATTTTGCTATTGAATTCAAAGTAATTTTGTTTTAGTATTAGTTGGAGGCTACTTTTTATTTCAGTTATATATTGTGCGTCTTGTAACAATTAAAAAACGAGGTCGTACCTGTTAAAGTGTCTCACACTTGTTTATTTTGTGTATTAGTGTGATTGTAGTGTGTTTGCCTCACACTGGTTGTTACATAAATCGACGTCACTACTGGAGTCCGTAGCGTTGTCAATGTCACCAGTACAACCTACCTGTTAATTCATAGGGATTACGATTCCCGGGTGGCGCCAAATTGTTTTGTTAAAACAATTAAAACATTTAGTTTTTAAAGTAATATGTGGTATTAGCATGGACAGCTGTGGCGTTCGAATTATTCCCGCTGCTACACAGGTTGTCGACTCGGCCACTCGTGACAAGCGCTAGTTGGCTATGACTTAAACTTCGCTAACACACATATATTTACAACAAAAAATCCTATGAAATAACAAGATAGTATTGTTCTGTACTGCGCTTTTTAATACACATTTAATTATTAATAAACATGACAATTGAATAATAAACAAATTTATAATATTATGCTCCGGCTTAGAGCTTGAAACACAAAACACCTCAGGTTGGCAAAATTGATTGAAAATGCTATCATTCAGTTGCTTCTAACAAATTAATGTGTTTTTACAATCTGGGGTTCTTTTGATCATGAAAATAGACATAAACGTTGATTACATGAAAAGAAAGTACACTATTATACCTTATAGGTACTTAGGATTTATAATGTGTTTGTACAATTTGTTCTGTGGTGTCGTATTTCTGTTACAGTAGTTATGTTCACAAATAAGGTTATCTTTATAAATGTTTTTTAATATAAGTAAATAAATTATGCCTTTACCTTTGAAAGAAAATACTATTTTTTAAATAGTGAGAAATTTTATCATTTGAAAATAATTTAAGTGATTTGGGGTTTTTTAGGAGTAATAAATTATTCGGTACTTATCAGTTCCTCTCACGTTGAAGGGTCATCATGGGTAGGCGTGTAGTTTTCAAATTTGGGCTGGTTGTAGGCTTCCAGCATCTTCTTCAAACTGGTCTGGGTTTTTTCTTTAATTAGTTTGTTTTTAATTTTATTCCTGGTCATCACGAATTCTGTACAGATCGACGTCTCTTCACATTGGATCATTTTAGTTCACTATTCAACTTGTTGTAACTGTTTAAATTAAAGTTTTAGTTTGTCCAATTTCTTGCGTGGCGTACCCACGCTTCGTTTCTTCAGCGTCTCTATAATTTAACGGAAAAATAAGCCTCAAATGACTCGTTGTCATAGTAACTAATAATTCAATGCTTGTTTAATTACTCTTTACTTACATTGTTAGAGATATTTGAATTTTTATTCAAATTTATTAAGTATTTTCCCAATGATTTTATTCCCTTATAATTCCTTTGGGATAATAAATGACATCACTATTATTTTTCTTTCCTTTCAAAGTTTACAATGATACCTCATAAGGTCATATTTTGTTACACTTTAACTATAGTCTAATTAGTTGACATTTAAAAAATAACATATCTTTCTTGAATTAAATTATTACAATAATATTTCTGTGTAGAAATAACTGATATACAATCATTGTCCCTTCACTGTTCTTAGATTAGTAAGATTTTTTATGAAATTGATATAATTTGCATTTGAAATGTTCTTGGCAGTTAATTGTTTTCCTAGTTACAAACAGCCATGATTGTTTTCTAGTGTATTTCCTTTTTAAATTACCTTCTGAATTCAGCCTGATGGGCTTCATTTATTTGTTTGTGTTTTAATTATTATTCAACATATATTTTCATTGCTTTTCATTTAAAATATAATAGCTAGGTTTATGGACTGTAAGTCCTCCTTCAGTCATATTCCCTCTTTAACATTGAATCAACTATTCTTTATTAGTCATAAATTATTCTTAGTACTAACATTGATTTCTTTCTTGTCTTATAAACTAGGGTGATAAACATTATTACTTTCTTTAATATTATGAAGGTTGATTCCCCTTTCAACATGGGTTGTTGTATTCTTTATAATTTTAATCTTTAATAACAAACTTTACTTCCATCCTATCATGCCATGTTAACACAAGTTGTAGCGGGTCGATTTTTGGGTGTTTTTGTTTTAACCGTTTGGGACATTTATATATTTATGTTTTTATTTATTTCGTTTTCGGGCGGACTGGTATAAAGTATGGTAAAGCTGCATTATTGTGCAACATAACAGAACAGTGAAACAACGTAAGACGCAGTTGTTGTCGAGGAATGCGGTAGAGAATTCGCGCCAACCACAAAATTCTGAGAACTTTGTACCTGTGTGTGGCAGCGCACATACGCAACTGCTCAATCACGCTCCAAGTGACGCTCTGACAAACAACTCAAGATGGCGAGAGCGTAAAAAAATATTCGTCGTCTTCTATAAGACCTCACGGAAGTCGCATTAACTCCGCCTACTGTTGGTGACATCAGCGGAACCAAGTCCAATATCGGCCTCTGGTCATCCACATATACCAGCTCTATGCCACGCATAAAATGGTTACACGACAGCAGGAACAAGGAGCGACGACGAAAACATCATGGCATGGAAGAACAACTTCCATGCAGGAACAGGTAGTTGTACCTGTTACGTACACAGCCATACAGTCAACAGGACGCCAACACCGCTACAGAGAATGACCGTTTGGTTTAGGCCCCGGTCGGTGGTGTTCTAAATACGCCTAACTCAATCATATCGTGAATACCGACCGGGACCCGAGGAATTGACTATGTTATAGACGAGTGCAGTGCAGTGGCCGTTGAAAAGCAGTTAATAACGAATAATGTAACCGGGAAGGCACGTGTTCGGTCGACCTCGCGCCATATAAAATGAGACGGGAACTTGTAAAGAATAAATATTTCGCTCGTGTATCTAATATGGGTTAAGGGTGTTTTGATAAATTAAAATAAATATATGTGAGAGTGTGTGAGCAGCTGGGCTATCTTCTTAGACGTAAGTAATATTAGGTAAGGCTATTAAATAAGATGTATAAACAAGAGTTACCCAACCTTTAAAAACATGTAAGACAATTTATTTGGAAAACAAAGTTATAAAATCGCACTATTTGATTATTAAACAAAAATAATTTCTCTTCCAAAAAATTGAGAGTTAGTTTCTTTCAAAACCTTAGTTCGTTTTATGTACTGTCATAGTTCGTCAAACGAAATGGGTGTACCACCACTACTCGATCCGGCCAGATCCAAGTTGAAAGGTAAGTGGGAGTTGTAATCTGAATAGAGTAAGAATAATACCAAAATAATAAAGTTACAATTGTTGCCGCGTGACCAGGATTTAAGATAACAAAAAAGTTATTACAACGGCCTACATGTGACAGTACATTGAACGGAATACGGTGGAGAAAGTAAATTGATGTTGTAATATCAGTTTTGAAAAAAGACTGATCATTGGTAGTTGTTACGTAAGACAAAATAGATTAAATAAAAAATGTCTGAAAACACAGAGAAGAGCAGTATAGTAAATTCAATAATGAGTGAAAGTGACCTTGAGTCACAGTCACTGAATGAAAGTGATATGCGGACAGCTGAGCCGAGCGCTGTTACAGAAACAGCTGTTGGGGGCAATGTAATCATTCATTCTACCCCAATTGCTGCTCAAGCACAATTAAGCGAGACAGATGTTGATTCTGGGATTCAACTAACCCCAGTTTTAACAACTAAAAGTAAACAGTCCGATGATACGGATATATTGAGTTTTTTACGAAAGATGAGAGGTGAGTTGGAAAGTCGTTTTAATTCTAATGACGAAAAATTTGAGATTTTAAGTAATGACTTTAATAAACGTTTTAATTCTAATGACGAAAAATTTGACAAAATAGACTGTCGTTTTGACGTTCAAAATAGCAATTTTAATAAAAAATTTGAAGAACAGAATATTCAGCTTCAGCAAAATATAAATATAAAATTTGACGAGTTGATAAATAACATACAAGACAAGAGTGTATGTCTTGGAAATGACAATGAAATGACAAAAATTAGTTCGAATAAAGTAGAACAGAGTAAGAATAATACAAACGAAAGCTGTAATGACAGTGTTGTGTTAGGCAATGAGTTAATAAATAATAATGTTGAAAATAATGAGAATAATAGTAATGTATTTGAAGAACTAGTATCGGAGACTGATACGGTAAAAATAAAGAATGAGAGTACTGATGAGTTGGTGGAAGGTAGTGATTATGAGATGGTAATG
This sequence comes from Magicicada septendecula, assembly GCA_034769895.1. NCBI lineage: Eukaryota > Metazoa > Arthropoda > Insecta > Hemiptera > Cicadidae > Magicicada > Magicicada septendecula. Next base: position 372,204,074 of record CM068374.1, on the reverse strand, counting down.
TGTGTCAGTGAGTTAGAGAGAGAGAGAAAAAATAATGTTGTAGTAGAGTGGGGACAGAGGGCAAATTTTCCCTTTATTATTTATGATGTTTATGATGATTTATTGAGTCCACAAGTGTTGTGGTTGAAGGGCAAGAGTCCCGTATTGGTAGATGAATTGAGGTGTTTATTTTTGTGGAGTAATTGTGTACCCTCTGTCCGGAATAATTGTGAGAGTGTGATGTGGTGTTATGAAGGGAGAGAAGTAAATAGAGAATGGTATGTAACAGAATTGTATAATTTGAATAGAAAGTATGATGAATGGAAGGAGGGCTTAGAAGTGTACTTGAATAATAATGATTACAATGATTTGATAAAAATAATTAGACCGATAGTGAATGAATGTAATGACGGAGACTTAACAAAAATACCTAACGTAGACTGGTTTAATGAGTATTCTGGTAAAATGAGTGAATTTGGTTGTTCTGGTTATGACACACAAAGTAACCATTTGTTTGTAAATAAAAAGCAACAGTGTTATATAGAACCAAGATTAATTTTTGACGATGGTGGCTGAACTAGAATATCAGTGTATAGACCTTGTTAGATACTGTAAATTCTGGTAATGACCTTGCTGATTTGGACATCTGAAGTGAGATACACTTGAACAATTTTGACGTATATTTTGTAAATAATATTGAATTCATTTGTGTGTATTGTGAAATGTAATGTGTATATGTTTTAGAAAATGTTGTATTAATAATAATAATATTATTAATATTTTTGCACTCTAATTAAATAACAAAATAATTATGAAGACAATAGTTAATGATTGGTAGAATGTTGATAATAATTGAGATAGGTTATTTTAATAATCAAAGGAATATTTAATTTTAATAATAAATTGAATTAAATAAGTGGAGATGTGTAGATAGTGTGATTGAATATTATGTGTTTGAATTTTATAAGGTAATTAAATTGTTTGGTGAGATTTTGATTTAATAATAATTAATAAGTAAATAAATGTTAAATGGTCTATTTTGTGGAACATAATGATTAAAAATATGTATTAATAATAAATTTAGAATTGTTGAAAATCTGATTGCAACACAGGATAAATAAATAATGAGGATAAATAAAAAGAGTTAATGAAACATTTTAAATAATAATGTTTATAAATTTTTATATAAATTATTTAAAAGAGAATTGTTTGTTTGATGTATGCTAATAATCCAGGTTTATTGCTATTTGTGCAATCATTTTATTGTTGTGTGTTAGATAAGCATTGATAAGAATATGTAATTTCATTATGTGTGTAATTTTTTTTCTAAGCCAATCATTAGACGCCTGGCAGGCAATCAACATAATAGAAGTAAGTGTTGATAATGTATTACATATAATTGTTCAATTTTGAAAGGTATCCATGGTGTTTTAATTATGTTAGGATATCAGCTGATCAGCAATACCATGTCACTGGTATATTGGTTTGTAAATGTTACAAGTAATTAATGTTTAGTGTACTACAGACATTTTGAAGTAAAGACAAAAAGAATATGAGAAATAAAATAACAATTTATGCAAATCAATAAAAGATAATTCGTGGGTGATAAATGTTTTATGGGACATGCAGACCTGTCCAAGTTGAATTAAAAGTTGAATTTGCAAGAGTATAGATGAATATAATGTAATGTTGTTTTTGAGTTGATGTGATATAACAGAATTTTGTGAAATATAGATGTTGACACAGTGGTAATGGAGACTTGATGTAGAGTTCTGAATGATATATATTTATGTTTATAATTAATGAGATTATTTTGTTGTATTTGTAGTGAGGCAATGAGATTGAGATTTTTGGGGATGGCAATTTTGTATTAGAGGGTAGTGTAATGTAGGAGTCCGCAACAAGGGTTGGGACGGGAATTGGAATAGATTTTAGTGAGGAGGGGCCGCCTTAGGTAAAATTCGGGGGCCAAATAAGGGAAATGAGTTTTTGGGAAGGAAACACGTATCCTATGTACAAAGGGTTAGAGAGTATTTTTTTTATATATGTAGAGAAGGCGGCGTTTTGAGTTAAATGATAAGTTGGGGTTTAGAATGTCCTGATTAGTAGATATTTTTGATAGAGTTGGGTGTCTTGGGAGTTGAGGTTGATAAATATTAGAGTCAGGGGGAGAAAGTTTATATATGTATAGAAATATATAGAAATCTAATACAGAAAAACGAGAATAAATAATTTACATCACCCACAGTATATTAAAGTAAGATTGTTGAAAAGAAAGAGAGATTCATGATAAAGAATATGCAATTGTTTATTTTTTTTCAACCAGTGACAGAATTTTGATAGAAGTGAAAATAATGTAAAGTCAAGAAGTGTTTAATTTAAATGATTTAAATGCCAATTTGATTATTATTTATATTAATATTTTGTTTATTATAAATATTCTATGTTACTATGTTTTGTATTTCAAGGTAGGATATTACAGATATTTAAAGTGTTTTCAGAAATCATACATAACTTATGTAGGTCAAGGGTTTTGTACTTGACCTAGTTTTGATCAGCTGATGAGTTCATACACCTACTAAGCTTGTAGAGTAGGAATTCAATTTTAATTTGTTTGTTTGATTAATTCAAACTAATCTTTGAATAATTTTAATAAATGTTATTTAATAAATAAATTTAATAAATATTTAATGAATAATTTTTTTGAATTTTAAAATTTTGAAAATTTTAAATTTTTTTGAAAAAAAAAAAAAAAAAAAAAAATTTGATTTTTCGCCTGCCAGCGAGTGAATATGTTGAGTAATGATTATTTTATTGTGTATGTAGTAATGATGTTTCTTTTATTGTATTGCTTTATATTGGTAGGCTATAAATTGTTCTCATGCTAGAGTAAGGATGTATTTATATTATTAGAAATGTTTAGGTTAAGTCATTGAAACAAAAATTAGAAAAAAGAGGAAGAGAATTTTTTGGTAAAAGATTTTTTTTCGAATATTGAATTTTTTGAATTTATAATAAATTTTAAAAGGAAGTTTTTATTTTAATGTGTTATGATAATATGTAATGTTAAGGTGTGTGAGCCCAGTATCTGCTAAAGGCAGCCCAGCTTGCAAAAAGGGGAAACATATCGGCGGAGGAGCTGGGATAATTTTAGCCCGGGATTGAGGATTTTGGGGGTAGCATGTTAGAAGGCAAGGTGGGCTGTGGTGCGAGTCTGATCGATTTCTCGGTGTTGGGATCTCTTATGGAGAAGTCCAGTGATCTCGTTCAGATGAGTCCATGGTCGCTGAGCCAGGGGGGTCGTGTACCCATGCAGAGTAAGAACCAGGGGGTTGTTGGCACCAGTTCCTCACCGGTCCTCCTCGGGGTTTATCGATGAGATTTCTTCTGTCATGGACAGCAGAATTCTCATCGAGGGGGTATTGTAGCGGGTCGATTTTTGGGTGTTTTTGTTTTAACCGTTTGGGACATTTATATATTTATGTTTTTATTTATTTCGTTTTCGGGCGGACTGGTATAAAGTATGGTAAAGCTGCATTATTGTGCAACATAACAGAACAGTGAAACAACGTAAGACGCAGTTGTTGTCGAGGAATGCGGTAGAGAATTCGCGCCAACCACAAAATTCTGAGAACTTTGTACCTGTGTGTGGCAGCGCACATACGCAACTGCTCAATCACGCTCCAAGTGACGCTCTGACAAACAACTCAAGATGGCGAGAGCGTAAAAAAATATTCGTCGTCTTCTATAAGACCTCACGGAAGTCGCATTAACTCCGCCTACTGTTGGTGACATCAGCGGAACCAAGTCCAATATCGGCCTCTGGTCATCCACATATACCAGCTCTATGCCACGCATAAAATGGTTACACGACAGCAGGAACAAGGAGCGACGACGAAAACATGGCATGGAAGAACAACTTCCATGCAGGAACAGGTAGTTGTACCTGTTACGTACACAGCCATACAGTCAACAGGACGCCAACACCGCTACAGAGAATGACCGTTTGGTTTAGGCCCCGGTCGGTGGTGTTCTAAATACGCCTAACTCAATCATATCGTGAATACCGACCGGGACCCGAGGAATTGACTACGTTATAGACGAGTGCAGTGCAGTGGCCGTTGAAAAGCAGTTAATAACGAATAATGTAACCGGGAAGGCACGTGTTCGGTCGACCTCGCGCCATATAAAATGAGACGGGAACTTGTAAAGAATAAATATTTCGCTCGTGTATCTAATATGGGTTAAGGGTGTTTTGATAAATTAAAATAAATATATGTGAGAGTGTGTGAGCAGCTGGGCTATCTTCTTAGACGTAAGTAATATTAGGTAAGGCTATTAAATAAGATGTATAAACAAGAGTTACCCAACCTTTAAAAACATGTAAGACAATTTATTTGGAAAACAAAGTTATAAAATCGCACTATTTGATTATTAAACAAAAATAATTTCTCTTCCAAAAAATTGAGAGTTAGTTTCTTTCAAAACCTTAGTTCGTTTTATGTACTGTCATAGTTCGTCAAACGAAATGGGTGTACCACCACTACTCGATCCGGCCAGATCCAAGTTGAAAGGTAAGTGGGAGTTGTAATCTGAATAAAATAGAATAATAACAAAATACCAAAAGAAAGAAAGTTACAAAGTTATGGTACTGGGCTTTCTCCCTGATATGTCACATGCTTCCCTTATATTAATTTTAAATACTATTTTTAATTACATCTAGGTATTCAACTAATTATAATTCCACTCCACTCATTGGTGATTTATCAATGTTTTAAAGAGTGTCTATTTCCTTAGCATTCTAATTTGAATGTTTCACATTCACTTTCACTATTTTTAGGGCATTAACACTTCACTAAAACACTTCACTTTGGTTCACTGTTTTGTAATTAGTGTTATTTAATGGGTAACCCCTATACCTACTACTACCATTTCTCACTATTTTTGTTTTAGTATTATTTTTACTATAAACAATATTAGGCTAGTTGTGTTTTGGGTTGAATCTAACCTTTCTGACAGGGTTAGTGTACCCTTCCTATACTACATTGTTTTACAATTGTATTGTCTTAAAAATTGGATACATATGTTAAATTAATGCTAATAATAACATTGGTTTCATCAATATATAATTATTTAAGGTTTATTGACCGTATTCTATCTTTAACATACAATCTCTCCCTTTTATATGTGTGTTAGTTTCCCTTGGGTTTTATCTGTCTCCTCTTCATTCTTCCTCTCCTTCTTCTTCTTCAATAATCTTCATCTTCATTCTTCATCTTGGTTTGGTTCTCCTTTAGTTCTGTGTCCATCATTGTTTTGTCAATCACATTTTCTTAAGTATGTTTGGGTTGTCGGCTTAATCATGTCAAAATATTTACATTTTAATAAGTATGTTACGTGGTTCCCTTCTTTATTTTTATGTTTTTTGGCTCAATCACTTGGGTTGGGTAATATCGTTGTACGTCATGTCAAAGTATTTACATTTTAATCATTTTTTACACATTTTATTTCATATGAAGTAACTTTTATATTAAGAATTATCTTTTTTATTACTGGTACGAGATTTGGCTTAATTGTATCGTTACAGTCTTCATTTGGTTCTTTAAGTTTGTTTATTATTATGTCTATTGTTTCATCAATTGGAATGTTGGTGTACATATTTGTGATGTCATATGATGTGAAAAATGTGTTTTCATCTATATTTTTTACTTTTAGTTTATCTATTAATTCGTACGTATTTTTGATGTTGTGATAATTATTTGTTAGATGGTTATTTTTTAGGTTTTGTGCTATTATTTTTGCTATTTTGTATGTAGGTGCTTTTTTGATGTTGATTAATGGTTGTATTGGGTTGTTTAATTTGTGTATTTTTATTAGGCTATTCATTTTAGCCTTTGTTCTTACACAAACAATAAAACTAATAAAAACAGCTAAAAACATTTTCAACAATTAAAATACAGACATATATATAAATAATAATCCAGAACCACCTAAAATGAACTACTTAAAACTGTCACCAAGAGGATAACCTAATATCAAGCTAATAAAGATTTAGAAAGAAATCTTCAACACTTTATCAGATATAAAAGATAACTAATTTCACTGAAAAATCATTAGCAAAAAAAGTTTTGCTTTTTCTTGGGAAAAATGTATAGAACAAGAATTTGATAGACTTTAAGATGAGGGATTCAACTACAAACTGAAATTGAGACTCACTAAACAATTCACTGAAAACTGCATTCATATTTAATGAAGAGACACTTCAGGATTATGAAGACAGTCAAGCTTTCTCAAAAGTACAACATGGCGTCAATGGAAAAACATATTTTCTCGTTTGTAAATCAGATATAACGAGAAAAGTGATCTCAGCCATATCTTCCACTGTTGTAATATTTTGTTTTGTGTCACTAAAATTTTATGTAAAACGAATTCACTTACCTTTTTTGGTTGTTTTCTTTTTCTTGTCCCAGGTAACAACTTATCTGTTTCTACTACAGGTTTTTTTTTGTCTTCTCGTAGTCTGGGCTGGAATTTACCAATGGACGCAGTCGATACTCTTGCTACTTTTGCCGCAACTTTTAACTGAAACGATGAAAGCTTTCTTATTGTGTACTACTCAAAACAACAGAAATTAACTACTGGAACCAATGAGCAATGCTAATCTGTACAGCCTACAGTAATCTGAATACACTCTGATAACAGTTTAGTTCTAACATGGTGACTGTGTGGTTAGAAACCACTGCCATTCCATTTGACAGTTTCTAATCTGATAATGCCCTGTCAGTTGAAAATAATCACAGTATGTTCTCGGGATTACTACAGCGTGTATACTGTAAACCTATACACAAACTGTTCAATCATACGTTTGTATTTTACATACATATTGAACAAAAAAAACTAAAATATTTGTAACTACTAAAAAAGGTGTAACTTTTGCAAAGAAAAAGATTACACCTAAACTAGTGGCCAAAACTGTGGAAACATTTTGGAAAAAGTCTATTTCTGAGGTCCGATTGTTCATAATATCACCACTTTTTATTTAGTAATACTATAAAATTTTATATCAATAGAAACATAATTTAATCAAGGATGTAATGTAAGATTGTTCAGTTACATTCTATGAAAAGTTATAGCAAAATAACCATAAAAAGAAAGTATCATTTAGTTAGGTTGATATTTAATATATTTAATGTATGAGCTTGAGTGTTTAGAGAGCCAATCAGGTGTGATTTGGCAATGAGTTTTATCAGGTAACAGTAAGATTTAGCTATTGATGTCATGGAATGGAGCTGAGAGAGAGACATTTGTCAGTGTGGTATGTGATTGCTATCAAGTTGGTTGCATTTTATTTAGTGAACTTGTCAAACGTAATACAATTAAACCAATGGCACACACCGTTGACGGGTCACACAGAAAGTGATGTAAAATAGTACTATTAAGTAAACAAGGCTACAGTTTTGAAGAAATTAGAAGACAAACTGGTGGAAACTTACCAAAAAGTGGCATTTCTAAATTTTTGAAAAGGTATAAAGAGACTCGGTCACTACAAAACCAGACTGGTAAAGGCAGGAAAAGGTGCACAACAGTAAGTGATGATAGAAGAATTGCGAGACTGAGCCCACGTGACAGAAGAAAATCGTCTGGGTGTAAACAAGATGAAATGGTGCAATGCACTGTGAAGTTGAGTGCAAAGACTGTTTGGCGCATATTGCAGAATTTTGGTATACATACCTGAATTCCACGAAAATTTCCAGTTTTATCTCTCAAACAAAGGTTGAAAAGATTAAACTGGAGACAGTGTTATTTGGAGTGAAGAGACACTGAAATCTCCCCGTTTGGTAGTGATGGCATAAAATAAGTAAGGAGAAGAATTGGAGAAGATTTGCATCCTGACTGCGTTACACCTACTGTGAACACCCATCTTATGATCTGGGGTTGTATGACATCAAAAGATGTGGGCAGAATCTGCGTGATTAATAACCAAAAATACATAAAAGAAATACTTGAGGAAGCCTTCCGCATGTAATCTTTTCTAAGATAATGAAGAATTTATATTTCAACAGGATTCAGCTCCATGTCATGTAGCTGCTGTGTGCAAAAAGAGGTTTCAAGATAATCATGTTCCACTGCTGGAATGGCCTGGAAATAGCTCAGACTTTAACCCAATCGAAAATCTATGGAGCCAACTAAAGAAACTGTAACGGGACAAAAGGGGCATAATCATTTTATGTAATAATTTTATTGTTGGAGATGTGTGGGAAACTAGAACAAAGGGTACTTGAGTCACAGAACGAGCATGTGGCCATACTGCGTAATAAGCACACCATGTGTTTTTATGTAAACGAATTTCTGGCTTCGAGAGACATCTGGAACAGTCTATAAGTACAGTATATATTTTAAGAGCGTAATTAACACTATAAAGGTTACCCAACTAAGTAATAACTGAAATGGTGAGAATTTTGGTATATCTCATTTTTTCTATGTGTTTGGTTTTTCTTCTTTATAACTGCTGTTCTACTAAAAAATCCTTCATAAAAGTTATTTCATTACATTCTTGATTAAATTGTCTTCCCATTGACACATAATTTTACTGCAAAAAAAGTAGTGTTATAAAACCTCAGAAATGCACTTTTTCCAAAAGGTTTCCACAATTTTGGCCACAGTGTAGTTGTATGAGTGATATTGTTTTTTCAACCTCCGAGATGCCACCCGATGAGACCCACATGCGATATTGGAATGGAGATACGCAGCGCATGCGCATTGTACTATTCCCTACCACACACCAATAGATGTACTCCCTGTTGAGTAACAAGCATGATAACATGTCTAATGTAATCAGTTCGCCCGCCAAGTGTGAAGTGCGCGCCGTAATTCGCTTTCTTCTTGCCGAAGGGCGTAATGCAACTGAAATTCATCGTCGAATGAGTAATGTTTATGGCGACAATTTTATGAGTGATGGTTGTATACAAGAATGGTGCAGAAAGTTTAAAGAAGGACGAACTGCCATCCATGATGAGGGCAGTCAAGGGAGGAAATCTGCGGCGACGGAAGAAATTGTTGAAAAAGTGAATCAAGTGGTTCGTGAAATGCGCAGATTCACAATTTCTGAGCTGTCTGTCGAATTTCCTGAAATCTCAAGGTCAGTTATGTATGACATTGCAAGCGTGAAGCTTGGCTACAGAAAAATGTGTGCACGGTGGGTGCTGAAAATGCTCACTGACAACCATAAGACTCAATATTGTGACGGGAGATGAGACATGGATGCAATATGAAAATGTCAAAACGAAAGAGCAGTCCAAACAGAGGAAGCATAGCGAGTCCCCCCCCCCTGGCAGACCGGTAAAGTTCAAGCGAACGTTTTGCAACAAAAAACTTATGGCTACTGTGTTTTGGGACCGAACAGGCTTATTGACTGAATTTAATGAACGGGGGATGACCGTCACTTCAGCCTCGCACTGTGACACTCTTCAGCGACTACGAAGAGCAATACAGAACAAGAGAAGAGGAATGTTGTCATCGGGTATTGTCTTTCTTCACGACAATGCTCGCCCTCACACTGCAACACAGACACAGGATCTCCTCCGTAAGTTCAAATGGGAGGTGTTTAAACATCCGCCCTATAGCGTGGATTTAGCGCCAAGCGACTTTCATCTTTTCACCTAAATGAAGCTGTGGTCAGCACGGTGGAGGTTTATGAGTGACGATGAGCTGAAGGCCAATGTGAACAGTTGGCTAAGTGACCAGGCGGCAGCTTTCTTTGATGAGAGCATGGAAAACTCGTGCCACATTATGATAAGTGCCTAAATCGAAATGGTGATTATATAGAAAAGTAGCTGAGAGATGTACAAATATTTTGTATAGCCTATAATACTTTTTTTATAATAATTCTCATTTTTTATTCCTACTTTAACAGAGGTTGAAAAAAAAATAGCCCTCGTACTTATTTAAAAAATAATTTTCTATTTGCCAGTATAAAAAGTCTTAGTATATTCTATTCTATAGAAATATTGTGTATGCAACCAATGTAACTAGATTATCTTCAGACAAAATATTGTTGTTATAAAAAAATTTATTCTAAAAAAAAAAAAAATAGTTCATGGTAATGTGTGTAAAACTGATAATATGAACATAGTCACATGAAATCTATATGAATATGGTAATAAAAAATTAGTTATTCTTGAAAAAATAAAATTTCATAGATCAAACAATCATGAAAAACACATGTTAAGTAAGTTATTCTGCTACAGGTTCCTGTCACTGGAAGTTAACACATTCTGATTTAATTATGGTTTAGTAATGCACCTGTTCTACATTCTGCTTGTCTGCAGCAGGAAGACCGAACCTTGGCACTTTGACTTTCTTTGCCGCAGCAATGTTTCGAATACGCTGAAATTCATTCTTCGCAATGCGTTCCTGTTTGGCCGTGACTTTAGCTTCAAACATGTCTTTGTAAGGGTCTACATTCTGTGGAACTTCGATTAGCCAATCCTTCTCTCTCTCTGCGGCCGCTTTTCTGTACCCATGGCGAGGCACCCATTTCTATAATAAAGCATAAACCAAACTTCAAGAACAGTAACTGAGAAATTACATGAATTATGATGGACTCAAAGATATTATAGTATATTTTCAAAAATATCATACCTGTAAATACATTTATGGATGATTAGTAATAAATACTAGTCATCTCGCTGTACATCCCAATCAAAGCAAGTTTTATAAAAAACTTCTTTCTATACTACAAATATAAAGATTAAACTACTATTAACAGTCTAAAAATAAATGGTTAACAAATGTGAAATGAATAGTCAAATTAATTATTAAATCTTAAAGATAAAACAGAGATATTAAAGGTGTAGAAAATAAATAATATGGAGAAGTAGAACAGAATACGCAGAATTTGATAATTGTAGGATACAGATTTTACCGAATCTGTATATTTGCATGAAAATGAAATACTGTGGTAACAATAACAATGAAAACTGCTATTTAAGAAAATTAAAAATTAAGAAAATCAGAAACGTCACTAACATCACTGTATGCATATAAACATTAAAAAAAAAACCTTTAATGTCTCAAAAATGAAAAGGAGGCTTTATTGAAACAATATTCACCAAATTTTCTCTAAATTTCACTAGCTGATACCATAGATAGTGACTAAATTTCACTGGCTGATACCACTATCTCTTATAGAAGGAAAGTTTCAGCTATCTCACATGAGATTCACTACATGCAAATTAACAAAGAAATCTTATGACATGGACCATTGGTTCAAGGCTCTGTTCTTGAAACCTGTTAAGTTATCAGTTCAAATTTACGTCTAAAACCATTCTCAAACTTCAAGCAACATAGTGGTGAACGAATTTTTTAAATCACATCCATAGTTTCTGATATTAGCCTGGACAATGAAACAAACTAATATTGTTGTTCGAATGCTTTCATGGCCGGTGTCTTTTGAATTGAAATTAACTTCTGGGCTGTTTGGCCATGGTTCAAGGTTTTCAATTAAACATAACGTTTCAGCAGCAGCACTGGCTGCCATCTTCAGTGGATGAAACAAGTCAAACCTAATGCGGGTGTCGTACGTGTGTTGGTCCTAATGTATGACACCCACGTTAGGTTTGACTCGTTTCATCAACTGAAGACGGCAGCCAGTGGTGCTGCTGAAACGTTTGGTTTAATTGAAAATCTTGGACCACGGCCAAACAGCCTGGCAGTTAATTTCGATTCAAACTAATTTTATCTCTTTATAATAGTAGTACAGATATACTGCTGACCTTAATTTTTGTCACGCCAAGCTCTCATGTTTCGATACTATAAAACTGAGTACATGAATCCACGGTAATAAAGAAGTTAACAAATGTTCCTAGATATTATTATATTAAAAAGATATTTTTAAAGCAATTTTATTTAAAAACTTTAGGCATGTTCCGGTTTTAATGAAACACTTTTTTCATTATTTAGTATTCTGAAATAGTGATAATCAAAGTGCACTAACATGAGATGGTATACATTAGTGACCACAGTACTGTGGTTAAGGCTGAAGAAAGAAGTAGTTCCTATGGAAATATTTCACTTCTAAAATTACTTTAAATATAAATCTTAGAACATGGAAGTCATGTATGGTTCTCCATACCGATATTTATGAATCTGGGAAGCAAGATGAATGGAGTGCATCCAAGTTCCTGGGCAACAGACTATTATTGACTACTGGCACAAGGAATATTATGACTGCATTCTCAACAATTTAACCTAGTAACAAAAAACAACTAGTCTCAACAAACACTTAATAAATCACTGTACTGAGACCTTTGAATGGGATACTGAATGTGCTTTTTGTGTCTAGAGTTGCACTATATTTTATTTTATTTTTATCGTCATTTGTATACTTTATACTTTAATGCACACTTAATTTATGTGGTCCCGTGCAGCTAGAACGACGTGAGTTAACTCCTTAAGGGTCCATTAAATTTTGACCTAAAAATACCCAATTTTTAAAATTAAAATGTAAGCATACTTTTTTTATGTAACAATATCATACATTTTGATAAACAATAAAAAAAATATTTGTATCAAGAGTTGTTTACAGTAATCAAAAATACAAAATTCTTGCGCATAAGTATAGCACATTATAATTATGATGGTTCACTTCAAAACTGATGAAAACATGTACCGGTAGGCCTATTTTCTTAACTTGAATTGTTTACAAAAATACACAAATTAAACTTGGACAGTCCACAATATAAACATCAACAGAATTGAAACACTCAGACAGGCAGATTATATGCTGTAATATTCCCAGAACAGTTGACTGTATAAAGGAAAAAAGTACATACCGGAAGCAAAGCAGAACATAGAGACAAACTTTCTGAAATCCGTGTTGGAACAGTTTGTTGTAAAACAAAACAAAAAAACTGAGTGCAATCAAAGCTATGAGGCACATTTCAAATGTAAGGGCCGATCAGTTATAAAAAGCAAATGGCAATTTAACCACCATACTGTTGCCCCTCCATGTTGTTTGCTTTTGCAGGTTATAATGAGGGTGAAAGTAAACAATCCTGCCAGTTGTGAAGTTCAATCAGTGATTTGATTTCTAAATGCAAGAGGACATAATGCTGCTGAAATTCACTGTCAATTGTGGAAAACATACGGGCCTACCTTCACTTATGAGTGGAAGAAATGGGAAGCAATGGCGTCATGGGTTTAGGGAAGGCTGCTTAAATGTTCACAATGAAGAGAGAAATGGGAGACCTAGCATCTAGACTGACGTTCTCGCTGAGCGTGTGAATGCGGAAGTGAGAGAAAATTGTTACTTTACGATTAGTGATCTTTCCAAAGAATTTCCAGAAGCTTCAAAGACAACATTGTTCAAAATCGTGACTGCCACTACAGGCTATTGTAAACTGTGTGTATGATGGGTGCTGAAAATATTGACTAGTGGTCAGCACCGGATTTAGAGTGTAGAACTTCCCTTAGGCTGAGGTTGTGGTGCGGGCCCCTTACTTTTCAGTGTGACAAATTCTGGGGAACAGATTTTTTTTAAAAGCTTACGGAAAATATGTCAAATTTGTTAGGTAGGTTATACAAATAACCTAAGGGTCGTTAGGTAGGGATTATATTATAATATGTATACTTAAGTGGTAAACAAGTGAAGAAAGTAGGTAAACTTACAAATATTCACCCGGGGAAAAATTTTTGAATCTGATAATTTTTGAATATACATATCAAATGATATTCAACTAGATATAATCAGATATAATTAGATATGAAAATTGTTCAAATCTGTTCAGATCTGTTCGAACTGCCGTCTATTTCATGTTCAAACTTTTACACTTACTATTTTTCTTGAATTATAAATTGCATTAATGGCCTAAATGTAGAACAATAAGAAAATGGTAGACATTCGCATTTAACAAATTAAAATAATCATTGAAATCAGATATAACACATCTTGAAAATGGTAGTTTAAATATCACGCGTTTATTTTTAAAACGTTGGTATGCTGAAAAGTCATCTGCGGATGCAAATTTTGAATGGTCGTCATATTGCCTGTGGAATTTCGACAACCCTGGGCGGAACGACTATCCTTTGTTAGTTAATTCACTGTTTAGCTGTGAAGAGCGCAGCACTGTCCAGAAACACCACCACAACTGATGTAGTCAGGGCTGATTGAAGGCTTGAAGAACATTCATTTATTTTTGTTACAATCATTTTATTTTTTTAATTTTTATGTGGTGCGGGTCCCTAGGCTGCAGCCTAGTCAGCCTACCCTTAAATCCGGCCTTGTTAGTGGTCACAAAGACCACAGGTTGACATCTGCACACGCTTTATTTACTGCTTTCAAAGAGAAGGAGGGGGGAATTTTTTTCCTGTATTGTTACTGGTGACAAAATGTGGATTTTGTATGTCAATGCTGAGTCAACACAACAATCCGTGCAGTGGCATCATTCCAGTTCACCAAAAAAATTCAAGCAAACCCAATCTCAAAAGAAAATCATGGCAACTGTATCTGGGACCAAAGGGGTGTGATTTTGGTCAATTTCATGGAGCCTGGAACAATGATCACAAAGCAAGTTTATTGTGAAACACTTTCTAAACTGTGTTGTGCCATTCAAACCCAACTATGGGAAATACTGAGGTTAGGAATTGTCCTTCATGAAAATGTATGTCTGCACACGGCTGTCTACACAATCAAAACAAATAAATAAATTCCAGTGGGAGATTTCTGATTATCCACCTTATAGTCCTGATCTTGTGCCCAATGACATGACTACCGTCTCTTCCTACACCTAAAGAACTGGCTTGCAATGATTCAAGGAAGCCAAAGAGATGAAATCTCAAAAAAGCGTGCTCCACAATATCAAAAGTGTTCAGATGAAATGGTGACTATGTAGAAAAATAATGTAGGTCTGTATGTACTTGGAACCACTATAAATTTTTCATTTCCTCATTTGTTCTCATCTCATAAGCGATTGGCTTTTTTTTTTTTTTTTAATACACCTTGTATTTTGACACCTGCAGTCTGAAAAACTCAACCATCAGAATATCATGTCAGAAACTGTTAGGGGTTATGAGTCTTAACATTGTGATACACAGCATTTTGGATGACGAAAGGTGCCTGGCAATCTTTGTGCTGTTGGTCACCTACACCACTTTGGTATTCATAGTTATAAATAAAAATATTATTTGTTTTATGTTTTGATTAATTTATGGGAAAAGGGACCACACAGTAGTACTTTATCCCACCTCCTTGAAATCTTAATTTTGTTACTGGCTCTCAGTGCCAGATTTAAGATTTTTGAGGCCCTAGGCCACGTTTTCTGAGCCCCCTCCCCACGCTGTGACTTTGAAGTAATATATGTACTGCAGAAGTAATCTGATGTCAGATTAATACTATCAAATTTAAAACCAGTAGCTACTATAAAAAACCGTGCCTTCATTTAGCAAACTTTTTCAAAATATTAAGAACCATGCAAAAGAATTGAGCAAATTAATTTATTTTTTTAAGTAGAGCAACTTAACTAAGCTTATTCAGAAATGTAACATAAAAAATTTCATTTTTTATTGTCTACGTATAACACATTAATTTTTATTCTTATAATTTTTATAAAATTAAAAAAATAGGTCTAGATTTTTTTTCTTTTATTCTTTGACTAAAGATACAACAAGCAAATGGTAAACTAATAATCAGCGACTATGTAGCTTAATGGAATTAATGTCGGGGAAAGCATACACAAAAAATGTTGCGGAAAATTTAATTTCAAAAAATCATACTTAAATAAACAATGTGCCTCCTACTTTAATAAAAATACTTCTGTTAAAAAAAAACCTAGCTTGCAGCCCCCTCAGAGCCCTAATGGTAAATCCGGCACTGCTGGCTCTGACAACAGGAATATCATAAATCATAATTAACTATGTAGGCCTAATTTTGTAAATAGGTGTACCAGTACAACTTTCTTACACGCACGTACACACGTTCTCTCACTTACCTGAAGAATGTCATCCCAAGTTGATGTTGTTTTCTTAGTCTTTTGTATACCTTTCTCCTTTGCAAACTGTTGCCATTTTGTCAGCGGTTTGGGTTTCGGTACAGGTTTTTCTCTGGGAGTAATATATGTTGGTTTAGGTAGTTTCACTACTATTGCTTCTTCGACACGTTCCGTTGGTAGTGCCCATATCTTGTTAAAAAGCAGCTGTGTATTATCTCTTGCTAAATTCAGTAAGTATATGTCCTTCTTATCTGACCTAAATGTTAAAAATAATTAGTTTTTTATACATAATACTCGCACTTTTTTATATGAACAACACTAAAAAATACCTGATACTTCAAAATATACATTATCACAGACAATATGTTACATATTCTGACAGAATTTTTTTCTTAGTTGCAACCCTTAATTAACATTTACAAGACACCTTAATTAACATTTACAGATCACCTCACAAGACATCATTATAATACACAACAAACTGATTATTTTATAACAACTTATCAGTAGCCTATCAACTAGATATATATTATATTTTTAAGACTGTTATATTTATTAAGATATCTATTTGTGATATCTAATTTTATACAACCTGTTTCATCTCTTTACAACTGTCTTGCAATTCATAATTTTTAAAAAGAAAAAGTATAGCGTCTATACACTAAAGAAATTGGATCATCTTATTTAAGCAACACCATTCTTGGATTGCACAAGATTTCAATACAAATATAACTAAAAAACTGAGATAACAAACGGGGAAATACCTTTTAAAAATCGTTAAAATTAATTTAAAATATGTAATATTAGCTCACATTCTCTTGTGGCAATCCGAAGGTAATTCAATATACATTTGGAATTCATGGTTTTTAGGTTATTACTAACCTAACCTTTTTCCAAATTCCTTTTTATAAACATACTACAATAATAACACGACAACAGTTCATGTAAAATCTTATACAACTGGTTGTTGTTTAGGTTATACATACGTACACAAAACAATCAGAAATCCTGCTAAAAATAAATCCACACTGGTTACAGGTTAGACAAAAACATGTGGTACCATCGGTACTAAGAATAAGCAATTCTTACCTAAGCACTTTCTCATTCAAATCATTTGTGTCTATTGCTAATAAAGAACCGACATCAAAATCTAAATCCACAAGCTTTTCAACTTCAGTTGTTTTGTAGCTTTTACTTTTTTCTGCGACTTTAGCAAAAGCCTCTTCGACAATATCCATTTTGTGACTGTCTGAAAGGCTCGTTGCCTTTTGAATTTCGTACCTGTTGACCTGTTTACGGGAATACATGTGGTACGGGAATGTAATTATTTATTAAACTAGAACAGAATTACACCATAAAAGATTTAAATTGAGAACGAACTGATATATAACATCAATGTTGGTTAAAAAAATAATAATTAATGGCATTGTTTTCATAATGGCGGGAGTTCGAATTGATTGGTGAAATATATCCATTACGTTAACAAGTTATATAACTTTTGCTAGCACTGACATTAACCGGTAATATTATGTAATATTACATAAAGCGTTCACATTTTGTAATATTTATCCCACATCGTATAAACCTGATTGGCAGTTCTGTCATAACGAGTTGAACAAGAACTTACTGTATTCGTTATGCTGTTGTATCGATTCATAAATATGTTTATTATGACTATGTATAACGGACGAATTTGTTATATAGTGGGTAAGTCACGTGAAAAGCTTTAACTTTAAAAATTATTAGCAATTTAAAAATGAAACAATCTAATATTTCGTTATCGAGCCAGGCCGGTAGTGTAGAAGGGGGGGGGGGTTAAAATGACTTCCAATAGGGGCAAAATATTTTCCAGAGGAACAAACATTTATATATTTTTCATTTCACACACGCACGCGCGCGCGCGCACACACACACACACACACACAATACATATGTACGTACATACATACATTAGTTTGTAATTATTCTAACATAACAGAAGTAAAAAACAGATTGTATTCATTTACTAAGATATTTATTGGATTAAATTATTGTCTCCCACTCATAATAACATTGAATTCTATAAAATCCGGGCAAAGGTAACGTTTTGATCTCCATTAAGTAGTGCTTAAGTTTCCAAAGTTCTAATATTATGATCGCCGTAATCAAAACCTCAGAGGAGGTTATTATGTGTATAAGAGGGTCCAACGTGGGCAGAAATTTTCAGCATTCACTATGGAGCACTGCTCAGAGTAAAGCTGCGAATCTACAGAGTACGTTTCACAGAACAGACAACACGCGGAAAAGAATGGAGCGCTCCAGAGTCGCTCGCATGAACCCTGAGCACTTGCAGAGGGTTCACTCCCTAAAGACGAAACGTCCATCTGTGAACCGTTCCTCTGTAACACGTGCAGTTACACTGGCCAGCGATCCACAGGAAGCAAATCTCTGTCCACGCTGGACACCTTTTCCGTTTGCACGCTGGATAGTCGTGTTTATGTGGATCACGGAACTTTTCATTTAAAATGCGTGCAAACGTAAACAAATAAACACGACTGAGGCCAGAAATAACAAGAATTGTGTGTGTGTGTGTGTGTGTGTGTGTGTGTGTGTGTGTGTGTGTGTGTGTATCCTGTCTGCCTTTTGATACCGGTGATCATAATAATAAAACTTTGGAAACGTGAACGTCACATAATGGAGATGATATATATTTGCAGGACAGGAACAGTACATCTTCAGATTTAAATTAAAATGACAAAAATTATAATTTTATTGCTAGTAACGAAATTATTTTATTTTTAACAATTACCATTGTTTGACAAAGTTTTAATATATTTTGATTTAAATTAGTCAGACTCTTAAATCAATAGCAAAAGGTAAAATAATGATATATTAAAAAACTTTATATATACAAAACATAAAAACCGTAGATTAATACCTGAACAGACACAAACATAAAACACAACATTATACTTGATACAATAATAAATTAATAATTTAACAATCATAAACAACAATACCACACACACAGACACACGCGTGCGCGCGCGCACACACACAAAACAGAAATACAGAAATGGACCAGAGAAGCCAGACAAGCAGAGTTTATCAAGCATTGATGAAGGGGGTACCCGACAAGTAACCGTTATCCAGTACCTGAAAGTGCTCTGCAAAAATAAAAAGTAAGTTTTCTTGAAATAGTGATTTCATGTCAGCACACACACACATTAGTTTATAATTCTTCTGTCATCTTTGATGATGCAGCTTTGTCTGTGAAATATGGAAGTAATACAAATAAGCCTAAATTATAGATAAAATTAATTATATTTCTGTTATAGCCGAGCTAAACTGAAAGAAACTTCGAAGAGTTGCGATTTTGTAATCTAAATGATTCAGTAGCTTGGTCTCCCACTTATTCTTCAATTAAGTTTTTATTCTCATCCTCTGATTGAAAGAGCATGCCTTAGGGTTTTCCTTGTCTCCAAGATTATTTACGAACGTTTTGGTAATCGCGTATTCTTCAATTGTAGAATGGTTTTTCATACGAACTTAAAGATCTACTGTCAAAATTCATACTTCTTCTTCTTCTTCTTCTTCTTCTTCTTCTTCTTCTTCTTCTTCTTCTTCTTCTTCTTCTTCTTCTTCTTCTTCAGCAGTACAGCCCAACGTGAGACCTGGCTTCCAACACCAGTCTTCTCCAAAGTCTACTGCCCGTTGCCATCTCGGTGTAACCCCTCACATCCATTCTTCTGAGATCTTCTAGCACATCATCCAACCATCTTATCATAGGTCGGCCCCTCTTTCTGCTTTTATAAACCTACAACATCAGAATTTTCTTTGGCATACGCTGATCATACATCCGTTCTAGGTGACGTAGCCATTGTATTCGTTGAGCCTTTGCGAATCTTACAATGTCTTCATGATTCAGTAGCTCATCTATATCCTGGTTATTTCTTATTTTCCATTCGTCATCTTCTTTAACTGAGCCATAAACACGTCTTAAGATCTTTCTTTCAAACTTTCTTAGTGTTTCTTGTTCTTCTTTTATCAAGGTCCATGTATTGCCTCCATAAGTAACACCCGGCCTGATAAGTGTCTTATATATTTTTGTGTTATGACTAATGAGTTTGCTTCTCAGTAGTCTGCTGTTGACACAATATGCCCTAAATCCTATTCGTATCCTGTCATGTATTGTCGTGTTTACGGACCCTTCATTATATGTAGCATGTTACCCATTAACATGTCTGAACACATTAACTGAATCAAATGAATTAAATGTTACTTATCCATTTAATAAATTTATTCTTCAATGTAGGTAATTTTATCAACCTCTGATAGACTAGAGTATGCCTAGGGGGTTTTCCTTTTCTGATAAGGTTTGAAGCGCCCGCGAACCAATTTGTAATTTTCTTTTCTTTTGAATAATGGAACGCACCCACATTGTGCCTGCTTCGAAGTACTGTATTATAAAATAGTACCGGCCATTTACCGAACCGCGCTCTTCCAACAATACGATTGTCGAGCTTGTCGCCCAGAGTCTGTAACACCTTTCTCCCCAAATTGGTTTTTTCAAGTTTTACATTTCTGTGCACTTTATGAAAACAAATAGTGATATTGTGGTAAGTTCTTTAATTAATTTTTATTCAAATATTTTCCTGATTAACCATTTTTCGTTTGAAGTTTTGTTAGTTTTAACGTGCGTGTGAATGATAACAAATTTTTGATGACCTACTCCTAGTGTGCTTATAATTTTTACAAATTTATGTGAAAAATACGGCAACGCTTTTTTTGATTCGGTGTTTCACGTTGCTAAATATAAGCGCAAGGGTATTATAAAGTGACAGTTAATGTTTGTAACGTCCGGCTATATTTGTAACCTCGCACCTTTCTATTATCCATTGATAGGATGGGGAGGGGTGCGCCCATCGAACTGGTCCTCAGTTATATATGCACTCACATAAATTCAAAGGTTGCCTATGACTGGTCTAGCCGAATGCCTAGGTACTTCACCAATTCGGTCCATTGGTTGGGTCTCCCCTCCAAGGAGAGGAATGATATATGGAAGTGGACTGTAAAGGCCGTATTACATTTATCAGAAAGCAGCGCTGCAATCTGTTCGCAGAAAGCAGCGCTGCAAAATGATCGTGTTCGACCCTATTACACCTAACATCTTTCTGCGCTGCTTTCTGATCATCCAAGCAAAAGAGGGGAGAAGTTGTATTATACCGTACTGAAATTTAATCCAGTCTTTTGTAGCCTACTGAGATGTCCGAACGTGAAACGAAAGATTTGCTGTTATTGTACGAAGTGTATAAATATTTAAAACGCGGTAAGAAGAAAACAAAACGGTTGTGGATGCGAAATTTAGTGTCAAAACGTGAAAAAATCTCACACACTGTTACTATCTTACTAGAATTAGATCCTAATGATTTTAGAAATTACCTTCGTATGGATGAAGAAACATATATTTATATTTTGTCGCTTGTATCCAGCCGATTAACAAAATGTGACACTCGTTTAAGGAAGGCCATCACTCCCCATGAGCAACTAAGTGCAACTTTAAGGTTTCTGGCAACAGGACGCACATTAACTGATTTGACGTATTCATGTGCAATCTCACAACCATCACTCAGCTACATTATACCACATACCTACGTGCCAAATAATATATGACGTGCTGGTGAAGGATGTTATGAAGGTAAGTTCAATTTATTAATCAATTTAAAGATTAACGGGAAAAATATTCGCTTTATTATTAAATGTCATAATTTCATAAAAATGTAAGCAATATAAATTACAAGTAAATAAAAATGTTTTAAATACCAAAGAACCGAACAATGGATCTATTAGAGTAGCCTACTCTACTCTAATTTTTGCTACTCGAAGATTATTTTTTGAAAAGTATTTTCTTGTATTTCCTTTATCTTAATTTGTCTTTATTTACGGATTAGGGTAAGTAATTATGGAAGATACCCGCCATTTCAGTGAGAGTTATTTTTCCATTAATCTTTAAAAAATGTTCTTTATCGTACTCTGCAATATTTGATCAAAATGTAAAATTTACTTCTAATTCAAATACACAATATTTTATTTCTCTGTTAAATACAATTGCATGATATTATGAAGTTACCAACAGAAAAATATAATGGATACGAAAATGTAAATTATATAAGCCTAACTACAAATTTCACCACAAAAATTAATTAAAAATAATAAATTTTAATACAATAACTACCTTACGAGAAATTTACTTTAAATTTAAGAAGCTTATTTAGTTAATAGTTTCCAGTGAATGTATGCCTGCTGGGCTCTACGCTCGTTGGTGGCGTCTGATTGGAAAATGGTGTTGGTGGGATCTGTGTGAAGGGATCAGAATATGTTGGTACAGAAGGAGTCAGAAACTGAGAAGCGGCAAGAAAGTGGTGTCGTTCTATGTAACTGGAGGTGATTAGACGACCCAGTTCAGCCTCAAACAAAACATCGTTAATTAGTTTCTCGGCCACAATTCGCTGCTCATCATTTTTTTAGTGTTTTCAGTTTTTCAGCCCAGTTTCGAGCAAGATAATCGTACCTAGTTAGTTTTTCTTCTGGCTGACCAAATCTTCGCTTAATTATTTCCACCACTTCATCTCTTTCATTTCGTTTGCCCTTGCGATAACGCGCTATACTTCGGCCCCTGTCACAGGAGTTCGACGATCCAGTAGAAGACGGAGTGGCTGCAGACAATGGAATATGTGAGCTTGTCAGGTCATCATCGTGACTAAGTGTATTTATCTCACTGGATCCACCACAAACGACTTCACCATCGTCTTGCATGTCTTCTGTCTGAAATAAGAATTAAAATTTGCAATAAATATTTTGCGCTATTTAATAACTTATTTAGAGTAACATAACCGAGTCTTTATAAATGCTCCTCCTTTTTTGTTCTAGTTTCCAGAATCTGGAAAGGAGTGGGCAGCAATTGCAGAAATGTATGAAGAAAAGTGGAACTTTTTAAACTGTCTAGGTGCAGTAGACGGGAAACATGTGTGAGTAACATCTCCAAAAGGAAGTGGGGCCTTTTTCCGCAATTACAAAGGATATGATAGCATGGTTTTGTTAGCTATTGTAGACTCGAAGTATAACTTTCTAATGGCTGACTTTGGAACAAATGGACGTATTTCTGACGGTGGTGTCATTGCAAACACTAAATTCTATGACAAACTAATTTCAGGAGAACTAAACATACCAAAACGTAGGGTGATAGGAAACAGGGAACTAAATTATGTATTTGTGGGAGATGAAGCGTTTTCTTTGAGAACTGATTTCATGAAGCCATTTAATTTCAGAGAACTGTCAAGTGAAAAAAGGATTTTCAATTATCGTTTGTCCCATGCTCGAAGGGTAGTTGAGAATGCATTTGGCATACTGGCTTCCTGTTTCCGAATTTTTCACAATGCTATTAATTTGAAGTTAAAAAGTATCGAGAAAGTTGTAATGGCGTCTGTTATTTTACATAACTTTCTAAATTTACGTTCAAGCTCACAATATCTGTCTGGGGATGCACTTTACTCAGAGAACATTGAATGTGGAACAATAAGTACAGGGCTGATTACTGATGACTCTAATCTTAGTGATTTACAGTGTGGGTTGAATAGAAATTCTTCAAACGAAGCAAAGAAAGTGAGAAATGAATTTGTTGAATATTTTAATAACGAAGGTTCTTTACCGTTTCAGGAGAAATTTGTGTAGAAAGAGTTCTCAAGATTAAACACTCTTAATTTTTAAAAATAACAGTTTATAAATAATAAACAATGCATACTATAAGAATTATGATTGTATCTTATAAAAAATTATAATAAAATGATAGGCCTGTTCAAATTATAGTATACTATTACTAATAATAATTAATTATTCATTGCTTATTAAAAATTCTTTTAATTAAAAAGAAAAGTAATTTTTGAAAGTTGTGGTTTTATTTTTTTTTAATACCTGATGTTTTGCGTTTATCAGAAAATACATTATTCATATTGTATTACCTACAGAAGGTATTACTTCACCAAAGAAAAACATCTATATCTTACCTCTTCCATAGTTGAGGTGGAGTCCCTTGGAAGTTTTTGGTCTTCAATGAATCGAAGTTGATCAAAGTACCATAACTTCGGCTGGTACACCTCATCTTCACTGGCTCCCGACTTAATCGTATCTTCTTTGCCTCTTTACGCCAAGAGGTTTTAAGGGAGTTCATCTTTTTTATTACCACATCACGGGTTACACTCTTGTCAACTTCATTAAATTTTTCTATTAATTCTGTCCACGCCTTCTCTTTGGCTACACGGTCCAAATATTCGGAACTTTTAACTTTCCACAGACACGAATGTTTTTTATAAATTTCAAATATTTCACTTATTAGCTCTTTTGAATATACTCGAAGATCTGCCATATCGTACGCAAAACGAAATAAAATTTTTCAGTACTAATCTTCAGCGTGTGAATATTTAATTGATACTGTTGAGTTGGTTATGTGAACGCGCGGGAATACAGTAGGCGGAGGCGCATGCGCAGTACGTAATCTGTTCGCTGCTTTCTGACGGACCTATTACACTTGTCATCTTTCTGTTCAGCCTATCCGATAATATCAAACAAGTTGGATATGCGAGCTGCAATCTGACGTGCCTTCTGACGAGGTCTTTCTGATGGGTTTGCTGTATTACATTTGTCAGAATGCAGCGCTGCTTTCTGCGATCAGATTGCAGCGCTGCTTTCTGATAAATGTAGGCTAATACGGCCTTAATAGCTTCGGACTTGTCCGAATTGATCGCTACGCAGTCATTTCGAAATAATGTCCATCTGGCGTTACACCATTACGTTCACCTAACCGGGGGGGGGGGGGGGGTTAAAACGGAACGAGAGAGACAGGGTGACTCCGGATTGAGCACCTCGTTCGAGTGTT
Organism: Magicicada septendecula; assembly: GCA_034769895.1. NCBI lineage: Eukaryota > Metazoa > Arthropoda > Insecta > Hemiptera > Cicadidae > Magicicada > Magicicada septendecula. The sequence goes on along the minus strand of CM068374.1, from coordinate 372,179,198 downwards.
CTTTGAACTTTTCCAAGCTGTCTTTGGGTTTTTCCGCTACTCTGGTCAACCGTTCTTCCTATATGACGAAGCTTTCTTGAAATTTTATCATTGTATTTCGGTTTCTTCTAGATAGGCCTATATCTCCTCACCTCTTCTTCTTACGTGTCCAAAAGGCTACGGTTACAGTGGAGGGATTTTACTCGTGTAGACGTCCTTGGGAAAAAGCTGTCGAGATCTTTTGGCCTGGAGATCTCCTACAATGAGACCATCTGTAACACTTTGACGTTATGTTCCCGCTCATGCCGTTCCACCATTCATCAATCACCTGATGAGGCTGGCGGAAGAATTAAGGGCGGCAGCTTCCTTGGAGAGCGGATCATAGGTTATTTCGTGGGTATGGAGAAGGCTTTTACAGCGTCTGATACAAAGGCCTCTACACAAACTCCGTGAGGTCTAGTTCCGAGACTAATACCTTCATCTAATTACTAGCTTTTTGACGGAGAAGAAATTCTCTGTAAAAATAAACGAATACGCCTCTCTTCCGAGAGCCGTATCACTGCCGGTATATCTTCGCCCCTTCTCTTGTCTAACGACGTACCCAAATCTGGGCCTAGAAACCAGCTAGTCCTCTATGCGGATGGTACGGCAGCTTTCGTAACGTAGACAGAGAATCACTGCCCTGGATTGACGATTGAAAAGTGGCGAATAACAGTGCCTCGATGCTAATCTCTGATGGTCGGAAAACCCCACTAGGGCGTGTGCAAATCGGTAAGGACAACTTACATATCCGTCTGTCTTCTCCTTTTTACTCCCAGTATACTTCTAACAACTTTTATTTTCCACCTCATTAGTGTCTCTCGTATATTCCTGTTCATAACCTATGTCACAGCAATATAATGCTGAGTAGATTTAGTATTGGATATGACACATCTGAGAAGAGTAAATCACACGCCTCGAAGGGACAGAATCCGGTACCAAACTTGTAAAAGAAGGACTAGAAACGTCAGCAACTATACGTACATAAAAAAATGGAAAAGAATCGCCTACAGTAGTGGTTCCCAAACTTTTCAGTCCGCAGACCACATCCACAAAATTAAAAATTTCATGGACCCCGTCTGAGCTATGAAATAAAACAAACAGTAAATATGATACAAACTCTTATATTTTAATTAAAATGTAGACTATTAAAAACAAAATTTTTTTTAACTTGCAAAATTATAATATTAATGATATTAAACATAGTTTAGTGTGAACAACGAAGCTGCTTTTGAACAATTAGCTCTACAATATTAGGTTTAATGTCTGATATTTTCAATATTAAGTCACTCTTGACATCTATTTCTTATCTTTGCCAACCTCGGCTCCATCTTTGCAGCCACACGTGTCGAAATCCAGCTACTTAGGCGTAAAACCAGCTACATAGAAAAACGTTATGCTTAGATGCAGTACTTATACGCGAGATACAGTGCTTATACGTGGACTAAAACAGCGCCATCAGTTCTGTGTTGATGCAGCGCTCTAGTCAGTTCGGCTGACAAACAGATCTGCTAAGCGACATGATTTAAAAACATTATTAAAGCCATTAGTTTGAAATTACTTCTACAATTACAATTAGTTTGCACCAAAAAAAAATACTGGAATCTCCTACTAATTTTTTTAAGATTCTAAAATTTAGATGTTACGCTACAAAAATCGGAGAAAAATATGGTATATTCTAAAAATACGGTATTTTTTCTGAAAAGTATCCACGGATCCCCTGAAACATTGTCGCGGACCCGACTTTGGGAACCACTAGCCTACTACAGTCGTGCGGACATCTGGTCCAAATGTAGCCAGGTAGATCTGCAACAAGGAACAGACCCATGCGAATATGATAGCTGACAAATTGCACAGAAAAACATCATGGAAGTGAGACAAATGATATGAGAGAGGGGAAAGAGAAGAAATATTAGTCATATTAGTACGATGTTTTTTTTTAATGTTGAAACGTTAACATAGTCGAAAATTAAAAAAAATACCAATTACGTCAGTTCACTTTCGTAAATACAGTACACAGAAATAAAGAAAAAACGTTTTAAAGTTTTATAACAGTCTCTGCATTAATAACTATAATAATACGTTTGGTTTATTTTCGGTGTCGCTTGTTAACCACGTAAGAAGGTGACGATGGGAACGTAAACGCTGTGACGTCGCGGGTTTGCGCATGTCTGCTAAATCAATATTCATTATCTGTACCATACGTACAGCATTTATCATAACAAAACAATGGAATACAAACAAGAACGGCAGTAAAACACATCTGCTCCTCGTTTAAGGTAATTTCAACGGTTTTTTTTACAGTACACTGAGTGAACGTCAACAAAATTAAATTAACACGTGCACCAGGATATACAATAATTTATAGCAATTTTCGCGTGGCTAATTAATACGCCCACAGCCTGCAAACGTAGACAATTTAGTCACTGTTTTCTAGAGCGTTTCACATTTGTATGCGTTTAGTTTGCAGTGATCTATAACATCTGTGAAATATAAAATAGTTTCGTTAGTGAGTGGAATGAATAAAATATTTTGTAGTAAGTATAGTTTATAAATTTTTTTACACGAACAGACCAGCCGTGGACCACGCGAATATCATTTCCTTTTCTTCTCCTGCCGCAAGGCCCTCATTCGCACACTGTGCGCCGCCTTCCTTTCACTGTCCACCCCTTTCTCGTCTTCTTCTCACCGCAGAGAACCTCAAGATTTTGAATTTGGTATCTGTATGTATTTCTATCCACACAGTCGTTCAAAGAAATACCCAGTTTCATCATTTCCTCCTTGAGTTGTTTGATGTATCTATTCAGACTAGAAAGTTGCCAAATATAGTTGAAAATTTGTTTATTTAATCTGGACCGAACTATCCGAACCATATGTCCAAGGAATCTCAGTCTTTTCCTTCGGAAAGCCGTTTCCAGATCTTCCATATCCCTGTACAGCTCTTCTTTGGGTCTATGCCTGCACCCACCTTCAGTTTTCTTGGGGCCATAAATTTTCCGAAGAATTCTTCATTCAATTTTAAGAAGAGGATCCAAATTTTGAAAGCACATTGTTTCCACTCCATACATGATCACCGGCCTGATCACAGTGCTATAATGGCGGACTTTCGCACTTCTGGAAAGGTTTATAAATTCTTATATTAAATTCAAATTTTTTTTTAGGAATAAAAATGTTGGGACGAATAATTATGGCAATTATTTTATGAAATTATTGCTGCCAGTAATTACCTATACACACGACGTGACAGATTTTGTTTGAATAAATTAAAGTTTTTTTATTACAAACAGCATATCACTGTAAACGATAAACCGGGTGATATTCGAGTACGTCGACTTTCCGTGGCTAAAATACACTGAAGGACGTCGACTTTGAAAGGATAAAATACATGCGTTTGAATTTGGCTCCTTAAGGGTCTAAGAGTCGGGTTCAGGAACAGGTTTGCACCTGATTGCGCCATCTTCTCATTCTACTGTCACGTCGGCCTAAGGACTGCTCAATTAAAACGGCACTGGAAAACAGGAAGTGGCGTGTTTAATAAGACAGTCATCGTCTCTGATTTAAAAACAACTATCCAAGCAATGCCCTAGCCTAAGAGCCGACGTGAAAGAGAGACTGCAACACCATCTCTTCACATCTTACCCACGGTAAATCAGTTTGAACTATGAGGACGGAAGAACGTGCACATACCCGAGGGAACCGAGAGCATACCGCAGCCCGTAGGGCTTACTACCCCCCGGGACGACTCTATTCTAGCCACCACGAAACCTATCCCAACTCATGAACGTCGGTGGAGACGATCCACGCCGGGTGTGTCGTGTGGGCACACGACGACCTCCCATGTTCGGAATGGTCGCATGCTCGACCACAGGGTTCGACCCCAGGTACACTAACTTAAGTTCTCCCCCGAAAGGTCCCCGTGACGCTGATAGTCGTGTCCACCTCTCTCTCCCGCCAACCACGTACAGTAACTCCACCAATTACACGGACGCTAGTCCGCCGAAGAGGGGAGCACAAACGGGCGGGACCGAGTGCTACTAGGGTTTACAAATGTTTTAACGAACACCACGGAACCGACGTGAGAGGCCCAACACAGCTACTGACCAGGGAAACCTTAGGGAATCGCTATTGACCAAGGAATCATTAGAATCACATGTGTCACAGAGACAGAGGTAGTGCGTGAGTGAGACGGCGAACTGTCATTGCGTTGTCTACTTTCTAGAAACTTTATACTATACTTGTAAGTGGGGATTACTCTTTGGCGGGTTCGGCGCAGACCACCGCTCTAAAAACGCTGTCAGGTTTCTATCAACCTCTGACAGAAGATGGGTCCTTGAGAATAATACACGCTCTGTCCGATTGTGTCGTCTGTACCCAAGAATTAATAACATTTCCTTATATGGCGTGTTTCTCTATGACGCTTCATTTCCACTGTCCAGAGCACCATGCTTCTACAGTAGCGTATCTAGATTTGTCCTTGGCGCGGGAGTCCCGGGTCGAGTCGGCTTCATGTAAAAGTAAAAACAAGATAAGAGTAATCAACATTATTATGTTTAAAGGGGCTGAAAAACACGTTATAACATTCTGAAATCAGCCCCATTAAAGAAAACGAAAATGACACAGTAAAAATACGCGTTATTGAAACATAGTTTACAAGATACTTATTGAAAGAATTGACTTTCCTATATTTCATATTTCAAACGTAGGCCTATACAGTAATGGCGTGTAATAAACCTGTTTGTATAGGTTAAAAAAAAGTCACTACTACATTAGCGTACACAGCTGAAAAAATTATAAAACAGCCTAAAAATTAAGAGATTAACAAAACTCGTCAACTCTTTTCCACCCTCTGGTGGAGGGTCTGGTCCCGTTCGTCGCCCCCCCCTAACATAAATACGCCCCTGTGCTTCTAGTGTATTTTTCACTGATAGCATCGGTGTGAGTGAACCATACAACGGGATATGTTCCGTGTTGTATGTATTCGTAGCTCATCGTGAAAGACGTTTATTTTCGCGTATTTCGGTCACAGTGGTTTGGTTCCGAAACGACCCGAGGGGGAGGTTAAGAACGAGGGAGAGCCAGACGCGAAGAAAATAATTTCTAAACGAAACGACTGGCACATGCAAACGTAGCGTATAAAGACATTTACACAAGTGTGTGCGCGCGCGCGTATATGTATGTGGGCGGTGGGTGTTGTTGATGCGTTCATCCAAGGGCGAGCACACGTTTGCATAATGCATTCGGTTTCCTATTACCAGAGTACAAACGGCAGACGCTATTTTGATACTTATCGGCGCCCTTTGCACTATAAGAAGATTAAAATATTCATGTATTTTTGTACGTTGAGGAAACGCGTAATTTAAGACCGTTTCCGCGTGATGACGTTACCCGCGGTGCTGCACACTTTGCAAACACCCGCGCAGGTTTTTTATTTGTATTCATATTTACTTTTAACACACTTAGAAGTGGGAACAACGAAGATCGAAGATTGCGAGGAGTACCTACAGACACTCAGGTGCAAATGCAGAAATTGTCCTTTTGCCAGGGGCGTCAGGATATCTAACTACGCGTTCGGTCATGTGTAAAGGAATGTAATGAAAGCATTAACTAAAATATCGGTATGGAGAACCATACATGAGATCCATGTTCTAAGATTTATATTTAAATTAATTTTCGAAATTAAATATTTCCACTGAGACTACTTCTTGCTTTAGGTTTAACACAGTACTGTGGTCACTAACATATACCACGTCACGTTAGCGCAGTAGATTTTCAGTGATGTTGGCAGTCGATGCCGAAACGTCTGGTTTTGCAGAAAACGTTGGACCACAGCCAAACAGCCCGGGACGTAATTTTGACAACAAACTACTTCTTTGTTGCCGATAACGTAGTACACATATAAAAAATCGGTATGGAGAACCATACATGACTTCCATATCCTAAAATTTATATTTAAAATCATTTAAATATTAATTAAATAAGTGGATGTTTGAGTTCTGAAGAAATTAAGTATCAGCTAAAATGGTACCACCATGTCAGGTGGATTAAGACTATCCTCAGCTTTCGTGAGGAAGGACTGTACTTTTGGATAAAATGTCTGTAGGTCGAACGAAGAGCTAGCTAAAGGTAGCTGCGATCTGATTCCTGTAATGAAATTGGACTCACGCTGCGAGGGGCCGAGGGATGTCTATAGTGTTATCAAAGTCTTTTCTGTCAATACTATACTAGTCATTTTTCTTTTTTAAATCGAGTCTTGATTTCTTTCTTTCCATTTGTCTTCTGATTTCCTGAACGACTATAATTCACCCGTATAATTATAAATTTCTCAGCAAAACATTTCTTCCTTAATACGTTTGTGTCTCCTGTTTAACACCCACCATTCTGATCCATGTCATAACACTATATTCCATACAATCTAGTAAATAACTAGCCATCAGGGAGGTCAAAATATTTTCAAGGAGGGGCAAACAATTTTCCAAAGGAGAAAAATATTTATATATTTTTCATACATACACACATGCACATATTAGTTTATAATTCTCATATCATAATAGAAATAAGTACACAGATTGTATTAATTGCTTTAATACAACAACACTGCCCAGTGATCCACAGAAAGCAAATCGATGTCAATCTTTTCGGCTTGCACGCGTTGTGTTGGTGTGGGTTTCGGCACTTTCCATTTAAAAAGCGTGCAAACATAAGAAAATAAACATGAGTGAGGGCAGAAATAACGCGAATTTTGTGTGTGTGTGTCCTGCCGGCCCTTTTTATTGCGGTAATCACAATAATAAAAATTTGGAAAAGTAAACATTACATAATTGAGATATGCTTGCCTGCCAGGAACGATATATTTTCACTCATACGTGATTTAAATTAAAATGAAAAGTATAGAATTTTGTTAAAGTGAAATGAAATGTTTCCATAGAAACTACTTCTTTGTTGTCAATAACGTAGTACACATATAAAACTTATAAAAATTTACCTCCTCCATCATCAACTATCATTTTAATGTATACAAAAATTACCCCTCCCCCTTCAACTACCCTTTTCATTTATAGATATTTCATCTACCTTTCTACAGTAGATTATTATGACCTCCTTTTCAGGATACTTTATTTATCAAAATTAAGCACTTTACTCTTGTTAAAATGTAAAACGTTGCTGGTAAACTACCCCTTTCCCTTAACCGGTCTTCACAAAAAACAATAGGCATTGCGTCCTCTACAATTCAGAGCTGTATGCAAAAACGTATTTGATTCTGTTTGAATTTGCGGCTGTTATCGTTTGCCATAGAAAAATTTCTACACACAGACACATATAGACACTTTTCGAAAAATGACTTTTTTAAGTTTTGATGGTAGTACAATCAGAATCTGCCGTTATCTCGAACACGATTTTTCCGCCATGACCATACTTCCATTTCCTTATGAAACATGGAAGTAAAAATTATCCCCTCCCTCTTCAACTATCATTTTCATTGATAGAAAATTACCCCGTCTCCCTTGAACAACCCTTTTCATTTATAGATATTTCATCTACCTTTCTCCGTGGATTGTTATGACCTTCTTTTCAGGATACTTTATTTATCAAATTTAAGTACTTTACTCTTGTTAAAATATCAAACGTTGCAGGTAAACTACCCCTTCCCACTAACCGATCTTCACCAGACTCAACAGGCCTTGAGTCCTCTACAACGCAGGCACATATGAAAAACATTATTTGATTCTGTTGGAATTTGCGGTAGTTATCGTTCGCCATAGAAAAACTACTACTCTTGTTAAAACATAAAATGGTGTTGGTAAACTACCCCTTCCCCTTAACCGATCTTCACCAAAATCAATAAGCCTTGAGTCCTCTACAACTCAGCTACATATGCAAAAATGTATTTGTTTATGTTTGAAATTGAGACTGTTATCGTTCGCCATAGAAAACATTCTACACACACACTTTTCGGAAAATGAGTTTTCTTCATATGTTGAGGGTAGTACAATCAGAATCGGTCGTTATCTCGAACACGATTTTTTTCGACATCACTATACTCCTATTTCCTTATGGAACATGGAAGTAAAAACAAACAAAATTCTTTGGTGCAAGGATATGTCTAACAACAAAAAGCATCTAATATACAGTAGGCCTATACCATGCTACTTTTTGTTTCTAGCTCGAGTAGAATTTCATAAACTTGTATTTGTTTTTAACTATCATTGCACCTACCCTAATTGTTTACTAGAGAATTTGTTTATGCCCCCCACACGTATCACTTTTTACCTTAAATATTTTATTTCTATTTCTAATTTAGCACAAAAAGGTTTATTAGAATTTATAAGTAAATCTAGACCAGTCAACCAACGTAATAACAATAAATTGTTTAAATTGGGAAGCGAAGTTATTTTGAGCCCCCCCCCCCCAGTCTACATCTTCTTACATCATCAAAGAATTTCTCTAAAGATAAAAGAAATGATAACGTTGTACCATGTGCAATAAAAAAGAAATATTACACGAGAAAACTGTAATCACTTGAAATGGGTGCACTTAGAAGAGGTTGTAGATTATAAAAAACTCAGCAAAAACTATCTACCATGAAGAAACCATTGAAAGGAGACTCCGATATAATAAACAGAATAACAAAAAGAAGTGGCTGATTCGATACGGGACCGTTAGGAGAACAGACATTGTAAAGATTGAGCGTATCTCCGCTGAAAGAAGGAAAGGAGGACGATCACGGAGGCAATCCTCCAGCCGGACCGCTTTCATCGTAATTTTTTTGTCGCTTGACGTTTCGATATCTGGAATCTGGGATCGTCCTCAGAAACTAAACAACATACAACAACTTACAATAAAACATTATAAATATCGGTATGGAGAACCATACATGACTTCCATGTTCTAAGATTTATATTTAAAATCATATTCGAAATGAAATATTTCCATAGATACTACTTCTTTCTACTTACTGCTTCAGCCTTAACCACAGTACTGTGGTCACTAATGTATACCACCTCACGTTATCGCACTCGATTTTCACTGATGATGGAAGTCGATGGCATTGGCGAACGTCTGGTTTTGTAGAAGGAATTTTAACAACAACTACTTCTTTGTTGCCGATAACGTTGTACACATATATATAAAAAATATGCATAAAATTAATGGCTTGTATAAGTTAATGATTGATCTCCATTAAGTAGTGCTCAAGTTTCCAAAGTTTTAATATTATGATGTCCGTAATTAAAACATCAGAGCAGGTTTAGTGTGTATGAGGGTACACCGTGGGCAAAAATTTTCAACATTTCCTACTGAGCGTTGCTTAGAGTAAAGCTGCGAATCTACAGTGTACGTTTCACAGAACAAACACGCGGAAAAGAAGGAGCGCTCCGAAGTCACTCATGGACCCTCAGCATCTTGCAGAGGGTTCATTCCCTAAAGACGAAAAGTCTGTCTATGAATCGTTCCTCTGTAAACACGTGCAGTTACACTGCCCAGCGATCCACAGGAAGCAAATCGCTATCCACGCTGGACACTTTTTCGGCTTGCACGCGTTATGTTGGTATGGGTTTCGTCACTTTCCATTTAAAAAGCGTGCAAATGTAAGAAAATAAACATGAATGAGGCCAGAAATAACGCGAATTTTGTGTGTGTGTCTTCCCTGCCTTTTTATTGCGGTAGTCAGAATAATAAAATGGAAACGTAAACATTACATAACTGAGATATGCTTGCATGCCACGAACGATATATTTTCTCTCATACATGATTTACATTAAAATGAAAAAATTATAATTTTATTGCCTGGCAACAAAATTATTTTATTTTTAACAATTACCATTGTTTGAAAAAGTTTAAATGAATTTTCAAGACTTTTACTGTATTCAAAGGCAACACAAGACAAGTTGAAAACTTCCACAAATACATAAACACTATACACCACAAATTAAAATTTACACTGGAAATTGAACAAAACAATAGTATACATTTTCAACTGAACAATACGAAATATATAAACACCACACAACACAACCAAACAACATACTTAACGATCAATTACAATATAAATCACATACACTTTTTGACACAATTATACAAAAAACAAACATTAAGTTGAATCCCCGCGCCAATCCCCTTCCTCCACGCACCGCCCCCACTACACCTTCCACACAACAACCGTTACCAAATGATGGCAGTCTGTCTCTAAGCAGAAGAAGGCGAATACGTACGCCGAAACGCGTTCGACGAGAAGAGAATAAACAGTAAGTTCACAAGAAAAAGTTTCATTTTTAGATAAGTGTTAGTGCTGTGAAAGAAGAGATGAATAATCAAGACAACTTTTAGTGCTGTTAAAACGTAAAAGGTTGCAGGTAAACTATCCCTTCCCCTTAACCGATCTTCACCAAAATCAAAAGGCCTTGAGTTCTCTACAATTCAGTGACGTATGCAAAAAATTATTTGATTCTGTTTGAATATGCGGCAGTTATCGTTCGTCATAGAAAAAATTACCCTTGTTAAAACATAGAACGTTGCAGGTAAACTACCCCTTTCCCTTAACCGATCTTCACAAAAAACAATAGGTCTTGAAAACTCTACAATTCAGAGTTGCATGCAAAAAATTATTTGATTCTGTTTGAATTTGCGGCTGTTATCGTTTGCCATAGAAAATTACCCTTGATAAAAAAACGTTGCAGGTAAACTACCCCTTTCCCTTAACCGATCTTCACCAAAAACAATAGGTCTTGAGAACTCCATAATTCAGGGCTGTATGCGAAACAGTATTTGATTCTGTTTGAATTTGCGGCTGTTATCGTTTGCAAAAAAAAAAAATCGGTATGGAGAACCATACATGACTTACATGTTCTAAGATTTATATTTAAAATCATTTTCGAAATGAAATATTACTATAGAAACTACTTCTTTCTACTTACTGCTTCAGCCTTAACCACAGTACTGTGGTCACTAACGTATCGCACTCGATTTTCACTGATGATGGAAGTCGATGGCATTGCCGAAACGTCTGGTTTTGTAGAAAACATTGGACTATGGCCAAACATCCCGGGAAGGAATTTTAACAAAAACTACTTCTTTGTTGCCGTTAACGTTGTACAATATATATAAAAAATTGCATAAAATTAATGGCTTGTATAAGTTAATGTTTGATCTCCATTAAGTAGTGCTCAAGTTTCCAAAGTTTTAATATTATGATGTCCGTAATTAAAACATCAGAGCAGGTTTAGTGTGTATGAGGGTACACCGTGGACAAAAATTTTCAACATTTCCTATTGAGCGTTGCTACAGTGTTCCTAGTTGCAGCGTCCCTATCAAGCTGCGAATCTACAGTGTATGTTTCACAGAACAAACACGCGAAAAAGAAGGAGCGCTCCGAAGTCACTCATGGTCCCTCAGGATCTTGCAGAGGGTTCATTCCCTAAAGACGAAAAGTCTGTCTATGAATCGTTCCTCTGTAAACACGTGCAGTTACACTGCCCAGCGATCCACAGGAAGCAAATCGCTATCCACGCTGGACACTTTTTCGGCTTGCACGCGTTATGTTGGTATGGGTTTCGGCACTTACCATTTAAAAAGCGTGCAAATGCAAGAAAATAAACATGAGTGAGGCCAGAAATAACGCGAATTGTGTGTGTGTGTGTGTGTGTGTGTGTGTTCCCTGCCTTTTTATTGCGGTAGTCATAATAATAAAATGGAAACGTAAACATTACATAACTGAGATATGCTTGCCTGCCACGAACGATATATTATTTTATACATGTATATTAACTTATACATAATTTACATTAAAATGAAAAAATTATAATTTTATTGCCTGGCAACAAAATTATTTTATTTTTAACAATTACCATTTTTACTTCCATATTCCTTAAGGAATGGAAGTATGGTGATGGCAAAAAAAATCGTGATCGAGATTATTGCAGATTCTGATTCTACTACACTCAAAACATGAAAAAAAGTCGTTTTCCGAAAAGTGTCTGTGTGTCTGTCTGTCTGTCTGTCTGTGTGTCTGTCTGTCTGTAGATTTTTTTTCTATGGCAAACGATAACTGCCGCAAATTCAAACAGAATCAAATAATGTTTCGCATACAGCCCTGAATTGTAGAGTTCTCAAGACCTATTGTTTTTGGTGAAGATCGGTTAAGGGAAAGGGGTAGTTTACCTGTGACGTTTTATGTTTTAACAAGGGTATTTCCTATGGCAAACGATAACAGCCGCAAATTCAAACAGAATGAAAAGATTATTTGCATACAGCCCTAAATTGTAGAGTTCTCAAGACCCTTTGTTTTTGGTGAAGATCGGTTAAGGGAAAGGGGTAGTTTACCTACAACGTTTTTTTAACAAGGGTATTTTCTATGGCAAACGATAACAGCCGCAAATTCAAACAGAATCAAATAATTTTCTGCATACAGCCCTGATTTGTAGAGTACTCAAGACCTATTGTTTTTGGTGAAGATCGGTTGAGGGGAAGGGGTAGTTTACCAGCAACGTTTTTTATCATGCGTATTTTCTATGGCAAACGACAACTGCCGCAAATTCAAACAGAATCAAATAATTTTTTGCATACAGCCCTGATTTGTAGAGTACTCGCGACCTATTGTTTTTGGTGAAGATCGGTTAAGGGGAAGGGGTAGTTTACCTGCAACGGTTTTTTTTATCAAGGGAAATTTTTACTTCCATATTCCTTAAGGAATGGAAGTATGGTGATGGCAAAAAAAATCGTGTTCGAGATTATTGCAGATTCTGATTCTACTACACTCAAAACATGAAAAAAAGTCGTTTTCCGAAAAGTGTCTGTGTGTCTGTCTGTCTGTGTGTCTGTCTGTCTGTAGATTTTTTTTCTATGGCAAACGATAACTGCCGCAAATTCAAACAGAATCAAATAATTTTTTGCATACAGCCCTTTTTTGTAGAGGACTCGCGACCTATTGTTTTTGGTGAAGATCGGTTGAGGTAAAGGGGTAGTTTACCTGCAACGGTTTTTTTTTATCAAGGGAAATTTTTTTTTTGGCAAACGATAACAGCCGCAAATTCAAACAGAATCAAATAATGTTTCGCATACAGCCCTGAATTGTAGAGTTCTCAAGACCTATTGTTTTTGGTGAAGATCGGTTAAGGGAAAGGGGTAGTTTACCTGTAACGTTTTATGTTTTAACAAGGGTATTCCCTATGGCAAACGATAACAGCCGCAAATTCAAACAGAATCAAAAGATTATTTGCATACAGCCCTAAATTGTAGAGTTCTCAAGACCTATTGTTTTTGGTGAAGATCGGTTAAGGGAAAGGGGTAGTTTACCTGCAACGTTTTATGTTTTAACAACAGTAAAGTACTTGGAAATTCATTTTAACTTTTTCAAACAATGGTAATTGTTAAAAATAAAATAATTTTGTTGCCAGGCAATAAAATTATAATTTTTTACTTCCATATTCCTCAAGGAAATGGAAGCATGGTGATGGCAAAAAAAATCGTGTTCGAGATTATTGCAGATTCTGATTGTACTACACTCAAAACATGAAAAAAAGTCGTTTTCCGAAAAGTGTCTGTGTGTGTGTCTGTCTGTGTGTCTGTGTGTAGATTTTTTTCTATGGCAAACGATAACAGCCGCAAATTCAAACAGAATCAAATAATGTTTTGCATACGTCCCTGAATTGTAGAGGTCTCAAGGACTTTCGATTTTGGTGAAGATCGGTTAAGGGGAAGGGGTAGTTTACCTGCAACCTTTTACGTTTTAACAACAGTAAAGTACTTGGAAATTCATTTTAACTTTTTCAAACAATGGTAATTGTTAAAAATAAAATAATTTTGTTGCCAGGCAATAAAATTATAATTTTTTCATTTTAATGTAAATTATGTATGAGTTAATATCTTTATATATATACTTCTTCTGTACGTGTGTATGTCACTGAACTCCTCCATGTATAAAATAATATATCGTTCGTGGCAGGTAAGCATATCTCAGTTATGTAATGTTTCCATTTCCATTTTATTATTATGCCTACAGCAATAAAAAGGCAGGTAAGACACACACACACACACACACACACACACACACACACACACACACACACACACACACACACACACACACACACACACACACACACACACACACACACACACACACACACACACACACACACACACACACACACACACACACACACACACACACACACACACACACACACACACACACACACACACACACACACACACACACACACACACACACACACACACACACACACACACACACACACACACACACACACACACACACACACACACACACACACACACACACACACACACAATTCACGTTATTTCTGGCCTCACTCATGTTTATTTTCTTACATTTGCACGCTTTTTAAATGGAACGTGCCGAAACCCACACCAACATAACGCGTGCAAGCCGAAAAAGTGGACATCAATTTGCTTCCTGTGGATCGCTGGGCAGTGTAACTGCACGTGTTTACAGAGGAACGATTCATAGACAGACTTTTTGTCTTTAGGGAATGAACCCTCTGCAAGATGCTGAGGGTCCATGAGTGACGTCGGAGCGCTCCTTCTTTTTCGCGTGTTTGTTCTGTGAAACATACACTGTAGATTCGCAGCTTTACTCTAAGCAACGCTCAATAGGAAATGTTGAAATTTTTTGTCCACGGTGTACCCTCATACACACTACACCTGCTCTGATGTTTCAATTACGGACATCATAATATTGAAACTTAAGCACTACTTAATGGAGATCAATCATTAACTTATACAAGCCATTAATTTTATGCATATATTTTATATATATGTGTACAACGTTATCGGCAACAAAGTAGTTTTTGTTAAAATTCCTTCCCGGGATATTTGGCCGTAGTCCAATGTTTTCTACAAAACCAGACGTTTCGGCAATGCCATCGACTTCCATCATCAGTGAAAATCGAGTGCGATAACGTGAGGTGGTATACGTTAGTGAGCACAGTACTGTGGTTAAGGCTGAAGCAGTAAGTAGAAAGAAGTAGTTTCTATGGTAATATTTCATTTCGAAAATGATTTTAAATATAAATCTTAGAATATGGAAGTCATGTATGGTTCTCCATACCGATATTTTTTTTTTGGCAAACGATAACAGCCGCAAATTCAAACAGAATCAAATAATGTTTCGCATACAGCCCTGAATTGTAGATTTCTCAAGACCTATTGTTTTTGGTGAAGATCGGTTGAGGGAAAGGGGTAGTTTACCTGCAACGTTTTTTTAACAAGGGTATTTTCTATGGCAAACGATAACAGCCGCAAATTCAAACAGAATCAAATAATGTTTTGCATACAGTCCTGATTTGTAGAGTACTCAAGACCTATTGGTTTTGGTGAAGATCGGTTAAGGGGAAGGGGTAGTTTACCTGCAACGTTTTTTTATCAAGCGTATTTTCTATGGCAAACGATAACAGCCGCAAATTCAAACAGAATCAAATAATTTTTTGCATACGTCCCTGAATTGTAGAGGTCTCAACGACTTTCGATTTTGGTGAAGATCGGTTAAGGGGAAGGGGTAGTTTACCTGCAATTTTATACGTTTTAACAAGAGTAAAGTACTTGAAAATTTATTTAAACTTTTTGAAACAATGGTAATTGTTAAAAATAAAATAATTTTGTTGCCAGGCAATAAAATTATAATTTTTTCATTTTAATGTAATATAATATTTTTCATTTAATACAGCAATAAAAAGGCAGGTAAGACACAGCCTGGCTGTTTGGCTGAAAATGATTTTAAATATAAATCTTAGAATATGGAAGTCATGTATGGTTCTCCATACCGATATTTTCAAAAGGTTTAAATGAATTTTCAAGTACTTTACTGTTGTTAAAACGTAAAAGGTTGCAGGTAAACTACCCCTTACCCTTAACCGATCTTCACCAAAATCGAAAGTCCTTGAGATCTCTACAATTCAGGGACGTATGCAAAACATTATTTAATTCTGTTTGAATTTGTGGCTGTTATCGTTTGCCAAAAAACAATTACCCTTGATTAAAAAAAACCGTTGCAGGTAAACTACCCCTTTCCCTCAACCGAGCTTCACCAAAAACAATAGGTCGTGAGTACTCTACAAATCAGGGCTGTATGCGAAACATTATTTAATTCTGTTTGAATTTGCGGCTGTTATCGTTTGCCATAGAAAATTACCCTTGATAAAAAAATTTTGCAGGTAAACTACCCCTTCCCCTTAACCGATCTTCACTAAAAACAATAGGTCTTGAGAACTCTACAATTCAGGGCTGTATGCGAAACATTATTTAATTCTGTTTGAATTTGTGGCTGTTATCGTTTGCCAAAAAAAAATTACCCTTGATTAAAAAAAACCGTTGCAGGTAAACTACCCCTTTCCCTCAACCGAGCTTCACCAAAAACAATAGGTCGTGAGTACTCTACAAATCAGGGCTCTATGAAGAAATTATTTGATTCTGTTTGAATTTGGGGCTGTTATCGTTTGCCATAGAAAAAATCTACAGACAGACACACACACAGACACTTTTCGAAAAACGACTTTTTTTCATGTTTTGAGTGTAGTACAATCAGAATCTGCAATAATCTCGAACACGATTTTTTTTTGCCTTCACCATACTTCCATTTCCTTAAGGAACATGGAAGTAAAAAATATTAGCAATATACACATAACTACGGTTAAATATTAGCGATGTGTACATAACTACGGTTAAATATTAGCGATGTGTACATAACTACGGTTAAATATTAGCGATGTGTACATAACTACGGTTAAATATTTGCAATATATACATAACTACGGTTAAATATTAGCGATGTATACCTAACTACGGTTAAAAAAATGTTTTCATAACAATATAAGTCATACAAACATTAGGCACAACATATAAGAATAGAAATATAAGACTAAACTATAAACTAATGTAAAATAAAATGAGTCTTTCTTACCTGTGAGTGTCGGTTGAAAGAACTAATAACGGCTGGACAATCCAATCCAATCGTGGGGCAGCTGCTGGACGTGTCACACAGTGGTTGTAGTGTCCGGGTGAACCCGATGACTGCCTGATGCGTTTGATACTTGGTAGCCTTGCGCTAGAATAAAGATGGAGCCCTCCTTCTAGGAGGGATGGAGGCTGTTAATGTGTTTCAAAACCGCGGAGCGATTCACAACGGGTGGAAAGGATTTTTAACTTGGAGAGGAAGGGTCTTGACGGGAGGCTGTTTCACTTATTAGGTGGGGACGAGAAAGGAGTGTCACTTACGTGACTACGATGGAGGAAAGTTGAGAGTCAAGCGCCGCAAGGGCGGAGGTGAGGGGCAGAAGTATGTCTATGGGGGGTCGTCGAGCAGAGCTCGAGGCCGTCTAAGTTTTCTAGGAGGCGGGCCGTCGTCTGCACTAAGGCGGAGGAGGTGAGGCACGAGTGAAGAGTTTGAGCGCAAGCGCAAGAGATCGCACAAACTCATCCACAGAAGGAACTTTCAACCCTCGTCTGATAACATCATTCCTGACATACCAGGGAGAGTTGGAGATATATACCGGAGGGTGCGAGATTGGAAAGCTTCCAAGCGCGCAACAATGTAAGGTCGTGGCAGGGACCAATATGAGGGCGCTGCGAACGTCAGGATTGGTCTAAGAAAGAGCAAGTAGATGGTGAATTTAGCGCGCAAAAGGTACTGAACTCCGATGTGAGATAAAAGGAAATAGTTTGGCTTTGACGCCACGGGCTTTATGGAGACACTGAGAGACATGGGCGGGTGAAGGTAAGGCGCTGGTCAAGAGTAGCGCCCAGGTACTTCACGGAACGACTGGACAGCTGTCTTCTTCCGTATTTATACCCCCGCCTACCTACTAAAGACCACGCCCCTCCCCTATTTCTCACTCATGAAACGAAAAACACCAACCCACACGGAAATTTCCAACCCCTAGCGGAAATTTTCGACCTAGTAACACCTGTACCCACTGTCACGACCTTTCATCTCATTCCTCAAAATATTAAACCAAATCTGAGGAATGTCTCTGCTTGCTTCGCTCAAACAGTTCTCATTAACCATGACGACAGCCGCCTCCTTAAATCTTGTTGTCTTAAATTTTACATTCTTTAGGTCAATCCTGTAGTGGTAAAAAAATCTTATAAAGGAATGCTACAAGATCATGGTCGACCAATGGGTGCGTGTGTTGCGTACTGCAATTTGAACAGCTCAAAACTAACTAAATATAATTAATTCACTACCGACTCGGAACACAAAGTTTTTTATGGGTAAAAACGAAAAAGTTTTACCTTAGAGCCTGAACCAGTTATAGCTTTTAAAAAGCTTCTTCAGAGGCTGCCGCTGGGAGCACTGTCCGTCTTGTTCTTGGCGACGGTATCGACTTTTGAAGGATCGATGTTGTGTGTGTGGGGTGTGATATGTTCGAATAATGTGTGTGATTTGAATTGTGTCTGTTCGTTTAGGATGTTGTTTTTATGTGTTTTCGTGTGTTTGTATATTTCCAAT
This sequence comes from Magicicada septendecula, assembly GCA_034769895.1. Taxonomy (NCBI): domain Eukaryota; kingdom Metazoa; phylum Arthropoda; class Insecta; order Hemiptera; family Cicadidae; genus Magicicada; species Magicicada septendecula. Next base: position 372,160,699 of record CM068374.1, on the reverse strand, counting down.
TGTTCAAGAGTGTCTAGTTTTCGGGATTTTGTGTGTACGTGTAGAATGTCCACGTTATTGTCGATGTTTTTGTATGTGTGGTTTGCTTCAATGAGGTGGTTTGCAAAGATGGATTCTGTAGTGGAGTGTAGTGCCTTTGTGTGTTCAAGAACAAGACGGACAGTGGTCCCAGCGGGAGCCTCTGAAGAAGCTTTTTAAAAGCGAAAACTCCTCAGGCTCTAAGGTAAAACTTTTACGTTTTTACCTATAAAAACTTTGTGTTCCGAGACGGTAGTGAATTAATTATATTTAGTTAAGTAACGGACACGTCATGGACAACGAAATCCAAGAATAAAAATTAACACACTGAAGAAGCATAAGTTGCTAAGAGAATATAGCCTACGACGACAAAACTGTATGTTCTAAACTTGTACGTCTGTACACACTGAATTCACACGTGTGCTGTAGTGATTAAATGTGAAGGTCGACTGTTGAAAAAAAGTTTAATCACAGTATCAAAGCTACGACACGCGAACAGTTTATAACCTACACTTTACTTATTCCGTTAAATTTATTTAAGCGGATCGATTCGTTAGTTCTTTTAACGTATTACTTTTTTCGATCGAAAGCTGAACACGTTGAGACCAGACCTGGGTTTGACTTTACTGTTTGTTTGTTTGTGTTTTTTTAAATACGGGTTTTCACTATTAAACGGTACTGTGTTATAAAGATTTATTTTGCCTTAAAGCAAACTGAAAGAAACAGAGTTAGTTAGGGCCAAAGCCCCACAACCCACTTGTTACCCAAGGCTTCTGTCTCCAGGCTTTCCCATACATGTCTTTCATTTTGTTTTCATTTAAACAAGTTGTTATTTTTAGCATTTCTAACCAACTCTATTGTCTCGCCTCGTTTTAGATGTTTTGGAGGCGACTCTAATCCTTTTTATTCTTCCTGTTCAACTATTCCTCTGACCTCTCTATATCGTCCTACTTTCGAGTAACGTTTGGAAAGACTCGGAAGTTCTGTTCATTCTCTACGTAGGCCAGGCTCGTATTCTATCCCGATTTGGGTTTATATCTCACTCCTCTCTTCTGTAAAAGTTGGACATTCAGCCAGTACATGCTATGCAGTCTCTTCAATTCCTTTGCCAAATGTTGTTGCACACTAAGGAGAACTGACAGAAACAGATCCTAAGAGCCAGCACCGAACCAAACACGGGTCCCTCGCCGGAGCAAACACCGAATCTCAACCATTTTTGCTACCCACTAGGTAACGAAACACACAATCCGTGAATGCAGCCCAGAAAAATCCCCATTCTACGTCCGCGAGTGGTTCTGGAGCCCTCTCCTCAGTCCGAGGAGACTAACAGTTTTAGCCGTTACGTTGAGCGAGACCACGTATGGCCGCACAAAACGCAACGTTGCCCAGCGGGGGCCTCTTGGAGGCGCCGTTTCGGTACCCCATGACACGCGAACGATGGGGGCCAGCCACCGCACTCGAGTCAGGTACAGGCTCACACACAGAAGCGAGTTCTCGCCCCGGCGCTCCCCTAACGCTGGACGAACGCTTTGTACCGATTATCAGCACTGATACTGTCGAAAATCGGATAGCCCCGCGCCTCGTAAAGCAGCGTACGCCAGGGTGGGGTTCTCGGAAGGACTTGAGCCACCGGTGATCAGCGGTAAGGCACAACCCACAACCATCCCGGGACTATGCCCGAGCCCACCTGGCAGAGCTCGAACTGACAGAAACAGTCGTAATTAAATTCATACGATTTTATTTTTCCAATCAACTTTAAACTGTGTAGGCTAATTAGATTTGTAGTCTATAATTAACAGTTACCGCCAACAGGCCGTTTATTCAAGAAACCTATCGTAAGTAATATATTATGCTAGTGGAGATTCCTTCATTCGATGCCTGCGAGTAGTCTGAAGAAGCGATAGTTTTAGTTAAGAACTGGATGTTCATTTTGTTGCGAAGCGGTAAAAACTTGAAAACATCCTTAGATTGCACTCGACACAGGTAAAGGTGTACTCGACATTGACCTGATAGACTGACCTCAATGACAGACTGATAACGAAAGTACAAACGGTAGATAGACGAACACACACACACACACACACACACACACACACACACACACACACACACACACACACACACACACACACACACACACACACACACACACACACACACACACACACACACACACACACACACACACACACACACACACACACACACACACACACACACACACACACACACACACACACACACACACACACACACACACACACACACACACACACACACACACACACACACACACACACACACACACACACACACACACACACACACACACACACACACACACACACACACACACACACAATCTCTTTTTGCCTCTTGTTACCCATTCTTACTCCTTCTTTATTGGTATGGATGATAATTTACACTGCGACATTTCTCAGATAGTCGTTTCATTTTCGTTAGTTTAAACAGAGTCACTTTTGTTCAGAGCATCGTTGGCCGGGCTGTCAGGCCGTGGTCTATGGATGTTAAGCGGAGACGTTTCGGCCTCGCCATCGGATGCCATCTTCAGTGCAGTTGTTCGCCAACTAACCACAGTTCACATCAGTACTGGGGAAAACATAGTTTCTTCTCAGTTAATAATAAGATTGTTGTTAACATCGAATACGCTGTTTACTGAATTGTAATGAGGATTTACTAGTTTTGAAAAAATTCCAATTTTATCACTGCAGATTTGTTCATAGTTAATCTTTCGTTAACTCGCGTCGTTCACTGCGACAAATTTTGTGATACGAAAAGATATTTGTAATAAGTACAGTAGAACCTCTGTTAACCGAAACAAAGGGGGAGAAGGCGGTTTCGGATAACCAAAATTTCGGATAATAATTAAGATATCCTTTTTTAAAGTGTGAGGTAAAATAACTGGAAGCGATATACAATATTATCAAAATATTTTAATAAAAATCAAACTATTTACATAAAGTCATTTTTTAACACTAGTTTTATGACTTTTTTTTAATCTTATATTTTCCTTTATTTTTCTTTTCACGTCGATTTCTTGTAGCAATATCTCTCCATCGCTTCATTAGCAAAACGTCAAAGGGCTTTGATTCTGCTGATCGTTCGACGAACCGTAACGCTATCTGAAAATATAAATAAAACTCCGTGAGAAAAACGCGTATTTTATACAGCCTAATTTAATGCCCTAACTCAAAATAAAATCTCTTACCTCTAAGGCATCGAAGATCTCGTCAGTGGTGTCATGGCTGCTGCTCTCTGCTATGTCATCTTCTTCGTCGTCCCTTTGTTGCGTGAACCATAAACTTATTTTTCATCTTGATCCAATCAGAAACAGTAGGAACACCAACACCAAAATCGACTGCTACATTTCGCAAAATATCGTCATTTTTAATTCTTTTAATTGCCTCCAGATTTATCTTCAATCGTTATCATGACCTGTTTCAGCTTTGTTGACATGACGCACAATTTATTACATGTTTATTACATTAGTTTTCGGAAAACAAATTTTCATTGTAGTAAAAAAAATCGGGAATATATAATTTTTTGTTGGTCGGTCGTTTCGGTTAATTGGGGTTCTACTGTGTATTCATTTACGTGTACATTTATTTTTTCATTTATGCTTCATGTTCATTGAAACATAAAAAATATCGGTTTTCCAGGAGGGCACTGCACCCTTTGTCAATATGACAAAGAATTTGATTAGCAATATGACCAACATTTATTTTCTGGATTTCCCAGAATTCTGTTATAAGTGTCAATTAATGTTTATGAACTGAATTTCAGTTAAACTGAAAAAATTCTGTATTACACAATTTCTTTTTGTATTGATTTTCCCTCTTTCCCACTTATTTTACAATCCAGGGTGCATCCGACTGCTGCGTCTATGACTGCTTTTCAGTAGACTTACAACCGTTTTCAAGCGATTTAACTAATCATAAAATCGGATTAAAAACCGCTCAATCGGGTTCCGATCAAAAGACGAGCGGAGACCTCTGCTGTCGGTTCTTCAGTCGAAATGGCCTGGGGTTTGTCGGCACGGTAGGACCCGCTACATTTTAGGCTTCGGGTCTCGCCTCCTTGACATCGGCGTATTGAAAATTACTACCACACGGGATCGTGAAATCAACCCGGCCGCGGTTCTGTCTCCAGTGTTCAGGAGTCGAGGAAAGGTTTAGTGTTGGCTGTTAGATTTAATTCCGCTGTGGCAGCGAGGTTCCATTACCTATGCCAAGCATGTGGGCCTGCTACCTTGGGTATGCCACACTCGGTCCAAAGTAACATCATGCTTTTCGGACAACTATTCTGAAGATGTACTAACACTAGATAGTGAAGCGCATAAGAGGTTTTTTAAGGATAAATGAAGCCAAGACCAAAGACATGGAACTTCAATGGAATGTCACAAACAACCAGGCATATCAATCACTTGGCAATTATACATTTGAACGTGTCCGACAATTTTCTTATTTAGGTTCACAAATTACTCAGAACAACTCCTGCAGCAATGAAATAAAGTCCCGCATTGTACGTGCCAACAGGTGTTACTACTTTTATGAAAAGCTTTTCAAATCCAGGATATTAAACAAACAACTTAAGCTGACTATATACAAAAGTCTTATACGACCGGTAGTAACATACGGATCCGAAGCCTGGACATTAACCAGCACAGACAAGCAGCATCTGAGAATTTTTGAACGAAAAGTCTTGCGAAAAATCTTTGGACCTCTCTAAACTGAAGATGGCTATTGGAGGATTCGAATGAATCAAGAGCTAGACCAACTGATTCAGGGCGTCGACATAGTCCGGTTTATTAACAATAGAAGGGTTCAGTGCCTAGGTCACGTAAGGCGAATGGATGACAGAAGAATGACTAAGAGAATTGCAGATTGGAGATCGGTTGGGAAGAAGAATGAGAGGTAGACCCAGAAAGAGATGGTTGGATGACGTGGGGGATGATTTGAGATGTATGAACGCGAGGGGATGGAGACGGATGTGTAATGAGAGGGCGGAATGGAAGAAAGTAATTGAGCAGGCTAAAACCCACGCTGGGTTTGTAACGCTAAGAAAAGAAAAAAAAAGAAGATTCTGAACATGTCCCACATCCTTCATGCGATAAAGATATAAAGGACAGTCAATATTTGGGGAGAACTTGCTAATTTCTTCCAATTGTGATCGACATCGTTTTATATCGGATTTCTTACTAGTTCCCCAAAGTATCGAAGAGGACGGGAAATGCCTATTGGCTCTCATAACCTTGATGAAGGTAAACTTCCAACCGCACCTCCTCGTGGTGGCTAACGCGCCCCTGTAGACCGAGTGTCAGCCGGTATAAGCTGTCCCCCTCTACCAAGTGCCAACGGCGTCTTTTGAGGGCGGATGAGCGGGTAGAAGTACAGGGTACTCTTGTGTCTTTGGAATGGGAAACCGCTCCTAAAGGCGGCAGTGTCTGACCCATACTGGGCGGCTTTGTCACTAGGGTATTATAATAGTGACCGAGGTAACAAGCACGAAGTCCTCAACGGTTTGTATTTGAACAATAGCGGAAGAAGCAGCCCTCTGCCTGGGGTTAGTGCAGGCAGGAGCTCTGTTGAGAAGCTTTCAGACGCCATCGAAACGTTGGTAGCGTATCCACCGCTCGCAACTCCAAAGGGACGGATGTTGGGCAGTGACAGATTCCCCAAGGTGGTCTTATTTTATCAGCCGAAAGGGAAGAGAAGCCGTGGAAGACCCAAGAAGAGATGGCCCGATCAGTTTGGAGCCGGAACAGACTAAACAGTCTAAGCCTTGAAGAAGAAAAGAAGAAGAAGAAGAAGAAGAAGAACAAGAAGAAGAAGAAGAAGAAGAAGAAGAAGAAGAAGAAGAAGAAGAAGAAGAAGAAGAAGAAGAAGAAGAAGAAGAAGAAGAAGAAAGGCATTGCTTTTATTTACTTCAACAGAAATCATTGTCAGTAGAAAATATGATCGATAGAGTTCTGAAAAACCGGACAACCGGGTAATGTTCTCGAAAGCTGGATTCTGCACATGATACATCGTCAAAATACCACTTCTATATTCTGCACACAAAGGTCCGTAGGTACAAAGTTTCGATAGACTTTAATGTTTCCAGTTGATGAGGTCAGGTCTCAGTTGTGACAACGGTTAGGTCTCAGTTCCGGTATTAGGGTAAATCCTACTAATGCCAGAAATTAATTGTAACTTTTAGTGATTGGCTTAAGCGATTTGGCTGATTACTATGCAGGCCAACCTGCCGAAAGTTGGAACCGACCGTCACTGTAAGACGACGCTGACGAGTGAATTGTATCTAGAATAACAATCAGAAATGTACGGCCGCCTTCGATATCCTGTGACGGACAGTAGCCAGCCAACATACAGAATGTACGACAAGACGGATGAAAATATATGAGTTTTATTCAAAAAATAAACTATAATATTGTTACGACGGTCTAACTGATCGTCGTATGGTACAGTGAAAAACAAAATACAAGACACCAATGAAATCACTAATAACCAGCCCCGGATTTCCCACTAGGCACACTAGGCACGTGCCTAGGGGGGGCAGGCTCAGGGGGGCGGCACGAGGTGAAAAATTATTTGTTAAAATTTGATGTTTTCGGTTTTTTAACTACAGTATTTGCATTGGGCACTTCATCATAATTGAAGAAAATGGTTTTGAAATAACCTTTAATTATATCATTGAATAACATGGTATTGACAATGGGCCTATCAATTTTATTTATTAAATTTACATTACGTTCATTGATTTGACTATGTTTGATGATAAACCCAAACCATGTAGGTCTATAAATAAACCTATAAAAAGAAAGTAGGCCTACGTATATTACTTGTTATAAAACTAATCTATGTGTTACTAAAGTGTACACGTAAATAAATATTAATAAAAGTTAAAAAATGTACCGGTAGTCTTTTTCACAATTCCATCACATTCCCCTTTTAGATTTAAGGTCAAATGAGATATTTGAAATAGAGATAGTTGAAATTAATATTTTCAACAACTTTTTTTCAGCGGTCAAGGAGAATTGAATATATAGAAGTTATTTGTTGGGGGGGGGGGGCTAACAATAGTGCCTAGGGGCGGCAGGATACCTAAATCCGGGCCTGCTAATAACCAGCTTTAATTACCACAATTAATAATTTTTGTAATCAACAAGATATTCTCTTACAACAGTTCAAGTAAAAATTGTCCACACGCAATAATAATGCCAACAATAAAGAATTCCGCAATAATTATAACGCAACAACACTTCGCTACAAACACTCGATCCGCGCTAAAGAAGTCGCTCAACGCCACTGAACCCACAACCCGGATGCTATGGCTTTTTATAGGTAGCGCACGCAAACTAGAAATCTTCCATCCTCAATGTGCACGCCACTTAATCATAACGCTAATGCGTATTTCAAGTGGCCTCTTGAAGAATCTAGAACAAACTAGAACACGGCCTTGACTGAGGCAACACCTGGCTACTTGTCAGGGGGGGGGGGGTGACATGTGTGGAAGGAAGCTCTCCGCTGTTCTACGCGGTTTGATACGATTCTCGTTTCAATATGATCTTAAGAACTTTTACAGTGTTGGTATCGTAAAGTAGTAAATTAAAATATGTACAGTAAACATCGACGAAATAGCACTTTAGAAAATAAGAATGACGTAACTTCACTGCATCAGCTGAGATTACTTCGTACCAATGATAAGATATATTTTATACCCTTTCAACAGTATAGAGTCAAAGCACTTTTTTTTTCAAGAATATACAAGACTCTATTCAAGCCGTTCCTGTCTAAGATGTCAGGGAACACATCCAACAAATTACTGAAAAAAACAAGATTTATAAAAATGAGTAAAAGTTATAAAAATATTATAAATATAAAATATTTATAACATTCGTCATCATCATCTACAGTAGTGGTTCCCAACCAGTGGTACGCGTACTACTACTGGTTCGCAAGAAGATCTAGCTAGGAAAAAAGTATTTACTTTAAATGAATAAACAAAAACTCATGTTCAGAACAAAAATAAATTTTCAACGGAGATGATTTAAAACGATTACTCTTATAAAAACACAACCTAAACACTTTGCGGTCCTAAATACTTTATTTTAGCATAGAACCAACCTGAACTTAATTTTAAATATCGGTATGGAGAATCATACATGACTTCCGTGTTCTAAGATTTAATGTAAGTCATTTTCGAAATGAAATATTTCCTTAGAAACTACTTTTTTCTTCAGGCTTAATTACAGTACTGTTGTCACTAACGCATATCACCTCACGTTAGCGCACTCGATTTTCACTGATGATGGCAGTCGATGGCACTGCCGAAATGTCTGGTTTTGCAGAAAACATTGGACCACGGCCGCACAGCATGGGAAGGAATTTTAACAACAAACTACTTCTTTGTTGTCGATAACGTAGTACACATATAAAAAATCGGTATGAAGAATCATACATGACTTCCATGTTCTAAGATTTATATTTAAAATCATTTATTTGAATTTCCTTAGATAATTATTTCTAAAAAAATATTCACCACCCTCAAACTATTTTCACTATTTATGGATATTTTTGTTATTATGGGGTGAATATAATTTTATTTTCAAGTCACTTTATCTATAAAAATTAGGTACTTTATTCTTATAACAAAACTGAACTATGGAGATAATCATTCACAAACACTTAGGAACATTCGGATTTGGGTTGATTCCTTTTAATCTGACACCCAGTTCGATTTTCACTTTTTAACAAAAAAATTGTGATCTCTTTACTGGTTCTTAGAGTCCAAATATTTTGAAATTTTAAAACTTACATTACATTCAGATTTTGGCCAAAATTGCTATAACCTAATATGCCACAAAAAGTTTTGATAAATACACAAAAATTCTTCATCATGAAAACTTTCGCCAACGTTTTAGGCTCTGACATCCAAAAAGTTTTAAAATTTCAAAAATGAATGCTATATTCAGATTGTGGTTTAATTCACTTTAATTTAATACTTCACATGGGATTTTGCGATTTTTTCACAATTTTGAATCACCGTCCTATTTTTGGGATGATCAATCTCAAAAACGACAAGGCTCTGTAGGGTAAAGTGTGGATATGTGTAACACGTTTTACGAAAATCGGTTGATGCGTTCAAACGTTATCGTGAAAGATACCCCATTTCGTTAGACAGACAGAATCCTAAAAACTCGCTTCTCCGTTTAAAAAATTATAATTTTGTTGCCTGGCAACAAATTTTTTAATTTAACAATTACCATTGTTTGAAAACGTTTAAATGAATTACTTCCATATTCCTTAAGGAATGGAAGTATGGTGATGGCAAAAAAAATCGTGTTCGAGATTATTGCAGATTCTGATTGTACTACACTCAAAACATGAAAAAAAGTCGTTTTCCGAAAAGTGTCTGTGTGTGTGTCTGTCTGTCTGTCTGTCTGTCTGTCTGTCTGTCTATCTGTAGATTTTTTTTCTATGGCAAACGATAACTGCCGCAAATTCAAACAGAATCAAATAATTTTTTGCATACAGCCCTGATTTGTAGAGTACTCACGAGGGAAAGGGGTAGTTTACCTGCAACGGTTTTTTTATCAAGGGAAATTTTTTTTTGGCAAACGATAACAGCCGCAAATTCAAACAGAATTAAATAATGTTTCGTATACAGCCCTCAATCGTAGAGTTTTCAAGACCTATTGTTTTTGGTGAAGATCGGTTAAGGGAAAGGGGTAGTTTACCTGTAACGTTTTATGTTTTAACAAGGGTATTTCCTATGGCAAACGATAACAGCCGCAAATTCAAACAGAATCAAACGATTATTTGCACACAGCCCTAAATTGTAGAGTTCTCAAGACCTATTGTTTTTGGTGAAGATCGGTTGAGGGAAAGGGGTAGTTTGCCTGCAACGTTTTATGTTTTAACAAGGGTATTTTCTATGGCAAACGATAACAGCCGCAAATTCAAACAGAATCAAATAATGTTTTGCATACAGCCCTGATTTGTAGAGTACTCAAGACCTGTTGTTTTTGGTGAAGATCGGTTAAGGGGAAGGGGTAGTTTACCTGCAACGTTTTTTTATCAAGCATATTTTCTATGGCAAACGATAACAGCCGCAAATTCAAACAGAATCAAATCATTTTTTGCATACGTCCCTGAATTGTAGAGGTCTCAAGGACTTCCGATTTTGGTGAAGATGGGTTATGGGGAAGGGGTAGTTTACCTGCAACCTTTTACGTTTTAACAAGAGTAAAGTACTTGAAAATTTATTTAAACTTTTTGAAACAATGGTAATTGTTAAAAATAAAATAATTTTGTTGCCAGGCAATAAAATTAAAATTTTTTCATTTTAATGTAATATAATATTTTTCATTTAATACGGCAATAAAAAGGCAGGTAAGACACACACACACACACACACACACACACACACACACACACACACACACACACACACACACACACACACACACACACACACACACACACACACACACACACACACACACACACACACACACACACACACACACACACACACACACACACACACACACACACACACACACACACACACACACACACACACACACACACACAAAATTCACGTTATTTCTGGCCTCACTCATGTTTATTTTCTTACGTTTGCACGCTTTTTAAATGGAAAGTGCCGAAACCCACACCAACATAACGCGTGCAAGCCGAAAAAATGGACATCAATTTGCTTACTGGCGAAGCTAGTAGTTAATGAATGGGTAGGCAAAAATCTTATCTTAAATTTTTTTTAAGGAATCACTAAAAGGACGGTGGGTCAAATCGGACGCTGAGGTAGAGTTTGCTGTAACCGAATGGTTCCACAAACAGCCGTAAGAATTTTACTAGCAGGGAATCTACAGGTTAGCGCAACAGTGGAACTCATGTCTTAATGTTATTGGAGACTTCTTTTAAAATCGTTGAATAAAAAATGCTTTACAGCTCTATTGAACAATTGTCTATTGAACAATCCTTGTATTAGTCATACACAATAATACAACTGATTGAACTTCAAATTTTTAAACTTGATTAGTTTCTATATATATGTTTAATGTTACAAATAATTCAAATAACAATCTTGATCATCTGTTAGTTCAGCGGAATAACAGTGACACTTTTAATAACCGCATAAAATAAACACTTAGAAACAACACAGGCGCTTTAACTTAACTGTTTGGACCACAGAAGTGAGGCATGCCTCAACGCTCGATGTGTACAGCGCGGGACAATCCCCCCTCCCTACACTTCCCTATCACACCTCTACATTGCTTACATACGATGTATACAAAAAACGCTGAGGCAAGTTCAGGTTGCCTCATTCGCTTTAAACGAACTATGCCGAATCTCACCTGTCACCATCTAGCGGTCGCTCAATAAAGCACGTTTCGGTTTAATAAATTTGACAGTCGCAGTAACAATGTATAATCTTTACGTTATGTAGTTCATACGTATTTATAATTTTTATTCTACAGAATTTTTTAGGGTAGGCATTGCCTCAATTGCCTCCATGTAACTTCGCCACTGATATATATGTGTACAACGTTATCGGCAACAAAGAAGTAGTTTTTGTTAAAATTCCTTCCCGGGGTATTTGGCCGTAGTCCAATGTTTTCTACAAAACCAGACATTTCGGCAATGCCATCGACTTCCATCATCAGTGAAAATCGAGTGCGATAACGTGAGTAGTGACCACAGTACTGTGGTTAAGGCTGAAGCAGTAAGTAGAAAGAAGTAGTTTCTATGGTAATATTTCATTTCGAAAATGATTTTAAATATAAATCTTAGAATATGGAAGTCATGTATGGTTCTCCATACCGATATTTTTAAAGTACTTTACCCTTGTTAAAACATATAAAACGTTGCAGTTAAACTACCCCTTTCTCTTAACCGATCTTCACCAAAATCAAAAGGCCTTGAGTACTCTACAATAATTCAGAGCTGTATGCAAAAAATTATTTGATTCTGTTTGAATTTGCGGCTGTTATCGTTTGCCATAGAAAACATTCTACACACAGACACACACAGACACTTTTCGAAAAATGACTTTTCTTCATGTGTTGAGGGTAGTACAATCAGAATCAGCCGTTATCTCGAACACGATTTTTTTCGCTATGACCTTATGGAACATGGAAGTAAAAATTATTCCTCCCCCTTCAACTATCATTTTAATTTATAGAAATTTACCCCATCCCCCTTCAACTACCCTTTTCATTTATAGATATTTCATCTACCTTTCTACAGTGGATTATTATGACCTTCTTTTCAGGATACTTTATTTATCAAAATTAAGTACTTTACTCTTGTTAAAACGTAAAACGTTGCAGGTAAACTACCTGTCCGTCTTAACCGATCTTCACCAAAATCAATAGGCCTCGAGTCCTCTATAATTCAGGCAAATATCCAAAAATTATTTGTTTCTGTTTGAATTTACGGCAGTTATCGTTCGCCATAGATAACATTACTCTTGTTAAATATAAATCGGTGCAGGTAAACGACCCCTTTCCCTTAACCGATCTTCACCAAAATCAATATGCAAAACAAATTATGTGATTCTATTTGAATTTGCGGCAGTTATCGTTTGCCATAGAAAACATTCTACACACAGACAGACATATACAGACACTTTTCAGAAAATGACTTTTCCTCATGTTTTGAGAGTAGTACAATCTGAATCAGCCCTTATCTCGAACACGATTTTTTCGCCATCACCATACTTCCATTTCCTTATGGGAGATGGAAGTAAAATCAATTCCTGTTTTGTAAATTTTATATATTAGATTTAAATAATTACACATAACTAGGAATAATGAAGTATACTGTTCATGTTGTATTAAGTGTTTTATTGAGTGTTTTATTGAGGAATAACCTTTCCTTAAGTTCCGGTGGTGCTCGAAATGAAAGCGGAAGACCAAAGTGGTACGTGGGTCTGGAAAGGTTGGAAACCACTGATCTACAGCAAGGATTACACCAAAAATGGTTTAATTAATAAAGTTGTCTTAGTGGTTATGGTCACAAACAGAAATAACACTGTTGCACATCACTATAGAAAAAATTCCCGATTAGCGCTTTCAAGCTTCACAGCTCATAATCAGATCGGAAATTTACAATGTACATTTATTGGTGATCGGGAATTTTTTCTATAGTGGTGTGCAACAGTGTTATTTCTGTTTGCAAAAATGGTTTGTCATGGTCCCAAGCAGATAGAGGAGAGCTGGCCACTCTATCGCTTCTTCAGGCGTCCCGCATCTCTCCGTCCTTTTGCGGCAGTCAGTCAAGATGTTCCAAACATTTTTGCCGATATTGGCCAATCTTATCTAGTATACTCATAGCATTCAGTTTCTAGAAGAGTATATGCTGCCACGAGGATGAGAAATCTTACTTCGGCCGCTTTGAATACGGCTGGCTTGGGATTTCGAAGAGTATATGCTGCCACGAGGATGAGAAATCTTACTTCGGCCGCTTTGAATACGGCTGGCTTGGGATTTCGAAGAGTATATGCTGCCACGAGGATGAGAAATCTTACTTCGGCCGCTTTGAATACGGCTGGCTTGGGATTTCGAAGAGTATATGCTGCCACGAGGATGAGAAATCTTACTTCGGCCGCTTTGAATACGGCTGGCTTGGGATTTCGAAGAGTATATGCTGCCACAAGGATGAGAAATCTTACTTCGGCCGCTTTGAATACGGCTGGCTTGGGATTTCGAAGAGTATATGCTGCCACGAGGATGAGAAATCTTACTTCGGCCGCTTTGAATACGGCTGGCTTGGGATTTCGAAGAGTATATGCTGCCACGAGGATGAGAAATCTTACTTCGGCTGCTTTGAATACGGCTGGCTTGGGATTTCGTTTTTACCTAAACTTCGGCAACTTTATCCTGTCGCTCGGTAGTATTAAGTTATTAAATTATAATATTAAAACTATTTGATGTTATAATATAATAGGCCTATGGTATTATTATTAATATGAAATATTATACAACAGGTAACGAAAAATACTTGTATCTTTCGGCTCATGATGAACTCAATTATTCCATTTCACGTCTTTTACCTAAACTTTGGCAACTTTATCCTGTCCTTGGGTAGTACATTAGCTTCTGATATTCTCATTCTCCTAGTTGATAGTATCTTTACAACTGCGCTGTCCCAATAATTTGTAAGTTTTTCTTCTCTCTCTTTTTGTTGTAATCCCACATGTTTTACATCCGTATCTTCTCATCTAATCTTTTCATGTCTTCATCACCCCCCAAACAGCTGTTTTTCATCAGTGCTAGTGTTTCTTCTCTCTTCGTTCGTCTCTCGCGGCCAGGTTTTTCGCTCTACGCAAGTATTTCATCTCAAGTACTTGAAACTTTCTCTTTATTTCTCTTAACAACACTCAACTCGCGCCTGCTCTTTAATCTCTCTAAACTTTCACATACCTGGTGGTATGTATACCCCATTAATACTGTACCCTCTCAGCTTCGTTTCCTTACTCGATGTTTTTCTCTTTATAATAAAATTTTTCTTTATGATTTGGAATATTTTTATAAGTTTGCTGCTTCGTCTATCCTATATCTTGCCTTCCGCACCGTTATTTCTAAACACTGAAACTAACTGATTTGTACAATTCCCTCTCGGTCATTGGACTTAATGGGAGCGGGCATTCAGCCCGGAAGGATTACATAATGATCAAAATGACTGAGGTCGTGAAAGCCTACTCTATTTTATAATTCTCCCTCGATTAAAATGTAATATTAATTGGGATATATCAAACATAACTGTTACAAAATCGTTATATTAAGTTGTTTTGTTAAAAATCATCTCTCTATCTCTTTCTCTTTCAGTTCTGCTACTCTAAAGAGCATGATGATATCGTACGACGATGGCCTCTCGATCTTGTGCTGTCTGGATGGTTTCGTGCAAGCCATGCCCAATAAGTCGTTTGATTTGATCCGTCTATGTTTCGGACATTTACCGTCGATCTTCCGTTTCGTATTTCATTTTTCTAAACTGCAGTTTTTTCTCGACATGATCTGCTCTGTTTTCCTTGGTAAACGTGTAGAGACCTTCAGAAGTGAAAAAAAAACTATTATCGATACTACTGAGACTTGACGTATTAAGACCTGTTAAGGGGGAAGGAACAACATGACCCCAAAGAGAAAATTTATTTCGGCACAAAACAGGAAAGGTGATAAGCATTCAAATATACTGGAAGGTATCTATGTTGTCAGACGCGCCTGGTGTAAAGAACATGGACATTGGGAAACGAGAAATGGCGACAATCGTAAATGTAATCGTGTTGGGGCCCCATACAAAGCCAAGACAGACCGCGGGTTTGAGACTAATAAACATTACTCGGATGTTAGGGACATGTCCTGGTTTCCGAGGCTACTGTTGGAATTGTCAGTTGTTGATTAAGACTACCGTATAGGGGAACCAACCCTATGACGGATAGATTTTGTATCGATCTTCTCCGATAAATGTGACGAGATCATATAAGAAATGAAGAGATAAGAAGTGATTTAGATATTTTTGCAGTTAATGAAAGGATTAAGGAATACAGAAGAAAATGGATTCAACACATAGTGGAAGAAAGTAGAATACCGAAGATAGCGAAAGATTACAATCCTAGAGGGAGAAGAAAAGTTGGTAGACCTAAGAAAAGGTGGACTGTGGAATATGAACAGGCCGCCAAAGCCTAAAACCGTTAAGAAGATGATGATTTTAGGGAAATCATCTAAATTTTAGGTGAAAGATGATTTTAGGTGATTTTAGTTGAAAGAAAAACATTAGTTGTTAGTTCGTGCATTGTCTTACGAACTGACTTGTTATACAATGGTAGACTAGTCAACTATGATTTCAAAAGTGTAGTGCCGTCTATATTGAAAAAGACGGTAGCCACGATAATGTAAAGGAGAACAAGAAGTCTCTCAGTATGAAAAAGGAGAAGAAGAAGTAGAAGTAGGAAAAACGAAATCATAATACAGTAACATATAGTTTATCAAAAGTTGTAATATTATTTAGTTTCAACAGAGTTATAAATCTTGTAAAGTAAAACTGACACCTTTAACAGTTTGCAAAAAAAGAAATATTTTTCGATTTTTCGTTTAATTACATAATATGGAAGACAGAGACGAAAATTGTACCGTTAAGTTGTAGGCCTATCGTAGCATAAAACGTTAAGAATGTTTTTCAGTAGATGTAATAATTTAAAATAAATTTAATTGCCATCGACTGATGCTCAGACTGACTACTGAAGTTGTCTTTCAAGTTTATTTGTATTGAGTGTTAATACAACGTCATCATGAGAGCAGTGGCATAAATAAAATTGGTTTAAAAAGTGTTTGATTAATAAGTGGCATTTTTTGTTCTATTTATGTTTCTTATAAATAAAATCATAAGTCGACAATAATATTTTTGTGTGCATGACACGTAGTTACTAATTTTCTCGTGACTGGATTTCGTGCAAGTGGAACTTGAATTGAGTTGATTATCCCGCTTAAACTTTGTAGCTCTCGTGTTTGGATAGCCTATACGATTTAAGAAATATGGGAAAGTAAGAAGTTAGTTATATAGAATGCTAAACAATTTGTTATACTCTTCTTTCACGTGCATGAATGAAGGGGAGTACTGCTAATGTTTTACGTAAGTAGGTAACAACAGTTAATTAACTATATTGCACGCATTTTAATTAATATTGTAATGTGCATTTTGTTCCCACATGTTCGCGTATTTTGTACCAGTTATATCTAACTTTTGAATGGCTACTTCCAAAACCAGATTAGTGGAAAACCTTGTCGTACCCCAGTATTTAATGAAAGGTAGCAGTCAGCTCTTACTGCAGGTTTGAAGCCCGCCAAAGTTGTTTCTACCAATTTTATGTAATCACTGTTCCTTAAGAGTAATATCATGACGACACAGCATTACTGGCAGACTCACGGCTCCCTAGACTCATAACATGGGACTGTTATGAAGGCTGTGGTAGACTGCAGCTTACTGTGAGACATTACTGTACTGTATGGCAGTGACGTCATAACAAATGTATAGCTTTAAATAGGAGCGAGCATGTCGAAGGTGGTTACTGTACTACATTACTGTACAGCTTACTGTTAGTGTTTGTTTTTGCCTCACGGAAGACAGCAATGTAGTAAGGTGGCGCGCTACCTGATTGGTTCACTGAACCACATGACTTTTCTCACTCCATAGCGCAGCTGAGTTCAAAGTGGACGCGTTCCTATTTCTTCAGTTCATATGAGTTTTTGGTTGTGATTCCGTCTTCAAGTTAATATTTGAATTTTTAAATTATAAAAGAAAAACGATTTGGTAGACATAGTTTCTTTGTCTCCCATTATAAATATCTTTAATTATAATGGTCAGTCTTTATATATTTAAGTATAATCATCAAATCATATCTTTAAGTTTTAAAAGCATAAGTAGGTAAAAGCTTCGCTTGAAGTTAAAGGCGATTTACTTTTCTGAATGGCAGACATATCAGCCTTTGAGTAGAAGAGATTAATTTGTCGGTTTGTTTGATAAACAACGAACTATAATGAAGAAAAACGTTTGACAATTCTGAACTATAATCTAATAACCGCACTGACACATGTTCCACTACTAGAAAACACTTTCTTTTTGCACAACGAAGTGAACTGTTTGTCAGCTGACTTGTCGCGATGTCTCACAGTACAGTAATGTCTCACAGTAAGAATAAACTCCTCGGTATGTTCTTCAGCTGACGTCGCGATGTCTCACAGTAAGGATAAACTCCTCGGTAGGTTCGTCAGCTGACTTGTCGCGATGTCTCACAGTACAATAACGTCCCACAGTAAGCTGCAGTCTACCAGTAATTCTGCTTCGGCATGTACTTCCCTAAGAGTACATCTATTTTCAGGTGTCGGGGTGTGCTGTAAAATTGTGTCTTAACTTTTTGAAACTTTTGTACAATAAATATAAATGTAATTATTATCTTTTAAGAGTATTAATTTGATGTGTCCTCCTTTACAAAGTCTTGCGGACACATTTATCGTATAGATTTTCACTTATTACGTAAAGGAAACATCCAAGTAAGTATAGTTATTATTATCTAAGACATTTCATAGTAAACATATACAAACGCAGCGTGAACGTTACACAATTGATACGTCTGGATGTCTTGTCGCGATGTCTCATTATTATCCGTGTTCACGTCTAGGAGGAAGGCTTTTGACGTAAAACCAGTATAAATCATATGTATTATGTAACACACCGTTATGCAGGCAGTGTACGACGAGAGAAAACTCTCGCTTCTCTCGCGGGCTCGATGCTTTATGATTCACCAAAATACTTTCTGATCCGAGTAGCGTTGCCAACCAAACTATAGTTTAAATATCTACAAATAAATACACTGCAAGTAGGTTTATTTTCACCTGACGCACGTTTCACAGAAATTATTCTGTATCATCAGAGCTTTGTTTGAATTGTAATTGAAAGTTTCGTTTACAATATAGTTAACGGATAATCGATTTTACTTCGATTCTATTTTCGATTGTTGTAATGTTTATATAGTCAGCTTTTTTTTATATATTTAATATTTTTTTATTATTCTAATGAATGTATGATTTTAAATAAATCGTCTTGTTTTGTTTTTATTTGAATTTGTTCATTAATTAGTAGTATTATTATTGTGTTTGTAAATATTAAGATTTTCGCAGATATTCATTTTGTTACCTTATAATATGGTTTTAATTAATTTGACACTTTGAATGTTTGGAAAGTTATGTTTATTGTTTAAACAGTGTGTCGCTAAATTATATTTGTAAATACAGTATTAGGTTTTGAAAATGCATTGCGATGTTGAATGTATCTCTCGGACAATTTTTTGTTCGTCTGGCCTACGTAAAATTTATTGTAATCTGGACATTCTATTTTGTAAACTCCATTTTTATTATGAATGTTGAATTTAGTTTTAGGTTTTATTTTATTAAAACGATATTACCTGCAGTGGCGAAGCGTGACAAAATAATTTGGGTACACATAAAAATACCAGTCAACAGCACCCTCCTACTAAGATTGTTGACATTTCTAATGAACCAGTAAAACTATGGTGAATAGAGATACCTTTACCTTTATCAGATAATAGCTAAGTGACTGTCACATTTCATTATACGTATAATTAGGTCTAAATATAAAGAAAAACTATATTATTGTTATCAGTGTCGTTTATGAATCTTAATTAAAAAAATATTCTTCAAAAAAATAAATTTTACTCACATTTTTTGAATGATGACAAATCCGGATTACTGTAGGCATTACATAATCGTTCATATTTTCTTGTAAATGAGTTCCACACGCCGCGTCTTGAAGTTTGCAAAAATATCTATTACCCTTTCCTTGAAAGTTGGGTCCCTCGTGCATATAAATGTCTATTCTTTTTCAATGGACAAAGTAGCCAATTGTGATAATCTTTTATTTTCATAGCATTACGAAGGTACGTTTTGATCCTCTTCAGTGTACTCATTGAACGCTCAGTCGATACCGATGTAACTGGAATACTCAGTACTATATTCAGTAACTTTAATGTTTGTTCATACACACTTTCGAGTTGCTTCTCCACAATATATTCTAGCAGTTTAACACACGGAAGCATTTTATCATCACTGTTGTAGATGTTCAATAATTCATTGCGCAATGTTACCCAGTCAACGAATTTTGGGAACAAACATTTCAGTTTGTCAAACTGGAGTTGAGGAAAATTCCTCCGAAATTCAACAAACTTTTTCTCATATGTTCTACAAAAAATATATTTTCAAATTCGCCGAATCGGCTGTCTAGTTGCACTGTTACAGAAACAAGAATTTCATAAGCAACGCGTTTATGCACTTCACTTACAGATTCCAGCAGTACATTATTAGGGTCAGCATTCATGCGCCTACATTCGTCCATACAGTTTTGCAGCACTTTATTTGAACGCAGTGCTGGGATATTTTCTTTCACTGTCCTAATTTCATTAATGCATAGATTTACATCACTGCTAGATTTTGCCTGGAGCACATTAAACAGATGTTGAGTAAATACAAAAATTCGATCACATACGCACAAGTAAAACATGAAAGATGTCGACTTTAAAATATTTAGGAGACCAATTGCAGCACTCACAGACTCAGGATCCCAATCGTCACACTCGATAATGTGAGAAACCGCACGATATAGTTCTTTGTAATGTTCTTTGATTGTTGAGACTGCCCGCGAATGGTAATTCCAACGGGTTGTTGTTGGGTGAGGAAGTTTAAACCCTTGTTCTCGGAGTAAATCATATCTAGCAGCAGATCTACTGAAGAAACTATGAAATGGAGTTAAATTACAAATAAACAATTTAACTTCTTTAATATTTTTTGCACTGTGTAACAAGACCAAATTAAGTTGGTGAGCATAGGAATGCACAAATATTGCCTGTGGACACTGTTGACGAACAAGGGTTTGTACTCCACCGTGACGAACAGCCATCAGAGAAGCACCGTCATATGTTTGGCTTACTAATTTATTTTTAATGTTATATTCTTTCAAAACTGAAATGATTTTATTAGCCAACCCTTCTGCGCTTTTGTTAGAAGAACATAAAAAAAAATCCTAAAAAGCGTTCCTCAGTTTTCAAACCACGAACATATCGCACAATTATACTCAGTTGTGCTTTAACAGATACGTAGGTTGTTTCATCAGCTGGAACGTAAACAAATCAACCTTGTTTATTTCACCACGAATTGTTTCATTAATAGCAGTGGAAACAAACTCGATTAAATCATTC
Source organism: Magicicada septendecula (assembly GCA_034769895.1). Lineage (NCBI taxonomy): Eukaryota > Metazoa > Arthropoda > Insecta > Hemiptera > Cicadidae > Magicicada > Magicicada septendecula. Next base: position 372,139,873 of record CM068374.1, on the reverse strand, counting down.
TAATTTTCAGAAGATGTGCCTTTAAATACAGTGCTGGTTTCTATATGTTCCTTCATGAAAGACTCTTCCATTGCCAGTAAATTTAAAGTTTCTAAATAATTGCCCTTATTAAGAGACTGCTCATTTTCCTTATAGCCCCTAAAAGCTAACTCTTGCCTCCCTAAATAACAAACAACATCTATTAAACGGCCTACTATCCTTCGATTATGAGCCACATTTTCATTGTCCTGCTCTGCTTGAATTCTAGCTGATTCGGATAAGCAATGTTCTATTCTCTTACGTCCTAGCATCTCAGAATGTTTTATTAGAGTTTTGCTACCAGCATGTTTAGCGGCTTTATCTTCAAAATTTTTTATAGTTCCTACTCCAACTTTACTCCATGGTTCCTCTCCATTAAACATCAAACAATGATAGAAGTGCAGAGTTTTGTTTCGCTTACAACCAGAGAGCCATCTATATTTACTATACCAAACTTTCTGAAATTTTCTGACAATTTTTCCATCCTTCTGCGACAAATCTAAAGGCGGCCGAGATATTTTTGACTTTAGCAATACCTTTTGCTCTAAAGGTAACGTACTGATTTCGTATTTTAACAAAAATTCTAGTGAATCAAAGTTATCAGAGTTGATATCAAATACTTCTGCAACAGAACTGGTACTAATTATAGGCTATTTATCTTGCTGCATTAAATCAATTAAACAGTATGCTTAAAACACTTAAAGGACGACACTTAAAAATGTTTATTAATAAATAATTAGTACGTAAAAGATCACACACTTCTTAGACTATAACACTATATACAAAATTAAAAATAATTTGTAAACTCAACAAAAACAAATATTCACTACGCGCGTATAATGAAACAAACACAGGCGGCCAGGCGAAAATTCTGTACTATTCAGTCAGGGGAGACGTGTCTATTGACGTTATGACGTACTGGACACATGATTATGCTGCGCGCGCAGGTCCCTTCCCGTTGTCGTCAACCAAAGCCCTCCTCACCTCCAGCCATGCTGAAAGGACATTCTAAGTAACGTCTACCCAGATACTCCGCGTAAAGTTGCATCGCACACTAAGGTTCCATGGATCACGCGGTCGCATCATGTCCCGTAATATTTAGCTTCTTAAATTATAATTGTCTTGTTGATACATCCTCATCATCACTTTTTTAAATATTATATATATATATATATATATATATATATTGTGACAGCAGCGGTATGCGAACATCTGCTCTCCGGTACCAGCGGTGGACACAGCGAGCCAATCCGGCATCAGCAGCCGCCGAGACGTGACCAACTTCGTGTTCGGAGCTAGCCAATCAGCGATGCCGGTTAGATAATAAAACCCGGGCCGGCAGAAAATTTTACGCACTCTTCATCGCCACGCCATCGAACGCACTTCATCTACTCTCCTCTCTCGGACGACATCGGTCATAACAGCCCATCGATTGGAAGCGTCAACATCTCCTAGAAGCTCTCTCTACATGGGAAGTTGTCATTTTCAAGTGTGCACCAGTTACCGGCTTCAACCAGTTTTCCCGTTCAGTGCTATAGTTTAATCAGTCAGTTCAGTGCTCAGTTTTTCATCATCTCAAGAAATAGTGCAGTGCAGTGTTGTGTTTCTTGTGCCGTTCAGTGTTTCGTGTTTGTTCCGCTGCTGCCTGGAGCTTGTTGGTAAGTGATCTGCTTTTGTATTTTGCTTACCGTAGTGCTTGGTCGTAGTCCTTAGTTCCGTTCCGCCTAAGGCGTAGGCTTCGCCTCGCCGATGGCTGCCCGCAACCCATCTTCCGTCGGCCCTTCTCAGGGCCAACCTGCCTCCGTCGGTCCTTCTCAGGACCTCGCAATCCCTGCTCGCGCTCTGTCGCAACCTCTCCCGGATGGCCCTTCTCAGGACCACCCTACACCTACCTCGTCGGGGGAAACTCACGACGCGGACTCGGCCATGGATACCGATGGTGCATGGCAGGCTGTCAGCCGGAAACGGCGTGTCAGTGCCACCTCCACGGAATCCGGTCGGACTTCGCGTCGAGGCTCAACCGCGGGGCAATCCGCCACGGCCTCCCAACAACAACCCGACCAGCCCCGGCGTATCCCGCCTCTGATTTTCGCCCGGCCTTCGGATTGGGTTAATTTCATGCGTCGTATACACCGGTGCACTCCCTCTGGCACCTTGACTGCTTCGGCCCAAGGTGACAGCTCCATCCGCCTCAACCCCACGACCGTGGAAAGCTTCCGTATTGCACAGAAGTTCCTCACGGACGCGGGTATCCCCTTCCACACCTTTGCCTTGCCGGAGGAGAAGGAACTCAAGGTTCAAGTTATTGGTATCCCTGCTGGTACCCAGCCTGAGTTCATCTCTGATGAACTCACCAGTTTAGGCTTTCGAGTACATAGTGTAACGCCTCTCTTCTCCCCCGGCAAGAAACTAGCGCGCAATGCGTTCCTGGTAAAAATACGAAAGGTGGGTGATTGCCAGGCCATTTATGGTATCAACTTTATGTTTTATTTGAAAGTTAGGGTGGAAGCTTTCGAAGCCCAAGCCGGACCGAAGCAGTGTTACAACTGCCAGAGGTACGGCCATTCATCGGCATTTTGCCACCATCCCACCCGCTGTTTGCGCTGTGGCGATAGCCATCGAAAGGACACTTGTCCTCTCGCTCGTGCTGCCGCCACTTGCGCCAACTGCGGGGAACCTCACCCGGCATCATCAAAGTCTTGCAAATTCTATGCTGCGGCTTTGAAGAAGCTGTCAAAGTCCTCGCAGCAGCGCGTTCCTGCGCCTCCAGCTAGGCCCCAAGCATCAAGGCCTGCCGCCTCGGCGGCACCTATCCCCGCTGCGGCACCGGCACTTGCGCCTGCCCCAGCTCGTCCGGCGTCTACCGGGGCGCCCAGCTATGCGGCTGCAGCTGCTTCTCAGCCTGCCGCACAGCCCGCGGCCCAGCAGCCAAAACCTGCTGCGCCGTCCAATAAAAGGACCAAACCATCTCCCCCCGCTTCCTCGCAGCACACGCCCGCTGCACCTCAGCCCGCATCTACCCCAGATGTCCGAAATCCAAGGCAGCCGAAACAAAAGGCCCCCGCCCAGAATGGCATCATGTTCCAGCACCCGGCGCCCAAGCCTCAGGCGGCACCGGCGTCTGCCGCGTCCTCGGACGTGACTTTCGCCGACCGCGTGCGCGCTTGGATCAACGCCTTGATCCCGCAAATTCTTGCTGCCAAGGATGTCCAGTCCTTACTCGTTATCGTTCTCACCTCCGTGACCTCGCTTATCCCTCTCGATGGCTAGGCCCTTTCGGCTGGTGGCTTGGAACGCATGTGGCGTTCTATCTCGCCGTGCCGAATTGGCCGCCTTCGTAACCGAATATGACATAGACGTCATACTCCTTAGCGAAACCCATTTAACTCCTGCTCACTCGTTCCAGCTTCCGGCGTACACGACGTATCGCACAGACCGGCCTGGCCAGAACCGGCGTGCCGCATCTGGCGGCACAGCCATTCTGGTTCACAGGCGCATCGCCCACCGCCCCCTGCCGCCTCCGGCGACTCGTCGCTTGGAGGCGACGGCGGTTGCTCTCTGCATCGGGGATCGGGAGGTTCGACTGGTTTCAGTCTACCTCCCCCCTCGAGGTGGTCCACCGCCCGACGAGAATGAATGGGACGCTCTCTTAGAAGACCCTTTACCAACCATCGCAGCCGGAGACTTTAATAGTAAGCATCCCCTGTGGAACAGCCGTGTCTCTAACCCGTACGGCCGCTCTCTGTACCAATACGTTCAACGTCATCCTCATGTGAAATGTGAACGCTCTTGGTCCTAGATCACCGACCTATATCCCCAATCAACGGGGACCTCCAGACGTCCTTGCCATTGCTGTTGTCAAAGACTTGGCCTACCCTATCGCTGTAGAAGCCGTGTCAGACCTCTCGTCTGATCACGACCCGGTACTACTCACTGTTCGGCCCACGCTGGACACACCTCTCCAGCCTCCCCATCGTGTAACGAGAGTCAACTGGCGTTCGTTCCACGATGAACTGGGTCGAACGGTACCATCTGACCCCCAGGTCGACATCTCCAGCCCGGATGATGTAGACCGCTTGGCCGACTATCTTCAAGAAGTCGTCACGTCCGCCATGGACAAACACACCTATAACGTCCCTGCGCCCAACAGACGGTCGCAGTTACCTGAAGAGGTGATTCTGGCCATCCGCAACCGGCGCCAGCTCCGCCGGAGATGGCAACAAACCCGGGACCCTGCCGTAAAACGCAGGCTGAACGCCCAATCAGACCTTGTCAAGCAGCTTCTGCTTGATGCCACTGCTCATCGATGGGACTCATATCTTGAGTCTCTGGAAGTCACGCCACAGTCCGTTTTTCGGGCTGCGCGCTGCCTCACAGGCGAGAAAAGGACCCGCTATCCCCTACGATCACCGAACGGGATTGTGTACTCCGCGGCCGACAAAGCAGAAGTCTTTGCCGATACCATGGAGGAACAATTTACCGTTCACAGAGGCGTCTGTGACCCCGGCCACTCGGCAGCGGTCGCAGACTTCCTATCTGGATATTTTTCTCGCCCTCCCGCAGACCCAATCGACCCGTTCGACGAGGCTGAAGTGGAAACGGCCATTAGTCGACTGCGCCCCAAGCGGGCGCCCGGCGAGGACCGTATTGGTGCAGCGGCCCTACTCAACGCCCCAGCAAGTCTCGTTTCACTCATACACGTGCTGTTCAATGGATGTCTCCGGCTCCATTACTATCCCAGCCCACGGAAACGAGCCAAAGTCATCATGTTGCCGAAGGCTCGCAAGCTGCGTACACTCCCGGAGAATCATCGACCAATCTCTCTTTTGCCAGTCATATCGAAGGTGTTCGAGCGCCTCCTGCATCGCCGGATTACTCCCCTGCTGGATAATTTCATCCGGCAGGAACAGTTCGGCTTCCGCAGGCAGCATTCGACCACTCTTCAACTTGTCCGAGTTGTCACGCAACTCACCGACGCCATCAACAGGAATCATCAAATTGTCGCCGTCCTTCTGGACGTGAGCAAGGCCTTCGACACAGTCTGGCACGAAGGCCTTCTCTATAAACTAGCCACCTCCCCTCTCCCTGCCTCATTTGTACATCTGATGCGGTCGTATCTCTGTGACCGCAAATTTAGGATCTGCGTCGACGGGACGTACTCTTCTGTCCGCCCCGTCGCCGCTGGCGTTCCTCAAGGATCTGTCCTCGGCCCCGTTCTGTACCTAGTGTACACGAACGACCTGCCAGTATTGCCTGGAGTCACGCTCTCCCTCTATGCGGACGATGCGATGTACCACGCTAGTTCTGCAAACCTTCGTTTTGCGACTGACGTGGTGCAGCGCCAGCTCGCATTACTTCCGGCCTGGCTAAGGAAATGGCGGGTGGCGATCAATACGGAGAAATCCGAGGCGATTGCCTTCTCCCGTCAGCTCACTTCCCGATGCCAGACCCTCTCCCTTGAAGGGAGCCCAATCGCTTGGCAACGTACTGTGAAGTACTTGGGCGTCACTCTTGATCGACGCCTAAGCTTCAGAGCTCACGTGTCCACAGTGCTCCAGCGCGCCCGCGGCGTCAAAGCCAAACTATACCCATTCTTATCGCCTCGAGGGCCACTGCCAGTGCGCACGAAGCTCTCGATCTATCTGCTCTTTTTACGAGCCGTCCTTATGTACGCATCGCCTGCATTTTGGACCCAACTCGCCCCCGACGTCGTTAAACGCATGGAAGCCTTCCAAGCCCTTACCCTTCGCCTTATCTCCGGCTCTCCCTGGTATGTAAAAAATGCTACTATCAGACGAGGGCTGCAGATTCCGTCGCTCGATGGATTTGCGCGAACTCTCACGTTCAATCTCTTCCATCGAGCATCCATCTCAGATTTTCCTCACCTCCAACACCTCGATAACGATGATGGACCACCACCAGTCAAACGCCGCCGCCCTCGAGCTCTGCTCGACGACCCGCCATAATTTTAAAATAAAAAATTGCCCTCTCACCATCTGTCCACGCGCCGACCAATCGTATTTTCACCACCTTCCTTCCAGTCAAATCCGGTCCGTTGCAGGCCGACAGATGGTTCGGGCGTTGTGCCAGCTTTAGGTGTGCCTAGCGCCACCTTCAGTCGGCAACTTCACCCCTCCCATCTCTTGCCTGCCTCGGTATCGCCATAAGGCAGTCTACCGGACTCTTACCGGGCTGGCGGAAGTGTATCGCCCCGTTGTGGGCGACCAGATCCCGCCAATCCGTGCTACGCGTTCGCGTAGACTTCCCTCTCAGGCCATTGGTGGATCGCGTCAGCGGTTCAGCCAATCACAGCCCGTCTCCTTCACCTCCGCCAAAATAAAAAAGGGGGTACCCATCCTCGCAGCGAGTCCCGACTTCCCGCTCAGATTGTTAGGAGAGTCAACTGGCGATCCTATCATGACGAGCTCTCTCGAAGGTTACCATCTCTCCCGGCGGACCCAATCGTCACTCGTGACGATCTGGATCTCCGCGCCACAAATCTTCAGGAATTGGTCCAAGGTGTCATGGATCGACACACCTACGCACTCGAGGTGAATCATCGTAAATCGGCCTTACCTGCGGAAGTACTCCACGCCATCTGGCTACGGCGCCAGCTCCGCCGCAGATGGCAAAGAACCCGAGACCCAGTCGTTAAGCGACGATTTCAACAACAGTCCCTTTACGTTCAGCAGCTACTGCGGGACGTAAACTCTGATCGATGGGACTCATACCTTGAGTCTCTTGAAGTCGACCACGCCTCCGTCTGGAGAGCGGTGAGTAGACTGACCCGCGAGAAGAGAACTCGCAACCCGCTGGAAACCCCGAACGGGGTTGTGTCTTCATCAGAAGGCAAGGCTGAGGTCTTCGCCGACTGCATGGAGTCGCAATTTACCGTTCATCGAGGCGTTTCGGACCCTGCCCACTCGGCAGACGTCCGGGACTTCCTATCTGGTTATTTTTCTCGCCCTCCCGCTGGCCCAGACCTCCCGTTCGACAGGGACGAACTCGTTTCGTCTGTCTGTCGACTAAACCGCCGTCGCGCCCCCGGTCCTGACCGGATCGGGGCCGCTGCATTACAATATCTCCCGGCCTCAGGCGTTGACCTCGTTCTCGAGCTGTTCAACTCTTGTCTCCGGCTACAGTACTTTCCCCGCCTGTGGAAAACTGCCAACATCGTTATGATTCCTAAACCCCGCAAGCCGCGCATGCTTCCTGAAAGCTATCGGCCAATATCTCTCTTGCCAGTTATCTCGAAGGTGTTCGAGCGGCTCCTGCTGGCCCGCATCTCGCCGTTGTTGGATAATTTTATCCGCAACGAACAGTTCGGGTTTCGCAGAGAGCACTCGACCACGCTTCAACTAGTCCGCGTGGTAACGCAACTCTCTGACGCCACCAACAGGCGAGCGGCTACGGCCGCCGCACTGCTGGACGTGAGCAAGGCCTTCGACAAAGTCTGGCACGAAGGTCTTCTCTTCAAACTTGCTAACTCCCCCTTACCATCGTCCATAGTGTTTTTCCTCCGGTCGTATCTCAGCGACCGAACCTTCAGGGTTAGCGTCGACGGAACCTGCTCTGCAGTTCGTCCTGTCGCCGCTGGCGTACCCCAGGGATCTGTCCTCGGCCCCGTTCTGTACCTCGTGTACACGAACGACCTGCCTGTTCTGCCCGGAGTCACGTTGTCTTTGTTCGCTGACGATGCAATGTATCATTACAGCTCTGTGTCCCCGCGTTTTGCGAGTACACAGTTGCAGCGTCAGTTGGACCAGCTTCCGGACTGGCTACGGAAATGGCGGGTGACGATCAACACGGAGAAATCCGAGGCGATCTGTTTCACTCGTAAGTCCATCTCCCGATGCCAGCCCCTCTCCCTTGAAGGGAGGCCTATCGCCTACAAAGAGTCGGTGAAGTATCTAGGCGTTCGGCTAGATCGTCGCCTATGCTTCAACGCCCACGTGACGGACACCCTTGCCAAGGCTCGCGGCGTCCGAGCCAAACTTTACCCATACCTCGCGTGCCGCAGCCCCCTGGCGCTGCGCACGAAAGTTACCCTCTATCTGTTGTTTCTCCGGTCTGTATTGACCTATGCGGCACCTGTATGGTGGTCACTTGCCTCCGCCACCAACAGGCGTAGGCTGGAAAGTTTCCAATCCAGAACCCTCCGTTCCTTGTCGGGATCTCCTTGGTTTGTTCGAAACAGTGTAATTCGAGGAGGTCTACGAGTTCCTGCTCTCTCAGCCTTTGTCTGGTCATTAGCTGCGACTCTCTTTGCCGCAGCTGAGACCTCTTCCTTCCCTTACCTCAGAACCATCAGCACCACGCAACCACCTCCCCCTGTCCGGGTCAAACGCCCTCGGGCGATTCTCGATGACCCGCCATAAGTTTAAGTAAACTTAAACCTCACTTAACTTGTATATTCTCTATCTGCCCATGCCCCAGAATTTACCTGTAAAGCTGTTTCCTTCCTCCCTTCCTAGTATGCCGACCGCGCTGAATGCTGCTGCTACGCGCTATCACTGGCACGGAGGCTCTCTGCCTCGCGGGGAGCGACCGACGCCTCACGGCGTCTGCACGCGGGATTGGGAAAGGGCGACATCTGTCACCTGAACCCGTCCCTGCGGCAGTGCCCACTGATTGCTGATAATTTAAATAAATAAAAATTAAAAACCTTTCTCCCCCGCCTTCTCAGTTAACTGGTTGGCGGTTGTCCATTCCTAATTTATTCTAGGTTACCTGTCGAATGAACCAGAACTATGTCTATCCACAGGCAGCCATTGGGCTCGTCCCAGATGCTGCAGTCATGCACCGGGTGCAAAGACGCCCCGCTACTACAGTGCTACATGCTACATGCTACCTCGCAGCGAGTTCGAGCCAAACTTTACCCATACCTCGCGTGCCGCAGCCCCCTGGCGCTGCGCACGAAAGTTACCCTCTATCTGTTGTTTCTCCGGTCTGTATTGACCTATGCGGCACCTGTTTGGTGGTCACTTGCCTCCGCCACCAACAGGCGTAGGCTGGAAAGTTTCCAATCCAGAACCCTCCGTTCCTTGTCGGGATCTCCTTGGTTTGTTCGAAATAGTGTCATTCGAGGAGGTCTACGAGTTCCTGCTCTCTCAGCCTTTGTCTGGTCATTAGCTGCGACTCTCTTTGCCGCAGCTGAGACCTCTTCCTTCCCTTACCTCAGGGCCATCAGCACCACGCAACCACCTCCCCCTGTCCGGGTCAAACGCCCTCGGGCGATTCTCGATGACCCGCCATAAGTTTAAGTAAACTTAAACCTCACTTAACTTGTATATTCACTATCTGCCCATGCCCCAGAATTTACCTGTAAAGCTGTTTCCTTCCTCCCTTCCTAGTATGCCGTCCGCGCTGAATGCTGCTGCTACGCGCTATCACTGGCACGGAGGCTCTCTGCCTCGCGGGGAGCGACCGACGCCTCACGGCGTCTGCACGCGGGACTGGGAACGGGCGACATCTGTCACCTGAACCCGTCCTTGCGGCAGTGCCCACTGATTGCTGAAATTTTAAAATAAATAAAAATTGAAAACCTTTCTCCCCCGCCTTCTCAGTTAACTGGTTGGCGGTTGTCCATTCCTGTTTTTAGGCACCAGTCGAATGAACCAGGACTAAGTGTATCCACAGGCAGCCATTGGGCTCGACCCAGATGCTGCAGTCATGCACCGGGTGCAAAGACGCCCCGCTACCACAGTGCTACATGCTACATGCTCGCAGCGACAAGTCTCGCACCAAGCACTCACCAAGCAACAGGCAGTCATCGGGCTTGCCCGGACGCTGCCGTCACTGGGGCACGCACTGTGCTGTGCCCTGCGAACATCGTGACATCGTGACGACATCGGGGCGGAGTCAGCCGGAAGGAACAGCCGAAGAATAGAACCGCCGCCGTTCTTGCGTCTTCGCACTCCCGTTCCGCGCCAGCGATGGATTTCGCTGGGCCGGCAGCCGACTCTACAACCGGTGCCGGAAGAAGAGGAGGACTGCAGTACGCCACGATCAGCGGGTGCAGCCGCCGAACATCTCAGCGCGGCACGACCAACATCAGCTTTCTCGCCACTCGGTCCTTTTTAGGGCCACCAAAATAACTAGAGTGTACGATTGGCGCCATTTGTCATGCGGCAAGCCTTTTGTCCGGTGACAAGTGGCGCCCAACGTGGGGCAGCGATCATCTTGCGGATGCAAGATCCAGCCACGCCAGCGAGCTACCAGCCGGCACACCAATCAACATGGCGCCCAACAGACACCTCCACAACTTCTGGAGAAGAGCAGTAGGCTGGCTACCGGAGAGCATTCAAGACCCGGTGGAGTTGTGACAGCAGCGGTATGCGAACATCTGCTCTCCGGTACCAGCGGTGGACACAGCGAGCCAATCCGGCATCAGCAGCCGCCGAGACGTGACCAACTTCGTGTTCGGAGCTACCCAATCAGCGATGCCGGTTAGATAATAAAACCCGGAACGGCAGAAAATTTTACGCACTCTTCATCGCCACGCCATCGAACGCACTTCATCTACTCTCCTCTCTCGGACGACATCGGGGCGGAGTCAGCCGGAAGGAACAGCCGAAGAATAGAACCGCCGCCGTTCTTGCGTCTTCGCACTCCCGTTCCGCGCCAGCGATGGATTTCGCTGGGCCGGCAGCCGACTCTACAACCGGTGCCGGAAGAAGAGGAGGACTGCAGTACGCCACGATCAGCGGGTGCAGCCGCCGAACATCTCAGCGCGGCACGACCAACATCAGCTTTCTCGCCACTCGGTCCTTTTTAGGGCCACCAAAATAACTAGAGTGTACGATTGGCGCCATTTGTCATGCGGCAAGCCTTTTGTCCGGTGACAATATATATATATATATAAACTTTCACTAGTGAACACTTACTTTTGGTTTTATGTCGCAAACGTTTCGACGTGGTGTCCGTGTTCCTCAGTGGGATTTGAAATACAGAGTGTCAGTACAAAATAACCGTTATGGGTTGTATATAGGTGTGTGTGGTGGGGGTTGCTGGTGGGAGGGAATTGGCGCTGGTCACATATTAAATGACCAATTACACTATAGATCACATATACTTTTTGATACACTTGTTCAAACACACACTTTGAATCCCAGCGCCAAATCCCTCCCACCAGCAACCCCCACCACACACACCTACAACCCATAACGGCTATTTTGTACTGACACTCTGTATTTCAAATCCCACTGAGGAAGACGGACACCACGTCGAAACGTTTAGGACATAAAACCAAAAGTAAGTGTTCACTAGTGAACGTTTATATATATATATATATATATATATATAATATTCTTAAATTAGTTTTATACCATTTCTGAATATCTTACGCATCTTAATCCATAAATAAAAGTTAATTACTTTATGAATAAATTATTTGGGGAGACACTGTCTACCCTGTCTACCCTGTCTCCCCTGACGCTTCGCCACTGGTTACCTGTGTTAAAAGATATTTTTAGGTTTGTATCTTTAAATAGTTTGCTTAGTTTACGAGTTATGTTTCCGTGATAAACAAAGTCGATATATTTTATATTATCATTAGTGGAATGAATATTACACGAAGGTTTCTATGGTGATTGTACATACAGTCGGTCGAAGACATACAGTACCCAGTTTCATCAGTTCCTCCTTGAGTTGTCAGGTGTATCCGTTCAGACTGGAAAGTTGCCAGATATAGTTGAAAATTTGTTTATTTAATCTGGACCGATCCATCCGAACCATATGTCATTTATCGCTTAAAAAAAATTTATTTATATCTGTCCTACGCAGCTCGCACAATAAATTTATTCTCCTTATCTGGCTTTTTAGAGTAAAGAAAGTAGACTGGTTATATGACAGGTTAAACAGTTTACAACCGCATGTATAGGCTGAAGTTTTCACAAGAGCTTACTTTTTTCGCATGGAGTTAGCTGTTATTTGCAACCGGTGTAAAATTGTAGCGAGAGATTTACAACGATGTGTGTAGTTAAAGGAGCACTGATACATGGCACGCCACCACAGGTTCGATTAAACACCAGCGAATGTCTACTGTCTAAACAGAGTTGGAGTGTGTTTTAGAAATGGCAAAAACGTAGACGGATGAATAAATGTGATACAAAAACATACATTTTATTGTTCTTCTTTAGCACTACAGCCCAACGTGAGCCTGGCTTTCAACACCAGGAATCAAACCATTAGAGCCCTGGCTTCTAATGTCTCCTACTAGAGGTGGGCTGATATACGTATAACAGGTATTTTGGAACGATTATTTTTGTGGAACGGATATAAAGTGACTGAAAAATTGAAAAACCTGTACCGATTGAACGATAACTAAAAGTCGAATACCCGTTCCGATTACTCGCGCCCTCGCGATTCTGAGTCGCGGGACCCCCTCCTACGCAACTAAAGAATAAACAAGTAAACGAGTACATAGTCACAGTTAGTGGTGCTGAATACTTGATTCTACGCATGTGCCGATTGCCATACAAGTACGAAGCGAAGCAAAACAGCGAGGTGCAGAATATCTCTATGCTAAAGAGACGAAGGTGTTTTTAATAAATGAAAAAAATTCATAATAATGTTACATTTATTCTCGTGTGTTATGCAGATGTATAATACAGATTAAAATAACAAATTATATATTATACTAGTCACCAATTTGGTAAATTTTGAAAAACCAAATTATATTGTGTTATAACCTACAGAGTGGCTAACAGGCCATATAGTACTTTTTGTTAATGTGATTTCGGAGATGAATTTAACTTCACTGTACATCCCCACGTAATTTTTTTGACATTATTTGTTGTGCTATTACGTGCACTCTAAATTTCATTGCCTGAGTTTCGCAACTGATTTGTCTAACTAAAATGGAATCAATAACTTAATATTAAATCTATGTCAGTTTGTTTACTCCTAGTGCAAACTTAAATTAGTATTCCCAAAGGGAGACAGGTCTATAAATTCTCTTGTTTCTTATGTTCTTTTAAACAGTAACGTTTCTACTACTATAGTTGTCACAGATTCGGTCTGTTGCGACCCAAGTGAAAGTGCAGGGGCAATTGGCCGCGTAAGAACAGGTAAAAACGTCGTTTCGTTGCAACTGACCGAGATCGCAATATTTAACATATTTTACTACATATATTTAGTGGTACAGTCTTCATCATGTCGGTATAATATGGTATGAAAACACTGTATAGCTGTACAAAATCTCAAAACATGAAACTGAGCTCAATCTGCTGCGGCCACTAAAGCAGGAATGTCCACATCGAGCTGAGTTGGTGATAATCTCAGTGGGTGAAGCAAAGAGGAATCTGTGAGGTGACTTCTGCTGTGATTCTTGATTAATTTTATAGCGCAGAACTCGATTTCACACATAAATATGTACTTCCAACTGTTGACTTCTTTATCTGTCCAAAATTTAGCAGATTTGAAAACCGTTCATCATGTAACAAGTTTAAAAAAATACGATACAAGGAACGATCGTCCTTTAATTTATTATTCTGATGTTTTATGTTCGCCTTATTAATGTGTCGGACAAAAAATGCAGCAGAGGAAACGTACTTTGAGCTCAAAGAAAATGCTAGCAATATAGGCCTCAAAATCAACATACGTAGTGTTCAAACTTTGAACTGTATTTATTATCTGTGTGTCGTAACCACTGCACTGCGACACGGGCGGTGACGTCACTTGCTTATCAAGCGCTGCCGGCAGTCAGCCGGACTGACGGTGGACAAGTTAAGTTTAGTTTCTAATCAGACTCCGAGCTGTACTCTCGTCAAAAATCACTCTTCCAGCCGCGGCTTCTGGATCATTATCCAATTTTCTTCATGTGCAGTTTGCACCAAATTACTTAGACGACCTTCGTCTAATTACCTTGGATCTTGACTTTCATCAAATCTAAATTAACGGGCGTTATGGTCTTTAAACATCCGCACGTGTCGGCAATGGCATATAAAACTTAATATTTTCAATAAATGTATATTATACATCAGAATTACAGTCCACTTCATTACATTTCAAACCCAGCCCTTTCTACTTAGCGTCTTTGGAACAACTCTAGAACTTCAAGAGCTTCCAGTACGCAACATTTTTGGTCCAACTGAACCGGATTTCTTAATTTTGTCCACATGAAATTGATATTTCGTTTAATGGGCCCAAGCGGCGTTTCGTTCAAGCCTCAACATTCTCAACTTTGGATTGCTGACAGTTGCGTGCCTCTATAAACTTTCAAAATGACATTACAATCAACACGACAAGATTCTGCAGAGCAGTAAACCAGAGACGACGGGACACGGCAGGACAACATTTGTGATTCTACATCAAAAAATTCCCCAGCTTTAAATTATGGATAGCTACAACATCAGGCGTCAACTGACCGGTAGAGACAGGAGGTGCAACAGCTCCTAACAGGATCGAATTCAGCACGTCAGGATCAACGTCCACGTGACTATGAACCTTTTACTTATATTTAACGTTTCAAGCAATATTTTACATTTAGCAGTTATTTTTTAACACCTTTGTGTAAACACACACCATCATTATACAATACACGTTAGTAAGTGGTTGGCAGCTCATTGTGAGTTCAAACATCAAAGATAAAAATATATGTATTATTATCATTTAATTTCATAATTTTAATAATTTTTAATTGCCAACAAAGTTTGATTAATAGAGAGAGTAAGCATATGTTGTAGCAAGTATTGTGTTCATATACATAACGATCGCTAGCTACCGCAACGTATTCAGATTTATCAAAATTTAAGTTTATGGTTCACATGCTCTGCGCTCAAATTATTCAAAGGTATTTTTTAAATTGTAATCATGGCAGATGTAAAGGCTTTAATAAAAAAACGAGGCACCATTAAAGCTTCGATATCCCGCGTAAATACTTTCGCGGACAACTTCGATTTGGAAACCAGCGATCATCATGCGCTGAAAATAAAACTTCGGCATTTGATGGAATTATCCACCAAATACGATGAAATACAATCCCAAATCGAATCCGAGGAAGCGGACTTTGCTTTAGCGAGTGATAGGGTCCAAACTGAAGACGATCTTTGTAACATAGAGTGTAAATTGCAACACCTGCTGGAGCAAGCTGAGCATATGAACCAGAAACCCTTAATTAATGCTGAAAGTAAGCATCTTAAAACACCCCCCATTCAGTTGGAACCGATCAAATTACCTCGGTTTGCGGGAAGTATTATTGAGTGGCAGCATTATTATCATATTTTTCTTGAACTAATTCACGTCAGAGCCGATCTGACGGACATACAAAAACTTCACTATTTGCACTCGTCATTATCTGGCGAGGCGCTTAA
The DNA here is from genome assembly GCA_034769895.1 of Magicicada septendecula. Taxonomy (NCBI): domain Eukaryota; kingdom Metazoa; phylum Arthropoda; class Insecta; order Hemiptera; family Cicadidae; genus Magicicada; species Magicicada septendecula. Next base: position 372,124,541 of record CM068374.1, on the reverse strand, counting down.
CGTAATAAAGTCATTGCCAATCACTCATGAGAATTACGCGGTGGCTATCGATCTGTTGAAGAATAGATATGACAGTAAGCTAATTGTCTCCGCCCATCATGTCGAGAATGTCCTGACCGTACAATCGATTCAACAAGAATCTCAAGTTAGCATATCTAGATTCATTGATGAAATCTCAGCCAATATCAATGCTTTAAATAATCTCAACTTGCCAGTTAACACATTCGAGATCATTGTCATGCATTACTTAGCTAAAAAACTTGATAGTTATACTTTACGGTTGTGGAAAGAGAGCTTGTCGGAATATAAATTCCCTGATTTTAATAATTTTATGAAATTCCTAAGCTCACGCAGACAATTGCTACAAAATCTTGATAGCGCAACTACCTCAACGAGCAAGTTAAATACCAGCGATAAGACTCCTTATCGCAAGGCAGTTAAACCGATAAGCGCTACAAGAGGGGCATTCCATTCTCATATCGGAAATAATTTATGTAGACTATGTAACGGTAAACATAGAATAATTGACTGCTTACAATTCACATCGCTTTCTGTCCCTGAAAGAAAAAACGTCATAATAAAAAACAAACTTTGTTTAAATTGCCTTCGTCCGGGTCACGAAAGTTCGCAATGCCCATCAAAATTTTCTTGTAAAAAATGTGCAAGGCGTCACCACACCATGATTCATGTCCCCAACAAAGACGGATCTTCCATTAATAACCAGTGCTCACTAAAGTTGCAAACGAATAAATCAATATTGTTATCCACCGCTGTCTGTATGACCACTAATAAGGCTGCTAGAAAATTCCCTGTTAGAATTTTATTGGATTCCGGCTCGCAAGAAAATTTCTGCACAATGGATTTCGCCCGTAGAATGGGCCTTCAATTGGTTAAATCGCAATTGTCCATAACGGGCATAAACAACTCACTCTCCCAGGCTGACTTCAGTACAAAGGTAAGGCTACATTCTCGCTATAAACCCTTTACGTTAAACGTGCATTGTGCCGTACTACCCAGTATAACTAATGATTTACCGGCGGAATCGTTCGATCTCGCCTCTTTGAATTTACCGAAGCACTTATTCTTAGCTGATCCACAACTACACTGCTCGTCGCAAGTCGATGTTCTCCTCGGCGCTCAATATTATCTCCAATTAATTGAACCTATTAAATTTATGCGCGGACCGCACTTTCCTATTATTCTGGAGACTAAGTTAGGATTTATTTTAGCCGGTAACTTACCCTTCAATGTCGACATAACTAAAACAGTTTCGTCCTTTATGGTCTGTAAGGATGATAGTCAGATTTCCTCGCAATTAAAGGAATTCTGGAAGTTGGAGGAGGTCTCTAGTCGTGCAACCTACTCTGAGGACTCAGCGTGTGAAAAGCATTTTGTGACAAATACTGTCCGCAATCACGAAGGGAGATTCGTGGTATCCCTGCCTCGCAGATTAGACAAATTTCATTTGGGAGATTCTCTCCGCGGAGCTATCCGCAGGTTCCAATCGCTAGAGTTTAAGTTCAAGCAGAACCCTGCCCTTTACAAGGGCTATAGCGAGTTCATGCGTGAATACGTGAAGCTTGGTCATATGTCTCCACTTAATGATTACGATTTGTCGCTTGACAAATCAGACATTTTTTATTTGCCTCATCACTCGGTCTTTAAGTGCTCTAGCCTAACCACTAAGTTACGTGTAGTCTTTGACGGCTCCGCTAAAACGACAAATAATCTGTCCCTCAACGATACTTTAATGGTGGGTCCCACGATCCAGCAGGATCTGTTCTCGATCATGGTTCGTTTTCGTACTCACCGATACGCACTTATTGCAGACATAGAAAAGATGTATCGTCAAATTATGGTTAACCCGAAGGATTCAAATTTGCAGCGCATCGTTTGGCGTGACGCTCCGCATAAGTTACTACAACATTACGCTTTAAGGACGGTTACGTATGGGACTTCTAGTGCCTCTTTCCTTGCAACTAGATGTCTGGCGCAGATAGCCTACGAAAATAAATCCGATTACCCTATGGCTTGTATAGCCATAGCCAATGATTTTTATGTAGACGATCTTATTACGGGATCGGACGATCCAAACGTGTTAGCTAAAATGAAATTCGACATCGTGGAGTTGCTAAAAAGATATGGTTTTACGTTGCATAAGTGGTTTTCTAACCACCATGAGATTAAGGCCTCTCGCGCTCGAGTATCCCATGAATTCAGCAAAGGTCAAAACGTGCGTACATTGGGAATCCAATGGAATGTTGACAAGGACAGTTTTTTATATACCGTTCGGGGTAATGACAATTCGACCGTATTTAACAAAAGAAGCGTGTTGTCGGCCATTGCAGGGATTTACGACCCGCTGGGTCTTATCGGCCCCATTACGTTTTGGTGCAAACATTTTGTACAACAGTTGTGGTTGGCGGGCACAAGTTGGGACGAACCCCTATCTGGGTCATTAGCCAATCAATGGCTGGAACTCTACTCTCAATTAGTTTCCGACACTCATTTTAAGATTACGAGGTCGGTTAAGTGTCTGAGCAATTATCAAATTAGTTCATTACAGCTTCACGGATTCGCCGACGGCTCGGCTAAAGGTTACGCGTGTTGTATTTATGTGCGGGCGGTCTATTCGAACGGCGCCATATCGTCAAACCTGTTGTGTGCTAAATCTAAGGTCGCTCCGCTGAAACAGATAACGCTACACCGGCTTGAACTTTGCACTTGTTTATTGCTAGCGCAATTAACTTCTAAGGTTTTAAACGCCGTCAACTACAATTTTGACGGACTATATCTCTATTCGGACTCGATGATAGCGTTGCATAGGATACATCAACAATCTTCCCGCTGGAAGGTATTTGTGGCCAACCGTGTCGCGGAAATTCAGCGTCTTGTTAGTAGGGGAACTTGGCATCATGTATTATCACATGACAACCCTGCCAACATTTTATCACGCGGTTGTCTCCCTCGTAGTTTGCACAACCATACTCAATGGTGGCATGGTCCGTCCTGGTTAGCCCATGAGTCAGCATCATGGCCCATTAGCGCCTTTGACATTCATGCTCCCTGTACTTACCCCGACGTTGAGCAGGAACGTCGTAAGCAGGTCCAAACATCACTGATTGTAGCCTCTTCCACCCATAGCTATGTTGAAAATTATTCATCCCTTACAAGACTCATTCGAGTCTTCGCATATTGCCGCAGATTTATTCGCAACTCTAGGCTCCCGTTTGTTGACAGGGTCACGTCCTTTTTGTCTGCTCAAGAGTTGCATGACGCACTTTTGTTTTTTGTTCAGCAATCTCAGCAGTTACACTTCGGCATAGAAGTTAAGGAACTTGAGGCACATCGTTGCCTTCCTCGCAGCAGTAAAATTCTTGCACTCAACCCCTTCCTGGACGACTCAGGTATTTTAAGAGTGGGTGGACGCTTACAATTCTCCCCACTTAACTACGCGAGTAAACACCAAATAATTTTGCACCCGCACTCTCATCTCACTAAATTAATAATTGAGTATGAACATATCAGTTTGTTCCGCTCAGTAATACATAAGTGTATCATTTGTTTCCGTTTCCGTGCTAGAGGCGCGAATCAACTATTAGGTCAGTTACCCCCTTCTAGGGTAACGCCTGCTAAGCCATTTTCCCAGTCGGCCGTGGACTACGCCGGTCCTGTACTTTTACGCCATAGCGGGCAGCGCTCGACGTCCACGTCAAAGGCATACATCGCGTTATTCATATGCATGAGCACAAAGGCCATCCATTTAGAATTGGTCTCAGATCTCACCTCCAACGCCTTTATAGCGGCGCTAAAAAGGTTCATCGCGCGCAGAGGTATTCCCGCGCAGATATTTTCGGATAATGGTACGAATTTTCGTCGTGCCAACAGCATCTTAAACGAATTGTACAAATTTTTAAGGTCAAAGGAAGTTGAACAATCTTCTAAGGAGTTTTGCGGTCTCCGTGGTATCAAGTGGTCCTTTATCCCTCCCTCAGCCCCTCATTTCGGTGGTTTGTTGGAAAGCGGTGTTAAAAGTGTTAAATATCATTTGCGTCACGTAATCGGCCGTACTATCTTGAATTTTGAGGAGTATTCCACTCTTCTCTCTCAAATTGAGGCTTCCCTTAATTCACGCCCTTTATGTGCTGTGTCCGACGATGCTAGAGACCCTGAACCCTTAACTCCCGCTCATTTCTTGGTCGGTGCTCCACTGACTGCACTTCCGGAACCCGACTATACCCAAGGCAATACTAGTCATTTGGGCAGATGGCAACTGCTCCAAAAATTTACGCAATCCATCTGGAAACGATGGTCTAGGGATTATCTGCACCAGCTGCACCAGCGCAACAAATGGCGCACGGCGTTAAGGAATTTGAATGTCGGACAGCTTGTCCTCATTTTGGATGATAATTCTCCCCCACTTTAGTGGAAGCGAGGGGTAATTACTAATGTTTTTGCGGGTCAAGATTCATTAGTGCGCGTCGCGGAAGTTCGCACCGCGCTAGGTATCTTACGCCGACCCATCCACAAATTATGCCCCCCTTCCGGTGGCAACAGACTAGTCGTATGTGTGCCATACGAAACGTACTGGGAATGTGAACTTGTCACATTGCCTGGAATTCACCCGGAAAATTCCCGGGGCGATCATACAAGTCAATTGTATCATTAGCGTTGTAATTGTTATTACTACGTTCTGATAGCTATTATTGCAATAGTTAGTGCGTTTTCATTTTATTATCAATTATGTATTGTTATATGATTATATATTCAACTTTGAAAATTATTATTGTACCAATTATTGTATGTATTGTATTTTTCAATGTCATGTATTATTGAATTTTGTGATGTTTATTATACTATTATGTACCTTTAATTATTATATCAGTCTTTATGTATTATGTATACTCGAAACTCATGTTATGTATTTTTACATTGGATATGTCTACCATATCTCCATGTACCATTGAACTTTGATGTCATTATGATAACATTATGTACATATACATTGTTATGTTCTTATTATTTGTATTACTATATATGAAGCAGTGTTCAAAATGGTTTCTCTTATATAAATTAGGGTTTGTCACTTACGTTTTTGTTAAAGTTTAAATATATGTATTTCATGTCCATATGTTCATGCTTCAAGAGAGATCATGTTTAGTTATGCAAAGACTCGTTTTTATCATGATTTTTTTTTTATTTTGTACCTTTTCTAGCACAGAAATTGTTTTGTTTTTACTTTGAGCTTTCTGATAGCTTAATGAATTTTGTTATCTACAGATTTTTATGTTAGAAGTGATTTACTTTAATCCAAGGGTCAATTTAATGTATAAGCCCTTTAAGTATATTATGTATTGTTTACATATAACATTGATAATATTTTGTAATATACTGTTCCCAATTAATTTAAATTTCAAAATCGTCCCGATTTTGAGCGGGCAGTATGTTCAAACTTTGTACTGTATTTATTATCTGTGTGTCGTAACCACTGCACTGCGACACGGGCGGATGACGTCACTTGCTTATCAAGCGCTGCCGGCAGTCAGCCGGACTGACGGTGGACAAGTTAAGTTTAGTTTCTAATCAGACTCCGAGCTGTACTCTCGTCAAAAATCAAACTTCCAGCCGCGGTTTCTGGATCATTATCCAATTTTCTTCATGTGCAGTTTGCACCAAATTACTTAGACGACCTTCGTCTAATTACCTTGGATCTTGACATTCATCAAACCTAAATTAACGGGCGTTATGGCCTTTAAACATCCGCATGTGTCGGCAATGGCATATAAAACTTAATATTTTCAATAAATGTATATTATACATCAGAATTACAGTCCACTTCATTACATTTCAAACCAGCCCTTTCTACTTAGCGTCTTTGGAACAACTCTAGAACTTCAAGAGCTTCCAGTACGCAACACGTAGATAAAACAAAAATATTAGTGCAGACTAGAAGACAAAGAAACTACGGAACAATCGACAATATCCAAAAGGTGGACAACTTTAAATACTTGGGAACCATATTAGAAAAAAACGGCACAGAAGAAGCCGAAATCCGGAACAGGATAGTCCAAGTCAATAAAGCGTATTTCGCCACATCAAGTATCTTCAGATCCAAAGACATCCACAGAAGCACGAAACTAAGGATATACAGATCAATAAGACCCATCCTAACCTACGGCTGCGAAACGTGTATCCTGAACTCCAAACCAGCAAACACTCTCGATATCTTTGAAATAAAAATATTACAAAGAATCCTGGGACCAGTTAATGACGTACACGGCTGGAGAATAAGATATAACTTTAAATTGTATCAAATGTATAAAGAACCACCGCTAACACAATACATAAAACTACAGCGTCTAAGGTGGGCTGGTTATGTAGCCAGATGGGGGAAGACAGAATACCACGAAAACTATTGAATACCAGAATCCATGGAAAAAGACCAGTGTGAAGAGCGAAGAGAAGATGGGAAGACGCGGTGGATGAGGATGCGAAAGAAATACTGAAAGTGCGTTCCTGGAGGAGGATGGCTACCGACAGAAGAGAAAGGGGAGGAAAATTGAAGGAGGCCAGGGCCCAACAAGGGCTGTAGTGCCATAGGAGAGAGAGATGTTTGCCTTATATTAACTAACATTGATGCAGACGATAACAGAATTTTACTAAAAGAAAACCCGTATTTACCGAGCCACGGGCATCAGGAACTGTTGTCCTTGACAATACGTTAACCGTTACGTGTATATTTCGACGCTGTATTGTCTGCCAACCTTTACAATTACTTCCGCGAAAACTATTTTCTTTTTGTCTAGAGCGAATTATTTATTTCGTCGGTATTCATTTGTCGGTTGTAAAAACTGTAATAAACAGCTGCTTGAATCAGTGAAAAAAAATAACAGAATACAACTCAATAAGTCCTTCCGTTTACGGGAAACAGAAAGACTAGAGATATATGCCGTACGTTGATTAAGTTTCCGCTTTCAAATTCAGAAGGCTGGGAAGCGTACAAACGTCCGGTCTGGGTTGCGAGACCCCGCGGGCTGCGGGACCAGTTTTTGGCGGACCTTCCGCTGTTCATTTTACAACAGGAAACTGCCTGTGGGCGGCGGTACCTCAGACTGAGACGATTAATTAAGAAACTGCTTGAATTCGTATTCGCCTAAACGTTTAAAAAAACGAAGAAAGTTAATTGTTGCATCAAATTAACACAGAACATATCCGTCGAAACTTTTTTTTTATAAATAAAATGTGCTGAAATCATCTGTCTCCTCATATCACTGCCTAATTTATAAATCTAAAGTCAATATATTTTGTAATTTTTTAAATACGTACCAGTATTATAAGATTCTCATTACGTGTAGCATTAATTTGTGTATCCACTTTAAAATCATTGTTTAGATAAATAAACAAGATGTTCTATTAAAAAAGTAAGCAGCAAGCAGCAATATATATATATAGACCGACTACATTGAGAAGCAGGCTGCTAGAAAGGGGAAGGCCTTGTAGAAGTTAAAATGCCATGGCAATGATAGAAAGGAATTTGGAAAGTGGTTAAAAAAAGGACCGCGACGTTCTACCCCAGAATGGGATGGCAAAGAAGAAGAAAAAGGAAGAAGAAGAAGAAGAAGATGAAGAAAAGGAGGAAGAAGAAGATGAAGAATTTAATGGAATGATAGAACCTCGATGGTGTGTGCTTGTAATGAAATGAGCAAGCCTAATACTCAGTGAATAAACTAATTTTTTGTAAATGAGGTGGTTTCACCTAGAAGAGAACTATGTTACAAGAACTTTTAAATATTGCAATGTAGAAATACGATGACGTAATAAGCTTGTTTGTTTTTTATATAAATTGTTCACGGTGAAACGGCCGTGTTAAACATTGACTTACTGTTTTTTATGCCAGCGTAGACTTCTATTTAATAATAAATTCGGTCGGCAAGATTTATCGTTAACGTTTCTTCGAACATTTCCACTGAAGAGAAACGATTTATTTGAATACACAAGCAAAAACAAAAACGACGACATTGTTTCGTATAAAACGTTTCTCGGCGCTTAGACGTTCTTACTGCAGAAACGTCAAACGCCGGACTGGACACTGTGAACCGTGACCAATTGGAAACAACACAGACTCAAAACTGAAATTACAGTGTAGTTTTATTGTACAACAATATTTTACTTCTCTTCTGGTTATATTTTTCCTTCCTTTATCTCGTATTTAAGTGTCGAAACATGTTACTAGAAATTATAAGCAATTAAATCATTAATAAATAATTATTATGGATATGATTATTATTATGGATATGAGTATTATACGATTATGAGTAAATACGGACAGGATATTGGAGGATTGTTATGGGTTACCAGTTAATAAAGATAAAGTAAGATAAATTAAGCCGGAATGATGCCAGTAATGAACTGAATATTAAAAAAGACAATAAAAAGTGCAATAGTGGACTGTGTTAGCAAGACATACAAATTATAAATGAATTAATCTGTTATAGATGTTAGAGGTTAGGCAGGATTTTCCTACCATAAAATGCAGATGTGTGGGGATCTTGGAAGCACGGCACCAGAAGGCCTTGTGTGTATCACAGCAGGCGAATATCGTAATACCCAAAATAATCAGTTCAGTAATTAATAGTCTGGTGACGTCCTTTCGTGTTTACGCGTGAGATATAATAAACTGTTTTACCAAAAGAGTTTCTAACAATACTCTTCAGACCAATACGTTTGACGTTGTAAAAAATAGCGTTTTTTTATCTTGGGGTGGCTTACGAAAACACGGCAGACGTAAATAAGGTATCAGCTGCAAAATAAAACGGGAACAATTGGTGACAGGGCAACTGAATTCTGTGGTTAGGAGTAGGAAAGTAACCGACGAACCCCCCCTTCCCCCAAATGACTTACTCTGGCATCTGAGAAAATACAATCACTACAGTTTTGAAACTTGGGAGATAGTACAAAAGAACTGTAGAAAGCTCCAAGCAGTGGAATTGGAGTTCTGGAGAAGATCTTGTGGGGTGTCCAGGGTCCAGTGCATTAGAAATGAGGATATCAGGAGGCAACTTCATATTGATTAGACAGAGAGTTTTAGAAGACATCATAAATACGGGATGTCTGATGATCGTTGGTTCAAAAAGATGCTAGACGCTAACAGGGGCGTTTTACGGGGGGGGACGAATGGGATCGGACTCGCCCCCCAGAGGGTTGAAAAAGTTGACGAATTTTGTTAATTCCTTAAATTTTTAGCTGTTTTATTATTTTTTCCGCTGTGTACGATAATACACAAGAGTTTCAGCTGTGTAACTATTTTTACTTCCATATTCCTTAAGGAAATGGAAGTATGGTGATGGCAAAAAAAATCGTGTTCGAGATTATTGCAGATTCTGATTGTACTACACTCAAAACATGAAAAAAGTCGTTTTTCGAAAAGTGTCTGTGTGTGTGTCTGTAGATTTTTTTCTATGGCAAACGATAACAGCCGCAAATTCAAACACAATCAAATAATTGTTTGCATACAGCTCTGATTTGTAGAGTACTCACTACCTATTTTTTTGGTAAAGATCGGTTGAGGGAAAGGGGTAGTTTACCTGCAACGGTTTTTTTTATCAAGGGTAATTTTTTTTTTGGCAAACGATAACAGCCGCAAATTCAAACAGAATCAAACGATTATTTGCACACAGCCCTAAATTGTAGAGTTCTCAAGACCTATTGTTTTTGGTGAAGATCGGTTGAGGGAAAGGGGTAGTTTGCCTGCAACGTTTTATGTTTTAACAAGGGTATTTTCTATGGCAAACGATAACAGCCGCAAATTCAAACAGAATCAAATAATGTTTTGCATACAGCCCTGATTTGTAGAGTTTTCAAGATCTATTGTTTTTGGTGAAGATCGGTTAAGGGGAAGGGGTAGTTTACCAGCAACATTTTACGTTTTAACAAGGGTAATTTTTTCTATGACGAACGATATCTGCCGCATATTCAAACAGAATCAAATAATTTTTTGCATACTTCACTGAATTGTAGAGAACTCAAGGCCTTTTGATTTTGGTGAAGATCGGTTAAGGGGAAGGGGTAGTTTACCTGCAACCTTTTACGTTTTAACAAGAGTAAAGTACTTGAAAATTTATTTAAACTTTTTCAAACAATGGTAATTGTTAAAAATAAAATAATTTTGTTGCCAAGCAATAAAATTATAATTTTTTTCATTTTAATGTAAATCATGTATGTGAGAAAATATATCGTTCGTGGCAGGCAAGCATATCTCAGTTATGTAATGTTTACGTTTCCATTTTATTATTATGACTACCGCAATAAAAAGGCAGGGAAGACACACACACACACACACACACACACACACACACACACACACACACACACACACACACACACACACACACACACACACACACACACACACACACACACACACACACACACACACACACACACACACACACACACACACACACACACACACACACACACACACACACACACACACACACACACACACACACACACACACACACACACACACACACACACACACACACACACACACACACACACACACACACACACACACACACACACACACACACACACACACACACACACAATTCGCGTTATTTCTGGCCTCATTCATGTTTATTTTCTTACATTTGCACGCTTTTTAAATGGAAAGTGCCGAAACCCATACCAACATAACGCGTGCAAGCCGAAAAAGTGTCCAGCGTGGATAGCGATTTGCTTCCTGTGGATCGCTGGGCAGTGTAACTGCACGTGTTTACAGAGGAACGATTCATAGACAGACTTTTCGTCTTTAGGGAATGAACCCTCTGCAAGATGCTGAGGGTCCATGAGTGACTTCGGAGCGCTCCTTCTTTTCCGCGTGTTTGTTCTGTGAAACGTACACTGTAGATTCGCAGCTTTACTCTAAGCAACGCTCAATAGGAAATGTTGAAAATTTTTGTCGACAGTGTACCCTCATACACACTAAACCTGCTCTGATGTTTTAATTACGGACATCATAATATTAAAACTTTGGAAACTTGAGCACTACTTAATGGAGATCAATCATTAACTTATACAATCCATTAATTTGATGCATATTTTTTATATATATGTGTACAACGTTATCGGCAACAAAGAAGTCGTTTTTGTTAAAATTCCTTCCCGGAATATTTGGCCGTAGTCCAATGTTTTCTACAAAACCAGACGTTTCGGCAATGCCATCGACTTCCATCATCAGTGAAAATCGAGTGCGATAACGTCAGGTGGTATACGTTAGTGACCACAGTACTGTGGTTAAGGCTGAAGCAGTAAGTAGAAAGAAGTAGTTTCTATGGTAATATTTCATTTCGAAAATGATTTTAAATATAAATCTTAGAATATGGAAGTCATGTATGATTCTCCATACCGATATTTTTAAATATACAGACAGATTATTATACAGCATTAGTGTATACGCTTCAAATATGAAATGTAGGAAAAACAATTCATTCAATAAATATCTTGTAAACGATATTTCAATAATGGGTATTTTTTTCTCCTGCCATTACCGTTTACTTTAATGGGACTGATTTCATCCACTTTAAAGGTACTAATGTTGATTAGCGTTAATTTGTTTTTCTTTTGTATGAAGCCGATCCGACCCCGGAGTCCCCCGCCCACCAAGGCCAAATTCTTGATACGCCACTCGATGCTAAGGTTCCACCGAGACGACGGAAACGGGGTAGACGCAGAGCCAAGGAAATAGGAAGAAGACGTACCAGAGGAGATGGGGAAAACAAGTTTACAATGTCGTGATTGGTGCAACAGGAGCTCTGGTGTGCAGAATGTAGGACAGGCACTCGGACGAATGTATTGAACACGCTTTGCCGTTTTTTGAGGAGAATAATAAAGTTTAATACCTTATCACTATGACGCACCCAATGAGCACAGTAAATCGAGAAGGATGTTTAGCTTCCTATACGGCGTTCCAAGTGGCATGACACCTGGGGGATTAGGAGACCCTTACACACACACACACACACACACACACACACACACACACACACACACACACACACACACACACACACACACACACACGCACGCACGCACGCAACTGGCCTGCTTGCCTTGTCTATGAATCATCTACTGGGGCGTCCACTACGTAACTGCAACTTCTGTAATATGAATTTTAGCATAATAACAAAGAAGCTTAGCATGTTTGTAATCTCCACAAAATTTTAAAGAAAATACCACCGAACACGACTTGGTTATATGTATATCTTAGATGTACAACTAAGTCTAATTTAATATTTTTGCTTTAGAAATTAGTATTTTGCAAGTGTTATCTAATTTTCGTTGATATTCACGCACAATTCGATTTATCTTTATTGTAATAAAGTGTATTATGTGAGTGTATATTGCATATATCAAATAAAATTTAACCCTGTAGGATTCGAAGTGGTTCAACAACTTACTTGTTTTTCTTACCGATTTACTAAAATTTTCATATTACCGACGTAATTTTGCACCATTAATGTAAATTGTAAATACTTTTTTTGATAATCATCAAGATATCATCAATATACTTATTACTTTATAATAAAATCTTTATTAAGTACTCCAATTCCGCGTTTGCTTTATAAATCCCTAAAATACTTATATTTATCGCAATTATGTGTTGTTTTGACTCATTTTTCTGACAATTTCACGGAGATTAGAAAATTATAGTTTAATTTGGATTATAAGCTAAATTAAAAATTTTATAGTTTTGAGTTGGACCGTATACTTATACCTGAACAGCCCGGGTCGTGCCTGGCCGGGCCGGGCCGGTTGTGAGTGTGCGTGAGAGAGTAAGGTTCTTCTAATCCGTTAGGTGCCATCCGTTTGGAACACTCTATAGTTATGTCTTTGATTTTGATTATGAACACTTCTCAATAACGACTTTTTCACACGGATATTGTTTTTGGTCACTCATAAGTTACAACGTACTTGCTTATTCATTATGCAACAGAAAGAGCATGTTAAGAAGAAACGGGAAGAACTTGTATTCAATTGAAGAAAATGAGGCGGCTGCTCTGAAGACACTCTGAGCTGTCGCTGCATGACAGGCTGTTGTTATACAAACAAGTCTTGAAACCAGTTTGGGTGTATGGTGTACAGCTTTGGGGTTGTACTAAGAAATACATAATATTAACATAATTCAGACTTTTCGAAATAAGGTTGATCGCAGTATTGTTGATCAACAATACGCGAGAAAGATGACATCCATCGGGAGCTGAAAATGCAAACGGTTGCTGACGAGATTAGACAGGTTGCGGATAAATATGAAAGAAGACTTCATGATGAACACGTACACATTGAAGTGCTACAACTGTTTGATAATGCTGGACTCGTTCTGCGATTGCAGAGACAGAAACCACTTGACCCAGTGAACTAAATATGTAGCCTATAGTAATTCTTAGCACATGAACAAAGTGTAACTGTACTGAGGAATGTTCCAGTACTAATGCACTGTTAACTTATGTATTAGAATAAAGCTGCTGGATAGTTTGTAACTAGTTGCAATGAAGTTTAAAAAAAAAATATATATATATTATAACAAATCGTGTATTGCCTCCCGAGTATCCACGTCAAGCCCCACTGTTGGGTTCGTCAATTTCTAACAACTCGTGGTTACAAATAATTATTTTCTCTGTTCGTGTACAAAAATAAAAAAATTTTATTTTTAATTTATTTTAAAAATTTTATGTTTGGTTTTTTTATGTTCAATATTTAATAAATATTTCTTGTAATGTGATCACGTTGAAATTTTAAATTTCTTTGAGTTATTTTTTATATATAATATCACTTGTGGTTTACTGTAAGTAAATTCAGCGTTAATCTGATTGTCTCGTTCTCTAATCGATTTGCGATTATTCTTCTTTCTCCAATATATTACTTTCACTGTAGTAATGGCTGCCTTTCTTTCAGCTGATGTTGTTCACTAAACTCTATTTATAGTTTAGAAATAAATTTAATACCAAAAAATGTTGAATTACTATGTTTATTAACAATTATTTAAAACAGATCGATCAAAAATCGATTACGTTATATTGTTCGACTCTTTCACAAGGCGAATCGATTGTTGTTACATATGTATTTGATCTAAATATTTTCAGGGTTCTTTAAACGGTTATGTTATATAAGAACGAAACGGTTATGTTCAGAGAAGGGGCAATGCTCGAAAGTATAACATTACAATAAAAAATCTTAATAGTTAATAATTACAAATTTAGTTATGATATATAATGTTATTAAGTAAAAAATCAGACCAATTGGCTGTGGCTACGAATCTTATTCCTTGTGGGCGCTTTGCATACTGGGCACCATCATGGCCGCTCGCTCGTTGACGAAGTAAAACGAGAATGGTGTTGCAGGATTTTCTTTAAATAAAGATGCCTTCACAGCTGCTTCCTCGTCTCCGCAACATTGAATAATGTTTCTGGTGTTGTTGGATTATCACTCGTTCACTGTTCTGTTGTTCACTCGAGAAAATGTGCATTTTATTTTTAAGATATGGTGTTGTAAAAGTTCGTTTCAGTTGTCTGGAAATTATTAGTGTTAGTGGTTCGAATTGTTAGTTCACTAGTTTGTGTGGTGTATTCACTTGTTTCTATGGTCGTTGTTGGTAATTTTCACTGCATTTATCGTTTAAAAGTGTTTTGTCCAAATTCTCAAATTTTATAGTAGGCTATGTTTTAACTGTTATCCGCCATTAATTGTTCCGGTATACTGTTATTAGCACGAGCTTAATTCACCTGTACACTTCGAATGTTAATTAAGAACTGTTTTACTTCCTTCGTTTCTGAAATCTCTTAGCCGATTTAATATTAGAAAAGTATTGTTTAAGTTTTATTCACTTCCGATGCATTCAATTAAAGTACATTATATCATAGAATATATTTTGGTTATTAATTAATTTCATGTAATAGCAAGTACATAATCGGTTTCTTTAAATCCTTCTGCTTAATTTGATATACAATAATCCATCTTTATAAAGTTTTTTATCAAAATTGCTATATTTCTGTCATTTTGGAAAAGTAGGCTCAATATTCTGTTTCCTGTCCTTATCCAAAATTTAGCCATCTTACGTGTTATAATTATGATTATAATAAATATCAGATTGATATAAATGTTTATCGTTCATCAATTTCTTGTAAATTTATCAATTGATCATCCTTTTAAATATAATTAATGAATTTCCGATTTCCCCTCTGAAATTGTTAGGTATTACATTTGCAAATTTTCGAATAATTTTATACATTTTTTTGTATTATTCCTTTAAAGTATACCTTTAGTTATAGTATTTGGTGATTGATTCACCTTATATAAATCTCATCAATTTATTTGGTTTATTTGACTTAATTACACCATTATAATGTTATTGGAATTTCCTATTTGGCCTAGATTTTATGGTTTTACATATACTGTGTTTTGAATAATACTATGTCTATACCCCTTCTGACTTTCTGAAGTCAATATAATATTAAATACAATCTCCTTAAATAACTATTGGTACATGTAGCATTGTATTCATGCTCATAATACACAAACAATATTTAAAATTAATTATTGGTCTTTAAAGTCAGACATTTTAGTTTGAACTATTACTAATAACACATAACAAACATTTTATAAAAATAGTATGGTATTCATACTAATACATTTTAGTCTGTACTAACACTGTAAGACATAATAAACATTTTATAATAATAATAAATCCTTATTCTGTACACCACCTTGAAATATGGTGTTCATAGGCTTTAACACAAACATAATCAGCCATTTAATTTTATTTTCCATAAGTTTAATTTGGTTACATTCCTTTCTGTTTATTTTTTATAATTACATTTTAATCCCCTTGTCACTGTATTTATTCCCCACCTGCTCTCTTTATCATTCACATTTTAAAGAATGTTTTTTTTTTTGATAAAAAGTGGCATCTTCTTTGAAACATTAGTAATGTTTTCATAAGAATACTTCCTAACATTTTATATTTGTATTTATAGCAAACATTAAAGTTGTTTAATTGTACATAATTGAAATATCAGTTACACTTATACTTGAAATTTATTCAGTATTTTGAAATAACTTGCACTGGTTCACTTATATTTTTGGTTCTTATTTACACTTGAGTTTTACAATATTCCAAGACCAAAATCTTAAAGATAAGGGACAATGAAGATTTGTTTATTTCATTACTTAATAACTTTAGTGGGTGCACTTCTATTTACTACCCTAAATACTTTTGTTTATAACTTTTTTACATTTTTATATGAGGTTTTGGGTTGTTATACTTTCATGGGTGACATTTAATCTTTTTTGGGGTTTGTTATTCTTGGCATTAGGTTTTCCTTGGGTATATCTTGTAGTTCTTCCCATTCTACATTTTCTTCTCTTCACAATTCTTCCATCTTGGGTTCTCCAAGGTAATCTGATTTTATGGTTCGTTGGTTTGTTCGGGGTATCTTCTTTACCTGCTCCTATCATACCTGGGTATTATCCTGATTTTATTTTAGTTTTGTAGGATTTATTTTTCTTGATACATTTTTGTTGCATTATGATGATTAAATTTTATTTTTTCCTTTTATGGTGGTATTTTACTTCGACATTTAATTATTTTCATTTGAATTTTCTTTTTATTTAATATAATTTATATTGAATTATGATCAGATTGGAATTATGATTTAGTGGATTATCTGTCATGCTACAGATTGCCCTCCTCCAAAAGTGATTAGTTCAGACTATACTTGGTTTGTCTGAAATCATTGCTTCTGATAATTATTATATTTTTATTTTATTCTTGACTTCCTTCCATTTCTAAAAATTTTTTTTTCTTCTACATATTCGAGCTTACATATATTTTATTCTTAATTGATCTTCTTTGATAGTAATAGTTATACATCTGAGTTTCATATTTATTATTTTATTTTCATTTTCTTAACTTGGTGTTTTATCCCTGGGATATTTATTCCCTATCATTCCCTAACACGTGAGCTGGGGCAGTTCAGAGAGGCACTGTAGGCTACATACTCTGCTGGCCATACTTCACTTCTATTTGAGTACAGAGGCAAATCATCTCTGCTCAAAAAACATATTAATACTGCTGGACTTATCTACAGACAGTTATTAATAAAAATTATTTAAGAATAGTCCATTTTATGACTACTTAAAAAAATATCTTTGGATACGTCACTTCGTATATTGCTCAGATCTGTTAATATTCCTATCTTAATTATTCTTCTGACTTGTTAGCTTTATTGTTATCTCATTTCTTATTATGGTGGGAAGCTCCTTTATTCATATAATTATCATTATTTCTCAAATATACCGTTTTCGGTATTACTTCTCTATTCTTCTTTGGTTGTTATTGCAATCTGTTTCTGGTCATTGGCAGCATATATTTTATGATATTTTTTGTTTGTTTCTCAGTTCTCATTAATTCCACTAGTTCCATGTTCTAGCCCTTTCTTCTAATTGTCTTTATTACACTCGACATTTATTTTAACGATCATACTCATTTGTGATTTATTTAATTACATTTATATATTTTGTTCTTTTTCACAAATTACTTCGCTCTGATTTTTTATTCAAATGAATTCTTTAATTATCATATTAATGTGGTCATTGTTTCTCCTTGTATTACTTCAAAGTTTTATTATTTTTATTTCCATACAAGTTTATTCATTTAATTGTATCCGTGGTTCTTACTTCCTTTTCTTTAATTCCATAGAATGTTTTTATAAATAATCGGTTGTAATTTGATATTACTACCTATTTTTTAGAATTTAATTGGTTTATTCTAAATTCTCCTTTTTATTTTGACAATTTTATTTCAAAATTCTCTTCTTTTACTTATCATAGATAGTTTAATCAATAAATAGTTTAATAATTCTCTCCTTTACTTCCAAAAAAATAGTTTTTATAAATAATGGTTTGTATGATGCGCTTACTATATTTTTTGAATTCTGTTGTTTTTATATTCAAAATTCTCCTTTTTGTTTATATAATGGTTTCATAAATATCTTGTAGTAATGTGATCTTACTTTATTTTAGAATTTAGGGGTTTTTATCTTCTAAATTCTCTTTTTTTATAAATCCCATAAATTGTTTTCATAAATACTGGTAGTAGTGTGTGCTTACTATATTTTTTGAATTTAGTTGTTTTTATTTCTAAATTCTCCTTTTTATATATCTCATAAATTGTTTTCATAAATACTGGTTTGTAAGGTGAACTTACTTCATTTTTTGAATTTTGTGGTTTTTATATTCAAAATTCTCCTTTTTATATATCCCATAAATTGTTTTCATAAATACTGGTAGTAATGTGTGCTTACTATATTTTTGGATTTTTGTGTTTTTATCTTCTAAATTCTCTTTTTTATATATCTCATAAATTGTTTTCATAAATACTTGTAGTAATGTGTGCTTACTATATTTTTGGATTTTTGTGTTTTTTTTTCTAAATTCTCTTTTTTATATATCTCATAAATTGTTTTCATAAATACTGGTTTGTAAGGTGAACTTACTTCATTATTTTGAATTTTGTGGTTTTTATATTCAAAATTCTCCTTTTTATATATCCCATAAATTGTTTTCATAAATACTGGTAGTAATGTGTGCTTACTATATTTTTTGAAATTAGTTGTTTTTATTTCTAAATTCTCCTTTTTATATATCTCATAAATTGTTTTCATAAATACTGGTTTGTAAGGTGAACTTACTTCATTTTTTGAATTTTGTGGTTTTTATATTCAAAATTCTCCTTTTTGTTTTTATAATGGTTTCATAAATCTTGTAGTAAGGTGATCTTACTTCATTTTTTGAATTTAGGGGTTTTTATCTTCTAAATTCTCCTTTTTCTATATATCCCATAAATTGTTTTCATAAATACTGGTATGGCAGGTGAACTTACTTCATTTTTTTGAATTTAGTTGTTTTTATTTTATCTTCTAAATTCTCTTTTTTATATATCTCATAAATTGTTTTCATAAATACTGGTTTGTAAGGTGAACTTACTTCATTTTTTTTTTGAATTTAGTGGTTTTTATATTCAAAATTCTCCTTTTTGTTTTTATAATGGTTTCATAAATCTTGTAGTAAGGTGATCTTACTTCATTTTTTGAATTTAGGGGTTTTTATCTTCTAAATTATCCTTTTTCTATATATCCCATAAATTGTTTTCATAAATACTGGTATGTAAGGTGAACTTACTTCATTTTTTTAATTTAGTTGTTTTTATTTTATCTTCTAAATTCTCTTTTTTATATATCTCATAAATTGTTTTCATAAATACTGGTTTGTAAGGTGAACTTGCTTCATTTTTTGAATTTTGTGGTTTTAACTTCTAAATTCTCTTTTTTATATATCCCATAAATTGTTTTCAGAAATACTGGTAGTAATGTGTGCTTACTATATTTTTTGAATTTAGTTGTTTTTATATTCAAAATTCTCCTTTTTCTATTTGATATCTCAAAATGATTTTCTTAAATACTTGTTAGTAAGGTGACCTTGCTTCATTTTTTGAAATTTGTGGTTTTTATATTCAAAATTCTCCTTTTTATATATCCCATTAATTGTTTTCATAAATACTGGTAGTAATGTGTGCTTACTATATTTTTTGAATTTAGTTGTTTTTATATTCAAAATTCTCCTTTTTATATATCCCATAAATTGTTTTCATTAATACTTGTAGTAATGTGTGCTTACTATATTTTTGGATTTTTGTGGTTTTTTTCTAAATTCTTTTTTTATATATCTCATAAATTGTTTTCATAAATACTGGTTTGTAAGGTGAACTTAATTTTTTTGAATTTTGTGGTTTATATATTCAAAATTCTCCTTTTTATATATCCCATAAATTGTTTTCATAAATACTGGTAGTAATGTGTGCTTACTATATTTTTTGAATTTAGTTGTTTTTTCATTCAAAATTCTCCTTCTGTTATTTTCCTTAATATTTTCATAAATAATGTCTGTAAGGTGATCTTACAATATTTTAAAATTTTGTTGTTTTAAATTCAAAATTCTCTCTTTTGTTTTTATAATGGTTTCATAAATCTTGTAGTAAGGTGATCTTACTTCATTTTTTGAATTTAGGGGTTTTTATCTTCTAAATTCTCCTTTTTCTATTTGATATCTCAAAATGATTTTCTTAAATACTTGTTAGTAAGGTGAACTTACTTCTTTTTTAATTTTTTTTTGTGGTTTTTATATTCAAAATTCTCCTTTTTGTTTTTATAATGGTTTCATAAATCTTGTAGTAAGGTGATCTTACTTTATTTTAGAATTTAGGGGTTATCTTCTAAATTCTCCTTTTTATATATCTCATAAATTGTTTTCATAAATCATAAATTGTTTTCATAAATACTGGTAGTAATGTGTGCTTACTATATTTTTTGAATTTAGTTGATTTTAATTTGTTTAAATTTCTACTCCTCATAATATTTCTTCATGGAAGCCTGGTTATATACACCTTTGATTCTACCGGAACCCATCTCCTTTATTTCATAAGTATTATTGTTTTTGTCCTTGGAGACTATATAGGGTCCAGTGTATAGTAGTAACAACTTCTTTGTTATTCCTTCCAGTGTGCTGGGTAATTCCTGATTTCTTAATAATATTTTTTCTCCACTTGTATAGGTTATTATTTTACCACTATTCCTTTGATATTTGTTTCGCCGTTTCTCCTGGTCTTCGGCCACCTTGTTGTAAAATTTAATCTTGTCGAAAGTATAAACATTATCTCTTGGGAACTCTAGTATTTCTGCGATCTCTCGTGGGGGTTGTTTCTCGTACATGGCGGAGTATGGGGTAATTCCTATGGCTGGGTGGTATGCCAAGTTGAGAAATCCTTCTGTCGCTTCTAGATAGTCTTGCCACCTCCTCTGTTGATTGTGGCAATATGTTCTTAATATCCTCCCCACTTCTCGTAACACCCGCTCTGCCGGATTACTGCTCGGGTGGTAGACCGAGGTTTTGTAAGTACGAACACCCATAGATAGTAGGGTATCCCGCCATTTTTCCCTTTAAACTGGGTTCCATGATCTGTAATGATCAAAACTGGTTTACCGACGTTTGGGAAGTACTGGTCGGTTAATATTCCCAGAACTTTATTAGTAGTTGCCCGATTATTATTATACTATTTGTATCAGTTGCTCCTTGCAACTCGTTTAGATACCCAGGAGATAGGAGCAGTAAAGGGTCAAGGTGATTTATTACTGCCTCCTCCCGTTTAAATGTTCTATTTCATTATTTGTATTAGTCGCACTGACTGATGCACCAGTCGGGAGACCTTGAGTGGGTCCTTGCCGCTCTGTGCGATGATCCAACGGTTGATCTCGGTTTGTTAGCCGTTCTGTATTGTCTAGACTGGTACTCCGTCTCGTCTGACTATACCTTGGATCGTCACGTTCTCGGCTCCTCCGCTGATCCTCATACTCGTGGTAGCTGTTACGTCGCTGATGGTAGTATCTTCGTTGGCGACCGTCTTCAGCTCGTATGAAGTTCACCCGCGGTCGGGAAAACCTATTGTTACCATTATTCTGGTTTGGTGGATAACCTCGATTTTGGTTATAATAACGTTCCGTGTTATTATAATTGGGGTTTCTCTGACTATTAACGTTGGGGTTTGGGTAATACTGGTTTCTATTACCCTGGTAACCGTTATTCGTTCGATTGTTATTTTGGTTAGTAGGAATTTTGTTATTGTTATTATTATTATTATTGTTGTTGTTGTTATTTGGTGGATTGGTACGGTTTCCCTGGTAGTCATTACCGTTGTTGTTATTCCCGTTGTTGGTGTACTGCTGGTTCCTGGGTTCTGGCCGATCATTCCTCCTCCGGCTTTGTCTGTAATATTCCTCATTCTCGTAATTTTCGAGCAGTTCGGTCATAGCCTGTATCGTCTTGATTTGGCTACCTCTCCTGGCTCGGATTACCTCTTCATCGTAATGATACGATAATTTGTTGATGAGGCACTCTTCTGGTATGGCTGGTTCCAAATGCTTAGCCATACATATCTTGCCGAGGAAGTATGCAGTCATTGAGCTACCGATCTGTGGTTTGTATCGGCCGTGACATATGTTGTCACGTATTAAATTCTGCGTAGTTTCAGACCAGTATTTTGCTTTAAACAAGCTTTTGAACTGCTGGTAATCCTCGATTACGCTCCGGTTGGCCATCCACCAATGATCTGTCATTTCCCGGAATGATTCATCTAACAGCTCCCGGTTGTTGACCCATCTGTTGCCCCTATGTTTGGCAATATACTCCTCTATTCGGGCCAAGAACTCCATGGGCTTTCTTTTATACTGCCGAAAGTTTAACCACTCTCGATTCTCATTTATGGGGAAATGTGTGAAGTTATTTGGTCGGTTTCGGATCACTTCCATCTCTTCCTGGCTCTGCCGCACTTGACCGGTGATATTCGTCATGGCTACCTCCATTCCATCACACCTTTCCGTAACTTGGTTACGCACCTTACTTAGTTCCTCCTGTGTTTCCTTCCGGTTTTCTTCCAATTTCTTTTGATGTTGTGCTTCGATCTTGGTCATTTTGGTATTTACTACTTCCTTGACTTCCTGTACTTCACATTCAGTTTGGCGACATCTTTCGTCAACTTCCCTGATTTGTTGGTTTATTATGATTGTTTCTTCTTCCAACTTTTTATTCATAGATCTCTTATTGTCGTTGATTTTCCTACTCAACTCTTCCTTCGCCAAACTCTATTCTCTCGTCTACTTTGTTCATGTTTTCCGGGTTGACTTCCCTTAATTCTTCTCTTAGTAGTTGGTTATCCTCTCTCAATTCTTCCAACTTCTCCCCCATCTTCTCTTCCATTTTCTTGTTATTTTCTTCAATCCTCTTATTCGTATCCTCAATTTTATTACTCAATTTTTCCTTGGTTGTTTTGAATTCTTCCTTTAACAACTGGTTGTCTTCCTTCAATTCTCCTAACCTTTTTCCCATTTCTTCTTCCATCTTCTTACTGTTTTCTTCCATCTTCTTACTGGTTTCCTCAATTCTCTTATTGGTGTTTTCGATTTTACTACCTAATTCTTCCTTTAATAGTTGGTTGTCACTTTCCATCTTCTTACTACTTTCTTCCATCTTCTTATTTAATGTTCGGTTGTCCTCCTTCCTTTCCTTGCTGTTTTCCTCTATTTTCTTGTTGGCTCCTCCAATGTCCTCTCTCATTTGCAGGAACATTTCCATTATTTTCTCCATTTTACTATCTTCTGTTACCTTGGCTTTCTCTACCTCCTTTTCCTGGAGATTGACCTCCCCTGGTTGTGTTGGTATTTCCGGTTGTTTTTCTAGTGGTGCTGGTTGTTTAGTTTCCACTGGGGTTAATAGAATTTCTATATCTTCCACGGGTGTTGCCTCCTTGTCCCCCATATCGATTTCCTTTTCGGCCTCTGCCGCCCTTTTCTTTGAAGTCGCACGACGCTGCATGTTGCTTCTTCCTCCGACTGTATAACCGCTGCCAAGCTTAATTAGTAATTGGGCAAATTACTGTGGCCTTTCAATCGCTAATTGAAGCCCTTCAGTTGGACGCCAATTTGTAACAAATCGTGTATTCTCTCCCGAGTATCCACGTCAAGCTCCACTGTTGGGTTCGTCAATTTGTAACAACTCGTGGTTACAAATAATTATTTTCTCTGTTCGTGTACAAAAATAAAAAAATTTTATTTTTAATTTATTTTAAAAATTTTCAAAAAAATTTTATGTTTGGTTTTTTTATGTTCAATATTTAATAAATATTTCTTTGTAATGTGATCGTGTTGAAATTTTAAATTTCTTTGAGTTATTTTTTATATATAATATCACTTGTGGTTTACTGTAAGTAAATTCAGCGTTAATTGGATTGTCTCGTTCTCTAATCGATTTGCGATTATTCTTCTTTCTCCAATATATTACTTTCACTGTAATAATGGCTGCCTTTCTTTCAGCTGATGTTGTTCACTAAACTCTATTTATAGTTTAGAAATAAATTTAATACCAAAAAATGTTGAATTACTATGTTTATTAACAATTATTTAAAACAGATCGATCAAAAATCGATTACGTTATATTGTTCGACTCTTTCACAGGGCGAATCGATTGTTGTTACATATGTATTTGATATAAATATTTTCAGGGTTCTTTAAACGGTTATGTTATATAGTCAGAGAAGGGGCAATGCTCGAAAGTATAACATTACAATAAAAAATCTTAATAGTTAATAATTACAAATTTAGTTATGATATATAATGTTTATTAAGTAAAAAATCAGACCAATTGGCTGTGGCTACGAATCTTATTCCTTGTGGGCGCTTTGCATACTGGGCACCATCATGGCCGCTCGCTCGTTGACGAAGTAAAACGAGAATGGTGTTGCAGGATTTTCTTTAAATAAAGATGCCTTCACAGCTGCTTCCTCGTCTCCGCAACATTGAATAATGTTTCTGGTGTTGTTGGATTATCACTCGTTCACTGTTCTGTTGTTCACTCGAGAAAATGTGCATTTTATTTTTAAGATATGGTGTTGTAAAAGTTCGTTTCAGTTGTCTGGAAATTATTAGTGTTAGTGGTTCGAATTGTTAGTTCACTAGTTTGTGTGGTGTATTCACTTGTTTCTATGTTCGTTGTTGGTAATTTTCACTGCATTTATCGTTTAAAAGTGTTTTGTCCAAATTCTCAAATTTTATAGTAGGCTATGTTTTAACTGTTATCCGCCATTAATTGTTCCGGTATACTGTTATTAGCACGAGCTTAATTCACCTGTACTCTTCGAATGTTAATTAAGAACTGTTTTACTTCCTTCGTTTCTGAAATCTCTTAGCCGATTTAATATTAGAAAAGTATTGTTTAAGTTTTATTCACTTCCGATGCATTCAATTAAAGTACATTATATCATAGAATATATTTTGGTTATTAATTAATTTCATGTAATAGCAAATACATAATCGGTTTCTTTAAATCCTTCTGCTTAATTTGATATACAATAATCCATCTTTATAAAGTTTTTTATCAAAATTGCTATATTTCTGTCATTTTGGAAAAGTAGGCTCAATATTCTGTTTCCTGTCCTTGTCCAAAATTTAGCCATCTTATGTGTTATAATTATGATTATAATAAATATCAGATTGATATAAATGTTTATCGTTCATCAATTTCTTGTAAATTTATCAATTGATCATCCTTTTAAATATAATTAATGAATTTCTGATTTCCCCTCTGAAATTGTTAGGTATTACATTTGCAAATTTTCGAATAATTTTATACATTTTTTTTTGTATTATTCCTTTAAAGTATACCTTTAGTTATAGTATTTGGTGATTGATTCACCTTATATAAATCTCATCAATTTACTTGGTTTATTTGACTTAATTACACCATTATAATGTTATTGGAATTTCCTATTTGGCCTAGATTTTATGGTTTTACATATACTGTTTTTTGAATAATACTATGTGGATGGTCCCGGTCCGAGTGGACCGAAACTGATGAATAAAAGTAATGTTCCACAAGTGTGGACAGGAAGAATTAATTAGTTGGGCCCAAGTGGGCGAAAATTATGTTTCTTGAATTATATTATGTTAGCTGGTCTTCCATGGTGATTGAAGATGTGTAGAATGAATTAAAAATTACATTAAGAAATAAAAAGAAGTGGACTGTATACGAATAGTTTTAATATTGACTGATTACATTACAGCTGTAAAAATTGAAGTAGGCTGGCTAATGCTGCATATTGAATTAATATAAATTTAGTTACTCATGAAGAGGGCCTAGTCGGCCATAATAGAAAATAATAAGGCCTAAAGCCTACATTTAATGTCGACACTAACTTGACAGAGAAAGTTCGGCGAACCGAACGCCGAGAAAGCTGAATGTGCACTGGGCAAGGTACAATCACGCGAACGTTGATGCGATATATAAATCAGATTAGCCAACCTAGAAAAATAAAATCATCGCGCTACCGTCCATAAACTGCCCGTCAAAAATCAAAAAGATTTTTTAATACATTTTTAATAAATTAGAATACATTTACAATTTAATTCAAAATAGTGCAGTTCTTAGTAACGAGAATCAGCTTCAAGGCTAAGTTGAACCTTGAGTTGAGATTAGATAACGGCAATCGGCCGCTAGTTTAGAGATAAGCATGCAGATAGGCGACTGTAGGCCAAGGTTTGGCAAACAGCTGTTTCATGTACCAATAAGTCTGGTTAACCACTATTACTGACACCAGTGTGCACAGTATGTAACATTATAAAACATGAAAGGAAAATACATAATATGCAAGTCATAGAGTTACCTTAATGCTAGCTAAGGTCCGTAGACCTGTACAGAGAGTTTATTACATGAACAAAATTGTTGTTGAACATGTTGCATTGCATGTTTTATTGTATATTCAGGAGGGCGACATGTATCGACCTAGACATGATATTCCTGAAGTTTCAGGAATTTACAATATGTAACAAAGTGTGGGCAAGCTAGATGCTGAATGTAGCCCAGATATGACATGTATGTCATCATTTTAAATAAAGAATTGTGCATGCTTACCTACAAAAATGAATAAAATATGAAGTACAATGTGAATAAATTAGACGAGACAGTTACAGACGGCAGGCGCTTACAATAGTTTTTACATCGACACAATTTATGTGAATACAACAACAATAACTTGAATAATTACAAGATAAACAATTGTAATGTCAAACAACAATAGAATACCGAAATTACAGAAACAATTTAACAATTTAAGACATTCCCACAATAGTACATATTTATCAGAAACCATATAAAGAAATGAATGCATGGTTACTTAACAGCAAAACATGCGAATATTATGCAATAACATTTCATAAATAAGACCACCCAAAGACATGCAATACACCCCATAACATCAATGAAAATGTGTGACATAGTATGCCACAAAAATTAACATACAATACAAATATTAAGATATCACCAGAACTGTAATAATCAGAAGCGTGCCATGACGCAAAGTTGACAAAAAAATATTGTGACAATCTATCACAATTATGTTGACCAAATGGTCGTAATAAATAATAAGCCAATGGCGGAATAAAGCCGCATTGCGCTATAACCATAATGTCAAATCTCGTCTCGCGCTGGCAATAGACATAATTTATGTATTGGTCTCCGCAAAACACCCGTAGGCATGCGAATGCCCACGACGCGAACCAAGTTATCTGGGCCGGGAAATGTGGCGATGATCACGCCAAATTTCCAGGCTAATGGAGGCAAGTTATCCTCAATGATCAAGGCTAAGTCACCAATGGAAACATTATCTTTGGCAAACCTCCACTTGTGACGCTGTTGCAGCTGGTGCAAATAATCGCGAGACCACGCCTTCCAAATGTCCCGGACAAACCTCTGAATCAGCTGCCAACGACCAAGACGAGAAACAGGAACGTGAGAAAGGTCTGGGTCAGGAATCGCAGTTAGGGGCGCGCAAATCAAAAAATGGCCAGGTGTAAGTGGCACCGGGTCGTTAACATCCGAGGAAATAGCAAATAAAGGTCGAGAGTTCA
Source organism: Magicicada septendecula (assembly GCA_034769895.1). NCBI lineage: Eukaryota > Metazoa > Arthropoda > Insecta > Hemiptera > Cicadidae > Magicicada > Magicicada septendecula. The sequence goes on along the minus strand of CM068374.1, from coordinate 372,096,972 downwards.
GACATGCCTCTATCTGAGATAAAACGGTCGTGAACTCTTCGAAGTTTAATATAGATTTGCCTACCACGCGCCGCAGATGAAATTTCAAACTCTTGATGCCGCTCTCCCAAAGGCCACCGAAATGAGGTGAGGAGGGCGGAATAAATGACCATGATATCCCCTGAGAGGATGTGAATGACTTAATCGAGGTGATGGCATCCTTATTGTGCCAAAAGTTGTAAATGTCATGTAAGATGGTGCGGGCCTTCCTGAAGTTCGTGCCGTTGTCGGAGTACAGCTGACTGGGTATACCCCGACGTGCCATAAAACGACGTAAGGCAGCTATAAATGCGCTGGCAGTAAGGTCGGACACCAATTCCAGGTGAATGGCCCTAGTTGCTAAGCAAACAAACAGAGACACGTACGCCTTAGTAAGAGTTCTAGACTTCTGCCCGCCATGACGAATCATGAAGGGACCACCATAATCAACCGCGCAAAATAGAAACGGCCTTGAAGGAGTGACTCTAGGGGATGGCAAAATGCCAAGCCTCTGGACCTGCTGTGTGGCGCTGAACCGGATACACTTGAGACACTCACGGATAATGGAACGGATGACTAGCCGGGCATTAACAATCCACCAACGCTGACGCAGAGAATGATGCACGAGCTGAGCACCAGCGTGAAGTAAGCGAATGTGTTCGCGTTCGATGATAAGGCGTGTGACATGCGCCGAAGGGGGTAGTACGATAGGATGTTTCGAATCGTAAGGTAACTGGGAATGCTGCAATCGTCCGCCCACGCGTATCACTCCAGAGTCGTCAAGAAACGGGTCGAGAGAAGCCAACTTGCTTCTGAGGGAAACAGAAGATCCGTTCCGAAGACAACTAATTTCGCCTGGGAAGTGGATCGATTGAGATTGTTTTATGAAGAAATTGAGAGACTGATGAATTTCTGCAGGGGTCAGATCGCCCGAAAGTTTGTCCGCAGATGAGTGTCTAACATTTCTGATGAAACGAAAACAGTAAGCGTATACACGTGTCAGCCGGTGTAACGAGGAAAAGTCCAACGATAAGTCAACAGCCAGGGTAGACATTAGCGAACGGTTATGTGTAGTTTTCTCTTCCGCGGTGACTTCCGAAGATGATGGAGTGGCCGGTACGAAAGATGGGACAGGATTAGAATCTGACGATTGAGACAGACAGCCAGGACCGTGCCACCAAAGCGAGCAATCGCGCAAAACGTCCGGGAAACACCCCCTAGATATAATATCAGCAGGATTGCGTCGCGAATCAATGTGATGCGAGATATAAGTTTGCGTGCGACGCTGAATTTCAGCAACCCGATTAGCGACGTATGTTTTCCAACGCGTAGACTGCGCATGAATCCAGTAAAGAGCCACCATAGAATCGGAATACAAATGTACATCATCAATAAAGGAATGAAGAGCAGGAATAATTTTAGATACGAGTCGCGACAATAACAAACAAGCGCAGAGCTCGATGCGAGGTAATGACACTTGGCGTAGGGGAGCCACGCGAGATTTTGAACACAAGAGACGACAGGAAGCAGTAGCATCTTGATAAATGACTCGAATGTACACACAACAGCCGAACCCTCTCTCGGACGCATCCGAAAAACCATGCAACTGAACTGTAACCGCCTCACGGTTGCAACGAATAGATCGCGGGACCACTATTTTACCAATCAGACTTAATTTGTTACACAAAGAATGCCAATCCGAAAGTGACTGACCGGAAATCGGTTGATCCCAACCAAGCTTACAAAGCCAAAGTCGCTGCATAAAGTGTTTATACAAAAAGACAACTGGTCCGATTAAACCCAGCGGATCATATATTCCGGCGATAATTGAGAGAATCTTCCTCTTGGATATGCTACGATCGACCGGAGATAGTTTGACGTCAAACAAAAATGAATCGGCAGTGTTGTTCCAAAGAATGCCCAGGGTACGCACGTTGTCCTGTTTATTTAGGGGTCGTGAAAGGTTGTGATGATTTGCGACCGCTGTGGGTTCATTTGATGCCCATTTGTGCAACGTGAAACCATATTGAGCAAGTAACGCACCTAGGTCGGATTTCAGATTGGTCAGATCGGGGATAGTGTCCGAACCGGTAAGTAGATCGTCTACATAAAAATCGTTAGTTATGGCTAAAGCCGCTTGGGGAAAGGAAGTTTGATTGTCTCTAGCAATTTGTAGAAGGCACCGAGTGGCCAAAAAGGAGGCGCTAGCCGTGCCGTAGGTTACTGTTCGCAGCGCGAAATGCTTAAGTGGTTCGAGGGGAGAGTCACGCCACAAAATACGTTGATAGTGACAGTCCCCTTCAGCAACGCGAATCTGACGATACATTTTTTCGATGTCGGCAATCAGGACATACTTATGTGTGCGAAACCGCAACAGAATAGAGAAGAGATCTTGCTGAACATTGGGACCTACCAATAATATATCATTTAACGAAAGACCATTAGTAGTCTTGGACGAACCATCAAAAACAACGCGCAATTTTGTGGTCAAGCTAGAATGTTTAAACACGGCATGGTGAGGCAAGTAATAAATATTTGACGATCCTAAATTGATAGCGCCATGATCAATGAGTGTCATGTGCCCAAGATTCATGTATTCCCTGATAAAGTCTGCGTAGTCGCGAGCGAGCTTGGGATCGCGCCTGAATCGACGCTCCAAGTTTAAAAATCTTGATTCGGCACTTGTGTAAGATTCCCCCAAGTGGGGCTTATCAGATTTGAATGGGAGCGACACTATAAATCTACCCTCGTGGTTGCGCTGAGTTGAGCGCACAAAATGCTCTTCGCAAACCGACTCGCTATTAGGGGTATCGCCGGGGATCGTTTCTGCCTCCCAAAATCTCTCGAGAGATTGCAGGATTTGGCTGTCATTGTTCCTTGCCAAGAACGAAACAGCAGGACCCTGGGTGTGGCAGTGTTTGGGCAGATTGCCGGCCAAAATGTAACCCAGTTTTGTCTCCTGAATGATAGGGAAGTTGGGTCCGCGTGTGTACTTATTAGCTAATATTAAATCCAGATAAAATTGTGCCCCCAATAGTATGTCGATCTGTGAAGATATATTAAAATCTGGGTCGGCGAGAAAAATTTTATTTGGAATGTGGAACCGGTTGATGTCAAACGAGATTGAAGGCAGATTATGAGTTAAGTTAGATAGGACGGCACATTTGGCCTCGAAACTATGTCTCTGATAGCGAGACATAATACGCACAGAAGCAATGTCAGTAGCGCAACACGCTGTGTTGCTTATTCCTGTAATTGGAATATTAGATCGGGTTAGTTTAAGGTGCAACCTTTTCGCAAATGATTTCGTACAAAAATTGATCTGGGACCCGGCGTCAAGAAGTGCCCGAGCCTTATGCCTATTGCCAGCCTGATCAATGACATATACAACCGCAGTGGATAAAAGTACATTGTTTTTACACTGTAATTTGAATGAGCAATAGTTACTGCTGGCAGCTGCTGATTTCGGCACGTAATTAGCGTGCAGCAAGGTGTGGTGACCCCTTGAACAAATTTTACAAACCTGTTTACTTTAACAATTTGTTATCAAATGACCTGCTCTAAGGCAGTTAATACAACATTTATGATTTGCAACCAATTGCCCCCGCTCAGCGGCACTTAATATGCGAAAATTATTACACATGTAAAGCGGGTGGTCAGATTTACAGCACACACATGAATAATGCCTTGCCGCTGCGTGATAACTCTTAAAGGTACTGCTGCCAGCAGTATTTCTTAAGCTACATTTCTCAAATTTATTGTTTGGTTTTACACTAGGTTTGTTGAATTGCTGTCCGGATTCAATTGGCATTGTATTTTCTAAAAGTTGTCGGCGCAAATTCAAAAAATGCGTAAAGTCTTGAAAACTGGGCAAGTTGTCAGGGTCTATGGACTCCTTCCAACGTTTTAAAGTAATAGGGTCAAGTTTGGTGGAGAGCAACTGTATGGTAATAAACTCAAATAGATTTACGGACAGCTTCATTGCTGCCAGTGAATTAACGGAAGACGTTATAGTATTCGTAAACTCCGCCAAGCTTTGAACTGAGTCCTTTATTGTGGACTTAACCTGAAGTAGGTTCTGTACATAATATTTGGCTAATATAAATGGATTATTGTACCTCTCGGACAGCAAGTTCAACGCTATTACATAATTTTCTTGACAAATTGGTAATGATTTAATTAAGTCTAATGGTTCACACTTCACCGATGAATGCAAGTAATGCAGTTTCTGTACTGGCGTTAAATCTGATCTTGAATGCACTAGATCATTGAAAATTGAATAGAAATGTTGCCACTCAAGTATGTTGCCTGAGAAGCAGGGAAAACTTATCGGCTTTAAATGCACAGGCGTCGATAGTACAGGAGGCACAGTCTGAGTATTAAAAGTGTCAAGGAGTTGTAAAATGTTTGCCTCAGTTGAGTATATCGTTTCCTCAACCTCGACTCGGTCTGCCTGAGCAGTGCTCGCGTCTTTACTGATAAGCTCTATCTCAGACTGTACTTCGTCGTACTTCGAGGCTAAGCTCTTAAGACTTTCTAATCTTACAGTCAGAAAATGTTTTGTAGTTAAATTAATATCAAAAGAATTTACCGCGGATTGTATCCGCACTATCGCGGACTTTAATCCGCCTCTCTTTCTGGTCAGCACCTTGAGGCCTTCTTCAGACATTTTTTACGCACCTTTTTACTGTTGCTGGTGGTACCTGGTTGGCGACTTCCCGCAGCGTCGGCTCCTTGGTGATGATGGTGAACAGCTGGCAAAAATGACCACTTTGAGGCACTGCAGCCGGCAGGAACTTGCTATTACGTTGCCCGAAGATGACGAGCGAAATGGCGACGCAAATCACGCCACGGTCACATTAGCTGACGTGCTAATCCGCCCGTGATGGCCAGAAAAAGATGTAAAAGATGTTAAATGGAAATCCGGCCCGGAGGACCAAAAAATGGATGGTCCCGGTCCGAGTGGACCGAAACTGATGAATAAAAGTAATGTTCCACAAGTGTGGACAGGAAGAATTAATTAGTTGGGCCCAAGTGGGCGAAAATTATGTTTCTTGAATTATATTATGTTAGCTGGTCTTCCATGGTGATTGAAGATGATGTGTAGAATGAATTAAAAATTACATTAAGAAATAAAAAGAAGTGGACTGTATACGAATAGTTTTAATATTGACTGATTACATTACAGCTGTAAAAATTGAAGTAGGCTGGCTAATGCTGCATATTGAATTAATATAAATTTAGTTACTCATGAAGAGGGCCTAGTCGGCCATAATAGAAAATAATAAGGCCTAAAGCCTACATTTAATGTCGACACTAACTTGACAGAGAAAGTTCGGCGAACCGAACGCCGAGAAAGCTGAATGTGCACTGGGCAAGGTACAATCACGCGAACGTTGATGCGATATATAAATCAGATTAGCCAACCTAGAAAAATAAAATCATCGCGCTACCGTCCACTATGTCTATACCCCTTCTGACTTTCTGAAGTTCATATAATATTAAACACAATCTCCTTAAATAACTATTGGTATATGTAGCATTGTATTCATGCTCATAATACACAAACAATTGTGCCGTACTTTGTTCGGCCCGAGAAAGGCGAAGCTCGGTTGCAGAGACGGGTTACTTTCTTTTAAAACGGGCGGGTTCTTGACGTCACGCAATGCCACTGCATCTCGTCGCCGCCGGGTATATGTAGACGGTTTGTTGTGGCCGCAACGAATATTCAGTAGGCCGGACCAGCTGTGATCTGCGTGAGGCTGCCTTTGCCAAACTTTCTTGGGTAGTCACTACCGACAAATCGTTCTCATTTCTGTTTCTACCCTCATCAGAGAAGTTTGGTCTCCACTGACGGCACCAATCTGTTCGGACTCCGTTATTCCACTCTATGAGAAGCTAAACTAAAGTCAGCTCCAGGTGCTCGAACAATGGCGAGATGGGTGTCGGGTCTAGACGAACAACTGTCTACCCTTCTGAAAGAGATAATATTTGAGCCATGAGATGCCGTCAGTTGGGACACACACACAGACACACTCGTAGAGGAACTCTGCCCCCAGGAATTATCTGTGCTACCTATACGCTACAGCTTAACCAGTGCCTCTTAGTTACACCGGACGATCCATGTGGGACCCTTTTTACCTTACACTCTCTCATCTACCACTATAATGTAAACCGACAGACGCTCTCAGAAGCAGACTCATGATACCGCGTTTAATTTGCTCAAGTTCAGCAAAAACTCACACGTTAAGTTTTGTGCCTGCATGTGTGGACCTTGCATATAATTAAGTCTCATGCAATCTGTTATAATTTCTTATACTATGTAAGGAAATTGCACACACACACACACACACACACACACACACACACACACACACACACACACACACACACACACACACACACACACACACACACACACACACACACACACACACACACACACACACACACACACACACACACACACACACACACACACACACACACACACACACACACACACACACACACACACACACACACACACACACACACACACACACACACACACACACACACACACACACACACACACACACACACACACACACACACACACACACACACACACACATGTATCTGCTTGAGCTGCTCTAAGTTTTCCGTTTTTAAATACGTTTTATTTATCTGTGAGTTAGTTTTGTCCTGGCTGCTCATGGCCCGCCGTGCGGGCATAATTCAGGACTGGGTCTATCTGATTTCTTAATGTTTGGTGGCTTAAACACTTACCCTGATTTAATAATCGGAGTTTGCTTCATAATTATTGATGTGGTAGTTAATTATTATTTTTTGAGTCTTTGGTTCTGTTGGGGGCAGTTCCATTTCCGGTGTTATTTAAATTTTCTTCTTACGGGTGATTTACTGGGAACTACTAAGCTCGCTTGGTTTGTATATATATTTTTGTACATTTATGGTAAAAGGGTTATCGTGAGAGGGTCGGTACAGAAATTGTGGATGTGTATTATGTGTATTATGTATGTGTTTGTGTGTAATTTTCAATGGGGGGGAATGTGACAAAAAAGTTATGATATGATAGCACATGTGCTTAAAGAGTTACAGAAAGGCTAGCCTATTTAACTTATGCTTTAAATAGCACTCAATGATTTCTATATTACATGTGAACACAAAATTATTGTAAGAATTATCTTGGACATAGCGCGGTAGGGTGTAGATAATTTCAATTTAAGCTTAAATATCACATATTAAGAGAATTACAATGTTGTTTTGAGATATAGTGGCATCCACTCTTTTATTGCCACTGAATTAAATATAATCAATCTTATACTGTGAAGAAACACAGTACAAGACACACACATACATCACATGTATATAACATGTATTAACATGTATGTGTGTGTTGTTATTACATGTATATAATGATGTAGTTCAATTTTACTCATGATCTTGTTCATTGTTAAATTTATGCCTTGCAATATCATGTAAATGTTTGCACGCTGAATAAAGTGTACACTTGTTTTGTTAATAGAGTTTTCATTTGCAAATCCTCTGTTATGCAACAGTGGACATGTCTGTGATTGTAGCTTGGGCCTTGCACTCTTTATGCTTCCTCTAGGTTCATTACCTAGTTTTAAATGTTGTGTCTCTCCCCTTTTGCAAAAAAAAAAAAAAAAAAAAAGGGGGGTTTCAAATGGTAGATCAGAGCGTGGTTATGATTCTATGGATGTAGTAGACATTATTTCTGCACTTAATTTTTTGAACTTTGGAAGTTTTAGAATCTGGGGACTTGCATTTATTGATGTTAAATAAAACTTGGTGTGGCTACAGGCATGTCAGCTGGTGCTGGGACTTGCAAATTATTTCTAATTATTTTTTGATTTGAGTCCAAGTTGTTTAAAGAAATGTTAATCGCAATTCAACAGTTTAATAAAATAAATAATCTGAATAGTGGGATATTTTTATAAGAAATGAATAGGGGTTGATTGAATTTAATATGATTTGATATGTGTTAGTGTTTAAGTAATTACTCTGTGATGTTGAGTGTAAGGTAGGTGTTGGAAAGGGGTTAAAATCGTGTGGTTAACAGTTTTTGAAAATGAAAGTGAGCTAATTGGTATTACTCTGTCATACTCTGGGAGCTTAGAAAAAATGTTGAACATGATTGGGAGCCGTCAGTACTTGTCGATTTTGATTGAGTCTTGTTCTGTGATAAAGACAACGTGTATTTATAGCACCCCTGTTATGTGGTGTTTGCTTATTGAGGGCATTCTATTTGCTGTACCTTGATTTATGAATGCGGTTATGGTCCGACCAGATGTCGTGGTGTTGTTATTTATTTGGATGTTATGTATACTTTTGTAGATTGTGTATGGTGAGTTAGTTTTGTAGTCTTGTGTTGTTGTGTTCTCTTCTGGGCATTTTGAGTGGCTGTCTCTCTGCCTTCATTATACACCCATCTCGTCGCATCGCTAGAGCACTCTGGGGCGGCTCAAAGGAAGTAGAGTACTTGAGTTTTTTCCGGACTCTTTGTCACTATGTTTTGTGAGCTAGATTTGTGTTAGGTGTTTTATTGGGATTTATGTTTTATTGTTGTGTGTTATGAATATCATGTAAATGCTTGCACGCTGAATAAAGTTCACACTTGTTTTGTTAATAGAGTTTTCATTTGCAAGTCCTGTCATTCACCAGTGGACATGTCTGTGATTGTAGCTTGGGCCTTGCACTCTTTATGCTTCCTCTAGGTTCATTACCTAGTTTTAAATATTGTGTTTCTCCCTTTTTGCAAAAAAAAAAAATAAATAAAAATAAAAAAAATAAAAGGGGGTTTCACAATATTTAAAATTAATTATTGGTCTTTAAAGTCAGACATTTTAGTTTGAATTATTACTAATAACACATAACAAACATTTTATAAAAATAGTATGGTATTCATACTAATACACTTTAGTCTGTACTAACACTGTAAGACATAATAAACATTTTATAATAATAATAAATCCTTATTCTATACACCACCTTGAAATATGGTGTTCATAGGCTTTAACACAAACATAATCAGCCATTTAATTTTATTTTCCATAAGTTTAATTTGGTTACAGTCCTTTCTGTTTATTTTTTATTATTACATTTTAATCCTCTTGTCACTGTATTTATTCCCTTCCTGCTTTCTTTATCATTCACATTTTAAAGAATGTTTTTTTTTTGATAAAAAGTGGCATCTTCTTTGAAACATTAGTAATGTTTTCATAAGAATACTTCCTAACATTTTATATTTGTATTTATAGCAAACATTAAAGTTGTTTAATTGTACATAATTGAAATATCAGTTACACTTATACTTGAAGTTTATTCAGTATTTTGAAATAACTTGCACTGGTTCACTTATATTTTTGGTTCTTATTTACACTTGAGTTTTACAATATTCCAAGACCAAAATCTTAAAGATAAGGGACAATGAAGATTTGTTTATTTCATTACTTAATAACTTTAGTGGGTGCACTTCTATTTACTACCCTAAATACTTTTGTTTATAACTATTTTACATTTTTATATGAGGTTTTGGGTTGTTATACTTTCATGGGTGACATTTAATCTTTTTTGGGGTTTGTTATTCTTGGCAATAGGTTTTCCTTGGGTATATCTTGTAGTTCTTCCCATTCTACATTTTCTTCTCTTCACAATTCTTCTATCTTGGGTTCTCCAAGGTAATCTGATTTTATGGTTCGTTGGTTTGTTCGGGGTATCTTCTTTACCTGCTCCTATCCTACCTGGGTATTATCCTGATTTTATTTTAGTTTTGTTGGATTTATTTTTCTTGATACATTTTTGTTGCATTATGATGATTAAATTTTATTTTTTCCTTTTATGGTGGTATTTTACTTCGACATTTAATTATTTTCATTTGAATTTTCTTTTTATTTAATGTAATTTATATTGAATTATGATCAGATTTGAATTATGATTTAGTGGATTATCTGTCATGCTACAATATATATATATACATATATAATTAATTTAATATTTATACATTCTTGACCTCAAGATGTTTTATTCCCTTATTTGGAATATTTTTCGGGACGCTTTGTGTTACCATCCTCAACCTTCCTAATTTTGGAGTCTTGTGAAGTACTTGTGTGTTGGTTGGTTGTTGTTGTGGTTTCCTGTTAGCCTTTAGTACTTTAAATTAGTATTATTGTGTGTGATTGTGGTGTATATATTAGTATTTTGTGTACTTTCGTTGTTGAGTGCTTTGAAAATTGTGTCATGTTTTGTATTGATTTGTATTTGTTCAGGTATTAGTATGTTTTGTGTTTTATGCTAGTATATTTGTAAATTTTCCCAAACGTTCATTATGGTGCCTTTCTGTGGTATTTGTTTTGTTAGTGTCATGTTGGTTATGTCTGGGAATTCATGTCCAGTGTTTATTGCATGTGTGGCCAAATTAGATTTATATATTTCTGTTTTTTTGTATGCGTTTAGATGTTCAAATTAACGTTTTTTCAGTTGTTTTTTTTTGTTTGTCCTATGTAACATTTATTGAAATCTTGGCATTCAATTTTGTATATACCATTGGTTGTTGTATTATCTTTGTTATGTGGGTTATTACTTTTTGTAAATTATTTTTGTTAGTTTTGTATGCTATTTTTATGTATGTGTTTTTAAATAGTTTTGTTAGTTTTGTCATTATATTATTTATGTATGTGAATGTGGCCCATTTTCTATTGTTGTTATTATTATGGTCACACATGCAATAAACACTGGACATGAATTCCCAGACATAACCAACATGACACTAATAAAACACATACTACACAAAGGCACCATAATGAAAATTTGGGAAAATTTACAAACATACAAACATAAAACACAAAAATACCTGAACAAATACAAATCAATACAAAACATGATAAAATTTTCAAAGCACTCAAACTCGAAAATACACAAAATACTAATATATATATATACCACAATCACACACAATAATAACAATTTAAAAAAACAATAACCAACGGGAAGCCATAACAACAGCCAACCAGCACACAGATACTCCACAAGATTCAAAATTAGGAAGGCTGATGATGTGGGAACACTAACGTTCCCGAAACCTGTCCCAAATAAGGGAAAAATAAATCTTCAGGTAAAGTAAATATAAATTTTAAATATTATATATTGCAAGAGTACGTATGTATATGGTACTGTGCATTGCACAGTTAGTTAAGATACTTGATGTAAATTAAAATAAATAATCAATATTGTCAGTAGTATAATAATTCAGATAGAAAACTGTAAAAGGGGAACAACGAATTTGCCTGTTTGAACAGGGAAGTCACGCCACACACAGCTGCGTCTGAGTACACGTGTGTGAGTGCGGCCAGTTGATTCCTGCAAAGCGTCACCCCTAAATAAACGTTAATCAATAAATAAATTATTTAAATTGTGATAAGTGTGTGTAAAATATCACAAAACAAAATACGCCACAGTGTGAATAATATAAAGACGCACGCGTATACAGAAGATTGTGCGAAAACAATAAAAAGTGAAAATACAGTGCAAATAAATGTAAATAAAACCTATAATAATTACGATAGAGAAACGCGGTTAACACACAGTTTGTACATATAAAAATTACCGACCAGATGAATATCGGGTAATTTGCAAAAGACTTCGTATGTTGCGAAGACCAGTGAAATAAATGTGTAAATAATCGTGTTTATAAAAGGACGCTACGACAGACTGATTCATGCAGAGAATTATCGAGACATGATTTTTGCGCCCTAGAGTATAAATACACGAGACACACCAGCCTTTTTCTCTTCCTTGTTCAACCAGAGCGGCAGCCAGAGGCTATGCCCGACAACTTCATCACTTTCGTGAGATCACCGCTGCAGCCAGAGGCTATTACTGGAGACGAGGGAGCATCCCACTACATGGTATAGATTCCAGCCGTACGGTACGAGTCATCGGACTACCGAGAGGATCCGGAGGACGGGGAGCGGACTCCAGGACTACACCGACTACGAAGGATCAACCAGAAGAGGATACCCTGAGGAATTACCGCCCCGATTAAGGTGAAATAAATCCATGTATTCATCAAAACAAAAGACTCAATTAAAGACAATAAAACAATGTAAAAGAAAGACAATATAATTTCAAGAAGTGAAATTAATAACTTGTAAATGTAACTGTTTATTGTATAGTAATTTATAGTAATATTTGAATTTATGAAAGTATATTTTTGAAATGATAATTTATCGGAGACATTTAAATTACTTTTGAAAGTAAATAGTATTTTTTTTAAGTAATTAATATGTCATAAATAAGAGATGCACATCCAACAACAATAATAATTTAAAAAAGAAAGATTAGAGAATTTAATAAGAATTAAATAAATAGAGCAAGTCGAGAGCAATATTATATCATAATCAATGTTATTTATAGTTATAAGTGTATTTTATGTTTCTATGCTTAATATAAGATATTACTTGTATTTTGTTAACAAGTGTGTGTACTACAAATACACACATGCAAATAATAATGAAGTTTTTAACTCGCAATATTTTTGAGATTTTTAATTAATAAATGTTTGAAAGATTCTAAACAATTCACGATGTTATTATTATTACGATTACACCCGTTGTAAATTTTATAACGTAAGTATCGTTGCAAATAAATTGTGCTACCAAACGTGTGGCTCGTTAACGATATAGACAACAAAAAATCGTTATAAAAATAATGGCTACCAAACGTGTGGCTCGTTAACGATACAGACAACGAAAAAAACGTTATAATATATATATATTTATTATATTTAATATTTATAATGATTATACCTCAAGATGTTTTCTCCTTATTTGGGATATGTTTCGGGAAGTCATGTGTTCCCATCTTCAGCCGAAACATGGCTTCCCGAAACATGTTCCAAATACGGAGAAAACATCTTGAGGTAAAATCATTATAAATATTAAATATATTATATACATCAAGAAACAGACTGTAGCAAAAAGTGTTTGAATATATATATATAATGCAACAGTACAACCATTAACGGTACTGTGCATTGCCAAAATAAATGAAATAAATAATAAAAATAAATAAATATGAATTAATAAACATGATTCAGAGTGCATAAGCTGGATCGTAGTTAAAAATAGGGAGCGCAGAATCCATGCATGGACATGCATTTTCGACACACCTGTCGCTAGCGTTGTGTACACGCGTATTTTGTTTGTGTGTGTGAAGCCTGTCCGTTCCTGAAATGTAACCAACCCTTTTCAAGTAGAATAGTTGTATGTTTTATTTTAATTATAAGAAAACTATGTACGATAGGGTAAAACAAAAGCCACCAAAGTGTATAGAAATTAAAGGTGAATAAAGTGTTAAAAGACCGTACCGATGTGACGAAAGGTGCAATTACTATACGTAAAAAATTAATAGCTCTTTTTGTGATTAACATAAAGAAGTGTAATTTACGTATAGTAAACATATAAAAATTAGTGATCGATTGAGCATCGAGTGATGTGAAACAAATTTCGTAATACGCGAAGATAGGCGAAAATTGTGAATTGAACCAGAGTGGGAGAAGTGACCCTTCGACAGAATCTGTCAGGTTATCTAACATATCATCTTCTTATTACGATTACACCCATGAATTCAATACATTATATAAATGCAAATTGTGTTGTTATATAATTTTGTCTCCCAAAAGCGTGGGGCTACACAATTTAAAGTACATTTAAATATTGTTCAGACATGAGTTTTTGCACGACCTGACTATAAATACCAGGTCGCGCTAATAAAGTTTCTTCTTCTCAATTCAACCGTTGCCACAGGAGGTTATGTCAGTCGACGACGCTAATTCACATCTGTAGTAAGAGTCACAGGACAAACTAGATGTCCAACCAGAGCAGCAGAGCATATACGATGAGGTCTATGGACACACCGGCAGCATATGATGTGAGGCGAGACGACTATTAAACAATACATGCAGGAATGCAGGAGAACACGACCAGAGGACCAGAAGGACACGGAGGACACGACCAGATGACCAGAAGCACAAGGAGGATCCGACCAGAGGACCAAAGGAGGACGTACGGATGAGTAACCACGTCAAACGAGGTGATAAAAAACCATTGTAATTATAGACATTGAAAGACACTAATTAAAGTTGGAATGAAAGACATTCAACCAGTATTAAAATAAATAAATTGTACATAAATGTAAAAGCAGAATAAAAGTTAGAATAATATTTCTTGTATTAAAGTTAGTAATTGAGAGTAACGTAAATGATAATATAACGTCTCACCTACGTTATAACATCGGGAACCTGTGCATACTTACCTCAGATCAATTGCACGGGCTGCCATACTCGTAATTAACTTTTAATTATTAATTAAACCAGCTGTAGTTATAACTAAAGGAACTTTTACATGGGGGTCTGATGATTTATTCACTCAGTATTTTTGTGTAAAGTAATGACATCTCTTTATTCAACAATTACTACAACAGCTCTACATAAATATTCCCACATAAGGTTTTCTTAATAAAAAGTTTACAATTCATAAAATATTTTGTAAAAAGGGGGGGGCACAACATAAGGATTTATATGTGTTAGCATTATCCACGGATCCGGGACCTTAAACTTGTTTGTGAGTTAAGCTCACTTATTCATATTCTATCATACTATTTGGGGGGCCATTTGAAGAATGGACTTAATCAAAAATTTTTGTATCAGCGAAGCTTTATATATATACATAAGCACTACTTGCTACTATTAATATTTTTGACTCGTAAGACATACTACATGTTATAAGTGATTATCATTAAAGTCTTTGTATATTTATTTAAACTGTCTTTAACAATTCATTTGTTAGAATTTTAATTAATCACGGAGGACAAGTCTCCGTGTCACCTGTGATATCCAGAAGTTTACTCGATGTCCGGGTCCGTGGTCCTTGTGGTGTTCGTCAACGGTTGATCTTTAGTGGAGTTTACTTTCCTGTTGAAGTTCCTGAAGTGATTAGTTCATAATGAAGTAGCGTTGCGGTCCTCAGAAGTCTAGTAGTTAAGCATCGTTAGTAGTATAAGTGCCGTAAATGTTCTTGTTTGTCGCAGAAATGCACGTCACATTATTATTTATAAAAGTTCTCACTTTAGGTACCTCGTACCTTATTATTTTAAAACAACATTGAGATCTTACAAATTAGACAAATGAGATGTTATCCCTCAAACAGTTATTTATTCCTTTTGGTTTTATAGATTACATTTAAACTTATTAGCAAACTAATTTGCCACTACTTTTCGCTGCACATTGTTATAGCTGTACTCTAAATGAAAAACATATTGTCGTTCTTTGGGACATGGTTCAAGCGTGTGTTTACTACGCGAGCGCTCCATCTCGATTGAATTACTAAGTTAGGAAGGGTAAGTAAACTGCGCGGAGATTACGCATCGCAACAAAATAGTTCCTGCTTTCTTTTTTATTTAAGGGATTAAAGTTTGACATTTTAATTATCCAAATATATTCTTTATTACAGACTTTATTATAGTACACTACTGTGTTCTTGTTTATTTATGTATTTAATATCAATTTACAAGGATTATTAGTTTGTTTATGGGTCGGTAATCAGGTTAATTCCGGTTAGCGCATGTCTATGCAGGGTAAAATTAATAAAGGGTTTCCCTATCTTTACACTCGCATTACTTTTTTGCCATTTAATCTCTTTATTAAATATTATTATGATTTATGGTAGTGATATAAAATTAGTTTAAATGTGCGATTTATTAAAATTTAAATTTCTCAGCTTTTACATTTCCTATTTTATTATTTATTTTATTTTTAATTAATGAAATCGTCACATACTCCGCCGCTTAAATAAGACACAGGTGGGGAAATAGATGTGTTATTTGTTCAACAAAGTACTGGGAGTATGCCTGGGGATTACCGTGTGAAATTTCTCTCACTCGTTTCTCTTTACAAAATTCTGAGGTGCATAAGTCACTCTCGACTTGCTTATTCTTATTATCAATATATATATAATACCTTACAAACTAACTCTTATACTACATAAAATTCACACTTTATAAAATATATCGAAAACATACTAAATTCTTCTTAAATCTACTACTTACGACTACTACCGGGTTTTTCTTTCGTTTGTGAGTTACTCTTGTTATAGTATCACTCTTTAAGTAATTTATTACTCATATTCGATGTCAGCTGACTTCTCACTTTTCTCTACTTTCGATGAATAGGATTCAAGGTTGATCAGGCCTCGTACCTATTTATACGATTAGGTAAGCAAATGGTTACTCAAGTACTCTTTAGCAGTTGAGTACAAAACATATACCTTTTTACTACATTTAGTTTGCTTGCACTCTACCATTTCCTTTTTCGTGACAACGCTTTATCTGCGAAATATGTGTTTTCGTACATATTTTTGAGTAGAGGGTTCGTACAGGGCTACAGTTACTGGAGTTAAGTATTTGTGAATTTGATAAGGACCACACCATCGGTATGATAGCTTGGAGGTGGTCTTATCGATTGCACTACTCGTAGGGTGTGTTTTATACATTACTAAGTCACCGATTTGGTACTTTACTACATTGTTATTATTATTTCGCTCGTGATATTTCCGCGATTTCGTTAAGTTTGCTCTTAAATTAGCGCGAGCTTCATTCCAGATTTTCTTTATATTTTTATCCCTAATTTCTAGGGGTAGTAACTCATGTATTTTCCACTTAGTGGATAATGGGTGGTTAGGTTTGTATTTAAACAATAATTCAAATGGTGTAGACTTATGTCCTTCATGATAGGCTGAATTAAAGGCGAATTGTATCCAGGATAGGTTCTGGTCCCAAGACGTATGGTCGTTTGCATGGTAGGCTATTAAAGCAGATTTTAGGTTTCGCAAATACCTTTCAGCTATATTACCTTGCGGACGATACTCTGTAGTGGTAATGTGGTCTATCCCTAGTTTGAAACACATGTTCCTGAATTCCTTTGACTTAAACTGGGGTCCGTTATCCGACGCTAGATGTACGGGTGTACCGAAATCTTTAAATAATCTATTCTGTAATATACTTACTGTGGTCGAAGCTAACGCTCGCCGCATGGGATACATCCAGACAAATTTGGTGAAAGAATCTACGCAAATGAGTAGCATGGTATTTCCTGATTTAGAACGCGGGTAGGGTCCTGAAAAGTCTAAATAAATTTTGGAGAACGGGGTAGCAGGAATTTCTGAGATTAATTGACTTATTTGGCTGTTTCTCGCTGGCTTGCTGAGTGCACACAACTTACACCTTTTCACGAAATTAGCTATCTCACTGTTCATATTTTCCCAGTGATATTCTTTACGAATTCGATGTATTGTTTTATTTATTCCCATATGTGCTCCAATGGTTGAAGAGTGGTAGTATTCCATAAGCATAGGTTTAATAATATCAGGGATATTATTCGTAAATATTTTCCGTTTGCTATTCTATAACATAATACTCTCTTACTCAATATGTATTTTTTTGATTTATTTCCTTTATCGAGTTGTTCTATAATTGGTCTCAAACGGTGATCTAGTTGTTGATACTGAGCTATGTCCGTAAATGCAAGAGGAAATTCGGTAATTAAAGTATTGATAATCGGCGTTTCTCTACTCTCCTTGTTTTCATATGTTTTACTAGTCGGCTGGAACATACGTGACAGTGAATCGGCAACTACGTTTTGGGTACCTCTAATATGTTGTACTTTAAATTTGTAACAATTTAACCTTAATACCCATCTTCCGATACGACCTAACTGTTTTGGGTGATTTAGTAGCCAAGATAATGATTGATTATCCATTTCTAACAGAAACTCTTTATGTTCTAAAAAGGGTTTGAACTTCTCAAAAGCGAAAACCATAGCTAAACATTCTAATTCGTAGGCGGAGTATTTCTTTTCTTGGTCTGTCAGGGTGCGTGAAGCGTAACTAATAGGTAGTCTAGAGTTATCTACTTCCTGATATATTACTGCACCTAGGGCTACACTTGAACTGTCTGTCTGCACTACAAACGGTTTTGTAAAATCGGCTAATTGTAATACTGGGGGTGATATTATGCTTTCTTTTAGTTTCTCGAATGCAGTTTGGTGTTGCACATTCCACTCAAATTTAGCTCCCTTCTTTCTTAAAGCATTCAGAGGTGCTGCAATTTCGGCTAGATGAGGGATATACTTGTGGAAATAATTTATCATTCCCAAAAATCGGGCTATTCCTTTCGCATCCCGCGGTGGTAAAAATTCTCTGATCGCACGGGTTCGCTCGGGGTCTATGCTTACCTTTCCGTTGGCTTTTACGATGTGACCTAAAAATGAAAATTGTGACAGCAAAATTTACTTTACTGGGGTTTTCGGTTAATCCAGCTTTCTCTAACCGGGATAGTACTTCACGTAGATGTTTAAGATGTTGGTCAATTGATTCGCTGTAGATAACGATGTCATCTAGGTAGTGATACACATATTTAAATTTTATATCATGAAATAATTTTTCTAATAATCGGCTACATACAGAACTACCTTGGGATATTCCAAAGGGTAATCTCGTAAATTGGTACAGGTTGAAAGGGACGGCAAATGCGGTTAGAAGTTTTGATTCTTCCGAGAGGGGTATCTGGTGAAATGCCTGGTTTAGATCCATGATGGTAAAAACTTTCGCTTTCGTAAAATAATGAAAAGCACTGTGGATGTCGGGAAGTGGTATAGACTCGAATTCTATCCGTTTATTTAGTTGCCTGTAGTCCACAACTAGTCTATGTTTGTCGTTACCTTTTGATACTAAAAACGCGGGGAATGAATAAGGTGAAGTAGAGGGTTCGATGACTCCTTGTTCTAATAATTTGTTGATTTGGTTCCTCATTACTTCCATTTTTGGAGGTGATAACTTGTATGGGGCTAGACGTATTACTTTATTGTCGCTCAAATTGATTTTGTACTCTATCAGGTCCGTCAGTCCTAACTTTGGAGTGAGCACGTTGGAGAACTGTTCTATTAGTGTCTGCATTTTCCGTCTATCTTTACTTTCCAGATGAGCTAACTCAGACTCGTGGTGTTCTAGATGTGTAGAAGTTGTTCCAGTACTTTCTTGGTTATTTGTGTTATCATCCAAACTATATTTTTGTGAACGATCGAATCCAAAATAAAACTTCTTATCGTGGATGTCAAGAATTATTCCTGTTTTACCGATAAAATCAGCTCCCAATATTAAGTCGGGTCCTAACTCGTCGCATACCAACATTGGAAAAAACCACGTTAGATTTTTAATTTTTACTTTAAACGTGATGATAAGTTTTAACATTAAATTTTGTTTA
This sequence comes from Magicicada septendecula, assembly GCA_034769895.1. Lineage (NCBI taxonomy): Eukaryota > Metazoa > Arthropoda > Insecta > Hemiptera > Cicadidae > Magicicada > Magicicada septendecula. Next base: position 372,077,616 of record CM068374.1, on the reverse strand, counting down.
TTAGCTGTAGCGCATCTAATATCCACCGATTGACTGCGTTTAACTAAGTTGTGTTTAAATAATTTATCGGCTAGCTGTTGACTAATTAAACTTCGCGTTGATCCGGAATCAATTAATCCGAGGGTGGATGTAACACGGAGGTCTACTTGTATATACGGTAATTGACACTTACTGAAGTCACATTTATTAATAGCATTACATTTATCAATGAATTTTCTAACATAGGGGTATAATTTTCTTTTGTCATTATTATTTTGTTTTAATTTGTTGTCTCTCAGGGGTTTACCTGTTTTCACGATACTGCGAAAGACACAGGATTTCGGATCTCCCTGCCTTACATGTTTTTTTGGATAAGGGGTTTTCTGATAGTACTGTTTCCGTTTACAGTTTCTACTGATGTGTCCAGGTTTCCCGCAGTTATAACATACCTTTTCTTTACGAGGTGTCTCACTGGTTTCCTGTCGAGGTTGAGGCTCCTTGGATTTACCATGGTCATGAAGATTGGTTGGTCTACGAAATGGTCGTCTTTCGCGCTGAGTTCTTGCATCTGTCACTAGGGCTTGCGTTTCCTTTCTATGTGGTGCAGTGGGTAGCGATGCATGTCTGTTCTGATCCGCATACCATACATTTGAAGAGTGAATACTACATTGTTCTAGATCTGCGAAAGTGTGGGGCCTATTTATTAATGCTAATCGAGATCGTTCTTCCGGAGATAAACCTACTAGAATGGTAACGACCAATTGTTTCTCACTCCAGTTGACTTGCAGTAGTCGGGAAGACTCTCTGATATCTGCAATATAGTGGGTCAGTCTCTCATGGGCTCCTTGTACTCGAAGTACGGTGTTTCTTTTGATCTCCTCGTAAATTCCCGTGGGAATAAAATGTTTTATTATGGTAGTATGAAGTTCTTCTACTGGAAGAGTCGAGGTTAATGATTCCAGTACACGATCTCGTAATGGTGGTTTACATTTGGGTAGGATTACTTGCAAGATTTGCCAATCGTTCAGTTGCTGTAAATCGTTTATTTGCAGGAGGTATCTGATGAAATTTAACAGTTTCGTAATACTTAAGCCATCAGTGTAGGGAATTTCTGTAATAATTTTTTCTACTGGGTGTGTGATCTTTCCGTAGAGGTCTCCATTAAAATTTACATGGGGTATACATCTAGAAGGACTTGTTGCTGCGTTAGGCGTTGTAATCGCATATTTACTGGTGCGAGTATGGTGACCACTAGGCTGTGGGGGTTCTGATATCGTTAGGGTATTTAATTCTCTACTTGGTAGCTGTTCATGAGTCGGTTGTATCTTCGATACGATGGGTGATTCGTGATTCGCGGTGGAGGGAGGGTGTTCTAAAGTAGGAGATTGAACTGGGGAAATATATAATTTTTGTAAGGATTGCTCAATTTCCTCCATTCTAGATGAGTCGGACTTTCTTCGCAATTGTCGTATTATCGAGGGTAATTGCTGTAATGCCTCATCCGCAAATTTTTGAACATCGGGAGGGATTACGGTGACGTCGGGCCAGTTCAATAAATTCTTCAACCGGCGGGTTAAATTTTCTATTCTTTGCGTGATGCGCAATATTACTGCAGGCGATTTTTCGTCATGAAGGTTTTGTGATAATAACGTCAGTTCCCTATACTTCGCATAACACGTTTCTCTTTCGCTGTCATAATCAAGTTCACGTAATCTATCTAACTGCGAGGGTATATCTGATCTACTTTCGCGTAACGATTTGCGCAATTCAGAGACCGTTACGTTCGCGTGAGGTAAACCGCGTAAAATAGCTTCGTAGCACAATTCATCTTTTAATAATAGATCGGGGTTAAATAAAGCCATTTTTTTTAAAAATGTGAGTCACTATAAATACTTATTCTACTATTAGTATTAAATTCTATACTACTCTTTCTTGTTTACACAAATAAACGTTTTTTGGTTCCTTTTAAAATTTACATTGGTAGTGCGAGAATTAAATCTCAGAGAAAGAGAAATCTCACACAGACGTCAATATACTTTCAACTAAGGGGGAAATACTTGGTTACTAGGCACAGGATGATACACGCTTGTTATAACAATAGAACAATTGAAGAGGGTTGGGTATTGTCTAACTCAACTTTGCGGAGGGTGACTAGGACAGTTTTAAACAGGCGTGAACAAGAAATTAACCGGTCTGATTTTGTTGACAAACCGACACGTTGATGAATGAAATTTTTTGACAAGTACGTACATGATTTTGTTTCGTATACATGTGTCGTTATGTTAACATGTGTAAACTCCTATATCTAATTCACAATTAAAGTTACCTATATACTATACTATTATAATAATAATTATTATTTTTATTTTATTTAAAATTTGAGAAATATTTTAAAGTACCTGAGTGAATAGATGAGGGTGGCACATGGTATATGTGTCACTATATTACACAATTATTTATTAAACAAAGCACAATAGCAGAGTGGCGCATTTTATAACGTCTCACCTACGTTATAACATCGGGAACCTGTGCATACTTACCTCAGATCAATTGCACGGGCTGCCATACTCGTAATTAACTTTTAATTATTAATTAAACCAGCTGTAGTTATAACTAAAGGAACTTTTACATGGGGGTCTGATGATTTATTCACTCAGTATTTTTGTGTATTACTTCCATGTTCCTTAAGGAAATGGAAGTATGGTGATGGTAAAAAAAAATCGTGTTCGAGATTATTGCAGATTCTGATTGTACTACACTCAAAACATGAAAAAAAGTCATTTTTCGAAAAGTGTCTGTCTGTGTGTCTGTGTGTCTGTCTGTGTGTCTGTCTGTAGATTTTTTTCTATGCCGTAAATTCAAACTGAATCAAATCATTTTTTGCATACAGCCCTGATTTGTAGAGTACTCACGACCTATTGTTTTTGGTGAAGATCGGTTGAGGGAAAGAGGTAGTGTACCTGCAACGGTTTTTTTTAATCAAGGGTAATTGTTTTATATGGCAAACGATAAAAGCCGCAAATTCAAACAGAATCAACTACTCTTTTGTATACAGCCCTGAATTGTAGAGTTCTCAAGACCTTTTGTTTTTGGTGAAGATCGGTTAAGGGAAAGGGGTAGTTTACCGGCAACGTTTTATGTTTTAACAAGGGTATTTTATATGGAAAACGATAACAGTCGCAAATTCAAACAGAATCAAATGATTATTTGCATACAGCCCTAATTTGTAGAGTTCTCAAGACCTATTGTTTTAGGTGAAGATCGGTTAAGGGAAAGGGGTAGTTTACCAGCAACGTTTTATGTTTTAAAAGGGTATTTTATATGACGAACGATAACTGCCGTAAATTCAAAGAGAATCAAATAATTTTTTGCATACGTTCCTGAATTATAAAGAGCTGAAGGCCCAATGCTTTTTGGTAAAGATCGGTGAAGGGAAAGGGGTAGTTTACCTGCCACCTTTAATGTTTTAACAAGAGTAATTGTTTATATGACGAACGATAACTGCCGTAAATTCAAACATAATCAAATAAGTTTTTGCATACACCCCTATATTGTAGAGACCTCAAGGCCTGTTGATTTTGGTTAAGATCGGTTAAGGGAAAGGGGTAGTTTACCAGCAACATTTTATGTTGTAACAAGAGAAATTTTTTCATGAACGATAACTGCCGTAAATTCAAAAAGAATCGAATAAATTTTTATTTAAATATACAAACAGTTTTATTATACAGCATTTGCGTATATGTTTGATATATGAAATATAGGAAAATCAATTCAGTCAATAAGTATCGTCTAAATAATGTTTCAATAACGCCTATTTTTATCGTGTTATTTTAGTTTATTTTATTGGGATTTATTTCAGGATGTTATCACACGTTTTTCATACAGTTTAAAGATAGCAATTTTGTTTAGTCTTAACCTGTTTTTTACTTCCGTGTTTCGTAAGGAAATGGAAGTATGGTGATCGCGAAAAAATCATGTTCGAGATAAAGGCTGATTCTGATTGTACTACCCTCAAAACATGAAGAAAAGTCATTTTCTGAAAAGCGTCTGTGTGTGTCTGTATGTAGAATTTTTTCTATGGCGAACGATAACTGTCGAAAATTCAAACAGAACCAAATAATTTTTTGCATATGCACCCGAGTTGTATAGGACTCAAGGCCTATTGATTTTGGTGAAGATCGGTTAAGGGAGAGGGGTAGTTTACCTGCAACGGTTTACGTTTTAACAAGAGTGAAGTACTTAATTCTGATAAATAAAGTATCCTGAAAAGAAAATCATACATAAAACATCCTTCAATTTGTCAAACATAAAACACGATTTACAAGGAACACACATAACTTGTTAGAAATTATCGAACCGAATTCAAGTAAATGATTTTAAATATAAACATTAGAACATGGAAGTCATGTATGGTTCTCCATACCGATATTTGTGTAAAGTAATGACATCTCTTTATTCGACAATTACTACAACAGCTCTACATAAATATTCCCACATAAGGTTTTCTTAATAAAAAGTTTACAATTCATAAAATATTTTGTAAAAAGGGGGGGGCACAACATAAGGATTTATATGTGTTAGCATTATCCACGGATCCGGGACCTTAAACTTGTTTGTGAGTTAAGCTCACTTATTCATATTCTATCATACTATTTGGGGGGCCATTTGAAGAATGGACTTAATCAAAAATTTTTGTATCAGTGAAGCTTTATATATATATATACATAAGCACTACTTGCTACTATTAATATTTTTGACTCGTAAGACATACTACATGTTATAAGTGATTATCATTAAAGTCTTTGTATATTTATTTAAACTGTCTTTAACAATTCATTTGTTAGAATTTTAATTAATCACGGAGGACAAGTCTCCGTGTCACCTGTGATATCCAGAAGTTTACTCGATGTCCGGGTCCGTGGTCCTTGTGGTGTTCGTCAACGGTTGATCTTTAGTGGAGTTTACTTTCCTGTTGAAGTTCCTGAAGTGATTAGTTCATAATGAAGTAGCGTTGCGGTCCTCAGAAGTCTAGTAGTTAAGCATCGTTAGTAGTATAAGTGCCGTAAATGTTCTTGTTTGTCGCAGAAAAGCACGTCACATTATTGTTTATAAAAGTTCTCACTTTAGGTACCTCGTACCTTATTATTTTAAAACAACATTGAGATCTTACAAATTAGACAAATGAGATGTCATCCCTCAAACAGTTATTTATTCCTTTTGGTTTTATAGATTACATTTAAACTTATTAGCAAACTAATTTGCCACTACTTTTCGCTGCACATTGCTATAGCTGTACTCTAAATGAAAAAACATATTGTCGTTCTTTTGGACATGTTTCAAGCGTGTGTTTACTACGCGAGCGCTCCATCTCGATTGAATTACTAAGTTAGGAAGGGTAAGTAAACTGCGCGGAGATTACGCATCGCAACAAAATAGTTCCTGCTTTCTTTTTTATTTAAGGGATTAAAGTTTGACATTTTAATTATCCAAATATATTCTTTATTACAGACTTTATTATAGTACACTACTGTGTTCTTGTTTATTTATGTATTTAATATCAATTTACAAGGATTATTAGTTTGTTTATGGGTCGGTAATCAGGTTAATTCCGGTTAGCGCATGTCTATGCAGGGTAAAATTAATAAAGGGTTTCCCTATCTTTACACTCGCATTACTTTTTTGCCATTTAATCTCTTTATTAAATATTATTATGATTTATGGTAGTGATATAAAATTAGTTTAAATGTGCGATTTATTAAAATTTAAATTTCTCAGCTTTTACATTTCCTATTTTATTATTTATTTTATTTTTAATTAATGGAATCGTCACAATAAGAGAAATATTTAATTTTTGAATTAACGTAATTAGTAAATTCTTGTTGATAAAGGAGAATGCATATGCAGTTGAAAGTTAAAACAAATTAATATAATAGAAATCTGAATACAAGTAAACTCATTATTGAAGCAAATTAATCAGCAATTGCAAAAAAAAGAACACACAATGAGTAAGCCGAGAGCAAAATAAATATTTAATTAATTAAAATTAGATAATAAGATTCATGTATAACTTGTGTATGTAATTTGTTAGCAATAAGTTGTGTACGAAAGATTCGTACAAACGATATACTGAGTCAATATTTAATATGCGACATGAAAGATGTTGTTTAATAAATAAATAATGGAACAATTTTAAACTTAAATAACGTATCATCTTCTTATTACGATTACACCCATGAATTCAATACATTATATAAATGCAAATTGTGTTGTTATATAATTTTGTCTCCCAAAAGCGTGGGGCTACACAATTTAAAGTACATTTAAATTGGTAAATTGTTCTGTTATAATATATATATATATATTACATTTAATATTTATAAATAAATTTACTTCAAGATATACCTTTTTTTCCTTATTAGGAACATGTTTCGGGTACCATCTTGTGCCCATCCTCAGCCTTCCGGTTTTTGTGTCTGGTGAAGTACATATGTGTTGTTGGTTGACTATTATTATTGTGGCTTCCTGTTGGCTTCTGGTACTTCACATTGGTTTTATTGTGTGTGATTGTGGTGTATGTGTTAGTTTTTTGTGTATTTTCGATGTTGAGTGCTTTGAATATTGTGTCATGTTTTGTATTGATTTGTATTTGTTCAGGTATTAGTTTGTTTTGTGTTTTATGTTTGTATATTTGTAAATTTTCCCAAATGTTCATTATGGTGCCTTTGTGTGGTATATGTTTTATTAGTGTTACATTGATTATGTCTGGAAATTCATGTCCTGTGTTTATTGCATGTGTGGCTAAATTGGATTTATATATTTCTGTTTTTTTATGCATTTAGGTGTTCAAAATAACGTTTTTTCAGCTGTTGTTTTTTTGTTATTTTGCTGCCTATTGAGTTTGGCAGCAAGAAAATCTCCCCCTGGCCGCGACACGAGCGCTGCGCGGGGAAACGCCGATGATGAGGTTGCCACCTTGCTGCTTCCAACCTCGCAAGGTCGGCACTTCCCTGGAAGAGTTGGTTTAAGCTGACCTCCGGATTCTCATCCGCCCCGACAAAAATGATGAAAGGGTAGGTAGAGAAAAGTAGTGACTTGGGTAAACAGATGGGTCTTTGTGGCATATACGTACATCGTCTGGCTCCTGGGCTGACAAGGGAGGGCCTACTACTAGCTATACTACTGCCGGTATAGCCCTCAACCTCATCAGAGCACGCAAACGTACTCGCCCGCACGGACAGGCGATGTCCCCTGTGGAGGACAACTCATAATTTCTTTCCTAGCCATTGTAAAGCCTGTCTAGGCTTACGGCATACATCTGTAATGAACCGCCACTGACTCCAACCCAAGAGATAATGCGGAGCTTCCAAAACATAGTACTGAGAGTAGAAACAAATGTGTCACGCTATTTACCCAACCGAGTAATCCAAAGTGATTTATACAAATGCCTTTCGTCGGTCGTCGAAGAAGTAAAGCGGCATAGCGGAAATTACTGTGACCGACTGAAAACTATCCCAACGGCCTTGCCAAGGAGCTTCGGTGCGTTGACTGAAACGTTTCAAACCCCGTGAAAAGGTTTTACTGTTTTGTCGTGGTCCATTATACTGTAAACAACGCGTAATTCTCAAAATGGTACAGGGTATGAAGTGAACGTGCTTCCAAACAGTGGTGTAACAAACAGCTGAAAAAACGTTATTTTGAACACCTAAATGCATACAAAAAAACATAAATATATAAATCCAATTTAGCCACACATGCAATAAACACAGGACATGAATTTCCAGACATAACCAATGTAACACTAATAAAACATATACCACACAAAGGCACCATAATGAACATTTGGGAAAATTTACAAGTATACAAACATAAAACACAAAACAAACTAATACATGAACAAATACAAATCAATACAAAACATGACACAATATTCAAAGCACTCAACATCGAAAATACACAAAAAACTAACACATACACCACAATCACACACAATAAAACCAATTTGAAGTACCAGAAGCCAACAGGAAGCCACAATAATAATAGTCAACCAACAACACATATGTACTTCACCAGACACAAAAACCGGAAGGCTGAGGATGGGCACAAGATGGTACCCGAAACATGTTCCTAATAAGGAAAAAAAAGTATATCTTGAAGTAAATTTATTTATAAATATTAAATGTATTATATACATCAAGAAACGGACTGTAGCAGAAAGTGATTGAATATACGTATATATTCGACAAGAAATTATTAGTTGGCCGTTTGTTTATTAATTTAAAAGTTTTTGCAATATATACTTTTAAAAAGTAGTCAAGAAAAAAATTATTTTATCTTAATTTACTAAAAAAAAGTTGTATGTATATGTTATTACTACGTGATAACACTCGGTCGTTCGATTAAAAATAGTAAGTGCTGTGTACTTTGGTAAGACATTCGAGGCGTGGTGCGCACGGGTCAACATTTAGTAGTTATCGTAAGTTGTCGGGTTTATCACAAAAACCAAATAAACAATGTGGGCTTGTGTCCAACTGCCGACGAATGTTTTGTACCGCTCTGCTCCAAGTAAATTCTCTCGTTAACGGAAAAGCTATCTATCGCGAGGAAAATCGCGACAATACACACACAAAAAACGGTTCTAATCCGGATCGGAGTTTCCCGGTTTATCGTCGGAGTTCATTAAACGAAACGGCCTCGCGACCGTGAGACCGTTTGTACGGGTTCCGTGGAGTTGTTAACTGACATGACGGGCAGGGGGGATCGTGTCGCCATTGGCGACATTTAGAAAATTTTTTGGAGGAATTTTTTTTTTACTGTTGCATGAAAACTTTGTTAATTTTATGCAGTGAGTCTGAAGTTTTAAGCAAGATTCCGCACGAAGAAATCATTGACAAGTTTGCCTTTTCCACCAAACAAAAACAAAAAATATTATTGAAAAGCTAAAAACACTTACTTATTATTATTATTTTTTTGTTTACTTATAAGTTATGTTTCAACTTCAGATACCACAAATATTGTAATTGTAAGCTTAAAATATTACATCGTTCATATTATGATAATGTAATTTTGAAATTCATTTTATTTTTTATTTACTGTATTAATAAAGTACAGTGTGCAATAGAACTCTGTGTTTATATTTTTTATTTATCTTGCTTTCTGCTACATTTCAGTACACTACGAAAAGGTCCAAAAACAGACTGAAATTTTTATAGCATTTTATCGATAAAAACAGATTTAAGTGAGACGTTTAAGTTGCAGAACTAAGTATCTTTTCAATAAACTCGTAGAGTACTGGTATTGTAAAACAAATCATGTTTTACTGATAATATTAATTTGTGATTTATTATTAGAAATCCTTATTTTTTTAGTTTATAACTACCTACAATCAATATATCGTTTCAGTGAAAGGTAATATTTTGTAATAGTTTTGAGTTAAAAAGCTCCGGCCTTTGCTCGATTAGGTAAGAAATTTTACTGTAAAAGAGGGAAAAGGTCTTGTCAGAAAAAGGGGGAGATTTTTTAATAAAATTGGGGGAGCGTCATATGGGTTGGGTAGGGGATCGGCACCCCTGATGACGGGCACTGGTTTGTACGATTTCACTGTACGTGAACGCAAATTAGCGTTGCGGTCTCGAGGAAGAACATACCCGTTATCGTGAAAACTATTGTCCCTTGTTCAAAACAAACGTTTCAACCTCGCCGTCTTCAGTGTCTTCTCCTGATAGTTCCTATCCGTTCGGAAATAACCTAACAACAAAACTACAAGTTCTGCATGAAATGGAAACGGATGACAAGTTGGAGGCCGTCCTGGTCGAGGCATGGAAAAACAAGCAACACTTTAGTTTAATAAATCTGTACAACCCACTCGGCAACGTACCCTCTTTAGAAGTGATTGAGAGGACAATACAGGCAAATAGCATAATTGTCGGAGACTTTAATAGTCAGTCACCAAGATGGGGATACTCAAGACGTACTGCATCTGGAAAATGCCTGGAGGAGTTAATCGACAATAACCAATTGGATGTTTTGGATACACTTCCAACTTTCCTTTCCTTTACGGGTCAAACGTCAAGGCCAGATTTAGTCATCACCCACCCGCACATCTCCGACAAAACAAAAGTCAGATTACTTGACGACGCCGGCGGGCATGGCCATAGAGCCCTCCTAGTTACGTCACTTACTACAAGGACACCCTACAGTAACTGGAGGGCCCCGCGCTGGAATTTTAAGAAGGCAAATTGGGCGAAATTCCGCACACTTACAGATGAAGCTCTTTCCCTCACGTTAGTATCAGACTCTCCTGAGAAGACTATTGAGGCGGTAAATAAAACATTGCTCAACTGTGCTCTCCAATGTATACCCCGTGGACAGGAAAAAAAAATTCCAACCCTTTTGGAACTCTACTCTGTCCTACTTGAAGGGAAAACGAGACCACTACCGCCGCACAGCCGAACGGACGAGAGCAACTGAAGACCTCATCTCCCTCAGGAGACACCAAGCCAGGCTGCACGCAGAAATAAAGAGTGCTAAGCGCTCTGCCTTCAAGACTTTTATAGCCAAACTTGATTTTAGGAATAACGGCACCCAAGCCCACAAATATATCTCACGGCTTAATAACGACAATAATAATCTACTAAAGAGATTGACAGCCACTAAGTGGGGAGCTAACCAAGATGTCCTAAAGACTACCTATAAAGCACATATTAGACCCATGCTAGAATATGGAAGCGAAGTCACCGTCACAGCAAGCGCCAGCGTACAAAACAAACTCGATCTCGCACAAAATACAGCCCTAAGAGTAATAACAGGCGCTGCAAAATCCACCCCCATCGAGGCCATGGAGGCACAAACCCAGATAGAACCATTACAGTCATATAGTGAAAGGTCAGCACTGCGATTCTGGGAGCGCTCCAGGCGTGTCTACAAGCGTCTATGCAACGACTACCGACAACCTACTCCCAGGCTAAAGACACAAATAACCCCATTAACCATGTACAAAAACATCGCCGAAAAATATGATATTGTCCTCACAGAAACAGCGCCGCTGAATACCCATCAGGACTTCTTCAGTCTCTTACCCCAAGCCAGCTACCATCTTAAGAACCACTCAACACCTAAACATGCATCCACAGATTTAGAATTAAAGCAATCAGCTTTACACACCATCCACGAAGATTATCCCGAGCAAGAGTGGATCCATATCTACACTGACGGCTCATCAATTCCGGGCAATGGAAAAACAGGAGCTGGGTACTATAGCCGCCTTTTCCAAGGACACTTAGCCGTGGACAGCCCCCTTAGTAACTACGATGACGAAATCGAAGCAGTTCACGCTGCCGTTGATGAACTGGAAAAAATCACTCCCCCTTCAAAAGCCGTGCTCCTAGCCGACTCGCAGGCCGCAATACGCAGTCTATCACGGAACTCTCAAACCGACTGCCAAAGGACTATCGATTGTAGAAGGAAACTGGAGACCCTGGCGAGCCGAGCTTGGATCCTAAAACTCCAATGGATACCCAGTCATGTCAACATCTGGGGCAACGAGGAGGACGATAAACTGGCCAAGCAAGGCACAACCCTACCCCAGCCTACCCGCCCGCAGTCCCTACAATCTTCCAAAGCTCAAATAAACTCCGCCGTCAGCATATGGAATAAGCGAAGACTGTCTGAGGCGGCCGCCGGTAAAGAATGGGAAAGCCTCGTCACCGACGGTCCAATCAACCCCAACCTCCCTCGTGCAGTGTGTGTCGCCAACTTCCGACTAAAAACCGGACACGACTATCTCGCTTCACATCTGCACCGCCTCCACGCGCTGCCAACCCCTGAGTGCCAGCTGTGCGGCCACGCGACGATGGACGCCGACCATCTGAGAGACTGCCCGGCCTTAGACCACACCCCGTCCAACGAGGACACCGAGATCGCCGAAGCCCGACGCTACTGGTCAGCGCGTCGCCTAATGGCTCAACAGCCAAGGGTGGGCGTTGGCTAGTAAGTAGTAAGTAAGTAAGTTTCGGATGTTCGATATCATACAGACTATTTTAACTTTCTGCACTGCTGCACGGAATAAGTCAGTTGTATTCATGCCAAACGAGGCCCTTAAATTTCTCAGCCACGAGATTCTCGGTCGCCCAACTACTCTCTTTCCAAGTACTTTTCCCTGTAGTATGGACTGCAATAAGTAAAATCTCTGTTCATTTCTCATGAGATGTTCCCAGATACTGAAGCTTTCTTATCTTCACTGTGTTAATAACTTTCCTTTCTTACTTCATATTTCTAAGAACTTCAACATTAGATATATGTGCTGTTCATGAAATGCTCAGTATTCTAATGTAAAGCCACATTTCGAAAGATTCCAAAATTTTAGTTGTGGCTTTAGTCAAAGTCCAAGATTCTACACCGTAGAAGAGGACCGAGAATACGTAGCAGCGTAAAAGTCTCATCTTTTTGTTTATTGTTAAATCGTGACTTTTGAATAAATTGCTCATTTTAGTGTACACTGCTCTTGCCTTTTCAATTTTTCTCTTTTGTCTTGAGAGTGGTCCCATTATTAATTGACTATAGTACCAAGATATGTAAATTTGCTTACACGTTCAACTGGCCTTTGGTTTATATTAAGGGTGCAGTTTGTGAACTTGTTCTTAGATACAATCGTTAGCTTCGTTTTATTAGCATTGATGTGTAGACCATATCTAAAGTCTAAAAGGACAATGGGACAAAGTCCATTTTAGTGTCTAAAAGGAATTAAATTCGTACTGTCTAGATGTCCGTCAGTAACACCACAAAGCCCTTAGCCACAGTACTGTGGTGGATACGCTAGACGCACACTTAGTTCCGACTGATGCCGCCGAAACTCGGTTAAACCGCCCACCCTCAAGGCAGCGAGCGCCAGCGAGCGAAAGAGGGAACGGTAATAGATGGCACAGAACCGTAGCCTGGTGGGGTTCAGGTAGCCACACAGACACTGACTGGGGTACGCTGCGTTCTACGCTATACTATTAGGGTTCACTAAGTTTGAAGTCAAAAGGGCTACCGGTCATTTCGCAGCTGCTGTCAGGGATGAGCCAACCCTGGTTCTCGTTCCCAAGGCACACACTTTAGCCCGGTTCACATCAACCCCGATTCAGTCGAAATATCGATTTAGCCCGAATCGAGACGAAAAGGTGTGTGTCAGTTAGAAATGGCAGAAGTCGGGAGCCACCGTGGTAACGGTATATGCCATCTTCCCTTTGACCCCAGAGACTAACCCTTAGAGCCCCACCTGCGACACACACACACACACACACACACACACACACGCACACGCACATCATCATGTAGGGCTGCACAACTCCTGACGGGTCCTGGCCTGTTTGAAGACACGATTCAATTCGTCCTTATTCTTCGTTCTAACCTTGCATTTTTAACACTAAGCCTTCCAGTTCATGTGATTCTTCAGACTCAAGCTTTGTCTTCCTCTGGATCTGTTGATCATGAATCTTCGATATCAATATTTGCTTTGTGTCCCCTATTGTTTCTAGTTCCCAATGAATATATTTATTTTAATGAATTTCACAATATCTAGGTACAGATAGAAGATTATCTCGCCTTCGCCACAAGCCACCGTCAGCCATTCTCTAGCAGATGTGTCTTGCAAAGCCCCTATTATTCATAACGTCTTGTTAATGTCCATATATTTCTGAAATACATGTTGACCCCGAGGCCTCACAAGTGCTTCATAAATTGCGTGTTTAGTGGTTCGGAAAATATCATCTGACATTACGCGATTTATTAGTCCACAATATGTTCTATTTGCCAAACGTATTTGTGTGTGTGTGTGTCTGTTCTATAACGTTTTCCGTCGTCTTACTTTTCTCATCTCCAATTTCTCAATGTTCTTCGTCTTCTTGTTCTTCCAAAGCGCAACAGTTCTGCATGAACCAGGGGCGTATTTACGGAGGGGGGACGAACGGGACCGGACCCCCCCGTAAAAGTTGACAAATATCGTTAATCTCTTAATTTTTAAGCTGTTTTATTTTATTTTTTCCAGTTCTTTTACTTCCATGTTCCTTAAGGAAATGGAAGTATGGTGATGGCAAAAAAAATCGTGTTCGAGATTATTGCAGATTCTGATTGTACTACACTCAAAACAGTTATTTTTCAAAAAGTGTGTGTGTGTCTGTGTGTCTGTCTGTGTGACTGTCTGTAGATTTTTTTTTCTATTGCAAAGGATAACAGCCACAAATTCAAACAAAATCAAATAATTTTTTGCATGCACCCTTGATTTGTAGAGTACTCAAGCTATTGTTTTTGGTGAAGATCGGTTAAGGGAAAGGGGTAGTTTACCTGCAACGTTTGTTTTAATCAAGGGTAATTATTTTATATGGCAAACGATAACAGCCGCAAATTCAAACAAAATCAAATAATTTTTTGCATGCACCCCTGATTTGTAGAGTACTAAAGACCTATTGTTTTTGGTGAAGATCGGTTAAAGGAAAGGGGTAGTTTACCAGCAACGTTTTATGTTTTAACAAGGGTATTGTCTATGGCAAACGATAAGAGCCGCAAATTCAAACAGAATCAAATAATTTTTTGCATACAGCCCTGAACTGTAGAGTACTCAAGACCTATTGTTTTTGGTGAAGATCGGTTAAGGGAAAGGAGTAGTTTACCTGCAACGTTTTTTTATCAAGGGTAATTTGTTTATATGGCAAACGATAACAGCCGCAAATTCAAACAGAATCAAATAATGTTTTGCATACAGCCCGGAATAGTAGAGTTCTCAAGATTTGTTGGTTTTGGTGAAGATCGGTTAAGGGAAAGGGGTAGTTTACCAGCAACATTTTATGTTTTAACAAGGGTAATTTTTTTGACGAAAGATAACTGCCGTAAATTCAAAGAGAATCAAATAATTTTTTGCATACTTTCCTGAATTGTACAGAACTCAAGGCCTCCTGATTTTGGTGAAGATCGGTTAAGGGAAAGGGGTAGTGTACCTGCAACATTTTATGTTGTAACAAGAGAAATGTTTCCGTGACGAACGATAACTGCCGCACATACAAACAGAATCAAATATTTTTTTGCATGCATCCCTGCATTGTAGAGGACTGAAGGTCTATTGATTTTTTACATACAGTATTAGCATTTGAATTGTATTTTAATCTCTGCTACTTCAATTTAATATGCATCCGTCTTTGTTAGAAGACAGTTTCTTCATTTTTAAGTATCTTCTTACACGTCTTGCTCTATAAAATTCATCAGACTGCGGACTGCGCCTTATAGAATTCGTGTGACAAACTCAATTCTATGTGCGTGGACTGTTTCGCACTGAATTCTTAACATAACCACCTCGTGTATTCTTTGACAGAATATACCTCATGGTTTATGATTTTATGTGTCTCCTTCATTTTCAGTGTGCCTGTCCAACACTAAAAAAGTTCCCGGAATTCACCTATTTTGATCATAGCGTCCACTTTTTCAGACAATACAAGACTACTATACACCTAATTCAGATTTCGATTAATTTTTTGTGTGGCAGCACTGAAATCGTTTGAGTAACGTTGTTGTTTCTGTTTCATTGTTGAACTTAATTTTACTATTTCTATTCTTGAGCTATATGTTTTATAATTTACCATCTTCTATTACATAAGTTTTACAATATGTGAATAAATAACTCTTCGCATGTTCTGGATAAATACAAACAAAGATATACATGTAGAATAGCGACGTGGAATGTAAACTCAATGAAAACTCGAAAATATGAAACTTGAAATGGATAGGCGGGTTGTAGACATTTTAGAAATAAGTGAGTAGACGAACAGTGGGGATTTTTGGTGTAGCGATTTTACTTCCATGTTCCTTAAGGAAATGGAAGTATGGTGATGGCAAAAAAAAGCGTGTTCGAGATTATTGCAGGTTCTGATTGTACTACACTCAAAACATGAAAAAAAGTCATTTTTCGAAGTGTGTGTGTGTGTGTGTGTGTCTGTCTGTAGATTTTTTTTTCTATGGCAAACGGTAACAGCCACAAATTCAAACAAAGTCAAATAATTTTTTGGATGCAGCCCTGAGTTGTAGAGTACTCAAGACCTATTGTTTTTGGTGAAGATCAGTTAAGGGGAAGGGGTAGTTTACCTGCAACGTTTTTTGTTTTAACAAGAGTATTGTCTATTGCAAACGATAACAGCCGCAAATTCAAACAGAATCAAATAATTTTTTGCATACAGCCCTGATTTGTAGAGTACTCAAGACCAATTGTTTTTGGTGAAGATCGGTTAAGGGAAAGGGGTAGTTTACCTGCAAGGTTTTTTTATCAAGGGTAATTTGTTTCTATGGCAAACGATAACAGGCGCAAATTCAAACAGAATCAAATAATATTTTGCATACAGCTCAGAATTGTAGGGTTCTCAAGACCTGTTGATTTTGGTGAAGATCAGTTAAGGGAATAGGGTAGTTTACCTGCAACATTTTATGTTTTAACAAGGGTAAATTTTTCTATGACGAACGATAACTGCCGTAAATTAAAACAGAAGCAACTACTCTTTTGCATACCTTTTTGAATAATACAGAACTCAAGGTCTGTTGATTTTGTTGAAGATCGGTTAAGGGAATGGGGTAGTTTACCTGCAACGTTTTATATTTTAACTAGGGTATTTTCTATGGCAAACGATAAGAGCCGCAAATTCAAACAGAATCAGATAATTTTTTGCATACAGCCCTGAACTGTAGAGTACTCAAGACCTATTGTTTTTGGTGAAGATCGGTTAAGGGAAAGGAGTAGTTTACCTGCAACGTTTTTTTATCAAGGGTAATTTGTTTCTATGGCAAACGATAACAGCCGCAAATTCAAACAGAATCAAATAATGTTTTGCATACCTTTTTGAATTAAAGAGAACTCAAGGTCTGTTGATTTTGTTGAAGATCGGTTAAGGGAAAGGGGTAGTTTACCAGCAACATTTTATGTTTTAACAAGGGTAATTTTTTATATGACAAACGATAACTGCCGTAAATTCAAAGAGAATCAAATAATTTCTTGCATACTGTCCTCAATTGTAGAGATCTCAAGGTCTACTGATTTTGGTGAAGATCGGTTAAGGGAAATGGGTAGTTTACCTGCAACGTTGTATGTTTTAACAAGAGTAAAGTACTTAATTTTGATAAAAAAAGTATCCTGATAAGAAGCTCATAATAATCACTGTAGAAACGTAGATGAAATATCTATAAATGAAGAGGTTAGGAGAACGGGGTGGGGGTAATTTTCTATAAATGAAAATTATAGTTGAACGGAGAGGGGAGAATTTTGTATATGTGTACTACGTTATCGGCAACAAAGAAGTAGTTCTTTGTTAAAATTCCTTCCCGGGCTGCTTAGCTTTAGTCCAATGTTTTCGGCTAGAATAAAGCTAGAATTTCGGCAGTGCCATCGACTGCCATCATCAGTGAAAATCGAGTGCGAAAACGTGGGGTGGTATACGTTAGTGACCACAGTACTGTGGTTAAGGCTGAAGCAATAAGTAGAAAGAAGTAGTTTCTATGGAAATATTTCATTTCGAATATGATTTTATATATAAATCTTAGAACATGGAAGTCATGTATGGTTCTCGATACCGATTTTTTATGTGCGTTATCGGCAACATAGTAGTAGTATGTTGTTAAAATTCCTTCCCGAGCTGTCTGGCCGTAGTCCAATATTTTCTGCAAAACCAGACGTTTCGGCAGTGCCGTCGACTACCATCATCAGTGAAAATCGAGTGCGATAACGTGTGGTGGTATACGTTAGTGACCACAGTACTGTGGTTAAGGCTGAAGCAATAAGTGGAAAGAAGTAGTTTCTATGGAAACATTTCATTTCGTAAATGATTGTAAATATAAATCTTAGAACATGGAAGTCATGTATGGTTCTCATACCGATATTTTCTTTTGTGTGAAGCTGATCCGATCCCCCCCCCCAAATCAAATTCTGGATACGCCACTAGCATAAATATTCGCTTCCTCCACTATTTGCCACCACTCACTTCTTCCTTCTAACAGGTCTCTCCAATTACTGATTCACACCCTTCCCGTATTAGCTTCCATATCCTATAATCATGGAATTTTCGGTCTTCCTACTCGCCCCTTACTCCTCACACTTCACCATACTGGATTCTCTTTAGTTTCCAGTCTCTCGACCAATTCTTTCCACATATCCTATCCTGCCTTAAGTAAATCATGACTGACAATTTCTGTAGCTTAAGTTATTCAATTTAAGGAATAACTACAACTCGATTTAAAATCGGTATTATTAATTTAACGAGTAATGACATAATAAATATTTTGTAGCACCTCCCTCAGTAACCATGGGGGCGGGGAGCGGAACCACGTTTGCCCCTGGTGTCAGTGACCTTAGTCGTGGCTCTGGCAACACGTATAAAATTTGGGGAAGATAAATTCAAGCGGTCCTTTTTTTAGATGTCTTTCTGTAAACGTCGAAACTACATTTTACTGCAAGCCTTCACTCATCTTTCTAACGTTAATAATAAACAGATTAAAAATATGATACAATAACATACTGTATCAACAATTTATCTAGAACAACAATTTTGTACGAAATAATATTATATTATAAAAACTGGTCATAACGTATAAAATAAGAATTTCAGAGAATGTATCTGTT
This sequence comes from Magicicada septendecula, assembly GCA_034769895.1. Classification (NCBI taxonomy): domain Eukaryota; kingdom Metazoa; phylum Arthropoda; class Insecta; order Hemiptera; family Cicadidae; genus Magicicada; species Magicicada septendecula. The sequence goes on along the minus strand of CM068374.1, from coordinate 372,059,012 downwards.
ATGTAATTTGGATGAAGGAAGTAATCAATAGTTCTCCTTCTTCACTACATGGTTTGGGCTACAGCCCGTTCCGACTTCACAGAGTCTCTGACTATTTTTTGCAGGGGTTTCCACGATATCTAGTTCCCACTGGCCTATATTCAAACGCTTGTTTAGGAATAGACGTGGCTACCATGCGTTCCACATGGGAACTTGGGACTTCCAATTCTGCCTGTATTACTTTATTCTATCCAGAACCGACTGTAACTCCAGGTCCTTCCTGATGTCGTCGATTCGTAGATGATCTCTCAAACTGTATCCCTTAACTGGTCTTAAAAATTTCATTTCCGAGACCTGTATTTTTGAAATATCTTTTTGCAGGAGAGTCCATGTTTCACATCTATACATTAAAGTCGGCACAGCCACGACCTTATAGAACTTTAGCTGTGCCTCCCTCTGCGTTGTACTCTTCAATAGTCGTCTTATTGTTCCACAGGTATAACTAAATTTATTTAACTTTCTCTCGATATCGTTGTCCTTCCTACACGAGATATCACATCCCAAATAATTAAAATGTGATACCAGCTCCAAAACACTATTATCAATTACATCTTTTGCTCTCACAGGGTTCTTCCCTAGGAAGACCAGTGTTTAGTAATCAATACTATAATACTCTTTATAGTATTACCAGTAATACTATTGGCGACAGGGCAGAGTAGTACGTACAATTTCACAGTGCAGCCTCCAGGTAGCGCTGTCATTCGAGACGCGGGTGTACTTTCTCCCTGGCCACTGATTCTCCCATAGATCGTTGGATTCTCCTTATTCACGTAATAGACCTACAGGTCTCTCTCTCTCTCTCTCTCTCTCACACACACACACACACACACACACACACACACACACACACACACACACACACACACACACACACACACACACACACACCAAAATTATACAAAACTTTTAAATTCTTTGTATCGTAAAATATATTTCATCGTTTTGCTGCTAGTAAAAAGTAAAACTCCGAGAAAAATATGTCGAATCCGTGATTATCTTTGTACGTGAAGACGCGACGTTTCTATTGTGTGGAGTGAAAGCACCCAATGAACTGCAGTTCCGATTTTATAAACGGACACACTGTGCACGTGCCTACGCGCGCAACGTCCGTGCAAGGAAAATAAGAATATCGGTACGGAGAACCATACATGTCTTCCATGTTCTAAGATTATATTTAAAATAATTTTCGAAATGGAATATTTCCACAGAAACTAGTTCTTTCTTTAGCCTTAACCACAGTACTGTGGTCACTAACGTATACTACCTCACGTTAGCGCATTCGATTTTCACTGACGATGGCAGTCGATGGAACTGCCGAAACGTCTGGTTTTACAGAAAACTGGGTAGGAATTTTAACAACAAACTACTTTTTTGTTGCCGATAACGTAGTACACATGTAAAAAATTATCCCCTCCCCCTTCAACTATCATTTTCATTTATAGAAAATTACCCTCTCCCCCTTCAACTATCTTTTTCATTTATATGTATTTCTACAGTGTATTATCATGACCTTCTTTTCAGCATGCTTTATTTATCAAAATTAAGTACTTTACTCTTGTTAAAACATAACGTTGCAGGTAAACTACCCTTTCCCCTTAACCGATCTTCACCAAAATCAAAAGCCCTCTACAACTCAGGCAATATGCAAAAAATTTTTTGATTTTGTTTGAATTTGCGGCAGTTATCGTTCGCCATAGAAAGAATTCTACACAGAGACACTTTTTGGAAAATGAGTTTTCTTCACGTTTTCAGGGTAGTACAATCAGATTCAGCCCTTATCTCGAACACGATTTTTCGCCATCACCATACTTCCATTTCCTTATGGTACATGGAAGTAAAAACGTCCTTAACTTAAACAATAACTAAACTTACAAAAAATATGATGAATACGAAAGACGCCGGTGAAACGTATTTGTCTGTATTATTGGAACACAGTGGCAATGTAGCAACTGAACGGGCTGGTAGGACTACTTCTACCAAAGCAGAAGAACGTCTTGGGTAAGTCCTGCTATGGACGGCGTAAGCCACTCCAGTCAGAAACGTATTTATGTTTTGCCGTCTACGGGCTATAGCCTACATGTTTTGCGCCCCCCTCGTCAACAGATGTGGTGATAAATATATGTAAACAATTAAATATGATGTGATAAGTTAGAAATAACCTATGCATCAGAGACCAAGCCAGATACAGCAGCAACTTAAAGAAAACGACAAACTATAGTAACGACTATATTACGGAGGCTACCGCTACTAGGAAAGACAAGGTACGGTACGTTGCCAAACAATAGTACATTTAAGAGAAACGTGTAATGTGAGCACTCCCTCTGTTCGCAGAAAAGTAATGTTGAGTGCCCTCTTTATGCTTTACTTTTGAATGAGAGTAATTCATTCGCTGGGTCGGTGTGGCTCACCGTTTACGAAAGGCCGTCAGGTTCCTACTGAAAACCTCTAATAGACTTCTATTAGACATAGTTTCGGTTAGAGACAAACAAAAAGAAACACAGAAGTTCTGTGAAGGAGCTGCTCGAGAGTTAGCTGCATACGTTTTTATTAAGTGCAGAAAGAATACAGGTCAGCCGTGGACCACACGAATATCATTTCCTTTCTTTCTCCTGCCGGAAGGCCCTTATTCGCACACTATGCGCCGCCTCCCTTTCCACTGTCCACTCCTTTTTCGTCTTCTTCTCACCGCAGAGAACCTCAAGATTTTGAATTTTGTATCTGTATGTATTTCTATCCACACAGTCGTTCAAAGAGATACCCAGTTTCATCAATTCCTCCTTGAGTTGTTTGGTGTATCTGTTCAAACTGGAAAGTTGCCAAATATAGTTGAACATTTGTTTATTTAATCTGGACTGATCCATCCGAACCATATATCCAAGGAATCTCAGTCTTTTCCTTCGAAAAGCCGTTTCCAGATCTTCCAAATCCCTGTACAGCTCTTTTTTTGGGTCCTACTCCTGTTCCCATTATTCGCTTTTCTTGGGGCCATAAATTTTCCGAACAATTCTTCGTTCAATTTTAAGAAGAGGTTCCAAATTTTGAAAGGACATTGTTTCCACTCCATATATGATCACCGACCTGATCACAGTGCTATAATGGCGGACTTTCGCACTTCTGGTAAGGTTTTTCTTTCCGTATAGTTCCCGGGTTAGAGTAAAGGCCTTTGCTAATATGAATTTCCTTATCTTAAAGGGTTCTTTGTTAGAGGCGTTTCGGGATATGTTTCCCCAAGATATTTAAAATTGTTAGTATATTTTATTTCTCCATATGTTGTGTCCAGGCACGTTTTCGGGTATTTAAATAGGGTGGTCATAATTTCCGTTTTAGCAAAGGAGATTTAGAGGCCAGTTTTCTCCGCTTTCTCTTTGAGATCTTCTACTTGCTTTCTTGCTTCTTCTTCTGAGTGGGCGAAGATGGCAAGATGATCCGCGAAAGCTAAACAGCTTATTTCTTATTTAATACTTAATACTTCTTTAATTTAAGATAGAAAAGTATTCAGAAGAAGTCTCGTAGACGGTGTTCAGGTACTGGGAGAAGAAGGGGGATCTGTACATCCAGTGTAGTCTCAGTAACAGTATAATCTCAGTGAGCTTTGATCTCGGGTTCTTTCTATCACGCTTGTATATGGCGTCGTTGGCAGTTTTTCGTGTTGTTTGAGACTTGTCCAGAAAGGACAAGCCTCGGGCTGATCTGAGGCAAGCCCCCTTGAGCTAGACAGTAGGATGTGGGGAGACGCACGCTTGAGCGGGCCGGAGGCGGGGAAGGTGAAGGCACATTGAAGGTAGAGTAGTGCGTGTGTTTTTGTGTGTAGATGTAGTTTGTAGCCATATAGGTGAAGGAAGTGGTTGTTGCAAGTGCCATTAATTATTGTTTATTTTATTTTTCAGGGCGGCCAAGATAGGGACGTGTAGCGCTGGTCGCCAAAGCTGGAACGAGGCAACTTGGTAAGATGGTAGAAAACTTAAATTATTGTGTGATCAGGAAAGATGGCAGGTTGAGGATGTTTGTAATTTGGAATCAGGTGCTTCTATATGTTTGTATTTCTGGCGGCGAGGAGTTCTGGGAGGAGGTTTATGAAGAAGGATGGTCTGCGGGTATTGCGGGTAGTTCTGTTGATGGAGGTGGCTATGGATTGTAGGGAAGTGCGTTGTGTAGCGGTGTTTGAGTAATTCCAATTAAGCTTGTACAAGAAGGAATCGAGGTTAGGGAAAAAAATGTGTTAGTGCGCTGTTGGAGGTTTTGGTAATGGGAGGTCTACGGTATTTCAGTCGTAAAGCTCGCCGTTCGGTGATTCGGTAGGGTTTGAGGCAGTCAGAAGTATAGGATGAGCGGATACAGGTTGTGTAGATGGAGGATAAGTGGTCCGCTGGATCGTTGATACTTAGAGTTCTGAGAGAGCGAGTTCTTTTGCGGACTTGGTTTGAGGTTCGTGTGATGTGAGGTCGCCAGGTAAGTTTGGAGTCAAGTGTGACGTCAAGATATTTGCAGACACGCTTCGGTATTACTGTTGATGTGCCTACGCGGACTGGAGATTTAAAGAAGTGGTTCATGTTGTGTCCTGTGGAATTAAAAACACAAATTTAGGCCTTGTCCGCGTCCACTGAGATTCACCATGTGTTACAGTATTCGATGAAAGGTTTTAAGTCTAAGTCTCATATTTTTTACTCTATATACACAGACAACTCAGGTTATCTGTAAAAGCCACACGTGCACGAGGGTGGCGCGTATTCAAACCCGCCGTGGCATTTGTTGCGATTAGATTATTATTAAACTCATAGGGGTAAAAGATCTCACACCGCCTCCGTCTTCATTGCGGACAGTGTGTTCGCCCTCTACTTACAGTGAGCGTGTGTGATGGCTTATGTACGAAGGTCAATTGAAAACTTCGCGGAGCGACATCTATTGGTCAGTGGTAGAACTAAAATCTTTCTTGTGCTGCAAGACGTATATTTCTTGTGAAAACCTGCTAATTTCCAGATATATCTGTCAATTTATTCACTTTTTACCAGCTGTTTGAAATTTTCCTGTCACGCGTGTTTTTAAAATGCACAAAATCAAACATCCCGTTGTGACGAATTCTCTGTTAAAAACGTTTTAGCGCCAATGGAAAATCAAAACAAAATTGTAAATGTGTTAGGAGACGCTGCGCCTTCAGAAACAACGGTAAGTGGGGCACATTCGAGTTTAAACGTGTTCGTACAAGCACTGAAGACTATCCCAGCAGTGGACGTCCAAAAAGTGCAACAAAAAATGACATTATTGAAAAAATTTCATAGGGTGTCGGAAGACCGCAGATTGAGGAGTGGATGACGTTGCTGAAATCATAGGCATCTCATGTGAGCGCGTGCATCATACTTTAAATCAAGAACTTGGTGTGAAAAAGCGTTGTGCAAGATGTCTACCACATCTGGAGTTGTTGAATTTTTTGGGCGTCCAGTGCGGGGGGGGTCATCTTCAATGCTCGTACGATCACGTTTAAACGATGGGTTTGAGATGTGGAGAATGCGTCACAGTCGATTCCATTCCTCCCTATTGCGTGCCCTGGCTTTCCAGTTTCTTATGTTCAGCTTTCCGAGGTCCTCCTCTATCTGGCCTTTGAATCTACTTCGGGATCTTCCTCTTTTTCTACTAGGCCTACCCATTGGCTTTTGGTAGAAAATATGTTTCGTAGGCTGTCCTTCCTCTATTCTTTCTATGTTTGCAACCCATCTTAGCGTATATATTTTCATTATCCTAACAATGTCCGGCTCTTTGTAAAGATGGTATAATTCATAAGTATAGCGCCTGCGCCACATTCCATTTTCTTGTATTTTTCTAAATATTGTTCTTAGAATCCGTCTTTCACAGCAACCTAGAAGTCTCTCGCTATTTTTTGTCACTGTCCAGGTTTCTGAAGTGTATGTCAGCACTGGCTTGATAAGTGTTTTGTAAATTTTGCATTTCGTGCTTCTTGAGATGAAGCTAGATGTCAGGTGCTTTTTTAATCCATAATATGTTTTATTTGCGAGTTATATTCTTCTTCTTATTTCAGTGTTGATGTCGTTAGTGCTGTTTATCTGGGAGCCAAGATGTATGAACTCTTTTACTGCCTCTATATTTTTTGTGCCTATTTCGAGTGTGACTATGAGATGTTCTTAAAATTCCTTCATCAATTGGTTAGGAGTACTTAGTAGGCCTATACGGTAGAAAATTGAGCAGTCGTACAGCAAACAAACGATGCGATTGCGGTTTCCCTGTTACGCCGGTTAAGTGCGATTACTGTAACTTCATTAGCGGTTCACTTTCTTGGTTGTTCTGTAAACGTATTTACAATTATTGGACGCTATAACACGGTTTATCGTCGTTTTGTTTTTAACGATTCTCACGGCGCGCGCGCGTTTGTGTGTGTGCATTCTCATTTAGCTATACTCGATAATGGTAAAGTATGGTTTTTGAGAGGGTTAGAAAATTTAAGTATCTAGGGAAAATAATTCAACAGAATGGTTTAGAAAAATCTCCTATAGAAGAAAGGATTCGTAAAATGGAAATAGCGTATGGTATAACTAATGATATTTACAATAAAATTTGCATATCTAAAAATGCGAAAATAAAGCATTACAGTACAGTAGTGAAGCCAGAATGCCTATATGCAAGTGAATGTCTAGCATTGAATTATAATTTAGATAAACTAGAAATATTCGAAAGACGAATTATTAGGAAAATATTAGGCCCACGAAATACTTCAGAAGTTTGGAAATTAAGAAGTAATGATGAACTATATCAGAGTACACAAAAATATAACAGAAACAATGAGAAAAAGAAGACTATTGCTTTTTGGACATTTGTATACTAGAATGGACGACAATCTGTTAACAAAGCAGATCTTCAGATATCTGTGGAGGAAGAAGTCAACATCAAGTTGGATTAAAGAAGTCCAAAAGGATTTAGAATAATATACACGCAGAAGAAGCAATTGAAAGAGAAGTTTTTAGGGTAAAAGTGTTAAAAATGGATGGAGTCCAGAGTAGGAGAGAGAAAAACACAGGTTCAAAGTGGACTGAAGACAGGAAGAAGAGACACAGTAAAAAGATGAAAGAATATTGGAGAAAAAGAAAAGAATAAAGAATTGAAATTGGCATGTGGTCCTTACATGGCTGATACAAAAAAAGTATGGTTTTAACATTTACAGCTTGATTGCCTCAAAATTTAATACGTATCTTTGGTTTCAGGGAGCTTCAAATAATCCAATGGGTATGGCGTCTGCTTAGTAATCTATTCTTGGTTCCACAGTCGGATGAGACAATGGACGAGATAGCGAAATAAATACATTGCGCTTATGGGTTTTGTGTTCGCTGCTATTGTTACGTGACTTGAAAACCTCGACCGATAAAAATGAAGTCGGCCGATAAGAACTAGATAAGTCTACAAAATGTATACAGTAGTAACAACATTTTAATTCTTCACATTTTGGCATGTTTTAATCAAATTTAGCCCAAAAAGTAAGTCAGTAAAAATAAAAAAACGCAATAAAAACCGTCCCACACTCGATTTAGTGCGTGATCCAAATCGTAGGATATTGTAACGTTACATAACCCGGTCCCAATAAATTAACTCATGATAACATAGAGGTCAGAAATGGGTAACCTATGGCTCGCTCAAAATTAAATTATATCACTCAACATGATAAACAATTCGAGTGATATATGGTGCAAAGTGAGTTATAGTGTACCCATTGAGGTAAAAGAAAATAAAAGTGAAGGTAACTTATTACCAAACTGTGCTGTAGGTTTGGAAATTATAAAACTATGAGAGTATGCTATAATACTACTAACTGATTTTGTAATTTTATTTATTTATTGTAATATTTATATTGTATGGACAACCAATTGTTATACATAATTTAATGTTATATTTTTTTAAATATTTGTGTTGTAATATAGGATAACCCAGGGTTAGTTCGTTTTAAAAAACATAAAAAGTTTAAATATCAAAGGATAATAAAAAATTAAAATAATACTATATGAGGGAAATGGCAACAGGAAGTAGTGCAGTGTAGGAATACTATGAGAGACTAATAAATACTATATAAGTTCATTTAGAGATAATAAAAATATTAAATACTTATATACCAGGTCATAAGAAAATGAACAGAAACCTCTTATGTAAACCAAATTGGTAAAGAAACCGGAATTAAAAAGAATTATTTTTCGGTAAATAAAATATAAATTTATAATAATTACCAACTGCCTGTATAATAAAAATATTTTGGGTTACTAAGAGTGACGAGAATAACAAGTATTGTTAATAATAAAATTTGGAAAAAACCTGGCGAGTTGACAAAATGATGCTACCACAATTCTATTAAAATATCCTTTTTGAAACTTGGGAGAAGTGTAAAATTAGAACAAAATTAAAAAGCAATATGAACTCTATATAATCATACCTTATTTATCAAAATTCAAGGATTATACTCCATAATAAACTGTGAAAGAAAACCCTTCTGATGATTCGGCCTAGTTTCGTGATGTTTCAAGTTGACAATAGAATATGGGCCAGACGGTAATGAAATTACAACTCAAGACGGACCTCACTAGAGAAAAGGCTTCCTTCCAGTAAGAACCATAAGAAGAGAGGTAATATAAACATTTAGTTTAATAGTTGACGAAGAAAACGCATTCCGAATGGTTATATAGAACACAAAAACTAGTCAAAATTAATCACATGTTCTAAAGTAAACAAACGCACGCTGCTCTCTTACGGACATTTCTGGAACTACATACTAAACGAAAAAATAAACAAATTTAGTTAATATTTTTCAGTATTTGTAAAGCTTAGTAATTATCCATTTCTGACCATCTCATAACAAAAAGAACTTACCCTTAACCCTGGGGAAATAAAAAGAATTATATATTGATTGATGTTTTAAAAAATAGTATAAAATTTGGTAAACAAAACCATATATGTTTTTTTCTTTTGACAATTCCATGTTTATTTGAGGAAGTCGATATTATGTTTTAATTAAGTAAAGATCGATTGTGATACTTGTATTTTGGTGGCAGGAAAACAAAAAAAAACAATAATATAATTAATAAATATTATTGAAAAATGATATTGAAGAATAAAAATGTGTTATATTTTTTGTAGTGGGTAGTTGTAATAGATTTCAGCACAAAATAGAAGAGATTGTTACATTGGGTCATATTTCGCCATAGGGTTGAACTATGTGTGGAAACTCGTCTTACAATCAGCTGATTTAAATCACAGCGAACAATTTAAAAAAATTTCCGAAATCGCCTAAACCGAGTGTAAATAATCGGTACTTACTCGCTCTTCCTCATAAGGCTGAACAACTTCCCTACTTGACCCCAAAACACACACTCTCGATTCCTGCTTAGATTGAGTAACATTACAAAATACTTTATTTTTTAAACTTCAATTATTATAATTCATAAGTGGCGACTGCGGAGAGGCGGAAACTTTAATATCTCAATACAGTACGTTACAGATTGGCGCTTCCAATAGTGGGGCTGAATTAACAATATAATATAACTCTACTATACCTCACTGCGCTACGTTACAGATTGGCGTACACAACATTGGGAGCTTAATTAAATAAGACGAACACCCAATAAGCTACATACAAAGTTTTCGCTAAAACCTCTACGAAAACCGCTACGTTACAAGATTGGCGAACCCAATAGTGGGGCTTGACTAAAGGTGGACGTTACACTAGTACCTCTAAACCGCTACGTTGTAGATTGGCGCTCAACGTAAAAGGGCTGTAATTAGAAAAGAATTTTGATATATTTAATAAATTAATATACCAAAAAATCTAATTATCGTCGGCAGTTATGAGAAAACAAGAAATGCGTAATATCCGAGGCAAATCGAAGAAGAGGGCAGAAGAAAAGGAGAAGGAAGAAGGTGGACAGGAACAAGAAATAGAATTAGTCACGGACAGTGAAATGGACCAACCGACAGGTGATAAAGAAGAAACCGAAGTAGTTATGGACCCGGAAAAGGAAATAGTGGAAGAGGATGCCCAAGGGGACCAACCAGACAAAGCGGTAGCCAGAGAAGAACCTAATTGGCAAGACATGATGAAATTTATGGCAGAACAATTTAAGGAACAGAATAAACAAACTAATGAACAATTTAGAAAACAGGAGGAAACTTCAAAGCAAACCAATAACAAAATAGATGAAAATTTTAGAAAACAGGAGGAAGCCTTGAAACAAACCAATGAGGAAAATAAGGAGAATTTTAAGAAACAGGAGGAACAAAATAGACAGACCAATGAGAAAATAGATAGCATTCAGGAAAGTTTAGTCAAACAACTAAATGAAAAAATAGAGACCATTCATGGAAATATCAAACAAACCATGAATGAACAATACCATGAATTGAAAGAAACTGTTGAAGGACAAAGAGAAGAGATGAATGCAAAATTTGAAGAGAATAATGAGAATTTAAAACAAATTGAGGGTAAGATGGAGAACTTCAACAAGGAATTAAGAGAAAATCTAGAGAGTAAAATTGAACTGGTCAGTAATACGCTTAGCCAAAGAGTAGAAGAATACAAGGAAGAGGCAGAGAAGAAAGTAATAGAAACCAATCAAAGATTGGATAAAACAGAAGAAAAGATGGAACTAATTAAAACAGGAATCGAAGCACAGATGGAAAAGGAGGAACAAGATAATCAAGTTCGGGTAATGGCCATACGACAAGAAAACAATGACCAGTTAGATAGTATCAAAAGCAGTCTGAACTGTAAATTTTCAGAGTTTCATAAAACAGTAGAGAATGTAAAAAGTCAGTGTGATAGCCAAGCAGAGAAATTAGATAGTTTGCAACAAATACAAACCAATTTTCAATGTGCTGTAGATAGAATAAATTCTAGATCTGCATGCAGCAGTCATCAGGTTTATCAAGATAGTAAGGAAAGTGTAAACTTTCGGGATTATCGCAGAAACCCACTTGAATTTTTAGGGAGAGTAGACGAAATTTTGAACAGATCAAAGGAGAATCGATGGAATATGATAAAAGGTATATTAGATGAATCTTTCAAAAATATCAATGATAATTGGTGGACAGCAATCAGGAACGAGGTGTGTGATTATGGGGGTTTCAAAACAAGGTTCAAACTTAAGTACTGGTCAGAATCAGTACAAAACATTATTAGGGACGATATCTGTCATGGTAGGTATGACCGTACAGTGGGACAAACACCTACTGCTTACTTTTTGGGGAAGGTGTGTATAGCAAAGTATTTAGACCCTAAGATACATGAAGAGTGTCTAGTGACCAAAATGGCGTATCATTCCGAAGAGAAGATCATCAGTGACCGATTAAGTGGACAAGTAAAAACTATTGGAGGCATGGAAACGCTACTAGAAAATTATGAACAGGAATCTTATTATAGGAGAAGTAGATGGAGGTCAGGGAATACAAGCAAGTTGAAAACCTCTACGAAAACCGCTACGTTACAATATGCAGATGATATTAATTTTATGGAAAGATCCCAAGGAAGAGCAAAAGAGGCCTTCAAGGAACTCAAAGGTGAAGCAGAAGAGATAGAATTACAGGTTAATACAGATGAAACAAAGGTTAAGATCACCACTCGATGGAAAACCAGGAAACCTGAACAGTTTGAAATCGAACCACTAAACCTGGAAATAGTTAATCATGTTTAAATATTTGGGATGTTGGAGGACGGCAGAAGATAATGAAGAAATAAACGAAATGAGGGCAAGAAACACGTAGAACGGCAACGGCACACTCCATTGTTCGAGAATGTTCCGTTGCGTAATAATATGTTAAGACAAGAACCTCCACCGTCTTGTAAAATTTTAATCTTGTCTCCTTTTTAAGTCCTGTTTTCAAGTTTTCTGTGAACCGTCCCTCGCGTGTGTCTAAGCATGTATAATTTAATAGTCACATCGTCTTCTATGTTAAAAGTATTTTATGTCAATAAAAGAAACCTCGTAAAGCAAGTGTTAAAAACGTAGGCCTAATACTTGGTTTATAGAGTTTTGTCTAATTCTGTTTTTCACCTCACACAATTCTATGGTTTCTCTTCATTTGTTCGAAAACCTCTCGTTTTAAGAATTTATAATAATTACCAGTACTTTTGTTAATAAGAAACAATTGTTTCCACTTGTCGTCGAGCTTGGTCAGGTACATTACGAGGGTCAGTTGAAAAGTTCGCGGAGCGACATCTGTGGGCTTAGCAGTAAAACTAAAGTTTTTCGTGAACTGTAAGATTTGTATTTTATGTGAACTCCTGTTAATTTCCAAATCTATCTATCAATTTATTCATTGTTTAGAAGCTGTTTAAAATTGACATGTCATGCGTGTTTTCAGAAACGGACAAAATCAAACATCGTGGTGTTATTCTTTGTTAAAAATTGTTTAGCGCCAACGGAAATTCAAAACGAAATTGTAAATGTATCAGGAGATGCTGCGACTTCAAGATCAACGGTTCCTAATTAGGCACTTGAGTTTAAACGTGATCGTACGAGCATTGAAGATGACCCCCCCCCCGCACTGGACGCCCAAAAAATTCAACAACTCCAGATGTGGTAGACATCTTGCACAACGCTTTTTCACACCAAGTTCTTGATTTAAAGTATGATGCACGCGCTCACATGAGATGCCTATGATTTCAGCAACGTCATCCACTCCTCAATCTGCGGTCTTCCGACACCCTATGAAATTTTTTCAATAATGTCATTTTTTGTTGCACTTTTTGGACGTCCACTGCTGGGATAGTCTTCAGTGCTTGTACGAACACGTTTAAACTCGAATGTGCCCCACTTACCGTTGTTTCTGAAGGCGCAGCGTCTCCTAACACATTTACAATTTTGTTTTGATTTTCCATTGGCGCTAAAACGTTTTTAACAGAGAATTCGTCACAACGGGATGTTTTATTTTGTGCATTTTAAAAACACGCGTGACAGGAAAATTTCAAACAGCTGGTAAAAAGTGAATAAATTGACAGATATATCTGGAAATTAGCAGGTTTTCACAAGAAATATACGTCTTGCAGCACAAGAAAGATTTTAGTTCTACCACTGACCAATAGATGTCGCTCCGCGAAGTTTTCAATTGACCTTCGTACATAAGCCATCTCACACGCTCACTGTAAGTAGAGGGCGAACACACTGTCCGCAATGAAGACGGAGGCGGTGTGAGATCTTTTACCCCTATGAGTTTAATAATAATCTAATCGCAACAAATGCCACGGCGGGTTTGAATACGCGCCACCCTCGTGCACGTGTGGCTTTTACAGATAACCTGAGTTGTCTGTGTATATAGAGTAAAAAATATGAGACTTAGACTTAAAACCTTTCATCGAATACTGTAACACATGGTGAATCTCAGTGGACGCGGACAAGGCCTAAATTTGTGTTTTTAATTCCACAGGACACAACATGAACCACTTCTTTAAATCTCCAGTCCGCGTAGGCACATCAATAGTAATACCGAAGCGTGTCTGCAAATATCTTGGCGTCACACTTGACTCCAAACTTACCTGGCGACCTCACATCACACGAACCTCAAACCAAGTCCGCAAAAGAATCCGCTCTCTCAGAACTCTAAGTAGCAACGATCCAGGGGACCACTTATCCTCCATCTACACAACCTGTATCCGCTCATCCTATACTTCTGACTGCCTCAAACCCTACCGAATCACCGAACGGCGAGCTCTACGACTGAAATACCGTAGACCTCCCATTACCAAAATCTCCAACAGCGCACTAACACATTTTTTTCCCTAACCTCGATTCCTTCCTGTACAAGCTTAATTGGAAATACTCAAACACCGCTACACAACGCACTTCCCTACAATCCATAGCCACCTCCATCAACAGAACTACCCGCAATACCCGCAGACCATCCTTCTTCATAAACCTCCTCCCAGAACTCCTCGCCGCCAGAAATACAAACATATAGAAGCACCTGATTCCAAATTACAAACATCCTCAACCTGCCATCTTTCCTGATCACACAATAATTTAAGTTTCCCTAACTTCTTTCCAAGTCTTTAACCCTCTTCTTTGTATCCCCCGCCTACCTTGACGCCTCTCTGTTGCCTCGTTCCAGCTTTGGCGAACAGCGCTACACGTCGTTATCTTGGCCGCCCTGAAAAATAAAATAAACAATAATTAATGGCACTTCCATCAGCCACTTCCTTCACCTATATGGCTACAAACTACATCTACACACAAATACACATACACTACTCTACCTTCAATATGCCTTCACCTTCCCCGCTTCCGGCCCGCTCAATCGTGCGTCTCCCCACATCCTACTGTCTGGCTCAAGGGGGCTTGCCTCAGATCAGCCCGAGGGTTGTCCTTTCTGGACAAGTCTCAAACAACACGAAAAACTGCCAAGGACGCCATATACAAGCGTGATAGAAACAACCCGAGATCAAAGCTCACTGAGATTATACTGTTACTGAGACTATACTGGATGTACAGATCCCCCTTCTTCTCCCAGTACCTGAACACCGTCTACGAGACTTCTTCTGAATACTTTTCTAACTTAAATTAAAGAAGTATTAAGTATTAAATAAGTTTCCTGTGACACGTATAAAACTGTATACGATGAACTTGGTATTTCTCGTAAAAAAAAAACAAAGCAATCAGTAATGCAAAGAAGAAAATTTTTTGTTACGAAGCAATAAAATGTGTTAAAAAAGATGGAATCTGTGTTGATCAGGTGTCACGTTTCAACTATCTTGATCGTGACATTAATTGTGGCGTAGATCGTGATGTTGATCATAAGTTGGCCAAGTTTCAGTCTATATATATATATATATATATATATATATATATATATATAATATCTATATATGATATATATATACATATATATCATTTTCTATATAAGTAACTCGATGTTTCTTGCAGTAATTATATAATTTGTGATGTTTTCAATTTGTTTCTTCTGCAAGTAGATAATATTGTATATTCTTTTTAACACCTGACGCACGTTTCACTGAAAAATATCAGTATCATCAGAGGTTTCTAAGTGAATTAATAACAATCGAAATAATTCTATTAATATAAAATTAACGAATAATCGAATTAGTATCGATTTTAATGTAAAATAAAATAACTGATAATCGATTTAGGTCGATTAGTTAACGATTGTTTTAATGTTTATTTTCTTTAGCGGCTGTTTTCTCGGTTATATTTGAAACTTTGTTTATATTTTATTCATTTTCATTTTTATTTTTTAGTAAATTTATAATTTTGAATAGATCGTCTTGTTTTGTTTTTATTTGGGTTTGTTCTTTAATTAATAAATTATTGTTATTGTGTTTGTAAATGTTAAGATTTTCCCAAATGTTCATTTTTGGGCCAGACGAAGAAAAAACTACGAGATAGATTCGTTCAACACCGCAATGCATATTTAAAACCAAATATTTATAAATCTAATTTAGCCACACATTGTCTAAATAATAACCACCAGTTTCCAAACATTGAAAATATAAAATTAATTAAAAATATACAAAAAGGTCAAAAAATGAATATTTGGGAAAATCTTAACATTTACAAACACAATAACAATAATTTATTAATTAAAGAACAAACCCAAATAAAAACAAAACAAGACGATCTATTTAAAATTATAAATTTACTAAAAAATAAAAATAAAAATGAATAAAATATAAACAAAATTTCAAATATAACCGAGAAAACAGCTGCTAAAGAAAATAAACATTAAAACAATCGTTAACTAATCGACCTAAATCGATTATCAGTTATTTTATTTTACATTAAAATCGATACAAATTCGATTATTCGTTAATTTTATATTAATAGAATTATTTCGATTGTTATTAATTCACTTAGAAACTGTGACGATTTCATTAATTAAAAATAAAATAATTAATAAATAGGTAATGTAAAAGCTGAGAAATTTTAAATTTTAATAAATCGCACATTTAAACTAAATTTTATCGCTATCATAAATCATAATAATAGTTAATAAAGAGTTTTAATAATAACATAAAAGGAATGCGAGTGTACAGATAGGGAAACCCTTGTTAATTAACCCTGCATAGACATGCGCTAACCGGAATTAACCTGAATACCGACCCCTAAACAAACTAATAATCCTTGAAAATTAATATTAAATAAATAAATAAACAAGACCACAGTAGTGTACTATAATGAAGTCTGTAATTAAGAATATCTTTGGATAATTAAAAGGTCAAACTTTAACCCTTTAAATAGAGAATAAATGTGGAACTATTTTGTTGCGACGCGTAAACTCCGCGCGATTAACTGACCCTTCCTACATAGTAAAGAGTCGAGATGAAGCGTTCGCGTAGAAAACACGCGCTTGAACCATGTCTCAGAAAAAGACAGAATATTTGTATTTAGAAGACAGTTACAACAATGTGTAGCAAAAGTATTGCCAAATTAATGTGGTAGTAGTCTAAATGTTAAAAACTGAAATGCATAAATAACTGTGTAAGGGATGACATCTCATTTGTTTAATTTTGTAAGATGTCTATGTTGTTTTAAATAATATGGTACGAGCTACCAAAAGTGAGAACTTTTATAAACAATAATGTGACGTGCGATTCTGCAACAAACAAGAACATTTACGACACTTATACTACTAACGATGTTTGACTACGAGACTTCTGAGAACCTCCAAGCTACTTCATTATGAACTAACCACTTCAGGAACTTCTACAGGAACGTTAACTCCACTTAAGATCAACCGCTGACGAACACCATAAGGACCAAGGACCCTGACTACGAGTAAACTGATGGATATGGCAGGTGACACGGAGACTTGTTCTTCGTGATTAATTAAAATTGTAACCAATGAATTATTAAAGACAGTTGAAATAAAAAATAGAAAGACTTTAATGATAACGACTTTATAAGATGTAGTATGTTTTAGAATTCAAAATATTTGTAGTACCAAATTATGCTGATGTATATGTATAGCTTCACTGATACAAATTTTTAGATTAAGTCCATTCTTCAAATGGGCCCCCAAATAGTATTATAGAATATAAATAAGCGAGCTTAACTCATAAACAAGTTTAAGGTCCCGGATCCGTGGATAACGCTAGCACTAATAATCCATGTGTTTTGGCCCCAGTTCTTTATCAAAATCTGTTATAAATTGTAATCTTTTATTCAGAAAACCTAATATAGGTATATTTATGTAGAGCTGTTGTAGTAATGATTTAATAAAGAGATGTCGTTACTTTACACTAAAACAGTGAATGATAAATCATCAGACCCCCATGTAAAAATTCCTTTAGTTATAACTACTGCTGGTTTATCTAGTAATTAAAAGTTGATTACGAGTAAGTCAGCCCGTGCAATTGATCAGAGGTAAGTATGCACTGGTTCCCGATGTTATAACGTAGGTGACACGTTATAAAACCTCTGATGATACTGATATTTTTCAGTGAAACGTGCGTCAGGTGTTAAAAATAATATACAATATTATCTACTTGCAGAAGAAACAAATTGAAAACATCACAAATTATATATATATATATATTGCAATATAATTTTTACAAATATAAAATAAAGATAATAAAGATAGCAAGAATTATTGTGATACTAATAAATGTTGTCTGAATCTCGCTGTTGAACTCACCGATGATAAAGTTCCACGTTGGATTCGCCAATTTGTAATTAATCCCAATTACAAATAATAAATTAAATATAAATAATGTATGATAATAAAGTGTGATTTGTTGATAATAAAAAATTTTTGTGAGTTATAACATTTTTTTGTTTAATTAATTAATTTAATTAATTTAATTAATAATTCATTAATTGTATGTTTTTAATTACTTCCAATTAAATAAGTAAGATCTTGTGTTCTGACAATATTTGTTTCTATTAATAATTTAATTGTGTAGTTAGATCTATTAATTCTCTCTTCTGACTTTGCTCTTCTTCTTCTTCTCAAATATTTCTTTTATCACTCTAAATTATTTTTTGAAGAAAAGAATAACTAGCATTTACTATACCAATAAATACAAACGCTTGTAACTGAATAATTATGTTCATTTATTAACATTTGAAATTATGCGCCATTCTGGCTGCGCGTGGACCAGGCATTGGTTGATATTTGCTCAAGTCGGTAGCGAACAAAATTGACAAAATATATGTTTACAAGATTAATTAATTAGGATTCTTTTAACTGTCGAAATGGTCAGAGAGGGCAAGGAACAAGATACAAGGCTTACAGCTATTTTTAAAATAAAGTGTTATGGCTGGAAAAACAATATTATTATGTAAATTGTCAATTATTAAAAGTAAAATCGAACCATTCGTCGAATGACGTCACTGGCTTAGAGGAGGCTGTGTCTTGTGCTCGCTTAGAAATTCAGTATGGCTGCCGTCACCTCGACTTTCTGCTATGTAATGCTGATACGATTTGATCTTCTCCCTCGGAAATAAATGAGTATTCCCTTCTCGGCGAAGTTGTAGTTGTCCTGGAATATAGTGTGGAGTGTTCTTCCTTCTTCTGCGATGTCGTTTCGTGATGGTTTACTGGTGAAGTGTTCGGTGTTCAAATGTGTTGTATTCGTGTTCTGCTAATATGGTTTAATATTCCTTCAAAATGGCCGTTGATTTCTTGTGCTCGTCTTAGATAGTGTTATTGCTGTTGTCCTGGATTAGTTTGGTGTTAATTATTCTCTGTTGGTGTTATCTTTACTTAGTTAACCTCTGTTACACTTTTCGAGGCTGCACTCATAGTTTTTCACTAAATTATACTTTTTCGGTCTTCTGTCAGTAATTTCTCAACTGTTCACATTAACTATTAACAATAGACCGATGACTGAAAGTCGTCGTTTTGGGGTAATTTATGAAATGTCTCTTTCCTCTTCCCATTGTCTTTTTATAAAAGTACATGTCTTGGATTTGTTTCATCCTCTAAATATACATAAGTTTTCCTATTTATTGCTGTAACTCAATTATTTATTAATTTTACAAAAATCTAACTATTCAGCAATATTCTTAAACTAATTTTACATAATTTGATATATAGCTGGGTCTGTTTTAAGTTCAGATAAGCTAAAATTTACAATTTTTGATATTTATTGTAGGCCTCATATTTTGTACAAATTTAGTATTTAAATGGTTTACAAGTGTTTTTCTGATAATATTTCCATGAAATAATATTACTCACTCAATGATTATTATTTGTTGTTAATAATTTTGTTGTTATAACACTTCAATATTGATTAATTTACTTTTTAGTCTGAGTTGATTACCATTTTAGGCCTAGTATTAGTTATTTCCAAAAGAAGTTAATTTTCTTCCTTTGTCATTACATTCGTTATTATTTGTATCTGTACTGATTACATTTTCATATTTTTGTGTTGTATGGATTAAATTCTATTCCTTATATTATGTAGTTTGATTGAATTTATTTAAATAAGTTTGACTCTCTGATAGATGGTTTTGGTTTACATTACTGGTCTGTTTTCCTAGAGTGGTGTATTAGCTAATCTGCTTTGTACTTTTTATATGGTTTACAGTTTTAAATAAAATTATAACATTCCTATTTCCTACTTGCCTCTCTGCCTTGACAAACTTGAAAATTAGTTAACATTATTTTGAATACAACAGAACATCTTATTATCTACTATTTTTCATATATCATCTAATTATAACAAAAACATCTTATGCCTATTATTTTTAACTGTATCATCCAATGATAACAAAATATCTTATCCTTATCATTCCCTAGACATAATTTAATAAAAAAATAAAAACATTCTATTACTAGTAATACTGTCAGTCATTAACTGTCTTTTGTATTTATGTCTCTTTTGGTAATAACTTAACTGTGATTAAAAACATCTTATATCTATTATCACCTTATATCTAATATATTATCTGGTTATCAATAAATAACAAACATCTTATTATTAGTTATACCCTCAGTTATGAACTGTCCTTTGGTATTTATTGCCCTTCTCACAATTTACTTAACTGTAATTAAAAAACATTTTATGGGTAATAGTATTTCTTATATCTAATTTAAAGAACTCTTATTACTAATAATGTTGTCAGTCCTTAGACTGTCTTTGATTCTTATGGTTTTACTAGTATTATCTACACTCATGGTAGTCCTTTTATATTATTAACACTTCATTGAATATTTTTTCATAGCTTTTTAGCTATGCTTTTCACTACACTCACTGTAGTTTCTAATTTTTGTTACATCACTACACTTTATATTTTCTACACTATGGTAGTCTTTTTAGTGGGTTCTACTCTATGGTAGTCTTTTTGGGTTGTTATACATTATACTTATATCTAGTTTACAATTCGGTTTCAATTGTATTGTATCTTGTAACTTGAGTTACTGGGTCTAAATATATTGGTTTTAATTTAGTTTCAAAGGTATGTATACCTTTCTTAACATTTTTGGAATAGCTCTTCTTATTTCTAGGCTCTTTTTAGGAATCTTTACATATTTTGTCCTTTCTTCATTATTATATTAGTTTTTTGACTTAATTGCTTCTTGACTTTATAAATTTTCCTTATTAAAATTGTTTTTACCTTTTTATCTCTTTTCTTTCCTTTTTACTGCTTCCCCAATCTACTGGGTATACTGCTGGTTTATTGGGTTTTTATATACGGTAGGTTATTCGTATATTGACCAATAGTTTTCTTTGTTATTGTTTATTCTTATTAACATTTTATTGACTTAATGTACAGTTTAATGTACAGTTTCTTTAGTTTAATCTTTAACCATTTATTATTTTCACTCACTATGGACATTTTCTTCTTTATTTATGTTGCATCAAGTTAAAATTTTAATGTGATAATTCTGTTATGCTACATATGCTCTCCTGTAAAAGTGATTAGTTCAGATCATACTCTTAGTATGGATGAAATAATTACTACTAATTCTTTTTATTTACCATATTTTCTTCATGATTTCACTTTATATACCTTCTTTTTCCACCGTTGCTTACTCTCAGATGATGTGTATCTCCTTCATTAGTTTAATTTTTTCATTAATAAGTAATCATCAATCTTGTGTATAACATTATCATTTTATATCCTTTCTTATTTGGTGCTTCCTCACCAGTATGTTTACTCCCTAACATTCCCTAACCTATGAATTGGAACAGTTCAGAGTGGCACTTTTGGCTTCAATCCCTGCTGTCCAATACTTCAATTAATTGAGCCCAGAGGTATTATCATCTCTGCTCAAAATATAAGACTGATGGCGTTTTCTACATCCAGTCATAAAAATAAATAATCAGTAAAAGTAGTCTCTTTGGACTAAAATAAACATCCTTAGATTCTTCACTTCATAATATTTTACATCAATTAATACTTTTATACACTTGACTCTTCTTCTCTATTAAAGCTTATTCCATATTATGTGGTTTAGGTATGTGGTATAATATACATTTCATCGTTTCATCATTTCATCTTCTTATCTTGTTTACTTAGTAATTAGCATTTATATAGATTTTTTCTACCATTTGGTATCCAATGAGTTATTTTATTGCTCATGGCATAACATTAATTAATTCTTTATCACTTATCACTATAACAGTGGTTATTACAACAATATTATCATTAATAGTACCAGGGTTTTTGGTTTCTGGTCTTAATATTTGGTTTTTACTTAGTTGGTCCTTTTTCATTGTTCCATCTTTATCAAATTATTTTCTTTGTGAGTTTGGTTAATTTGTTTTGATTAAATTATAAAATTTTATGGTTTCTTCTCTCTTTTTCATTTGAAATTCTGTATCATTTTTGTCTTAAATTGTCTCATTTACATAATTTATAATAGTGGTCATTGTTAGCATAGTCACTATTGTCATACAAACTATAGTATGGTTTTTTATAGCTGTGATAGTTTATTGAGGGTTTTTTTTTCATTAACACTGGTTTTTATGACGATTTGTTACATTCCTTCTTCTGACCTTTTTAACATTTATTAATATATTGTTCTGGTAACATTAAATTATCCAATTGTTTAACAATGGTTGTTCTCTTTGTTTACTGGAATCTGTTCTTTTTGTTTTGGGTCTCTGGAGAGTTTGAGAGAGAGTTTTTACATTTGTACTCCATTTACCTTCAAATTCTTTTATGTAAGAGTTCACTCAAATTATGAGTGTGATTTGTTCTTACTCTTTTAGAATTTTGTATCTCTTTCTTACAAAATCTCTTTTTATATTTAAGAGTTATTTCTCATCATTCGTATGAGTTGTACTTACTATTTTTTAACTTTAGATATTTTTATTCAACTAAATTCTTTCTTATTCATAATAGTTTTTCAAATATTTTGGTGTAAGTTGTACTTACTATTTTTTGGATTTTGAAATTAACCAAAATTCTTTTTTCATTCATAATAGTTTTTCGAATAATCAGTGTAAGTTGTACTTACTATTTTTTAGAATTATGAACATTTTTTATTCATCATAATGGTTTTTCTAATGATTAGTGTAAGCTGTTCTTACGAAACTTTTTGAATTTTGAAATTTTCATCTCTCCTCTATATATTTTTTTAATTGATAATTGATTATAAGTTCCTTTTACTTTATTTGAAATGATATCCTTTAATACATACGTATTGTTATTATTGTTTTTAATAATCAGGTATGGGCCGGTATACAGCAGTAACAACTTTTTGGTAATGCCTCCCAAAGTACTGGGTAATTCCCTGTTTTTTAGTAGTACCTTTTCTCCGACTTCATAGCTTATTATCTTCTTAATCGCCTTTTGGTACTTGTTCTTGCGCCTTTCCTGGTCTTCTGCTAATTTATTGTAGAACCGGATTCGATTGAATTTGTATTCTTGACTCATGGGGAATTCTATTATGTCTTGTATTTCTCTTGGAGGCGGTTTTTCATACATTGCCGAGTATGGTGTGGTACCTATAGCGGGGTGATATGCCAAATTAAGGAATTCTTCAGTAGCTAATAAATATTCTTGCCACTTCCTTTGTTGGTTATGGCAATAAGTCCGTAATATTCTTCCGACTTCTCGCAGTACCCTCTCCGCTGGATTACTGCTGGGGTGGTAGACAGATGTCTTGTACGTCTTAATGCCCAACGTATTTAGAGTGTTTTTCCACCTCCTACTCTTAAATTGCGTTCCATGGTCTGTGATTATGGATGCCGGGCTCCCTATCTCTGTAATGTAATGATTTGTTATTACCCCTAGAGTCTTCAAAGTGGTGGCTCTGTTCACCGGGTACAGTTTTGTGAATTTTGTGAAGTGATCCATCATGATAATAATGTATTTGTATCGATGGCGTCCGCCACTGCGGGGAAATGGACCACAGATGTCCAGAAAGACCTTTTCCAGTTTGGCTTGTGAGGTAATTGGTATCATCATACCCTCTTTTCTCTCATTGTTGGTTTTCACCAATTGACATATCAGACAGGTTTTGAGGTAGTTTCTCGTCTTTCTATTTATGTTTTTTATATGGCAATTCTCTTCTATCGCCTTGATCACCTTCATGGCTCCCATGTGACCGTATCGTAGATGATAGTCCAGGATGATATCCTTTTCGATTGTAGTAGGGATCATGATCTTCCATACTTCTTCATCAAGGGATGTTTTGATGAATAATATTTCGTTATGTATACAATAAAACTTGGTTATTGTGTCATCTTGGCTGGAGAGACGAAGTTTAATGTGGTTTAACTTCGGGTCGGACTGCTGGTGTTTGCTGATGTCCTGCACTATCTTTTCTAGATCGGATCTGTCCTTAATAATATTATAGATTTTCAAGATGCTCTCCTTTTCGCCTTCGAACGTTTGTTCTTCCAGATTTACTCTCGACAACACGTCGGCTACTACATTTTTACTCCCAGGAACATACTCCCACTGTATATCGTATTCCTGCAGGGCAAGTACCCATCTGGTCAATCTACCATGGCTTAACTTGCATCTTCTCAGAAATGATATAGATTTGTGATCTGTTCGAACGGTCACTGGATATCCGAGGATATACGTCCGAAACTTCCCACAGGCAAAGACTACACTTAGCAGTTCCTTTTCCGTCACGTTGTAGTTCTTTTCACACTGGTTAAGGGTTCTGCTAGCAAAGCTCACTACTAGATGGTTTCCACTTTCGTCTTCTTGGTACAGTGTTGATCCCAAGCTAATGTTACTAGCGTCACAGTTTAGAAAGAAAGGTCGGTTAAAATTTGGATGGTTGAGCATCACTGCTTCTAAGAACTTCTCCTTAATTGATTTGAAGGTTTCGTCTTGTTCTTGACCCCATCGCCACTTATTCTTGGACGATAACTGGTACTGAAATCGGGCCGTCAGTTCGGAATAATTATTTTGGAACTTCCTATAGTAGTTACACAGGCCTAAAAATGATTGTAGTTGCCTTCTGTTTTTTGGTATAGGGAATCGTTGTATGGCGTCTATTTTTCTGTTGATGGTGTTATTCCTTGACTGTTTAACTGGAAACCCAAGAATTGCACTTCTTTAGCTATAAGATTGGACTTGTCTAGTTTAAGGGTAACATTATTTTCAGCCAGCTTCTTCAAGACATGCTCCACACGGTAACAGTGTTCTTCCCAATTGGTTGATGTTATTAGGAGATCATCAACATAGACAGTCGTGAATTGGAGCGCTTCTGGTCCGAGTATATGATCCATACAGGCGACAAAAACAGCTACCGAGTTCACTAACCCGAAGGGCAACCTCTTAAACTGATAGTTGCGCCCTTCGAAGATGAACGCTATGTATTGCCGGCTTTCTGGGTGCAACTCCACCTGCCAATACCCGCACACGGTATCCCACGTAGTAATGAACTTCGTTCCGTGAAATCTCTTCAGTATCTCATCAATTTCGCCAGGTGAGGTACGATCGTTAATAATCATTTTGTTTATCTCACGTGCGTCAAGGCAAAGCCTTACCTTCCCATTTTTCTTTTGTATAGCCACAATTGGGCTAGTGTATGGCGATTGACTGCTCTCGATAATATCTTTACTGATCATATTCTGGATCTCTGTGCTTACGGTTTCCTTCAAATATTGTGCTATGGGATACGACTTTCGATTAAATTCTACCGGTTCTCTGAATCGTATGGAACATTGGTAGTTCCGGATCTTTCCAGGTTCGTCCGAAAATACAGCTCGATATTTTTCATATATGTTGACTAATTGATTCAGCTGGTTTTCCTCTAATTGCTCGGTAGTATTGTGGCACTGGAAGTCACGTATCTCCTGAATCTTTTGTGGCCATAGGCCATCCTCCGAATTCTGATGTACTGGCTTGTTGTTTGTCGAGTAGTTTGACAAGTAATTCACCTTATTTTTGTGGTCGAGAAGTTGTCTGGAGTCTAACATCTTGTTGTTAGTTAAATTGGCTACCCAGGTCGAACCTTCAGGAAAGAGTGATACCTTCCCTCGGCACAAGTCGATAACTGCTGAGTTTCTGCGCAATATGTCACATCCTATCATGATGTTGAACGGTAATCCGGCTGTAACAAGAAATATCATATCCACACTAATGCCCTGACTGTTGACACTTAGGGATACCTGTTTTCTTATGGTTTTGTTCTGTCGGCCGGTAGCTCCTACAAGTACAATATTATTAATAGGTAGTACCGGTAAGTTTTTGTGGCATTCCTGCTGT
The DNA here is from genome assembly GCA_034769895.1 of Magicicada septendecula. Taxonomy (NCBI): domain Eukaryota; kingdom Metazoa; phylum Arthropoda; class Insecta; order Hemiptera; family Cicadidae; genus Magicicada; species Magicicada septendecula. The sequence goes on along the minus strand of CM068374.1, from coordinate 372,033,357 downwards.
ATCCGGTCCAACTCATTATGATTTATTATAGAGACGTTTGCTCCAGTGTCTATCATTATGGGAACAGAAATACCCTCAATTTCTGCAATTATATATATTATTTCGTTGTCATTATTATTAATGTTAATTTCGTTTTCTTCTAGCAAGTCCTTACGGATATCTTTCAAATAATTATTGTATATTATTGTAAAATTTTTTCTTTCTTCCTTCGACTTTATCTCTTGGTCAAACCCAGCAGATTGGAGCAGTAAATGGTTATTGGAGTTTATTACTGCCTCCGTTCGTTTAAATGCTCCGCATCATTACGGATTAGGCCGTTGGAAGCATCAACTTGGAGTCCTGAAGCTGCTTCGTTTGGTTCAGCACGATCGTCCTGTTGGGCTTCCGTTACAGGTAGTCTTCGTTGATTGTCCAGGCTGGAACTGCGTCTGGGTTCATACTCTCTGTAACGATTATTTCCCTGACTACCTTGAAAGGTCTCATACTCATAATATCGGCTCCTTCGTTGAGGCTGGTACCTCCTCTGTCCACCGCCTTCCGCTCTGATGTAGTTAATATGGGGTCGATATGTCCTGTAATTATTGTTATTACCTCCATTCGGGTAATTCCTGTTATAATTACTATGATAATTGTTATTAGGGGGGTTGGGGTTTCTCTGACCATTTGGAACATAATTACGGTTATTATTATAATAACCGTTGTTGTTGGGTGGACGGTTATTATTATTATTATTATTGTTGTTGCCCTCATTATTATTAATTCGGGGAACATTATTATTATTATTATTATTATTGTTATTAAATCTAGGTACATTATTGTTATTACGAGGGTTGTGATTGTATTCGGCATTATTCCGATTTGCGGAATTATAATTATTGTTGTTGCCCACATTCTGCCGATTATTATTATTCGAATTATTGGTGTTACTTCTTGGTTCCGGCCTTTCATATCTCCTGCGACTTTGGCGGTAGTAATCCTCGTGCTCATACATTTCTAAGAGCTCAGTCATTGCTTGTACAGTCTTTATTTGACTGTTTATTCTAGCTCTTATTATATCTTCCTCATAATGGTACGAGGGCTTGCTGACCAGGCATTCTTCCGGTATTCTGGGCTCTAGATGTTTGGCCACGCACACCTTTCTCAAGAAGTACGCCGTTAGGGTCTGGTTTCCATACGGGTTGTATTTTCCATGACAGATCCCGTCTCTGGCGATATTTTGTGTCGATTCAGACCAATATTTGGCCTTGAATAGCCTTTTGAATTGTTGGTAGTCGGTCACTTCGTCTCTTATCGCCATCCACCAATTATCTGCTATCTCCTTGAACGATTCGTCAAGTACTTCTTTATTTTCCCTCCAGCGATTGCCTCTGTGTTTGGTGAAGTACTCTTCGATTCTGGCTAGGAACTCCATCGGTTTGTTTTTATAAAACCTGAAGTTAATTCCTTCACGGTTCTCGTTGTTAGGACAACTGGTAATGCTTGTTGGTCGACTATGGAACAGGTCTATGTCTGTTTGATTCTGTCGCACCTGACTGTTGATACTGGTCACAGCAGCTTCAATGCCGTCACATTTTTCTGTGAATCGGTCCTGCACTCGGTCCCAGTCTTCACGTGTTTCCTTTAGTTTTCCTCTAATGTCTTCCTATTCGTTCCTACTCTGTACTTCTCGTTCGTTCTGACTCCATCTTTCGTCAGCTCTTGTAATCTTTTGTTCGAGTACTGTTATTTCCTCTTCTACCTTCTTGCTGATTGTTTCAATGTTTTCAGCTATCTTTTGCCCCAATTCTTCCTTCAATGCTTCCATCTTTCCATCTAATCGGTTCATATTCTCTTGGTTCGTCTCCTTCAATTCTTCTCTTAATTGTTGATTATTGCTTTCCATCTTCTTATTGGTTTCTTCTAGTTTCTGGCTTATCTGGGTTAATTCCTCCTTCGATTGCTTATTATCAGTTTTTATTTCCTCCATCTTCTCTTCTATTTTCTGAATATTTTCCTCCATCTTTTCCTCGATCTTCTTAATATTTTCCTCCATTAATAATTTATTTTCGTTTTTTATTTCGTCCACCTTCTCCTCCATCTTCTTACTGTTTTCTTCCATCTTTTCTTCCATCTTCTTACTGTTTTCTCTTAATTCCTCCTTCAATCGTTGGTTATCACTTCTCATTTCCTTACTATTTTCTTCCATCTTTTCCTCCATCTTCTTACTATTTTCTCTTAATTCTTCTTTCAATTGTTGGTTATGGTTTTCCAGCTTCTTACTATTTTCTTCCATTTTCTCCTCCATCTTCTTACTATTTTCTTCGATTTTCTTGTTGGTATCTCCGATTTTATTACCCAATTCTTCCTTCATTTTTTGGTTATCATTTTCCAGCTTTTTACTATTTTATTTGTTCTCCTCTCTCATTTCCTTTATCATTCTCATCAAGGTTTCTTGGAAATTGATCTCCTCTGTTTGTTCCGGCTTATCAGCTTGTTTTCCTTGGGGTATTGGTTCGGTTGGTTCTGCTGGAGGTAATCTCTTCTCTATATCCTCCACAGGTGTCGCCTCTTTATCCTCCATATCTATTTCCTGTTCGGCCTCCACAGCCCTTTTCTTTGATGTCGCCCTCCTGTGCATCTTGTTTCTTTTTCTGACCTGTTGACAGCTGCCGAGCTAAAATAGGAAACTGGACAATTGTCCTTATTTTATAACTCTATAACTCCTATTTTAAGCCCTTTAGTTGGACGCCAATTTGTAATATAATTTTTACAAATATAAAATAAAGATAATAAAGATAGCAAGAATTATTGTGATACTAATAAACGTTGTCTGAATCTCGCTGTTGAACTCACCGATGATAAAGTTCCACGTTGGATTCGCCAATTTGTAATTAATCCCAATTACAAATAATAAATGAAATATAAATAATGTATTATAATAAAGTGATTTGTTGATAATAAAAAATTTTTTGTGAGTTATAAATTTTTTTGTTTAATTAATTAGTAGGGGGAAAATGACAGTTCAAACTAAAGTACCGTTATTCCCCCACCACCACCGCTGGACCACAGCATCCGCGACTTTTTCACGGATCTGTGTCAAGATCCGCGACTTTTTCGCGTATCTGGACCACAGCATCCGCGTTATTTTTTTTATATGCCGCCTTTCGCGAGCCTAGATCACTTTCACTTTCTACTGGACCACAGCATCCGCGACTTTTTCGCTGATCTGTGTCAAGATCCGCGACTTTTTCGCGTATCTGGACCACAGCATCCGCGAATATAATTTTTTATTTTTTTATATGCCGCCTTTCGCGAGCTTAGATCACTTTCACTTTCTATCAGCTGGACCCGCAGCATCCCCAAGGTGGGGGGGTTCCGACTTGATGCATTATAGTGTATATATTAAATATATGATCAGGGTTACCAACCTTGCATGAGTTCAAATTTGTTATAATGTATATTAAATCTATATGATCAGGTTTACCAACCTATGTGTGTGTATTATAGTGTATATTAAAATATATGATTAGAGTTACCAATCCTGCATTACTGTGTATAGAACAGATCTGTCAACATTTTCTTCGGTGGGAAATTCAAACTATATTAGCAGACGCATTATAGTGTATAGTAAATTATATGACTGTTGACGACTTCGATATCGGGTTCAACTTGATATGTGTGTGTGTGTGTGTTATATAGTGTATATATTAAAATATATGATCAGGGTTACCAATCTTGCATTATTGTGTGTATAGAACAGATCTGCCAACATTTTTCTGTGGTGGGAAATTCAAACTATATGATCATGATTGTTGTCGATATCAATTCTCTCTGTCTCTCTCTCTCTAGACACAGTTATCCATCACGATATAAACTCTCTCACATTTGAATGTAAGTAAAACTATCTCTCTCCCTCCCTCTCTCTCTCTCTCTCTCTCTCGCACACGACAAGTCTGTGTGTGTGTGTGTGGTAAAGTGTTACGCATAAAAAAATCTCCTTGAAATAAGGTATTTTCAAAAGTTTTGTGTACACATACAAATCGCTATCGGACGATGTACGTGCTGCTCACACACATTGTGTATGTCTCTCTCTCGCTGCAAACGTTGACAAGAATTCCCTTATTCAAAGCGATTACGTTGTCACAGTACACAAACTTAAATATGCCTTACAGACCATTGTAATTTTAAAAATTCATTTTTGCATTAATTAAATATATATATCGTAAACAATGAAATAATAATATTTCGTAATTGTAAGATTTTTAATAAAACAATTATCAGTTTAAATAATAATTTTCATGATTGTAAGATACAATCTGCAAATTATTAAATTGTCTCTCTCTCTCTCTCTCTCTCTCTCTCTCTCTCTCTCTCTCTCTCTCTCTCTCTCTCTCTCTCTCACATTTCTGATTACTATACAAATAATTGCATGCATGTTCAGAGGTTTATAACGAAATAAATTAAAATAAACCATAGTTTGTTTAAATGATTAAATATATATATTTACACCACTGTATACAAACTTAAAATATAGTATACAAAACGTTGTAATTCAAAATACATTTTACATTGATTAAATATATCACAAACAACATTGTTATATAAAATAAATACAATATTAATAATATTGTTTTAAATCATTAAATATATATTTACAACACTGTACACAAACTTAAAATATAGTTTACAAACCGCTATAATACAATTATTCAAAAATACATTTTACATTGATTAAATATATCACAAACAAACAAACATTGTTATATAAAATAAATACAATATTAATAATAATATTGTTTTAAATGATTAAATATATATTTACAGCACTGTACACAAACTTAAAATATAGTTTATAAACCGTTATACAAACAAACATTGTTATATAAAATAAATACAATATTAATAATAATAATTTTGATATTGTAAGATTTTTTAAATAATAATTTCACGGCTGTAGATACAGTTCATAAGGAAGTTTATCTGTAACATAACAATACAGTCGGTATTAGAATCACTGATACGATAAATATTCAATTATCACATGCACACACCCACACACACACACAGTCAGTGGAAAGAAAGAATCAAATGCGTTAAGTAAGTAAACTTTTTCAAGTATGTGTCATTTTTCATAAGTTAATGTACTTTCAAATAATTTCTAATCAAACCAAATATTATTCACTGGAACTTTGTAAATACTGCTTAGAATCAATGATACATTTATCGCATAAAGTTAATGTACGTTCAAATAATTTCTAATCGAACCAACTATTATTCAACGAAACATTGTAAAAAAATACTAAATAGAATCAATGATACAGTTATCATGTACATACAAATTCAATTATTAAAGTGTTAAGTACAGAGAGTTGAAACTACACACACACACACACACACACACACACATCAATAAATTGCCTGTTAACACGATTGCTACTTACGACGTTAGGACACAATCTCTACTTGCGTTGTTTGATTTCTCGTCCCTCGATACACTAAATGTAGTTCTTTAGGTTTGATATGCCTGAGATCCTCATTCGTGAAGACACCTGCATACCTCTTGGGAAGATAGACACGATACTGGCGGTCGCCATCCTCCAACGTAGCAAGCACAGAGTTCCCATACTTTGTGTCCACATTTGTTAAGACCATGATGGGATATTTTTTATTCACTGTCAATTCTGAACATCGCTTGTACTCGATAGCACTTACAGCATTAAACTTTACAAGAAACGACGACATTATTAGAAGAGAGAGAGAAAGACACTAGTGAACACGTCTGTATCAAACGTGAGAGAACCAAACAATGACAGAATATTCGACACAAAAGGACAGTACAATGTGATAGTTGTGGTGGTGGTAACGTCGTCGTCGTCGTCATCAGAAAAGTCTGTGTCCCACTTTCATTTACAGCTTTGCATGTATGAACATGTCCCCCACAGACGAAATTAGAGACACCAAAAATATAACAATGTCATTAGGAAAGTCTACATTCATAAGGAAATAGTCACCGCTTACAGCTAAGCATGTCCACAACAGAATTAGAGAGATATAAATGTCATCATTCGCTGTAACCTACTTTCTAAATTTGTTACATTAAAAATGTTTGTTTAAAGCAAAAATCATGAATCATCCATTCCCGAATAGCATGCACCTTATAGTTGGCGCATCGGTCAGAAGAATTGAAATGTCTAAGACATTCTGTTCCATGAAATAGATACGGTATGTTTTTAGGACAACCAAAGTCATCGAGATTGATGATATTATTGTGTATTATCTTTGATTGCAAAAAACGTTTTTTCTCAAAACCCTTCACAAACACATATTTATATATACGTGTATGTGATGTTAACAATGAAACAAGATTGTCGTACGGTGTCTCTCCTTCGCTCCATCTAAGTCTATGATAATATGACGTTAACCAGTGGTTTGTCCTAACGTATTTTGGATTCGTAACGGATGTAGCAGGCGGAGTCAAAATCCAATGTCTACCAGCAAATCTCAGAACGTCCATGATTGACAGTTCCTTCACAATATATTTTCCGTTGTCGTCGAAAAAGCACTGGAAGTCAATTATAACCGCAGTGTTATCCATAATACTGTAAGACAAAGAAACCACACACACATTACAAACTCTATATATATTATGTTTAAACACACAAATATCGTTGTGATATTAATATGTGAACTTACGTTTACAGACGTCTGGACTGAAGCACCGAGAGACGTCAACTGACGAAAGAAACAAGTGTTGAGGGGGGTTACTATACATGGAGACAAATTTTTTTAGCAGGTGGGGAGGTGTCGTCGTTCTCCATGTTGATGCGTCGTCGTATTCGATAATGACCGTATGCAAGCGTATCATGACCATTGTCTAGTATATAGCGCTTATCATCATACGGTGACAACGCTTGCTTATTTACGCGCATCGTGTACAGCGTATGATGATCGCTACGTAAACAAAGTGCACTGGTAGAAAACTGACAATGATCAGTGAGACACTTGCGATACATATCGTGTCGCAGACTCCTCTTAATCGCAACTCGAGGCACACCTTTACGTACACGTTTTTGACACTCTTTGGTAGGATCTTCGTGGGCCACAAGGAACGAATAACATTTCGCTCGGAGACCCACGAATTCTCTAATAGGACGACCACACATTTCATCCTTGAACAGTCCGACAACCTTTTTGTTCTTAAGGCTATAACAAGGATGAGACGTAGGGTAATCCGATGTGTCAAAAACGTGTAGGTCCTTCTTCATGTCTGCATACAAGTCTGATGTTTGAATACTATACATCAGACTGTCTGTATCTGTCATTAACAATTTAACGTTGCAACCGTACTTGGCGACAGCATAACGATAATGAAAGTCGTACATTATCGTTTTGCTAACGTCAAGCACCGTGAAGCCGACATACACGGGACGGGAAAGAACAATGGATATTTTACGGAGTGAGAGCCCCACCAGATCGTTCGTATAACGAATCATACGTTTTAGCCTTGGTGTGGAAACTAGTTTTTGAAGCCGTCGTTCATCCGAGACTAGTTCAAAGTCTATATGTTTCCGTACGTTCTCCAGCGACTTACCGTATACGGCGTTGTTCATCAGTTTGAAAAGGTCTTTTTCAAAGCTGTTGACGGCTGCTTGCCTCTTGCGGGTGTTGAAATCGATAAACGGTTTCAACCAAGCGCTTTGCTTAAAACACAACACCCTATGAGTCGCTTTCAGCTCTAAGCCAAGACTTAAATACAATTTCAAATTTCGATAATGGAGAACGTAATTTTGTTTGTCCTCCAAAGTTGTTAACAACTTCTCTACGGATGACCCTGATTCGTTATACGATGATCTGTATATACTCTCGTGTAAACGTTTGGAAAAGGGAGAAAGGATATCGGATGTTACGCGCTGGCGCACAGGTGCAAGTGGGTAGTCGGAATGCAGGTCGTGTAAGGTATTAGGATAGTGTAGGTCGACTTCGAGGATGTACCCGATGTCGGAATCATCACTCACATTACGTACGTCCAAGGACTCGATTTCGTTACGATTGAGCCATCGGAAGTCTGCGTAAGGGAGTGGTTGCGACATGGCTGCACCGTATAAATTATTACAGTCCGTATACAGAATGAAGGAGGTCGGTTTCGATACATCGTACTGATCTGGAATCAAAGGATTGTTAGCGACTGCATGACGGTTGGATATCATCGCGCAGCCTCCGCGAATCCCAGACTCGACGAACAGATGTAGATTTATCTCTGTTAACAGCTCTAATTCGACCCCTGTCATTTTTAGCATCGCGTTCCAAGCGAGTCCGGGAAGCGAGTAAAAATGACACGGGTCCAAACAGTAATCGCGTAAGGCCGTGTCTCGGAAACTTTCAAAGACATTGGCCAGCAGCATTACGTCTGTCAACAAATACAAATCGTGGTAATCTCCAAACGTACGCAGATTGAATGCACTCCACACGTTTTGTGCGTGCTCGTAATCTGCGTCCGAAATAGACGATTCCAACAACCGGTTATCAAAGTGTTCACGAGCGGGTAGACTTGTTTCGTTGAACCGATCAATGCTGTCAACGTACTCGTAAGGGTATACCCCCTTGCGTACGAGCAGATTACCCCGTCTAAGCAGTTCGTCGAAACCCCGTCTAAGCATTTCCTCTCTGAGCAAAGGAAATTGGCTCCCGGACGTGGACAGATTGGTAACGAGTGTGTCCAGAGAGCGATTAAGAAATTGAAAGGAGTCTACGAAACGCAAGGGACCCAGGGAGAACGACATGTAACGCTCACTAGATGTTGCAATGCAGGATACGTGTTGGTCCTTATATTTTCCTAAACCCTGCATTAAATGGTGGCAGTCGTAGCCACGAAGGTTGTGAAAGAAGACGGGGATATGACGAGGCATCTTGTAGCTTAGATTACAGCTGTTGTGGGCTGCTCCCAAGAATTTCCCCTTAAGATGACAATGATTGCGTACCTTGTCATCGTCTGTCAAAGGGCGCTCACACAAATGACAAACGGTGGCGTTAGTGAACACAACATTGTCATCATCGGACATAATTATTTGTACGTTATGTCGTACTACCTTCATCATATCCTCGGCGTCTTTCATCAACCACGAGAAGAAAGTGTCTACGACGTTTTCACCCCGATAAACTTTAGCCTCTCTCCAGAGTCTGTGTGTATGATCGACGATAGCATAGGAGAAACCTGACGGAATATGCATCGCTTCGTATGATGTGGACGATACAGGAGGAGAAGTTATTTTCTGACGGGCACCGTTGCTATCAACTGAGTAGAATTCACCTAACTCGTGCACTGTCGTCGGGACGTTGTTACCAGGTGAACACGATTGAAGCGGAGTGATGAGGGACTCGAAGTCGGCGTAGACGGTAAAGGGTACTTTAAGACAGTGCGCGTAATTTTTAAATGACATAAACTTCTCCTCCTCTGTAGGCATTTTGGTTTTCTGCTCGCCGTAAGGTGTGCAGTAGGGGAGATGATCGGACAGACCATGTTCTGTGGTGAAACGATGCAGGCAGTAGTCACAGTAAAATGATTTATGCTCGTGTTTTGTAAGGGATGATAATAATCTACTCATGTTACTGATAAGACAGTAGTGTTTTCGGCTATTTGTATCGGACAGAAGTAAAAGATTAACATGATGTAATCTGTCCTTATTGGGGGTAATTCTTAACGGATAAACCTCATTTTTTGATTCGTTTCTGATATTGTCTTCTATATCATAGCCGAAAACGTTTATAGAAATGTTGGGATTCTGTGTTTCAAATTTAGAAAGTGAGTTTATAGAAACAGGGTACTCGATACCGGACATATTTAAGGTGTTTTTGAAGGGAGCGTATTTTGAAACACGTTCTTTATGCTTTTGTTGAGGGTGTATGTGAGCTAGTACGGACCATAGAAAACACATTTCATCTTGGGGGTTCTTGATGTTGACTACTGCCCTGGTGAATGCAAGTTTTCGCGGGGTTGGAAGGTAGGAGGACGCTGCTAGAGGCAGGTACCGTCCAACAACTAGTTCCAGCTTCAGTACAGCATCCACCGACCATCCGCTCCCGTCACGGGTAAAATTGGATATGCTATTCATGATTTTATCGTAGGATTCATCGAGTAGACAGTTCAACTCGTCGTTGTCGTCCGTGAGCAACGTACGACAACGTCCGTGGAAGACGGCGTCTTTGGTTACCTCTTTTTCTTCGCCGCTGTCACCATCTAACACAGTTTTGGTGAAACGTATCCTGCATGCAATATGCCATTTGATACTGCGTAAACGTGCTTGTTCTGCCAGAATATCCTTGCACAATAAAGGTCGCACCTCGGTCATTATCGGTAATATATCTTGATCTTCTTCTTCTGTGTACACAGGCAGGTAATTAAAAGTTGTGAGGGATCCTCTAATACTAGTGTTTCGCACAATATAAAATCGTGTCATAACTGAAACAATAGAAACACATGTATTAGCTAATAGGAATGATGAATAACACACACACAAATTCATGTTTGTGGTAAATAAATATATAGTACACGATAGTAATACGTTAGTTTATTGCAAACTGTGAAGATGGCAGCTACTCCTGATTTTAGCATTGAAAGTGAAAGAAGAAAATCGTTCAAGTATTGGGAAGTGACGTTTGTCAGCCCCGACGAGTTAGCGTTTGCTGGGTTTTACTACTATCCGCTAAATTATGATGTCTGTGGACATAGTATGTCATTCATAGACGATAGAGTTAAATGCTTTTGTTGCGGAATTGAATTAGTTCATTGGAGAGAAGGTGACATACCTATGGTGGAACATGAAAAATTTTCTCCGTCATGTCAATTTCTAAACGATGTCAAGAGACAATACATTGGGGAGAAGGTGACAAACCTATGTCAGAGCATAAAAAATTTTCTTCGCCATATCAGTTTCTAAACAATGTCAAGAGACTATCTTGTACAGGTTAGACAGAGTTAATTCATATCAAACAAATTTGGTTTGCTACATAATTATAGAGAGAGAGACAATTGGTATTTAAAAAATTTTTTTTTTTACCTTGTTGAGGATGTTCCTGTTCCTGCTGATGTTGTTGTTGTTGTTGTTCTGGATTCTGTTGAAGGTCGGACATGGTGATATTCAGACGTGAGAGTGAATACTGAAAAACAAAGAAACTGTTATAGATATATATAGTATTTTTAACGCTGGTATTATATTAGTGTATCTTAAACCATGAACAACGCACGCAAGACTATAGCTCTAGAGCTACACAGAGCAGCGAGAAGGAATTTCGTTAGGCGTGCGGTTGAATTGAAGGGTCTACACGACTTGTACCAGGCGGATCTTGTGGAGATGATACCATACGCTCGAGTGAACAAAGGGTACAAGTACATGATGACAGTGATCAATGCGTTTAGCAAGTACGCGTACGCTGTACCATTGAAAACAAAGACAGGAAAAGAAGTAAAGCACGCACTAGAGCCTATACTAACTGCTAATCGAATGAAATATTTACAGACGGACAACGGGAAGGAGTATTACAACAGCACAGTACAAGCGTTGCTAAAAAAGTATAATGTGAAACATTACTCAACCTACAGTGAGAAAAAAGCTTCCATAGTGGAACGTTTTAATCGCACACTGAAGACACACATGTATCGAGCTTTCAGCGAACAAGGACACTACCGCTGGTTGGATCTACTACCTACATTACTGAAATCGTACAACAATACAACACACAGAACCATTGGTATGAAACCTAGTGAAGTGAATGACGCCAACGAACATATAGTGTTGGAACGAATAAGGAAGAACACAGCGCCTAAAATCAGTCCAACGAAACCACCCAAATTTAAAGTCGGTGACCGTGTTCGTATAAGTAAGCACAAAATGACGTTCGCCAAAGGTTATACACCAAATTAGACTAACGAAATATTCACTGTGGATAAAGTACAATCCACTACCATCCCCGTCACTTATCTGCTAAAAGATCATCTAAACAAAGTGTTGAAAGGTGGCTTTTACGAGCACGAGATTAGTAAGTCCAAAGTCGGCGACGTATACCTAGTGGAAAAGGTGTTACAACGCAAAGGTGACAGAGTGCGTGTTCGTTGGCTTGGTTTCGATGGTAAACACGATGCATGGATACATAAGAAAGATCTAATATAAAAAAAAGGTGACAGCACGTGCTGAAAACAGTATGCTTTCAGTATTCACAAAGATGAAGATTGTACAGCAAGCAAACAAATTACCAATAAAGGATATGGACTTTTTGGCTGGTGACGAAGGTAGTGCTAAGCGTAAACATGGCCCGCTATTACCGAACAGTATTCGCTGTATCGTTACAGGCCCAAGTTCCTGTGGGAAATCCAATGTGTTATTCAACCTACTGTTTGATACCAACGGACTACGTTTCCGCAACGTATACGTGTTTTCAAAATCATTATTTCAACCAAAATACAGAATGCTAGAAACAGTGATGAAATCACTCGCTGATGAAGGTTTAGGTTATCATGCATACAGCGAGAACGAAGAAGTCCCACTACCGAGTGAAATCACTGGTCTCGACTCTGTTATCGTATTCGATGATGTATCGTGTGAAAGACAAAACAATATTCGAAAGTATTTTGCTATGGGGAGACATAGCAAGATACGTGGACATGTGGACACATTCTATCTATGCCAGACATATAGCCAGATACCGAAACAATTGGTACGTGACAACGCTAACTTGTTGATATTGTTCAAACAAGACGATCTAAATTTACGACATGCATACAATGATCATGTTAACATAGATATGAAATATGATGCTTTCAAAGACGTTTGCACGGAAGCGTGGAAGGATCGTTATGGATTTCTAGTCATAGACAAAGACTCGCCAATAAATGAAGGTAGATATAGAATCGGCTTTGATCGATTCATAATTGTTTCCGACGAAGTATAAAAGTGGTTGCACTGTAGTAATGTAATCAGTCCCCTTGCTAACACACGATGGCGATGAATAAGGAGGAACGACTTGCGTATGATATAGATACGATAAGCGACAACATAAGGAAAAAATATCATGCATTACAACACGGTATCAGAGAAGGTGACGAGAAGTTTAGAAAAAATTACAGACCGATTCTGGAACCGTTAGAAGCTATTTCACGAAAGTTAAGTGGTGATATGATGGAGGAGGAGGAGGAGGAGGAGGAGAAGCAGCAGATAAAACAAGAAGAGCCTACACAACACGTAATAACAGAAAACGAAAGTGGTATGCAAAGTCATAACGCTTCTCATTTCAGTGACGAGGACGTCTGGAACCCTAACACTTCACATTTCAGTGACGATTCGTTAACAAACAAATATGTGCGTTTGTGCCAATCGGCGGACTGTAAACGGATTATAGATCGTATGTATGGTGTTCGATACGAAGGTGGTAAATTTATGATAGGTGATTCAAATGTAAAAATCGATGATAACGACAACTTTCATGTCAAAGGAAAAATTTACGAGGGTACACCTGGTCTGTATGAACTTTTGTTTATGAAACTACCGAAAAAATACAATAAGGACGATATGAGGAAATATAAGTCCATACTACTAGCAACCAACGGACACAAACAAAAATATAAACACAATACGCGAATAAACAGTAACAGTGGCGTCAAGTACCGACTAGTAATATCTAAATTGTTTGCACGAAAACGTACAGGGAGTGGCTATATGGAGATGAAACCGAACACTGCAATCGATTACGTGCATTGGGATGATCCTAACGAGTTGGTTAATAGATTGAGACTGTTAATGGCGTCTCAAAATAGCGGCCATACTGGTCATAGGAATGAAATCGTTTCGATATTGGAAGAATTACGTGAAGTCGGCATTATCATATAAAAGCAGACGCACCGTTTTATAACCATCAGTTCTTCTTCATAAATATGAGTGTAGACAAGTTCGGTAGACACGACAGCGCTGTAAGAGTGCGAAAAGAAACTCATCGAAGCCTGCATGAGGATATTGGTTTAGGAGTGACTAACGACGGTCACTTTGATGTGAAAAACAAAAAGATATGCAACTTGAGTGATCCTGAAGAGTTGCACGATGTTGTTTCTTTACAGTACGTAAAGGACACATGCTTACAGTACAAGAACGACAATGCTACCGTAGACGCAAAAGATCATCGAATAATAATGCTAAACGATCCGCTTAAATCAAGAGATGCAGCCACAAAACGATACGTAGACGAGAAGAGCTTGAAAAAAGATCGTGCAGGTAACGTAATCGTTAATGACTGTCGACTAACGCGTGTGCAAGCGCCTGTTGACTTCAAAGACGCAGTGAATTTGGAATTTTTACACGCACACACAATCAGTTTGCAAAGCGATGCTTTCTACGCTGCCGGAAGAAAAATTACGAATATAGCGAACGGTGTCAATGACAAAGACGCAGTCACTGTGCGACAAATGCACGAATTAAAATTACATATAAAGACCGAATTGTACAAGGTCACTCAGGTATTTCACGCTCATATAATCAATCTAATAAAGTTTGTCTATAAATATCAAGACAGCGCGACACAGCGTTCAGTCCTGTCTGAATATATTGAAGAGGTGGGGCGTTTAATAGACGTTCTCGATACGGAAACGGAAATCAAGGATTGGAGATCTGTTTACAAGAATGCACGTACTTCGTAAGAAAAGAATGGGGCGTGGTGTAATTGGAAAAATACTTAAAAACACTGTGCCCGCTATCGTTTCGTCAGTACCTACTTTGATTAATCGAGCGGTGGACGCATTACCAGTAGAATTACACCTACCCGGCTACCGATTCTGTGGACCTGGAACAAAACTCAAAGAGAGATTGGCGCGTAGCGAGCGCGGAATCAACGAGCTGGACGAAGCCTGTCGCGAACACGATATCGCCTACGCAAGGTACAAAGACAACAGTCGAAGACGTATAGCTGATCGCGTTCTTGCCGACAAAGCGTGGGAACGAGTGAAAGATTGGAATTCCGGTGTTAGTGAAAGAGCGTATGCTGCGGCTGTAGCCGCCGCAATGAAAGCGAAATCGGCAGTGGGTGGAGGGAGCTCGCGTAGTGGTTGCAGAAAAAAGAAGAAGGGTTCAGGAATTAAACGTCAATCCGCGAACAAACGCAAAACGACCTGCAAACGCAAAACAGTCTCAAGACATAAACGTAACAATAAAAAAAAAATAGCGTCAGGTCTATACCTACGTCCTTACAGACAAAAAAACTAATTTGCATACCAGTGCGTGCATTGTCTGACAGTGATTTGTATGTGTACGCAAAACTTTTGGAAATACCTTATTTCAGAGGAGTTTTTATGCGTAACACTTTACCACACACACGACCATGGAAGAATGAGAGTGCAGTTGTTAATCTGGACAGTGCAGAAGGACCTGGTACGCACTGGGTTTGCTACAAGAAGCGAAACAAACAAGTTTACTACTATGATGCGTATGGTAATATGCAGCCACCTCTTGAGCTGACACAGTATTTTGGAACCGACACTGACATTTACTACAATTACGAACGTGAACAGCCACCACACACAGTCATCTGCGGGCATTTATGTTTGGACTTCTTAACGCGCGAGTGATCAGTAAGCGACAAGATGTCTTCGCTGTCGGTCACCTTAACAGGTACGAATGCTGCTGCTCTTCTATGTGACTTTTTCCCGCCTCTCGAACTAACAAACGGCGAATGGTATGTAGGTCTATTGGACTTTACTACATACAACAGTATACCGAACGTGATTGAGGGAAAAAACAACGTGTTTCCAGTACTACGAGACGGAACAACGTGGGACTTGATAACTTTACCTACAGATGCTTATGAAATCGGTGACATAGAAGCCTTCCTCAAAAAGCAGTTAGGAGACTCAAAGATTAGTCTACGTCCTAACAACAATACACTGAAATGTGAACTGACTTGTGCATTGGATATTGACTTTCAACAAACAGTGTACGGTATCGGTGATATGTTGGGTTTCAAGGAAAAGCGTCTGCTTGAAGCGAATAAAACTCACACGTCTGACGCCACAGTTAACATTATAAAAGTGAACAGTATACTGATAAGGTGTAATATAGCGCAAGGATCATACAAGAACGGTAAAACCGAGCACACGCTGCACTCGTTCTATCCGTCAGTCGAACCAGGATTCAAAATAATTGAATCGCCTACAAACGTCATATACCTACCTGTGAATGTGAGTCGTTTGGACAACATAACATTATCTTTACACGATCAGGACGGTGACGTAATAGATTTTCGCGGAGAAGTCATCACTGTGCGTTTACATCTAAAACGACTATAGACATGGGCTTGTACTTTGTTTCTTCGCCACCGCTGCTACCACAGTCGTCAGTAATAAAAAAAGAAGAAGAAGAAAGATCAGTTAGGAAACGCGTCAGTACTCGTTCGAAACTGAAACGATTAACATCAGTTAACCGTCGTTTCCTGATTTCACTGGGTTTTGTTCTAAACAAGTAACATGGCGAGTGGAATATTATCTGTGGAGCAGCAACCGTTCTTTGAAGACAGTATCACACACTTTTCATTTCACTCACACGCACCGTACGCAACAACAAGATATGGAAACAATGATGAAATACGTGTGCCAATACAACAACAGGACGTCTTTACACTGCCGTCAGAAAGTTTCCTCTACATCGAAGGCAAGTTGGTTAAAAACCCTAGTGCGGCTGCAGATACTGCACTGAATGTGGAACTGGTGAACAATGCTATAGCATTTCTCTTTGAAGAGATTCGTTACGAGTTGGCCGGAGTGGTAGTGGACCATACCAGAAACGTCGGTGTTACGACAACTATTAAAACTTTTCTATCACTCAACAACAACACACGTAACGCAATGGAAAACGCAGGTTGGGTGGCGCCGACCACGAACATATTAAAAGTGAATGATGACGACGAATTCAACTTTTGTATACCACTGAAAATTCTAATGGGATTCGCAGAAGACTATACACGCATCGTGCTGAACGTGAAACAAGAACTTATACTCCTACGCACATCTACCGACACAAACGCTATGGTTTTAGTAAGCGGACAAACGACTGCTAATTGTGTTCTTGAACTAGATAAAGTTTACTGGAAAATGCCTTATGTACATGTAGCTAATGCGTACAGATTACCACTGTTACGACTCATAGAGAAAGACCACCCGATAACTATGCCTTTTAGGACCTGGGAGTTGCACGAGTATCCTGCCTTACCACAGACTAAAAGGCAGAATTGGATTGTCAAGACCTCGAGTCAGCTAGAAAAACCACGCTTTGTTGTGTTAGCGTTTCAGACAGCAAGAAAGAATGTACTGACAGCACACGCCGATGAATTTGATCATTGTAACGTGATCAATGCAAGACTGTTTCTAAACGACAAGTATTATCCTTACGATAATTTAAACTTGGCTATTGGGAAAGACCGTTTTGCATTATTGTACAATATGTACGCCAGTTTTCAAAGTTCGTATTACCACCGTTTAGACGTCAGCCCAGTACTGACACCAGAATTATTCAAATCAAAAGCCCCGCTGTTTGTATTCGATTGTAGCAGGCAAGACGATGCCCTTAAGTCTTCAGCAGTTGATGTACGTTTAGAATTTGAATCGTCAATGAATTTTCCTACACAGACGACTGCCTACTGTATGATACTACATGATTCGCTTGTAGAATATACGCCATTGTCCAACACAGTACATAGACGTGTTTAAGTCTTATTTTATACATATTTTGTAAATACTAGTTTTAAATATATATATATATAATATTGGAGCTGTGTGTGTGTGTGTGTGTGTGTGTGTGTGTGTGTATGTGTGTGTATGTATTTTAATTGTAAAACTAGTTTAGATATATTGTAATACTTAGATATATTTTCATACTTGTAACACTATAATCTTGGAGCTGTGTATGTATTTTTAATTGTAAAAACTGTTTAATATAATCTTGGAGCTGTGTGTATGTATTTTAATAAATGTATATATATTACACACACTTTATTATTATTTGTATAACCCACTCCATAATGTATACTTACTTACTTGCAGCAAACTAGCGAGCGTTGTCCACACACACACACACACACACACACACACACACACACACACACACACACACACACACACACACACACACACACACACACACACACACACACACACACACACACACACACACACACACACACACACACACACACACACACACACACACACACACACACACACACACACACACACACACACACACACACACACACACACACACACACACACACACACACACACACATGTATTAAATTCAATAAATAATGCGCTTGATAATGTTTTTACGTTTAAATAACTCTGTACACTCACCAACTAGTATGTGTGTGTTGTCTATACACCCTTAATGATGAACGTTGTGTGTATACTGAAGACGTACAATACTACAACAGTCTTTCAACTATTTAAAAAATGCAGTGATAGCTTTCACGATGTATCAGCACACACGCAGGCGACTAAATGAGAAATTGCCACTATAAAAATACGGTAAGAATATATTTCAGACAATTGTACCAGACATAATAATTTGATCACACACACACACGTACACACATGTATTAAATTCAATAAATAATGTGCTTGATAATGCAAATAATTTTTACGTTTAAATAAAATCTGTACATACAATAAAAATTATGCTCAGTTATTAACGTATTCAAAATGTTTCAAGTACACTTACTTATTTGAATGAGTCAAGTATTAAATTCAATAAATAATGCACTTGATAATGTTTTAATGTGAATAATTTTTACGTTTAAATAAAATCGGTACATACAATAAAATTAATATAAAAATACATTAAGAATATATTTCAGAAAATTGTAGCAGACATAATAATAATTTGATCATGCACACACATGAACACACACACACACACACACACACACACACACACACACACACACACACACACACACACACACACACACACACACACACACACACACACACACACACACACACACACACACACACACATGAATACACACACACACATGTATTAAATTCAATAAATAATGCACTTGATAATTTTTACGTTTAAATAAAATCTGTACACTTACCAAAGAAGATGTGTATACTGCAGACTCGTAAGACGTACAGTATCAGCACGCGCAGGCAGTCAAATGAGAAATTGTCGCTAATTTACTTTGCGTATATATATTGTACACTGGTAGTGGGGAAAGCTCGTGTGTGTGTCCGTTTTTAGAGTAATTACTGTCAGCGGTGCTAATGCTTGACAGGTGTCAAATTAGAAAGTAGAGCGCCTGATTTAGACGACGTACACAAGGTTAATTACCTCTGGTTTAAGTTAGCGAATAATTACTATATCTAATTCTGTATCGTTGTGTGTGTGTGTGTGTGTGTGTGTGTGTGTGTGTGTGTGTGTGTGTGTGTGTGTGTGTGTGTGTGTGTGTGTGTACATACATAGTTAATCTTTCTATCACTGAATATAACTTTTTAATGACGAAATATTATTATTTCATTGTTCACGATATATATATTTAATTAATGCAAAAATGAATTTTTAAAATTACAATGGTCTGTAAGGCATATTTAAGTTTGTGTACTGTGACAACGTAATCGCTTTGAATAAGGGAATTCTTGTCAACGTTTGCAGCGAGAGAGAGACATACACAATGTGTGTGAGCAGCACGTACATCGTCCGATAGCGATTTGTATGTGTACACAAAACTTTTGAAAATACCTTATTTCAAGGAGATTTTTTTATGCGTAACACTTTACCACACACACACACAGACTTGTCGTGTGCGAGAGAGAGAGAGAGAGAGAGAGAGAGGGAGGGAGAGAGATAGTTTTACTTACATTCAAATGTGAGAGAGTTTATATCGTGATGTATAACTGTGTCTAGAGAGAGAGAGACAGAGAGAATTGATATCGACAACAATCATGATCATATAGTTTGAATTTCCCACCACAGAAAAATGTTGGCAGATCTGTTCTATACACACAATAATGCAAGATTGGTAACCCTGATCATATATTTTAATATATACACTATATAACACACACACACACACACACATATCAAGTTGAACCCGATATCGAAGTCGTCAACAGTCATATAATTTACTATACACTATAATGCGTCTGCTAATATAGTTTGAATTTCCCACCGAAGAAAATGTTGACAGATCTGTTCTATACACAGTAATGCAGGATTGGTAACTCTAATCATATATTTTAATATACACTATAATACACACACATAGGTTGGTAAACCTGTTCATATAGATTTAATATACATTATAACAAATTTGAACTCATGCAAGGTTGGTAACCCTGATCATATATTTAATATATACACTATAATGCATCAAGTCGGAACCCCCCCCACCTTGGAGATGCTGCGGGTCCAGCTGATAGAAAGTGAAAGTGATCTAAGCTCGCGAAAGGCGGCATATAAAAAAATAAAAAATTATATTCGCGGATGCTGTGGTCCAGATACGCGAAAAAGTCGCGGATCTTGACACAGATCAGCGAAAAAGTCGCGGATGCTGTGGTCCAGTAGAAAGTGAAAGTGATCTAGGCTCCGAAAGGCGGCATATAAAAAAAATAACACGGATGCTGTGGTCCAGATACGCGAAAAAGTCGCGGATGCTGTGGTCCAGCGGTGGTGGTGGGGGAATAACGGTACTTTAGTTTGAACTGTCATTTTCCCCCTACTTTAATTAATTTAA
Organism: Magicicada septendecula; assembly: GCA_034769895.1. NCBI lineage: Eukaryota > Metazoa > Arthropoda > Insecta > Hemiptera > Cicadidae > Magicicada > Magicicada septendecula. The sequence continues at coordinate 372,012,615 of CM068374.1, read as the reverse complement.
TTAAATTAATTAATAATTCATTAATTGTATGTTTTTAATTACTTCCAATTAAATAAGTAAGATCTTGTGTTCTGACAATATTTGTTTCTATTAATAATTTAATTGTGTAGTTAGATCTATTAATTCTCTCTTCTGACTTTGCTCTTCTTCTTCTTCTCAAATATTTCTTTTATCACTCTAAATTATTTTTTGAAGAAAAGAATAACTAGCATTTACTATACCAATTAATACAAACTCTTGTAACTGAATAATTATGTTCATTTATTAACATTTGAAATTATGCGCCATTCTGGCTGCGCGTGGACCAGGCATTGGTTGATATTTGCTCAAGTCCGTAGCGAACAAAATTGACAAAATATATGTTTACAAGATTAATTAATTAGGATTCTTTTAACTGTCGAAATGGTCAGAGAGGGCAAGGAACAAGATACAATGCTTACAGCTATTTTTAAAATAAAGTGTTATGGCTGGAAAAACAATATTATTATGTAAATTGTCAATTATTAAAAGTAAAATCGAACCATTCGTCGAATGACGTCACTGGCTTAGAGGAGGCTGTGTCTTGTGCTCGCTTAGAAAAACAGTATGGCTGCCGTCACCTCGACTTTCTGCTATGTAATGCTGATACGATTTGATCTTCTCCCTCGGAAATAAATGAGTATTCCCTTCTCGGCGAAGTTGTAGTTGTCCTGGAATATAGTGTGGAGTGTTCTTCCTTCTTCTGCGATGTCGTTTCGTGATGGTTTACTGGTGAAGTGTTCGGTGTTCAAATGTGTTGTATTCGTGTTCTGCTAATATGGTTTAATATTCCTTCAAAATGGCCGTTGATTTCTTGTGCTCGTCTTAGATAGTGTTATTGCTGTTGTCCTGGATTAGTTTGGTGTTAATTATTCTCTGTTGGTGTTATCTTTACTTAGTTAACCTCTGTTACACTTTTCGAGGCTGCACTCATAGTTTTTCACTAAATTATACTTTTTCGGTCTTCTGTCAGTAATTTCTCAACTGTTCACATTAACTATTAACAATAGACCGATGACTGAAAGTCGTCGTTTTGGGGTAATTTATGAAATGTCTCTTTCCTCTTCCCATTGTCTTTTTATAAAAGTACATGTCTTGGATTTGTTTCATCCTCTAAATATACATAAGTTTTCCTATTTATTGCTGTAACTCAATTATTTATTAATTTTACAAAAATCTAACTATTCAGCAATATTCTTAAACTAATTTTACATAATTTGATATATAGCTGGGTCTGTTTTAAGTTCAGATAAGCTAAAATTTACAATTTTTGATATTTATTGTAGGCCTCATATTTTGTACAAATTTAGTATTTAAATGGTTTACAAGTGTTTTTCTGATAATATTTCCATGAAATAATATTACTCACTCAATGATTATTATTTGTTGTTAATAATTTTGTTGTTATAACACTTCAATATTGATTAATTTACTTTTTAGTCTGAGTTGATTACCATTTTAGGCCTAGTATTAGTTATTTCCAAAAGAAGTTAATTTTCTTCCTTTGTCATTACATTCGTTATTATTTGTATCTGTACTGATTACATTTTCATATTTTTGTGTTGTATGGATTAAATTCTATTCCTTATATTATGTAGTTTGATTGAATTTATTTAAATAAGTTTGACTCTCTGATAGATGGTTTTGGTTTACATTACTGGTCTGTTTTCCTAGAGTGGTGTATTAGCTAATCTGCTTTGTACTTTTTATATGGTTTACAGTTTTAAATAAAATTATAACATTCCTATTTCCTACTTGCCTCTCTGCCTTGACAAACTTGAAAATTAGTTAACATTATTTTGAATACTACAGAACATCTTATTATCTACTATTTTTCATATATCATCTAATTATAACAAAAACATCTTATGCCTATTATTTTTAACTGTATCATCCAATGATAACAAAATATCTTATCCTTATCATTCCCTAGACATAATTTAATAAAAATATAAAAACATCCTATTACTAGTAATACTGTCAGTCATTAACTGTCTTTTGTATTTATGTCTCTTTTGGTAATAACTTAACTGTGATTAAAAACATCTTATATCTATTATCACCTTATATCTAATATATTATCTGGTTATCAATAAATAACAAACATCTTATTATTAGTTATACCCTCAGTTATGAACTGTCCTTTGGTATTTATTGTCCTTCTCACAATTTACTTAACTGTAATTAAAAAACATTTTATGGGTAATAGTATTTCTTATATCTAATTTAAAGAACTCTTATTACTAATAATGTTGTCAGTCCTTAGACTGTCTTTGATTCTTATGGTTTTACTAGTATTATCTACACTCATGGTAGTCCTTTTATATTATTAACACTTCATTGAATATTTTTTCATAGCTTTTTAGCTATGCTTTTCACTACACTCACTGTAGTTTCTAATTTTTGTTACATCACTACACTTTATATTTTCTACACTATGGTAGTCTTTTTAGTGGGTTCTACTCTATGGTAGTCTTTTTGGGTTGTTATACATTATACTTATATCTAGTTTACAATTCGGTTTCAATTGTATTGTATCTTGTAACTTGAGTTACTGGGTCTAAATATATTGGTTTTAATTTAGTTTCAAAGGTATGTATACCTTTATTAACATTTTTGGCATAGCTCTTCTTATTTCTAGGCTCTTTTTAGGAATCTTTACATATTTTATCCTTTCTTCATTATTATATTAGTTTTTTGACTTCATTGCTTCTTGACTTTATAAATTTCCCTTATTAAAATTGTTTTTACCTTTTTATCTCTTTTCTTTCCTTTTTACTGCTTCCCCAATCTACTGGGTATACTGCTGGTTTATTGGGTTTTTATATACGGTAGGTTATTCGTATATTGACCAATAGTTTTCTTTGTTATTGTTTATTCTTATTAAAATTTTATTGACTTAATGTACAGTTTCTTTAGTTTAATCTTTAACCATTTATTATTTTCACTCACTATGGACATTTTCTTCTTTATTTATGTTGCATCAAGTTAAAATTTTAATGTGATAATTCTGTTATGCTACATATGCTCTCCTGTAAAAGTGATTAGTTCAGATCATACTCTTAGTATGGATGAAACAATTACTACTAATTCTTTTTATTTACCATATTTTCTTCATGATTTCACTTTATATACCTTCTTTTTCCACCGTTGCTTCCTCTCAGATGATGTGTATCTCCTTCATTAGTTTAATTTTTTCATTAATAAGTAATCATCAATCTTGTGTATAACATTATCATTTTATATCCTTTCTTATTTGGTGCTTCCTCACCAGTATGTTTACTCCCTAACATTCCCTAGAATAGAGAATCACTTAATAAATATAATGAACAAAATACTGTTCTTAAACCGTATTTTTACTCACATATTATTTTATTTTATGCTGATTAAATAGATGCTGAAACTGTTTACGTTATTGCATTTCGCAGATATTTTTACAATAATCAACAGTACAAATAAATTAAAGAATACCAAATAATTTAATTGAAATATTTCTTTCTGCTCTTCTTTTTGACAATCTCTGCTATCAAATCATCCAAATCCAATGTTTTTAATAATTCTGTTCCAGTAGTTAATCTTGCTAAATTACTTAAGCATTGTTGATCGGTACATGTTCTTGATTCTTCTAAGAGTACAAAATTCTTTTCGCTTGTTCGGAAAATTTAATTATACGTTCGAAAATGAGATTATTGAAATGGTCGGGCATGGGGCCCCCCGATAAGCGGGATCCGGGGCTTAATCCGGCTCCAGGAAAACCAATTGCATGGGGTAGCCCTATACTCCCCCTCTATGTTTTGTGGTTTTACTCTACAACCGAGAGTGATTTCCGATGCTCCTTTTAGACTTGATAATTTCCCACCATTGTTGATACTTGTCTTTGATTTATTTGGAGCCTTCTGGTCACTGTACATCACACAGCAATTATTGATAAGTGGTATTATTAGAATCTAATTGTCGCTTTGATCCTTTCTTATAATGTCAGGAACTTCATGACACGTGGTTAAGTTTCCTGCATTTTTTGAAATTTCGAATGCACATCTCGACAGCACTCACAGTCCGTTGGCTCTGTTTTTGATTAAATCAAACACATGCCGTACAGTAAGGGATACAGCTCATCTGACTTTCTGTTGTGCCCCCTCCCTCCAAAGTACGTTCCTTCTAAGTAACTCGCTATTGGTTCCACTTCATCGCTTACGATTTAGTACAAATTGTCAAAAACTTGCTTCACATCTTCCGGAGGTTTGGATTTACACGATGCTCGTCTTTTTTATTGGAGGGGGGGGATTTTTATCATTTTGTTGTTGTTATCTTTTTTATCTGGCCCGTCTGCCTCCGTCCATCGTCTCAGTCTTCCCCTAACCATGCACACAGCCTTCATTTCCTGTAGACTCTTCTCGTGGACCTGTCCAGTCTCTCAATGTATGACTGATATGTCATCCTTGTCCTTCCTCTTGATGTCTGACCCTCCGGCTGGACTTCAAAGTACTTTTTCACTTTTCTTGCTTCATCTGTCCTACATGCATGCCCCAGTCACTTCGATTGCCTCACTTTCAGCAAATTCATTATGGGCTTTAGTCCCAAACTTCCTCTGATCTTGTTTATTTACCTCTTGTCTTACTGGACATTTTGGTAAGAAGACTTTGATCTTATTGACATTTTCGTAATTGGACCTAATGTCTTATTGGATATTTCAGTAATTAAACATTATCGTAAGTGGAAATTTTGATATTTGGACATTTTGTCGTATCAGAAATTTGGCAACTTGATATTTCGTCTTATCGGAAATTTTTGTAATTCAATTTTCTATACTTAAATCCACTGATTTGAAACCACATCAACTAACGAAACCAGTAATATTGACCGGTCTTGAATTCGATTCACATATTATTGTTGTTACTCTTAGGCCTCTATTACACAAGGCAACCGATTGCAGAAAAAGTGTGGGGCATTGGTTTAAATGAGACCTATTACACTTACTACAATCGATTGCACGGACTGCAGACAGTTGCAAGCCATGCAACTGCGCGTGCAACTATTAGTTTCACGATGTGGGGCATTGACTCAAATGTTGCCTATTACACTATGACACATTTTTTTTACAAATTCGCCAATATCCCAAAAACGAAAAAGAGGATTTTATTGGAGCAAAAACCAAAATAAAATTTTGAATATTCTCTAATTTTCTCTTATAGAACGAAAGTTTGCCGCATGGCGAAAATTTCACTACACGCAAATTAACAAAGAAATTTCATGACATGGGACCGTTTTCAGGTTCTGTTCTTGAAAATTATTAAAGTCATCGATTCAAATTTATGTCTTAAACCATCACTAAACTTCAAAGAACACGGTGCTTGAAAGAATATTTTTTATCGGATCAGTAGTTTCGGACAACGAAATAAACTTTACATCTTTATAATAGTGGTACACTCGTAGGCGACAGACTTTTTTTACTACCCTTCAATTAGTTTCATGTAGCCTTGAAATCAGTTGCGTAGTATAATCGAGGACTTATAGTAACATCGATGATTCTCTGTTGGGGGAATCGAGGCCTGCCAGTAAAACCGACAGCCGTCACGCGAGAACGATGCAAGACGATAAAGTCTGCAGTGAGAAAGCAGTAACATTTTAATGTAATTTCACAGCCTTACGAATTAATTAAACACAGTTTTGTATCCATAAAATCAAACTCGGATGAAAAAATGCCGGAGGCGTAATTCCAGCCCACGTTTATACGGGAGATTACTATGTCAACTTTAATCCGTTCGCCCATCCTAACATGCAATGATTGATTGATCGATCGATTGTTTATAATGCATACAGTCATCTTTCTATTTGTGGCCCACTGTACGTCGTTCACAGTACGTAATTTAAATTAATATTGTTATTAAACGCAGCCCGTGGACATTATATAGGCCTAGTACTGTATGGAACGTTTGTGCAAACTAGGGTTCCCAACTTTCTTTACTCTTCGTGTGAAGGAAAGAGTATATATTAGGCTACATTATGTTAAATGATGTTTAAATTGTTGAAAATATATATTTCTGCATTTGGAATTGTTTAATAATTTAATAATTTTCTGTCCTTTAGGAAAACTTCGTACTCGTTTTTATGTTAAAATTTTAAATTTACGTAAACTATAATCTTATTTTTTAAGAGCTCGAGCCTTGTTCTGTTAATATTTTTCGCCACTTACAATCCGTTAAAAAAAAATTCTTTCCGTAAAAGCAGTATAGGGAAGTAAGATGACGACTATTTTGTAAAATTGGTCAAGTCGCCCTCAGAGGTCTTAAAAATTTAACTGTCATTTTCCATTGCAAACTTATTAATAAAGTTTACAAATGATTCAATTTATGCAAAAACTTCATTGATATTGAGATTCTTGAATAAAGATCAAGCGTGTTCAATAATATCAATTTTGTAAGCCCAACGATTCTAGAGATATCTCGTAATTTTGATAGTAAATTTATTTTTGAAAGTAAATACTGTATTTATAGCAGATTTAGCCAAGTAGAGAAAATTAAATACTGATAGCAAACTTTCTTTTAAGAACTTAAAAAATCCTTTACAATGTGGTCATAAACTGAAGGGAATTCAGGTTCAATTTTCTTCTTCTTATTCTTTCATCAGGGACTATGCGAATGGAAACAAATACCCAATGTTCGGGTCCCAAAAGGAATACATCGACTGCAACGACGCTTCCTAATACTTCTTTGTCCAATAGGCTTGTATTGTCAAACTTCCATCCGGAACCCTATTCAGACGAGCAGTCCGTCTTTCTTTGTTCTCCGCAATACTATTTTAGATACTAAAAATTTTCAACTCTTTGTGTATGTCTTCATTGTAGAGTCCATATCTTCGTGATCTCATCTCCGTGGGCCTGTATCCTATTCAATTTTTCCTCACAGGTAGCCAAGTTTCAGAACATACAACAATATTGACACAGCCAGTTTCATTGTTCATCTTGTTATTTGAACTAGCAGTCTCTGTAATTCCAACTTTGTCGTGCCTACTTGCTGAACGGCTACCTGTCAAGCTCAGGACGAGGCGTTTCAGTGTCTCCACCATTGTCAAGTCGTAAACCACGGTCTAGGTGGAGACAGTGAAAGGCCTTGTCTGGAGTATGACGCAGGTAAGCACGACACAGTTGGAATTTCCATTGTGTCCAACAACATTTCATTTCCATTCCATTGGAACAACATTTCCTCGTTTCCATTGATAAAGCTTGACGAATTGTTACATATATTGCAATAGAACAAACGCAGTGAGAATCATTTTAGAAATGACTAGACGCTATTACACACTTTATGACGTTATAGACATGTTTTAAATTGATTTTGTTCAAATTTTGTAAAGTAGCTATAAGTTTTGAAATAAGAGATGGGTAATTATGTGTTATATGTCAAAATGCCCATAAACGTATTCTCTATCATGTCAAGTGCAAATTTAGTGAGCGAGTGTGCGTGTTATTCGTGTTTTCCTGAATAACACCTATAACAATTAACTTACCGTATCAAAATGAAACTTGGACAGGGTATGCGTCATAAATAGCGCTACATTTTTCATATCTCACAAACTCAAAACATATAATTTTATTATGTATTTTTTAACTGAATTCACTTTTCTATGGAAGCCTTATCTGCAGAAAAGTCAAAACTTTCTGGCATAGTCCTACATGATTTCTAGCTATGAAGGTAGAAATCTGTTAAGTGTTCTAGATTTCAAACAATCCGGAGCTCAAATTTTCATTTCCGATGTGCTCTGGTAGAGGAAATTTCGTACAGTTCTGGTCTGCAACGCGTCCTAATCACACGCGTACTCTCTGTGCAAGTTTTTCGCGACAGTAATACGTTTTCTATAAGGGTGACAACAGTCCTAGATTTTAGCTACGAGATACCCGTAAGCTATATCAAAGGGTTATTAGAACGTAGAACAAAGTTATGTGAAGATCTAATAGTGCTAACTCGCGTTAGTCAAGATTTTCCGCTTAGGGCAGTTGTATTCATTCGGAATACACCTGTATTAACGCGTGGACACATCAAGATTGCCGGAAGGTGTATGTTAAACAGACCGCTTTTAAATAATAACTAACTAACTAACTAACCCACTTATCGAACCTGAGATTTGTAAACAAAAACCATATCGGCAGATAGATGGCGTGCGTGTGTGAATCGCGTGTAACAGCGGCAGGAGACCAGGGCCGACGTTAACGCAGCAGCTTTCAACCGGACTTCAAGAAGGAATTCTTCGATCAAGTAACATAGACGATTGTTCAAGTAAACATTCATTAGTATCTAAAGACAATATACAGTATAATTATTAAATAATTTATGTAAAGAATTTACAGACAAGATTTAAATTTGTTTTAGTTTCATAAATTCCTATCTCCAGATAAGAGACTGTTATATATTATTAGTTCTAATACACGTCTATGGATCCTCAATTTGATTCGTTGCAATATATATATAGACTGAAACTTGGCCAACTTATGATCAACATCACGATCTACGCCACAATTAATGTCACGATCAAGATAGTTGAAACGTGACACCTGATCAACACAGATTCCATCTTTTTTAACACATTTTATTGCTTCGTAACAAAAAATTTTCTTCTTTTCATTACTGATTGCTTTGTTTTTTTTTTACGAGAAACGGCAACTTCATCGTATACAGTTTTATACGTGTCACAGGAAAAATATAGCCTACGTACAAATACAATTTTTATTTAACAAAAAATAAAATAAAATGTACGAGAGGAAATATGTATGTGTAGGATAAAACGTTTGAAAAATATGAAAATTAATAGCTATAAAATAAATATAAACATAGAGTGGAGGTAGGCATGTGAGACATGTGTGATTGATGTAATGGATTGTCGTCAGCCAGTCGGTCAGCTGTGACGGCTGTGTGTGTGCCACGGTAAACGATTTTTTAATCCCGTTTGCAAACGAACGCTGTGGGCTTGAAATAACACAGCGACTCGCTAAAACGTTCCGAATCGCGGTTATGACTATCAGCGCTACTGTGTTTTTTTGTACACTTTTTTTTACTCAGAACCGCAAACTAGAAAAATGGGGGGGGGCGGAACGAGATAGCAGCCCGGTTAACACTTCAATGGGATTGCTTCGATCCCATATGGTAGGGATTTAACACCGGTCACGGGTAAAAATATAAGCCGACTTTTTAGACTACGGGTGTACGACTTCGTAAATCCAGAGGAGCAGTTATGTTGTAAGCATGCATTTTGGAGACTTCCGTTTACTTATGTACGATTTTCTTATCATATTCCTTTCACACAATCAAAGAGAATAAAACGCATATCCGCGCGTATACTAGTAATGTTAAACTACTGTTTGATGGAATTAACAAGTTCAGATACTCGTGTAACATGATAGAAACAACGAAGGGTTCATAAACATATAAACATGACTATACATTTTTTCACCTTTGGAAACATAATTTCACGTTAATTTGTAATATATATATTGCAATGGAACATCGCAGAAAGGGTATTTGTAGCTTGGACTACATACTTTTATACCAATTTATGACGTTATAGACATGTTGAAAATTGATTTTGTTTAAACTTTGTAAAGTACCGGTAGCTGTAAGTTTTGAATTAAGAAATGGGTAGTTAACTGTTATGTGTCAAAATGCCCATAAATTTATTTTGTGTCATGTCTAGTGCGAATTTAGTGTGCGAGTGCGCGGGTGCGTGTGTTATTCGTATTTATGTGAATAACTATGGTTAACATTAACGTATTGAATTGAGACTTGGACTAAATTAGCGCATGCATCTAAATTAGCGCTATATTTTTCGTTTGTCAAAGACTCGAAACAGATTATTTTAATATGTATTTTTTTAGTAAAATTCATCTTTCTATAGATTCCTTATCTTCTAAAAGTAATAAAATTTATAGATAAAATCTATACCTGCTTCTCCAGCTTTTTGACAATTTGTTCAGGACTTCTATCTATCAGTTTTACCCATCAATCACGTGTTAGGGGTTTCGACCAATCAGCGGCCCCAATTTTCAGTAAGATTGGGTCACCGTCAAGGAAGTTTCAGTCAGTTCGTCCTATCAACTCGACCTTAACAGACGTTCTCTCTGTGCGAGTTTTTCGTATCAGTATACGTTTCTATATAAGGGTTAAGAGTACGGAATCTTAGCAACGAATTTCCCGTTTGCTAATATCCTATTGGTACAAGAACGCAGATAAATAAAATTTAAATAATTAATTTAATTAGTGCTAGTCTCGCGGAAGCCAAGATATCTGCTTAGGGAAGGTATATCTACCGAGATACACCTGTGTAAACGCGAGGACACCTCAAGACGCGGGAAGGTGTAAGTTTCAATACACCGAATCCATATTAATTTAATGTACAACCCAGTACCGAGCCCTGAGTTAAGAGATAACCGCTATCAGTGTGTCGGCGTGCGTGCGTGTGAGCAGAGTGTCCACGTGTCGTCAGGGTTGCAGATATCAGCTGGCAGCGAGGTGGCAGATTCAACGGACCGCGACAGGAGCAGTGTGACGGACCAACTGTATCAAAAGGGAATTCAACGAACAAGTAAAGATAGACATTTAAAGCAAGAAAGTTTCAAATCATTAATAGACATTATTAATCTAAAATAAATAATTTGTTAAACCACAGGCCATATTTAAATTTGTTTAAATATACAACCTTACTCCAGATAACAGATTCTATTATTATTGTGTTAAAAATACTATGCCTAATATTTGTTTTGTCGCAATATATTCAAACACTTTTTGGTACAGTCCGTTTCTTGATGTATACAATATATTTAATATTTATAAAAAAATTACCTCAAGATATTTTTTTTCCTTATTAGGAACATGTTTCGAGAACTATTGTGTTTTCGAAACACAATAGTTCTCGAAACATGTTCCTAATAAGGAAAAAAAAATATCTTGAGGTAATTTTTTTATAAATATTATATTATATATATATATATATTATAACAGCACCAAATATCAATTATTTGGAGTTATATGTCAACTGTATACTAGAATCATGTTTAAATAAATTGTAATAGTCAATACTCCATTTGTATGTAGTAGCGATGAAAATAATGCTTTGTAAAACGACGCACACGTGGCCGTTATGTAATCAGCTCGCTGTAGAATGAATAGCCACACCCCAACTGTTAATTATTAATATCTCGGAAACTAATAAATTAAGGTGAAATCCAAGATAGCCAAAATGTTTGCCGAAATATTAATAATAACGTGTGCAAATTTTACGCAATATAATTAACAAATAAAAGAGTTAATTAATTAATGTGAATAACTTCTGTAAAAATAGAGCTACATTAATGAGCTTTTAATATGTTATAAATATAATAATTTCCAACAGATTGTATATTTTAGATTTAGCACAACTTGGTTTGCAACCAAGATATTCCAAAATAAAACTATCACAGGAAATCCGGACCGACAATTTAGTTCCGCCGGGTTAATAATGTTAGTAATAATATTAATTCTCCGTCTGTGGGAAACTAACTTCATTCTCACGGACTGAGGGAATTCAAATTTTGTGTAGTAGGGAGAGTGTGTCAGCCAATCAAATCATTTGACGAAATCCCGACCAGCGCGGTGTTTTGGGGCTGAACCATCACTCTTCTGCCAGTACTTGCGAAGTAAAGACGTAATTCTTCGATCGTCTCGTAACCATAGTTGTGAAGATTCATCAGAAGACTCTACGTGGTCAATACACATAATAACGAACATAGTAAATACAGATCAACTGTACAACTCGTAATTATTGCGTGAAGTCGAGATACTCTTCATTACAACAAACAAGCTTATTGTGTACTACAAGCTGTGGTCATAAGCACGCAAGAGATCCACCAGACTACAAGACCAGACTTTAAGAATACGACAGAGAGGCCGTCTAAATCATTGGTGAACCAGCTGACGATCTGAGCTACCACTCGAACGAAACACACACACACACACACACACGCTAACGTGCGACGTGCGAATCGACGAGGGACATAAACCAGTTCCAGCAGAAAGCCGCAGACGTTAAAATCTTCAACAAACAGCAGGAGAGGAGAGTGTCGCCGAATTCTGAACTCAACGACCGAATCCAGGACGCTCTAAGCAGATCACTATCTCTAGCAGATCGGACCAGGACATCGAGGGACAATTTGGAGCAACTCTACCATCCACTTCAAAAACAGGAAAGCAAAATCAACTTATTTATTTTTCAACATCAAAGTTTCTATCTTTTTCAATTAAAAGCATTGTAATTTAAACAATTCAGGTGCCACAAAAATCAAAGACTCTAGTAAATAAGAATAAATTCATTGTGATAATCTGTATAGCAGTCTAAGTCATTAGTAAGCTGTAGTTAAGAATCAATAGAAATAATACGAAAGCGCTATACAAATCTTAACAAACAATCTAATTATTAGTTCATACTGCAGTATAACAGAGTCAAATCACTAGAAAATGAAATGACGTGAACTAGACTGTCACGCCTAATTTTTTTTTGGAAAATATTCAATTAACTTCAGAGTTTTTATATTTTATTTTTATTAACATTTGAATCCAATTTATTTAAAGCAATTAAATTAAATAAAATAAATAAATTAATTAAATTTTTACTTGCAATTAACTTGTCGAATAACGAGTTTAACTTCTTTTCTATTATCAACCAATTGAAAAACATTAGTCAAGATCGATTCATTGTTTAGACTGTAAGGATAATTGATAATATAACCCTTTTATTCTTGTGTGTTATTGGAGTAATAAACAACGTTTTATTACCCCATATTGCATTGTTTTATTGTTGTACTACAAAGCCTACCAATCTCACAAAACTCTTCCCCTTTAAAGTAACTTATTTTGTGTGTTGTTGCCATAAATTTGAGATTACAAACTTGCGAAATTCAAATCCAAACTCCACACGCCCTAGTCGGAAGAAACCGCAAGATCGGACAGCAGGTAGGTACTCATACTCAACACAACCCAACAACAACGCATATAAGTAGAGTTGCAATATATATGTATTATAACAGGACCAAATATCATTAATTTGGAGTTATATGTTAAGGGTATACTATATTGATGTTTAAATAAATTTTAATAGTTGAAACTCCACTCATATGTAATAGCGATCATAATAACGTATTATTCAGGCGAACGCGCCTATGCCCGTGGCTGTTACATAATCAACTCACTGTATAACGAATAGGACCACGCCCAAACTTTCAATTATTAATATTTCGGAAACCGGTAAATTCAGGCGAAATCCAATATAGCCAAAATGTTTGCCGAAATATTAATAATAGGGTGTGCGAATTTTATGCAATATAATTAAATAATAACAGAGTTAATTAATTTTATGTTAATAAGTTCCGTAATAATTGAGCTACATAAAAGAGCTTTTAATATGTTATAGCTATAAGAATTTACAACAAATTGTATATTTTAGAATTAGCATAACTTGGCTTGCAGCCAAGATAATTGCAATATAAAGTGCCACCGGAAATCCGGAACGACAATTCAGTTCCGTTGTGTTAAGAATATTAATAATAATATAAATTCTCAGTCTGTGGGAAAGTAGTTTCGTTCTCACGGGGTGAGGTGATTCAAATTTTGGGTAGTAGGGAGAGTGTGTCAGCCAATCAAATCATTCGAAGAAATTGGAACCAACGCGGAGTTTTGGGGCTGATGAAACACTCGACTGCCAGTATTCAAGAAGAACAGACGTACAGCTTCAATCGTCTCAAAATCATAATTTTGTGAAGACTCATCTGAAGACTCTACGTGGTCAACACGCCTAATTACGACCATCATAAAACAGATCAACTGTAAAGACTCGTAATTACAGCGTTCAGTCAAGATACTCTTCCACTACAACAAACAAGCGTACCGTGCACTACATTAACTGTGGGCGTATGCACGCAAGAGATCTACAAGACTACAAGACCTTACTTCAAGAATACGACAGAGAGGCCGTCTAAACCATTTGCGATTCAGCTGACGAGCAGAACTACAACTCGTAACGAGACACACACGCTGACGTGAACGTGAATCGACGAGGGATCTGAAGCAGTTCTCGCAGACAACTACAGACGTAAAAACTTCTTCAAAAGCAGGAGAGCGGAGTGTTGCTGATTTCCGAGCTCAACGCCAAAACCCAGGACGCTCAAGTAGATCACTATCTCTAGCCGATTGGACAAGGACAGCGAGGGACATCTCTACAATCCTCTTCAGAATCAGGAAAGTCAAAATCACGTTATTTATTTTTCAACCGTTAAAACTTTCTTTCTTTTTAACTAAAATAAATGTAAAATAAATCATTCAGATGCCAGAAATCAAAGACTCTAGTTAAATAAGAATTATTCACGTGTGATAATCTGTATAGCCAGTATAAGTAATTAATAAGCGTTAGTTAAGAATTAATAGTAAATAAAGAGAAAAGCGCTATACAAATCTTAACAAAGAATTAAATAATTTGCTCATACTGCAGTATACGTGAGTCAGATCACTAGTAAATAAAGGGACGTGAACTAGATTGTCACGCCTAGTTTATTTTTGAATATTTTCAAGTAACTTTAGAGTTTTTATTTCATTGGAATCAATTTTAAAATCATTGAAATTAAATTGAATTAAATTAAATTGAGTAATTAAATTTTGAGTTAAAATAACTTCATTGAAAATAACGAGCTCAACTTTAAAAAAATTATTAATCATTCAGAAAACATTATGCAAGATTTATTTACTGTTTAGTTTGTAAGAATATTTGAACTTATAAGCATTTCATTCTTGTGTGTTTGGAGTAATAAACCCCGTTTTTATTACCCCACATTGTATTTTTATTGCTGTACTACGGAGCCTACCAACCTCACAAAACTCTTCACTCTTAAAATAACTTATTTAGTGTGCTGTTGTTATACACTTGAGTTTAAGTACTTGCGAAATCAAATCCAAAATCCACACGCCCTAGTCGGAAGAAAACCGCAAGATCGGACAGCAGGTAGGTGCTCACACATTTACACAACACAACAACACGCAGATAGTAAAGTTATAATATATATATAAAGGAAATATATCCAAATCACATGTAACAATATATAACAATATATTCATGTAGGTTACTGAATTATCTCGATCCACCTACAGCTCAACAAATAAAAATGTCTACAAAATAGGGATTATGGAGAGAAACAAGACGGTTCTTGAAAGACGTAGACTGAGGGAAAGCCAGCTCAAAGGAAGAGACACGAGAGTAGAACGGAAGGCAAGGAAGAATACCGGACTAAGCGTTTCGGTGTCTCCACCACTGAGCTTAACCAAAACTAATTGATCACCTTAACTTCCCTATTAAATCAAGGAGATGGGTTGCCGGCCACCGTCTTTATTATAGTGCTACATTATGCTATTAAAGACATAGAATCAGCGAGGAACAATGTTAAATAAAACAAGCAAAATATGCTTACGCTGGTGATTTGAGATAATATCTAGATCCAGACAACGGGTGCTTAAGGTTTGCAAGCAGCTAAACAAAAAATCGGCTGGAATGGGACTGAATGTACATACAAGCAAAACTAAACACATGCCAATTTCTGCATCACAAAGGAGAAGAAATCTGTATAATTTGTGCATAGAGGATAATTCATTTTATGCAGTTAATACATTCAGATACCTGGGTAACATAATAGACAACGAAAGGTCCATAAACACGACGATACATGACAGGATACGAACAGGAAATAGGGCATATTGTGCTAACAGTAGACTATTGAGAAACAAACTAATTAGTCGCAACCCAAGAATAAAACTATATAAGACACTTATCAGACCGGTTGTTACTTATGCAGGTGACTCATGGACATAGACAAGAAACACTAAGAAGGTTTGAAAGAAAGATAGTAAGACATGTTTATGGATCGGTTACAGAAGATAATGAATGGAGAATAAGGAACAACCTGGAGATAGATAAGCTATTGAAGCATGAGGACATTGTAAGATTCGTAAAGGTTGAACAGATACAATGGCTAGGTCACCTAGAGCGGATGGGTGATCAGCTTACGTCAAAGAAAATTCTGTCTATAAAAGCAGATAAAGGGGCCGACCTAGGATAAGATGGTTAGACGATGTGCCAGAAGAATGGATGTGAGGGGTTACACCGAGATGGCAATGGACAAGAGACATCGAGTATTTTAAACGAGTTTTACATTACACACGTATCGTTTTCCATGTGTAATTTCAGTTCTCGTGTCAACCTAACAACATCAACTTTAGGCGTCACAGGTACGCAACTGTGATATACTACTGCTACAATCATTTCTCATTAAAAAAAAAAGGAGTAAGAACTCCAACTGCAATCGCCAGCCAACTATTTTGCAACATACGAAATTAAAATTTGTATAATTCTTTTACCTACATAAAATTATGTGCGATATTCACTAAAGATCGAAGCCAAACAATCGCATAATCGAAATATAGAAAATGAGTCCAGGAACGGATAAAGGTACAGTACCCAGTTGGCGACAAAGCTGCGACGAACATCTAATCTCGTGGGGTGTCGATACTTTGACGTACATAGTCGTTATAGACTAACAATTCTTACTTAAAAAGCGAACCTATGTTTTTTGTTTCTTTTGCGGGGGGGGGGGATATTGATACATACAATTCTTATTTTGTCTTCAGTTTTTTTTTTGTGGCCACATTTCTTCACTATAGAATACTATACTGTGTGTAACGATTTCATAGACGAATTTTTTGTTTCCTTTGTTAAAATTTTGTTTCGTATGATTCACGTAGTAGAGCGTTTGTTGCTCTGTTTTCCCGTCCCAGTTCTGATACTCACGCCCAACTTGTTAAATCGATCCAAAATATTTAAATTTATTACCATGTTTAATGGCGTGGTGACCCACCACGTCGGGTTGTCCTTCCCCAGTACATTTATACCCTTTTATTTATGTTCTGTGTCACATTAATTTCAATTCTATTTTTCAAATTTCTCGTTTAGCCGAAAGAGGAATGTCATGTATTTTACAACTTGTTGTTCTGTTTTAGCACAGATCATTTCTCTTCATCAGCAAATAACAGTGATTTTTATTTATTTGTTTCTTATGTACGAGTTTGACCCAAAAGTAAGTGCGTTGATTTTTATTTGAATGATTATTGGACAAACGTTTGAATGGGGAGCACTTTGATGTGACAGTGTGTTATTAAAAGTGTGGTATTTCTCCCGATTTTGTCCCTGAGCTTTAAAGCTCATAAGCGATGGGCGAGGTAAAAACTCTGTTCGGACTGCTTCCATCGTAACACGTTTCTCTTGGTTGACATTTCGATCCCTAAAATCTAGAATCGTACATGAAACACTGAGAAGGTTTGAGAGAAAGATTCAATTACGTGTTTGTGGTACGATTAAGGAAGATGCTGAATGAATAATAAGAAAGAAACAGGATATAGATGAGCCATCGAAGCATGAGAACTTTGTAAGATTCGTAAAGGGTCAAGGAATGCAATTGCTGGATCACCCTAGAGCGGATGGAAGATCAGCGTATGCAAAAAAAAATCCTGATGGCACAGGTGTGTAAAAGCAGAAAGAGGGGTCGACCTACGATTAGATGGTCGGGTGATGTGCTGTAAGATCTCAGAAGAATTGACGTGAGGGGTTACGCTGAGGTGGCAACGAATAGGAGACATTGGAGAAGACTGGTGTAGGAAGCCAGGGCTCACGGTGGGCTGCAATGCTGAAGAAGAAGAAGAAGAAGAAGAAGAAGAAGAAGAAGAAGAAAAGAAGAAGAAGAAGAAGAAGAAGAAGAAGAAGAAGAAGAAGAAGAAGAAGAAGAAGAAGAAGAAGAAGAAGAAGAAGAACAACAACAACAACAACAACAAAAAGAAAAAGAAGAAGAAGACTGACGTAGAGGAAAAGAAGAAGACATGCCATCGTAGCACCAAATGACTTGTCAGCGAGTCGGTAGTGACTTGGCTGCATGTCCGTACCGGTTTCAACTGGATCGGCTGCAATACTCAGTGCTACTGCTGTTTGTGTTTGTCGTCTGTTGTACAACTTCCTTACGACTGCGATGCAAGAAAATAGCGAAACGTTACAGTACGTTAGCGAATTTTGTGTGAAACGGATCTGTTGCCAGCTTATGGATTGCCGCTCTATCGAGAACCCTGGTTTTTGAATAGCACAGACAGACGTTTTAAGAAGGGCCGATGAAATGTTGAAGAAGGCGAGCCTTGTTTTATTAAGCCTACTATAGAAGGACGGACTTCTTCCATCAGTGCTTTTTTGTAAAACGACATTTCGGCTAAGCAACACATCTGTGTTTGCTTCATGCGAAAATAACACTAAAACTAATGATAGTGTGATGTATTTATAAAATATACACACTTATTGCTTACTAATTTTATATATGTATAATGAAATATCGTTTTTTTTTGTAAATAGTAACTGTTTTACAATATTGTGACCGCGAGGACACAGTGTATGTGTCCTGACGATGGTCTATGACCGAAATCGATCGAAATTAAGAATGTGAGTAATTAATACTTTATTATAAATCATATGTGTGGTATCTTTAGATTATGAACAATGAATACACCACAATAGAAGATTAACACTAAAACATCAGGAATAAAAATTAAACAATACTCTGTCTCACAACCGACAGAGAGTCAAAACATACTAAATTATTCACATAACAAACCAAAAATAAATATAACTTACCAACTATGGAATATAACACACACACACGCGCGCACGCTTCAAGGTCAACTACAGACTGCGACAGGCGACACTATTTCACACCCCTTTATATAAACAACCAACTAACCACCCCTCCCCGACAAATCAATTAACGCCCAAAAGACAGTAGCACACGCTAACATACCCAACGCCTAAACTATTTTTCTGATGGAACGAAGCCAGATATTCGGAATTTCACTGCTTACTTGACTAATACAGTTGCTATTAGTTCTGGAAAGCCAATTTCGCCAACAAATGACCGAAATACGGAAGTGGTGCAAGCTGTGATGGCAAATTGAGCGTAAGGATGATTGCAGAAGAAACAAGCTAGAATCAAAACAGGAATTTTACAAACCAAATGGTTTCACAAATACACAGCGAAAAATTGCGCAAACATAGTGCCAAAATTGTTGTCTGTGGTTCGGAAATCTGTCAGCAGTCTAAGTTGAAGCAATTTTTTTTTTATAAAATAATAACAGGACATAAAACATTGGTGTACGAATATTTTGATACCGTGATAAAACGGCAAAGCAGAAAGGAAAAAGTGATCACCACTCGCAAGTTTGCACACATAGTTTCCACCTGTTTTTAAATTTATGCAAAAATGTTGTAGTTCTTCTTTAGTCTCACCCATAAGAACTGCAACATCAGCAGTTGAAATTAGTATTAGCCATTTTACATCGTGTCATATCTTTCAAGGTTATTATTATTTCGCCATTACCGAGGACTAAGTGAATAACTTTGTCGCATCCCGAAGGAAGTAGATAGCAAATTATACACTGGTGTACTTCAGGAAAGCGTCTTACGTCGCCTGCCTTTCTCTGTCTATGTCAATGACGTGCCCAGGTTGCCTGAAACTTGATTGGTCATGCCGACGATGCGGTGGTTTATGGCGTCGATCGTCGGGCTGAAACGGCCGTTATCTTGCTGCTCCAGGAATAGCTTGACGACTACGTTGAGTGGGCAGAGAAATGGAGGGTTGCTATTAACGCGGCCAAGAGCACAGCCGTAGTCTTATCCACACGCAGAAGGCTCTCCGACAGACTCTATACTCTATACACTCCAATACTTCACTGCCATGGTACCCCGGAATCAAATACCCCGGACTTCGCCTAGATCAGTGGTTCCCAACCGATGGTACGCAAGAAGACCTAGCTAGGAAAACGTATTTACTTAAAATAAATAAATGAAAATTTATGTTCAGAACAACAAAAATTTTCATCGGACATGATTTAAAACGATTACCCGTATAAAAACACAACCTAAACACTTTGCGGTGCTAAATACTTTATTTTCGTATAGAACCAATCTGAAATTAACTTTAAAAATCAGTTCCCATTTTGTAGTTCAATGTATTGGATTTAAATAATGATACATAAATAGGAATAATAAGATATACTATGCATGTAGTATCAAGTGTTTTATTTAGAAAGCCCAATAACCTTTCCTTAAGCTCCGGTGGTACTGGAAATCAACGCGGTAGACTAAAGTGGTACGCGGGTCCGGAACCACTGGCCTACATCGTCGTCTTACCTAGCGGACACATTCCTAGTAAGTAGCCCTCAAAACTGGCAATCGTCTTTAAAAACTCCGACCCCCTACTTTGCAGGACATCTATGATCCGCCGCCTAGGGAAACTCGTAGACACCACGTATGTGTCGCCGATGGTTACCTACGCGAGCCCTGTACAGGGGTGTTTGGCAAAAACCCATAAACTCTGCTTGACCGAGGACTGGGCTGGGCATGTAAAGTCCATTATCTGACTTCCAACCAGACCATCCGGCAATCCCTTTATGTCCGAGACCCTGAACGCCACTATACCGCCGCAGTGTCCGCTATGAGAGCAACCCTCTAATTCTGTCGCAAACCCTCTGTGCCAGGTGAATCTTGTCGAACCCTCACCCTCAATTGGACCTGTCTAACCGCAATCTCACGGCCGTAGGAGGTAACACCTAGGAATCCAGAGCATTGTGGTCCCGAAAATATAGAATCGTACATGAAACACTGAGAAGGTTTGAAAGAAAGATTGAAAGACTTGTTTGTTGCCCGATTAAGGAAGATGCTGAATGGATAATAAGAAATAAAGAGGAGATAGATGAGCTATCAAAGCATGAGGACATTGTAAGATTCGTAAAGGGTCAATGAATGCAATTGCTGCGTCACCTAGAGCGGATGGATGATCAGCGTATGCAAAAGAAAATCTTGAGGGCACAGGTGTGTAAAAGCAGAAAGAGGGGTCGACCTACGATTAGATGGTTGGGTGATGTGCTGTAAGATCTCAGAAGAATTGACGTGAGGGGTTACGCTGAGGTGGCAACGAATAGGAGACATTGGAGAAGACTGGTGTAGGAAGGCAGGGCTCACGGTGGGCTGTAGCGTTAAAGAACAAAAAGAAAAGAAGAAGAAGAAGAAGAAGAAGAAGAAGAAGAAAAGATCGTCCTCAGAAGCTGTGAGCAGTGGTTGAAAGAGCCTGTTGTTAGGTCTTTCTACAGGCTCTTTCAACCGCCTCACGCTTCTGAGAAGCCCAGATTCTAGGGATCGAAATGTCAAGCAGGAATCCAGAGCATTGTGATCCCCGCTGCGGGAACTCTATATAACAAGCTCAGGACGGGGCATAACAGCGGGCGACGGGCACGCCCTTCGTCCCGCAAAACCCCTGGTCCAAAAATACCCTTACTTTTGGGACAAAGGACGTATGATTTTGATCTCCATGCTTGCACGAAAAACATTCCTTTAAATCTGGACCACGTTTGCGTAAAGCCGAAACCGTAGATAGTGTAATGCTCACACAAACAGCCGGTGTTGCTCGCTACATTGTACTGAGCTCAGTCTCGTATTGCTTTCACTCAAATCAGTGTCCTTCTGGATTATACATTAGCGCACTTTGCATTGTTTACAACGAAACGAGAATAAAAGCCATATTTGTATAAGGGTTTTCACAATTCAGACGCGAGTCTCGACATAAAATGCACTTTAACTAAGCGCAAGCTACACGTGAGATAACACACGACACCACAAATTAACATTGGAATAACGAGATGATTATCTAAAACAGTCCCCCAAAGTACTGCAGAGGGTGTAAGTAATACCTTATGGTCTCGTTCCTTGACGAAGGGAAATATCCAGCCGCAGCTCCAAGTGGTGGCGGAAGGGCAACACCTACAGGTGGCTAACGCGGCTCTCGAGACCGCGTGACAGCCGGTATAAGCTGTCACTCGTCTACTTGTCATAGTCAAGTAGAGGTTAGGGCACCCTCTTCCCCTGGGGATGAGAAACTGAACCTAAAGACGGATGACCTTCAATTGGTCAACGACGTAGGATGTAGGAGGCAAGGAGAAACCACCATATTATAGTTGCTTATGGATATCTCAACAGGGAAAACTGGTCTCTTTAGTCTGGTAAGACAGCTAGTTTATGGGAGAACACCCAGACAGAAAATCGGGCTCGACGTTAAGCCTGAAGGTGGCAGCCCCACCATACGTCTTACCCTCCGATATGCTAATAACATATCCAGGGGACATATTCACTACTAAATTGCCTCAAATAAGGACTAGCCGGACGGATCAAAAGTTGCTGACCACTGCAGTGAATGGATGACTGCCGCATCCCCAAACAATTATGGAACTATAAGCCGAGGGGACGGAGAGGTGTGGGATGTCCGAGGAAGCGCTGGAGTGACCAGCTCTAATCTTAGCCTATTTGGGACCGGAACAAACCATCCTTGGTTTAATCCTTGAAGTTGATGATGATGATGATGATGATTATCTAAAACATAATATTGATTATTAAAACATACTATAAGAAGGAATAAAATAATTCGTACGCGTCCAGACACTTACCTTAAAACGAAACAAGTTTATACCATTACTACTGGTGTTGTCCACGGACGTATTTACGGGGGGGGGGGGACCGGACTTTCCCAACAGGATCGAAACAAATAGACGAATTTTTTTAACCTCTTAATTTTTAGACAAATTTATTATTTTTTCGGCGGCGCACACTAATATCATACTAACTCTTTTTAAATACACACCATTGGCGTATACATTTTGAAATATGAAATATAGGAAAATCGGTATGGAGAACCAGACATGATTTCCATGTTCTAAGATTTATATTTAAAATCATTTTCGAAATGAAATATTTCCATAGAAATTACTTATTTCTTCAACCTTAACCACAGTACTGTGGTCACTGACGTATACCACCTCACGTTAGCGCACTCGATTTTCACTGACGATGGCAGTTGATGGCACTGCCGAAACGTCTGGTTTTGCAGAAAACATTAAACCACGGCCAAAGACCCCGGGAAGGAATTTTAGCAACAAATTCCTTCTTATAGTACACATATAAAAATTATCCCCTCCCCCTTCAACTATTATTTTCATTTATATAAAATTACCCCCTCCCCCTTTAACTACCCTTTCATTTATAAATATTTCATGCACCTTTCTACAGTGGATTATTATGACCTTCTTTTCAGAATACTTTATTTACCAAAACTAAGTTCTTTACACTTGTTAAAACATAAAAAGTTGCAGGTAAACTACCCATTTTCCTTAACCGATTTTCACCAAAATCGCAGTTATCGTTCGCCATCGAAAAAATTCTACACACAAACTCACAGACAGACAAACACACAGACACTTTTCGGAAGATGACTTTTCTTTATGTTTGGAGGGTAGTACAATCAGAATCACCCCTTATGTCGAACACGATTTTTTTCGCCATCACCATACTTCCATTTCCTTATTGAACGTGGAAGTAAAAATCAGTTCAGTTAAAATAAGTATCTTCTAAACAATGTTTCAATAACATTTTTATTGTGTTATTACCGTTTACTTTAATGGGATTGATTTCAGAATAATATTACACTTTAAAGATACTAATATTGATTAGTCTTATCTTGTTTTTTCTTTTTTATGAAGCCGATTCGACCGGACCCTCTCCCAGGGGCGGTAACAGTAATTGTGGGGCCCGGTACAGATAAACCCACGGGGCCCCCCTTCTTTCCACCCCGACCCCCACCCAAATATCCTCACAACACACCACCGTCACAATCACGTTTAAATATTACACACATAGAGGGTGACTAAGGAACATAGAAAACTAAAATTGAAACTCTAAATCATGTTTAATTTGTATCAACAAACATTGAAAATGTAATAAAAGAAATTTATGTAGTGTACATAAGGGTACACAAAAAACAAATTCTAAAACGACTTTATATTAACAAAAACATAAAACTTAATGGTAGATTGGTAGGTTAAAACCTTTTAATATACATATCGTAAAAGTTCAATAGTATTAAATGAAATTTATAATTAACGATCCATTAAAGTAGCCTTCTTAGTTTGGCTGTAGCAAAGTCTTTTATGACATTGTCAAAATCTATTTTCCTTGAAATTTCTTGTTTATACATCAGGTTATTTTCATAATAACTTTTTATTCTTTTAAAAAATGTTTATATAAAGTGATTATTGCGATAAAAAAACGTTTTATTTAACATATATAATGCCTGCTAATACATTTAAAAGAAGAAATAACCCGGGAAAAATGTCTTATGTCTGATAATCCCTAGTATTTGGCGATATTTAACTATGCCCAATCATATCAAAGCAGATCTAGTGTTACCTATTTATGTATAATTTTCATTTAAAATTGTTAATATCCATGTTAAATAAAACGTTTTTTTATCTTACATGATATCGTAATAATCATTTTATATAAACATTTTTTAAAAAAACAAAAAGTTATTATGAAAATAACCTGATGCATAAACAAATATTATCAGACTGTCAAATAAGAGGTATAATACTTACTTTTTTACATTTAATTTTTCAAAACATATAATTTTACATTTTATATTATTGCAAAATACATTAAAACTTATAAGTTACATAACGAAATTCTTTTTTTTTTTGTTTCATTGCTTTAATACTTTTTACACTCCAATTTCGCGCTTGGACTACATGTCATGCGAACTGACAGTCACAGTAGTTTTAGTAATGATCTGAATATAGCTGCTGTTGCGAAAATGTACTAGCGACTATCGAATTCATCATTTAGTCATCCGAATTAAACAACACTGGTAGTGGATAGGGGAGAAAACTATGAGACGGGAAAACAATAATATGCCCTCATAGCTATTAAATCGAACAGGTTCAAATTTAATATTGGTCCTGCTGCGGTTAATTAGAAATATTTTGTTATTTTTCTAAATCATAACCAAACTAAAATTATTTATTCTTAAAAATTGTTTTACACAAAAAATGGAGCCCCTGTCGGGAACCCCCTTGAGCTCGGGGCCCGGTACAGCTGTCCCCTTTGACCCCCCTTGTTACCGCCCCTGCCCTCTCCCCAAGGCCAAATCATAAATACGCCACTGGTTTTGTCAAGCCGTCCCGAGTTGCTTCACTCGGAAAACAGTTAATTAATTTCCATATCAAATTAAACTTGAAAGAAGTAAACTTTAATGGATCTTAATAATGAAGTAAACTTTATTAGTAAAGTAGGCCCTATATTAAATTAAATTAAAAGTTCTTCTTCGTCTTCCAAAGCATTACAGCATTGCATGGATGTTGCGTACCTCCATTCACTTCTTCCTTCTGCCAGGCGTCTGATTCCCGTCCTTCCCAAATCCGCTTCCACATTTTGCAACCATCGCCTTCTCGGATCTCCCCCAACCCCCCTCAGCATTCAGTGTTGTCTTTGGTTGCTTGTCTCGATTCATTATCTCGACATGCCCTAACCAGCCAATTCTTCTGAACTTAATAAGCCATACTATATCTCCTGCTTCCGGTATAATACCTATCCCATATTTGTTCCTCATCCTCCAGATTCCCTGTTCTTTTACAGGACTATTCATTTTTCTTGTTATCTTCCGTTTAGACACTTTTACAATGTTGTTACGTAATGCGGAAAAGTGTTACACAGTTACAGAACATTCTACGTGTTTCTCGGCTATTCCAGTGGAATCCGGCTGTATTGTTGTGTGCGTACGTGATCTCAACATGCGTTAGCCAGACGTCGCCGGCCGCGCGCACTGTGTCAAGGCCGCAAGAAACTACGCTCTAGTGTAGCGCTGACACGTAGTATGACTATTCTGCAATTTCAGCGGGGTATAAATGTAGGCGGCGCTTAGTTTTAGTTTTAGTGGCGATTTATTCCAACGCGGTTCAAAGTATTGTAGCGAAGTGTTGTGTTTTATAATTGTGCGGGACTCTATTAATTGATATTTTTATTGCGTCTGAACAATTTTTATTTGATTTGTTGTAAGAAACTATCTTGCTGATTCCAAACTGTAATCAATCAATCAATCAACTATAAATAACTGTAATCAACTGTAAACTGTAAATCAATTACTTGTTGATTGTAATTGTGATAATTAAAGCTGGTGGTTAGTGACTTAATTGGTGTCTTGTATTTTGTTTTCCACTGTACCATACGACGATCAGTGAGATCGTCATAACAGTACAGACATTGGTGTTGGAGTCGAAGTGTTTGATCCGTATGTTACCACGGGCCCGATCACAATTCTAAAGAGCTTCATTTTAGTACATACAAGTGTATTATTATATTAAATTATAACCCACTTACTTAAACGAGTTTTCTGGCCGATTGTGAGTGATTTCACAAATTAAATTTAATATATTTTAATGATAAAAATATTTTAATGTATGTTTAAGCTAATTAAGATCTGTCGTTTGATTATTTTATTTGTGTTATGTATTTACGTTTGAGCATATTATTTTATGTTAATTGTTTTGATGACAACTTTATTTTTCTCTTTTTTTATAGGTAGTTTGTTCTACCGGTTAATTTTATTAGTTCACCTGAAGAGAGTCACAGATTGTGAACGGGGTTGAAACATGATTATTATATTATTTAATGAAGAAAGTTGTGTTAGTGGTTGAAATCACAAGCAGAATGATCACTGTTGCACACCACTATATACAATTATCCCGATTAGCGCTTTCAAGCTTCACAGCTCATCGTCAGATCGGAATTAAACCAAAAACCTGAAAAAGCCCTTCACTCACATCTCACCCCACCCTACTCACACACAACAAGCTATAATTGAATGTCCCTTCCCCACCCTCAGCCCTGTCCCACCACCTGGACAGTTACATATTTTTCTAGCAAATTCCTTGTGTTTCAGTGTTGTGTGTGTGTGTGCATTCCTTTCAAACCTAGTCTTTCTCATCCACACATGTGTGCCAGTCACACACCCTTATTTTAAAAACACCTAATTAGTCCTAAGCAATTTAATTCTTAATCTTATCTATCTGTCCTCTATCATTTACTTGTTAATTATGTTATAAAATATTTCTTCATTATCAAATTTAATTTTAGTATTAATTAAATTGTCTAACCCCTTTTCTCTTTCTTTCAATATTTCTAACTCCTCCCTAAGCTTCCTTTCAATTGTGGTTTTTTTTTCAGGTTTTGGTTTAATTCCGATCTGACGATGAGCTGTGAAGCTTGAAAGCGCTAATCGGGATGATTTTATATAGTGGTGTGCAACAGTGATCATTCTGCTTGTGATTTCAACCACTAACACAACTTTCTTCATTAAACTTCTGTTAAGATGTGCAGTCGACGACAGGTAATGGACAACAACAATGAGGTAATAAACGACAACAATAAGGTAAGTAAAGTGTTTAAATATCTTAAGTTAAAAGTTAAATTGAAGAGGGTTTTAAGTAAAATATGGTTTAATAAACAATGTCTGGATAATAATGTCATCCCAAAATACGCACAAGTTAAAATTAAAAATAAGAACAGTGTAGCTAAAAAGGTAAAAGAACAAAGCGAGAAGTTGTGGATAAAATTGGAAATAAGGACACTTTACAGCTTAATCAATAGATATAATAGGGAATTATATGACAGACATATGGAATTGTTAAGAATATACTCGTATGTAGAGTTGGAAGAAATATTGTATAATTTTGGTTTGGGGTACGTAGAAAAGAAATTGGAAAATAAAAATAAAAAATGGTAGATAAGTTAAATAAATTAAACCTTACAGAGGTAATTTTCAATACAGAAGAAAAAGAAATGTTAGCAAAAGGCTTAAAATACGCGCCGCCACCAGAATTAAATAAAGAAAAAACGATTATTGAATGCGAAAGCATAATACAAAAACTAGGAAATGAAAATGCTAAAAAAAGAATGAGGTGGGAAGTAGGGAATGTAGTAGATAAAATATTTAAGAAAAATTTGTATAATTCAAAAAATGAACAAAAAATCAAATCAACTGTAACTAAACTAAAGAATAAAATAAAAAAGAGTGATATTATAGTTACGAAGGCGGACAAAGGAAATACAATGGTACTACTGAGGAAAGACGAATACATAAAGAAAACGGAAGAATTTATAAGTGAAGGACCATATGAGGAAATAAAGTATGATTATACTAGTAAGTACCAGTCAAGGATAAAATAAATGATGAAACAGATAACATTTATAGAAGAAAATAAGAAAAAGTATTTATTAGAAAGTAATCCAACAGCACCAACTTTTAAAAGTCAGGTTAAGATACATAAAGAAGGAAAACCAATTAGACCCATTGTTTCTTTTATTAATGCACCTATTTATAAATTATCAAAGGAAGTTAGCAGAGTACTGAAAGAGAAATATGAATTTGGGACAAAATACAGCATAGAGAATAATGTAAAATTGATAGAAAAATTAGAAAATATTAGAATTAATGTAAATACAAAATTGATATCACTGGATGTTAAGGACATGTTTACCAATATTACAGTAAATAAAGTTATTAAGTTAATAAACGATAATAATATGGGAGAATACAGGTATAAAAAGCAGTTGATTAAAGTAATTAAAGAATGTGTAAATCAGAACTATTTTAGGTTTAATAACAAGTTTTATATACAGAAAAAAGGTTTACCTATGGGATCTTCATTATCCCCTATTATTGCAGAAATATACATGAATGATTTCGAAAAGCAATTGATAAGTTCCACTAAGTATAAAGACAATATAAAATTATGGACTAGATACGTTGACGACGTATTAGTAATTTGGGAAGGAAGCATAGAAGAAGTGCATGAGTTTATAAATGAGGTAAATAATAAGGATAAAAACTTACAATTTAAAGAAGAGATAGGAGGTAAGAAAATAAATTACTTATATTTAAACATAGAAATTAAAGATAATGAGAAACTACAGTTTGGGATATTTAGGAAAGAATCGTATTCTGATATAATTATACCAAGAGAGTCTTACCACCCTTATAGATATAAAATGGCGGCAATCAATTCATTTTGTTGTAGAGCTCAGAAGTGTTTAAAAGAGACCGAATCAAAAGATAGGGAGTTAAAAACGATAAAGGGAATTGTAAGGAATAATAATTATAACACCAACATAGTGGATAAAGTTAGAAAAGGGTTAACATACAAAAAGCTAAAACAGCACCAGAACAAAAGAATTATGCAGGGTCATTGACATACATAGGTTCATATACTAGAAAAAATATAAAATGTTTTAATAAATACGGAGTAGATATAGCTATTAAAAAATGTGAAACGGTATTTGATAAGATAAGGAATAAAAATATAGAAAAAATCCCAGTATTACAGAAAAGCGGAATTTATAAATTAAAATGTAGAGACTGCAACAAAGTGTACCTAGTTGAGACAGAACGAAAATTCGTATGCAGGTTGTCTGACCACAAACGTGGAGAAGGTAATAGAACAACGAATTCGTTATATGCTTTTTTCAGGTTTTTGGTTTAATTCCGATCTGACGATGAGGTGTGAAGCTTGAAAGCGCTAATCGGGATAATTTTATATAGTGGTGTGCAACAGTGATCATTCTGCTTATTATATTATTATTAACGATGTCCGAAACGATATAGTGAATAACGAGAGAGAGAGAGAGAGAGAGAGAGAGAGAGAGAGAGAGAGAGAGAGAGAGAGAGAGAGAGAGAGAGAGAGAGAGAGAGAGAGAGAGAGAGAGAGAGAGAGAGAGAATAGGAAGGGAGCGAGAGAGAGAGAGTAAGAGAGAGGGGATAGGGTGAGAGTGATGGCGAAGTGGGACATGAAGCAAGGAGACCGGTGGGAGGAGTGGGAAGGGAGAGAGATCGGTGGCGAGGAGGAATAGAAATGGAGAGAGGGAGTGAGACCGGAGAGGGGGAGGAGTAGAAAGGGTGATAGAGAAAGCGGTGGCGAGGAAGAGTTGAAGAAAGGGGGGGGAGAGAGAGAGAGAGAGAGAGAGAGAGAGAGAGAGAGAGAGAGAGAGAGAGAGAGAGAGAGAGAGAGAGAGAGAGAGAGAGAGTGATCGGCGGTGAGGAGGAGTAGAAAGTAAAAGAAAGAGGGCGAGGGGGACAGATAGAAAGGGGAAGGATGGTGTGTGTGTGTGTGTGTGTGTGTGTGTGTGTGTGTGTGTGTGTGTGTGTGTGTGTGTGTGTGTGTGTGTGTGTGTGTGTGTGTGTGTGTTTCCATGAAAACAAAACCACGGAGGCATCTTCTTCACCGGCGTCTTACTCGGAATGGCATTGTTCTTGCTTATAAATTGTTGAGCGTTCCTATTGTGCTCACAGATATAGGTTTCCGTCCGGTATTGAATGTAACGGAAACATTTATCCCGTCCTATCGTGTCTTATTGAGTACCTGTGTACTGTACAGTAGAGTACAATCGCGGGGAAGAAACATTATCGGCTTTCCTCTGTAGTTGTTTCCTCGTTCGGTTTTCTTCTTACGTCAAGCACACCGTTCTGTTTGTGTTTCTTTTTTTGCGTATTGCGTATCTTCTTTTATTACGGCGTTATCTGTGGTGCTCTCCATTATCTGTAGTAGTGATGACGGTAATGATAAGCGAGACGTTATTTTTGTGCGAATCTTGTTGTTGTTATCTTGTACAAGCTCTATGACGTATCGCCGATTCCCAGTCATTAGACCGTATCTTCAGCGTACGAGTCTCGTATCAACAAAAGACTACTTTGTTATCAGTAACATCACTGTGTAAAAGTCTAAACGATCGTACCACCACAGAAACAAAAACTCTCATAAAGAAAGTATTCAGAATTATTTGATGACATTTCTTGAAAGTACGATTTTTTTGTTATTTTCATCTTCTTTCGATTTTTGGTTTTCTAAGGACCGCGTAAAATAACCCAATACATTCGTTTCAATTTTTTGCTTCAAAAATTTTGTTTGTTTGTTCTGTCACTTTGCTTTATTCTTCTCTGGTCTGTCCAGATGTATAATTCCATTTCTTCTTATCTTTCTCTGGGAAACCCTTGAAATTTTGCGTCAGTTGTGTAAAGTGGACGTCAAGGTGAGGCGGGGGACACAAAGGAGACGACTACAGACCGGGTAAGTAGGAAAGGAAATTAAGAAGTTATGTGATCAAGGAGGATAAAAACATTATACAGTAGAGTATCGATTATCCGAACATCCATTAACCGAACGATCTATTATCCGAACTCAATAAAAAGTACAATTATGTACTGTACTGTACAGTAATGTATTGGGCACGTGTAGGCGTATTGGATATTTATTGAACATGAAAAATTGTATACGTAGGCCTACTATAAATTATTACAGTACTATACAGTAATAAATAATCGCTGTAGCTATACAGCCTTATAATCGATAAACAAAGAATTGGCTAAAGGTGAATGAAGCCGATCCCGGTTTTGAGTTATTAACCGATGAAGAGATAGTTGAGTCATAAATGAATGTAATGAAAACGAAACAGATTCAGATGAAGTGGCGAGAATGCTACTAATTGAAAACCA
Organism: Magicicada septendecula; assembly: GCA_034769895.1. NCBI lineage: Eukaryota > Metazoa > Arthropoda > Insecta > Hemiptera > Cicadidae > Magicicada > Magicicada septendecula. The sequence goes on along the minus strand of CM068374.1, from coordinate 371,981,087 downwards.
CCGACGGCAGCAAAAGCTTTTCACGCACTTGAGACTGTTCTAAAGTGGGCCGAAACAGAACACAAGATAGATTGTATTCAGCTTATGAATCTTAGACGACTTCAGTTTTTAGCAGCGAGAAAACGGGGTATCGGTTTCAAGCAGACAGCAATAGAACAATTCTTCAAAAAAGTGTAAATCCATGGTACTGTATGTTTTGTTTTGGTTTTTAATTTTTAGTTAATTTTATAGAACAGTGTTTGTCATTAAACTCTAATGTTGTTTAAATTAACTTTTCGTTTTTATTAATTATGCTTAGTTATAATTCACTGATTTCTAATCTTAGTAATACATTACAGTACAGTATACAGGTTGCTGTAATTATATAACAGTATGTTAGAAATGATGTATTAAAACTCTTTGTTTTTGTAAAAAGAAATAACGTTTTCAATTTACGATCTATTATCCGAAATATCGATTACCCGAACCTCGGATTAGAGAGGTTCGGATAATCGATGCTGTACTGTACTCAATTTGATGATTTCTGACAACTCACTCTATCATTAAATATAAAATTATGAGTAAACTGTTCATATGTACTGTTTCAGATTTAAATATTACAGGAATTTGAAATTGTTGTTTTTAATTCTGTGTTGCCTATACGATTGAGTATATGTGTAAGGAGTAATGGGGGGGGGTCCCTATTGGGGAAAAATAAATGGTAGGGGTCCCCGCTTCCAAAACGATCCAGAAACACTGCTCTACACTGTACCGACGGATCGAAGAGTTTGCTGATACGTGCCTAAGTATCACTATTGTACGCACTTCATCAAAATCATTACACTAGGTTTAACGAGTTAGCTAATTTTCGTCAAAATATTTTAAAATCAAAACAGTATTAAAGTTTTTTATAAGCACAGATACTCCTCTCTTTAGTCTCTGATCCGTAGGTACACCACTGTAGAAATGTATACGGGGATCATATGTTTCCACACCATTCCCCCATTTTTTTTCCAGACAATACAACTATATCGAAGCTTCTACTTTCGAATTCATTGATAACTTCCTCTACTTTTTCTCTTAAATCTTGTGTATTCTATACCCGCCAATTCTCATATTCCGTATACGAGACTTTTATCGTTTATCTTTATTGAATCCATCCGGCTGCAATCTATTTGTTTTTTTAACATTTTCTTTTTTCCAATGAATGGTTGGTCCATTGCATTAACCCCCAACCTGGAGGACCAGGCAATTTTTAATCAAGGTTTACTTCCTTTAGCCTTTGATAAACCAATATCCAACTACAAGGCAGCAGCTGCTAGTTTTGGTCCGCCACGGGTATTTTATTTTTCTGGTATGCACCATATCTGGTGAGCATTCCCCTATCCGCCACCGTTTATAATTCAATTGCTCATTTTATCCAAACAACAAAATTAAAATTTTATGGACACACGAAAAGAATGGCACAGAAAGATGGCCAAGGAGAGTTATGGAATGGACCCCATCAGGAAGAAGGAAAAGAGGAAGACCATTTATCACCTGGATAGAAGAAATTCAGACTATATTGAAGGAACGAGAATTTGAAGAAGATCTTTGGATGGACAAGCAGCAGTGGAAGATGAGAATTCAATCACTTCTGTAGTCTTTGGTTCCGGAAAATGTCTAAACATTGTACAGCCTGAATAATAGTAATAAAACAGTATTAAATAGAGTGACACATCGGGTTCCAAACCCACTACGGTAGAACTGTTATTCTTTTTGTGTAGAACATTTTGCCGTTTTGTATCAGTCATTACGGTAAACACAGAGAAAACCGCAAACGCTATTGGCCGCTATTCTGAAGCCACAAAGTAGAGAAACGAATTGTTAATCAAACTGTGTAATTTTGAAAGTTCTTTGAACAATACGTATAACAAGACTCACAGTAATACGTATATCATTCGTACAGTAATTTCGGTACTGTAGACCAGCAGTCGGCAATTCTGCACACACGAACCGATTTGTAATTTACTTTTCTTTTGAACAAAGGAACGGACCCACACTGTACCTACTACGAAGTGCTTTATTATAAAATAGTACAAGCCGTTTCAAACTTTACGTTTTTCGAGTAAGTTATTTAATTTATTTTTATTAAAATGTGTTCCTGTTTAACCATTTTGTTCGTTTAAAGTTTTGTTAGTATTAACGTGCGTGTGCGTGATGACAGATTGTTGACGACCTACTCCTAACGTGAAAAATGTTCACAAGTTTATATGAAAAATATTGAAAAACTTTTTCCGATTTGGGTTCCACGTCGCTAATTTTTGTAATTTTCCATGACAGTTATTAAAATGTTTGTAACATTTTTATAACATTATTATTTTAATAATGTTTGTAACGTCCAGCTATTGACCATTGATGTCCAACGTCCAGCTCCGCACCTTTCCATTTTCCATTGACGGGGTGAGGAGGGGTGCGCCCATCGAACTGGTCCTCAGTTATAAATGCTCCCCCATTAATTCAAAGGTTTCCTATGATGGTTGTAGACAAATTTAACGGTTTAGCAATGATTAACTGCTGTCAACACTTGCTCTGGATTCTCTATGGTACCATCTACGTAGGCCTATCTGTTGCTTAGTAATGTCAATGACTTTGACCTATTACGTATCGTATAATCAAACGGTACAGACAGCTTGGTCCGGAACTTTCTGCCGCTTGTACTTTCTATCCATCCAATTATATTCAGCCTGCGAACGTCCTCTTCCTCATCCTTTATCTATGCGATTTGTGACCTTCTGTGTCATCTTCTGACTGCAATCAGCGCGTTTCTTGAAACTCTCACAGGTGCCATTCTTCATTGCACGCTCCGTCCACTTAATTTTTTCCCCGACTGTACAATGTTTATACATTTTCCGGAACCAAAGATTACAGAAGTGATTAAATACTCATCGTTCACTGCTGCTTGTCCATCCAAAGATCTTCTTCAATTTCTCGTTCCCTCAATATAGTCTTAATTTATTCTATCCAAGTGATAGATGGTCTTCCTCTTTTCCTTCTTCCCGGTGGGGTCCTTCCATAACTCTCCTTGGCAATCTTTCCTGTGCTATCACTGCTATTCTTTTCGTGTGTCCATACCATTGTAATTTTTTTTATTTGGATAAAATCAACAATTGAATTTTTCACATTCATTCTGTCCTTAATGACTTCATTTATAATTTTCTCACGTCTGGATTTGCTGAACTTCTCCAAAAGTCCATCTCCCACTTAATTCTTTATGCCTTAATTACGTCTGTGAACTCCGGTTCACTGGACATTTGCCTCACTTACTGATAGGCCCGTCTCCTTCAGGTTTTGTTTACTATTTTGCCTACAAATTTTTACCCTAGGCGGAAGAACTAGGAGAGAACGAATTTAAGAACGTGACCATGAGAGATCTGTTCTGACAGGAGTCGGTTGCCGAGACGTTAGAGAGACGAGAGCTTTACTGGTTTAGTCGTATATTGAGGATGGACGAAGCTCATCATAAAGTCTGTCTTTCCAAAGGGAGAGGAAGAGGAAGAGGAAGACTTGAATGGGAAGACAACACTGAGAGACTGGCTAATAGAAAGGGAAGACGCCATACGCCTCGTTCATGATAAAAGGTAGTATCGGAAGTGGCTGAAGGACCCGAAGCTTGACGGAAGAAAGATAGAAAAGAAGAAGAGAAGAAATTGAGATTTCGAATGAAATAAAATTTGACACTATTACGCCCAACATGCTTAACCAAAAAACTTCCATTGTCGATAGTGCTGTCATTTTGTTTAATACCTATATAGGTGTTAAATGAGAACTGCAGCTCCTGATGTAATTCCCTTCTAAAAAGTGCTCCTGGCCTCAAAACGTTTGGGAACCACTGCTCTAAGCTTTTTGTAGAACAAACGTTTCTATTATTGTATTACTCATATTTATTATTATTGATTAATATAACAATATTAATAAATTTAATTCAAACACTTTTTGCTACAATCTATTTCTTGATGCATGGATAATTAATTTAATATTTATAATTTCTTTACCTCAAGATGTTTTTTCCCTTATTTGGAACATGTTTCGGGAATCCTATTGTTCCCATAATACTGGATCTAGTTGCATATTTGTGTTCTGGTTGGTTGTAACACGACACAATATTTAAAATAATCAACATTGAAAACACCCAAAAAATAAATATATACACCACACCCACTCACAATAATATCAAATTAAAATACCAAAACCCAACAGGAAACTATAGCAACAACCAACCAGAACACAAATATACAACTAGATCCAAAACTATGATGGCTGAGGATGGGAACAATAAGTGTCCCGAAACATGTCCCAAATAAGGGAAAAACATCTTGAGGTAAAGAAATTATAAATATCAAATAAGTAATAAATTTAAATATTATGTTTTTATTGTAGTTATATATTATGTGCACGTTTATGTGACAAACACACGCGCGCGTGCTCTCACATACACAAGTAGATAAATATAAATCTTATGCGTTGACATTCAATCGTTAATAATTTTTTTAAACAATATTATTTACCCTTGAACCGGTGGAGAATAAAATATTATAGCGGCATAACAATATTATCTGGCTACAGTTGTAACATATTAAGTGGTTTATAAATGTCAACAGAAAGATTTATACGCCACCAAGACAAAAGGAAAAGTAAAAATATCAATCTGGATATAATAGTTTTTGACGTAATTAAATATATAACTAATTTAACATGACAAAAAACCTTATTTGTTAGACGCGATACAGCATATTAAATTTTGTAAGATTAATTCAGTTTATTGTAAAAATAATCGCGGACGGTTTTTGTAGCGCGAACCGGATACTTTGAATAAAGTGAATGGGTTACAAAATATGATCCAGTTTAGTTGAGATATCTGCCGCTAGGCGCGGGTCAATCACTCCCACTACAGGTGATAGTCCAGTGCCACGCAGAGCAGACGAATTATTTAAAACGCGTCCAGTTATTTTATTCTGGTTCCCGTTTTGTGTGTATGACTTTGTACTTAATATCAGCTGATTTTAATTCTAACTGAAACAGATCATCACAACGCCGCGATTTAAACGCAGGTAAGCTTAATTGTTATTTCGTATTATAAGTGAACTATTAAAGTGTATCGAACCTTATTAAATGTGGGTTATTCGCTAGAAACTTGAGTCGTGTGTATGTGACATTTCACTAAAATTTCACTGTTTTGATTAGTTGTGTTTTGTTTTAACGTCGGTGAAATATTCATTATGAAATTTTAAAATTCACTACGGAAATATAAGTTATATTTTATAATCCCGTGTACAATAAATTACTTGAATTACAGGTTATATAGTGAAAGTTCGTTTTTCTTTCATTCTGAAAATTACTTTATGAGCGTGAATTTCCTGTGCAACATTTTTGACGAGAAAACGAGAAGAGATATTAATTTTTTTTAAATTGGCACAACCTATTTCGTCAAAAAATTATCTAATCTTCATCGCGAACGAGACAGTTATATTGAAATAACGGTACTTCTAAAAAATAATTTTTTTTTCTCGTCCATAGTTTAAAACGTGTACAGAAGTAGAATGTCTGTACAGAAGTGTCAAACTGTCTAAACAAAATTGTTATTTAAAAAGCTTATATTATTTGAATGTGTGTATAATAGAGAAACGATTAATTTTTGTTTTATAACTGAGATCCATTTAATAATTGATCAGTGCAGTTTTTCAACTCTTTATCGTTGTAAGTTTTCAAAAGTAAAGTTAATTTTAACAGTTTGTAATTTCAACCATAAAATGTGTATTAATAATTGTAACGTTAAGTCAACCAATGCGAGTTACAGTTAAGTATATACTACGGTCAGTTGGTCGCGATGACATTTAAAAAACACGTCTGACATTTCAGAGCCGCGTGTCGATATCAGGTTTATCGATATTATTGTAGATCGATTTCTAAAAATACACGTGTTAACTTTCGGACAGCGGATCTATTTATGTCCGGTCGTCTGTCAAATCTGACTTTTCACGGAAATAAATTCACTACCTGTACATGTGTAATTACCTGGCGTGTATTTCTACGTGCCAGTGAGAACTTAAGAGCCGTCTGCATTTCCAACGTCTAAATACTTTTTGTACAGTCACTTACATTGAAAACGTTTTAACAACTAAGTAAAAATTAATAAATTAGAAAACGGTTTTATATAAGCTATCAAACGCACGCTTTCCCCCACGTCGCACGATTTTTTTTCCACGTACACAACAAATAATCACTAACACTACAAACAAATAACAATATTTTTTTTGTGCTAGCGAAGAGGACACCTGTTGAATTGTTCGGTAGAGAGGTTTCTTCTTCAACGAATAACGTTATCTGCACGCATTCAGCGTAATTCCCATTAAAATCCAATTAAGATTAACTCGCGGAAATTATTATTATTATTTAAGATTAATTAAAATATTAATGCGAACGTTTATATAGAAGTGCTGACCTAGATCAAAGCGAACCACTTTTTAACGTAATTTTCAACATGTGTACGATTGTGTGTGTGCACGTTTGACTGTGTATCTGTGTTGGTATACTTTGTATATCTCGGTCTTATTAATCTCCTGAAGCGTGGCGTAATGTAAACATTTGTTTATGTCGTCATCAGAAATTGCGGTGAATTTTCTCTATACGTAATTATGTAATTCGCCTTAAGCCTCGGTTTGACACTTGAGGTGTGTGTGTGTGTGTGTGTGTGTAGATAGGCAGTTTTATGCGGACAGGTTATCAGTTCGATGCCCACAGTAAGTAAGGTGGGGCTCCAGTGTCTGCAGAGGGAATCGAAAGTGTGACGTTCGCTCAGAAGTCCGTCGTAAAGGTTATCTGTGTTCGCAGCCCCGATCATTCCATACAACTACTCTGTCGACGTGTAGTTGTTGTTGCAGAGCGCCCGCATGTTGATTTCAAACGCGTCTCGCTTTTAGCAAAAGCGCATATTTAAGTTAGACATCAAACCGAAGACGCAGTCTTCCGTTCACGTAACGCTGTTGCGTACAGCGGGCGAGACACGAAGTTATTGAAAGTCTCTCGGCCCTAAAGTTCGATGTACTCGATTATAATCGAGAGAACAGGACAGATTTTCTAACACAATAGCTCTAACGTAGCCTATAATAAGATTTCTACATGACCGAAATACTGGTCACAAACACGATTTATATTTTAAACTTTTAACAAGGCGAATGACGGTAATTAAAATCGTTGCAAAATTACCAGACAACAAAATAATCGTGAATGTACGATTTTCACTCGACAACTATCAGTAATGGTAGAATGTTAGTGAAAAGTACGAATAAACCTCCGCTAAAATATTGGCGCGACCAAAATTTACGTAACACTTTTCTTCTCAATAAATTTTTTTAAAAATCGTATTTTTAAGTATATTAAAAATAATAACAGTTTTCTCTGGATGGACTTATCAAGCCGTTGAAAGAAAAATTATGAATCGTCCAAGAAATTTGTAGACTTCGACGGGAAATTAGTATATATTAGTCTTATAAATTTATATGAGTATTAGTATTAGGTTTTAGATTATTTAAACCCAATTCGACTGTATTAGAGAGTACGAGCGACAATATTGCGAGTATAATCTGCCTTTCGAGACTGCATGAGGAGTAGACTATTTAACGTGTTTAAAATTTCTTGTGAAATACCGTCCCCGTCTGAGTTTGCATCTATTGCATAAAACACATATGTTTCATACTTTTTTTTTTAAATATAAAAGTAATAAAGGGGATCTCAAAGGCAATAAAATTCAACTCCTATTATGTAATTATTAAATATGAGTTGATTGATAATATTTATGACTGCATTTATAATATTGTTACACTGGAGTATTGTTACAGTGGGTATACACTGAATTAATGAATAAAGTGTTCGTTTAACAGCGATTAAAATGAAAGTATACAATTATAATTTCTCTGAACTTTGTAGATCGATTAGAGTCAACGAATATATCACGTTACAGTCCTTAAACTGTGTGTGTCGGACACGAGGAGAGTAACTTGGCTAGAGACCGATTTTACTTCCATGTTCTGTAAGGAAATGGAAGTATGGTGATCGCGAAATCGTGTTCGAGACAAGAGCTGACTCTCATTGTACTATCCTCAAAACATGAAGAAAAGTCATTTTCCGAAAAGTGTATGTATGTCTGTGTGTAGAATTTTTCTATGGCGAACGGTAACTGCCGCAAATTCAAACAGAATCAAATAATTTTGTGCATATTTAACTGAGTTGTACAGGACTCAAGGCTTAGTTGTTTTGGTGAAAACCGGTTAAGGGGAAGGGGTAGTTTACCTGCAGCGTTTCATGTTTCAACAAGTGTAAAGTACTTGATTTTGATAAATAAAGTATCGTGAAAAGAAGGTCATAATAATCCACTGTAGAAAGGTAGATTAAATATCTATAAACTAAGAGGGTAGTTGAAGGGGGAGGGGGTAATTTTTTATATGTGTACTACGTTATCGGCAACAAAGAAGTTGTTTGTTCTTAAAATTCCTTCCCGGGCTGTGCGGCCATGGTCCAACGTTTTCTGCAAAACCAGACGTTTCGGCAGTGCCATCGACTGCCATCGTCAGTGAAAATCTAGTGCGCTAACGTGAGGTGGTATACGTTAGTGACCACAGTACTGTGGTTAAGGCTGAAGAAAGAACTAGTTCCTATGAAAATATTTCATTTCGAAAATGATTTGAAATATAAATCTTAGAACATGGAAGTCATGTATGTTTCTCAATACTGATATTTTTTTTTATATTATTTTTTGTTAAAAGTGATATACTGCCCAGCGGAGTAGACATTCCCATGGGTTTATTGATTTTCATCTTCCATGGGAAGATTTTTCCATGAATGGTTACAGACCAGGATTTTTCCATTGATTATAAGCGGCAGGAGATAGCATATTTTGGCGTTAATGGGAAATTCGTTAGTTATAGCTCCATTTGTATATTATATACCGCTCTGTGTCTGATTACATTATTATATCACGCCTGCTGACTATTACGAGGGTCAGTTGAAAAGTTCTCGGAGCGACACCTAATATTTCGTGCTGCAAGACGTATATTTCGTGTGAACACCTGTTATTTTCCAGATATATCTGTCAATTTATTCACTTTTTACCAGCTGTTTGACATTTTCCTGTCACGCGTGTTTTTAAAATGCACAAAATCAAACATCCTATGCGATGAATTCTCTGTTAAAAACGTTTTAGCGCCAATGGAAAATCAAAACGACATTTTAAATGTGTTAGGAGACGCTGCGCCTTCAGAAACAACGGTAAGTGGGGCACATCCGAGTTTAAATGTGGTCGTACAAGCACTGAAAACTATCCCAGCAGTGGACGTCCAAAAATGACATTATTGAGAAAATTTCATAGGTTGTTGAAAGGCCACAGATTGAGGCGTGGATGACGTTGCTGAAATCATAGGCATCTCATATGAGCGTGTGCATCATACTTTAACTCAAGAACTTGGTGTAAAAAAACGTTGTGCAAGATGGCTGCCGCTTCTGGAGTTGTCGCATTTTTTGGCGTCCAGTGCGGGGGGGGGGAATCATCTTCAATGCTCGTACGACCACGTTTGAATTCAAACCGTTGGTTTTGAAGTCGCAGCATCTTCTAACACATTTACAATTTTGTTCTGAATTTTCGTTGGCGCTAAACAAAATTAACAAAGAATCACACCACGATGTTTGATTCAGTCCGTTTTTCAAAACGCGCATGACAGGTCAATTTTAAACAGCTTCTAAACAATGAATAAATTGATAGATAAATTTGGAAATTAACAGCAGTTAAATAAAATACAAATCTTGCAGCGCACGAAAAATTTTAGTTTTACCGCTAATCTACAGATGTCGCTCCGCGAACTTTTCAACTGACCCTCGTAATTGTCTGTGTGCAGATGTTACGTGTAAGATGTCATTGGCGACCAACTCAAAGGGGGGGGGGTTGCCACTCCATTAACACTCTTTTGAAGAGTTGTGATTTGGTTGTGATTTGTATACAGAGGGGACCACGGATATTGTTTTATAGCAAATATCTACATTACCAACATAGTTTTCCAAGACAAAAAAAATTGACAGTCTTTTTAGTTGTTCCATGTTTGTAGCCGTGGACTCGCTGTCCGACTCCTCCTCTCCGTGAAAAGTACTTAATTGTTAACAAATAAACACGAATTGTTATACGTTTCCTGGCACGATTTATCGATGAAAAGTTTATTTTTAAACTTGGAAAAACATCAGTCTTTTTTTTACAAAAAGAACACTCGTCATGTCAATATGAACGCCGTTATTACTTCATTATACGAAGAATTGTTGGAGAGAAAAGGTGTGTTATCTGTAGAAATTGCGTTACAAAAGGAAACAAAATTACGATACAAATTTACAAGGAGTGTTAAAAAGCGTAAGTACCAAACGAAAGATGTTTTTTCCGCCGATGATTAGATAAGTAATGTTCTTAGTTATTAATATCCCATTAGCCAGTGGTAAATAAAAGGGAAACAGATAGACAAATGTTTATTTTCATAAAAAATTATCATATTTTGATCACAATATATGTTGGAAATTAAAGTCGCCACCCACTCCACTATGTTGTTGGTGTTGAATGCAATTACGAGGGTGAGTTGAAAAGTTCGCGGAGCGATAACTGTAGCTTAGCGGTAAAACTAAAATTTTTCGTGTGCTGTAAGATTTGTATTTTATGTGAACTCCTTTTAATTTACAAATCTATCTATGAATTTATTCATTGTCTAGAAGTTTTTTTAAAATTGACGTGTCATGCGTGTTTTGAAAAACCGACAAAATCAAACATCGTGGTGTGGTTCTTTGTTAAAAATTGTTTAGCGCCAACGGAAATTCAGAACGAAATTATAAATGTATCAGGAGATTCTGCAAATTCAAAACCAATGGTTTGTAGGTACTTCAGTTTAAACGTGGTCGTACGAGCATTGAAGATGACCCCCCCCCGCACTGGACGCCCAAAAAATATCGCGCACACTCAAACTATTTTCACTATTTATAGATATTTTTGTTATTATGGGGTAGTTGTTTAATATAATGTTTTTTCGAGTCACTTTGGCTATTATAAACTTAGGTACTTTATTCTTATAAAGAAACTGAACTACGCAGATAATCATCCCCCTCCTCAACCGATCGCCACCATTAATGATATTTACACTTTCATAGAGTAATAGTTTTATCATGTATGTAATCTCTAAGATATCTTGTCCTTCAAAATTAAATATTCGTACTTTACTTGATTTCAGCACAGCAATTTTTAAAAAATCACCCCCTCACCCTTCAACTACCCACTCCATTTATGATTATCACGTTTACCATTTTACAGTGGATTAATATGACTTTATTTTTGGGGCACTTATTTATTAAAATTAAGTACTTTACTCTTGTTAAAACATAAAACAATGCAGGTAAACTAACCCGTATAAAAGAGGAGGTTTCAGGCCAGGCAAGCAACCTATCTGGGTAAAACAAGCAAAGCCTTCCTTCCATGTTTCTGTTCAATATTTGTTGTACCAAAGATTTCCAACCTCCTGTCACGATTATGCGGGACTGTGTTCGGTGGGTTTAATAACAATGAATTGACAAAACATACAAATTGGTATCATAAGCTTGCACGGCCGGCGTCAGTCCACTTTTGTCGTATAAAACAGACGTTTCAGACCCACAGTTGGAGGCCATCTTCAGTGTAACGACTCGAGTAACTGGTACGTTCTTCACCAGTTATCCACAGTTCTGTGGTAAAAGATAACTGTGGGTTTTGGACACTCCCTGTGTACCTGCCTGCGTGTTAGCTGACGATTGTACGCGTAGACACTGTTACAGAGATCGATTTTGAATTCTTAATTTATATGCTTCTTCTTCTTGTTTAAAATGGTGGCGGAATGAAGTGTTGGAATTTAAAAAACGGACAATAGCCGTCAGTGAATCAATTTTTAAGTCGCAACTTGCCGGCTACAGAAATCGGTAGTCGTCTATAAGCATGCAACTCAGAAACCTACAAAATAAAGATAACTTTCTTTATTTTATTTATTTAAAAAGAAAGCATTAGTTATTTTTTATTTTAATACTATTTTTATTTTTGCTGTTGAAAGTGGTGCAGTACCTGAATGACAAGAAAATTCCCAAAAGGCGTGTTTAAAAACTCTAAACGAGTGTATCCGAGTGAGGACAGAGAATTGGAAAGTTCTCTTATTGGAGGGAAATTTTTTCAATATAATTATTGAAAATCTAATCAGTGTTTTTCAATATTTCATCGAAAATATCAAGACGTATTGTAGAACTTAACAACAACAATTTCTTTTTTCATTCTACGATAAAAACTGGCCGAGTTTTGCTGTTTGTAAAGTTCGCCTGTTTAATGGTTACATCCTTTCAGAAATCAAATTACCTCCTTTCAATCACGTGTTACGCGATTCACTCGAAAACTAATGGTTCGGAAGACCCAAGCGTCGCTGGATTGATACAGTGGCAAGGGATGCTGATACTACACTTGAAATAAAATGATGGACATCAATCGCCAAGGACGGGGAAAAATAGTGGCGGATGATTATGGAGGCTAAGGTTCGACTCCGAACTGTGACACCATAGAAGAAGAAGAAGAAGAAGGAGGAAGAAGAAGAAGAAGGAAGAAGGAAGAAGAAGAAGAAGAAGAAGAAGAAGAAGAAGAAGAAGAAGAAGAAGAAGAAGAAGAAGAAGAAGAAGAAGAAGAAGAAGAAGAAATGTCAGTAATGTAAAATTTGTGAAAATACTGTATAAAATAGTAAATTAAAAATATATTCTTGTTAAAAATAATTATATTTATTATTTAATTGCACAGTAATAAATAAATGTAATATTAATAAATAAGTTCTACTTATATCGCGTGAGTTTGTGGTTATCACGTTTGTAGAGTGTGTAAACATGTCCCAGCGCCCGCGACCGATAGCAGTTTTATCATTTTATTAAAAAAACAGTCCGTAGCGAAGCGGCCGCGTTCGCGAGATAACCGTAAATCCAATGTTAACAACACGTGTTACATTAATTGCACACAGATATCGTATCGGGTACATCAAGTAACGCGTAACGTGGGGTTGCACGCGGGTGGAAGTCCAAGTCGCTTCTCGCGTTCTCTCGTTAGAATTTCAGACTGAAAACGTCGTTAAAAATAAATCTTTATTCAACTTTTCCTCCTTGATTTAGATTCACCGGAGACCAGTGGCGGCTCGTGGTTCTGACAGTTCCCACCAACTCAGCCGATAGTGGGCGATCCTGTCGAGTATACTCATAATATTCAGTTCCTGCCGTATATCTGTGTTTCTTCTACGATCACTTTAGAATTCACGATGGAGAATATACCCTGCTACGTGCCTGAGAAATCTCATTTCAGCCGCTCGGATGCGACTGGCCTGGACTTTCGTTAAAATCCAATTCTCTGACCCATAAAGAAGTGTGGGAAGAGGCATCACCTTGTAGAATTTTAGGCGTGTTCATTACTTGCTGACTTAAGGGTTCGCGTAATGGTCCCGCACACAAGGTTGAACTTATGCAACTTATTCACAACGTCGTTGCTTGCATTATAAGACACACTTTAGCCCAGGTATTCAAAATTGCTAACTTGTTCCAGGACAGTACCATCTATAGCAATGTTTGGTCGTACGGGATCAATTTTTGTTATTGAGAATTTCAGTTTTATTCGAGAAACGATTCCATGATTTTATTTCGCTTACGGGACTTAAACATTTCCTATTTAACGCTAAATTAGATCGGTTCTCCTCGTGTGGCCATACGTAATTCGCAAAGAATTCGTCTTCACGTAGGACGTTTCGTTACGTACCTGGCAGAGCGCAGATTTGTACAGCACTGGCTTGAGAGCGTTTGATGACTGCTCCAATATCAACGGTTTCCAGAAAGGATCAGTCTGAAAACTGGCTCGCATGTACATCATACAGACTGATTTGTTCGACGTTTTTTACGGGATTGAAAAGTTGCTGTTGCGACGAAGGGTTGCTTTTCCCGATGTGAAAGTAGCTGTGTTTCTTTGTTGGAACCAGGCGCCGAATGCGGAGGGGGGGGGGGTAAATTCTCCTCCCCAAATACAGTCACTTCAAACGAAAGTTTTTCGTCGTTTTGTGATTGTAAATAGTATGCCACAAAATTCATCGTGTTTCGTTGAATGAATGATTTGTCATCATCATCATCGTCATCACCACCACTCCAAGGACTAGGCCTTAGGCCTGTTCCGGAACCCATCTCCTCCTCGGTCTACCGACATCTCTCTTCCCAGTAGGCTGATAATCCAAGGCAGCCACAGGTAGACGGATATCAGCCGTGCGATTCAAGTGTTCACACCATGTCCTTCTGTGGTCTTCAATCTTCTGATGCAATGATACAATGTTTAAATCGCGTCTAATATTCTCGTTCCTTCTCCGATCCAAGCGAGAACAACCTTGCGCCCCTCTTAGAAATTTAATTTCAGCTGCCTGAATCCTCTGCACGTCCCTTTTACCAAGAGTCCATATCTCACTAGCATACAGGAATGTGGGGACGGCCGCAGTTTTATAAAATTTCCCGCGTTTTATTTTACAGGATTCATATTTATGAATCGTTCCATAGATGCCTGATTATTTACGACTATCTTAGTTCTTATAGGGTACTTGCCCTAAAATGCTTGAACGACTTTTTTCGGAATATATTATTCATAATACAGACAAATCTGATGTCTTGGGAATGACTATATTTTTCTACGCCCCCGCTGGATCCGCCACTGTATTACGTCAGAAGTATCCACAGCTTGCTACATATTCCTACTGTGTGTCGGAAAGAAAGCGCTTTCGTAGTTGATAAAAAAAATATCGTGTGGTCAAAAGCAACTATGTATAGGGCAAGGTGAAGTCCTTGCAGGCATTCGGAGCAATTTCATAATTTTTCGATAACACGTTCGCATTTCCGTACCTTGAAAGATTTTAGGGTCAAGGAGGGTCAGCAGCAGTTAGGCGCGGAAGGACGGACGTGGACACACCGTGGTTCGTCAGCATTACGGTCGGACGCCTTCACCGTGCGCGGCTGTTGAGGCCAGACATGGGTGGACCCAGAGTATACTACGGAGTGAAAGTCGGACCGTTCTTCAACTGGGGCCTCGATACCACGGGCCGCCGTTCTCTCGGGACCGTAGTAACGATTGAAAGGTCGACAGTGCGTGTGACGAAATCGAACGATCTGAACTGGGTTCGTGCTCTCTTATAACGACGAGTCTCGATAGTCGAATTGCTCACGACATTACACAGTTGACACAAACCAAAGTGAACTGTTGTTAGTTGTTACGGTTCATCTACGCGATGAATAACGAAAGTAAGTCATTATCTCTAGTATAGTTTCAGCTAGATCGTGTTTACCTAATGAAAGCATTATATTGACATTACGGAAACAGCCAGTTGAAGTAATCTAAAATAAATTGAGATTTTTTAATGCGAAATGCATTTTTATTATGTTTTCATAAGATTTACGTTATTTTTAAAATGATAATTAGATTTATCGTAATGATAATTAGAAGAATATTTTCAGTTATGAATATTAATTTTTTGTTGACAATTAATTACTTATATAAACAATTTTTGTATTACAAATAATAATAATAATAATAATAATCATCATCATCATCTTCACAACACGGCATAGACAAGGTGCTGCCTGTTCCACCCTCAAAGATCCTCCAGCCATCTCTTCCTGGGTCTACCCACACAACTGTGTCCTGTCGGTTCGTATTTCCAGACTTGTTTGGCGAGTGCTGGAATCTGGAGTGGTTTCTATGTGTTCTTTCCACCGTTATTTGTAATATTTTAATTTTTCATTCAAGTTAAAAATTTGCAACTCTTCTCTTATGGCCTCATTCTTTACACGTCATTTCCGAGGCCTGTATTTTACTAGGTTGTTGCCCATAATCCACACCCATAGGGCAGTAAAGGGACCGCCATAACTTTGTAACACTTTAATTGCATTACTTTAATTGTATTTCTAAAAATAAGGTTTATTGTCCCACAGGTCGTCTGGAACTTACCTAAATCATAATTCCTATCATAACCGATACCATTTTCCAAATAATTAAAGTGGCTCGCCTGGTCTTCGATCACCAATCATTATTTTTATTCTTATCGGCTCCTTGCCTCGAAATGCCTTTACCTTTGTTTTTACAGAGTGGATTTTTTATATTGGATTGTTTGTAAATGTGATGAAGCTTAAAAACAGATTTTTGCAAATCAGATTCTGTATTTTGAAGTACTGTACAAGCAAGTGGTCGGCAAACAGCAGCACATTCAAATTGCTGTATTAGAAATAACTATGTAGTTTCAGTATCATTATTTTTGCGGCATATGTACATAATTTTTTTTAAAATACGGTCTACATATAAAAAGTGTATTTATTTTCTGAAACAAAAATGGAATAGAAAGTACGAGAAGATGTCGGGGTATAACGTCTTACACGTCTTTGTTGCCACCGCTTTAATATTTTAAGTTGTTTTCATTCTAATCTCGGACAAAATTTTGTAAAACATTCTTTCAACGCGTTATATTTTAGTCTCAAAAAACTTGTTATCCAAGTGCACATGGAAAATGTGATGTCCTTGCGATGCATAGAACAATAATATACTTTCAAAATTGGTAAACAAGATGGCGAAGATTATATTAGAGTAACAACAATATTCAGTGGTTTTTCTTTTCTAATCTGAAAATAAGTACAGGTGTAAACAGAACTGTTGTTAAGTTTGTTTTGAAACTTTTTTGGTAAACACGTCTGTTCGTACATTTAATTTTTGTGATTTATTCTTTACGTGTATTATGTTTCCATCCCACATCTGTGTGAAACACGTTTTAATAGTAATTTATATATGCTACGAACCACTATCCACAATATATGTCGTGTGTGTAGTACATATAATACGAATAACATGATACACAATTAGATTTGTTAGATTTATTTTATTTACATGTGTTACGAATGAAGAGAACATAGAAACGGGACATGATTTCGATTCATTAGAGGCCCGTGGAGTCCTTAAACACGGCCACCTATAGAGTTCGGCGCGGTTGCCGTTCCTGTCGGGAATCGCGACTTCGGACTGCACAAACCACCGCGTTGTCACAGACGAGAGACCACAGTATTCTCCACCCGGGTATTCCCCGTGACACAACGGTGAGAAAACAGTATTTCCACCGACCTGAGCAGACACCTTGACGACTGTGGTCTGCTAATTACTCACACGAGCTACTTAACGCACTGTACGTAGCGTTTATCAAAAACGACAACACGTTTTTATCAACAAATTAGTCAGCGTGGTGTACGAAAAATAATTTTTTGTAACGCGCACGTGGATAAGATCGCTCACTCACCTTCAAAACGTCCTTATGAATTTAAAATATTGTTTAAAATACGTAACGATAATAATAATATATTCTCCTTCATTTCAACTATCTTATTGTCAGTTAACAGAATGTCATAATTGCTTTCAAAGACGTCAGTGATGGATTGCTGATTTTAAGGCTAGAATACTAGAAGGGCGAACTTCTTCCATCACTGCCTTTTTTTGTAAAGCGATGTTTCGGCTACGCAACAACTCTGTAGTCGTCTTCAGCCAAAAACACTAAACCATCCCCCTACCCCCAAAGAAAAACACTCTGCCTTACTACCGACAGAGAGTCAAAACTTACTAAAGTAATTACATAATATACAAACGTAAATAAATAAATAAAACTTACCAACTACGAAACCTATAAAAATCACACACACTGAATATACGTAGAAAACTCATTGAACACGCACGCTTCAAGGTCACCTGCAAAAGTGCGACCTTTAAACAATGCTCTTTTTTTATTTGTGATGGTTTAGTGTTTACTTTTGCCTGAAGACGGATACAACAGATTTGTTGCGTAGCCGAAACGTCGCTTTGCAAAAGAAAGACAGTGATGGAAGAAGTCCGTCCTTCTAGTAGGTTTAATATCAACAGATGCCATGTCTCCCTGTCCTTCAGCTAGCTACATCCCTGACCATCCTCCAGATCACTGAATAATCGATACCTCCTCACTAGTCACACTGTCCCTTTTAGTATGCTCTTCTACACTCACATTTCAAAATTTTCCAAATACCCAATATTATCTAACCTAACACTCAGGCTTCCTTTGCCGTCTCAGAACCAATGGCGTATCTAGAATTTTGTCTGGGGGGGGGATCCGGCCGATCGGCTTTATACAAAAGAAAAAACAAGACTATCTTTAAAGGCTAATCAAGACTATCTTTAAAGTGATCGAAAATGATGTGACAACGTCCTGATAATCAAGACTATCTTTAAAGTGGTCGACAATGATGTGACAACGTCCTGAAAGCAATCACGTTAAAATAAACGGCAATAACACAGTAAAAATACAAGTTATTGAAACATTGTTTGGAAGATACTTATTAACTGAACTGATTATCCGATAGTTCATATTTTAAACGTATACGCAAATTCTGTGTAATAATTCTGTTTGTATATTTCAAAAAGAGTTGCCATTAGCATACACAGCTGAAAAAATAATAAAACATCCTAAAAATTAAGAGAGGAACAAATTTCTTTAATTTTTGTCGTCCCCCTGGGGGGGTGTTCGGTACTTCCCGTCCGTAAATACGTCCCTGGCCGCAACTCTGATCACCTTCTCATCAGTTTTAATCTCCGCCTATAACCGCGAAAATGGAATGTTGATTTGGCCAGTAGAGTCTGACCCATGAGTGCGTTTTCTTATCCATCACCTAGGGATTCGCCTGATGGGGGATTACCACAACTCCGGGTTGACACTTCTCGGAAAGCTCCACAAGAAGCCTCACACGAGATTTACTTCCTTATTTCCGTCTTCTATAATCAATTCACATTATCTCCGAGTATCTATACCGTTCTATCAGCTCCTGGTATTCTTATTCTCCAGCTTCCATTTGCATAGGTATACAGTAGAACCTCTGTTAACCGAAACAAAGGGGGGAGGCGGTTTCGGATAACCAAAATTTCGGATAATAATTAAGATATCATTTGTTAAAGTGTGAGGTAAAATAACTGAAAGCAATATACAATATTGTCAAAAGATTTTAATGAAAATCAAAATATTTACATAAAGTCATTTTTAACACTAGTTTTATGATTTTTTTTAAACTTTCTATTTTCCTTTGCTTTTTCTTTTCACATCGCTTTCTTGCAGCAATATCTCGCCATCGCTTCATTAGTAGAACATCAGAGGGCTTTGAGTCTTCAGATCTTTCGACGAACCGTAACGCTATCTGAAAATATGAATAAAACTCTGTGAGAAAAACGCGTATTTTATATAGCCTAATTTAATGCCGTAGCCCAATATAAAATCTCTTACCTCTAAGGCATCGAAGATCTCGTCAGCGGTGTCATGCCTGCTGCTCTCTCCTATGTCATCGTCTTCGTCGCACCTGTGTTTCGTGACCTATAAAAGCACAGCCTCGTTTTTTGTGACACGTCTTCATTGTTTTCTTGTTTGGCATCTTCGAAGCATGCTCTTCAAACTTATTTTTCATCTTGACCCAATCAGAAACTGTAGGAACACCAACACCAAAATCGGCTGCCACGTTCGCAAAATCTCGTCATTTTTAATTCTTTTAATTTCCTCCAATTTTTCTTCATTCATTATCATGACCCACAGTTTCCGTTTTGTTGACATGACGCAAAATTTATTACATGTTTATTTCATTAGGTTTCGTGTTTTATCCGGAAAACAAATTTTCATTGTAGTAAAAATCAGGAATTAATACTTTTTTTGGTAGGTCGTCTCGGTTAAACGGTATTTAGATTAAAAGTATTTCGGTTAATGGAGGTTCTACTGTATATCTACCATAACACCTTTTCTTTCATATTCTGATATCTCTTGATGTCAGATATCACGCTATAGATTCATACAGAAGGAACTGTCTCTTGGGGTGACGATCACATATAGGAACGTATACGAAACATGCAAATAAACATAAGAGCAGAATAATTTCACAGAGTTACAGGAAACTAAATTCCGTATGGTGTGAAACTTTCACAGACGTCATAAAACAAACAGGGAAGTCAACTGTCGCCTCAGTGCTTAGCTGTGGATTGAAACTACGAAGCTGAAGGCCGCAACTAAAAGAAGAATAAATGCTGACAAGTGGACTAACTGAAACGAGTTCAGGGGTATCGGAACTGCGGAGAATGTCTAATGAAGAGATGAGAAGAAGAATGCAAGCGTAAGACGCTACAGTAAGACGTATTGAGAAAAGAAAAGCTGAAGTGATGGCCAAAGCGGGTATTTAAGTGGACATCATCTTTCAAACGGAAGAGAGGAAGATGAAAGGAATAATCGTGGAAGGATAATCCGAGGGAACACATGGATTGAAAGTGGAAAATACCTTGGATAGACATAGGTGTTCTTGACCGTCGTCAAATCATAAAAATAACAATTAGATTAGATTTTGTTAGATTTATTTCAATCATAGGTGTTACGAATGGAGGGAACACAGAAACGGCACATGGTTTCGATTCATTAGAGAGCCATGACGTCAAGTGCAGTCCATAAACACGGCCACCTATATAGTTCAGCCCTCCATTCTCAGACAAACCTCGTGTGTTATTCTTAGGTAACACTATTCGCTAGCTTATACAGTTGACATCATTATACATAATATCAGCTTTTTGTACAAACATTCAGCAGACGGTGGATATAAATCCTGTTAAGATCATTTTGTACTTTCTCATTTCGCTATTCTTAGAATTTCTTTGGACAAAAAGATGACATTTTCAAGAAAACATCCCCAAGATTTAAAATATGTATTTATTAATATTGTTACGTAATGCGGAAAAAGTGTTACACCGTTACAAAACACTCTACGTGTTTCTCGGATGTTCCAGTGGAATCCGGCTGTAATGTTGTGCGCTTACATGATTTCAACATGCGTTAGCGAGACTTTTCTAGACTTCGCCAGCCGCGCGCACTGTGTCAAAAGACCGCAATCAATTACGTTCTAGTGTAGCTCTGACGCGTAGTATGGATCATTTTCGGCGGGGTATAAATACAAATACTCAGTGACGCTTAGTTTAAGTTTTAGTGGCGATATATTCCAGTGCGGTTCGAAGTATTGTGGCGAAGTTTTATGTGTTTTATATTTGTGCGGGACAGTTGTAATACAATTGTGTTTTATACTTGTTAACATTATAATTGGGTGTGAACAATTTTTATTTGATTTGTTGTAAGAGACTATCTTGTTGATTACAAACTGTTGAATTGTGATAATTAAAGCTGGTGATTAGTGACTTAATTGGTGTCTTGTATTATGTTTTCCATTGTACCATACGACGATCACTAGACCGTCGTAACAATATTTTGAATTGTTTTACTACAGTTCGTTATTTTATTTATCAAGAACAGCATTTTAGATAAAAACAAAATCCGACGATAACATTTTTGTATGTTTTAACAGACTACATTGGATAGCAAAAGACGTCAGAAATAGTAACATACATTCGACAGTCGAATTACGTAAAACCTTTGCCAATATTTATTTTGCCGACAAGTGGATGTCTCTATCACCGCACCAGCTGTGTGCCGATCAATCAGTTCTACACACAGGTCGTTATAAAGGCTACGATATATTTTGTTTTGAAGTACGGCAGGAGCACAAGCCCGAGGTTGACCATAACAACCAATATTCTATACTTACATATAAATTCAAATACTTTTTGCTACAGTCTATTTCTTGATGTATATAATATATTTAATATTTATAATAACTTTACCTGAAGATGTTTTTCTTTATTTGGAACGTGTTTCGGGACACCCAGTGTTCCCATCCTCAGCCTTCTTAATTTTGAATCTTGTGGAGTACTTGTGTGTTGGCTGGTTGGTTTATATTATAAGATCAAATATAAAATAAGAACTGAACAATTAAGAATTAATTAAAATGAACAACACATAAATAATAACAACCCAGGTATCTGAACTTATTAACTCCATCAAATGGATTACCCTCTATGCACCAAGTTTACAGATTTCTTCTTCTTTCTGATGCAGAAATTGGCATGTGTTTAGTTTTGCTGATACTTACATTCAGTCCCATTTCAGCGGATTTTTTATTTAGCTCCTTGCAAACCTCAAGCAGTCGTTGAGTGGATCTAGATATAATCACAACATCACCAGGGTAAGCATACTTTGCTTGTCCTATTTAATACCGTTCCTCGCTGATCTATGTCTGTAATGGTATAGAGTAGCACTATAATAAAGAAGGTGGCCGGCAACCCATCTCCTTGGTTAACTTCTTTATTTACGTTTACATTTAATATGGGAGTTAAGGTGATCAATTAGTATAGATTAAGATCAATGGTGGAGACACCGAACGCTTAGTCCGGTATTCTTCCTTGCCTTCCGTTCTACTCTAGTCTCTCTTCCTTTGTAGCTGTCTTTCCCTCAGTCTACGTCTTTCAAGAACCGTCTTGTTTCTCTCCATAATACTTATTTTGTAAACATTTTTATTTATTGAGGTATAGGTTGAGCGAGTTAATGGGTGACCTACATGATTACACATGTGATTTGGGTATATTACCAATATACATATTGCAAATTAACGTGAAATTATGTTTCCAAAAGTGAAAAAATGTACGTTTGGTAAAGGTTTTATATTTTAAATATATATATATTATATATATTTATTATTTTTTATTTATTATATATATATTATTATATATAATATATAAAAAAGAATAATTCGTTAAAAAACATGTAAGTGCAAATTAATATAACACTTGTTAGTTTCTTTAAAACTTTAAACCAAATATTGAATAACACATCTTAAAAATAATTCAATAAAATACAATAATATTTTATAATCTTGTATAAAATATTCAATTTAATATATTTGATATTCTAACTGGCGTTATAGGTCTAAATCATCAAGGGCATTACGGGGGGGGGGGGGGGACGAAAAAGTTGACGAATTTGGTTAATGTCTTAGTTTTTAGGATGTTTTATTATTTTTTCCAGCTGTGTACGCTAATATAGTAGATACTATACAATCAGGTTTATTACACAGCATGAGCGTATACATTTGGAATACGAAATACAGTATAGGAAAATCAATTCAGTCAATAAGTATCTTGTAAACAGTGTTTCAATAACACGTATTTTTACTGTGCTATTACCGTCTACTCTGATGGGACTCATTTCATCCACTTTAAAGATAGTAATTAATGTTCATTAGTCTTAACTTGTTTTCTTTTGTACGAAGCCGACCCACTCCGGACCACCTCCCCAAGGCCAAATACGCCACTGGAACACATAAACAGTTGACAGAAATTAACACGGTAACAAATAAATAAACAAAATAAAGATTTTCAGTATGAATTTTTGTTTTAATTACTCTGACGATAATTCCGTCCAATAAAAGTGTCAACGAAATATAGGCCTACAAGTAAATACTTGCTTTTTAAGTACTTCTACTTGCTAAAGAAGTAGTTTAAGTCTGAGGATTTATGGGTACTGAATACAAATCCACACCGTTACACCGATTGCCACCAAATTTTGCACAGGTAACCTTTGACACAAGGCGAAAAATACTGTTTAACTTAGAATTTGATATTTTGCCCCGTTGGCACGATTTAGGCCCTTTTAATTATGCCTTTTCGTTGACGCGTATAAAGATGTCAACAACACCATGGAGGCCAGAATTAATTACCATAGTAACAAGTAAATAAACAAAAGCTATTTAGCGGCATCGGAACTGTACATTTATCCATTCCTGCAGTACATTTTAGATGTTTTATATAATATGCGATTGTATCGATATATTACGATGTGGAAAAGAAGAAGTGCACTAATTGTAAATTGTCCTATTACTTAATGCAAAGCGAAAATACGTGTTGTTTTCGTTTGTGAAGTTAGGTGACAACGGTTTTTGGTTTTTACTATTTCTTTTATGAATTTGTTAACTGCTATAATTTTTTTATTGTTCGACTAAGCTTTTCGTCATTACTGACATCTTCAGGTCTTAAACAACCTAACTTTTAGGTTTTTAGTTTACTGCTGAAATAAATAAAAGTCATGGTTGGGGAAACCATAACGTTTAATGTGTTATACAATGCTTCTAACACAGTCACACTTAAAATAAAGAATTTAGCGTTTTTGATTTAACAGGTACTTTATAAATATCTCCAAAGGCTTTATAAATGGGTACTTTTAAATCTCCAAAGGCTGTTGCAACAACATAAATATTTAGTACAAGTTAAAATAGTACAAGTGTAGAAAACAGCTTTGGAAAGAATTTGACTAATGAGTACAAAATTGTTATAGGAGCTGACAGAACGCCTTATAGACATAGATAATAAAAATTATATTAAAATACTTATTAAAAGTCAAATATTCGCGTGCGAAGCTGCGGGTAACAGTTAGTAATGAAATAAAACACACACACACATGAGCGCGTGTGTTTCTTTGTAATTTTAAACAGAACGAAAAACAATTTTTTAGAGCTAAAAAGTAAGATTCAGGTTTTTTTGAAATTTGTAGACTTGGTTTCCTTAAAACCGATTCTCGTCTAACTGTCATAAATACGATAAATACGTGGACAACTATTTGAATTAAGCAACTACGAACTATGCGATGAAAAAAGAACACTGGTTTGACGATAGACAGACAGAAAACTATCTAGGAAAGGGAAACCTGGAAACCTTAATTTTTTTTAGGACTGTCTGTGTCTGTCGAGTAGCGAACTTGTTTGCCGTTAAAAGGCATTACCAGGCAGGCAGAGTGTTACGTAACATAATGTAATTTAGTACTAGACTGTCAGCCAGCAGCTCGATCTGTCGCTACTCCGCGCCGCACAGAGGACAGACAATGTGTTTAATATTAAGATTGTCAGACAGACAGTGGTGCGGTATCGAAGCCGTAGCCGAGATATAAGTCCTGGTATGTAAACATTTTTTGTGTTACCTCTTACCGAATTCTGTTGTCCTGTGAGGTGATGGAACTGCGACGTCCGAATGTTGTTGGCCTACTGGTTTTATTTGTTAGGTCAGTGTGTTAACCTCATGTGCGTGGGGGTTTTTTCAAAAATTTTTTACCAGAATTTTGTTTGATTGTTTTCTGGTACTATAATATGTACTGTGAAAGACGATCAGGTAAAATTTCTGTATGAAAGCTGGATATGAAATCTGTATAACGTTTTTATTACTTCCATGTTCCATAAGGAAATGGGCAGATGGCGAAAAAAATCGTGTTCGAGATAAGCGCTGATTCTGATTGTACTCAAAACATGAAGAAAAGACATTTTCCGAAAAGTTTCTGTGTGTGTGTGTCTCTGCTGTGTGTAGAATTGTTTCTATGGCGAACGAGAACTGCCACAAATGCATACAGAATAAAACAATTTTTTGCATACATGCCTGCATTGTAGAGGACTCAATGCTGATTTTGGTGAAGATCGGTTAAGGGGAAGGGGTTTCCTGCAACATTTTATGTTTCAACAAGAGTATTTTTTCCTATGACTAACGATAACTGTCGTAAATTCAAATAGGATCAAATAAATTTTTGCATATGTTCCTGAGTTGTAGAGGGCTTAAGGCTTATTGATTTTGGTGAAGATCGCGTGAGGGGAAGGGGTAGTTTACCTGCAACATTTTATGTTTTAACAAGAGTAAAGTACTTAAATTTGATAAATAAAGAATCGTGAAAAGAAGGTCATAATAATCCACTGTAATTGAAATATCTATAAATAAAAGGGAAGTTGAAGGGGGAGGGAATAATTTTCTATAAATAAAAATGATAGCTGAAGGGAGAGGGAATATTTTTTTATATGTGTACTACGTTATCGGCAACAAAGTAGTAGTTTGTTGTTAAAATTCCTTCCCGGGCTGTTTGGCCGTGGTCCAATGTTTTTGCAAAACCAGACGTTTCGGCAGTGCCATCGACTTCCATCATCAGTGAAAATCGAGTGCGATAACGTGAGGTGGTATACGTTAGTGACCACAGTAGTGTGGTTAAGGCTGAGGAAAGAAGTAGTTTCTATGGAAATATATCATTTCGAAAATGATACTCCGTAACGATTTTTACTAACGCAAACAGTCCATAAGCAAGTCAGCGCGCGTCTCCCGAAGCGTCCGCTGTAATGTTTACAAATAATTGTATATTTGGTCCGGCCCACCTTAAGTTGAATATTAGAATTTAAATTAAAATTAACTTTAGACTATTTACTACAACTTTCTCGCTTATAGTATGCGCCTATCTTATGAAATAAAAAATTTCCTCACAGACCGAAAATTTTAATACACACACGGACGACATTAATTAATTGTAGAAAATAAGTAAAAATTTTATTTATTGCGATTTGGCTATTAAAATGTGTCCATAACAAAGGAAATTTATTGTAAATAAAACGTGGTTAATATTAACTCCACAAATCTTATAATAGGGCAGCAGTCACTGGATGATTGAAACTTTGCTCAAACTTCTACAAGTAAACAAAAATTTATAAATTTTTTTTTATGAAAAGGTGTTGTGTTACAGACACATAATTTATACATAAATGTCAGCACATCATATAGAACATCAATAAAATTTAAAACTTTAGAATTTGTACTTCACATTTAGTACGAATGGCAACATTGGAATGACAGAAAAGGAAAAAAAGTATAGGAGAAACACATGGGTAAGAGCGCTACAGCTCCCGTTAAGAACCAATGCTGCAAATTAAACCTGGGACGGGGATTAATAATAATCAGAACTAACAGACATAACAGTGTTGCACACCACTATAAATAAAAATTACCGATTAGCGTTTTGAAGCTTCACAGCTCATCATCAGATGGGAAATATATTTCCGATCATCAGCTCATATTTCCGATCTGATGAGCAACACTGTTTATTTCTGTTTGTTTTATAAATGTTAAATTGCATACAATTGAAATTTAGATTTTCTTCAGCATACAAAGCCTTTTTTATTTTGTAATAAAGGAAAAATAAAAAAGTAAGCTGTATAAGGAACAAGGTAAATTTAATAAATAAAAATTTGTAATTACATTAAAAAACCACGCTTGAATGAAATACCTCATACTTTGCTATAGGAAGAATATCGGTATGGAGAATACATGACTTCCATGTTCTAAGATTTATATTTAAAATCATTTACTTGAATTCGCTTCGATAATTTGTAACAAGTTAGGTGTGTTCCTTGTAAATTGAGTTTTATGTTTGACAAATTGAAATGAAATATTTCAACATAGAAACTACTTCTTTGTTGCCGATAACGTAGTACATACATAAAAAATTATCCCCTCCCCCTTCAACTATCATTTTCATTTATAGAAAATTGCCCCTCCCCCTTCAACTACCCTTTTCATTTATAGACATTTCATTTACCTTTCTATAGTGGATTATTATGTCCTTCTTTTCAGGATATTTAATTTATCAAAATTTAGTACTTCACTCTTGTTAAAACGTAAAACGTTGCAGGTAAACTACCCCTTTCCCTTAATACCAAAGTCAATACCTAACCTATCCAATCTTCACCAAAGTCAATAGACCACGAGTCCTCTACAGCTCAGGCACATATGAAAACATTATTTGATTCTGTTTGAATTTGCGGCAGTTATCGTTCGGCATAGAAAAAATTCTACACACAGCCACACACACACACACACACACACACACACGCGCTTTTCGGAAAAGGGCTTTTCTCATGTTTCGAGGGTAGTATAATCAGAATCAGGTCTTATCTCGAACACGATTTTTTTTTCGTGATCACCATATTTCCATTTCCTTACGGAACATGGAATTAAAAAAAGCACTTACCTAGGACGGTAACTGATTAATTATCTGACATCGCGTTAAATACAATAAAACAATATATAACATTGATTATTCACTAAATTACTTGTTAGTTAGTGATTTAAAAAGCACCAATTTAATGACTGTTTCATTTATTTTTTTAACTTTATTTTCTATTTACAATCTACTATAAAGAGTACTAAGTAGATTTGTTACTAAAATTGTCATAAGAAGGCACCGTCCAGTGATGGTTCTCCTGTATCTTCTGGCGTGCCTACTAGTGCTCGTAGGCAGTGGTGTGTCTAGAATTTGTCTTTGGGGGGGGAGGGGGACCGGTCGTGTCAGCTTCCTACAAAAGAAAAATCAAGTTAACACTAATCAACACTACTACGTTTAAAGTGTGGTAACGTCCAGAAATCAATCCCATTGCAATAAACGGTAATAACACAATAAAGTACGCGTTATTGAAATATTGATTACAAGATACTTAATGACAGACGTGTTCCTCAATGCTGTGCAATAAAACTGTTTACGTATTTAAAAAAGAGTTTCTACTATATTAACGTCCACAGATGAAAAAAATAGTAATACAGGGAAAAATTAAGAGATTAACAAAATTCGTTAACTTTCTTCGCCCCTCCAGGGGGCTCCTATCGACTTAGCCTGTGGAACGGAGCACCTTAGGAAGTAATACACGCGGCTGCAACGTAATGCTGGCCACACAACCTCAACACGTGAAGTACAGAAGAAGAAGAAGAAGAAGAAGAAGAAGAAGAAGAAGAAGAAGAAGAAGAAGAAGTAGAAGTAGAAGAAGAACAACAACAACAACAACAACAACAACAACAACAACAACAACAACAACAACAGCAGCAGCAGCAGCAACAACAACGTTGTAGTGCTAGCCACACAACTTTAACACGTAGAGTACAGAAGAAGAAGAAGAAGAAGAAGAAGAAGAAGAAGAAGAAGAAGAAGAAGAAGAAGAAGAAGAAGAAGAAGAAGAAGAAAAACAACAACAACAACAACAATGTTGGGTGCTAGCCTCACAACTTTAACACGTGAATTACAGAAGAAGGAGAAGGAGAAGGAGGAGAAGAACAACAACAACAACAACAACAACAACAACAAAAACACAACGTTGGGGTGCTAGCCACACAACCTTAATACGTAAAGTAGAGAAGAAGAAGAAGAAGAAGAAGAAGAAGAAGAAGAAGAAGAAGAAGAAGAAGAAGAAGAAGAAGGAGGAGGAGGAGGAGGAGGAGGAGGAGGAGAATAACAACAACAACAACAACAACAACAACACAACGTTGGGGTGCTAGCCACACAACCGTAACACGTGAAGTACAGAAGAAGAAGAAGAAGAAGAAGAAGAAGAAGAAGAAGAAGAAGAAGAAGAAGAAGAACAACAACAACAACAACAGCAAGCACAAGAAAACGAAAAAGAAACCCAAAACGTTGCACGCATAAATTTAAATAAAATACTGTATCACGTAAACAGACGACTAACTCATATCACTTGTTTATCGTGTAAATTAGTTACGATTGTAATGTACTAAAATAGACACTTTAATATATAAAAAAATTGTGTTATACGTAATACCCACCATATACAGTTACGTTTATACATACGAGTTTATGTTTAGCAGAACTATTTATTTAAAGAAGAAAAAGAAGAAGAAGGAGGAGGAGGAGGTGGAGGAGGAGGAGGAAGGGGAGAAGGAGAAGGAGAAGGAGGAGAAGAAGAAGGAGGAGAAGAAGAAGAAGAACCAACAAAATGCTTGAAGACTAATTATAGCGAAACAACACCAAGCTAGCAGAAAAATACAATACAATGTTGTTGTCCTGTACGACTAATATTACATTTTCGCTTAGTATTACTTTATGCTGACAAAATAACAAACATCATGTGCTGAAGTCATAAAAAGTCTTCTTCTTCGTGAACAGCATTAGGCAGTGTTGTTCCGTTATATAAACGCATTCGGAAACAATTCTACCGGGAAATTTTAGAAATAAAAAATATTTTAAAATTCCAAAAACACGGCTCGAACCTATACAGAATGCAATAAGACGAACAGCGATAATTTGAATTTTACAAAATTCCAGAGGTTTTTTTGACATTCTGACAGGTTTTGTTGTGTCACTTCTGTGTTTAGTTTTGTCTCTGACGGTGTAAAACTCGTTTTGAAGTCCTCACTACATCTCGTTAGTAGATAACGTTATTGGTCATTCGGATGAACGATACGGCGATTGAAATCAATATTTACATATAACGTGAAGTTTGTAACTTGAATGAAAAATTAAAAGATTACAAACAACGGTGGAAAGAACACTTAGAAAGAATGTCAGATTCCAGACTGGCCAAACAAGTCTGGAAATACAAACGTAATTTGGCCACACATCCGATAAACACTGGGCATGAATTCCCAGACATAACCAATATGACGCTAATAAAACACATACCACACAAAGGCACCATAATAAACATTTGGGAAAATTTACAAATATACAAACACAAAACAAACTAATACCTGAACAAATCCAAATCAATACAAAACATGACACAATTTTCAAAGCACTCAACATAAAAAAAAAATACTAATATATACACCACAATCACACACAATAATACCAATTTAAAGTCCAAAGGCCAACAGGAAACCACAACAACAACGAATCATCACACAACTACTTAACAAGGTTCAAAATTAGGAACACAAAGCGTCCCAAAACATGTTCCAAATAAGGAAAAAACCTACCATCTGGAGGTAAAGTCATTATAAATGTTAAATATATTATATACATTAAGAAATAAACTGTAGCAAGAAGTGTTTGAAATACAAACCCAGGTGTGTGGGGGTGGGGTGGAAGTTCTTGCCTATCCCGTGATGGAACAGGCAGCGGCTTGCCTATGCCGTGTTGTGAAGATGGTGATGACGGCGGCATGTAACGTATTGTGAAGATGGTGATGACGGCGGCATGTAACGTGTTGTGAAGATGGTGATGACGGCGGCATGTAACGTATTTTGAAGATGGTGATGACGGCGGCATGTAACGTATTGTGAAGATGGTGATGACGGCGGCATGTAACGTGTTGTGAAGATGGTGATGACGGCGGCATGTAACGTATTGTGAAGATGGTGATGACGGCGGCATGTAACGTGTTGTGAAGATGGTGATGACGGCGGCATGTAACGTATTGTGAAGATGGTGATGACGGCGGCATGTAACGTATTGTGAAGATGGTGATGACGGCGGCATGTAACGTGTTGTGAAGATGGTGATGACGGCGGCATGTAACGTATTGTGAAGATGGTGATGACGGCGGCATGTAACGTGTTGTGAAGATGGTGATGACGGCGGCATGTAACGTATTGTGAAGATGGTGATGACGGCGGCATGTAACGTATTGTGAAGATGGTGATGACGGCGGCATGTAACATGTTGTGAAGATGCTGATGACGGCGGCATGTAACGTGTTGTGAAGATGCTGATGACGGCGGCATGTAACGTGTTGTGAAGATGGTGATGACGGCGGCATGTAACGTATTGTGAAGATGGTGATGACGGCGGCATGTAACGTGTTGTGAAGATGCTGATGACGGCGGCATGTAACGTATTGTGAAGATTCTGATGACGGCGGCATGTAACGTGTTGTGAAGATCCTGATGACGGCGGCATGTAACGTGTTGTGAAGATGGTGATGACGGCGGCATGTAACGTATTGTGAAGATGGTGATGACGGCGGCATGTAACGTGTTGTGAAGATGGTGATGACGGCGGCATGTAACGTGTTGTGAAGATGCTGATGACGGCGGCATGTAACGTGTTGTGAAGATGGTGATGACGGCGGCATGTAACGTATTGTGAAGATGGTGATGACGGCGGCATGTAACGTGTTGTGAAGATGGTGATGACGGCGGCATGTAACGTGTTGTGAAGATGGTGATGACGGCGGCATGTAACGTATTGTGAAGATGGTGATGACGGCGGCATGTAACGTGTTGTGAAGATGGTGATGACGGCGGCATGTAACGTGTTGTGAAGATGCTGATGACGGCGGCATGTAACGTGTTGTGAAGATGGTGATGACGGCGGCATGTAACGTATTGTGAAGATGGTGATGACGGCGGCATGTAACGTGTTGTGAAGATGGTGATGACGGCGGCATGTAACGTATTGTGAAGATGGTGATGACGGCGGCATGTAACGTGTTGTGAAGATGCTGATGACGGCGGCATGTAACGTGTTGTGAAGATGCTGATGACGGCGGCATGTAACGTGTTGTGAAGATGCTGATGACGGCGGCATGTAACGTATTTTAACTTTTGCTTCTTTGTTAAATTTTACGTCAGCTTCGTTGATACTTTCTTGCTGATATAATTAATAACTTAGTTACTATCGATCGTATACGCTTTCAGTTTTTCAGTTAATCAGATTGTTTTACATGAGTCAGCACTGTACTGAAATGAATTTAAGAATTTACAGAAAAAAATCTCTACATGTTCTTCAGAACATGCTTCGTGCTTCGTAGTCACACATGAGTTACAGACGTTACAGTACAGCACATTCCGCGGCACAAACATGATCCTACACCAACTTGGGATTTCAGAAAAGTGTTGTTTTCTTATTCAGGCCTGCAACTTTTCACCCTACCCTCGTTCATCATATCGTGTTATTTTCTACTGCGATACTAACCAGTGCCGGATTTACCACTACGCGGGTTCAGAGGGAGCCGCAAGCTACAGATATTTTTTTTTTACAGAAGTATTTTTATAAAAGTAGGAGGAACTTTGATTTATTTAAGTACGATTTTTTGAAATTAAATGATCAATTTTTGTTAATAATACAAATGGAAGACATTTAATAAGAAAGTTGTGTTAGTGGTTATAATCACAAACACAATAATCACTGTTGCACACCACTATAGAAAAATTATTCCGATTAGCGCTTTCAAGCTTAACAACTCATTTCCGATCTGACGATGAGTTGTGAAGCTTGAAAGCGCTAATCGTAATAATTTTTCTATAGTCGTGTGCAACAGTGATTATTCTGTAAATGGGAGACAGTTCTTATTTAAATAATGCGCGCTTATTTTAAAGTCGTTGTAATCCTTGAAAACTAATCTGTGCATGCGAATTTTGTATGTCCGCTGTATTGCCCCCCAATTTACTCGACCATGGTACCACCCTTGTTTGTTATCATTGTTTATCTGCATTGTGACTGAACGGTTTGCGATTTGAGATTATGTTTTTATTTTGCCTTTGAATGTAAAGAAGGTTTTTAGCTTTGTGTGGTGGGCAGCGTGTTGTTTCGTTGAGATTTATTAGTGTGAAAACTTTATGAACGTAGAATTGAATCCGTACACTAAACGTATTCATCATGAACATGAACATCCGCACGGCTAGCGGAGCCTACAAACGTAAGGAAAAAAAATTAAAGAGGAAACGATAAAAAAACTCAAAAACTAGATACATTTTTTAAAACTACGCCGGTTTCTAATGATAGCCCTGCAGTTAAATGTGTATCAGAAACTGACTTCAATGTTCCAAGTACTTCTGCAGCAGAGGTTGCAGACGATCAGACCATTAATAAGCCCGTGGATAATTTAAACATTGAAGGGAATCAAAATAGCCGGGTGGCGCTCAGAAAACTTGGCCTAGGGCCTCAAAAATCTTAAATCTGGCACTGATACTAACTATTATAGTAGGTAAACAAAACCAGAGGGCGTAGTTATCGAGGTCATTACGTTATCTGTAGTGGCTACGATTCGGTCCGAACAGACTGCTGCACTCCACGTAACGTATCTAACAGTTAATTTGTTTTTCAAACGACGTTCGCGAGGTCAGTACGGAAGTCATTGTTTGCGTCACTAAACGGTCTGCTAATTGAATCACTGGTAACGGATATGACATTTACATACACAACGTTAACTCGGACACGTTCGGACCGTGCATACGAACACAGCCGAACCGAAGATACGACAAAATCTCTCCCGTCAACACTTTAGATGTAAACCTGTGACAGATGAGAAGATAATACAGGAAGCAATAGACAACATCATCATCATCTCGGCTTTGGCGTCCTGTTCCTATTCCACAGTCCACCTTTTCTTAGGTCTACCAACATTTCTTCTGCCTTTAGGGTTGTAATCTTTCGCCATCTTCGGTATTCCACTTTCTTCCATCCTACCGATGTGTTGAATCCGTTTTCTTCTGTATTCTTTAATCCGTTCATTAACTGCAAAATATCTAAATCACTTCTTATCTCTTAATTTCTTATATGACCTCGTCTATTACACCTTTTCACTGATCTCAGAAATTTCATTTTCGCTGTTTGTAACTTCTGTTCATCTCTTTTCTTTACGACCATAGTTTCAGAACCATACAGTAGTGTAGGTATTGCCAATATTTTATAAAATTTTATTTGGGTTTATTTTCTACATTTATTTCCCAACGTTCTCCAAATCGTTCCACACATTCTTGTGAAATTTGTCACTTTATTTTCTATATCTCTATCTTGATCATAAGTAATAAGCAGTAGAGATAAATTATGTATTTAGGAACAATAATTACGAGTGATAATGGCGCAGACGTAGAATAAAACGGCAGCTGACAAAAGAAAAAAAACGCTGGATACACGAATAACCTTATATAGAACATCAAACATTTCACTCGGAAAAAGCAAAACTAAAGTTTGCAAAAGCACGACGTGATCAATTTTGTCCTAGGCATCAGAGACTTTATTCGTGTTGTTCGAGGTTTGTCCATGAGGACAAGTCTCAGACTGTTTTGGGGCGGGTCCCCTTCAGCCGGTATGGTATTAGGAATGTGGAGACGCGGCCAGCGCGGGCCGGAGTCGGAGAAGGCGGAGGCATCCAAAAGAAAGAGAAAATGTGTGGGTGTGTGTGTGAATGTAGTGTGGACAGCCAAATGGGGATCGGATGGGATTAATATGGGAGTGCTAAACTAGAAAACAGCCACAGCGGGATCGAGTAGCCCACGACGCTACAGATGGAGGGAAGCGTCAGTGCGGCGTCAAGGGGTAGGCGGTGGACTTCGTTAAGAGAGCATAGTATTAGGTGTGAAGGGAGGGAGAGTTATGGAATTAGGGTATCAAGTTGTTTCTGTCTCTGCGAACATTTCTAGGCGATAGCCAGTATGCGGTTATTGAGGAAGGAGGGTCTGTGGGCGTTCCTGGTTGTTCTGTTGATGGAGCCTGCGATGGATTGGAGGGAGACAGTCTGGACATATTTCCAGAGTGATTTATACAGGAATGAGTCTAGGATTGGAAAGAGTTTATTGAGGGCATACAGAGCGGTATTACTGAGTTTTGTTTTGAGAGGACAGCGGTAAATTTAGCATCAGAGACAAAGTGACAGCTACTATAAGTAGAGACGAAGATCGACTTTCTTCGTTTTTATTTACTCGAAATGCTACCCACACAGCGAGAACTCAGAAAAAGCGAAAAACAGGCTACTTCTTCTTCAGCGGCGCGACAACACATTACTGAGTCAAGACCTCCTTTATCAGCCTCCGCCAGTTTCCCGGTCAAGTGCAGCTGCTCTCCAGTTCCGGGTCCCAAGGATGTGGTACGCATTATAGTTCACACCGTCTTCCCAACGTAGTTTGGGTCTACCAACTCTCCTGGTGCCATAAATCTGTTCTGTGAGTGCCTTTCCAGGTATTTCATTCTCCCCAATTCTGATCACATGTCCAGCCCACCTGAGTCTACCAAGTTTTATAACTTTCATAATATCTGGTTCGTTCAGAAGAATGTTCAGTTCTTGGTTGGTCCTTTTCCTCCATTCACCTCCCACACATATTGGACCAAAAATACTGCGGAGGATTTTGCATTCATGAACCAGCAGCCTTGACTCGGACATTTAGAAATGGTCCAGATCTCAGAACCATAGGTGAGAACTGGGCGGGTCAGTGTTTTACACAGAAGCAGGAGAAATAGGCTACTAGAGATGGATATATTACGGAGATTGCTACAGGAAAGACAAGGTAGGATAGGTTGCAAAAAAAAAAAAAAAAAAAAAAAACCACACAAGTGAAACGTGTACAGGAACTACATGAATACTTGGTTTGCTGAAATAAATTATACGCGTAGAATTAAGGTAAGGCCGGTGGAAGAGGTAAGTGTGTGCAGACCAACTACACACAGTGGAAGAGAGTCGGGCATCCGAATATACTTTGTAGCGTTGTTACGGAACAGGAGAAGGTTCTAACGTAGCAGTTTCAAGAAGGAACAGAAGAATATTTAATGTATTATTATTCCGGCTGTACAATGTTTACACATTTTCCGGAACCAAAGATTACAGAAGTGATTGAATTCTCATCCTCCACTGCTGCTTGTCCATCCAAAGATCTTCTTCAATTTCTCGTTCCCTCAATATTGTCTGAATTTCTTCTATCCAGGTGATAAATGGTCTTCCTCTTTTCCTTCTTCCTGATGGGGTCCATTCCATAACTCTCCTTGGCAATCTTTCCTGTGCCATTCTTTTTGTGTGTCCATACCATTGTAATTTTTTGTTTGGATAAAATCAACAATTGAATTTTTCACATTTATTCTGTCCTTAATGACTTCATCTCTAATTTTCTCAAGTCTGGATACTCTTGCCGAACGTCTCCAAAAGTCCATCTCTGCTGTCATTAATGTGTGTTGTTCTTCTGTGTTTATTACTGTTCAAACTTCTGAGCCGTAAGACATGATACTTCTAACAATGGTTCTAAATATTTTGGTTTTAGTTTCTGTTGTAATTTGCTTATCCTACAGGATTCCATTTAATGTAGATACAGCCATCTTTCCCAAATTAATTCTGGATTGTATTTCTTTGTCTTGCTTCCCACTGGTCGTAATTTTTACCACCAAAATACTTGTATTGCTCTGTATATGAAGTCTTCCCCATGTCTTCTTCCAATATCAGGTCTTGATGAAGGTCACCTATTGCCATGTATTTTGTTTTATTCATAATTACCTTTAAGAATATTTAATGTACGAAACACAAATGAGAGGAACCGCGGGAGTAAACAAACGAAATTAAAAAAAAAAGTCTGTTTTCATCATGTTTCGTCAGGTATGACTAACAAACACGGCAATCTACATGCAGACTGTCTGCCGGGCAACCCTATAGAAACGCTTTAATTGGTCGAAAATAAAACACAAAAACACACGTTCGGCGCAATACGTGTTAAGAACGTGTTTTGTTATTAATAATAACATTAAGTAATAAAAACATGGGAACGATCAATTTACGATAGTTTGGAACATTGCTGTTATCAGTGCGACTGATAACGTGTGAAATTTGTTCAAATATAAGCGAGCGTATACAAATTCAACAACAAACAAGTCTGTGACGAAAACATAAATTATTCGCGATCGATTAATTGGATATAAAAATAAATTATCACACACACACAACTCAAAACTATATGTATATATACATATTTTCGGTGTTGTCGATTGTGCGGACTGTAACAAAGTTATTTCTTGTTACTTCATCTAAGCTTAAGCACAGCTCTGATGTCTTTTTCTAAATGTGCGTCAGCGTCAGTTTTGTACCGTTGAGGCGACGGGGCCCTGCGCTGGGTAATAGCGATTGGAGTGGATCTCAAGACTACAAGAAGGACCAACCTCTCTAGATAATGAGGTCTCAAGCTCGGCAGTTTTTATGTAGGAATCTTTCTATTTTGGCATGGTTCGGTGAGGTTGAGCGTGGAACTGTTGAGTTGCTCAACGTGTTTATTGTGTGCGCGACCAAGTTGCTAATGACGGCGCAACCAGAGTGCAGTGAGGACGACTCCTGGTCCGTTCGAGCGCCGTCCCAGTTGACCGTCAATATAAACCCGCTTGTGTTTCTGGTTGTCACTGTGAAAGGAAGCTAACACGCCTGGGAGTCTTGTCTCTCTGAATATGGACGGTGAAGACCGCAATTTATTTGGTGGCTGATTGATTGGAAATTAACGAAAGGCCAGGCCACTCGCATCCAAGCGGCTGAAATGAGATTTCTCAGGCACGTGGTAGGGTATATTCTCCATGATCATAGAAGAAACTCAGATATACGGCAGGAACTGAATATTATGAGTACACTCGACAGGATCGCCCAGTATCGGCTGAATTGGTGGGAACATCTTTGCCGAATGGATGACTGCCGCATCCCCAAACAACTCAGGAACTATAAGAGGTGTGGGACGTCCGACGATGCGCTGGACTGACCAGCTCTAATCTTGCCTATTTGAGACCGGAACAAACCACCCTTGGTTTAATCCGTGAAGATGATGATTGACTATCAGAGGGTATGGTTTCTTCAGGAGAAATGGGACTGTAGGGTCGTCTGCTTAGTTGTCGCGATGGTTTTACTATGGGATTCGGCGGTCTTCGCGATTGGCCAGTTCAGGACGGTCACTAGCACGCAAGAATAAGTTCACAGACAGGCGCCGGTTCTGTATTGTGGCAGGTGTTTATATACTTAGTGGGTATTGTAATGATTAATTGTCCATCGTGTTATTTGAATTAGCAGTTCTGTAATTCCAGCTTTCTCTCGTTTACTCGCTGAACTGCTACCTGTCATGCTCAGGACGAGGCCTTTCAGTGTCTCCACCATTATCAAGTCCTAAACCGCGACAAACAAATATACCACTGGACCCCGTATACCTGTGAATCCGCCTTCACGACTGGTCAATACGTAAACAACTTTACTTGTCAATACCCTATTGGCTCTGCTCTGTTAATCCACGCCCCTTCTGCCTTAATGTTGGCTACCTACTACGAAGCTTCGTATCTCCCTCTATTACCCTATTAAGCCACACCCAGCTTTGTCTGCTTACCTAATCCTTATTATAATACTGTCTGACGGAATTCACGTCTCACCCTTGCCAAATATGTTAAAATATTTCTTCATTATTAAATTCAGTTTGTATGTTCATTAGCATAACAGTTCTTCTTTTTTACATTTAAAATTTCTAACTTCCTTTTTTCTTTGGAAACGTAGAAGTATTAAAAGTGGAAAACAATTTAAACATGGTAAAAGACATGGAGCAACACCATAGTGGAGGAAGAATGAACGTGCACGAGAAAGATAGAGGTGGAGAGAAAAGATGTGGGGTACGAAAAAATGGAGGGGAGGTTGGTGGAAGCCGCTAAGACCAATACAAAACTGTGATGACTGGCAGTCAAGCAACTTGTCACTATCACTGACGATGAATAATCATGGCTCAAAAGATGGGTTCTGATCCCGCAAAGAGATGTAAACCGTTGATAACGATTATCTGCTTCGTTATCAGCAGTAAAGCCCAATCTTCTCTAATGTATCCTATGCGTTGCTATCTCAATGTAACCCCACACATCCATTCTTCTAGATCTTCCGGCACAACATCCAATCATCTTATCCTAGGTCGACCTCTCTGTCTGCTTTTATACACTTGTCCTATCAGGATTTTCTTTGGCATACGCTGATCATCCATCCGCTCTAAGTGACCTAGCCATTGTAGAGCCTTTATGATTCTTTAGAGTCTTTGTGCTTCAATACCTCATCTATCTCCTGGTTATTTCTTATTCTGCATTCATCATCTCCCTTAACCGACCGTAAACACGTCGTACAATCTTTCTTTGAAACCTTCTCGATGTTTCTTGTTCCTTGATGACGATTGTAATGATGTCATTTGTGTAACTGCAGGATATTCGAAAGATCTGAAGAAGCACGTACAAAATGCATGAAACGTCGTTCAGCGTGACTAGTGTGAGGACGTTTCAAATCGAACGACATTTCGGTTGGAAAGGGAAATAGTTGAATGCAATCCTGTCACATTACGGTAGCTGTCACGACCAGAACAGCTTGTTCAGTGAGGCCTTCTTACGTTTTATTTTAGAGTTGTCTCGGAGATGACTAATTCATAGTGGCTTTGTCACCGTTTAGTGTGTATAGACATGCTGTTCCGTTTCATTGACAAAATTACAAATAACATAACGACTTCAGTCGGGGGTGT
This sequence comes from Magicicada septendecula, assembly GCA_034769895.1. Taxonomy (NCBI): domain Eukaryota; kingdom Metazoa; phylum Arthropoda; class Insecta; order Hemiptera; family Cicadidae; genus Magicicada; species Magicicada septendecula. The sequence goes on along the minus strand of CM068374.1, from coordinate 371,941,288 downwards.
TTACGTCAAACTGCAACAGGCTGAATCCGTACTGTAGCCTACTACGTGGGCGCGCGCGCGCGCTCCTACCGACGCCTACGCCTACGCTGTAATCTTCACGCAGATGTGAGAGGCGTCGCGGCGCTGCTTGGCCGGCGCTTAGTAACATAACCGACGCGTCAACGGAACCGATCGATCGACAGTATTACTATAGTTTTACCATCATTGTATACGTCCCGTTCATTTTCCGTTATATTTATGTCACTATAAAACGTTGTCGGTTATATTCTGTTTGTACATACTTTTTGTGTACTCCGTGTCGCTGAGTACATAACGTTTTACGTACAACACACAAACACACACACACACACACACACACACACACACACACACACACACACACACACACACACACACACACACACACACACACACACACAGAGGCAGGAACTAGTGTACATAAAGTTTACGTCGTGGCACATTTTTTTTCCCAAAGTGCGATAAGGGGGGGTATCAGTTACATAAGCTGTCCTATCATGCTTACTCCTTGCCTCTCACACGTGTTGCACAGGACCTCTTGAAGCTTACTGTATTTCCTGTTAGTGGTCAGTTTTTTCAAACCCACTATGTCGTCGTCGTCATCATATTCAACTCCGGCTCAGACAATAGGTTTCGAACAGTCTGTAAGCCGCCTGTCCACTAGAAGACGATTACAGGTTCTTCAATGGTCGAAACGTTGTGTAGTAAATTCTTCTCCTTCTTCTGCGGCACGACAACCCATTACTGAGGCAAGGCCTCCATTAACAGCCTCCCCCAGTTGTCCCGGTCAAGTGCAGACAACTGACTGGCTGAGAAACTGATATACAAGAGTTTCACAGATGGGATATGTGAATTCTCCGATCCAACCCCCCAACCTGGAGGACCAGACCTTTGATTTCGGGTAGGTCTTCTCCCCAGAGAGTTGCTTTCACCTCAGGTGACGAGCTCTCTCTGCCTGGTCGCAGTAGGATAACTGTCTCATCCTATGTGTGCAGCCGTTGGGCTACTATAGCCTCCTACGCCTCCGCACTAGATGCACATCCTGCTGCCGATGTGCACCATCCTGCCAGGCTAGGGCCCAGGATACCCCCAGACTGTCCTGACAGAACCCCCATCTCTCGTTTGCTTACCGATCCACTTCGCCAAAGGGATTGGTTACCACAACGTTGGAGTGGATTGCTCGGCGTAACAGGGTCCACCGACGTGTAGGCGAGAGTGGAGTTGTGGTGGAGAGGCTGGTGGATTTCTCTTCTATGAAAGCATATGTTCACTTCACACCCCCTTTGGACCCCTATGTAGTAAATTCTAACGATGGTAATAGTACGACCTAACCCTTCTGGTAATTACTATTTCGTATTTATTCCATGAGTTTTTGATCATATTATTAGTTTCGATACTTTTTAATACTTTATCGCGAAGACACTTTTTTATCTGTGTTTTTTAGTAAAATGCATTTAGGTTCGCTAGATCTCCTTCGTCTTATTATTTGTAAGGACTCTGTCCTGTTCTATAACAACGGTCCTACATGCTGTCACTCCACCTCTTCCTTTGCCCGACCAATGCTCCTCTTCGTGTTTGGTTGGATATCTCTTTCCTTTTTCACTAGCCTTGTGTCATCTATTCTTGATATGTGTTCATTCCATATCCTTCTTCTTTTCGCATTCCAAGAATTAATATCTGTTACATTACACGTTTCTCTTATACTATTGTTTGGCAACCTATCGTATCTTGTCTTTCCAAGTAGGCCTACCCGCCGTAATATAGTCATTTCTATAGTTTGTCGTTCGGTTTGCTAGATAAGCTTATTACAAATAATAATAACATTGTATCCAGCCGGTTTTTCATTCTCTGTTGAAGTAAAAGTAAATTTTACGTGGAAGGGTTACCAGCCCCTCGCACAACCCCCAACCTGGAGGACCAGGTGCACTGCTTTCGGGGCACACAACCCCTAGACTGGCCGCCTTCTCTACGGCTGATGAGCCCGGTCTGCCTATTCTAATTAAGAAATTAGAATGAAAAAAGAAAGACACCCTAGGCATCCAGTACTCTAATAGCGTCGGTGTCAGAAAGAACAAGAGTCAGTCAAGAGAGACTAGACAGGAAAGATTAAAAGAAGGGATCTCACCCAAGACAAGTTGACGCAAAGTGAGAATCCAGCTAGGGCACATCGGGTTTGCCAAACCCGTATCCACAAGATGTGAACCCCTGATGCCACGCGTATTCCTAAACAAGCGTTTGAATATAGACCAGTGGTGACGAGAGATCGTGGACGACCCTGGAAAAAATGGTCAGAGACTCTGTGAAGTTGGAACGGGCTATAGCCCAAGCTACGTAGTGAAGAAGAAGAAGAAGAAGAAGAAGAAGAAGAAGAAGAAGAAGAAGAAGAAGAAGAAGAAGAAGAAGACGTTGTACAGAAAACTGCATTATTGATATTTGCCCGTTACTAAGACCGCCCCGCCTGTGAACAGGGCGTCGTGTACTACGTCAGTGACAACTTAACTGAAATGAAGTGCATAACTTAACTTTCTTCGTTTCTTTTCTAATATTCTTGCCACATAATATCGTTTCAGACAGTTAAATTCTTAATTTTATCTCTCTCTACTCTGCCTTTCTGACATCATGATATTAAATTTAAATTTTGTATTGTAAAGAAATAAAGGAAGCTACCGGAAAACACTAAGGAAACTAGACGAAAGGGAACACAAAAGGACAGTTGGCAAGTGTTAAGTCAGTAGATAAACATACTCAAAATGATTAAATTGCGGGCTGTCAGGCCGTGGTCGGATGCTGTATAATCTCGACATCGTCGGCAGCGTTTCGTATCCCACCCTCGGGGATCTTCTTAAGCCAGAAAAAGCGACACAATGTTAAAAAAAAACAGTTATGGTATGACCTTCGCCGAATGATACCCCGACAACTTTTTTCGGGTTGCTCTTACCAAGATCGGGCGCCGTTCGGCTAAGATCTACCGTAACTGTTTTCTTAACGCTCTGTCACTTTTTGCGGCTCGAAGAAGATCCCCTGGGGTGGGATACGAAACGCTGCCGACGATGTCGAGATTATACAGCAACCGACCACGCCCTGACAGCCCGCAATTTAATCATTTTGAGTATGTTTACCTACTGACTTAACACTTGCCAACTGTCCTTTTATGCTTCTCTTTCGTCGAGTTTCATCAGTGTTTTTCAGTAGCTTCATTTAATTCTTTACAACACATAATTTTAATTTAATATCCTGATGTCAGAAAGGCAAAGTAGAGAGAAATAAAATTAAGAAAGTAACGGTCTGAAAAAGTAGACAAAAGCATAGGGAAAACTCCATATTACGTGGCAAGAATATTAGACAAGAATCGAGAGAAAGGTTGTGTACTTCATTTCAGTTAAGCTGTCAGTGACGTAGTACACGACACCCTGTTCACAGGCGGTGTTAGTAGCAGCCCGGTATTTAATAATTTTGAGTACGTTGACACCGGCCGCGTAAGTTTAAGGCAGAAATCAGTAGGTAAAGTTACTTGACCCCATATAATTGCCACGATAGAAAGACAGTACTTTTGAATTAGACAATTCGCCCGTCAGTCGAGTTGGAGTGATCACACGTAGTAACTCGTTTGTTTCCATTTCTCTCGATCGTACATACGGGACTATGACGTTAACCGTGGGAGGAAAATTGATTTATAGCGCGTTGTTCTGTTATATAATATAATACTGTATATTATCACGGTATTTGTAACAAAACTGGCTGATTAAATGCAACGCAGGAAGTCGGCGATTAGTTTTACGGTTGGTGCTTTTAAGCCGGCGCGGCGTGGGCTCGATACCAATTACGCCTGTTGTAGTTAGTTAACTCTCCTCTATGCACAGTGTGATAATCGCGATATAATGAAATTTCCATACAAATTGTATCACTGCGTTGCATTGCAGAACGTCATTATATATTGTTAATGTTTAAACAACGTCTGCTTGAATTGCAATAGAAAAAACACTCGTGGGTTAATGTGTATACGTGTGTGTGTGTAACTTACACTATATGTATAAAAAAAAATGGACTATAGCAAGAAACTTGTGTGTGTGTGTGTGTCTCTCTCTCTCTCTCTCTATATATATATATATATATATATATATATATATATATATATATATATTCAATCACTTTCTGCTACAGTTCGTTTCTTGATATATATAAAGTAATTTAAAATTTATGTTTATATTACCTCAAGATGTTATATTTTTCCTATTCGGAACATGTTTCGAGAGCTCACGTGCTCTCGAAACATGTTCCGAATAGGAAATATATATATATATATATTGTTACGATACCAAAAGCAGCCCAATACGAGGGAAGATATACCATAAAATATAAAGTAAAAAGCATACAGCTAAATGTAGAGAAAAGAAGAAGAGTTAACAATTTTAAATAAAAAGCACTAGAATGAATTTAACGTATACGAGACAAATGACTATGACCCAACCCAAGTGATTGGCCAAATGACAATTTATATGAAATAAACCCATAAACTAAGAAAAGTGAATATAACTAAATGTATCATTGAAAATAGAAAGTACAAACCAAGAGGAAATATTATAATACTAGATAAGTAAGTATTGAATAATAATGAATTGAACAAATAATCAAACACACAGACAATGACACAGAGAATTATAATAACAAAACCAAAATATAATAAAGAAAGACTAATAAATAAAATATAGACCCAAAATAGTCATAGACCCAAAGTGAAGCAAGAGTGCATGATATTGAATAGGGAGTGAATTACAAATAGATACTAAATAATAAACAATATGTGATAAGGGTAAGGACACCAATGTGATTAATACAAAGAAACAAAAATAAAAGTTTATAATGCTATTGACACTAAGTACGGTGAAACAGTACAAGTGCAGGTGTAACCCAAAATATAAATAAACAACAATAATTATAAGCAAGAACTCATATGGAAGTGAGAGTGCATAAGGAAAGTGGATAATTAAAATTAAACCACAATATATATATATATATATATATATATATATATAAACACCAAAATAAGTGAGCAATTATAGAGTTTAGTGGTGAAAAAGAACTAATAACACTAGTATATAAGATATCATTAGATTATATTGTTAGTCAGTATAAAAAATACATTAATGTTATTCAAAGTATTATGGTTAGCAATTAGAATTAATAGTTAAAGGGCTAGACCAAACTTTAAACCAATAATATGGTATAAAAGAAAAGGAGGCCTAAAAAAGAAATGAATGTTTTAATACTAAAGTTATATGTTAAAGGTTTGAAGGTATTGTAATGATGTTATAAAGAAATGCAGAGAAGACAATAGTAATATTATAGAAATGTGCAAATGTTATAATTGTTGAAATAGTATTAAGAGTAAGTCGTATTATGTTGAATGGTGATGAAAGCATAAAAACAGTTAATGTTTAAGCTATAAATTTAAATATAAAAGGCATTAATATGTCAGAGAAGCTGTAATAGTCATATACTAAGGAATGTAAGTCAGTAATTAATGTAAACTAGCTAAAAAAACTATAAAAAACTACTAATAAGAGTAAAATTAAAGAAAACAATGTCAGAATTATAGGCAAATTTAGGCCTAACACTAGGTGAACAGAAATTGTAAAATATAAACAAATAACAGTAGACAGTGAGGGAAAAAGATAAGCAATCATAAAATACCAAACCAAGGGGACAATACAAACCCAAAATAATTGCAAAAAACAACATAATAAACAAAATAAATGAAAAGAACAAAAATAGCCAAATGTTAGAACAGCCCAGAGATAATAGAAACTAGTCATGCTGGATATCTAATTAATCTACATCAGAAAAGCTATTCAATGATAATAATTAAACCATATTGATAATAATACAAAGAAATTATCCTAATTAGAACATATTTATTCATTTTGGGCAAAAATCTCAAACCATATAACAATGAGTACAAAATTCTTTCAGCCAATAGAGATAGGAGTCTGGTTACTATGACAACAAAATATTATTATAAAAAACCGTTACAAACGAATTAAGAGTCCATTTTTAGCATCAGAAGAGGGCGGATGACAAAATAGTCGCTCCATAAAAAATTAGAAAATAAACCTAACAGATGAATTAAAACCAATAATACTAAATGGAAATGAGAAAACAAAATTGACAGAACATAATAACAAGATATATCCAAATTAATCGAGAATTACTGAAAATAAAACCAATGAAATAAGAGAAGGAAGACCTGAACACAAGACTTTATGAAAATAATCTACCAAACATCGATGAAATTGTAACGTATAATATTTAATTAATTTACTGCACCCACGAGAAGGATCACAACACTTCCAAATTAACGCAAAATATCCAAAACTTGGTTCTAACACTAAAAACACTGAATGAGTATTAAAGTATACAATAATCATTATTAAAAGATTATTCAAATTAATTATTAACACTTTGGGAAATAAGAAAATATTTGTACACGATAGCTAACTTAACCTATATTTGTAAACTGAACTCACTATTGTTTTAAATACTAAGAAAACTGTTGTAAAGAAGGATGTTAATATTTAATTAACTTGATGTGAAGAATTGTACTTTCAAAAATCATTTTGTTATCTTTTTGCTGTAATCAAAAGAACTTTTTGACTGATCACACGTCTGTATAAAATAAATTAGACATCTTAGCGTGGTCATCAACGACCCAAATCAACATAGCCAACCGCTGAGTTGTAGTTTCTTTATAGCCGGAGCAAAAAAGTAATATAGTTTTATAATTTCATGTCTTAATAACCATTACAAGCAGAACTTATAATTAATAAACCAATACGCAAAATAATACCTGTTCATTATTTCAATAACTAATATTTATGTGTTTATTTCATTAATGTAGCACCGTGAAAATGTTCTACCAGAATTACAGGTTGGCACGACTGCCGCGCGAAAGAGGAGTTCGAATTCATTGTGTGTATGGTCACCAAGTTGCAATGGTTAATTTTAAATAGGTTAGATACCTGATAATCCTTCATGCAACTTACTTGGTCGTTATGCACGACGCATTTCGGGATCAAGGTCCCATCTTCAGGTGATTACTCGGGTCGAGCTCGTCAATTCATAAAAACACACACATAAAACATAAAAAACACTGAATTTAAACACTCATACTGCGCGAGAGGGGACGATGCGCATTGTCGAGAAAGTAAACATGCAACATTGATGTGCATGTTTACTTTCTCGACGATGCACATCGTCCCCTCTCGCGCAGTATGAGTGTTTAAATTCAGTGTTTTTTATGTTTTATGTGTGTGTTTTTATGAATTGACGACCTCGACCCGAGTGATCACCTGAAGATGGGACCTTGATCCCGAAACGTGTCGTGCATAGCGACCAAGTAAGTTGCATGAAGGATTATCAGGTATCTAACCTATTTAAAATTAGGAATTCGAATTTAGTCGAATCCAAGCAGCGAGAGATACGGTTGCCCCCAAAGAAAGAAATTCTTTCTACCATTTCTTTAGTAATATAACAATAATGTAACAATAGTAATATAACAATATAATAATTATAGTGAAAATAAAATTGTTTATTGTATAGACCTACAGTAAACATTGTAAATCTGAAACACTCGATTTCAGTACAGTTCCTTTTAGTTACAGTTCCTACCGGATTTTTACAACTTTTCAAATTTTTTATCTCTTTTTTGGGGTCCAGGGATCCAAGAATTTCAAAATTTTAAACTACATTCAGACTTTAGTTAAAACTCACTTTAATGTGATATTTCACATGAATTTTTGCGATATTCTCAAAACTTTTGCCAACTCTTTAGGTCCTGGCGACCTAAAAATCTTGAAATTTTTAAAAATGAATACTATATTCAGATTGTGGTTTGAATCCCCTTTAATGTGTTACCCTATGAATAGTATGAAAATGTTCAGAGTACGTCAAATGAATGATAGACTGAAAGGGTAAACGACCGGTCACCTGTAAATAGAAGGAAAAGTTAGGTTGGTCGAAGTTTGTATGGAAGAAGAACACGGACGAACCAATGCGAGGGGGGATTCACGAGCGGGACTGATTGGGTAACAAAAATGGAAGCTAGGATGTGTGATATGGGAGTCGATCGTAAATAACTCGCTACAATAATATAAAAAGTAAGAAAGGATGATTTACTTCATAAAAAGAGGTACAGAGGAGACAGATAAAATGCACACGACAATAAACAACAGAAAAAATGGTTTATTTTATTATTATTTTTGTTTTTTTATTACCCAAGTAACTTAAGAGAACAGGCAGGATAGGCTGCCGAGTGAAATATTCGATGTAAAGGAAGACAGCACGGCTCGACATACGTTTCAGTCGCCAATTTGTATCCTACTATGTCATACCCAAGTACTATTCTCTATACTGTTTCGACCTGCTGTTCAATAATAATTTAACTCGATACTGTTGCGCTCCTGGCAACACCGAAATCGGGACCTCTTAAGTTGGGAGCCAAAAGTCTGACTCACTGGAAACCACATTGAAGTTTTTTTATATCACGAAGGCATTGGGGCTTAAACACGGGGATGTAGATGTCATTTTTGATTCAGACAGAGATAGCTAACAGAATATTCATAGATAAGGAAAGATATCTGAGGCATTACTCTGTTGACAGCTCAAGAGGGAAGTTAAACGTTTAATTAGAAAGTTTCACTGAGTTTAGTTGCTAGCACTTCTGTGGACGATAACTTGACAGTTGGTGTCCCCGCAAATTGGGAATAAGACGAGGGTCACGTAGCCGTAACATTATGCAGCTGAAATATGTAGGTTACATCAATTGAAAATGAAGTGAGGACTTTAGTTTCAAGGTAAAGTATTTTTTCAAACGGTGCTGTTGGAAAAAGATTGCCCATTCCTAACATAAGAAATTGAAGACATGAGTGGATGAAGGTGGTATGTCGGTAATTCATAATTTTACAGAAACGAGCTCCAAAGTTTCTATGATTCTTTTTAAAATATTTAGTTCTTAGTTTAGTTATGAGATCTAAACAATAAAGTAATTTGAGAGGTTATCGTGTATATTTTTATATTTTGGTTAAAAAATAAAAAAAAATCATAAATTTATTATTTTATTTTAAAAAAAGTGTACTTAACACCTTTTTCCATAAAAAATCTTGAAACATAACAAATAATCTGGATGAAAGAATGAAATATAAAGCACAATAAAGAATAGTCTAGTAATACTTTTAATATATCTAATACGAGTTAAGTTGAACTAAGGATAGATTCATAGAAATAACGATACTCGGGCTTTACGAATTTAATTTGTTCCTTTATATTATCCTTCTTTTCGTCAGAAATCTTTCCATACTTCCTTCCTACACGTTCTACTTCAAATATGTCCGGTCTGGCATTCTTTTTCATAATATCAACTCTTTTGAACGGTGTCATTTCATCATAACTCTCTTTGAATAGATAATATCCGTACTCTTCTACACGTATCCACCGGATTCCATCTCTGAAACTAACCTTTTCCTTGTTAAAATCTTTTTTTCTATTGGTTAATTTAAGTTTATTTGTTAGTTCGTTTATTTTTAGAAAATGATCCGACATATCTACAACGGTATTGTTTCGTGATGCTTTGCAAATAATCTCTCTGTACTGCTCGGGTACATACACTGTATCATGTTTCCGCAGCACTTTTTCAATTCTACCAAAATCTCTATCCGAATCAAGGTAAGAATGACCAACCTCTGGAAACTTATGATCTGTAACTTTAAAATAACTCTTTAAGATCATGTACTGGTACAGAGCTATCGTAGTAAAATTTTTGTTTTGGCCAGCGCATGAATCTGACCATATGAGTAAATGGTCTTTGCGGCTACAGGCACTGTCCACTTCTACAAACCTTAATAATGCACTTGCGACTTCGCAGCTACCTCTATCGGCCACATCTTCTGTCCAAGTGCAACAAAAAGCCTTTTCCTTATCCCCGTGTACAACATGTATGCCTAGGTTATAAAACCATATTTGTCGCAAATAAAATGCCTTGGATGTAGGGATTTTTGGTAATGGCATCGTTTGTTGCAAATCTACAGTAATATACAGCAAATTATTAGCCTTGTCTGGTTTTTTCCTATCTGTAGCCATTGCTTGAACTGCATCATGATAATTTGATATGTGCTCCTCAGTTGAACCTCCAGCATCGCAAGTAGAACACGTATCACTTCTAGGATATCCAAAGGACAAATTGAATTTAGTAACAAATACTTTATTGTATGTGCTTTTCTTTATTTTGTATTGATCTGGCAGCTGCTCATCTTCGCATGTTCCAGATATAGTTGGTACATTTTTGTAACGTTTAAGAGTGGTGATAAATAAAGTTTATACACACTTTTGCAGCGAGAATAATGAGATTGTTAGGCAGGAAAACTTGAAATATGTTGCTTAATTCGATTTAAAACGTCGTTGCCCATTTTATGAGGTCTGTTGTCATGTTTACCTCTGCGATCTGGTGATGGAGCAGAAACACCTGTTCTTATCCTACTTATGATGATATCAACCTTTTTTCTACCAATCCTATACAACCCACATAGACCCAATTTACAAACTTCAGTTGTTACGCCGTTATACGTAACAAAATATTTGTACGTTGCTAACTTATGTTTTGTAGCATTCTTACGCTGTCTTGCCACCTGTTTGCTTACAATGCTTTTAAAAAGCAAAGCATTTTTGCTATTGACGTCAAGAGAATAAAAGTCTTGTAGAATATTTTTTCTATCTTCTGTACTAAATTTACCAGAGCAGCCAAGCCTACATTTTTCATGGCACAGTATTCCTTCAATAATGCTTTTCTTAGCTACTATAGTGTTGTTGTACGACTTATATTCTTCTCCTTTTTCTCGAGCTATGGCAGCTGACTTTTTTCCCATGCTTCAGGCTTTTTAGGTCGTTTCTTTGATTTGTTGTCTTCGGGAGGAAATATTTTACATTTTTGTAGAGAACTTTCCGCAACATATGTCACTCTACTCAAACTTTCTTGGTTTTGATCCTGGATGCTAGTTGATGCTTGTACATCAGAAATTAGTGACTCTATATTATGCAAATCTGTAATTTCCGAACTTGTATCTGAAAACGGTGTTTCCGGGATGTAAACATCATCACTACCTGAAGAGTAATCTGTTCTTACTTCATTACTTAGGCGGGGATCCGAAAAATCTACATTTCTGAGAGCTGTCAAATGTCTTCTATTAGGTTTTACACGAAAGGAACAATTTGATAATTCATCGTCGGAAGGTTCTATTATATCTGGACTGAAATTTTCGGACAAAATGTTATCTTGACCTGTCGAGGTTACGGAACGGGTTGTGTGTGAGACTGTTTGAGAAAACAAGGAACCGGACTGATTATCCTGATCCAAAGTAAACCCACTGACACATGAATCTGTGTTGCCACCTTGAATCTGTAAGGGAAAAAGAAAAATATGCAAAATAATAATACCATCACAACCATCACCATCATACCGCCACTTTTAATATTATAAGCCTCACAAATTAACTAAAATGTATCTATCCATGGCATAACGTAACAAAAGATGCAACTTATTAGTAAAGTAGGTAGTTAGTAAATACACTAGTATAATTTAAAAAATTAAAAAACACGACTGTCGTTACAAAAAGTGAAGTAAAAAGTTTAAAATGTCATCTTATGATCGTATGTTTTGACATTTTGACTGTTTAGGTACCCTATGTCACCCGGGATGATATAAGGATTCTAACAATACCACACACTTCTAAATCGGTTCAAGCATTTAGAAGTTATGGTGGAATAAAGAAACGGACAAACAAACATACATGAACCCTGAAAACATTACACTCCTTTTTTTGGGCAGTCGTGTAAAAACAAAACAAACATGTAACAGTTGTAACCATTCCAAAAATGCATAAAAAATCCCAACGCATGTTTCGTGAGTATGTGCAACATAAATATTATATTTGTGTATGTATAACGTACCCATTGTACACGTACAGTGTATAATGCACGTCAAGCTTTACATGAGCAGTCCAATATTAACTCTTATTGAGTGCGGTATAAAAACGGTACAAAGGTCAAAGTGTAAAGCTTAGCGTGCTCCTGACTGTACCTATTACATACGTACACTTTTATTTTACGTATCCAAAATGTAAATCTGTAGCAATAATATGATATTATTAAAAAAATGTTTTATTGTAATACACAGTTACAATAATTGATATTAAAATAATTAAGTGCGGTATGTATTATGAAAAAACATTGACAAACACGTACCTTGATTTTGGTTTTTGAGGTTAGGATTCTCGTCGGTATTAAACACATCTATTTCACTACAATTTAGCATGTCGTCCTTTCTTTTTGCTTGCTTTAATGCTTCTTCTACCATTCTTTTTGCTCTTGACATTTTTTATGTGCAAACAAATTAAATATTTATTAATAAAAACAAAAAAGCAACGCTCGCGTTACGATAGCATCGACGAAACAACACACGATGTATCGCGGATGAAGGGGATATGTACGCGACATAGCTCGTTCATTCATTCGTTCGCAACGTAATGTAACACAGAGAGCTACGTGTTCGTGAATGAAGGAGTTATGTTCGCACTTATCGCCTTCATTCACTACAAGAATAGTTTATTTTTGCTATTCTTAAATTGAATGATAAAGTTATGTGCCCATAACACTTTCATTCATTTCTAATGCAACTTAGTTTGGAACATAACACCTTCATCCGTTTTAAATTTCTCTAGATAAGCTAGTTTTGCGAAGATTTAATGGGACAGAATGCATATATGGACATAACACCTTCATTCATGTAAAAAAATCAAAATTAAAGAAAATGTTACATATCACCTTCATCCACTCATGTCTTCAATTACGGAAACAGTATTTACACCTGAAAATACGTCATTTTTGATCTGGCTTATACAGAGTACAGAATTTGATCTAAAAATACAAAAGTACATTTCACATTTTTGTTTTAGGCCGTGATAAACGAAAATAATACTATGAAGCAATATACAGAAATATCTACTGTTTGGACGAATAATTATAAGAATTTCAGTGCTACCTTAGGACGTGGTCGTGGTTTAGGACATGATAATGGTGGAGACACTAAAAGGCCTAGCCCGGAGCATGACAGGTAGCAGCTCAGCAAGTAAGCGCGACAGAATTGGGATTACAGAGACTGTTAATTCAAATAACAAGATGAAACATCAGTATGGAGAACCATACATAACTTCCATGTTCTAAGATTTATATTTAAAATCATTTTCGAAATGAAATATTTCCATAGAAACTACTTCTTTCTTCAGCCTTAACCACAGTACTGTGGTCACTAACGTATACTACCTCACGTTAACGCACTCGATTTCCCTGATGATGGCAGTCGATGGCACTGCCGAAACGTCTATGTTTCAAGAAAACATTGGACTACGGCCAAACAGCCCGGGAATGAATTTTAGTAACAAACTACTTTTTTGTTGCCGATAACGTAGTACGGATATACAAAATTATCCCCTCCCTCACAATTATCATTTTCATTTATAGAAAAGTACCCCCTCCCTCTTCAACTACCCTTTTCATTTATAGATATTTCATCTACCTTTCTACAGTGGATTATTATGACCTTCTTTTCAGGATACCTTATTTATCAAAATTAAGTACTTTACTCTTGTTATAACGTAAAACGTTGCAGGTAAGCTACCCTTTCCCCTTAACCGATCTTCACTAAAATCAATAGGCCTTGAGTCCTCTACAATTCAGGTAAGCATGCAAAAAATTGTTTGATTCTGTTTGAATGTGCGTCAGTTATCGTTCGTCATGAAAACATGTCTCTTGTTACAACATAAAATGTTGCAGGTAAACTACTCCTTTCCCTTAACCGATCTTCACCAAAATCAACAAGCCTTGAGTTCTCTGTTTGAATTTGGTTTGCCATTTAAAACATTCTAGACACACACACACACACACACACACACACACACACACACACACACACATTTCGAAAAATGACTTTTCTTCATGTTTTGAGGGTAGTACAGTCAGAATCAGCCCTTATCTCGAACACGATTTTTTCGCCATCACCATACTTCCACTTCCTTATGGAACATGGAAGTAATAATATCCAAAGACATATTTAAAAATATAGACGGGCACATTACAAATTATTAAAAAAATACATTTTGGTTATCTTTTGCTGCCTCTTCGGGTGTTGCGAGAGGGGCTATTCGATGTTTTGCGCGGGGATGGACATTCATTTCCTTAGCTATTCTGCGTTTATTGTATGTTTTTCTTCTGAGCACCATCGAACGATCGGACATCACAGACGAGGCACCTGCCGGCGATATTCTTTCGGTAGACCCGGCCGCCATTGTTCCAGTTTAATGACCCTTTTTATTGTTATCCGTTACGTGCCCTTTCGTAACAGATTGTTTATCATCAGAACGTCATCGTCGCTACCGTGTATTTACGCTATCGGCCGAATATTCGCACGGATTCGATAAGAGAACAATCGGCTGTTGTCCGATTTACATCAGACAGATCGCTGTCCGAGATAACAAACAAAAGCAAAGATAAAACGGTTCGGATCTTGTAAGTATAAACTACTACAATCATATTAACCTCGTAGTTTTCAATCGCTTGTTATGAATTTCGAGTCAGCAAAATTTCTGTAGTAACGCCTGATCTTAAAGAGGTCAAACGAATAATGAATTGTATAGTCAGCTGTTTTTGAATACGAAATACTCTTGTTTTGAATGTACGTATTACAACAAATGGTCGACAATAGCGCGCTCAAGTCTTTTCTTATCTAACTGTTGTATTTATTGAATCCAATTCGGCTTTCTGTTTGAAAGAAGAAATTAAACGAGACGATTCTACTAATTAAACTAACAAAAAATGTCTACGAAAACGTCTTTGTGTTTCGCTGCCACTTTAATCAACGAATTAAACGTCGATGCAATTAGTACGGCACGGGCAAGGAAAAGCAGATGCCATAGAAAAAAATACCTGGGCTCTTTCTATAAGTACTACATTTACGCCTCACTGAATTTTATCAGCTGATCGACTAACTTAAGTAGTATTCGTAAATTGCTTGTTTGATTCCGTGTACGGGTTGGTCAGTACGGATAACCGTTAAAAAGTGCAGTCACATGAAATCGGCTGGATTCCTACAAAAATCGGTATGGAGAACATGATGACTTTCATGTTCTAATTATTTATAAAATTATTTTTAATATGTAGGCTTACACTCAGAACAAAACCAAATATATCATCATGGTGAGAAAGATAATCAAAATATGAATTGCACCTAGTTGTTAATATTTTAAAAATAAAGAATTAATTTGATTAAATTATCTTTTATTTAATCAACGCGAAAGAAAGCGAATACCGCCCAGCGTTTGTTATCTGCGAATTTCTGAAAACGAAAAATTATTTTGTTTACGTATCCGTGGTGACATAGCATGGAACGATATCAATTGTTAATATTTTTTTGAAATTTTTCAGTTTTCGGTCGAATAAATTTATAACGTCAATACAAAAAATTACCCCCTCCCTCTTCAACTACCCTTTTCATTTATAGATAAAGATTTATAGGTCTACCTTTCTACAGTGGATTATTATGACCTTCTTCTCAGGATACTTTATTTATCAAAATTAAGTACTTTACTCTTGTTCAAACGTAAAACGTTGCAGGTAAACTACCTCTTCCCCTTAACCGATCTTCACCAAAATCAATATGCCTTGAGTCCTTCACAATTCAGGAACGTATGCAAAAAATATTTGATTCTGTTTGAATGTGCGGCAGTTATCGTTCGTCATAGAAAAAATTATACTTGTTATAACATAAAACGTTGCAGGTAAACTACCTCTTCCCCGTAACCGATCTTCACCAAAATCAGTACGCCTTGAGTCCTCGACAACTCGGTCACATATGCAAAAAATTATTTGATTCTGTTTGAATTTGCGGCAGTTATCATTCGCCATAGAAAAAATTCTACACACAGACACTTTTCGGAAAATCCCCTTTTTTCATGCTTTGAGAGTAGTGGAATCAGAATCAGCCTTTATCTCGAACACGATTTTTTTCGCGTCACCATCTTTCCGTTTCCTTACAGAACATGGAAGTATAGAATGAAGCATTTCATTCCGTAAGAAATTGAATCCACTAGGAATAAACTTTAAATACCTAGTGCGTACTAAGACAATGTTAGGTAATAATAGCTTAGAGCGGATGTCGTACTTCCGGTATCTTGATTGCGACATTCTTGTGACACGTAGACACGATGTTGATCGGCTGAGTTTCAGTCAGTGTATGGAACAATTCCAGTGCTGCTGTATAGTTCTAAAACTTGAGTTCCGGTAAAAACACCTTACTAGATTTCAGGCATCGGAGATAAGATCCTTGCGATCTGTTAAAAAGCCGACACTGTCTTCTGGCTACAGTGAGGACATACGCAAGAAGTTGAAAAGTGTTCAAGGTCGTATTACAGGGAACAAACAAAATTGAATTCCTTATATGCATACGATGTCGGATATCAGGTTGTTCTAGAGACATACACGCCTATTGTAGACAGAGATATATGGGAAGACCAAAGAAGTGTTGGTGATGTGGATATAAGAGACTGTACTGGGAACAGACGGTTCGACTGCTCCCTCGTGGAAGGAGGAGGAGGAGGAGGAGGAGGAGGAGGAGGAGGAGGAGGAGGAGGAGGAGGAGGAGGAGGAGGAGGAGGAGGAGGAGGAGGAGGAGGAGGAGGAGGAGGAGGAGGAGGAGGAGGAGGAGGAGGAGGAGGAGGAGGAGGAGGAGGAGGAGGAGGAGGAGGAGGAGGAGGAGGAGAAGAAGAAGAAGAAGAAGAAGAAGAAGAAGAAGAAGAAGAAGAAGAAGAAGAAGAAGAAGAAGAAGAAGAAGAAGAAGAAGAAGAAGAATCTTTTATTCACGAAAATTCAAGAAAAAATGTGTTTCTTATGCGGATATTCGAAAAGTTTCTCTGTGTAGTAGTGTCCTTTGTAGGGTTGGCACGAACAAGTCCATAGCATAGGCCTATATCTTGTAAATTTTAAGTCAGTTATTGAACATTTATTTATCAGCACCCGCTTCAGGGATCTCATTTAACATTTTTTTTATGAGAGTATGTGGAAAAATGTGCCGTACAAATGTCCGGGAGGGTGCACACTTCCGGGGTCTGTGGGTTTGGGTATTATATCCGACCCACTAAAAAAAGCACCTCCTTTAAATCTTCTAGGACAGGGGTCTCCAAACTACGGCCCGCGACAACCCGGTCGATGCTGCCTGCAGTTTTTAAATAGATCGTCAAAATACTTCAAATATTATAACATTTAACTAAATAACTAAACAAGACATAAGTTCAGTAAAATGTTATAATATTTTGTACAAGTTTAAAACATTTACGTGGTTAATGTGCTTGTTCGTCTGGCTGCCTTGAATGAATCACGCTTTTCAAAAATGAACATTGTAAAATCAAAGTAAAGGGCTAACTTGTCAGACGAACACTTGAAATCCATTCTAGTGATAGGAGCATCAAAATTTGCCCCAAAATGGACATACATTATATGTCAGAAGCAACTCCACACATCTCATACGCACATAAGAAAGCCAAAAAATAATACATAAGAAATATCTTTGAATGTTATTTTTTCCTTACTTTTATTTACATTATTTTGAATAAATAAATTTGTTTTCTTTGGATAAGTCTGCTTAGTTTTTATTTAAATACCTATTTTATTTACTTGATTTATCGTAAACTTAAAAAAAATAAGATTACTATGTGTGTGTGTTTATCCACCTGACTTTCAAGATTTTTCAATTCGGCTCTCAAGTGAAAAAGTGGGCTAGGCCTATTGTTCTTCAGTCCTAAAGCTCACATCTGACTTGTTATTCTTCCATATTGTATTGTCCAAATCTATCTTCTTCACCAAATCTACCTTATTCTGCGAAGCGTGCCACACAGTTCCAGGTGTCCTCCCCTCGAAGCATCGCTTCAACGATGTTATCCGGGGAGATCTCCCTTAACCTGTTCATGCAACTATCTTCTATGTTGCTCCCATCTGCCGCAGACGAAGAATGTATGACTGACATTGTCCGCAGTTCCCGGGCAGTGCAGGCACTCACTCTGGTGACTCGGCCTTTCCAACTTTCTTCAGATAAGATCACAAATACCCGTGTCCAGTCAGAAACTGGGTGTAATAGTCGAGCCTTCTCGTCCAGCGGCCTCGACTGCATTTTCTTACCTGGGTATGTCGGTTGAAAGGCCCTGTTGAAAGACCTATAACAACGGCTGTCCTCTTCCATATTATACCCCCACCTACCTGCTAAAGACCACGCCCCCCTTCCCTACGTCATTTTATTTTTCATTGTTTTGTAGTTTCTTATATATCTATTCTTATACGTTGTGGCTGATGTTTGTATGACTTGCATTGTTATGAAAAGTTTTTATCCGTAGTTAGGTATACATTGGTAATATATTTTATAATATTTTACTGTAAGTTGTTTTATGTTGTTTAGCTTCTGAGGACGATCCTAGATTACAGGGATCGAAACGTCAGGCGACAACAATTACGATGGAAGCGGTCCGAATAGAGGATTTACCCGTAAAAGTTATCCAGTGCTATTAAGATTCGTGAGTGGAAACGCCTGGAACGTGATCGAACAGCAAACGCCTACTAAGTCGATTCTATTTACTTTCGTCGTTACATAACCGAAAATGTGTTTACGTATTGTAGAAAATCGATCAGCTGTGACGCAAACAGACGAATCACCTTGATATCACCTATGACCGCGTAGTAGTTAGAGGACACGTGTGTGGGTCGCAGGACTGTCGCGCGTACTCACCAAAATAAACGTTTTACGTATTAGGCTACGAGCTGTTTTCGTCGTTCTGAAAGTAGCTTCCGACTTTCTGACTACGTGGTGGTCATCGAACCCGCGGTCGTGTGGTGTTTTGTTTCGGGGGTGGACCGTTTGCAGTCGGACATCTCTCGTTATTAAAGGGCTCCTGATTTAATTAGTAGCGTTAATTATATTACTGTATAGGCTACTAGTGCTAAATTAAACACCATATTAATTAAATACTCAAACTTAGATATACTAAATTAAGTCTCACCGTTATGTAAAGTATTACTAATTTAGTCTGAATCCTAACACAGTCAGTGGTGTGAAAGAGACGAGTCCTACAAATTAATCATCATCATTATCATCATGTCTTCGCCCAACATCATAATCGTCATCATAGTAGTGTAATAATGGTTCCTTTTTTACCGCCTAAGCGGTCTATGAGTTGGGCAGGGTAGGCTGGCTTATGTGAACCGTTCGCCATACAAGGAAGGTAGTGCAGCACTACTCCCCAACCGCCCATTATTACCCCGGGGACTCATTTCCATGGGCACAGTCGACCTGGGAGCTGAAAAACGCACCTTGATTTCATGGTGCGCCCGGAATCGAACCCGCGACGTCTATATTATTATCCAGGCGTCATATTCACTTCTTCTTCTTCTTCTTCTTCTTCTTCTATGGCGTCACTTCGGAGTCGAACCTTAGCCTCCATAATCATCCGCCTCCATTTTTACATGTCCTTAGCGATCGATGTCCATCGTTTTATTTTAAGTGAAGTATCAGCATCCCTCGCCACTGCGTCAATCCAGCGATGCATGGGTCCTCAATTTGAGGACTTCTACCCTCAATTTGACTAAACAGTATCTGCGTAGGTATTCGGATGCCTTCCATCCTAATGATGTGTCCTGTCCAGTCCAATCTATGTAGTCGGATGGTGGTGGCCAGATCATTGTCTTTATATACGAGCTTGTATAGGTTCCTCATTGTGACGCATCCTCCAAATCTCATTGACTTGGATTGGTCCATATATTCTCCTCAAAATCCTCCTTTCAAAGGTATTGACTGTGTTAGAGGATTGTTTGTTCAGAGTCCAAGTCTCGCTGCCATATGTTATCACCGGTCTAATCATAACTTTATATAATGTGACCTTGGACTGATGGTGGATATTCCTTGCCTTGAATATAATTGTCAACGAAGCATATGCTCTATTTGCGGCCTGTATTCTTTTCCTTATTTCGTTTATTTCGCCATGATCTTCTGCCATCCAACATCCCAAATATTTAAACTGATTAACTATTTCCAGGTTTAGTGGTTAAATTTCAAACTGTTCAGGCTTCCTGGTTTCCTTCGAATGGTGATCATAACCTTCGTTTTATCTGTATTAACCTGTAATCCTATCTCTTCTGTTTCACCTTTGAGTTCCTGGAAGGTCTCTTTTGCTCTTCCTAGGGATCTTGCCATAATATTAATACCATCTGCTTCACTAGGCTACTAAGTCCTACTAATCGTCAGCATCAATTCTGATCAGTCTAGCCTGATTTTGGGGGGAGGGGGAGGGGAGAGGAGGATCGTCCCACGTATCTACCTTCTTCTGTCTCTTAGCTGGAAGTATTGGTCTTATTTTATCCTCTATGTCAGCGTTTTCCAAACTTTTTTAGCCCACGGAACACTAAAAACAAACACTCAGAAGCCGCGACACACCACTTGCCTCTACATACCCCCCCCCCGATGTTTTTAGAACACTGCAGCATAATATACCATATTAATGAATGTTACTTGCTTACGTCAGTACTGCTTGTAGTTTTCCAGTTATGTCAGTGGACTTTTCCAACTGTAATGTAAATTTATCAGGACTAAATTTACTGTTCAAGACGGGACTATTAACTGAGTGAGCAAACAACTTTTTGATTTCTTTTTTTTGTCGAGTTAGACGCTGACATTAACGCTTAATGTTGACATGAACACAAATACTACAGATACAGTACAGATACAGAACAGATAACACAGACATTACAATACAGGTAATTCAGATAACACGTTATTCGTTGAACCTGAAGGGTGGTATTCTAATTTTGGTATATGTTTCCTGCAGAGGCGCACAATTTCTTCTCTTACGAGGGTCAGTTGAAAAGTTCGCGGAGCGACAACTGTAGCTTAGCGGTAAAACTAAATTTTTCGTGTGTTGCAAGATTTGTGTTTTATGTGAACTCCTGTTAATTTCCAAATCTATCTATCAATCTATTCATTGTTTGGAATCTGTTTAAAATTGACCTGTCATGCGTGTTTTGATAAACGGACAAAATCAAACATCGTGGTGTGATCCTTTGTTAAAAATTGTTTAGCGCCAACGGAAATTCGAAACGAAATTGTAAATGTGTCAGGAGATGCTGCGACTTCAAAACCAACGGTTTGTAAGTAGGCACTTGACTTTAAATGTGGTCGTATGAGCTCTGAATACGTGGTCGCACTGAACGCCCAAAAACAACTCCAGATGCGGCAACCATCTTGCACAACCCTTTTTCACACCAAGTATGACGACTTAACCCGTTTTTGACTTAAAGTATGATGAACACGCTCATATGAGATGTCATCCACTCCTCAATCCGCGGTCTTCCAACATCCTATGAAATTTTTCCAATAATGTAATTTTTTGTTGCACTTTTTGGGCGTCCACTGCTGGGATAGTCTTCAGTGCTTGTACGACCACGTTTAAACTCGAGTGTGCCCCACTTACCGTTGTTTCTGAAGGCGCAGCTTCTCCTAACACATTTACAATTTAGTTTTGATTTTCCATTGGCGCTAAAACGTTTTTAACAGAGAATTCATCGTAACAAGAGTTTGATTTTGTGCATTTTAAAAACACGCGTGACAGGAAAATTTCAAACAGCTGGTAAAAAGTGAATAAATTGACAGATATATCTGGAAATTTAACAGGTGTTCACGCGAAATATACGTCTTGCAGCACACGAAAGATTTTAGTTCTACCACTAAGAACTATACTGAGACAGCTATAGATGTCGTTCTGCGAATTTTTCAACTGACCCTCGTACAGTAGGAACTTTTAGGTCTCGGTGTATAGAACTGTCGGAGACAAACCAGACCATCAAAATGGTGCATTAATCTGAAAGAGGCAAAGTCGTCTATTATTGTCAACTTCGCCAACAGCAAAACAGATTACTTACAAATTGTAGGCTAATCGCACAGCAAAGAAAAATTGTAACTGGTCATGCAAATTCGGCAAAGTATCTGGAATTGACTCTGGATGTTAAGCTTAGGCGGAAACATCACGTTAAGAAGAAGAAATGCGAAAAACTTGGAATAAAATTCAAGAACTCGTGGTGGCTACTTGGAAGATATTCTTTCCGAGCTATCACTGCACAACAAACTATTATCGTACAAACAAGTTTTAAAACCAGTTTCTTGTTTACGGCATGCAACTTTGAGGAAATCCATTGCTGAAATTCGACATTGTAATGCAAAGAAGCTTTTAGAACAAAGTGGTTCGCAGAATTGTTGATGCACCATCGTAAGTAAGAAATGATGACGTCCGTCGTGGCCTGAAAGTGTCTACTGTTACCGACGAGATTAAACAGTTTGCGGCTAAATATAAATGAACACTCTGAAATCAATGAAGTTTTACCGTTTTTTGAAAACGCTAGACTCGACGCTGAGACGGAAACTGTTCGAACAATAGGCCTACAGGCCGGTACATTACACACGCTTTTAACGTTCTTACTGAATTAAAATGCTTTTTTTTTCCTTTTTTTTCATGATATTTGAGAAGCACAAGTTAGGACCTCTCGGGCTGTCATGGGGCAAGCCCCCTTTAGCCGTGTGGGTAGGATTGTTTGGGTTTGGTTCGCACGCCAATGCAGACCGGCCGATGAGAAGGTGGTGGTACCAGCGTAGAGAGAGTGTCTGTGTTCAAGGTGAGAGCAGCCTCTAGGAGAGGGTGTGGGGGGGGTGTTTAGTGCCAAACTTATAGACTAATGCGGTCAGAGTCGAGCAGCTTTTGACGCTAAAGGTGGTGGGAAGCGTCGTAATGGCGTCAAGGGATCGGTGGGGGACAGGATTATTGTTGTAGGTTTGAAAATAGGCGATTAAGTTATTGGGGGATAGTTATTTTTATTTTTATTATCTTCTTTCTTGGTAGGAGTTGATAATGTACATGGACGGGGCGGAGGAGTTGAGTCTGGTTTTAGATTTATTTTATTTTATCTTACTTATTCGGCGTAGCGAGGCCATTGGCGTTTGCTAGTCGGGTCCGGTGACCCTTCTGACGCGTGGTCGTCGTCGTAGACGCCTGGGCGCGGGTTCATTTGCAAGAGTCAGGAGGCGGTTGACGAGGAAGTGAGGACGCCGGGTGTTTCGAATAGGTCTATTAAGGGGAGTGATGAGAGATTCTATAGCTGTGCGTGTTTTGGCAGTCGTGGCGTATTTCCAGTGTAGTTTGTGTAGGAAAGTGTCTAGGTCTGGGAAAGCTGTGTTTAGCGCATATCTTCTTCTTCTTCTTCTTCTTCTTCTTCTTCTTCTTCTTCTTCTTCTTCTTCTTCTTCTTCTTCTTCTTCTTCTCCTTCTTCTTCTTCTTCAGCACTACAGTCCAATATGAGCCCTGGCTTCCAACATCAATCTTCTCCAATGTCTCCTATCCATTGCCATGTCAGCATAACCCATTGGCGTAGCTAGCCCTGAGTGGGCCCTGTATCAAAATTTCTTGGGGGGCCCTTTTTTGGAAAATAAACAAAAACACTCGCATATACAAAATGTATTTGAAAGTGTCAAAAACAACAATACATAGGTTTAAACTTTATAAAAAAACTTTATAACTCAAAACAAATTCTAGTAGTTAAATAGGTACTTTTCTTGCCTTTTTTTCGGCGAACGTATTTATTATAACATCCATAGCTGAAGACGATTTTAGTTTCTCAAGTTCTTCTTTTTCTATGGACAGTATTGATAAGTCCGATAGCCGTTCTTGTCCCATAGAAGTTCTAAGACAATTTTTAATAAGTTTTAGTTTAGAAAAGCTTCTTTCAGCTGTTGCGGTTGTAACCGGAAGGGTAAAAAATAGTAAGCATGCTGTCATAACCTCTGGAAAACTGGAGGCGAGGCTATTGAAATTTCTTCTTCTTCTTCTACACTTCATGGTATAGGCAGAAATGCCTGTTCCGTCTCCACAATGTCATAGTTGGTCCTATCTTGAAAAAGGTCTTCCAACGTTACGCTTGCCCGTTGGCTTATAAGATCTTATTTGTTGTGGTAGTCTACATTTGTCCATGCGGTCGATGTGTTCCCGCCATTTCCGTTTGTAATCATCTATTCGATGATTCAAATTGTAGATGTTTAGCGCATTCCGGACGTCGTCATTACGTATTCTGTCTAATCGTGTACAGCCCTTGACTCTTCTCAGAAAGTGCATTTCAGCTGCCTGAATCTTTGATCTATCTAGCTTTGAAGGAACCCAGGTCTCACTGCCGTACGTCAGAATTGGGACAACCATGGTTTTATATAACTTTAATCTTCTCTCCTTACGAGTTTTATTTCCCAACGTTCTATTTATCGTGCCCCCTATGTATTCAAATCCCTGAAGTTTTCTTTCTATATCATGTCCTTTTAGATAGCTGACATCCGATCCTAAATAGCAAAAATGTGATACTTGTTCTACAGGCTGTCCATACACCATTATTTTTTAATCGTACTGGATTCTTCCCTTTAAATACCATAATTTTAGTTTTCTGTGCCGATATTTCTAGGGAATATTCGTTAGCTATTTTTTCTAATGTGTACACCGATCTTTGCAGGACATCTTCAGTCGTTTGAATTATTGCTAAATCATCTGCAAAAAGTAACGAATTTAAAGTGGTGTTGCTGTTTATTTAATACCTCCACGGACTTCTTCCTTCCATATCCTGATTATGTGATCTATGTATATATTAAACAAAGTTGGAGATATGCTACAACCCTGTCGCACACCCTGTGTTGTTACTAGCTCTGTACTTATACTTCGTCCCGTATTTGTCACTATTTCTGCTCGTTTATATAGTCCTTTCAATGCCTGGATCAAGTGTCGAGGGTACCCTCTTATATTCATAATTTCCCACAGCTTTTGTCTATTTATTTTTTCAAACGCCTTCTTAAAATCTATAAATGCTATGTGCGTTTCAAGATTGAACTCTCTTCTTTTTTCAATCAGTTGTATTATAAAAACATTGGCAATGCAAAAGCGTCCCTTTCTAAAACCTGACTGTTCTCACATAGCAATGCGTCAGTAATAATTTTCAATCTGTTGTTGATTATCCGTGAATAGACCTTATAAGCTGAGTTAAGTAGACTGATTCCCCTATAGTTATCACACCTATGTCTGTCACCCTTCTTAAAAAGGGATATTACCTCCGCTTTGTTCCATAGTGATGGCACATCATTTGCTCTCCAACATTCATTAATCAAATGAAGAAATCGCAGATCAAAAAGAGGCCCTCCGTGTTTTAGCAATTCCATGTTTATCTTATCCAGTCCACTTGCTTTCCTATTTTTAGAGTCTCTTAGTGCCTGTTGCAGCTCATCTAAAGTAATCATATCCACGCAAGCACTTACGTCGCTTCCTTCGTCCCTGTTTGCTTCTGCTTGACACCATAGTTCTTGGTAGTGCCTTTTCCATTCTTCATCTTCGATCACGTTTAATCTAGCTGTGTCTCTTTCCTGAGAGTTTAGATGTTTAATGATTTTATAGGCTACTTCTTGCCGTCCATGCAGGTCATGCAGGTTCTATGTTGCTTACAAATATATCCCAGTATTGTTGATGGGCTCTCCTGGCTATAGCTTTTGCGGTATTTCTTTTTGACTTATAAGTTTTCTCATTTTGTACGCTTGGCTTTTGTAAGTATTTATGATACGCTATCTTTTTATCTTTAATAGCCTGTTCAAGTTCTTCCGTCCAAATTTTCAATCCTTTTCTTTTCCTAAATTTCTTCCTCCGACCTATTACCCCATGTGCACTCTTCTCTATACACGCTCGTATATTTTCCCATTCCCTATTAATATCATTTTCTGTATTGATGTTTGCTAAATATGCTCCCAATCTTTGTTGGTACAGATATTTTATACCGTCGTCTTGGAGCAGATAAACCTTATATACTTCCTCTGAGTTGATAGTCTTTGTTCTAAATTTTTTCCACCTTCGTAGACGTTTTATTTCTGATGTAACTAGGTAATGATCTGAGCCTATTTCTGGTCCCCTGTAAACCCCTCAAAACAGCCTACAACTCCTGGTATTGGAGTTGAACCAACCCTAGCGTCAAGTCTCCAGCCACAATCACATAATCAGTTCTTATATGTGTATTCAATACCTTCTGAAGTGACTCATAAAATAAGAGAGTTTCATCGTACTTGCCTTCTTCGGGTGCATAGACCCCGACTACTGTTAAATGACCTCTCTCTGTTTTCATCCTCAATGTAACCATTCGCTCCGATATGTAACTGTAGCTTACTATTTTTGATTTCCATTGGTTATGCAGGAGGATTGCAACCCCACAAGCCGCCCTTTTATATTGGGGAACACCACTATAAACCATGACATAATTTTCCAATTCTTTCGTACCACTTAATTTCTTCTTCGTCTCTGTGACTACAGCTACATCAACTATTTTATTAACTAGCTCATTATTAAGTTCAGTCTCTTTATTACCGAGCCCTCTTACATTCCAGGTTCCTACTTGTAATATTCTCGATATACCGTGAATCTTGGCCTTTCCGCGCCTGGTCATTAACCCATTAAATCCGTCATGCTTTCCTTTTCCTTTGTGAAGATTGCGAGTATAATTCGTGTCCCCTAAAGACGTTACCAGCGTCTTGTAAGGTAAGTCCACTGGTGGGGTTGCCACTTTAGAGCCTCCAGACCTGCTCTGGGTTTCATTCAGTCCCACCTCCTAGGTTCTTCTGCTCTCTCAGCCGTTGGGAACATAGTCCTCTTCCACCGTTGAGACCATTGACCGTGTATCATTTCTGCATTAACCCACAGAACAAGGGTTGCCACTTCCGCCGGATCCGCCGTACCGAAGATCCTCTTCCCCGCCTTCACCGCCGTTGTGGTCTTTCTCCATTGGAGTTTCCTTCTCCGAAAGTCGCAGTATCACAGCCAGTTAAATCAATATCCGATTGTCGCCTGTGATATTCCAAAGTTAAGCCGGTCCAGGATCATTCCCTATACGCCCTAACTTGGTACTGGTGGGTACCGCTGCCCTCCACCAGGAATGTTTATCGACCTTCCGGTCTAGATCCGTACTGTTCTGCGCCAACAGGGTCACCTCTTGTAGGATGTGGCTCTTCGTTATTTATTAACAATAATTCTGCGAGTTCCTTAATGGTATGAGTTTCCTGAATTTCAGATTTCAAACAGCTTTTCAAAGCAATTAATTGATCATAGAGATCAACTTTCATGTCATTATCGTAGTATTTACTAGCCAGTTTTGCTGCTTCCTTTTTTATAACTTCGTTTGAAAAGGATAAGCGTTTATCCGGTTGTAAGATTTCGAATATATTACTCAGATCACAGAGGCTCTGAAATCTTTGTTTAGTTTGAGAAATCAATGTATCTAGACAGCAATAATACACACTGACTCTGAAGTACGATTCCGGATCTGAAATTCTCTCATCTTCTGATAACTCATCAAAAAAGCGCTTCGTTATCCTTCGTCTTTTATTTTTGAAAACAGGTGTTACATTCCACTCTTTCGCTAGATCTCTAGACTCGTTTAGCAGACCGTTGAATGAATTTTGATTTCTTGTTTCTACCAGTCTGTCCACAAGATTATTTAGCAAAATGCTAGCTTTCTGTAAGTCATTATTTTCATGCTGTAGGGCTTTAGAAACAGGGTTGATGATTTCAAATAGCCGAGAAAAAAAGGCGACAAACACTATAAAGTCGTAGCTCTCTAACATATTTATTATATTTTTACATTCGTCACGTTCAATAAGACTATGGATAACATTTTACAAATTTTTGCTTACACATGTTGGGGCCCCTGTATCATTGATACACCTGCTATAGCGGTAGCTACGCCCCTGGCGTAACCCCTCACATCCAATCTTCTGAGTTCTTCTGGCACATCATCCAATAGCCTTATTCTAAGTCGGCCCCTCTTTCTGCTTTTATAGACTTGTGCCCACAGGATTTTCTTTGGCATACGCTGGTCATCCATCCGCTCTAGGTGACCTAGCCATTGTATTCTTCGAGTCTTTATGAATCTTACAATATCCTCATTATTCAATAGCTCATCTGTCTCCTGGTTATTTCGCATTCTCCATTCACCATCTTCCTTAATTTTGCCACAAATACGTCAAACTGGGCCACAATCTTTCTTTCACAAACTTTCGCAGTGTTTCTAGTACGAAATGTTCCGTATCTTTAATAATTTGGCAGAATTAACATGTCACAACACTCTGCAAAATTTGGATCGCCTTGAAAAAGTTTGTAAGGTATGTTTACAAAAAACTTTATAATATTATTATCAGTTATCTGCTTGGAGTGTTTCCAAAACTGGTATAAATTCAGTAACTATTCTAGAATTAATTTCTAAACAGAGATTTAAGATTTACTGTTACTCGATTTTTTACTTAAACGTTTTGGGAACTTTGTGTGTCACAAAGTTCATCGACTGATTGCTCATTGGACTACTACGATCGCTATCACTGTCACTATGTACATGTCCCGGATACTACTGTTTAGTGTTCATACTGAATTATGGCAATGTTATACTGGGCCATAAAGTAGGATGAATTGTATACTTGGCTGAAGCTGTAACAAACTCAGCTCAGCTCGAACAGTGATTTGAAAACCTTCACCGTTTTTATTTCATGTCTTTAAGTTTTGAAACTCTCATGTTGCAGTTGGAATATGTTGATCGTCCACAAACGAAGAATTCCTTGCTTTAGGATACTATAAAACTGAATATGGTATCGTACGTAAATACATATTCAGATGATTTGGGCATGTGTATAGGATGGAAAGAGGACAAAGCTAACGGGAAGATCTTTCAAAGCAAGGGAGATTGCAAAAGAGGAAGACCTCGAAGAAGGTGGATAGAAGATGTTAGAGAAACAGCAGAAGGAAGAGAATCGAGTGAAGAGAAGTGAGTAATTTAATCACGGGAAAGTAGAACTGGAATGTGGTTTTGTAAAAGGCCGCCTATACAGGATAAGGAACGGTGTAGCGCAACAATGCGAAGGTGATTTTAAAGCTACAGTTATTATTTGGTGTTCTGCCCTAAGGCAAGTCTTCAAATGGTAAAAGCTCTGCAAGCTGTCCTATCGCATGCCAGTATTTTCGTTCTTCGTATCAGGGGTGCCTACAGGGGGGGATCGTGTCGCCATTGGCGACATTTAGAAAATTTTTGGGGGGATTTTTTTTTTTACTATTGCATGAAAAATCTTCCCCAATTTTACAAAACTGTAATTTGTGATTTATTATTAGAAATCCTTATTTTTTTAGTTTATAACTACCTACAATCAATATCTTCTTTCGGTAAAAGGTAATATTTTGTAACAGTTTTGAGTTAGAAAGCCCCGGCCTTTGCTCGATTAGGTAAGAAATTTTACTGTAAAAGAGAGAAAAGGTGTTGTTAGAAAAAGGGGGATTTTTTAATCAAATTGGGGGGATATAATATTGGGGCATCATAGGGTTTGGGGGGATCGGCACCCCTGCTTCGTATCACCCTCTGATTTTAATGCTATCTATTAACGATATTCTTCTACGCCCTCTTCTTTTTTGTCCATGACACCCTCCATGGCAGTCGTAAGCAAGCAGTCCCTTCTTAAACAATGACCTAACCAATTCCTTTTCCTATTTTCTATTACCTTCAAGGTTCTTCTCTCTTCCCCTATTCTTCTCAAAACTTCATCATTCCTTACATTATCAACCCACCTCACTTTTTCCATTGCTCGCCAAACCCACATCTCAAATGCTTCTAATCTTTTCTCATCCTCCTTCCTCTGCACCATATAAAGTAACGCTCCACACATAACATTTGGCCAACCTTTTTCTTAAATTCTTATTAATTTTGCCACACAGCAGTCTTTTCTTCCCATTAAATGCCTCTTTCGCAATTTCAAAGAAAATAGATAGCCTATTTGTAAAATGAATAGGTATTTATGGAACGTACATAAACTGAATATTGAGACATTATTCGTCATATACGCGATACGGTTATATAAATTTAACTAAAAGATAACAATCCAGTAGTTTGTGACTTTTAGTGCTTATTGTGTTGCCTACTTTAGAATTGTTATTTTTTATTAAAAATAATATCAGAGTAATCGGGTTTTCGTAATTTTTCTGATAACTGACAAAAATTATACAGTATTATAATTTACCTAAAAATAAATGTGTTTCGTTCCAAATAGTGAATGAGTTCTGCAGCTCAGGGATCTTACCATCATCTTTATTTGTGGCGCTCATTAACAAACCGCTAATAAACCATTGTTTTTGAAAGCGATGCATATCCCCTATCACGTCTACCATTTCGTTGTGAATATCCGTTGGCTGTAGACATTTTTTGACTAAAAATTCAATCACACAGCACGGTGTTTGATTTTGCCCGTTTTTTTCTTTTTTTTTAACACGCGTAACAGGTAAAATTCTAACAGCTGATAATAAATAAATTGACAGATATATTTGGAAATTAACACGTGTGTACACGAAATATGAATCTTACAACACACGAAAAATTTTAAACCATCTCATCGCAAATTTAAATCACCTTTGCGAACCGTCTCACTGAGGCAGACCACACATGCACAAACATAAACAACAACACGGAAATCCTACACGTACACACAAAAGGTCGAAAAGGCAGACACTCTTGAACGACTAGAAATATATAAACACACACAAAAACGAATTGCAACATCATTCTAAACAAATAGACACAATTTAAATCACACATACTGTTAGAACATGTTACACAAGCCAGACACACAGAGCAACGATCTTTCGAAGACGGCGCCGTCTCCAAAAGCAGGACGGGCAGCGCTCCTAGCGGCAGCCTCTGGTGAGGCTCATAACGAGCGAAAGCTAGTTAAGGCTTCTTCTTCTTCTAGGTTAGCAGCCCATAGGTTGGTTGGCAGCAGCTCGCCATTCTTCATGCTTATCTGCTTTTCTTTTCAACTCACAATATGATGTGCAGTTCATATCGACCATAAGCTGTTTCATGTAGTCTAAACGGGGTCTTCCTTTCAATTGTTCCTTCCATTACTCTCTTAACCAACCCATTGTGTCGTAGTATATGCCCTATAAACTTAGCTCTTCTGCCTTTTAAATTTGGCAGAAAGCTCTTCTCATCCTGGCTCTTCTAAAGACTTCCTCATTCGTTATCTTCTCCCTCCAGCTTATCTTGAATATTCTTCTGTAGTACCAGGTCTCAAATGCTTGGAGTCTTTTCTTGTCACTTTCTCCAATTGTCCAAGATTCACTCCCGTATAGGGCAACACTCCACACGTATGTCTTTACTAGATTCTTCCTTATTTTTAGGCTGATAGTGTTTGAAGTGAAGAGGTTTTTCTGTTTAGTGAAAGCAATTTTAGCCTGGTTAATTCTGCTTATAATTTCCTTACTGCTACGTCCATCACTTGTGATTTTACTTCCTAGAGAGTTATATTCTTTAATTGCCTGGGCAACATTATTTCCAACAGTTATTCTGACTGGATCTTCTTCCTCCCGAGTACAGAGTACGACTTTGGTCTTTTATTCATTTATTTTCATATTGAATTCATTCTTCATTACTTGATCCATTGTGTCAAGACTCTTTTGTAGATCTTCGTTGCTCTCTGAAGTCACTGCTATGTCATCTGCGAACCTAAGCATGTCCACTTTTTCCCCCCGTGTATGTTTACTCCGAGATGGGTGTCTTCCCTTACTCTGTCGATCGCTTCTTGGACGTAAAAGTTAAACAAACATGGTGACAGAGAACATCCCTGTCTTACTTCTTTCTCAATGTTCGCTTCCCTTGATGGTTCCCACATCGAACTATGCCTGTCTCGTGCTTGTGAAGATTCTGGATCACTCTTCGTTCTTTGTAGGGCACTCCTGTTTTGTGTAGAATACTGAACAGCTTGTTCCACTTAACGTTATCGAAGACCTTTTCTAAGCCAACAAAAGCTATAAATGTCGATTTGTCTTTTCTCAGTCGTTTTCCTATTATCTGTCTCAATGCCAAAATTGCCTCCCTTGTTCTAGTTAAGGCAGAAGGTAAAAATGTAATAATTTTTATGGAAAATAATTGTGTTCCGCGTTAGGATTATTCTATACAGTCAATTGAAAAATTTTAGTCCTACAGCTAAGCTTTGTCACTATGCGAACTTTTCAACTAACCCTCGTTCGTTGCAAACACTGTACACGGGATTATGACGACCCTTTGATAAGCGAGATTCAATCAGTTGTTTCAGGTATATAAATATATTTATATAAGAAACGGATTCGTGCTGCTGACAC
The DNA here is from genome assembly GCA_034769895.1 of Magicicada septendecula. Classification (NCBI taxonomy): domain Eukaryota; kingdom Metazoa; phylum Arthropoda; class Insecta; order Hemiptera; family Cicadidae; genus Magicicada; species Magicicada septendecula. The sequence continues at coordinate 371,908,919 of CM068374.1, read as the reverse complement.
TATTCATCTACAGTAATGGATTTCTATAGAGTAAGAAACTGCAACAAACAGATCGTGGGAGAGACAATAGGACCAAGGGAAAGTCAATAACAGAACGAAACAAAACAAAGGTCGACCATAATATACCTGTCACTCGATGCCGTGACTCATCATACCCACGGCGCATGTGGGTCTGCCTTCCGCCTCGCTTTGTACAGTTTCCGTATATTTTATGAGAAACCGGTTTTCGGTCGTAGACTCGATTCAATTCTGTTTTAAACGCACTCTTCTTCTCCGGTAAACTTGCCATAAACGGGCGACGGTTCGTTTTATTTGCAATAAAGGAGCAAATCTCGTGAACACACAAATCGTCGAGTTTGTTCGGCCTTTTCAGGTGTTTCGTGTGAAACTCACTCTTGGTCTTCCTGCAGATGCCCGCGGCGCGGTTGAACTGTCTAACATTCCCAAACAGTAAGTGTAACCGCCCCCCGTTTTATGTAAAAATGACAGAGAGTTTCAGACAAGTTACAGTTTACTGCAGCAGAAACAACCCACAACGTCCTTGTCAATAGTGGGGATACTAAAATAAAATATTTTTTTTTTACAAACAGAATAATCACTGTTGCACACCACTATAAAAAATTATTCCGATCAGCGTTTTCAAGCTTCACAGATCATTTCCGATTTGACGATGAGCTGTGAAGCTTGAAAGCGCTAATCGGAATAATGTTCCTTAAGGAAATGGAAGTATGGTGATGGCAAAAAAAATCGTGTTCGAGATTATTGCAGATTCTGATTGTACTACACTCAAAACATGAAAAAAAGCCATTTTTAAAAAAACGTGTGTGTGTGTGTGTGTGTGTGTGTGTGACTAGATTTTTTTCTATGGCAAACGATAACAGCCGCAAATTCAAACAGAATCAAATAATTACTTGCATACAGCCCTTATTTGTAGAGTCCTCTAGACCTATTGTTTTTGGTGAAGATCGGGTTAGGGAAAGGGGTAGTTTACCTGCAACGTTTTTTTTATCAAGGGTAATTTTTTGTCTATGGCAAACGATAACAGCCGCAAATTCAAACAGAATCAAATAATGTTTTGGATACAGCCTTGAATTGTAGAGTTGTCAAGACCTGTTGGTTTTGGTGAAGATAGGTTAAGGGAAAGGTGTAGTTTACCTGCAACAATTTATGTTTTAACAAGCGTAATTTTTCTCTGACGAACGATAACTGCCGTAAATTCAAAGAGAATCAAATAATGTTTTTCATACAGCCCTGAATTGTAGAGTTCTCAAGATCTATTGGTGTTGGTGAAGATCGGTTAAGGGAAAGGGGTAGTTTACCTGCAACATTTTATGTTTTAACAAGGGTAATGTTTTCTATGACGAACGATAACTGCCGTAAATTCAAACAGAATCAACTACTGTTTTGCATACCTTTTTGAATTATACAGAACTCAAGGTCTGTTGATTTTGTTGAAGATCGGTTAAGGGAAAGGGGTAGTTTACCAGCAACATTTTATGTTTTAATAAGGGTAATTTTTTCTATGACGAACGATAACTGCCGTAAATTCAAAGAGAATCAAATAATGTTTTTCATACAACCCTGAATTGTAGAGTTCTCAAGATGTATTGGTGTTGGTGAAGATCGGTTAAGGGAAAGGGGTAGTTTACCTGCAACATTTTATGTTTTAACAAGGGTAATGTTTTCTATGACGAACGATAACTGCCGTAAATTCAAACAGAATCAACTACTGTTTTGCATACCTTTTTGAATTATACAGAACTCAAGATCTGTTGATTTTGTTGAAGATCGGTTAAGGGAAAGGGGTAGTTTACCTGCAACATTTTATGTTTTAACAAGGGTAATTTTTTTTTTGACGAACGATAACTGCCGTAAATTCAAAGAGAATCAAATAAGTTTTTGCATACTGTCCTGAATTGTAAAGGAGTGAAGGCCTGTTGATTTTTGTGAAGATCGGTTAAGGGAAAGGGGTAGATTACCAGCACTTTTCATGTTTTAACAAGAGTAATTGTTTCTATGACGAACGATAACTGCCGCACATTCAAACAGAATCAAATAATGTTTTGCATGCTTGCCTGAATTGCAGATAACTCAAGGCTTGTTGATTTTGGTGAAGATCGGTTAAGGGAAAGGAGTAGTTTACCTGCAACATTTTATGTTGTCACAAGAGACATGTTTTCATGACTGACGCACATTCAAACAGAATCAAATATTTTTTTTGCATGCATCCCTGAATTGTAGAGGACTGAAGGCATTGATTTTGGTGAAGATCGGTTAAGAGAAAGGGGGTAGTTTACCTGCAACGTTTTATGTTTTAACAAGAGTAAAGTACTTAATTTTGATAAACAAAGTATCCTGGTAAGAAGCTCATAATAATCCACTGTAGAAACGTAGATGAAATATCTATAAATGAAGAGGCTAGTTGAACGGGGTGGTGGTAATTTTCTATTAATGAAAATTATAGTTGAAGAGGGAGGGGAGAATTTTTTATATGTGTACTACGTTATCGGCAACAAAGAAGTAGTTTTTTGTTAAAATTCCTTCCCGGGCTGTTTAGCCGTAGTCCAATGTTTTCTGCAAAACCAGACGTTTCGGCAGTGCCATCGACTGCCATCATCAGTGAAAATCGAGTGCGAAAACGTGAGGTGGTATACGTTAGTGACCACAGTACTGTGGTCAAGGGTGAAGCAATAATTGGAAAGAAGTAGTTTCTATGGAAACATTTCATTTCGTAAATGATTTTAAATATAAATCTTAGAACACGGAAGTCATGTATGATTCTCCGTACCGATATTTTTATAGTGTTGTGCAACAGTGAGCATTCTATTTGTGATTATAACCACTAACACAATTTTCTTAATTAAATTTTTTTACTCGAATCCTACTTGTAAACTTTTATCTGATATATAATAAAATTCGACCACTTAGTATTTACAAAATTTTAAAAGTAAGCCTACGGCATATGAAAAACAATACAAACTGTAGTAGACAATATATATACGTATTTTTTAATTAATATCTTTATTACCATTATTAAAGCTTATGATCTTCATTAGATTCACAGTATTAGGAATTACCTGTTCATCACATACTGTTAAGGTCTATTATGTCGCTGTTATACATTGAAATCGACAAACAACACTCATTCATACGTCCGATCGGCTCTTATCGTCAACAATTTTTGTCACATATTTATTGTGCAGTCACTGAAACCTTATGCAGACTACACTAGATACTAACATATAGTACTAGAAAACAGATCCTTAACATTTTAAAATTAACCCCAACTGAAATAATTCTTTTTAACCTTAATTCACATCAATGATCACAATTAATATATAGTATTAAGAATATTATTATTAATAATAATATTTAGCGATTATGATCAACACTTTCACACTCAACTAAATTTGTAGAGCTTCGGAAGAAGAAGAACAAAAAGAGGAGGAAGAAGAAGAAGGATATCAATAAATTAAGATTCATAAAATTAATAGTTCATACGACTGCATAGATTGCAATGGGCAGGACACATCATTAGAATGGAAGACAACCGAATACCTAGGAAGGTACTGTTTAGTCACATCGAGGGTAGAAGGGCTGTCGGAAGACCCAAGACACGCTGGATTGACGCAGTGGCGAGGGATGCTGATAATTTACTTAAAATAACACGATGGCATCGATCGCCAAGGACAGGGAAAAGTGGAGGCGGATGATTATGGAGGCTAAGGTTCTACTTCGAACTGTGACGCCATGGAAGAAGAAGAAAATTAATAGTAGGCCTATTATTATTTTGATTATCATGGTTTCATTATTTTAATTTTGATGACAGGGAGTTTAGGAAGCGTAGGTGTTTCCGATGCTTGAAAAAAGAAGTAGGCGGAAAAAAGAAGAAGTCTGATGAAAGGAAATCGAATCGACTAGTTGTACGAAATACGAAGTGCACTAGAGCGCGGAATTGAAAAAGATACAGTCGACATTAGTTACACATTCGGTCGGACTTTTTGAACTCACTGTAGTATTTCCCAGTAGTATTTCACGTGTATTGTATTTATGTATGTATGTTTCCTACAGGGAAAACACGAGAGAGAGAGAGAGAGAGAGAGAGAGAGAGAGAGGCTATACAAGAAAAGCCATTTAACTCTGTGTAATTATCAGTAGCAATCCAGATAAAACAAACAGCCGGCAAAACTGTTGTGTTTGTGTTTACGTCACTCGCATACAGAGCGCGCGTCATACGAAATTTTATTTACTCTTTTAACTGCAAATGTCAATCCAAAGAGGTTGCATGGGCACGAAACTACTACGTAATTTGTCTCTAACTTTAGGCCGCTGGAGAACGATTGCAAACGGTCGGGAAGTTGGTTACATAATTAATGAGGCGGCATACGTCGATGGTTTTATTTAGAATAGGTTGAAAATAGCTTGAAATAAAAATAGTTTTTTCCAGTTGAATTAAAGAGGTTTTCCGTTGTGCCAAGGTCGAATTGGTAGTATAGTTAATTTTCTTTATTTAATTTTTTTTGTCAGTTTGTAATGGACGTTGACGATTAATACAAAAAATATCGTATATTTCTTTTTTTACTCCCATGCTGCAATTAACCATAGGCGAATAGGTGACCTGTCTCGCTTGTAAAATTTTGCTGCTTTCACGATTTTTCAACTCTGTTTTTCGGTTTAACACTCATTATTCGTCACCGACCGTTTCGTTAGTTCTAGTGCACCAGTAGCGGTGGCGTAAGACTCAGATCGAGCACAGTGTCTTATCCCACCTTTGTTTACAACTGTGTCCTAACCACTTGTGGGTCGGAAACCTTATATTCCGGGTTGTTAGGCCATGGTCTATCGTTTGTGTTTACAGACGTTTCGGCTCCACCATCGGAGGCCATCTTCAGTGTTGGAAATAATTGGCACGATGTCCGACAATTCACCCCAGTGATGAGGTAGAGCAGTGTTCCCAGGTCGATCAAACCACATTTCCCCACATAGGTTCTCAAAATTTCCCCACTTTGGCATAAAAATTCCCACCTCCACAAATATGTGTGGTTTATGCAAAGTAATATTTCTAGAATAGTATATTATAAACGTTTGAATACAATAACAAGAATAATATAATCATTTAAAACTTTATGGAATATGATAAAAGATCAAACTGTATACTTTTGAAATCCTTTTCGCACACTACGTAGTCCCTACAATTTATTTACACATCTTTTTTCCAATTGTTTATTTCACAAAAACAGTTGACAATTAGTCGCACCCACTTTTAGTTTATATAAAGTTGGTTTGCTTGTCTATCGTTGCACCATTTATAGTGAAATCAAAACAAGATTTATTTTGTTTGCTGAGGACATCTTTGATTTTAATGGGCCAGAAAAGTGTTTCAGTAATACTTTATTTATGATTTTTTGTATTAAGGTTAATGGCTCTAAACATGTGACCCACCCAGTACTATGTGGTAAAGTAAACATACACAGGCCTAAGCCACAGAATCATTAAAAGTACAAAACGTTTCAGTATCATACGCTTTCTTTGTGTTTTTCATTTCTCTCCAAAAGCTTAATCAACTTTCATCGGCGCCTGCGTAAAAATTTGTATTCTTAAGAATTCTCCATCACCTGGCAGTTCTCCAATATCTATTTCAGCGTTTTTCATCGCTGCTGCTAGAGCCAATGACTCAATGTCTTTAATATTCCAAGGCAATAAATTCCGCTTGTTTCAACGTACTGATTGTTGAAAGAAAATCCCCACCAATTCCCCACACAGAGTTTTGAGCCTATAAATTTCGCCACTGTGGAGAAAAATCACCACACCTGGCATCCCTGAGGTAGAGACTGTTTTTTTGTCACTGAGAAGGCCCGCTTATTCAAACTTTCATGCCAGCATAATCTACGCTAGAAAGCGGCATCAACCGACCAGCTCCAAGTTCTATGTGATTGGCTTGGGAGCACAGCATGCCAAATCCTATTCAATAGGAGGCTTTCTCCCCTTCGATTCATTGCGCACTAAGGTTACCATCTATCTTTTGTTTCTTCGGTCAGTATTGGCCTGTGCTGTTCCCGCATGGTGATCGCTTTGTCGACCACTAACAAGCGTCGGCTGGAAGCTTTCCAGTCCCGAACCCTCCGATTCTTGTCGGGGTCTCCATGGCTTGTGAGGAATACTGTTATTCGTGGAGGCCTTCGAGTCCCTACTCTTGCTGACTTTGTCCGGTCGCTCGCAGAAAATCTCTTTGCTCTGCAGCAACCTCGTCCTTTCCTTTTCTGAGGACCATAAGTACGTCTGATCCACCACCCCCTATACGAGTCAAACGCCCTCGGGTGATTTTAGACGACCCCCCCCATAATTCTACCTTGATGCTCTCTAAGTAGCTCCAGCAACTTCCATTCCTTGTTACCTTCCTTTCAGTTCAATCCTTCCACAAGTAAGTTGGCACACTGCTTGGCGTTGTTACCGTTTGCCACCGGCACGGAGGTTCCCTCCCTCGCGGGGAACGACCGGCGCCTGCCTACTGGGCCGGACGCGTGCGACATCTGCCGATCGCCTCGCCACCAGTGGCAGTGCTACCATGACCTGAACCTCATACAAAATAAAGCTGATTAAAAATTTCCGGCGCCTTTTCAGTTAACTGGTTGGCGTGTCCTTCCTTGATTTTAGGACGATATCTGATAGAAAGTCCAGCACTGTTTTCATATGGCAGCCATCGGGTACGTCGCGGAAGCTGCAATTCAGGCATGGGTGCAAAGACGCCCCACTAAATAACTCATCGCATCGCATCCTTCGATTCATAGCGACGGAACCATGTTTGAAGATTTCTACGGACTCCATGAGCAGCCGAGATAAGATATGTTGCTTCTTATTACTGTGCTGTATATCTGTCATTTGTTGTTAAAACAATAAACTACGTATCAGAAACATATCTTAAAATTATCACAAGATATTAACAAAAACTTAAAGTAAGAAAGTTATATTTAATTTTAGTCACCAGTAATTTGTCAAGCGAAAACGTCATCGTATATTATATGTACTTCCGCTACCTAACGAAAGTTCAGGGTAACAATAGTTACAAGTTTGAGTCACCAGCGCTGAACTGCATTCACCAATAACCATCGGAGACAGACAATCAGTGGTTAATTTACCTGCGGCTATTTAATGTTCAGTAATATTAAATGTCATTACTGAACGTTAGTGAGTAATAATAGTGAAATCATAATTAATTCTTGTCACTAAGTAGCAATTATCCCCATGTCGGTAAACGTTAAAAAATTATCTAACATTACGAAAACATCGTTTCATAGCCTATATACGAAGGATTTATAGCGGCTTATAGTGGTTACTATTCATAAAGAATACGGAAAACCTTGCAGTCAACTTGTTACGTTAATTTTATTTTAGTGCTTTCCAGCTGAGACGACACTTCCCACTCTTGGTTTTGGAGGGGTCAGTATGAACCGAATTTTTAACCAAAGTGAGAGAGAAGTTAGGCCGAATTAGACGACATTGATCTAACTGCCAGGACAAACGAGATCTCATTAGTGCCTTTACAGCATTAGAGGAAGCCTCAAGTAAAATTGGACTGGAGATAAATTTGGAGAAAACAAAATATATGTATGCTGCCAACAAACTACCATTAAACCCAACCCTTCAAAATCTTGAAAAAGGCACAAAAATATAGGGGCAGTAAAAGGATTGATATATATATGTTGGTTCCCAGATAAACAGTACTAACGACACCAACACTGAAAGAAGAAGAAGAAGAACATATCTCGCAAACAAAACATTAAAAAAGCACGCGGTATCCAGCTTCATTTCAAGAAGCACGAACTACAAAATTTTACAAAACACTTATCAGGCCAGTGCTGATATATTCTTCAGAAATCTGGACAATGACAAAAAATAGCGAGAGACTTCTAGGTTGATGTGAAAGACGGCTTCTAAGAACAATATTTACAGGAGTACAAGAAAATTGAATGTGGTGCAGGCGCTATAATTGTGAACTATACCGTCTTTACAAAGAGCCGGACATAGGATAATCAAAATATACAGGTTAAGGTGGGTTGGACACATAAAGAGAATGGAGGAAGGACAACGTACGAAACATATTTTCTACCAGAAACCAATGGGTAGTAGAAAAAGGGGAAGACCCCGAAGTAGATTCAAAGACCAGATAGAGGAGGAGCTCGGAAAGCCAGAGCACGCAATAGGGAGGAATGGAATCGACTCTTGGAGTTGGAGCAGGCCAAGGGTTGTAGAGCCACGGCTGATGATGTAGCTGCTCAATACCACCTTGCTGTTTCCTCACGCTATTTTTACAAGTTTAGGACAAACGACTTGACAAATAAACAGATACGGGAGGACGTGCGGCACAATTCATAACACTCTGGGAAAGAAAGTACGAAAAGATACAGAATTAAAATTTTATAAAGTAATGGCGGCACCAGTATCGATGTACGGGAGTGAATCGTGGACACTCACTCAAAGTCAGAGAAAACGAATTCAAGCTGATGAAATGGAATTCTTACGGAGTGTCAAAGGATGCACCCTAAGAGATCACATAAGAAATGCAGACATAAGGCAAGTGGTGAAGATAAAGGGTAGAACTAAACAAAATAAAGAAAACTGGATACAACACGTAAGTAGAATGGGTGACTCGAGAATACCAAAAAAGATAGTCCAGTATAAGCCTCTTGGCGAACGAGATAGAGGCAGACCAGGAAAACGGTGGCTGTGAAGACGGAACAGGCTGCAAGCCTAATACTCGAAGTGAAGAAAAAGAAGGAGGAGAAGAAGAAGAGGAGGAGGAGGAGGAGGAGGAGAAGAAGAAGGAGAAGGAGAAGGAGAAGGAGAAGGAGAAGGAGAAGGAGAAGGAGAAGGAGAAGGAGAAGAGGAAGAGGAAGAGGAAGAGGAAGAGGAAGAGGAAGAGGTAGAGGAAGAGGAAGAGGAAGAGGAGCAGGAAGAGGAAGAGTAAGATGTAGAGGTAGAGGAAGAGGAAGAGGAAGAGGAAGAGGAAGAGGAAGAGGAAGAGGAAGAGGAAGAGGAAGAGGAAGAAGAAGAAGAAGAAGAAGAAGAAGAAGAAGAAGAAGAAGAAGAAGAAGAAGAAGAAGAAGAAGACGTGACAAAAGTCAGATACTGTGAGTTAATAAAAGAAGACTAAACGACTATTAGGATTGCGAAAAGAGGGAAAGGAGAATCCAGAAAAAGTCCACGCTGGGAAATTGGTGTACGTCATTTCTCCCGTCTCGGGAAGCTTGGGAGAGTAGGTGTTGTGGGAACGAAGGGCCGACATGGCAGGAATCTCGAGGTAGCGGTATCGCCGACAAACAGGAGCGATCGTTCGGACGCTGCGTTTGCAATCAGAGAACGGCCGCATAATCAGGCCCGATGACATTCCAAACGGACAATGGTCTACACGTCACTTCCAATCGTGTGTGTGTTCCGTGTCCTCACGTTACGAGTATGAATAAAACGTTTAGTGATAGGAAAATAACTTCTCTCGAAATTTCTGCAGCTCGAAAAGTCCGTTCTGCAGCATTCACGAGTTGTGTTTCTTAGAGGGTTAAGAAACGATGCTTCTTATATGAAATAAATCTATCTTTCGCTTTCAAAATAATGATTTATGTGAACGGATATAGAGTTTGAAATGGTTACAGCTGAAACGCAAATACAGTGACAAACGTTTAAAGTTAAAAACTATTTAATTTTAGTCATAGGCACCGCACATCAGCAGGTGTTGTGGGAACGCAGAGCTGATATCACGGTATAGCCCAGGAAAAGTAGGAAGTTTTAAGGAAAAAATTAGATAAAAGCTAATTTTTTGTACATATGGTCCTTGAACCATAAATTATACGATTGCAAAACGATCATTCACATGCAATAGACACAAAATAAAAAAAATACAGTATACTCTAAGTTTTAAACATGGCGTAATCCAACAATCTTCGACGTACAGGAATGTGATACCCACCAAATTATAGGGAATTGTGTGAGCTACAACTTTTATTTGAAACATTTGTTGATATAATACCTCGTTGTTAAGTTATATACGAAAAATCGTTTTTTCACCCCTTTCAACCCCAAGTAAAAATCACCCCCGAATAAATTTAAGTGGTAGACTCATTGGTTTCGTATAACTTATGGTTCAACGACCACATGTACAAAAAACTAGCTTTTATCTAATTTTTCCTTTAAAGTAACATTTTTTCACTATTTTTTCTGGCCTAGTAGCAGTGTTCCTCGACAAGCAGGAACGACCGTTCGGACCAGTGGTGTACTAGAATTTTGCCTTGGGGGCCAAGTCGGCTTCACACAAAAGAAAAAAAAAACAAGTTAAGACTAATCATCAACATTACTGTCTTTAAAGTGGTTGTAAAACGTGTTAAAATTCTGAAATCAATCGCGCGACAGTAAACGCATTCAAAATACGCGTTATTGAAACATTGTTAGAAAATACTTATTGGCTGAACTGATTTTCCTGTAGGCCTATTTCATATTTCAAACTTATACGCAAATGCTGGATAATAAACCTGTTTGTATGTTTAAAAAAGAGTTACTACTATATTAATAAATAATGTATTATTAATATATTTTATATTAATTATATATAATAAACATATAGGCCTATTATTATATTATATTATATTAATAATACGTTAATAAAAAAATAGCCTAAAAATTAAGAGATTACAAAAAACTTTTTTTAGACCCAAGGGATAGAACCCGTTCGTTCCCCCCGTAAATACGCCACTGATTCGGACGCTCCCTTTGCAATTACAGGATGGCTGGATAATCAAACCTGAAGACATTACCCGACGTTGTCAGGGTATACGCACACTGGTTAGTGAAGGCAAGACAAGACAGGTTTAGACACGCTTAGTCACTATTGTTTACGTTGATGTTGATGGCGCAACACACACCGATTAGTCATTGCAATTAGACATGTCTATACTTCGTGTCTGATGGAATAAGGCATGCAATATTCCTATCAGTCACCATCAGACGACAGCGTTGTTTATACATTTATTTATTTTATTTGTGTGTTATTATTTTATTACTATTACAGTTACATTTTTATTTACTACAATAAAATAGTGTAATATAATTCGTATCTTTTTTGCCATTATATCTTGTAGAAGTAACAGCAGATAGTCAAATGTTTTTAGATAATCGTGTGCAACTGTACAGTTTTCCTTCATCACCTCTCAGCGCAAGATTAAATTTTCAAATGTATTTTTTTTCTTCCCGCTTCCTATTATATTGATGAATCCAATATCTGCTATTTCCTATTTCTTCCTTACATATCCACTCCCAAATCATCAGTGCACCGATAACCACTTTACTGTCCGACTTCTTGCTCACGACTAACTGGGTTGAGTTACTAGTGTTACGACATTACACAACAATCTACGCATTTATCGAATGTTCCAGAGGAATTCGGCTGAATTTTGTGGCGTAGTGATTTCAACATGCGCTCGCGAGACTTTTCTGGACGTCTCCAGCCCCGCGCGGACTGTGTCAAGGCCGTGATCAATTACGTCGTAGTGTAGAGCTAATGCGTAGTTGTGGAATGTTCTGGATTTTCGGCGGGGTATAAATACAAGGCGCCAGCTGCCTTAGTTCAGTTATTGTTCGGGCGATTACTCTGTGCGTTCAAGTAGTTATTAGTGGCGAAGTGTTATGTGCTTTATAATCGTGCGGGACAATTGTAATGAAATTGTATTTTATATTAGTTGACATTTTATTGCGTATGAACAATTTTTATTTGATTTGTTATAAGAGACTATCTTGTTGATTACAAACTGTTTAATTGTGATAATTAAAGCTGGTGATTAGTGATTTAATTGGTGTCTTGTATTTTGTTTTCCACTGTACCATACGACGACCAAGTAGACCGTCGTAACACTATCATACACTTGTCTAGTTTCGTCTAAACCTGTCTTGTCTTGCCTTGAATAACCGGTGTGCGTCGTCTACCCTCAGAGTTGACGCGCTACAAGCCGTAGTGATGTTCCGTTAAGCGACAGACAATGGTCTACCCGTCATTCCGAAACGTGTGATTCGGGTTTCCGTGTTGAGTACGAGTACGAGTATTTGCCTGTAGCTAATGCAGTGAATGTACCTCCACATTACAAACGCGAACATGTCATAGTAATACGATGTTAATATTTATGCAAATTTATTTGCATAAATTAATTAATTCGTTAATTATATAAAAATTGATTGATCACTTTTATAGGTACGTAAATCTTTACATTATATTGCCCCGTGATGTTGGAGCACCATATACAACAATAATATTTATGCTAATTATATGCATAGATTAATTAATTATCTTTGTTATATAAAAATTGATCTGTATTTATGAAAGTGTTGCCGCTACGAACTTTGTCGTATTTACATGTATCTAGCCCCGTAGTTGGTGCCATATACAATGATAACAGATTCATTCCTTTAAATAATAAATAATTGTATGAATTGAATTAGAGTTAATTAATTACTCACACTCAAACTTGTTACATATGAAATTACTTCTGACTATAACTGTCTTCCAAACTTCTATTCTGTGTATCTTTCTGAGTAATTTATTTGATAATCGTTAACTTGAATTATAAAGTATAGATACTGTTCAATGAAAGGTTAAGTTGTGAGTCAGGTTTTCACATAAATCAATAGAATACTAACGAATCCATTCTAACTTACGTTTATTAAAATCATATTTCATTCTTATTCATGTCATAACATTAATTTAAGAGCACTTACAAATCTTCAACAAAACAATAAAATTCTATGCCACAAAATAATTAAATGAACAAATTTAAATAATTAAGTGAGCGATCAAATGTAAACGCTTCTTCGTCCGTAATGACGTTACTAAAAAAAAAAAAATTTAACTAACAATGTGGTATGCTCATAATTCGTATTAAGTATTTCATGTTAAAACACATTAAACATTTATATGCATGAAATAATCATTATTAACAATACACATATCGATCATATACATAGCTAAAATCCTGTTCCTGCAACAAACACATCAAAATACATACATAGTTACAAAATATATTAACAAGAAGACATGTATAATATTCTAGATCGTAATATTCCCTACTTATGGATTCGTATCTATCTGACTCATACTTATATAATTTTCTCAGGTGGTTTGGTTCTAAGTGTCAGGTCAGTGGTATTTGATAAATTACTAATTATAAGAAGAGATTAGTTTTGTACTTTACTCGTTCTGCCGTGATGTGTCGCTCCCATGATGTATCCCTGCGTTGATGAGTGAGGTTAATCCATATGGTACTCGTTCGCGAACACACTCCCGCACACCGCGACAGTCACTTTGAGCTTTTAAGATTATTATAATACAAGTCGTGGCATTGTACTCGTAATCGGTCGGCTACGTTTATCCACGAGGATCTATTTACGCGGTTCACAGTTCGATACCGTATGCTTCTAATAGTTGTCCATATCGCACGACCACTCTTTTCGGCGCCTAGATTGTTTTCAAGTTCATTAGGCACTTGTTCACATTTCTATTTACTAGAGTTAATTACGAAACATTGTAGTATCACTACTTTTCTATAATGGTTCACGAATGTCACTGCAAAATGTCAGTATCTTTATGACAGTGTTTTACATGGAATTTATAAAGATTGTTACTCGCGCTTCATCGCAAAAACTACTGTTCCGTTTTGCGTTCTGAGTCTTATTCGCGCACTTCCATTTATTCGTAATAATGTCTTAATCGTCTCTACCGAAATACGTTATAACTTATACACTGGATTAAGTTCTTATAATTGAACTATTATGAAACTGAAATACAAGTTCAAATAGACTGATCGAAACTCTGAATAAACTGAGTTAAGAATTTTAATAAACTGAGAACAAAACTGAGGCAAAAATTGTAGTACACTGAGAGTAAAATTGTAGTAAACTATGGCAAAGATCTTAATAAACTGAGCCAAAAATTTGTATGAACTGAGCTTAAAATTTGAATGAACTGAGAGCGCGTCTCCCTGTGTAAACGGTTTTTATTTCTTCTGATGTTCCCACTCTTATGATTCTGATGAACGCTCAAACTTCCCAACAAATCGTCTTTGATAGGTTCATTCCATGGACCTCCCTGTGTCCTCTCGTCTCCAGTCTGTATTTCCAACGAATTCTCCACCCAGTGCCGTTTGGAGAGGGACGTTCGTACACGAGATTCGCTCTCTGGTCTCAAGCTTCTCTCTGAACCATCCCCTACAGAAGTTCCCTTCGAAATTCTCGTTCCTCATTGGCTGGTTGGCTTTCTCAACTTGAATTTGACGTAGTTCACGTGGACTGTATGAGTCGCTGTCTTACGTCCGTTGCCCTGTTCCTGGAATCAGTACTAAGGCCACTTTTCAAAATCACATCTGCTACTTTTGGTGTAGCGTGTCGAATTCCCTTATTGTTGGTACGCTGACAACTTCCTTCGTCGACTTACGGGTGGCATAACATCTGTGCTCTCCACTAGCGTCACTTAGTCGCCTGTCCCATTGTCCGTGCATAAACCATTGTCTTTGAGAAGTCGCACACATGGTTTTGAACAATACACTCGCCGTTGGTTCTGTGTTTTTCTCGCTACTGGACAGATGTTAGGGTAGTCTTCTTTTGTCCTAATTGTGGAGTCAAGCATTCCCACGCATGGTCCAGTTCGCTGCAACATGTGCCGTGCAGCTCATTGTTCGTGAATAGTTTTTACGACGTCTTAATGGAAAGGAAAGGTTTGTTCCTTTTCGTCGCCCACCCTCGAACAAAGCTAACATGTGTCACTTTTGACGGGCTCTAATTGCTGGTGTACTTCCCTCGCAATACCAAAAAAATTCAAAAAAAAAAATAAATGAAATATTAATCGCATTACAGTAATATATATATATATATATATATATATATATATATATATATAGTAATGTTTAATTTTAGTAAAAGTTTTGAACCGCTGCGTACGTGACACTGTGTTAATTAGGCCCGACGCGTTTCAATATTCATGTTATCACCGAGTTTACACTCCAGTGAGTTAAATTTTTGTCATCTCGCCATCTGCGCCTTTGACATTCAACGAGTTTGCTTTGGATATTCTGGCACACACACGCGCGCCTCGTCTGTCCAATTCGTCGCTTTTTATTGTGCTTTTTTACGTTTGACATGTAAATAAAACAAGAAAATACGTACGAGACACTCGTTTCGCTTTGCTGTCAACTGGTGTTTTACTGCCACACTATTTATATACGCACGCGCGCGCGCGCGCTTACGTAAGTCACGAATAAACGAGGGCAGGTGACAAAACGTTCAACTGCTGATTTGTCTGACTGTTGATTAGTAACTTAAACACGCAGGTGCGAACACAAATCACGATTAAAAAAAGATCGTAATCATTTTGATCTTTCATAATTTTAAGTAATGTGCAGTGGCTTAGTATACCAATGCGTGTGGCACCCGGCTACTAATCTAAAGGGTCCGAATTCAATTTGCGGGCAGTGGGACATAAAATCAAGGTGCATTTTTCAGCTCCATGGTGGGATAGTTCAATAGCAGACAGCTTACATTTCATGACGTTTATTCATTATGTTGTGCTGTGAGTTTGGCTCAATGACGAATCAGTTCAAGCCTTCATACCCAATGTTGGGGCAAATCAACAGTACGATAACACATAATGTACCACTCGTCATTGTGCAAGTCGTCAGTATAAGGTTGGCCGCACACTGGAACGACATTTTGTTTCGCGACAGAACCGTTTTGGCGCATTGTGTCGCTAAGCATCGCAGATGACTCTACTGCCATTAGGACCCATAAAGCGCTACACACTGGCTGCGACATTGTCTAGAGGTGTCGCTAGGTCCCTTGCGACCAAAGACGAAGCTCCTTCAATTTAAGTCTCGCACCAAAACTGCTTGCGACATCTTGAACTGCGCGTGCGCTAGATCTAACCATACAAGACAGAGAGATTATATTACACTTACTTAGTCCTACGCGGAAAGTGTATGCGTTGTCCTTTCGTTCTGATTCTCGCATACTATTATGCATTTATTATTATTATTATTATTATTATTATTATTACTATAGTATTATTATTATTATTTGCTATTGAGTATAAAATGGAAACGAGCGTAGGTGTAGTTGAAACTGAAATAGATGCAAAATAATGCCTGTCACGAACCCACGAACCAAACATTTTTACAGGTCAAAAACAACTGACGAGAAATTGTTTTGTTGTGAGTCAATGTGTCAAGCCTCTCTCCACCGAAGCAACGCTTTGCAACACGATGCTACAAAACGATGCTGTCGCGAAACAGAATGTCACTCCAGTGTGTGGTCGACCTAAGTCTTTGTTAAAACAGTCTGATTGTATCTGCAGTGGGATTGTGTAAGGGGACGTCCATTAATTACGTGAGCTCAAAATGGGGGGGGGAGGGGTCCGGCAAAATCTCACCAAATCTCATTTAAAGGCAGGGGAGCCAATGAAAATCTCACGTCAACTTTTTAATTCAGAGAATATACATTATTATAACGGATAACATTTTGTTTTATAAAATTAATCCCGAGCATAGACAATATTAAAGTGGTATGAAGCAAAAACATGAACATATCAAATAAATTTAATTATTTTAAAAATTATAGGGTAAACCTCACGTGAGGGGGAGGGGGGTCCCACCACATCTCATCAAATCTCACCAAGGGGGGAGGGGGTCCAAATTTTAAAAAAAACCTCACGTAATTAATGAACGTCCCCTAAGGTCTATCAGGACAGCCCATGGGTCAATGCTTGAGAGAAGACGACGATAATGTTTTCAACTTTCAGCCTGTGAAAATGAATGAAAATACTTACTACAATATTTGTAATTTAATTTTATAAGTTTATTTATCATCTTTTTTCATTTACGAGAAGATGGTTAATTTGGTATAAATGAAATAAGATAATTCATGTACAGTTTCAATGAAGCATTTCACTTGACCAAATGACGAAATTGGAGGGGTTAGTACATTTGTCTTTTACTGCCGCACGGATATTTAGGGTTGATACCTACCGTATGATCAACAAAGGGTTTTTTTGTACTAAATGTAAACGTAAGTATGGAGATATAATTCGAAAAATTCTGTCAAAGAGGTGTAGGATTATTTTCGGAAATACAGGTCAAAAGAAACGTTGTAGAAAATTAATTACGGTATACATTACTACTTGATATTTATACATGAACTAGATATAATTAGATCAAGCAAAACAAATCAGACTTTTACAAGGGGCAGTCAAAATATCAGTTGTGCTAGTATAAAAAAAAAAAAAACAATGTGTGGAAATATTTTAGAAATGTTTATTTATCTGAAAGTGCAATTGAAGATCTACTTGCATTCAAAATCGCCAAATTTATTTAACCACTTATCGTAGTTAAAAACAATAGTTTTTTTATGTCATTGGTCTTAACTTCCTGTCCAACATCCAATAACTATTCCCGACTCCCATTTTGTAAGTGTGATGTCGCCGCTTCGCAAGGGTCTCTTTCACAGGAACGAACACGTGTAAATCACACGGCGCAAGGTCAAGGATGTAAGGAGGCCGTTCCAACTCCTCCAACTCAAAATTTTCAAGCAGTTCCTTCGTGGCGCCTGTTATTTTTTCAATAAATGAGGCAAATTTCCGTCCAGCGCAAATTTTTCGACATTGCAAACGCTCGGAGATGATGTTGTGCACATTTCCATCAGACATACCCAATCCAACCTCAGTTTCGGCCACTTTGATGATTCTCCTATTTACAAGCAATAAGTATCTGTAAATACGTTCAACGATGGCATCCGTTGGAGGTGGTGATGTCCTTCCCTGCCGGCAATGATCATCGATATTCGTGCCGGCATCGATTTCATCTACGGGATTGGGGCTTTTTTTTTAGCAAACCGAGGTGAAGGCGTTCTGCCTTCATTGAGCAATGGACAAGAAAGGCAGGAATTATTAGCAGTGTTCGGGTGGAGCCGTTAGCATTACCCCAGAAAGTCACGCCGGTGACAATTCTAACCTGTAACGGGCAGAAAGTTAGGTTAGCGAGAATTCTAACCTCCGAATGGGCGGAAAGGGGGAGTGAGCGAAAATTTTAACCTACGAAAGGGCGGAAAAGAGGGTTAGCGAAAATTCTAACCTCGAACAGATAGAAAGATAGGCTCTCTAGCCCGCCTTTCTGCTCGTCTATCTGCCACTCGGAAGTTATATTTTTTGCTAGCCCTTAAAGATACACACATACACACAAAAACACACACAACTTTTCCTAACAGCCCAACAACAGACAATATGGTGAATAACCGAAATAATTGCAAAACTAAACTAGTACTGCGCTCCGTTGTTGGATTCGGCAACTTCAACATTATGCAGAATTTGGAAAGAACATTGAAAGGCGCGAAAATTAAACTACGCAAGAAAACTAGATTTGAAAAGCCTTTCAGTGCTTTGATACTGCACAAAGCTACGGCTCACTCAGGGGCGTATATAAGGGGGGCCAGGGGGCCCGGGCCCTCCCCGAAATAATGAATATAAAGAAAAAATAAGTAACGTAATCTGAATTATTTTAATGAATCATGCGCGAAGGCATCGCCGCGGCAGACAGTGATAATTCCCCGTATTGGTGAGAGGAGTGGGGTGGTAGTGGTGTGAAGTTCGTGCCAGTTCGGGTTGATTCAGTCCGACTCGGGCTCCCGCCCGGCCATCTGCGCGTGCGGACAACTGAACAGTTCAGTGGCAAAATGTGACAAGACTTTCTTCCCCAACATTTATACCCTTCTGAAATTACACGCAGTTCTTCCTGTTTCTGTCGCAACCGTAGAGAGAACTTTCTCCAGCCTGAGAAGACTGAAGACTTACCTAAGGAACAGCACATCTGAAAGTAGGCTTAACGGGCTTGCTTTACTTTCTATCCACAGAGACATTATAGTTAGTGACGATGAAGTTCTTGATAAGTTTGCAAGTGTACCAAGAAACCTGGACTTTGTTTCGTAACCATTGGTCTATATAAAAAGTGGAGTTCCTTTGTATGTATTCTTTTTATTGTCAGTTGGATAAACGATTAATAAAACAAATTTTGTTGCATTGTCAAACAGTCACTTTATTAAAACTTCTTTTAAGGTCTCTCCAAAACAATACTCAAAACAGTCTTTTGAATGATAGTTGATAAAACACTCATATGCGTGTATACACAAAAAGAAAAAAATAGGGGTCTTGGCAATTTATACATACATGACAGAACAAAACAATATTTATAGCTAGAACCCCTCCAAACACGATAATCACAATCGCGTATTTCACTCTTTTAGTTCGGATAAGTGTTTACAGATGAGACATTGTTAAAATCTTGACCAATGTTTGAAATATAGTAACAGATCTTTTCATCATTTGGTTTGTTTAAAAATAGATATATTTTTTATGATTTAATGTCAACAATAAAGAAGCGTGATCTCGGTAAAGTAAAAGGGGCATTCCACGCAAATTACCCTCTGAATATGAGCAGCAAAACTGATATAAAGTATCATGGGGTGTCTACTTAAAATTACTTAACCTTACCTTACATTAATCTTGGCCCCCCCCAAAAATATATTCTATATTCGCCACTGCCGCTCACTTATTTGTAATTTATTTGATAGATAGTGCCCCACCCCCGAATCTCGCCCACGGTGCCGCTAATATCAAACAACTCGAACCATTTTGTGATGGACTATGTCATCATACACTTCCCTCTACTGGCGATGAATTTCATCAAGGGCCCCTCCAGCAAACGAGTTGCTGCACTCGCGGCTAACAACGAACAAACCATTCCTACCGAGTGGGAAACGCTACTACAGCTGATGGTAACCGACGTTTACCAGTGTTGCCAACTTTCATCAAAATATCATTTCTTCTAGAAGAAAAGATTACGGGCCGCTATATTATATTATATTATTTATTATAATATAACTGCTGCTCTTATGTACTACGTTGCCACGAGAATTAGTCTAATTAACAAAACATTTTAAAATAAACTTTGAATTGAAGGGGATCTTAAACATTATTGATGCAGCAAAATTCAAAGGGACCGAAGAAAGCTTCAGTTATCTTCTTCTTCTTCTTCTTCTCTTCAAGGATTAGGTTATATAAACCTGTTCCGGCACCCATCTCATTCTCGGACGACCCACGTTTCTTCTACCATTGGCTTTCCAGAGCTTACTTCGAGGCTGCTTTGGGTGCTACAAGTATTATAAAGTTTTACGTGAACAGGTTACTGGCCTGTTGCGCAATCCCATACCAAGAGGACCAGAGACTCTTCTGTCACACCTTAGCCGAAAGGCCCCGGTTTTTGGGCGCAGGAGATTCGCCCTCACCCTTCTCTTTCTGAGACAGTATTCGGTGGCTTTGTATCAGTTATTTTGATACTGAACGTTTCTTAGTATTTCCAGTGGTCACATATCGGCACCAGTGAGCACTCTAAGATCCTAAGCCACCCAAAATTAAGAAATTAGAATGAAAAAAGGAAGACACCTTAGCCCTCGATTACTCTATTACCTTTCTTTCTTTTTCTATTTTTCCTTTTGAAAAAGGCTGACAATTATTATATGTTTTTAACAAAACTATATAACATTATTTTACATGTATAAATTATTTTACAGGGCTGTAAAACTTATATCCACAACCCTGTTATATAGATTTATATCCACAGCATTTATATACATGCTGTTAACCCACACTTTTTTAATTTTAACGTTCTCTTTTTAGTATTATTCCACAGAAAGGTGTTATTAGGTTTCAAAGACAAACTGGAAGCCTGTCTGATGTACGTTTTTAATTGATTTTAATGAAATTACTGAATTTCAGCTATTAGTTTTAATTTGTTGGTACGATAGCCATTATAACACGAGAAAAACATTTCTCTAAGGAAACGATTTGTGGTTGAACCCCCCCCCCCACAAATGAAATCCTAGGTTCGTCTCTGACTCAGGGCGTAAGAAGAAGCGTCACGACGATCATCGCCTGCAATTGATGAGACTATAACATACGCTAATATGTGAAACGTTAACTTACATGAGAGCATTCAAACTAAATGGATGATCAGTCACATACGAGGGTCAGGTGAAAAGTTCGCGGAGCGACATCTTTAGCTTAGCGGTAGAACTAAAACTTTTAGTTAATCGTAAGATTCGTATTTCGTGTAAATACTTGTTAATTTCCAAATCTATTTGTCAATTTATTCACTGTTTATTGGCTGTTTGAAATTAACGTGTCATGCGTGTTTTGAAAACGGACAACAAAATCACGAATTCTTTGTTAGAAATGGACTAGCGCCAAAACAAATTGACAACAAAATGACAATTGTGTTAGGAAATGCTGCACCTTCAAAAACAGTAATAGTTCGTATGTGGGCTTTCGAGTTTAATCGTGGTCATTAAGAGGATTCCCCCGTGGTAGCCCCAAAACTGCAACGACTCCAAATGCGGCACCCAGGTTGCACAAAGATTTTTCACTCTGAGTTCTTTACTTAAAATATGATACACAAGCTAATGTGAAATACCAATGATACCAGCATGTCATCCTCTCTCAGTCGCTGGTCTCCCAACACTGTGTACGACATTTTTTAAAATGATATCTGGGGTTGTTTCACTTTTTGGTTGTCCACTGCGAGGATCGTGTTCAACGCTCGTACGATCATGTTTAACCGAGAAGCCACTTACAAACTATTGTTTTTAAAGGTGCAGCATCTGCTTACCTTCTCGATTGTGAAATTCAATCGATGCTAGACCGGTTTTAACAAAGAATTCAATCAAAGCACGATCTTCGATTTTGTCTAATTTTGAAACATGCGTGACATGTAAATTTTTGAACATTTGATAGACTATTTCGAAATTGGTAGAAAGATTTGAAAGTTAATACGTGACTATGAGAAATGTGAATTTTGCAACAAACGAAAATTTTAGTTCCACCGTTAAACTACAGATATCGCTCCGCGAACGTTTCAACTGACCCTCGTACAAAGGTTCTTTTAGCTGTGCACGAAGACGGATATAATCGAATGCGAACTTTCGGTCAGGGTATGAGGAGAATGGAGTCCAAACAATAAACCACGTGGTCGGAGGAGCTCAGACGTTCGGTATAAAGCAGGGTATCGCCTACTATAGTCATCATCATCATCATCATCATCATCATCATCCTCATCCTGAAGGTTTAAACCAAGAATGGTTTGTTTCGGTCTCAAATAGGCAAATATTACAGCTGCTCACTCCAGCGCTTCCTCGGACGTCCCACACCTCTTTGTCCCCTCGGCTTATAACTCCAGAGTTGTTTGGGGATGCGGCAGTCATCCATTCGGCAAAGATGTTCCCACCAATTCAGCCGATACTGGGCGATCCTGTCGAGTATACTCTGAATATTCAGTTCCTGCCGTATATCTGTGTTTCTTCTATGATCATGGAGAGTATACCCTGCCACGTGCCTGAGAAATCTCATTTCAGCCGCTTGGATGCGACTGGCCTGGCCTTTTGTTAAAGTAAAATTCTTGTAGAATTTTAGGCGTGTTCCTTTACTTGCTGACTTAAGGGTTTGCCTGATGGTCCCGCACATAGGGTTGAACTTATGCAACTTATGCACCACGTCGTTGCTTGCATTATAAGACACACTGTAGCCCAGGTATTCAAAACTGCTAACTTGTTCCAGGACAGTACCATCTATAACAATTTTTGCCCGTACGGGATCAGTACCACGAAATGCCATCACCTTTGGTCTTAAGTGTGGATATTTTCAATCCAGAGTCTTTGGAGATTCTATTTAACAAATGTGTACCCATTGCCAAAACTATTAATGAACAAAATAATAGCACACACTTCATTGCAGAAAGTCACCTTACGCGTGCACAACTTATAATTGAAACGACCTTGAAGATAACAGACCACTTATTTTGTAATACTAGAAGAAAAACAAAAAACAGTTTGAAAAAAGAAGATTAAAAATAACAAACAAAATAACATCACAAATGACCGCAGTATTAGTTTCTATACGGTAAGACGTGGCAGTGTGGTATATAAAACAATTAACGAAACTACCAAATTGGGCTTTATAAAAACTTTCCAAAAAAGCAAAATTTTTTTTAAGTTCCTAATTATAAAACACCAACAATTGTGTTGTGTATCAACAAACAGACACACGCTCGCGCGCGTACACACACACACACACACACACTTACAAAGATTATATGTACATGTTTCATGTTAAGAAATAAAAACCTTAGAATTTCCGTCGAAACAACTCATGAATTGTCCCGTCTTATCGCGCGCAAAGTTTTCCGTGAAAGTGAAAACGCTGATAACTGTTTCAAGTGGGCTCGGAAAGTAAGATACGATTACTGTTTTCAGTATAACATAACATTGACATTTAATTTGCACACACACACACACACACACACACACACACACACACACACACACACACACACACACACACACACACACACACACACACACACACACACACACACACACACACACACACACACACACACACACACACACACACACACACACACACACACACACACACACACACACACACACACACACACACACACACACACACACACACACACACACACACACACACACACACACACACACACACACACACACACACACACACACACACACACACACACACACACACACACACACACACACACACACACACACAACTCAGATAAAGTTAGATTGATTGTAATGACTTTAGGAGCGTGCTTTTAATCGAATATTGGACAGACTCAATAGTCGAGAGCCTGATGGTTTTCTAACTTTGACTTAAAGAACGTCAGGTCGGAAGAGAGTCACAGAGAATGACGAGAAGAGGCACCCACTCATAAACTTTTCAGTAAACACAAATAATTAATCTAATGTTTCATCATCACGTAAGTATATTTTTGCCACGCGATCTCCAGTCACCGGATTAGCGAGACACTAATCCGTCTCGCTCGTAATATCGGGTTCGAAGTGCATTGTCATCGAATGAGGTCGGTTCAGAAGTAATTATGTACACATACATTAATGTTAATATTTACGGAATATTTCAAAATTATTCTTATTAATAGAAGAATGACTTTTACGCTGCTACGTATTCTCGGGTCTCTTCTACGGTGTAGAATCTTGGACTTTGACTGAAGCCACGACTAAAAATTGGAATCATAGAATACTGAGCATTTCATGGACAGCACATATAATTAATGTTGAAGTTCTTAGAAAGATAAAGAAAGAAAGGGAAGTTATTAACACAGTGAAGATAAGAAAGCTTCAGTATCTGAGACATCTCATGAGAAATGAAAATTGAGATTGCTGTCCATACTACAGGAAAAAGTACTTGGAAAGAGAGGAGTTGGGCGACCGAGAATGTCATTGCTGAGAAATTTCAGGACCTGGTTTGACATGAATACAACTGACTAATTCCGTGCAGCTGTACAGAAAGTTAAAGTACTCTGTATGATATCCAACAACCGAAACGGATAGGAACTACCAGAAGAATAATAATTTTATTTAAGCGTTATTGTTGATTTTTACTAACAGTTTATTAAATGTATTAAACTTTAAAACAGAATTTGTCATGATCCAGTTCCTAAAAAAGCCGGCCCTACAATTTTGCCTCTTCATTTCACCTGAAAAAGTGGCAAAACAAACATTAGCATTAGACATGTTTTTAACTGTAACTTTATTGAAAGTCTTAATTTGTTCATTTGTTTTAAGGCATCTACTGTTCATAATATAATTGAAGCCCATATTCTTCAACCAAACGTCTTCAGCAGATTTTTAATTATTAAAGCTAGGCAACAGAATTTATTGCAAATTACAATAAAGTCAATAAAAGGAAATTAGGAAATATTTTCTTGTTAAATAAAAAACTCGTAACACACCAGTTTACGTCTAGGAAATGGTTCCGTACCGTACTTTCCTTCTTCTCTTTTAGCACTGCAGCCCGACGTTAGCCCTGGCTTCCAACACGAATCTTTTCCAATGTCTCCTATTCGTTGCCATCTCCGCTTAACCTCTCGCATCCATTTTTCTTAGGTCTTCCAGGACATCAGCCAACCTTCTTATCCTAGATCGGCCCCCTTTCTGCTTTTATAGACTTGCGCCGTTAGGATTTTCTTTGGCATACGCTGATCATTCATCCGCTCTAGGTGACTTAACCATCGTGTTCGTTGAGCCTTTACGAGTGTTACAGTGTCTTCACGCTTCAATAACTCGATCTATCTTCTGGCTATTTTATACTCTCCATTATTTAAGACGGCCATAAACACGTCTTACAATCTTTCTTCCAAACCTTCCTACTGTTTCTTGTTCGGTTTTTGCTAACGTCCATGTCTCGCCTCCACACGTAACAACCGGTCTGTTTAGAGTCTTATACATTTTCATTTTTGTGTTGTGACTAATGAGTCTGCTTCTCAGTAGTCTACAGTTAGCATAATATGCCATATTTCCTACTTGTATCCTGTCATATATTGTCGTGTTTATGAACGCTTCATTATCTATTATGTTAATCAAGTATCTCAACTTATTAACCGCATCAAATGAATTACCCTTTTCTATACATAAATTAGCCTACATAAGAACTAATGTATACATAAGAACTAATGTTGAAGTTCTTAGAAAGATGAAGAAAGAAAGGGAAGTTATTAACACAGTGAAGATAAAAAAGCTTCAGTACCTAAATTAGTAGTAGTATTTAATATATTTCATTACTTATTTATTGCATCATCAGAAAAACGTATAAACATACATTTTATAATCGTTTAAGACAATTACAAAATATACAGACGTATCTGCATTTTCAAATTATGTCAACACAAGTACCCGTTAACTCAAAAACGTTAGGTTCTTTATTTTCTTTATTTTTGACACTACTCAGTAGCGATCGGTAAACGCGTGGTGCACCACGACAACAGTGTATGAATTTATATGTATGTGTTTTTATTTTAATTGAATTTTAATATATGACGACCTCTTTTCGAGCAAGTGTCTGAGGATGGGTCAGATGACCTGAAACGCGTCACACTAATTTTGTTCTAAAGATAAAAGTCACAAGACGGACCTAACAAAGGTAAGAAAATAAGAAATTTATTTTAAGTGTTACTGTGTTATAAACATTGTATATACACATTAAACGATGTTTTCCTGAACCATGGTTTTTATTTATTTCAGCAAAAAACTACAAATCAAAAACCGTTGTCAACTAACCTCACAAATGAAAACAACACGTATTTTCGCTTTGAATTAAGAAATAGGACAATTTACAAGTAGTACACTTCTCCTTCTCTTCCACATCGTAATATATCGATACAATCGCATATTAAAAACATCGAAAATGTACTGCAGAAACGGATAAAGGTACAGTTCCGATGCCGCTAAATAGCATCTGTTTATTTATTTGTTACTATGGTAATTAATTCTGGTCTCCATGATAGTGTTGTTGACGTCTTTATACGCGTCAACAAAATGGCATAATTAAATCCTCAGTCTTTGAGTTACACACACGCGCGCGCGCGCGCGCGCACGTACGTACGTATGTATGTTGTGTGTTTTGAACGTAAAATGTGACGCTCACGCGACACGGAGTGCAAAAAATGTGTACAAAATACGTACATTACTCGCTAACAACATCGTTTTATGGTGACATAAATGTATCGGAAAATAAACGGGGCGTGTAGTGTATCGTAAAACTGTCGTAAAACGCGTGCACGCACACACACACACAACCCATCGATCGATCAATTCCGTTGACGAATCGGTTATATGTTAATAAGTACCGGCCGAGCCGCGTCACGACGCCTCATATCAGCGCGAAGATTACAGCGTAGGCGTCGGTAGGATCGCGCGCACCCACTGTACGGATTCAGACTGTCTCTCTCCTCTGACGTAAGCAGGCGACTGTAGTCGTCAGCGTGCAGGTAGGATGCTGCGTCGGCGTATTGACAACGGGAATAAACATAAAACAATATATACATATATAAGGCGCGGATTAAACGTTTTATTGCTGCATCGTCTTATCAAGTAAATGGGGCGTCGTATATTAGAATCAATCAAGCGCGATTCAACGTACACACGCGCGCTCACGCTGGTACTGACAACAATAAACAAAGCAGCAATATATATTTGTATTATTGTGCTTTCGAAGCTGCTTTAGATACTAAAAGTATTTCAAAGTTTTACATGAACAGGTTACTGGCCTGTTGCACAACGCCACACCAGGAGGACCAGAGACTCTTCTGTCAGGGTTACCATACCGTAGCCGAAAGGCCACTGTTTGTGGAGGGGGGGGCACGAGATTCGCCCTCACCCTTCTCTGTCTGAGATAGGATTTGGTGGCTTTGTATCAGTTATTCTGATACCGAACATTTCTTAATATTTCCAGTGCTCACCTATCGGCATCAGTGAGCACTCTAAGATCCTAAGCCACCGAAAATTAAGAAATTAGAATTGAAAAAGGAAGACACCCTAGTCCTCGATTGCTCTAATAGCGTGGGGGTCAGAAAAAAACAAGAGGCAGTCAAGAGAGACCATAGACTATATAAAAGACTAAAGGAAGGGATCTCACCCAAGACAAGTTGAAGTAAAGTCAGAATCCAGCTAGGGGACATCGGCATTGCCAAACCTGTATCCCCAAGGTGTGGATCCCTGATGTAAATGAAATAATATCAGTTTATTATTGTTTCAATTTACAGAAGACAATGGTGGGATCATCTGCAAATGATCGACAGAGGATCGATTGCCGAAAGCGGCACTGAACTATAAAGTCACTGGTAGAAGAGAGACGTGGGTCGTCCCAGGATGAGGTGGGTTTCGAAACAGGTTTGTATAACCTAATCCTTGAAGAGGAGAAGAAGAAGAAGATTATTGTGCTTTCAATGATTGTACATCGAAGATAGAAATCTACGTGACTGGTATTTCAGTAAGCCGTTCTTCGTTTGATCTGTTATAAATTAAATACGGGATAAAAGAACACAGCGCTACTGTGGCGCTCACTGTTGGGTGAATTCCCGGCCGCGGTGGTTCTTCATCATTATTTTAGAGCAGTACTTTTGTCACATATAACTTCTTGTGTTTGCGATTTTAACACTGAACATAAGATTTTCGGTAAAAAGACGAAATTGTGAGTATTACGGATGTCGCACTGATCGTCGTACGAGGAGCGACATCTATAACTCAGTGGTAGAACTAAAATCTTTCGTGTGCTGCAAGAAAACTGATTTTAAAACAGTTTTACAACAAGAAACTGGTTTTAAAACTTGTTTGTACGATAATAGTTTGTTGTGCAGTGATAGCTCGGAAAGAATATCTTCCAAGTAGCCACCACGAGTTCTTGAATTTTATTCCAAGTTTTTCGCATTTCTTCTTCTTAACGTGATGTTTCCGCCTAAGCTTAACATCCAGAGTCAATTCCAGATACTTTGCCGAATTTGCATGACCAGTTACAAGTTTTCTTTGCTGTGCGATTAGCCTACAATTTGTAAGTAATCTGTTTTCCTGTTGGCGAAGTTGACAATAACAGAAGATTTTGCCTCTTTCAGATTAATGCACCATTTTGATGGTCTGGTTTGTCTCCGACAGTTCTATACACCGAGACCTAAAAGTTCCTACTGTACGAGGGTCAGTTGAAAAATTCGCAGAACGACATCTATAGCTGTCTCAGTATAGTTCTTAGTGGTAGAACTAAAATCTTTCTTGTGCTGCAAGACGTATATTTCGCGTGAACACCTGTTAATTTTCAGGTATGTCTGTCAATTTATTCACTTTTTACCAGCTGTTTGAAATTTTCCTGTCACGCGTGTTTTTAAAATGCACGAAATCAAACATCGTGTTGTGATGAATTCTCTGTTAAAAACGTTTTAGCGCCAATGGAAAATCAAAACGAAATTGTAAATGTGTTAGGAGGAGATGTGCCTTCAGAAACAACGGTAAGTGGGGCACACTCGAGTTTAAACGTGGTCGTACAAGCACTGAGGACTATCCCAGCATTGGACGTCCAAAAAGTCCAACAAAAATGCCATTATTGAAAAAATTTCGTGGGTGTTGGAAGACCGCAGATTGAGGAGTGGATGACGTTGCTGAAATCATAGGCATCCCATGTGAGTGTGTGCATGATACTTTAACTCAAAACTTGGTGTAAAAAAGCGTTGTGCAGGATGGCTGCCGCATCTGGAGTTGTTGCATTTTTTTTGGGCGTATAGTACGACCACGTTTTCAATGCTCGTCCGACCACGTTTACACTCAAGTGCCTACTTACAAACCGTTGGTTTTGAAATCGTAGCATCTCCTAACACGTTTACAATTTTGTTCTGAATTTCCGTTGGCGCTAAACAATTTTTAACAAAGAATCACACCACGGTGTTTGATTTTGTCCGTTTTTTAAAACACATTGACACGTCAATTTTAAACAGCTTCTAAACAATGAATAAATTGATAGATAGATTTGGAAATTAAAAGGAGTTCACATAAAATACTAATCTTGCAGCACACGGAAAAGTTTAGTTTTGCAGCTAAGCTACAGCTGTCGCTCCGCGAACTTTTCAACTGACCCTCATATGGTATAGTGGAAAGCAAAATTACAGACGCCAATTAAGTCACTAATCACTAGCTTTAAATTATCACAAATAACAGTTTGTAACCAACAAGTTATTCAACAAGATTATACTCGTCCAATAACTCAAGTTAATTTATCCACACCAATAATAATGTCGACTAATACAGTCCCGCAAAATCACCAGTTTTCATTAATAGCCACTTGAACGCTCTGAGCAATCGCCCGACGTAAACTGAACTCAAGTGACCCTTCGCTGGATGCTTATATTTATACCCCGCTGAGATGTCAGAAAAATCTGTCACTTTTTGGATGACGTGTTAAACAATTGCCTATTACAGGCGCTCTCGAATCCACTAGAAACAGTGGAACATGTCTGGCCTTGAACACAGTGCGCCGCCCTGTGCGGTCTGGAGTGGCCTCTATTGTTGACGCATGATAAGTGTCTCGTAATTGACTTCATCTCAAAGAAGCAGCAATATGTACGCACACAAACATTACGTGTGGGTTTTGCTGGGATAGCCGAGAAACGCGTAGAACGACACACTCCATTGTTCGAGAACGTTCCTTGCTGCGTAACAATATAAACTAAGCATTTTTAAAGATTACTGTACGTAATTAAGTAGAAATGAAGCCGGGAAGTTGCTGCTAACTAGCGACACAGTCGGCTGACGTTTCAATCCCGTCCTCGGGGATCTGCTTCAGAGCCGCAAAGCGACAGAGAACAAAAGTACGGCAGATTTTAGCCGAACAATACCAGAGTACTTTTACCGGATACGAGCAACTTAATAACAACGACTAACAGCCCGGTTTCATTTCAACTTAAAATCTGAAGTTGACACTGGCCGCGTAAGCCTACGTTATAAAATATTACTGTACGTAAACAACTCTCATATTTAAAAAGAACTTTTCCGAATGAATGAATGAATGAAAAATAGTAGCCTAAGCTTTACTGGTTTGTGTGTATTTTTGGGGTTGTAATTTAGAGTTGTATCCATTATTTATAGTTATTATCGTACAATAATCTTGTCTTCTCGCACATTTTTGTCATTTTGTTACCAAAAAACCCCATGGTTATTCTACTGACAGGCCTACATCTACTCGGAAGCTATTTTTAGAGAAGCTTTAGATAAATGTGACGTGGGAAACTCTCTGAACGGTGAAAAAATAAATACCATACGTTATGCGGATGATACCGTCATATTCGCAGATAGCTTAGAGGGGCTGCAACAACTAATGAATAGAGTGACAGAAAGCAGCCGTAGATATGGTCTAGAGATCAATGTTAATAAAACGAAGCTAACGATTGTGTGTAAGAACAAGTTCACAAACTGCACCCTTAATAAAAAACCAGAGCCCAATTGAACGTGTAAGCAAATTTACATATCTTGGCACTATAGCCAATGAACAATGGGACCACTCTCAAGAAATAAAGAGAAGAATTGAAAAGGCAAGAGCAGTTTACACTAGAATGAGCAGTTTATTCAAAAGTCACGAATTAACAATAAACCCAAAGATGAGACTTTTACGCTGCTACGTATTCTCGGTCCTCTTCTACGGTGTAGAATCTCGGACTTTGACTGAAGCCATAACTAAAAAACTGGAATCTTTCGAAATGAGGCTTTACCTTAGAATACTGAGCACTTCATGGACAGCACATATAACAAATGTTAAAGTTCTTAGAAAGATGAAGAAAGAAAGCGAAGTTATTAACACAGTGAAGATAAGAAAGCTTCAGTATCTGGAACATCTTATGAGAAATGAACAGAGATTTTACTTCTTGCAGTCCATACTACAGGGAAAAGTACTTGGAAAGAGAGGAGTTGGGCGACCGAGAATCTCATGGCTGAGAAATTTAAGGACCTGGTTTGGCATGAATACAACTGACTTATTCCGTGCAGCAGTACAGAACTTTAAAATAGTCAGTATGATATCCAACATCTGAAACGGATAGAAACTATCAGAAGAAGATTCCACTGATGTAGGAAGAAAACTTAGTTAAGTTGCTGGACACAAAACATCGTTTACTGAATAAAGTAGGCCTAATGTTTTAGTTTATCGAAATTTGAACGTCAGATCGGTACAATAATAAACCTTTTCCATAAATCGCAGTCAATTAATTAATTTTCACCGTATTGATTTTTTTCTACTGCAATTTTGTGTTTTTGGCATACACATAAATCCAGCAGACTTGAAGTGTCTCTAATCCCTATACGGAAAGCTTCTACTTTTCCGGATTACCACTTAAAAAAAAAATTAAAATTTAACAGCAGTTACCGAACTTTTTTAACCTGTGTTCGTACGCCTAGTAGACCGAACGTCTAAACTATTAGTACATACGTCCACTCGCTTCCGGTTCACAGCGAGACTGACTGTCCAACAAAGAAATTAGAATTCAAATGAAAATTTGCCCTAATTCTCGTACGCTGATTGGTTAATTCGTAACTCTTCTCTGCTTCTGTGGCCAAGATAACACTGTACTTGCATACGACTGTTTGAAAGCAATTTGCGATTGTCAAAAACAAAACAGTATAATTTGACGACCCATTTAATGGGCCATAAAACTTTCTATGTTGAAAAACTCGTATATTCGGTTCTTTCAGTTATATTCAGTTATTTCATCTCAAAATTCCACATATAACAAAAGTTATGTAATTTAATATGGTTTTATATAATATTCCCGTAAAATAATTAAATAATATTCTTGCACATGCGCACACACCACACGCCTATATATCTTTTCGCACCATTTCACAACACTAACAGTCTTTTTTTACCGTCTAAAAATACTTAAAACTAACAATTTGAACATGTCTCTTATCGACAATGTCCAAACGTGCAGTCTTTACTTAAACCAGTTGTCAGTTAAACATGCTATCATATGCTTTGAGTCCAAGAAATATTTTATATGCATATTCTACTCATTGTAATATATATGTATATATATTTATTTATATTTTAATATAATATCTTCAAATAAATACATTGCACTGCAAGTAGGTTTATTTTGACCTGACGCACGTTTCACAGAAATTATTCTGTATGTTCAGTTCTTTTGTATGAGGTTTGTCTTCAGTTTTCTGTATCTTCCTCTGAAGATACAGAATAATTTCTGTGAAACGTGAGTTAGGTAAAAATAAACCGACTTGCAGTGTATTTATTTGAAGATATTACATGGGAGTTAAAATTGCGATTTAAAATATCGTTATTATTTGCTTGTGTGTGTAGTCGTAGCACACATTTAATTATTACATATAAGTGATAATCTCGTGTTACACATAGACATAATATACAATCTTATACTATAATACACATTTATAGTGTGAAAAGAATAAAAAGTGCGATTGTAGTGAAAATAAATATAAATAAAACTTATGTTAATTAAGATAAAGAAAAACTGTTTATACACAGTCAATACATAAAAATTACCGACAAGATGAATATCGGGTAATGTGGAAAAGACTTCGCATTTCGCGAAGACAAGCAAATTAAGTGTGATAACAATCGTATGTGAGAAGGGACGCCAACGACAGACTCTGACATGCAGAATATTGTCGAAACATGATTTTAGCGCCCTAGGGTATAAATACACGGGCCGCGCTAACTTATAAGGCTCGTTTACACGGTTCAAGTTTACTGGCTTCAAGTACTTGAAGTCAAGTAAACTTGACATATGAATTCTGTTTACACGGGGAAAGTGGAAGCGTGAAGTACTTGACGCGACTACATTCATTTTTGTTTGAAATGTCGAGTAGAAAGGTGCGTCGTATTGCAGTTAAACTGGTAGTGAACTTCATTGTGCAAAAATCTATGCGATGATACAACGGAAAATGTCAACAGACAGAGAAAGCGAACTCGGAGGTAGGTGAGAACATGGATAGCTAGAAGAGAAATGTATGGAGCCTCTTCAACACTGTTACGCGAGTTGGCAGATGAAGACCCTTCGTCTTACAAAACTCATCTTAGGATGACAGTGCCTCGGAATGACATCACTTCCTCAAACTTCTTCCGTAAGCAGCATTTCTGGTTACAATGTTATATCGCCGATTGGATCATACACTACTGCAGAGAACTCACCTTCAGAAACATCACTGACAGACACTGCAAGTCTTTTCGAAGAAAGCATGTTGATGTAAAACACGTTATTGTTTGTTTATGCTAAACTTTGTATTTTGTGTTTCCATATTTGTATTTGTATCCATTTGCATAGTTTGTTTTAATAAATAATATTACATTATTTACTATATTTTATGTTATTAAATGCTTATTTCTATTATAAAATTCCATCAAAATTCAAACAGTTTTCTGTCACAGATTTTATTGCGACGCGTGTTGAGTTAAAGCTTAAAGGACAGTATGCAACTTTCATAAACAGTTTTGTGTATTGTATGTTTCAATTTGATGTTTGAATGTAATTAATTGATGTTCGTATAACTATTGCGTTTCTATAATTATTGTACACAACGTATACAAAAAATCTAGATGCATATAATTTAAAGTTTGCTTGTACACAAAGTAGGAAAATCCCTGACCTTCTTACCTTGTAGAACTTCAAATACTGCTGTTAACACCTCAGGAACAAAAGTTGATATTGTACATTTTTGGACACGATACAAGTATTCCAGGGACTGGTAGCTATCTCCACTAGCAAGATATAGTAGTGTTATTTCCAGCTTTGTTCTTAAGGGAATTGCATTTCTCATGGTAGTATTTATTCTACTTATTTTTGTTTCAACATTTCCTAACAGTTCCTCAAATTTCTTTACTGTCATCCTTAGATGAGTTTTGTAAGACGAAGGATCTTCATCTGCCAACTCGCGTAACAGTGTTGAAGGGGCACCATACATTTCTCTTCTAGCTATCCATGTTCTCACCTACCTCCGAGTTCGCTTTCTCTGTCTGTTGACATTTTTCGTTGTATCATCGCGTAGATTTTTGCGCAATGAGTTCACTACCAGTTTAACTGCAATATGACGCACCTTTCTACTCGACATTTCAAACAAAAATGAATGTAGTCGCGTCAAGTACTTGACGCTTCCACTTTCCCCGTGTAAACAGAATTCATATGTCAAGTTTACTTGACTTCAAGTACTTGAAGCCAGTAAACTTGAACCGTGTAAACGAGCCTTATAAGTTAGCGCGTCTCCTGTATTTATACCCTAGGGCGCTAAAATCATGTTTCGACAATATTCTGCATGTCAGAGTCTGTCGTTGGCGTCCCTTCTCACATACGATTGTTATCACACTTAATTCGCTTGTCTTCGCGAAATCCGAAGTCTTTTCCACATTATCCGATATTCATCTTGTCGGTAATTGTTATGTATTGACTGTGTATAAACAGTTTTTCTTTATCTTAATTAACATAAGTTTTATTTATATTTATTTTCACTACAATCGCACTTTTTATTCTTTTCACACTATATTTTTTATACACATGTGCGTCTTATTTTTATACATACTTTGGTGTATTTGGTATTGTGATATTATGCACACAATCTTTACAAAATAAATAAATTTATATAATTAATAGCGTTCATTAAGGGTGACGCTTTTCAGGAATCGACAGGTCTCACACACACATGTAACATACGCGTGTACACACAGACAAAGCAGAGTGGCGTGATCAGCCTGTCCCGACATGAAAGTTGGTCGTTCCTTTTACAGTTCAGATAGAAAGCCGAATTATTGCTAACAATATGAATTATTTATTTACTTTAATTAATTATTTTAATTACTTTGTGCAATGCACAGTACCCTATACATTTGTACTGTTGCAATATATGTGTGTGTGTGTGTGTGTGTGTGTGTGTAAAATAACGTAATATTAACATAAGCTATCACAATATAGTGATACCCGCTTTACTGTAACTGTATTCTGTTTCAGGTTGTGGATTGGTGTTAACGGGAGTTTCTGGAGACGCGAAGACACTAACTTGTTCGGGAACTACATGTAAGTACATCCTTGTGAATTCTGTACTTGTGAATACTTAAAATTGTGAATTAAAAATATTTTTTCTAAAGGTTCTGCTAAGTATTTTTTTAATAATTCTGGTTACATGTCTACAAAATATCAGGCTTGTAAGTTTTATAGTTTTTAGAAAAATGTAACTGAAGTTAAAAAAATGGAAAAACTTTCGGAAAAGCTGGTTTAAAAATTGAAAACAAACTTTAAAGAATTTTATGTCTCTAAAAATCCACCATAACTTTCACTTTCACATTCTTCTCTCTCCCTTTTTTACACTCTAATGCTCACTCTTTGTCTTTTACTTTGTTCTTGAGTCTCCTTATCAGCCTTTCGTATACGTTCTGCGTCAACCTGTTTGAGACCTTCAACCATAAATTTCCCAGGATTGATCTGAAGCCTTTGAAGAACATTTGCCTTTCCAATACAACCTTCAATAAAGCATAGAGTTGCATCTGTGACTCCAACTTTGAGAGTTTGCAGGCCCACAGATACAGTTTTGGGGGAGTCTTTGGCAGATACAACTACTGAAACTTTCGTTCCGGTTCTGAGTTTTCCCGTGAAGACAGCACTTCAAGAGATCTTCATTAGACAAGTCTCTATATATGGGCTTCCTATAATAGCTTCCATTACTGCTTCTGGTAGGGAGTGCTCATGTTTGTAGATTTTTCTGTCTTCTTTTGCGTTATTGAACTGATCATAAAAATATGTTCAATGTTTATTGAAATGGTTGTATTGTGCATAAAATGAGAACATAGGATCTTGCGTTAAATAGAGCGCATTTCTTTTACTTTACTAATTTTTTAACATCGAAATGGCCATTAAAGAATATAAACTACATATTTTCTTAAAGAGAAAGAAATGGATTGATAACATTTCTGAGATCAAATTTTTTTGCATTTTTTGGTCCCGAAAGGTACTGACTCCTCTTTTTAATGTAACCGAGATTTTCCCCAGCTTAATCCTTTCAAGATGTGTGTGGTTTTTAATTGGCAGTAGAAGTGGGCCGATATATCTATAACAGGTATTTTGGAACGATTATTTTTGTGGAAAAGTTGAAATACCTGTTCCGATTCAACGATAACTGAAAAGTCGAAATACCCGTTCTGATTATTCGCGGTCCGAGTCGCGGGACCTCCTTACGCAACTAACGAATAATCGAGTACTACGAATAGCCTATTACGAGTACACGAGTACAAAGTCACTTTTTGGTGCTGAATACTTCATTATGCGCATGTGCCGATTGTCATACAAATACGGAACGAAGCAAAATAGCGAGGTTCATAATATCTTTACGCCAAAGACACGAAGCTGTTTTTAATAAATGAAAAACATACTGATGTTACACTTATTCTCGTGTCTTATGCAGATATATATATATATATATAATACAGATTATAATAACAAATTATATATTATACTAGTCACCAACTTGGTAAATTTTGAAAATGCGAACTATATTGTGTGTTATAACCTACAGAGTGGCTAGTAGGCCATATAGTACTTTTTGTTAATGTGATTTCGGAGATGATTTTAACTTCACTGCACATCTCAAGTACATTTTTTGACATTATTTGTTGTGCTATTACGTGCACTCTAAATTTCATTGCCTCGGTTTCGCAACTGATTTGTCTAACCAAAATGAAATCAATAATTTAATATTAAATCTATGTCAGTTTGTTTACTCCTAGTGAAAACTTAAATTAGTATACCCAAAGGGAGGTAGGCCTATAAATTCCCTAGTTCCTTATTTGCTTTTGAACAGTAACAGCTTAATAAAGTCACAGTGTAAAGTAACTCTGGTAATACTTTTAGTTTCAATTTATTTCTTATAACAAATTATATAACTTAATATATGTACATGTATAATAGGTATATAATAAGAGGTATTTGTACGTGTTATTTTTTTGGAACTCTTTCGTTCGTACCTGTTATTTTCAAATACTAGTTTAGCACACCTCTTGTTGGCAGCCATTATTTTATTCAATTGTAAGTAAATGTTAAAGCATGACCTCACTTAAGTGAGAAACAATGGCAAGAACAGAAACAGTTATACAATACAACAAGGTGTAAACCAGTTTGCTCCGTCAGTCATACGATACGCGAAAGGAACGGGAACGGGATACGTTTCAAACGACTTGTCGAGTTCGCGGTAAAGAAAAGCGTTTTCCAAGAAAACGTCAAGCACATGCGAGCAAATTGTATGCCTGCCCGCGAGGGGTCAGAGAAAAATATTATTACGTATAAATGTCAGAGTGCCTTGCGGTCTCGTAAGTGTGATTGGGGGGGGGGATGAATACCTATATACCTATCGTCTGTGTCGTACTTATGCAATTCACTCGCACGTTTCTGCTGTGATAACAAGCGCGGGGGGGGGGTCCAACCCGCTCTACTTCCAGTGGCGTACCTAGGATTTGGGCTTGGTCGACTCGGCTTCATACAAAAGAAAAAAACAACTTAAGACTAATCAACATTACTATCATTAAAGTGGTTTAAAAACGTGTGGTAATATCCTGAAATCAATCCCTTTAAAGTAAACTGTAATAACACAAAAAAATTGCGTTATTGAAACATTGTTTACAAGATACTTACTGACTGAATTGATTTTCCTATATTTCATATTTTTCAAACGTATACGCAAATGCTGTGTAATAAATCTGTTTGTATATTTAAAAAGAGTTATTATTATATCAATGTATGCAGATCAAAAAAATAATAAAGTGGTCTAGAAATTAATAGATTAACAAAATTCGTCAACTTGTTTTTACCCTCTGGAGAGGGTCCCGTTCGTCCCCTTGTACAGTAAATACGCCCCTGAAATAGGTGTTTCTCTGCTTTCGGCATTCCGCTCGTTCGGACATCAAAATCTGATTGTCTTTATTCAAGTTTCGCAGAAAGTCAATAAGCGTGTAGTCAATAGCATGTATTGATTCATACATTTTTTTAAATGGATTTTAACAAGTTGTATTTTTAGCATTAATGGTTTTTAGTCATTAGAACGTTAATCTATGAATACAAACACTAAAAATAGTTGAAGTATTTAATATCTTCATGTTAATAATACCGTTTCGCAAATACACTTTGTTTTCCATGTTTCATTAAATTGTTGAAATTATTATTAACAGCCGGTCTGTTAGGCACAGTTGTTGCTATTGACAAACGTTTCGGCTGCACCATCGGAGGCCATTGTCAGTGTCTAGATTGGCACAGGCGAGGTAGTAACTACGTGTTACCAGCACGATCTAAGCGGGTAAGTAGCACCAACTGATCAGCAACAAGTGCTGTCTCATTGGTTTGGGTGCACAGCATGCCAGATTGCATTCAATACGAGGCTTTCTCCCCTTCGATTCATCGCGACGGAACCATGTTTGAAGATTTCCACGGACTCCCATGCGCAGCCGAGTTTAGTAG
The DNA here is from genome assembly GCA_034769895.1 of Magicicada septendecula. Taxonomy (NCBI): domain Eukaryota; kingdom Metazoa; phylum Arthropoda; class Insecta; order Hemiptera; family Cicadidae; genus Magicicada; species Magicicada septendecula. The sequence goes on along the minus strand of CM068374.1, from coordinate 371,869,977 downwards.
TAGGCACCTCCCCTCCTCAATGACCTTGATGATGGCCTCCGATGGTGCGGCCGAAACGTTTGTCAATAACGACAACTGTGGACCACGGCCTAACAGCCCGGCTGTTAATAATAATGATTTGAACAATGTTGAAGCCGGCCGTAAAAGTTTAAGATCTTGCATACTACTTACAAACTTTACTATTGTATAAAATTAATAATATATCTTCTTAGAGTATTATGCATGTGTTTTTACGAGTAATAGTGTAACAGCGTGTGATCGTAAGTTTAAGCAAGAGCAATATGCGATTTCAGTACAGTAGGCCTACACTGCAGTGGCGGCCCGTGCTTAGGTTGCACGGGTGCACAACCGCCATTAAATCCCGAACTGTATTTTAAATTATAGAATTATGAATAAAACAATAACTAAAAATAGTGTTTGCGAGACAAATAATCATAATTTATCATTTGCCGATTGGAAAGCGCAGAGCAATACTAAAAACCTTACACGCTCTTGCCTCGGTGTATGCACCAACTGTGTCGCGCTTTGTGTATGGGGAAATAGAATGGAGTAGTGCTCTCGCTGGCAAGACTCGGTTGTTCCTATTACAGCGGTATAGGCTCGCTTGGTTGATTAGGGCCTGCAAACCCCGCTTGTACGTCACGGCGCCACCAGTCTGTTTGTTGGTAAATAACACGTGGTGCGCCAGGTTGTAATTTGTAAGATTATGTTATGTTAGTTGAGTTAGTTAGTGTTGGTCGAATTTTTTGTGAAGTTCGATGTTAGTGTCAGTCCAATTCATCGTTAAATGTATATAATAGTGCATATAAGGTGTCATAGTGTAAGATATTTATTATATTTAACTGGTAGGACGCAATGAATTCTGTCGTAAACTTAACAAAAATGCTGTTCTGTTTACGTCCTATTGAGAAAAAAATTGAAATTAAGAGAGTAGGCAGGCCTACACCAGACCTTTCAAACTTTATCCAAAGTGTAAAATCAGGTAACAGAATATTTAATCGTAAATTTAAAAAAGGTTTATAGAATATTCGTGGTTATGTGGGTATGACACTAAAATTGCATTATTTTGCTTTCTTTGTGTATTGTTTGGAGGGGAGGGGACTTGGAAATTTCTATTCAGAGAATAAAACAGTTTAATACCATCCAACCCCCAAATTTTTCAACCACCAGCCGCCACTGCTACACTGTATATCGCAGAGTACAGAACCGATCTTTCTAATTCACAATTAGGCCTACAGTAAATCAATATAATACTGCATGTATTGTACAGTAATTTGACTTTCGGACAATTCGAGTTTCGTACACGTTTCCGGGAATGCGAAAGTTGAGAGCCTCTCTCGACAAGTGAACAGCAATAATTGAAACTGAGTAATTAAAAGTCGTGACGGCGCTGAATTGATTTCACTTTCTGGTTCCGCTAAGTGATACAGAGACTTGTTGGCATTCCAATTGCTTTTCCATTAATGAAGTCAATTTTAATTCCATTATCGTGCCGTCGAAACAAGAAACGGTTTTAATTTTTGAATTAGAAAAATAAGTCGTCGACTTACAATACTGATTGAGTATATTATGTGGGCGGTAGCGCAAAAGCCCATAAGTCATGGTTTTTGAGTAGATTGTATGAGTAAACAGGACTTGATTTCAGAGAGGACGCGCTGGAACGGCGTTCCGGAACCTCTTGGGTCCAAAAATAAATTACCGAAAAAATATATGAAAAGAAAAACCTAATTATTACAAAAATTTACTACTACTTTTTAAATTGTGCCCCTCATCAGCCCCACTACAAAACTAAACATTTGTCAAAATCAAACACCAGCACTAATCTTTATCTTAATTACTATCGTTAAAAAAATGTCCCAATAACCTATGGAGAAAATGAAATAAAAAATCTCGCTTTAAAATTAAAACTGCATGAAAGGCAACTGATTGGGACCTTCCGGGAGTACGTGCATTCCAAAATTTTTCCTGAGAATCTTTTTACCTTGAATCAATAGCAATATCTTTAAGTTGATGTGAGAGGGTCGATTTCTGGTCATCATACAGAATTGGACACAGAGAGTAGGGAAAGGTCAAGAAGCAAACAATGGTGAAACCATGGAAAATTTTGAAAACGCCAGAGCCACCGAAACCATCATTTAGAGTTTGATTGAGGCTCCGGGAAGACGCCGACATGTTTTCGATTGTCGTGCGGCTAACCTGACGATGACGCTCTTTTAGAAATATTAGTAAACTTTATTACCTTTTTAGATACAAGTTTATACGTATGTTACATATTTTATAAGGCTTTAAACATGTAGATCTCCTTTGTAATAACCTGATGTGAACTTATACGCTAATATAAAATATAAATTTATTTGTGTCTGGACAACTTTTGAATTGATGCGTTCCGGCACCTATAATTTAAGAAATGAATAATAATTTAACCACTGTGAGTAAACATAGGGTACATACAGTATATGTCATGAAAACCGATAACTGTTGTTCCGAGGACATAATGTAGGCGCCTCTAATGTTAAATGTTGTGAAAATCTTCACCCATCAGTCTGTCCATAAGGTCTTGAAGATTTTTTCGTCCTCTACCAGCGGGACCAGGTCATCCGCATGTTTGACGGTGTTCTGTCGTGAAGTCACCAACTCTTCCCAAGGATACTTGGCTAACCGTTCTCCGTAGAGATTAAACGGAAGAGTGATTTGCATCATACTTGTCGAATACCTCTTCCTATCTCCATACTGTTGGTCTCTCCATAGTCCAGGAGCACCTATCACTTTTAAGATTGAAAATTTTTATAAGGACGTTACGCACATTTGCGGTCGATCGGTGGTGCGTGATCGAAAATGGGAACCGGTGAGTTTCCATAGAAACTACTTCTTTGTTGTCAATAACGTAGTACACATATAAAACTTCGCTTATGAATGCGACTACATTTAACTTATAATCTGTACATTGGTAAATGAAGAATGAATTCATTGATTGGTGAATGAAGAATGAATTCATTGATTGGTGAATGAACATAAATAGGCTATATTTTTTAGATTTACTGAAGCATTTTCAATGCCCTTCTCTGTGCATTGCATTTGTGCAATGCCTGTAAGTTTTTGCTACAGAACGAGGATTAATCATTCTGTCCTAGCAAAGTTAATGCTTTTTGACAGTCAATGAAGCAGACATACACTTTTTCTTTGATCGCTAGAACTCTCTCTCTCTTGAAATGATTATTTGCAATCCAATTGTATCTTTAGTTACTCTTCCTCCAACCACTTCTATTATCCTATAAACTTACCGCCTGTTGAGTAAGCGTGGTGCAGTCTTATACGAGAAGTCGAGCTGATGGATCGCTACGTCTCTTGCCTTACTGCATCTTCTGCAGTCACATCGAGGGAACCGTTTGGCCACTCTCCAGTTTCATACACCCGCACTTAGTCTTGTTAAGGGTTCGTACATTTAAATGTTATCGGACTTGAATAGAAAAATGATTTAAATTGATTGAATCCACTTCATTGATTCATGTTCCAATCCAATCGTGGGGCAGCTAAGCTGGACGTGGCCCACTGATTTCAGTGCCCGTGCAAACCTGATGACTGCCTCCTGCTACAGTGAACCTGAGTCATTCCTGCCATATATGCTGTTTTAGGAATGAGTCTCCCCTGGTTTGGAGCGATGGTTATGGACCGCATAGCATTTATTTTTATTTTTTTTTTTTTGGACTGAACGGTTGAAGAGGGAAGGGAGCGTCGGTGAAGTATTTCGTTGTTCTTTTCTTATCGCATGAGAGGAAATATTCGGTTGTTTGTGCATTTTTAGTTATCGGTAAAGGCTAGTTGATGTTCATAGGCTAACGAATTAATGTACAGCCATGGCTGGCTCTAGTAGAAGGCCGAAATATTAAACGTGGCAACACTGGAACCAGCTGATATTTAAGACCGACTAGACGATCTCTTTATTTATATACTTCAATATCAAATCGAGTCATTTTTAATTGGCGGTTAACAGAAGTTTATTATTCTTCATTTTTTGCAAATTAAAAGTTTATTATGTAAAACCCTGTTATATTATTTAACAAATATACTAATTAACTCATTCGTATGATACGAATTCAATAATTCGAACAAATTAATTCATTAGGCCTAACACTAATTCACTAATTTCTTCAACTTAAATTTACAGTACTAAGTGCGCACAGACCTGTAATTTAGATTTATCTATAAATAGGCCTACTCATGATTTTAGTAATGCTATGAAATTAAATCAAAATATAACATGTATACTTTAGATATTTTATTACACTATTCTATAGGCCTCAGACTCAACGTTGCCACGTTTGATATTCCGGCCTTCTACTAGAGCCGGCCATGGTACAGGCCGTTTTGTTCGTAAACTTGAATTTGTAAAAACCGACACCATTTTGATAAAGGGATTCTGATTAAATAAGGTGTGGATACCACCAAAAGAATAAGATTTGTAAGTTTTGTACAAGAAAATGAGTTATATTAGGTTAGTCTCCGTTAATGCTCTACGTAAGTCATATAATTACGTAAATTAAATAGACAACAAAGAAGTAAGTTGCATTGCATAACGCAGAAAAGTAATAAATTTCCGTGACAGTAAGAAAACAAAAGAATTCGGAACACACGGCGTCCTTGATATTTGGAGTGCAGCCGCGGCAGCAATGCCCTTTTGGCATTAAACGCGTACAGCACAAGGTTTTTCTGTCGCGTAGAGTTATGGCTCTGGTTAACGGAACCACGCATGCGCGCACCGTGGGCGACTTGTCTTGCATCCGAATAGATAATATACTTTCTTAATACCGTGTAATTTTACGCGCTCTCTCTCTCTCTCTCTCTCTCTCTCTCTCTCTCTCTCTCTCCCTCGTATCGTTAAAGTGTAACTTTAAATTCCAAAGATTCTTGCTGTTATATCGTAAAAATAATTACTTCTTTTTAATTAGCGTAAAATTATGTTGTCTAATGCACGTTCCATAGAGTTGTGTCCGCATCGTTAGAAACTAAATGTAACAATGAAAAACCGATTCGTATATGGAACAAAATTATACTTACTGATTGTCAGTTTACAGAATTAGCTGTTTTTAACGTTTTATATTTAAATATTTTTGTTGTCCACGTTATTACTTAACGGATTTGATCTTTCATCCCTTTTTCGTTTCAGTCATCTATGACATAACTTCCTCCACTTTCTGAAGGGTTTTCCGTGTCTCACTCTGTGTTACTTTATTGTGTGTTCTTGCTCGTTCTTCTTCCAGCAGCATCCTGTTGGTTTGTCTTACCTCCACAATATTTTTTCAGAACGCTTCTTCTTTCCCTATATCTTTTCCTCTAATTTCACATTTTCCTAGATCCTGATCCACTTCTTTCACCCATACTTTATTGGCTATATACTGTATACATATGTCGTAGCAGGTTTTTGGGTACATCCGTGAATGTGATTTTTATATTGCCGACGTTTCGTCCCGTAACCCTGAAACATTTTCAAGACATACGAATTATGATTTAGCTACGGCTCGCGTTTATATCTTGCTTCCCTTGTGATTGTTGCTGTGGGAGGGTTCGAGCCTTGGGGTGAGTGTGTTGTGGCCATATAGTAGGTAGCGGTTTCCGAAAGCGTTTACAAAATTCGTTTGCAGCGTAAAGCAACTCTGGCCCATTTGATCTTCCAATTACGTATCATAAAAATTAATGCTCGTAGGTATCATAAAAAAAACATTCAATTGCCTTACGATGTTAACCTCTACCTAGCTTAAACGATAATAAACCTATCGATACGTTTTTACAACAACGATCGATGGAGTGATCAGGCGATGCGCATGCGCGTCGTACGCTTATGACTCTCTGTTTGTTTTATCGCGTACCGTAGTTTAAGTGTAATGAAATGGCGTTTTTCAGTTGTCTCTCTCTTGTTCCTCTGATTCCTGGGTGGAGCAAAGGGCCTACTCCAAGAACGCTCTCTTTCAGCATCTACTGTGGGCCCGACCGTTTGCTTATTATAATCACTACCAGCACTGGTGCGACAGGCGCTTAATCCTTGGTCTCCTGAATTTTAAGTTTCCTTTTGACTCCTAGGTGGTCTGCCAAGGACGCTCTCTATCAGTATCTACTCCGGGCCCGACCGTTTGCTCATTATCATTACCACGAAATTCATCATAACGAAAATAATGTCTATCAGCAATTCTTGAAATTTTTAAGTGCACTCAAAAGTTGTAATCAGTTTTTACAAAAAAAACTTTCCATTTTGTTATCAGTTGGCAAAAGAAAAAAATCTATGAATCAGACGTATGGTAACACCTCCTCGTGGTTATTCTCGACTAATATTAAAAATCGTACTTACGAAGAACATTACTTAGGTACAGATTTAAAAGTTAAATAAATTTTTTGTCTAATAATAAATTAATTACATTCAAAATAGTGAGCGAGTTCTGCAGCTCAGGGAGCTTACTATTATACATATGTCGCGGGACCTAATCCTTGTCAGAGAAGAAGAAGAAGAAGAAGAAGAAGAAGAAGAAGAAGAAGAAGAAGAAGAAGAAGAAGAAGAAGAAGAAGAAATTGTATTGCTACAATGAAATCATTTAACTATTTAATACACCTGACACTATTGAATAAACTTGGATGGGTAGTGTACTTGATCCCTAACTGTACCGAAACTCGATATATTTACATCAAGATAAGTAAAACCAAATGCTTGCTCGCTTATTTCGTTGTTAAATTGTGAATTTATTTGTGAAAGATCCTTTGTTTATTTTTTTCTGTCATACACTTTGCTTTTGCTGTCTGCTGGCATTTAAACGTCATACTGTAACGGACAGGGAAGAGTTCATTTGAAATAAAAAGTCGGCGGGAGTTGTGTCGGAGCCACGGCCGCAAATCTTCAGAGCGTAGAATACGTCTGTGTGCTTTAGGGTTGCTAATGTGTTAGGAATAAAATAAACAAACACATATTTAGTTTAACAAAGTACACAATTTTATTTGCAAAATCATCACACAAGTTAATTAGTTGGTTCAAGCAAGACTTTATTTATAATGGGCCTATGATAGGAGAAGTAACTGATATAAGGTAAGATATCAACGCTGATGTTTCTGGTGAAAGTCAAATCGATGGTGGTGTTACCCAGCATAGTCGGTGGCGACGGCACGTGGTCTAAATTGAATTGTTCCTTCATGAAGTCCAGCGCAGGTAAATTAGTCTGTGCGTCGACGTTGAAATCCCCCATGATCACCATTGGCACTTCGGTGTCTACGCTCAAATCATCAAATATTTTCTTCCTTCTTTCGGAATATTTAATCATATTACCGAATAGAAACATCTTGAGATTGGAAATGGTGACGTTCGGGTGGATGTAAGCGCACCCGAGTAAGAATCTCGATTTTTTGAATTCCCCATGATTTTCTTTACTCTCCTGTATGCGTTTACGATACTTTTGAGCACGTTTAGCATCCGTATACCGCGACATTTTGTCCGAACACACGATTTTTACAACTTGAATTACGATTATTCAAACCTCTTAATAATATCACCGCTATTACGGTACACTATGTAGATAGTACTCGATGAGACAATTTTAACGACACCACACTCAACGTTCTATCGCATCGGAAACTGGAGAAATACTAATTTTAGTGCGCGCCGAGCGGCCCAAAACATTTCTATTTCTCCCCCCGCTCACCACGCGCTGGATGATGCAATAGCACGCTTATATTGTGCTATTTATTATCTTTGTTCCTTTATCTCTCGAATGGTACCTCATAATTGCTTTGCATTAAGCAATAGGACAATTTACAATTAGTACACTTTCCACATCGTAATATGTCGATACAATCGCATATTATATAAAACATCAAAAATGTACTGCAGGAATGGATAAATGTACAGTTCCGATGCCGCTAAATAGCTTTTGTTTATTTACTTGTTACTATGGTAATTAATTCTGGTCTTGTTGACATCTTTAGTTATGAATATATTAGTATTTAATATATTTCATTACTTATTCATTGCATCATCAAAAAATACGTATAAACATACATTTTATAATCGCTTAAAACAATTACAAAATATATAGACATATCTGTATAAAAAATTACAAAATATATCAATACAACGCATATTAAAAACATTAAAAACTGCAGGAACGGATAAAGGTATAGTTCCGATGCCGCTAAATATCATTTGTTTATTTACTTGTTACTATGGTAATTAATTCTGGTCTCCATGGTGTTGCAACGGCATCACTTCAACAGCCACTACGAGACATCACTTCAACTCGTATCTTTACGTCCATCTGGAACCACAGTCTGTCACAAACTTCACACGCGTGTCCAAATTCATTATTAAAGAATGTTTTGTGGATGTGCTTTGTAGCTAACTGCCACGTTGCTGAATTCGATCGGCTGATACACTTGTGAAGTCGGGCGCTCTTCCTCATCCAACTCGACAGTATTTATTTCCTTGTCTTTTAAACGTTGTCGGTAAATCCTCTGACGTTCGGCGTTGGTCATTTTGGGTTTCTTGATTTACCCATGATTTTCTCTACTCTCCTGTATGCGTTTACGATACTTTTGAGCACGTTTAGCAACCATATACCGCGACATTTTTACAACTTGAATTACTGAAACGCCACCCCAAAATTGTAGTTTTTTTTTTTTTTTTTTTTTTTTTTTTTTTTTTTTTTTTTTTTTGAGGGGCGTTACATAAAGTTTAAAACTAGACCATAGGTATAGACGGAGGATAAAATATATATGCGGGGCCCATGGTGACAGAACTTGCAATTAAAACGATGGTTTCAACATCAACAATTTTTATTAGTGTTTAATAACCAAGTCTTTACATGTGAAGGCATGAGAATGAAAATCAGGTATTGACCAAAAAGTAAATTTTTCAGGAAAGCCAAAAAATGATTTTTTTTAACAACACAGATTTATGTCAAATTACAAGTGCATGACTTAATGTGGCTACGAAAATCAATCTCAAATAGCATGTGTCTGTCCAATAAAAATTTTTTTGCACCTTGTTAAAACCATAAAACCTATTCGATATACCTGGTTTTCAATCTCAACAACATTTTTGAGTCATTATTGCAGCCAACATTATTTTTCTTAACTTCCTTTTGGTAATTAATTTATTATTATCCTTTTTAAATATTAGATTTTATAGTTATTTAGAAAATATAAAAATAATATGTAAAATAGCAAAATGTAGATACCTTGTTTTCATTATCAGACAACATGAAAAATAAAATGTCACTTACCTCCTCTTTACATGTTATTTATTTGACTTGCTTACAAATTACAAAATCAAAAGAAACCTTAACAAATCTAATTAACTTAACTTACTGTATTTATAATATTTACTTGCTATTAATGAAAATTACAAATAATTGAATGTCAAAATTTAGTTCAGTTTTTTCTAATCACTTTATTCAGTTCCACTGAAATCATCTCCTGATGTTTGTTCATCATCTTGTATGTTTTCATCTAGTCTTAATCTGTCATAATAGGGTTGATAACACTGAGGTACATATTTGTTACACAATTTAAGGACATCAGCTACCTTCTTTGGATTTACTGGTATTGACTGAAAATACAATCTATTGGCTAAACTCAGATCAATGTCTTTATCTCTCACAGATTGTTTCTTTATAATAAATGTTTGTGTATTGATATGAAGGCTATGATTAGTACTCGCTGTCACATTGTGTCCTTTGTATAAGAAGATCTTATACTTAGATATAGTAAACGCTTCATCCTGTGTACTCTTCGGTTTCTTTTTGAAAAATGTTTCCAAACGTGATTTAAAATCTTTAATCATTGGTTGCTGGATATTAATTACCTGAAATTGTTTAGAAGCATTCTCCACAAGTGCAAAGTATTGTTCTGGAATGAAAATATATTCTTTCCCCTTCTTTTTATTACCAGTTAACGCAAACTGACGGTCACATGGCAAAAATGAGTGTCCGCGTTCTGGGAAGTGATGATAAATCTCCTCGAACCTCTGTGATATTGCCAGAGCTGACAAATAGTAAACCATTGACATGTTCTTTTGTTGACCAGCGCAGTTGTCACTAAAAAGATATAATTTTTTCACAGTTGCTGGAATGAAGTTCTTAATATAGTGATCAAGCAAAGATATAGTTTCATTGGCACCTTTCTTACATTCTAACTCATCAAACATATACATCTTAGACTTTCCTGATGCACCAGAATAGTAGCATTGGTTGAAAACCCATAATTGTCTTGAATAAAAAACATCACCTTCAGAAACCACAGGCAGGGGTAAGTTCTGCTGGTAATCAAAGCACACCACTTCTACAGATGGGTCATTACGTGCAGTCTTACTTTTTCCATCCAGATCAAGAAAAAAAATATCCGCTTTGGTAATGTGAAGCTTTTTCCCCAAAATAAGTGCATTCTTCTTTTCATTATCTATTTCATCATCAATGTTTTTTTTAAGAACACCACAAACTGCACAAGCATCAACACGTGGGCGACCAAATCGAAAGTTATACTGTGTATTGAAAATATGTTATAATATTCGTAGTTCACTATAGGTTTCACATTTTTTTCACCTTCTTCATCTTCATGTATGTGTCTGGTTCATATTTTTGTAAGTACAGCTTATGCATTAATGCTACATTCAAATCCGGTGATAAAGTTTTTCGAGCGGAATCACGCCTTGAGTAGTGAGATTCTCTTGCGGGGAAGCTCTCAATGTGAACTTTTATTTGAGTTATAATATTTTCAGGCATACTTTTATTACGGGAGGCAGGATGTAATCCACGTTTGTCTTTAGGCGGAGTATCATGCAATGTTTTATGGCTTGCAATGCGTTCAAGTCTTGATTTAGTTATACCATGTAATCCACACAAGGCACTTTTACACACCTGAATGTCTTTTCCATGCGATCGTATGTAATACTTAAAAGTTACTTTTTTTCTATCCTTCATTTGTTCTAAATCAAGACAGACACTTGGATTTTTTTTAAGTATTCTTCTTACAGCATCTAGTTTTCTACGTCTAATAATAGGAAATGTCTTGATTAGGCCAAATAAGTAAGCGTCTTGTAAGTTTTTGTTTTCAAGTTCATTAAAATTATTAACTATTTTCGTTTTTTCTTCAGCAGAAAAATTCATTGTACATTTACGGGAACAGTAACAGTCTTTATAAATACGTTTTGGAATTAAATTACCTTTTTTATTAATGTACGCTTCACCCTTGTTTCTTTTATGTTTTCTTGAAACTTGTTTCCATGTTTCAATTTTCTTGATTCTTTTTTTCATTTTCATAGACGGCCCACCTACATCATTTAGGTTATCTTCATCAGTTGTACTATTTTCATCACTTGGTTTATATTCTTCGTTTTGACCACTATCATTATTGCCACTTACAACATATAAATCACTCATTTTAGTGAGCACACAATCACAATCACTCAAAAAAGAGCACACAATCTTGCCTATGTTCTCGTTTCAATAACAACCTCACAAACATAATACACTATACAGTACTACAAATCTTCTGAGAATGAAAAGCAGGTATATACCGCCACTGCCATGTCGATATCTGGTTCTCATTCTCAATGGTGTTGCACATAGCTGGTTTTCATTCTCAACTAGTCCACAAGTTTAAGTAATAAGGTATGAGCCACAAACTTCAGCGACATCTATTGGTTGAATGAAAAACTATTTTTACATGGTTTTCATACCAAACTGTAGAGCTTTTAACAGAGAATCATAATCAGACATAAACCCGTTTTTGAATAAAGTGGTCAATATCTGGTTTTCATTCTCATGCCTTCATGTGTGATACTAAGTTACAGCACTTCAGAGCATCATCAAAATATATAAGTATGTATGTGAAATCATGTTAACAACCTGCTCAAATAATTGAGATATACAATTAAATAGTAATCTTACAGTAGCGCTGGCTATTTCATTACATCACCAAGCTACATAAAAAAAATTCATAAGTACTAGTTGCTCTGAATATTTAGTTAAATTATAAAAAAAAAAAAAATATATATATATATATATATATATATATATATATATATATAGTAACGATTTGATTCTGTGGTCTCTTTTAAGCCCCGCGATGGAGCGTCAATCTGTAACGACGAGTTCTGTATGTACTCTCTAAGTGTACGTTTATAGTTATTCTGCCACACGTTGTGGGCGTCAATTTGTAATAAAACTTTTTTATTACTCTTTCAGCCACACGTTGTTGTTATCAATTTGTAACGTGTGTATTCTTATCGTTTCTATTAAAGTGTGTAATGTGTGTTAGCCCCACACGTTGTAGTCGTTACTTTAAGTTTATTTCTAACCGTCGTACTTTTTCTAACTTCTCACGCTGACGATGTCCGTCGTGAACGCACGAATTACCAGTACCGATAGCTTCACGAGTGTAAACCTTACCTGTCCTTCAATGAGTAAATTTATTTCCCGGGTGAAAACAATTAAAAATGTTAATCTGAGCGGTCGTTCTATGCGGTGTTGACTAATTCAAATTACCCTCGCAACTGGCGGGCATTTGAATCTCGCTTGTAGTTCGTCGTGCTGCCGACGTCTAACGCTGGCAGACAATTTTGCTCGTCGCTAAAGTACACAAACTTTATAATACAATTTATACTGAAATAAAGGACGGTTATTACTATTCAGTACTAGTTTATTAACGTGAAATAGTTAATTGTTATTCAGTTAGATACAAAATTATATACTGTTATTAAATAATGTTGCTCCGGTAATAAATAGACAATATCCCGAGGTTGGCTAAATTTGATTAAAACGCTTCTAAATCGACATGGCTGTCGTCAATGTTTATTTTCTACTGTTCGTTTAATCATTGAGTTCTTTTGATTACGAAAAAAATATTAATAAGATGATAATAAAGTACACTACCTTACATCAATGGTACTTATATACTATTAAAGTTAAATACAATTCGTTTTTTAAGTGTTAAAAAGTGTGTGTTAATAATTCGTAATTTGTACATAGGTTATTTTCTGTTTACATACAAGTTTAGTTTTTATTCTCAATTAATCCTTGAAAGAAATTTAGTTATCAGTTCGGAGTGAGAGTTATTTGTGTTGTGAGAAAAGTTAATTAGAATTTATTTCGTAAATTCGGGTAGTTCAGATATACTTAACAAATCTTGTTGAATTCTGGTGAAGAGTTCAACTAGTTACTTAGTTCTTAGTTAGGTTGGTTCTATACGATCATCAATCTTCCATCATTTATACTTTGGATTACGTCTGGCTTCTTTTTCGAATAATTTGGAGTAAATAATTAATTTTGAAGATTAAAATCTGGTCTATTATCTCTGTTGGTTTGACTAATTCTTCACTAGACTTCTTGCATCCTCATATCGTTCAATTTTGAAGTATTTATTATTAATTTAACTGAAAATTGAGTCGAATATGGTTTGGCTTCTGTATGTCTTGAAAGTCAATAATGGTCTAATGTTTTATAACGGAATTATATTAAATAACGTTCCGTTGTTATGGCAACTGTCTGTACTCTCATTGGTTGATTACATTTATGTCTATTGTTATAATATTTGAATTTTTATTCAAAATGAATAAATATTTTCTGATGGCTATTATTCTTCTGTCTTCTTATCTATGTATTAGATATTATCACAACTGTTTATATTTTCTTTCAAAGATCATTTTGACATCCCACAAAGCTGGGTTTGTTCATGTATTAAAGTTTTGACAAAAATGTTAATATTATGTTATTACATTTCTTTCTTATTTTATGTTTTTAATCTAACTCTGACATCTTAATATGGTTCACTAATCGTACTTGAAGTTACTTGCCCTGAATTTTGTAATACAATAGTTAATTTCTTACAGTTTGTTTATTTTGGATTTATACAGTTAGGCATTTTATAGGTCTAAGTAGTAGTTGGCTATATCTTCTTATTTTACACAAATTAAAGATTATTTTTCATTTACATATGTTTTGCTTGGTGTCACTTATGATTTGTTTACATTTTGAATTAATTTGGGCTGTTTTACAATAATTGAATATTCTTATTACTTTACAAAATCATTGCTTGTCTGTTATTCTCTTATTTCTTTTCCTGTCTTTACTCTAATGATTATTATTATTTTTGTAAAATTTTATCTCCTTACTCATATCTATTGCCATTTCTTATAACTTGTTTATCATTTAATATTACTTATAAAACATAACACAAAAATTAGGTTTATGGTCTGTTTACTTTTTTCAGCCTATTCCTTCTTATAAACTTAACTCCTTTTAATTGAAAAAATAACTATCTTGGTGAATAACATTATAACACCCTTTATTCTATCTTGCTAATCATCCCTTTGAATATTTTTTGTTAACAGAGGATGTTTTATTTTCATTGCACTCATATTACTTAGTTTATTATTATTTAACACTATGACATTAGTTGTCTATCCTTCTATTAAAATCTGTTTTATTACCTTTGTTTCCTCCTTCTTATAATTATGAATTGGTTATTTTCTCACTTCTAGCACTTACACTGTTTATAACTTTCACTTCCTATCTATCTCTCACTCTTGGGTTTTTACTATTTTATATACAAATTTCTAGTTAGTCTGTCAACATTTTTATGTTTTGATTTTCTTATCATCATAGGGTTATTAACAATATACAATATCTATTAAGACTGGTTTCACTTACTTATTATGGATAGTGTACTTTAACTGAGATTATATTATTTAAGTTTCATACTTGTTACTAGACATTTATTATTTGTTTGTGTCTTTTCCATCATTATTTGAGTTTATACCTTCTCATTTTATTTACATTTACTATTTGTTTGTGTTTTTTCATCATTATTTGGGTTTATACCTTCTCATTTTATTTTCTTTATTGGGTCAATCACTTGGGTTGGGTCATAGTCATTTGTCTCGTCATAGTCATTTTATTTTCATTAGTTTAATATAGTTAATTCATTATAATTTTTTCTCTGGTATTGGGGCGGCTTTTTGTGTTGTAACAGAAATACATAAATGCATGCGTTAATAAATTATTAAATTGTTATGGACCCTTCGTACAATATAGACACAACGTTAAATTAAAGAACAAGGTAAGTCTTGCCCTTGACCTCAGCTGATATAATCATTTCTAACAGTACATGTATAAAATGCCTTCACAAATTTTAATTACAACTTGGAATTAGTACTCAATTCATCACATATATATTTTTTTTAACAATTACATTAAGGATCCATTTACATATCCATGATCAATTGCATTTAAACAGAATCTACTAGAGTAGTATGGTTACAACCCACTGCATAATGGCAGAGCCAGACTTGCCTGTGCAAGACCTTGTTTAATTAAGTTATAACTATTGAGGTGTGAACACGCCTTTTTAGACGGCAATATACTTGTATTCAATTTGTATTTAGATTAAGTACTGATACAATATAATTAAATGAACTATAAAGTCAACAATCAAGAACATGAATAACTGATTCGCATGCAGCGAATTCGTCTAACAAAATGTCTCTTTTTAACATCACGGGTGTCCACTGCTGTCTCTAAGTTGTGTTTTAAATAAATAATTAGTTAGATCCCAGCTGTAATCTGAAGATAGACGATGTACACAAGGTGAGGGTATTGAACAGTGTTGCAAAATTCGTCTGGAGCTGGGTTGATGTGAATTTGATCTGAAATCAGCCATTTCTCTGTCGGCCCGACGGCGATGGAGCTTAGGTGTTTTGCTCTGACAGTGGAGAAGATCTAGTTTTCCACATCGGAATCCGTCACTCTCGGCTAGTGGGCGAGGACCCTAATAATAAATACTAATTATAATATGCTATCAGAACTTCATCAACCCCGATATATTTCTCGTCTCACAACCTCTTTTACCACTCACGCACACCGATCACCAGTTACACAAATTGACTTTTAGTTGCCGGCGATATGGTTCAATATCAAGAATGATCTTGTGAGTTTACCATTACAGTTTCTATCAATACATGTAAGTATTCAGAACGTCTACATTAAATTAAGTTTACAATGATTTGTCTGGTCTGACCTTAGTGTTCTACTGTACTAGTTACCTTGTGGGTTCTTAATTCAATTTAAATCTTTTAAGTTCTGAAATACTCAAACTTTATCAGCACGTGGTCACATATCTGCCGGAAGTAACATCCATCCACGCTCAACAAACACACAGTTAACTTACAAACGGAACATTCCCTATTTAATTAAACACATGCCCCTTCTTTATTGAATAATTATTATATAAGATAATTACCTGAGACGCTTTTTAGCACTTCACGAATGCATGAGAAGGATAGTTAGCATCACCGCCGGACCAGTTGTTGAATTAAATTCAGGCCGAGGTATTCCAATTCAACTGTGCCTCGGCACATTACGATTATTCAAACCTTCTTAATAATATCACCGCTATTACGGTACACTATGTAGACAGTACTCGATGAGACAATTTTAACGACACCTCACTCAACGTTCTATCGCATCGGAAACCGGAGAAATACTAATTTTAGTGCGCGCCGAGCGGCGCAAAACATTTCTATTTCTCCCCCGCCCACCCCGCGCTGGATGATGCAATAGCCCGCTTATATTGTGCTATTTATTATCTTTGTTCCTTTGTCTGTCGAATGGTACCTCATATAAGCGTGAATCTTTTGTCGTTTAGATAATATTTCAATTTCAAATGTGACGTGAAAACGTAACGCTCGATTTTCTGGTTGGGGGTGCCTATTGCTGGCCTGAAAGGTAAGACGTATTCTACGTCAAAAACAATATTCGGTTACTGATTTCATTGGTGGACGAAAGGGGTAATTGTTTATACGCGTGTACTCAACGTAAAATGTACGCTTTAGTTGTACGCGCTTTCTACATTTGGGAAGAGCACGTTTCACACCGCGAGATTTATTTTGTTGACCAGTGGCGGCTCGTGATTCTGACAGTTGGGGGTTCAATGTCTGAATGTTTCTACTAAGATAAGAGCAATTCTATCATTCCAGATAACACACGGGGTGGGTCTCAACATGAAGACAACTTTGACAACTTTTAGTAGGCCTAATATTATGTTGTGTTTATGCTGTTTGCAAATTATTCTAAAAATATATAGTTAAAATGAAAGGATAGTTAAATGTTTCTGTTTTTCGTTATTTTCAACACCTAAACGCATACAAAAAACCAGAAATATACAAATCTAATTTGGCCACACATACAATAAACACTGGACATGAATTCCCAAACATAACCAACATGACACTAATAAAACACATACCACACAAAGGCACCATAATAAACATTTGGGAAAATTTACAAATATACAAACATAAAACACAAAACAAACTAATATCTGAACAAATACAAATCAATACAAAACATGACACAATTTTCAAAGCACTCAACATCGAAAATACACAAAATACTAATACATACACCACAATCACACACAATAATACCACTTTAAAATACCGGAAACCAACAAGAAACCACAATAACGACCAGCCAATGCACAAATACTTCATCAGACGCAAAATCACGAAGGCTGAGGATGAGAACACAATGGTTCTCGAAACATGTTCCTAATAAGGGAAAAAATTTGAGGTAATTTCAGTATAAATATTAAATATATTATATACATCAAGAAACGGACTGTAGCAAAAAGTATTTGAATATATATATATATATATATATATATATATATATATAGAGAGAGAGAGAGAGAGAGAGAGAGAGAGAGAGAGAGTGAGGGGGAGGGAGAGAGGAGAAATTTTGTTTTAAATAGATTAAACACTATTCATTTTACGAAATTAATGAACTGAACACAAAAATAAGAAATACCTGAACACTTAACACACAAAAATACCAGCAGACACTTTGAAGGTTATACACGTTTCGATCAGTTTAACGTTAATACATTTATTTAATGACTACACTAAACACACTTTATTATCGGAATACAATTACTTTACTATTTTATTTGATTGTACGACTTTACTGCACACATTTTTATTGCATTATAAATGATATAGAGAAATCTGACACAAAACTGATGGTAAACGCACAAATCACTGGTAAAAATCATAGTAATGGCGAATGGCGGTACTATGAAAATGTTAAAATTCCCGGTCGGTGCGGTTCGGCCCTCGTCGGAACTATTCGTCTCTATCGCTAACACTCGGGATTAGGGACTGTTGAATGTAATTTTGCGTATACTGATTTCCCCCTCCAAAGCTGTCTACGCAGTTTAGGAGGTGCTGAGAGCTGGTTTGCACCTCAAGCAATAGTATCGAGCAATTCACCTATTACGCGAACCCATTACTGTTCAGTCAACAAGATCAATTCCGCAAATCTTATTATTTAAATATGAAACCATTATTTCAACAAATCCTTATACATATTTAAATTATATAGGGGGGTTTACTGAACCACTGAACCTTATGGACGAGCCGCCACTGCTGGAAATGAACGTGAAGGACCTTATATGGAAACAAATATAAGTGCACCTTATTGTGTCTCTGTAAAGACAGTAGTTGCTTTATTACGGCAGGCCTGGCGTTATTAACAAGCGACTTAGTGCCGGCTATCAGGCCCGCGTGCCGATAACTGCGGTCGATGCAAAAACTAGAAAGTTTCGATACGATAATTTTTTGGCGGATTTCACTTTTCGCGTAGATAAACCGGGCGACCGGCGAAATGCGGGCGGGCCGGGGCCGTGTGCGCGGTGTGTCGCGTTATTCGGTGTGCCGATTCGTCGTGTCGCGCTAGTTACCGAACCCGCGGCGTTTTGAGGTAATTTAATTCTCTGTGTAATTGCAGAGGCGATTAATTGAACGGCGCTCTCTGTGTGTTGACACGTCAAGCCCGGCTTAATTAACACCTGTTTCTTGTATAACCTTGCCTCCGGCTCATCTGTGTCAAGCTCGGCTCAACGTTTCAACTTTTCTTTTCAATGACAACCAACGAATGGAAATGGAATACGGGTTTCCGGAAAACCGTCCACCCTTCCGTTTTGTTCCGGTGACAGATTATAAACGCATTTCGATACTGCCTACCGCTTATTAGATTTGTTCTTCCGGCCAAAAATATAATATCTACTACACAGACGTTTCAGGCAGATTTTATAGATCTGTAGAACTTTTTCATTGTCTAACAGCTACGTTAGTGTATTGTTTTTTATTTGGACCCTATTGGATGCAGGGGAATAATTACGGGGGAGGGGAGGATGAACGTGAAGGGACCCTTCCCCAAGAGGGTCGAAAAAAGTTGACGAATTTTGTTAATCTCTTAATTTGTAGGCTGTTTTTATTATTTTTTCTTTTGTTTTGTAATTGCTCTGGTTGTTTTTCAGCCAGGAACCCTTTTTCAAATATACAAACAGGTTTACTACACAGCATTTGTGTATACGTTTGAAATATGAAATATAGGAAATGCCTATTACCGCTTACTTTAATTAGGATTGACTTCAGGATGTATCACACATTTTTCAGCCACTTTAAAGATAGTAATGTTCATTAGTCTTAACTAGTTTTTTTTTTTTTAACTTCTATGTTCCAAAAGGAAATGGAAGTATGGTGATGGCGAAAAAAATCGTGTTCGAGATAAGGGCTTATTCTGATTGTACTACCATCAAAACATGAAGAAAAGTAATTTTCTGAGAAGTGTCTGTGAGTGTATCTGTCTGTGTGTAGAATTTTTTCTATGGCAAACGATAACTGCCGCAATTCAAACAGAATCAAATAATTCTTGCATGTGTGCCTGAGTTGTAGAGGACTCAATACCTGTTGATTTTGGTGAAGATCGGTTAAGGGGAAGGGGTGGTTTACCTGCAACGTTTTGTATTTTAACAAGAGTATTTTGATAAATAAAGTATCCTGAAAAATTGTCATAATAATCCACTGTAGAAAGGTAGATGAAATATCTTTAAATGAAAAGGGTAGTTGAAGGGGGAGGGGTAATTTTCTATAAATGAAAATGATAGTTGAATGGGGAGGGGATAATTTTTTATGTGTACTACGTTATCGGCAACAAATAAGTAAGTTGTTGTTAAAATTCCTTCCCGGGCTGTTTGGCCGTTGTCCAATGTTTTCTGCAAAACCAGACGTTTCGGCAGTGCCACCGACTGTCATCATCAGTGAAAATCGAGTGCGCTAACGTGTGGTGGTATACGTTAGTGACCACAGTACTGTGGTTAAGGCTGAAGAAAGAAGTAGTTTCTGTGGAATTATTTCATTTCGAAAATGATTAAAAATATAAATCGTAGAACATGGAAGTTGCGTATGGTTCTCCATACCGATGATTTTTTAATGTGAAGCCGACTCAACCGGATCCCGGACCCCCCTAAGTTCAAATTCTAGATACACCATTGATTGGATGCCGGTTCGGCCGAGAGTCGTGAGGTGAAATGGAAATCCTAACAGTGATCGTAAATAGAGACGAACCAGGCTTCCAACTTGAATGTCAAATAATGGCTACATTACAGACAAGACAAATCCTAAAATAAAGCTCGTTAGTTCGGTATTATTTATCGTTTACATATATCGTAAACAAACAAATTTGTATAAATTGTTTACATAATTTTTTTAAAACAAATTCCAATTCTTTCTTTTTAAACTGACATAAACAAATTTAAATAATATGATGTTTAATATTTTTTAATTTACTTAAAAAAGACATTTTTTATGTACAAAAAAAAAGTTTTACAAAGGTTTTGTGTCAGTTTCCATTTATAAATGTTACATAAAATCAAATTAAAATTAATTATATATCTAATCTAGTCCAGAAAAATACATATAAAATTTTTTTTTTACACGAACAGGCCAGCCGTGGACCACGCGAATATCATTTCCTTTTCTTCTCTTGCCAGAAGGCCCTAATTCGCACACTATGCGCCGTCTTCATTTCCACTGTCCACCTTTTTCTCGTCTTCTTCTCACCGCAGAAAACCTCAATATTTTGAATTTTGTTTCTGTATGTATTTCTATCCACACAGTCATTCATTGAGATACCCAGTTCCATCATTTCCTCTTTGAGTTGTTTGGTATATCCGTTCAGACTGGAAAGTTGCCAAATATAGTTGAATATTTGTTTATTTAATCTGGACAGATCCATCCGAACCATATGTCCAAGAAATCTCAGTCTTTTCCTTCGGAAAGCCGTTTCCAGATCTTCCAGATCCCTGTACAGCTCTTCTTTAGTTCTATGCCTGTACCTATCTGCGGTTTTCTTGAGGCCATAAATTTTCTGAAGAACTCTTCGTTCAATTTAAAGAATAAAAGATATTTATTACTAATGACTTCACAATTTTCTCCAGGAAAATGTAACAATAATTTGCCACAGTAATTCTATACTTCCTACATTGCAAACATATGATTCCTATTTGCAAAAAAAGGAGCGTAAAACAAAAAAGTGCTGCGATCTGTATTTTCTTTCGTGAACTAAATATGTGAGAGATATACCAGGTCACACGGCTCGCAGGTTTTTGTAATTAAATTTCTACAAACACAAATAGACATGGTCGCAGAAAGCATGGGCAACGTATCCAAAGACCCCATATAAAATACCGTAAGATTTTATATTTCAAACCTATACGCAAATGCTGTGTAATAAATCTGTTTGTATAATTACCCCTCACATTTTTTTGCCTTTCGCCGCCCTATTTGGTGGTGTAGGTGGGGTGGGGGGGATCAATTTCAAAAACAATAAGCTCTGACGGGTAAAAGTATGGACAAGCGTGCCAAGTTTTACGCAAACAGTCCGTTGACGAATTCAAAACTTATCGTGAGACAGATAGACAGACAGACACACGCCAAACGGTCGAGTTAAAACTAACAACTCGCTTCCCTTCAACCGTGGTACGTAATCTGCATAGTACACGCTGCGGAAAGTAGCCACCAGCGTAATGTGTAAATTTCATTGCAAACCGTATTCTGGTTACGGTCCCAAGACGTTTTGCATCGATTAGAAAGGTCATTACAGCCAAAGCCACGGTGATTAAGACGACGCAGCCAAATTACTAATGGCTAACGGAATCCGTCCGGACACGAAATTATCGTATCACGACCCGGAGACACTGCCTTCTCCATTATGTCTAATTACAATTTAATACCCAGAGCAGCACACACATTTATAAAATCAAAACGTGTGGACGTAGGGAAATAAATTTGATTAATACAATAATAAAACGAATAAAAGTAAGTACTGTATAGTATAGGGAGACACTCAAAATAAACTAAATATTTTTTCTGATTTTTATTTGCTGGAAATGTTTGTTGTAGAATTAACTTTGTTTCGCTTGTTTAACTAAATTCGAGGTTACAGAAATGTTATTTACAGGTGTTAAGCTTGTGCGCGTGGCGAAATAATAAATACCCTTGCCGCAACAAGAAAAATAGACTTTTAAAAGCCGCTACGCGGAAACAGTTTATAACGGATGTAACAAAAGATTTGAACAGTTTTAAATTAAAACAGGTTACTAAAAAAAAAAAAGAAACAACATTTAAAGCGACAAATATTGTGGAATTATTTGCTCAGGTGACTGCAAACGGTAAGCCGAATAAAAGATTTCGTTAATGAGTTGTGTACGAACATGTGTAAACATACGATTAGGACAACAACAAATTCCGATGTATGACCTTGCGCTTTTGATTGTTGTTGTTATAGAGTTTATTATTATTTAGGGCACTGGTGTGCTGCGTGACACAAGACAACGGGAGTATCCTTGTCAGCGTTTTAACTCCTCACTGACTGCTTTTGGGTTGGTGGGGATCGCGCGCGCGACCGGCGCCGTACTAGCCCCAAAGAGAAATCAGTTTTAGGGTGGGGGACGAGTCACGAGGATGCTCCATCGTAGAGTGAGCGAAACGTTTGGTGCTGAGTATAACAAAACGTGCGTTAATTCGACACTTAATCTAAGGACCTCTTTCTTGATATTCTCCTAACATTTTTCAACATTCCTCTGCCCAAAACACACACACACACACACGCACACACACACGCACACACACACACACACACACACACACACACACACACACACACACACACACACACACACACACACACACACACACACACACACACACACAGAACTGAGTTGTTCCACGGTCTCAACTGAGTGTCCGTTTCTGAAAGTAGTGAGGCAAAAAAATGATCACAATTTTGAAAAAAAAATGCATGCCGAGTATCAGCTGGAGAGAATATTATAACTCAAATACGAATGTGGCATTTTTACTTTATATTTTAACTTTAGGACTACCACGAGCCAAAAATGGAAATCATAATTTTGGCAAAATTGTAAAATCTATGTGTGGCGTAAAATTATGAATTTTATCTTAAGGCAAATGTTGGATAGCCCTCAAAACGTTTGTAAGCTATATTTGCAAAATACTGTACTTATTGAATTTCTAAGGCTCTCTCGGCCAGCGTCGACTCTGTTCTCTACCGGGCTATTATACCGTCGTCTAATACGGTTTTCAACAGACGTTTCGGCTGTAGACCATCTTCAGTGTTTCGAACGTCGGACATTGTCAGGATAATCAAAATATACAGGACACATAGAGAGAATGGAGGAAGGACAGCCTACGAAACATATTTTCTGCCAGGAACCAACGGGCAGTAGAAAAAGGGGAAGATCCCGAAGTAGATTCAAAGACCAGATAGAGGAGGACCTCCGAAAGCTGAACATAAGAAACTGGAAAGCCAGGGCACGCAATAGGGAGGAATGGAATCGACTCTTGCAGCAGGGCAAGACACACCAAGGGTTGTAGAGCCACGGCTGATGACTAAGTATATTTTACAAGGACTTTACAGAAAACCGTTGGGGGTTGATAGAGTGGACCAGCCATCTTGTTTTTCTTCTAGCATTAAGAAAGAACACACTGAAAAAAAACTCGTATGATCTGAAAATGTATTTTTTTACTATTATTATTTGCAGGATAAAGAAATTTCTTCGACATATTTCCTTGCTCGTCCATTTTTTTCAAAGAAAGCAATAATCATAAATAAATTGTTTCCACTATACACCCTAAAGCTTTACTTTAGACAGTATTTTCAATCTTCTCTCCGCAAGTAATTACGCTAAGCCCTGTTTCAGTTTCCTTCAAGCATAATAGAATATCTTAAATTCAAAACAAGTTTCTCTTTTTCTAGAGTTATTAGGACAATAGCATATATAAATCTTAAGTTATTCATTTTTTCACCATTAACGTTACGAGAGGCATTAGTATATCATAATTAATTCTCAGCCACTACAGTATATAAATGTTCATTTTCCTTTCTTCCGTTATCAGACAAAGTCGCGTTAACACTGTTTAATGTGTTCCCGTCGCACCCGCTACCATTATAAGGGTATTTAAAAATCATCAAGCCATTTAATTAGCGACAGAGATAGGAGGAGGGAACCACCAGCGGGCGGGTTATTGAACCCCACACAGAGGCGTCTAGATTCGATCACTGTTCCCTCGTGTCTTTACGTTTTCCCTCCTCTTGGTAGCACTGTATTTTTTTAGTGAAGTTAAACGTACCTTGTTTGGGACTGGTAGTGGTGTAGTTTAGTACGTACGCGTTAGCTCGCGTTGTACAATGCGGTTCGTGTTCGATCCCCGTCGCGTACAGAAATGTAATCTGTATTTTGGACGGGTAACTCTCCCGTTACAAGGGAATAGCCAACCAGGAGATATTATCTGCGCCTAATGCGATAGCTTGACGTGTTTATGACATAATGACATTATGACATGAAAATAAGAAATGAGTGGGAAATAGATGACCTATTGAAACATGAGGACAAAATAAGATTCGTAAAGGCTCAACGAATACAATGTCTACGTCACCTAGAGCGGACGGATGATCAACGTACGCCAAAATGCCAAAGAATGTATCCTGAGGGCACAGGTGTATAAAAGCAGAAAGAGGGGTCGACTTAGGATAAGATGGTTGGCCGATGTCCTGGAAGGTCTCAGAAGAACAGATATGAGGGGTCGAGCCGAGAGAGCAGTGGATAGGAGACGTAAGAGAAGACTGGTGTCGGAAACCAGGGCTCAGGTTGGGCTGTAGTACTAAAGAAGAAGAAGAAATGCGAAGGCTTGCTACCTCACGCGGTTTATGTTCGATCTCCGCCCGTAGGCGAAATATATGCTGTCTGTCTGATATAAGATAGTGCTGTCTTTGCTTACTTAACAGTGAGGAATCGGTTTAAACTGTAGCTTCCACATAGCCGTGAGCGTGAGAGAATCTGTAAACAAGCACACGTGAGTATAAGGCGTACGCTTGCCTTCTGCTGTCCTAAATCCGAACATATTCTGTAGTTGTCCTCTCGACACCACCTTGGCGGGCTGCCCCTACCAATTCTTCCATTTATCTGCCTCTTTAATATCGTAGTCGTATAGCTATTAGGCGTAGTCAACAGTCCTGGCGAACGTTTCCCACAAACCTCGTCTTTTATTTATCAGTTTAAAATTTACCACAACACTGCTTATTTGATTCCGCCACGAGATCCTTTACATTCACTCTACGTTTTACCATGTCTCGAAGTACTTCATGCGTTCCTTCTCTCTATTCCCCAAACGTCAACGGTTCGGATCCTTATAGAACCACATTCCGTACAAAAGATTTTATGAGATTTTTCATTTTTCTAGAAATTAGCATCCTCTTCTACTAAAACTGTATTAGATTTAATGCCAACGATAGATTGTCCATCCTCTGAAAGTGTGCCCAGATACTAGAAGGTCCCGGCCTGCCTCAGATTTAACCTCTCCGGATTGGATGGCTACCACTGTTTGTGCGGTCTCCCGTTACTTTTACTTCAGTCTTTTTCGTATTGATTTTCCTGTCACATTCGTGTATGTTTTTTTTTCAATAAAAAGCAGCTTCTTTCAGGCTCTGAGATTCTTTTTGCAAAAGATTGATCACCAGCTCGTATTGGGCCAATATTCACGATTATCTTTCTATTTGACACGAACCGATAAGTAATTTGATTTTACACGTATTTACGTTTTACAACTCTCCGAAAATTAAATTCGGATACTGCGGCTGCACAGGTGTACGCGGTATTGGCTGTACAGCAGCTGTTCGAAAATAACTGCAGAACGGGCAAACGACACGTGCGAAATAAATCGCGCAAATAAAACTTGTTAAGTGACGAAATTATAGCAATGCAATCATGAACGCGCGCATTTATCTCTCACGATGTACTGCACTTATTTGCGGTTGCAAAATCACCAGTAAATAAAACTCGATACTTTGTACTAGTCGATTGCGTCACAATTCGTTTCTGCCCCGCAGCTGGAATAACGTCAACGTATCTTAATGAAATTATTTTGTCGGAGCGGGATCATCACGCCTCCGCGTCGCAGCAACCCCACGACGTCTATTTACGGCGTATAACTGGGGAGACTTCCTCGATCCTCTCGATTTGTGAACGAAGCGACGCAGCCCACGGCAGCTCAGTTCAGGTGCGGATCAAGGGGGACTCCCCAAATGGTCACATCAAACGAATTTTTTTTCGTCGTCTTGTGATTTTAGAATGGTTTTGTGATTGTGAATATGATACAAAATTCATATCACATCATGTAAGTTCATAGTCTTCTTTAAAATTACTTTAAACTGTAAGCGAAAATTATTATAATAACAATGAACGGACAAACACAGATACGATTTTATGTTTGTGCGTTAAAAAATTTTTAAAACTGTAACAGACAATCACGTCCTGGAATTTTTCTTCAATTTGGTTGTGTTGGAGACAGGATTTCAGTAATATTCGTGTTTCTGAGTACTATCTAAGAAACAGTTTGCGAAAACTAAACGGTGAAGCAGATAAATGTGTGTCAAACTCAGTCGCGGATCCACGAGGGGGATTTGCGGAAATATCCCGCCCTTTCCAAACGGTCACTTCAGACAAATTTTAACATGATAATGTTTTTAGCCTGGGGGTAATTCCACAAAATGCGTGATGCAAAATGTGTAACGTCATCGAAAAATGTAACGCTCCAGGTGATGTTAACACTATATTTTTTCCACAGTTTCGATTCCCCACAGTCTAGAAATCTTCGGTCTCTGTTGTTTTAACATGATAATGCTTGTTATAGGCCTATAGTAAATATCAACATAGAACATCGCTGAGCAGAAGAGTCTGCAGTTTATGCACATTATACGTTTCAAAAGCTTAAAAACATTATCATGCTTCGATGTTTCGGTTTCGTCGAAATTTTTGTTCATCGTTTAGTGCTTGTAGGCAAGCCCGGATTTAGGTCTCCTGCCGCCCCTAGACACTATTGTTAACCCCCCCCCACAAGTAACTTCTATATATTCAATTCTCCTTGACTGCTGAAAAGAAGTTGCTGAAAATAGTTATTTCAACTATCTCTATTACAAATATCTCATTTGATCTTAATTCTAAAAGGGAAATGTGATGGAATTGTGAAATATAAAACTAAATTAAATGTATCAAGTTCTTCGCTTCATTTAAACAACATTCTCTATTATTATCATATATATGATCATGTGCAGTAGGGATTCACTTCTAGAGCGAGGCGCCCCAAGCGATATAGAAACAAACTATTTTAGTCGGCAAAAAAGCGGACAAGAATTTCAACGGAGTGTCCAGACCTGTATATACGACCGTGCTCCGCTCCAACCACCGCTATTGATAGGCCCAGTGTCAATACCGTGTTATTCAATGATATAATAAAAGTTATTTCAAAACCATTTTCTTCAATTTGGCCATGCCCAATACAAATACTGTAATTAAAAAACCGAAAACATGAAATTTTAACAAATAATTTTTCACCTAGTGCCGCCCCCCTGACCCTGCCGCCTCTAGGCACGTGCCTAGTGGGAAATCCGGGCCTGCTTGTAGAATGGTTTTGTGATTGTGAATATGATACAAAATTCATATCACGTCATGTAGGTTCATAGTTTTCTTTAAATTGTAAGTGTACCTTACCATGTTAATTTTTATTTGATACATAACTTAAATGAGTAGCGACAATTTTAAACTGTAAGTCAAAATTATTTTAATAACAATGAACGGACAAACACAAATATGACTTTATACTTGTATGTTATTAAATTTACTGGGTTGATAACAACATACTGTATTTTTTATCTTCACTCATTCCTATTATTTATACTTCAGACCATTAAAGAATGGTCCAGCTTTTTATATCCCCCCCCCAAATCGCTTGCTGGATCCGCACCTGGCTCAGTTACACCTTCCCATACAAACACACACAAAATACGAGGTTTGTCTGTAAAAGTAATCAGACTGAATTTTTTCCCACGAAGTGGCAATACTGTAAGACCAAGAATGCAACAGCTGAGAGTTATAACGTTTGGATACCTCCGTAAAAAATGTCAGCTTCTCAAATTTACTGGATTATACTATGCTGCAGTTTTTGTAAGCATATGTTTTTTACACGTCGCAAAAATAAAACTCAGGATTCAGCAGCGTTGTACAATGAAATTTTGTATAAATTTCAAGACCACTCACACTTTTACCTCCCCCTAATTTTGGGGAGATAAATCTAAAAAAATTAGGGTTTTGTAGGGTAAAAGTATGGACACATACACCAAATATAAAACGGTCGAGTTAAAACTGAGAACTCGCTTCGTTAGTTCAAAAATTCATGGAACACAGTAATACAGTTTTCATCGTACTACCACGATCTTCAAATCATTCACAACTCTGAATCATCTATACCAGTGGTTCCCAAACTTTTCAGTCCGCGGACCGCCCCAAAAAAACTAAACATTTCACGGAAAACAAACAGTAAATATGATACAAACCCTTTTATTAAAATCAAAATTCTCTTAACTTGGAAAATTGTTATATTAATGGTATCAAATATTGTTTAATGTGAACAATGATATGCTTTTAAAAACATGCTTTTGAACAATTAGCTCTGCAATATTGGGTTTAATGTCTGATAATTTCAGTATTAAGTCTTTAACTTCCGGTTGCGCAGCCAGCATTGCCAACCTCGGCTCTATCTTACCACCCATACGTGTGTGTCGAAATCCAGCTACTTAGGTGTACAATCAGCTACATGGAAAAACGTTTTGCTTAGATACAGTGCTTATAAGCAAGATACAATGCTTATACGTGGACTAACGCAGCGTGATCGGTTCTGCGTTGATGCAACGCTCTAGTCAGTTCGGCTGACAAACAGATCTGCTTCAAAACATGATTTAAAGACATTATTAAAGCCAATAGTTTCAAATTACTTTTACAATTACTATTAGTTTGAATAATAAAAAATACTGGAATCTTCAACTAATTGTTTTAAGATTCTAAAACTTAAATTTTAGAGCATACAAAAGCGGAGAAAATTACGGTATTTTCTGTTTTTTCTTAAAAGTGTTCGCGGACCCCCTGAAACATTGTCGCAGACCCCACTTTGGGAACCACTGATCTATACTATTTTTAGAAGTTCGTGCATACTAGACTTGCCAAAACCTTTTGAAAGAGTTTCACCACGCTATAAAGGTTTATCTCAATTCTGCTCAAATTCGTTTTACAACTGTCCAGGCTCTTAGGCTGTGGTCCACATAAAACAGACGTTTCGGCGACACCGTTGGGGGCCATCTTCCGCGTAACTGGTGCGTTCTTCACCAGTTGTCCACAGTACTGTGAGTATAAAGTTTGAGTACTTGCCACAGTACTCTGGATCGTTTGCCACAGTACCGTGGAAAACTGGTGAAGAACGGTACGTACAATTACTCGAGTCGTTACGCGGAAGATGGCCCCCAACGGTGTGGCCGAAACGTCTGTTTTATGTGGACCACAGCCTAAGAGCCTGGACAGTTGTAAAACGAATTTCAACAGAATGGACGCGGGCCGTCAAAGCCTAAGATAACAATTAGTTTATATCAATCTTTACACATAATTTTATAAATGCAAATTTGATTCTTCAGAATCGCATTATAAAATGATAAAAGACTCTCCTAATTCGCCGAAACGCAATCAAGTTTGCTGTAAAATCTAAACTATGCATGCAATATGGCTACAGACAGGTTTACCAACATCATAACAAACTGTTCTTGAATTGGACGTTTTTAACGCGACTAATCCAAATATCGGTACGGAGAACCATACATGACTTACATGTTCTAAGATTTATATTTAAAATCATTTACGAAATGAAATAATTCCATAGAAACCACTTCTTTCTTCAGCCTTAACCACAGTACTGTGGTCACTAACGTATACCACCTCAAGTTAGCGCACTCGATTTTCACTGATGATGGCACTGCCGAAACGTCTTGTTTTGCAGAAAATATTGGACCACGGCCAAACAGCACGTGAAGGAATTTTAATAACAAATTACTTCTTTGTTGCCGATAACGTAGTACACATATAAACCCCTCCCCATTCAATTATCATTTTCATTTATAGACATTTCATCTACCTTTCTATAGTGGATTATTATGACCTTCTTTTCAGGATACTTTATTTATCAAAATTAAGTACTTTAGTCTTGTTAAAACATAAAACGTTGCAGGTAAATTACCCCTTCCCCGTAACCGATCTTCACCAAAATCAATAGGCCTTGAGTCCTCTACAACTCAGGCACATATGCAAAAAAGTATTGATTCTGTTTGAATTTGCGGCAGTTATCGTTTGCCATAGAAACAATTCTACACAGACACTTTTCGGAAAATGACTTTTCTTCATGTTTTGAGGGTAGTACAATCAGAATCAGCCCTTATCTCGAACACGATTATTTTCGCCATCACCATACTTCCATTTCCTTATGGAACATGGAAGTAAAAATTGCACGAATTTGTGATAAAAAAGTTGTATAGCAATAGCTGTGGATACAATCCCAGCCACGTGAGAAGCTGCTGTTTTGGGATGTGCATTATGACGTACAACCTATAAAACCCGTGACAGATCCAGCGCGTACATGCTCGACAGTTAATCTCGCTCTGTCAGATTTGTTATGTCACGGTGATGTATGTAATTGACATGACACACAGATTCACTCTGTGTTCCGGTACATATGCACTCTGTAACACAAATATGTACATAGCGTCTGCTTTATATAGCCTAGTTGTATTTCACAGATTCGATACGGTCATGAAGGTCAAGATAATGACTATTGCAGACTATTTCGACTTTAAGTGATAAAACTAAGTTTTCATTTGTTGATTAGTATATCTACAGTGTACAGTGAGATAGGAATCGGTCTAAATATTTCGATATATTGGGTGTTGTATACAAAGCAGGTCAAACTGACTATCCGTTGAATGGTGATTCGTCATTATTCAGAATTACTTGTATAAATTCTGAGTTGATTCATCTTGAACGATCCTGAGGAAAACACATTCTTACCTACGTACTTAATAACTAAATGAGGTTTAAATTACCAGTCAGTAGTGACTTTTGGCCCATTGGTATCTCTGATATAATTTAAATACAAAACAAGTTAATTTCTTTATGTATTTCATTTGTTAGGTATTAAGTGGAGGTGTCTGCTGTTGTAAGAGTCCAAGCTTCTGATCACCACTGGCCTGATCAGAGTTCTATAGAGCTTCGTTTTAGCAGATCGGAAGATTATTTTGGATCTGAAGAGGTTCTAATTTGCGTGACATGCTCGGTTTCCAGCAATTAACCTCTTGTTGGTTTCTTCTGATGCCTGGTTTAAAATGTGTACGTGTATCAGACAGATTTCGACATTTTGACTATGCGATTATATCGATATACAACGATGTGAAGAAGAAGAAATGCACCAATTGTAAATGACCATATTTCTTTATGTAAAATGAAAATACATGTTATTTCAACTTGTGAGGTTTAGCTTACTTTTTAAAGAAATAAAAGCCATGGTTAGAAAAAATATGACATTTAATGTGTAGTCTGTACTCAATGCTTGAAAAATTAAAAACAAATAATATAATGTATTTTAACACCAACAGCAACAAGAGAAAATGTAAAATGAAAAAGGCAATTATTTCTAAATATTACGATTAAAAGAAGAAAAAACCAGTGTATTAACAAATGAAAACATTGTCATTCGTGAGGTGGCCAATATTCTTTTATGTTATTCAGTAAAATCTCGAAAACTTCACTGGAAGTGAATTTTGTGTAAAACACAAAAAATGGGAGACATGTATAGCACCCCTCCTTACTTCGAGTTGGTTGTTTTTCCAGTGATCAGTGCAAAAACCGAGGTATTAGTTGAAAAATTAGTATTAGTAGGAAACTAGTTCTGCCGCAAAAAGGGAGACGTGTATATGATATGCCTCATTCGAGTGGGTTACTTTGTCTGTGATGTGCACAAAACCAGAGAATTATTTTAACAGCGTATTGGTTTCTTAGCACTTAGGGTAAGGAATTCCTCAGTCTTTCACGGCTGACGTCAACATTGTTGAAATTGTAGGCTGCCGAGCTCTTAGGCCGCCGTGGTCTACCGCTTCCGTTTAAAACAGACGTTTTGGCCCCACCATCGGAGGCCATATTAGCCGTAAAAAACGATTAAAAAATTGGCACGGTGTTCGCCAATACACAACCAGTACTGAGGTACAGACTATACAAGGGTCAGTTGAAAAGTTCGCGGAGCGACATCTATAGCTTAGTGGTGGAACTAAAATCTTTTGTATGCTGCAAGAGGTATATTTCGCGTGAACATCTGTTAATTTCCAGATATATCTGTCAATTTATTCACTTTTTACCAGTTGTTTGAAATTTTCCTGTCACGCGTGTTTTTAAAATACACAAAATCAAACATCGTGTTGGGATGAGATCTCTCTTAAAAACGTTTCAGCGCCAATGGATAATCAAAACGAAATTGTAAATGTGTTAGAAGATGCTACACCTTCTGAAACAACAGTAAGTGGGGCACACTCGAGTTTAAACGTGGTCGTATAAGTACTGAAGACGATCCCAGCAGTGGACGTCCAAAAAATGCAACAAAAAATGGCATTATTGAACAAATTTCATGGGGTGTTGGAATACCGTAGATTGAGGAGTGGATGACGTTGCTGAAATCGTAGGCATCTCATATGAGCGTGTGCATCATACTTTAACTCCAAGCACTTAGTGTGGAAAAGCGTTGTGCAAGATGGCTGCCGCATCTGGAGTTGTTGCATTTTTGGGCGTCTAGTGCAATGCTCGTACGACCACGTTTAAACTCAAGTGTGTACTTACAAACCGTTGGTTTTGATGTCGCAGCATCTCCTGACACAGTTAAAATTTCGTTTTGAATTTCCGTTGGCCCTAAACAATTTCTAACAAAGAATCACACCACGATGTTTGATTTTGTCCGTTTTTCAAAACACGCATTACACGTCAATTTTAAACAGCTTCTAAACAATGAATAAATTGATAGATAAATGAATAAAAGGATTTCACATAAAATATAAATCTTGCAGCAGACGAAAAATTTTAGTTTTACTGCTAAGCTACAGTTGTCGCCCTGCTAACTTTACAACTGACCCTCGTATACTATACCAATTCATAGTCTACATTGGGGGGGGGGGGGTGGCGAAACGTCTGTTTTAAACGGAAGCAGTAGACCACGGCGGCCTAACAGCCCGGTAGAGAGCAATTCTAACAATGAGCACCTAGGGTTGTTCCGGGTTTTCTAGAAAGCTCATAAAAGATTATGCGAAAATAACTGTACTTATAATAACTAAAACACCGTAACCAATATAAACAATTCGCTGGGACTGAAGAACTGTGAATCTGCTTCGTTGGTACAATAAAATCCATATTAATCTAACCGACTTTCCTCATCCATTTTCATTACAGGAGGACAGCATCATCATTACGTACGGTGCGAGAGCAGATTGCTTGCATTTATCTCTCAGCGAGACACATATCCAGAAGATCCGACTCCGATTGCTATTAATTTTATGAAAACTGCTTTCTCATCATCCGTTTCAACGTATACGGTTATTTTCTTGTAGCAGTTCTATTGAAACGAAATCGTCCACGGCAATGCGTATGAAGGAAACAAGATTGTCTCGATGACTAGACGTATACTGTACGTATAATGTACACACACACATCCTGGTTCATAAAGTCCTTCGACTCTCTCCATCCGTCTTCACCTATCATTCTAATCTCACAACCTTCCGATGTCCGTTACATTATTTCCTTTGGTATTGTTACGACTCTCTCACGTATCGTCGTACTGTTCTTGACGTAAGTCCTTAAATTCCTAGGTGGAACATAGGGCCTCGACGAAATTTCTCCAGCGTGTTCTGTCCATTGCCAGTGCATTCACCTCCCTCCATGTCTTGTTGACACCAGCCAGCTCTCTTTCCATAGTCCACCTCCAGGTGTTCTTCGGTCTACCAAGTCTGCGGCTACCTTGCGGATTCCAATTCAGTGCCTGTCTAGCGATATTTTCTGGCGGTCTTCTCAGGATGTGACCGATCCACCTCCATTTTCTCCTCTTTATCTGTAGTTGGATGGTCCTCTGACTTATGGCCTCCCATAGATCTCTGTTCGAGATGGTCTTGGGCCACCAAATTCTCATTATGTACCTCAGGCAACGGTTTGTGAAAGTCTGTAAGCTAGTGGTAAATGTCCTTTGTCACTTTCCAGGTCTCACATCCATACAGCAACACCGATTTGACATTTGAGTCAAATATTCTGAGTTTTGTCTTCCTGCGTATATGGGGTGATCTCCATACTGGTCTTAACTGTGCAAATGCTCCTTTTGCATTATTTACACGACTAATCACATCCCTAAGAGCACCTCCATCCTGAATAACCATGCTACCCAGATACCAAAATTCCTCAACCCTTTCTATAACTCTTCCGTCGTACTGTTCAGTGGAAACAAGATACAAACACCAATGAAGTCCATACATACATTTGTCCACACGCAATAACAACGTCAACTAACAGAGTTCCGCACTAATTATAACACAATAATCACTTTCCACTAAACAGCAACAATCACTTAATCTGCACTGAACAAATAGCCAATTGTAACTAAGCCGGGCGCTGTTGATTACATAGGTCCCGCAGATGTTCTAGAATAATTTTCCATTCTTTTGGCGGCGTGCCAGCATAATTTGCGTAATTACAAGTGCTCTCGAACAGTGTGGAGTGCTAAGTGAGTGGACGGCCTTGACACAGACGCCACGCGCTGGGCTAGTCGAAAAGCGCGTAGAACGACACTCTCGTCTTTTCGAGAAGGTTCCGTAATTGTGGGTAACAATATATACTTTCATCGGACACTCGTTGAGCATGGTCCATACAGCACAATTGCTTTTCCTCTGCTCGGTGTGTTTTTCGTTATCAGTTTTATTATTTGTCTTACACTGTCGTTCCTGATTCCGTCCAAGCGAAAGATTCTGGTCTATCGCCGGTAGAAATACACTTTGTTCGGTAATTAAAGTTTTTTCTGGTTTTCGTTTAGCTGCCTTACCTGAGAGCCACAAATTTCGTTATATTTTTCAATATGATAGTTCCCTGCAAGGCTTATTCCAAAAATAACCACCGATTGTATACAGGGGTGTATTACGGGGCGGGGGGGAGAACAGGACCGGACACCCACCCAGAGGATCTAATAAGTTTACGAATTTTCTTAATCTCTTAATTTGTAGGCGGTTTTTATTATTTTTTTCAGCTGCGTACGCTAATATAGTGGTAACTCTTTTTTTTTTTAAGTATACAAACAAGTTTGTTACACAGCATTTGGTTATACGTTTGAAATATGAAAAACAGGAAAATCAATTCATTCAATAAGTATCTTGTAAACCATGTATTAATTACACGTATTTGTATTGTGTTATTACCGTTTACTTTAATAGGATCAATTTCAGGGATGTTATCACACGTTTTCCAGCCACTTTAAAGACAGTAATGTTGATTAGACTTAATTTGTTTTTTCTTTTGCACGAAGGCGACTCGATCGGAGCCCCCTCCCCTCCAGGCCAAATTCTAGTTACGAAACTGATTGTCTGACAAAGATAAACAAGAAAATAGGAACAAAATTTTATTACATGCATAGTTACACACACGCGCGCGCGCGCGCGCGCACACACACACACACACACACACACACACTAGTATCTATATTACTTTTTTCACATAACTACCGTCCACGTCCATGCATTTGTCACATACGCTTTTGTATAGTCCACCGTTGAAAAACGCTGACCCCAAGGTACTCAGCCAAGACTTGACGCTATTAATGAGATTCTCTTTAGATCCAAAGAGCTGGGTGTCCAACCGGAACTTTGTCTTAGAGACATGATGTCTAAACTCGGTCCATGGATCTACCGATGGATGTCGAATCGGCCGCTGACAGAATACGTGCACGATCGTCCGCTATTGCTTTGAATTTGCGGCAGTTATCGTTCGCCATAGAAAAACTCTACCCACAGACACTTTTCATAAAATGACTTTTCTTCATGTTTTGAGAGTAGTACAATCAGAATCACCCCTTATCTCGAACACTATTTTTTATCCATCACCATACCTCCATATCCTTATGGAACATGGAAATAAAATTAATTACGGCCAAAAACAGTGGTTTGGTTGCAGACGGTAACCGTTTAAATGAGGCAGCTATAGGGCTATTCCTCGCAAGCTTCAATCTTTGTGTTTGCCTCAGGCTTTTGGTGGCGAGGATAAACTGCATTATTATTTATAAAAGTCTGCGCGTAACGTCATCATGCGGAAACAATCTTGAAACAAGTGTTTCCTCAACGTACGAAAGTATATATTGAATATATAATCTTGAAGTATAAAGGGCGGGCGCCGATTAAGTCACAAAATAGCGTCTGCCGTGCTCTGGTGGTAATTGGAAACTGAATGCATTATGCAAAAGTGTGCAGACGAAGTGCTTGCTCTTCCCGCTTCCCAACACACACCTGTATGCACGTCTTTACAAACTACGTTTGCGTGTGGCAGTCGCGTTTCCTTTACAAATTGCTTGGCGTCTCGCTCTTTTTTCTACGTGAAAGTGTTGAACGGTTTCTCCCGCAGCGCTTTTCTCAAAGAAACCACTGTGTGACTGAAAAACCACTTCGACTTTATATTGCTGCCCGTGAACTGAATTCGCGATCTCTAGGTTAGTAACTAAGCGAATTTATTAACCAATAACCTAAATAATCAGTAATTAAAACGTTTTCTACCGACAGATTAATACAACCAGTTGCTTCTTTGAGCCGTCCACATTTTTCCAGTGGAAAGATGGACAGGGCCAAGAGACAGCCAACGAAACACCGAGAGGAGCATTGGTCGGCTAAGGAAGAGGTGGAGTGACAGCGTGTAGGACCGTTGTTACAGAACAGGACTAGTCCTGAGTCCTAACAAGGAAGTTAAAGAAGCCAAGAAGATTAATTACGTACATTTTACTTCTATGTTCCATAAGAAAATGGAAGTATGGTAATGGAGAGAAAAATCGTGTTCGAGATAAGGGCCGATTCTGATTGTACTACTCTCAAAACATGAAGAAACGTCATTTTCCGAAAAGTGTCTGCGTGTAGAATTTGTCTATGGCAAACGACAGCTGCTGTAAATTCAAACAGAATCTAATAATTTTTTGCATATGTGCCTAAGTTGTAGAGGACACAAGGCCTATTGATTTTGGTGAAGATCGGTTAAGGGTAAGGGGTAGTTTACGTGCAACGTTTTATATTTTAACAAGAGTAACGTAATTAACTTTGATAAATAAAGTATCCTGAAAAGAAGGTCATAATAATCCACTGTAGAAAGGTAGATGAATATCTATAGATGAAAAGGGTAGTTGAAGTTGGGAGGGGGTAATTTTCTATAAATGAAAATGATAGTTGAATGGGGAGGGGATAATTTTTTATATGTATACTACGTTATCGGCAACAAAGAAGTAGTTTGTTGTTAAAATTCCTTCCCGGTCTTTTTGGCCATGGTCCAATATTTTTTTTGCAAAACCAGACGTTTCAGCAGTGCCAACGACTGCCATCATCAGTGAAAATCGAGTACGCTAACGT
This sequence comes from Magicicada septendecula, assembly GCA_034769895.1. NCBI lineage: Eukaryota > Metazoa > Arthropoda > Insecta > Hemiptera > Cicadidae > Magicicada > Magicicada septendecula. The sequence continues at coordinate 371,832,052 of CM068374.1, read as the reverse complement.
GAGGTGGTATACGTTAGTGACCACAGTACTGTGGTTAAGGCTGAAGAAAGAAGTAGTTTCTATGGAAATATTTCATTTCGAAAACGATTTTAAATATAAATCTTAAAACATGGAAGTCCGTGTGGTTTTCCATACCGATTTTTTTAGAGCAGAGTACGAAAATGTTCTTTCTACTAGTATTTTAATTAAAATAATCCTACTTAAAAATATAAATTTAACATTAATTCTGGAGACACATTTTAAGTTCTGGATCGAATGTTTTATGCTGCTAAAATGATTAATTGCCGGTCTGTTAGGCCGTGGTCTTAAGTTTCGATAATCATATACGTCATCTTCAGTGGTAAAAATGTATATGGCAGATGTTCGCCTTAAATACCCCCAGTACTGAGGCAAAACCATGACTAGGTTTTGGTCCGTTGGTGAGGTTGAAACGTATGGTTAACAAAACCTAATACCACGGCCTAATAGTCCGAGAATTAACCGTTTCAGCGGCATTGACGCCGACCGTGAAAGACTTAGATCTTAATGTTTTATGTGTGGTTCATAGACAAAATATGATAGAATTAATTCAGTAGATAGTACGCTATTATTAAACTAATTTGAAATTATGTATTTGTAATTTCGTACACTCGTTACGCAGTATACAACATTCACTTAAATATGGAATCCAGCGAGCCAGCGTCAACAGTGCGGAAAAACTGCACGCAGTAACGGCAGCCATAACCGAGTTAGAATATTCAGGCGAGCGTAAAAACAGATCCATGCAACAGCGTTCACAGAACAAAACCCATATCAGAATCGTGTACGGTAATTACGTCTGCCATTGTGTGTGTGTGTGTGTGTGTGTGTGTGTGTGTGTGTAGTACAGCCATCACGATGACAGGGCGTAATTAATGATAGCTGACCGGAGACTATATTGTTTTTTTTCTCTGTAATCTAGGGCTGGTATTAAATTCGATACGACGTGATAGAACGAATCCGCGACGTGTAAACTAACAACAACGCAGTGCTCACACGATTTCAATTTCCTTTGTCCTATTTTGTAGCCTACCACCGCTAACTCTCTTCTTTCAATGGAATCTTTCTTTCTTTCTTTATTTAATATTAGAAAACGGCGTTTCACAAATAACGTATTCTGTCTGCTTAGCGAGAGCGCGCGTGGTACTTTCACTTTAATTGTGTGCGAGTTTATGAAATCACAGTCAAATCACGGTTCTGTTTGTTAGTTTTATGTGCTTCAAATAAAACTTTTGACACGCAGGCCCGTTTTCATTATGATAGTGTTAGTGCAGTATTTTTATAAACTGACATGTAATAATAACAACAGTAACAACAGAAGATGAGTAATGGGATAATTAGCATCATTACTTATACAATTACTATTATTATTAAAATAATGAGAAATAATGACTCGTTACAGTCTCATATTATGACGAAAGTAAATTCTAGTTGTTTAAATGAATAAGTAATAGGCTAAGTGTTATTTTCAATTCCATTGTAGTGTTGCAAACTGGGATGAGATACCATTACAATTTTATTCCATTTTATTGTCTCCAAGTTCAATGTCTTCGACTCACTCAATCTCAAATTCCTCAATCCATCATTCTCAATTCATACATCCACCTTTCTTCGATTTAACTAGCGTTACCTTTTAAAATATAAGGTATTGTTTATCAAGCGCGATGTTCTTTCAGTGTGACTTAAGCACACGAGTCTTTGTTTTTAATGAATCGTGCGGCGTCTTCATTTCTTGTGATCTGTCTCAACTCACGGTTCATGATTATGCTCCCAGGTCTGGAGTACAAGAATCATCCGGCGTTCGTACTGGGCCGTATACTTTTCTAAGAATTGATTTTCCTATATTTCATATTTCAAACTTATACGCAAATACTGTATAATAAACTTGTTTGTAAATTTAAAAAATAGTTACTTCTATGTTAGCGTACACAGCGGAAAAAATAAGAAAACGGGCTAAAAATTAAGAGATTAACAACATTCGTCAACTTCTTTAGACCTTCTGGGGGGTCCGGTCCTGTTAGCCCCCCCTTAAATACGCCCCTGACCCAATGAGGGATTCAGAAGAAAGTGCACAAATAGACAGAATAGAGGGCAACGGTCTTAAATGGTTAGGCCGAATTCAAGATGCCTGAAAAGCTTATTTCATGGATACCGCCAGGCACAAGGAAAAGGGGACGTCCTCGCAAATCCTGGTACGAGGGAATCCGGAACTCGTTACTGGAAAGAAACTTGGACGAAGAAGCAATTTAGAAGAGAGAAGTCTGGCGAAAGAGGTTGGGTAAGCTGCTAATTTGTAGAGTATGATTTATATATATTGTATTATGTATTGTAAATAATTAATCCAAATGTATGCATACATCAGTCTTCTTCTTCTTCTTCTTCTTCTTCTTCTTCTTCTTCTTCTTCTTCTTCTTCTTCTTCTTCTTCTTCAGTTCTAGGATTAGATTATATAAAGCTGTTCCGGCACTCATCTCATACTCGGACGACCCACTTCTCTTCTATCAATGGCTTTATAGTTGAGTGCCGCTTTCGGCAATCGATCCTCTGTCATCATTTGACAATGATCCCACCAATGTCTTCTATAAGCTGAAATAATTTCATTTATGTCCTTTACTTCTACTTCTGCTCTGATATCCTCATTCCTTATTCTAATCTCGCAATGTATAGCTTAAAATACTCCGAAGAAACTGCATTTCAGCACTCTGAATATTCCCGCATCCCTTTTTAGTCATGATCCACACCTCACCCGCATATGTCAACGTGTGTATTGTAATTGTCTTATAAATTTAATCTTTGTGCAGTGTCTTGTTTTATGTCTAAGAGTTCTATGAATCGTGCGACAAATATTCCTGAATTTATTTACCTTCTATTTTATATCATATTCAGATTCATAGTTTACACCACATCCGCGAAATTTAAAACGGCTCACTTGTTCTAAAGTGCTGCAGTTTATAACTACCATGACTACTACTCTCTTGCTACTTGCTGTAATTGACTGTGTATGTCAGTCTGTAGTTATACTAGTATCAGCTTGACAACAACCTACTCTCAGCTTTATGGTCACGTCGCATAGTTCCCGAGATGCGGAATAGTTCCGCACTACAGTTACCGTACGACTGTCAATCCAGCTTTATTTCATTCACAATAGAAGCAGCCGGCTATCATGTTATTTTAGTACAGTGCACGAATTTCTCGTTGTATGAAACCTTTATGAGTCAAAGGAAGTGATTCAAAACCAATGTAGACCTAGACCAATTATATTGGACTTGTTTTGTGGGATGTTTTAATGTTCAGTGCAACAGGATAGTTCATAAAGATCGACATTGCTCCTGACGTACAACATTGCCCCCCCCGGCAAAACAACATTACGGGATAGGCCTATTGCATATTGGCTGTAACTAAATACGAGGGTTAGTTGAAAAGCGAAATCTGTAGCTCAGTTATAGAACTAAAACCCTTCGTGTGCTGCAAGACGTATATTTTGCGTGAACACATGTTAATTTCCAGAAATGTCAATTTATTCACTTTTTACCAGTTGTTTGAAGTTTTCCTGTCACGCGTGTTTTTAAAATGCACAAAATCGAACATCGTGTAGTGATGAATTCTCTGTTAAAAACGTTTTAGCGCTAACGGAAAAAACAAAACGAAATTGTAAATGTTTTTACCTTCAGAAACAACGGTAAGTGGGACACACTCGAGTTTAAACGTGGCCGTACAAGCACTGAAGATGATCCCACCAGAGGACGTCCAAAAAGTGCAACAAAAACTGGTATTATTGAAAAAAATTCGTAGGGTATTGGAAGACTGCAGATTGAGCAGTGGATGGCGTTGCTGAAATCATAGGCATCTCATATAAGCGTGTGCATCATACTTTAACTCAAGAACGTGGTGTGAAAAAGTGTTGTGTAAGATGGCTGCCGCATCTGGAGTTGTTGGATTTTTTGGGCGTCCAGTGCAAGGGGGTATCATCTTCAATGCTCGTACGACCACGTTTAAACTCAAGTGCCTACTTACAAACCGTTGGTTTTGAAATCGCAGCATCTCCTGACACATTTACAATTTCGTTCTAAATTTCCGTTGGCGCTAAACAATTTTTAACAAAGAATCACATCACGATATTTGATTTTTTCCGTATTTCAAAACACGCATAACACGTCAATTTTAAACAGCTTGTAAACAATGAATAAATTGATAGATAGATTTCGAAATGAACAGAAGTTTACATAAAATACAAATCTTGCAGCACACGAAAATTGTAGTTTTACCGCTAAGCTACAGATGTCGCTCCGCGAACCTTTCAACTGACCCTCGTATTACTGCGCTGTGAACCTACATCTTCTTCCTGTACGCTCCACCAGTTTTCCCGTACGATTTATGTACCAATCATTGTTCCCAAAGTTACCTACAGGGCATGTGTTGCGACAAAAATGAATGAAATGGAGGTTGTTGAAGGTTTACAATATTTTGTACTGTGTTGAAATTTGATTGACTAATCTCCAGGCTATTAGGCCGTGGCCCACTACTGCCGCAATGAGCATGCGTTTCGGCCTCACCGTTGGAGGCCATCTTCAGTGTAAAAACGACTCGAGAACTGCTGCGGATCTTCACCAGTTAACCACAATACTGTGGCAAAAGATTGTACTCGTTTTATGGGTCAATCTTGTTTTATTGCTTAAATGCTGGTTTTATTGAACATTAAATTCTTTTGCTAACCAGTGAGTGTGCATAGGGCTTCAGTTGACGTTGTACTGAAAGCTTTTGCAATTTTAATGTTTATCAGCCTTTGAAACCTGGTGTACTTTATTCTGTTACCTCTGTATTTCAAAGCGTCGATCCATACGGGTGCTCCATACAGCATGAGAGGTAAAATTGCACTCTTGTATATCTAGTAGGTGTCTTTTAACATGTCGATGAACATGGAATTTCAGAACCTGTTTGCTGAGAAGATTAAAACATTTAAGGAGATCGAATATTTATTATAATATGATATTATAAATTCATGTTTGGTTACGCAGTCACGTTCAAATTATTATTATCCGCCAGGCTATTAGGCCGTGGTCCACAGTTGTCGTTATTGACAAACGTTTCGGCCATCATCAGTGACTAGATTGACAAGGTGTCTGCCAATTCACCTCAGAGATGAGGTAGAGACTATGTGTTTTGCCTTAGAAGTCCCACTTTTATAAACTTTTGTACCAACACGATCTAAGTTGGCAAGCAGTATCAACCAATCAGCATCGAGTGCTATCTGACTGGTTTGCGAGCACGGCATGCCAGATCCTATTCAATAGGAAGCTTTCTACCTTTAGATTGATCGCGACGGAACCATTTTTGAAGATTTCCATGTGCAATAGAGGGTAGTAGGCACTCTCCGAAGACAAGATATTGGTCTCCTCAAAGAGAACACGACGGTCAGCGTTGGAGTCTACATGGTCGACCACCGCAGACTTCTCAGGCTGCCTCAAGCGACAGCAGCGGGTGTGTTCACCAACGCGTGTGCGGACGCTGCCGTCCCGTCTCCCAAATTCGGTCATTGGCAAACCTGTAAAGTCGTGATATTGCTGCGACCCGCCACCTCCAGAAATCCATTTCTCTTGTCTCAAGCGTCTTTCTTGTTCTTCACACTCTTCGCTACTGTACGTGATGTTTTATTTTCTCATTACCGCAAAACAGACTCTTCTTTAATTTTCGTCAGACGTATGTTTGTCCCACAGTGTGCTACTTCACGGGACTGTCAATGGCTTATCTCAACTCACGCTTCGGCCTCTAACTTTCATCGTCCGTTATTTTCATGGCCAAATGTTTTTCGTAGGTTTTACAATATCGTGTTCGTCATACGTCTTCAAGGATCAGGTCGTGTTTCCTTCCCGAAACCCATGTGCACTCAGTTTTGTCTGCTGCATGCTGCAACAAGCTACAATACGGGGTTTGATCAAAAAGTTCATGCGGTTCTTGTTTATTTTAAAAATTACACCTTCATTCATCAAACTTATACTGCCCCCTTCAAAAAGTAGTATCAGCCGAATGTAACATAATTAAGCCAGCCATTTTGCAGTCTTCAAAATATTTCAAGCATGCACTTTTTGGTACAGCCTTGACCTCACTTAGCGATTTTCGTTTTACGTTTTCAACGGTCGCGAAACGTTGTCTTTTCGTGGAAATTATCACTATTGGAAGGATGAAAGATCGCGTTAGGGCGCATCCGGTGAATACGGCAGTTACCGTGTCATCGTTATGACGTTTCCTTTGTCTAGCCTGGCAAAAATCTTCACAAGCAATGACGTGCGTCCGGGCGCATTGTCGGGCTGCAATTTTCGTAAATTATTCTTCTGTAAATCTGGCCGTATTGTACGAATAGCTTCATACAAATGGCGTAAAATGTCCGAATAGTAGTCTTTATTTACTACTGCGCCTAGCGATGAAATTCGTAGAACACAAAAATATAATTATATATAATTTACCTTAATTTATCTGACAACCACGCTCCAAAAATATAATCCAAAAATATAATCTTTATCTGACAACCACGCTCTACAACTCATTTACGGCAATCTCAAACCACTTGTTCTCGCCAGAAGCCTTCTGAAGACGTTTACCAGGACAGAGCAGTTTATCTCAAAATTTAATCCGTGTTCTTGAATCTTGTGTTGTGGAATGACAAAAAGTCGCGTAATACACCTAAGGACGACTTACTCAATTAGCTGTGAAATTTAAACTATGTATCAAATAGGGCTGAAATTTTATATGATTGTCACTAGCAAGTGTACAAACATCACATTAAAACAGGTTTTTAATCGGACACTTGTAGCGATGCAAATTGCAACATTTCACGAACTTTTTTTTATCAAACCACGTATGTGAGTTACAATACGTGCTGTGTTATGCAACACGCGAGTTTATTCACGTAAACTTTAAACAGGACTAAAAAAGGTGTCAGTCTAATGTTTACTATCTGGTAGCCGAGAAAAAACGAAAGTAGGTTAACGTAAATTTACATACAACGTTCGAAATGAGGTAATCAGAACAAAACGAGGCGTTCTGTAACAGCAAGTGCAGTACAGGAAACCAGGAAGTGTGTGAGGAATACTGATCGTTTTGCAGACTCACAGCGAGCACTATATACGTGTTTGGACTAATGATTGTTTTGCGCTCAGTTCAAACCATCGATATATAATATATAATCGCGTGCTGTCGGGCAAAGTGAACGGCAGAAAACGTTCCGAAGGATGTACAGAATGTACAGCTTCCCCCACCACTGGGGGGGATAAAGCGTTTGGCGCTGTTACCATGTGTACTAGACGAGTCATTCGGTCAGTAATGCTTTGACACCTTACAATTATTACATTTGGGACAGTTCTACTGAAAGTTTGAGCTTACGAAGATTTTATTATTATAGGGTGCTAACAGTTCATTATTACTTTTGGCGTATCTCTTAACTAATAAAACTAAATAAAACTAAAAATCTAGTTGTTAAATCTACTATCAATCAAGTATATATGTCCATAATGTTACATTTGATGGAACGAATTCTAATACAACAGCAAAGTTTGTGGTATGTTAGACGCCTGTCACACATTATAGTCAGGTTGCAACACTTTAGGTGATAAGCGTACTATACTGTCTAATCAAGGAATTATAGATTGCAAGTATATTAAGGTTAAATAATCTGCAAAGAGAACAAGGTTTAAAGTCTGCTAATAATTTGTTACAGAGCACATATTTTACGAAAATCAAAAAATGAATGTGAAAACGTCACAAACACTAAGGGCAGAGGTAGCTAACGCAATAGAGTTTTTAATGAACAAAAACCTTGTGTTGGGTAAAAGCAACCTGTCTGACACTTAACAGCCCGGTTTTTAGTCGTAATTTTGAATTTATGGACATCGGCCGTGCGAGCTTCTGACAAAAGTTAAGTACTGATTATGTTGTAGCATAGTGCATATTGTATTAATATATTTATGGAGAAGAGACGTTAGGTTATACCACGTAGTATTTGTACTGTCTCCGGTTTGGTTTTCCTACCACCAAATGTTTTACGTAACTCTATTTTTTCACAAAAAAATGAAACCGAAAAGAACCGCAAGCAACTGTCTTCGCGAAATATTTTTTGCTCTCGCGCACTTCACACACACGCGCGAGCTCAGCGCTAACAAGTGTGTAACTCGAATGAACGTGTAAACAGAATATTCAGAGACCCGATCGAGTTTACAGTTCTGTTTTTGTTTGAAGAATCACGACAAAAAAATCACAATACACACGCAGAACAATGAGCGCACTTGGTTACTTAAAAACAAAAAAAGTAGCTTTCTTTGTCTAAAATTTGCATACAGCTGAACCTGGCGAGTGTTACAACACACATGTACGTCGTGTTTGTTCTGTTCATTACGAGTTCGCGCGTGTATGCAAAGCATCGAATTCTAAAGCTTAGAGACATCTGTAGTTCGCGCGTGTGTGCAAAGCATCGAATTCTAAAGCTTAGAGACATCTGTAACTCACGTTTCATCCGTTCTTACGGCATATTTGCTTGGCAACTTAATTCGACCAGAGGCGCACCCAGGACTTTTTTGGGGGGGGGGGGGGTATTTGAAAATTTAGAAACAAGGTGCACAATTTTGGTTTTCCTCAGTCTTTTCTTTACAAGCAGGGCTTTTTCCTGGAGAAACGATAATACGCAACTTATAAGGAGCCAATGTCGCAAGAACAGGTAAAAATTAACTTTACTTCATAGAATTTCACTCATGTACGTTCCAACTATAATGCTGCAAAGGCCTTTCTTACACATACTGCACGAGTAAGAATCATACACACAATGTTTGTAAGAATCATGAGTTAAAATCATCTTAAGCACAGGCTTACTAATTTGCATATGCTTACTGAATAATTTAAATTATTTAATCAGTGGACGCCGACTTTATTGAAATATTAATACAATAATATAGTTAAAATAATCAGACATGAAGCAGTTGCGCACTTTATAGTGGGGATAAGGCGGGAACAATGTTATATACGTGAGTAGAAAAAGGCCTTTTGAAAATATTAGCCTTCTCCCTGAATGACGCGTCTACGTACGGAGGTTTTGATTTAGATTTCTATTTCGACACTACTAAACAGTACATATGGACGTTTTGTAACACGAAACAAGCAATAGATACAACAGAGGTACCATACAAAGGTTTCACCGAGTTAGAAAATGTTTAACATTTAGTAGGCTTACTACAATCATTTTGTAAACAGTGATTTGGCATGTTGTGTCTATTCCAGTCTTTCTCCAGATCTCCTAGTCGAGCCTAGACATTAACAAACATGGCATATTTTGGAGTACATAATAGTTTGTGTACACGTTACGATTCAGGGAAAAACGTAGTAATATTGGTAAAAATAAGCCTCTGACGAAGCTTGTACCACTTGCGCCACTGCACTCGACTGCATAATTGTTAATTTTTTCTACCATATTTTATTCAGCAATCAATAACCTAGCAGCACCACCAACTAATTGAGTCGGCAGGGTACACGTGCTCTGTGTTGTATGCGAGCGGGGTTTATTGTCACATAAGCTCGACAAACGATACAATACTGGTTCACTTGGGAATAATTCTGTATCGCATATTATTTAGCATCCATTACAACGTATTGCATTATTAATAATTAAAATATCAATATTTATTATGCACTTTATTAAATATTTATTAAATTATGCAATACAGGTGAAACCTCTCTAATTCGGACTTCTCTAATTCGGAATTTACGATAATTCGGACTCCCTAAAAAAAAAATTATAATTCACAAAAAAAATTAATTTTGTGAATTCTTTGTGAAAACATTTGCATTTAGGGAATTCTTAAAGTGTTATGTTGGCAAAATGTGCGATACGCACCCCCACCTCGACTGGGTTTAGTCCAGTTTCAACTGCTGCTTTGGTAGTGTGTGCGTCATTGTTATTGTATTCGTGTGCGTTCTATTGTACTGAAGTTATTTCTTAGTTGCGTACAGCTTTTCAAACATCATTTTCTACAAACACTGTTTAGTATTAATTTACAGTACTGTATTACAATATGAGTGCTAGAGGTAAATACAAGACTTTAACTTTAGAAGACAAAATGAAAGTGTTGAGTAAAATAGACGCTGGTTATTCTGTGCAGAATATTTTAAACGAGTTTGGAATTAGTAAGTCTACGTTTTATGATATAAAAAAGACAGAAAAAAATTTCCAATTTTGTTTTAAAGCAAGATACGCCAAATGTGAGTATTGTTAAAAGAAAACGAACGACTGCAGCAAAGTTCAGTAATATTGACGATGCTGTATACGCTTGGTACAAGCAGCAACGTTCAGTTGGTGTTCCAGTTAGAGGTGTAGAATTACAGGCAGTGGCAGAAAGATTCGCTCAAAAATTGGGAGAAACTGATTTTAAAGCTAGTACAGGATGGCTTTTTAAATTTCGGAAGCGGCATTCCATTGTAAACCGGAAAATATTTGGGAAAAGTTTAAGTTCCGATGTTTCTAGTGTCGAACCGTTTCGCCAAAAACTTAAAGCAGTAATTACTGATGAAAAACTTCTTCTTTCCCAAATTTATAATGGTGACGAAACAGGCTTGTTTTGGAGATCCATTCCTCAGAATACTCAGGCCTATAGAATGGACAATTCCACACCAGGCCGAAAGGTAAATAAACAAAGACTATCTGCTCTCTTATGTGCAAACGCAGATGGGTCTCACTGTCTAACATCCGTCGTTGTTGGAAAATCAGCTAAGCCTAGAACAATTAAAAATATTATGGAAAGCCTACCAGTTATTTACAAAGCAAACAAGACTGCATGGTTTACTCAGAAATTTTCCAGCGATTGGTTTTTTCATAATTTTGTGCCAGAGGTTAGAAAATTCCAGCTAGATGTTTTAAAAATAAAAGAAGAGGATGCTAAAGCTTTGCTGATATTAGACAATGCTTCTGCTCATCCCTCCGGTAATTTATTGACTAGCAGCGATGTAAAAATCAAAACTATATACTTGCCTCCCAATACGACTTCGCTTATCCAACCAATGGATCAGGGACTAATCCTCAGTTGCAAACTCCTTTACAGACGTAAACAACTCGACGAATGCATGGTATTTTTTATGGACGATGAAGAAATGGACAATAGGGGTGAACAAACTCTTAAAAAAATAAAGGAATACAGTATTAAAAGTGCTATTTATAATTGGGCAAACAGCTGGAATGAGATCAAAATATCTACATTATTCAATGCATGGAATAAGATTTTGTACGATAAAGAGCCAGAGATCGACCTGCAAGGTTTGGAAGATGAAGATTATGCAGGTGCTTTTGGAGCTACCAACATTGAAGACATAAGAGAATGGTTGGGTGCCGATGAAGATAACGTAGGCTACCAGAATTTAACAGAGGAAGAATCGTCTATCAAATGCAAGGTCAGAAAGAAGAAGTTGGAGATGATAGTGACGATGAAGAGGACGACGATAGTGTTCCTAATCCTACACTTTCCAAGGTGCGGGAAAATCTCGATGCAGTTATTAACTTTATTGACACTGATCTAGAATTTCAAAAATACTATTTAATCATCAAAGAAATGCGTCAAGAAATTATTAAAAAACAATACAACAGGGCAAAACAGTCTACAATTTCAACCTTTTTTAAGCCTGTAGCTTCAGTTCGGGAAGAATCAAAACCGTCAACTTCAGGGACCAGCCATTAATATTACATAACTCTTTGTGTGCTAAAGTGAAAACACTGTCAGTGAATGTTTTAGTGGATGGTTAGTGAGGATCGGTCAATAATACAACTTTTAGTTATTTTGCGTCGACGTTTCGACAATATTTATTGTCATCTTCAGGACCTGTGTATGAATTACAATAGAAATATCAAACATAACGAAACAATTAAATATTTGGGTGAACGTGTTGGTGATGTGAGTGTGTGCGTGCGTATGTATGTATCATTTTTTATGTGAAGACTTATGATAGTTTGTTTACATCTTCAAATTATCTTTAAGAAAGCGAGCAAATTATAGTATGAGAGAACTTAATTTATACAGTATTACAATTTAAATTACTAAATATAATGTTATTTTAATTAATTAAACAAACAGTAATCAACAATTGGATATTAGATTGGTACATAAATTGTTTATACCTACAACAGTCCTGAAGATGACAATAAATATTGTCGAAACGTCGACGCAAAATAACTAAAAGTTGTATTATTGACCGATCCTCACTAACCATCCACTAAAACATTCACTGATTGACGGTCACTAAAAATTTAAAGACTGTCAGTGAAGTTTTTTTTGTTGGTATCGTGAAATTATTTATTCTTCTGTTTTGTAAAATACAATAAAATTAAATTTCCATTAATATTTACGTACATTAATAATTGCAGGTGTGCATTACTTATAAACTTTTTGCGTGCGAACTTAACTTGAAAACATTGATGGTGAAAGATTGTTGTTTATGTGAATTTAGTTATCCATTTTGTAAGTACAATAAATTTAAATTTCCATTAATATATACGTAGTTTTAATATTTATTTTTACGGCACTTTACCTATACAGTAGTATGAATTTCTATAAAATATTCTATAATTCGGATTTTTCTCTAATTCGGACTAGGCTTCGCCCCATATAATCCGAATTAGAGAGGTTTTACTGTATATCTTAATTAAATAATGATAATATCTTAAGTTAATGCGTTTTTTGTGAATATCCCGTAAAATAATTACGTACCTTTCGCGCACGCGCACTATATACGCGTCTAACTATCCGTATGCACCGTCTCACTACACTTAGAGTTGTTTTCCTTAAAACTGACATTTTTTACAAGTTCCTTATCAACTAATTTGTAATCACTACTTATTCATACAGCGTCTTCATACGCCATCATATGCATTATTCTCTGCTACATTCCAAATGCAATTAGAATGTCCATTGAAATATATGTATTGCTCGTTGTAAAAATATCGGTACGGAGAAGCATATATGACTCCCACGTTCTAAGATTTATATTTAAAATTATTTTCGAAATGAAATATTTCCATAGAAACTACTTCTTTCTTCAGCCTAAACCACAGTACTGTGGTCACCTCACGTTAGCGCACTAGATTTTCACTGATGATGCCAGTCGATGGCACTGCCGAAACGTCTGGTTTTTCAGAAAACATTGGACCACGGCCAAACAGCCCGGGAAGGAATTTTAACAACAAACTACTTCTTTGTTGCCGATAACGTGTTGCCAATAAAAATATCGGTATGGAGAACCATACATGACTTCCATATTCTAAGATTTATATTTAAAATCATTTTCAGCCAAACAGCCAGGCTGTGTCTTACCTGCCTTTTTATTGCTGTATTAAATGAAAAATATTATATTACATTAAAATGAAAAAATTATAATTTTATTGCCTGGCAACAAAATTATTTTATTTTTAACAATTACCATTGTTTCAAAAAGTTTAAATAAATTTTCAAGTACTTTACTCTTGTTAAAACGTAAAAGGTTGCAGGTAAACTACCCCTTCCCCTTAACCGATCTTCACCAAAATCGAAAGTCATTGAGACCTCTACAATTCAGGGCTGTATGCAAATAATCTTTTGATTCTGTTTGAATTTGCGGCTGTTATCGTTTGTTTCATAAAGTTTAAATAAATTTTCAAGTACTTTACTCTTGTTAAAACGTAAAATGTTGCAGGTAAACTACCCCTTCCCCTTAACCGATCTTCACCAAAATCGAAAATCATTGAGACCTCTACAATTCAGGGACGTATGCAAAAAATTATTTGATTCTGTTTGAATTTGCGGCTGTTATCGTTTGCCATAGAAAATACGCTTGATAAAAAAACGTTGCAGGTAAACTACCCCTTCCCCTTAACCGATCTTCACCAAAAACAATAGGTCTTGAGTACTCTACAAATCAGGGCTGTATGCAAAACATTATTTGATTCTGTTTGAATTTGCGGCTGTTATCGTTTGCCATAGAAAATACCCTTGTTAAAAACACGTTGCAGGTAAACTACCCCTTTCCCTCAACCGATCTTCACCAAAAACAATAGGTCTTGAGAACTCTACAATTTAGGGCTGTATGCAAATAATCTTTTGATTCTGTTTGAATTTCCGGCTGTTATCGTTTGCCATAGGAAATACCCTTGTTAAAACATAAAACGTTACAGGTAAACTACCCCTTTCCCTTAACCGATCTTCACCAAAATCAACAGATCTTGAGAAATCTACAATTCAGGGCTGTATACGAAACATTATTTGATTCTGTTTGAATTTGCGGCTGTTATCGTTTGCCAAACAAACAAAATTACCCTTGCTAAAAAAAAACCGTTGCTGGTAAACTACCCCTTTCCCTCAACCGATCTTCACCAAAAACAATAGGTCGCGAGTACTCTGCAAATCAGGGCTGCATGCAAAAAATTATTTGATTCTGTTTGAATTTGCGGCAGTTATCGTTTGCCATAGAAAAAAAATCTACAGACACACAGACACACAGACACTTTTCGGAAAACGACTTTTTTTCATGTTTTGAGTGTAGTAGAATCAGAATCTGCAATAATCTCGAACAGATTTTTTTTGCCATCACCATACTTCCATTCCTTAAGGAATATGGAAGTAAATATCGGTATGGAGAACCATACATGACTTCCATATTCTAAGATTTATATTTAAAATCATTTTCAGCCAAACAGCCAGGCTGTCTTACCTGCCTTTTTATTGCTGTATTAAATGAAAAATATTATATTACATTAAAATGAAAAAATTATAATTTTATTGACTGGCAACAAAATTATTTTATTTTTAACAATTACCATTGTTTCAAAAAGTTTAAATAAATTTTAAAGTACTTTACTCTTGTTAAAACGTAAAAGGTTGCAGGTAAACTACCCCTTCCCCTTAACCGATCTTCACCAAAATCGAAAGTCATTGAGACCTCTACAATTCAGGGACGTATGCAAAACATTATTTGATTCTGTTTGCATTTGCGGCTGTTATCGTTTGCCATAAAAAATACGCTTGATAAAAAAACGTTGCAGGTAAACTACCCCTTCTCCTTAACCGATCTTCACCAAAAACAACAGGTCTTGAGTACTCTACAAATCATGGCTGTATGCAAAACATTATTTGATTCTGTTTGAATTTGCGGCTGTTATCGTTTGCCATAGAAAATACCCTTGTTAAAAAAACGTTGCAGGAAAACTACCCCTTTCCCTCAACCGATCTTCACCAAAAACAATAGTTCTTGAGAACTCTACAATTTAGGGCTGTATGCAAATAATCTTTTGATTCTGTTTGAATTTGCGGCTGTTATCGTTTGCCATAGGAAATACCCTTGTTAAAACATAAAACGTTACAGGTAAACTACCCCTTTCCCTTAACCGATCTTCACCAAAAACAATAGGTCTTGAGTACTCTACAAATCAGGGCTGTATGCAAAACATTATTTGATTCTGTTTGAATTTGCGGCTGTTATCGTTTGCCATAGAAAATACCCTTGTTAAAAAAACGTTGCAGGTAAACTACCCCTTTCCCTCAACCGAACTTCACCAAAAACAATAGGTCTTGAGAACTTTACAATTTAGGGCTGTATGCAAATAATCTTTTGATTCTGTTTGAATTTGCGGCTGTTATCGTTTGCCATAGGAAATACCCTTGTTAAAACATAAAACGTTACAGGTAAACTACCCCTTTCCCTTAACCGATCTTTACCAAAATCAGCAGATCTTGAGAACTCTACAATTCAGGGCTGTATGCGAAACATTATTTGATTCTGTTTGAATTTGCGGCTGTTATCGTTTGCCAAACAAACAAAATTACCCTTGCTAAAAAAAAACCGTTGCAGGTAAACTACCCCTTTCCCTCAACCGATCTTCACCAAAAACAATAGGTCGCGAGTACTCGGCAAATAAGTGCTGTATGCAAAAAATTATTTGATTCTGTTTGAATTTGCGGCAGTTATCGTTTGCCATAGAAAAAAAATCTACAGACAGACAGACACATAGACACACAGACACACAGACAGACAGACAGACAGACAGACAGACAGACACACAGACACTTTTCGGAAAACGACTTTTTTTCATGTTTTGAGTGTAGTAGAATCAGAATCTGCAATAATCTCGAACACGATTTTTTTTGCCATCACCATACTTCCATTCCTTAAGGAATATGGAAGTAAAAAACGTTGCTGGTAAACTACCCCTTCCCCTTAACCGATCTTCACCAAAAACAATAGGTCTTGAGCACTCTACAAATCAGGGCTGTATGCAAAACATTATTTGATTCTGTTTGAATTTGCGGCTGTTATCGTTTACTATAGACAAAAATTACCCTTGATAAAAAACCGGTTCAGGTAAACTACCCCATTCCCTTAACCGATCTTCACCAAAAACGAAATGTCTTAGGTACTCTACAATTCAGGACCGTATGCAAAGAATTATTTGATTTAGTTTGAATTTGCGGCTGTTATCGTTTGCCATAGAAAACACCCTTGATAAAACATAAAACGTTGCTGGTAAACTACCCTATTCCATTAACCGATCTTCACCAAAAACAATAGGTCTTGAGAACTATACAATTCAGGGCTGTATGCAAAACATTAGTTGATTCTTTTTGAATTTACGGCAGTTATCGTTCATCATAGAAAAAATACCCTTGTTAAAACATAAAACGTTGCCGGTAAACTACCCCTTTCCCTTAACCGATCTTCAACAAAATCAACAGACCTTGAGTTCTGTATAATTCAAAAAGGTTTGCAGAAGAGTAGTTGATTCTGTTTTAATGTACGGCAGTTATCGTTTGTCAAAAAAAAAATTACCCTTGATAAAACATAAAATGTTGCTGGTAAACAACCCTATTCCCTTAACCGATCTTCACCAAAACCAACAGATCTTGAGAACTGTACATTTCAGGGCTGTATGCAAAATATTATATGATTCTGTTTGAATTTGCGGCTGTTATCATTTGCCATATAAAATACCCTTGATAAAACAAAAAACGTGTCTGGTAAACTACCCCTTTCCCTTAACCGATCTTCACCAAAAACAATAGGTCTTTAGTACTCAACAAAACAGGTCTGTATGCAAAAACATATTTGATTCTGTTTGAATTTGCGGCTCTTATCGTTTGCCATAGAAAATACCCTTATAAAACATAAAACGTTGCAGGTAAACTACCCCTTCCCCTTAAACGATCTTCACCAACACCAATAGGTATTGAGAACTCTACAATACAGGGCTGTATGCAAAAAATCATTTGATTCTGTTTGAATTTGTGGCTGTTATCGTTTACCATAGAAAAAAATTACCCTTGATAAAAAACCGTTGCCGGTAAACTACCCCTTTCCCTTAACCGATCTTCACCAAAAACAATAGGTCTTGAGAACACTAAAATTCAGGGCAGTATGCAAAACATTATTTGATTATGTTTGAATTTGCGGCTGTTATCGTTTGCCATAGAAAATACCCTCGTTAAAACATAAAATGTTGCAGGTAAACTACCCCTTTCCCTTAACCGATCTTTACCAAAATGAACAAATCTTGAGAGCTCTACAATTCAGGGTTGTATGCGAAATATTATTTGATTCTGTTTGAATTTGCGGCTGTTATCGTTTGCCAAACAAACAAAATTACCCTTGATTAAAAAAAACCGTTGCAGGTAAACTACCCCTTTCCCTCAACCGATCTTCACCAAAAACAATAGGTCGCGAGTACTCTATAAATCAGGGCTGTATGCAAAAAATTATTTGATTCTGTTTTAATTTGCGGCAGTTATCGTTTGCCATAGAAAAAAAATCTACAGATAGACACACAGACACATAGACACATAGACACACAGACACACAGACACACACACAGACACTTTTCGGAAAACGACTTTTTTTTATGTTTTGAGTGTAGTAGAATCAGAATCTGCAATAATCTCGAACACGATTTTTTTTGCCATCACCATACTTCCATTCCTTAAGGAATATGGAAGTAAAATTATCCCCCTTCAACTATCATTTTCATTTCTAGAAAATTAACCCCTTCCCTACAACTACCCTTTTCATTTATAGATATTTCATCTACCTTTCTTCAGTGGATTATTAAGACCTTCTTTTCAGGATACTTATAATAATAATGGCTCCCATGTGTATCACCGAAGTAGCTTAGGAGTCAGGCAGGGTAGGCTGCCTTATGTGAGCCGTACGGCATACAAGGAAGGCAGTGTGGCCAGCACTACGCTTCAGCCGCCCATTATTATCCCCAAGATGTTATCCCAGGTACTCATTTTCAACAGGCTGAGTCGACCTGGGGGCTGAAAAACGCACCTTGATTTTATGGTGCGGGCCCGGGAATCGAACCCGGGACCTCTAGGTTAGTAGCCAGGTTTTCATGATACTTTATTTATCAAAATTAATTACTTTACTCTTGATAAAACATAAAACGTTGCAGGTAAACTACCCCTTCCCCTTAACCAGGCTTCACCAAAATCAATAGGCCTTGAGTTCTCTACAACACAGGCACATAGGCTATCCAAAAAATGATTTAATTATGTTTGAATTTGCGGCACTTACCGTTCGCCATAGAAAAAATTCTACACACAGACATTTTTCGGAAAATGACTTTTCTTCATGTTTTGAGTGTAGTACAATCAGAATCGGCCCTTATCTCGAACACGATTTTTGTCGCGATCACCATACTTCCATGTTCCGTAAGGAAATTAAGGAACATGGAAGTAAAAATAAAACGATCCGTGGTAGTAGATGAAGTCAGACAAACGTGAAGAAATTGTAAACCATGATCGTCTTTTGTTATTCTCAAATATCTGACGACGGCGACGCCTAGAAAGCATCTGTCTGACGCGATATAGTTTAATCCGTATTATTATTACCGACATTCCGTGCCCTCTCCCTTTGCGTAAGCCACGCAAACTTTTCGCTTTCACCGTCGTTATAAAATGTGCCAAATTTTTACAGACGGGGGCGCGCGCGCGCGCTCAAGCTCTTGTCTGCAACGAAATGCATAAAACGTGATTTCTCAAATTCTCGTATTTCACTTTCTTCACACAACAACAAAACGGTGTGTGTGTGTGTGTGTGTGTGTGTGTGTGTGTGTGTGTGTGTGTGTGTGTGTGTGTGTGTGTGTGTGTGTGTGTGTGTGTGTGTGTGACAAAAGGTCGTTCGATCGCGTCATTGTTGTTGGAAGTTTCTCCATTCAGCTACGGTTTACCCGAGATCCAATGAAACCGAAATACGAATCATTACGCGTTGTTGTCGTTGTCTAATGTAATGCTATCATTTCAACACGTCGTCGGCTGCTGTTGTTATTGTTAAGCAGTTATATACACTGCTTTCTGTATCGCGTCAACATAATATGCCTATCACCGTTGGCTGGTTTTTCCGACGACCGTTTAAAATTAAATTATATAGCCTACTACTACTACTAGAACTGAAATCATTTTCTGAAATTTAAATTAACCCAGTCACTCGTTGCAAAGTTGGTGAAATTTTCGTGATTCGGAACACGTAGTTAACTAAAACCGCATAATAGATGCATTGTGTAATACCAGAAAGTTTTCGGTCGCTGTAGAGAAAATTGACTTTCTGTTTGCCTGGGTAACTAATCAATTCTCAAGTAACGTTTTTGAAGGAAAGGTGTTGGGGAAAAACCCAAGAGGACGACCAAAAGCAGCGTTTTTCAAACACAAGGGAAAGGAGATGAACTTGTTATCGTACTGCGATTTAAAGAGGACAATGATGGTTAGAGAGACGTGGCTAACTCGACAAGGCATGGCCTTTAGATGATGATGATGATGATGATGATGGATAACCAAAGAATGTTCAGGCTGTTTACAAACATGACAAGTCACAACTGTTTGGGATATAAATCGTTAAACTTTAGAGCGGATTCTAAGTCACTTCACGAATTGCAGTTTTTGATAACTTCTAGTGATGAAAGTTTTTTTTTTTGAAGTTCGGCCGCTGACTGCACATAATTAACGTCGATTATGTTAGAATATACTTGACTTATGTCCGGGCTATTAGGCCGTGGTCTACCCCTGCCGCTACGAACAGAGGTTTCGGCCTCTCCTCTGGAGCTCATCTTCAGTGTGAAAATCTTTTGCCACAGTACTGTGGTTAATTGGCGAAGGCCATGTCGGTTACCGAATCGCTCTCACACTGAAGGTGGCCTCCAGAGGAGAGGCCGAAACGTCTGTTCGTAGCGGCAGGAGTGGACCGCGGCATAATAGCCCGGACATAAGTCGATTATAATCTAACACAGATGACGCCGACAGGAAAGCCTTAGGTACAGATTTATGCTGTCGTCATCGTCAGGGACTGTATTCAGGTTTTACAACAAATACACTGACTGTATCAATTGCATATTATATATATATATATATATACATATATATATATATAAAACTGAAAGTCTGAGGATTTGTTTTTTTGTACTGAATACAAACCCACACCGTTACACCGATTGCCAACAAATTTTGCACAGGTAACCTTTGACACAAGGCGAAAAACAGTGTCTAACTTGGAATTTGATATTCTGCCCCTTTTGGACGATTTAGGCCATTTTATTTGTGCCCTTTTGTTGACTTGTATAAAGATGTCAAAAACACCATGGAAATAAGAATTTATTACCATAGTAACAATTAAATAAACAAATGCTATTTAGCGGGATCAGAACTATACATTTATCCGTTCCTGCAGTAACTTTTCTATATTTTTAATATGCGATTGTATCGATATATTACGATGTGGAAAAGAACAAGTGTACTAATTATAAATTGTCTTATTTATTCATTCAAAGCGAAAATACGTAGTGTTTTCATTTGTGAGGTTAGGTGACAACGGTTTTTGGTTTTTAGTTTACTGATGAAATAAATAAAAGCCATGGTTGAGGAAAACATAACGTTTAATGTGTTATACAATGCTTCTAACACAGTAACACTTAAAATAAAGAACCCAACGTTTTTGAGTTAAAGGGTACTTGTTTTGTAATAAAATCTGTCCACTAAGTGACTGGGTTAAAAAGTTTCAGTCTACGCTCTTCGCCACCGCTACACTGAAGCTGTTTAGCGAGCACGTTGGGATGGTTTTTCAGTCCGTTGCTGTAATTGAAGCTTCATCGCTTTATCTCTTCTAGACTGAAGGTGTTTGTAGATCTCTCTGGATTACATGGTTGGACACAATACCATGGCTCTGAGAACTTCGTTCTGACAGCGCTGCACTATTCCTACGGCGAGTTACTAGTCGTTCCCCACAACTGTATACCGTAAGTCAAGACTGTCTTTAGGATAGCTCTGTAAATTAACAGTTTGTTTTCCCACGTTATCCTGGAATCCTTGCCAATCGGTCAGTATAGGGTTTTATTTTTTGAAATTGTAAACCAAGCTGTTCCCGCTTCACAAAGACGTGTTTTTGCCAAACGAGTCGTCGGTCGATGTGCAGGCCCCACCAGATACTTAACCTCGTTTACCTGCGACCGTGTGCAGCTGTCAAAAGAAACGGGTGGACAGTCGTCTTATTTCGTAGTAAAAATCACAAGGCCTGATTTGGCTGTGTTGCCTTTTTTATTTTTTGTTCTGTAACCAGAGAATCCAAATTCCAAATGCATCAAAATGTATTCAGGTAATAGCGAATGAATGAATACACATATAATGCGTTTTAATATGCTATGTACTGTTGTGGAATATTATAATTATAGAGTTCCTAAGGCTTTCACGGCCGGCGGTCACGCAGCTGCAAACATTATTGGTCGGGCTGTTAGACCGTGGCCTAGAGTCTACGCTGACAGACGTTTCGGCCTCACCATCGGCGTCATCAGCGTTGGTAGCAATTGCACTGTGTCCGCCAATTCATCCCAGTGATGAGATAGACTCTATGTATTTTGTTTAAGAAGGCCCACTTACAATTAGTCTTTACCTCACCGCTGCGGTGAATTGGCGTACAAAGTGCCAATTGTTACCGACCCTGATAATGGCCTCCCATTGTGAGGGCGAAATGTCTGCCAGCACAGACTCTAGATCATGGACCAACGGCCTGGCCAATAATGTTTCCAACTATGTTATAATTATATCTTATTAACTGAACAAGCGAAGCGATTCTCAGTTTTAACTTGACCGTTTTATATTTCTATAAGGGAAAACCACTGATGTTTCTCCTTGTAGAACGGTGTATTCAAGGTTGTAGCAAATTTTACCAATCAAACGAGGTCAAGTTCTACAGAGGTCGGGACCGCTTCCGACCACTAACCACGATTTAGGTCTACTGTTTGATGGTTGCAGTCTTCCGAATTCTGCCCTATATGTATGGTACTTTCAGACAGGCGGGAGCGTCCCACTGCTACATTGCTGCTGTAACAGGAGGCATCTTATAAAGCTTTCAGCACTCTTTATTAAAATCTTAAGTGATTTTTAAACTTGTGGTTTGGGGCTTCCTATAGTCTGCAACACCGTATAGACTTTAGCGTGCTTTTGTGTAGCAGTAACTTATTACCTGATGGCAGTATAGATTTCAAGATAGTCTACTGTTTTCTAGGAAAAAACAAACACAACAACGACTGAATCAACTCTACGAATCGTTTCAATTTAATTAGCCTACAACTTTGACAATCGGGGAAGCCCAATAAAACGTACTGAAAAAGATAAGAAATAATGGCGGCAAGCAAGGCGAGGAGAAACTCAAACTGGCTTATTGACAAAGCCCGTTTACTGTAACATACGATATTATTATTAAACAGGAAAATTCCTGGAATATACCGCATAATAAGCTAACGTATGAACAAGGAAACAACGCTTCGTAAATACGTGTCCGCGGCCTTGATTCCTTGGGATGAGTTTGATATTGGAGTTAACTTCAGTATCGATTTCTTCTTCTTCATCGTATTAAGGCTGCGACTTGTTCAGTGTATTTATCGATGTTGTGCTAACCTGTATTTCCATCTTAATTTTGGACTTATTAGACTCCTTTCCCTGTTTGGCTCCCAGTCTTTGATGCTCTTGACTGATCGGGTGCCTTTCATGCGAAGAATTTGTTAATTTCAAGAAGATTTAGTGTTCGTTATGCAGTTGTTTATAGATTCAGCTTTCGTCTTCAACTATGGCACTTCTGGTTTTATCACTTAGCGATTACTGCGGTAGTTTCCTTAAAATCCCAACAACTTCTCTTGGTAGGCCTACATTTATCTGTCGAGTTTTTATGCTATTTTTACAGATTCACATCTGTCAGTGGGCACTGGTCTTACAACGGCTTTCTTCATTTTTGTTTTTTGTTTCTCCTGTTAGATTTTTATAATTCCACATAATATTATTCAAGCAGCCGCAAATCGTGTGACCTGACGGGTTACTTTATATTTTATTGTGTCTGAACAACTAATCTGAATGCATAAATACTTAAATGGAATTTCCTTTTCAGTTATGCTGCCGTCTATTACTAATTTTACTCTTCTGTCCTTTTGATATTTCCAGTGTATGTTATGCAATGTCTGCTCTACATTATTAGGTGATTGTTGTAAATTTTAACTTTTTACAGCGTCGTACTGCTTCTTGTCGCCACAATTTTTTTTAAAAATATAGTAAAACTCGCGTATAACCAGCTCGCTTATAACGAGTACTCGGATGTAACGAGCAAAAGTACGAGATTTGTTTGCTTTTGTATCTTAGCAATGATAATTAAACTCGCTTTTAACGAGTAGGAACGCATTAGAGACTCGGTTATAACGAGCATTTTATCACAGGCTAGTTCATGGGTTAAGGTGTAAAAACGTTCGTTACAATACAGCATTTTAAACATTCGTTTAAAATCATTAAGGCAATTTAGTGAAACTAATAATGTAAGTGATGAATTCGCGGAATGTTTAAATAAATTGCAAAACTGTTTTGATATCTGCAGATACAAAATTACTAAACAAACAAAAATAGATTACTTCTTTAAGGTTAGTTAAGTTCTGTGTGAGAAATATAATTTTGACGATCCCATTTAGAACGAAGAACAAAAATACAAATGAATTAGAGTGAATTTTCTTGTAATTTAAAAATAAGTATTGTACATGTGACATGGGAAGTTTTACGGTTTTTGCCAGATAGCCGGCTGATTTTGGTAAGTTTTTACTACACAGTTGCTTTTACTATACTTCGGGAATGAATAAATATTCAGCAAAAGAACGTAAGTGCCTAAAAACGTTTACAGTCTAAATTTTACTTTTAAGCGATGAATGTAAAACATGTCAAAATTTTATTGTGCGAAGTCTCTTCTATAGTATATTTTTCTGTTGTGTGTTCGATAATCACGGTATAAAAATTTAGTCTTGTGAGTCGACAACTCGGATGTAGCGAGCACCCGATTTTAACGAGGACATTTTTCTGGTCCCTTGAATCTCGTTATAAGCAAGTTCCACTGTATATTTAATTTTGTAATTTATTGATCATTAGGAGAATCGACCCCCCGCTCTCAGAATTGCTCTCTTTATAGGGAAGCGCTTTTGTTGATACGAACAACAAACGACAATGGTACTTTATATCATTTTTACCGTGCGCTTTTTCTACAAACGTTTCATCACATTAATCTGTGTGGCACAAAAACAATTTGCCAAAGAGAAACACCGCAGCGAATTCGTTTTCCTTTAACGGGAAACGAAATTGCGCAGTTTCTAAACTTTCACACGGCGCCGTTCCCTCGCCGTCTACGGTGTGTTGACTCTGCGTTGGTCGAACAAAGATTCTCAACTGAAGTGCCCAAGTAGGCTGGACATAAATGATAGTACATTTGAGGAAGTGTTGAAGGGGACACATGCGAAAACGATTGTGGAAACGCATGATCAGAAGACAATACCATAACTGGGGCACATGATTGTGGTATAAAATCTATACGATTACGGTATTAGAGGGAAACATTCATGGAGAAATTCTAGGACAAGACCATGGCCGGAATATTAAACGTGGCAACGTTGCGTCTGAGGCGTATAAGCATAGTGCAATAAAATAGCTAAAGTGAACTCGTTATATTTTGATTTAATTTCATAGCATTACTAAAGTCATGAGTAGACCTATTTATAGCTAAACCTAAATTATAGGTAGTGCGCACTTAGTACTATACGTTTAAGTTGAAGAAATCAGTGAATAATTAGTGTTAGGCCTAATGAATTAATTTTGTTCGAATTACTGAATTCGTATCATATGAATGAGTTAATCAGTATACTTCTTAAATAATATAACAGTATTTTATATAATAAAAAATTTTTAATTTGCAAAAAATGAAGAATTATAAAACTGCTGTTAACCGGCAATTAAAAATTACGCGATTTGATTAGTGAAATATATAAATTAAGAGATCGTATAGTCGGCCTCAAAATATCAGCTGTTCCAGTGCTGCCACGTTTAATATTCCGGCCTTCTACTAGAGCCAGCCATGTATACGTAATGTATCAAACAATCGAAAAATGATCATGGCCATGGCAAGACCCAAGGAAAAAGCTGGATTGTTGGGTTTTGTTGTTATGACGTGCTCGAGTATCACTAATGATTTGTATATAGACCTACGATTCCGACGCGGAACAAAGAATTTAACGAAAAAAAATTAAACAATTAATACTTTTTGCCTTAACCAACTTTTGGACGTTGTGAGCTTCGTCAGAGACGGGAGCGCTATCCGTTCCGTGCCGTAACGTGTTTGAACTGGTTCACAGATCGTTGTTGTGTATTGTGTACAAACAGCATGTGTGACTTAAATTGAGTCTGTGCGTTTACAATGCTGTTCCCGTGTGTTTTTGTATACTTCCAGTTGTTCAAACGTGTCTACTTTTCGGCCCTTTGCGTTTACGTGTAGGATTTCCATGTTGTCGTTTACGTTTGTGCATGCGTGGTCTGCTTCGATGAGATGCTTTGCAAAAGTGGTTTCAGTGTTAATTGTATCTTCAAACAAAATTCTGCATACGCAACATAGGACGTAGCTTAAAAGACATACTTAAACAATTCGACATATATAAAAAACATATGGAAACAAAGTTCTCCACTTGAATTAAAGTAACTACCGGGCTGTTTGGTCGTGGTCCAAGGTTTTCAATTAAAAGAAACGTTTCAGCAGCACCACTGGCTGCATCTTCAGTGGATGAGGTCCTAACATACGACACCCGCGTTAGGTTTGACTCGTTTCATCCACTGAAGATGGCAGCCAGTGGTGCTGCTGAAACGCTTTTCGTTTAATTGAAAACTTGGACCACGGTCAAACAGCCCGGCAGTTAATTTTAATTCAAATGACACCGGCAGTTAATTTTAATTCAAATGACACCGGCCGTGAAAGCCTTTTTCTTCTTATCTTCAAGTAGGTTATATAAACCTATTCCGGCACCCATCTCATCCTCGGATGACTCACGTCTCTTCTACCAGTGTCTTTCAGACCTTACTACGAGGTCGCTTTAGGTACTACAAGTATTACAAAGTTTTACATGAAACAGGTTGCTGGCCTGTTGCACAACCCCCTACCAGGAGGACCAGAGACTCTTCTGTCAGGGTTACCATACATTAGCCGAAAGGCCCCTGTTTTGGGGCGCAGGAGATTCGCCCTCACCCTTTTCTTTCTGCGATAGGATTTGGTGGCTTTGTATCAGTTATTCTGACAATGAACGTTTCTTAGTACTTCCAGTGCTCACTTATCGGCATCAGTGAGCACTCTAAGATCCTAAGCCACTCAAAATTAAGAAATTAGAACGAAAAAACGGAAAACACCCTAGCCCTTGAGTACTCTAATAGCGTTGGGGTCAGAAAAGATCAAGAGTCACTCAAGAGAGACTAGACATGGAAGATTAAAAGAAGGGATCTCACCCAAGAGAAGTTGACGCAAAGTGAGAATCCAGCTAGGGCACATCGGGATTGCCAAACCAGTATCCACAAGATGTGAACCCCTGATGTATTCTCCACTTTTTATTATAATAAATTAATCCGACGCGGAACACAATTATTCTAGATGAACCAGTTTTCGCTCGTTACGTGCTCCATCAGAGGCTGCTACTGGGAGCGCTGTCCGTCCTGTTTTTGATGATGTCGTTCGTGTGTGTGTTGAGTTGTGTAGTATATTCAAATAGTATGTGTGATTTAATTTGTGTCTGTGATTTAACGTCGTTACAACAAAACAATTTGATTTTGTTTTAAGTGAGCCGTTTCAAATATCTCGGCTGTGCAGTAAGCTATGAATCTGAATATGATATTAGAGAAAAGATAAACAAATTTAGGAATATTTGTGGTATGATTCATAGAAATCTTAAAAATAAAACAAGACATAGCACAAGGATCAAATTTTGTAAAACAATTGCAATATCCACGTTGATTTTTGCGAGTGAGGCGAGGGTTATGACAAAAAAAGGAATGAGGCAAGATTCAGAGTACTGAATTGCAGTTTCTTCGAAATACTTTAAATTATACATTGCAAGATAGAATAAGGAATTAAGATGTCAGAGCAGAACTCGACGTAAAGGACGTAAATGAAATTATTGCAATTTACAGAACACAATGGTGGGATCATCTGCAAAGGATGACAGAGGATCGATTGCCGAAAGCGGCACTGAACTATAAAGCCATTGGTAGAAGAGACCATTGGTAGCCATTGGTGGGTCGTCCGAGGATGAGATGGGTGCCGGAACAGGATTATATAACTTAATCCTTGAAGAGGAGAAGAAGATTTTTAAAAAATATAACCTATTTAGTATACATCAAAGAATAATTTGATGTGGTCCAGGCATGGCCGTCCGGGTGCTGTGTACATTTCACACATATGATATAGGCTATCGTGTTATCATCATTATCCCATTTTTACTGTACTAACCGTATAAAGAACCACACTTGTATCTTTGTACTATCTTTGAAAACAACTGATGGAATCAGTGGCGTATATAGAATTTAACCTTGGGGGGGGGGGAGTCGGTCCAGTCGGGCTTCATAGAAAAGAAATATCAAGTTAAGACTAACTTGATAGTTAAGAACATTACTATCTCTAAAGTGGTTGAAA
The DNA here is from genome assembly GCA_034769895.1 of Magicicada septendecula. Classification (NCBI taxonomy): domain Eukaryota; kingdom Metazoa; phylum Arthropoda; class Insecta; order Hemiptera; family Cicadidae; genus Magicicada; species Magicicada septendecula. The sequence continues at coordinate 371,804,041 of CM068374.1, read as the reverse complement.
ACAATGTGATAACATCCTGAAATCAATTCGATTAAAGTACACGGTAGTACAAAATGGAAATACGCTTTTATTGAAACATTGGTTAGAAGAAACATATTGACTGGATTGATTTCCTATATTTCATACTTCAAACGTATATACGCAACAAATGCTGTGTAATAAACCTGTTAACCTGTTTGTATGTTAAAAAAATATTTATTACTAGATTAACGTGCAAAGCTAAAAAAAAAATAATAGCACAGCCTAAAAATTAAGAGATTAACAAAATTCGTCAACTTTTCTCGACCTCTGGGGCGGGGGTCTTGTCCCGTTCACCCTATCATAAATACGCCCCTGACCCCTCCATTCCACCCTAATAATATTCTAATTGGCCGTAATTAGTCGGTAATAAAAGGATGGACACTTGTAAACAAATTTCCATGGAAAATTTATTAATATTATTAGTTTTCTCTTAAAATCAAATTAATTGGGTGAGAAGAAAAACGAAATCATTCCACGAATCACCGTTTTCAGAAAACGATACAAACTGTTTTGTAGCTAAATGAGTGGCCAAATTGAAAAACTTCCAATTACAATATGAGAAATACCAATTACATTGGTAATTAATTGTAATTCCAATTACATTTTTCACAAGAAATCCATTATATGTTAGTAAATTTTGTGGAATCTTTTCCTTTTTGATCTCAATTCGAACTGATAAAAATAAGATTTTATAAAATATCATAAAATAATATCACAGCCTAAAAATTAAGAGATAAAAAAAATTCGTCAACTTTTCTCGACCTCTGTGGCGGGGTTCCGGTTCCGTTCGCCCCCCCCCCCCGTAAATACGCCCCTGCATGGAACAAAGATACGTCTCACTACTTCGTATATTATTTTAAGAGAATTTTTCTTCCGTTCTGGAATTTTCTCTCTCTTAAAACAGGTGAACAGGTACGACTCTGTAAAGTATGGGACTCGCGTTAGTTGTAACAATGAGGTGACGCCGATGACGATGGAGGTAAATTTGGCACAGTGACACGGTTTCGACGCCGCGAGACGCTCCACCGTACCATTTGGGGGGGGGGGGTTCCACATGGACGGATCCATCTGCGCGTTACGTAAGCGATTCGACTAACCGAATCGTGCTCGCCGTATCGAATCACTGTTAACACGTTACAGTTACAGTGAGCTGCCGAGCGTCTGTCACCTACTTATTTGCTGGCCGACCGTAAACGGCGCGCACTGAAAATGGAATAACACTGTGCGAACTCGGGACAGTTTTAACAAAAGAGAAACACGCTTTAAATCGTTTGGAATAAAACTTATGTTCGTCAGCGATACAGATTAGCCTCTGGCCTGTGCCTAGGGTCGAATTTTAGACTGTTGAGGCGCGCGGTGTGAAAGCTCCCCACCACAATGATTTTTATTTTCGTCCACCATTTTAATAACGATATTATATATATATATATATATTGCAACGGTTAAAATTTAATTATAACTAATAAGGATATTGTGAGTGTGTAAAAATTACCAACACGTCTATTATAGAGAAGATGAAAAATTATTTATTATACACAAGAATATAGTGTTTTAATATGTATATTGTATTACAAATTGTCATGCATTTATATTTGGAATAATAGTTTATATTGTTCGATAATATATCGATTTTACTTGGTTGATGATACGTCCTCCGTACGTGCGATCGTCCTCTTCCAATCGTCGCTCCCGTCCTGGCGTCCTCTTCTTCAGCGTCACACTCCTTCCTGGCGTCCTCTTCTACGGCGGGTTGCTCCAGCGGCGATATTTCGATCAGTCACGTCGATGATTATGTCTAACTGTTAACATCAATTAGACTCTTCACAAATTGTTAAACTCACAATGATTATTGTTTTTACTTGAATAGTTTATTATTAATTGATACGTTAAATTTTATCAATCTCAGGGTGAATACGGGATTATTTGAATGCAGTTTATTAGTCGTACACCTTCCAAGAAAGCTTGAAGTGTCTTTAATTCCCTATGCGGATATCTTAAACTAACACGAAAAAGCACTATAATTTTACTTAAATAATTAACCCGCTCGGTTCTTCACGCTGAACTTCGTAAAGATCACCAAGGTTTATTTTAAGTTAGATTTTTCTATGTTCGTACGAGAAAAACTCTCGAACGCCGAGCACAACTTCACCTTGCAAATGCTACAGAAGAACTGTGCCGATCATTACTCTACAGCGTATGAATGTTACTGAATTTAGTGTCTTCCGATTGGTTAATTCGAAGTCACATGTTTGATGATTGCAAAAGATACAAAGTTTTCCTGAAACAGTTTGTATAAATCCGCACTAGCTTGCATTGAATTTTTCTACAAATTGTATTACTCTATTAATGATAAGCGTTTCAAATTGAGTTTTCCCTACTTAAAAAACCATATTTCTGAAATAGTTATGAACCTCAGAGTATACACAAATTGAAGCTATTTACATAAATAATCCATTGTCAAAGTTTCACGTCGATCGGTTAATTACCGCGGAAGATATAGCGATCACACGTTATCACACCCGCACACGCGCACAAATTCATTCAAAAAATACATGACAATAAAGAGCACCTTTTTATGAAGAATTTGGTATACCTTAGAACATGCTTATCCATTTCTAAATACAAAACTTAAGGCTAAAAGACAAAATATTACCCAATTTAAACATGAAAATGTTCGTCATCCATGTGCTTAGATGCAAATAACATAGCTTATCATACTGTGTTACGTTGCAATATATGTTGTTACAACACAAAAAGCCACCCCAATACCAGGGAAAAACTATGAAAAAACTATATTAAACTAAAGAAAATAAAATGACTATGACGAGACAAATGACTATGACCCAACCCAAGTGATTGACCCAATAAAAGAAAATAAAATGAGAAATATTAAACTCAAATGATGATGAAAAAGGCACAAACAAATAATAAATGTAAATGATAAATATTAAAATCAAATAAAGTAATATCAATTAAAGTACACTAACCAGAGAAATAGATATTAAATGTTATGAATAACTCTATAATGATAAGTGAATTAGAACGTGAAATTTGTTAACATTATAACTAATAATTGTGAATAAAACAATAAAAAACCCAGAAGTGAGAGATAGGCAGGAAGTGAAGGTGATTAAGTGAGTAAGAGAAATCAATATTAGGGAATAACCACTAATAACACTAAAGTACCGTAAAAAAGTGCAAAATAAGTAAAACATCCTTGGATCTTAAAATGTTCAAAGAGATAATTAGCAAGATAAAATAAATGGTGTTATAATGTTCTTCACCAAGATAGTTATTTGTTCAATTAAGTTTATAAGAAGGAATATGGCTGAAAAAAGTAAACAGACCATAAACCTAATTTTTGTGTTATGTTTTATAAGTCATATTAAATGATAGACAAGTTATAAAAAATGGCAATATAGATAAGTAAGGAGATAAAATTTTACAAACAATAATAATAATCTTCAGAGTAAAGACAGGAAAAGAAATTAGAGAATAATAGATAGGCCATGATTTTGTAAAGTAATAAGAACATACAATTATTATAAAACAGCCCAAATTAATTCAAAAGGTAAACAAGTCATAAGTGACACCAAGCAAAACATATGTAAATGTAAGATAATCTTTAATTTGTGTAAAATAAGAAGATATAGCCAATTATTACTTAGGCCTATAAAATGCCTAACGGTATAAACCCAAAATAAACAAATTGTAAGAAATTAACTATTGTATTAGAAAATTCAGGGCTAGTATCTAATTAAGTACAATTAGTGAATCATATTGAGATGTCAGAGTTAGATTAAAAACATAAAATAAGAAATAAATGTATAACATAATACGTATTAACATTTTTGTCAAAACTTTAATACATGAACAAACCCAGCTTTGTGGGATGTCAAAATGATCTTTGAAAGAAAATATAAACAGTTGTGATAATATCTAATACATAGATAAGAAGACAGAAGAATAATAGCCATCAGAAAATATTTATTCATTTTGAATAAAAATTCAAATATTATAACACTAGACATAAATGTAATCAACCAATGAGAATACAGACAGTTGCCATAACAACGGAACGTTATTTAATATAATTCCGTTATAAAACATTAGTCCATTATTGACGCTCAAGACATACAGAAGCCAAACCATAGTTGACTCAATTTTAACTTAGAATAACAAAAATTAAGTCAAAAGTTAATAATATGAAGATGCAAGAAGTCTGATGAAGACCTAATCAAACTAGGAGAGCCAATTAACCAAATTAATAAAAATTGAAAATAATTAAATCTTCCAATTGATTGAAAAAGAAGCCAGACGTACTCCAAATAATAAATGAAGGAAGATTGATGATTATATGGACCAACCTAACTAAAAAACTGAATGACTTTTCACCCGAATTCAACAGATTTGTTAAGTATATCTGAAATACCCGAATTTATGGAATAAATTCTAATTAACTTTTTCTCACAACACAAATAACTCTCACTCCGAACTGATAACCATATTTCTTTCAAGGATTAATTGAAAATAGAAAACTAAACTTGTATGTGAACATAATTTTAACCTGTGTACAAATTACGAATTCTTAACACACACTTTATAACACTTCAAAAACGAATTGTAATTAACTCTAATAGTATATAAGTACCATTGATGTAAGGTAGTGTACTTTATTATCATCTTATTAATATTTTTTCGTAACCAAAAGAACTCAGATTAAACGAATAATACAAGAGAATAAACACAGACGACGGCCATGTCGAGTTAATAACGTTTGATCAAATTTAGCCAACCTGAGAGAAATTGTCTAGTTATTGCCGGAGCAACTTTGTTTAATAACAGTACATAATTTTGTATTTAATTGAATAACTAATAATTTCCCATTAATAAACTAGTACTGAGTAGTAGTAACCGTCCTTTATTTCATTGTAAATTGCATTATAAAGTTTGTGTACTTTAGCGACGAGCGAAATTGTCTGTCAGCGTTAGACGTCGGCAGCACGGCGAACTACTAGAGAGATTCATACGCCCGCCAATTGCGAGGGTAATTTTAATCAGTCAACACCGTCTAGAACGACCGCTCGATTTCATATTTTTTAATTGTTTTCATAAACAATTTGACGCCACCCGGGAATTAAAATTACTAATTAAAGTACAGGTAAGGTTCACACTCGCGAGATATTGTTACTGGTAATTCGTGAGCTCGCGACGGACATCGTCAGCGTAACAAAAAGAAAAAGTAAGTAGGTAAACATAAAGTAACGACTACAACGTGTGTGGCTAACGCACGATAAAACATACTTTTACAGAGACGATAAGAGTTTCGTCGTTACAATATATTATATATTGCAACGATACAGCCATATGGTGTATTAGGCATTGATTTGAATAAATATAAAATTTGTAGATTTATATAAGTTAAGGGTAAATGGACAGGTCTGAGATTGTGAAAATATTTCATTGTTAGATTAGGAGAGAATTAACCTGTTTCGACAAGCAGTGAACACCTGCTCAATTGTGTGTGTGTTACACGTGTATCTTGTGTGTGTTAGTGATGCAGGCATAGACAGGAATCTCAGCTACCCGCCCCAAGTAATTAATAAAATAATTATTTAATTCCACTGCGAAAAAACTAATTAGTTTATAAACAAACAAAAGGCACCAAAGTGTATGTAAATTTTATAGTTATCCCCAGTGAAAAAATGATGTTAATAGGACACGCTACGCGAAGTCAGTGCGAAATAAATGTGCCAAAAAATACGCAAATTACCATAAGACGCTCAAATTAATACAGTGAGTGCTTAATCAAATTAGCTATGATTTGTGCTATCTCGATTCCGTGAAAAACATTGCTATTTGATAATAATTGCAAATATATGAAAAGGTTCGGGAGTGGGGGGATATTATGTGATCTGCAGGTACCGACAGGACGATTTCGGAGCCAACTGGCGCGGAATCTCGAGAGGGTATAAATTAAGGGTTCGACCGAAAACACAGACAGTTGCAGTCGGACATGCTGTCCGTCGGCAGAACAGTTTTATATTTTTTTTCAAGTCTCATTAACGAACTAATAAGACGTTTAACAATTAGGTTGACAATATTTCGGAAAGCGTAAAGTACCGGGACCGTTTAAGTCTACAAAGAGTATCTACGGAGAAGCTACCAGAGCGACGAGGGATGCTGGACGTTAGACGATGTTTTTTGGACGCCTAACCGACGTTTAAGATCCACCTTGCAGCAGATAGCAATTCTCTGAGGCGGACCACACACTGCTGGAGAACGACGCTGGACTCTAGACATATCCAAGACCACGCCAAGCCAGGAGGAATGGAAAACCAACTCTGGACAACGCTGGACCCCGTCAATAAGTCGTAAGATCATCAAAACTCGAGGTGACATGCATAATGCATTTATAAATGATTTTAAAAAAGAGCTCATAAAGACTATATCAAAAGACAATAAATTAAAACAAAGAAAAAAGTTATAATTAGAAATAATATTTTAGAAATGTAGATAAATGTTTAGTCGTAAGAATGAGCGATCGGATATAAAGAAATAAGAAAAAAAAGAATTTAAAGTTGAGAGAGTAGATTTTGTTTATCAAAGTAAATAGATTGATTTGATATTTGCATTATAGCAAAGAATAATTTAAATTTTGAATATAATACAAATGCCAGTCTAAAAGTAATTAATATAATTTTAAATTTATTTTTTTAAACATTGGTATAGACTGAGCGAGTTGAGGTCAGATCTGAATTAAAAGAATTCAATTCAAATTACATTTTAATTTTATTTGTTTTAGTAAATCAAATGGATTCAATGTCTAGATTAAGATTATTAACATGTCTAGATGTAAGAGGGTTTTAAATGTGTGTAACACCGTATAGTATAAGAGATAAACACTTAATAATGAGTGATATCGTGACCGAAGATCATTAACTATGTTTATTATTTATAAGATTGAGTAAACAATAAATATGAATTTTTAAATACTCATAATCTAATACTTTTATTATAATTACACCTCATATCGTTATACAACCTCCATAAATTACAGTATCTTAAACAGTCATCTGTAAAGTTGCATAATTTTGCCGCTCCAACAAAGTGTGGGGCTATAAAATTTAAATTTGTATATAAACAAAAATCGTTGTATAATTTTGTCGCTTCCAACGTGTGGATCGATATATGTGTTGTTGTAATATATATATATATATATATATATATTGCAACGTTACATATACATACATATACATGTGGGCATGTCAGGCCTCACGTTCAAGGGATACAAACTTATACAACGAATTTATATGTAAATTCGATATACAGTAATCATGCAGGTTGTATAATTATACCAGGTGTATTTATAATAGGAGTATTTTTATTTATCAGTATTTAAAACTCATATTTATTATTTACTCATTATTATAAATATTCATAAACATCATTAATAATTGTCGGTCACGATATTGCTCATTATTAAATGTTTATATCTTATGATATGCAACATTACACATATTTAACAAAAATCTCTTATATATAAACATGTTAATAATCTTATATCTAGACATGTTAAATAATTGGTTTATTAATTTATTATAAAATTAAAATATTTTTGTATTGAAATAAATTGTCTTATCTCAGATCTGACCTCTACTCGCTCAGTCTATACCAAGGTTTAAAATTCAATTTAAATTTATATTAATTTCTTGTAGACTGGCCTTGTTTTAATATTCAAGATTAAATTAATCTTTCTATACTTCAAATATCTAATCACTTTACTATCTATTTTGATAATAAACTCTACTTTCTTTACTTTAAATTCTCTTTCATTTATTAATGCTTATATATATATATATATATATATATATATATATGCGATCGCTCATTCTTACGACTAAACATTTATTTACATTTTAACATATTATTACTAAGTATAAACTTTTCTTTGTTTTAATTTACTGTCTTTTGACATCGTCTTTATGAGCTCTTTTTTTACAAATCATTTAAAATTCATTACGCATGTCACCTCGATTTCTGATGATCTTACGACTGTCGTCCGGGGTCCAGCGTTGTCCAGAGTTAGTTTTCCATTCCTCTTGTCCTGGCGTGGTTCTGGATACGTCTAGAGTCCAGCGTCGTTCTACGGCAGCATGTTCCTGGATACGTCTAGAGTTCAGCGTCGTTTAACAGCGGCATGTTCCTGGATACGTCTAGAGTCCAGCGTCGCTCTACAGCAGCTTTCCCGTATATACTCTTGGTAGACTTTCTATTGCGGTATTTACTTTTTCCGTAATATTGTCGTGAATTTAACGAACGTTATTTCGTTTGTTACTGCGACTTGTAATAGAATAAAAATAAACTGTTTTGCCGACGGACAGCATGTCTTGAAATGAAGAGAAGGGTTTTTGGTCGAACCCTTAATTTATACCCTCTCGAGATTCCGCGCCAGTCGGCTCCAAAATCGTCCTGTCGATACCTGCATATCTCGTGACAGCTCCCACTCCCGAACCTTTTCATCTATTTGCAATTATTAGCAAATAGCAATGTTTTGCACGGAATCGAGATAGCACAAATCATAGCTAATTCGATTAAGCACTCACTATATTAATTTGAGCGTCTTAGGGTAATTTGCGTATTTTTTGGCACGTTTATTTTGCACTGTCTTCGCATAATGTGTTCTATTAACGTCATCTTTTCACTGAGGATAACTATAAATTTCACACACACTTTGGTGCCTTTGGTTTGATCATACACTAATTAGTTTTCGCACAGTGAATTAAAATAATTATTTTATTAATTACTTGGGGCGGGTTACTGAGATTCCTGTCTATGCCTGCATCACTAACACACACAAGATACACGTGTAACACACACACAATTGAGCAGGTGTTCACTGCTTGTCGAAACAGGTTAATTCTCTCCTAATCTAACAATGAAATATTTTTGCAATCTCAGACCTGTCCATTTACCCGTAACTTATACAAATTATACAAAATTTATATTTATTTAAATTAATGCCTAATACAGCGTATGGCTGTATCGTTGCATTATTCCTCTGCCTGAGAAGAAAAAAATTTAATAAATACCGGTATTTATTTATTAAATTTTTTTGTCTATTTGTTGTAGACAATATAATCCTGTTATATTAACTTAACTTAAGTTTATACATCGGTAAAACAAACACATAATAATGAGTAAGTCAGTCTAACGTTCACCGTGGTGGTATGCAATATTCACCCCCCATTATACAGCTGATCGGTGCGTTGACCTTGTACTGATTCAGTGGCCTTGTCCCACCCTTACTCTCTCTTCTCATTATTCATACGTAGCTAAACATTTTTTTCATCGTTCTCCTTTAATCTGGTCCCATCGACCTATTTATTTTTTTTTTACGTGTAGCACTTCCTACACGAGTTTGCATTCTTGCACTGGTAAACGTTTTGCATCTTAACATATTATGCCATTCTTCAATCTGTAATTTTACATTTCCTTACTCATACGTTCTTACCTTCGTTTCTTAACTCTTTTCTTAACATGAACATTACTTATACAATACATTAACATTCTTACATTAATCTTATACAATACATTAACTTTCATTACCTTCAATTATTACATTTCTTTACTATTACCTTTCTGATCGCTAATAATTTTCTTCATCCTTACCCTTACTTTCTCAAATACACCTTTTTCGTTAGCTTCGTAGTGAGTCATTATCGGCTACAGATGACTACCTTAGAAACACGTCTATATCCAGACTTTATGTGCTTAACTCTACTCGATGTTTTAATCGTAGTAATTGGAGCTCTAAATAATCTCTACCCTTGACTTTCACTATCGCTATCTTCTGTGTCCTTGCCTTTCCACTCAGGTATGAAGATTTCGCTTGATCAGCCATTCTGACAATTATAGCATTGATTTCTCCTCTCTAATCCTTTCTTCATATTAATAACACATCAATAATAACATTCCTTACAATTTCTTACAACATAACATTCTTTCTATTATTAATTCTTTAATCTTTTTAAACATATTATTTCTTATTAATTAACTCCTTTTCTTATTAATAATAATTAACAGTAATATTCTTCTTTTAAAAATAATTATTAATTTCTATAGAGCATTGAGTGCGGTGTCGTTTGATTTCCACTCCTCACTATTATAACAATTGCATTGGGTCCGTCAACAGGAAATTCATTGTATTTTGACGTGTAGTCGCCGTTGTCGTATATTAGCCGACATGTACAGTTATTTCCGTCTCGCACCCTCATTGTGTTAACGTCCCATTGTAACATAGCGACTGTGAGCTCATCTGACGTCATTGCGTAACTCACCTGTTTGTACGGCATGAATTTGTTTCTTAGCTGCGACGAATAACCTCTCTCTCCTCTCTCAGAAGGTTCCATAATTCTCTCGTCACTAATGCATTGTGTAAGGTCAGTCCGTTTGAAGCCTATATATAAACAGCTGTCGACTGTTTTTTCATTCGCCGTTTATGATAACCTCTGTAGTTTTTATATTTATTGTGATTATCATTATGATTATCGTTCAATCGATACTTACTGTGCGTACCCTTGTCGCGTGTGATTTGTTTCAATCGTGTTACCTTTTTAACTTGTTTTATTTGTGTGTGAGTGTAACCACTACTTTGGATACTTCCGCTAACACGGTACGTTTGTTTAATTAAATGTATTTTACATTCTTCCTTAGATTTAATTATTGTTATAGAATTATCATCAGTAATTATGCAAGTCTGTTCTCTCTTACTTTCAATTACAATTGTTTGTTCAGAAACCATCATTTCACATATTTGTTCCGTTTGCTTAACAATTCTTTCACATACATTTTCTGTGATAGTCTCAATATGTGAGTTGGTATCACCAACCTTTTCTGTTAATTCTTTAGACTCTACGTGATTTTTACGGTGTCCTGTTTAAAATTTTCAGTCTGTTGTTCTAATTTATTATTAAAATTTACAGTTTGTTGTTCTAATTTGTTTTCTAAACTTTCTGTTTGTTCTTTCAGTTTAGCATAGCGTATGGCTGTATCGTTGCAATATATATGGGAGTTAGTGGTTAAAACTACGCAAGTCCAAGTTTTGATGATGTTTCAAAAACGACATTTTTTTATGCGCTACTCTTTTTCTTTTTATTTTTTAACAGCAATACAATCAATAAAAAAATTTATGAATATAAAAATTAACCTTGTCTGTGGCGGAAGAAGTCAACATCAAGTTGGATTAAAGAAGTCCAAAAGGATTTAGAAAAAAAATAATATAAACGCAGAGGAAGCAATCGAAAGAGAAGTTTTTCAGGCAAAAGTGTTAAAAATGGAAGGAGTCCAAAGTAGGAGAGAGAAAAACAAGAACAAAGAATAAAGAATTGAAATTGACATGTGGTCCTTAGATGGCCGATACAAAAAAATAAAAATAAATAAAATAACCTTGAAAATCAGTTTTATGATTCGTCATTGCACTTGAAAACCTTTAATTTCAGATTTCTGTAAATTCACATGAGTAGACTTGGGTAGATTTACACATCACTAACTCCACGATATGTACTAATACAAATTCAGCCTCAGACTTTGTTTTCTACAATTTTAAATCTTGTATGATAAGCGATATTGTTAAGATAATATTCCTACCCCTCTCCCGCCACACACAGACACACACACACAAATACACTATACAAGTAAATACTAATTTTGCGTCATAATTTGTGTTTCACGAATTTTCGTGACGCATCTTTTACCTTCGCAATAGGAATATGCACAATATTTTTATCTGGTCGTGAACAAAGTGAGTCGTGACCTACGTTTGTATTTTTTTTGTTATTTTCAGCTGTAGAATCATCTCCCCAAAATAGCATTCTTTCCTCGCGAAACACTGTGTGTCTGGAGTTTCGCTTGCCCGATATACGTTTGTCTTGTCATTCAAAACGTTTGCAACGGCATCCAAACTGATAGATCGAAAAATAAAGTTGACCTTATACAAAATCTTAATTAGGCCAATATTAACTTTGGTACTCAGGCACTCGAAGTTAAGGAAGATCATGGACGCGACAAAATTATAAGAGGAGCTGGCATATGAAATCACCACGTATCGCATGGACTGGACACGTTGCGTGGAGAACAGAATTTTTTAAAGAAGACGTGGAAATCTTCGCAAGAAAACAATTAAGGATAGACCTAGGATGAGATGGAGGAATGACGTGGAGGAAGATGTGAAGAAAATTGGAGAGGAACGGGCACGGAAAGGGCAGAATGGAGGAGAGGGATTGTTGAGAAGGCAAAAACGCTCAGGGGGTTGTGACTGCCAATTGAAGAAGAAGAAGAAGAAGAAGAAGAAGAAGAAGAAGAAGAAGAAGAAGAAGAAGAAGAAGAAGAAGAAGAAGAAGAAGGTTTAAAAAGTTTCAGAACATCAACTTCTTGTGTCGGTAGTAACAACGATTTGCGCTTAAAATGTAAGACGTAAGATAGGAATCAACCGCTATTCTCACGAAAACTATACACCTTTTATATTACAAAAATTTATTTCTTAGAAATGATAACAAGAGTTTTAAGATATCAGTTTGAGCCAGGATAGAAAGGAAGACGACGACCAATATTGCAGGAGCGTATTTACTGTGAGAGGAACGAATGGAACCGGACCCCCTCCAGGGGGTTGAAAACTTTGACAAATTTTGATAATCTCTTAATTTTTAGGCTGTTTTATTATATTTTTTCCAACTGTATACACTAATATAGTGGTAGCTCTTTTTTAAATATACAAAGAGGTTTATTGCACATCATTAGGGTATACGTTTGAAATTTGAAATATTGGAAAATGAATTCAGTTAAGAAGTTATCTTTTAGCAATACTTCAATAACGCGTATTTTTATTGTGTTATTACCGTTTACATTAATGGGACCGATTTCAGTATGTTGTCACGCGTTTTTCAACCATTTTAAAGATAGTAATGTTGCTTAATCTTAACTTGTTTTTTCTTTTGTATGAAGCCGACTCGACCCCGGACCTCCCATACTAAATTCCAGATACGCCACTGCAATATTGAGTTAGAAAAATGTAAAAAAAAAAAAAAAATGTCAAGAGATTTGCTTGCTTCATCGGTACAGCATTTTGGTTCGAAACCACGCTTTAAAAAAAAAGAAGTTATTCGGACCGGTCGAAATTCGCCAAACAGTCCGTCGTCCCGGACAACAATGCGCGGAGCGTTAGTGCGGTGCTATCGGTTCGTGTCGGCTGTAGGTCGCCTGACTGCCTGCGAGCTCTCTCGCCTTGAGATTTGTTTTATTTATATTTCAATTTTACTTCCATGTTCCGTAAGGAAATGGTGATGTCGAAAAAATACGTGTTCCAGATAAGTGCTGATTCTGATTGTACTACCCTCAAAACATGAAGAAAAGTCATTTTCCGAAAAGTGTCTGTGTGTAGAATTTTTCTGTGGCGAACGATAACTGCCTCAAATTCAAACAGAGTCAAATAATTTTTTGCGTATGTGTCCGAGTTGTAGAGGACGCAAGGCTTATTGATTTTGGTGAAGATCGGTTAAGGGAAGGTGTAGTTTACCTGCAACGTTTTAGGTTTTAACAAGAGTAAAGTACTTAATTTTGATAATAAGCTATCCTGAAAAAAAGGTCATAATAATAATAATAGTATAATAATCCATTGTAGAAAGGTAGATGAGATATCTATAAATGAAAAAGGTAGTTGAAGTTGGGAGGGGGTATTTTTATATAAATGGAAATGATATTTGAAGGAGTTGGGGGATAAGTTTTTTAATGTGTACTACGTTATCGGCAACAAAGAAGTAGTTTGTTGTTAAAATTTCTTCCCGAGCTGTTAGGCCGTGGTCCAATGTTTTCTGCAAAACCAAACGTTTCAGCAGTGCCATCGACTGCCATCATCAGTGAAAATCGAGTGCGCTGATGTGAGGTGGTAGCCTTAACGTTAGTGACCACAGTACTGTGGTTAAGGCTGAAGACAGAAGTAGTTTCAATGGAAATATTTCATTCGAAAATGATTTTAAATATAAATCTTAGAACATGGAAGCCATGTATGGTTCTCCATACCGATATTTTATGTGTGTACTACGTTATCGGCAACAAGGAAGTAGTTTATATGGAAATATTTCATGTCAATTTGTCAAACTTAAAACTCGATTTACAAGGAACACACCTAACTTGTTAGAAACTATCGAACCGAATTCAAGTAAATGATTTTAAACATAAATCGTGGAACATGGAAGTCATGTATGGTTCTTCATACCGATACTTTATTTAAGTTGCAACAGCAGCAGAGGCAGTAACAGTTAGTTACCGATATGAAATGTCATAGGTTGATGACTGCCAATCGCAAATTAAAGGTTACCAAAGCGGCAGCGGCATCGCATCGCTCTGCTGATTAGCGTGCGTATTTATATAACTGGCAGCCGGCACTAATCTTTTTATTGTATGAAAACTTTTTTGTTTGATACATGTTATCCGGGCTGTTTGGCCGTGGTCCATGGCTTATTACAAAACCAAACGTCTGATATTCTTTAAAACTTCCTCCCCGTAGAGGCGTCGTAAAATATTCCTCATTTGAGGAGGAAGTTTTAAAGAATATCAGACGTTTGGTTTTGTAATAAGCCATGGACCACGGCCAAACAGCCCGGATAACATGTATCATACATCTGAGACCGGCCGTGAAAGCCTGAAGAATATTTTACTTTTTTGTTTGTTTGATGTTTTCTAATCAACACCTACAGCTTGTTCTTTGTGTCTGTGACCTTTACGTTCCAGTCGACTTCTTCGACACGTTTCAAAGTGCTGATAGCGGATGGTCACAGGTGCAAACGACTGTCGTATCTCTGAAACAGAACATTCATTATATTGATTTGTTTCCAGCACGCATACAAAGTAGACGTGGTTAATATAGCTATCTTGTCTCTTAGACTAGTAAGCTAATAAGCTGCAGAACTCGCTTACTATTTTGAAGGAAGAACATTTACTGTTGGATAAAGTTTTGTTTTAGATAATTTTCAATTAACAGGAAAATTATGAAAATCGGAAATGTGGGTCACAGTTGTTCTCAGACGGTTTAAAATTTTTATCAGTTTGTGTAGCATCACTGCAATTAGTGTCTGAAGTATTAGGACCATCATCCCACTTCAATGGTGGAGTTGGTATTGATAAGCCTTCTCTGTTAGGAGCCAGTTTAGGAACAAGTCGCTCATTTGGTTATTCAATTTTATTATTTATTTATTATTACTTGCATGTTCCATAAGGAAATGGGAGTATGGTCATGCCGAAAAAAATCGTGTTCGAGAAACGGCAGATTCTGATTGTACTACCATAAAACCATGAAAACAGTCATTTTTCGAAAAGTGTCTGTGTGAGTCTGTGTGTAGAATTTTTCCTATGGCAAACGATAACAGCCGCAAATTCAAACAGAATCAAATAATTTTTTGCATACAGCCATGAATTATAGAGGACTCAAGGCCTTTTGTTTTTGGTGAAGATCGGTTAAGGGAAAGGGTAGTTTACCTGCAACATATTACGTTTTAACAAGAGTAAAGTGCTTAATTTTGATAAATAAAGTATCCTGAAAAGAAGGTCATAATAATCCACTGTAGAAAGGTAGATGAAATATCTATAAATGAAAAGGGTAGTTGAAGGGGGAGGGGGTAATTTTTTTTATAAATTAAAATGGTAGTTGATGGAGGACGTAAATTTTTATAAGTTTTATATGTGTACTACGTTATTGACAACAAAGAAGTAGTTTCTATGGAAACATTTCATTTAACTTTAACAAAATTCTATATTTTTTCATTTTAATTTGAATCATGTATGAGAGAAAATATATCGTTCGTGGCAGGCAATCATATCTCAATTATGTAATGTTTACGTTTCCATTTTATTATTATGATTACCGCAATAAAAAGGCAGGCAAGATCACGTTTGTGATCGTCTGTGGTTTGGAAATGATTTACGTAATCCACCAAACGTAATCCACATTATACATTTCAAAAGCCTAAAAACATTATCATGCTTCGATGTTTCGGTTTCGTCGAAATTCTTTGAATGCTTAGGTGCATAAATAGAGAGAGGGAGAGAGAGTTAATTTGCATTTCTTTCTTTCTATAGAAATGTATTAAGAAAAATTTAGAAGAAAATATTATATAAAAAACAAATTTTAGGTTACCTGAAGATATGAAGGATTTAAATTAACCCGTAAACGCACCCCCCCTAACAGAGATTTGTGGTGGGAGGGCGGCAAATTTATACTGCCTACGGGCGGCAAAATGGCAAATCCGCCTCTGATTATTTCATCTTCATCATCATCATGTTCAAGGATTTAACCAAAGATGTTTTTTTTTTTTTTTTAGAAATTACCGAACCGAATTCAAGTAAATTATTTTAAACATAAATCTTACAACATGGAAGTCATGTATGGTTCTCCATACCGATTTTTTCGAAAAGTGTCTGTGTGTGTAGAATTTTTTCTATGGCAAACGATAACAGCCGCAAATTCAAACAGAATCAAATAATTTTTTGCATACGTCCATGAATTGTAGAGGATTCAAGGCGTATTATTTTTTGTGAAGATCGGTTAAGGGAAAGGGGTAGTTTACCTATAACGTTTTACGTTTTAACAAGAGTAAAGTGCTTAATTTTGATAAATAAAGTATCCTGAAAAGAAGGTCATAATAATCCACTGTAGAAAGGTAGATGAAATATTTATAAATGAAAAGGGTAGTTGAAGGGGGAGGGGGTAATTTTTTTATAAATTAAAATGGTAGTTGATGATGGAGGAGGTATAAATTTTTGTAAGTTTTATATGTGTACTACGTTATTGACAACAAAGAAGTAGTTTCTATGGAAACATTTCATTTAACTTTAACAAAATTCTATATTTTTTCATTTTAATTTAAATCATGTATGAGAGAGAGAAAATATATCGTTCGTGGCAGGCAAGCATATCTCAATTATGTAATGTTTACGTTTCCATTTTATTATTATGATTACCGCAATAAAAAGGCAGGGAAGACGCACGCACGCGCGCGCGCGCGCACACACACAATTCTCGTTATTTCCGGCCTCACTCATGTTTATTTTCTTACATTTGCACGCTTTTTAAACGGAAAGTGCCGAAACCCACACCAACACAACGCGTGCAAGCCGAAAAAGTCACCAGCGTGGATAGCGATTTGCTTCCTGTGGATCGCTGGGCAGTGAACTGCACGTGTTTACAGAGGAATGGTTCACAGACAGACTTTTCGTCTTTAGGGAATGAACCCTCTGCAAGATGCTAACGGTCCGAGTGACTTCGGAGGACTTCGGAGGAGGGATGATTATTTGCGTAGTTTGGTTTCTTTATAAGAATAAAGTAAGCCTACCTAATTTTTATGGATAAAGTGACTGAAAATAACATTATATTAAACGACTACCCCATAATAACAAAAATATCTATAAATAGTGAAATTAGTTTGAGGGTGGGCGATATTTTTTTTAGAAATTACCGAACCGAATTCAAGTAAATTATTTTAAACATAAATCTTACAACATGGAAGTCATGTATGGTTCTCCATACCGATTTTTTCGAAAAGTGTCTGTGTGTCTATCTGTCTGTGTGTAGAATTTTTTCTATGGCAAATGATAGCCGCAAATTCAAACAGAATCAAATAATGTTTTGCATACAGCCATGAATTGTAGAAAACTCAAGACTTATTGTTTTTGGTGAAGATCGGTTAAAGGAAAGGGGTAGTTTACCTGCAACATTTTACGTTTTAACAAGAATAAAGTGCTTAATTTTGATAAATAAAGTATCTTGAAAAGAAGGTCATAATAATCCACTGTAGAAAGGTAGATGAAATATCTATAAATAAAAAGGGTAATTGGAGGGGGAGGGGGTAATTTTTTTATAAATTAAAATGGTAGTTGATGATGGAGGAGGTAAATTTTTATAAGTTTTATATGTGTACTACGTTATTGACAACAAAGCAGTAGTTTCTATGGAAACATTTCATTTCACTTTAACAAAATTCTATATTTTTCATTTTAATTTAAATCACGTATGAGTGAAAATATATCGTTCCTGGCAGGCAAGCATATCTCAATTATATAATCTTTACTTTTCCAAAGTTTTATTATTGTGATTACCGCAATAAAAAGGCCGGCAGGACACACACACACACACACACACACACACACACACACACACACACACACACACACACACACACACACACACACACACACACACACACACACACACACACACACACACACACACACACACACACACACACACACACACACACACACACACACACACACACACACACACACACACACACACACACACACACACACACACACACACACACACACACACACACACACACACACACACACACATACAAAATTCGCGTTATTTCTGGCCTCACTCATGTTTATTTTCTTATGTTTTCACGTTTTGTAAATGGAAAGTGCCGAAACCCACACCAACACAACGCGTGCAAGCCGAAAAGATGGACATCGATTTGCTTCCTGTGGATCGCTGGGCAGTGTTGTATTAAAGCAATTAATACAATCTGTGTACTTATTTCTATTATGATATGAGAATTATAAACTAATATGTGCATGTGTGTGTGTATGAAAAATATATAAATATTTTTTTCCTTTGGAAAATGTTTGTCCCTCTTTGAAAATATTTTAACCTCACTGATGGCTAGTTATTTACTATTCTGTGTGGAATTTAGCGTTATGACATGGATCAGAATGGTGGGTGTTAAACAGGCGACACAAACCTATTAAGGAAGAAATGTTTTGCTGAGAAATTTTAATTATACGGGTGAACAGAATAGTAGTTCAGGAAATCAGAAGACAAATGGAAAGAAAGAAATCAAGACTCGATTGAAACAAAGAAAAATGACTAGTATAGTATTGACAGGAAAGACTTTGATAACACTATAGACATCCCTCGGCCCCTCGCAGCGAGAGTCCAATTTCATTACAGGAATCAGATCGCAGCTACCTTTAGCTAGCTCTTCGTTCGACCTACAGACATTTTATCCAAAAGTACAGTCCTTCCTCAAGATGGTTGAGGATAGTCTTAATCCACCTGACATGGTGGTATCATTTTAGCTGATACGTAATTTCTTCAGAACTCAAGCATCCACTTATTTAATTAATATTTAAATGATTTTAAATATAAATTTTAGGACATGGAAGTCATGTATGGTTCTCCATACCGATTATTTTTAAATATCCGAGTTCGTGAGACAAAAGTAGTAATAATCAAACTGTTTGCAAGGCTCATGTTACACCGCAGGAACAACAAATGACTATAATATCAACACTTCATCATTTAAACCAAATAGTTCGATAGAACACAGTCGACATACACACACACTAGCGCGCGTGCGCAAGGTCTCCAACACGAGACGAGACGTCGAACTTTGACGTTATTTACTTTCCGCGAAGGCCGAAGAAAATATAACACGACCTTCACTTACCGTTACTCGCCGATTCCTGTCTATACGATTTGTTCATCATACTTCACTAACAAAATAAAGAAAATAAAAAATATATTTTTCTTTATAGAGCTCGCAAATGTCATGTCTACTGCATAAATTAACTGGTTACTGCTGCTCGTGCCTAGGTATTACGTTCCAGTGTTCATCTGCTTGCTAAAGTCAGCTGTAACATTGCCAAAGTAATTTGAAAAAATATAAAAGGTTTCTGTTTCTTCTGTTTTCTAATGAATTGTTTTTACTGACATGTTCAAACATCTACCTTTTTTTTAGTTATTGTTGCATTTATTTATTATTATTATTCCGACTGTACAATGTTTACACATTTTCCGAAACCAAACATTACAGAAGTGATTGAATTCTCAGCTTCCACGGCTGCTTGTCCATCCAAAGATCTTCAATTTCTCGTTCCCTCAATATAGTCTGAATTTCTTCTATCTAGGTGATCGGTGGTGTTCCTCTTTTCCTTCTTCTTGGTGGGGTCCATTCCATAACTCTGCCTGGCAATCTTTCCTGTGTCATCGTTTTTGTGTGTACATACCGTTGTAATTTTGTTGTTTGGATAAAATCAACAATTGAATTTTGTAGTTTACCTTTATTGAATCCATTCGGCTGCAATCTATTTGGTTTTCTAACATTTATTTTTTTCCAATGAGTAATGAGTTTGTCCAATTTTTTTTATTAACCTGGAGGACCAGGCAATTTTTAATCAAGGTTTGTTTCCTTTAGCCTTTGATAAAAAAATATCCAACTATAAGGCAGCAGGTGCTAGTTTTGGTCTGGCCCGGGTATTTTATTTCCCCGGTACCCACCGATGGGAGACTAGAAACTCCACACGGGGTTGGATTTCTTTTTTATAATAATAAAGGTGCTCAGTTATCACGTGGTTTCCAGAGCCTCATAAATCTCTAACGTTATGTAACAACTTTACAACTCGTTTTTGTCTTCAGGCATCCGCCGTGACAGAATTACGCACGTTTTACTAAGCCAAACAGAAAGTTAATTCCCTCTGAACGCGAGTATTGTTTTCTATCGTATACGTTACTTCTTATTGTTGGAGAAGACGAGAAGAATCTCTTACCAAATGTCGCTGTTATTGTTGGGTCGCGGATTCGATCATTTTTCGACTGTTTGATACGTTACGTATACATGTGGCCAGCTCTAGCAGAAGGCTCGAATATTGAACGTGGCAACACCGGAACCAGCTGATACTAGACGATCTCTTAATTTTTGTATTTCAAGAATCAAATCGCGTCATTTTTAATTGCCGGTTAATAGCAGTTTTGTAATTCTTAATTTTTTGTAAATTAAAAGTTTATCATGTAAAATACTGTTACATTATTTAAGAAATATAATAATTAACTCATTCATTCATTCATATGATACGAATGCAATTCGAACAAAATTAATGAATTAGGCCTAATACTAATTCACTAATTTTTTCAACTTAAACGTATAGTACTACGTGCGCACAGACCTATAATTTAGATTTAGCTATAAATAGGCCTACTCATGATTTTAGTAATGCTATGAAATTAAATCAAAATATAACATGTTTACTTTAGATATCTTATTACACTATGCTTATAGGCTTCAGACGCTACAACTTGTGTACTTTATGACGGCCGCCAACCTTGGCGAAAGCAGTGTGCGCAGAACCCTGTTTTTTGTCAGTGTAACGCCACGTCTCACTGAGTGCATAAGTGTTGATGCGTTTTCAAAAACATTTACCGTGTAGCCCTGTATTTCATTTAATTATTTAGTTTGTATCGTTACTAGTGTTTAGTTTGGGACTGTGACATGTGATAAACAATCTAATTACATTTTAATATCATTTAATATTGTATGTGGTTGTGTTTTCAGACATCACGTTAAGTTAAACTGAATTTTATTTTGCTTAACGTGTTGTTACTTTTACAGTACATTTTATTTCATTACGCAATCAGAAAAAATGCCTCCTATTAAATCGAAGTTAGGTAAAAAGATTGTGCATAGCCAAGCTCGGGAAGACATTTCTAATGTATGTAAATTTATGGAAAGTGAAAAAAATGGAATTAGTATTCCACTAAAAAAGGTTCAAAAACGAATAGCGTCAGCAACAGGAGTTTCTGAAAGAACGATTCGCCGTATTAAAAGTGAGGATATAACAATAGAAAATGAACAGTCACCACACTTTATAACACCTCGTAAAGAAAGATAGAGGAGGTCAACAAAATCTATATTGATGATTTTGATAAATGTGTGATAAGACGAACAATTTACAATTTTACGACAACACAAAAAACATATCCTACGCTACGAAAACTTCATCAACTTCTGAAGTCTAGTGTAAACTTTCAAGGTAGCTTATCATGTTTAAGGAAAGTTATTATAAACTTAGGGTTTAAGTGGAAGAAGATTAGAAATAATAGAAGTGTATTAAATGAACGTCAAGAGATAAGGGCAAAAAGAATTGAATACCTTAGGAAAATAAAACAATTCAGGACAGAAAACCGGCCAATCGTTTACACAAATGAGACGTATATACACACGTCTCATGCAGTCTCATACACTTATTTAAGTGTACCGTTAAATAAAGGAGACAGATTCATAATAGTTCACGCGGGTACAGATCAAGGGTTCATAGATGGTGCCTTATTGGTTTTTAAATCGGGACAGGAAACAGGTGATTATCATGGGTATATGAATAGTACAAATTTCGAGAAATGGGTAGTTGAAAAGCTAATTCTGGGATTACCAAAAAACTCAGTGTTAGTATTAGATAATGCACCATACCACAATGACCAATCTGAAAAATGTCCCACATCAAATTCTTCAAAAAGTGAGTTAATGCAGTGGTTATCTAACAAAAAAATTCCTTTTACACCTAATATGTTTAAACCAGAGCTACATAAGTTAGTAAAAATGAATAAACCGTTAGAAAACCCCTATAAAATAGATAGTATTTTAGGAAATCACGGCCACACTGTTATTCGTCTACCTCCGTATCATCCTGACCTAAACCCTAAAGAACTTATTTGGGCTCAACTTAAACGCTCTGTTGCAAAAAACAACACCACTTTTGATAATAAAAACATAATAGATTTAACTAGGCAAGCATGCCAATCAATAGAAAAACAACAATGGACATCAGTGTGTGAACATGTAATTAAAATTGAAGACGAATATTTGGAAAGAGAAGGGTTAATAGATGAAATGCAAGATAGGCTTGTAATTAACTTAGACGAAGATGATGATGACGATGACCTATCAAATGCTGAATCTTCTTCAGATGATGGCAGCTGTATCTCCGGTGTTGAAGCAATTTTGGACAGAGAAACATCGCCGGACTTGGAGAATGATATTGAATTCCCAGTTCATTCTGACTTCGTACATAGGCCTACTTCTTTATAAGTCGGTAAGTTACTTACATTCATTACTTACATATTAATTTTAAAATTTGTATTAATAATTGTATTAAATGCAAGAAAAATTAATGGGCTCGATTTTATGTGATATTTTATATAAAGTATGCATATTTTTATGCGTGGTTACCCACTTTTACCCACTTTTTTCGTTTAGGTCTTATTTTAGCAGCACTTGCATAAAGCATATTTATGGTCATTTTAGATTTATATTTCTCTATTTCTTCTATTAGTATTCCACTTGCTAGCTTTACACTAGTAATTATTTATTATTTACATTATGTAACAAATAACGTTGTTGTGGTATTACAAATACATATTTGATACAATTTCGAGTAATACTGAGTAGAATTATAAATAGTAGTTAGTTGAATGAAATCCGGAAATGTCAACAATGTGTAAAACCCTAGTTGTAATAATTAAATAGTTAAGGGCACCCATACAGCCGGCTGTAGCAACAGTAAGACGGACGTTTTTGAAATGAAGTGTTACAACTTAGCACACTGAGTCTCCCCACTACCCCCACTTTTCGCGCAGCTATGGAGAGGCCACCGTAAAGTAACGTGATTGTACGTTGCCACGTTTAATATTCCGGTCTTCTACTAGAGCCCGCCATGGTATACACGATACACTGATTAGAGCGTGTGTTTTACTATATAAGAAACATGCTTGTATATCGCAGTGTATTCATTGATTTTCAAAATAATGTTGATTTATTTTTGTACTCAGACTGACAGCCGTTCGGCGTACAGGGAAGGCGGTGTGGCCAGCACTACGTATCAGCCACCCCCGCAGCATAATCACTTAACGCACGCCTATCTCGAAGCCAGTTGCGTGTGTTAAAATAAGGCTTATAAATTATAACTGTATAAATAAAGGAATTACAACACTTACAAATTAATAAAATAAAGTTAGAGTTTTCCTTAACAATGACAAACACTCAATATTTTGGTAACTATTCTTGACTCCACAGTCGGATGAGACAATGGGCGAGATAGGGAAATACAGTGCGTTTATGGGTTTTACGTTCGCTACTGTTACGCAACTTGAAAACCTCGACCGATAAAAACGAAGTACTAGACAAGTCTACAAAACGTACACAGTTTTGTACAGTAATTTTGTACACAAGTTACAGTATTTTAATTGTCCACATTTTGGCATATTTAAATAATATATTAATTTAGCCCAAAAATTAAGTCGGTAAAAATAAAAAATGTAATAAAACCATCGCACACTCGATTTAGTGCGTATTAAAATATAAACTGACCTTACGCAACACGTTCTTGCTCGATAACAATAATTTTTTTTTGTACATGCATGATGTACATGCCATTTAAATCTAATAATATCCTTGTCATAACAAAACAAAAAATAAAACTTCATATCAAATTTTAATTTTTTTGCAGTCGTGAGGCATAAAAGTAGACTGCAAGAAACTTTTTCCCTATTCAAGATAGACTAATACATTCAGCGACTAGACCTAAATTGTACAGAAAGGTTCGAATTTAATTTTGATTTAACTCCCGATGTTCTAAATTTATTGGTTTCCAAATTATTGAGGGAATCGTACAAATATACTTCAGCGGTCGATAAAGTGTTTGCAACATACTTCGCGTCGCTTTACTCAAGAAACTTTGAGAAGCAAAGAATTTATGAAATTATATGCAAAGGATCCTGGAGTTCTCGTTTGTCCTGAGAAAAACAAGAAGTCCAACTTTCAAGTTAGTCCCCCCCTCCCAGGAGCAGTTCCTAGTTACTCATTTCTACAGGCTAAGTCGTTCTGATGGTTAAAAAACGCGTCTCTATGTGAAGCCTTTATGGTGCGCCGGGGAATTGAAGCTACGGTGTCTGGATTAGTACGCACTGTTCTACAAACCCGAAAAATTTCACGTTTTTTTGTATCAAATAAGATTTTTAGAGCCCTTTTACACTTTTTCTGTTTCCTTTAGCCTTTTACTCGCATATTGCCCTTTATGCCTATATGATGATGACAATGACCCTTTCACCATCAACAGCACTCGTATAACCAGTGCCGGATTTAAGATTTTTGAGGCCCTAGGCCAAGTTTTCTTAGCGCCTCCCCTTGGCTGTGAGTTTGAAGTAATATAGCACTGCAGAAGTAATTTGATGTCAGATTAATACTATCAAATTTAAAACCAGTAGGCTACTATAAAAAAGCGTGCTTTCATTTAGCAAACTTTTCAGAATATTAAGTTAAGAACCATGCAAAAGAATTGAGCAAATTAATTTATTTTTTAAGTAGAGTAACTTAACTAATCTTATTCAGAAATTTAACATCAAAAATTTCTTTTTTATTGTCTAGGTATAACACATTAATTTTTTTGTTATAATTTTTATAAAATTAAAAAATTAGGTCTAGATTTTACTAAAGATACAAAAAGCTAAGGGTAAACTAATATTCAGTGACTATGTAGCTTAACTTGGGGACAATATAGCGGACGCTCAAAATTCGCATGCGCAGATTAGTTTCAACGTCTTAAAAGTAAGCGCACAATATTTAAATAAGAACTGTCTTCCATTTGTATTATTAACAAAAGTTGATCATTTAATTTCAAAAAATCATACTGAAAAAAATAAAATGCCTCCTACTTTTATAAAAATACTTCTATTAAAAAAAAATATCTGTAGCTTGCGGCCCCCTTGTGAGCCTGCGGCCTAGTCGGCCTATTGGTAAATGCGGCACTACATATAACGGATCGACGTAACAAACACACAAATAAAAACACAGGAACTAATGTAGAGATAGAACGGCTCACGCGAACTCTGTAGCGGGTCTCGAAAACGGGGCCGCATCATGTTTTTTCGCCGTTTACAAAGAGGTTGAAGCGAACTTATAGTAAAATATTATCCTTTGCAAGAAATGTGAATATAACCAGTTTCCATCGAACTGGCAAGGAAGCTTACATAAACACAGGTGTGTGTGTGTGTGTGTGTGTTACGATTTTATCCGCTCGCAATCGAGATGGCATATTAAGTGTATAACTGCTGTTTAATACGTAACAATTGCATAACAACCGACTATCTCAACAACACGGAGGTTGCATTATATACTCGTATAATACACTGCGTTGTATACACTGTGTGTATGTGTTTAAACATAATATTGTGGCTTTGAACGTTACGTAAGATTTTGACCTACAAAAATCACATTTCGCTGAGTAGTCACTTCATCGGTAAATATTTTAACCGTAACAAACAAAACTCTAATTTATCACTAAGCGAAATGATAATTATTTGTTCATTAAATAAACTGAAATTTCTACTGTCGTGGTTATTACGTAACGTCAAAAAAAACATGGATTGTTACTAGAAACGAGTTATGAACGGACGCGTAGTTAATTCGCCAACAACGCCCTTGTAAAGTTTGATTTTTTGTTTTTGTTTCGCAGCGCTTTTGGGAGAAATTTTGCAAGAACGCCGTTAGTCAGGTCGCGAAGCATTAGCGCCCGTATGTCATTTAAATGACTGTCCGCCCACCGGAGTCATTTGTACGCGCGACTGATTCGTACGAAACGGGGCCACAAACAGCTTACAGCTATTAGTTGATACTCGTTCGTGATATTAATTTTGCAGATTCGAGAACAGCACAAGAATCACTGCAGCTTGGTTGGTGGCATGGCTCCCACAAGGGGGGGTCCAGCGTATGCCGTGGCATAGGGGCCCGGGACAGTGATAAAAATTATTACAGACAGCAGTTTTTGTTTTGTTTGTGGTTTAGATAGACGACACAACGCAATCTTTGTTTATTGTGATCTTATTTTAATTTTATGATAATTGTGATAAAAGGACGGGCCTTCATTCATCACATCACATTATTCTCATGAAAACATTTATAACACATTGTTTGAATCTGAAAAGAATCCACTAAACTTACTCTAATCTATTTTTGACAGAAACCTTCA
The DNA here is from genome assembly GCA_034769895.1 of Magicicada septendecula. Lineage (NCBI taxonomy): Eukaryota > Metazoa > Arthropoda > Insecta > Hemiptera > Cicadidae > Magicicada > Magicicada septendecula. The sequence goes on along the minus strand of CM068374.1, from coordinate 371,777,170 downwards.
AGCTATATTTGTGAACTTCTGTCTTGCTCTTAGGCTTTTCTGTACTATTCCAGTTACAATTTCGTCTGCTGAAAGATCTTTCAGCAGGTTAGCGAATTCACTGAAAACTTGGCAGAGAAGCACTGCCTCCCAAGAAAGGCTTAATAATTTGGCAATTTTAGCTACTGAAAATGAATTGGCTAAGCGTATTGATTTTTCAGATGTTATTGACGAGTTTTCTCAAATGAAAGCAAAAAAAAAAAAACTTTAGACCACTTAAGCCATTTTAGAAGCTAGGCCTCTCTATCACTTATGATTGGTTATGATCTTAGATATATTAGTGTTTTTTTTTTATTTTTATGACAACTGTAGGCCTACCACTTATGTATTGATAAACATAGATTGTATTTATTTTTTGTCTTATAAAAGTTAGTTTTAGTAGTTAATTGAGGTAAAAAGTGAGTTAATTATTTGATTCGATTATGAACTTAAATTTAAAACATTGTAAATTTTAAGTACTCTAAGTATTCGTTAATTCTGTTTTACTTTAAAGCGATACGTCTAAAATTTTCTATCTAATAAAAAGACTTTAACCTATTTAGCCCAAGGGGGGCCCGGAAGGTGGTCTGGCATAGGGGCCCCAGGACCCCATGGTTGATGGTCTCTGTCAAGCACCAACAAACGTAGGATGGAAGCTTCCAAAACGGTACACTCCGCTTCCTCTTACGCCCTGTGATATGTCAGGCAGAACCTTCATGTTTCTTCCTTGGAAGATTTTATCCTCTCTGTGGGAACGTTTCTGTCTGCTAATGGCGCAGAATTTCCTTTCCTGCATGTCAATCAGCTAAGCTGTATGGATAATGCTCTGTTCTCGGTAGGGGTCATTTGATCTTACACCGTAGATCTCTTTCTAAAACCTCGTCCGCAGCGCCCAGCACCCTCCTAATCCTCCCGTGATCCGTTTGTCTCACACAAGCCAGGCAACATCCACGTTGACAACTAATTCATTATTGTCTAGTTCCATAAGCAACAGGCAGAACAGAACCTACTCGACTCGTATCGGGTGCTCTGTCGACCAGGTTTCGGCTTCCGCGAGGCTGTCCTTGGGGCGTGGCAGCACACAGTCCGGTCGACGCCTGAGCCCGGCCACACACCGCATCGAACAAAACGCCTTACGACAAAACGTTTTGTCGGACGGCGTCTGATGCGATACGTTTAGCATGGGTTTAATGGGACTGCTACAAACCGCATCTAACACGACGTCAGACGCCTTGAGGCGTTTTTTCCTTGTCTGGCGAAGGTATCAAAAGTTTCGTCTCGCGTCAAAACACTATCGAACAACTCGATCTGCGCATGCGCGGCGGAGTGACGTGTTAAATTTAATCCCGTATTAACTCCAGGACATAATCAAAGGTTGCTATACTCATTCTATAATAATTGTAAAATTTAGCTGGGTCAGCTCTCAATTCGGCATTAAACCCAATAATATCTCTATTTTGGTTGATAGGGTGAACCCAAATTATTTTGTCTTTCCCGTAGTCTAGTAATTGTAAGAAATTCCACAATAGGGTAACACCATCTTTCTCACCATCCATTGCTCCTCACCTTCACTTCGAAATATATAATTAACACTGAAACTAGGTAAACACTCAAACTAGATATCACTGACCGTGTGTGTGCTTAAACTGAACACTGAACATGAGCGGCAAAATGAAGGAGTTTCTTCTTCCACGTCGCGTCGTGTCGTGAGCGCCTCCACACCACATCCGACAAGTCAAAAACGTTTTTCTTAAGACGTTTTCGCTTAAGACATGTGTTCGATGCGGTGTGTGGCCGGCCTAACGTCTACGACGCGGCAGTTGCGCATGTCACTCAAGTTATAACGACTCTACGCACTTACGACTTTTAATTGATGTCCTGTTAACGGCGACCGAAGCCTGCTCTGTTTGAAATTTCTACCAAGCACCCTTCCCGCACAAATGCTGCAACCTGCATTTGGCTCTTACCGAAGAGCACATTTGACACTGACTTACATAACGGGCTTCCTTGAGGTTGTGCATCTTATAAAACCTACAACCTAGGCTAACGGAATCTTTGCCCACACAAGCACGGTTCTGCGCTTCTCCAGGAGCAGACATGACGAACCGTTGTCTAGTCGTGGGGGACATGCAGCAGTGCAATTATTCCGTTTACCGTGAATTGAGAGGAAGCTGATTCAGGTTTGCAGTAATTAACGTGAACAAGATTAGCGGAAGCCAGAGGAGACCAAAGCATACTTAGTTGCAAACAAACACAAAAATGACGAACTGAGAAAAAACAATTTAGGCCTAGAAAAATAAGTTTAAAATAGCAGAGGACATATCGAGGGGTTAGTGGTAACACTACCCAAGGCGATTGTTGTTTTAAAAAAGATATTTTATTATTCTTTTATTTATTTCTATTTTTCTTTTCATTTTCCAAAAGCTATCCAATCAGCACAGAACTATGTTAATAATAAAAATTAACCTTGGACATCAGTTTAATCAGTGGTTGATTTCTAAAATTGGAGGTGCTGGAACGCATCAATTCAAAAGTTGTACAGACAATATTTATATTTTATATTAGCGTATAAGTTTACATCAGGTTATTACAAAGGAGGTCTACATTTTTAAAGCCTTATAAAATATGTAACATTCGTATAAACTTGTATCTAAAAAAGTAATAAAGTTTACTGATATTTCTAAAGAGCTTCATCGTCAGGTTACCGCACGACAATCGGAAACATGATGGCATCATCCCGAAGCCTCAATCAAACTCTAAGTGATGGTTTCGGTGGTTCGGACTTTTTAAAAAAGTTTCAATACTTTCATAATTGTGTCGTCATATTGTTTGTTTCTTGACCTTTCCTTGCTCTTTGTGTCCAATGCTGAATGATGGCCAGAAATCACCTCTCTCACATTCACTTGAAGATATTTCTATTGATTCAATAGCTTATGTCAAGATAGAAAGACTCTCCGGAAAAATTCTGGAATGCACATATTCTCGGAACCTCCCAATCAGTTGCCTTTAATGTAGTTTTAATTTTAAAGCAAGATAAAGATTATTGCTAGTGTTCGATTTTGTCAAAAGTTTAGTTTTGTAATGGGACTGATGAGGGGCACAATTTAGAAAGTAATAGTTAATTTTTGTAATAATTAGGTCGGGAGTCTGTTTATTTCGCCAGTACAAAATCGGAAGTCTTATTCTAAGTCTTAGTAACGATAAGAGTCTTAGTTATGGAGTTTTCTCAAAAGTAATTTTGGGTTAATCTTAATCAGACTTTGTATTATCTCAATATACTGACGAGTCGTAAAGTGCGGAGTAAAATGTTGATGGTGAATCGCAAGATCGTATTGTACGTAGTGAAGTAGAACTTAAAAGAGACTTAGTTCAAATTAAAAGTTTGTATAATAACGAGTTGTGTAAAGACGCTCAAAAATTCTGACAGTGTGAATAAAGTAGAGACATTGTGGGTAATCGTGAAAGATAATTCAGAAATATGAAATAAATATCGCGATTGTGTGATGAACTAATGGACTATTTACGTCGATTAACTATGTCAGATATCGTAATGAAAAGGTTCATAAGTGAAATAAGTGCTTGTTAGCAAAGTGGTAAAGTTACAACCATACGCGAATAAGTCGTGAAATGAATAATTCAAGGCCAAGTGATCGTAATAACTAACTTATGTTACACATATAACTTCTAAACGAGTGCGAAATAAAAGAATGTTGACACCGGAGTGCATAATCTCAACGATAGTGAATAGTGTATCTTCTGGACGACGATGAGAGTGTCCACCAAGTCATCAGTCATCCTGAGGAGCGAGGGAGAGAGGAAATCATCGTAGTCACACGCCGTAGTTGCGGATACTTACCAAAAGTAAAACATTTATGTATCACTTATGTTTAGCAGCCACTGTCCTGTTCCTCACAAAGAACACACCTCTGATCTAGTTAGAAGTCATATTTAAATTCATTTAGAGTAAAGCTGAATGATATATTGCGAAAGGCTAAATTGAGATATGAATCCATTAATGAGAGAAATTTTATAATATGTAAAGAAGTCACGATTTAACTACTTATAATCAAGTTATCATAACAAGATGAATCCTCATAGAAGTAATGAACGAATTAATAAAGTAATGTATCATATATAATTGGGAAATAATGTTACATTTAAGTTCAGAAATTGATGACCATTGTATCATATAATATTGGGAAATAATGTTACATTTAAGTTCAGAAATTGATGACCATTGCAGAAGGTCTGAATAAATTATTGTTCGTAATGCAGAATTTGGTGTACGAGTCGAATCATTTATAATCACCCTAGTTAATACCAATTACCTTACGTAATTACACGTAGATACAAATGACACCCAAAGTGTGGAATAAATTAGTGATAACGTAGTAATACACATAGTAAAGTCAAAGTTATCTGACTATTAATAAATGGTACTCTTCACACTTATTACACGTACACATTTAATTCAATATGATATAGGCATTAAAAGGCATATCTACATATGACCCCCATAGAGTGAGACTAATTAATCAATCTATTCGAAATAAGACAAAATTAAAAAACTTATTTGCATGAGATTGCATCAATATCAAATTTGTATTGATATATGTTAAATATCCATAGTTATCTATGGCATCCTAACGAAGGGCTCGAGCAACATAAAAGGTAATTACAACTTATTACTTTTATTACAGTTATTATCCATTAACACATGCATTTATTTACATATTTGTATATGCCATCCCAACGTGATGCACGAGAGATACAAAACATTAAACAATTAACAAACCCAAAACACATATTTACACATGGCATCCACAACGTGAGACTAGTTATATCTTAATTACAACTCAATACTTAAATAAATTAATTATACAAATAAAGGAAAAGAATTTATCATCAGTAAAGAAAACAAACTTGCACATGACATCCCAAACACGGGGCATAAATAATTAACAGCTAAAATAGATAATTATAAGTTCGCCTACGTGGACTTGGGTAACTTTACCAGTAACCCCACGATATAAACAACACTGTATGAAAATGTACGATCATTGTAAATGGTAAAAGCATGTTTTTTTTACAGTAGTGTTGAAATGTGTTTAAAATGTTACGCCTGCTGCTCAATTGTTGGTGCGTGATTTCTCTGAACTCTCGATAAGCGATATATGACACGTGAAGAGTATCAACTAGCAACGCCCGGGTCCGGGCTTCCATGTGGTTGTGCTCCGAGTCTCCTTGTTGTACGCGATCAATGTCCTACAACGATTAAAACAAACATTGTCTGTTCCGGTCCCAAGTAGACAGACCATCACAGCTGTTCACTCCAACATTTCTTCAGACGGCCCACATCTCCCCGTCTCTCTTAGGCTTATAATTCCGTAGTTGTTTGGCGATGCGGCAATCATACATTCGTTTAAGATGTTCCAACCATTTTAGCCGATACTGAACAATCACATCGAGTGTAACCTGCCACGTGTTTGAGAAATCTCGTTTCGGCTGCTTGAATTCAACTCTACATAGATCAGTCCCGATTTTATAAAAGGGCACACTGGGTACATGTCCTGGGGCGCAACGCCCGTGCAAGGAAAAAATAAGGGAAAATGAGATAACGTCCTTAACCTAAAAAATAATACTTAAAAAATAACTAAACTTACAAAAAATATGATAAATACGAAAGAGCGAGTGAATCGTATTTTGTCTGTATTATTAGAATACAGTGACAGTGTAGCAACGGAACGGGATGGTACGGTCTGCTCCAAGTTGGATACTGATTCTGACCAAAGCAGAAGAACCTCTTGGATAAGTCCTTATGGACGGCGTAAGCCACTCCAGTCAGAGGTGTAATTATGTTTTGCTGTCTACGGGCTAAATTACAAGTTTTGCGCCCCCTGTGGTCTAATTTTACCACTCATCCCCTCTCGTCCCTTCAAACCCCATTACTAAAACGTAAACACTTGAAAAGGACTACTGAAAAGTCGTTTTGAAACAGTCATTATGGTCAGATTTTACTTTTCCTTCGCGTATCGTCCGGGTGTAGCGCTGCTACGCTGTCGGCGGGGGTTTGATTCTCGCCGGGGTAATCTGATTTAGGTACGGCCGTTCCCCCTCGCAAAGCGATGGCAAACCAGCGAGAGGTATCCAGCCTAGTATAAACCCTCCCCAACTATGCCGTTCGGATCCGGCATTAAACTGTTGGTCCCATATACCTGTGAGAGACTCCGTAACACACGCACACGGGTATATGCTGGGAGGGTACAAACCAGTCGAAAGACTGAAGCACCCAAAAATCGTCCGGGTGAGGCGAGGAGCACTTGCTCACAGCGTGTGATGTACAACGTGGGCCTGGCTGGGATTTCGTTAGAGTCCAATTCTCAGACAAGTCCAATTCTGTATTGCGGGGAGTGTCACCTTGTAGAACGTCAGACGTAAACAGCGCTCAACGCTTTGATACTACTGGACTGTGACACGGAATGCAGTCAGTATTTTATCATATTTAAAGTAAACGGCGCAAAATGGAGCGTTTGTGTGCACGACATTATTTCACGTTCTTAATCAAAGAAAGAGGACAAGAACCGTAACTACGTGTTCTCGATTACAAACCGATGCCGATGTCCATTTGCCAACACCGGCTCTGTCGACAGCGTTCTTACATAACCTCTAGTCTATTGCTTTTGCACTGTGACTAATTGTTTTTATTGTTATAACCTACACTGTGCATGCTGGAGAAAGGAGAGTGCAGGCGTATGACTGGTTGGTGCGCAGAAAATTTAAATCAAATTCTACACACAGTGGCGGATTTATGCATAGGCAAAGTAGGCAATTGTCTACGGGCGGCGAAATTTGAGGGGCGGCAAATTTTGGAAAGGTGAAATTTGACGGACGTTATGTTGTTTTTATACCTAGGAGATGTTTTAAATGCCGCTCCAATATGTTTCGTCCCAACATGATAAGAAACTTTTAAAAACATATATATTGTTTAGTAACTAGGCTTATTATGTAAAGAGAATAGTTCGTCATTTACTTCTGACATGTATATGAGGTACATCGTTTTTTCCTAATTACATTTACATGCATTATCGATGTGATACTTGCATTATATTAATTAATTATTTAACTATTAATCCGTTTACATTCGAAGACTTAAGGTTAAATTATTTCAAAGACTATTATTACAACTCACTTTATATTTTTAATTTTGTACCAACTTGCACACAAAATTGTATTAAATTATGTTTTAACTTTGGTTAAAATGTTTTGGAATAAACACGGCTACAGTAATTTAATCTCTTATTGTACTCTTCCTAGTACGTTATGCTAGGAAGAGTACGTTATGTAAACCGTTGTATAAAAAAGTATGAAGGAAAATTGAGAAAAAAATATTATATAGAGAACAAATTTTATGGTAACTGAAAATCTGAAGGATTGAATTAAACCCGTAAAAACAGATTTGTAGGAGGGCGGCAAAATGGTAAATTCGTCCCTGTCTCCATAGTCGCAAAGCATCAGCCACTGATATTCCTGCCCAAAGATATTTTATGCTTTCCAAATAATATGATTTCGACAGCTCAGTAAAATATGCATCCGTGACCCATTCAACTACTTCATTAGTTGTAAATTTGTTGCCAGTGAGCCATTTTTTCATGTTCGGAAACAGGAAGAAGTTTATGAAGGAGCCAAATCGGGAGAATATGGTGGATGCCGAAACGGTTCTTCTTCTTTTTTTTACTTCAACGATTAGGCTTTGCAGCCTATTCCGTCTATCTCGTTCTCCAAGAGCTTAGACTGGATTCTCTCTTTTCGGTATTCTCGAGGCACCCATTCTATTTACGTGTTGTATCCAGTTTCCTTTATTTTGTTTAATTTGATCGTTTATCGAGTATATATATTCAGCTCTTGCCTTATGTCTGCATTTCTTATGCGAGCTCTAAGGGTGCATCCTTTGACTCTCTGCCTTCGAGAAAACAGAACCTAATACTGTTAACAGAGGCGTTAGACAAGGCTCCCGTTTATCACCTAATTTATTTAACACATTTACTGTAAGGCACTGGAAACAACGAACTGGTCCTGTAACCTACTTACTTCCCGATAATTTCTACATTAACACTCTGCTGTTTGCTGACGATCCTACAAGAAAACGAAAATGGATTACAAAAAGCAGCGTATCAACTCAGTAAAATTTGGCATTAATATAATTTAAAAGTTTCCACGACAAAGTCTAAAATAATGGCGTTTAAAGAAAAATTCGCAGTACGCTCCGAAATAGTAATTCTTCATCTTGAGCGGCGCGACATCCCATTACTGAGTCAAGGCTTCCGCCAGTTGTCTCGGTCAAGTGCAGCTGCTCTCCAGTTCCGGGTCCCAAGCATATGGCGCGCATCATAATTCACTCCGTCTTCCCAACCTAATTTGGGTGTACAAACTCTCCTGATGCCATAGATCTGTTCTTTGAGTGCCTTTCCGGGTATTTCATTCAACCCGATTCTGATCACATGTCCAGCCCACCTGAGTGTACAAAGTTTTATAACTTTCACAATATCTGGTTCGTTCAGAAGAGTGTTCAGTTCTTGGTTGGTCCTTTTCCTCCATTCACCTTCCACACATATTGGACCAAAACTGCTGCGGACGATTTTGCGTTCATGAACCAGCAGGCTTGACTCAGACATCCTAGAAATGGTCCAGGTCTCAGAACCATAGGTGAGAACTGGGCGGATCAGTGTTTTATACAGAAGCAGCTTGATGCTCCTGGCAATTGTTCTGCTCTGGAACAGGGGTCTGAGACCAAAGAAGCACCTATTAGCTGAGGTGATTCTTCGCTTTATTTCTTCTGTTGTTTCCCCATCGGAGTTAACTTGGTATCCTAAATAAACAAAATTGTTGACTTTTTCGAAGGAAGAGATGCCAATTTGGACGCGCTCTCCTTGCTTAGCTTCCTGTCCTGTGACCATGTATTTTGTCTTGATTTCGTTTATTATGAGACCCAGCCTCCTTGCGGGGCCCTCAAGAGGAAGAAAGGCTTCAGTGACTGCTCAAGGGACCTCCCGATTGTATCTAGATCATCGGCGTATTCTAGGACCTGCACCAATCTGTTGAATATAGTCCCAGAGGAATCTATTCCAGCATCTTTCATAGCTTTTACTAAGGCAAGAATGAAGAGGAGGCAAGCAAGAGCATCGCCTTGGAGGACTCCCTTTCCACAGACAAGCTCTCCTGATAAGTCATTCCCGAAATAGTAATAGGCAATAAAATTATTGGACAAATATCCCACTACAGCTCTCTAGGGTGCGAAGCAGTTGTTAGCGTAATTGATGCAATTTTGCTATTTCAATTGCACCTTTCTGAGCGGGTGCATTGTTATGATATTACCTCTTCTACATAGCACGTATTGGCCAAAATAAGGGAATTAATTAATACGAGTATGATCGTTTTGTTTTTTAAAGGTTTGTCAAAAAATTGAAACCATCGATTTATTAGTCGATTAATGGTTAACTCCAATATCCAAAGGTCAAAATTCACTTCTTTCTCGTAGTAATAGACTTACCTCTCCCTGTAGACGCTGGCAGCCACAAGCGTGTATAGATTTTTTTTTTAATAATTAATTTATAATGTCTATCTTAATGAGATAATGTGAGATACAGTTTCAACGTAAAAATGACAAGAGCAGTGGTTTTTTTTTTTTTTTTTTTGTCGGTGAGGAGACAAGCTGTTCTGGGACAAGCCCCCTTCAGCCATATGGGAAGGAATAGTGGATTTGCACGCCAGTGCAGACCGTTCGTTGAGACGGTGGAGGCACCAGAAAGTAAAGGAGATGCTGACTGTGTTGTTGATGTGGTGTGACAGCCTCTTTGAGATGGTGGGAAGCTCCATTGTATTTCATTGCCAAACTACAAGACAAAGGCAATCAGGGACGAGAAGCGTTTCAATGGCGCCAAGGGACCATCGTGGGATAGGTTTTGTGTGTTGGGCAGTTAGGTTTTGTGGAATTTAAATTATTTTATTTTATTATTTCGTTGTAAGGTAGGCTTGTTGACTCTTCAGTTGTAATCGGGGTTCCATTGTGGATTGTGAACGGGGCAGGGGAGACTCAGGGACGTATTTACGCGGGAGGGGACCGGATCCCTCCCCAGGGAGTCGAAAAAAGTTGACGAATTTTGCCAATCTCTTAATTTTTAGGATCTTTATCATGTTTTTCAACTGTGTACGCTAATATTGTAGTAACTCTTTTTTAAATATACAAACAGATTTATTACACAGTATTTTCATGTACGTTTGATACATGCAATATAGAAAAGTCAGTTCAGTCAATAGGCATCTTCTAAATCTTTTAAACACTGTTTCAATAACGCGTATTTTTATTGTGTTATTACCGTTTACTTTAATGGGATTCATTTCAGGATGTTATCACACGTTTTTCAACTAGTTTAAAGATAGTAATTTTGATTACTCCTCCTGGGGGGGGGGGGAGGCAAGGCCAAATTCTAGATAGGCCACTCGACTAAATTACATGATCGTATACTCAATTACACATGATTAAATTAAATTATGCTTGATGTAAATCATATCCCAAACAATTTCATGACCGCCTACACACCTATTATACCAGAACCAGGGGCGGCTTTACAATAGTACCTACGTACTAATGAGCTGCAACCTTTGAGAGTGTAAACAATTCACGTTGTTAAATAAATCGAGACGGTACTACATAGAATTTACAAGAAACGTTCGTATTCTTAACGTGTTCGTGACTCAGTCATGGACGAAATCAGAGGTCTACAGTCGCAGTGAAGCAAAAACGTTAAGAGATATCTTTCAGCGTTGAAGAGATATCTTCTTCAACTACTTTTTATATTAACATGCTCTAGTTTTCGCGCGCCGTCGTTCGATAATGGAAACCGGGACGCTGTTCGAATTCTGTATGCACGGACTGTGTCCCACGCGTCTTAACTTCCTCTCCGGATGATGAGATTGTGCTGGCCACACTTCGTCGGAAGATTCTATTATAACTACATTTTTAAATTTGAATATAAAACTTTTTGTCACAAATACATTTTTCGCCTCGTATGTTCAAAAAATACCTATAAACACTAGACACTGTTATTTCGTTATAAGCATGTTTCGTCAGTTACGCTTACTTTAATTTTTAATACTTTGTTCATTTTGTTACTTCTTTCGTTCCCTTTGCATTGGAGTTCATATTTATTACTTATTGACATTTCCACTGTATAAAAATAATACTTTTTTTAATTATAGGCTATCTGTTTAAAATGTTATTTGTTTGTGTTATTAAAATTATTTTGTATTGTACAATATGTAGCCTATTGTTAAAATTTCAACTGGGTACCACGGGAAGGAATAAAACCGGTAAGATCAAAGCGCAAATGTCACATGAAGGATTTGTGAGGATAAGCCTGGCGAGACTGTAAACCGATAGAACGATGAATGACTCGAATCTGTGTGCGTGCAGACAGATGTTTGAGAATTAGCGTCGGCTAAGCAGGGAGGCGTTAACCAGTAACTGCATCGCCACGCGACCACTCCCATATCAATACACCATGCATACATTATTGTACGAGAGTCTTACCTTAGATTATGCAGCACGTTAGTTGGACGGGGTACTGCACTAGCTCAAAACTTTGTTTTATTTACCGAGCCGTTGATCGTTGTAATTGTCATAATACCAGCTACGAGAATTGTTTGATAAGTCCGTAGAAAAATTAAAAATACACAATTTTGAGGGAAAAATCCTTGTTATTTCTCAACATAATCTCCTGTCAAGACTGAACGCTTAGTCCAACGATGCTCAAGCTTTTCGATCCAATCCTCATAGTATGATTTATCGAAGTCTTCAAAATACGCAGATGTTTCGGCAATGACTTCATCATTTCGCGTAAATCTCTTTCCAGCAAGCCACTTTTTCAAATTTGGAAACAGATAATAATCCAAAGATGTTATGTCTGACGAGTAGGGGCGTTGCGGAAGAATTTCATAGCTTAATTCAAACGATTTTGCTGTCACGATCGCAGAAGAGTGAGCTGGTGCATTGTCTTCGTGAAAAAGAACCTTCTTTTTCATAAAATGTTGTCATTTTTTTCTTTATTTCATCAGTAAGACGATCCAGCAGAGATGTATAATATTACCCAGTTGTTGTTTTACTCTTCTCCAGAAAGTCAATTAAGATCATGCCACAAGCATCTCAAAAGACATGGCCATCACCTTACCTGCCCATGGAACGGTTTTCGCTTTTCATGGAGCAAGTTCTCCTACTGCAACCCACTGTTTTACTGTTCCTTGGTTTCAGGTTAGTAGTGCTGTATTTTTCTAGAGACATTGAAAAACGGATATTATCTGCTAATAGGTGTTACTACGGACTGGTGAAACATTTTAAGTTAAAATTAATAAGTAAAGATACAAAAGCCACCCTATACAAGACCTTGATCAGACCAGTTCTGATGTATGGCTCGGAATGCTGGGTGGTAAAAAAACTAGATGAGCAGAAACTATCCTTGTTTGAGAGGAGGGTACTTAGGAGAATCTATGGCCTTGTGAAGGAAAACGACATTTGGATGCGACTGCATAATCGAGAGTTGTACGAAAGGTTTAAAGATCTTCCGATCGTGCAACTCATACAAATTAACAGATTGCGTTGGGCTGGTCATGTGCAGAGAATGGCGGAGGATAGAATCCCAAAAAGAGTTATGAATTATTTGCCGATGGGAAGGAGAAGGAAAGGAAGACCGCGTACAAGATGGCTGGACCAGGTTGGTAAGGAGGCAGTGAGGCTGGGTGCAGCAAACTGGTAGACATTGGCCGGGAGTAGAGACCAGTGGGGAAGATTTCTTTTGGAGGCCAGGGCCCGGACTGGGCTGTAGCGCCAAGGATGTATGTATGTATGTATGTAGTGATGTATCCAGGTTTCAGCGCAAAAATTATGTCGATTACGTTGAAACAGCTCCAAAGCGTGCTTGGAAATGTTTATTCGTTCACGCTTTTGGTAGACTGTGAGCAAACGCGACACCCATCTTGCGGACAGTTTTCGCATATGTAAAATATTCGTGTAACGTATGATGAATCTGTTCATTTTAGATGCCTACTGTCTTACAAATTTCACGAACTTTCAGTCTTCTGTCCTCTGTGACCATATCATGGATTTTTTCAATATTTTCTGCAGTTGTAACATCAACAGGCCCGCCGTCTGGAACGTTCAGCGTCGATTTGTCGATTTTCGTGACCACTACGAAAATAACTAAACCATTTGTAAACTGTTCTAGTCGGTGGAGCTGACTCACCATAATATTTATCCAGCTTGGATTTAGTTTCCTCTGCGGTTTTGCCTTTCAGAAAGTAATGTTTCATCAACACACGAAATTCTCTTTCAACGATTTTTTGCAAATCACAATAATTGATCAATTCATTGGAATGGCAACAACAGAATTATGAACGTACGTGACTGAAACACGATGTACGCTCATAGCGGAGATGCGGAAAACTAAAAATGACGTCATTTAAGTATTACGATCGCCATCTCTTGACTTTGCACGGACTTATCAAACACCCCTGTACTTTCTGTACGATCAGAGTACATCGATAGAAGCAGGGATAATCGGCTACGAAGGCCCACTGGTGACGGACGTCTCTCGCACAGCACAGACCTTAACGACAGCTCAGCTGAGACAGACGCAATGTTCGCCCTAGGGGTCCAAAATTTTGAAGTTTTCTAAAAGTACATGCCAAAAATTGATAAGATCAAAAATTAGTAGTTCGTAAATTACAGACCATCGCGAGATGACATCATAATAATAGCTAATAACGTAAGCAAAGAGAAATTCACAAATTCGTACCTTTTAGAAACAAATTTGCCAGTTCATTATTTACCTCCTTGTAAGTCAGCGGAAAATTATCGAACAAACTGGCAAATTATAAAGTGGTAATATGTTTTATTACTGACAAATTACCGTATAAAGTCCAATGAAATTGATCGGTTTATTTTTAATTATGAAAATACGATAAAACGCAACAAAATCGCAATAAAAAAAGCTGTCATTAACCGCCCCAAGCCTTTCAAGTCGTTTTCAGTTCTTGTCTTGCTTGAATGGCTCCACATGCCACATTACTTTAACTGCCCTGGAAAAATCAGGCCGTCTGCCGAGCTGTAGATTGTTGATATTTATCTAATTCTGCCCCCGATAGTACGATGATATTTTTTATGCCTTATACAGGTTTTCAATTTTTAAATTTAAAGACAAACTATTTATAACTGACGGTGAAGAAAAAGGTGGTAAGGCTACATCTGTAAACTGAGATACGTATTTAACGTGTATCTGCCGAAGCAGCATATACGAGGGTCATTAGAAAAGTTCGCGGAGCGACATCTGTAGCTTAGCGGTAAAACTAAAATTTTTCGTGTGCTGCAAGATTTGTGTTTTATGTAAACTCCTGTTAATTTCCAAATCTATCTATGAGTTTATTTATTGTTTAGAAGCTGTTTAAAATTGACGTGTCGTGCGTGTTTTGAAAAACGGACAAAATCAAATATCGTGGTTTGATTCTTTGTTAAAAATTGTTTAGCGCCAACAGAAATTCAAAACGAAATTGTATATGTGTCAGGAGATGCTGCGACTTCAAAACCAACGGTTTGTAAGTAGACACTTGAGTTTAAACGTGGTCGTACGAGCATTGAAAACGTGGTCGCACTGGATGCCCTAAAAATGTAACAACTCCAGAAGCGGCAGCCATCTTGCACAACGCTTTTTCACACCAAGTTCTTGAGTTAAAGTATGATGCCTATAATTTCAGCAACGTCTTCCACTCATAAATCTGCGGTCTTCGAACACCCTAAGAAACTTATTCAATAATGACATTTTTTGTTGTACTTTTTGGACGTCCACTGTTGAGATAGTCTTCAGTGCTTGTACGACCACGTTTAAACTCGAGTGTGTCCCGCTTACCGTTCTTTCTGAAGGCTCCTGACACATTTACAATTTCGTTTTGATTTTCCATTGGCGCTAGAACGTTTTTAACAGAGAATTCATCACAACACGATGTGTGATTTTATGCATTTTAAAAACACTCGTGACAGGAAAATTTCAAACAGCTGGTAAATAGTGAATAAATTGACAGATATATCTGGAAATAAACAGGTGTTCACGCGAAATATACATCTTGCAGAACACGAAAGATTTTAGTCCTACCACTGAGCTATAGATGTCGCTCCGAGAACTTTTCAACTAACCCTCGTACGGTAGGGTTTGTGTTAAAATATTTATCACAATAGAATCGCTGACTGACGCTGAAGCTGAAACTATTACTGTCAGCTGATACAGTCAGATATAAGTTAAAATTCTCTTTAATTTGTTTTCCAAAAGTAAGACTAAAGTCAGATGTTAATTAAAATTCTCTTTCATTTGATATGCGGCGCGAATTTTTGCGACTTTTACAAAATTTAGAAAATTTCAAAAATGACACTATATACTCAGACTGAGGTAAACATTACCTTTAATTTGATACCGCGCATGGGCTTTTGGGAGTTTTCCTAATTTTGACCCCTCACATTTTGCCTCCCGCCCCCAGCTATTTTTGGGGTGATCATCTCAAAAAACAATAGGGTTCTGTGTAGGCTTAATTTAAGACACGTATGCCAAGTTTTACGAAAATCAGCTGAAGCGTGCAAAAGTTATTATGAGATATACTCCAAACAGACAGAGACACAGACAGACAAATGCCAAACGGTCTAGTCAACACTGAGAACTCCCGTCGATACTTCAATTACATTGTGAAACGGACGGATGTACTTTATGTTTTTTTTTAATTATTATTCCGGCTGTACAATGTTTACACATTTTCCGGAATTAAAGATTATAGAAGTGATTGAATTCTCATCTTCCACTACTGCTTGTCCATCGGAAGATCTTCTTCAATTTCTCGTTCCCTCAATATAGTCTGAATTTCTTCTATCCAGGTGATCGGTGGTCTTCCTCTTTTTCTTTTTCCTGGTGGAGTCCATTCCATAACTCTCCTTGGCAATCTTTTCTGTGCCATTCTTTTCGTGTGCTCATACCATGGTAATTTTTTGTTTGGATAAAATCAACAATTGAATTTTTCACATTCATTATATCCTTAATGACTTCATTTCTAATTTTCTTACGTCTGGATATTCTTGCAGAACGTCTCCAAAAGTCCATCTCTGCTGTCATTAATTTTGTTATTGTGTGTTTATTGGTATTCCAAACTTCTGAGCGTAAGTCCATGATACTTCAAACAATGGTTTTAAATATTTTGGTTTTAGTTTCTGCTGTAATTTGCTTATACCACAGGATTCCATTTAATGTAGATATAGCCGTCTTTCCCAAATTATTTCCTTTATTCATTATATCCTTAATGACTTCATTTCTAATTTTCTCACGTCTGGATACTCTTGCAGAACGTCTCCAAAAGTCCATCTCTGCTGTCATTAATTTTGTTATTGTGTGTTTATTGGTATTCCAAACTTCTGAGCGTAAGTCCATGATACTTCAAACAATGGTTTTAAATATTTTGGTTTTAGTTTCTGCTGTAATTTGCTTATACCACAGGATTCCATTTAATGTAGATATAGCCGTCTTTCCCAAATTAATTCTGGATTGTATTTCTTTGTCTTGCTTCCCACTGGCCGTAATTTTCACCCCAAAATACTTGTATTTCTCTGTATATGAAACCTTCCCCATGTCCTCCTCCAATATCAAGTCTTGATGAAGGTCACTTATTGCCATGTATTTTGTTTTATTTATATTCACCTTCAGTCCCCATTTCTGATATTCCTGTATACATTTTTTTTAGTCATGTACTATATGTCTTCAAAATCTTGAGTCAAAAGTGACTGGTCATCAATAAAGTGTAATTAATAAACTGTATTATCATCAAGTGGAATTCCCATGTTCATGCACATTTTTTCCAAGTCTCTATAGCTTTCTCCGTACAAATTTTTAAAAGCGTGGGCGATAGACAGCATCCCTGGCGTAAACCTTTGGTCACTTGAAACCCTGGTGCTTTCCTATCTTTATTCTCGTAATTTTATGTACTGTATGTAATTTGTGTTTATCATATTGTGTGAATGTAAACATGTTATTTGTGTATACTATATTTGTATATTTATAAACACAGTGTTTAAGTGGTGAACTGATAAACGACTGGTTGTGTATTAACGCAGCGTGTCACTGTTTGTTTCAGAACGGCTCCGGGAGTGGTGATACGGTGACGTGCAGCAGGTGAAGGAGGAGGGAGTGAGTTAGTGAGTGACAGTGATCAAAACAAATTTTATAAATTGGTGAAAGTCGGCCGCGAGACAAACAAATACCGACAGTGCGCGTGCGCGTGCGCGCGCCGGATATTTACAGAAATCAAGGTCACCCAAAGTCGTTACGTTTTTACACGAACCAGGGCGGACCAAGATGCTGTTTCGGTGACACCTACGAGTGAACATCATCGATTAAAAAACAAAAAAATATCAGTGATTACAAACAACAGCGTTTGTCGCCAAAGCGACGGTGTAAAGGATATTAAACAGTGCACAAGAGCACCCACCACGGTGAGTAATTTGTTATTTTTTCTTAACTATAAAATATTTGTTGTTATTATTAAGATCTCTAACAGAATTTACTAGAAAAAAGTTGACGCGTTTCGACTGCTAAACCGTGCGCTAGAATCACGCCTTCTCATGGAGCCTTTTGTAGTAAACTGATTATCAGGATACGTCGTTCTACTCATCATCAGTCGTGGCTCTGTAACACTTGGTGGGTCTTGACTTGTCCCATTAGTTGACTCTGTACTTCCCTATTCCGTGCCTTGGCTTTCCAGTTTCTTATGTTCAGCTTTCTGAGCTCCTCCTCCGTCTGATCTTTGAGTCTGTTTCGGAGTCTTCCCCTTGCTCTACTACCCATTGGTTTCTGGTAGAACACATGTTTCGTAGCCTGTCCTTCCTTCATTCTCTCTATGTGTCCCAACCCACCTTAGCCTGTATATTTTGATTATCCTGACAATGTCCGGCTCTTTGTAGACACGGTATAGTTCACAATTATAGCGTCTGCGCCACATTCCATTTCCGTGTACTGCTCCTCTAAATATTGTTCTTAGAATCCGTCTTTCAAAGCAACCTAGAAGTGTCTCGCTATTTTTTGTCATAGTCCATGTTTCTGAAACATATATCAGCACTAACGTGATAAGTGTTTTGTAAACTATAAAATAATATAGGCTAGTATTTATTATACTGATAAGTGTTTTGTTTTTGTAACTGTAAAATTGTTGTTGTTGTTATTATTAAGTTCTTTTAACAGAATTTATTAGAAAAAAGTCGACTACTAAACCGTGCATTAGGATAACGTCTTTCTCATGGAGTCTTTTGTAATAAACTTATTATCAGGATACGCTGTCCTAGTATAACATATCGAGGGGTTAGTGGTAAAACTACCAAAGTCCAAAGATGTTTAAAAATAAACTTTTTATTTTTTAATTAATTTCAATTATTATTCTTTTAATTTTTCAAAATCTGTGTAATCAACAATAAACTCTATTAATAATAAAAATTAACCTCGAAAATTAGTTTAATAATTTTCGGATTTATCATTGTATTTGAAACCCTTTAATTTCAGTTTGCCGTAAATTCACCCACGTGGACTTGGGTTACTTTACCACTGACCCCACGATACTATATGTGAACGAGACCCTGCATAATTCTACTGCTGTATCCTAAGTTAATATTTAAACACAGAGGTTAATATTAATAAAACTATTATACACTGGGCTGTTACTATTACTAAAACTATATAACCTCTTATCGCTTAACCCTCAACTGTGAAGTACGTTCGGTCTGTCATCTTTGCGAACGTTTTCTTTCTTTCATTTTCTACTGAAGATGACCTCCGGAGTTGCGGACGAAACGTTTACAGACGAAGATTTAACCGTGCGACCACGGCCCAACAGTCGTAGCTTTAGTAATGTTGACTGCGGCCGCACGGATAACATTCCTAACACAGATTAGTAGTTATTTATTATTGTGTATACAGTTCTATTAAGTCTTCTTCTTTCATCACGCTTACGACCTGCTATGACACTTTACTTAGCATGCTGTCAGAACACGCTGACGGATAAACGGAAAAAGGAAATGTCAAAAATTAAAAAGAAATGTGTCGGTAAAAATAGTCATACAAATGTAGTACATAATATTAAGCTAATTAGTTATGCAAGAAGACTTTTAACTGCGGTACGCTAGAGTCGTCTTGCGAATGTCATGTCACTTCGTGTAAACATTATTCTACTGGTTGAGACACGATTCAAGTGTCTTTTTTTAGTCTTTGAGGTTATGTCTTTTTGGTAGGTAGGAAACATACCTTCATTATAGGCATCTTTGTGTATATAGTAGCATACCATGATCTTTTATTTTTTTTATTGACGTTGAACATATTTACTTGGTCGTGAACGTCTTGGTTTCCAATTCTATCAGCTGTAGTGAATCATTTGTTATTCTCAATTTCATTCTGCCGCTGTCAAAGCGTTCTTGGACACTTCATTTAGAAGTGATCCTGGAAAGGAGAAGTCGGCTAGCAATTTATTGAAAACTGTAGTCTTCTATGAGGAGTGGAATCGTGCACAAGATGACAGAATGATGTTAAAGAAACCAACGTACACGCTCAAGGCATCTTCACATTGCAAACATCTCAAGAAAGGTTTTTGAAGGTACAATTACAAACATAGGCATGACTCTGTTGACTCTTCTTGTACATAAATATTTGCCTTCACGTCTATGTATGTTTATCTAGAATTTGGCCTGGGTGGCGATTGAGTCGGCTTCATACAAAAGAAAAATCATTTAAGACTAATCAACATTGCTACGTTTTAAGTTGTGTGATAACATCCTGAAATCAATCCCATTGATGTAAACGGTAATAACACAATAAAATACGCGTAACTGAAAGATTGTCAGAAGATATCTATTGACGGAATTCATTTTCCTATATTTCATATTGCAAACGTACACGCTAATTCTGTGTAATAAACCTCTTTGTATATTTAAAAAAGCGTTAGTACTATATAAAATGTTCCCAGAAGAAAAAATTAATAAAATAGTCTTAAAATTAAGAGATTAACAAAATTCGTCAACTTATTCGACCCTCTCGGGGGTCCGGTCCCGTTTGTCCTCCCGGAATACACCATCAGTGCAGCTGACAATAAATTGAGTACAGTAATTAAATGAAAATAAATTCTGGTCGGATGATAAAGAATTCTGAAATTAGTACAAACTGCAGTAAAGTTGATTAAAATTACGTTGTTAACTGGTTGAGGAGTGAGTCAAATTTGTATCCTACGTTTTGAGGTTACGTCTTTGCGGTAGGTAGGAAAGAGATAGGCCTCGAGTGTTTACTCAGCCCGCAGAGTATCCAACTACAATGACGATATTTATAATGTAGTAATTTATTCCTCAGTAACGCAAAAAATCCTATGTTAAAGAGCCTTTTTGTTTGGCATTTGTATCTTACACAGATGCACATGGGTTTCAAATTCTGTTTAGAAAATTTTTGGTATCTTTTAATGTACGTTACTTTATAACTATTTTCAAGGCAAATGAACAATTAAAATCTTACAATATGTCTTATTCCGTCGACACGTGCACTTAAGAGCGAACGCGACATTCGGAATGCCATCTATAGACTCTACCGCGAACTGATTTGTATGCTAACTTCAACAAAATGTCCTCCGGCAAAACACATTTGCGCGCCCCGTAGCGTGATTTTGAGGACCTGTAGTACCTACTTTATGAAAGGCTTTTATTCCTTTTTGTGTCAAAACGAATAGTCCGGTTTAATTCCGTTTGGTGTAGATATTAACTACGTACCCAAAATGGCGGAGTTTAAAAAAATTCATGTCAAGCGTTTAATACTATCAGCGTCTGCAGAATATGGAAGATAACTTTTACGTTTTGTAGTATAGTTTGTTTTCGTTATATTGCAAATGTAAGATCCATCTTTATTCTTTCATCATTATTTATTCCGGCTATATAATGTTTACACATTTTCCGGAACCAAAAATTACAGAAGTGATTGAAATTCTCATCTTCCACTGCTGGTTGTCCATCCAAAGATTTCTTCAGTTTCTCGTTCCCTCAGTATAGTGTGAATTTCTTCTATCCACGTGATAGGTGGTCTTCCTCTTTTCCCTTCTTCCTGGTGGGATCCATTCCATAACTCTCCTTGACATTCTTTCTTGTGCCAATTTTGTGTGTCCTCGAAAAATTGTATTTTTTTGTTTGGATAAAATCAACAATTGGATTTTTCACATTCATTCTGTCCTTAATGACTTCATTTTTAATTTTCCTCGTCTGGATACTCTTGCCGAACGTCTCCGAAAGTCCGTCTCTGCTGTCACTAATTTTGTTCTTGTGTGTTTATTAGTAGTCCAAACTTCTGAACCATACGTCATGATACTTCTAACAATGGTTTTAAATGTTTTGGTTTTAGTTTCTGCTGTAATTTGCTTATCCCTCAGGATTCCATTTAATGCAGTTTTTCAACAATTCTTTCATAACATTGTTACATTTTATGTACCTTTGTGTTTACAAATCACACTTAGTTTCTTGGTTGCTACAAAAGAAATACGAAAGAACGAGTCCTCTTCCTCTTCATTTTTACAAGTTTAATTCAAACTTATTTCATATGGTGTTCATATTATTCTTTCATTCGCTTTTGTTAAAGTTCGTGCATCATTTTCATACATTACACGCGGTGGGAATGATTTTAGAGAATTCCACGACCGTATCTGTCCGTTTAAATGGTGTACAGTCTGTGGAATTTTAAGATCGTATTATCCACATCGGCATCTTCTTCTGACGATAGAGTATACCTTGAGAAAAATATATGACCAACGACAAAAATACCAACCAAATGACAAAAAAAAAGCCAACCAGTACCTTAAAAAACTGTATAAACAGAAATTCCTCAAATGGACAAAACACTTCGTTCGCAGTTGTTTGTAATCTGTGTACCCGCGCCACTGAAGTTGTGCGTCATCGGTATGGATGAAACGTCTGGTGATAAACATGAACAACCTAGACCACGGCCCCGGGAAACTGTGATAACCTTAATACCGGCCCTGAATGCTTATGTTCATTTACAAAAAAAAATATTTTTAGTATAAGACATTTTATCACGAACTGGAGACGATATAATTAAAAAACAACGATGAAGATAGAAATAATTTTGTGTCACAGTACACTTCACAAGAATAATTCAGAACTACGGGATCTTGAATATCCAATGGCGATGTAACGACTTCATATTTAGGCTAACAGGTTATCGAATTATACACTAGAGGTGGTCCGATATACCTATAACAGGTATTTTGGAACGATATTTTTGTGGAACGGATATAACAGTGACTGAAAAGTTTAAATACCTGTTCCGATTCAACCCCCCTACGCAACTAACGAGTAAACAAGTAACAACAAGTAAACGAGTACTACAAGTATTTGGAGTATTACGAGTACAAGAGTACGAAGCTAATTTTTTTGGTGCTGAATACTTCATTCTGCGCATGTGCCGATTGCCATACAAGTACGAAACGAAGCAAAACAGCGAGGTTTAGAATATCTCTATGCCAAAGAGACGAAGTTGTTTTTAATAAATTAAAAAAATTTCATACTGATGTTACGTTTATTCTCGCGTGTTATGCAGATATCTAATACAGATTGTAATAAGAAATTATATATTATACTAGTCACCAACTTGGTAAATTTTGAAAAAGCGAATTATATTGTGTTATAACGTAAAGAGTGGCTGATAGGCCGTATAGTACTTTTTGTTAATGTGATTTCGGAGATGATTTTAACTTCAGTGCACATCTCAAATTTTGTTGACATTCTTTGTTGTGCTATTACGTGCACTCTAAATTTCATTGCCTGAGTTTCGCAACTGATTTGTCTAACCGAAACGGAATCAATAAGTTAATATTAAATCTATGTCAGTTTGTTTACTCCTACAGAAAACTTAAATTAGTATTCCCAAAGGGAGATAGGCCTATTAATTCTCTTGTTTCTTACTTTCTTTTAATCAGCAACAGCTTAATAAAGTCACAGTGTAAAATAACAGCGTTAATACTTTTAGTTTCAATTTATTTCTTATAACAAATTATATAATACAGGTATATGTAAGTTATAATAGGTATATAAAAACAGGTATTTGTACGTGTTATCTTTTTGGAACGGTATCGTTCGTACCTGTTATTTTCAAATACTAATTTAGCACACGTTTAGTATACACTGTTACAGTATTTATGATTGAAGTAAATGCAGCTACCTAGAGAGAGTAGCTGTGAAAATCAGTATACCTATACCAGTGTGTTCTGTTGCACAATGTTATCTAAAGGAAAGGAGATTTTTTAACGATTCTGAAAGGACTCATATTCGGTGCAAAGCTGTGTGATACAGTAGAGCTTTTTAACCCGAAGGTCACGCCATCGAATCCTTCGCACTTTTGGTTCGTAGCGTTATCAATACCCGTTCGCCCAGCCTCTCCCGTATATGCTTACGCACCAGGGCGTGACGAGAGAAAAATGAGGCGGTTACACGAAACAATAGCCCGATTATTCATCAGCAGTCTCCTAATTACTGTGAACGTCATTATAATTGGCGTACCACTGAATAATAACAAAGTTTAGTTCCGTGTTTTGCTGTTTACACCAAATTGGATTTGCTATAATTTGTACCAGCAGATTGATTTAATAGTCTTCTTCTCCTTCTACACTTCAGGGATTAAGCAATGTTCCTGTTCCGACTTCACATTATCAGATCCACTTCTTTATTGGTCTTCCTACATCCCTTCTTCCAGAAGGCTTGTACCTGTTTACAGTTACTGATATTCTACTTTCATCCATGAGACTTCATGCTGTCTCCATTTTCCTCTGTATTCTTCAATTTTCTCATTTAGATTATGTATATTTTACTCTTCTCGTACATATCTTCATTTCTTATATGATCCCTTCTTGTGCATCCTTTAACCCGTCTTAAAAATCTCAACTCTGCTGATTGTATGCTGCTTTTATCTCTTTGTTTTGTAATCCAGGATTCACCGCCAATAATAGCACTGGAACAGCCACTTTTTTTGTATAATTTTAATTTAGTCTCACGCCTCGTTTTATTTTTCGATGTTCTATTTATAGTTCCACATATGTGTTGAAATCTGTTGGGTTTGTTTTGTATGTCTTTGTCAACGTCAAAACTTATATCACAACCTAAATAGTTAAAATTTGAGGTATGTTCCAATATTCCAATACTTTATCCTCAATAGTAATCATTGAGCGTATTTGGTATTGTCTATAGTGAGCTATAACTTTCGTTTTGTTGGTACATATCTTTAGGTTGTAGTATTGTCGTCCTGTTTATGTAGTCTGTAGACAGAACGTTGGAACTCTGCTTCATTATTTTGTAGTATAACCAGATTATCTGCATATAGCAAAACATTTAAGTGGTAATTCTTTTTCAGCTGTATGCCTTGATGGACATCAATCTTCCAGTTCTGTATGAGGTTCTCAATATGATGTTGAAGAGAGTTGTATTTCAAAATACGTATTAAGTTAACTATTCAACCAATGAATAGTTAGTTGTAACCACGGTAGTTAGGGGTAAAAATTGACCAACAATTTTTCCTTATAACTTTTAATATAATAATTTTAAAGGAAAACTAACGAGATTTTGAAAAGATAAAGAAGTACCTTTTTTATGTGGTCGTTTACTTGCTGCTGTGCGACAGAAACTGACCGATATAGATTGCTTTGAGGTTATGAAAAATAAAGTAGCTCTCGTAACATTGATTAAAGGACGGAGATTCGCACGGTAACATTGCAACAATGCATAAAACAACAACAGTAAAAAGACGTTAGATTGGAAACTCTTTGAAAGGAGTGACAGGATCAACTTTAAAGAGGCCAAGGTAAAGATGAATCAGTGAGAGAACAATTAGAAGAGACTGCCATTGGAAAGGGAGAAAAATGAAAGAAATCTGTAATAGATGCCAAACCCATGGCTGACTGTAATGCTAGAATGGAATGGAATTTAAATAGCTTTATGAAATTGATATTTATATTCTTCTTCTTTTTATATCTTGTAGTAGGTAGTAGGTGTTCGGTTTCAGAAGGTTTATGTACATTGTCACGTTGATTTGTTACTATTTACAAATATTTTAAGTTGAATTAAAAATCAGACCATCGTTTCTTGGTCCTTCCTACATTACGACTAACTTGTGGAGCACAAAAATATGCGGCATTTGGTATAGAGTCCTTTCCATATGAAGAACACGTTCCCTTCAACTGCTCTTATATTCATCAACGTTTTAAAACAATGGGGGACGCATTAAGTTCACTCCGTATATCCTCGTTGTGAAAAATATCTAATCGCGAGTATCCTTTGAACATTCTTGAAAACTTCATTTATGCCGCGATGATTTTATTTATATCGGCCTTTCTGCGGAGTCCATACAGGAAAGTAGGTACCACCATCTCTCTCTCTCTCTCTCTCTCTCTCTCTCTCTCTCTCTCTCTCTATATATATATATATATATATATATATATATATATATATATATATAACTCAAAGTCTGAGGAGTTGTTTCTCTGTATTGAATACATATCCACACCGTTACACCGATTGCCAACAAATTTTGCACAGGTAGCCTAAGCTTTGACACAAGGCAAAAAACACTGTCTAACTTGGAATTTGATATTCTGCCCCGTTCGCACGATTTAGGCCCTTTTAATTATGCCTTTTCATTGACGCGTATAAAGATGTCAAAAACACCATGGAGACCAGAATTAATTGCCATAGTAACAAGTAAATAAACAAATGCTATTTAGCGGTATCGGAACTGTACCTTTATCCGTTCCTGCAGTATATTTTCGATGTTTTTAATATGCGATTGTATCGATATATTACGATGTGGAAAAGAAGAAGTGTACTAATTGTAAATTGCCCTATTTCTTAATGCAAAGCGAAAATACATATTGTTTTCATTTGTGAGGTTAGATGAGAACGGTTTTTGGTTTTTAGTTTAGGCCTACTGTTGAAATAAATAAAAGCCATGTTTGAGGAAAACAACGTTTAATGTGTATATACCATGCTTATAACACAGTAACACTTAAAATAAAGAACCTAACGTTTTTAAGTTAACGTGTACTTGTAACCTTATAAAATTTAATTTTTATTTCTGGTCTAACTTTGTTTTTTAATGCTCTTTGAATCTCCCACAGATGGGTATAAATTTACTCAACTTGCTCTCCACATCTCTGTCTAGCCCCACGAAATATTACATCCCAAATATTGGAAATCCCAAACAGTAGTGCCTTTTATATTTCTCGACAAATTATGTTCAACGTTATTAGCAACGAAACCAATTGTTGAAGCCAGTTTTATCTCCACTTTGGCCATCAACTAGGGTGTTTGCAACTTTTGAGTGTTCGGGTATTTTAATACGATTTGTTTTGAAACATTACCGCGACAGACAGTATTCCTATGAATATTTTCTTTATATTCGCTTTTTGACGTAATATGACAGCAATTCTTTTGAGTTTGCAGTCCACAATGTACTTCTCCAATAACTGGATCAAAGAAAGGGGCGAAACAACATGCTAATGAAATATGGTTCAGGTTCGTACATGTAATGTTTAATTATAAGTTTAGTTCACATTAACATCAGCAATAAACTACAGAAAAGTATGACACACGTAGTGATCAGACTTAAAAAAGGCGACTTCAATCGGTTGCAGACTATGAATTTGATTTTTGTTGCTGCTCTGTGACTTTTCTCTGCTAGTGCGTAAGGGATAGTAATCGTTAGGAGTTTGGAAATAATCTTATTGTCATTCAGTAATTTATCATAAAATGTAAATCATTCAACTAAGTTCTACTATCGTTATCAGATTTCTTGATTCACGTAAAAGTGTCCATTACTGGAGAATCACCCACCCACCCACACACACATTTATTATATTACGCGCGCAAAAGCTTTAAAACATTGTTTAGGAGATGCTTAATGGCTGAATTGATTTTCGTATGTTTAGTATTTCAAACCCGTTTGTATGTTCAAAAAAGAGTTTCTAATAGATCAGCGTACAGAGTGAAAAAATAATAAAATCGCCTAAAAATTAAGACATTAACAAAATTCGTCGACTTTTTTTGGATCCTCTTGGGGGGGGGGTCTCGTTCGCCCCCCCCCCAAAGTACGCCCCTGACCGTAATAGTAACAAATTGCTGTTGAGCATTTTTATTTCTCAAGTAAAAAAGTACGACATTTCTGCGTTGAAAATAGTTTTGTTTCAATATTGTTTTACTTTTTCCCTCACGTTGAATGCATACAGTTCACTAATTATCTAGTAAATAGTTGAAGGAAATATGTACACTGTTTTCTGTTATTAACAGCATTTTAAAGTCACAATAAAGCATAATATGCGTTAGAAGGGTGGACTGACTAGAGGTGGATCTGAGGCTAATTTGTATATTTCATCAGGAGGAACTGTGATGAGACAATAAAGGTTTGCGTGTGATGACGTGGTGGGGCCACATCAAACAGGACGCACTTCACTTGCATACACACGGTTGATTGATTATCATTATTATTATTATAAAAGAAGAGCAGACAGACAGACGAGACGGCGGGGGGGGGGAGAGACTGACTTGGCAATATAATAATGTGGAGCCGATCATGAAATCGTGCTCACACCCACACAATTAACTGAAAGCACTATTGAATAGCCGACTCGTCTTAATGTGTGTTTGTACAGTGTACAGTTATGTTCTACATTGGGAGACAGTGGAGGCGGGAGGGAGACCTTGTCGTGTCCATGGTGTTCACGGCCCCCAACCTGATTAATCTGACACACAGCCTTTCCCTGGTACAGAGAAAGTAATAGCCTAACGTGTACAATTAACGTTACTCAGCGCTTATAAAAAAGAAAGGAACAATGATTTTAATATTTCGTTATTTCCTATAAATTATATATATGACGTTTGATGAAAACGTTCATTCCGTTATTGTTTATTTGAAAAATTGTGTCTATAGATATGTATTTCTATTGCCCTCTTCAAAGAAACCGTCTCCATCGATTGTAAAATAGTTAAACGATTGTTTAATTAATAAGGTTTTGTTATTGGTTATAAATACAAATTGAAATTACACTGTCGTTTAAATTACTTCCCGGGCTGTCGCACACCCCACTGTAGAACCATAACACTGTCGCACACCCCACTGTAGAACAATAACACTGTCGCACACCCCACTGTAGAACAATAACACTGTCGCACACCCCACTGTAGAACAATAACACTGTCGCACACCTCACTGTAGAACAATAACACTGTCGCACACCTCACTGTAGAACAATAACACTGTCGCGCACCCCGCTGTAGAACAGTAACACTGTCTCACATCCCACTGTAGAACAATAACACTGTCGCACACCCGACTGTAGAACAATAACACTGTCGCACACCCGACTGTAGAACAATAACACTGTCGCACACCCCACTGTAGAACAATAACACAGTCGCACACCCCACTGTAGAACAATAACACTGTCGCACACCCCACTGTAGAACAATAACACTGTCGCACACCCCACTGTAGAACAATAACACTGTCGCACACCCCACTGTAGAACAATAACACTGTCGCACACCCCACTGTAGAACAATAACACTGTCGCACACCCCACTGTAGAACAATAACACTGTCGCACACCCCGCTGTAGAACAATAATACTGTCGCACACCCCACTGTAGAACAATAACACTGTCGCACACCCCACTGTAGAACAATAACTGTCGCACACCCCACTGTAGAAGAATAACACTGTCGCACACCCCGCTGTAGAACAATAACACTGTCGCACACCCCACTGTAGAACAATAACACTGTCGCACACCCCACTGTAGAACAATTTTTTTCCGATTAGCGCTTTCAAGCTTCACAGCTCGTCATCAGATCGGAAATGTACAATAAAGGAACGAGACAATGCCTTTATACCTCTCTGCTTGTCCTACAGCGCGTACACATTTTCCTAAACAAGCCTTAAGGTCCTTAGGGCCCTTACCTTCTGGCTGTTAACTTACTGGTGGGTAATTGGTAAATACGTTTCTATAACTGTAAATCGAGTTTTACGTTTGACAATTTGAAATGAAATATTTCCATATAAACTACTTATTTGTTCCTGATAACGTAGTACACATATAAAAAAATCGGTATGGAGAAAGATAATCGAAATACGAATTGTACCTAGTTGTTAATATTTTAAAAATAAAGAATTAAATTATCTTTTATTTAAACAACGCGAAAGAAAGCGAATACCGCCCGGCGATTGTTATCTGTGAATTTCTGAAAACGAAAAATTATTTTGTTTACGTATCCGTGGTTACATAGCATGGGACGATATAATTGTTAATATTTTATTGAAATTTTCAATTTTCGGTCGAATAAATTTATAACATCAATACAAAAAATTACACCCTCCTCCTTCAACTACCCTTTTCATTTATAGATATTTCATCAACCTTTCAACAGTGGATTATTATAACCTTCTTTTCAGGATACTTTATTTATCAAAATTAAGTTTTACGTTAACTCTTGCGTAAAACGTTGCAGGTAAACTACCCCTGTCCCTCAACCGATCTTCGCCAAAATCAATAGGCCTTGAGTCCTCTACAACTCGGGTACATATGCAAAAAATTATTCGATTCTGTTTGAAATTACGGCAGTTATCGTTCGCCATATAAAAATTTTACACACAGACACTTTTCGGAAAATGACTTTTCTTAATGTTTTGAGGGTAAAACAATCAGAATCAGCCCGATCTCAAACAAATCGTATCTCAAACACGATTTTTTCGCAATCACCTTACGGAACGTGGAAGTAAAAAACATTCCTTTAACTACAAACAGAAATAAGACTGTCGCGTGCCACTATAGAACAAATTTAGTTAAGTATTTCCATATTAGAAATAAATGTAAAAATACCGACACGGGGAAAAGTTTTCTATAGTGGTGCGCGACAGTGTTATTCCTGTTTGTAATTAAACGAATGCCTTTTCTGTCTTCTAATCATACGTTTTTGGTACAGCCTTGAACTCGCTCAGCGATTATTGTTTTTTATGGCTTAAATAATCGCGAAGCGTTTTTCTTTCACAATTTTACACGGGACTAGAAAAAGATCTCGCGTGGGAAGGTATCTGACGAATACGACGGTCGCGAGCATCATTACGATGTTTTTTACTTCCATGTTCCTTTAAGGAAATGGAAGTATGGTGATGGCAAAAAAATCGTGTTCGAGATTATTGCAGATTCTGATTGTACTACACTCAAAACATGAAAAAAAGTCGTTTTTCGAAAAGTGTCTGTGTGTGTGTCTGTCTGTCTGTACATTTTTTTCTATGGCAAAAGATGGCAAAAATGGCAAATTCAAACAGAATCAAATAATTTTTTGCATACAGCCGTGAATTGTAGAGTTCTCAAGACCTATTGTTTTTGGTGAAGATCGGTTAAGGGAAAGTGGTAGTTTTTTGCAACGTTTTATGTTTTAACAAGGGTATTTTCTATGGCAAACGATAACAGCCGCAAATTCAAACAGAATCAAATAATTTTTTGCATACAGCCCTGCTTTATAAAGTACTCAAGACCTATTGTTTTTGGTGAAGATCGGTTAAGGGGAACGGATAGTTTACCTGCAACATTTTTTTATCAAGGGTAATTTTCTAAGGCAAACGATAACAGCCGCAAATTCAAACAGAATCAAATAATTTTTTGCATACATCCCTGAATTGTAGAGATCTCAAGGACTTTTGATTTTGGTGAAGATCGGTTAAGAGGAAGGGGTAGTTTACCTGCAACCTTTTACGTTTTAACAACAGTAAAGTACTTGAAAATTCATTTAAACTTTTTCAAACAATGGTAATTGTTAAAAATAAAATAATTTTGTTGCCAGGCAATAAAATTATAATTTTTTCATTTTAGTGTAAATCATGTATTAGTGAAAATATATCGTTCGTGGCAGGCAAGCATATCTCAATGATGTAATGTTTACGTTTCCATTTTATTATTATGATTACTGCAATAAAAAGGCAGGGAAGACACACACACACACAATTCGCGTTATTTCTGGCCTCACTCATGTTTATTTTCTTACATTTGCACGCTTTTTAAATGGAAAGTGCCGAAACCCACATCAACACAACGCGTGCAAGCCGAAAAAGTGTCCAGCGTGGATAGCGATTTGCTTCCTGTGGATCGCTGGGCAGTGTAACTGCACGTGTTTACAGAGGAACGGTTCATAGACAGACTTTTCGTCTTTAGGGAATGAACCCTCTGCAAGATGCTCAGGGTCCATGAGTGACTTCGGAGCGCTTCGGAGGAGGGATGATTATCTGCGCAGTTCGGTTTCTTTATAAGAATAAAGTAAGCCTACCTAATTTTTATAGATAAAGTGACTGAAAATAACATTATATTAAACTACTACCCCATAATACTGTAACAAAAATATCTATAAATAGTGAAATTAGTTTGAGGGTGGGCGATATTTTTTTAGAAGTTACCGAACCGAATTCAAGTAAATTATTTTAAAAATAATCTTACAACATGGAAGTCATGTATGGTTTTCCATACCGATTTTTCTTGCCTAAAATGGCGTGTGTCTTGGTACATTATCGAGATGCGATTTCCATAACGGGTTTTTAAGACTGTTTCTCGCAAGTTACGTAAAATCAGAAGGGAATCTAAAAGCGAATATTTACGTGTAGGAAACGAATATTAGATTAGATGCAGGAGAAAATTAAAATTAGTACTTGTGCTTTTACAAGTATGTGCAAGTACACAAGGTTACAAGTAATAGCTTATACAAGTACTTGGGAGTTAGATTTGATAAAGGAGGGAATGGGCCAAAGATAGAAAGAAATTAAAGAAATAACTAACCAAAAACCAAATAAACAGAGGATTTGGTAGCGTAAGGAAATGGCAAAACAGAATAAATACAACATTTGCAGACAACTGTTGACAGTATAATGATGTAAGATGCAAAAACGTGGGAAGGAATGATGAAGACAAAATTCTTTTGAATTACGGATATGTAGGCAAGATTAATATCATAGGAATGAATATTAAGAAAGGGTAGAGTGTGACACGAAATAATATGAAAATGAAAAATTAACAAAAAAAATTTTTCTCAAACAATTTTTCTCAAGATTTACAAATTTTGGCTAATGAACAGAAGGTCAGTTGAGTACCTTCATCATCCTGTATCTTGTTAATAATAATTATAACCATACGAGATGCTATCATTAACAAAAGAAACTTAATGTATTATTGTTATTTGTAAAGAGTATAGCTAAATTTAATTGAAATGTGAAAGTAAGAACGATTTGTTTATTACTAATAATTGTTACAATTATCGTAATAATTTCTTTTGAAGGAGTATGTCAGATTTAGTTGAATGTGACAGTGTTGATTTTATGTTGAATATTGTCATAACTGCCAAATATTAGGTCAATTATTAGTGGGAGGGAGGGGATCCGGTCGAGTGGGCTTCACACAAAAGAAAAACCAAGTTAAGATTAATCAATATTAAAAATTTTAAGTGGATGAAAAACGTGTAACAACATCTTAAATCAATCCCATTACAGTAACAGCACAGTAAAAATAAGCGCTATTGATGCATTTTTTATAGAATACTTATTGACTTAATTGATTTTCCTATATTCCATATTACAAACGTACACGCAAATTCTGTATAATAAACTTGTTTGTAGACCTATATTTAAAAAATCGGTATGGAGAACTATATACATGACTTCCATCTTCTAAGATTTATATTTAAAATCATTTTCGAAATGAAATATTTCCATAGAAACTACTTCTTTCTTCAGGCTTAACCACAGTACTGTGGTCACTAACGTGTACCGCCTCACGTTAGCGCACTCGATTTTCACTGATGATGGCAGTCGATGGCACTGCCGAAACGTCTGGTTTTGCAGAAAACATTGGACCACGGCCAAACAACTACCCTTTTCATTTATAGATATTTCATCTACCTTTCTACCGTGGATTATTATACCTTCTATTCAGGATACTTTATTTATCAAATGTAAGTACTTTACTCTTGTTAAAATATAAAATGTTACAGGTAAACTACCCCTTCCCCTTAACCAATATTCACCAAAATCAATAGACCTTGAGTCCTCTACAAGTCTGGCACATATGCAAAAAATTATTTGATTCTGTTTGATTTTGCGGCAGTTATTCGCCATAGAAAGAATTCTACACTGACACTTTTAGGAAAATGACTTTTCTTCATGTTTTGAGGGTAGTACAATCAGAATAGCCCTTAACTCGAACGCGATTTTTTCGCGATCAACATAAAAAGAGTCACTACTGTATTAGTGTACACAGTTGAGAAATCAATAAAACAGATTAAAAATTAAGAGATTAATAAAGTTTTTGTCAACTTTCGACACGGGGGGGGTCCGGTCCTGTTCGTTCCCCCACCGTAGTAAATACGCCCCTGCGTAAAACGCCCAAACAATGCTCTCTACAGACCATTCTCCACTACCGAAAATTCACTGAACGCAGCAATAGCTCGATCTTCACCGTACTGTCGCGAGCTTCATCTCGTTCACGATTGTCTTTGAGGCTTTTGACCCATTTTCAGTCGGCTCGTTCATGCGTACCAGACTCGCCAAAAGCATTCTGCAACGCTTTCATCACGTGAGAGCAGTTTATCTTATGCTTTACGCAAAACTTAACGGAAATTCTTCAGTCGCGAATTTTAGATTGTTACAAAGTCGCCTGACACACCAAAACACAATTTAGCCTAGCCGTCAAATATTTTATACCTTTTTCATCTTTCATAAGGCCAGCGTCAACATTGTGAAATTGCTTGGTGCGTGCTGGAAGGAAATAAATCCTCAGTACTGGAGTGAATTGGCGAACACTGTGACAATCGTTTTTTATACTGATGATGGCCTCCGACGGTGGAGCCAAAACGTCTGTTAACAACAGTAGCAGTAGTCCATGGGCTAATGGCCCGGCAGAAAGCAATTTCAACAGTGTTTTTCATCTTTCTTTCGTAAGGTTGACGTCTCATTGCCATAGACAATTACAGATCGTATTAAATTTGTATTGCTAAGTCACATAGATTCGCTAGTTTCAATCGTGATTTTTTGAAACGTATCACATTTTTGTTAGCAAAGTACGTATGCTGCGTTTTCTTTTGCTGTTCATCTTTATTATCATCTCGGACAATTTCTTCTTTCTTTTTGCTTCGTATCTGAGAGGTTGTTAGGCAGTCTTTTTCGTTATCCATGCTCTGTATGCCCACATTGCAATGATCTTTTATTTTGTATTGACGTTAATTATGTTTAGTTGATCGTGAATGTCTTGGTTTCCAATTCAGTCAGCTCTAGAGCATCATTTGCTATTCTCAATTTCATTTTGTCATTATCATGATTTTTTTTTATTCAGAAGTGCCGCAGGATAGGGTGAAGTCGGCTAGCAACGCATTCAAAACTGTACCCTTCTAAGTGGAGTGGAATCGTGCACAATATGACACGATGACGTCAAAGAAACCAACGCACACGCTCAAGGCATCTTCAAATTGCAAACATCTCAGTAAACGTTTTTTAACGATGCAATTACAAAGGCATGACTCTTATTGCATAAAGACATTTTCGTTACTCATCAATAATCTGTATGTACAGCTGATAATAAGTTTACTACTTTAATTAAGTAACACTAAAAACAAGAAAACAAGACGCGGAAAGTTACTCAGCTCAAGTTTTACAAGGTATGCCTGTCCCTAAGCTTCTTTATCGAAGTGAGTCATGGATAATGAGACAGACAGATAAAAGCCCCATACTACAAGCAGCAGAGATGAAATGTCTAAGTTAGGTCAAAGGCTGTTCTAAACAAGACCGTTTTAGAAACGAACATATTAGAGAACAGTTGGAAATATACAACTTAAATGAGAAAATAGAGTTGCATAGAATAAATTGGAAGGACCATCTGGAGCGTATGGATGATCGAAGACAACCAAAACCAGCAAGGAGAGAGAAAAATAGTTGGAAGAAGAAGCGTAGGGAGACCCAAGAAAAGATGGGAATAAATCCTATGAAACCGGAACAGGTCACCAAGGCCTAATCCTTGTTGGGGAAAGGGAAGAAAAAGAAGACTTAGTTAAGTGATAATAAATGATAAACAATTCTGATATTACTACACAGTGCAGTAAAGTTTGTTAAAATTATTCCGCCTCTTTCCCAATAATCGGGGGTCGCGTGTGTGTCGATCTACTGACATTATACTGTATTTCCTTCTATAGTGTGCCAATTCAATTAAAACATATTATGGTTTCAAATTACCGTTACGATTAATAATATAAAAGAAGACAACAGATACAAATTAAATGACAAGCAGTTTGTTTGCCCATAAAAGTTGTCGCTGCAGACACCTGCGGATGGTATTAAAACCGTCGCTCGCTCGTGCTTTTCTGACAAGCGACAAGCCGGTCGTTAGACAAGCTTTACCGTATACATTCCACGTAATCGTTTGATCTACACGATATTGTATTTCAGATACGGATTAAATTCTTGTCATTAAGCGGAAGGTTCCGCGTCTTGATTTTACAAGCCCGTTTCTATCGGAATCAGAAACCAGCATTTCTCCTCCAACATTTTATAAGCTGACAGTAGCAATTCACCACAGCCTACCGTAAAACTAATCTTAATTTTTTTTTTATATTCTTCAGTGATTACGCTTCATGCTTGAGTTGATGCTAGTTGAATCTTTAGCGCAAACCAGCTTCAGCACGGTTGGTATAATCGTCTGCCAGTCTTTCGAACGTATTGCTTCTTTCTCAAATGGTGTTGGGGCTCATTTTACCAGACGGCATTTACGAGAACCGAGAACAGATAACGTAACCCATTGGTTACTACCCAGCCTTATTTTTCTTGCGAAAACGTTTTAGATGTCATTTCCTACATGCTTAGAACTTATTTTAATTAATTTAATTAAGGCTAATGAGTACAGTATTATTATTATTCCGGCTGTACGATGTTTTATACATTTTCCGGAAGCAAACATTACAGAAGTGATTGAATTCTCATCTTCCACTGCTGCTTGTCCATCCAAAGATCTTCTTCAATTTCTCGTTCCCTCAATATAGTCTGACTTTCTTCTATCCAGGTGATAGGTGGTATTCCTCTTTTCCTTCTTCCCGGTGGGGTCCATTCCATAACTCTCCTTGGCAATCTTTCTTGTGCCAGTCTTTTCGTGTGTCCATACCATTGTAATTTTTTTGTTTGGATAAAATTCAACAATTGAATTTTTTACATTCATTCTGTCCGTAATGACTTCATTTCTAATTTTCTCACGTCTGGATACTCTTACCGAACGTCTCCAAAAGTCCGTCTCTGCTGTCATTAATTTTGTTCTTGTGTGTTTATTAGTAGTCCAAACTTCTGAGCCGTAAGTCATGATGCTTGTAACATGGTTTTAAATAGTTCGGTTTTAGTTTCTGCTGTAATTTGTTTATCCTACGGGATTCCATTTAATGTAGATATAGTCATCTTTCCCAAATTAATTCTGGATTGTATTTCTTTGTCTTGCTTCCCACTGGCCGTAATTTTCACACACCTAAATACAATGAGTACAGTAAATGCTGGATTACTACTGCGGCTTTTCTTCACCTGATACCAGTCCGTCCGGAAGGTGGAAACCAGCTTGACTGTGATCTCACTGATGAGATTTGTTGTTGACTTGGAGGTTCAATTTCTAAGATTTCCTAACCGTAAGATTCTTGTCTTACCAATAACTCTCTTCCCGGGTATCGTCCCCTGGAGAATGGGCTGCAGTAGGTGATATCAGTTTTCATTCCTCATGATTTAACCGAGACGGTGGAGCTTTCTTATTTTAACAGTCATAAAAAATGTCACGTTGTTCTTTTTTATCCTCTGAAGTATCTTTGTATCTCTGACACGATCAGCAGTCATTCGATAGATCTACATCTCAACGGCTTCTAATCTTCCACTGAGTTACTCTATCAGAGTCCGTGTTTCCACACTATAATATAGGAGAGAGAATTGCTAGATCACAGTGTCTACCTCAGTATAGGCGGACACCGTACCAATTGTTTAAATTGTTTCTGACACTAAAGACAGCTTCCCACAGCGGGGTCGAAAAGTCCGTCTTGAACATAAGCAGCAGGCGACCGCCTAACAGCCCGGGAATAGGCCTAACGATTCCAACAATGTTGACATAAGCAGCAGACGACCCCCTAACAGCCCGGCAATAGGCTTAACGATTCCAACAATGTTGACATAAGCAGCAGACGACCGCCTAACAGCCCGGCAATAGGCCTAACGATTCCAACAATGTTGACATAAGCAGCAGACGACCGCCTAACAGCCCGGCAATAGGCCTAACGATTCCAACAATGTTGACATAAGCAGCAGACGACCGGCTAACAGCCCGGCAATAGGCCTCACGATTCCAACAATGTTGACATAAGCAGCAGGCGACCGCCTAACAGCCCGGCAATAGGCCTAACGATTCCAACAATGTTGACATAAGCAGCAGGCGACCGCCTAACAGCTCGGCAATAGGCCTAACGATTCCAACAATGTTGACAGAAGCAGCAGACGACCGCCTAACAGCTCGGCAATAGACCTAACGATTCCAACAATGTTCACATAAGCAGCAGGCGACCGCCTAACAGCCAGGGAAAAAGGCCTAACGATTCCAACAATGTTGACATAAGCAGCAGGCGACCGCCTAACAGCCCGGCAATAGGCCTAACGATTCCAACAATGTTAACATAAGCAGCAGGCGACCGCTTAACATCCCGGCAATAGGCCTAACGATTCGAACAATGTTGACATAAGCAGCAGACGACCGCCTAAGAGCTCGGCAATAGGCCTAACGATTCGAACAATGTTGACATAAGCAGCAGACGACCGCTTAACAGCCCGGCAATAGGCCTAACGATCCCAACAATGTTGACATAAGCAGCAGACGACCGCCTAACAGCCCGGCAATAGGCCTAACGATTCCAACAATGTTGACATAAGCAGCAGACGACCGCCTAACAGCCCGGCAATAGGCCTAACGATTCCAACAATGTTGACATAAGCAGCAGACGACCGCCTAACAGCCCGGCAATAGGCCTAACGATTCCAACAATGTTGACATAAGCAGCAGGCGACCGCCTAACAGCCCGGCAATACGCCTAACGATTCCAACAATGTTGACATAAGCAGCAGACGACCGCCTAACAGCCCGGCAAATAGGCCTAACGATTCCAACAATGTTGACATAAGCAGCAGAGGACCGCCTAACAGCCCGGCAATACGCCTAACGATTCCAACAATGTTGACATAAGCAGCAGGCGACCGCCTAACAGCCCGGCAAATAGGCCTAACGATTCCAACAATGTTGACATAAGCAGCAGGCGACCGCCTAACAGCCCGGCAAATAGGCCTAACGCTTCCAACAATGTTGACATAAGCAGCAGACGACCGCCTAACAGCCCGGCAATAGGCCTAACGATTCCAACAATGTTGACATAAGCAGCAGACGACCGCCTAGCAGCCCGGCAATAGGCCTAACGATTCCAACAATGTTGACATAAGCACCAGACGACCGCCTACCAGCCCGGCAATAGGACTAACGATTCCAACAATGTTGACATAAGCAGCAGGCGACCGCCTAACAGCCCGGCAATAGGCCTAACGATTCGAACAATGTTGACATAAGCAGCAGACGACCGCCTAACAGCCCGGCAATAGGCCTAACGATTCCAACAATGTTGACATAAGCAGCAGACGACCGCCTAACAGCCCGGCAATAGGCCTAACGATTCCAACAATGTTGACATAAGCAGCAGACGACCGGCTAACAGCCCGGCAATAGGCCTAACGATTCCAACAATGTTGACATAAGCAGCAGACGACCGCCTAACAGCTTGGCAATAGGCCTAACGATCCCAACAATGTTCACATAAGCAGTAGACGACCGCCTATCAGCCCGGGAAAAAGGCCTTACGATTCCAACAATGTTGACATAAGCAGCAGACGACGGCCTAACAGCTCGGCAATAGACCTAACGATTCCAACAATGTTCACATAAGCAGCAGGCGACCGCCTAACAGCCCGGGGAAAAGGCCTAACGATTCCAACAATGTTGACATAAGCAGCAGGCGACCGCCTAACAGCCCGGCAATAGGCCTAACGATTCCAACAATGTAGACATAAGCAGCAGGCGACCGCCTAACAGCCCGGGATATAGGCCTAACGATTCCAACAATGTTGACATAAGCAGCAGACGACCGCCTAACAGCCCCGCAATATGCCTAACGATTCCAACAATGTTGACATAAGCAGCAGGCGAACGCCTAACAGCCCGGCAATAGGCCTAACGATTCCAACAATGTTGACATAAGCAGCAGACGACCGCCTATCAGCCCGGCAATCGGCCTAACGATTCCAACAATGTTGACATAAGCAGCAGACGACCGCCTAACAGCCCGGCAATAGGCCTAACGATTCCAACAATGTTGACATAAGCAGCAGACGACCGGGTAACAGCCCGGCAATAGGCTTAACGATTCCAACAATGTTGACATAAGCAGTAGACGACCGCCTAGCAGCCCGGCAATAGGCCTAACGATTCCAACAATGTTCACATAAGCAGCAGACGACCGCCTAACAGCTCGGCAATAGGCCTAACGATTCCAACAATGTTGACATAAACAGCAGGCGACCGCCTATCAGCCCGGAAAAAAGGCCTAACGATTCCAACAATTTTGACATAAACAGCAGGCGACCGCCTATCAGCCCGGAAAAAAGGCCTAACGATTCCAACAATGTTGACATAAGCAGCAGTCGACCGCCTAACAGCTCGGCAATAGGCCTAACGGTTTCAACAATGTTGACATAAACAGCAGGCGACCGCCTATCAGCCCGGGAAAAAGGCCTTACGATTCCAACAATGTTGACATAAGCAGCAGGCGAACGGCTAACTGCTCGGCAATAGGCCTAACAATTCCAACAATGTTGACATAAGCAGCAGACGACCGCCTAACAGCTCGGCAATAGACCTAACGATTCCAACAATGTTCACATAAGCAGCAGGCGACCGCCTAACAGCCCGGGGAAAAGGCCTAACGATTCCAACAATGTTGACATAAGCAGCAGGCGACCGCCTAACAGGCCGGCAATAGGCCTAACGATTCCAACAATGTTGACATAAGCAGCAGGCGACCGCCTAACAGCCCGGGAAATAGGCCTAACGATTCCAACAATGTTGACATAAGCAGCAGGCGACCGCCTAACAGCCCGGGAAATAGGCCTAACGATTCCAACAATGTTGACATAAGCAGCAGGCGACCGCCTAGCAGCCCGGCAATAGGCCTAACGAATCCAACAATGTTGACATAAGCAGCAGGCGGCCGCTTAACAGCCCGGCAATAGGCCTAACGATTCCAACAATGTTGACATAAGCAGCAGGCGACCGCCTAACAGCCCGGCAATAGGCCTAACGATCCCAACAATGTTGACATAAGCAGCAGACGACCGCCTAACAGCCCCGCAATATGCCTAACGATTCCAACAATGTTGACATAAGCAGCAGGCGAACGCCTAACAGCCCGGCGATAGGCCTAACGATTCCAACAATGTTGACATAAGCAGCAGACGACCGCCTAACAGCCCGGCAATAGGCCTAACGATTCCAACAATGTTGACATAAGCAGCAGACGACCGCCTAACAGCCCGGCAATAGGCCTAACGATCCCAACAATGTTGACATAAGCAGCAGACGACCGCCTAACAGCCCGGCAATAGGCCTAACTATTCCAACAATGTTGACATAAGCAGCAGACGACCGCCTATCAGCCCGGCAATAGGCCTAACGATTCCAACAATGTTGACATAAGCAGCAGACGACCGCCTGACAGCCCGGCAATAGGCCTAACGATTCCAACAATGTTGACATAACCAGCAGACGACCGGGTAACAGCCCGGCAATAGGCCTAACGATTCCAACAATGTTGGCATAACCAGCAGACGACCGCCTAACAGCTCGGCAATATGCATAACGATTCCAACAACGTTGACATAAGAAGCAGGCGACCGCCTAACAGCCCGGGAATAGGCCTAACGATTCCAACAATGTTGACATAAGCAGTAGGCGACCGCCTAACAGCCCGACAATAGGCCTAACGATTCCAACAATGTTGACATAAGCAGTAGACGACCGCCCAGCAGCCCGGCAATAGGCCTAACGATTCCAACAATGTTCACATAAGCAGCAGACGACCGACTAACAGCTCGGCAATAGGCCTAACGATTCCAACAATGTTGACATAAGCAGCAGACGACCGCCTAACGATTCCAACAATGTTGACATAAGCAGCAGGCGACCGCCTAACAGCTCGGCAATAGGCCTAACGATTCCAACAATGTTGACATAAGCAGCAGACGACCGCCTAACAGCTCGGCAATAGGCCTAACGATTCCAACAATGTTGACATAACCAGCAGACGACCGCCTAACAGCTCGGCAATAGGCCTAAAGATTCGAACAATGTTGACATAACCAGCAGACGACCGCTTAACAGCCCGGCAATAGGCCTAAAGATTCCAACAATGTTGACATAAGCAGCAGACGACCGCCTAACAGCCCGGCAATAGGCCTAACGATTCCAACAATGTTGACATAAGCAGGAGGCGACCGCTTAACAGCCCGGCAATAGGCCTAACGATTCGAACAATGTTGACATAAGCAGCAGACGACCGCCTAACAGCTCGGCAATAGGCCTAACGATTCGAACAATGTTGACATAAGCAGCAGACGACCGCCTAACAGCCCGGCAATAGGCCTATCGATTCCAACAATGTTGACATAAGCAGCAGGCGACCGCCTAACAGCTCGGCAATAGGCCTAACGATTCCAACAATGTTGACATAAGCAGCAGACGACCGCCTAAGAGCTCGGCAATAGGCCTAACGATTCCAACAATGTTGACATAAGCAGCAGGCGACCGCCTAACAGCCCGGCAATAGGGCTAACGATCCCAACAATGTTGACATAAGCAGCAGACGACCGCCTAACAGCCCCGCAATATGCCTAACGATTCCAACAATGTTGACATAAGCAGCAGGCGAACGCCTAACAGCCCGGCGATAGGCCTGACGATTCCAACAATGTTGACATAAGCAGCAGACGACCGCCTAACAGCCCGGAAATAGGCCTAACGATTCCAACAATGTTGACATAAGCAGCAGACGACCGCCTAACAGCCCGGCAATAGGCCTAACGATCCCAACAATGTTGACATAAGCAGCAGACGACCGCCTAACAGCCCGGCAATAGGCCTAACGATTCCAACAATGTTGACATAAGCAGCAGACGACCGCCTATCAGCCCGGCAATCGGCCTAACGATTCCAACAATGTTGACATAAGCAGCAGACGACCGCCTAACAGCCCGGCAATAGGCCTAACGATTCCAACAATGTTGACATAAGCAGCAGACGACCGGGTAACAGCCCGGCAATAGGCTTAACGATTCCAACAATGTTGACATAAGCAGTAGACGACCGCCTAGCAGCCCGGCAATAGGCCTAACGATTCCAACAATGTTCATATAAGCAGCAGACGACCGCCTAACAGCTCGGCAATAGGCCTAACGATTCCAACAATGTTGACATAAACAGCAGGCGACCGCCTATCAGCCCGGAAAAAAGGCCTAACGAGTCCAACAATGTTGACATAAGCAGCAGACGACCGCCTAACGATTCCAACAATGTTGACATAAGCAGCAGGCGACCGCCTAACAGCTCGGCAATAGGCCCAACGATTCCAACAATGTTGACATAAGCAGCAGATGACCGCCTAACAGCTCGGCAATAGGCCTAACGATTCCAACAATGTTGACATAAGCAGCAGGCGACCGCCTAACAGCCCGGCAATAGGCCTAACGATTCCAACAATGTTGACATAAGCAGCAGGCGACCGCCTAACAGCCCGGGAAATAGGACTAACGATTCCAACAATGTTGACATAAGCAGCAGGCGACCGCCTAACAGCCCGACAATAGGCCTAACGATTCCAACAATGTTGACATAAGCAGCAGGCGACCGCCTAACAGCCCGGCAATAGGCCTAACGATTCGAACAATGTTGACATAAGCAGCAGACGACCGCCTAACAGCTCGGCAATAGGCCTAACGATTCGAACAATGTTGACATAAGCAGCAGACGACCGCCTAACAGCTCGGCAATAGGCCTAACGATTCCAACAATGTTGACATAAGCAGCAGACGACCGCTTAACAGCCCGGCAATAGGCCTAACGATTCGAACAATGTTGACATAAGCAGCAGACGACCGCCTAACAGCCCGGCAATAGGCCTAACGATTCCAACAATGTTGACATAAGCAGCAGACGACTGCCTAACAGCCCGGAAATAGGCCTAACGATTCCAACAATGCTGACATAAGCAGCAGACGACCGCCTAACAGCCCGGCAATAGGCCTAACGATTCCAACAATGTTGACATAAGCAGCAGACGACCGCCTAAGAGCCCAGGAAATAGGCCTAACGATTCCAACAATGTTGACGCCGCCCGTGAAAGCTTGAGGAATTGTATAATAATCGGGACGTTTCTTTGAACGCACAGGAAGATCGAGAACAGGCTAGTACGTTGCGTGATCTTGCTGCTCACAAGATGGGTGCAAGGCGTCATGCGATTCTCCATATCTTCAGTCCATATAGAAATAATCGCCGCGACGGAAATATTGATTGAAGTGTCGGACCCAGGGAAACCATTACAACGACAAATACTGCGTATACATCTTGGATAGCCTTGGGTTCCAGGACAGTCCGCCTCTGGTCGTCTCGATCCTCTCCTCCCAGTTTCCATCTTCTTACACCGAGCCTGCGCAGGTCGTCCTCAAGATCATCCAACCATCGCTTTCTGGGCCGACCCCTCCTCCTTCTTCCACCAGGT
Source organism: Magicicada septendecula (assembly GCA_034769895.1). Taxonomy (NCBI): domain Eukaryota; kingdom Metazoa; phylum Arthropoda; class Insecta; order Hemiptera; family Cicadidae; genus Magicicada; species Magicicada septendecula. Next base: position 371,733,101 of record CM068374.1, on the reverse strand, counting down.
TTCCCCTTAAAAATATTCTTTACTGTACATGTCTGTGACATCCTTTGGACATGCCCTGCCCACCGGATTTTACTTTTCTTAATGTCAGTGACGATGTCTGGTTCTCCATAGATTTGCTGGATTTCTGCATTCGTCCTTATTCTCCATATTCCTTGAACTTTCACTGCTCCAAATATCCTCATGAGGACTGTTCTATCCCACCTGTGCAAACACTCTTCCTCTGTCACTGTCATTGTCCAAATTCCGAACCACTACCTTAAGAACTCTTTTTTAGAGCCGAATCTTGGTTGCTCTGCTTATGTTTTTACATTTAAATATTACTTGTAGGGAGAAACTGTGTGTAGATACACGGAGTTAATCGGCGCAAACGTAAAACGAACACTCGCTATAATTCTTCGATTCGTATAAGAGTAGTGGAGCACCAGAACGTGGTTGTCATCACAAACGACGACGAACGCCGAAACGCTGCTGTAAAATTAATTATCAAGATTTCGCGTGGGTTTTGTTTTGACAAACGATCGAGGGGTGGTCGTCTGTTTTGTAACGTCAAGAGGTCTGACCCACAACTCGAGCGCCTCGTTTCCCTTATTCTGCGCAAACAATACACAATTCAGTCAGTACTCCCACGTGTCACCGCTTATCATCATAAAACACACACACACACACACACAAACGCGCTCGCGAGCCTGTGCATAATATATTTAGTACTGCCAGGCTTGCTTCTACGACTACAAGCAGAATTCAGTTCTACCGCTTAACTTCTGTACAGTACTTATGAATCATGCTTAGAGGTGTGCTAAACTAGTATTTGAAAGTAACAGGTACGAACGATACCGTTCCAAAAAAATAACATGTACAAATACCTGCTATTATATAGTTATTTTATAGAAGAATGAAGTTAATAGATAGCATTAAAATCAAAGGGTGTTATGAAGAAACAAAAAGACTGGTATTCGATAGGACAGCCTGGAGAGCTTTTACCATTTGAAGACCTGCCTTAGGGCAGAACACCAAATAAAAAAAATATATACTTATTATACATATACCTGTATTATATAATTTGTTATAAGAAATGAATTGAAACTAAAAGTATTAACAGTATTACTTTACACTGTGACTTTATTGAGCTGTTACTATTTAAAACAAAATAAGAAACAAGAGAATTAATAGGCCTATATCCCTTTGGGAATACTAATTTGAGTTTTCACTAGGAGTAAACAAATTGACATAGATTTAATATTAAATTATTGATCCATTTTGGTTAGACAAATCAGTTGCGAAACCCAGGCAGTGAAATTTAGAGTGCACGTAATAGCACAACAAGTAATGTCAAAAAAGCATCAGAAACATATAATAAAAACATAACAGTAAGCCACAAGAGTTACAACAATCTCATCATTTACGTGAGATGTGCAGTGAAGTTAAAATTATTTTCAAAATCACATTAACAAAAAGTACTATGTGACCTATCAGCCACTCTGTAGGTATAACACAATATAATTCGCTTTTTCAAAATTTACCAATTTGGTCACTAGTATAATATATAATTTGTTATTATAAACTGTATTATATATCTGCGTAACACACAAGAATAAATGTAACATCAGTCATTTATTTAAAACAGCTTCGTCTCATTGGCATAGAGATATTCTGAACATCGCTGTTTTGCTCCGTTTCGTACTTGTATGGCAATCGGCACATGCACAGAATAAAGTATACAGCACCAAAAAGTGGCTTTGTACTCGTTTATTCGTTAGTTCCGCAGGAGGGGTCCCGGACTCGGAACCGCGAGTAATCGGAACGGGTATTTCGATTTTTCAGTCACTGTTATATCCGTTCCACAAAAATATCGTTCCAAAATACCTGTTTTAGGTATATCGGCCCATCTCAAGCAATTGCTTGCGTTTCTTATAATCATTATTAAGTGTTCTGCTTGACAGCAGGTCTCCGAAAATTTCGCTTTTCATTTTGCTCAATCTTTTGCTTACTCCTTCAGTTCTCAGCATTTCCTCTTCTATTTTAACTGTTCAACAGCTGAATTCTTCTTCTTATTCCCAGAGGGGAATCTGCAGAGCAAGCAGTGCTTGTCCAAAGAAAATCAGTGAAAAGTAAATGAATAATTATGTATCCAACATTATTGTTTCACCAAAAACTGTTTCACATGGCTTCTTATCTATCATCTTTTGAAAATCAGCGGCGCATTTTTCACGTGTCTTCCAGTCAAAATGATGTTGAGAACTTGATTTGATCATAGGCATTCATATCACTTAACTTCCAGTTCTGTGCGTTGTTTTAACGGCTGACTGACCCCCCCCCCCCCCTACAAAATGCTTCGGTACAGTATAAAGTTGGACATAATTTAAAAAATCTTAGCATTTATTTAGGCTTTCTTACGCTTTCAATTAGCCAAAATGTCGCTAATTAAATTAATTAAGTTAACGTACGTTTTTTATAAATTTTAAAAAACAAACCGCCGCTGCGAACGATTAAGGATGTTTAGGTAACGGGTTTGAATGGTTACGTAATTATTAAACTTGTGGTTTTCTTTTATAATTTTTTTGTTAATTCTGAAATTGCCAGGAACGAGTTCTTATTTAATCGAATCATTAAAATAAAAGAAAGCGATACAAATCTGTCTCGGTGTAGGCCTGCATCGTCCGTACTTTCACGTTTAGACAACGCTCGCCATGTCCGTAATCTTTGCCAAATTGACAACGGATGTAAACAGCCGACAGTTGCCTTTGTGCTTCATCGTAGAATGGATTCAACGCATCGAGTTTTTAGGAGAGAAGACTCGCGCGTCAACATTGTTGGGATTGCTTTCTACCGGTCTATTAGGTCGTGGTCTACTGCTTCTATTGTTAACAGACGTTTCGCCCCATCACCATCGGAAGCACGGTACTCGTCAATTTATAGTCTGTACCTCAGTGCTGGGGGTCAATTTCTCGATCGTTTTACACCGAAGATGTCGCCCGATGGTGGGGCCGAAACGTCTGTTAACAATAGAAGCAGTAGACTACAGCTTAATAGGCCGGTAACTTCAACAATAAAATAATACTCTGTCCACGACAATTAACCATTGTCGTCACAACATGATGTTTAATAACGTACACACGCCCAAATAAAATAAATTTATGACGTTCTGCCACTGAACCTTTTCCCTTTTTAAAAAAATCGGTATGGAGAACCATACATGACTTCCATGTTCTAAAATTTCTATTTAAAATCATTTAAATATAAATTGAAAAACGTGACAAATTTAAATATTTCCATAGAAACTACTTCTCTGTTGCCGATAACGTAGTGCACATATAAAAAAATACACCCTCCCCCTTCAACAACCCTTTTCATTTAAAGATATTTCATCTACCTTTTTACAGTGGATTATTATGACTTTCTTTTCAGGATACTTTATTTTTCAAAATTAAGTACTTTACTCTTGTTAAAACGTAAAACTACCTTGGAGGTAAACTACCCCTCCCCCTTAACCGATCTTCACCAAAATCAATAGGCATTGAGCCCTCTACAACTCGGGCACACATACAAAAAATTATTGATACTGTTTGAATTTGGAGCAGTTATCAATTCTACACACAAACACTTTTCTGAAAATGACTTTTCTTCATGTTTTGAGGGTAGTGCAATCAGAATCAGCCCTTAGGGGCCGTACAATAATCACGTGATGTTTTTTTAGCAATTTTTTAACCCCCCCCTCCCGCCTGGTGATATGTGGTGAGGTTTTAGACTAACCCCCCCAACCCAAAATCACGTGTATTTTTTTGGTACAAAGTATCTTAAACATTTTCAGAATATTATCTTTAAATACAGGTATAATCTAATTTAATTCTGGAAAATTAAGCACCGTGATAAAAATATCCAGACAGACATTAAGGTTGCAGGTTGTTTCTGACTGGCATAAAAATAATAAAGATCCGCTTCTTGGATCAGAAATCGCGCGCTTTAAGTTAATAACGAAAAAACAAATACACGTGACATCTCACTACACCCCCCTCCCCCTTGTGATATTTTGTGATTTTTTCCGAACCCCTCCCCCCTTTCGAGCCTCACGTGATTATTGCACGACCCCTTATCTTGAACGCGATTTTTTTCGTCATCACCATAATTCTATTTTCTTACGGAACATGGAAGTAAAATTAGTAGATTAGTCTGCTTCTTATCAAAACAATAAGAAATTTCCGTTTGGTTCGATTTATCGAACACGTTCTCGATTTCAAATCTGTAGCAGCAAGAGCAGGATGTAGTGTCACGGTTGGCCAGTCAATACTCTCGTTTCGTTGCACCATGTGGATTTTTCACACCCGGTTATCTCAGTTTCTTATCGGCATCCTCTGTTTCGAGTTCATCATTTTTAGCACAGTATCAATCATTTCACTGCCTGCCCGTAATTCAACATCGTTTCCTTCTTTTCCGTTTGTACAGTCTCACTTCCGAATTTAAGTCTCCTCCTTCAATGATCCATTAAAAAGTTGCACGAGCAAGCGAAGTCTCTTCGCATTCGTTGTCATTTAGTTGCTAGAATTTGCCGTTATTGCTTATTGTTCCCAGGGTCGGATTAGAAGCGCGTGGTGCCCTATGCTGCCGTCAGACTGGTGCCCCCACCCCCCGATTCAAAATTCAACGTTTTATCCATTATTTACATTGATAAATGGCATACACAATTTAAATAGTGATTACAATGAGCACGGTAGTACATAAGCTTAGAAAAACCCTGATCGATACATTTTTTCTTGATTTTACATTAACGAAATCTTGTATAATTTCTTCTAAATTGAGCGGTTCAAGTACCTCGCTTTCAATATTCAACCTTGATAACGAAGATAATCTCTCACCTCCCATAGTTGAACTCTCAACATATCTTTATTGCGTTTTAATACGGGAAATGATATTTCAGATTCTCAGTTAGCTACTGGAATCGTCAAAAGCAGACGATAAGCAATGTATATATTCGGAAATATATCAATCATTTTACAGTCAATAATCCAGTTTAATAATTTGAGCGGACAAACTGTAATATCATGGCACCTATCATCTTCATTCGAACGATTTGAAAAAAAAAACCTCTTTCTTGCAATTTTACTCGTGACAAAAAGTGCTGCAACTCTAAGGATAGAAGATCGTTATTAAAATCTTTCGAGTAAATTTCTATGTACCGTACTTCTGTTTACTTTGAGTAAACTTCTACACGTTTAAAAAACAAAACGGCGAATTCGTCGAAAAGTGTGCAGATGTCTTTTTATGATTGTGGATTGAGGACATTTGTTTTTTTTTCACATTCATCATCTTCAAAAAAATTTTGTGATTCAGGGCTGGATGGTGCCCCCTCCGACAGCTGAGGCCCTGGTGCCCGGTGCTGCAGCATACCCTAGCGTTATGGATTATCCGCCACTGACTGTTACATGTTCAGTAAAACGTTCTTCAAAAAATCGTTTCGTATTACTGGGTGGGCGTTTCGGAGTAGCGGGATTGGGGTTATCGTGATTCGACTGAACAACATAAGGTACTAAACAGTTCTTTAAGGCCTATAAACAAACATCGTTGAAAGACTTTTAAATCCCAAAAGGTAAGCCTACGTAATGGGCTTTAGGAATATTATTTTACTATTATCAATTTTCAGTAGCGAATCTAGAATTCGGTCTTGGGTGGGGTCCGGTCGAGTCGTCTTTTTACAAAAAAATGTACACTCAATCAATATCAATCAGTGAATATTACAATCTTTAAGGTAGATGAAAAACGTGTAATAAAATACTGAAATCAATCCCATTAAAGTAATAATCTAGTAAAATAAGCGCTATTGAAACATTGTTTATAATATACTTATTGACTCAATTCATTTTCTTGTATCTCATACTTCAAACGTACACGCAAATGCTGCATAATAAACTTGTTTGTAGACATATACTTAAAAAAGGTTAGGCCTACTTCTGTATTAGGGTTCACAGCTGAGAAATTAATAAAACAGCTTAAACATTCAGATATTAACAAAATTTCTTGCCAACATTTGAACCTCTGAGGGAGGTCCGGTCCGGTCCCCCCCTCTTAAAAACGCCTCTGTCAGTTTTATATTTTTAATTCAATCAATTAACGTATTGAGACGTGCAATCGAGTTCTGTATCGGTTTTTTGACGTCGAATTATTAAACAGTCTTTATTAATCATGTATTTCTTTGGATAATGTGGAATTTTTGCTAATCAGACATACCTCGGTTTCTACAAATGTCGGATTTATTCCAATCTACGATATCTAAAAATACAGTTGTAAGTAAGAATTTTGATAAAGTTTAGAATAATATATTTATAAAATAACACACACAAATATAGCATAATTATTTTATAATTTTATTTTCTTCTTCTATGGCGTCACAACTCGGAGTCGAACTTTAGCCTTCAAATCATCTGCCTCCATTTTTGTTTAAAAGGAATAATTCCAAATATTTAGTACCAAGCCACGTGTTGTTCAATCAATTTAGTACCAAGCCACGTGTTGTTCAGTCACGTTCGCGCTGCTCGCTTTTAGACATTTACGTATTTATATTGTTTTAAATTATTTATTTCATGTTGAATTTTAATATTTTAATTAATTGACAAATGTATCAACTTAAATGATACACGATTATTAGTGTCCCGAAACATGTCAACTTTGTGAAGACGTTGTTTCTGGAAGCCGCAGACGGTAAGTTGCAAAAAAAAAAGAGATTGCCTCCATTTTCCCTGTCCGTAGTTTTATTTTAAGCAAAGTATCAGCATCCCTCGCCTCTGCGTCAATCTCGCGATGCTTGGGTCTTCCGACAGGCCTACCCTCGATTTGACTAAACAGCATCTTCTTAGGTATTCGGTTGTCTTCCACCCTAATGATGTGTCCTGCCCACTGCAATCTATGCAGTCGGATGGTGGTGGCCAGATCATTGTTTTTATATAGCTTGCATAGCTCCTCATTGTGACGCATTCTCCATATCCCATTGACTTGTATTGGTATATATACTCTCCTTTCAAAGGTATTGACTATATTAGCGGGTTATTTGTTCAGAGTCCAAGTCTCGCTGCCACATGTTATTACCGGTCTATTCATAACTTTATACAATGTGACTGATGGTGGATATTCCTTGTCTTGAATATAGTTGTCAACGAAGCATATGCTCTATTTGCGGCCTGTATCCTTTTCCTTATTTAGTTTATTTCTTCATTATCTTCTGCCATCCAACATCCCAAATATTTAAACTGATCAACTATTTCCAGGTTTAGTGGTTCGATTTCAAACTGTTCAGGTTTCCTGGTTTTCCTTCGAGTGTACTGTACTGTCCTTACGTTTTTCTAATTTTGTTTTACTGTACTCCATTGTGTGAAATACGGTTACGGATAATAATAATAATTTTATTTTAATTTTCAGTTAGTGAAAACGTTTATGTTATATTCTGACGCAAATCAGCTGTTTCATACGAGCAGAGCTGGTTGACAAAAATCGACTGGTTTCCAGCTGTACACTTACACAATTCCTGTTTTATGTAAATGCAAATTTACTTGAAGCAGAATGTCGATCTGTTCCAGCGCGCTGAATTAATATCCAGGTTTTACTACCACACAGCGTAGGACGGGTCGTATAATAGAGCAACAGGCGGCCGATAACACGAGGTTACTACCTATATAACCTCGGCCACCAGGTTTCAGCCGAGGTATCAGTTTTACAATACTCTGTTGCTTTTTGCGGCCTGAAGAAGATCCCCGCGGCTGGGATCCGAAACGTTGCCGACGATGTCGCTGTTACACGTATAGCAGCAGTCGACCGCGGCCTAACAGACCGGTTTGTAATCGTTTTGATAATGTTGACACCGGCCGCGTGAGCTTACGACAAAGACAGACACGCTCTTTAAACGTTAAAGCCACTCGGAACCGGCAAATCGATCAAAAAATCGATTTTTGTCTTAAAAAAATCTACAATATTTTATGAGTAATATAATACCAAGCTTATGTAAATACGCCTAATAATACGTTTTCTATGATTAAAAAAAAAATTGAGATCGTAGGAAAAGTTCTCTAAAAAGTGTTGATAATGTTACCACTTTTACAAATCTGTAACTCCCTTTTAACAAATCATAGAGACATGTGGTTTCTACAGTTGGAAAGGGAATTTCAATAAACATTCACTACTGATGTCTGTAGTGTCTGCTATAAAGCTAATATTTGCTGATCTGAGTCATCCTAATTTGTTAAAAAACTGCCTTCATGGTAGTACACAGAATGCAATCGAGTCGCTGAACCATTTGATTTGGAAGTTGGCCAAAAAATATATTTGTTAGACTGAATACACTGAATACTTTGGTTCTGGGTGTATATGATGCTGTGTTGACCTTCAACGAAGGTAATATAAATAAGGCTCAAGAAAAATTAGGGATCAAACTGGAATCAAATATGGTTAAGGTAACGAAAAAAATTGACCTGCAAGGAATACTTGAGGCAGAGACACCAATAGGTGTATTGATGAAAAAGGTTAGACAGTCATTCAGAAATGTGTAGAAAAAACTGGAGTACCGAATGGGAATAAATGAAGACCCCGAGTAAGGAGTTGGACTATTTTAAATCAGGTAAAACAATAAAAAAAAAAAAATCAGTTTTAAAAACTTTAAATGCGTTTTTCTGAAAATCTATTTTCTTTATATAAATGACCCATTATTTGAGAAACCAAGTGAACTATCAAGATGAATTTTTTTGTGGCTATTGGGTTAGTGGAGATATAACTACACTACTAGAACTACACGGTTTCACTGTAACTTAAAATAAAATATAAGTATGTTTTGTGTATGCAAATTTTTAGAGCAAAACATAAATATCGGTATTGATGTAAACATAAATATTATACACGACTTCCATCTTCTAAGATTTATATTTAAAATCATTTACTTGAATTCGGTTCGATAATTTCTAAAAAATTAGGCGTGTTCCTTTTAAATCGAGTTTTATGTTTCATAAATTGAAATGAAACATTCCCACAGAAACTACTTCTTTGTTGCTGATAACATAGTACACATATAAAAAATTATCCTCTCCCCCTCAATACCCTTTTCATTTATAGATATTTCATCTACCTTTCTACAGTGGATTATTACGATCTTCTTTTCAGGATACTATATCAAAATTAAGTACTTTACTCTTGGTAAAACGTAAAACGTTGCAGGTAAACTACTACTTCCCCTTAACCAACCTTCACCAAAATCAACATGCCTCTAGTCCTCAACAACTCGGGCACATATGCAAAACATTATTTGATTCTGTTTGAATTTGCGGCAGTTATCGTTCTCCATAGAAAAAATTCTACACACATACACTTTTCGGAAAATGATTTTCTCCGTGTTTTGAGGGTAGTACAATCAGAATCAGCCCTAATCTCGAACACGATTTTTTTCGCGATCACCATACTTCAATTTTCTTACAGTACATGGAAGTAAAAATTATAAAAAAATCAGGAAATTGAGATATCTTCATAATTTTAGTAGTTTGTAATGTACAAAATGGTTACCTGCGAGCTAACATTTCAGACTTATATATCTTTTACAAGTTCTGAGATAATAAAGGGTCTCAAAATCGATGCATTTAACGTGGTAAGCGTGGCCGGTTGCGAGCACCCTTAATAACGAGTTTTACAAATATTCGCCAAGTGAAAACTGGAACGACGATAGATGCGTGGTTCAAAAAACGGCATTTCCAATATCCTGGTCGGCGCTTGCATTGTAATACACCGGACCGTTCTGTATACAACTACTGTTGTTGAGTTTGTTATCGTGTCGAAAGGTAAAAGTTTGCAGTCGGGGAAAAACACGGCTACTACGCCGATCGACAACAATAGGTCGACGAGATTGCAATAAATCGATTATGCACGCTTTCTCGTTCATTGTGTGTGTCGATCGAGACTGTTGCTTCGTAGCACCGACGACAGAGACGGACCGAGAGAGAGAGATAGATAAACGAAGTATTTTACTGCTACACAGGCCTGAATGTTACGTAAAGTAATACGAATTATATATTATACATATATAAATATATTTATGCTGAAATTGGAAAAACATTTCTTACCATTCGTCAAACATTGCGACAGACTTTTTTTTTAATTTCTCGTCAGTTTACATAACAAAGAACCAATCAGAAGTAACGAGATGATTGTCCTACAGAACGGTTTTTATGCAAGCGTTCTCGTGTGCACGCAGGTGCAGAACTCTCAGTGTCGGCGACTGAGATGGTCAACGTGAAAGTCGTCGTTTTCCATATTATTCGGTCGATTACAACTAAAGGAAACTCGTTTGCGCAACTACGGGCTCTTTCGCGTTTCGTAATTTTTAAAAATATCTTTAACAAATACCCGTTAACTCAAAAACGTTAGGTTCTTTATTTTAAGTGTTACTGTGTTATAAGCATTGTATATAGCCTACACATTAAACGTTACGGTTTTCCTCAACAATGGGTTTTATTTATTTCAGCAGTAAACTAAAAACCTAAACCCGTTGTCAGCTAACCTCACAAATGAAAACAACACGTCTTTTCGCTTTCCATTAAGAAATAGGACAATTTACAATTAGTACACTTCTTCTTTTCCACATCGTAATACGTCGATACAATCGCATATTAAAAAACATCGGAAATGTACAGCAAGAACGGATGAATATACAGTTCCGATGCCGCTAAATAGCATTTGTTTATTTACTTGTTACTACGGTAATTAATTCTGGTCTCCATGGTGTTGTTGACATCTTTATACGCGTCAACAAAAGGGCATAATTAAAAGGGCCCAAATCGTGCGAACGGAACAGAATATCATATTCCAAGTTAGTCAGTGTTTTTCGCCTTGTGTCAAAGGTTACCTGTGAAAATTTGGTGGCAATCGGTGTGGTTTTGTATTCAATACAAAGGAACAAATCCTCAGACTTTGAGCTATATATTTCTATCAATAAAGTTATGTTGGTGGATAAAATCACAAATAGAAATTACACTGTGCCACACCATTATAGAAAAAAATTTCCGATTAGCGCTTTCACTGTTCGCAGCTCATAATCGTATCGGAAATATCCGATCCGAAAGTGCTAATCGGGAATTTTTGCTACAGTGGTGTGTAACAGCATATCTTAATTTTTGTCTTAAGCTTACACGGTCGGTGTCAATATTCTCAAAATTATTAAATACCGGGCTGTTAGGCCGTAGTCGGTTGGTGTCAGCCAGTGTGAGGGGTGTGCGACATGAAGGGCATGCCCGTCGCCCGAGCTTCAAATGGAGCTCCTGCCGCAGGGACCACAGATGGTGTTGGATATTTAGGGTGCAAAACTATTTAACAGTAAATCACTTGTACTGTATACTTCTTACACAGACAGTCCCCGTCCCCCCTGTTTAGGCATTGGTGAAAACGTGCAACGACGAAAAGTAGCGAGTGCTTGAAATTGCTACTATTAGCCGGCCGGACTGTTAAGCTGTGGTCGATTTTGACAGACGTTTCGGCCCCACCAATGGAGGCCATCATCAGTCTCTGAGATTGGTACGGTGTCCGCCAATTCACCCCATATTCTCTACCTCTGGGTAGTTAGCGCAGTAATCAAAGCAGGATTTTCAACAACGTTGAAGTCGGCCTTGAAAGGTTAAGAACTTGCGTAATGGGTCCTGTTTCCACACCCAGAAACTGATCTCTTGTAGAACATCTTCACATCATTATTATTATTCTGGCTGTACAATGTTTACACATTTTCCGGAACCAAAGATTACAGAAATGATTGAAACGATGCTTGGCCATCCAGAGATCTTCTACAATTTCTCGTTCCCTCAATATAGTCTGAAATTCTTCTATCCAGGTGATAGCTGGTCTTCCTCTTTTCCTTCTTCCCGGTGGGGTCAATTCCATAACTCTCCTTGGCAATCTTTCCTGTGTCATTCTTTTTGTGCGTCCATACCATTGTAATTTGTTTGTTTGGATAAACAAACCTCTTCACATCATTCTCGAATATATTTCTCGCCAAGTGAAATTCGAGCTAAGGGATAAGGTAAAAGCATCTTGGCCCAAGATCAAGAGAATAGGGCGGATGTTCAGGAATTTTCCTGTCCAGATTTGTTCAGAGGTTTCCGTGTCTACACGGGGACGAGCATTGGTATGCACGAAAAAGATTGTTTTCATTTATACTTGGTTGCAGTTATGAGGTTTAGAAGTGTTCGGCAGTGAATATCGCTTTTGGTAGGTAGTCTGTCAGTAGAATGTTCGAATAGTCTCAAAGACGAATACGCGGGACAGTACGCGGCTAGGAGTGGGGCACAACATTCAATGATAATGGCCTCCGGACTACGTAGTTAGAATCAGATGGAACTGAGACATCGGATTTTATATTCTGTATACTCAAAAGTCCAAGCTCTGTTGTTAGCTGGCAACGATTTGGGTCACGTGTAATTCAAAAGAAACGGAAACCGCGAACTGTTAAAACAGCTGATTGTGATTAATCGTCACGCGGTAATGGCAAGTTCGATTGAATACAAATTTGTTAGCTCAGCACATATGGAATGACTCGACAAAAATAGCGATATAACGTCATTATGATGAAAACTATATTCAAGTATGAATTTCTTATACTCGTGGTTTTCCATATTATTAAATTTCATAATACGTCACCAAGATATCGCGAGTCGCATCTCAATAAACTTGAGATTTACGTGTTACTGATTTAGACATAAGGGGATATGTATAAGAAACTACATATTATGCGCATTTCGGGGGAATGTTACGAACAACGGAAAGTAATCAGGAAATAAAAACATTTCAATCAACTGAAACATATAGAGGGGACCCCGACCAGTGCAGTGGCGTACTTAGAATTTTGGCCTTGGATAGGGGTCCGGGGTCTCGTCGGCTTCATACAAAAGAAGAAACAAGTTAAGATTAATCAAGATTACTACCGGTATCTTTAAAGTGGCTGAAATCAATCCCATTAAAATAAACGGTGATAACACAATGAAAATATGCGTTATTGAAACATTGTTTACAAGATAAATTAATGACTGAATTGATTTTCCTATATTTCATATTTTAAACGTATGAAATATACGCTGATGCTATGTAATAAACCTGTTTGTATATTTAAAAGAGTTATTACTATATTAGCATACACGGCTGGAAAAATAAAACAAACTAAAAATTAAGATATTAAGAAAATTCATAAGTTTTTCGACTCTCTTGAGTATTTAGACCAGTGAGTATTTAGACATTCACTGTTTTAAATAACACGACATTCAAATATACTGAAAACGTATTACAAAAATTAAAATTTCACTATCATTTCTACCAGCGATGATTGTTATGTGAACAATGAATTAATTCATTTAACCTATATGCTCTCCTACAGTGAGCTGTAGGGGGCAGTTACAACCAGAATACAGTGTCAGTGTCACAAATACATTCCACATAAAAACAAAATTATACTTCACTATTTACAATCACAATTTATAATAAAATTCTCTTTTATGCCAATATATATACTATAAAACTGATAGGGCCAAACGATCATTCCACGTTTATTTTATCTTTTACCCAACACCCTTCAAAAATCGCTATCCTCCACATCGTCTCACCCAATGTATCGGACATCGAAAACGTGTCAGACTGCTGTACGTGTACTTCCGATTACGTTCCATCGAAAAGGCCCATTGAACAAATTACATCCATGCACCTTAAACTTGCTGTTGTCAGACGAGACCTAACACCAAACTAATAGCCTATTGAGAGTTAGTACCTGGATAGTGGAATTAGAAGTAAAAAAACGGTATACATGACTTCCATGTTCTAATTAATTATAAAATTATTTTTATTATGTGCACTCAGAACGAAACCAAATATATCAGCATGCTTTTGGTAAAAACGCTGAGAAAGATAGTAAAAATACGAATTGTACCTAGTTGTTAATATTTTAAAAATAAAGAACTAAATTATCTTTTATTTAAACAACGCGAAAGAAAGTGAATACCGCCCGGCGTTTGTTATATGTGAATTTCTGAAAACGAAAAGTTATTTTGTTTACGTTTCCGTGGTTACGTAGCATGGAATACGAGATCAATTGTTAATATTTTATTGAAATTTTAAAGTTTTCGGTGGAATAAATTTATAATATCAATACAAAAAATTACCCCCTCCCCGTTCAACTACCTTTTTCATTTATAGACATTTCATCAACCTTTCTATAGTGTGGATTATTATGAGCTTCTTTTCAGGATACTTTATTTATCAAAATTAAGTACTTTACTCTTGTTAAAACGTAAAACGTTGAGGTAAACCACCCCTTCGCCTTAACCCTTTAACTGATCTTCACCAAATTCAATAGGTGTCAATAGGTCACAGGTTGATGACGATCGGTAGCGATCTGACGATGAGCTGTGAGGCTTCAAAGCGCTAATCGGGAAATTTTATTTATAGTGGTGTGCAACAGTGTTATTTCTGTTTAAGTATGAATCTTAATAACGTTAAACATCGATTTAACTTGGGCTTCAGTTTCACGTTTGATCACACGTAAGGTTACCTGGACTCTTACGGTACAGTGAGATTAAACGTTTCATTCCAAAAACGTCTTCAGCGTTCCAACTCCTCCCCGTTTTTACACTTTCCGAACGTGTATTGGACAATATATTTTTCGCTTTCTTCGCGGAAAAGGCCTCAAACAATTAATTCTCTAGTGATACGTAGCAAGCAATTCTCTAGGGTTTCACATACGTAATAAACTCACTTATTTCTTCATCATCATCATCATCACCACTACCACCATCAGCATCATCGTCACATTGAGGAGCACGGTTACTACCTGATTCACCTTTAGTCCTGCCATTTTCTTCTGGGCCTGACTATAGCTTTTTTTATCGGGTACTATAATTTATTACTCTTTCTTCGCTCATTCTTGCGACAATTTGTTTCCGTCTCTGTTAGCTCCATCGAATCCCATCATTCACACTGTGTATTCCAGGTCTCCTCGTAGAATAAACATCTTACTGTTCTCAGGAATTTCATTACACGTCCAGGTGCAGGGAGCACAATACAGGTGTGCTCTAGTGGTCGCAGTGTCCGGGCGAGCCCAATAACTGCCTGTTGATTTCTGAAGTACTTGATAGCTTTCATGGTGCTTTTATTAGGATGGGACCTTGCTTTTTTTATTTATCTGGCGGAGGCATTTCTTTTCAGCTGCCACTTCTCGTATGTCACAGTCAAAACTATATTAAAGGTATGTTATATGCAGTATTCGCCACAGTACCTGTAACAAAAATTAAATGTTAATACATTAGTATTGATTTATTTGGCGAGAAATGTCTTAGTTCTGCAAATACTAAATTAACGTCGTTTGCTGCAACCCTTCTCGCACAAATATGGGAGAAATATCGCAGCAACATCTACAGCAGTAAATATTGCAGCAGTCGGCAACCCTGCGCCCGTCGATACGTTTTGAGGCCCTCGCGAACCAATTTGTAATTTTCTTTTCTTTTGAACGATGGAACACACCCGCACTGTACCTGATTCGAAGTACTGTATTATAAAATAGTACCAGCCACTTACCGAACCGCGCTACGACTTCCCCTCAATACGATTGTCGAGCTTGTCGCCCAGAGCCTGTAAACACCTTTTTCCCCAAAGTGATTTTTTTTCAAGTTTTACATTAATGTGCACTTTATGAAAATAAATAGTGTTATTGTGGTAAATTCATTAATTTCGGCACATGCGCAGAATCAAGTATTCAGCACCAATAACTGTGACTTTATACTTATTTACTCGTTAGTTAGTATACAGTACTCTAGTTACATTGCGTTAGTTCGGTAGGGGGGTCCCGCGAGTAATCGGAAGTTCCGGCTCGGAACGGGTATTTCGACTTTTCCCTTACTGTTATATCAGTGCCACAAAGTCGTTCCAAAATACGTGTCATAGGTATATCGGCCCATGTGAGTATACACGATAATACAATACTGCTATACGATAAGCTGAAAATAGTAGTAGTTTTATAAAATTTTACTAATGTATCTTTATTTTTACTTTAATATACCTTACTTTATTTTTCAGATTTCTGTATGTTGTACCGTTTACGTAGTTGAATCGTTCTATTTATGTAGTTCTATCGTTCTATTTATGTAGACCTATCGTTATATTTATGTAGTTCCATCGTTCTATTTATGTAGTTCTATCGTTCTGTTTATGTAGTTCTATCGTTCTGTTTATGTAGACCTATCGTTATATTTATGTAGTTCCATCGTTCTATTTATGTAGTTCTATCGTTCTGTTTATGTAGTTCTATCGTTATATTTATGTAGTTCTATCGTTATATTTATGTAGTTCTATCGTTATATGTATGTAGTTCTATCGTTCTATTTATGTAGACCTATCGTTATATTTATGTAGCTCTATCGTTCTATTTATGTAGACCTATCGTTCTATTTATGTAGTTCTATCGTTCTATTTATATAGACCTATCGTTCTATTTATGTAGTTCTATCGTTCTATTTATGCAGACCTATCGTTCTATTTATGTAGTTCTATCGTTCCATTTTATTTATGTAGCCTACGTCTATTTAATCCTTGTATGAGACATAGTTACCTGAGAAATTCAATTCGTTTATTCGGTCTGTCTTAATATTGTTAACAGTTATTTCCCTGTTAATAGGTTCATTGCCTTTAAATGTAATACTGGTTATTTCTTATATTCGAAACATTTCGCACTTTGTGATTTCAACCCAGGTGAAAGCGAACAAAACTGCCGCTACTATTTGATAATAGTTTTGTTATGTAAACGTTCACACAAACACTGTCGATCTGCGGAGATAAATACTGTCGACGTAAAAACGATGAGATAAAACCAAGTCAGATTTGTTCATCGGACTCGTCTTACGATCGCCAACAGCTTTTATCTGTTAAACTTTGCTCCGTTTAAACTGATTCGATCTGGAGCTCTAACCGGTGCAAACACACACACACACACACACACACACACACACACACACACACACACACACACACACACACACACACACACACACACACACACACGCGAAGTTCGTTCAGATGTTATCAAATCGCTTTCACCACTGTTCCAAGCGTAGTTTTCTCCCTTCAGATCACTGGCGTTTTCGTTCGACAAGAGGAGAGTGTTTTCAAATTTCGCCGCCCGTTGTTAGCAGTGTGACATGTTTATTGTGTAAACATCACCAGACGAGTAACTAACTAACCGGCAGCTATAACATTCCGCCGCCCGTCGCCACGCTTAATCCGTTACCGTTTTGCAGCAGGAAAGTCGGGCACCTAATTAACGTGGTTCCTCATTCCGCACCACAGTATGGATATCTATGTGAATACGATTTGCATACACATGCATGTGGTCTGTGCTATCGCTTTTCGATGATGTCTCTTTCATTCATCTCCTATTCTCATACTGCTCACAATTAACGCTCCTTGTCACCAAAGGTTTCCGAACGCCGTCTTGATTTTACAAGTTTCGGACCGCGGTCCGAGAAAACAGGGGCTACCTCGAAAATCGTAAAATGAAGACGGTGTTCGGAAACCGTTGGTGACAAGGAGCGTGAATTGTGAGCAGTATGAGAATAGGAGATGAACGAAAGAGACAGGGAAATGCGATAGCATAGACCACGACCACGTGCATGTTACGCAAATCGTATTCACATAGATATCCATACTGTGGTGCGGAATGAGGGGACCACGGTCAGTTGCGACAGAGGTGAAAATTTGAACCCGATAGATTGCGATCGAAAACACCGTTCTATCAGCTACATAGAGACTACATGTCAAGATACACTGTTTCAGCCAATCAACTCTATCTATCTCTGCTACCGTAGTCTGAACTTCATGCTGTTGTAAGGTGGTGCTGATCGTTACTAACATTTTCATGTTAATATAATAATACAGAAATTACAATTACAATTCTGTTCATTCCCAACAAAATTCTTTTTAAATTTATTTGAACCTAACCTAACCTAACCCAACCTATCGTAACCTAACAAAAATGTTGGAAGAAAGAGGTTACTCGCACAGATGAAAACGTTACAAAATGTAAACCTCACCAAAGACTCAAACAGGAACGTTTGTACTAGTTACCACAGATTCGAAGTGCGGGGCGCAACTGACCGGGTTAGAACATGTAAAAACGTCGTTTCGTCGCAACTGCCGAGACCGGTTTTCTCTTGTCCGCGGGATTTCCATTCTAAGACACGGTTAGGAATTCTGATGTCCGTCATCCTGTTGAACCAGATCAAAAGGGTTTTCCCTGGATCGTACTTTCAAAGGTTCTCAGGTCTTGAGTTAACGTAAGGGGTCCTGGTATCCGGTCCGTATCTCTACGGGCATATAAGGCTCTTATGCGATTTTTATTATCGAATTTAATTACAATAGCAATCTATCCAGTATGGACAATAAGATGAAAACAGCAGTCCGCAAAGAATGAGCTAGAAGGTTATGCGAGGACGCTGTAGATGGTGTTTACCCTGCTTAGGTAATGGTATGCACGAACTGCTCCCAGCTGCATTACAAACGAGTACTATAGTAGGCTACTGCAGCCCAACGCGAGCCCTGGCTTCCAACACCAATCTTCTCCAATGTCTTTATAACTCATAGCATCTAGTCATCAAAACTTAGAGTTGCGGGCAAAACTGCTTAAGACTCTGATGTTTGCAGATGATCAGATTTTATTGGCCACAAATTAAGATGACTTGGAAAGGATGCTCCACTCCTTAAACAAGATTCCGAAAGAATTTAATATGGAAATATCTGATAAAAAAAATGTACGCTTTTAAAGGACCATGGTCAGTTAGATCTAAAATTGTTTTGGATGGTAAAGTTATAGAGCAAGTCTCAGAATTTATCTATTTATTGTGTGTCCAAGCAGCCATGCGCCCTGAAGGATTAGGCGACCCTCGCACCCCCATGCGCACTCACACACACACACACACGCGCGCGCAGCCCGGCCCACCACCCGCTAATGGTTCTTTTATGAGTCACCTACTAGGCACTGGACTGCAAAACTACGAATTTTTAAATATTTATCTTTATCCAATTAATATTGTAATTTTTAAATTCTACATATTATTCCTTAAAAAATGAGTCCAAACACGGTGTCATTGTGACATTCCTCCTAAGCAGTTTAAAGGTCATTGGGTTAGATTAAAAACTTGACTATTTGAAAGTGGTTCTTTAGACTTTATTTGAATCAGTTGTAACATCGTACAAATTTACAATAACTCTATATGTGATAAACAATGTATGCAAAATTCAAAGTCAAGTACAATAATTAAGAAACGATAACAAATTGCGTTACAATTTATATGGGAAAAATTCACTTATAATAATATCTTAAAAGGAAAGTTTAAATAAATTTATGCTTACGACATTTTACAATATACAGGTACAATAACAGTTATAGGAGGGTGGCTTCTTCAAACGTGTCAAAAACATAATATTCATCTCTACAAAATTAACGAAGCAACAAGTAAATAAATGGACGGAATTGTTTTGAATTGGTCTATTAAATTAAAAAAAAATTAATAACGATAAATATTACAAAGGATGCTATGAGAAGAAAACGCCACTAACTCACTGTAAAACTGCGCACCCAACATCGCCGTCTTCAGTGTTACTATCACTTACAGACTCACTATCTCCAGGACACAAGTTTATAATTAAGTCTCAACACTGAGATCGTTAAGTCCTTCACTTTTCCGATCTTCGTCCATCAGCTTCTTCACGTTTTTTACATATTTCTCCCACAAGGTTGGTGACATCTCCACCATCTTGTGTCGATGACTCTGCCGCCACCGTTTCGGTGTCATATTCGCAAGAGGCTTGTTCTGTCTCATTACTTTGTACTGTAATTTCGTCCTTTAGTTGAGTATTTATTCGTTTTACCGTCCCATATGAAACACCGCAAGCGTCAGACACTCTTTCCAAAACCTTTTTGACGTCTTTTAAAGGGACTAAGTTATTTTTCTCCAAATAAAAGTATTGAATCACAGAAGCGACTATTGTTCTTGCTTGTGAATGTAAAGTTTCTTTTGACTTGCCAGAAGACATCATTAAAGAATTCAAACACACACATAAGGAACTCACTATACTTTTAAACAAGAAAATAGGACTTAATATAGAAACAGAGAAATAAACTATATCCCGCAATATACTGACCGACACAGAGCTCTACTAAACACTGAGCGGCAGGTAGGCCGGGCTGCACGTGTGTATGTGAGTGTGGGTGCGAGGGTCGCTTAATCCTTCAGGGCGCATGGCTGCTTGGACACACAATAGGGTGTAAGATCTCATATAAAAATGAAGGACATAATAATGGGAAAATTTAATAAATTTAACCAGATAACAGGAACTCTCCAACGTGCTCTAAAACACAAGGACAAAGAAAGAGTCAGTAATAAAATTATACAAATCCATGGCAGTTCTTACCCTTACTTATGGCTCAGAAACATGGACAATGCCTGCTAGACAAATCAAGACTGAATCCTGCTACAAGAATTCAGGCTACGGAAATGAACTTTTTGCGTTCCACAGCTGGGTGCACAAAATCAGATATGAAAAGATACAGTCAGATAAGAGAGGAACTGAAAGTTGAAGAAGTAAATGGAATCATCATTAAGTGTAGAGAAAGCTGGAAACAACACGTTAGCAGAATGGGCAGTGACAGCTTCCCCAAGGTAGCCTTACTGTATCAGCCGAAAGGAAAGAGAAGCCTGGGAAGACCCAAGAAGAGATGGTCCGACCAGTTTGGAGCCGGAACAGACTAAACAGTGACGAAGAAGAAGAATATTTTCTAATCATTACATTTTTGAATCCAGTACGAATTTAATGGCGTGTAAGCGGCGATTTAGTCTCACTATTCCGTTTTGATTTTTCTGTTTAATTGGTTTTTAAAATTAACCGCGTTTGTGGTCGCCAAACATCGGCGAGGCAACTTTACTGACTAACGTTAGCAATACCGTATTGAGGAGGTAACTTCCAAGTATATTGCAGTTGACAAATAAGTAACATTTGCACGTTATTCCCGGAATCAGGAAAAGCTTAACAATTTTAAAAGAAACGGGGCTTCCGCGAGAAAGACAAGAGGTGGGAAAATGAATTCAGTATAATCTGAACGATATGTGAATGACATGTATATGTTTGACGTCGTCGATCTGAGTACGGATGGCACACATTCAATGTGGCTACAATCGTAATGCATATTATTATTTATCATACATTGTAATACATTAGCATACGAGATGACTGTATGTTTGCATTGAGTGACAAGTACTCGTTACATGTAGAGCGGGGCTCGTGAGTGTGTTTAGACATGATTTCGTGTAACGAACCGAAGTTCGTGATTCGTGACCGTATCGAGTCAAACTAATAGTTACAGCCCGTTGTAGGCTACAGACACAACAGTCTACTGTTCTCTGTCTGTACCATTTTAATTACAATAACAAATCGTTTGAACGACGTTTCGAAACAGTAGCAAACATGTGTCGAGTATGAAGGCCCCGATCGTTTCTGTTTGTAAAGTATTTGTTGACCTGCGTTTGGCTACTTAAGTAAAAAAATTGTTTTTTTTATATGGACAGTAGAACATCAGTGGGTGGATCACGTTTATAGAATAAAAGATCAGATGGCGTTGTTTTTTCTTTCTGACTTCATCATCATTATCATCTTCACCGATTAAACCAAGGATGGTTTGTTCCGCTCTCAAATAGGCAAAGATTAGAGCTGGTCACTCCAGCGCTTCCTCGGACGTCCCACACCTCTTCGTCCCCTCGGCTTATAGTTCCAGAGTTGTTTAGGGACGTGGCAGTCATCCATTCGGCAAAGATGTTCCTACCAATTCAGGAACATGCGGTAGGCCTGCAAATCAAATATTAAATAGATTTGTACTTTTATATTTTAATAAATTAAAATTTATTTTATTAATCTATTTAATAATATTAATTTATTATTTATTAAATTTTAAAATATATTATTTAAAGTAAAGACTATTTAATGAATAATATATTTAATATATGATTTGTGGGTCTACGTTCTAATTATGAAGATCACAGTAATGTAAAATAAGCTGTCGAAACATTGTAATAAATAATAAAAAATATATTCTTTATCAAAATATAAAATATCATTTATTATTAATAATGATTGTTTATTGATTAGTTAGTTCCTTGCGTATATTCATATTTATACATATTACGTTTTTTTTTAATTTTTGTTGAACAGTATTTTTCCAAAATTCAAAATGATTTCTAAAGCTTTGAAAATAATACACACAAACAAAATTAATTTAAAAAATAGTCTGATTTAAGAAAATATTTTACAACGAAGCACGTAGCCTTCGTCGTCTTTATTTCAAAGTATTGTGGCAAAGTGTTGTGTTTTATAATTGTGCGGGACAATTGTAATACAATTGTGTTTTATATTAGTAGACATTTTTATTGCGTGTGAACAATTTTTATTTGATTGGTTGTAAGAGACTATCTTGTTGATTATGAACTGTTTAAATGTGATAATTAAAGCTGGTGATTAGTGACTTAATTGGTGTCTGTATTTTGTTTTCCACTGTACCATATGGAGACGGTCGTAACAGTAGACTATTAAAGATCATCAGTATCAGAAGCCAACCCAAGTTCTATGAAACGTTTGGGACCAGACAAGACACCTGAATAGGGCACCTTCAGAGGCATGGCAGCCTCTGTGGAGGATAAGAACGCCAAGGGTAGACCGAGTATATCAACCATATACTAGAGGACACCGACTCGGCTGCCCCAGGTATACGGGACCATGAAGGGGCTTGCAGAACTATGAAGCCCCGAGAAATGCTGCTAATCATTCCACGGAATGATAATCGCAGAAGAAGTCGGATTTGTGTCAGAAAGAAAAAACAACGCCATCTGATCTTTCATTCTATAAATGTGATCCACCCACTGATGTTCTACTGTTCATATAAAATATACTTAGTTTTGTACTTAAATAGCTTAGTATCTGGGCTCTTTAAGTATTTAAATCGCTTAGTTTTTAATACCTGGGCTATAGTGTGTCTTATAATGTATGGAACGACGTTGTGATTATGTTGCATAAGTTCAACCTTATGTGCGGGACCATTAGGCGAAGTCAGCAAGTAAACTAACACGCCTAAAATTCTACAAGGTGTTGGCTCTTCCCACACTTCTTTATGGGTCTGAGAATTGGACTTTAACGAAAGGCCAGGCCAGTCGCATCCAAGCGGCCGGAATAAGATTTCTCAGGCACGTGGGAGCGTATACTCTTCATGATAACAGAAGAAACACAGATATACGGCAGGAACTGAATATTATGAGTATACTCGACAGGATCGCCTAAAATATGTACACATCCAGCACTACTGTCCAGGATGGACCTTGTACTCCCTAATGGTCTGCCTTAGTCTTCCACGAGCCGATACCTATCCTAGTCAGGTCTTCTTCCACGTCGTCTTTCGTTCCATCGTTTTCTTGGCTTGCCTCGTCTTTTGCGCCCATCTATATGCCCATTCATTATCCATTTGGGGAATCTTTGGTTGCCCATTCTTTCTACATGCCCTGTCCAGCTGATTCTTCTGGAATTTATAAATCGGACGTTATTAATACTGACTAACTTAAAATACCTCACTTCCCGAACTATTCCCGAAAAATAAATATCATCAGCGAACGGATATTTTGTTGCGAATTATTTCAAACCACCTCTTCTACTTAACTAGGGCACGACGCAAGAAATGGTGTCCCCCCAAAAAAAAAAACAAAAAAATGTTGCTTTCAGTCAACTGGTGAACACACCCAGAGGTCAGCTACTTATTCACAAACAAAATACCTGTACCTCCAAAAATTGTTCAGTAATTACAAACGAGTTAAAAAAAATCGTTGACACACACACACACACACACACACAAAATGAAAGGGTACGGTGAAAGTATCAGACGCTCAAGGGATTAGAAAGGAAAACTTGCCAGTTCTCGTACATACGCGTATAATATTTTCGTGTGCAAGGTTATATAAACGCGTTACATACATTATAGACTGCTAATACATAGACGTATGTTGCTGTATTATAAACAAACACTTGGAAGTTTATTTCTGCAAAACGCACATAAAGCAATCCAATGAATATACTTGCTAAAGTATAATCTGCTATAATCTGGAATAAAACAATAAAATATTATATGTGCGCAAATAACCTCAGACAACTTTTAAAAACATTCTTTAGACACAATTTGTCATTCTTGGAAAAGGAGAATAACGCATTTCGAAACATATAAATTCAGTTGTTAAAACACATGCTTCTGATTGCAGACTCCAATAAACACACATTCTCTCTCACGCTCTCTCTCTCTCTCTCTACATATATAGGGAGATTCTGGTTTTAAAATAAAATTTAAGTAACAAAATAAATCAAAAAGTTATATCAATCAAATTCAGCTACACATTCAATTAAAAATAATCATACATATTTGAACAACACAAATAATACATTGATAGACCGGACAAATACAAATTAACACTAAAATTGATAATATTTTTAAAATTATTAATTTAATAAAATAATAACTGTTTTTATTTATATATACCAGAATTATATATATATATATATATAACTTATTTATATACCTGAAGATGGGTACAGGCATAGACCCAAAGAAGAGCTGTACAGGGATCTGGAAACGGCTTTCCGAAGGAAAAGAACTGAGATTCCTTGGACATATGGTTCAGACGGATCGGTCCAGATTAAATAAACAAATTTTCAACTATATTTGGCAACTTTCCAGTCTGAACGGATACACCAAACAACTCAAGGAGGAAATGATGAAACTGTGTATCCCTTTGAGCGACTGTGTGGATAGAAATACATACAGAAACAAAATTCAAAATCTTGAGGTTCTCTGCGGTGAGAAGAAGACGAGAAAGAGGTGGACAGTCGAAAGGTAGGCGGCGAATAGTGTGCGAATGAGGGCCTTCTGGCAGGAGAAGAAAAGGAAATGACATTCGTGTGGTCCACGGCTGGCCTGTTCGTATGAAAAAAAAAACTTCAATTATAACTACTAATTTATGTACATTGATAATATCATAATATTGTGTATATGTGTGTGTGTATTTGTATATCTTCAAATACAGCTGCAAGTAGGTTTATTTACACCTGACGCACGTTTCACAGAAATTAACAAAAAAGAGATACGTAAAGCAGGTGTTATAAATAATTGATTTTTATTTAACCATTTGTTTTACTTTTGAACGGCCGGCGTCGACATTATTCAAATTAGCGTTAATCGGGCTGTTAGGCCGTGGTCTCTTGGCGTTAAAACTAGAGACGTTTTGGTCTCACAATCGGAGGCCATCTTCAGTGGAAAATTATTACTGTGGCAGTTGTTGGCCAGGTAACAAGTGTTTTCCTCAGTACTAGAGTTATTTGGCGGACAACTGCCGCAGTAATAATTTTCCTCTGAAGATACAGCCTCCGATGACGACACCGAAACGTCTGGGTTTTTAACACCACGAGGCCACGGCCTAACACTACGCTAGTTTGAATAATATTTGTCTGTACATTTATATTTCTGAAAATGATAATAATGTAAACCAGTGAAACATTGTAAAATGGATAATGAAATATATTCTTGCTTAAAAAATACAACAAATATTATTTATTACTAATGTACAATACCAAGAATTATGTGATCATTTATGAATATTATACGCAACAAACACATGCACTCGGAGTCTTATACTGAAAAGAACAAAATAAAACTGAAATATGAATCCCATCTAAATGCCGCCGTGCGTCCGTGACAACTAATAACATCTTACATTTCAAACGCAGCCACCTTACTCGGATCAGACTCACGTCTTTTAAAAGTTACGAATTAAATCCGAAAACACTAAGTGTTTTAATTTAATTTTAAAAGAATTCGCCTTTCTAATAAAACGATCCGAACCGCATTCAAATCGAATGACGTTTTGCAACAACCCACACATAAACTATGTTATATTAACGTTACGAAATACAGAAGGTCATGGCGGACTTCGTTCGCCTGAGGACCGTTACCCTACATACATAACTTACTATAACATACATGTTGAAAGCACACGATTAACTGTCGTACGCTTTTATTTTACTCATTAAATTGATACGTGTAACACAGTTGTGCTTTAGTAAATATTTATATCATTTAATCAAAATCCTTTGTACCAAAATGATGTTGGGTTTTTACAGATTCGTAGTCGGCAACCTTGACCCGTCCCCTCGCGAACGATAATTTCCCTGCAAATTGACTCCAGCGTTTGGTTTTCAACTGTGGGAGGCGTCTCTTGTCTCTGTAAACCCCACCCCACCACATTGGATCGCTCCTGAATATTGTATCACCATCGGGATTACATTTCTAAAAAATGTAATTGATATTATCTTCTACTCAGCAAGGTAATCCGTTATATTAATAGTGAGAAAAAATGGGATGAAGGATACCAGTGGCGGCTGGTGGTTCCAAACTTTGGTGGTTGCAATAGTTGGTCTTGTTGGAGTGGAAAGGTCAAGGAACACAGTACTTTAAACAGTAGGCAGATCTATACTTATATATTTGCATCATACATAGTGCTGTCATATGGAAAAAATAGAAAGTCACATTGCAGTGAATTTGCGGCTCTTATCGTTTGCCATAGAAAAAAATCTACATGACAGATAGACAGACAGACACTTTTCGAAAAATGACTTTTTCTTGTTTTGAGGGTAGTACAATCAGAATCTGCACTTATCTCGAACACGATTTTTTTTGCCATCACCATACTTCCATTTCCTTATGGAACATGGAAGTAAAAAATTATCCCTATTTTATAATCTCAAAAACGGGTAACGCTTACCTTCAACTAACGTAAACACTAAACCAGGCACAGCTGATTTCATGACACTAACGATGCCCTACAACGCTCCTACTGGAGCGTTGCGAAAGCTTTGCAACCCACCGAGTTCACATATGGAGCATTGAAGCATTATGAGGAGTAACTGATGTCCTCCCATACGATTATGTAGTAAGCTCTGCCGTTTAGTCTTGAAGTTGCAATCGGCGTACAACGACCTGCCTGCGCTCCACATTTGAATTGTACGTGAACTTTGCTACATAGAGACTATGGGTACAGTTACACGAGCGTTTTTTTTCCGGCCGTGTGCGTACGGTTGGGAAACGCATTGAATTTAACACACAGGCGGTAATGAAATTGGTCACACGGACGTGGAAAAACTGCACGGGTCGTCAACTCTGGTACGTTTTCATGGTCTCCCGCATCGAAACGCAACCTGCTGCGCTTTTAACAGACACGAGGGTGGTCACACGGACTATTCAAAGATGCCGCTAAAATAGCATTTGTTTATTTACTTGTTACTATGGTAATTAATTTTGGTCTCCATGGTGTTTTATATTGTATTTTATACAAAAATATGCAATGTAAAAAACTTTCTTAATAAAGATTTATTTACTACCGATAACCAATGTTTTTTTAAATCTAAACACGGACGTTTCTGTGCGGTTACGTTTTAAC
The DNA here is from genome assembly GCA_034769895.1 of Magicicada septendecula. NCBI lineage: Eukaryota > Metazoa > Arthropoda > Insecta > Hemiptera > Cicadidae > Magicicada > Magicicada septendecula. The sequence continues at coordinate 371,705,547 of CM068374.1, read as the reverse complement.
CTTTATATACACGTTTGACGTTTATAGCCAGAGCTGTAGGAATACGCATCCAAGACGTCCCAACGCTGCCGTTCGATTATAAACCGCCTGTGTGACTACACTTCCGTCCGTGCACGTACGAGAAAAAAAATGTTTTCGCATACTGTTTCACAGTTTAGTTATTCTATACTTGTGGTTGTCGAACGCTGCAACCATAATACCGGCCGCTCAGTGCAGGAGATGCTTCCAGTAAAGAACCATTGCCCAGTCTACTCAGTACACCATCGCTAGACTGAAGCTCTTTGGAGAGGACGTTCGGAATGGTTTTCAGCTTGTCGTTTCAGTACATACGAGGGTCAGTTGATAAGTTCGCGGAGCGACAGCTGAAGCTTAGCGATAAAACTACAATTTTTCGTGTGCTAAAAGAGTTGTATTTTATGTGAACTCCTGTTAATTTCCAAATCTATCAATTTATTCATTGTTTAGAAGCTGTTTAAAATTGATGTGTCATGCGTGTTTTCAAAAACGGACAAAATCAAACATCGTGGTGTGAATCTTTGTTAAAAATTGTTTAGCGCCAACGGAAATTCAGAACGAAATTGTAAATGTGTCAGGAGACGCTGCGACTTCAAAACCAACGGTTTTGCCAGTAGGCACTTGAGTTTAACGTGGTCGTACGAGTACTGAAAAAGTGGTCGCACTGGACGCCCAAAAAATGCAACTCCAGACGCAGCAGCCATCTTGCACAGCGCTTTTTCACACCAAGTTCTTGAGTTAAAGTATGATGGACACGCTCATATGAGATGCCTATGATTTCAGCAACGTCATCCACTCCTCAATCTGCGGTCTTCCAACACCCTATGAAAAATTTTCAATAATGTCATTTTTTGTTGCACTTTTTGGGCGTCCACTGCTGGGATAGCCTTCAGTGCTTGTACTACCACGTTTAAACTCGAGTGTGCCCCACTTACCGTTGTTTCTGAAGGCTCAGCATCTCCTATCACACATTTACAATTTCGTTTTTAACAGAGAATTCATCACAACATGATGTTTGAGTTTGTGCAGTTTAAAAACACGCGTGACAGGAAAATTTCAAACAGCTAATAAAATGTGAACAAATTGACAGATATGACTGGAAAGTAACAAGTGTTCACGCGAAATATACGTCTTGCAGCAAAAGAAAGATTTTAGTTCTGCCACTAAGCTATAGATGTCGCTCCGCGAACTTTTCAACTGACCCTTGTAGAAGGCGTTTGATTTACTCTGTTGGCCACAACCAAATCTCTCGTTCTTTTACTCTGGAAGCGCTGCAGTATTGCTAGCCCCACCACTAGTCCCGACAGGTTTTATGATGGTTATGTAAATTAACATCTTCTTTGGTCACCCGGAAGTTTCTGTTAATCGACTCGTAGAGTTTCTGAAATTGTAGACCAAAATGTTTCCTCCTCATAAAGATGTCTTTTTGCTAAGTGCGTTGGTCTACGTGCCAGCCTAGGATTTCACCTCGTTTACCTGCAACACAGAGGAATTACATTAGTATGTTAAGTGTAGACTCGCCGGTCTTTGGAAAGTCAGTGAAAAACTGATTACAAGATTTCACCCGAACAGACATCGTGAGTAAAATATTAGCATGCAAAAAAAAAAAAATAGATTCAGGTCGCAGTAAAATTTATTCAGAGAGAACAAATAAATCCGGATGACTTGAAATGGCTCTTAATCCATCTTTAAGTGTAAATGTAAATCTACCATAAAATGTAAATCTTTATGATTATTTTTTACCAAAAAAGTAGTAGAAGCATTGTTTGTAAGAACAGTACACGCTTGCAATATTCAGTTGTCATTTTATATTTGCCTCTCTGTAAACGTTGAGTAGAAATATGAAATACGAATTATTCAGCCGGACTATGAACATATTTTCTGTCGATAAAAGTGTTCATAATTAGAATTACTGTGTAAGACAAACGCTGCGTAGTTCAAGAATATTAATACAGTACTCGTCGGTTTTGCAAAATGCCACTAGACAGACGTTCCGAGATAATGTATTCACTCAGCCGAGCGTAGGATGTTAGTCTCTCGCTGTCTTCAATCCCGGCAAAAAATTCTTACAAAAAATTACGCATAATTAGATTTTATTCTATTTTTACTCTTTTAATTTAAAATATACAGCGCGTCGTTCTCAAAATAAATATAAAAGAGAAGATTTCCAAAGAAAAACATCGTGCCCAAGTTCAAATCATTCACATGTTATGGAGTCTACAACGTTCTTACAATGATATTTTGTAAAGACAAGAGTTTCTACACCTGTCAGTGTTGTTTTATTTCCGTTCATCTCTATTCTTTCAGTTTCTGTTCCGCCGGTTCAAGATCTTCTAATTCTTTCTTCTGTTTATGGTATAAACTTCCATCTGACGATAATATTTTAATATTCATGTTAAATGCGGTATCCAAGTCACTTGTACGAATTAATAACTAAATTTACTGCCGACCCAAGCAGTCGCGATTGCGTGTTGGATGATCAACTAAACTTTGCTTCAAACCACTTGTACGACACGGCCTTGAAACTGCTCGCCGGTAATAAGATAAGATAGCGACCGGTCAGTGGCAAATTGAACGTGAACGGGTGCGCACCCTACTTCCGCGCGCTGTTTGTATGCAAAAATTTTTGACATTTTATATCATGTGACGACCTCGGTAAGAGTGACAGTTTTATTTTAATATATATCCGATGATGGAGCATAAGCTCTGAAACGCGTAATAGAAAAATTATAAGAAGTCACAAGGCGGACAAAATAAGGTAAATTTAGTTATTAATTCGATAATATTTACTTAGTGCAAAACAAGATTATAAATCATGATCGGCGCCTATGCTTCGCAAACCACGTCTCCCAGAATCTCCAGCGCGCCCGAGGCGTCATAGCCAAACTCTACCCCTTTCTCTCTCATCGGCGTCCAGTGCCTGTGCGCACTAAACTCACCATTTACTTGCTCTTTCTTAGGGCAATTCTCACTTACGCAGCTCCCGCCTTTTGGGTGCTACTCAGTCCCTCCGTTGTCGCTCGTTTCGAAGCGTTCCAATCCCGAACCCTCCGCTATATCTCCAACTCTCCCTGGTTTGTCAGAAATGATGTTATCAGACGAGGGTTGAAGGTTCCTTCTATCACTGAATTCGTTCGGTCCCTAGCTCTCAACCTATTTACTCGAGCCTGTCTCGACCCATCCTTACATCCGTCGACTAAGTACAGACGTAGGCCCCCCCCACCTAGACGACACAAACGCCCCTGAGCATTGCACGATGACCCCCCCCCCCCATAAGCCGATTACAGAACGTCTGGCCCATCCCCCGATCTTGATGAGGATTTTTCACTCTCCTCCTCCTTCCTTCTTTGTCTTGTCCGTGCTGGTGCTCGGCGACAGACTGGGGGGGGGGGCTGCGCTTGCCTTAGGTGTGCTTAGTGCCACCTCTGGTGGACGCTACCTCCTCCTGCGCTCTCTCCCGTGCCTCGACATTGCCGCTTGGCAGCCCTCGGCGACTTTTCCTGAGCGGTTAGAGGCGCCCTACTCGTTGTGGGCGGGCAATTCCTACTTCTCAAACGAAAGGTCTCCGAGTCTCCCCCATTCTGCCGTCGTGGGTGTCTTCGAGGTCCGAGGGTCCAAGAAAAATCACATCATCCTGTCCCTCCAAAATATAATCGATGGAGGTTTCATTCCTATGATATATCGCGAGATCGCTAGTCAAGGTAACAGGCAGGCAACACGCAATCATCGGGTTCGCCCGGACACTGCGACCACCGGAGCACGACTAGCTGCTGCTCCGCTCAACTTGGACTTTGACTTGGATTATAAATAAAACATCAAGAACAACGGAAATGTACGCGAATTAACTCGATTAGATAAACTAACCTTTTCAATCCGCCTGGTGACTTGTTGATTTACAATTGATGACGCGTTTCGAAGCATATGCTGCATGATCAGATCTCTCAAACGAGGTCGTCACTGGTGGTTAAAATACCAATATCGCATTTGCGTTGTATACGCGTCAGTAGGTGCGCACCTATTCACACGTTTGGTCGACCACTGAGCGGTTATTCGTCTGTATCTGATAAAGCAGGCTAGGGACGGTATCGTATAGCGATAGCGGATTGGATTCAAAATTAAACTTCATTCGGCCCTTTTCACAATGTGTAGTAGTTTCAAGTTAGGGTGCGCGTAGAGTGCAAGCAGGTTTTCGGATTCCGACAACCGGTGCCGACCGGCGCGCTAGGTAGTTACCCGTGTTTAGACGAGAGCGCGTATAGTGGCAGCAGATACCGGTACACGCGCGCAGGTAGTCTGACTCAGGTTTCCGCAATGAAATGTCCCCCCCCCCCCCGAATCGGAGCGTTCTGCACGTGTTTTATTCGTTTGAGTAAGGCCTACGTTTTGTACGAGGGCTATTTGTTTCCAACCTCCGATAGACTCATAAACAGACACATGAATGACATCAACAATTTTATTATTATATACAAAAGTTTCATATATATGTAAACCACTTTTCTACATAGTCACCACTATTGTTGAGGCACTTATCATAGCGAGGCACCAACTTTTCTATGCCCATATTGTAGAATGTTCACTCCTGAGTAGTCACCCAATCTGCCACACTGGACTTTAACTCATCATTGGAGTCAAACCGCTGCCTACTTAACCACTTTGACTTACTAAGCGTTGACTTTCATAAACACTGTTACGACATCACAGAACAATCTACGTGTTTCTCGAACGATCCATTGGAATCCGGCTGAATGTTGTGGCTTACGTGATTTCAACATGCGCTTGCGAGACTTTTCTAGACGCCGACAGCCTCGCTGACTGCGTCAAGGCCGCAATTAATTACGTCGTAGTGTAGACATAACGCGTAGTTGTGGAATGTTCTGGTCTGTGAGCGGGGTATAAATACTCGGCGTCAGCGGCTTTAGTCCAGTTACTGTCGGGCGATATTACTCTGTGCGTTCAAGTGGTTATTAGTGCGGTTCGCAATATTGTGGCGAAGTGTTATGTGGTGTTTTTATAATTGCGCGGGACAATTGTAGTACAATTGTGTTTTATATTAGTTGACATTTTATTGCGTGTGAATAATTTTTATTTGATTTGTTGTAAGAGACTATCTTGTTGATTATAAACTGTTTAATTGTGATAATTAAAGCTGGTGATTAGTGACGTATTTTGTTTTCCACTGTACCATAAAACGATCAGTAGACCGTCGTAGCATACTTTTTTTTGGGTTACCTTTCTGTGAATCTTAGCTAAGTAGCCCAGACGGGGTGCACGCAGGCATCACACACGTGGGTCACGGCGTTACACGATTGACCGGAGCCTGTACAACCGATGGGAACGCTTTCCAAGCTACTTGGGTGGAGTCAGAGGTGGGTTTCCTACTAGGCAGCTGTCTAGGGGCGCTGCGCTGTGGTTGGGGGGGACACGTTTTTTTTTTGGGGGGGGGAGAAATTAAATTATTTATTACAGGAAATCAATAGGCTCACATTGCCCAACACATTCAAAATTATTAGTACTAATAACTAACGATATTGAGTGAAGACTTGGTGTAACGTACTTCTACAAAGGTTTTAAAAAACATAAAGACTTGGTAGTTTCACAATTTTTATCCTTAAACTCTGACAATTGTTTCAGCCTATTGGGCTAATCTCAAAGAGCCCCTAAAAACAATTAAATACAAAGAATGTGTAGGAGGGTGAACATGCGTTAAGGGTGTGTACTAAGTGTAATAGGAATGCAATTTAGTTTTCACAGTCACTTGACCTTCCCTATAATAGCTCCTCCACCCCCTTAACCATACACACCCCACACACATGTCCATATACACACCCTTAATACATGTTCACCATCCTACATATTTTTTGTGTTTAGTTGTTCTTAGCAGCTCTTTGAGAATACCCTAAGAACAAATAGCCTTAACATAGGTAAAGAATAAATTGTAAAACTACCAAGTGTTTGTGTTTTTTGAAACCTCTGGACTAATAACTCAGTTTGTAAAAAAATAAAATCAGTATTTTACAAGATAAAATCATAATAGTCAATTCATTAAATCATAAAATATTATGATATATTTAATGTTGTTCCCCGTCCATTTAACACTTTATTTAGTATCTGTATTTTGAATGCCTGGGGTACAGTGTGTCTTATAATGCCAGCAACGACTTTGTGAATAAGTTGCATAAGTTCAACCTTATGTGCGGGACCATTAGGACAATCCTTAAATCAGCAAGTAAAGGAACACGCCTAAAATTCTACAAGGTGATGGCTCTTCCCACACTTCTTTATGGGTCTGACAATTGGAGCTTAACGCAAGGCCAGACCAGTCGCATCCAAGCGGCTGAAATGAGATTTCTCAGGCACGTGGCAGAGTATACTCTCCATGATCATAGAAGAAACACAGGCATACGGCAGGAACTGAATATTATGAGTATTCTCAAGAGGATCGCCCAGTATCGGCTGAATTTGTAGGAATATCATTGCCGATTGGATGACTGCCGCATTCCCAAACAACTATGGAACTATAAATAAGCCGAGGGAACGGAGAGGTGTGGAACGTCCGAGGAAGCGCTGGAGTGACCAGCTCTAATCTTTGCCTGTTTGAGTCCGGAACAAACCATCCTTTGTTTAATCCTTGAAGAAGAAGAAGATGATGATGATGATTAGTACTAATAACTAACGATATTGAGTGAAGACTTGGTGTTGGGCACTTGGTATAACATACTTCTACAAAGCTTTTTATAAACTCTGACAATTGCTTCAGCCTATTGGGCTAATCTCAAAGAGCCCCTAAAAACAATTAAATACAAAGAATGTGTAGGAGGGTGAACATGTGTGTTAAGGGTGTGTACTAAGTATAATAGGAATGCAATTTAGTTTTTACAGTTACTTGACCTTTTCTATAATAGCTTCTCCACCACCTTCACCATACACACCCCACACACATGTCCATATACACACCCTTAACACATGTTCACCACCCTACACATAGTTTGTATTTAATTGTTCTTAGCAGTCTTTGAGAATAGCCTAATAGGCTGAAACAATTGTCACAGGTTAAGAATAAATTGTAAAATTATCAAGTGTTTGTGTTTTTTAAAACCTCTGGACTAATAATTCATCATCATCATCATCTTCTTCAAGGATTAAATTAAGGATGGTTTGTTACGGTCTCAAACAGGCAAACATTAGAGCTGGTCACTCCAGCGCTTCCTCGGACGTCCCACACCTCTCCGTCCCCTCGGCTTATAGTTCCATAGTTGTTTGGGGATGCGGTAGTCATCCATTCGTCAAAGATGTTCCCACCAATACAGCCGCTACTGGGCGATCCTGTCGAGTATACTCATACTACTAAGTTCCTGCCGTATATCTGAGTTTCTTGTATGATCATGAAGAGTCTGCCACGTGCCTGAGAAATCTCATTTCAGCCGCTTGGATGCGACTGGTCTGGCCTTTCGTTAAAGTCCAATTCTCAGACACATAAAGAAGTGTGGGAAGGGTCATCACCTTGTAGAATTTTAGACGTGCTCTTTACTTGCTGACTTAAGGGATCGGCTAATGGTTCCGCATATAAGGTTGAACTTATACAACTTATTTACAACGTTGTTGCTTGCATTATAAGACACATTGTAGTCCAGGTATTCAAAATTGCTTACTTGTTCCAGGAAAGTACCATCTATAACAATTTTTGCCCGTAAAATAATTCAGTTTGTAAAAATGTAAATCAGTCTTTTTTATAAGATAAAATCATAATAAAGACCATTTACTAACACATAAAATATTGTGATATATTTAATGTCGTTCCCTGTCCATTGTCTTTTTAACATTTCATTTAATATGTGTTTTATTAAATACATTTCTTCCCTAACAGTTGAAAATTTGCTAAAATGGTATAATAATATTGTCCTATTTAAAAAGAGAGCTTCCGAGAGTAAACTGCCTACGGTCGCAAACTGTCCAAAGCCGCCACTGGGTGGAGTTAGGTATCTGTTGAGATGAATCCCGAAGTACTTCACTAAAGTACTGTATTAACCATCGTCCATTTAAAACTCAAACCGTTTGGAACTCTACAGTTAAGTGCGTGTTACAAACTCCTCCTTACGCACGCACGCACGCGTACGAAGTTTTGCTTCCGTGTGAACGTGCTGCTATTTTGGCCACATTACACACACACACACACACACACAGGTATGAACTTAATTGTGCAATCCGCTACTGGTAAATGTCAGTGAAACTACGAATTATGTGAACAGAATCGGCCCGGGCGTCGACGGCGAGAACAATGGACGACATTGAAAGTGAAAGGAACAGAGAAACTGTACAGAGAAAGCCGTAGAGAAATGTGCAGCCGACCCGTTTGATTCTACAGTTTAATTCGGACAGTTCCACGTGTGAACTCAAAGTAATAGGCCTACTGCCTGCCCTCATTTCAATAGCTACCGTCGGCTATCAAACCGACTTTTATCACTAGTAATTATGTTATTATCTCCGTCCATGCTCTTGCGTTGGTGACAAACTTATACATTGACAATAGAATGGTGATGTTACGACGGGCCGGCTTCATTGAAGGTGATACGCCGCAGTTGACGAATACTAATTGTAGCAACGCAGCATCCACGTGAGTTGAACACGGAAATGTCATTTTACTAACAGGAGCAAAACCAACGAGTAAAGAAACACTGCTGAAATTGTACAACGTGATGGGTCTGAGAATTGGAATTTAACGAAATCCCAGGCCAATGATATTCAAGCGGCTGAAATGAGATTTCTCAGGCACGTGGCAAGACATACTCTTCAAGGTTGCAAAAGAAATCTGAATGTACGGCAGGAAGTGAATATTATGCCTATACCTGACAGGATTACCCAATATCGGGTAAAATATATACCTACATAGATACATACACATTTGGCACTACAGTCCAGGATGAACCTTGGCCTCCCTAATGGTCTGCCTTAGTCTTCCACGAGCCGACACCAATCCTAGTCAGGTCTTCTTCCACGTCGTCTTGCGTTCCATCGTTTTCTTGACCTGCCTCGTCTTCATTATCCTTCATTATTGATCGCTCATTCATTATCCTTTTGGGGAGTCTTTGGTTGTCCATTCTTTCTACATGCCCTATCCAGCTAATTCTTCTGGACTTTATAAATCGGTCGATATCTCCCTGTTTTAGAACTGAGTCTATTTCTTGACTAGATCCGATCCTCCACTCTCCGTTACAACATACTGTTCCGAAGATTCTTCTAACAATTTTCCTTTCAAAAGTCCTCAGATCGGCTAGAATGGTTGGTACAATTTAACCGAATGGATGACCGCCGCGTCCCCAACCAACTATTGAATTATAAGCTGAATGGAAGGAGAGGTGCTGGACTTTGGAGTGACCAGATGTAGTCTAACCGTTTTTGGTTTAGTCCTTGCTGAAGATGATGGTGATTAACGGGACAACACGACTGATACTCAGAGACAGTGTCGGGACAGTATCATGGTTTTTTAAGAATATGTTATTTCACCAAAAGCTTGCGACAGATATCATTTCACCAAGAGCTTCCGGCAGTTATCATTTTGCCTGAAGCAGTGGTAAGCCAAATTTGATGCGTCTTAAATTTTTGTGAACCTAAGATGGTCACACCTGTGGTCTAGGACATTTCTGTGGAAGGCAACTACTATTATACCCGACCCCGTTAGTCGATATCAGTAAGAGTTTTAACGTGTAACTAAAATTCACAAGAAAATGTTTTCAAATAGAAACCACTGTTAGATACAGTGAATCAGACGAAATGTTCCACATTCTTTTTAGAATATTTAATTAATAAAGTTGTGCCAGTAGTCATAATCACAAACACACAAAGTGTTTGATATTTCTGATCTGACGATGAGCTGTGAAGCTTGAACCCGCTAACCGGGAATTTGTATTTATAGTGGTGTCAGCAGTGTTATTTCTGTTTGTTCCACATTCATTAAGGTAGAATGATTACCTTTTTTATTTCTTTTTCTGTTTGTATTGGCCATCTGAGGACCACATGCCAATTTCAATTCTTTATTCCTTATTCTTTTCTTTTTCTCCAACATTCTTTCATCTTTTCAGTATGTCTCTTCTTCCTGCCTTCAGCCCACTTTGAACCTGCGTTTTTCTCTCTCCTACCCTGGACTCCTTCCATTTTGAACACTTTTGCCCGAAAAACGTCTCTTTCAATTGCTTCTTCTGCGTTTATATTATTTTTTTCTAAATCCTTTTTATTTCATTATTTTATATGATTGTTTTCTGTAAACACAAGAAACCGTAAATCACTAAGTTTTAAGGTTTTTTGGCGGGTATTTTGAAACCGTAAGAGATACTGACACGAATTTTGATCTAACTGGTTAGTTTTCCAAGTTATTTATAAAGTGTTCTGTTATTTTGTACCGCTTACACAAAACTACTCGATGATATGTCACACACGAACTAATTATTAGTACCATATAGAATGAGTCGTAAGTCGCACGATACTAATTGTTATCGAAATAGCTATCTTTGTAACAAGTTGCGAAACAAAAGTGTTTCATGACAACACGGCGTGTACATAACAAACTCATTTCACAGTCGGAAACGAGGTTTCTTTCGGCAAACGCCGTTTAACGTTTTTTTCACTAAATAAAAACAACTAATTGTTTTGTGAGTTTAGTTATTTTTAACTCTAATTTTTTAGAGGTTTCCACTTTTCCCTCACGTTTCCTTACACGGACGTTGCGGTCCCGGGCACGTGGCCGGTATGCTCGTTTACTAAATCGGGACTGGCGATAACCTGTATTCTCACTTTCTTGTTCAGCAAACGCAAGACAGGGATGGCAGAATCTGGTGCTCATGCGGTTTTAGCACAATCACAATCAGTGTGATAAGACCAGCCAGACTGAACCGTGCGCGAATCGCAAGCCTACGTAAATGGCGTTTGCTCACGTTTTATTTTTTTAATTTTGCCAATTAAAAACACGATTAATTTCGTGACAAACAACAGACTTCGTCGTCGTCGTCCTTTACGACTTAGGCTAGTAGCCTGTTCCAGTCTCAATGCAAGTCATCCAACCATCACTTACAGGGTCTTCCCTCTTCTCTTCCCCCTTGGATGTTAGTCAAGGGCTCTTCTTGAAAATCTAGTTGGATCCGTTTCTCTCTACTAGTAACCGCCACTCTGTTTTGTACAGGGAGATTTTCTCATTTAAGGTTTCAGCTATGTGTAGCTCCATTCTAATATGATCATTTCCGATAGGATCTCTCCTGGTACAATGCTGTACAGCCCTCAAGAAGCTCATTGTTGAGGTTCAAGACAACAGACTTTATTCTTGATATTTTGGGACGTCCGTTAATGTTATTATGAAGACTGGACGTTTTGCGACCCTCGTTAAACGGGCAACTTTAATTTACAACAAAAATATAAACTGAGAAATAAAAGCACAACGTTTTTCTAAGACAGCCTAACGGCAGCACACACTGGTTGCGAAAACTGTATGAGGGTCAGTTGAAACGTTCGCGGAGCGACAACTGTAGCTCAGTGATAGAACTAAAATTTTTCGTGTGCTGCAAGACGTATATTTCGCGCGAACACCTGTTAATTTCCAGACACATCTGCCAATTTATTCACTTTTTACCAGCTGTTTGAAATTTTCCTGTCACGCGTGTTTTTTAAATGCACAAAATCAAACATCGTGTTGTGATGAATTCTCTGTTAAAGTCGTTTTAGCGCCAATGGAAAATCAAAACGTAATTGTAAACGTGTTAGGAGATGCTGCGCCTTCAGAAACAACGGTAAGAGGGCACACTCGAGTTTAAACGTGGTCATACAAACACTGAAGACTATCCCAGCAGTGGACTATCCCAAAAGTCCAACAAAAAATAGCATTATTGAAAAACTTTCATAGGATGTTGGAAGACCGCAGATTTAGGAGTGGATGACGTTGCTGAAATCATAGGCATCTCATATGAGCGTGTGCATCATACTTTAACTCAAGAACTTGTGCATTGTGCAAGATGGCTGCCGCATCTGGAGTTGTTGCATTCTTTGGGCGTTCAGTGCGACCACGTTTTTAATGCTCGTAAACTCAAGTGCCTACTTACAAACCGTTGGTTTTGAAGTCGCAGCATGTCCTGACACATTTACAATTTCGTTTTGAATTTCCATTGGCGCTAAACAATTTTTAACAATGAATCACACCGCGGTGTTTGATTTTGTCCGTTATTCAAAACACGCCTAAACAGGTTCTAAGCAATGAATAAATTGATAGATAGATTTGGAAATATACAGGAGTTCACATAAAATACAAATCTTGCAGCACATGACAAATTTTAGTTTTACCGCTATGCTACAGCTGTCGCTCCGCGAACTTTTCAACTGACCCTCGTAGCAGTGAATCGATACTTAACGTTGGGAACGTCCAAACGGTGACAAATAATTCCCCCCGAGTACCTGTCTGTCCCGCCCTTTCCGGTGACAACGCGCTTGTAAATACTTGTGTTATCGGGATGTAAACATACGTAAACAAATAACAGTGGCGTTGCTCTGCAATTTATGACGGGAGTTGACCTGATAACAACTTATGCGCTGTTGTGCTCCACTAATTGCAAACTGGTTGGCTTTGCGACCCGGGGTTGCTTGAGCGCGGAACTCATGTTATGCACGCACGCGCATACACACACACTCGCGCGCGCGCGCACACACAATTATCACGATGATGGTGGCAAATACGTCTGCCCACTGTTGAATAAATACTTCTTCCTTCTTTGTACAGTAAAATCTTGACACAAGAATAAAGAAAAAATCTGTGTTGATGTAGGCCTAGTTACCGTCGTCCAAAGAGTTTAGAATACACGATTGCTTACCACTGTACGTACTTCACTTCATCGAATCTGTACTTTCATATCTATTGCAACTGTACCATATTCTAACAGGGGCTCTGTCTTTTGAGGTGCCACCTCTGCCGGATCCGGTTTTCCAAAGTTCCTCTTCACCGCAGTTGTGGTCTTCCCTTAGCCGATATGTTCCAATTAATTGTAGGCGCCGGAAACTCGCCTTTCCACCCTCTCTCGTCTACTGCATAACGTACGCCCATTGCACGCCATGCACCCAGGGGCTACGTGACACAAGGAAAGAGAGGCGACTGAAATATTATAGTCTAATGGGCATACCTCAACTACTGTACGGGTACGGGTAATCCTAAGTGAGACTTGGATTAGACAGGACAATGATATTTCTAGAATACGAGGAACGGAAATGAGCTTCTCTTGAGGGCTGTAAAGAGTTGTACCAGGAGAGATCTTTTCAGAAATGATCATATTAGAATGGAGCTAAGCATAGTTGAAAGCTTAGCCTAAATGAGAAAATCTCCCGGTACACGTAGAGAGAATGGATCCAACTAGATTTTCAAGAAGAGCTCTTGACTATCGTCCAATGGGAAAGAGAAGTGTGGGAAGCCCCCGTAAGCGATGGTTGGATGACTTCCATTGAAATTGGAACAGGCTACTAGCCTAAGCCGTAAAGGATGACGACGAGTTTTTACGCATTTTATACCTGACAGGCCACTGCAGGCCCTGGCTTTCGGGCGGCATTTGTACGGTGAAGCGGATGCAAGCTAAAATGCTGTTTCAAATAATAACGTATTGCGATCAAAGAAAATTGTCAATTGTGTGTCAAGAATAGAGCGCAGATTATTAAGTGTATTACTTCATATTCTTAATATTCAGCATCATTATCATCGTCATGCTCCCTCAAGCGGCTGTTGACCGATTAATGCCAGACATTTGATTACTAACCACGTGCACTGACGAGAATCACGGTAGAGAGGAGAGGGTAATCGTGTGTGTGTTCACGTACTGACTGAGTTCTGTCCGCCTGTCTGTTCTACCTAGACTGCTGTTTGTCACAACAGTGGGTAGACGGGGTTTGATACGATACTACCTTCAACCGGACCCCAACCGCCATCACTCCAGAACGAATTAACGCCAAAGCGATCCTCCTCCCCTCTGAGCTACTCCGCTACAAATATAACAGCAGAGACCTTGAGACTTAAACAGGCTAAGCGAAGGATGACGACGGCGACGACGATCAACTCGATCATAAATTCTGACGGGGAGGCGGCCTGCGACGAACAGAGGAAGAAGCAGAAATATAATAGACAGCGCAAAATGCCTTTTCAATTGGAACGCAACATCAGAGAGCGGTGTCACAGAGACAAGCGGGTTATGTAACGAAGGAAGGACTACATAGTGTAGGTAGGTAGAGGTATAAGGTAGGATTCATGAGCAGCCAGCCAGCCAGCCAGCGTTAGAAAGCGTTCGTTGGTTGGTTGGTTGGTTGGTTGGCAGACAGGTAGGTAAGCAACGAAAGTAGGAAGTGAACGTACGGCGGTCGTACCGTGCACGCTTCATTTACCGTAACAGCTACGGTTTAGTCGTGCACCGCTGTGATACAGTTTTTGTAAACACACCGTGCGCCCTCACGCACACGCTTCAACGGCCGCGCCGTCTCCGTTATCTTGCTCAATCCGAACTAGTTCACCAATGATAAGGCAAAAGTACGTGTCCCTGCCTGCAGTCTGGGACGGATTAGAAGCGCGTGGTGCCCTATGCCCCCCCCTCCACCGATTCAAAATTCAAACTTTTATCCATTATTTATCCATTCATACATGGCATACACAGTTTCGAAAGTTAACAAGTATTTTATTAAACTATCAGATTACAACAATTATAAAGCTAAATAGTGATTACAATGACCATAGTAGTCAGTGGCGGATTTATGCATAGGCAAAGTAGGCAGTTGCCTACGGGCAGCAAATTTTGTAAAGGTGAAATTTGATGGTCATTATGTTGTTTCTATACGTAAGAGATGTTTCAAATGCTGCTCCATTTCCTCCCAATATGATAAGAAACTTAGAAATATATATTGTTTAGTAACTAGGCTTATTACATACAGAAAATAGTTCGTCATTTAGTTCTGATATGTATATGAAGTACATCGTTTTACGTTAAGTAAATTGTTCTATAGAAATGCATTAAGAAAAATTGGGAAAAATATTGTATAAAGAACAAATTTTAGTATTACTGAAAATCTGAAGGTTAAACCCTTAACGTTTTCACAAACGGAGATTTGTGGGGGCGCGGCAAATTTTTACTGCCTACGGGCGGCAAAATGGTAAATCAGGACCTGATAGTAGAACTTAAGCTTAGAAAATATAAATCGATCCATTTTTTTTCTTGATTTTGCCTTAACGAAGTCTTGTACAATTGCTTAAAAATCGAGTGATTCAAGTATTTCGCGTTCAATATTCATCCTTGCAACGAAGATAATCTCTCATCTGCAACAGTTGAACTCAACATAACTTTAAAGAGTTTTAATATAGAAAATGATCTTTTCAGATTCACAGTTAGCTACTGGAATAGTAAAAATCAGACGATAAGCAAATGTGTATATTCGGAAATACATAAATCATTTTACAATCAATAATCCAGTTTAATAGTGTGAGCGGACAAACTGTAGTATCAAGGAATCTATCATCCTCTTTCGAACGATTTGAAAAAAACCTCTTTCTTGCAATATTACTCGTGGCGCAGAGTGCTTCAATTCTGTTTGAAGATCGTTATTCGACTACACGTCTACAAGAGCTTTTGCTTGATTTTCCAACTCGACACTCTCCATGGTTAATAACTACGTAAGAAAACCCAACAATTGCGTAATGTGATGGTAAGCTTTGCTTCGCTGAATGGTGCCCCCTCTGACAGCTGAAGCCTTGGTGCCCGATGCTGCAGTATACCCAAGCGTTATGGATAGTCCGCCACTGCCTGCAGTGCGGCTATGATAGCGTTTTAGTACTTTCAAAAAATCTGTTAACACTTTTAGGCCTACTTATGCTTTCCGACCATTTGCAACACTCAAGATTCAGGTCCTAGTTGATACGTTTCGATAAAGCACGTCGAGATACAAAGTTATGGCAATCCCTGTGCTGTCCTACGGGTGTGAATTGTGGACAATAACATACAGGCCTCGCGAATGGCGTTCTTAACAGGAGTTAAAACGTGTTCTAAACTCATAAAGAATGAGGCCATAAGAGAAGATTTACAAGTTTGTAAGTTGAATGAAAAATTAAAAGATTACAGTCAACGGTGAAAAGAACACTTAGAAAGAATGTCAGATTCTAGACTGGCCAAACAAGTCTGGAAATGTAAACGTTTAGGACACAGGTGTTTGTGGGTAGATCCAGGAAGACAAGATGCTGAAGGATACCTTGCCTATGCCGTGTTGTGAAGATGATGATGGTATGTTTCGAAGTATCCAGCCCTTGGCTGACATCTCAAGGCTGCTACTGAAAAGGCGTTATTTGGTGTGCCCACTCGTGCCGACAGGCGGGTCGTGAAAAGGCTAAGAAATGTTCAGCGTCAGAACAACGGACGGAAAGCCGCGCAAACTTCTCTACAAATGAGAAAGATAAGGGCGAGTCTCCGACGCCCTTCGGCTAAGGAATGGTAGCTCCCTCTACCCTCTACAGAAACGTCCCTAGTCCCTGAATTTTGCAGCAGGCTCTGCTTAAATAAAATACAGAGCTCGTGTAAGCCTCGAAAATCGGACGGGGAGCACGGAAAGAGATTAGCTGTTGAACCAAGGCGTTGGCATGTCCTCCAGTCTACGGGTTGGCAAGACGAGAAGAGAAACTAAAAATGAATACAGTGGCGCATATATAATTTGCCCTGGGGGGGGGGGATTCGGTGTCGGATCGGCTTCATACAAAGCAAATAGACATAGCAAGGCTTCATACAAATTAAATACAGAAAAACAAGTTAAGACTAATCAACATTACTATCTGTAAAGTGGCTGAAATCAGTCCCTTTAAAGCAAACGGTAATAACACAATAAAAATAACCGTTATTGAAACATTGTTTACCTAGATACTTATTGACTGAATTGATTTTCCTATATTTCATATTTCAAACGTAGGCCTATACGCAAATGCTGTGTAATAAGCCTGTTTGTATATTTAAAAAACAGCTACTACTATATTAATGTACAAAGGTGAAAAAAAAACAGCCTAGAAATTAGGAAATTAACAAAATTCGTCAACTTTTAGACCCTCTGGGGGGTCCGGTCCCGTTTGCCCCTCAAGAAATATGCCCCTGAAAATAAAAATGCGCGGAATGATATATATATACCGGTGAAACAGTATAGCCTTGTTAGCTTTCTTCGCTCACACTATAGAAGCTGAAACGTAGTTAAGGCGTAAAAAGAGAAAAACGATTCTTTTTTTCTGTGTATACAAACATTTTATCTCAACAGAAACCACGCCGCTAGTTATATAGAACAGAAATCGCAAGACTGTCAAATAATTACTCAACTTGTAAATAAATTGTACAACGGAAAGCAGAAAGCGCATTTCCTGATCACGCCAAATTAGGGTCGCAACAAGTCATCAGTCTTTACGTTTTGCCGCGCGACCAGGAAATGAGGAAGGACCCGCTTACAACTTACAACACCGTAACAGGCTCAACGATTCGGATCAGCGACATCCAGACCGAAGCGCTGCGGCCTAGTGCATTGCCAGGTGGAGTGGCGTATGATTTTTACACTTTTAATCCCAACTATGTAGATAGTCAAAAAATTAGACAAACGAAGTCGCTTTGTTCCTTAAAGAGCGTAAATGTGTAGAGAACGGTAGCCTTGCCAGTGGCGGATTATCCATAACGCTAGGGTATGCTGCAGTACCGGGCACCAGGGACTCAGCTGTCAGAGGGGGCACCATCCAGTTGAATTGACTAAGCGAAGCAAAGCTTATGGCTTCCTTACGCAGTTATTAACCATGGAGAGTGTCCAGTTGGAGAATAAAGCGAAAGCTCTTATAGAAGTTTACTCGAATGATTGGAATAACGATCTTCTAATTGAATTGAATCACTTTGTGCCACGAGTAAAATTGCAAGAAAGAGGGATTTTTTCAAATCGTTCGAATGAAGATGATAGATTCCATGATACTACAGTTTGTGCGCTCAAAGTATTAAACTAGATTATTGATTGTAAAATGATTGATGATTTCCGAGTATATACATTGGTTATCAACTGTTTTTGACGATTCCGATAGCTAACTGCGAATCTGTAAATTATTTTCTGAATTAAAACGCATTAAAGATACGTTGAGTTTAATTATTGGAGATGAGAGATTGTCCTCGTTAGCAAGGTTGAATATTGAACGCGAAATACTTAAATCGTTCGATTTAGAAGAAATTATAGCCTACAAGACTTCGTTAAGGCACAGTCAAGGAAAAAGTGGATCGATGAGTATTTTCTAAGCTTAAGTACTACAGTGCTAATTGCAATCACTATTTAGCTACATATTTGTTGTAATTTGAGGGTTTAATAAAATAATTGTTAACTTTCGAAATTGTGTATGCCGTTTATCAGTGTAAATAATGGATAAAAGTTTGAATTTTCAATCTTGAGGGGGCACCAGTCTGATGGGAGCATAGGGCACTACGCGCTTCTAATCCACACCTGGCCGTTGCTAAGTACTTTTTAGTTAGAAACTGTTTCAGTTAGAACAACAGTCTGGATGACAGGATGCCAGCTAACACAGATTTTACTATATTCAATATCTAATTTTGAAACCTAAGCCTAAATACCATTTTCCTTCATTAGTACATACTTTAATAAAACTAAAGTCCAATTTAATTATTTCTCTAATATTTGTAGTACTTTTTTACTTCCATGTTCGGTAAGGAACTGGAGGTATGGTGAAGACAAAAATCGTATTCGAGATAAGGGGAGATTCTGATTGTACTGCCCTCAAAACACGAAGAAAAGTCATTTTCCGAAAAGTGTCTCTGTGTAGAATTTTTTCTAAGGCGAACAATAACTGCCGCAAAATCAAACAGAATCAAATATTTTTTTTGCATACATCCCTGAATTGTAGAGTACTCAAGGCCTATTGATTTTGGTGAAGATCGGTTAAGGGGAAAGGGTAGCTTACCTGCAACGATTTACGTTTTAATAGGAGTAAAGTACTTAATTTTGATAAATAAAGTATCCTGAAAAGAAGGTCATAATAATCCACTGTAGAAAGGTAGATGAAATATCTATAAATGAAAAGGGTACTTAAAGGGGGAGGGAGTAATTTTTAGTATTGACGTTATAAATTTATTCGACCAAAAACTTAAAAAAAATCGGTATGGAGAACCATACATGACTTCCATGTTCTAAGATTTATATTTAAAATCATTTTCTAAACGCAATACTTCCATAGAAAATACTTCTTTCTAGTTCTTGCTTCAGCCTTAACCATAGTACTATGTTCACTAACGTATACCACCTCACGTTAGGGCACTTGATTTTCACTGATGATGGTAGTCGATGGCACTGCCGAAACGTCTGGTTCTTAAAATTACTCTTGTTAAAACATAAAACGTTGGAGGTAAACTATCCCTTCCCCTTAACCGATCTTCACAAAAATCAATAGGCCTTGCGTCCTCTACAATTCAATGATGTATGCAAAAATTTATTTGATTCTGTTTGAATTTGCGAGTTATCGTTCGGCATAGAAAAAAATTCTACACAAAGACACACACAGACACTTTTCGAAAAATGAATTTTCTTCGTGTTTTGAGGGTAGTACAATCAGAATTAGCCCTTATCTCGAACACGATTTTTTTTAGCCATCACCATACTTCCACTTCCTTATGGAACATGGAAGTAAAAATTATCCCCTCTCCCTTCAACTATATTTACGTTTATAGGAAACTATCCACCACCCTTCAAATGACCTTTTCATTTTCAGAAATTTCATCTACCTTTTTACAGTGTGTTTTTAGGAGCTTCTTTTCAGGATACTTTATTTATCAAAATTAAGCACTTTACTCTTGTTAAAACGTAAAACGTTGCAGGTAAATGTTGATATGGCAAACAATAATAAAACTTTGGGAACGTAAACATTACATAATTGAGATATGCTTGCCTGCCAGGCACGATATATTTTCTCATACGTGATTTAAATTAAAATGAAAAATATAGAATTTTGTTAAAGTGAAATGAAATGTTTCCATAGAAACTACTTCTTTGTTGTCATTACCGTATTACACATTTTTAACTCCTAAAGGCAATGCCTTGTCGCTGTAGCCACGCCACTCTATCCCTTGCGATATTCTTCATTTCTCCATAGGACCCACTATTCACGACACTCATTGTGCTGCGGAAGTATGCAGTTCTTGGTCTTCCTTTGGGCTTCTTCCCCACTACTTTGCCCTCAAAGATGTTAGTTAAAAAAGCACTATGTCTGATCACATGAAACACATATCAAACTTATAAAATTTACTTCCTCCATCATCAACTACCATTTTAATTTATTAAAAAAATTACCCCCTCCCCCTTCAACTACTCTTTTCATTTATAGATATTTCATCTACCTTTCTACAGTGGATTATTTATGACCTTCTTTTCAGGATACTTTATTTATCAAAATTAAGTACTTTACTCTTGTTAAAACGTAAAACGTTGCAGGTAAACTACCCTTTTCCCGTAACCGATCTTCACCAAAAACAATAGGCCTTGAGTCCTCTACAATTCAGGACTGTATGCAAAATAGTATTTGATTCTGTTTGAATTTGCGGCTGTTATCGTTTGCCATAGAAAAAATTCTACACACAGACACACACGCTTTTCGAAACATGACTTTTTTTCATATTTTGAGGGTAGTACAATCAGAATCTGCCGTTATCTTGAACACGATTTTTTTCGCCATGACCATACTTCCATTTCCTTATGGAACATGGAAGTAACAAAATCAATAAAATATTAACAACTGATATCGTTCCATGCAAACAAAATATCGTAACCACAGATACGTAAACAACACAATTTTTCGTTTTCAGAAATTCACAGATTACGAACGCTGGGCGGTATTCGCTTTCTTTCTTTATTTTTAAAATATTAAGAACTATGTACAATTCGTATTTTGATTATTTTTCTCAGCGTTTTTACTAAAATCATGCTGATATATTTAGTTTCGTTCTGAGTGTACATATTAAAAATAATTTTAAAACTAATTAGAACATGGTTCTCCATTCCGATTTTTTTTTAGTGACGTTTAGAAATTTACAACGGTACTTGAAAACACGCTCGATTTTCCCGCTCTCAGTCTGGTCGTGATAAAATCAACCTCTAATATTTACGTTTTTACAGAAAATTAATTAATTTCTACTCGAAACCGTACTATATAAAAGTTATAATTTTTTCGTATTAATAGATAGAAAGTTTAATTATTCAATAAGATTGTTTCATTCGTTAAAAAAAAAAATCACCATCCAAGAGTGTTCCAGTTCGAAATTACAATAACTAATTAATTGTTAGAAAATGTAGCATTACAGTTTTCCTGTGATAGTCAGCTTAATTCAATAAATTATTTATATGAATCATCGGCGGGTTTTACATAATTCATAAAAGGGGAGCGCGGACTAATTAACTCGTAGACAACTGAACTGGTTCCGCTGGCGGTACAGTCCGTGTCAATACGACAGTATTAATGCCGATCATGGCACAGCAGCGCGCTTAATCCTCAGACGCCGCCAATTACAAACAATAGAGTAATACCGTTTCACCCCCTTACTGTAACGATCTCTTGTGTCGATCTGTGTATTAAAAGACAGACAGAGGTGCACAGGCGTCTTGCGCCCTAATTTGTTTGCGTTGTCCAGGCCTAGGCCTGATGAACGCCAGGTGGCACGGTCGTTTGCTCTGCACAAGGAGTTAGGATGCAGTCCGCGGGTACACGATTAAGCATGGCCACCACGGGAGCAAGCTGTGCTTATTGTTTCAGCCAAATCTCACGTCGAGGTGCGGAACCATGGTCCCCGCGGGCATAGCCTTTGGGAACGTAGTGACGCACTGGCGAGGACAAGAGGCACGAGCGGGTCGGCCGAAACGAAGGGGAGTGACACCGTGACAGCCAGCTCGCGCAAGGAAGGCGTTGCACAACCTCGCGGGAGCCCGTGTCACCTGCCGAGTCGGCAAAGCAGGTGGTGACGGGGAACACAGTTGAAATGGCTTCAGCCAATTGCCACGCCTGGGCACGGCTCCATGGTCCCCGAGAACATCGTCCACAGAAACATAGAGGCGCGCTGACTAGGACAAGAGGCACGGCCGCCCGAGGGCGGTGGCCGAATCGAAGGGAAGCAAACCGGGGCAGACGGCTCGCGCAAGGAAGGCGTTGCACAACCTCACGGGAGCCCGTGTCCCGGATCACAGCCCTGCCGAGTCGGCAAAGGCGATGCTGGCAATGTATTAATTCTGTCCAATCTGCCGCAGCGCAGCATGATTGACTACAGAGTCGGGAGGCGCAGGTAGGGAATGCTAGGAGAGCAGTTCAGAATTCCAGAAGGTTGGGTGGTTCGATGCTGTGGGGTTCATGTGATGAACTAAGGGGGTCGTCTAATAGCGCCCGAGGGCGCCTGACGCGGCCCGAGGGTGCATTGGCCATGCTATTCAGCCTTTGGATGTGCGGATAAGGGGACTCGCCGGCATTGGCAAACAAATTCGTCGCCAAGGACCAGACGAAGGCCTCTAAGGTGGGAACACGGAGACCCCGGTGAATGGCGGAATTACACACAAACCACGGGGACCCCGAGAGGGAGCGTAGGGTCCGATTCTGGAACGTCGACAGCCTACGCCTGCTGGTGGCCGACAGGAGAGGCCACCAAAGGGGCGCCGCCTACGGAAGTACCGTCGGAGGAACAGTAGATAAATGGTCAGTTTGGTACGGAGACCCAGGCGGCTGTTCCGCGAAAGCATGGGTGATAGCTTGGCTCTGACGCCGCGAGCCTTGTCGAGGGTTGCGGTCCCGTGGACGTTGAAGTTTAGGCGCCGATCAAGCCGAACGACTAGGTACTTCACCGTCTCGGTCCAGCTGATGGGTGTCCCCTCCAAGGAGAGCGATTGGCATCGGTAAATGGACTTTCGAGTAAAGCAGATCGCCTCGGATTTCTCCGTATTGATCGCTACTCGCCATTTCCGTAGCCAGTCCGGAAGCATAGCCAACTGGCGTTGTCACATAACGCTCGTCCGCCAAGGCGAAAGCGAGCTAAAATGAAACATCGTGTCATCGGCAAATAGAGACAACGTGACCCCGGGATAAACAGGCAAATCGTTCGTGTACAGGACGTACAGAACGGGGCCGAGGACAGATCCTTCAGGGACGTCGGCGGCGACAGGGCGAACCGAGAGAACGCCCCATCGACGCTGATCATGAAGGTGCGATCCGTCAGATAGGATCCCGGAGATCCACATCGTCACAACAGACGAGTGGGTCCGGAGGGACAGACGGCAACTGCCTAGCCAGATCGTCGTGGTAGGATCGCCAACTGACTCTCCTAACGATCGGGATGTCGGGGTGAGACCGACGGCGGCAGGACAATTACAAGCAGGGGGTCGTGATCGGACGAGAGGTCCGACACCGCGCTGACTTGTAGATGAAAGGTGACGGCCTTGGCAAGTACAATCTTGGGAAAAGTATGTCGGTTCGGACGGGCCAATGACGAGGACACTGGCATCATCTTCGACAGCCCTACGGAGGGAATTACCATAGGGGTTCGACGTTCTGCTGTTCCACGAGGGATGCTTGGCATTAAGGTCTCCGGCAACGATGGTTGGGAGATCGCTGTCTAGGAGGGCGTCCCACTCCTCGTGCGGCGGAGCGCGATGGCCGGGCGGGAGGTACTCAGAAACAAAGCGCACCTCCAGGCCGGCAACATCGAACACCACAGCACACGCTTCGATGAGGGTCGTTGCAGGGGCAGGGAGTTCTCGATGAGAGTTCCGCCTGTGGACTAAGATCGCCACTCCGCCAGAAGCGTAGCGGCGATCGGGACCATTCCTGTCTTTCCTATAGCAAGCATAGGCTGGCAGGGAGAATCTGCGGTTGGGAGCTAGGTGAGTTTCAGAGAGGAGTACGACATCAGCATCGTACTCCACAAGGAAAGCTGCCAGTTCGGCCCGACGCGCCGGAACACCACCGGCATTCCACGCGACGAACCGAAACTGTCTAGCCCTGGGTAGGGGTCGGGACAATCAATGCAACCAATGAGGTTAAGATGACCGTAAGCATGGACGGAACATCCCGAGCAGCAAGAATTTGCGGGTCAATACCGCTGACCCAGGCCATCAGCTGAGCCTCAGTGACCAGTGGCGAACCACTGGCCGCAAGGGCCTGACTAGCCGGCCCTGGGGCCACGGAAGGAGCAGATGCCGCCTCCAAGGGAGGTTGGGTAGTAGGAGCTGGCTGCTCGAGGGCTGGCGAGACTTCCGAGGAAGTCGCAGGTGACTGGGCGACAGGAGCAGGCTCCTGGCCGGGTCGATGCTGAGCAGTCGGATGTATGCTAGTAGCCTCCGGGTAGAGTGGTTTGGCCACTAGTGGCAAGCGGGCCTTACGCCTGAAGCGCCGTTTCTTAGGCGGCTGGGTCTGTGAGGGGGGTACTGCGAGCGATGCCGCTTGAGAAGACGGCACTCCGGCAGGTGCCAAGGTCCGGGGGGCCGCAGTGGGCGCCGAGGCGACCGCTGCGGCGTAAGATATGGTTCCACCAGCAGCAGGTGCCGTAGGAGGAGCCGTAGATGCCGAGGCGGATGGTTGGACTGCCGCCCGCTTCGAGGGTCGGGGAGCAGGGCGAGGAGGTTCAACCTGACGGTTTTGCTCCCGCTGCTGCTTCTTGAGGGCCTTCTTGAACTGCGGACAACCCCTAAAGTTGACCGGATGACTGCCTCCGCAGTTGGAGCACGTCGTAGGTTGAGGCTTCACAACGCGACAATTCTCGGTGTGGGCCTCCCCGCAGCGTACACAACGCGGCGGCATCTTACAAAAGGCCGACGAGTGGCCAAATCGCTGGCACAGGAAGCACTGAGAAGGCCCCGGCTTGCTGTTAAACGCCCTAACCTGTACCCGGAGGGAGAGAATTGATTCAAGATTATAGACTTCCGCAAAGGAACAAACCTTCTGAAGCCTAATGTAAAAGGAATCCACGGGGTGTCGTGGGGAATCCCGGACACCACAATCTTGAGTTTCCTCTCCTCAGGAAGGGGGAACGTATGGAAAGCGCGACCGGAGTCGTCCAGGAATTTCTGGCAAGCCCGAACATCCTGCACCGTCTTCGACAGCAGCCGAATGGACGAACCTTGGCTTTTGGCCTCGATCAGTCCAGACGGCACAACTTGCTTTAGCGCCCTAAGGAGGGTATGCCAGTCGCCGCATTGAGGCACGACGATTGGCGGTATCTTGGGCGGTTTAGGTGTAGGTGCTGGTTGAGAAGGAACTGGGTTAGGTGAATTGCGACCTGCCGACGCTGTAGCCACGGCTTGTGCCGCCGGGAC
Organism: Magicicada septendecula; assembly: GCA_034769895.1. NCBI lineage: Eukaryota > Metazoa > Arthropoda > Insecta > Hemiptera > Cicadidae > Magicicada > Magicicada septendecula. Next base: position 371,680,191 of record CM068374.1, on the reverse strand, counting down.
AGTCCGCTTTCGGGACGTCGGCCTGCTTCCACCGCTACTTCGCCGTTTCCGGCTAGGTACGGGCTGGAAGCCGTCCTCCGTCTCCATCTCGGAGTCCGACGACAATGCGCCAAGAACTGCAGCGTACGTGGTGGATAGACGGTCCTGAGAAGGACCAGCAGAAGGCTGGACCTGCAAATGAGCAGGACCAGCGGAAGGCTGGGCCTGCGAAGGATCGCCAGATGCTGGGTGGCCCTGAGCAGGACCTTCGCCGCGGAATGCGACTGGATCAGGGTGAGAGGGTGTGGTGGTGGGGATGCAGACAGATGGACCATCTGTGGAACTTTGCGTAACAACGCCTCGTCCCACAGAGGGTTTCATCAGGTAAGGGGTTACTCTGCCCTCGGTTCTGTTGCGGTCCTTATTAGGACCACATTTTCCCGCGGACAGGGATTCCCCCTGGGAACATCCCGACACCGGCGCCGACAACGGGTGTCGAGTCCGATCTCGAGGAGGAGAAAGCAAACTCCCGCACTGCACTGCACTAGCTCTACACTGGCACTCACCACACTTCGGCACAAACACCGCGCACAAAGTAGGGAACAATAGCCCGCACACGACTGCCCGCGCCAAATGGCTGATCTTGCTTTGGAGGAACTGCAGCTGGAGAAGAGATGTTGGCGCTTCCAATCGCAGTGGCAGAATGACACACACACACAACTGGGGGTTGCGCGGCTCGCGCGAGGCGGTCGCTTCCAGGACTCACCTGGTTGCGGAGTGTAATTACCAAGTCCGGCAATGAGGGAATTGTGGGTCACAGGTGCTGATCGAACATAGAATCTACGTGCCAGGCGTCTCACGGTGTCATCAAAAGAGCGGACACCGAGTCCTCTCCTCAAAAGACGAGAAGAGTACCTCCGGGGGACTTTACACGCGAGCTTAAGTCCACGGTCGAGAACGCGGTGGAGTTCTGATCTATGACATCGAGCAAGGTATCCCAAAACAGGACAGGCATAGGTAATCACGGGCAACACGTACGTGTTGACGGGGGGTCATTGCCGGATTAGATAGCATGGGCCAGAGTCTACTGAGTTGCGCCGAAGCGCGTGTCGAATGTATTGTGTATGGGTTCGCCAGGTGAGTCGGGAGTCCACGTGGAGCCCGAGGTACTTGACGCTATTGGTCCAGGGCACCTCGGCGGGGCCTACTTTAAGCGGTAGAGGCCGCTTGCTTCTGCGCGAGAATATTACCGCGGCACTCTTGGAAGCGTTGACAGCAACTCTCCAGTCATCGGCCCACTCGACATACGCGTCGAGTTGGCGCTGGAGCTTGATTGCCGCACAACTTCCGTTCGGCTCGGAGGCAAAAGCCGCAGTGTCGTCCGCGAACAGCGACAATCTTACTCCAGGAACTCGGGGCGTGTCGTTGACAAACAGCGAGAACAGGAGAAGCCCAAGTACACTTCCCTGAGGAACACCAGCGGTAATACGCCTCTCCGAAGAGTGAACGTGGTCTACTCTCACTCGGAAGCTACGGCCTCGCAGAAAGCTACCGATCAAGTAGACGTAGCAATCTGGGAGAAGGACTTCCGTTAGTTTGTAAAGGACACCCTCGTGCCACACGCGGTCAAAGGCTTTCTCTAAGTCTAGGAAGATCGCAGTCGTCTGTTTGCTCTGGCAGCCAGCCTCGGAAATGCATTCCACGAGTCTTATCAGCTGATGAGTCGAGGAGTGCAGCTCACGAAAGCCGAACTGTTCGGGGATCAGCACGTCCAGAGTTTCTAGATGGTCGCGGATCCTACGGTGGATCAAACGCTCGAAAACATTGGACGTCGCGGACACGGCTGGTGGGTCTGAGGTTTTCCGCTCGAGAAGAATTCTTTCCCGGCTTGGGTATCACTATAACTGTAGCCGTTTTCCATTTCGCTGGAAAGTAGGTCAGCCTGAGACAGACATTGAACAGGTCAGAGAGGAACCGTATTCCTCGCTCCGGAAGGCGGTGGAGTGCGGAATTCATGACTCCGTCAGGGCCAGGCGCCTTCCGGGGCTTGAGCGGAACTATTCTCTCAGAGACCTCCTCCAACGAGATGGGCTCCGGCTGGACTGTGATACCGGCCGATAGAAAGCGCTCTACCTCGCGGCAGATTCGCTCAGTGAAGGCTGGGTTCTTGGATGGGTTGGGAGCGAAGTGACGCTTGAAACTGTCAGCCAAGAACTCTGCCTTCTCGAGGGGGCGTCCAAGGGATTGACCGCCGGGTCCTTCCAGTGCGGGGAGAGGCCCACGTTTACGCTTTCCCGTTAGGGCACGAGGCAGAATGACTGCAGTTTGTCGCTGTTACCAATCTGAACTGGGCCATGGTAACAACGACTGACAAGTTGATTTGTGGCATCCTCGTCCCAACATAGGTTTGGTTTTGACAAGGCCATTCGATTATGAATAGTAGCTGGCCCTTTAACTTGGTTTATCTCAAACAAAATTTAATCCACGTTCTTCAGTCTTGCATTGTCGAACATCAAGACACCAAGACACTGTACCTGCGTCCGCGAACCAAATTGTAATTTTATTTTATTTTGAACGATGGAACGAACCTGTATTGTACCTGCTTCGAAGTACTGTATTATAAAATAGTACCGGCTATTTACCGAAATGCGCTACGTCTTCCCTCAATACGATTGTCGAGCTTGTCGCCTAGAGTCTGTAACACCTTTCTCCCCAAAGTGATTTTCAAGTTTTACTTGTCTGTGCACTTTATGGAAATAAATAGTGTTATTGTGGTAAGTTCTTTAATTTATTTTTATTAAAATGTTTTCCTGTTTAACCAATTTTTCGTGTAAAGTTTTGTTAGTTTTAACGTGAGTGTGCATGATGACAAATTGTTGATGACCTACTCCTAATGTGACAAATGTTTACAAATTTATTTGAAAAATAGTGCAAAGGTTTATTTGATTTGGTGTTCCACGTCACTAAATATAAGCGCTAGGGTATTATAAAGCGACAGGTAATGTTTGTAACGTCCAGCAATTGAACTCCGCACCTTTCTATTTTCCATTGATGGGGTGGGGAGAGGTGCGCCCATCGAACTGGTCCTCAGTTATATATGCACCCCCCATAAATTCAAAGGTTGCCTATGACTGGTGTAGGGTATCTTGCATTGTAGAGCTTAATACACCAAAACATAACTTAACTAAATTATCTGTAAAATTTAAATTACTAAAACAAGGATCTTAACTAAAATTAGGATCCAATAGAGCAGTGGCGTATCTCGAATTTGGCCTTGGGTGGGTCCGGGGTCGGGTCGATTTCATACAAACGAAAAAACAACTTAAGACTAATCAACATTACTATTTTCAAAGTGGCTGAAATCAGTCCCATTAAAGTAAACGGTTATTGAAACATTGTTTACAGGATACTTACTGATTGACTTCATTTTCCTACATTCCATATTTCAAACATATACACTGATGCTATATAATAAACATTTTTGTACATTTAAAAAAGAGTTACTACTGTATTAGCGTGCACAGCTGAAAAAATAATAAAACAGTCTAAAATTATGAGATTATCAAAATTCGTCAATTTTTTTTTGATCCTCTGAGGGGGAGTCTCGTTCGCTCCCTCCTCCTGTAAATACACCCCTGAAATAGAGCTAAAATTTAGGTGACTGAGAGTAACATGTCTACGAACATCAAATGAAAACAGTATTTTAATTGGAGACTTGTCTTCTACTGGCGTTACAACCCACTACGTGTTTTAGCCCTTCATGGATTTTTCTCCATTCATCCCTTTCCTTACACAGTCTTCTGCCCCATCTTCTTATCCCCATATTCCTCAGATCCTCCTCAACATCCTTGACCCACCTCTTCCTTGGCCTTCCTCTTGATCTCCTACCTACTGGTCCCCATTACAGAATTTTTGGGCGAATTCTGTGTTGTCCCAGCCAGGCTATCCTTCTACTCTTTTTAATCCTTACTATGTGTTAGACCATTTTATTTATTTCACAACTCTCGTATTCTTCATGAGCCGTCGTTATTTTGCACGGGTCCGAAAATTTTCAATAGCGAACAGAATCCTGTCAGATCGTACCAGCGATCGCCTCCGTCCTTTGGTGTTCCCAGAGTCAAGCGTCCGTGGACAAATGACTATCCACGTTGTCAGGTCCATGTAGTCAGGTTCTATCCGACTACATTCTGCAGAACCTGAATTCACTACAAAATTTTTATTATTCTGTTATTCATTTAGTATCTCATTTAGCTAAACAATGTTCAATTTTTTGAAACCTTGTCTTCAGCTGCTAACGATCGTCCTTCTTCTTCGCATAAAGCCCGTGTCTTTTTGTTGTTGTAACGTGTCTTTTCACCTCAATTTCGGACGTTCTAAAATCCATTTTCTATTTGATTACCAGTCTCTCTCTCTCCTATGGCACTACAGCCCTTGTTGGGCCCTGGCCTCCTTCAATTTTTCCCCCATTCCGTGGTGTGGTATTTTTTCCGGGGGTAGGTTACCGGCCTACCGCCCAACCCCCAACTTGGAGGACCAGTAGGGTTCCCTTTCCTTATCCGATGGGTCCCAGTTTTCTGGCGCCGGGAACTTGCCATTCACCCTCTCTCGTCTGCTACATTACGTAGTCAGGGGCTACGCGACTTTCGTCTTCGAGAACGTGAGAGTAGGATTTGTGGGTAGAGCTGAGTTTCCTTCCGGGAACCTCCGACTCTTTCGTCAGAAACAGTCGGCGTTTCTCAGAGTTTTAGTGTTGTATAGTAAACCAGTCTCTAATCCTCTTGTATAATCTGTGGTGTCTTTTGTACGTCCAGTACGTTAATTCGGGTAGAATTTCCTGGACGTTAACAAATTTTCAACGCACTCGCTTTTCAATTCGACTTTAATTATGGAAGTTCTGACTTCATCTCTCAGTTATTTTCCTAGATATTTTCCATAAAACGTTAATTTTTGTCGATTCACTTGGGAATCTAATTTTGTTTGAGTTATTGCTCTAGATCGCACTAGGATTCACTTATCTATCAAAAATGTGTTTTTCGTGTTATTGCTTGTAGTCTTAAATCTATAAGGGAGCATGGGTCTTATAGCTCTTAATCTATGCTTATTTTTTGCTTACTTAGATTTTTTATAAACCTGACGGCTTTTTTTTTTGAACGGTGAGCTGCGCCGACTCAGCGAATAAATTACCCCCAGTTAAAAGTATACGTAACTTGTCTTGTGAGGAGAGGGAGAGACAACGTAATAATAGTTCGCTGTCTCACTTTGGGTAGTATCGAACTGGTTCGACGGTCAAAACATTCCAAAGATATTTTTGTTCCATAACGAAAGATCGCGGTTGAACTGGTCCGACGGGTAGTTGACAGGTAGAGGCCGGAATTCCCGAATGGGTTACTAACCTAACCCCCCACCCCTCAACAACTGCCTCATTTCTCTCGACTCAGTGTCAGTTCTCAGACAGTCTCAGTGCAGTGTAGTACTAGTAGAAGTGTACAATGTTTTCCATGTTAAGTGAGAGGGGCTTTAAGTTACTCGTTTTTGAGGGATTTAAATATTCAAAAGGTGACAAGACACAATCGGGTCAAAAGTGGCGATGTTCTAGAAGAAAAGGGTGTTCGGTGCATTTGTTCACAGATGACGCGGGTGACATTTTATTAAATACTGTTGGTGTGCATAACCATGAACCATGTCCCGACCTAAGTAGACATTACATTTCTAACAGTGTGAAAAACGCAAGGCAAGTGAAACATTACTGGAACCTCCTGCAAAATTGATAAGATTGCGTCCGCTCCCGATTCCTTGGGACACGACAATATCACTCGTGATGATGTCGAACGAGTAAGGAGAAACTTGAACTATGCTAAAAGAAAAAAATCTTCCTCCTCTTCCGAAATGTGCTGGCGATGTCCACGAAGCTCTTGACAGCTTACAGATCAAGACTAACAAAGGTGAGGATATGTTGTTACTGAATATTGCCACTAAAAATATTATCGTTTTCTGTCCTAAGAGTGATGTGGAGTATCTAGTAAAAACTGATAAAATATTTATTGATGGGACATTTACTTTTGCAGCTAAGTACTTTTACCAATTTTTCACAATACATAGTGTAGAGAATGGGAATTACATACCGCTTGTCTTTTGCCTTTTACCTGACAAGAAAGAAGCAACTTATAGAAGCCTTTTTAAGCATTTGATAAAAAAATGTGAAGAATAGAACCTAACTTTTAAACCTAAGACTGTAACAGCCGACTTCGAAAAAGCAATACACAATGCAGTTGAATCTGTTTGGCCTACCGTAGAAGTAATTGGGTGCAGATTTCACCTGTCTCAGGTCTGGTGGAGGAAGATACAAGTTGGGTTGAGCGCTGAGTACAAAAGTTCTACATCAGACATTGGAAAATGGTTACACTGGGTTTTTGGGCTAAGTATGTTGAGTCATGAGGAAGTAGGAGACGCATATGTGGAAGATCTTGAGCCAACTCAACCCTCATCTCCCAAAGTTGATAGGTTTGTCGACTATTTAATAGAAAACTTATAACATGAATGCAAATGGGTTAATTATTTATATGTAAATTTAGTAATTTCTCAAATGTATCTAGCCCTTAAGTTGGACGCCATTTATAACAATCATTTTATATGCGTATTGATAGCACAATAAATTAATTATTAAATATATAAAATTATCGATCTCTGACATGTATGTGTATAATTTAATCTTAATGATGATTCTAACTATCTATGCTCATCAACACATACGTGATATCATTTATTTAATTGAACATAAGAAACTCTTAAAATCTATTTGCATTCTTTCAAACTTTAGGTTAATATTTGGGTTGCATTGGTAATAATGAACGCATGTTTCTGGTTAACTAAAATACTAGTTTAATTATCATTTATGACATATTATAATAGTACATAGGTTACGTCGCTGTACCTGAAATACATACATATTTATAATAAACAAAGATATATCTTAATATATGCTGAAACAAAGGAAAACATACATACATATATAAATCAAATGATGTTACAATTCAATATTCTACTTATTTAATGCGTTCATTAAATCCCAAATACGCTTTTGTTTATACGTTCATTAACTACTTTATTCAGATTTACTCATTACTTTTCTTAATAATTTTCTCAGGTGTGAATTCTTTGAAAGAAACCAGGTCAGTAGAAGTTATTAATTAGAAATAATTATAATAATGGTTACTTGGTTATTGAATATCCATTAGTTGTTGACGAAGTCTCGTTCTGGTGATGGAGATGGCTCGTAGATACATTCCGTCGTAAGTTGTTTTATCACTGCCACTTACCACTTTATTCTTCCGACCACTCGCGTAGGTGTTAGTATATGTGTGAGTAATTGAAGTTTAGTGTTCAATCAGTGTTTCATCTTACTGTGTTTGCTGTGAGTTCGTTTTAAAGTCAATATACATGTCTATTTTCATTAGTCGCTGCTTCAACAAAACGTTCCTATAATTTATTAGTTTGTTGAATGTTTCGTGTTCATTATGTTGTTGATACACAATATTAAGTTCAAATAATTTGTATATCGTTAAGTGATGCTGTCTGTTAGTGTAACGGTCTGATTGTTCACTTGGTGTAATTTTCACTAAGTCCGTTACTGCGCACACCGGTAAAGTTCACCACCGCGATATGAATGTATTACATAGGCTACCTTTTAAGTTTTTACAAAGACAATGAAAGAAAAAACATTTTTTGATACAAATCGTTTTATTGTTTCTCAAAATATTCGCCTTTGGGATTTACACACTTTTGCATGCGTTCGAACCAAGTCTCGAAACCTTTTTTCCACTCTGATGTTGGTACCTCAGAAATATGGTTTTGGAAGGATTCAACAGCTTCTTGAGGTGATGAAAATCGCTGTCCACGCATTTTTTGTTTGACATTCGGGAACAAAAAGAAGTCGTTTGGCGACAAATCAGGTGAATACGGGCAATGAGACATTAATTCGATGTTTTCCTCCTTCAAATAATCAATTGTTTGACGTGCTGTGTGAGAGCTGGCATTGTCGTGATGAAGAATGATGCGACGTTTTCGGTTGTGTTTCCTGATTTCATCGATGACTTGTGGCAAACAAATTGTTGTATACCATTCAGCTTTAACTGTTCTTCGATCCTCTAAAGCAATGGTCGCGACATGTCCAGTGTAAGCAAAGAAACAAGCGATCATTTTCTTGGAAGTGCTTCGTGAACGAACCACTTTTGTTGGCTTCGGTTCATCTTGGAACACCCAAACAGTTGATTGTTGCTTAGTTTCCGGCTCGTACGAATATATCCAAGTTTCGTCTCTTGTTACGATGTTGTATACGGATTTTGCATTTCCTCGGTCGAATTTTTGGATCATTTCCTTACACCAATTGACACGAGCCTGTTTTTGAGTTTCGGTCAAATTATGCGGAATCCATCGGGAACAGATCTTTTAACAGCTAAATGTTCATATAAAATCGAATGTACTGCAGTCTTCGATATGCCTAAGGATGCCTCTATCTCACGGTAAGTCACACGCCGATCTTCTTTAATCATGTTGTGCACAGCATCGATGTTTTTGGGAACAACAACCGATTTAGGTCGACCTTCACGAAATTCATCGCTGACTGAAGCACGACCACGGCGATATTCCGCAAACCAATTGTAAACAGTCTTTTCTGATGGTGATTGATTACAAAAAGTTGTACGAAGCGATTCGAGGCATTGTTGTTGAGTTAGGCCTTTATTAAAATCGTAAAAAATCATCCAACGAAAACCTTCACATGAAATTTCCATTTTTTCACAAACACTTTTGTTTTAAACGCTCACTGTAAACAAACTACTCGGCCAATATCTGAGCTGCAATTGTTTTACAAATAACATATGACAAATTTTTCAACAATGATAATGTCACATCTCACTAGCGCCATCTAGTGGTCGTTTGTAAAGACTTAAAAGGCAGCCCTCGTATTAAGTTTTAAGTTCCTTGTTATTTATCTAACTTCCGAATGATTTGAGTAAACAATGGAAAGTTTATGATATACCGTCTCTCACACTTGAAGTTAAACTACTTGATATTTGAAATGTAAACTGTCTGAAAATTCTAACTGTAAAACTTTAGTATAACTATTCAAAATTTGAGTGTAGACTGTCTAAAAATTGAGTATGACTGCCTAAAATTTGAGTATGACTGCCGCTCCGTCTTCCTGGACAGCTGGTTTTATTAATTCGTCCCTACTCAAAATTTTGTCTCTGGCGCGCTTCACGCCCACTTCTTTTCGAGATTGGTCAGTTTTTGATTTTCTCGGAAAATACTGTCCCACTCTGTCAAAATCCTACGTCATAGTTCTTCCGATAGGTTCTTCGTCTCAGTTGCTATGGAAACATCCCTCACCATCAAATTTCTCGCTGGCTGAAGGTCTCTGATAGGTCCTTAGGTCTCCCTGCTCTCTGGCTTGACGATCGTTGACCCGCTTCGAAGAAACTATGGCTATTAACAACTTGTCTATCAGCCTATTGTCTGAGTAAACTCTGCGTTTCTATAGATTCCCATTATCTGTACTTACAGTCTTCCTGGCGTATTGTTCTATGCTCCAACCCCTTTTTCTGGCTATTACTAATTTCGAACATCTGCTGGTCGTTGAAGTCACCCCAACTTTCCCTTCGTAATTTCTTGTCTGTCAATTAGACGATACCTCCAGCTGTGTAACATGGCTTTAGTTTTTGTCAGCCTATCTTCCAGTATTGTTACTTAAGGTGCAGCGTATCCGTTTCATTGTAGTATGGAGCCTCACTCGTTTTTGTCGCTTATCGTCTACTGACGTAACATGGCCACATCTGCTACAATTCTCGGTACGGGTGTGAATGTCCTTACTTACTTTGTTACAGCTGCGGAGAGCAATAATTCTGGACGAAACTTTCCCTGTCATCTTACGCCACCAAATTCTATAGTTGGATTGAACTTAATGCGTTTCTATTGTCAAGTCAGCAACGCTTCACTGACACCTTCTCATTACTCCTTATTTATTGCTCCACCATAAGTCGTTGACACTTGCCTCGTGTGAACGTACTCTGCCGAGGTGAAATTTAAAAATTTTAAAATTTTCTGCTCGTTACAAACTACATTGACAACAGTTCTGTGTTTCCTCCAGAGATGTGGGCATCAGCGTCATTATCATCCGAGCGCACCACAAATGCCTGCGAATCTTTTCACGCAAAATTCAGAAAACATTTTAATCACTCCCATCCCAACATTATGCTTTCATTGAAGCCATACAGAACGTACAAACTGATGCGTACATTGCCATCCGGAGTTCAGCAAAACCTAGAACTATATACAACAGCAAGTACAAGAAAAGGCTTCAGTACATATATTTACTATATTGTCCTGTGTCATTTTATTGGGACAGTTGGTATAATATATGAGCGGACGATAAAGCTTCTTCGATCCTTGGTTTTGATATTTTAGCGTCGGACCAGTTCGACCCCACCCCCTGTGCTAACCGTCGGACCAGCGGACCAGTTCGACCCCACTAATTGGTTGATCTCCAAATTCCTATAACCGTCGGACCAATTCGACAACACCCCTCACTTTGACGCTGTCTGTCTGTCTCTGTCTCTCTCTCTACCACATACCATCACTTCACGACACTAGCATGCTTCCAATGTTCTCGCCAGCCTTGTTGTAGCCCATGTTCATACTATGAAACACCGTAAAAATCTATCGCGTGAAATGAACCAAAATTTTGTTAGCCTCGCAACGAGGTGTTTGTCCGCTGCCACGATACCGAGGCGTTGGGTCTACCACACTACGGCATATTCAAGCAGCCCCAATTTTGTGTGCAAGCATTGGCTTTCTTATGTTTTCACTATTAATCTACATGCCAAAATGTTTAAATTCACTAACTGTTCAATTACAGAGGCTTAATTTCTTTTTTTTTCTACGAGTCTTGTAAGTAGCTGTAGGCGGTACACAAAAAGTCGATCGCCACGTTTACCGTTTCGTACCGAACCATTTGTGGCAGTCTAAAAGTAGAAAAAAAAAAGAAACGAAACAACACTACGGAATGAGTCACCACCCGCGCGCGGAGAAAATAATCGCGCGATCATTAAGGCGTATTATTATGTATTTAACATACCGTAGAGTTTTGAGGTCGCGGTTTCAACGGCCGCTTTAGTTACTACTGATTTGTGATCGATTTTTTTGTGTGTGTCCAACGAACGGTTCGTTGGCGATCGAATACAACTCGTTCAAAGCCGGGCCGCTCGTTACGAAACGTCGCGCACAAAATAGCGCTTTGATAATTTCTTTTATGTAAACGTGTTTTCAATCGACGATTATATAACGTCGAGCTGTAGAAACAATAAGAAGCAAGCGTTCTCTCCGTTTCCCGAGAACTCATTACGTTTATTTGAGCGTATATATATACTGTATATATATATATATATATATCGTCCTTGTCAGATCCTTCTTAAAACATCGTTTTGAAAGACACTTGTTTGGCTGTATTCTTCTGTAGACACGCCGTCATCAGACGCGTTGATTTAGCAACGTTTCTCAAGAGCACTCGACGCGGGAATTGTATTGGGCCGCGAAGACAGACGTATTAGTCTGACCCAGAATGTTTAGCGAAGTGCTTGTTGTGCCTCTGTGTGTATTTTACGCACTTTAAAATTTCGTACATCGACAGTGTTCATTTCTCCCTCCCATTCCCTCGATCTACTTTGCTCTGCTCCTGGCCGTAATATTTTTTTCTGAAACGTGACTTCACACCGAACAAACGCGCAAGCGTTGATGCAAGTCTGAATCGAAATGTTGCAAACATGTTAGTACCGTAACTCTGATAATATTCGTTTGACAGTTCTTTAGGAATGCTGTCGCATAAAACAGACGTCGGAGGCCACCTCTAGAGTTAAAAAAAACGATCGAGCAACTGGCACGGTTTTCGCCAATTCACCCAAACGATCGAGCAATTGGCACGGTTTTCGCCAATTCACCCAAACGATCGAGCAACTGGCACGGTTTTCGCCAATTCACCCCGGTTTTTTACATTACCGATGGTGGGACCGAAACGTCTGTTTACAATTAAAGCATTAGACCACGGCCTAACAGCCAGGCAGAAAGCAATTTCCACAATGTCGACGCAGGTCGTGAAAGGCTTAGTAATTTTAGCTTTATTTTATACCAAACTCAAGGCCATAGAAACCTTTACCCTTTAATCTTTCTTATTTTTATTCGGCATTCCCCACTGACTGATCTGTTCCGTAACCAGCTCTTTTCCAGGTCAACCGTCTCTCTTTCCATGCGGTATGTATTTCAAGCCTGCTACTCTGGTGACCTACCAGCTGTATACGGGATCTCTTCTCCTGTACTCATCAATTTTATCTCACTCAGAGACTGGTCTCCTAACTTCTGTCAGTTTCTTTTTTTTTTTTACACAGCCTGGACCTTCTCAGGAACGTCGTTTGGCTTTTCGTTCCCACCTTTTACCGACAATCCACGACTCTCCGCCATAAAGGAATGTTAAAACGGCTAACGTTTTATAGAACTTCATGCGGATGTCCTTCTTAGTTTTAGTCATCAGATTGTTATTATTAATCGTCCATCGTAAATTTAAATCGTAATAGTTTACGACATAATCATCAATATTACAGTAAAATGAAATGTTACATCACAAAGAATTAAAATCACAAACCTGCTCCAAAGCTTGGTCGTCAACAACTGTTTTTGTCATCTTCTTCTTCTTCTTCAGGCTGTGGTCCGACTACTTGGTCCTTCCGCACTCCTTGGTCCGACAATCTTTCCCCTGGTCTTCCAACATTCCGCGGTCCTTTGGATTATAAATCCAAATTTGTTTTGGTATCCTGTTCTTATGCACCATTTCAACATGGTCTGTCCAATCCTGTCTGTACTGCTTTATCCTTTCGTTTAGGTTGTATATTGCAAGGATGTTGCTTAGCCGGTCCTTCCGTGATACTCCTAGTACTGATCGTAAAAGTCTCATTTTACTAACCTGTACCCGGCTTTGGGTCTTTGCGTTCAGTATCCAAGTCTCACTGCCATAAAGGCCGCATGGTACTGCCATCACTTTATAAAATTTCAAAAGAGCATCTCTTCCGACTTTTCCATTCAGTGTTTTTCTTCTGTTTTTGTCCTGGTCGGATATTTACCAACAGGTTAAATGCCATGGACTTAGATTAATTAGCAACAAATCTCATATCCTTTTAAGATCCAACTAAATCTTATAATTGAAACTGCAATTGAAACACACCTTCTGTTTCTTGGAAGATCACTTTCACCAGGGAAAGTTACCCCTAGAAACACTTAATGCCTGCAGACATTATCGCAAAGCCTCGCACACATACGCTGAAACGTAGTGGAACTTATAGAAACATGTTTACGCAATGCGGTGTTTACCCGCTTTGCAACTGAGTTCGCTTACATTTCCGGCCAATGAATTATTAATAATTACGCAAACACGCAGAAAAATCACACATCAGTCTGGTGATAATAACAGGCAACAACGTAGCACATCTGTGTGCCTGTCTGTATACACGTTTGATTAATCGGCATCGAATGCGTGTCAGTTGAGATGTGGTACACATACGATCGATCGTTGTGTTTACAACTAATCCGTCATACAGTCAACACCTTAAGTAGCCGGGGTCGTCCATCTTCTTCATTTGCTCAAGCCGTAGATCCGCGGTCCAGCAACTTTTGTCGTACCACGGTAGATCTCTTTACTTCCTTATTCCTTCTTTATTTCTCGATTTCATCCATATATCATTGTCTTGGTATTCCTTCTTCTTCTCCTCTTCAAGGATTAGGTTATATAAACCTGTTCCGGCACCCATATCATCCTCGGGCGACCCACGTCTCTTCTACCAATGCCTTTACAGTTCAGTGCCGCTTTCACCAATCGATCCTCTGTTATCCTTTGCAGATGATCACACCATTGTCTTCTGTAGGCTCAAATAATTTCACGTACGTCCTCTACTACGAGTTCTGCTCGGATATCCTCATTTCTTTATTCTATCTTGCAATTTATAGTTTAAAGTACTTCGAAGAAACTGCATTTCAACAATCTGAAACTTGTCATGACCCATGCTCACTCGCATATGAACTGATAGGTGAGCACTAGAAATACTAAAAAACGTTCAGTATCAGAATAACTGATACAAAGCCACCAAATCCTTTCTCAGAAAGAGAAGGGTGAGGGCGAACCTCCTGCGTCCCAAAACAGGGGCCTTTAGGCTGAGGTACGGTAACCCTGACAGAAGAGTCTCTGGTCCTTCTTGTAAGGGGTTGTGCAACAGGCCAGTAACCTGTTCATGTGAAACTTTATAATACTTGTAGTACCCAAAGCAGCCTTGGAGTAAGGTCTAGGCGTCTCTAATGCTAAATCCCTCCATCGCTCTCTCACGCAAGGTAGTGAACCAGTTAAAATTACGCGACAAATGATCATATTGCTTCTTCTTTCCACAACCTTTTCAACATCATCATCAACTGTTTTCGCACTCTATTCTCAGAACTTCCTCATTCGACAATCCCTCCGTCCGTAACATTGTAATATCTTCAGCAAACATTACTCGTATTTTTCCTTGATGCCGTCGGGCAATGGGCATCTTCAATTGATTTTTAAATACAACAGCAAACTACTAATAATGACACGATACTTCCAACGAACAGATAGTGACGTCGATTTAACAAAGCAGTGTTGCCCTCTACTAAACCGAGAGGGAAAGGAAAACTTCCCTTTACTTTTGTTTTTCCTTCGTATTAAAAAGGCCGAACACATGCTATTAACGAAGGAACCGACCGTCCCAATAGACGTTGAAGTAGCGTGGCTTGTATGAAATACTGTAATCTTAATTATGTCACATAATAAATAGTTTAGTTATTGAATCATTTGAAATCAGAACAATATTAGTAGGGAAACTTTAAGAAAAGCATAGCATCAGCAATGTTTTACTGCGTGTGGTCATTGACCTCGTTGTAGTTGGCACTGTACAAACGGGAGGGGGACACATTCGTCCACCCAATGTGCTGCCGCAGTATAAACCGGCAAAAGGCTCAGTTTACCTATTTTTGTTTTGTTAGTTTAGTTATGTGTTTCTCTGTTTCTCCTTACTATTATTAATTCGATTATTTGTGTTCTCATTTATTCAAGTAAAATGGGGCCAGATCCCGTTGAACCGGGGTACTTTTCTTCTGCCAACGAAAGATGGAAAATACTCTAAAGAGATATTTTAGCTCTAAAAAGAATATTTTGACTCTAAAAAGAACACTTGGTACTAGGAAAAATTCGAATTAATTTTTAGACTAAGTTTTAGGCCTATCACAACCGGTAACAGCTGTTAAGTACCCACGCCACGCCACTGAGACGCTGACTTTAAATACATACAGCGCAATTAACGGACTGAAGAGCGTTTATAAGACAAATACCGTAACAAAACAATGAGAACTAAACAGAGCAAACGTTTGGCAGGCAATTCCGGTGTGTTTAGAGAGATGTCGGTATCTAGGCCTCGGCACTTTACATACCGGGTCGACGGTTGCACAACTCTGGACCAGATCACAAACAGAGCAAACGTTTGGCAGGCAATGCCGGTGTGTTTAGAGAGATGTCGGTAACTAGGCCTCGGCACTTTACATACCGGGTCGACGGTTGCACAACTCTGGACCAGATCACAAACAGAGCAAACGTTTGGCAGGCAATGCCGGTGTGTTTAGAGAGATGTCGGTAACTAGGCCTCGGCACTTTACATACCGGGTCGACGGTTGCACAACTCTGGACCAGATCACAAACAACACGATTTCAATTTTGTGTGAACCCAATCTAATGAATGAATAAATAAGCTGTGTGGAAAGAAGCACGTATTTCACAATCCCACTACACGGAACGACCTCACGTAGGCGTAACAACGAAACTTTGTACGATATGATGTGCCACAGGATACTGCTTGTCGAAGTATAGAAACGCAGACACGCTTTACAAAATACCGTTCAATTTGAATACGAGGGTCAGTTGAAAATTTCGCGGAGCGACATCTATAGCTCAGTGGTAGAATTAAAATCTATCGTGTGCTGCAAGACGTATGTTTCGCGTGAACACCTGTTATTTTCCAGATATATCTGCCAATTTATTCACCTTTTACCACCTCTGTGTTAAAATTTTCCTGTCACGCGTGTTTTTAAAATGCACAAAATCAAACATCGTGTTGTGATGAATTCTCTGTTAAAAACGTTTTAGCGCCAATTGAAAATCTAAACGAAATTGTAAATATGTTAGGAGATGCTGCGCCTTCAGAAACAACGGTAAGTGGGCCACACTCGAGTTTAAACGTGGCCGTACAAGCACTGAACACGATCCCAGAAGTGCAACAAAAAAATGTCATTATTGAAAAAATGTCATAGGGTGTTGGAAGACCGCAGATTGAGGAGTGGATGACGTTGCTGAAATCATAGGCATGTCATATGAGCGTGTGAATCATACTTTAACTCAAGAACTTGGTGTGAAAAAGCGTTGTGGAAGATGGCTGCCGCATCTGGAGTTAATGCATTTTTGGGCGTCCAGTGCGACCACGTTTTCAATGCTCGTACGACCACGTTTAAACTCAAGTGCCTACTTACAAACCGTTGGTTTTAAAAGTCGCAGCATCTCCTGACACATTTACAATTTCGTTTTGAATTTCCGTTGGTGCTAAACAATTTTTAACAAATAATCACACCACGATGTTTGATTTTGTCCGTTTTTCAAAACACGCATGACAAGTCAAATTGAAACAGCTTCTAAACAATGAATACATTGATAGATAGATTTGGAAATTAACAGGAGTTCACGTAAAACACAAATCTTGCAGCACACGAACAATTTTAGTTTTACCGCTAAGCTACAGTTGTTGCTCCACGAACTTGTCTACTGGCCTTCGTATTTATGTTAAGAAAGCAAACATTGTCGCCTTTAATGAGAATCGACCAGCTAATCCGTTGTCAATCGAGTATCGTTACCTGAAAGAAGTTAGTCGTTTTCACTACTTAGGTAGTGATAGGTGGGCCCGGTATACCTATAACAGGTACTTTGGAACGATGATTTTTGTGGAACGGATATAACAGTGACTGAAAAGTTAAAATACTGTTCCGATTCAACGATAACTGAAAACTGAAAAATCGAAATATCCGTACCGATTACTCGCGGCCTCGCGGTTTGTACTACGAGTACAATGTCACAGTTATTAGTGCTGAATCTTGATTCTGCCGAATGCCATGGAAGTACGAAAAGAAGCGAAACAGCGATGTGCAGAATATCTCTATGCCAAGGAGACGAAGCTGTTTTTAATAAACGAAAACAATTCATACTGATGTCATATGTATTCTCGTCTGTTATGCAGATATATAATACAGATTATAATAACAAATTATATATTATACTAGTCACCAACTTGGTAAATTCTGAAAAAGCGAATTATATTGTGTTATAACCTACAGAGTGGCTGATAGGCCATACAGAACTTTTTGTTAATGTGATTTCGGAGATGATTTTAACTTCACTGCACATCTAACGTAAATTTTCAGACATTATTTGTTGTGCTATTACGTGCATTCTAAATTTCATTGCCTGAGTTTCGCAACTGATTTGTCTAACCAAAATGGAATCAATAATTTAATATTAAATCTATGTCAGTTTGTTTACTCCTAGTGAAAAGTTAAGTTAGTATTCCCAAAGCGAGATAGGCCTATAAATTCTCTTGGTTCTTATATTTTTTTTTAACAGTAACAGCTTAATAAAGTCACAGTGTAAAGTAACACTGTTAATAATTTTAGTATCAATTTATTAATTATAACAAATTATATAATACAGGTATATGTATCTAGGTAGCCTATATAATAATAGGTATTCGTGCCTTTTATTTTTTGTTGTTGGAACGGTTTCATTTATACCTGTGATTTTAAAATACTAGTTTAGCACACCTCTAGTAGTGATGTCTTCTTGTCTGGAAGATGTGGACTGAAAAAAACTAACACTAGGCCAAGACGTTCCTGACGGCATGCATTTTTGGTGGACGACTTTGAAACAGCGGAAATTTTATGTATCAGTGGCAGTCCAAATACAGTCATATGTTGATAAATTAACATAAGGTTCCACGGCCGGTATTAAGGTTATCACAATTTTCCGGGCCGTTAGGCCGTGGTCTAAGTTGTTCAGGTTTATCACCAGACGTTTCGTCCATACCGGTGGCGGACATCTTCAGTGGCGCGTGAACACAGATTAAAATTCGTTCGCGGGTGGTTGTAATCTGTGTTCACGCGCCATTGAAGATGCGCGTCATCGGTATGGACGAAACGTCTGGTGATAAACCAGACCAACTTAGACCACGGCCTAACAGCCGGAAAATTGTTGACAGTCACGTATTGTTTCAACGACAAAAAGAGCCCCCAATCATATCGAATTCGCCAGGTTACAGACTCCGCGATGGGTGGGCCGTGTTGTCAGCATGGAGCAGCGAAGACTACCGAACGTCGTGCTTAAATACAAAATCGAATGACGTAGACGGGTTGGAAGTGACGGCAGGAGGAAGCTTCTGAGACTTTCAGAAATTTTCTAAAATTTTGCAATTAGAAGACAGAAGGATGGGGACCTGGACTGAAGGTGGTTAAGGCCCGCAGTCAGCTGTAGCGGCGGAAGAAGAAGAAGAAGAAGAAGAAGAAGAAGAAGAAGAAGAAGAAGAAGAAGAAGAAGAAGAAGAAGAAGTGGTAGTTCCAAAGCTCGACTATTTAAAACTTACAAGACATGATTTAAATGAGTTTCAAACGTTTCTGAGGTACGATAACAGCTAAAATGAAGACGAATGCATTAGTGAAACAATGACGCAGTAGGGACAGAACTGCTGGTTTCTCCGTCTGGCATAAAATTAATAAGTGGCCACAAAATTGCACTCCCGGTGGAGACACGTTAGGCGTATACGACTGGGAACTACGATTTGGCTGGCAGGCAGGAGACACAGAAAAGATGTCGTCGATATCTGTGATTCCAGAACTGCTGTTGGCAACTAACTCTTACAAGTTGATGAAGATTACGATGAAACGGGTAAGAGTTCAACAATAAGTCCGACTTCAATCCCCAAAGGACACTAATCAAGGATTGTGCACAGCAGTGGATTAAATTCTCTCACTGTTGGTGGAATCGACTCTTTAATTTACAATCTTTCAACGGCTTACCACTGCAGATGCGACACCACAGAGTTTGAGAAACTTGTGGTGTTAAAAGTACTGGGGCGTATTTACGGGGGAGGAGACGAACGGAACCGAACCCCCCTCCCGCAGAGGGCCGAAAAAGTTGACGAATTTTGTTAATATCTTAATTTTCAGGCTATTTTTGTTATTTTTTTCAGCTGTGTACGCTAATATAGTAGTAGCTCTTTTTTAAATATACAAACAGGCTTATTACACAGCATTTGCATATACGTTTGAAATATGAAATATAGGAAAATCAATTCAATCAATAAGTAACTTATCTTGTAATCAATGTTTCATTGTATTTTTATTGTGTCATTACGGATTACATTAATGGGATTAATTTCACAACGTTGTCACACGGTTTTCAGCCACTTTATGGATAGTATTATTGATTAGTCTCAACTTTTTTTTTTGTATGAAGCCGGCTCGACTGGAACTCCCTCCCTTCCAAAAAAAGTGAAATTCTATATACGCTACTGTAAAAGTGATATCAATAAAACGTCGTTTCAGTTGAAAAAGTGTTGTCATTGAAAGTCTTTGGCGTGAAAATCTGTACTAATCCCGTTTGGAAGAAAAAAAAACGGAAAGTACACGGAGAAAGAGAGAGAGAGAGACGGCAAATAAAAAGAAAGAGAATTATATAAAAAGAAAAGTAGGTGGTAACAGTTTAGGTAATAAAGGAAATTAGCAATGAAAATGTCATTTAATTTAATAGGATAATAAAATACCAATTTAACGAAATAACAATAAAACGGCATGAAAGTGCTGCTGTTAGTCTTCCAGTAAAATCGAAAGCGAAAGTCGTGAGGTTGACGGGGGGTCAAATAAACGATGGAACGCGTTGACTTTAGTTTTCAGCAAGTAAGTGGTCTTTACTCAAGAAGGCCATTACCATCGTATCGGCTAATTGGCAATAAACTACATTATCCGCGGATAATACGTAGCCAACAAACGCAGACGCGATGAAGTAATTACACGAGAAAGTGAAAGGTTCGGCCAACAACACAGAATGTGGTACCCGTAGAAATTAACGGGAATCGTACGCCACCGTATCTCGTGGTAGTCGACGTCGTCGTCGGAAGGAGATGCAGCCAGCAGGAATCCCGACGTTACCGACTGATCGACTACATAGATAACCGTACTGTCCGTCTGAGCTTGACCGTTACACCGGTTATGCAACGCGGCGTCGTTCTAATTTCGTTCCGCTGAGACGGTGTTTTTTGCCTGCCGCCTTGGAAGCAGGTTTCTGCTCTCGGCTAATTCAACCGAACCGAACCGAACGAACCGTACCAGCAGCAGCGAGTGCCTACGTAATAACTCCATTGGGAATGGAAACTGTAGTAAGCAGCAACAGCCAGCGTGCAGCAGCAGCGGTGTGATAAACGGCCTCAGTTGTGTTCTTGACACGTCTCGCGGTGGACTGTTCGCGAGTGGAAAGTATACGTTTGTTTGTTGCATTGGATTCGTAAACTCTGTGTCCGCGTTGGTGGTGTCGTGTGCTTAGTTTATGGATACATCTGTTGCAGACTTCACAGTGGGCTACGTTTTGGATGGGTAATCAACCAACTATGAAAGAATTCTCCGGAACACGACAGTTTTAGTTGCTTTTAAACCACCTTTTCTTCGGGAATATAACCTACACGATCGTCAGAAGGTATGTATGCGTGTTGAAGTACGTAGAGATTACGTATAGGCATCGTATCGTATCGTATTTCTGATGTACCGTTTATTAGTTTATACATCTTTTACGCTCTACCATTACTTATATTTTTTATTGTTTTTATTTTTTTTTTACATTACACATTTGTTTGATCTGACTTCTTTTTAGCAGAACTCCTTTCGGGTTGATTAACCATTTTCAACTGCAGTGGATAGTAAATATCACTGGAACGGTTGGTGGAGGCTCTGTTAAGAGAGTCCATTCTATATTTTAGAAACTCGGAGAAAAAAGCTTTACACGAAAAATTATTTTATATATACTGGATGTAGAATGGCCTATTTAGAAGCTCAAGTTTTCGGCTTATAAATATATATATATATATATTTTTTTTTTCGCTTAAGTTATAGAAGAAAAGAACTGAGGAGTTGAGTTGCAAACTTGGTCTTATCCCTGACGACTGATTTTGAGATAATAACAAAAAAAAAAATATATTTCCACGCTTTTAAACAATTGTCTGGACTTTTAAAACATTGGTATATTACTTCCTGACCTGAAAAAAGTCGTTTGGAAAAAAATATAATTCATAGTATATTTTAGTTTAATGATATATTTTGCGTAAGGCAGGATTTTTTGATTCCTACGATTTGGACAACCTAGTTTTCCAGAAAAAGGATGTCTATTTGAAATATCATTGTGAAATAACGCAATCGTTATGTTGTTTTTTTTTTGTAGCTAACTTAGTGTTTTTGTTAGCACAATAGAAAAACAAAATGACACACGGATAGCTGACGAGTGTTCAGACATAGATATCGTCGTAGGAAAAGAGAAATAAATAATTTGCTTGGTGACAATGTTAAGATAAGGCTTCTAATACACCTTCATACATCATGATTTAGTTTTAAATAAGTATTTTATTGATTCAGTTTTTACAGAACTATTCTTAGGGAGGAACGTTGTGGGGGAGGGTTGTGGACGCGTATTTCAGTTTAAAACGAAATAAAAGAACAGACTCCCGTCAACCGGATAAGACAGGTATTGAAAGAAAACAAACAAGCAAAAACATGTTCGAAAATATGGATAAGGGAAGTTCTGATGTAACTGAATGCTTAGTTGACAGCGCTACTTTGCAACTTTTGCAGCAACTTGGTCACTGGACAAGACAACTTTTTCTGAAAGTCTTGATTTTTACTACTTGTTTCCATATAGGATTGCCGGCCATGTTTGGCTTCTTGTCAGACAAACTTGCACGTAGTATTATGATGAAAGTAAAGCACATTATACATTATAAATGTACGTACTAGATTTTAATTTCCTTTCCTTTCAGTATGTTTAAGCCTTTTATGATATTGCTGTTAGTTTCTTTATTATCATCAAAGCCGCGAAATACTGACATTGTTTTAATTTTGAGATTTAAGTGGTTAGTTAAAAAAGATAAAATTTATTTAACACTGAAACAATGGAGTTACTTCGAGTTGTTTATAACGATGATTACAGAGCTGGTATTTCTTTTTAATTCATATATCTTATTATGTTTGTATGTGTAATATAATAAACCTATCTTATGCATGAAACAAGCTGATGTAGTTTTATTTGTTAATATATCGTAGGCCTATATATACACAAGCACCTAATATCGAATGAACATAAGGTAAAAAACAGCTGTGCGGCTAAATTAATAGCTGTGTTCGGCTTTTCTGATTTTACTTCCACGTTCCGTAAGGAAATGGAAGTATGGTGACCGTGAAAAAAATCGTGTTCGAGGTAAGGGCAGATTCTAATTGTACTACCCTTAAAACATGAAGAAAAGTAATTTTCCGAAAAGTGTGTGTGTGTGTGTGTGTGTGTGTGTGTAGACTTTTTTCTATTAAGAACGTTAACTGCCACAAATTCAAACAGAATCAAATGATTTTTAGCATATATGCTCGAATTGTAGAGGACTCAAGGCCTATTGATTTTGGTGAATATCGGTTAAGGGGAAGGAGTAGTTTACCTGCAAGGTTTTATGTTTTAACAAGAGTAAAGTACTTAATTTTGATAGTTAAAGTATCTTGAAAAGAAGGTCAAAATAATCCACTGTAGAAAGGTAGCTGAAATACCCATATATGAGAAGTGTAGTTGAAGGGGGAGGGGGTAATTTTTTGTATTGATGTTATTTAAACATTTCAATAAAATATGATATCGTTCCATGCTATGTAACCACGGATACGTAAACAAAATAATTTTTCGTTTTCAGAAAGTCACAGAAAACAAACACTGGGCGATATTCGCTTTTCGCGTTGTTTAAATACAACATAATTTAATTAATTCTTTATTTTTAAAATATTAACAAGTAGGTACAATTCGACTTTTGATTATCTTTCTCAGCGTTTTTACCAAAAGCATGCTGATATATTTGGTTTCGTTCAGAGTTTTTGTGTACATATTAAAAATAATTTGATAATTAATTAGAACATGGAAGTCAAGTATGGTTCTACATACCGATTTTTTGGTCTGGCAACCCTATTTCCATAGGATCAAAGCACGTTTTGTGAATAAATCTTATTGGAATTATATGGAGAAATATCCATTGGACCTAAAAATCTCCGTTAACTCGCTTTTTTCATTTTCTAGGAAAACAAGTTGCGTTGTATAAGTGGATGCAACAAATATTTTAGTGATACTATCAGATGTGTGATGACGATGGGCTGTTGTTTGTGTGTATGTTGTCTGTATATTGTGTTGGCCGGTAATTAAGAAGCTGCAGGTGGTCGTCCGTCTGGCCGCTACTGACGGCGGCGGGGGTTAAACAAACCGTAACGACTCGACGGATCTCTGCACGCGCGCCTCCACAAATTGAATTTTGTTGTTACGTACACACCCACACGCGCGCGCGTACAGCAACGATTACTTATTGTACTGTTTACCTACCAAAACTAAGGTACGTCAGTACGTAGAGGTGTGCTAAACTAGTACTTGAAAATTACAGGTATAAACGAAATCGTTAAAAAAAAAAATAAATAACACGTACAAATACCTGTTATTATATACCTATAATACACATAATACCTGTATTATATAATTTGTTATAAGAAACAAATTGAAACTAAAATTATTAACAGTGTTACTTTACACTGTGACTTTATTAAGCTGTTACTGTTTAAAAGAAAATAAGAAACAAGACAATTTATAGGCCTATCTCCCTTTGGGAAACCTATAATTTAGGTTTTCACTAGGAGTAAACAAACTGACATAGGTTTGATATTAAATTATTGATTCCATTTTGGTTAGACAAATCAGTTGCGAAACTCAGACAATGAAATTTAGAGGGCACGTAATACCACAACAAATAATGTCAAACTGCGGGGCGCGACCCACTACTGGGTCCCGAGGGGGCTGTTTTGTGGGTCGCGAAGTCGAAAATTTATTTCCTGTCTCTAAAAACCTATTACATTTAGTATTAGGTAGAATTAAGTGTGTATAATTTGTTTAAACGTAAAAGAGGGCTGAAAGTACCCGATGTTAGCTAAAATATGATTATAAACTGGGTGCACATCCCTGCAAGTATTTTGCGCCCATGAAGTGTAATTCTGCTTATGGGTCGTGGAATTAAAGGTCGGGTCCCGGATTAAAAGAGGTTGAGAACCCATGGATTAGTGTACTTATTTCCAAATTTCGTCTGATCGTCTCAGTTCTAACGCAGTCTCTGCTTATGTTTCTCACTATTCGCCTGAGAAACCTCATCTCTGGTGCTGTCATTCTACTTGCATGTTTATCAAGGATAGTCCAATTTTCTCCTATACGCATTACTGTTGGCAGGTATCCAGATTTAAATATATGTAGTTTTGCTTTCCTACATATCTACCTTCCTTTTCCTTTTTCTACCTTTTGCTTCATGTATAGGGCTATCTACTTTCATTTTTCCTATAAGTGCATTGTTTATTGAATAATATATAAAGTTTGTTTTCCTCATACGATGTGATATTTTCTTATCTACAACTCCCATCCCTATCAAAAATGACACCCGAGTATTTATTTCCTTGACGTGAACCAACTGTTCACCATCATATGTAATTCAAAGGGACTGTTTTCCTTTCCCTCCAACATGCTGAATTTTACTCTTCTTGCCAGTCAGTTCCAAGCCTTTTTACCCGAATTCTTTTTTCCATTCTTCCACGGCCTCTTGACGTTTATCACTCGGTTTAAAGAACACTATTCCAGGAATGGATCTCGAGAGGGGGGTTCCGAGGGGGAGAGAGTGGAAGAAATCAACTTTTCTCTTTGAAATACAGTTTCTGGGTATTATTAAATGCTGCCTCTACAGTTAATTGAAATTCAAAGTTTTGTATTACTTCTGTTCGCAATCCGATGACTGGCAGGCGGGCGTATTCTGTATTACTTCTGTTCGCAATCCGATGACTGGCAGGCGGCCGTATTCTGTATTACTTCTGGTCGCAATCCGATGACTGGCAGGCGGCCGTATTCTGTATTAGGCTACTTCTGTTCGCAATCCGATGACTGGCAGGCGGCCGTATTCTGTATTCATCAGATTTCCTTCTCCTTCAGCATCTGTATTCCCTCAAGCCTACCTTTCCAGCCATTTTATGCTTCGCACTTTTCCTTGGTCTTCCGTTACTTTCCCCTCTAGCATCGTAATCATTTGGTTATTATGCCTGATTAAGTGCTCCAACCATCGGCTTTCCTCCTGGCGGTGCTGATCCATAACCTCCGCCTTTATTTATATTAATTTGAACATAAACACCCCATCATTGCTTATTTGATGCCTCAATGAAATCCCTTACATTGTGTTCCAACATTTTCACCCACTTTTTGAGCTTTGATATCAAAAATTTTTAAGAATGAACACAATGTTCAGATTGTGATTTAAATTCCCTTTGATTCTGATACCCCACATGGGCTTTTTGTGATTTTCCACAATTTTGACCCCCCCACATTTTTGCCTCCTGTTTCCCTGTTTTTGGAGGCATCAATCTAAAAAATAACAGAGTCTGTAAGGTAAAGTTTTGGACACGCACGCCAATTTTCACGATAATCGGTTCATGCATTCATACGTTATTGTGAGGCAAACCCGAAAACGAGAGACAGACAAATGCCAAACGTCGAGTTAAAACTGAGACTCGCTTCGCTCGTTCGATTAGCACGCTTATGATTAGCATCGGTTGCTTTACGCAGTTGTTTAAAATAACTCCACTTTTTATGTTATGCCAAGCTAAAAACTGTAAAAAAACGATTTAAGATCAAGTACAACACGAGAAAGGTTATCAAATCTAATCTACGGGACGAGGAAAGGACTGCTAGAATCGTTATTTAGTGAAGTTCATGCGATGACGTCACAGTAAAAACGACTTATTTCAATCTTTATAGACACTGGCCAGCCAGCGGCACGCGGAGATATGATAATTGGCGATACGTTATTACACAAATTTTCTACTGTATTACTGAATTTATAACAAATTTCGAGCCCTTTCGTTTCATATAATTTTAAAAGTACGCACGCATATATTAAAAACGGTAAAATTTATATTACAAAATAACATTTTAATAAGCACAAAAATTATTTCTGGATTAGTCCCATGTAGATATTTTTTCTCTATAGGTCTATATGAGAGTTGTGATATCACGGATAGCGCCCCATTAATTATATTTATGATCGTTTTACCAGCGACAACTTTGCACGGTCCCACAGCAAGCTGATTCGAGCAGGCTTGAGCATTGAGCAGTAGAGCGGCATGCAGCTGAGCTGGTACTGTGGCAACACAGAAAGCAGTCACCTGCTAGCAATCATGCCGCCTGTTCCGTCTCGGTTCGCGAAATTACTACTTTTAAGTGAAAGTGCCCCTTTTTTTAGTGGAAACAGACACTCAAAGAGCATGGACACATCCAATAAATTTTCGACGAAATGAACTAGATGAATTTCATCGTCTCTTTCATGGATTAAGGAACGACCAATAAAAGTTTTTCGAGTATTTGCGCATGTCTGTTGGAACTTTTGGTTTACTTTTAGAAAAAACTGCATCTTGAGATACAGAAATACCTCATCCCAGCCAGCAGCTGACACTTTTTTGTCCTTAAAATACTGTTTGACACATCCCACAGTACTGTACGTTTGAACACAGCTGAAAGGCCTCGTTGTCGAATGCCTTGATAAACAATTTTAAAAACTTTACGAAAAGACAACACCAAAGCGAGCGTGTACGCAAATAAAATCAAATAGTTTGTTTTTCAGCAGGTTCCAGCAGTAAGCAGTTGAGCTGCTTAGCAGGTGCTGCTCTTCGTATGGTCATGCCCATTAACAAACATTACTTGCGTCAACCTGCTTACGAGCCCAATGCTGCTTCAACCAGCTTACTGTTGCAGTCTGGCGCCGTAAGTTCCGGCAAGTAAATGCAACTAAATGAGAAGAAGATATTTTCAAATAACTAAAAACTGTCTTGACAATAATCTGTTTAGTGAGAATGGGGCAAACTAGCCAGTATTTTCATTGGGGGGGGGGGGCCTACCACGATTTGAAAAACTGAAGTATATGTAACTTTTACTCTTGACAGTTATTTGAAAAGCAAAGTATTTAAATACAACAGCATCATACAACTAGAACTTTTTGCGCTACGAACCTGGATATATTCTCCATTCTTGAGACAGGAGTAAGTGTACAAAAACTAAAATCGAACCCGCTCAAACCTTTGAGAATGTCGATATCTATCCCGGATGAAAGCTACGAGCATGGCGATTAATTCATCAGTCACTGTAACATTTTTTGGCTTTCGACAGGAAATAGTTCTTGAGAGATTTTTCAAAATGTAAACTATCATTACATACGGATACTACGATGTTAGTTGGTGTGTGTGATCCACGCGCGGATTGAACGTAGGCTATATCTGCTTCATTTATGGGATTCGAGTCACATCTACTCAGTCATAGTTTATTTCAGTTACGTCAAAATCTACGTCACATATAACTCGAAATATTACAGAGGGAGTGTCATGAAAAAATGAAATAAGTAAGATGAATTCGAAAAGAATAATATTTTCTTTTATTTAAGAAAAAGACAAAATTAAAATTTAAAAATATGCCCCTTCTCATAAGTTTGTATATATACGTCACAACATACACATCAATAATCATCGAATCAATGTATATTTAAAAATGAAATCCTTAAATTGGTAGTGACCGTCAATCAATGAATTTTTCAGTGAAGGGTTTGTGAGGATCGGTCAAAAATATATCACAAATTGTGTTATAACATGTGATCACAGTTGTGTTTGGCGTCAGCAACAATTGTACTGATGATGACAATAAACAATGTCGAAACGTCGACACAAATAAGTTAAAATTTGTATTATATTTTTGACCGATCCTCACAAACCCTTCATTTAAAAATTAGATTTACAATGGCGAACATCATATTAACATTTAATAAATTAAAATTAAATGTTATAATTTTAAAATAAAATTAACTTTACATTGGGTGACTGACAAAAAAATACTCAGACTAAAACAGTTTCGAATTGAAAATAATTCTGCCGGAAACAATGTGTAACCGTGGAAACATTTAAATAGGTCTAGCCTACCGAGCGTTTTAGGTTCAATTAAATCTTTCTATAAAATTATTCTACTCGAATTTTTCCTTTTTTTATAATCCATTAACTGGATACCGTACTTGGAAACATATTTGCCGGGCTGCTAGTCCGCGGTCTTTGTTTGTGTGGACAGACGTTTCGACACCACCATCGGAGGCCACGTTCAGTGTCGGAAACCGTTGGCACGGTGTCCGCCGATTCACCGCAGTGATGAGGTAGAGACTACACAAACAACAGACCACGGCCTAACAGCCCGGCAGATAATGTTTCCAAACGTCTGCCACACAAACAACAGACCACGGCCTAACAGCCCGGCAGATAATGTTTCCAAACGTCTGCCACACAAACAACAGACCACGGCCTAACAGCCCGGCAGATATTGTTTCCAAACGTCTGCCACACAAACAACAGACCACGGCCTAACAGCCCGGCAGATAATGTTTCCAAACGTCTGCCACACAAACAACAGACCAAGTGCTAACAGCCCGGCAGATAATGTTTCCAAACGTCACCCACACAAACAACAGACCACGGGCTAACAGCCCGGCAGATAATGTTTCCAAACGTCTGCCACACAAACAACAGACCACGGCCTAACAGCCCGGCAGATAATGTTTCCAAACGTCTGCCACACAAACAACAGACCACGGCCTAACAGCCCGGCAGATAATGTTTCCAAACGTCTGCCACACAAACAACAGACCACGGTGTAACAGCCCGGCAGATAATGTTTCCAAACGTCTGCCACACAAACAACAGACCACGGCCTAACAGCCCGGCAGATATTGTTTCCAAACGTCTGCCACACAAACAACAGACCACGGGCTAACAGCCCGGCAGATAATGTTTCCAAACGTCTGCCACACAAACAACAGACCACGGCGTAACAGCCCGGCAGATAATGTTTCCAAACGTCTGCCACACAAACAACAGACCACGGCCTAACAGCCCGGCAGATATTGTTTCCAAACGTCTGCCACACAAACAACAGACCACGGCGTAACAGCCCGGCAGATAATGTTTCCAAACGTCTGCCACACAAACAACAGACCACGGCGTAACAGCCCGGCAGATAATGTTTCCAAACGTCTGCCACACAAACAACAGACCACGGCCTAACAGCCCGGCAGATATTGTTTCCAAACGTCTGCCACACAAACAACAGACCACGGCGTAACAGCCCGGCAGATAATGTTTCCAAACGTCTGCCACACAAACAACAGACCACGGCCTAACAGCCCGGCAGATATTGTTTCCAAACGTCTGCCACACAAACAACAGACCACGGCCTAACAGCCCGGCAGATAATGTTTCCAAACGTCTGCCACACAAACAACAGACCACGGCCTAACAGCCCGGCAGATAATGTTTCCAAATAGGTTGACGCCGGCCGTGAAAGCCTTGGAATTCCATTAACTATTTACAAATATGTGTCAACTACAGTGGAATTCGCTAATAACGAGCTCGCTTATTACGAGAACTCGGATGTAACGAGCAAAAGTACGAGTTTTGTTTGGGTTTCTATCTTAGTAATGATAATTAAACTCGCTTTTACGAGTATCAACATATTAGAGACTTGGTTATAACGAGCATTTTATCGCATGCTTGTTAATGCATTAAGGTCTAACAAAGGTTCGTTGCAATACAGCATTTTAAACATTCGTTTAAAATCATTAACGCAATTTAGTGAAACTAATAATGTAAGTGATGAATTCATGGAATATTTAAATAAATTACAAAACTGTTTTCATATCTACAGATACAAAATTACTAAACAAACAAAAATTGATTAATTTTTAAGGCTAATTAAATTCTGTGTGCGAAATATAATTCTGACGATTCCATTTCGAACGAAGAACAAAAAAGACAAATAAATTAGAGTGAATTTTCTGGTAATTTAAAAACAAATATTGTACACGTGGCATGGAAGGTTTTACGTTTTTTTGCCAGACACCCGGCTGATTTTTGGTAAGTTTTTACTACACAGTTACTTTTACTATATTTCGCGAATGCACTATACGCCAATATTCAGTAAAGAATGTTAGCGTCTAAAAAATTTTTAAAGTCTAAATTTCACTTTTAAGCGTAAAATGTAAAACATGCCAAAATTTTGTTGTGCAAAGCTTCTTCTACTGTAAACTTTTTTTGCTGTGTGTCGATAATGACAGTACAAAAATGAAGGCTTGCGAGTCGACAAGTCGGATGTAGCGAGCACCCGATTTTTAACGAGCATATTTGTCCGGTCCCTTGCATATCGTTATAAGCAAGTTTCAATGTAGTTACAAACTTACATTACAAAAATATTTATTCTTCAATACTGTTTTCTTCTTTGTCTATTCTCGCATATATCAGTTTATCGTCACCTGATGCTCTCGGTCTTTTTTTTTACCACAGTGGAAAAGAATAGTCAATATATATGCATGTAAGAAATAATGCCAGAGTTTCTCACTCACAGAAATTGTTCATGGCGCTAAAAGTTTTGCCACCGGTGACAGGCCATTACTAGTTCTTTAGAACAAGACTAAGTTGTTTGAAATTGTAGGTTGTGCATGTAGTTACAATTCAGTTTCTTGACACAACCGATAAGACTAACACTTTGCATTTTGTTTCAAGATTAAATATTAATTATGTATTAAAAAAAAAAACCAGAACGATAAGGAAAATCAATACAAAATCAACATATTCTTCTCCTCTTGTTCTCGCTATTAATAGAAACAGTTCCAGGAAAACTTTATACGTAGCGTATTCATTACGTCTAGGAAGAAGAACAAGAAACAGAATAGTGCAATTGTAGTAGTAAAGTTGTACTTAATTGAGCTGCGGCTGTTGATGTTTGTTCAGCTGTTTGCCGGTGACAGTGAATAACTAGCGCCAAGTATAACAAACATTATGTAACTGATAAGAGCTATCGCGCGCGACCCCCGCTCGGCGCGTACGCACGTCTCAGCGTATACACCGTGTGTTTTCACGGTGATTAACAGGTTATTATTGTTGTAGCTACTACGACCGCCATTCCGACAACGCTGCAGGCTGTTTATACACGCGCGCGCACACACACACACCATTGTGTATTCCGTATGCAACGTATGAACTGTGTATCAGTATTAATCCTCAAGTTCACGCTGAGCTGGTTAGCAGGTGCATGATTTATTCTCGGATCGCCCTTTATACGGAGAGCGGAGACATTACGCCTACAACTTCTCGCTAACGCTGTAGGCTTTATAACACTGGAGACCTTTCGTAAAGGCGCTTTAAGCTGATACATTATCATCGATGTATACTATATGGATCGCGTGCTGCATTCGCTGAATTCGGTCCGACCGCTGTACCAGTGGGGGGGGGGGGGCAAGAACACTGCGTATGCTACAGATACTGTACCTGTACAAAGTCTGACTTTTCTGCTTTGTTATAGCTTATGTTGGTTTAGGGGAGCATATTTTGCGTTAAATGGTATAGCTATGTCATTTTAACAGTTAATGACTTCCAAAGTGGGAGGTTTTTAATAAGTTCTTTTCCAAAATAAACACATTTATTTCACTGTAAGATTTCAGTATTCTGACACATTATTTCAGTTTATCGCTAAGTTCTGTTGCGTTCTTATTTATGAACATTTAATGTTGAAGCCACACGAATAAAGATAAGAATAAGGGAAACAAAGAATAAAAGACGTGAGCCGAAAATTTTAAAATGTTTATTGGGTAAAATAAGCTGGCGTATACGCTCGCCATGGTCGTTAAAATGTTCAATTAGCAATGCTAACTTACATTAAATTTTTTTTATTTAAAAAATTTTTTTTTTTTTTACATTAAATAATACAAATTTATTTAACTTTGGCGGACACCAAGCTTAGAGAAGGTAGCTGCAGCGGTTCTTTCCTTAGCAATATCATAGAACAAGATTTTATAAAATAATGTCCCTATTAATTTCATAAGTTTCACTTCATGGCTGCCTTCAGAAAAACTCATTGTTTGAAATATGTTTTCTAAACACTGTGCCGGCAAAGTTTTGCAAGCTGATATAATCTTTTTTTTTATTAATTTAACTGTCAGATATAATCAATAAATTATACATATATTTTACAATCTTTAAAACGTCTGATGACGCTCTAATTAAATTTCCCCTTGACACAAAGTCAGTAAAATGAGTGTAACGCTCAAGTTATTGTCATCTATTATCAGTCAGGCAAAAGTAAAAACAAACTGTTATAATAATAAAATCTTCGTAACCACAAATTTTCAGTAGAACTGTCCCAAATGTAATAATTGTAAGGTGTCAAAACAAGTGCATTACTGACTGAATGACTCGTTTAGTACACGTGTTAACTTAGCGCCAAACGCTTTATTCCCCCGCTGTACGTGTTTGGAACGTTTTCTGCCGTTCACTTTGCCTGTCAGCACGCGATCCATATAGTATACATCGATGTACATTATATAGCGTAATCTTACTGAAATTCTGCGCCTAAGGCCCCTTTTATGCACTCGCGCGACAAGGTTTTCTGCCGCGCAGTAGGGAGTGCTGCCAACCTCTGTATACGTTCTCTCACATTCATTTGGCACTAGCCTACTCTTGGAAGATAGAGCAGGTTGTGTTGTATTAAGCCTTGTTCCCACGGCGTGTGGCTTGGCGAGCCTGGTCTGACGTTTGTCATATCTCGCGCCGTGGGAACGTAAAGGCTCCTCAATGCTCGAGGGGACTCGAGGTGGCTCGCCCTTTCCCGTGAAATGTCGGTAAATCCTCGGACATCAAAGGCTTGTGGCTCGACGGATGACAAGCCTCAGTACGGCTCGTGCACCTGTTCCCACGGCCTGTTGTGGTTTGTACAAGTGTAGTTTCGCAGTTTTAACATAGCAATTTTCATTATCGGTAGTATAATCAGTAGTTCATTATGGAGTGGAGTAATGAAGTAATTATTGAGTTTTTGGATTTATACAAGGGAGAACCTGTCATATGGAATCCACAATCCCAATTTAAATTTTATATTTATTTTATTAGTTTCGGTATTGTTATAATTACCTTCTTCGACTTTTATTTAATGACACCATCCACCAACGCCTTTTGCGTTTCACCATTTTCCTCTTCAAAAATTCACCACTCAACAGTACATAAGCCGCTGCGGCACACGCTACTTCCTCGACAGTGTCCGATTCGTAAACTTTATTCATACTTGTTCAGAGACTTAACTAACATAACTTCAAGAGAACGTCTGGCAATGGTGTATTGACGAGAAGTGATCGACTCGAGGCCACTCGAGATTTACCAAGCCACGCGCCCTTCCACGCGCCATGGGAACGGCGCGAGCTCGGGATTCGACAGACCACAAGTCCACAGTACGAGCCTCGAGCAACTTGAGGTTCGCCAAGCCACGCGCCGTGGGAACAAGGCTTTACGCGAATCGACAACAACGGAAAAGACGATGGGCTGTTCATCACATCGATCGTAGTCGTTTTGTTGACGAGCCATTCCGTAACCTCTATGGAAAATTACGGGAAGATGGAGAGACGTTTTTTAATTTTTTTCGAATGTCTGTGGCATCATATGATGAATTGATCAGTAAATGGTAGAAATGATTCAAACGAGACAGGATTTAGTGCAGGGGTTGGCATTTACTCCACAGGAAATGCTGGGAATAACTATCAGATGAGTCACGTACCTAAAATTAAATTTGATCTAAGAAAAAATACTAAACAAAATTTAATCTAAGAATACAAGTGTACCTGACTCTTTAATTATCTGGCGTAGTGTGGCCACTGTTCAAAAATAAGTACATGTAGGCTACTATTCGGTTAATTGCTCAGTATTATCTGGAATTATTTTTACTAGTAACGTTTTAGTTAATTTAGTAATTTTCACTCTAATTAACAGAGTGAAAACTGAAACACCATATTAAATCGTAAAATGAAAATCTTAAAAACGATTTTCAAGTGAAAACAACACTGAACAAAACATTACATTACTATAGTAGGCCTAAATGCATCACGTTTGTAATACTATGCAAAAGCCTGAATCGAGATCTATTATGTTCACCGTTGTGATTTAACAAATCGACCGAGTTATTATATAATTTGTTGTCACCTTCTCGGATCGATCATTATCTTGCATCACTTAACATATTACAATGTATGAAGGCATATAATACGTACACGTTATTACATAGAATTGTTAAGAGTGAGTGATGCGAGTGCGCCTTAGTTCTATTACGTTACGGACATTGAGTAATGCTTCTTTCGCCTGAGCGAACACCTTCCTGCTTTGACCGTACGCGATACACCCGCATTCTCGCAGCTGATTTCTTCCCTGCATCAGTTTTACAAGCACTGACGTCATCTCACCATGCAGCCGGCATGATATCAAGACTCCTATTAACAGTTTTTATAATAGATTTTTATCGCAGCTGAGAATTTCTGTCAGCTGAGGAAATGGGGTTAAGGGTAAATGAGGAGAAAACT
This sequence comes from Magicicada septendecula, assembly GCA_034769895.1. Classification (NCBI taxonomy): domain Eukaryota; kingdom Metazoa; phylum Arthropoda; class Insecta; order Hemiptera; family Cicadidae; genus Magicicada; species Magicicada septendecula. The sequence continues at coordinate 371,645,302 of CM068374.1, read as the reverse complement.
ATACATGTTCGATAGTAAAAAATAGGAGAACTTGCAACCTATCAGCATCCCATTTAAAAATTATGAATTTTAACATTGAAAGAGTCTCATGTTTTTCGTATTTGGGCTCTCTGGTAAACGAAAACAATAATATAATGAAGAAATAAGTAAAAGAATTCAGAATACTAATACAGTAGATGCTACTATGGGCTGATGAAATAGGCCTACTTTAAATCACAACTTCTAGACCCTGAAACCAAAGCTAGACTATATAGAACATTAGTAAACCCGGTCCTGATGTACAGAAGCGGAATGTGGGTACTGACACAGGGCGACCTGTCTCGATTCCATCTTTTGAAGGGAAAAAACTTACGAAAATTTATGGACCCACTAAGGTACTAGTAGGTGGAGAGTGGAGAATAAGGTACAACAAAGAGTTCTATGAGTTATATAGGTCGCCTGATATTATGACATCAATTAGGATAGCTAGGCTGGGATGGGCAGGACATGTACAGAGAATGAATGAGGAGGATGTTCTTAAGAGGATTATAAAATGCACATCAGAAGGAAAGACAGGACGAGGAAGACCCAGACTACGATTGACTGACGGAATCCTAGAAGATGTGAAAGTACTTGGAGTGAAAAACTGGTGGACACTGGCTAAGGGTAGGAAGTCTGTATGAAAATCCTGAGGGAAGCTGAGACCCACGGTAGGCTGTGGAGTTACTGATGATGATGAGAATTTCGCTGATTAAAATTCGTACCACTACTTCTTACGTACTAGATTACGTTAAATACATTAAACATTTTAAAATATGCACAAAACGAGCTCTAAAATATAGTCTATACACATGTAGACGCGTATTTACGGGGGAGGGACCCCCCCGCCGGAGGGTCGAAAAAAATTGACGACTTTTGTCAATCTCTTAATTTTTAGGCTCTTTTATTATTTTTTGTTCAACTGTAGTACGCTACCAGAGCAGTAACACTTTTTACTTCCATGTTCCATAAGGAAATGGAAGTATGGTGATCGCGAAAAAAATTGTGTTCGAGATAAGGGCTGATTCTGATTGTACTACCCTCAAAACATGAAGAAAAGTCATTTTCCAAAAAGTGTCTGTGTGTGAATTTTTTCTACGGCGAACGATCACCGCCGCAAATTCAAACAGAATAAAATAATTTTTTGCATTATGTGCTCAAGTTGTAGAGGACTCAAGGCCTATTGATTTTGGTGAAGATCGGTTAAGGGGAAGGGGTAGTTTACTTGCAATATTTTACGTTTTAACAAGATTAAAGTATTTAATTTTGATAAATAAAGTATCCTGAAAAGGTCAGAATAATCCACTATAGAAAGGTAGATGAAGGGTACGGGGTAATTTTTACTTCCATGTTCCATAAGGAAATGGAAGTATGGTGATAGGGAAATAAGCATGCGTGTCCGATATAAGGGCTGATTCTGACTGTAGTACCCTCAAAACATGAAGAAAAGTCATTTTTCAAACACACAAACAGGTTTATTACACAGCATTACCGTATACGTTTGAAATACGAAATATAGGAAAGTCAATTCAGTCGATAAGTATCTTGTAAACAGTGTTTCAGTAACACGTGTTTGTATTGTGTTACTACCGTTTCCTTTAATAGGACTGATACCAGGATGTTATTACACGTTTTCAGCGCCTTGAAAGTTAGTAATATTGATTGGTATTCACTTTTTTTTACCTTTTGTACGATGGGGACTCGACCCCGGACCCCTTCCTTCAAGCCCAAATTCTAGATATGCCACTGTTCCTCATGTTTCCTTTGATCGCGTTCGCTGTTTACGTTACCCGTCTTAGTAAATTAATTTTATGCGATGCACGATGAATAATGTAATGCGGATTTTTACAGATGATGCAAACAAATATACAGGAACTACATTAGACTATGGCATAGTATTCTAGTTCCTGTACTAGTCGTTCCATACGTTTATCCTGTAATCCACGATTGTGTATCGATAATTAGGGACGTACGTTTACGTGTGTCTTATAATGCAAGCAACGACAACGACGTGGTGCATAAGTTCAACCTTACGTGACGATGACGTTTACGTTACATCATGACGAAGCTGAGGAAACGTTCATAATCTGCTGCTACTAGAACACGCTGTAAACACAAACCGATCCTTATGTCAGCTTAGAATCGATTACGTTCGCTAACGCAAGCCATTGGATACGTCGAGACGTTTGCCTACCCGTTACTTATCACGGCGCCATACGTTTCCCCGTGGTTTCTTTATTCAAATACAGTCGTCATTACATTTTAAATATACCATCAGTGTTTTATAAGTAAACGGGACAGAACACAAGCGACAAAGAAAAAGTTATACACTTATTCATTCATTCTAAAATAATATAATTACAATCCTTAATCTAGTAGTGACCGGTGAATTTTTACCATGGAAAGTTTAGAGAGGATCGGTTAAAAAGTGTACACAAATTTTATATTATTTGTGTTGGCGTTTCGACTACGTTTATTGTCATCATCAGAACCTGTGTACGGATACAAAAAAAAATATCAAAAAGATCAATTAATTGAGTGAATGTTGAATGTATGTGTGTGTGTCTGTGGCAGGTGAGACAGTTTTCTTTAGATCAAGATATACATTTAAAGAAAACAATATGTAAGGAATGTAATTATTTTGATGATGTCAGCTCCCTCTCTCCTCTCTCGCTCGAACACACACACACAGGCAGAATTTGCTCGTCATTTGCTTGCCCACAACGGGTCGATGCTCGACCGCCGGCCCAGGATAATTCCCAAGAGTCCGAATATCAATGTCGGGGCACGGAATAGATTGGAGGGGAAGGAGACGCTTACAAAAGGTGGCGCTAGGCGCACCCGAAGCAAGCGCAACTTCCGACCCATCTGTCGTCATGCAACGGCACGGATTCTGTTAGTTATGGGAAACTAGGTTTAGGAAACTTCGCAAGGTCGAGGGGGGGAATGGGCAGATGAGCTTGTAGAGGGTCGTCGAGAAAGGCTCGGGTGCGTTTATATTTGTTAGTTGGCGGATCTTCGTCCGTACTACGTCGGCGGAGGTGGGGATAGGTTGAATTGGAGGCAGGGTCGATGACAATGGAACGCACAAACTCGCTAAGCGAAGGAAAAAATAGTTATTATGTTCTAATATACTATTAGCGATGACTGTTTTATTACCAGGCAGGTTCGGACCCTATAAAAAGGTCATTACTTTCGTGTCTTGTGTGTCGATTCAGGGATACTCCATTTAACGGATAACGCACCCAACAGCTGTAGCATATATTCATCGTTTTCGAAGATCGTCTTTAAAGTGTTTATCGGTACATTTTGTGACATCGCGACCCCAGCGCGTATCAGAGCCTTCCATGTTTGCAAAAGATTATCAATACAAACATCAAATAAAGCAGGTCCGACGCTACAGCCTTGTCTAGCACCAACTTTACAGAAATCGGCTTCGATAAAGTGAAACTAAATCAAATATATTGCAACTTACCGTCTGCGGCTTCCAGAAACAACGTCTTCACAAAGTTGACATGTTTCGGGACACTTGTCCCATCATCAGAACTTAAAATAATCGTGTATCATTTAAGTTGATACATTTGTCAATTAATTAAAATATTTAAAATCAAACATGAAATAAATAATTTAAAACAATATGAATACTTAAATGTCTAAAAGCGAGCGCGAAGGTTTAACGATGTACATCGTACGGAGATTGACCGCGCACTGAATTACGTTTTGCTCCCACCACGACAGTAGCGCAAGGCAGTGTCGTACAATACATTTGAGTTGAAAAGCAGTTTATCATTTAAAACACGCGGCTTGGTATCAGTATTGTTATATGCTTTATAAATTTCGTACTCTGCAAGAGCGTTCAAATATCGTCCTTTCTTACATATGTGAAGGGGTATTGAATTAGTTTTAAAATTGGTGTAATTATGATTCTCGGAAATGAGGTGTTCTGCAAATTTTGACTTGATATTGTCCAAACTGTGAAGGTGTGTAGGCAGCCTATGTTCTGTAAATCTTTTTAAAAAACTACGTCCTGTCTGGCCCACATAAAAGGCGTCACATATCAATTTGTAAACACCAATTTTGTGTTCAAGGCTGGTAGTTCTGGTATATTTGATTGAACACGCGGCTTGGTACTAAACATTTGGAATTATTCCTTTTAAACATGAAAGTGAAACTATTTTCAGTCCGTGAATAAGGTTACTGCCTGACTACACAGGATCGTACGTAACGCACTCATTAGACCAAAAGGAAACCTACAACAGCATTATAGTAAACTAGTTGTTACCCGCGGCTACGCAACCGAATATTTGACTTTTAATAAGTATTTTAATATAATTTTTATTGTCTATGTCTATATGACGTTCTGTCAGCTCGTATAACAATTTTGTAGTCATTAGTCAAATTCTCTCCAAAGCAGTTTTCAACACTTGTATTGTACTATTTTAACTTGTACTAAATTATTTTGTTGGTAAAACAGCCTTTGGAGATTTAAAAGTACCCGTTTATAAAGCCTTTGGAGACATTTATAAAGTACCTGTTAAATCAAAAACGCTAAATTCTTTATTTTAAGAGTTGCTGTGTTAGAAGCATTGTGTTGACACATTAAACGTTACGTTTTCTCAACCATGCCTTTTATTTATTTCAGCAGTAAACTAAAAACCAAAAACCGTTGTCACCTAATCTCACAAATAAAAACAACACGTATTTTTGCTTTGCATTAAGTAATAGGATAATTTACAATTAGTACACTTCTTTTCCACATCGTAATATATCGATACAATCGCATATTATATAAAACATCGAAAATGTACTGCAGGAATGGATAAATGTACAGTTCCGATGCTTCTGAATAGCTTTTGTTTATTTACAACTTACTATGTGAATTAATTCTGGTCTTCATGGTGTTGTTGACATCTTTAATAGTAGTATTTAGTATATTTCATTACTTATTCATTGCATCATCAGAAATGCGTATAAACATAAATTTTATAATCGTTTAAGACAATTACGAAATATATAGACGTATCTGTATACAAAATTACAAAATATATCGATACAATCGCATATTAAAAACTGCAGGAACGGATAAAGGTACAGTTCCGATGCCGCTAAATAGCATTCATTTATTTACTTGTTACTATGGTAATTAATTATGGTCTCCATGGTGTTGTTGACATCTTTCTACGAGTCAACGAAAAGGCATAATTAAAAGGGCCTAAATCGTACAACGGGGCAAAATATCAAATTCCAAGTTAGCCAGTATTTTTCGCCTTGTGTTAAAGGTTACCTGTGCAAAATTTGGTGGCAATCGGTGTAATGGTGTGGATTGTATTCAGTACCCATACATCCTCAGACTTTGAGTTATATATATATATAGATATTGAACAACCATTGTATTGATTAATTTTGTCAACAGTGACAGGGTTCTGTGACAAAGCAAAAACCGTCGGTTGGTAACGGCGCTTACAGGCGTTATAATTATAACGGAGGACACGATACTGTATGCTACGGGAGTACAGTTACATGGCGACCAGTCCGGCTTCTCGCACGCTGTAATTAACCGGTTCACAAAGTAAACTCTTACAATTCGTTATTAATTAACTCCAATTATCGGCCCGCGACAGGGAGAGGATAATACAACTCCAAGCACAGCAGCGAATTCGGACTCCTTCGAACGGAGTTAATTCTTTACACAAGAACAATGAATTTGTTTGCGTTTAATTAATGGGCAATTTTATGCATTTTTGACAGTCAGGGACTCGTAGGACAGTTCAAATACGTAGGACTCGTTCTCGTTTTCAATTTTTCTCGTTTGTAACAGTCAGGGATCCGCGGCAATTTGGGGGGGGGGGGAGTTGACTTTGGGGGATATGAAAAGTTAGACAATTCTTTTATAGTTGTTTTCATATCTGTATTTAAACCTCGCTGAAGAAGGTGAACAGCACACCGAAACGTACGAGGACATTAAGAAACGTAAGTGTTCACCAGTGAAAGTTACAATTTATCACCAATTCTTTTATGGTCTAAAGTGTATAAATGATAGGAATGAGCGAAGATAAAAATACAACGAACCCAGTAAATTCATTAACATACAAGAATAAAATCATATCTGTATTTTTCCGTTCATTGTTCTTTTAATAACATTCACTTTAAGTACACACTGCTCATTTGAGTTATGTATCAAACAAAAATTTACATAGTGGTGAGGTACAGTTACAATTTAAAATAATTTTATAGAAAAACTATGAACCTAACCGTACGTCATATGAATGTTGTACCATCTTTACAACATAAAAGCATTCTACAATCACAAATCAACGAAAACATTTCGTCTCATGTGGCCATTTGGGGAGGGGTAATTCCCCCATCCCCCGTGGATCCGCGGCTGGTAACAGTGTTTCATTGTTACGAGAAACTACTATTTTAGCGTCCCCTGTAGGGCCATACGCAGTGGCGTATACAGGGAGAGGGCCCAGGAGACCCCTCCCACGCAAGAGAAAATAGAAGAAAAACGGAAAGACGTCCATCAGAACACTTCCAGACTGTGAATACTTACCAAAATGTTAATTTAACTGTAGTAAAAGTGTACAAAACAAATATGAAAATTTTGTTTTAGCAATAATTGAAATCCAAATTAAGGTCCATTGAGATTCATTTAAGATCCTGTTAAGAGATCCTTTTCGACATCGAAAAGGTTACAAATTTTCAACACAGAAATGGTGAAGATAGATCACCATCTTTGACTATAATGTCTGTTCATAGAGAAGTCCACGTTGGTGCCCATTACGGCGTATGAGAAGGGAACATTTAGTAGTATGGCACTCTCTGGTATGTGAACCAGTACCGGTACGTTCAAATACTGTAAAGCCGGTTGCTTGTACAGTACGCATCTCCGTCCCCGACGTTCGCGGATTTGCAGAAATACTCATTAAATAAAGTGGTGTGTTTAATAAAGTGTATGTCTTTGTAAACATTGCAGTCCATTTCTCTTCTTTTAGGGGTCGAGACACCCCGTGAGGTATAAACTTTCTCGGCTTTATACAATGCCAATGTTGAAGAAAAAAATCAATCGATACATCCAAGGAGATTACACAGGTGGAAACATTATTAGCCGGGCTGTTAGGCCGTGGTCTATAGTCTGTGTTGACAGACGTTTCGGCCTCACATCGGAAGGGCATCATCAGCGTAACTCACACAAAACACCCTACCCTGCCTAAATCCGAAACTTTAGTGGTATGAAAAGGAACAATCGTTATTATTTATAAAATGTAAAAAAAAAAGAAAGCAACCTAAACCAAGTGACGGATTAAATTGAAAGCGACGCGACGTGATCTACGTGAATACAAAGAGGAATGTTGGAACAGTGCAGGAGTCACGGTTTTGTGACCCACTATCTTTTCCAAACTCGCCACGCACAGTTCTCTAAAAGGGGTTTTGTTAAATTTCTTATTTTATTCTCTCTCTCTCTCTCTCTCCCTGTGACACGCACGCGCGCGCACTATGACGAATGTCTGTAATAATATAAAAACTGTCACAGTTTTTCCGGTCGATTGTGAGCGGACGGGGATTGCATTCGTGAATGACGCTCCGGTTTCCGGACGTGGTGCGCGTGATTTCATAAAATAACGCCGCGCCCAACCGAAAACGAAATTAATTGCAAGCGGCCATGATGCAATTACAACAGCCGTAATAACCAACGACTCCACTCCGCACTGATTTTATTTAATTGCCTGTCTTTACGGTTCGTTACGTCCGTAATTTAATAGAAGTCTCATCGGGAAATGATTTATAATAATAGTAGTAATTTTTTGTTTTATATTTAGACTTCATCCACCACGGTACATTAATTACTTTTGTACACTATGCGAATGGCAAGCAACACTGCGTATGCGGGGTGGTCAATCAGCACCCGACGGTTGAAAATGTGCCTAGTATATCAACTGGGACACCTGATCTGCAGCATACCTTCCTTACCCTAGCCTAGACCAGGGGTCTCCAAACTACGGCCCGCGGGCCCGGCCCACGGCAACCCGGCCGATGGTGCGTGCAGTTTTTAAATAGATCGTCAAAATACTTCAAGTATTATAACATTTTACTAAATAACTAAACAAGAAATAAGTTCAGTAAAATGTTATAATATTTTGTACAAGTTTAAAACATTTACGTGGTTAATGTGCAAGAGCAATGTATTCAATGTTTGGATCGACCTATATCTGCGAACGTTTTCACAAATGTGAACTTTGTAAAATCAAAGTACAGGGCTAACTAATCAGACGAACACTTGAAATCCATTCTAGTGATAGGCGCATCAAAACTTGACCCAAATGGACAGACATATTATAACATCTTCTCCCGTGTTATAACTTAGGGAACCCGAAATAATTGGTTCTGCCAATTATTCAGGCTGCCTTATTTGTGACGAGCTGTAAATTAATCAGAACAACAAACAATAAATATCAAAAGGATTCTGGGAAGGGGAAACTGTTGATTTATGCACTCAGTATAGTCGGTACTCCTGATGACATCTCTTTATTACATATTGTATTATTTGCTCTACTTTAAAATTCTTGACACATATGCTTCAATAGCTTAAAGTTTACATGATGGTTTATATTTTATTCTTTTACATGGCCCCCCTTAAAATAAGATGTACATCTAATCTAATTAAGTCCCCGGATCCGGGATTTACTCTATTACGTTAAGAATGGTTACCTCGCCATATAAAGCTTTAAAATTTTGCCATTTGAAGAATGGTCTTTATTAATCTTTTAAACAATAAGGCTTTACAGTTTAGAGCTATAACTCTTTTACTAGGGATAAGTATACAAGTTATGAGTATACAATTACTGTTATACAATTACTTAAAACGTCTTAATGTGGTTAAATTAATTGTCTTTTGTTGAATATAATATTTAGTATTTCATAAGCACGGAAGGCTTGCCTCCGTGTCACCTTTTGGATGTCTTCCAGCTCTGCGTTATTCCAGTCGTAGGTCCTCGGTTGCAGCATGTTTGAAGTAGGTCAGGTATCTCTCATTATCTTCGTATCCGGGAATGGTGTAGTCCTGAAGTCTTTCAGATCATGGTGTCTCCTGGTTCTCAGCTCTTGGCTAACTGATAGTAATAGCTCGTTGATCTGAATGATTAACACAAAGTTTCATTCACCTGTATCCACTTCACATGATAGTTTGATTGTAGCACTTCACTTCATGGGATTACCACAGTTTTAATTACATAAGTATTATATTTTAAGATTTTTGAAGAGATGTCACCGGCGCTAAATTTTAGTTATTCATTCTCACTCGTTTACACCATATTTATATGAGTCGCGGTTCAACTACATTAACGCAACACATTGTTTAATAGTAAAAAGAATGCGTCAGTGTCTTAACTGACGGATTAATTACATTTTGTAATAAACTATTTTTAACGTTGCACATATCGGCAGTACACAGCTTACTGTTTGACCGCTCCATAGCAAGTGGGCGAAAATAGTTAGGGGTGAGAGTAGTAATCTCGCGACGGTTCAACTCAACATAAAAATAGTTCCAAGTTTCTTTTTTATTTAAAGGACTAAAATTAGATTAAATAATTAAGTAGAGAGATTCTTAGTTACAATTGCTATCAAAGTACATTATAGTGATTTAGTTTAATTATTTAAAAAAATAATCAATTTACAATTATTTTTAGTTAGTTAAGGGGTCGGAAAACAAGTTGATTCTGGTTAGCGCCTGTTTCTGCAGGATTAATTAACAAGCTTTACCCTTTCTGTACAATCGTATTCCATTTAATTTATTATTATTAGACAATTATTTAAATATTATTATTATTTAATGCTAGCAGTAAGATTTGGTTTAAAATGTGAGATTTTATTAAAAATTTAAAATTTCTCAGCCTATACATTATCAACTTAATTAATTAATTTATTTTTATTAATAAAATCGTCACAATATGTCAGAAGCAACTCTACACATCCTATAAGTAGATACATAAGAAAACAAAAAAAATAATACATAAGAAATATCTTTAAATGTAATTTTTCCCTGACTTTTATTTACATTATTTTGAATAAGTGAATTTGTTTTCTTTGGATAAGACTGCTTAATTTTTATTTAAATACCTATTTTATTGACTTGATTATTTCGTAAACTTATAAAAAAAGTTCTATATATATATATATATGTGTGTGTGTGGGGGGGGGGGCGCCTGACTTCCAAGAGTTCTCAATTCGGCCCTCAAGTGAAAAAGTTTGGAGACCCCTGCCCTAGACTCTTTCCTTTATAAATTACATTGGATATACTCCCAGACTGCTAAATAACGTGCCTCCCTTCAATCCATCGCAACCTCCATCAACAGAACAACCAGGAACACACACAGACTCTCCTTCCTCATTAACGGCATACCGGCTATCGCCGATGAGCCTCCACCTAGAAATATACACCCAAACACAGAAACAACTAAATAAACAATTTGCAACACATACTCCACTTCGAGTCAACTTGATCCCCTATTTCCATATTTCTCCCTCATTTCACACCTAATACCCCCTTCATCGAATCCCCCGCCTATCCCTTGACGCTTCCCTCTGTCTTTAGCGTCCCGCGTTACTTGACCCCGCTAAGGCTCTTTACTAGTTTGGCACTTCCATATCGATCCCCTCCGATCCCCATTTGGCTATCCACACTACAATCACACATACCCACACTCATTCTCTCACTTCTGGGTGCCTCCACTTTCTCCGCTTTTACGTTTTAACGAGAGTAAAGTACTTAATTATGATACATAAAGTATCCTGAAAAGAAGGTCATAATAATCCACTGTAGAAAGGTAGATGAAATATCTATAAATGAAAAGGGTAGTTGAAGGAGGAGGGGGTAATTTTCTATAAATGAAAATGATAGTTGAAGGGGAGGGGAAATTATTTTATATGTATACTACGTTATCGGCAACAAAGAAGCAGTTTCTATGGAAATATTGCATTTCAATTTGTCAAACATAAAACTCGATTTACAAGGAACACACGTAACTTGTTAGAAATTATCGAACCGAATTCAAGTAAACGATTTTAAATTTAAATCTTGGAACATGGAAGTCATGTATGGTTTTCCATACCGATATTTTATTGGAAGGATCGACGTCGGCAAAAAACTGAAAAAGGTCTCTCAGATAAAACTTATATCGACTCCAACAACAATTCCAAACAACTGACCGCCTGCATGTCCGAAGCGACACTGGTGTGCAAACAGGAAATTAACATTTTGCCTGTAACTAGCAAATCAGTCTCAAACAGTGGCTCCACGAATAAGTAGCTCCATGAATGCAGCATACACAAATATGGAGTGTTTACTCTATCGCATGCAAAAAAACTTCAGGTGAAATCAAAATCAGCAACTTTTCTGCCCAACATCGCTCCTGGTTGTTTATCAAATATAAGTTGTAACATCAACGTCACGACAGCGCAGAAGTTTAGTAACAAGTTTCCGTCGGAGTAGTGACCCGCGGGCGCGTTAAGGTTACCCGTGATAACGCGCAGCGAGGGGTCCCCTTCTGTCGCGCTTAAGCATTCTGTCCGACGCGTGATAACGCCGACTTGTTGTCGCCTTTTACTTACGTACATTTGTTGTCACTATGTTAAGAGTGCCAACCGAAAAACCGGTTGACAACATTCTTACTAAAAATTTTATCACGTCTTCTTTGTTCGTGCCGCCCTAATAAATAACTTTATAATCAGTCGTTAAAATATCGGTATGGAGAACTGTACATGACTTCCATGTTCTAAGATTTATATTTAAAATCATTTTTGAAATGAAATATTTCCATAGAAACTACTTCATTCTTCAGGCTTAACCACAGTACTGTGGTCCTTAACGTATACCGCCTCACTCACGTAAGCGCACTCGATTTTCACTGATTATGGCAGTCGATGGCACTGCTGAAACGTCTGGTTTTGCAGAAAACATTGGACCACGGCCAAACAGCCCAGGAAGGAATTTTAACTACAAACTATTTGTTTGTAGAAGTAGCTCCGCGAAATTTTCAACTGACCCTCTTAGTTATGTAGGTTTTGTAATGAAGAACATTGTAATTTTCCACTCTGAAAGAAGCAATGGACTATAATTTCGTAGTTCACTTAGCTGTCTGGAATTTGTCTTCTGTCTCAGCTCAGACGTCTCTTGACTTATGTCTGAATGAAACGCGTACGCCTATATTTTGTATTTCTATGTATTGCCGCACTTTATTTTCAATGTCAACCTTAGACAATGTACCAGAAACAAGGACTACTAGTAATGTTATGAGAACTTCGGCTTGCTGGGCTGTAAGGTGACCACTGAACGTTAAGGTGGGGTTAAGGCTAGTGGCTGTGAGTAGGACACCCATATTTATAAACTTTTGGTGTTCGCAAGAAGTTGTTGTTAGTTAATGGTAATGCACCATTTCGCAGCCTTCTGCACTGAAGATGGCCGTCGAAGGCACGGCCGAAACGTTTGCATCAAACAACTTTGGACCACGGCCTTACAGCCCGAAGTTCTCGTAACACTGAAGCCAGCCGTGGAAGCCTCAGACAGAACTTAAGGACTAGTGATGTTTCTCCTGACTAGTGATGTAACAGTACTCCTGTATTCTGTCCTTCTTCTTCTTCTTCTCCTTCTCAACTCAAAGGGTGGTGTGCCTGAATTTCCTATCCTATCTTTCCGTAGACTGTCTCTTTTAATGTCCACATAACTAGAGACGTCCCCCCCCCCGTTCTCAACATTCTGAAACAAGGGGGATATCCTGTTGGATCTTTAATGGAGTGGTGTTTCCCGTTGCCTTCTCCATCCCACGACGTTGACTCTACAGTTCATTAGCCTTTAGGTATGGTTTCCCATCGCAAGGGCAAGAGGGTGGCCTATCCTTGTTGTGTAAACGATCTCCCAAGTTCCGCAGAATGTTGGCCACCAAGCCAGGTGTTACAGAACGGCACTCAGTTGTGATTCGCTCACGCAGATGGTTTATGTCCATGATCATGACAGCATAAACTTTGGATTTTACATAACCCTACACAGCAAAATCCATTGGGTTTAAATCCGGAGATCGTGGAGCCCATTCCACTCGTCCCCTACGGCCAATCCACTGTGGGAAGTTTTCGTCAAGCCAATCACGAACTTGTGTACCATAATAGGGGGTGCACCGTCCTGCATAAACCATTCTGGTCTTGGACCCAGCAGATCCAAATCAGGCAATAATGAATCTCCTAACATTTCCAAATAATTTTCACTGTTAACTGTTCCGTCAAAGAAGTAAGGGCCAATGATCCGGTCTTTCCACAAACCACACCACACCATGACGACGCGAGCTGCTCCTTGTTCCTTACTGCTGGAAAACCAGTGCGGATTACTCTCGGACCAGTAACGTAAATTCTGTCGGTTCACCTCTCCGTTTACGTAAAAGTTAGCTTCGTCAGAGAACATAACTTTTGATAAAAACTGTGGATCCTCTTCCAACTGTGCCAAAAACCAATCGCACATTTCCACACGCCGATCCGGATCATCATCTGACATGTGGTGTAACACTTGTAACTTGTACGGGTGAAACTTATGTTTTTTCAAAATGTCCGCGACTGTTGATCGAGGAACGCCCACTTCCAAGCTTGTTCGGCGAATTGATTTCTTTGGACTTGCTGCTACCTTTGCCAAAACCCCTTCCACCACATCTTCTGGTGTCTTTGGACGTCCAGATCGGGGAGCATCTACCACACTACATGTAGCCTGGAATTTCCTTAACAGTCTGCCAACCGTGGTGTGCGACACTGGCTCTCGTTCCGGGTGCCTCAGATTAAATTCTGCTGCAACGTCTCTATTGGAGAATCCTTCTCTTCCACAGAGGAGGATAAGCTCTACCCGCTCTTCAGTAGTCAACATTTTTCAGTACTGCAACAAACAAAAACACAAGCCAATTAATGAAATCCCTATGGTGCGGGACTTTTCGGACACTCTGTATATTGTATTACGTCCAAGGAATGTCCTGCTGAGAAAAATTGTATGACATTATGACATGTCATGTTGACATTTTTATCGTTTTAAATTTTACTAGTCCTAATCTATGCAAATAAGTTGAGGTTAAAAAAAATGAAACGGAATTTTTCAATATCAAATGAAATCAGGTATTCCATACAACATTTTGCAACCAAAAAGTTAAACTCGAGTTTTTTTACAAAAATATCTTACTGATTTTCGCAAAATCCTTAATCACAATTTTCGTTCTTTCATCAACTAATTCAAAAAGCAGCGTTTTTTGAAAAAAGTATTAATAAGAAATTGTTAATTTTTTTACTCTTGCACAGTTTGTACGTTTGAGATTTTTCCGAAGAAAGCGTTTCATTAACAAATTAAAGGCGGTTTTGCAAAATAAATTTTGCGCTTTGTCTAATAAGCCTCCGATAGACGCGCGCTATAGTGTCAAAACGCATTGCGCACGTTTGACGCCACTCATGCACCTGCTACGATTTGTGAGTGGCTAAATCTAGAGGCGGGTTCCTCCTACGTAAGCAAATCGCCACGTTTTAAGCCAGTTAAGACGTTCTATCTCTTTTGTACTTACATACGGTAAACGATATGCTTCACGACATATCACGATGTGCTTTACTTTTTCGTGAAGACTGCAGAATATAAATTTAATTTTCTAAGTTCTGTGGGTGTTGTTGAAAGATAATATAAATATTTTACTGCAAGAACCTTTATATTTCAAAAGACATTGCAAGCGAAAATGAGTTTCAAGGGAGCCTTCTCCTGTTGTTGGTGCCACGCGACTAACAGCGTTAAACAAATTCACGTTATATAGGCTATATATCGTGCTACTTTAAGCTACTGGTCATTAGTTTTGTTCGTTAGTAAATAGTATAAGCTTCACACTAAAACAGGGTTTTCCATCCAACTCTGCTTGATTATATTAATTTTGTATTATTAAAAACTTGTTTTCTGCATAAATAATGTAATTCTTTTTACGCGCCAAAGTGGGATTTGAGAGCGCCTGTAATAGGCACTCGTTAAAAACACGTCATCCAAAAAGTGACAGATTATTCTGTGGCATCTTAGCGTGGTATAAATATAAGCATCCAGCGACGGTCAGTTTTAGTTTTACGTCGGGACGATTTACTTGGGTGCGTCTTAAGTGATTATTAGTGAAAAGTGGGGGCTCTATTAGTTGACATTATTATTATTGGGTGTGGAAAAATTTAGTTTGAATTATTGTACGGGTATAATCTTGTTGAATAACTTGTTGATTGCAAACTGTTATTTGTGATTAATTATAGCTGGTGATTAGTGACTTAAATGGCGTTGTAATTTTGCTTTCCACTGTACCATCCGAGGGTCAGTTGAAAAGTTCGCGGAGCGACAACTGTAGCTTAGGTGGTAAAACTAAAAATTTTCCTGTGCTGCAAGATTTGTATTTTATGTGAACTCCTGTTAACTCCAAATCTATCAATTTATTCATTGTTTATAAGCTGTTTAAAATTGACGTGTTATGCGTGTTTTGAAAAACGGACAAAACCAAACATCTTGGTGTGATTCTTCGTAAAAAATTGTTTAGCGCCAACGGAAATTCAGAACGAAATTGTAAATGTGTCAGAAGATGCTGCGACTTCAAAAGCAACGGTTTGTAAGTAGGCAGTTGACTTTACACGTGATCGTACGATCATTGAAGATGACCCCCTCCGCACTGGACGCCCAAAAAACAACTCCAGATGCGGCAGCCATCTAGCGCAACGTTTTTTGGTGTCTGTATTTTTTTCCACTGAGCCAACGTGGCTGTGTGGAATGTGGATGTGGAGAAGAATGGAAGGAGTTAAATGGGAAGACAGAGTACGGAATGAGGAAGTATTAAGAAGAGTGGGAGAGAAAAAAGAAATATTAAAAACAATAAGGAAAAGAAAGAAGAACGGGATAGGACACTGTTTAAGAAGAAATTCTATTATAAAAGACAGTCTAGAAGGCATGGTTAGCGGAAAAAAGAAAAAGAGGAAGAAAGAGACGACAGTTGATGGACAACATCAAGGTAGAAAACTACATTACCACGAAAAGGCTGGCAGAAGACAGAGAACAATGGAGGAGTTCATAAAGAAAACCTGCTATACAGCAGATGAACCGATGATGATGATGAGCCATACGACGATCAATGAGACCGTCGTAACAATAGACTACTATATACGCGTATGTGAAGTATAGCAGTAGTACACAAATAATACATTAGGACACGAAAAACTTAATTTTCTACAATAACTAGGAACCATCGGTTATACATAGCGAGGCAAATGTACTTCACTCATCTCTGTGTGTGAAGGAAAGGTGGCAACGCTGCCATGAATTATTCATTTCAATAGGCTATTGTAGACGAAAACAGCCATTAATTAAAAACAACGCATTGTGTTCAGTCTTTTATTTGTTTTCATTTAATTTTAAATTAATTGCTTGTTTTGTCTTAATTAATTTGTACGTAAAAAAAAACACTGTACATTCGTTTAAACTCGGTGTGCCGTGTTAACGCATCTGACGCATCATAAATTTAAGAATTATAAGTGCACTGGCATTACAAGAGTCGTGTTGAAAAATAATATGTTCCACGGCTTCGATTCCTAAATGCTTGCTTACTCGTATGATGAAATAAAGAAGGCATGCGTTACAGCCTCGTTTCGAGAGAATATGTTTATTCGAAGAAAAAAAACTCTCTCTCTCTCTCTCTCTATTTATGCACCTAAGCATTCAAAGAATTTCGACGAAACCGAAATGATTAATGTTTTTTAGGCTTTTGAAACGTATAATGTGGATTACGTTTGGTGGATTACGTAAATCATTTCCAAACCACAGACGATCACAAGCAGAGCATGTAAAACCAAATTTATTCTCACTAAAACGTTTGCTAAACTCAATGTCAGCAGCGATTATTTCTGTCTTGATGCGTTTAAATATCAAATTTCTAGACTGTGGGGAATCGAAAGTGTGGAAAGCGTTACGTTTTTTCGATGACGATTTTGTGGAATGACCCCCAGCCTAAAAACATTATCATGTTAAAAAAGAGAAGAATTTCGACGAAACCGAAACATCGAAGCATGATAATGTTTTTTAGGCTTTAAAAATAAGATTTCTAGACTGTGGGGAATCGAAAGTGTGGGAAAAACAATGATGACGTCATACAGCGTGACGGCAAATAAAATGTTACAGAAAGTTTCAAACGATGTCCAGCTAAAAGACATTATCATGATAAAAAAAGTACGTCGAGATTTCGATTGTATCTTTAAAAGAGGACCGTTGCGGATTGCAAACATTTGAATTTCAATTTAAGTGACGGACTTCTGACATCACAAACAAAAATATAAGCGCGACGTTTCGGCCACCCAAACAATCATCAGTCTTCAGGCTAATTATAAACTAAAAAAAAAAAATAAAACTAAAAATTAAATACCGGTAATACTTTATCAACAAGAAGAAGCAAGAAAGGAAGTAGAAGATCTCAAACAGATAGCGGAGAAAACTGGCCTCCAAATCTCCTTTGCTAAAACTGGAAATTATGACCACGCTATTTTAAATTCCCGAAAAACGTACCTATAGAGAAATAAAGTGTACTAACAATTTTAAATATCTCGGGGGAAGCATATCCCGAAACGCCTCAGACAAAGAATACTTTTTAGATAAGGAAACTCAAATTAGCAAAGGCCTTTACCTATTAAAACCACAGAATTTAACAGAAAATTCATCATCATCATCTTCAAGGATTAAACCAAGGCTGGTTTGTTCCGGTCTCAAATAGGCAAAGATTAAAGCTGGTCACTCCAGCGCTTCCTCGGACGTGCCACACCTCTCCGTCCCCTTGGGTTATACTTCCATACTTGTTTGGGGATGCGGTAGTCATCCATTCGACAAAGATTTTCCCACCAATTCAGCCGATCCTGTCGAGTATACTCATAATATTCAGTTCCTGCCTTATATCTGTGTTTCCTCTATGATCATGGAGAGTATACCCTGCCAAGTGCCTGAGAAATCTCATTCCAGCCGCTTAGATGCGACTGGCCTGGCCTTTCGTTAAAGTCCAATTCTCAGACCCATAAAGAAGAGTGGGAAGGCATATCACCTTGCAGAATTTTAGGCGTGCCTTGTAGACTTGAGGGTCCCGCACGTAAGGTTGAACTTATGCAACTTATTCACAACGTCGTTGCTTGCATTATAAGACACATTATAGACCAGGTATTCAAAATTCTAACTTGTTCCAGGACAGTACCATCTTTAACAATTTTTTGCCAGTACGGGATCAGTTCCACGAAAAGCAGTCACCTTGCTCTTAAGTCTTTGCAGATAAATAACCCTGTCTGTGCTCTAATTTAATTAAGGTTAATCAACGATTCAGTTAAAGGTTAAGAAATTGTAAACATATAACTGCATACGATGTTAGTGCGAAAATTAAAAAAAAAAAGAATAACGATCGCTAAAAACAAAATTACCATGAATTCAATATGTTAATTGTATTAAGAGAGCGATCAAATTTCATAGTGTTCGTAAATTAAGTAGAAAGTAACTAAAATATTTCAAACGATGCAAAACAGTAAAAGCAAGCGTGCTAAAGAATTACTCGTTATACCACTGTATTTCTTTCTTTAATTGGTGTGTCCATTGGAGATACGAGAGAGAGAGAGAGAGAGAGAGAGAGAGAGAGAGAGAGAGAGAGAGAGAGAGAGAGAGAGAAACATGACGTAACCCAGTGGCTACGAGAGAAAGAGACTTTAACGGTGGTACAAGTTAGCAGTTTCAGTGAAAGTTCGGTCCTGTACTCCCACCCACCCAATGCCGGCCTTGCACCTCACCCCTCTTTATCATACACTCGTTGTTCACCAATGTCTACGTTTCCAATTATACGTCTCTTGTGTTTTTTTTCTTCTTATGTCTAATCCGATTACGACCTCTTTCCCTTCCGTTATACTGGAGAATGAACAGTTATTTAGCCTAGTATTCGAAACAATCGTCCTCTTATTCTTAATGTTTCTTCTCTGTGGTATTAAAAGATCGTCCAACATTTTTTACGATGATAAACTTCAACCATACTGATCTCTTTCGCTTCCTGCACGATGGTGAATCAACAGTTAACGTTCAAAACAATTTCTTACCTATTCTGAACTATTTCCTTATTTGCGATTATATCATCCAATATTTTTTAAGAGCAAAATTAGTCTCTTCCAGTCGCTTGGTAGATGTACCATTAAACATTTAAAGAAGAAAACAAGGAAAGACGCAATGGAAATATTATACGTCTTGTTATTTGAATTAGCAGTCTCTGTAATTCCAACTTTGTCTTGTTTACACGCTAACCTGCTACTTGTCATGTTCCGAAGTAGGCCTTTCAGTGTTTCCACTATTTTCAAGTCCTAAACCACGATAATGATCAGTCGTGGCCATAATACAATGGCCATACCTCAACTACTGTATGGTAGTGAGACTTGGATTAGAAAGGCCAAACATATATCTAGAATACAAGGAGCGGAAATGAGGTTCTTGAGGGGTGTAAAGGGTTGTACAAGGAGAGATTTTATCAAAAATGATCATATTAAAATGGAGCTAGGCATAGCTGAAAGCTTAAATGAGAAAATCTCCCGGTACAAAACGGAGTCGCAGTTACATGTAGAGAGAATGGATCCCAACTAGATTTGCAAAAAGAGCCCTTGAGTATCATCGAAGGGGGAAGAGAAGTATGGTAAGACCCCGTAAGCGATGGTTGCATGAATACGTTGAGACTGGAACAGGCTACTAGCCTAAGCCGTAAAGGATGACGACGACTATTTTTTAAGACACGAAACATCTCAACACACTAGCTTCTTTCGCTTTCCCCGCGGTGAAGAACGAAGAGTTATTCTGTATTTGAATTTAATAAATAAACACTTGGTACAGTTCTATAGACGCATTTTATTTTCCTGACAAAAATTGTTTCACCAGTTACGGCCGCTTCAGGCGTTACAGTTGATCTCAAGTCTAACAAGCAGCAATTAGCGGTTTAGATGAGAAGGCATGCGGCTTGTTTACATCAGAATTGGGCTAAGAGTGTGCAGATAGCAGAATGCAAAGGAGGAGAGGAGTGTACAGAGAGAGAGAGAGAGAGAGAGAGAGAGAGAGAGAGAGAGAGAGAGAGAGAGAGAGAGAGAGAGAGAGAGAGAGAGGGGGAGTGAGACTGTAATAAAAGTTTCAATCTAACCTCTGAAACTGCCGTAACTGGTGAAACTATTGTCAGGAAATAAAAAAGTATCTTTAGAACTATACCAAGTGTTTATTTATTAAATTCAAATATCAGTAAAATGGTTTACCAAGAGCCGAGCGTTCATTCGATCGTTTGTTTAGTACTGTATTCCAAATAACTACTCTCCTGTTCTGAATCATTTCCACGCGTTAGATTAAACGATCGCCTATTACCTTTAAAGGCACCGCACGTCTGACTAATCGTACTCGATACAATGTTTTGATTCGACCTGGTTAAAGACATACAACTATACGTTATTATCCATATCTATGGATGAATCTGTGCATGAGTAAATCACTGACTTACTTGGATTTCAGCTGCTGTACTTCCAAATGCGTAATTATAGATAATAATCTAAATCTAATATACGACTCAAATAAACAAACATTCCACAAGGAAATATCCTAAACTTATTGTCAAACACTTATTAGTTTTGGTCTTCATTAACGTCAGTTTTCTTAAAATCGGGTTTAAAAGAAACAACCACCCGTTTATTATCCTCTCTCTCTCTCTCTCTCTCTCTCTCTCTCTCTCTCTCTCTCTCTCTCTCTCTCTCTCTCTCTCTCTCTCTCTCTCTCGCGCTCCTCTCTGTCCTTCTCCTTTGTGTTCTTCTATCTGCCTCCTCTTAGCTCAATCCTGATGTAAAGAAAGCCACATGCCATATCCAAACCGCCTGAATTAGAGGTATGACACATTGATACTGTGTAAACACAGAAGTGAACTGTCAAAAATGTCATTACTATCTTTTTATACGAGGGTCAGTTGAAAAGTTCGCGGAGCGACATCTATAGCTCAGTGGTAGAACGAAAATTTTTCGTATGCTGCAAGACGCATATTTCGCGTGAACACCTGTTAATTTCCAGATATATCTGTCAATTTATTCACTTTTTACCAGCTGTTTGAAATTTTCCTGTCACGCGCGTTTTTAAAATGCTCAAGATCAAACATTGTGTTGTGACTAAATCTCTGTTAAAAACGTTTTAGCGCCAATGGAATAATCAAAACATTTTAAATGTGTTAGGAGACGCTGCGCCTTCAGAAACAACGGTAAGTGGGGCACACTCGAGTTTAAACGAGGTCGTACAAGCACTGATGACGATCCCAGCAGTGGACGTCCAAAAAGTGCAACAAAAAATGACATTATTGAAAAAATGTCATAGGGTGTTGGAAGACCGCAGATTGAGGAGTGGATGACGTTGATGAAATCATAGGCATCTCATATGAACGTGTGCATCATACTTTAACTCAAGAACTTGACGTGAAAAAGCGTTGTGCAAGATAGCTGCCGCATCTGGAGTTCCATTTTTGGGCGTCCAGTGCGGGGAAGGAACATCTTCAATGCTCGTACGACCACGTTTAAACTCAAGTGCCTACTTACAAACCGTTGGTTTTGAAGTCGCAGCATCTCCTCACAGATTTACAATTTCGTTCTGAATTTCCGTTGGCGCTAAACAATTTTTAACAAAGAATCACACCACCATGTTTGATTTTGTCCGTTTTCAAAACACGCGTGACACGTCAATTTTAAACAGCTTCTAAACAATGAATAAATTGATAGATAGATTTGGAAATTAAGAGGAGTTCACAGAAAATACAAATCTTGCAGCACACGAAAATCTTAGTTTTACTGCTAAGCTATTGATGTCGCTCCGCGATCTACGTAAAGGTAACGTTTCTAAACATTTGTCATTATCTTCGTACACAGCAAACGGATGCATGTAGCCTATTGTCAACAAATGAACGCGCACCACAACAGACGAAAACAGTAAACTGTGTACGAAAATAAGCTGAAAACATTTATAAATAAAAAAGTAAATTTATAAATTAATTATTCCCGTATTAGTACTTGAAGTAATAATGTTTTGCAGTTGAGTATTATGTTTTACGTTTGGTTTTTCCCTGAAAACAATGTTTACCGTTTAATGAGCTCTGCCCAAGTACCTCGTTATATTACCATTAACAAAGAGTAGGCCTACTATTCGGGAACTTTACGTCGCTTGGTATACGTAGAAACAGGCCAGATTTACGAAGGACAGTTTATGGAATGGAAACCGCACCACGACAATGCACAAGATCACAGGTCACTGCGTGTTCAAGAAATCTGGCCAGAAATCAAAAATCGCTGAACCAGGTTACAAGGTTATACCACAAAGTGCATTCCACAAATATTTTGAATACTGAAAAAAGTTAGCACAATTGAGTTATAGGCCTATAAACGGAGATCAATTGGAAGGGGAAAAGTATAAGCATAAACAAAAAGAGGCATAGTTTTTCAAATAAACAAAAAATATCGTCTTCTTATTCTAATCCTCTTCTACCGCAAGGTGTAGAGATCTCTGCATGCCCAGGGCCTTGGCTTCATTCCACTGCACTCCCAGCCCCTGCAGAGAACACCTCACGTTGTCCTACCAAGTCACTATTCTCCGGCCCCTGGGACTTCTCCCTGCAAATCTTGCCTCATACAGTTGTTTTGGAAGTATATCCGCTTACATCCTGTTAACGTGCCCAAACCAGCGCAACTGTGCTTTCTTAATTTGATCTTTTAAAAGTACTGTCTTAAGACTCACTCTTATAGTAGTGTTTCTGACTCGAGCTCTTCTTGTCTTTCCTTCAACCTTCCTGAGGTATGTCATCTCCATAGCTTGGAGAGAGTTTAGATGCTTTTCAGTTAGAGCCCAGGTTTCAGCCCCATAAGTACGAAATGGCACATACATGTTTTGAAAATGGTCATCTTAACTTTCTTCGAAATTTCTGTCGTACCAATGAACTTGGTCTTTAGTGCGCGGTAAAGTCTCGAGCCACTGCTTATTCTTGAATTAATTTCCGCAAGGATGTTACCTTTTGAACTTATTGTAGAGACGAAATATTTGAATCTTGGACTTGTTCCAGTTGCTTCCCTTTGATGGTTATCCGATGCTGAGCTGGCTCTCTGGCAACAATAATTGTCTTCGTCTTTGCCAAATTTACTTTCAGTCCTCTTCTTTCCAGCTCCACCACCCAAACATCAACCATTTCTACCCAAACATTTCCACCCTCTTCTGTATCGGAGAGTAAGGCTACATCATATGCAAACGCAACAGCCACAGCTCCAATCATTTGAAACCTCCAATTCTCAACATGGAATCCTCTAATTCTGGCCTTGCAGCTTTTTATTATATCATAAAAAATGTCATGAACTCTTTTTGTTTGGTCAAATCTCGTATTTACAACTTTCAACTCCGTACAAAGAATTTAGTATGGTATTGTATGAATTTAGTATGGTATTGTATAACTTATAACAACAAATTATAATTACAGTTACTATAAATATTATATTATAAGGTTATAGTAAGATACTAAAACATAAAGTTATATAACTGTATAAGCAAATAACGATCGCTGTTTACGAAAGAATAATTTCCAGCACAAAGAGCGGAATGCCATAAGATTAATATTTAGACGGCATAGAAGAAAGTAAGCAGCTGAATAGGCTGTTAACTAGCAGCGCCAACGTATCGATCTCGAAATCGGTTAAATAAATTACACACGCTACATATGTGTGTCATGGGTTCGGTTCTAAGGTCTCGAAAATAATTGTACGTTTGCTTTGCTTTATTATCGGTTTTAAATCTAAAGGTTGCACTAATTATACACGGCTCGGACGAAAGTACACGCTACAAGGTGGAGCAAGTCGTACCGCGTTAACAACTGTACTCGATACATTACCGTTGTTACTGAAATCGATCACTAGTTTCGATTTCAGCAATACTGTATCGGGGCCGCAGTACTAATATTGTTACGACAGAAATTAAACATTGACTGCTTGCACTATAATACTATTCTATATTAGAAAATCTTGTTTTCTTTACTAACTTTTTGTCACATATTCTAGAGTTCCTATATTTTATGAAAAATAATCTACGATACTTCGCAAAAAATTTAATTTCATTAGTCAGATTTGCCAGCGTTAATAAACTTTCGAAAGTAATGTGCGTCCTACTAAAGTACGTTACCAAGGTTTATGAGTGGAATTATATTTTTTAAGTTTCGCAATGAATTTTTCTCTCTGATTCAATTAATAATTTATTCTTCTTCGAATTCACAGACCGCGTGTTTTAAAGTATCTGGACTTGTACGGACAAGTTTAAAATATTCTACAATCTTTATATTTTACAAAATATATTTAAACTGTTATATTTTACCGGTTAATGTAGACACAGTATTTAAACGTTTTTACGTAATGGCATATTTAATTTTCCAAATATCTTTAAAAAACATACGCACACACACAAATAATGAAAATGCTAGACTTTTTAAATACCGCACATAGCCCTAGACGTAATTAAAAATATCTGACTTCCGGCCAATCCCGAACGCTTGGGAGAACTACTTAATTATCAGTTTAAAAATGTGTATCGTTTGGAGTGTACCACTGTAGTTTCCCATGGAAGAGGCAAACTCTACCTTCATTTACTCTGAAACGGGAGATAAAGGTAGGTCTACCATATAATGTAATACTATTACGCTCCCTGAGGTGCAGAACTTGCTCACTATTCGAACGAAGTACATTTATTATTACATACGTTTCGATATTAGATAATTTTTCAATTATGGGAAAAATTAAAAAAATGCCGATTTCTCTACTAATTTTTTAGTAATATAACGATTGTAGAGCTGACAATCATAGACAATCATACAATAAACGCTAAAAATTCGAAACATACGGATTTGGGTTAAATTCCTTTTAGTCGGGTGACATTCTCCTGGGTTTTCACAAATTTTTCAAATCTTTTATCTCTTTTTGGGGGGGCCTGGAGTCTCAAAATTTTGAAATTTCTACAACTTAAGACTACGTTCAATGGTCAGTTAAAATTCTCTTACAGTAAGTCAGTTTGATAACCCACATGAATTTTTGCGATTTTATCAAAATTTTTACACACTGTTTGGTCCCTGACGTCCAAAAATTTTGAACTTTTCAAAAACGAACACTACATGCAGAGTGTGGTTAAAATTTCCTTTAATTCGATACCCCACATGAGCCTCCCGTCCATATTTCTGGAGGGGTATAAGTATGGACACGCACGCCAAGGTTGACGAAAATCGGTAGACGCGTTCAAAAGTTATCGTGACACATACCTCAGACAGACAAATGCCAAACTGACGAGTTAAACCTGAGAACTCGCTTCGCTCGTTCAGTTATGGTAGTATTTTTTTTTTTTTAAGCATTGCATAAGGTATTTAGTAAAATTATTAATAACATGATTCCGCATGAAACAGACACGATTCAGTAAGAGGACCAAACAATGTTCCTGCACGATTAAGTACATCGACTTATTAAGGAATGTGTCGTATCTGCAAAAAAGTATTCGCACTTCGAGTTTATACCGTTCTTGACCATATGGAGAGGTTGTCTCCACAACTGAAAATATCGGAATGGAGAACCATACATGACTTCCGTGTTCTAAGATTTATATTTAAAATCATTTTCGAAATGAAATATTTCCATAGAAACTATTTCTTTCTTCAGCCTTAACCACAGTATTGTGGTCACTAACATATACCACCTCACGTTAGCGCACTCGATTTTCACTGACGATGGCAGTCGATGACACTGCCGAAACGTCTGGTTTTGCAGAAAACATTGGCCCACGGCCAAACAGCTCGGGAAAGAATTTTAACAACAAAGTACATCTTTGTTGCCGATAAAGTAGTAGACTACACATATAAAAAAGTATCCCCTCCCCCTTCAACTATCATTTTCATTTATAGAAAATTACTCCCTCTCCCTTCAACTACCCTTTTCATTTATAGATATTTCATCTACCTTTCTACAGTGGATTATTATGACCTTATTTTCAGGATACTTTATTTATTAAAATTAAGAACTGTACTCTTGTTAAAACGTAAAACGTTTCAGGTAAACTACCCCTTCCCCTTAACCGATCTTCACCAAAATCAATAGGCCTTGAGTCCTTTACAACTCAGGCATATATGCAAAAAGTTATTCGATTCTGTTTGAATTTGCGGCAGTTATCGTTCGCCATAGAAACAATTCTACACACAGACACTTTTCGGAAAATGACTTTTCTTCATGTTTTGATGGTAGTAGAATCAGAACCAGCCCTTAATCTCGAACAGGATTTTTTTCGTCATCACCATACTTCCATTTCCTCATGGAACATGGAACTAAAAATAGTAACAACAATGATATTTTTTAAGTCTACGGTCAGAAATCAGTCAGACCGTATTCACCGCAAAATCGTTCTCAGAAAAGTAATATTTTTTTTTTTCTTTAATAGATGTAAAACAGTAGTAGTTCGCGGAACAATTAGCACGCAGTGAAACCTAACAAAATTCACGAAGCAAACTTGTACAGGAAATTGGCCGGACGTTTCCATGGCAACCGTGAAAGCGAACTGCTGATGCGATGGTAATTTCAAAGTTGGAAACGCGAGATCTTATTGGCTGTAAGCTGCTGTTCGGGCGATAAGCAGTTTAACATGTTAATAGAGAAAAGCTAGTAGATGTGTATTTGATTTGACAAGTTTGATTAGATTTGCGTTATATTGTTGGGCATATACATAATTCAATGAAATTTGGGTACCGTACTACAATACCGCACGTACCGGACTGAGAGAGTTATCCTTACCGTACATAGAGAATTCTGAATATACAGGGTTATTAAAAAAAAGAACCAATTTCATAACGCAATATTTTATTAAGGAAAAGTAATTCAAAATTCCAACCAAATCAAAAGTATTCTACTCATAATCACGTTTTATTTTATGTCTTACATGTGCTCAATGTGGCCACCACTTGCAGCACGGACAACATCAAGGCGACATGAGAATTCTTCCCAGACGGGTAGCAACATATCACGATCTACTGAGTTGATCGCTGTTGTTATTCGATGTTTAAGGTCATCGAGGTGGGTAGCGGTGGAAGAAAAGCTCTATCTTTTACATATCCCCCACAAGAAAAATCACATACGGTGAGATCTGGAGAGATCTCGCAGGCCAAGCACAAAGAACAAGATCTTGGGCCCCCTTTCGACCAATCCATCGTTGGGGCACTTTTTCATTCACGAACCATCTGGTGCCAATGGGGCGGGGGTCCAGTGGGTTGTAGGACGGCCGAGAACGAAGTGGGTCCCGGAACAGGTTCAGGATGAGCCTAATCATGACCGGCTCTATCAGAAGGACGGAATATTAAACGTGGCAACACTGGAACCAGCTGATATTTGAGGCCAACTAGACGATCTCTTAATTTATGTATTTCGGTAATCAAATCGCGTCATTTTACTTCCATAATTCCTTAAGGAAATGGAAGTATGGTGATGGCAAAAAAAATCGTGTTCGAGATTATTGCAGATTCTGATTGTACTACACTCAAAACATGAAAAAAGTCGTTTTTCGAAAAGTGTCTGTGTGTGTGTCTGTCTGTCTATGTAGATTTTTTTCTATGGCAAACGATAACTGCCGCAATTTCAAACAGAATCAAATAATTTTTTGCGTACAGCCCTGATTTGTAGAGTACTCACGACCTATTGTTTTTGGTGAAGATCGGTTGAGGGAAAGGGGTAGTTTACCTGCAACGTTTTTTTTATCAAGGGAAATTTTTTTTTTGGCAAACGATAACAGCTGCAAATTCAAACAGAATCAAATAATGTTTCGCATACAGCCCTGAATTGTAGAGTTCTCAAGACCTATTGTTTTTGGTGAAGATCGGTTAAGGGAAAGGGGTAGTTTACCTGCAACGTTTTTTTAACAAGGGTATTTTCTATGGCAAACGATAACAGCCGCAAATTCAAACAGAATCAAATAATTTTTTGCATACAGCCCTGATTTGTAGAGTACTCAAGACCTATTGTTTTTGGTGAAGATCGGTTAAGGGGAAGGGGTAGTTTACCTGCAACGTTTTTTTAACAAGGGTATTTTCTATGGCAAACGATAACAGCCGCAAATTCAAACAGAATCAAATAATTTTTTGCATACGTCCCTGAATTGTAGAGATCTCAAGGACTTTCGATTTTGGTGAAGATCGGTTAAGGGAAAGGAGTAGTTTACCTGCAACATTTTACGTTTTAACAAGAGTAAAGTACTTGAAAATTCATTTAAACTGTTTCAAACAATGGTAATTGTTAAAAATAAAATAATTTTGTTGCCAGGCAATAAAATTATAATTTTTTATGTTAATGTAAATTATGTATGAGACATGTATAAAATAATATATCGTTCGTGGCAGGTAAGCATATCTCAGTTATGTAATGTTTACGTTTCCATTTTATTATTATGACTACAGCAATAAAAAGGCAGGGAAGACACACACACAAAATTCGCGTTATTTCTGGCCTCACTCATGTTTATTTTCTTACATCTGCACGCTTTTTAAATGGAAAGTGCCGAAACCCACACCAACATAACGCGTGCAAGCCGAAAAAATGGAATTTGCTTCCTGTGGATCGCTGGGCAGTGTAACTGCACGTGTTTACAGAGGAACGATTCATAGAGAGACTTTTCGTCTTTAGGGAATGAACCCTCTGCAAGATGCTGAGGGTCCCATGAGTGACTTTGGAGCGCTCCTTCTTTTTCGCGTGTTTGTTCTGTGAAACATACACTGTAGATTCGCAGCTTTACTCTAAGCAACGCTCAATAGGAAATGTTGAAAATTTTTGTCCACGGTGTACCCTCATTCACACTAAACCTGCTCTGATGTTTTAATTACGGACATCATAATATTAAAACCTTGGAAACTTGAGCACTACTTAATGGAGATCAATCATTATCTTATACAAGCCATTAATTTTATGCATATTATATATATATATATATATGTGTGTGTGTGTGTGTGTGTGTGTGTGTGTGTGTGTACAACGTTATCGGCAACAAAGAAGTAGTTTTTGTTAAAATTCCTTCCCGGGATATTTGGCCGTAGTCCAATGTTTTTCTACAAACCATACGTTTCGGCAATGCCATCGACTTCCATCATCAGTGAAAATCGAGTGCGATAACGTGAGGTGGTATACGTTAGTGACCACAGTACTGTGGTTAAGGCTGAAGCAGTAAGTAGAAAGAAGTAGTTTCTATGGTAATATTTCATTTCGAAAATGATTTTAAATATAAATCTTAGAATATGGAAGTCATGTATGGTTCTCCATACCGATTTTTAATTGCCGGTTAACAGCAGTTTTATAATTCACTTTTTGCAAATTAAAAGTTCATTATGTAAAACACTGTTATATTATTTAAGAAATATACTAATTAACTCATTCATATGATACGAATTCAATAATTCGAACTACATTAATTAATTAGGCCTAACACTAATTCACTAATTTCTTCAACTTAAACATAAGTGCGCACAGACCTATAATTTAGATTTAGTTATAAATAGGCCTACTCACGATTTTAGTAATGGTACGAAATTAGATCAAAATATAACATGTTTACTTTAGCTATTTTATTACACTATGCTTGTAGTAGGCCTCAGACGCAGCATTGCCACGTTTAATATTCCGGTCTTCTACTAGAGCCGGCCATGGTCTAATCCTTGTGGTTGATGATCACCTGTTCCTGTTTCATCGACCTTCCGGGAAGTCGCTTGTGCTTGGCTTACAAAAGAGCGCTTGGTGGGTCTATATGTCAGCTGGGGTACTTTCCGCATGACTGTATTTTCATATTCGTAAAGTAGGTTTTAATAACGAATTCTCGATTAGAAAAATTTCTAACAGGTCATCTTTCTCCCACTGTTTGTGTCTCATTGTATTTCTCCTCTCTGCAGTTCATCGCGGAGAATCAAAAGACAACCGAAACAACATTATAACATATTCATAGAAAATTTTCCGCTGATTACATAGAAATGAAATATTTAAAAAAAAAACCAGGCCAGAATGCAGCGGCAAACACGCGCAAAAGTATATTTTGACATTTTGAATGACACGTTCATTGTGCGCTGACCTTGGTAACGGGCACCACGTATCGAAGGTCTTTCCTTATTCAATACGCTGCTACTCTTACCGCCGCGCACACAACAGCACTTGCTTTTTTTATTTAAATGAATACTGTACAACTTCAATATACCGTGTATTATATTACTACACACGAATAATAACGTTCGTACCAACAAAGGAGTAAATAATAATAATAATCCCGATTCAACGAAGAAGACTCTCAGACCCATGACGCACGACTTTCCTCACAACGTATACTCTCTTCCCTTACAAACATCTCGACGACTGACGCTCCTCTCCCCCCCCCCCCCACCGAGAAATCGTAGTACACGGCGTCGTATTTATCACGCGTGGCCACAAGCATGCGCGCCTAATAGTCGTGTTCATTTGTTACCCACAGTAGTTCATCAAGGTTTTGCAGACGGAACGCTCTTTAAAACGATTACAGAATTCTTTTGAAACGACGACGATAACAGGGTTCTTTGTTGTTCCTTCGGCTTGTTTCCCCCCAACGTCCTTCGCCTTAGCCGCCCGTCTGTTTCCTTCTTCCTGCTCCACTACCAGCTTATGTTTTTCATTAATGCTAATTATATTGTTAATAATCAGCGTCATAGTTTAATGCAAATGGTCTATAACATCCTTGACGTTCGGCATATAAAAAACGTAAGAAAATATCGGTATGGAGAACCGTACATGACTTCCATGTTCTAAGATTTATATTTAAAATCATTTTCGAAATGAAATATTTCCATAGAAACTACTTCTTTGTTGCCAATACCGTAGTACACATAAAAAATGTTTACGTCTCTGAGAGCGAGGTAGTGTGCGGTTTAGCATTATAGGTAGGTACCAGCAAACCATAGTACTCGTACGTTAGACTGTTATAAGTTTGAGTATTTCTAACTACAGCCTAATGTAAAAAAGAAGGCTAGATAATGAGGGCGTAGTTATGATATGCTAATATTTATGACATTACGGCCAACTCATAGTTAATGCACCGAAGCATTTTTTGAAATGATTGTCTTGGGGGCGGAGCGGTCAATCAGCTGTTAAAACAGCGCACAGAACTGAAAACTGAGTGATATTAATGACTTTGATCAAATCAAGTCATCAATGTCATTTTAACTGGAAGATAGGTGAAAAATGTGCCACCGATTTTCGAAAGATGAATGATAAGAAGGCATGTGAAACAGTTTTTGGTGACAAAAATAACAATAATATAATAATGTTTTTTGGTTACATAATCATTTATTTACTTTTACTTGATTTTGCTTTGGGTAAGCACTGCATGCGTTGCTTACTCTGAGGATTCGCCTGTGTTCTCTCTCTCTCTCACACACACACTCACACAGAGTTATACTTTCACTTTCACACGTACCGCCGCTGCTAACATTAATCGCCGCGCGGTCGGTCGGTATTTAAACTGGATATGTACAAAGGGCGGTGGGTGATTAATGTGAGCGCCATGCTAATGTCTGCTGGCATTCTCGGTTGGCATTTTGGTGTACCACATCCGCGCGGTCAATTAGTGCAATGAATTCGCAGAAAGAATTGTTTTACGCGGCCACCGTAACAACATTACAACGTTGCTCAACTTTCCTAAGTCCGCGTCTTGCGTCTACAAACCCTCTTCGCTTCCCTGCTGAGAACCTGGTACAGTTACTGACAAATTTTAAAGAAACCCCGTCAAGGTAATACAGAAATACTGATGATATCGTGAACACCAAAACGGATGGTATTCGGTACGAGGCAAAAAATACAGACAGAGACGCAAATGAAATACTTAAGGGCGATGTTCCCGCCTAATCATGTTCCTTCTTCATACCCTCTTGAGAAGCTTATTGAGTCCTTTTTTATCCTCCTCCCACCTCACCTCTTCAATTCTCCGTCATTTCCACATATCCACAGTCACGCTCCCAGGTGTCCAAGTTTCACAACGAATAACTCTACGCTTCGTGTAAAGCATTTTCCCAGCTTCTTCCTTAAATCCTTATACACAGAACAACGTCTGTCCCGTATTAAAGCCTTTTTCGTCAGTGCTACTGTAATCTCTTAATTTTTGACGTGCAGCGGATATGTTTAGTCCAGGGTACTTGAACCGCCTTACTTCTACCTCCCTGTTGTCCCCCACACCGTTCAATGCAATATTTATCCTTTCTTCCTTTTCCTGCCTATTATCGTCCTTTTGTCTTCTTCTTCTTTTTCTTCTTGTCCACACCCTTCTACCGTCCCTCAGCACATCTTCTCAATGGACTCGACCCACTAATCTTCTCTTCCTCTTCCTCTTTTATCCGTACAGTAAGGGGAAACCCGTTACGACCAGAGAATAATTCCACATTATGACTTTTGTCCGTACAGTAAGGGGAAACCCGTTACGACCACAAGAATTCCACATTATGACTTGTTTCCGTACAGTAAGGGGAAACCCGTTACGAGCAGAGAAGAATTCCACATTATGACTTTTGTCTGTACAATAAGGGGAAACCCGTTACGACCAGAGAAGAATTCGAACATTACCACTTGTGTCCGTACAGTCAGGGGAAAGCCGTGACGACCACAGAAGAATTCGACCATTACCACTTTTGTCCATACGGTAAGGGGGGAAAGCCGTTACGACCAGAGAATTGACCATTACGACTTTTGTCCGTACAGTCGGGGGAAAGCCGTTACGATCAGAAAGTTTAACGTGAAAAAAAGTGAAAACGTTTCTTTCTCTTTATCATTACTTTATTGGGTGTACTAAGATTGGTTGAATTATATCACAGTTTCTCGGGCTGCGCAAACAGCAATCAGGCCGTAACTAACGACGCCGCATACAATGGCGTGTTAGTCACAGCCTTCCTCACTCAGTTAGTAGTTAACAGTTGAATTTGTGTAAATTAAATTTTCCATGCTGCCGTTTGCAGCACAGAGCAACAAACATCATCGCTAGATCATTCGTTCGTGTGCCACATTCCGCGTAGCGTTTCTCCTCTATTTTTTGTTCACAATTTTGCGAATTCTGTGTCGCCAAATTCTGTCCCATCGCCCACGTTCGTTCCGCTCTTCATACGTTGCTGCTGCTGCTGTCGTGTCATAAATTATCGTCTGAAATGCATGACCCGTGGCAGTGACCTTGAAACTTCTGACCTTTCTTTTTGGGCTTCGTCTTCATTTAAGTACAGTGAAACTTGCTTATACGAGATTCAAGGGACCGGACAAATGTGCTCGTTAAAACCGAGTGCTCGCTATATCCAAGTTGTCGACTCGCAAGCCTTAATTTTTATAGCGTGATTATCGAATACACAACAAAAAAAAGTCTACTATAGGAGAGGGTTTGCACAATAAAATTTTGACACGTTTTACATTTTCCGCATAAAAGTGAAATTTAGACTTTAAACATATTTTAGACACAAACATTCTTTGCTAAATATTGGCGAACAGTGCATTCGCGAAATATAGTAAAAGTAGGCCTAACTGTGTGGTAAAAACGTACCAAAAATCAGCCGGCTATCTGGCAAAAAGCAAAACTTTCCATGCCACAAGTACAATATTTATTTTTAAATTACAAGAAAATTGACTCTAATTTATTTGTATTTTTGTTCTTAGTTCTAAATGGAATCGTCAAAATTATATTTCGCACACAGAATTTAATTACCGGTAATTTTAAAAACGTTATCTATTTTTGTTTGTTTAGTAATTTTGTATCTCTAGATATCAAAACAGTTTTGTAATTTATTTAAATATTCCACGAATTCATCACTTAAATTATTGGTTCCACTAAATTGCGTTAATGATTTTAAACGAATGTTTATAAAATGCTGTATTGTAACGAACTTTTGTTAGAGCTTAACCCATGAACAAGCCCGCGATAAAATGCTCGTTATAACCAAGACTCTTATGCTTCCTACTCGTTAAAAGCGAGTTTATTTATCATTATTAAGATACAAAACCAATCTAATCTCGTACTTTTGATCGTTACATCCGAGTCATCGTTATAAGCGAGCTCGTTATTCGCGAGTTCCACTGTATTAAAATTTTCCCCCGCGTTCTTGACATGTAACGGGTCACTGCTTATTTGCTACTGAAAATCATATATATTGCAGATTACGAATATTGTACAGCGGTTTGCAATAAATTTAATAAGACAGTCTTGTAAAATCATTTGTTGACGGTCTGACTTTGTTTTGCCTTCATGAGGCGACACAAAGTACATTAAAGAGTAATGTCTCCCTTTTATTCCAATAAAGCTTGCTTGAAATACAAATAATTAATTTTAATTTTGTCAAAATGGTTAAGTAGTTCCCTCCGAAAAACCGCCCGCTTCGGCGCACGCTGCCTTACGGTTAACCCGATAATCGGAACAAAGCATGCGTACAACGTTCGGTAGTGCGTAAACAGCGCTGCAGGACCCTGTACCCTGCTCGATTTTGGGGAGCTTGACCTCTCCCGTCCGCCTGCTGAGCACTCTAATGCCGTTACTCCGCTGGGCAACCTTGTGTCTTTGTATAAACACCTATGTTTTTAAAAGACATAGCGGAGAAATACGTAAGTCTCCTTTCTAAAGAGAGGGTTTGAGCCCGCTTCCGTGGATGGAGAACGGGAACTATCCTGCCCTTCCATGTCCTTACGCGGTTTGCGGCGACGATGATGAAAATATGAGGCGGAAAGGGTCTTACGGTACGCATAGAGTGCAGTTTTCATTAGATAAGCTGACTAATTGTGGTTCACTTCGCTGTTCCTTGGTACCGGTATGTGACAAATCAAACACATGGATGCTTTCTGTCAAGGACATCAGCAAAATAAGAAGCACGAAAGATCGGAAAACCACACCAACGCCCTTCTAAAACCACTACGGGAATAACCCATAGTGCAAGAAGACTGAAGAGGTACTGGCCAGCAGAAGGCTTAGGATATCATCATTGAAAGGGGGGACTCATCACAAACACAAGAGAGGGACACAGTTCTTGAACCAGGACGTAGCTCGTAGAATACGTTCTATTATTTATTATTCCGGCTGTACAATGTTTACACACTTTTTCCGGAACTAAAGATTACAGAAATGATTGAATTCTCATCTTCCACTGCTGCTTGTCCATTCAAAGATCTTCTTCAATTTCTCGTTCCTTCAATATAGTCTGAATTTCTTCTATCCAGGTGATAGGTGGTCTTCCTCTTTTCCTTCTTCCTGGTGGGGTACATTCCATAACTCTCCTTGGCAATCTTTTCTGTGCCATTCTTTTCGTGTGTCCATACCACTGTAATTTTTTTGTTTGGATAAGATCAACAATTGAATTTTTCACGTTCATTCTATCCTTAATGACTTCATTTATAATTTTCTCACGTCTGGATACTCTTGTCGAATACTTCCAAGAGTCCATCTCTGCTGTCATTAATTTCGTTCTTGTGTGTTTATTAGTAGTCCAAACGTCTGAGCCCTAAGCCATGATACTTCTAACATGGTTTTAAATATGCTGTTTTGGTTTGCATAGTTTTAGTTTCTGCTGTAATTTGCTTGTCCCACAGGATTCCATTTAATGTAGATATAGCCATCTTTCCCAAATTAATTCTGGGTTGCATTCCTTTGTCTTGCTTCCCACTGGCCGTGATTTTCACCCTTAAATACTTGTATTCCTCTGCATATGAAATCTTCCCCATGTCTTCCTCCAATATCAAGTCTTGATAAAGGTGGTACCTATTGCCATGTATTTTGTATTATTCATATTTACCTTTAGTCCCCGTTTCTGATATTCCTGTAACAATTTTCTACTCATGTACTCTATGTCTTCAAAATCTTGAGCCAAAAGTAATTGGTCGTCAGCAAACTGTAATGAATAAACTGTATCACCATCAAGTGGAATTCCCATGTTCCTGTACTATTTTTTCCAAGCCTCTATTGCTTTCTCCGTATAAATTTTGAAAAGCGATACGTTCTATTCTGATTATGATAAATAATTGAAAAATATTTAACTGAATTGCCTGGTCCGGTCGGGTCGCCGTCTACACATTCGTTAGCGTAGTAAATCCTTGACGCTGACCTGTCGACTCGGATAGATCCGTTAAGTGTGGAACGTTAATTTGTAATTTATCTGCCACTCACTATCTTGTCAGAAAACTACACGTTAAGCGAGTATCAGCTGTTATTGCCTGACGAAGGTCATTTCAGCCGTAGCATGCTTGTAACATGAATCACGCTGTAAGTAGCCTAATCCGCAACTTTGTATACTACTGTATATAACTTTGTCCGGCGCGATTACGAGACAAATCAATTTGCTTTTCCCTTGCCCCTGCTGGTCTGTAAACGACGCGTAATCGATACGATAACCGCGCAGTAGTAATGACACATATACGCGGAGTACGGCTGGGCTGGCCGATATCCAAGAATGTAAAAATCCCAAGCAAACAAGATCGGTAACAAAGCCTAAGAGATCCGTTAACCGACGGCGTGTGACCTTCGCCCAAGGTCGCCTCGCGTCCCCCTACTCGTTACGGCCGGCTGCACAATATCAACCTCCTTCTCCTGCCGCGCGCGCACGTCACTCACTTCACACGCCGTCCACACTCGTACAATGTAACATGTTTCAATATAAACGTAATATATATAAAGCTAAGGCATTTTACAATTTTCTGTTTTTAAACAGAAGTAT
Organism: Magicicada septendecula; assembly: GCA_034769895.1. Taxonomy (NCBI): domain Eukaryota; kingdom Metazoa; phylum Arthropoda; class Insecta; order Hemiptera; family Cicadidae; genus Magicicada; species Magicicada septendecula. Next base: position 371,608,481 of record CM068374.1, on the reverse strand, counting down.
GAATTCTTCCTACAGCAGAAACTAAAACCAAAATATTTAAAACCATTGTTAAAAGTATCATGACTTACGGCTCAGAAGTTTCGACTACTAATAAACACCTCCTCCTATGGCGCTACAGCCCAAGTCGGGCCCTGGCCTCCACCAATCTCCGCCTCCAATCTACTCTATCCATTGCACCCCTCCTCCAGTTTCTTATCCCCATGTCCCTTGCATCCTTTGCAACGCCATCTTCCTACCTCTTCCTCGGTCTGCCTCTAGGTCTCGTTCCTTCCCATGTACCCAGCAGATCCCTTTTGGGGTTCCTGCCATCCTCCATTCTCATAACATGTCCGGCCCAACGCAATCTTTGCATTCTTATAAATTTTGAGACTGGTATCTTTTTATATATTTGATACAGTTCATTGTTGTATCTCATATATGAGCCATTTTCTTGTATTGGGCCTATAATGCGTTGAGGATTTTCCTTTCAAAGGTGTCTACTATGTCGGCTGTTTTCTATGTGATTGTCCATGCCTTACATCCTTAGCATAACACCGCTCTGATGACAGTCCTATATATTTTCATTTTTGTTTCCCTGTACACATCCCCAGACCTAAATGGTGGCAGCAGTGCGAAGTATGCCTTGTTAGCCATGGTGGTCCGTCTTTGGATCTCCGGCTCACTAATTAACACACAAGAACAAAATTAGTGACAACAGAAATGGACTTTTGGAGACGTTCGGCAAGAGTATCCAGATGTGAGAAAATCAGAAATGAAGTCATTAAGGGCACAATGAATGTGAAAAATTCAATTGTTGATTTTATCCAAATAATAAAAGTACTATGGTATGGACAGACGAAAAGAATGTCACAGGAAAAATTGCCAAGGAGAGTTACGGAATGGACCACACCAGGAAGAAGGAGAAGAGGAACACCACCACCTGTCACGTGGCTAGAAGAAATTCAGACTATATTGAGGGAACGAGAAATTGAAGAAGATATTTGGATGGACAAGCAGCAGTGGAAGCTGAGAATTCAATCACTTCTCTAATCTTTGGTTCCGAAAAGTGTGTAAACATTGTACAGCCGGAATAATAAAATGAATGCTGTTAAATACCATCATCATCGTCTACTTTAGGGATTAGGCATTCACAGGTTTGTTGTGTCCATCTTGCTTTTGGTCGCCTTGAATCTTTTTACCTCTTACTGTATACTGACAAGCTTTTTTGGGGGGCAATGTTATCATGTGGGTGCCTATTTAAATAGTCTTTACGTTTGGCGCGATACTCTATTACTTTTTCACTTGTTGAAAATATACTCAGTTCCTTCCTGATATTAGGGGCGTATTTAAGGGGGGGGAGAACGGCACCGATCCCCTCCCTAGAGGGGCGATAAAGTTGACGAATTTTAACATCTTAATATTTAGGCTGTTTAAGCTAACATAATAGTAAATATTTTTTAAATATACAAACAGGTTTATTACACAGCTTTAGGGTATACGTTTGAAATATGAAATATACGAAAATCTTTTCAGTGAATAAGTGTCTTGTAAACAATGTTTCAATAACTCATATTTTCACTGTGTTATTACCGTTTACTTTAATGGCGCTGACTTCAGCCACTTTAAAGATAGTAATGATTAGTCTTAACTTGTCTTTCCCTTTGTATCAAACCGACACGACCCGAGCCCGGACTCCCCCCCCCAAAATAAAATTCTAGATACGTCACTGACAGGAGACATAGTAGTGGGCCCAGGACACTACCTTTTGGTACACCTGACCCCACTAGAAGTAAAGAAGAAGTAGCGTCCGAGAACATTACATGAAATACTCTGCACACTATATAGGAATGTAGAATATAATAACAATTATGTCAAAAACAAAAATGGACGAATAAAAGAATACAGGATAAAGTAGACAAGCCGTTTACAAAAAAAAAGATCCTACTCCTATTCGTAAAAAGGTACGGTACGGTATTTGAGAAACGAGACGAAAAAGATGGAGCACAAAGTGAAAGAAGTAACAGCTCTAAACATGAAACGTAATAAAATAGGTTGTAGAAGTAGAAGATGAAGAAGGAGGAGGAGGAGGAGGAGAAGAAGGATTTAACACGTCAGTTTGAATCGATAGTTTCTTATATGTTCGACTGTATATTGAGGCAGACAGCTGTGCGAGGAAACCTTGACCGTGTTATCTGGGACTCAAAACCCACTTCTACACAGTCCACATGTACACTTCGGCTTGCACCTCATTAATTAACTACAGTAAGTTCGTAGTTGAATTTTCTTATTTTATATTTTACTACAAACAATTAAAAAATCGGTATGGAGAACCATACATGACTTCCATGTTCTAAGATTTATATTTAAAATCATTTAAATATAAAGTGAAAAATTTGACAACTTTGACAAACTGAAATAAAATATTTCCATAGAAACTATTTCTTTGTTGCCGATAACGTAGTACACATATATAAAAATGATCTCCTTCCCTTTCAACTATCATTTTCATTTATAGAAAATTACACCCTCTCCCTTCAACTACACTTTTCATTTATAGATATTTCATCTACCTTTCTACAGTGGACTATTATGACCTTCTTTTCAGGATATTTTATTTATCAAAATTAAGTACTTTACTCTTGTTAAAATGTAAAACGTTGCAGGTAAACTTCCCCTCCTCCTTAACCGATCTTCACCAGAATCAACAGGTCTCGAGTCCTCTACAACTCGACCACAAATGCAAAAAATTATTTGAGTCTGTTTGAATTTGCGGCAGTTATCGTTAATCGTTCGCAATAGAAAACATTCTACACACAGACACTTTTTAGAAAATGGCTTTTCTTCATGTTTTGAGGGTAGTACAATCAGAATCAGCACTTATCTCGAACACGATTTTTTCGCGATCACCATACTTCCATTCCTTACGGAACATGGAAGTAAAAATGGTGACAAAACTAACCTATTTTCACACGGTCTTCAGACTTATTCATTCGCCTTCACGTGTTCTGCAAGTGTAATCTAGAGTAGACCACTTTTTTTTTTTAATTGTATATACACGTTAACCGATGCTGCCAATGCCTGCGAGATTTGCTAGTCACTTCCGGAAAGAAAATACCCAGTTTACTCAAAAATACTTCACACATTTGTATACGACTACAAAAGCTGTTTATTTTTAAATATTAAAGCAAAACGAAACAGTTTCATTTGCCTTTATTCGTCACAAATGATAAAGAAACTATACACCACTGTGTCACAAATAAGAACTGATTTTGCAAAACTAAAGCTATATATTTTCTCTCCTCTCTCTCCTATGGCACTACAGCCCTAGTTGGGCCCTGGCGTCCTTCTATTCCTCCCCCCATTCTCTTCTGTCGGTAGCCATCCTCCTCCAGGAACGTACTTTCAGTATTTCTTTCGCATCTTCATCCACCGCGTCCTCCCATCTTTTCCTCGGTCTTCCCACTGGTCTTTTTCCGTGGATTCAATAGTTTTCGTGGTATTCTGTCTTCCCCCATCCTGGCTACATGACCAGCGCACCTTAGACGCTGTAGTTTTAAGTATTGTGTTAGCGGTGGTTCTTTATACATTTGATACAATTCAAAGTTATATCTTATTCTCCAGCCCTGTACGTCATTAACTGGTCCCAAGGTTCTTCGTAATATATTTCTTTCAAAGATATCGAGAGTGTTTGCTGCTTTGGATACACGTTTCGCAGCCGCAGGTTAGGATGGGTCTTATTATTGATTTGTATATCCTTAGTTTCGTGTCTCTGTGGACGTCTTTGGATCTGAAGATACTTGATGTGGCGAAATACGCTTTATTGGCCTGGACTATCTGTTCCGGATTTCAGCTTCTTCTGTGCCGTTTTTTACTAAATATTTACTAACAGATGTTAATTCGACATGCTGCTTTTCACCACCGGTTTCACGAAGCCTCTGAAGCTGGCGTAACTGGTGAAACAATATTGTCAGGATTAATAAAACATTTGTAGAACTAAACGTGAACCCTAACGTAAACAGTCCTACGGCATCTTACAGTTGAGTTCAAGTTTTTAATATTCATATACCAAAGTCTTCCATTATCAAACTTCTGGCTAGTCGTGAATCAATCCGGTGATAGCGATGCCTACGTTAAAGCATTTTGTAACTTTCACGAGGGACGTGTCAGTGCTTTTAAAGTTGAGCGTAAGGTGTTCCAACACTTTAAAGTCACAAAAGTTTTACAGCAGTGGTGATTCATAGGACCTACTTTATTCAAATGTATATAAATGCAGCCTTAGGCAGGTAGAAGCGGGGGCGTATTTACGGAGGCGGACGAACGGGACCGAACCCCCCCGCCCCAAGGGCCGAAAGAAGTTGACAAACTTTTGTTAATCTCTTAATTTGTAGGTTATCATCATCATCATCATCATCATCTTCACGGATTAAACCAAGAATGGTTTGTTCCTTCTCAAATAGGCAAAGATTAGAGCTGGTCACTCCAGCGCTTCCTCGGACGTGCCACACCTCTCCGTCCCCTCGGGTTATACTTCCATACTTGTTTGGGGATGCGGTAGTCATCCATTGACAAAGATTTTCCCACCAATTCAGCCGATCCTGTCGAGTATACTCATAATATTCAGTTCCTGCCGTATATCTGTGTTTATTCTATGATCATGGAGACTACACCATGGTGCCTGAGAAATCTCATTTCATCCGGTTGGATGCGACTGGCCTGGCCTTTCGTTAAAGTCCAATTGTCAGACCCATAAAGAAGTGTGGGAAGAGCAGAATTTTAGGCGTGTTCCTTTACTTACTGACTTAAGGGTTTGCCTAATGGTCCCGCATATAAGGTTGAACTTATGCAACTTATTCACAACGTTGTTGCTTGCATAATAAGGACACACTGTAGCTCAGGTAATAAAAAATTTATTCATAAAATAAAAAAACGTACACCTGAAACTATAAAATACGTATATAAATTTTCTAAATACAAGGGCTAGATATCCCGAAAATAACCCTTTCTCTTTCTAGGGAAATTATTTGCTAATCGGGCGATACTGATGACAACAAACAGTATAGGCTTATATACGACGTGTTTACAAGGAAAACAAAACTAATTTACCGCTATGCAGATTTCACGACTAACCCATAAATTAACAGTCGTTCCTAATTTTAAAAAAAACCATGGCAATGCGCGAACACGCACAAGGAAAACCACTTCGTCATTCCGAAAGCTGTCGGTTGACGGAGACGTTTCTCTCTCTGATAACTGTAGACTGGTCGCGGAACTCGGTCAGCCCACTTTTCCAGCAACTGTCAACGAAACCTAACTCCAACTGACCGCACTGGCTTTAATGTTTCGTTCTATTTCACTTCTAGAAATGTAATCTCATCAAATAAATACGCTGCAAGTGGGTTTATTTTCATCTGACGAACGTTTCACAGACATTGTTCTGTATTTTCAAAGGTTTGTTTGAAATGTAATTGAATGTTTCGCTTACACTATAATTAACGGATAATCGATTTTACTTCGATTCTATTTTCGATTGTTTTAATGTTTATATAGTCAGCTATTTATTATATATATGTAATGTTTTTTATTATTTTTTTTTTAATTTATCGACCATCTAAGGACCACATGCCAATTTCAATTCTTTACTCTCTATTGTTTTCTTTTTCTCCAATATTCTTTCATCTTTTCACTGTGCCTCTTCTTTCTGTCTTCAGTCCACTTTGAACCTGCATTTTTCTCTCTCCTACCCTGGGCTCCTTACATTTTTAACACTTTTGTCCGAAAAACTTCTCTTTCAATTGCTTCTTCTGCGTGTATATTATTTTTTTTCTAAATCCTTTTGGACTTCTTTAATCCAACTTGATGTTGACTCCTTCCCCCACAGACATTTGAAGATTTGCTTTGTCAACCTATTGTCGTCATAATGTTTTATTTTATTATTCTAATAAATGTATGATTTTAAATAAATCGTCTTGTTTTGTTTTTATTTGAATTTGTTTTTTAATTAGAAGATTATTATTATTGTGTTGGTAAATATTAAGATTTTTCCCAGATATTCATTGCGTTACCTTTTTGCACGTTTTTAATTAATTTGACATTTTGAATGTCTGGAAACTTATGTTTATTGTTTAAACAGTGTCTAAATTAGATTTGTAAATACTAGGTTCCAAAAACGCATTGCGATGTTGAATGTATCTCTCGGACGGTTTTTTCTTCGTCTGGCCTACGTAAAATTTATTGCAATCTGGACATTCTATTTTGTAAACTCCATTTCCATTAAAAAATTTTTTAAGTCCGATATAAAATGAAATACATATTTTAAAAACTGATTGGATGTTTGTGTTTTTTATAGCTCTTGTTTTGTGTTTTGTATGTGATAGAAGTAGACATGAGGAATAAATATAAATAACAGCAATAATAAATAAAAAACAAACGTGATTAAACTATTAAACTCTTTTTGTTGTAAGTTATTTCTCCAAAAAGATCTACGTTTTAAAGTATAACATCAAAAAATAACTTTTGAACCAATATAAATAAACAGATGAGATTTATTGGGTGGGGGGGGTTGCATTAACACAAAAAGCAACATTTATATAACTTTTGAACCGATATAAATATACAGATGAGTTTTGGGGGGGGGTTAGCTGTAACGTCAAAAAGCATAGACTATATCTAATAACTTTTGAAATGATATAAATAGATGATTTTTTTAGGGGGAGGGGTGTAAAACGTTCTTTTCTCGATGTAGTTTTATAAAAAATACAAACCGATGCTAAAACCGTACCAAAACAGCGCGTCGGTGCACTGTTTTCTGTGGTCGGTGATAATAATTCTGGTCCGACGTTTACGATTTAATTACGGGGCCGCGGTGCGCGGGTGCGTGGGATGACGCAACACAACACAGGGCGTAGCCACACTATACAGTATCGAATTATCCTATCTACCGCAGTTTCCATTTCACTTCTCTCTTTCAAAGGTACAATGTGATATTTTTTAATTATCCCCTTCTGGAAACTGGTTTTTGTAACTCAGCGCCCACGTAGGCTACGACGTGGCTATTGTCTATTAAAACAACAAAAGAACAAATATTGCTTCTCCAATGTTACGTTTATTGAATAAATATCAATCGGCTGTTTTCTACGTGCTGCGGTGGTATTTTTAGAAAACCCTCGGTCGCCGCGATTTCGATTCCCGTTAATAAAACGCGCTAATGACGCTGTAAATGTTGCTGTAACTGTGGAACCCGATCAATGGCGGCGACGCGATAATGAAATCTGATAAACAGTGTTATTTCGAAACGCAGTCTAATAATGTACTACAAAAAGCGCCGCAACTAATTTGTAATAATTAATCAAAACAATGTGTATTGTTCGACGTGGTTAGTGCAACAATGCACGCGACTAATTACATCGGTACATCGAGCATAACTAACGTTACAAATGATACAAACGGTAACAAAAAACTTGTAACATGGTAAGGTGGCTGATGGGAAGCACGAGTAAATGAGTTTATGCCGCACTAAAGGCCTGTTCACACATAACCGACCACGCTATGCTAGGTTTGGGCACTCACACTGTTAAGTAAGTGTTAAGCTAAGCTACTAAGCATTGGTTACTGCTTTGTCTCCAGAATTCTGGGTTGTTACTGGTCTGCTTATTTACTTCCAAACGTTCTCCTGCATATCCCGCCTGTTTTCTCGTCTGTTGAAGTATTCGAGTAAACTTCTTTAAGATCTCAAATACTAAGGCAAAAACAATGGCCTTCCTAGGGTAAGAGCAAAAATTGTAACTGATAATAGTGTTTTGGAGCAGGTATAACATTTTAATTATTTGGGATGTGATATCTCATATAGGAAGGACAAGGATATCGAGAGGAAGTTAAATAAATTTAGTTATACCTGTTGAACAATAAGACAACTATTGAAGAATAAAACGCAGAGGGAGGCACAGCAAAGTTCTACAAGGTAGTGGCTGTTCCGACTTTTAATGTACGGATGTGAAACATGGACTCTCCTGCAAACAGATATTTCAAAAATACAGTCCTCGGAAATGAAATTTTAAGAGCAATGAAGGGATGTAGTTTGAGAGATCGTCTACGAAACGACGACACAAGGAAAGACTTGAAGTTACAGTCGGTTCTGGAGAGAATAAAGGAATACAGACAGAATTGGAAGTCCCGTGTGGAACGCACGGTACGCACGCGTATTCCTAAACAAGCGTTTGAATGTAGGCCAGTGGGAACGAGAATAGGAGGAGGAGCCGACGGCGACGTTCGGCTTACTATATTAATCCCTGAAATCCGGTGATTTTGAACTACGTAAACATTGATATTGTTTTCTGATTTAACTAAGAATATTATCATTGAACGAGCAAAGAGAGTTCCCAGTTCTGACTCGACCGTTTGGTGTGTTTGTCTGGCTGTTTGTGGAATGTCTCAACGATAACTTTTGAAAGGATCATCCGATTTTCGTGAAACCTGTCAGGCGTGTGCACGAGTTTACCCTACAGAACTCTTACTGTTTTCGAGACTGATCTTTCCAAAAGTAGGGGGACGGTAGGCAAAAATGTGGGGGCTGAAAAAATCACAAAAGCCCGTGTGGGGTATATCAAATTAAACGGAATTTAAACTACAATATGAATATTATGTTTATTTTTAAAAATTTCACCATTTTTGATGTCAGGATGTCACGGTCCAAAAAGTGGGTGAAAATCTTGGTCAAATCACAAACATTCATGTGGGGTATTTAAACCATTCATGGGAAACATTAATGGGAATTTTAACCACAATCTGAGTACAGTGTCCGCTTTTGAAAATTTCATTAACGTTTGGGACGTCAGAACCGAAAAAGTGGGTGAAAATGTTGGTAAAATCGCAAAAATTCATATGAGGTATCAAATTAAAGAGAATTTTTAACTAACATCTGATGTAGTGTTAAGTTTTGGAAATTTCAAAATTTTGATATCCCATGGCCGAGAAAGAGGTAAAAAATTTGAAAATTGTTGTTTTCCAAATGGTTTTTTAAATTATTACGTAATAATTGGCAGATACCAACAAAAGGTTCACGGGTAGAATTCGTATTGGAGCACAGCCATGTGTGTGTACTCCATCAGTGCTAGCGGGCTCATCGACTAGCACTGTTTCGGAGTGAACATGCCACTGTAAAATAACGGTATGGAGAACCATACACGACTTCCACGTTCTAAGATTTATATTTAAAATCATTTACTTGAAGTCGGTTCGATAATTTGTAAAAAAATATCGCCCACTCCAAACTATTTTCACTATTTATAGATATTTTTGTTATTATGGGGTAGTCGTTTAATTAAATGTTATTTTTGAGTCACTTTACAAAAATTAGGTACTTTATTCTTATAAAGAAAGTGATGATCATCCCTTCTCCTCAACCGATCCCCACCATTAATGATATTTACACTTTCATAATAGTAATAGTTTTATTATATGTAACTTCTACAGCATCTTATTCTTCAAAATTAAATATTCGTACTTTACTTGATTTCAGCACAGAAATTTTCAAAAAATCACCCCTCCCTCGTCAACTAACCACTCCGTTTACAATTATCTCATTTACCATTGAACAGTGGATTAATATGACTTTATTTACGAAGCACTTATTTATTAAAAGTAAGTATTATTTACTCTTGTTAAAACACAAAACAATGCTGGTAAACTACCCCTCCCTCCTAACCGAACAACTTGGTTGCCTGGCAAGAAAATTATTTATTTTTAAGAATTACCATTGTTTGAAAAAGTTTAAATCAATTTTTAAGTACTTTACTCTTGTTAAAACGTAAAACGTTGCAGGTAAACTACCCCTCCCCCTTAACCGATCTTCACCAAAATCAATAGGCCTTGAGTCCTCTACAATTCGGGCACATATGCAAAAAATTATTTGATTCTGTTTGAATTTGCGGCAGTTATCGTTTGCCGTAGAAAATATTGTACACACAGACACTTTTCGGAAAACGACTTTTCTTCATGTTTTGAGGGTAGTACGATCAGAATCAGCCCTTATCTCAACACGATTTCTTTCGCGATCACCATACTTCCATTTCCTTACGGAACATGGGAGTAAAAAAAAAATCGCTTCGAATTTCGAAGCAAGATTGCTGAAAAGTAATAAATCAAAACTAGCCATTAAACGGTTGCTGTTTACTGATTACATAAGTAAGTACAGTGGAGTACGGTAATTTGTAGGCGGTGCTAGGTGGTCGGTTGTCTGAGTGGAGCAAAGTTCCAATGATTTCTCCAATGACCTGTGAGTGGTCACCCTCCGTTAGAAAGTGGTATTTTGTGTAGCCGCGTCGTCAGTTTCCTTTACGGGTTCTCCCAGCAGCGCTTACCATAATCCGATAGACTGGCGTACAACGAACTACTTTCCATAGTTTGTCGCCAACGTTTCGTCGACTACAATTACGACAGTCTGCACACTGTCTCTGAGAGATTACGACAGTCTCCACACTGTCTCTGAGAGACTACGACAGTCTCCACACTGTCTGAGAGATTACGACAGTCTCCACACTGTCTGTGAGAAATTACGACAGTCTCCACACTGTCTCTGAGAGTTACGACAGTCTCCACACTGTCTCTGAGAGATTACGACAGTCTCCACACTGTCTGTGAGAGATTACGATAGTCTCCACACTGTCTCTGAGAGATTACGACAGTCTCCACACTGTCTCTGAGAGATTACGGCAGTCTCCACACTGTCTCTGAGAGATTTTTGGATGTCACAAACTAAGCATATCGCAAAAGAAATACTGTACATATACTTCACCAACGCTTCCTACACTCCTCTGTCCATTAGCTTTGTATTGCCAAACTTTCTTGGCCAACCTGCTACCTGGTATCCTATTCTCTCTCTGTTATCCGCAATTACATCTTGAATGTTACAAATTTTTAACTCTTTGTGTACGTCCTCAATGAAGAATCTATCCCTTCGCGTTCAGCCTTTAACAGATCGCGAGAGTCTCACCTCTGATGCCTGTATTCTATTCAGATATTTTTTCGCCGGAACCCAAGTGTCAGAACCGTGGCAGAACCCACGAATAACACTGGCACAGCCATTATCTCATAAACGTTTAGTCGCAGTCTCTTTCCTTGTTTTCCTAAATAACGCTTAACGAATCGTCCCACATACTGAGTGAAACTTACCCAACTTATGATCAACATCATAATCTATGTCATAAGTAATGTCACAGCCAATGTGACAGCTGCTCTATACTCTTATTGTCCAATATAATCTTAGTTCGCAAGGGGTATTTGTCTATAAATGCCATAGTGTTTGATAACTTGTCAGTGCTTTATTTTATTATAAAGTTGTTGCTATGCAAGTGCTTGTTTTCTGTTATTTAGTAATAAACAATTCATTTTGTAATAAACAATACTATCAAACACTTGCGTTAATATATAATAAAGTATTATATTAAGATATACGTAGGCCTATATATAATAGTACAATCTAATGTTTCATAATATAGTATTATAATATTATATCGTAAAAATTTACATCGTACTATTATATATACATATACCTTAATGTTTGTCATATTAATGTACATATATTATATGTACGCTATGTGTACATATAATTTTTAAGGTACGACGACTTTATGTGAATGATCTCCTACGTCCAATGATGGAACATGTTCCAAAACGCGTAAGATAAAATATAACCAAAGTCATAGTACGGGTACCGGTAATAAATGTAATATATTTTAATATTAACTTATCAACATGTGACTTAAAACATGGATAATGACAGTATACGGTTCGGTTACAGTAATGTTAACGTTAAGGTCAGAGGTGAGGAGGAATACACCGGTCGGTAGAGTATTGTGCACGTACGAGTCGGGTACTTAGAGCAAGAGGCGTCTCTCTAACCGCGACGACGAGACACAAACGAATTAACTCTGCAATTTACCCGTTGTTGCATTGCACATGCACCGCGTACACAAACAATAGCACATTTAAACCGAACAATACTACTTTATTGCTGCCGCAATTAGCGTGTTTGTAATGCGTACGTCGTTCGCGCGCGTGTGTGTGTGTGTGTGTGTGTGTGGAGTTGATGAAGACGTTACCTTGGACAATAGTGCGGTTAAACTGGACTGAGAATTCCGCACGGAGATAACGATCGTGGCAGCAGTAGCGGTGAAAGTGGGGTTGCCTCCTCCTCGTCATCGCGCGGTGAAAGGACAACCAACTTTGAATCGCGAAATTTCGTAAAACTCGTCTTCCTCGTGTCGTCGTCATCTCCTCCACCGCGAACGACGGTCCATTCGTGACAGACCATCACTTAACCGCACGCGTCGAAGATGCTACTTCCTTATTATTAAAATAAAAAACGACTCGCTCCACTAAAACTCGTAATCGGTCATCAAAAACGACTTTCACACACAAGTCATTGCGAGCTTAGAGTTCACGAGTTTTGTTACACGTGTCAATAATTTGCAAAAACATCTGCACCTCCTCGCCTGGATGAAGAACAGGACTACATCGCCTTGGGAATCTAGCAAATTTGCTGCTTACTAATATTCGCTGTAAGTAGAATTCTAGTATACAACTCTTTTTGTAAAATTAAAACGGAAGTAGCAGTTTCTTGGCACTTCAACCAACCTTCAACCAAACATAAGAAAGAGGTTTCAAATTATAAACAAGTTGTTATTTCTGTTGAAATTATGTCTTTCCTCCACTCACTCAATTTATATGGCAACTAATCTTACAAAGCTTCCAGAAATTGTTTTTTTCTACAGCCACTAAAAGTTTGTACAAATTATTCTTTCAAAGCTCACCGACAGTATTTTATATGGAGTATATCTTATATGCAACTGTATACAGTAGAACCTCTGTTAACCGAAACGAAGGGGGGGAGGCGGTTTCGGATAATAATTAAGATATGATTTTTGAAAGTGTGAGGCAAAATAACTGGAGGCAATATACAATATTATCAAAAGATTTTAATAAAAAATCAAACCATTTATATATAAAGTCATTAATTTTTATAAATAGTTTTATGATTTTTTTCTAATTTTATACTTTACTTTGCTCTTTTCTTTCACATCGCTTTCGTGCAGCAATATCTCGCCATCGCTTCATTAGCAGAACGTCAGAGGACTTATGATTCTTCAGATCGTTCGAGACAAACTGTAACGCTATCTGAAAATATGAATAAACTCCGTGAGAAAAACGCGTATTTCATACACCCCAATTTAATGCTCTAACCCAAAATAAAATCTCTTACCTCTAAGGCATCGAAGATCTCGTCAGCGGTGTCATGGCTGCTGCTCTCTGTTATGTCATCGTCTTCGTCGTCCCTTTGCTTAGTGAACCATAAAAGCACAGCCTCATTTACTTCCTCGTTTTGTTACACGTCTTCATTGTTTTCTTGTTTGCATCTTCGAAGCATCCTCTTCAAACTTATTTTTCATCTTGACCAATTCAGAAACAGTAGGAACACCAACACCAAAATCGCCTGCCACAGTTCGCAAAATTTCGTCATTTTTAATTTATTGAATTGGCTCCGATTTTTCTTCAATCGTTATCATGACCCGTTTCCGCTTTTTTGACATGACGCACAATTTATTACATTAGTTTTCGTGTTTTATCCGGAAAACAAATTTTCATTGTAGTAAAAATCGGGAATACATAATTTTTTTTGGGTCGGTCGTTTCGGTTAATGGAGGTTCTACTGTATATAAAAGCACTCTAACTATAATAAGTCTATTCTTACGTAACATAAAAACAAACCTCGTTATAACGCTGTAACAATAAAAAAGGACGTCAAATAGCCTTTACAAAAAAGGCTGTCGTTAGTATTACTAGAATTCGCAGAATTCCAGCTGCTACTTAATACTATCAATTCGACGTCCGCTGATTCTCTTTAAAACGTCACACACATCTACAATTTTATATTGGAATTTACAATTTACTCTCGCAACACAAAGTAATTGAATATGGGCCTTAAGTCCCTTGACACTAGAAGTAGATTTTAAAAGATAAGTATCAGATTTCGTGAGGTTTCGTCATTACATTGAGACAATTTTTAAACACTGAAGTCGGCGTTTCCACACAATTTATTGTCATTATTTTAGGGCCTGTTAAAGGCTTATACTTACTATTGTTATATAGTTAAGACTGGGAATTTAAACAGTACAAAAGTGCTGAAATGAATTTACTAAATTAACTACAACTTGGAAAAAAATTTATTTTAGAAAGTAATAGCGGCACCATTATTGATGTACGGGAGTGAATCGTGGACACTCATCCAAAATCAGAGAAAACGAATTCAACCTGCTAAAATGAAATTCTTAAGGAGAGTCAAAGAATTCACTTTAAGAGATCACATAAGAAATGCAGACATAAGGCAAGAGCTAAATATATACTCGATAAACGATAAAATTAAACAAAATAAAGAAAACTGGATACAACACATAAATAGAACGGGTGACTCGATAATACCACACGGATAATCCAGTACAAGCTTCTTGGATAACGGGATAGAGGCAGACCAAGAAAACGCTGGCTGTGAAGACGGAAACGGCTGCAACCCTAATCATTGTAGTAAATTTGAAAAGAAGAAGAAGAAGAAGAAGAAGAAGAAGAAGAAGAAGAAGAAGAAGAAGAAGGAGGAGGAGGAGGAGGAGGAGGAGGAGGAGGAGGAGGAGAACTTGAAAATTCCTAATCGACAGATTGCTGAATGACAGACAAACAGTAAAATTCTCAGCCACAGCGACCCCCACCCCCAACGACGAACCGTCCCTGGGCAACAACCCCAACAGAAGTCACTCACTTACAAACGCGCTCCGTAACCAGTCAAGTGCGTTACGCCTTGCAAATGTTCCGGGCTCAGGAACGAAACGTCGGAACTCTGAAAACATTGCTGTACTCAAAAATCTACGTCTACAAATATGTTACAACGATACATATACATAAATGTAGGCGTTTCGGGTCCCACGTTCATGGGCGACATTAATGTAACGACACAAATTATATAATGTAGGTTGTATGTGTAATTGGGGTTCAGGTGTAATTATAATAAGAGTATTTATGAGTATTTAAAATTCATATTTATTGTTTACTCAATCTTATAAATAATAAACATCATTAATAATCGTCGGTCACGATATTGCTCATTATTAAATGTTTCTCTCTTCTACTATGCAGTGTTATACACATTTAAAAACCTCTTACATCTAGACATGTTAATAATCTTAATCTAGACATGTTAATAGTTTGATTTACTAATAAAATATAAAATTAAAACGTAATTTGAATTGAATTCTTTTAATTCAGATCTGAGCTCAACTCGCTCAGTCTATACCAATGTTTAAAATTAATTTGAATTTATACTAATTACTTTTAGACTGGCATTTGTTTTAATATTCAAATTTAAATTATTCTTTTCTATAATGCAAATATTAAATCAATTTAACTATTTACTTTAATAAACAAAATCTACTCTCTCAACTTTAAATTCCTTTTTTTTATTATTTCTTTATATGGGATCGCTCATTCTTACGACTAACATTTATCTACATTTCTACAATATTATTACTAATTATAAATTTTTCTTTGTTTTAATTTATTGTCTTTTGATATAGTCTTTATGAGCTCTTTTAAAAATCATTTAAAATGCATTATGCATGTCACCTCGAGTTCTGATGATCTTACGACTTATTGGCGGAGTCCAGCGTTGTCCAGAGTTAGTTTTCCATTCCTCCTGTCCTGGCGTGGTCCTGGATACGTCTAGAGTCCAGCGTCGTTCTCCAGCAGTGTGGTCCGCTTCAGAGAGTTGTTATCTGCTGCAAGGTAGATCTTAAACATCGTCTAACGTCCAGCATCCCTCGTCGCTCTGGTAGCTTCTCCGTAGATACTCTTGGTAGACTTAAACGATCCCGGTACTTACGTTTTCCGGAATATTGTCACATAATTAACGAACGTTTTATTCTTTCGTTAATGCGACTTGTAATAAAAATAAAACTGTTCTGCCGACGGACAGCATGTCCGACTGCAACTGTGTCTTGAAATGAAGAGAAGGGTTTTCGGTCGAACCCTCAATTTATACCCTCTCGAGATTCCGCGCCAGTTGGCTCCAAAATTATCATGTCGATACCTGCGTATCGCCTGATAGCCCCCACATTTTCATCTATTTGCAATTATTAGCAAATAGCAATGTTTTGCACGGAATCGAGATAGCACAAATCATAGCTAATTCGATTAAGCACTCACTGTATTAATTTGAGCGTCTTTGCGTATTTTTGGCACATTTATTTCGCACTGTCTTCGCGTAGCGTGTCCTATTAACGTCATTTTTCACTGGGGATAACTATAAAATTTACACACACTTTGGTGCCTTTGGTTTGTTTATACACTAATTAGTTTTCGCACAGTGAATTAAAATAATTATTTTATTAATTACTTGGGGCGGGTTGCTGAGATTCCTGTCTGTACATGCATCACTAACACACACAAGATACACGCGTAACACACATACAATTGAGCAGGTGTTCTCTGCTTGTCGGAACAGGTTAATTTCTGCCCTAATCTAACAATGAAATATTTTTACAATCTCAGACCTGTCCATTTACTCTTAACTTATAATAATTCTACAAAATTTATATTTATTCAAATTAATGCCTAATACAGCGTATAGCTGTATCGTTGCAATATAGTATATTTTCGGTAATATAGACCTATATCTTATATAAATATATATGTAATAAGTAACTATAAACTTAATGCGATATATAAATAAATTGATCCTTTATAAACATATCGGTATGGGGAAACATACATGACTTCCATGTTCTAAGATTTATATTTAAAATCATTTTGGAATTTTTTTTTTATTATTAATTTTACATTGCAACTAATCTTAGATAGATTAACGAGCAATTTGACTCTATCAATATCTTAAAACTAAATGTCTATTTACTGGGTTTACCCACTGGTACCCCTCAGATTACTCTAATGGTGAAAACATACACATACACAACACTTCACACTGTAGTCTGCTTTACACACACCACACTAAACCAGGTCAAAAGGTTTGGTCCTCTTGAGCCTTCTCAATATCGCATGTTGGTCAAGCAGCTGAATTGCCTCTACGTTAACGTGGTTATGAAGCCGGTCTTCATGCTTCTGTGCAAATTTCCTAATTTCGTCAGCAACCATTTCCACACCCAGGTCTCTGTGCAGGTCACTATTCCTTATGTACCAAGGGGCATTAACAATATTTCTCAGTACTTTATTTTGAAATCGTTGTATGATTTCGACGTTACTCGCACTGGCACACCCCCACAGCTGGATTCCATAGGTCCAAACTGGTTTGAGCACCTGCTTATACAGCATAATTTTATTATATATTGCTAGTTCAGAGTTTGCACCAAGGAGCCAATACATTTTTTAAATTTGAGATTCAGTTCCTCACGTTTTTTTTTAATGTGCTCTTTCCATCTAAGCTTAGCATCTAGGTTCATGCCTAGATACTTTGCTGTGTTTGCATACGGAAAACAGATTGAAACAAACACAATCTGAATATATTAAATTTCAAAATTTTAGGGCCCAAAAAGTAGGTGAAAATTTTTATAAATTCGCAAAAATTCGTGTCGCGTATCAAATTAAAAGTAATTTTAACTGAAATCTGAGTGTAGAGTTAATTTTTGAAAATTTCAAAATTTTAGAAAGAGAGGGAGATATGTTCACGCTGACATATTTTATAAACAAAACTTAACAATATACAAGTTTTGTGGTCAGTGTAAGGCACTGCCTTTCTGGAGGGTAAGTTCCTCAATTCAAGTGCGTCATTTCTTTTAGTATTCTGTTGTTTGAAACTAACACTGTAACAAGAATAAAATAAGTTTACAGAAAACGTATGCAGTGATGCCTGATAACCACAGTTACACCACGAATAACTAAATTTTCTGTAGTTTTTAAAATACTAAGTTAATCAAGGAAAAATTTGGACCTTGACATAAATAACGCAATATTTAAATACAACAAAAGCGATTAATTAATTAGTACATTATTAAATTGTAACTGATTTTACTTTTCTTCGGCAATATACGATGGCCAGGCCAGATAAACTCTGCACTTTTTAACTTATCTTCAACACGCTATACAATAAGCTTTCTGATTTATTACGAGGAAACTGAACACTTTACAAAAAATAAGGGACTGAATTTGTAATACAGTATTACGCGATTTCCTCATTACGTAACATACGAATCTACTCAGTAAATTCCCTTGTGTAAAGTCCCCTGTGAACCCAAGTGTATTACACTCCATAGGATTTTAGTATCATCTCCACTTCACGGAATAGGCTGCACTGTCTGATCTGGTAACCATCTCGTCCTCGGACTCCCCACACTACGATGCCCTGTGGGTTTATAATTCAAGGCAAGTTTGGGAAACCAATCTTGCTGCATTCTTCCCAAATGCTTACACCAGTTGGCCTTGTATTCCGTAATTCTATACTGGAATTTAAAAATCTATAATTCTCGCTTTATCTGAGCATTACTTATTCTGTATCGTAACGTGAACCCTTTGACCAACCTGTCAAATGAAATTTCTTATGATGTAACATTCTCTGTCTCTCTGTGAAAGTACCAATGTCTCACTCCCATACAGCGCCACCAGTACAGCAATTATCTTGTAAAACTTAAGCTTAGTGTTGTATTTCCTAGTTTTGTATTTTAAGGTTCTATGGATACTCTCACATATATATTAAATTTATTAAGTTTATTTTCGAAATCACAATCAACTGCGGGAGAGATTTCGCATCCAAGATAAATAAAACTGGATACCTGCTCCAAGATGTTTCCTTTTACGTCTGTCTATATTATATTATACACACATAATATTATAATTATACATAATCTTAATATAATTATTATATTTACACATACCGTATTACAATTTATGAAATTCCTTAAGCTTTTACGTCCGGCGTCAACACTGTTAGAATCGGGCTGTCAGGCCGTGTTCTACTGTTGTTAAAGACAGACGTCCGGCGTCAACATTGTTAGAATCGGGCTGTCAGGCCGTGTTCTACTGTTGTTAAAGACAGACGTCCGGCGTCAACATTGTTAGAATCGGGCTGTCAGGCCGTGTTCTACTGTTGTTAAAGACAGACGTCCGGCGTCAACATTGTTAGAATCGGGCTGTCAGGCCGTGTTCTACTGTTGTTAAAGACAGACGTCCGGCGTCAACATTGTTAGAATCGGGCTGTCAGGCCGTGTTCTACTGTTGTTAAAGACAGACGTCCGGCGTCAACATTGTTAGAATCGGGCTGTCAGGCCGTGTTCTACTGTTGTTAAAGACAGACGTCCGGCGTCAACATTGTTAGAATCGGGCTGTCAGGCCGTGTTCTACTGTTGTTAAAGACAGACGTCCGGCGTCAACATTGTTAGAATCGGGCTGTCAGGCCGTGTTCTACTGTTGTTAAAGACAGACGTCCGGCGTCAACACTGTTAGAATCGGGCTGTCAGGCCGTGTTCTACTGTTGTTAAAGACAGACGTCCGGCGTCAACACTGTTAGAATCGGGCTGTCAGGCCGTGTTCTACTGTTGTTAAAGACAGACGTCCGGCGTCAACGTTGTTAGAATCGGGCTGTCAGGCCGTGTTCTACTGTTGTTAAAGACAGACGTCCGGCGTCAACATTGTTAGAATCGGGCTGTCAGGCCGTGTTCTACTGTTGTTAAAGACAGACGTCCGGCATCAACATTGTTAGAATCGGGCTGTCAGGCCGTGTTCTACTGTTGTTAAAGACAGACGTCCGGCGTCAACACTGTTAGAATCGGGCTGTCAGGCCGTGTTCTACTGTTGTTAAAGACAGACGTCCGGCGTCAACGTTGTTAGAATCGGGCTGTCAGGCCGTGTTCTACTGTTGTTAAAGACAGACGTCCGGCGTCAACGTTGTTAGAATCGGGCTGTCAGGCCGTGTTCTACTGTTGTTAAAGACAGACGTCCGGCGTCAACGTTGTTAGAATCGGGCTGTCAGGCCGTGTTCTACTGTTGTTAAAGACAGACGTCCGGCGTCAACGTTGTTAGAATCGGGCTGTCAGGCCGTGTTCTACTGTTGTTAAAGACAGACGTCCGGCGTCAACGTTGTTAGAATCGGGCTGTCAGGCCGTGTTCTACTGTTGTTAAAGACAGACGTCCGGCGTCAACGTTGTTAGAATCGGGCTGTCAGGCCGTGTTCTACTGTTGTTAAAGACAGACGTCCGGCGTCAACGTTGTTAGAATCGGGCTGTCAGGCCGTGTTCTACTGTTGTTAAAGACAGACGTCCGGCGTCAACGTTGTTAGAATCGGGCTGTCAGGCCGTGTTCTACTGTTGTTAAAGACAGACGTCCGGCGTCAACGTTGTTAGAATCGGGCTGTCAGGCCGTGTTCTACTGTTGTTAAAGACAGACGTCCGGCGTCAACATTGTTAGAATCGGGCTGTCAGGCCGTGTTCTACTGTTGTTAAAGACAGACGTCCGGCGTCAACATTGTTAGAATCGGGCTGTCAGGCCGTGTTCTACTGTTGTTAAAGACAGACGTCCGGCGTCAACGTTGTTAGAATCGGGCTGTCAGGCCGTGTTCTACTGTTGTTAAAGACAGACGTCCGGCGTCAACATTGTTAGAATCGGGCTGTCAGGCCGTGTTCTACTGTTGTTAAAGACAGACGTCCGGCGTCAACATTGTTAGAATCGGGCTGTCAGGCCGTGTTCTACTGTTGTTAAAGACAGACGTCCGGCGTCAACGTTGTTAGAATCGGGCTGTCAGGCCGTGTTCTACTGTTGTTAAAGACAGACGTCCGGCGTCAACATTGTTAGAATCGGGCTGTCAGGCCGTGTTCTACTGTTGTTAAAGACAGACGTCCGGCGTCAACGTTGTTAGAATCGGGCTGTCAGGCCGTGTTCTACTGTTGTTAAAGACAGACGTCCGGCGTCAACGTTGTTAGAATCGGGCTGTCAGTCCGTGTTCTACTGTTGTTAGAATCGGGCTGTCAGGCCGTGTTCTACTGTTGTTAAAGACAGACGTTTCGGCCTAACCATCGGAGACCATCTTCAGTGTCGGAAAAAGCGATTGGTAAAGTGTTCACCAATTAACCCCAGCACTGAGACAAAGACCTGAAGATGGTGGAGACACCGAAAGGACTCGTCAAAAACGAAGTATTTAGCAATGTGGCAATAAGTAGTGACAAAGTTGGTGTTAAGATGCCTGCTAATAAAACTAACAAAACAGGACCATTTAAAAATTATCATTTTCGAACGAATAAATAAAATTTTCCGATCAAGCGAAATATTAAAAACCGCACTGACAAGGAGAATACCTGAAGTGCGGATCGCGGATTTAAATGAAACTTCGGGACATGTTTAGGCAGACTACATAAGGTTATGGTCAAACCCAAAGCAGTAAAGTTTAACGCTCAAAATTCCCCCAGTTATAAGCTATCACAAATGTTTTATGATGATTTCTGGAGAAGGCTCGAGAAAAATATACGTCACTTTGAAACTCAATAATTCAGATTTTAATGTGCTTAGAAATACTTACTAAACGTAAAATGAAAGTAGAAAAGATAAGCTTATTTGATTCTTGTCGAGTGTCGAAATATTAATTCTACGTTTCAGCGTAAATACTAAACAGTTTCATTATCTATTTAATCTGTATAAAATAAATAAAAATATGTGAATAAAAATACAGTTTAAGATCAATATTTTGTTTATTATATTTATTAAATGATCGCCTGAATAAAGTATTGTGCAAAACGCGAAAATTTCATACATGAGCCCCTGCCCTTAAATAGCCCCGGGCCTCCATGCCTAACCCGGCTATGGTTGAAACGAAGACACTGGCATAATAGCGAAGAGAGGAATGGCAGGCTGCATCCAACCAGATACACCAGTTGAAGACTGTAGAAGAATAAGACGGATAGTAAATCCTTTTTTATTCAGAAATGTTTTATATAATATATTTTAGTAATTCAATTAAGTTAGCTTGATTGGAATTAGGGAGAGGTTCCTCGAGTGGTCTCACACGAATCAAAATACGTGGTTCAATCGAAATACGCAATCGATTATGGCGACCAATCTTTTGTAATTTAACATTTCTTTGACACTTTTAACCTTGACAGCCGTGTATTGTCTACCGCAATCCCCACCAAGCGTGAGACAGACCATAACCCATGTGGTGACTCCGCTCGCTGTTGCATCGCACGCAACGTCATCCCATTGTCTCGTAATTGTCCGCGATAGCTGGCTATGCATTGAAGAATACCTACTTAGAGCCTCTCCCTTGTTTGCCTTTGTCCGGTCGCTGGCTCTAACTCTCTTTGCTAGAGCCTCGACCTCCACCTTCCCATACCTAAGAACCATCGGCGTATTAGAACCACCACCGCCCATACGGGTCAAGCGCCCTCGGGCGTTTCTTGATGACCCGCCATAAAGCCATTCTCTTTTAAAAACAATAACATCACTCCTTAGCCTAGAGTTCACCAAAATAAAACTGTCCTTCTCTCCTTCCTGACCACCTCCTAGTACGCTGAGTCAGCTCCTCGTCGTTGTTACCATGATCACCGACACGGAGGCTCTGTCTCGCGGGGAGCGACCGATGCCTCAAGGTGTCTGCTGACTGGACTTGAGACGGGCAACATCTGTTGCTCGAATGGGTACCAGCGGCAGTGCTACTATAATCAAAAAGTTTTCTTTCTCCCCCACCTTCTCAGTTAACTGGTTGGCGGTTTCCTTTTCCAGTTTTTAGGATACCAGTCCACATTTTACCACACTATGTATATATCTACTGGCAGCCATTGGACTCGATCCAGATGCTGCAGTCAAGCCACGGGTGCAAATACACTCCGCACCCACAATGCAATGCAGAGCCTCTCAGTTCTGTTGATGTTACTTTCCTTATAATTCGCTAATAGCATACAAGTAAAACGATGTAGCATACGTTCCAACTAATACACAACTGAATACCTTTTGCAAGCTTTACAACTTGTAAAGCAAGTTGTACGATGTGTCAGCTTACTCCATACAGACTGTTTCGAATGTATTTCCTAGCGAATACGCTAGAAAGTGTTAAAATAAATATCCGCCATTTTGATCCGTAGTATTGTATACAAACCAGTAGCCTAGTTAAACGTACGTGTTTAGTCATACAGAAGTCAGGAGTCAGAGCCACTGGTCTAATAAGCCTATTAGGATAGTTCACACACACACACACACACACACACACACACACACACACACACACACACACACACACACACACACACACACACACACACACACACACACACACACACACACACACACACACACACACACACACACACACACACACACACACTTTTTAAGTTTTCAGAGAAATGTTCGCATAACTGATCGTTTTCGAGTAAATTCTTTCGGTAATAGATGTCTATTATATGAATAGAATAAAATTTACCTCTTTTTCCGTCTAGTGACTTTTCCTTTTTTATATTTCACTACGCGTTTCTGGACATATGTCCCACCTCAGTAAAGTTCGTCAGATAATTAAAACAAATTACGTATAATTTACACACATATAGTCAATAAGTATAAAATATATGAACACGGAACAAACGCAGTATTGTTGGTGCGCACCACGGTGACACTATCAAATACCACGGTAGATGTCTATCGTTTTGCACCGGGAAACAATATTGCTGGATTTAGCAGTCTGTCTGTGCTAAGATATTTATGTCCTACATTAATGTTTGTTCTCCGTACAAATAAACTGTAGTTTATCTTGTTATCTGAATTAGCAGTATCTGTAATTCCAACTCTGTCGTGCTTACTTGCCGAACTGCTACCTACGTCATGCCTCGGACGAGGCCTTTCAATGTATCCACTACTATTCAATCCTAAACCTAAAGTGTAATTGAAACTTAAACAGCCTAAACCTAAACGACGCGACGTTGGGATTACGAGACTGATTATTCAAATAACAACCTAAAGTTTACGACTTGATAACGGTGGAGACAGTGAAAGGCCTCGTCCGGAGCATGTCAGATAGCAGTATGGCAAGTAAGCACAACAAAGTTCGAATTACAGAGACTGTTGATTTACTTTAGGAATGATGAGAGCCACCATTTTCAGCTGCTCGAGAGAAAGTTACTGTGCGGGTGAAATTCGTTCGTATCAAACGAACTGCCAAAAGAATTACGCCGACATGCTTTCTTCTCCGCTCGCTTATAGGCCTACTACCAAACGTACTGCTAAATGCTCTACATCTGCACAATTCTGAGCGCGTATCCTACGGCTACACTTGGCGGCGCTGCTGTTGTCTTTGATTTTCTGTTACCGTTTTCGTATTTGGGCCCAATCTCAAAATAACGTAGCCTACCTACCTTACACACACACAACAAACATTTTTTTACTTCCATGTTCCATAAGGAAATGGAAGTATGGTGATGGTGAAAAAAATCGTGCTCGTGATAAGGGCTGATTCTGATTGTACCTACTACCCTTAAAACATGAAGAAAAGTCATTTTCCGAAAAGTGTCTGTGTGTGTGTAGAATTGTTCTATGGCTAACGATAACTGCCGCAAATTCAAACAGAATCAAATAATTTTTTTTTCACATGTGCCTGAGTTGTAGAGGATTCAAGGCCTATTGATTTTGGTGCAGATCGGTTAAGGGGAAGGGGTAGTTTACCTGCAACGTTTTATGTTTTAACAAGAGTATTTGTTTCTATGGCGTACGATAACTGCCGCAAATTCAAACAGAATCAAATATTTTTTTGCACATGTGCCTGAGTTGTAGAGGACTCAAGGCCTATTGATTTTTTTGAGAATTGGTTAAGGCAAAGGGTAGTTTACCTGCAACGTTTTTCGTTTTAACAAGAGTAAAGTACTTAATTTTGATAAAGTATCCTGAAATGAAGGTCATAATAATCCGCTGTAGAAAGGCACATGAAATATCTATAAATGAAAAGGGTACTTGAAGGGGGAGGGGCAGTTTTCTATAAATGAAAATTATAGTTAAAGGGGGAGGGAATAATTTATTATATGTGTACTATCGGCAACAAAGAAGTAGTTTGTTGTTAAAATTCCTTCCCGGGCTGTTTGGCCGTGATCCATTGTTTTCTGTAAAACCAGACGTTTCGGCAGTGCCATCGACTGCCAACATCAGTGAAAATCGAGTGCGCTAACGTGAGGTGGTATACGTTAGTGACCACAGTACTGTGGTTAAGGCTGAAGAAAGAAGTAGTTTCTATGGAAATATTTCATTTCGAAAATGATTTTAAATATAAATCTTAGAACATGGAAGTCATGTATGGTTCTCCATACCGACATTTTATAATATAAAGCAATCCAAGATTTTACTTTTACAAGATTTACCTCTGGAAAATTACAGCTTGTAAACTAGTAGCACGTTGAGACAAGCATCTGACACGCATTACTCAGGTGAGCCACTGACGAACACTGCGTCTTGAGTGTTGTCCTTTTGAAATTTTGTACGGCTACGCTTTCTTTGTGTATCCTGTTGCGACACTTTGTTTCCTAATAAATTTTGTTCTTATATTCGTTAACCAATTGCATATGTGGTTGTTAATAATTTATTGCAATAAATTGTTAATCATTTATTATGATTTTCTTATTCTTTCTTTATCATCTAAACGTAATGCCGCCTAGTGCTCAAATATTCTAACAGCGTCAAGGTCAGAAAAAAATAAAACTGACAATGGCAGAGAAGACTGACAGAAAAGATTGTAGAGAAAGACGAAAGAATTTCTCCCAAGACACAGGTGAAGCGAATTAGGAGACCAGTTGGGAGCACCTCAGGCTTGTGACGCCCTGAAGGATTGGGTCTAAAGTATAAAATTAATTTTAGCTAAAGAAAAGTAAACATCTTTTAAATACGATATAATTCAGATTACTACATCAATCACGTTAAAAACGCGCGCACGCGTCCACACACACACATCCATTACGAGGTTATTCAAGTACGTAATACCGTTCGCAACAAAACTTTTAATAGTAGATGGCTTCCAAGTGAGATTAACTTTTTAAACTAATGCTGTTATTCAGAGAAAATAGGAGTGCTGAATCTTTTCCCTTCGAGATTCTCTTTGAAAACCTTGACACCAACAAACAGTGCATATTATGTACAGTGAATGAGATGTTCATTTAATTTGTTAAAATACTCTCGGGTTAGAATATTCTAAAACAGGTGTCTCCAAACCTGTTCACTTGAGGGCCGAATTGAAAAATCTTGGATGTCAGGCGGGCCAACAATATATATATATATATATATATATATATATATATATATATAAACACACACACACTGTAAACTTTTTTTAAGTCTACGAAATAATCAAGTACATAAAATAGGTATTTAAATAAAAATTAAGCATACTTATCCCAAGAAAACAAATTCATATGTTCCAAATAATGTAAATAAAAGTAAGGAAAAAATAACATTCAAAGATATTTCTTATGTATTATTTTTTGGCTTTCTTATGTACGTATGGGATGTGTGGAGTTGCGTCTGACATATAATGTCTGTTCGTTTTGGGTCAAATTTTGATGCTCTTATCACTAGAATGGATTTCAAGTGTTCGTGTGACAAGATAGCCCTGTACTTTGATTTTACAAAGTTCGTTTTTAAAAACGTTTGTTCGCAGATATAGGTCGATCCAAACACTGAAAGCATTGCTCTTGCCGAGCGCACGGGGGAATAGGAATCTTCGCTTTAGGTTGATGCGAGTTAAAAGCGTGATTCATTTAAGGCAGCCAGACGAACAAGCACATTAACCACGTAAATGTTTTAGACTTGTACAAAATATTATAAGATTTTACTGAACTTATTTCTTATTTAGTAAATGTTATGATATTTGAAGTATTTTGACGATCTATTTAAGAACTGCACGCAGCATCGGCCGGGTTGCCGCGGGCCGGACAATGACCCTTCGCGGGCCGGATCCGGCCCGTGGGTCGTAGTTTGGAGACCCCTGTTCTAAAACACAAAACAGTTAAATAATATAAACATCCAAAAGTACTGCAACAATAATACAAAAGTGTATATAGGTCTATTTATTTCACTATTCGTCGATGTCGTTTTAAAGCAGTAAAAAGTAGAGATTCGAAACGCAAGACGCGATCACTGGTGCACAGAAGATAAACTCGGATCTCCTCGAGGCGGCGTGGATTCGATTCAATTCTGTATTAAACACAGAAGCGTGATCCCGCTGTGATCAGCGCAGCGTGCTGTTTTATGGCGGCGCCCCTATCTGAAGGCAATGCGATGCACGAATGTATGCAAACACGTGAACAGTGTTGGGAAGAAATAAAACACCCAGTTCGTTGTAGAATCGATTAAATACAGGAAACATACAGTTTCGTTCGCTTGTTACGAGTTAAGAATAAATACACAGCATGCTTTTTCTCTTCTTCTCAAGTCCAAGGTTCTGTCTCGTAAAACCAAAATGAAAATCTACAAACGCTTGATCAGACCAGTCGTGACTTACTGAGCTGTAGCATGGTCACTCACGGCTGTATCAATAAAGTTGAGACTATTTGAAAGGAAAATAGTGAGAAAGGTGTACGGCCCAATAATGGAAGCAGGAGATTGAAATTGATGAAATATTGCAGAGAGAAGATATAGTGCTATAGAGAAGGTGGCTGGGACATGTGGAGAGAATGCTACAGGAACGACTGCCCAAGCAAGTGCTACATGGAAACATGGAAGGAACAAGAAGAAGGGGGCACACCCAGAAGGCGATGCATACATGGGGTGGAGGACAACTTAAGAAGAATGGGCGTACAAAACTGGAGGAACGTTACAACGGAGAGAGAGAGAGAGAGAGAGAGAGAGAGAGAGAGAGAGAGAGAGAGAGAGAGAGAGAGAGAGAGCGCTGAAGGCGAGTGGTGACGGAAGCCAAGGGTCATCCTGGCCTGTAGACCTGCGGAAGAAGAAGAAGCCTTTTTCTCTTTTCGTCAGTTTAAGTGATCGACTACTTCGACTATCTTCTGCTAAACTGATTGCACTCTGTTTAATGTGTTCTAAATTTTGTCTTTAAATAAAAAAAATTCCCCAGAATCATATTTCAAATCATCGAGTCCAAATTGTTTAGGACTAAAGTTTAGAACTAAAATAAATGTCAGGGAGTTTAACAACTTCAACGTCACAGCCGGTGTCCCGTAAGCCAAGGGCGTAGACGTCTTAGACCTATGTCCCGTTTCACGAACGTCTGTTAATTTTCATCCTAACGGACAGTTTGTTAACTGGCGAAATAAATTTTAACGGCCGTTTTCTCAATAGCCGTTTCACCAACGTCCGTTAGGACCCGGTTAGTAAAAAAACTCTCATTAACACGACTATGCTACCATAAGTGTCGATTCTGCTTCAGATAGGCCGAGAAATTAAAATAACTTGTAAACTACCTGTAGGGTGACGTTCCCGTTTCATGATTTCCTATTTGTCACGGGTATTTGTATATTTTTTTATTTCATTTTACATTTTGTTTTATTCCTGTTATTGAGGATATTACTATGTAACCTCAATTCAAGAATTTTGACAGTAAGTTTTTTTTGGAAGCCTATTAGCGTTCTATAAATTTTGATTCGCTCAAATGATCAAAACCGGTAAACCTATTCTACGAGGGTCAATTGAAAAGTTCTCGGAGCGACATCTATAGCTCAGTGGTAGAACTAACATCTTTCGTGTGCAGCAAGACGTATATTTCGCGTGAACACCTGTTAATTTCCAGATATATGTGTCAATTTATTCATTCTTTACGAGCTGTTTGAAAATTTCCTGTCACGATTGTTTTAAAATGCACAAAATCTAACATCGTGTTGTGATGAATTCTTTGTTAAAAACGTTTTAGCGCCAATGGAAAACCAAAACGACATTATCAGCTATTTTATCTGTGTTAGCAGTCTTCATAACAACTTTGTCGTATTTTGTTGCTTTCTGCTATGTACAATTTTCCCTCGAACGAGGCCTTTCAGTTTCGCAACCATTATCAAGTTCTTACTACAACATTATCAAGTTCAAAACGACATTGTAAATGTGTTAGCAGATGGTGACCAACCTTGTGTTAGGAGATGTTTATGTATGCTGATCAACCTTTATCACATTTCTCTCTTCCTTAATATGTGGTAAAATATATCTTCATTATCAATTTTCAATTTTTAATTAATTAAATTATTAAATCCTTTTTCTTTACTTTAATATTTCAAGTTCTTCTCTCAACTTTCTTTCCACCGAATTATATTCAATCTTTATAATTTCGTATTCCTCTATCGGATTAAGACGGTAGCAGTCTGATACTTAGTGGTTGGAAAAGTACCAGGTCATAATGGAAAGTTACCAGGCAGTAATGGAGTAGTACTGACACAAGGGGTACTGGGACTCGGCTGATTGTTTGCTGGCTAAGGCGTAACAAGGGTTTGTTTCTAACCCTTGTTTCTTAACAAGCGGTAAGCTGCTATGTTTGTTTCTGTCAAGTTGACGCTACCGGGTTGTAGATAAGGTACATAAAGGCGCGGAGGTTTCTAGATAGGTTGTTGTGTTCCATCTGAAGATGAGCCGAGAGGATGAAAGCGCTTACGGAAAGTATAATTCTGTTAGTGGTTGCAATACAAGTTTAGTAAAAATTATCTAAAAACCTTTTAACTAAAAGGTAAAAATTAGTAACCTTGTTTACTAAACAAGGTTAATAAACACTAAACTGTGTTTATCTATTAATTCGTAAGCATTTAGGCATTCTAGAAAGATCAAATTATACCCTTACCAGGAAACAAAGAGGCGATAAGACGTACTGTTACGACATTACACAACAATCTACGTGTTTATCGAATGTTCCAGAGGAATCCGGCTGTAATGTTGTGTGCGTACGTGATTTCAACATTCGCTCGCAAGACTTTTCTAGACGTCGCCAGCCACGCGCACTGTGTCAAGGCCGCAATCAATTGCGTCCTAGTGTAGAGCTGATACGTAGTGTATGGATGTTTCTGGATTTTCGGCGGGGTATAAATACAAGTACTCAGCGGCGTTCAGTTCAATTTGAGTTGCGATTTATTGGAATGCGGTTCGTAGTTCAGTTATTGTCGGGCGAGTACAAAGTGCGTTTGAGTGGCGATTTACACAGTGCGGTTTGAAATACTGTGTCGAAGTGTTAATGTGTTTTATAATCGTGTGGGACAATTGTAATACAATTGTGTTTTATATTAGTTGACATGTTAATGCGTGTGAACAATTTTTATTTGATTTGTTGTAAGAGACTGTCTTATTGATTACAAACTGTTTAATTGTGATAATTAAAGCTGGTGATTAGTGACGTAATTGGTGTCTTGTATTTTGTTTGCGACGATCAGTAGACCGTCGTAACAGCACAATCCTAAAGACGTGTTCAGAATAAACAAAGACTTCCGTCGAAATTCATCGCTTCGTAAGTACCTCCTACGAGTGCAGCAGCTAACTAATTATACTGTAAGTATCGTCACAAGTTAGAGAAGCCGATGATTTATGTAACCGTGATCTGCATAATATTAACGACGTGTACAAACCGATTACGCAAATATCGATGTCACGTTTTCCACAACGATCTGATAAATTGTTCTCAATAAATTGATTACCTGGCCGGCCGGTAGAATTTTAACTAGCTTCCGTTGCAGTTTTTAAGTAGCTTGCATTGCAGTTACTCGGAACCAATTACTTTTGTCATTAATGTTATTATCCAGAAGGTATACAATGTCTCGCAACAAGTAATACACTTTAACAATCTACATGAAATTTGAGTTCTGAGAAAGAGAGTGTGGACATAAAGTAAACAAAGGAACTAAATCACGAGGGACCTGTCTTTTGATATCCTACACCAGTGGTTCCCAAAGTAAGGTCCGCGACAATGTTTCAGGGGGTCCGCGGACACTTTTGAGAAAAAATAGAAATATACCGTAATTTTCTCGGATTTTTTATACTCTAAAATCTAAATTTTAGAATCTTAAAACAATTAGTAGATGATTCCAGTACTTTGTTTTTGTTGAAACTAATTGTAATTGTGAAAGTAATTTCAAACTAATGGCTTTAAAAATGTCTACCGAACTGACTAGAGCGCCGCATCAACGCAAATTGATCGCGCTGTTTTAGTCCACGTATAAGCACTGTATCTTGCTTATAAGCATTGCGTCTATTCAAACATTTTTCCGTGTAGCTGGTTTACGCCTAAGTAGCTGGATTTCGACACGTGTGGGTGGAAAGATAGAGCCGAGGTTGGCAAAGTTAAGAAATAAACTTGATGTCGAGAGTGACTTAATATTGAAATTATCAGACATTAAACCTAATATTGCAGAGCGAATTGTTCAAAAGCAGCTTCACTGTTCACATTAAACTACGTTTAATATAATTATAATATTATAATTTTTCAAGTTAAGAGAATTTTGATTTTAATACGTTTTAATTAAAATATACGAGTGTATCATATTTACTGTTTGCTTTATTTCATAATTCAGACGGGGTCCGTGAAATTTTTAATTTTGGGGGGGTCCGCGGACTTAATAGTTTGGGAACCACTGCCCTACACAAGTCGTAGGCAACCTTTGAATTTATGGGGGCGCATATATAACTGAGGACCAGTTCAATGGGCGCTCCCCCTCCCCTCCCATAAGTGGAAAATAGAAAGGTGCGGAGTTCATTAGCCGGACGTTACAAACATTAACTCTCGCTTTATAATAGGCTACCCTTGCGCGTATATTTACCGATGTGTTACACAGAATAAAAAAAACCTTGCAGTATTTTTCATATAAATTTGTGAAAATTTTTCACATTAGAAGTAGGTAATCAACAATTTGTCATCATGCACACGGACATTAAAACTAACAAAACTTTAAACGAAAAAAAAATGGTTAAACAGGAAAATATTTTAATAAAAATAGACTGAAGAACTTATCACAGTAACACTATTTATTTCCATAAAGTGCACAGAAATGTAAACCTTGAAAAAATCAATTTGGGGAGAAAGGTGTTTACAGTCTCTGGGCGACAAGCTCGATAATCGTATTGGGGGGAAGACGTAGCGCGGTTCGGTAAATGGCCGGTACTATTTTATAATACAGTACTTCGAAGCAGGCACAATGTGGTTTAAAAGAAAAGAAAATTACAAATTGGTTCGCGGGCGCGTCAAACCTTATAGACGGACGCAGGGTTGCCGACTGCTGCCCTACACCGTAGCAGCAGAAGGAGGCAATATGACCTTCGCTTACCGTCTAGGTACGAGAGGATGGAGTTGTAGAAAGTAACGCGTTGTACAGACGGTGTGGGAGACAGTGGCGTTGTCGGCTTAAACAGCTCATACCAGATTATCAACCGGGCCCCTGCTGTAATCCACCCGACAACAGATAAGTGGAGACGGATTAAAATAACTAACGGGCACAAACGTCACGGGTTTCAAGTGAAAAGTCCCGGAAAGCAGAGTAGTTGTACCCATACTACGAGGGTCATCTCAAAAGTAAGTTTCCCTATTTTTCCTTACAAAGGGAAATGGAGTAAGCAGCCTGACGAAGGTTGGAGAACTTTTATTTGTGTGTAGTGGCAGCAGTGCCAAAACCTCATCCATTCCGTAGCAACGTAACAACAACACGAATTTTAATATCATGGACGTTTACCAAGGTGTCCGATTGCAAAGTGCGTAGTGTGATTCGGTTTTTGCAACAAAAATGAATCAGCGACTAAAATTCATCGTCGTTCAGTTTCTGCGTGTAGGGACCTGAGTGCACGAACATTCAAACGGTCCGCTGGTGGCGTACATCGTTCTTGAAAGGGAAAGGTTTGTTGAGCAACAAAGTTCTTCTGCTCCACGACAACGCGCGTCCTCATTCCTCGCGAGTCACACAATTTGTTGGAGTCCTTTCGATGGGAGATTTTCGACCATCCCTCATATTCACCCCATTTGGCTCCGAGTGATTTCCGTATTTTCTCCCATCTCAAAGAACACCTGGGAGGTCAATGTTTCGAAACGGATATACGGAAGTGAAACAGGCGATTGACGACTGGCTCCTAGATCTGGGCATGCAGTGATTCAAAGAAGGAATTTAAAAACAATACAGAAAGTGTATTGACAATGCTGGATATTGAAAATAAGTACATGTTTTTGAATAAAAGTATAGTTTTATATTTATTTTTTACGTGTTTTTTTATTTTTCCTAAATCAGGGAAACTTATTTTTGAGATGACCCTCGTACGTAGGTTCAGAATACTGGGCGTCAAACCGATTCAAAAGTTTGGCCGAGAAAGGTTAAGAGTAGAGACAAAGTTGCTTCGGGAGGTGTAAGACAGAATAGACGCAGTGAACAGCGATCATAAACGAACAGCACTGGTATTTGAAAGCACTTGCAGTCGCACGCCGTCCTTGCACAACATACCGGACAGACGACGAGGACAAGGATAAGGTTTTTTAACACTTTTTAACACCAGTTTTGATGTATGAAGATGAAGTTTATGAGGAGTACTCTGGGCTGTACCATTCTCGATAGAAAGAAGAATGTTGCTATAAGGACGGAACTGGGGGGGGGGGGTCGACCCATTGCTGGAACAGCTACTAAGGAGCAACAAAAGAAGGTGGTGTGAACATTTGAGAAGAATGGCGAGTGACAGGATTCCAGAGCTAGCAACTGAATATAGACCGGTAGGGAAGAGAGATGTATGACGCGGCTGAGAGCGAAGTGGGTCCCGGAACAGGTTCAGGATGAGCCTAATTATGGCCATCTCTAGCAGAAGGCCGGAATATTAAACGTGGCAACACTGGAACTAGCTGGATCGACGCATTGCTGGAATAGCTACTAAGGAGCAACAAAAAATGGTGGTGTGAACATTTGAGAAGAATGGCGAGTGAGATGATTTCAGTGCTAGCAGACCGGTGGGGAAGAGAGACGTAGGACGCGACTGAGAGCGAAGTGGGTCCCGGAACAGGTTCAGGATGAGCCTAATCCTGAGGTTGATGATATTGATGCTAATTCAAATAACAAGATGAATTTATTAAACACAATAATCGAATTAAACAAATTTCAACGTTAAGCTATCACCTTCAAACGATCACTCAGTTGTACTCAGTGAACTCGGACTGTCCTGTTACTAGCGTACGTCAACTGTCACAGCCATTATAATAGTTTTGTTCGCTGCACTTAAACTGCAGCAATAAATACTGTGACATAATAATTATACCAAGTGCTTTACGTAACTCTCTGTCTCCGCCCCCACCCACTGCAACAATAATTTATTAACGTTCACGGTTTATACCCTGTCCGCACATAACATTTTTCAATATTGTTGGAAACTGAAAATTAATCACTTTTCCTTCTCCTGTCAACGGGCTGTTCTAAAATTATTACCCAAGCGACACTTGATAACGAAAGCAAAGAGTAAAACACGGCATCACTTGCTCGCGAGAGCGGCCGGCGTTTCGTAAGCAGCCGCCAACAACAACAAAAGTCGTTGCAAAGAGCTCGTTCGTTAACCATTAATCACAAACTTGCAAAAGTCGAACACGACACCGTGCATGCGTCTCCGCGAACATCGCCTACGGGTAAACGTGTGTGTGTATGGAATACGCGTGCAGCCGAGAGAGTACACGTGTTATGGTGCAACGAACCTGCGACTACTTGCAGAAATCAGCTGTTCGCCGCGGCGCGCGTGACGTACGCTCCGTGTTTCAAGGCGCCCACCTACCCGACTTCGCAATGTGGGTGTGTTTGTCAACTTTTACCACGTTCAGTAAATATTTATTATGGTTTCACTTTTATAAGTTACATAAACAGCGAAAAAGTTGTAAACATTAAATCACGCTTTGCCGAGAAATCGGTGCGACGGTTTTGTATTAACACTGTAATTTTCCACAGTGTTCGGTGTATAATCGAAACACTTTTAGCGCATATTGTACACAAGAAAATTAAGGAAACAACGTACATACGCGAGAATCGCCTCGTTTTCAACACACACACACACACACACACACACACACACACACACACACACACACACACACACACACACACACACACACACACACACACACACACACACACACACACACACACACACACACACACACACACACACACACACACACACACACACACACACACACACACACACACACACACACACACACACACACACACACACACTTGCTCAGTTATTCTTGTATTTATTTTTATTATATTATTATTAATAATAAATCAAACTTTTCGTACAAGAATATATATTTTTGTTATTATTTGAATATAACACTGTTCTGATAGTATAAAATATCATCATCAGATATACAAATCAATAAATTTTAATTTATACTGTTTTGTATAAATTAAATACAATATAACAGTATTATATTTAAAAAAAAATAAGAAAAATATATTCTTGTACGAAAAGTTTTATTTATTATTAATAATAATATTAATATATATATATATATATATATATATATAAATATAATTTGTTCTACAAGTACTTGTAATCTATTTTCACTGTTTCAATTCACCTGACATACGGTGACTGAATATACATGACCTACGAATCATTCAAACAAACAAAATGGTAAAAAAATGGATATTTAGGATAATCTTAATATTTATAAACACAATAACAATAATTTACTAATTAAAGAACAAACTTAAATAAAAATAAAAGAACATGATGTATTTAAAATTATGAATTTATTTAAATAAATAAAATGTAAACATATAATATTTCCGATATATCCGTCAAAACAGCTTAAGTAAATAAATATTAAAACAATTGATAATATAAATCGAATTAAGTCGACTAGTTTGTTAATCGACTAGTTAATCGATTAGTTTGTTTTGGAAAAATACCTGAACAAATACAAACAATACAAAACAGGACACAATTTTCAAAGCGCTCAACATCGAAAATATTCAAAAAGCTAATATATGCACCACAATCACACACAAAATAATACCAGTTTAAAATACCAAAAACCAAAATGAAACCCTAACAACAACCAACCAAAAACAAAAGTACTCAACAAGATATAAATTGCTGAGGATGGGAACAATAGGATTCTCGAAACATGTTCCAACTAAGGGAAAAACATCTTAAGGTAAAGAAATTATAAATACTAAATAAATTATATATGCATCAAGCAATAGACTAGCAACACACACACACACACACACACACACACACACACACACACACACACACACACACACACACACACACACACACACATCTGTGGATGTGTGGAATACAGGATTCGCTGTAGCAACCGCATCATCATATGGGGCGATGGGGGATAGTGTAGTGAATGTTTACGGGTCGGCGGACAAAAGCGACGTCGACTGTCTTCTTGTGCGATTCCCGCGAGGCGAAGCGCAACTCTGATGCATGCATTCCTTATCTGGTTGCCGTGCGGTAGGTAGGTATTGGTGCCGAGACGCTAGCATCACAAACAGAACTTTTGCAATACACACGCTACAATATCAAGTTTTCTTGACGCTTCCGTGTACTGGGAGTTCATATACTTTTCACGTTCTGTCTTGTCTTCGAGAGTCAATTATACACACAGTCCTTCCGTCATACGACACTTTACATCAACAGTCGGCAACCCCGCGCCCGCGAACCAATTTGTAATTTTATTTTCTTTTGAACGAAGTAATGCATCCGTACTGTACTTGTTTCGAAGTACTGTATTATAAAATAGTACTCCTAGAAGCCATTTACCGAACCGCGCTACGTCTTCCCCCAATACGACTTTAAACCATTTTTTCAGCGATCTGTTCAATTGCGATAAACCGGGTCTTCTGTGATAAGTGCATTTATACGGGTTTCCAGCGCTGGAGTTGAAACCTCCCGTGGACATCCAGAACGATACTCATCGATCACTTGTGTTCAGCCACTTTGAAAACATCCATTCCACTTATACACATCTGCGCGGATCCGTACAACTTTTCTGTAAAGCTTAAGTCTAATAAGCTTGTTGACGCATGTTATGTGTCACGTACGCACACAAACATTACAGCTGGGCTGTGCTGGGGTAGCCGAGAAAGATGTAGATCGTTCTGTAATGGTGTAATAATGTATAGACCCCAAGGGAAGGGGACGTAGGTAGGCCCACAAGAAAATGACAAAACTGAAAACGGAACAGGCTATAAGCGTAGTCCTTCAGGCACAGAAGAAGAATACTATTCATTTCCCGTTTTGAGCTATCGCTTTAGTGATTACAGAAGATTTTTTTTAGGTAACGTTATGTGTATTTTTTTGCGATTCGTAAGCAGCATACTGAAGCGTTAATCGCACACTGTTGTAATTTAATCATCGGTAAAGAGCATTGTCATTTAAAATTGTGTCATGTTTTTTGTGTAAGCAATAAGTAATGTGACTGATCATAAGAGCAGAATTGTGTAATGACGGTAATGAGAGAAATAAGAATTGCCGGTAATGGCGCAGTTAACCTTTGTGAAGACGCGAAATCCCCGGTAAACGTTAGCGATTTGACTTGGCTGTGTAGGCGCGGCGTTGCGTTGATTACAGCGTAAGGCAGTAATAAGTGCACTACCTAACCTAACCGTTATTAACGTAAACACTTGTAATGTCTCACAGACAGACCGATATCATTTTGCTAGAGAACGAACACGTCATTTAATGTATTTCGAAATTATTTTCCAACAGAGATTCGTCTCGTATAGTGTCGTGAAGATTACAAGATAATTTCAGAACTTGTTTTGTGTAATATATACATCTAGAGATGTATTAAACTAGTATCTGAAAATAACATGTACGAATGAAACAGTTCCAAAAAAATAACACGTACAAATACATGTTATTATATACCTATTATACATACACCTGTATTATATAATTTGTTAGAAGAAATACATTGCAACTAACAGTATTAACAGTGTTACTTTACACTGTGACTTTATTAAGCTGTTACTGTTTAAAATAAAATAAAAAGCAAAAGAATTTATAGGCCTATCTCCCTTTGGGAATACTAATTTAACTTTACACTAGGAGTAAACAGACAGGTTTAATATTAAATTATTGATTCCATTTTGGTTAGACGAATCAGTTACGAAACTCAGCCAATGAAATTTAGAGTGCACGTAATAGCACAACAGATAATGTCCAAAAAACATCAGAAGCATATAATAAAAACATAACAGTAAGCCTCAAGAGTTACAACAATCTCATCATTTACGTGAGATGTGCAGTAAAGTTAAAATCATCTCCGAATTACATTAGCAAAAAGTACTATATGGCCTATCAACTATCAGCCACTCTGTAGGTTATAACACAATATCATTCGCTTTTTCAAAATTTACCAAGTTGGTGACTAGTATAATATATAATCTGCTATTATAATCTGTATTATATATCTGCATAACACACGAGAATAAATGTAACAGGAGTATGAATTTTTTCATTTATTTAAAACAGCTTCGTCTCTTTGTCATAGAGGTATTCTGAACCTCGCTGTTTTGCTTCGTTTCGTACTTGTATGGCAATCGGCACATGCGCAGAATGAAGAAAGTCACCAAAAAGTGACTTTGTACTCGTGTACTCGTTTATTCGTTAGTTGCGTAGGGGGCTCCCGTGACTCGGAACCGCGAGTAATCGGAACGAGTATTTCGACTTTTCAATTATCGTTGAATCGGAACAGGTACTTCAACTTTTCACTCACTGTTATATCCGTTTCACAAAAATAATCGTTCCCAAATACCTGTTATAGGTGTATCGTCCCACCTGCTATATATATCAGTCATCTGGCTTAGGATGGTGTATCCTCCTGAGAATAGAACATATGGACAACAACATGGACTGTTTAGACTTTTGATCTCCTGAGAAATGTAAATCGCCTAGACTTAAGTTTTACAGAAAATTTGTACGGATCCATGCAGATTTGTATAAATAGATTGAATGGTTTGAAAATGGCTGAACACAAATCATCGATGAGTATCGTTCTGAATGTCCACTGGAGGTTTCATCTCCAGCGCTGGAAACCCATATAAATGCAATTATCACAGAAGACCTGACTTATCGTAATTGAACAGATAGCTGAAAAATGTCAAACCACTGTTGGCACAGCTTATTGCATTGTTTGCAACAAGCTTGGGTACCCATAAAACAAGAAGTGCAAGTGGGTTCCAAAACAGGTAACCGAAAACCACAGAGACAAGAATTCAAGTGTGAACCAAACACAGTCAACGTTATTTCAATGAAGGCGATTCATTTTTAAAGAGAATTTTAGCTTGTGTTGATGCCTAGATGTGTATTAGTTTGACCATATACAAAATAGTAAAGCATGGAGTGGAAGCGTACAGTTCCCCTGTCAGGAAGAATTCAGGGCCTGTAAAGTGATATTGACTATCTTTTAGATCCTAAAGCTGTCCTTGTTTGTGACTATTAACTAGGAGGTCTAAAACAAAGACCATCATATAATAAGCATCGGTTCTATTCCAACATATTGTGCACGAAGTAAAGCTCGTAGTATTGACGAAAAGGCCTGGTGTACAGACAAAAAATGACATTGTCCTTCACAAGAATGCTCCTACTGTCAGTGCGCGAGTCACGTATGAGACCAATCGAAGAACTGGGTTGAAGATTATACCACACCCACCTTAACAGATCCTATCTCATCAGACCTTCACAGCAATGGAGAAGTAAAGAAAATGTTCTAAACTTCTTCAACATGAGAGTCGTTTGCAGGAGACATGAAAGAAGCTTAAAGGGGTGGAACAGTTGTACACTAGTCTCTGGGAATTATGGTGAAAAGTAATGAAACGTTCCCATTAATTAGTTTTTCTTTGCAGCTGTTTGTCTCTTTAATTACAGGTTAAATGATCCTCCCCTGTGACATTTATAATAAGTTTTGAAGATGGAAGCATTTGTTATTTTATCAGTTCTCCTAACTTACATTTCATCAAAATACTGTCTATCAGAGCGTACTCTGATAAATTTCTGTCTGCGTTTTTTGTTATGTGTAATGTTGTTACTTTTTATCCTTTAAAGGGTAAGAAAAGCTACATTTAACAACCTAAAGCTGTCTTACAGCAGAACAATATTAGACTAAATTATGATTTGCCAATTCATACTGCTAAAACGGCACCTGAGAATAAACCAGATACAGTTTTGCATGACCTGAAGAGTAAGAAAGTCTGCATCATTACCATTGCTTCTTCTTCTTGTTCTTCGCTCATTCATATCGGTACTGAGCAAGGAAGATGTTTATCACCAGCCGCTTGGAGAACTCTTGTACGGCTTTTTGACTATCCTGCTGTTTTCCATTCACTTAGCTATTTCAATCTTTGAATCAATCGGTCTTTGAAGGAGATAATGCTGCATACAATTCTCTGTTTGCTTCTCCGCCGTCATATCCCATTTTTACAAATTGGGCCTGCAATCGTACTAAGCGATTTTGGTCGTGTCAGTTTAGCAGCTCCATTGCCGACCAAATTGGCGAAGTGGTTCATGTTTCATCGCCTTGAGTCACGATTTTTGTAATTAATGCCTTATATAACCTGAACTTCGTTGAATGGCTTACTATCGTGCTCTTTTAGATTTTATTCAAGGCAAAGTCATTTCTCATCCAGAGGATCATAATAAAGATGAAAGAGAGAAATAACGAAATATACTTCGCTCTCCACTGAATACAGGTTCAAAAAATTTCAAAATATGTTTAAGTAATTACGCAGATAATCACAGCAACAGGTCTTGTAAATGAAGACAGCTTATAACAGTTGCAGGTAAAAAAAATCAGTCTTCGTGGAAATGTACCGGATAGCCGAACACAAGTATGGGAGCAGAAGAACTGTGATGGAGTTTGTCGTATAGACCCTCTAACATAGAATAAAAAGTGGTAATACGTGGGAGACAAGGCGGTAATGATGATGATGATGATGATAATGAAGAGAATAACAATATTATGTGACATAACACAAACTAGTGTAATTATTATTTCACTCTATGGAGAGTAGAAGGGAGTTACGGTACGCTACTTTAAAGCAGTCATAGGCAACCTTTGAATTTATGGGGGCGCATATATATTTGAGGACCAGTTCCATGGGCGCACCCCTTCCCACCCCATCAATGGAAAATAGGAAGGTGCGGAGTTCAATACCTGGACGTTACAAACATTAGCTTCGCTTTATAATACCCTAGCGACGTGAAATACAGTATCAAAAAGCTTTGCAGTATTTTTCATGTAAATTTGTGAAAAATAAATTGACCTACAGGCGTAGGTCATAAACAATCTGTC
Organism: Magicicada septendecula; assembly: GCA_034769895.1. Taxonomy (NCBI): domain Eukaryota; kingdom Metazoa; phylum Arthropoda; class Insecta; order Hemiptera; family Cicadidae; genus Magicicada; species Magicicada septendecula. The sequence continues at coordinate 371,567,260 of CM068374.1, read as the reverse complement.
ATCATGTACACGCACGTTAAAACTAACAAAACGTTAAAAAAATGGTTTAAAGTCGTATTGGGGGAAGAGTAGCGCGGTTCGGTAAATGGCTTGTAGGCCTACTATTTTATAATACAGTACTTCGAAGCAGGTTTTGCAGAAAACATTAGACCATGGCCAAACAGCCCAGGGAGGAATTTTAACAACAAACTACTTCTTTGCTGCCGATAACGTAGTACACATATAATACAAAATTATCCCATCCCCCTTCAACTATCATTTTCATTTATAGAAAATTACCCCCTCCCCTTCAACTACCCTTTTCATTTATAGATATTTCATCTACCTTTCTATAGTGGATTATTATGACCTTCTTTTCAGGATACTTTGTTTATCAAAATTAAGTATTTTACTCTTGTTAAAACATAAAACGTTGCAGGTAAACTAACCCTTCCCTCTTGAACGATCTTCACCAAAATCAATACACCTTGAGTTCTCTACAACTCGGGTACATACACAAAAAATTATTTGATTCTGTTTGAATTTGCGGCAGTTACTGATCAACATAGAAAAAATTCTACACACAGACACCAGTTTTCGGAAAATGACTTTTCCTCATGTTTTGAGGGTAGTACAATCAGCGTCAGCCCTTTATCTCGAACACGATTTTTTTCGCGATCACCATAATTCCATTTCCTTCAGAACATGGAAGAGTAAAACAGACAATCCGGTGGGTAGTAATTCACTGGCTATGCAACAAGTCCAGACACGGATAATAACGGACTTGTATTAACAGTTAGACCGTCCGTTGTGATCACGTACTGCTGCAATTCTGCAACCGGTAACAAGAAAAATGCGAGTAGATAAAAAAAAAGACACACACAAATGCTGTAATCTATTTATACTTGAAACCTGTCTGCATGACATTTAGCCAGCCAAGGAGTTACAGTCTATTTAATAATGCCACTGACCATTCTAGCCGTTCGACGTAATCTGACTACTTTGTAGACAAGAAGGTGATATATACAACCGCCGCCCGCCCAGTTTAATACAAACTTTCGAATTGTCATTTTACTTTCGAAATGACATTTTTTTAAGCGCCGTGTAAAAAACTGACCTTTTCAAGCAAACGTGCAGAAATGGGTTTTTCTTAGACTTTGCTGTATCAGTACGCGCAAAGCAGCTTCTGCAGCATTTTCGATGTCAGAATTTTCTGATTTCAATCGTTTCCTAGAAGAATCTTAACTTTAAAAGCTTCACTTTCAAACATTTTTTTAATAGAAATAACATCAAACGCATCGCTGTGAACAACGTATGTCACACGTTGTCACGACTGGACAAAATTAGTTATTTTTCATCATCATCATCATCATCATCACAACTCCAAGGACTAGACCTCAGACCTGTTCCGGAACCCATTTCCTACTAGGTCTACCGACATCTCTCTTCCCGGTAGGGTGATAACCCAAGGCAGCCGCCACAGGTAGACGGATATCAGGGATGCGATTTCAGTGTTTACACCATCTCCTTCTGTGGTCTCAATCTTCTGATGCAATGATACACTGTTTAAATCGCGTCTAACATCCTCGTTCCTTCCCCGATCCAAGAGAGAACAACCTTGCATCCCTCTTAGAAATTTCATTTGGGCTGCCTGAATCCTCTGCACGTCCCTTTTACCAAGAATCCATTAGCATACAGGACAGCCACAGTTTTATACATTCGGGTATCTTTCCGTGTGAAGGATTTTTTTCTTTAATAAAACAACTGTTAAACGGCGTTTGTAGAAAAAATCTTGTTCATGACATGTTGTGAAGTAAGTGTTGTAGGTACTGTACTTGTAGTGTTGACCCTCTCGCTATCCTAGCTGGACCGAGTAGGTGAACACAACCACTGTTGTCGCTTGAGGCAGCTGGAGAACTCTGCGGTGGCTGACAACGCTGATCATCGCGTTCTCTTTTCGAGAAGATCAAGATCTTGGCCTCGGAGAGTCGCCGACTACCCTCGGCTGCACATGGAGTCCGCAGAGATCTTCAAACATGGTTCCGCCGCTATGATTCGAAGGGGAGGAAGCCTCCTATTGAACAAAATTTTGCATGCTGTGCTCCCAAGCTAATCAGATAAGACTTGAAGCTGATTAGTCGATGCTACTTTCAGGCTTAGATCGTGGTGGCACGTTAAGTGGGCCTTACACAGTCTCTACCTCATCGTGCCAGTTGCTTTCAACACTGACGACAGACCACGGCCTAACAACACGGCAAATAACGTTTCTAACTTTGTTGACGCCGCGCTGACCGTGAAAGCCATAGAAACTCTAAACTAAGTTAAGTTTTTAAACAACTGAAGTGCATGTATTGAGCTTTTATTCGAAGGTAGTTTAATGAAGTGCAGGCGAAAGAAGAAACTTTGGGGTGGATAAGGAGATTTGGGAGGTGGGGACTTGCGTCATTGGCCTTAGGAGAGATGGGCACCCCTGGGCATGCCTGAAATCGATTTCGAAAGTAGCTATTTTTGTACGACTACGTTCACCATCGGACTTCGATTGGTTTTTCGATTATTTTCCCCTAACTCACGGAAGTACCCGATCAACGTAAATGTATAGAGATAACTGAATATATAGGTGGCGGAGGACAGCAACAAGAGATAATACTCGTAGATGACGAATAGGTGGAGCAGAGGAAAGAGTATAAATATTATAACCGAAATATTTAAAAACATCTTCATTTAAAAAATACTAATTTTTAAAATTATATTAAAAAAGAAGACCCGGATCTGCAAATCCATGGAATCGGAAAGTGTAACGAATTAAAATATTTGGGAAGCATTATTTCAGAAGATGGAACAACAAAAAATGACATCAAAAATAGGATAAAACAGGGAAAAAAGGCTATTCGTTTGCTAAACTAGTTACTTTGGTCGAACAAAATGAAACTTCAAACTAAACTGACAATCTACAGTACTATTGTGGAGCCCATTTTAACTTCTGGCCTGCGAATGGTGGCAACTTTCAGATGAAGAGAAAAAGATGATAGAAACTGGAAATGGACTTCTTAAGAAGAGCGTGTAATATTTCTAGAATGCAACACGTTAGAAACGAAGATATAAGAAGAAAAACAGGGTGCGTATTTACAACAGCAGAAAGTATAGAATCCAGACAGTTGCTATGGTATGGTCACGTAATGAGGATGGAGGAGAAGCGATGGCCAAAGAAAGGACTGACTTACACACCACAAAACAGGAGAAGAAAAGGAAGACTGACAACATTATGGAGAACAGGAATTAGGAAAAGCATGAGAGATCGAGCTATTGAAGATGATGACTGGAAGGATAGGGAGAAATGGCGATCGAAATGCGGGATGCGGCATAGACTGTAGGACCCCCGCTAATAATAATAAATACAGATTAAAAAATTATATTAAAATATATATAAAAATTAATATTAATATTATTATTCTGTACGGAGTCCGCGATCCGTAGTAACGCAATCTCAAGTCACTGTATGTGAAAACTTTACTTTTAAAAAAAGTGCACACAATTCGAAAACCGGCAATTGTTGAATCTATACGTATAAAAAACTATTATTTCCAAAAAACAAGTATTTACAAAATATCGAAATGCGGAAAATCTGATTTGCGAGTTTTCAACACTTACGAATAAAAAACGACGATACCTTAAACACGTCGAAACGACAATTCAGTCCGCGGAAAAATTAAGGGGAAAAATAAAGTTTTTGAGAAAACTACAGGATTCCACTCTGAGGGATCGATTATGACACGGAGACAAAGTGGGAATTTGTGTAAACGACCAAACAGAACAAGGGACACATAAAAAGAATAAGAAAAGAAAGAGTAGTTTAAAGCTTGTCGCTGATAGGCCACAAAAAAGGGGGGAATGAGACGTAGGACGCCCAAGAGAAAGAAGATGGCCAAGAGAAAGAAGATGACTTCTGTGGACATCGAAGCACGTTGTAAATTTATAATAAAGGTTTAAAAACACACAAACACTTGGTAATTTTCACAGTTTATTATTTAACTCTGACAGCTGTTTCAGCCTATTAAGCCATTCTCAAAGAGATCATAGAAACAACTAAACAAAGAAAGTGAGGGTGGTAAGCATGTATTTAGGGTGCGTATATGGATATGTGTGTGGGGTGGTGGGGTGTGTATGTTGGAGGGAGTGGCGAAGCTAGTATAGGGAAGGTCAAGTCTCTGTAAAAACTAAGTATAACAGGAAGGCAAATTCTAAAAATTAACTAAACTAAATAACAACTATTAATAAAGGGCATCCACAGAATGACCTTCACTATACTAGCTTCTCCACCCAGTCCAACATACACACCCCACACATACACATATGTCCATATACACACCCTAAACACATGTTCACCACCCTCACTTTCTTTGCTTAGAGCCCTTTCACACGAGGCAGACATCTGCGGCAGACGTCTGCTAGAGACAGAAATCCCATTGATACAATGCATAGCTTTTCACACGAGGGTGCGAGTGAGCCCACTAGAGGCAGACGTCTGCCGGCTCGTTTATCCCCCGATAGTTGAATTCAACTCGTCGGGCAGGCCAGTTGCTAGTTAACAAGTGCAAATCCTTAGAACCTTTTCACACGAGGCAGACGTCTGCCTCTTCCGAATGGAAAAAGTCATTCATACTTTCGATGTCGAATCCTTTACTGAAGAAATTAGCAATCATCCAGCTATATGGGATTGTTCTTGAAAAGATAATAGTAATATAATAAGAAAACAAAACAGTCCTGGAACGAAATATTTTTAATTGCCTATGAAGGTTACGAAGAAATATCAAGAAAAAACAAAATTGCATTAGATAAGTAAATAGTCACTGCAGTTTTGTCTTATTAATTGTACTTACAATTTTTACTAATAATCATACAAATTGAATAAAAAGCAATGTGTATTGTAAATTTAAAGTGTATACGTTTTTTAAAGTAACCGCTAACTTTTCAACTGTTGGACCGGAATTCCTCATGTTGGTGTTGTTTTTTTGAATGTTACTCTCCAACAAACTATGCAATTCATGGAAAGAAGAAATGGACATATGAAAATAATTAAAAAACTTTTCATTGTTATTTTTCAGCTAGTGATACAACAGTGCAAAACTACTACTGGTAAGTCTGTCGTTTATTAGTGGGTCAATCAACATTTTTCTGTTCCTTCTTTTCTTTTTCTATTTTCAATTAGTGCTAGAGCCAATATTGCAACTACTTCTTCCTGTTCATTCATAATTTTAAATACTACATAAAAGAGCAATTAAAAAAAATATGCTGATATTAGAGTATTTACTCTTCACTGACTAAATTGAGGATGGACCGTTTGGTGCGAGGCACACAGGCACAGTGTGCCGAGAGCAAGCTCGCGTGAGACTACTACGGCACACTGGTTTACTCGTGTGAAAGAGCCCTAAGTTGTTTCTATTACCTCCTTGAGAATAGCTTAATAGGCTGAAACAGCTGACATAGGTAAATAATAAACTGTAAGCTGCTTTTATGTAGGAACAACATGTGGTCACCTTTTTGCGGTGTACTTGCAGCATTTTGATGAAAATAAAATTCAAGTTGATTTTATCTAATAATAAATGCGTTTTGTTTGTTTAAAATTACGAAGGTGTTTTACGGCCGAGGTTGCTTGCTTGTTATAACTTATATTAGCTTCTTATTTTTCTTTTCAGGTGAGTACCAAGAAAGAACTACACCGTATCACTAGCACGCAATTTGGTGAGTAGAAAACTTTCCAAACTATTATTTTTTTACGTACTGTGTGTATGTATGGTGTGTTAGTGGGGAGGAGATTTCAACAGCTGTTAGCGTACCTTTACTCAACCTCGTGCTCCTCCCGCCTCTGTACTTCCAGTCTGCAGCTTCCATTCGTCTCCCATTCCATTACGTGACACAAGTGTTTGTGTGTATGTATGGTGTGTTTAGTGGGGAGGAGATTTCAACAGCTGTTAGCGTACCTTTACTCAACCTCGTGCTCCTCCCGCCTCTGTACTTCCAGTCTGCAGCTTCCATTCGTCTCCCATTCCATTACGTGACACAAGTGTTTGTGTGTATGTATGGTGTGTTTAGTGGGGAGGAGATTTCAACAGCTGTTAGCGTACCTTTACTCAACCTCGTGCTCCTCCCGCCTCTGTACTTCCAGTCTGCAGCTTCCATTCGCCTCCCATTCCATTACGTGACACAAGTGTTTGTGTGTATGTATGGTGTGTTTAGTGGGGAGGAGATTTCAACAGCTGTTAGCGTACCTTTACTCAACCTCGTGCTCCTCCCGCCTCTGTACTTCCAGTCTGCAGCTTCCATTCGTCTCCCATTCCATTACGTGACACAAGTGTTTGTGTGTATGTATGGTGTGTTTAGTGGGGAGGAGATTTCAACAGCTGTTAGCGTACCTTTACTCAACCTCGTGCTCCTCCCGCCTCTGTACTTCCAGTCTGCAGCTTCCACTCGCCTCCCATTCCATTACGTGACACAAGTGTTTGTGTGTATGTATGGTGTGTTTAGTGGGGAGGAGATTTCAACAGCTGTTAGCGTACCTTTACTCAACCTCGTGCTCCTCCCGCCTCTGTACTTCCAGTCTGCAGCTTCCATTCGTCTCCCATTCCATTACGTGACACAAGTGTTTGTGTGTATGTATGGTGTGTTTAGTGGGGAGGAGATTTCAACAGCTGTTAGCGTACCTTTACTCAACCTCGTGCTCCTCCCGCCTCTGTACTTCCAGTCTGCAGCTTCCATTCGCCTCCCATTCCATTACGTGACACAAGTGTTTGTGTGTATGTATGGTGTGTTTAGTGGGGAGGAGATTTCAACAGCTGTTAGCGTACCTTTACTCAACCTCGTGCTCCTCCCGCCTCTGTACTTCCAGTCTGCAGCTTCCATTCGCCTCCCATTCCATTACGTGACACAAGTGTTTGTGTGTATGTATGGTGTGTTTAGTGGGGAGGAGATTTCAACAGCTGTTAGCGTACCTTTACTCAACCTCGTGCTCCTCCCGCCTCTGTACTTCCAGTCTGCAGCTTCCATTCGTCTCCCATTCCATTACGTGACACAAGTGTTTGTGTGTATGTATGGTGTGTTTAGTGGGGAGGAGATTTCAACAGCTGTTAGCGTACCTTTACTCAACCTCGTGCTCCTCCCGCCTCTGTACTTCCAGTCTGCAGCTTCCATTCGTCTCCCATTCCATTACGTGACACAAGTGTTTGTGTGTATGTATGGTGTGTTTAGTGGGGAGGAGATTTCAACAGCTGTTAGCGTACCTTTACTCAACCTCGTGCTCCTCCCGCCTCTGTACTTCCAGTCTGCAGCTTCCATTCGTCTCCCATTCCATTACGTGACACAAGTGTTTGTGTGTATGTATGGTGTGTTTAGTGGGGAGGAGATTTCAACAGCTGTTAGCGTACCTTTACTCAACCTCGTGCTCCTCCCGCCTCTGTACTTCCAGTCTGCAGCTTCCATTCGCCTCCCATTCCATTACGTGACACAAGTGTTTGTGTGTATGTATGGTGTGTTTAGTGGGGAGGAGATTTCAACAGCTGTTAGCGTACCTTTACTCAACCTCGTGCTCCTCCCGCCTCTGTACTTCCAGTCTGCAGCTTCCATTCGTCTCCCATTCCATTACGTGACACAAGTGTTTGTGTGTATGTATGGTGTGTTTAGTGGGGAGGAGATTTCAACAGCTGTTAGCGTACCTTTACTCAACCTCGTGCTCCTCCCGCCTCTGTACTTCCAGTCTGCAGCTTCCATTCGTCTCCCATTCCATTACGTGACACAAGTGTTTGTGTGTATGTATGGTGTGTTTAGTGGGGAGGAGATTTCAACAGCTGTTAGCGTACCTTTACTCAACCTCGTGCTCCTCCCGCCTCTGTACTTCCAGTCTGCAGCTTCCATTCGCCTCCCATTCCATTACGTGACACAAGTGTTTGTGTGTATGTATGGTGTGTTTAGTGGGGAGGAGATTTCAACAGCTGTTAGCGTACCTTTACTCAACCTCGTGCTCCTCCCGCCTCTGTACTTCCAGTCTGCAGCTTCCATTCGTCTCCCATTCCATTACGTGACACAAGTGTTTGTGTGTATGTATGGTGTGTTTAGTGGGGAGGAGATTTCAACAGCTGTTAGCGTACCTTTACTCAACCTCGTGCTCCTCCCGCCTCTGTACTTTCAGTCTGCAGCTTCCATTCGTCTCCCATTCCATTACGTGACACAAGTGTTTGTGTGTATGTATGGTGTGTTTAGTGGGGAGGAGATTTCAACAGCTGTTAGCGTACCTTTACTCAACCTCGTGCTCCTCCCGCCTCTGTACTTCCAGTCTGCAGCTTCCATTCGTCTCCCATTCCATTACGTGACACAAGTGTTTGTGTGTATGTATGGTGTGTTTAGTGGGGAGGAGATTTCAACAGCTGTTAGCGTACCTTTACTCAACCTCGTGCTCCTCCCGCCTCTGTACTTCCAGTCTGCAGCTTCCATTCGTCTCCCATTCCATTACGTGACACAAGTGTTTGTGTGTATGTATGGTGTGTTTAGTGGGGAGGAGATTTCAACAGCTGTTAGCGTACCTTTACTCAACCTCGTGCTCCTCCCGACTCTGTACTTCCAGTCTGCAGCTTCCATTCGTCTCCCATTCCATTACGTGACACAAGTGTTTGTGTGTATGTGTGGTGTGTTTAGTGGGAGGAGATTTCAACAGCTGTTAGCGTACCTTTACTCAACCTCGTGCTCCTCCCGCCTCTGTACTTCCAGTCTGCAGCTTCCATTCGTCTCCCATTCCATTACGTGACACAAGTGTTTGTGTGTATGTATGGTGTGTTTAGTGGGGAGGAGATTTCAACAGCTGTTAGCGTACCTTTACTCAACCTCGTGCTCCTCCCGCCTCTGTACTTCCAGTCTGCAGCTTCCATTCGTCTCCCATTCCATTACGTGACACAAGTGTTTGTGTGTATGTATGGTGTGTTTAGTGGGGAGGAGATTTCAACAGCTGTTAGCGTACCTTTACTCAACCTCGTGCTCCTCCCGCCTCTGTACTTCCAGTCTGCAGCTTCCATTCGTCTCCCATTCCATTACGTGACACAAGTGTTTGTGTGTATGTATGGTGTGTTTAGTGGGGAGGAGATTTCAACAGCTGTTAGCGTACCTTTACTCAACCTCGTGCTCCTCCCGCCTCTGTACTTCCAGTCTGCAGCTTCCATTCGTCTCCCATTCCATTACGTGACACAAGTGTTTGTGTGTATGTATGGTGTGTTTAGTGGGGAGGAGATTTCAACAGCTGTTAGCGTACCTTTACTCAACCTCGTGCTCCTCCCGCCTCTGTACTTCCAGTCTGCAGCTTCCATTCGTCTCCCATTCCATTACGTGACACAAGTGTTTGTGTGTATGTATGGTGTGTTTAGTGGGGAGGAGATTTCAACAGCTGTTAGCGTACCTTTACTCAACCTCGTGCTCCTCCCGACTCTGTACTTCCAGTCTGCAGCTTCCATTCGTCTCCCATTCCATTACGTGACACAAGTGTTTGTGTGTATGTATGGTGTGTTTAGTGGGGAGGAGATTTCAACAGCTGTTAGCGTACCTTTACTCAACCTCGTGCTCCTCCCGCCTCTGTACTTCCAGTCTGCAGCTTCCATTCGTCTCCCATTCCATTACGTGACACAAGTGTTTGTGTGTATGTATGGTGTGTTTAGTGGGGAGGAGATTTCAACAGCTGTTAGCGTACCTTTACTCAACCTCGTGCTCCTCCCGCCTCTGTACTTCCAGTCTGCAGCTTCCATTCGTCTCCCATTCCATTACGTGACACAAGTGTTTGTGTGTATGTATGGTGTGTTTAGTGGGGAGGAGATTTCAACAGCTGTTAGCGTACCTTTACTCAACCTCGTGCTCCTCCCGCCTCTGTACTTCCAGTCTGCAGCTTCCATTCGTCTCCCATTCCATTACGTGACACAAGTGTTTGTGTGTATGTATGGTGTGTTTAGTGGGGAGGAGATTTCAACAGCTGTTAGCGTACCTTTACTCAACCTCGTGCTCCTCCCGCCTCTGTACTTCCAGTCTGCAGCTTCCATTCGTCTCCCATTCCATTACGTGACACAAGTGTTTGTGTGTATGTATGGTGTGTTTAGTGGGGAGGAGATTTCAACAGCTGTTAGCGTACCTTTACTCAACCTCGTGCTCCTACCGCCTCTGTACTTCCAGTCTGCAGCTTCCATTCGTCTCCCATTCCATTACGTGACACAAGTGTTTGTGTGTATGTATGGTGTGTTTAGTGGGGAGGAGATTTCAACAGCTGTTAGCGTACCTTTACTCAACCTCGTGCTCCTACCGCCTCTGTACTTCCAGTCTGCAGCTTCCATTCGTCTCCATTCCATTACGTGACACAAGTGTTTGTGTGTATGTATGGTGTGTTTAGTGGGGAGGAGATTTCAACAGCTGTTAGCGTACCTTTACTCAACCTCGTGCTCCTACCGCCTCTGTACTTCCAGTCTGCAGCTTCCATTCGTCTCCCATTCCATTACGTGACACAAGTGTTTGTGTGTATGTATGGTGTGTTTAGTGGGGAGGAGATTTCAACAGCTGTTAGCGTACCTTTACTCAACCTCGTGCTCCTCCCGACTCTGTACTTCCAGTCTGCAGCTTCCATTCGTCTCCCATTCCATTACGTGACACAAGTGTTTGTGTGTATGTATGGTGTGTTTAGTGGGGAGGAGATTTCAACAGCTGTTAGCGTACCTTTACTCAACCTCGTGCTCCTCCCGCCTCTGTACTTCCAGTCTGCAGCTTCCATTCGTCTCCCATTCCATTACGTGACACAAGTGTTTGTGTGTATGTATGGTGTGTTTAGTGGGGAGGAGATTTCAACAGCTGTTAGCGTACCTTTACTCAACCTCGTGCTCCTCCCGCCTCTGTACTTCCAGTCTGCAGCTTCCATTCGTCTCCCATTCCATTACGTGACACAAGTGTTTGTGTGTATGTATGGTGTGTTTAGTGGGGAGGAGATTTCAACAGCTGTTAGCGTACCTTTACTCAACCTCGTGCTCCTCCCGCCTCTGTACTTCCAGTCTGCAGCTTCCATTCGTCTCCCATTCCATTACGTGACACAAGTGTTTGTGTGTATGTATGGTGTGTTTAGTGGGGAGGAGATTTCAACAGCTGTTAGCGTACCTTTACTCAACCTCGTGCTCCTCCCGCCTCTGTACTTCCAGTCTGCAGCTTCCATTCGTCTCCCATTCCATTACGTGACACAAGTGTTTGTGTGTATGTATGGTGTGTTTAGTGGGGAGGAGATTTCAACAGCTGTTAGCGTACCTTTACTCAACCTCGTGCTCCTACCGCCTCTGTACTTCCAGTCTGCAGCTTCCATTCGTCTCCCATTCCATTACGTGACACAAGTGTTTGTGTGTATGTATGGTGTGTTTAGTGGGGAGGAGATTTCAACAGCTGTTAGCGTACCTTTACTCAACCTCGTGCTCCTACCGCCTCTGTACTTCCAGTCTGCAGCTTCCATTCGTCTCCCATTCCATTACGTGACACAAGTGTTTGTGTGTATGTATGGTGTGTTTAGTGGGGAGGAGATTTCAACAGCTGTTAGCGTACCTTTACTCAACCTCGTGCTCCTACCGCCTCTGTACTTCCAGTCTGCAGCTTCCATTCGTCTCCCATTCCATTACGTGACACAAGTGTTTGTGTGTATGTATGGTGTGTTTAGTGGGGAGGAGATTTCAACAGCTGTTAGCGTACCTTTACTCAACCTCGTGCTCCTCCCGCCTCTGTACTTCCAGTCTGCAGCTTCCATTCGTCTCCCATTCCATTACGTGACACAAGTGTTTGTGTGTATGTATGGTGTGTTTAGTGGGGAGGAGATTTCAACAGCTGTTAGCGTACCTTTACTCAACCTCGTGCTCCTACCGCCTCTGTACTTCCAGTCTGCAGCTTCCATTCGTCTCCCATTCCATTACGTGACACAAGTGTTTGTGTGTATGTATGGTGTGTTTAGTGGGGAGGAGATTTCAACAGCTGTTAGCGTACCTTTACTCAACCTCGTGCTCCTCCCGCCTCTGTACTTCCAGTCTGCAGCTTCCATTCGTCTCCCATTCCATTACGTGACACAAGTGTTTGTGTGTATGTATGGTGTGTTTAGTGGGGAGGAGATTTCAACAGCTGTTAGCGTACCTTTACTCAACCTCGTGCTCCTCTCGCCTCTGTACTTCCAGTCTGCAGCTTCCATTCGTCTCCCATTCCATTACGTGACACAAGTGTTTGTGTGTATGTATGGTGTGTTTAGTGGGGAGGAGATTTCAACAGCTGTTAGCGTACCTTTACTCAACCTCGTGCTCCTCCCGCCTCTGTACTTCCAGTCTGCAGCTTCCATTCGTCTCCCATTCCATTACGTGACACAAGTGTTTGTGTGTATGTATGGTGTGTTTAGTGGGGAGGAGATTTCAACAGCTGTTAGCGTACCTTTACTCAACCTCGTGCTCCTCCCGCCTCTGTACTTCCAGTCTGCAGCTTCCATTCGTCTCCCATTCCATTACGTGACACAAGTGTTTGTGTGTATGTATGGTGTGTTTAGTGGGGAGGAGATTTCAACAGCTGTTAGCGTACCTTTACTCAACCTCGTGCTCCTCCCGCCTCTGTACTTCCAGTCTGCAGCTTCCATTCGTCTCCCATTCCATTACGTGACACAAGTGTTTGTGTGTATGTATGGTGTGTTTAGTGGGGAGGAGATTTCAACAGCTGTTAGCGTACCTTTACTCAACCTCGTGCTCCTCCCGACTCTGTACTTCCAGTCTGCAGCTTCCATTCGTCTCCCATTCCATTACGTGACACAAGTGTTTGTGTGTATGTATGGTGTGTTTAGTGGGGAGGAGATTTCAACAGCTGTTAGCGTACCTTTACTCAACCTCGTGCTCCTCCCGCCTCTGTACTTCCAGTCTGCAGCTTCCATTCGTCTCCCATTCCATTACGTGACACAAGTGTTTGTGTGTATGTATGGTGTGTTTAGTGGGGAGGAGATTTCAACAGCTGTTAGCGTACCTTTACTCAACCTCGTGCTCCTCCCGCCTCTGTACTTCCAGTCTGCAGTTTCCATTCGTCTCCCATTCCATTACGTGACACAAGTGTTTGTGTGTATGTATGGTGTGTTTAGTGGGGAGGAGATTTCAACAGCTGTTAGCGTACCTTTACTCAACCTCGTGCTCCTCCCGCCTCTGTACTTCCAGTCTGCAGCTTCCATTCGTCTCCCATTCCATTACGTGACGCAAGTGTTTGTGTGTATGTATGGTGTGTTTAGTGGGGAGGAGATTTCAACAGCTGTTAACGTACCTTTACTCAACCTCGTGCTCCTCCCGCCTCTGTACTTCCAGTCTGCAGCTTCCATTCGTCTCCCATTCCATTACGTGACACAAGTGTTTGTGTGTATGTATGGTGTGTTTAGTGGGGAGGAGATTTCAACAGCTGTTAGCGTACCTTTACTCAACCTCGTGCTCCTCCCGCCTCTGTACTTCCAGTCTGCAGCTTCCATTCGTCTCCCATTCCATTACGTGACACAAGTGTTTGTGTGTATGTATGGTGTGTTTAGTGGGGAGGAGATTTCAACAGCTGTTAGCGTACCTTTACTCAACCTCGTGCTCCTCCCGCCTCTGTACTTCCAGTCTGCAGCTTCCATTCGTCTCCCATTCCATTACGTGACACAAGTGTTTGTGTGTATGTATGGTGTGTTTAGTGGGGAGGAGATTTCAACAGCTGTTAGCGTACCTTTACTCAACCTCGTGCTCCTACCGCCTCTGTACTTCCAGTCTGCAGCTTCCATTCGTCTCCCATTCCATTACGTGACACAAGTGTTTGTGTGTATGTATGGTGTGTTTAGTGGGGAGGAGATTTCAACAGCTGTTAGCGTACCTTTACTCAACCTCGTGCTCCTCCCGACTCTGTACTTCCAGTCTGCAGCTTCCATTCGTCTCCCATTCCATTACGTGACACAAGTGTTTGTGTGTTTTTAAAATCTTTGTAGTAATATGTTTCACCAAGTGCCCGACGAGTCACCAGTCAATATCGTGTAAGTTTAAAACTTTAACTGGTGAAGAAACAGACAAATGAGAAGAAGAAAGACAATGAAGCAGATTTTCTTACTCTTCAGGTCATGCGAAACTGTATCTGGTGCCGTTTTAGCCGTACGAACTGGCTGATTATAATTTAGTCTAATATTGTTCTCCTGTAAGACCGCTTTAGGTTTTTAAAATAGCTTTTCTTACTCATTACAAGGATAAAAAGTACCAACATTACACATAACAAAAAATGCAGACAGAAATTTGTCAGCGTACGCTCTATTTGTCAGCGACAGACAATATTATGATGAAATGTACTTTAGGAGAAATGATAAAATAACAAATAATGCTTCCATCTTGAAAACTTATTATAAATGTCACAGGGGAGGATCATTTAACCTGTAATTAAAGAGACAAACAGGTGGAAAGAAAAGCTAATTAATGGGAACGTTTCGTTACTTTTCACCATAATTCCCAGAGAGTAATGTACACCTGTCCCATCTCTTTAAGCTTTTCCATGTCTCCTGCGAATGACTCTCATGCTGAAGCCAGTTTTGAACATTTTCTTTACTTCTGCAAAGAACTTAAGAGAGAAGAAAGAATAAAAAAAATAACTGACGTAAAGTGATACGAAAAATGAGGAGGAGGAGGAGGAGGGGGAGAAGCATAATAATAAGAAGAAGAAGAAGAAGAAGAAGAAGAAGAAGAAGAAGAAGAAGAAGAAGAAGACGCGACGACGAATACAGAATTCAAATAAGACGATTTTTTTCTGAAAAGGTCTTTGTTCAAACTTACGGTATACAGCCAAATGTCTGGCGATGCAGCGAGTTCGTCGTTGCAGTATTACCACGGTGGGCGCATTGCTGGTCAGCGTCCAGTTCTCTCGGTGAAGTTATTGTCAGTTTGGCACGGCGGCGGCGCTTGGCAGTCGACCGCGGCCCCACAACTCCCACAAACAAACAAGTTTGTCGCAAACACAAACACTATCCAACAGAAACCTGCAAAATTTCTCCTCATGAATATCTATCTATCTATGTGTCTACCTGCACTTACTGGGGCGTTACATTGCGTTACGTAATCTACGGTAACATTAGGCCTACTGCTTACGCACGTAAATGTTACATACGGTCAAACTTGCACATTTATTTATAATAGGCTACTCATTACGTAATTATAAGTATAATACTACTGACTCGGAATACTAAGTTTTTCATTGGTAAAAATGTAAAATTTGTACTTTATGGCCTGAACCAGTTTTCGCTTATTACAACCTACGTCATAGCTTGTAAGCCTCTGACAAGGTAAAAATTTTACATTTTTACCAATAAAAAACTTACTGTTTCCAGTCAGCAGTATTATACTTATAATTAGTTAATCAACGGACGTGTCATGGACAACAAAATCCAAGAACGTATTACGTATAGACTAACTGTAGTCATCCTTAAACTCTAACACACACACACGCGCGCGAGATAACGATCATCGTCATCATATGCTACTACCGACTGACAAGTCCTGTTCACCACTGTTTCGATTAGACCTGTTTTATTTTTTTTACCTTTCCCTCTGAATATCGTGTGTCATCGTGAATCTCTTCTTTCATTTTCTCCTTTCCCCCTTCCAATGTGCCCTATTCCTCTTCCTTTTATAATATATCTTAACTACTTTTCCTCCTCTTCAGTACCGTACTCAGTACCTCTTTAGTAAAAACGTTGTTTCACTTAATTCTGTTAAGAAACCTCCTCTTTATTCACTCTGTAGTCCAATTTATTTTCTCGATTATACTCCAGACTAACGATTCAAAAGAGTCTCAATTAAGCCTTCCACTCTGCCCCCACAGCTCAAGTTACACATCCGTGAACTGTTTGCACTATGTTTCATATATGTATGCAAAATTTTATATAAATATACATATATAAATATTTTTATTAATATTTTAATAAATAATCAATATTAATAATATAAATTAATTAGTAAATAATTTTTAATAATTAAATTAATTATTAATTTATTATTTATTATATTAATAACATAAAAAATCGATTTTCTTAGAAAAATTGATGATGAAAATGGATACAATAAAAATACTATAAACAAAATAGAAAATAAAAACCGAACAATTTAGAAAATAAACCGAATAAATCAACATGACAACACATAAATAATAATATGACAAAGCTAACAACACTATTTAAAAACACAGACATTAAAATAGCATACAAAACTAATAAAAATAATTTACAAAAACTAAATAACCCACACAACAAAGATAATACAACAACCAACGGTATATACAAAATTGAAAGCCAAGATTGCAATAAATGTTACATAGGACAAAAAAAACTGAAAAAACATTATTTTGAACATCTAAACACATACAAAAAAACAGAAATATATATATATATATATAAATCTAATTTGGCCAGGCATGCAATAAACACAGGACATGAATTCTCAAACATAGCCAACATGACACTAATAAAACACATACCACACAAAGGCACCATAATGAACACATTAGAAAATTTACAAATAAAGAAACACAAAACAAACTAATACCTGAACAAATACAAATCACTACAAAACATGACACAATTTTCAAAGCGCTCAACATAGAAAATACACAAAAAGCTAATATACACACCACAATCACACACAATAATACCAGTTTAAAATACCAAAAACCGACAGAAAATCATAACAACAACCAACCAAAACACAAGTAAACCACAAGATTCAAAATTAAGAAGGCTGAGGATGGGAACAATAGGATTCCCGAAACATGTTCTAAATAAGGGGAAAACGTGTTGAGGTAAAGTTATTATAAATATTAAATATTTTATATACATCAAGAAGTTGACTGTAGCAAAAAGTGTTTGAATATATATATATATATAAATTTGTGATGTTATTCAATTTCTTTCTTCTGCAAGTAGCATAATTCGTATATTCTTTTTAACACCTGACGCACTTTTCACTGAAAAATATCAGTATCATCAAAGGTTTCTAAGTAAATTAATAACAATCGAAATAATTCTATTAATATAAAATTAACGAATAATCGAATTTGTATCGATTTTAATGTAAAATAACTGATAATCGATTTAGGTCGATTAGTTAACGATTGTTTTAATGTTTATTTTTTTTCAGCAGCTGTTTTCTCGGTTATATTTGAAAATTTGTTGTTTATATTTTATTCGTTTTTATTTTTTAGTAAATTTATAATTTTAAATAGATCGTCTAGTTTTGTTTTTATTTGGGTTTGTTCTTTAATTAATAAATTATTGTTATTGTGTGTGTAAATGTTGAGATTTTTCCAAATATTCATTTTTTGGCCTTTTTGTATGTTTTTAATTAATTTTATATTTTCAATGTTTGGAAACTGGTGGTTATTATTTAGACAATGTGTGGCTAAATTAGATTTATAAATATTTGGTTTTAAATATGCGTTGCGGTGTTGAAGGAATCTATCTAGTAGTTTTTTCTTTGTCTGGCCCACGTAGAATTTATTGCAATCTGGACATTCTATTTTATATAATATTCCATTTTTATTTTGAGTATTGGATTTAGTTTTTATTTAATTTATTATTTAATAATAAGTAATAATTATATAATTATATATATAATATATATATTATATATATAATATATATATTATATATATAATTATAAAATTAAATAATAAATATTATTATTTAATTTTTATTTCATTTATTAGTAAATAATAAAATTAATTACTGCAATCTTATTACTTTATAATATTAAATTGTTTATTTAAAATTTGTCTTTCAATAATTGAGTCTATTTGCTGGTTTTACAACTATGTTACTTGTTGCGTTGAATTCCACGGTTGGCGGAGCCACTCGACGCGCCGCGCACGCAGTTTGACTGGACCGCTGCAACTCTGCTCGACGACCGTTCGAAGATCACTAACGCTGACAATTTATGTCTTTGCACCCACGCACACTGCGATATGATGTTATTGTTTATACTTTAATTTCAGTTAATCTCAGGGATTTAAAACTGGGTAAAATAGATCGTGTATTGATCTTCCACAAACTCCGGTTTCTTGAAGTGTTCTCGCGTAACTATCAAAATCAAAATATCTCACCAGATATTTTGCACCTAGCGGATATATCTTCCACTGTACGCGGGAAAGCACTAGAATGATCCTTTTTTTTTTTAAGTGGCATTGGTTTCGAAGACCTCGAACCGTGAACCAACTTCTAAGTTTAAATGAAAACGACCTGTCTAGTCCCGAAAAACTCGTGACAGCGAGTAGCCTACGTCTTTCTATACGAGTCCTAAGAAGAAACTGGGCGAAGTGCTTTCGACAGAGGACCAACTCAATTAATTTTTAAACCCTCTGATTGGTTGAAACTTTAGCAACGTCACAGATGAGAACACACTGTCCAAGTCTCAAAACGAAATGTTAATTTTCCTCAAAGTTATTAAATAAAATGTAAATCACACGCGCACCCGCGTACTTACACACAAATATTTCACACGATATAAAAGAGAATAAAATTGTGAACATTTTGACATAACATACTTTTTTAAACATAGCTTGGTTCAAAATTTATGACTACTTTACAAAGAAAGAACAACATCAATTTAAAACATGTCTATGGCCATCAGAAAATGTTATTAGCA
Source organism: Magicicada septendecula (assembly GCA_034769895.1). Classification (NCBI taxonomy): domain Eukaryota; kingdom Metazoa; phylum Arthropoda; class Insecta; order Hemiptera; family Cicadidae; genus Magicicada; species Magicicada septendecula. Next base: position 371,548,586 of record CM068374.1, on the reverse strand, counting down.
TTACTATTCCACTTAAATGAACTTCATAGGCCTATCCTGTGTACTGTTGCAATATATATATATATATATATATATATATAATTTTTATTTAATATTTAATACTAGTTTTCAATCAAGATATATTGTTTTCCTTACTTGGAACATGTTTCAGGTATCAAATAGTTTGCCCATCGTCAGCCATCTTAGTTTTTGTGTACATACCAAGAAAAGGACTGTAGCAAGTGTTTGAATGAATATACATTTGTGTGTGTGTCTAATTGTCACACACAAACTAAGAAACAATTTTTCAATTGTGGGCAAAAAGAAAATAGCCTACTTCTACTTCTATTAATTTAACAACTAATTAGTAATTATTCATTTTTTTAAGATTTTTATTTGTACTTCTTTTAACCTGAAACAATATTTCGATAGTCCCTATCTTTTACGGTTAATTATTCACTCGATTATACTGGCAGATCCCAGCAGTAGCTACATCATTTGTTATGCAAAACGGAACAAACATTTCGCCTGCGTTGCAACGCGCGGTGGTGAGGCCACCACTAAGATTATAATTGTTTTTAAATTACCCCCGACGTTAACGAAGACGTTATTATGCAAAACGGGACGGGGCGGTTGGAAACGTTTAAAGGGACGCGTGCGAAAGGCCGCGCGCGAAACCTGTTCGTGTTTGACGTTAGGCTACGTTAATTCGCAACACAAAAACCGTGTACGACAAAACAATAAAAGTCTGTAAACACATACTGTTTGATTACGTAAGCCGTGCACAATGATCAGCTGATTGTATTGAACCACTTGGATTGTTCCCTGTGCAAACATGCGCATGACTACAAAACTTTTTTCCCAGTTAATATTTTCAGAAATAACAAAATGTAAAATCTGGCAATACCTATAGTAATAATACAGAAAACAGAAGATCAATAATTACAAAAGGACATATTTACCTTAATTACATACTACAAAATTATACACTACAAATCTCTGCTGAAACAGTAAAAAATTATGGAATTTGTAGGTAAACATCGTATCAGAACGAAGGCAATCAAGTTTTCGTTTCAGTCATCTGGGATTAATCAGTACGTTACATTTAGAACAAAAGGTATTGCTAAAATCAAAAATATCTCGGGCGTCTTTAGATTCGTCACAGAAAGGATGGAAAAGTTGTTAGAAAATTCAAGAAAGTTTGGTATAGTAAATGTAGATGCCTCCCTGGTTGTAAGCGAAACAAAACTCTGGACTGCTATTACTGTTTGATGTTTAATGGAAAGGAATCATGGAGCAAAGTTGGAGAAAGCGCTATACAAAATTTATATCGTACGAAAATTACGTTGACAGCAAGCAAGTAAAATTTATAAGTTTCTGTGCAACGATCCATAGACACCTAAAAAAGTAAAACACGAAAGGATACCGCATGGAGTTTTACAAAACAGTACGTATTCCTACATTCCTACTTATTATTATTATTATTCCGGCTGTACAATGTTTACACAATTTTCCGGAACCAAAGATTACATAAGTGACTGAATTCACATCTTCCACTGCTGCTTATCCATCCAAAGATCTTCTTCAATTTCTCGTCCCCTCAATAGAGAAAAAAGCCGCAATTATAATTTTTCTACATCCAACATATTCAAATGATTTCAGGTGGAATTACCTCAAAACAAATATGAGATTGTATTCAATGACATCGAAATGAAGACTTACCTACGAGTAAAAACTGTAACTCGCAAGGGAACGACGATGTATTCGCAACTGGTAAATCTCATGAACTGGATCATTCCTTAACAAGAAATCTTTCCTATTACATCCTTAATTTCGTAATGACGTCAGTCAATGAATTTTAACGATGAAGGGTTTGCGAGGATCGGTCAAAGAAGTATAACACAAATTTTAAATTATTTGTGTCGACGTTTCGACAATATTTATTGTCATCATCAGGACCTGTGTACCGATACAACAGAAAATATCAAACAAGGGATACATTAGTTGAGTGAATGTGTTTGTGTATGTGAGTTTGCATGCGTGCGTGCGTGCGTATGTGTGTATGAGTGAAGGAGTTAAAATAGTTTGATTTACATTATCAAAATAATTGCATTATTACATATTGTTTTCCTTAAATACACCGAGAAAATTATAATCCCCCAGAACATAATTTATACACTATGACAATGTAAATTACTGATAACGTAAAAGTTCCTTAACGGTATTTGTAATTAATTAATTATAATTGGAACGGCGACATCAAGGAAGAAGCCGTTACGAAGGAATTACAGAAGGACGCTTGGAACAGAGAAAACTCGAAACGCACGTTAGGTCTTGGAGCTGATGCAAGACAGAAGATTTGAAAAAAAAAATAAATAAACAACTGTAAGGGAAAGAAAATATAAAGCGGGGGAATTTCTAAGTGGATCAAAGAGAGATGGGAAAGACAATATTGCAAGTTGCCTAAGCGTTACACGGTAATGGAGGAGAAGAAGAAATATTTTACGTGTACAACACTAGAGGTAAGGTTACAGAGTACCGTTTCTGTTACAACAGAGAGAAACAAATTCAAGCGGCTACGTAGGAACGTGTTTGCGCCATAACCCGGTTAATACCAGCACGAGACATCAATAAGATAGGATTTACTTAAAAACAAAGAGATACGCGTCATGAATAATGAACGAAACCGTACACCGGTGTGTCGAACCTTTGACCGCAGACAGAACGTATCTTTTTCTATCCTATACAGATCTGCGAATAAAACAAAAGTCGGGTAGTATTAAATACAGGAGGCAGTGTTTGTGTGTGTGTATGTGTGTGTATGTTATCGCGCCCACAGACCGATCCGTTTCCTACGTAACAGGATAGTGGTAGGCGCGCGCCCGCGGTCGGTCGCTCGCTCTCACAAACTGTATTTATTTTCATTCCTGTAGAAGGGAAAGTGGTCAATCTGGTGGCCGGGCCGGCGTATAGGTTAGCTTTCAACTGTATCGATAATACATATAACGGTCGATTTATTCCCTTCGCTCGGTGGACAGAAAAATTCTGCGCGTACTTTACAACGGTGTCGGCTAATTTCCGCTTATCGATCCACCTGTTATTAATACCTGTGAATATAAATATAAATAAATAACAACAGCGAATCGTGTTGTTACGAAAGTATTCTGTGCGTTTATAATCAGAAATCCAGTTCGCCTGACACACATAGATTGTGCACACAGATTGCGCACGCACGCACGCACACGCACACTCCGATACATACCACTTTCTACGTGAGGTTGCAGCGTGTTCGACTTTCAGACACAAATAATCGAGTTACGCAGTCGACACTTATTTACCCTACCTACCTACTCTACGAGCAACAAAGTATACTAACGTAAGTCTTACAATAAACATAACCGTGGCAGAACTCGCTCACAGTTTTGAACGAAATAAATATATTAGGCCTATTAGATAAAATCAAATTGATAAATTTGATTTATTATTTTTTTTTTTAAATCTTAACTAATCGAGTCTTAGCGTTAGCCGAGAAACACTGCGAGGAATTGATTACATATAAATATGGCCTACATTTATGTACGTTTGGATACATATCTATCTATATACAGGGTGTTCACAAATGGTCGTCCAATATTTCGGTAACAAGTTCCTTACATAATTACAAGACAAAAAGTTCCTGTATAAGCATAGGTCCAAAAACGAACAGTTTTCTATCTGTCCGCCATTTTGTATTTTTTAAGGAACATTTTATTTCTCGAGAATGGAGTGAGATGTTCTAATGAAATCTGATACGTGTTACCCCAGTAACATAATCTACAAAATGACATTTTTTGAAAATTTTACATTCACAAATTTCAAAATGGCGGCTGTTTTAATTTTTAAATCATTAATATCTCACAAACTATTAGTTTTATGGAATAATGTTCCATTAGATAAAATCTTAAGCGTTATTTCATGAACAAAATGATACCTTATTTGATACAACGCGATCTCAAACAACCGAGTTATGATGGAAAATGTCAGTGTGAGTCACTCAATGCTCAATACCATGAAATCAGTGATGTTAATATTCAATACACACTCAAAGTATGAGGATTTCTTTGTATTGAATAAAAATTCACACCGTTACACCGATTACCACCAAATTTTGCACAGGTAACCTTTGACACAACGCGAAAAACACCGTCTATCTTGGAATTTGATATTCTGCCCCGTTCTCACGATTTAGGCCCTTTTAATTATGCCCTTTTGTGGACACGTATAAAGATGTCAACAACACCATGGAGACCACAATTAATTACCATAGTACAAGTAAATAAACAAATGCTATTTAGCGGCATCGGAACTGTACCTTTATCCGTTCAGAAATTCACAGATAACAAACGCCAGGCGGTATTCGCTTTCTTTAGCGTTGTTTAAATAAAAAATAATTTAATTCTTTATATTTAAAATAAAGAGTTCTCGAGAAACTTTGGATACAAACGTACGTTTCACGATCATTAATCAGTGTTCACGAATTCATTTTTTGTAAATAGTAACTGTTTTACAATACGTACAGTGACCGCGAGTGCACAGTGTATACGTCCTGGTGATGATCTACGACCGAAATCGATCGAAATTAAGAATGTGAGCAATTAAAACTTTATTATAAATCATATGTATGGTATCTTTAGGTTATGAACAACGAACACACCACAATAGAAGATTGGGAAGAGAAAAACAAGATGAATAAGGAGAAGGAGAAGGAGAAAGAAGACGGAAGAGAAACAGAAGAAAAAGGCGAAGAAGAATACATATTTCAATTTGTTTTTACCTGAAACATGGGTATCTTGATTTTGTATATGTGAAATAATACACTTCTTAGTTGTTATTTTCTCATGTACTATCTTCTTGTCACCGGAACAATTTACGTACGTCGTTTCAACAACGTGATACGTACGTCGTTCTCGGCAAACTTTGAACAACGACGTACGTAATACGTTCATTAATCAATTTCTACGTATTTGTTTTTGTAAATAAAGGCTGTTTTACGATATTGTGACCGCAAGTGTGCTGTATATAACCTGACGATGGTCTATGACCGAAATCGATCGTTTTTAAAAATGTAAGTAATAAAAATTTTATTGCAAAATTGTATGTATGGCACCTTTCGGCTATGAACAATAAATACACTACAATAGAAAATTGAGATTATAAGTAGGCCTACCATTAGTAAACAACAAGTATGTGTATATTATAAATACATCACATTATCATTAATTTATATCCGATTTCATGATCTATGTTTATACTATAAGCTAATAGATTGTATTTATCTGGGCGCGAATCGTTAAACACAAATGCAATGGATCGCATACGGTAACAAAATCCGATCAGATTCGATACGCCTACGTACGCGAAACTCTACCCACGCCGCGCCGTCACTCTCCCTCCCGTAATGCTGAAGTTTAATGTTAAATGTTATCGTTTCGGGCTGACAACCTGTATTATGTCGCGCAACACTTCCACACAAACACCACCGTATTTATTTATAAACTCACTATCGTCTGTCCCCTTCATATCGTATAACCGAACAACGAACAGTTCTTTTTGTTTAATTAATTTTACTCGCTCTTAGTTAATATCACCAGAAATAAAATAATTAGTTCTACAACGCTCATTATACGTTCTACGTACGAGATTACACAGCAGAGAAACTGTATACAGGGAAACTGATTCTGATTGACTGCAGTTAACATGAATGAGATTAGTGGAAACCAGAGGAGACCAAAACACGCACTGTAGCATACACTTCTTCTTCTTCTTTAGCACTACACCACAACGTGAACCCTGCCTTCCAACACCAATTTTTTTCTAATGTCTCCTATCCATTGCCATCTCAGTATAACCCCTCACATCCATTCCCGTGCTTAGGTTCCACGGTTGCACAATCCCCATTAAATCCTGAAATGTATTTTAAATTATAGAATTATGAATAAAACACTAACTAATAATAGTGTTTTCAAGCTAAACCATCGTAGTTAATCATTTGCCGATTGAAAAGCGCAGAGCAATACTAAAATATCGGTATGGAGAACCATACATGACTTCCATATTCTAAGATTTATATTTAAAATCATTTTCAGCCAAACAGCCAGGCTGTGTCTTACCTGCCTTTTTATTGCTGTATTAAATGAAAAATATTATATTACATTAAAATGAAAAAATTATAATTTTATTGCCTGGCAACAAAATTATTTTATTTTTAACAATTACCATTGTTTCAAAAAGTTTAAATAAATTTTCAAGTACTTTACTCTTGTTAAAACGTAAAAGGTTGCAGGTAAACTACCCCTTCCCCTTAACCGATCTTCACCAAAATCGAAAGTCATTGAGACCTCTACAATTCAGGGACGTATGCAAAAAATTATTTGATTCTGTTTGAATTTGCGGCTGTTATCGTTTGCCATAGAAAATACGCTTGATAAAAAAACGTTGCAGGTAAACTACCCCTTCCCCTTAACCGATCTTCACCAAAAACAATAGGTCTTGAGTACTCTACAAATCAGGGCTGTATGCAAAACATTATTTGATTCTGTTTGAATTTGCGGCTGTTATCGTTTGCCATAGAAAATAAAACGTAAAAGGTTGCAGGTAAACTACCCCTTCCCCTTAACCGATCTTCACCAAAAACAATAGGTCTTGAGTACTCTACAAATCAGGACTGTATGCAAAACATTATTTGATTCTGTTTGAATTTGCGGCTGTTATCGTTTGCCATATAAAATACCCTTGTTAAAAAAACGTTGCAGGTAAACTACCCCTTTCCCTCAACCGATCTTCACCAAAAACAATAGGTCTTGAGAAATCTACAATTCAGGGCTGTATGCGAAACATTATTTGATTCTGTTTGAATTTGCGGCTGTTATCGTTTGCCAAAAAAAAAAAAAATTTCCCTTGATAAAAAAAACCGTTGCAGGTAAACTACCCCTTCCCCTCAACCGATCTTCACCAAAAACAATAGGTCGCGAGTACTCTACAAATCAGGGCTATATGCAAAAAATTATTTGATTCTGTTTGAATTTGCGGCAGTTGTCGTTTGCCATAGAAAATACGCATGATAAAAAACGTTGCTGGTAAACTACCCCTTCCCCTCAACCGATCTTCACCAAAAACAATAGGTCTTGAGTACTCTACAAATCAGGGCTGTATGCAGAAAATTATTTGATTCTGTTTGAATTTGCGGCTGTTATCGTTTGCCATAGAAAATACCCTTGTTAAAAAAACGTTGTAGGTAAACTACCCCTTTCCCTTAACCGATCTTCACCAAAAACAAAAGGTATTGAGAACTCTACAATTTAGGGCTGTATGCAAATAATCTTTTCATTCTGTTTGAATTTGCGGCTGTTATCGTTTGCCATAGGAAATACCCTTGTTAAAACATAAAACGTTACAGGTAAACTACCCCTTTCCCTTAACCGATCTTCACCAAAAACAATAGGTCTTGAGAACTCTACAATTCAGGGCTGTATGCGAAACATTATTTGATTCTGTTTGAATTTGCGGCTGTTATCGTTTGCCAAACAAACAAAATTTCCCTTGCTAAAAAAAAACCGTTGCAGGTAAACTACCCCTTTCCCTCAACCGATCTTCACCAAAAACAATAGGTCGCGAGAACTCTGCAAAACCGGGCTGTATGCAAAAAATTATTTGATTCTGTTTGAATTTGCGGCAGTTATCGTTTGCCATAGAAAAAAAATCTACAGACACACAGACAGACAGACAGACAGACACACAGACACTTTTCGGAAAACGACTTTTTTTCATGTTTTGAGTGTAGTAGAATCAGAATCTGCAATAATCTCGAACACGATTTTTTTTGCCATCACCATACTTCCATTCCTTAAGGAATATGGAAGTAAAACAGTACACGCTCTTGGCGCGGTGTATGCACCAACTGTGACGCGCTTTGTATATGGGGAAATACAATGGAGTAGTGCTCTGGCTGGCTAGACTCGGTTGTTCCTGTTACAGCTGTATAGGCTCGCTTGGTGTGATTAGGGACTGCAAACCCCCGCTTGTACGTCACGGCGCCACCAGTCTGTTGGTAAATAACACGTGGTGCGCCAGGTTGGAATTTGTAAGATTATGTTATGTTAGTTGAGTTAGTTAGTGTTGGTCGAATTTTTTGTGAAGTTCGTTGTTAGTGTCAGTCTAATTCATCGTTAAATATAAATATTAGTACTTATAAAGGATTAAGGTGTCATGGTGTAAGATATTTATTATATTTAACTTGTAGGTCGCAATGAATTCTGTCGTAAACTTAACGAAAACGCTGTTCAGTTTACGTCCTATTGAGAAAAAAATTGAAATTAAGAGAGTAGGCAGACCTACACCAGACCTTTCAAATCTTAACCAAAGTGTAAAATCAGGTAACAGAACATTTAATCGTAAATTTAAAAAAATGTATACAATAAGTATTCGTGGTTATGTGGGTGTGAGACTAAAATTGCATGATTGCGGGTGTATTCTTTGGAGGGGAGAAGACTTGGACATTTTCTAGTCAGAGAATAAAACAATTTAATACCATCCAACCCAATTGCAACTCCCAAATTTTTCAACCACCAGCCACCACTGTATTCTACTGAGATCTTCCAGCACATCACCCAACCATCTTATCCCAGATCGGCCCCTATTTCTGCCTTTATAAACTTGCGCCCTCAGGATTTTCTTTGGCATATCATTCATCCGCTGTAGGTGACCTAACAATTGAAAATATTTTTTAAGACTTCATGAATCTTACAGTGTCCTCATGCTTCAACAGCTCATCTATCTGCCAATTATATCTTATGCTCACACTGTATCATACGGACACATAAATCGTAAATTGAGAAAAAAATAAAGCAATCTACAACTAAAAAACTAAACCCAAAAAATCTGTATGGAGAACCACACATGACTTCCATGTTCTAAGATTTATATTTAAAATCATTTACTTGAATTCGGTTCGATAATTTCTAATAAAAAATATCCCCCACCTTGTAGATCGAGTTTTATGTTTGATAAATTGAAATTAAATATTTCCATAGAAACTACTGTACTTCTTTGTTGTCGATAACCTAGTACACATATAATAAAAAATCGGTATGGAGAACCGTGTTACATGACTTTCGTGTTATAAGATTTATATTTAAAATCATTTACTTGAATTCAGTTCGATAATTTATAAAAAAATACCCCCCACCCTCAAACTACTTTCACTTTTTGTAGATATTTTTGTTATTACGGAGTAGTCGTTTAATATAATGTTATTTCCGAGTCACTTTATTTATAACAATCGGGTACTTTATTCTTATAAAGAAACTGAACTACGCAGATAATCACGCATTAATTACATATTTATATAATTATGTTATTATGTGGCCACAGATTATATCGTGGCCTGCTGGGCCGTGGTTGCGGATCTTCACGCATAGATGATTAAAATTAAAAAAATTATAATTTTATCGCCTGGCAACAAAATTATTTTATTTTTAACAATTACCATTGTTTGAAAAAGATTAAATCCATTTTACTTCCACGTTCCATAAGGAAATGGAAGTATGGTCATGGCGAAAAAAATCGTGTTCGAGATAACGGCAGATTCTGATTGTACTACCATCAAAACATGAAAAGTCATTTTTCGAAAAGTGTCTGTGTGTAGAATTTTTTCTATGGCAAACGATAACAGCCGCAAATTCTAACAGAATCAAATAATTTTTTGCATACAGTCCTGAATTGTAGAGGACTCAAGGCCTATTGTTTTTGGTGAATATCGGTTATGGGAAAGGGGTAATTTACCTGCAACGTTTTACGTTTTAACAAAAGTAAAGTGCTTAATTTTGATAAATAAAGTATCCTGAAAAGAAGGTCATAATAATCCACTGTAGAAAAGTAGATGAAATATCTATAAATGAAAAGGGTAGTTGAAGGGGGGAGGGGGTAATTTTTTTTATAAATTAAAATGGTAGTTGATGGAGGAGGTAAATTTTTGTGAGTTTTATATGATGTGTACTACGTTATTGACAACAAAGAAGTAGTTTCTATGGAAACACTTCATTTCACTTTAACAAAATTCTATATTTTTTACGTATTTTAATTTAAATCACGTATGAGTGAAAATATATCGTTCCTGGCAGGCAAGCATATCTCAATTATGTAATGTTTACTTTTCCAAAGTTTTATTATTGTGATTACCGCAATAAAAAGGCCGGCAGGACACACACACACACACACACACACACACACACACACACACACACACACACACACACACACACACACACACACACACACACAATTCGCGTCATTTCTGGCCTCACTCATGTTTATGTTTGCACGCTTTTTAAATGGAAAGTGCCGAAACCCACACCAACACAATGCGTGCAAGCCGAAAAGGTGTACATCGATTTGCTTCCTGTGGATCGCTGGGCAGTGTTGTTGTATTAAAGCAATTAATATACAATCTGTGTACTTATTTCTATTATGATATGAGAATTATAAACTAATATGTGCATGTGTGTATGTATGAAAAATATATAAATATTTTTCTCCTTGGAAAATAGTTTGCCCCTCCTTCAAAATATTTTGACCTCCCTGATGGCTAGTTATTTACTAGGCTGTGTGGAATGTAGCGTTATGAAATGGATCAGAATGGTGGGTGTTAAACAGGAGACACAAACGTATTAAGGAAGAAATGTTTTGCTGAGAAATTTATAATTATACGGGTGAACAGAATAGTCGTTCAGGAAATTAGAAGACAAATGGAAAGAAAGAAATCAAGACTCGATTTTAAAAAAGAAAAATGACTAGTATAGTATTGACAGGAAAGACTTTGATAACACTATAGACATCCCTCGGCCCCTCGCAGCGAGAGTCCAATTTCATTACAGGAATCAGATCGCAGCTACCTTTAGCTAGCTCTTCGTTCGACCTACAGACATTTTATCCAAAAGTACAGTCCTTCCTCACGAAGGTTGAGGATAGTCTTAATCCACCTGACATGGTGGTACCATTTTAGCTGATACGTAATTTTTTCAGAACTCAAGCATCCACTTATTTAATTAATATTTAAATGATTTTAAATATAAATTTTAGGACATGGAAGTCATGTATATGACTCCATACAGATTTTTTATTTAATTTAGTCAAACTCATTAAATCAGTACCAAACGTGAAAAAATTACCTCCTCCCCTTTTAACTACTCATTCCATTTATAGATATTTCATCTACCTTTCTGCAGTGGTTTATTATGACCTTCTTTTCAGGATACTTTATTTATAAAAGATAAGTACTTTACTGTTGTTAAAACGTAAAACGTTGCAGGTAAACTACCCCTCCCCTTAACCAATCTTCATCAAAATCAATAGGGCTTGAGTCCTCTACAACTCGGGCACATATGCAAAAAATTATTTGATTCTGTTTGAATTTGCGGCACTTATCGTTCGCCACAGAAAAAATTCTACACACAGACACTTTTCGGGAAATGACTTTTCTTCATGTTTTGATGGTAGTACAATCAGAATCAACCCGAACCTCGAACACGATTTTTTTCCCGATCACCATACTTCCATTTCCTTACGGAACATGGAAGTAAAAAATGGTCGCAAAATTAACCTATTTTCATGCGCTCTTAAGAATTATTCATTCGGCTTCGCGTGTTCTACAAGTGCAATCTAGAGTAGAGAGCAGACCGTCCAACCGATTGCAGTAAGTGTAATAGGTCTCAAGTTGCATGCGATCGGTTGCATAGTATAACAGGCTACGTTTGAATCAATGCCCGACATCGAGCGCGTGAAACTAATAGTTGCACTGCATGAGCACCTGCATGGCTTGCAACTGTCTTGCAATAGATTGCAGACCGTGCAACCGATTATAGTAGGTTTCATAGGTCTCATTCAGGCCCGTCTCCAGGCAGGTGCGAACCGTGCCACCGCCCAGGGCGGCAGATTCCGGGATGTTAAGTTTGGTGGAAAAAAATGTATAACTTCTTCTCCGCATCAACTCGCCGTTAGGCTGTACTAAAAATCACATTTCTAACCTTACGCTGAAACCTTTATGTGAAACAAGGTGGGAAAGTAGAATAGACGCTGTCACTGCACTTAGATGTCAAATAGAAGAGATCTACGATGCGCTTGTTGATATCAATAAAAACTAAAACAGATAAAACGGTGGCTGACGAGGCTGGCAGTCTGGCGAGTCATGTACTTGACTTCACATTTCTGTGTTCCATAGTAATATGGTACGACATATTACTCCATATTAAAACACTGCAAACTATTGACGTGGATGTAACAAAAGCTGTCAGTTTACTTGAAAATACAAGCATTTATTTCATGTCTGTCAGAAGTGACTTAACATTTCAAAGCTAAGTTGACGCTAAGGAAGTAGCCCCTAATTTGGACACTGAAAACCCAATAATCAGAGGCTCAGCACAAGTACGAAGGAGAAAGATTAAAAGACGATTTGATTACGAGGGAAAAGAATTCACTGAAGATCTAGAGTTGCGGTGCAAAGTCGATTTTTATTTTAAAGTTATAGATATTACCATTTGTGCTTTACATGAAAGATTCCAACAGATTAAGAGACATAGTAAACTTTTTCCTTCCTGTATGACGTGTAATGAATAGGGAGGGGCGGCACTCGTAAATACCGCACAGGGCGGGAGAAGCGCTGGGCCGGCCCTGGTCTCATTTAAACCAATGCTCCACAACTTTTTCTGCAATCAGTTTCCTAGTGTAATAGACGCCTTATCCAAATGGTATGAAACAGTATGCACAGAAAACTGAAACTCTTAACTATGCAGCAATTGGAGATCTGCAACCCATTAACAAGATGTACCAATATCTACTTCTCTACTACGTCGTTACCATTTAAAAATCATCAAAAATAGGCCTACGTATGTTGTACTAATATAAAAAAAAAAACAAATAAATAAATACATGTAACCAAAAGATCGAAGACTGCTCGCTAGCTCTCCTATAACGGAACGAACTATAGTTCATTCAACTATATTTACTATATTACGAATCTCTTCGGATGGTATCAAAAGACGATTAGGTCACGAAAGATGGCATAAATTATGTCTTTGGACTGAAGCACCAACGAGAACACGCGATGAGAAAGTTGAAGGTCGTCACCAGCAAGGCTACTGCTTATTAAATCGTCCGCCAGTTTCACATAACGCGCGTTCACACACGTACGCACTGCCCGAGACAGCTGATCACGTGAGGACAGTCTTTTAAATGAAGAAGGTGAAGTCAAACGGGAAACACAAAAAACACACACACACACACACGTTTATAATAAAATATTGCGACAATACAAGCATATGCTGTAATGCGCATATATGAAATAAAATAAATATTTAAATTAATTTTAGTAATATGTAATAGACGAGCAGGTGTGAAATTGGAAGCTGGCTTATAAACAGGAATCAACAGGAACATCACGCGATTACCGCTGTGAGCGTGTACACAAGTAAATAGTGTGTGCGTGAAGCCTGTTCGAGCCTGAAAGTTTGCAATATCACCCCAAATAAATGCTAAATTAAGATTTTACTTAATTTTAAGCAAACCATAAATATTAGAAAGAGTGTAAAGACTTCTAAAAAGGCGTAAAAATCAGACACATGTGCAGTGCGAATTCTATGTAATTCTGACAATCAGTGCGAATTCTGTGCGATTTTTAAAGCATAGTAATTACAATAATGATGCGATCACTATGATAATTACACATCATATGTGTAATTAAATTAGACAATATTAGATCACCTTGAAATCCGCATTAAACATTGCGATTGGCGAAAAAGTGCGAATATGTGAAATGAGACGAGAGTGGGGGAACAGACGCTGCGGACAGTTTTTGACATGCAGATTCCTGAGCCAACAGGTGTGGTTTTTTTGGTGAATATAAATACGAGCCCAGGAGAGCCAAACTCTCTCTTCTATCAGTCTTCAGTCGTGGCGGTACGCTATGTCCGTCAGAGACGCGAATTTTTAATTACTTCAGACAGAGCTATGTTTAACATCGGCAAGATTTTTATATTATAAACTGTAAAGTATTACGGAAAATGTGTTATTTCAAGTAGTAATAAAAAAATGTATAAAGAAGAACCGTAACTAAAATTATCGGACGTCTACAAATTATCTACAACTACGAACACCAACTCTAGACAGATGGCGAGAGAACATCAACCAGAGGTACGATACGCAGAGCAATAGAGACGGTTTATGTTGTAACAACAGCAGCCGATCCAGAGCAACACGTCATTCCATTCTACAGCCAGCCGATGGGACCATGAAAAACGAGAGACGGGAGGACGACCAGTGGAACTGGAAAACGCAAGAGGACATCCAGTAGGAGATGGGACAATCACAGGACAGATCACTGGAGGACATGGGACAATCTGCAGAATTAAGGTGACGAAAAACCAATTTGTAATTATAAAAGCATAAAGACATTGAAAGACATTAATAAAAAAACATTTTAAATTAAAGAAAGATTATGTAGATAGAAATAAGAGAATTGTAAGTTACTTGTAATAAGAATTTTCTTTAATGATTATTTTCTTTAATGATGAACAGTCAATTTAAAAATAATTTAAATCCTTGCTTGGAGAAGTAACAATTGATTTAATAAATTAAATTTTTGTATAGAATAATACGGTAAATATTACCAATGATAAAGCACACATTCAGACTGAGTAGTCGAGAATTTATAATATGACTAAGAAATGTTTTACTTAGAATTGATAATGTAAGACATAAGATATAAAATATATTTTTATGATGAATGTACGGCAACCAAAGAAACATTGAAACAATAGATAATGAATTTCTTATGGCGAAGTAAATATTATTATTATATTATAATTTTTATTTTTATTTTGTTTGTTTGAATCAATAAATGAAAACATATTACGATTCCTAAAAGGACTACTCTTATTATAATTACACCTGAACTCCAATTATACATATAGGGTCTCAGTAATGTTGTATGAATGTAAACACAGCATAAATTAAATTACATTATATAATTTGTTACGTTGTAATATATTACATTTATATAATTATATGACGTTTATTATTTTCAAATAAATACACTGCAAGTAGGGTTATTTTCACCTGACTTACGTTTCACAGAAATTATTCTGTATAACATTGCAGTGTATTTATTTGAAAACATTACACGGGAGACCTGCAGGAAACTCAACGAGTTACTTACAAAGAAATAATGGACGAAAACACCCCAAACAAGGTCATGTAACTCATTCCTATAACCTATTTGTTAGACGTAAAAAAAAAACAATTAATTAATTGTTTTGCAACCATCCATTTCAACAAAAAGTGCCTAGTACAAAATACATTAAAATAATTGTATAAAACAAAAACAATAATTTGAACAAATATATTACTCAGGCTCAATATTATTGGATTAAAGACGAAATAGCAAATAATTACAGAAAAATTACTACCATAATCAGCAGTTAATTAATTTACATCTTCTTTTAGCAAACACAATAGATTCTCATACTTGGAATAAATATACTAATATGTTATTAATTCTAATTAAACACAAAACAAAAAAATGTAATACAATGCATAAAAAAGTTAATAACCTAAAAAGTAATAAAGCTACTAAAAATAACCAAAATTTACAAATTCCAAACAATAGCCACACTTTTTATCCTAAATCTGTAAATTTAACTACAACTAATTTCACTGAAGACGAGTTACTTCCGAAGGAATTATATACCATATTATATTATCAAATTAATTAATATATTATTAATTTAAGAAAAAGGTTGGACAAGTGTTATGTGTGGAGCGTTGCTTTATATGGTGCAGAGACATGTACACTGAGGAAAAGAGGATGAGAAAAGATTATAATTTGAGACGTGACGTGGGTTTGGCGAGCAATGGAAAAAGTGGGGTGGGTTGATAAAGTAAGGAATGATGAAATTTTAAGAAGAATAGGGGAAGAGAGAATGATCCTGAAGGTAATAGGAAATAGGAAAAGGAACTGGTTAGGTCATTTTTTACGAAGAGACTGCTTGCTTACAACTGCCATGGAGGGTGTCATAGAAGATGAAAAAAGAAGAGGGCGTAGAAGAATGAAGTTAATAGATAGCGTTAAAATCAGAGAGTGTTACGAAGAAACGAAAAGACTGGCACGCGATGGGACAGTATGGAGAGCTCTTACCATTTGAAGACCTGCCTTAGGGCAGAACACCAAATAATAATATATTATCAAATTATAATTACTTCTGCAAGTAGTTGTAATGTATATTAATAGTTTCAATTGACCTGACGTACACTTCACTAAAACATCAGTATCTTTACAGGTATGTCAATGAATTGACATATAATCGAATTAAATCGATTTCAATATTAAAACTAATGAATAATCGAGTTTGTTTCGATTTTAATATAAAATAATTTTATTGGAGGAAGCGTAGACAGAGGACCGGCTGCTCACGCTGGCAACTTCCTCGTCTCTGACTCTTATTCGCTACTAGCTGTTACCCGCGGCTTCGCACGAGAATATTTGACTTTTAATAAGTATTTAAATATAATTTTTATTGTCTATGTCTATATGGCGTTCTGTCACCTCGTATAACAATTTTGTACTCATTAGTCGAATTCTCTCCAAAGCTGTTTTCAACACTTGTACTATTTTAACTTGTATTAAATTATTATGTTGGTGCAACAGCCTTTGGAGATTTAAAAGTACCCGTTTATAAAGCCTTTGGAGATATTTATAAAGTACCAGTTAAATCGAAAACGCTAAATTCTTTATTTTAAGTGTTACTGTGTTAGAAGCATTGTATAACACATTAAACGTTACGTTTTCTTCAACCATGGCTTTTATTTATTTCAGCAGTAAACTAAAAACCAAAAACCGTTGTCACCTAACAAATGAAAACAACACGTATTTTCGCTTTCCATTAGGAAATAGGACAATTTACAATTAGTACACTTCATCTTTTCCACATCGTAATATATCGATACAATCGCATATTATATAAAACATCGAAAATGTACTGCAGGAATGGATAAATGTACAGTTCCGATGCCGCTAAATAGTTTTTGTTTATTTACTTATTACTATGGAAATTAATTCTGGTCCCCATGGTGTTGCTGACATCTTTAGTAGTAGTATTTAATATATTTCATTACTTATTCATTGCATCATCAGAAATACGCACAAACATAAATTTGATAATCGTTTAAGACAATTACAAAATATATAGACGTATCTGTATACAAAATTACAAAATATATCGATACAATCGCATACTAAAAACATTAAAAACTGCAGGACAGTTCCAATGCCGCTAAATAGCATTTGTTTATTTACTTGTTACTATGGTAACTAATTCTGGTCACCATGGTGTTGTTGACATCTTTATACGCGTCAACGAAAAGGCATAATTAAAAGGGCCTAAATCGTGCGAACGGGAAAAAATGTAAAATTCCAAGTCAAAGGTTTTCGCCTTGTGTCAAAGGTTACCTGTGCAAAATTGCAAAATTTTGTGGCACTCGGTGTAACGGTGTGGATTTGTATTCAGTGCACATAAATCCTCAGACTTTGAGTTTTATATATATATAGATTTTTACGGTACATAAAGTAGCCACTGTTAACACTTTCCACAAGAGAACAAAACCTGCAAAACCGTAAAAAAAAAAACTGTAAGGAAAGCTGGAGAATTAAAAATAAAAAGCTACGAACACGTAAGCCCCACTTACTAGGAAACGGAAATGAATTTATGGAATAAATGTCGACTTAAAAAAAATCTCGCTCATAGAGCTGTTTCGTCGAATAAATATTTTATGCAGAGCATGTTAAATGAAAGCGTATTCACAATGCAGTGCAACAATCGAATACGAAGTAAATGTGCAGCAGTGGCGTAACGTAACGGGAAGGTCAAACGCGAGGTCGGGATTCTGTTCGATTGTGTAGCACAAGCGTCGCAGTACTTTCTGCCCTGTTGGGATTTATCGCCGAACAAAAACTCAGCGAATACGCTCGGGCCTTTAAAAACGGTCTGTCACTTTGTTTTGTATACTTCTGCTGTACAGCCTGTCTAGTAGAGGTGGGCCGATATACATATAACAGGTATTTTTGTGAAACCGATATAACAGTGACTGAAAAGTTGAAATACCTGTTCCGATTCAACGATAACTGAAAAGTCGAAATGACCGTTCCGATTACTCGCCGCCTCGCGGTTCCGAGTCGCGGGACCCCTCCCGCTACGCAACTGACGAATAAACGAGTACTATTAGTACAAAAGTCACACAATTACGAAACGAAGCAAAATAGTGAGCTTCAGAATATCTCTGGTTCAGAATACCAAAGAGAAGAAACTGTTTTTTAAAAATGAAAAAAAAAATCATACTGATGTTATATTTATATTCTCGTGTGTTATGAAGATATACAATACAGAATATAAAAACAAATTATATATTATACTAGTCACCAACTTGGTAAATTTTGAAAAAGCGAGTTATATAGTGTTATAACCTACAGAGTGGCTGTTAGGCCAGACAGTACTTTTGTTAACGTGATTTAGGAGATGATTTTAACTTCACTGCACATCTCTCGTAAACTTTTTTTGACATTTGTTGTGCCATTAAGTGCACTCTAAATTTCATTGCCTGAGTTTCGCAACTGATTTGTCTAACCAAAATGGAATCAATAATTTAATATTAAATCTATGTCTGTACAGTATGTTTACTCGTAGTGAAAACTTAAATTAGTATTCCCAAAGGGAGATGGGCCTATAAATACTCTTGTTTGTTATTTTATTTTAAACCGTAACAGCTTAATAAAGTCACAGTATAAAGTAACACTGTTAATACTTTTAGTTTCAATTTATTTTTTTTGTAACAAATTATATAATACAGGTATATGTATAATAGGTATATAGTAACAGGTACTTCTATGTTATTTTTTGGAACGGTTTCGTTCGTATCTGTTATTTTCAAATACTAGTTTAGCGCACATCTACTATCTGGTGAACTGTAATCATTTAGCCACTGGATGGCAAAGAGAAAGGCTAAGACTTTATCGTGGCGTTAAATCAGGAACAGTGCCACTGGCGTAACTACGGGGGTGGATAAATCCCCCCTCCCCAGAGCTATTATAAATTTCAACGAAATTCCATAATCACTCCATAATAATTTCTAAGCCAGTTGCTAAGCCAGTTTATAAACTCACAAATTTAATTAAATTTTATCGTAATTTTTTTAATACTATACCAGTTGGTTGGGCAACTATATTCAAGACAAGGAATATCCACCGTCATTATATAAAGTTATAATTGCACCTGTGATAACATACGGCGGCGAGACTTGGTCTCTGAACAAACAATCCGCTGACAGTCAATACCTTTGAAAGGAGAATTTTGAGGAGAATATATGGACCAATCAAAAGCAATGGGACATGGAGAATGCGTCACATGGAGGAACTATACAAGCAAGCTACATAAAGACAATGATGTGGCCACCACCATCCGACTGTATAGATTGCAATGGGCAGGACACATCGTTAGGATGGAAGGCAACCGAATAGCCTACCTAGGAAGGTACTGTTTAGTCAAATCGAGGGTAGAAGCCTGTCGGAAGACCCAAGCATCGCTGGATTGACGCAGTGGTGAGGGATGCTGATAATTTACTTAAAGTAAAACGATGGACATCGATCGCCAAGGATAGGGAAAATGGAGGCGGATGATTACGGAGGCTAAGGTTCGACTCTGAACTGTGACGCCATAGAAGAAGAAGAAGAAGAAGGGAGAAGAAGAAGAAGAAGAAGAAGAAGAAGAAGAACAAGAACAAGAAGAATGTTTATTATAGCATTTTAATGTTACACACGTGGTTACAAATAGTTAATTTCTACTCGTATGGCGGCGGCGACGCCGACGACGGTGTGGTAGATAAAAAAATGTCATGCGAGAATAATGACGTCCGGTAAGGCGGATGAAAAGGACATGAGCAAAAAAAAACAAAACCAAAAAAAACAACGGAGACGAAAACAAAAACAGCACCACCAAAGGATAACAATATAGCGGCGAGCAAATGTCAAGGACGCTGGGTGTGTACCAGTCACGCCCGCCTTATAACGGAATTTTGTGCATAGTGTCGCCCGATCCTACACGCTGCCCTGTCGTTTGGTTTTCTTCCAATACTGTACTTACGTCTCTTCAACGCTGACAGTACTTTATGAAACATTAAATAGCTTGCTATCGGCCTTATGCATCCGATTTATATCGCACGACATGTAGAGTAACAGAAAGAAATGGGGTGTTGTGTGCACTATCGTACGATAAATTTATCGTTTCGAACTCAAACAAATATCGTCATGTTCTAGGAAATGCATCAGATGAAAAAAATAGGACGAGTTGTCTAGAGGACGGAGAAGAAGAAGAAGAAGAAGAAGAAGGAAGAAGAAGAAGAAGAAGAAGAAGAAGAAGAAGAAGAAGAAGAAGAAGAAGAAGAAGAAGAAGAAACTGATAATGACGACGACGACGACGATGATGATGACGACGAGCCGTTCAATCAGATCAAAGAACTTAGTCTGCTTACCGTTTGTAAAATGTGCGATTATTTGCAGCAAACGGAATGAAATCGGACTGTTTGTTTTTTCCGGAGAAATTAAAAAATTTTTTTTTTTTGGGCACTACAGGTCCTCAAACACAAATACTTCAAAATCGCGGTAAGGGGTGCGCAAATACTCGGTTAGCCGCATAACTTCGATGAAGTTATCTGCAATCAGTTAACCAACCGATAGAGGCAATGGAGCACTTTAACCCAACGAGTTCTTTCGGTCTTAGCTCAACGTGTGTACGGAATAACAGGTTTTAATTATAGATTTTTTTCCCCAGAAAGCGATAAGGCAAAAAATATTAAACACCGACCGAAAAACCGTGTATGACTAAAGGCACATAAGTACGTATAAGATTGCATTAGCAACCAAAACACTGTTTAATGTAGAATTTTTTTAAGTTGTAGTGAAGTAAATATTAGTTCACTATAAATACTTTAAAGCGAATCGCATACACTGGAGCGTGAATAAACATTCGAACGCTACCTTTCGTTAAGAGAACATAACCTCAAAAACTAGGATACAAATTGAACCACCCGTCAAACGTCAACCGCCAGGCAACCAGCGATGTAGCGTTCCGCAGTTATAACCGTAAGTCGTTCTTACATAACCGCGTACTCATAAAGCCGCAAAAGTGTTTGTACCTTTATAACTGAGTAGTTTTATTGTTCAATTCCGGTATACGACTACATTTTTACCGGCATATTTTTATATTTTATTTTTATTTTTTGCGGCTGTGGTCCCTGTGTAGAGGGGAGGGGGATTAATCCCCCCAAAACAGCAGTCTTTGCGCCACTGATAAAAAGGTGGCAACTGAAGCGTGTTTCTGGTTGTTCTCGTAATAAGTACGTTCAGAAAAGGTAAAATAGGAAGAGTTCGTAAGAAGTATGGAGTGTCCATTTGTACGTCCGGTCATCCGAAACGGCTAGAATTCGATTGACTGCAGAGGAAGAGAAGGAAAGGCAAGCTGTATCTTGTTCGACCTGTCAGCTGGATGACGAGAAAACGAATTTGTCAGCAGTTTTGGGAAGAAAAGAAAAGATTAGAAGAGAAGAATAGAAGAAATTGTCAGAGTCAAGAGTCGGTAGTTGGTGTGTGTTGAAGTGAGTAATGAAGTGATAAGTGTACGACAGTTTTGGATCTCACAAAGTTTGATTCGGTCATACCTCACGACTCGCTCTCTCGGCCGGCTGTTATATAATGATAATTCAATTAAATTTCACAAGAAACTGCAGTGGAGAGGGAACCCACTGCACGTTGTTGCGCGAAATAAAATTCAATAATTACTTATTAAGGATATCCAGCAAGATAAGTATTAGTAAGGGCTTGAAACAGGGTCGTTGCATAGCTCCGGCTTTGTTTAAGATCTATCTAAATGTACCCCTAACATCATGGAGGAAAAAGTGCCGTAATATGGGTGTACCAGTTGGAAGTGACAAGATGTTTACAATACACTTTGCAGACGATCAGGCTGTAATTGCAGAGGACGAAATTGATATAAATTATATGCTTAGGAAACTAGCAGAAGAATATGCGAAATGGGGTCTCGAAATAAATACCTCGAAAACTGAGTACCTTATAGTAGGCGGTGAAGGTCAAGACCTAGAACTAGGAACAAAAGTGATAAAAAATATTAAAAACTATTATCAAGTCTTTGGGTGTAACAATGACATCGGATGGTGACAGCAACCAAGAAATAAAAGTAATAATATGACAAGCTAAGACAGCAACAAAACTATTAAACAGTCTGCTTTGGAGTCCACGAATAACAAAAAACCTATATGGAGCAGAACTGTGGGAAATTAATAAAAGAAATAAATCCATAATAAGAGCTATGGAGATGGATTAATGGCGGAGGTGTTGTAGACTAACAAGACTAGATACATTAAGAAATGTAGAGATAAGACAAGCGATGGGAATCGATCTTGACATTATAGAAACAATAGAAGCAAGAAGACTGAATTGGTTTGGACACCTAAAAAGAATGTCGGATGAGAGATGGCCAAGGAAGGTATGGGAATGTACTCCACCCGCTAGAAGAAAAAAAGGAAGACCTAAACATTCATGGAAAATGGACGTCGAAGATGCAATTAATGCAAGAGGACTTACATAACAGGACTGTTTAGGCCGGCGCCAGTGGAAGCAAGGATGCGAGAGGCGGCGCCAGACGTAATTAAATCGCCTAAAAAAAAAAAACTTATTACCTTTTGAGTGGAATAAAAGATTTCCCTTTTTTTGATACGATGAAGCGAGAATATGGTTGTAAAGAAGCGGGAGATTTGGACAGGAAGACGGGGAGCAGTAAGCAATAAATACGAGAAAATTGTAAAAAAGAAAAGACGTTTGTCCACAAGAAAGGAAAGTGAAAGCACTGTTGAGACGGCGATGATAATTTTTTACATTCTGTAAATATCTGCGAGTGTAGCCTATAATATAATTACATAAATCGCAGTGTGAATCATCATAGTTTATTATTACCAACTAGCAGTAAATGTCAAACGATCGGATCAGTCAGTTGTTCTGTCAGTCACCGTCAACGCGTAGGCTAAACATTTCTCCTGCAGTGACAAACCCGTCTAAAACATAATAAGGCCACGTTTTAAAAGATACAGCTAAAATAATTTGATACCGAAACGGGTGCCTGAAGGCCTAAACTAGTTTTCGCTCCGTTAGAGGCTGCCATTTTTGCAGGTTTTGTTATACGACGCTCAACTATTCTTGGTCCGTCATTTTTCTTTTTACCGAATTTATCTTAGAAGACTTTAAAAAAAAAGGGGGGGGAGGCAAGTCATGTGGCGGGTTTGTTTCCTAAATCATTCTGATTCTGTATAGGTACGAACAGTATGTTTAAAACGCTGTATTTTCGGGATACCTTGTTCAGTTTTAATGAAAGAAAAGGTAAGAATTTACTGTTCAATTCATAAACTAAAATTGCAGTGGAATGTGTTCAGTGGACTTATTTTAATGAGTATTCATTTCTATCTTCAAAACTAACAAACTAATTATTATCTGGTGAAACATCATCCCGAATTAGCCCCATAGTATTCTTATTCTTTCTTAACGTTTTGACCCTCCTCCCCCCCAGAAGCTGGCGTTCGTCTTCAGAAACTTGAAGGGCCTTGTTGAAAAAACTATCAATAAGTCTGAAGACGTCAAGGTTATTTTTTTTTCGGTCACCTAAAGACTACATGCCAATTTCAATTCTTTATTCTTTTCTTTTTCTTCAATATTCTTTCATCTTTTCACTGTGTCTCTTCTTCCTGTATCCTGTGTTTCCTGTCTCCACTTTGAACCTGTGTTTTCCTTTTTCCTACCCTGGACTCTTTCCATTTTTAACACTTTTGCCTGAAAAACTTCTCTTTCAATTGCTTCTTCTGCGTTTATATTATTTTTTTTTATCCTTTTGGACTTCTTTAATCCAACTTGATGTTAACTTCTTCCCCCACAGATATTTGAAGATGTGCTTTGTTAACCTATTGTCGTCCATTCTGTATAAATGTCCAATAAATAATAGTCTTCTTTTTCTCATTGTTTCGGTTATATTTTCTATACTCTGATATATTTCATCATTACTTCTTAATTTCAAACCTTCTGGAAGTTTTTCGTGGGACTAATATTTTCCTAATAATTCGTCTTTCCAACATTTCTAGTTTGACTAAATTATAATTCAATGCTAGACATTCACTTGCATATAGGCATTCTGGCTTCACTACTATACTGTAATGCCTTATTTTCGCATTTTTAGATATGCACTTTTTATTGTAAATATCTTTAGTTATAGCATATGCTCTTTCCATTTTATGAATCCTTTCTTCTATAGCAGACCTTTCTAAACCATTCTCGTGAATTATTTCCCCTAGATACTTAAATATTCTAACCCTCTCTATTCGACCAATATCGGTTATTGTTCTTATTTTAACCATTAACCATTTTTCTCTTACCATCAAGAATACCATCAGTATTCTGTAATGAAGTAGAATCGAAGAAAACATTCCTCATTAAACTGAGTCGTTGGTGGCAGTGTTTATAGAGTTAGGCCCTCGCAATAAATCGCGGCCAGGATTGAAGAATCTGATGCGATGCAGGAAATAGACTGCCGTAGGTACTTTGACGTATCCAAGTTCAAGTGTAATCCCATTACGGCGGCGTTTAGTTAAGTGCTGAAATCTTAGCGGTGTAGTACACGTTGCTAGGCAACCGATAACGCCTCGGGAACACAACAGGTAACCCACACACACGACGTTCGTGCCAATTATAAACGTTTCTTAACTTCTTCTTATAAATGCCTATTTCGGGATCCTGTTACCTTATCGTACTCAGACTTTTCGTAAATCAAAATATTTTCTTTAAAAATTTAATGACTGCATAGTAAGATCTCCATTGCATTTGTTATTAGAAGATTAAAATATCGGTACGGATAACCATACATGACTTCCATGTTCTACGATTTATATTTAAAATAATTTTCGAAATGAAGTATTTCTATAGAAACTACTTCTTTCTTCAGCCTTAACCACAGTAATGTGGTCACTAACGTATACCACCTCACGTTAGCGCATTCGATTTTCACTGATGATCGCAGTCAATGGCACTGCCGAAACGTATGATTTTGCAGAACACATTGGACCACGGCCAAACAGCCCGGGAAGGAATTTTGACAACTAACTACTTCTTTGTTTCCGATAACGCAGTACACGTATAAAAAATTATCCCCTCCCCCTTCAACCATCATTTCCATTTACTGAAAATTACCCCCTCCACCTACCCTTTTCATTTATAAATATTTCATCTACATTTCTACAGTGGATTATTATGGCCTTCTTTTCAGGATACTTTAGTTATCAAAATTAAGTACTTTACTCTTGCTAAAAAATAAAACGTTGCAGGTAAACTACCCCTTACCGGTAACCGATCTTCACCAAAATCAATAGGCCTTGAGTACTCTACAACTCAGGCAAATATGCAAAAAATTATTTGATTCTGTTTTAATTTGAGGCAGTTATTGTTCGCCATAGAAAAAATTCTATACACACTTTTCGGAAAATGACTTTTCTTCATGTTTTGAGGGTAGTACAATCAGAATCAGCCCTTATCTCGAACACGATTTTTTCGCCATCACCATACTTCCATTTCCTTATGGAACGTGGAAGTAAAATAGTCAGAACCAAATAGAACACATCGAATCAAAAATACAGATTCCTACCGTTAGCCGTTGTAGTAAAAGTGCAAGATACGAGGGTTGTATCCGACCTTGGGCTGGGGAAAAACGTTCTATATCTGACTGATTACCTCCTTGAAAATAGTGCCCTTGTGATCCCACACACTTTCGGGATATCGCGCAGCTGTGCCATCGCGTTTTGCATTATCACCTCGCAAACAGGATCCTTTTAGGGTGTTGTTCACATAGCCAGGAATCACAAGCAACCATGCGAGGAGAGTAGGGAGTCTGAGGAACCTGCAGAATGCCATGGTTAGACAGGAAAGTCTGGATCAAGTAGTCCCGAACGGGCTGGAGCATTGTCGTGACGGAGCTATCAGTTCCCTCCAGCCCACAGTTCCGGTCTCTTGGGTCGAACTGGGTCACGAACTCGGCGGAGAGGAACTCTCGTTATTACACCTTATTGATGGTCTGGCCTTCTGGTGCGTACTCGTGATGCACTATGCCTCCGTAATCGAAAAAAGCAACCAGCATCACCTTCACCTTGCTCTGAACTTGTCTTGCTTTTTTTGGACCTCAGGCAACTTAGGTGCTTCCTTTGTGATGACTGAACCGTACAAAAGGAAGCGTTCTCGTGATTGAAGAGCGTCAGACAGTGATTGGGACCAACATAAAATGAAGACTGGAAAAGTTAAGGTAGATGTGTACTAAAAACGTGTTTCCGTATACAAAAAAAAAAAAAAAAAAAAAAAAAAAAATTACTACATAAATTGTTGTAGTATCTTCGCAAACTTCTTATAAAAATACTCAAACCGAAAATTATGATTCTAGTAGTCATGAAGAATATTTAAGACATAGGATAAGATGAGAACTGCAGAATACCCACGATCTTCTATCATTAAAAACCACGGGAGATAAGATCTGTTGCAAGATGTACGAAGCACTTGGAGCAAGGAATCTGAAAAAGGCTTCTTGTACTGACGTCATAACCCTGTATGGATTTTAACCTCTTCAACGATTTTTTCCATTCAGCCCTTTCGTTACACTGTCTTCTCCGTCTTCTTATCCCCATATTCGTGAGATCCTCCTCAGCATCCTCGATCCATCTCTTCCTTGGCCTTTCTCTTCATCTCCTACCTACTGGTTTCCATTCTAGAATTTTTCTGGGTTCTGGAAATTCTGTCCGTCCTCACTACGTGTTCCAGCCAGGCTATCCTTCTACTCTTTATAAACCTTACTATATCTGTTCCGTGTATTAGATTATTTATTTCATAATTTTTGTAATCACTCTTTTTTTGTACGACTTGACACTGACTTATGTTACCTTCATTGAAGGTCAAAACAGCATCTAGCAACCAAAAACCAAAGTATCCAGCCCAAAAAAATTATTTTTTGTGAATCTATTCCAAATCAAATAGTTCAGCGACACGTTTGCGTTCTGTGTACTACCATGAAGGCAGTTTTTTAACAAATTAGGATGACTCAGATCAGCAAATATTGGCTTTTATGACAGACATTACAGAATTGGTAGTGAATGTTTACTGAAATTATAACATCTTAACTTGTGTTATAACCTAGGGAACCTGCATTAATTAGAAATGCCAATCATACAGGCTGCCTTCGTTGCGACGAGCTGAAAATTAATCACAACAAACAAAACAATACTTATATCAGGATATTGGGAAGGGGAGACTGTTGATTTATGCACTCAGTTTACTCGGTACTCAGATGACATCTCTTTATTACATTATGAGATAAAGTTCTCTATTTAAAGTTCTCAACATATATAGTTTACAGTATAATTATATATATTACTCTTTCATAAGGGCCCTCAAAATATGATGTACATCTATTTAATTTATTCCACGGATCCGGGATTGAATATATATTAAGTTAATAATGGTCACCTTGCCATATACAATATTGAAAATTGAGCCATTTGAAGAATGGACTTTATTAATCTTTCAAAACAAGAAAACTTTCAGTTTAAACATTTACTCTTTTGCTATAACCAGTGTTATTAGATTACAGACTACATGTTACATATAATGTCTGTCTTTTAAAGTCTTAAAAGTGGTGAGTTAAATTGTCTTTTGTGGGTAATAATTTTAGTAACTCATAACCATGGAAGACAAGCCTCCATGTCACCTGGTTTTCAGTATTTGCTGCAGAATTGGTTCTTCGGTCCTCGTGCGTTTCCTGAAGGTCTGTCGTTGCCTTAGTATCCGGTGACGGTGAAGTTCCTGAAGTCTGTTATATCATTCGGGGTGAAGTACTCTCATCTTAGACGACTGTAGTAATTCTTGTAGGATACTCTCATCTTAGACGACTGTAGTAATTCTTGTAGTTATAATAAATAAATTGAAAGTTTGTTTCACAGTAATACACTTCACATGATTATTTATTAGTTGAATATCACCTTCATGTTTGTAGTAATGTATGAATTACATCGTTTGTTATTTATTCATTGAGAGAGAGATATCATCGCCGCACAAATTTAGTTATTTAAATATTCATTGAACCAACCATTCACATAATTATACACGCGTCGCGAAACAACGCTGTACGCAGCTTACGGCGTGAGCGCTCCATTGAAAGTGGTCAAAAAATAGTTAGGGGAGAGAGTAGTAATCTCGCGACAATTACTAGTCAACATAAAAGTAGTTCCATGTTTCTAATTTAATTAAAGGACTAAAGTTTGATTAAATAATTAAATAGAGATATTCTTAGTTACAGACGTTATCAAAGTACATTACAGTGGTCTTATTTAATTATTTAAATAATAACAAATTTACAATAATATTTAGTTTGTTTAGGGGTCAGAAAACAAGTTAATTCTGGTCAGTGCCTGTATATGCAGGATTAATTAACAAGCTTTACCCTTTCTGTACAATTGTATTCCCTTTTATTTTATTATTAGACTTTTTATTAAATATTATTATTATTTACTGATAGCAATAAGATTTAGTTTAAAATGTGAGATTTTATTAAAATTTAAAATTTCTCAGCTTATACATTAACAATTTAATTAATTAACATATTTTTATTAATGAAATCGTCACAAAATTCCTTTCCAGTGATAAAAATTGCATGTCTCTACGATAAGGGAGTTACAGATTTGTAAAAAATGGTAATATTATCAGCACTTTTAACAGGACCTTTCCTACGATCTCAATTGTTTTTAAAATCATAAAAAATTTATTATTAGGCGTATTCAAATAAATTTGCTATCAAGTTACTCAGAAAATATTGAAGATTTTTTTAAGACAAAAAATTGAGTTTTTGGTCAATTTGCCGGTTACGAGTGGCCTTAACATAAAACATAACTCATCAAGGTCACTAAAACACGTAATAGATTTCTGGCACCAAAGTCTTTAGAATGGTGCACTTTCACAAACGCTATCTTCAACTGGTTATTACAAGTTCAAATAGGCTACTTTGCTAAGCACGTGGCTTTCAGTAATACTGCACTAGTATGGCCCTATACCAACGACACTTCTGTTGATACAAAAACTAACATTTTAAAAATCTGGCGCTTGACTCTTTTAGTTTTCCACTCTTCAATTAACTTAGAGCAGCCGTTGACGTGGACGGTTACGATGGCCGACGTTCTCTGAGGATAAGGCACGAGGAAAAAAAATAATTCATCATACTTGATCATACGTGTTCTAAAATTAGAGTCTGTACGAGTACAGTTACTATTAATACCAAAACAGGACTTACAACTGTCGTTGGTGACATTTCTAGTCTACAGATTACAGACAGGTTATTAATAAAAACCAGTAGCCTACCGTTGAATCTCTGTCTTCTTCTTGCGTTTTCAACACGGTGGGTAGCATCCTATGGAAAACGTCACGTCGGACTATTTATCGTCTTGTGTACAACCACTTGATTCCAGACGCTTTTTCTACAACTCCTTAGCTCTCTGAGCGTATTAATCTACCTTTACCTTTTTTCGCTGTGACACACGTCCCCTCATAAGGTTGTCTGTGTCATGACTCCTGTGGTCTAATATCTCTACAGTTTGAACCGTCGTCTGTGTCATTAGCCTGTCTCTCATCTACATTCCTTTTTAACACCGTAGTTTTTTTTACTAATTATAAGTATAATACATACTACTGACTCGGAATACAAAGTTTTTTATTGATAAAAATGTAAAAGTTTTACCTTATAGTCTGAACCAGTTTTCGCTTATTATAAGCTTCGTCAGAGTTTGCCACTAGGAGCGCTGTCCGTCTTGTTCTTGGTGACGGCATCGTCGTTCAAAAGATTGATGTTGTTATAATGAATATTATATTAATATTTATTTATAATGGATAATATGCAAATTACTTGCATTAATATATTACTTTCGTGCCACGTGTTGTGCAGCCATTTAATACAATGATAATAAAGGGTAATCTTTTATTGTTTACACTAAATACCGGTATGCATAATTAAATTTTCTCTATTACTTTTAGTTATCTATGCTCCAGGTAGGAAGCGCCATTTAATATAATGTAATTTTATATTAATATCAGTTGAATTAATTAATAAAATTGCTGACATAAATTATTTATCATTTATTTAAATAAACTTCCTTCAATTATGATTATCTAGTCATATATTATTTATAAACAAAACACTTCATATCATCTAATAAATTAATATTGTCAATTCATTTATATTACTGAACAAAAGAAACTCTTAAAACTCTACTTTATATTTTATTCAAAAATTAAGTTAATATCTGGGTTATCTGTGGTAATAATAAACGCATATATAGGATCAACTTAATAACTAGTTTATTTATCATTCACAATAAATTGTAATCATACATATGAAACGTCGATGTACCTGTAATACATACATATTTTATAAGAACAAATTCATGTTTAAATATATGCTGAAACAAAGAAGACATACATACATATATAAATCAAATAAGATAACAATTCATATTCTAATTATTGATGCGTTCATTAATCCCAGATAGTTTTTTGTTAATATATTCATTAATTACGTTTTTAATTCTGATTTATACTCATTGCGTTTATTAATAATTTCCCAGGGATGAATTCTTTGAGAGAATCAGGTCAGTAGAAGTAACTAAATAGTAATGATTAAAATAATGGTTACTTGATTTATGAAATATCCATTAGTATTTGGTGATGTCCAGTCTCAGTGATGAGGATGACATGAAGACACATCTCGTTGAATGCCGCTGATATCACAAACACTTGCACACACTTCCGATCACTCGCGTTGACGTAGGTTTATGTGAATAATTAATGTTTAGTGTTCAATTAAATACTTCATCTTACGATGTATATTGTGTGTTCATTTTAACGTTACTGTACATGTCTAGTTCCACTTATATCACTGTTTTATCGAATATACGTGTGATTGATTAATTAGTTTAATGTTTCATGTTCTTTAAGGTTTTAATGAGATGTAGTAACACTGAATAAAATTAAGTTCAACTGTTTTGTATAGTACATATGTGGTGATATTTGTTCGTGTAACGATCTGATTGTTCGCTTTGAATAATTGTTGCCTAAGTCCGTTACATCGCACTTCGAAATTCACTATTAAAAGTTTACTAAGTCTGACTATCGTGACATGATGATTTCACTAAGTCTGCTAAAATTACGAGTTGACGTACTAACTCCCGATCTTGAGTTATCTCTCCGAACAATTAAATATACTCTTGAGAACTTAGAGTAAAACTGACTTCGTACTTAAAGTAAACTCTAGAAAAATTGAAATAACACTGGCTTCGTCCCTGTCTTGGACATATAGTTTTATTAAATCGTCCCTACTCAAAATTTTGTCCCTGGCGCTGTTTACGCCCTCTTTACTCGTGATTGGTCAGTTCTGAGTTTTCCTGGAATAGTTTGTCCCACTATGTTAAGACCCTCCGTCATCGTTCTTCCGATAGGTTCTTCGTTTCTGTTGCTATGGAAACAGTCCTCTCTACAAGTTTTTTCTCGTGGCTCTGGGCTTCTGATAGGTTCTCAGACATCCCCTGATTTTGCTCTGTCGAACGTTGACCCTTTTCGTAGAAACTTTAGCTATTATACGCTTGTCTATCAACCCATTGTCTGACGTAAACTCAGTGTTTTTCTGGATTGCCTTTTATCTGTACTTTCGGTTCCCGAAGTATTGTTCTGTGTTATCCCCTTTTTTGTAGCTATTAATAATTTTGGACATCTGCTGGCTGGTGAAGTCACCCCAACTTTCCACTCGTAAATTCTGTCTGACACTTAGACGATACCTCCAGCTGCGTAACATGACTTGAGTTTTTGTCTGATCTCTGCTTTAGTATTGTTTCTTAAGGTGCAGTGCATCCGTTCCTTTGTAACATACAGTTTTCCCCTTTCTGTAGTCCATCGTATACTGACGTAACTTGGTCGAACATCTGCCACATTTCTCAGTACAAGTGTGAATGTCCTCGCCTACATTGTTACAGCTGTAGTGAGCAATAATTCTGAACTAAACTTTCCCTGTCATCTTGTGCAACCAATTTCTATAGCCGAGTCGAACTTAACGTCTTTCTATTGTCTAGTTAGCGACGCTGCTCTGACATCTTCTCATTACGCTTTATTTATTGCGTCAACTATAAGTCGTTGACACCGCTTCGTGTGAACGCACTCCGTCGAGGAGAAAATTTAAAAAATTTTAAAATTTTTGATCGTTACATTGTGTGTGTGCGGTGTGATATGATCGAATAGTATGTGATGATTTGAAATGTGTCTGTTCGTTTAGGATGTCTCTTTATGTGACTGTATATTTCTAGTTGTTCACAAAGTTTTCGGCCTTTTGTGTGTACGTGTACAGGCTGTGAGGCGAGTGATGAAACTGCCTATGCGCGTAGGAGGGGAGGTAGCAGGTTGGGGAGGAAGCTTCCCCTCCCGGAGCCGGTGGCTATTGTTGTACTAGCCACCCGCCGAACATCAGCCCGTACGATGCCACTGACATCCTATACTACAAAAAAATTTGGAGATTTAATTTCATCCAGAGGACTTTTCTCGAAAGTTCATGTGTTTTGTTGTATCTTTATTTATAAATATCTAAATTTATTAAAAATGTATACAAAAATATTAGAATTAACCCACACACCACCGACAAACAGAGTTTCGATGGTTCTATTGTTTGTCCTTTTAGTGCCCCGTAGAGACATTGAAGATAACAGAAGTGGACAACAGGTACTTAATACAGTTTTAAAATATTAAAACTGCTTTAAAGGTATAGAAAGAAGACATTCTAAAGATTCATTTTCATGTATAAGCACTGAATGATAGTGATGATTTTATTTAATTTCTTTAATAAAAAACCGCGTTTTCGCAGATACCTTTTGTATAAACTTATAACTTTTTTCTTTTGATTTTCTGAACTAATTTTTTTACATATCCTTGTATGGTAATAAACTGGGAATATATGTTTATTACCGAATTTGTCATAAATATTTCTCAGAACTGATTAGTATGCCTTCAAATTTACGTCATTTTTGCAAAACTTGTTCAAGTAAAACTTTATTCATTGTAATTATTCACATAAGATTACGAAAATGTATGCTTAATAAAATTCTTATATTTGTTCTTAACATTAGGTTAAGAAATGTTTTTATAAAATAAACGGTATGCGACTAATTAAGTTGTTAAAAATATCAGGTGAAGCAGTAATAATAAGTAATTGTGTTACAAAAATAAAAATAAACGTGTTTATTATTTACACATTAAAATTTACTAATAGCATTGCGGAACATTTAAAAAGCAAAAAACATACAGTTTGTCATGTCATACACTTACACGGTCGAGTCAATTGGGCTTTAGTCTAGTTCTTCTATTCCTGAATCATTGTCAGTTGTTACTGTCACTATCACTGCTATCATCCACATGTATAACAAAACGCTCAGTCGCTTTGTCGATAACATGTTCACGGTTCAGATAGTCCTCTTCTATTTTCTTCACATGTTCACGTCGCTTCTTCCAGTCTTCTGGAGTGATTTGGGCGAATTTCTCGGCTGCAAGCTGGAGGACGGTTTGCAGACACAACTTGACATTTTTTTGTTTTATGTAGTCTTTCACTGTAGCCCATATTAACTCGATTGGATTCAGATCCGGATGGTAAGGGGGTAGTCTGAGTACAGAATGACCGTGCTGGGCTAAGATTGCATCTATCTTGCAAATTTTTAACTGAGGTTTCTTCAGTTTAATTAGTGAGTATAACTGGGGCTCAAGCATACTTTCACAGTAAGGAATTCCATTGTCAGTCAGCCATTTTTGCATATCTTGTTTCTTCCACGATGAGGTTGGCGCTGGGTTGACCTGTATGTTATGATACGGCGCACTATCGATAACTAACACACTGTTAGGCTTCAGGTTTGGGATACGTTGTTCCTTGATCCACTTCTCGTAGTTATCGTAGTTCATGTCCCCGTGGTAGTCTCCCTTTTTTAATCCAGACTTGAACATTAATAAACCGTTGGCTACAAATCCCTCCTCCCCTCCTGCGTGTAAAACAATTACTCGTGATCCTTTGCTGACCGATTTCTTTAGCCCGCCAACTGTGCTGTCCGTCCAGGTTTTCTCAGTCGTTGTTGTACTATGGAAATATGTTTCGTCCATGTATACGATCTGCCTCTTTTCTTTCCTATATCTGTCAACATTCACCAAGTAGTTTAACCTTAAATTTCGGATATCGCTTTTCTCAACAAGTAATTTTCTGTTGGATTTTGTTTTCTTCCAGCGGAAACCTAATTTTTTTACAACCTTCCGGACACACCAAACACTTCCTTTGAAATCTATTTTATCCTTTAATACACGTAGTATTCCTTTGAGAATAGGCCTTTCACCCTCACTTAGATGAAATTCATGAATTGTCTTGCGGATTAAAGATAAGTCGAAATCATCGAATGTAGTTTTCAAATTTTTTCTAGGCCTCTTTTTTCTTGGAGTACTGAACTTAGGCGATGATGTACCGGACTTTTTATTATGCTCATTGATAATTCTTCTAACACTATTAAAAGATACACCGCAAGCAGCGGCCACTTTAGTTTGTAAAGCTTTTTCACTTAAGCTGCCATTTTCTTTTTTCATATAATCGTAAACATTCTGAATAATCTGCCTGCTCTGGCTGTGGATCACTTTTCTCTCAACAGACTTACTTGCTGACGTTGTATGATGTGACGATGACGGCCCATACATTCCTGGAGACAACAGCTACACAACACTGGAAATACACTGAAATGTTTTCAGAAAGGCAATAACACAATCACCACGCACGGAGACCTAAGCCAACTGATGGGTTGTTGTCCCTAGCCGCTGTCCCGCGCATGCGCATTCTTTCTCTTTGCCACTGCGCACCACCAAGACAGTTTCATCACTCGCCTCACTGCCTGTAGATGTTGCTCTTGATGTTTGTGTGTATGTGTGGTTTGCTTCAATGAGGTGGTTTGCAAAGGTGGATTTGGTAGTGGCGTGTAGTGCCTTTGTGTGTTCAGTGTATCTTTGGTTGAAGCAACGTCCTGTCCGGCCTATGTAGAATTTGTTGCAATCTGCGCAGTTTACTTTGTAAACACCAGGTAGATCAAATTTGTTTTGTTCTTTGTGTGTTTTTTGATTATGTGTGTTCTGTTTTGTT
Organism: Magicicada septendecula; assembly: GCA_034769895.1. Classification (NCBI taxonomy): domain Eukaryota; kingdom Metazoa; phylum Arthropoda; class Insecta; order Hemiptera; family Cicadidae; genus Magicicada; species Magicicada septendecula. The sequence continues at coordinate 371,513,202 of CM068374.1, read as the reverse complement.
TGTAGTTTTGTATGCGATTCTGTATCCTGGTTTTTTAATTTGTGGGCTATTTTGTCAGTGTGGTTAGTTTTTTTACGTTTTTGCCTTGCAGGATTACGCAGCAAACGTGTACCCGTTACATTTCCATTCCATTGCTCCCACCGATTCCGGAGCCTGTCAACGACCCTCCTCCTTCGACGTTTATACGCTAAATTTCCCTCGGCAATCTTCCTCACCAGTGACGTAAGTACGAGACGGAGGAATCAGGGGATCAACCCCTAACCCCCCCCCGAGCTATTAAAAATTTCAGCGAAATTACAAAATCATTTAGCGTAGGTCTATTTCTACGCCAGCTGCGTGTGTTAAAATAAGGCTTATAAACGATCGTGAAAATAAAACGAATTACAATATTTTTCAATGAAAAAAATAAAGTCAGAGTTTTCTTAATATGACAGTCAGCCAACATTTATTAAATAACGTAGGCCAATGCCAAACGGGAGTGTTAAAACTGAGAACTCGCTTCGCTCATTCAATGACGAAGATTTGGTACACTCACTCGCACTTGAATTTATTTTAAAATCTTCGTTCGTCCACTTTATCGTATTTTCATTAAAGTTTTACACCGATGTCCCAAATGTCTCGCTGGAGAAGGCCGACCGACCTATATTTAAACGACACTCCAACGACGCGTGGCTCTGCGTTAGAGCGAGCGCGCCCGCGTGTGTGACGCGCACATACTACATGGGAGTGTTTAATAAATCGAGTAAATACTCGTGTTTGATTTATACCGATATCGATGAAATTTATTTAGTCAATTTCGAATCAGGGCCGACAACTTTTTCGATACTATTTTCGTATTGTTATCCTTGTTAACTCGTTTCATAAGACACACACACACGCAAGCGCCCGTGAACGGAACAAACATTAGTAGTTGTTGTATCTGGGCCAGTTATTGAGTGCGGCGCGCGCCGTGTTTGCCTGTCATGTCATTTCCTAGTAAACGTAAGGTCATCGGGTATTGTTCCTGCGGCTCGCCGGGCCAACCGAGTCAAGGAAATTATTTACTACTACTACTACTACTACTACTACTACTACTACTACTACTACTACTACTACGACGGCTGCTGGTAAATTGGCTGTTGTAATGCTGGTATGCTGGTACTGTTCGTGACGTCATACTAGAAGGTTCAGTACACTGAACAACAGTAATACCGATAATGTTGATGATATTACTTTGATAGTAATGGATGTTTACTATAGAGGTAAACCGATATACCTATAACAGGTAATTTGGAACGATTATTTTTGGGGAACGGATATAACAGTGACTGAAAAGTTGAAATACCTGTTCCGATTCAATGATAACTGAAAACTGAAAAGTCGAAATACCCGTTCCGATTACTCGCAGTTCCGAGTCGCGGTATCCCCCCCCCCCCACCGACGCAACTAACGAATAAACAAGTAAACGATCACTACGAGTACACGAGTACAAAGTCACAGTTATTGGTGCTGAATACTTAATTCTGCGCATGTGCCGATTACCATACAAGTACGAAACGGAGCAAAACAGCGACGTTCAGAATATCTCTATGCCAAAGAGACGAAGCTGTTTTTAATAAATGAAGAACATTCATACTGATGTTACATTTATTCTCGTGTGTTATGCAGATATATAATGCAGATTTTAATAAGAAAGTGTATATTATACTAGTCATCAACTTGGTAAATTTTGAAAAAGCGAATTATATTGTGTTATAACCTACAGAGTGGCTGATCGACCATATAGTACTTTTTGTTAATGTGATTTCGGAGATGATTTTAACTTCACTGCACATCTCACGTATATTTTTTTGATATTGTTTGTTGTGCTATTACGTGCACTCTAAATGGCATTGCCTGAGTTATGCAGCTGATTTGTCTAACCAAAATGGAATCAATAATTTAACATTAAATCTATGTCAGTTCGTTTACTCCTAGTGAAAACTTAAATTAGTATTCCCAAAGGGAGGTAGGCCTATAAATTCTCTTGTTTCTTATTTTATTTTAAACAGTAACAGCTTAATAAAGTCACAGTGTAAAGTAACACTGTTAATACTTTTAGTTTCAATTTATTTCTTATAATAAATTATATAATACAGTTATATGTATAATACGTATATAGTAACAGGTATGTGTTATTATTTTGGAACGGTTTCATTCTCACCTGTTATTTTCAAATACCAATTTATCACACGTCTAGTTTACAATAGTGTAGCCTTAAACTTTGAAATGGGAACGCCAAGATTTTGAAGTGATATGAAGGGTGCATTACGTAGCAAAACGTTTTGTTGCTTTCAAAATATCCTGTCAGCCAAGAACGCCTTTTTACGAGAGGGTAGGGTGAAAAAAAAGTCCCGGCCTTAAATAAGAAAACAAGGCTTTTTGGATGAATTTGCATTTATTCCTCAACACTTTTCTATTTCAACACTTTATTTCAACTCAACATTTATTTCTCTTTTAATTAAGAAAGTTATGTTAGTGGTTATAATCACAAAAAGAATTAACACTGTTGCACACCAGTATAGAAAAATTATTCCGATTAGCGCTTTCAAACTTCACAGCTCATCATCAGATCGGAAATAACAATAGGACTAGACAACTTCTTTATACCCCCACTTGCCCTACCGCGGGTACACATTTTCGTGAACAAGCTATAAGTTAAATGTCCTTTCTGGCTACTATTAACTAGCGAATTCAAGTCACCCGTGTCGCTACTTTTACATTTCTTTCTAGTACATTCTGTGTGTGTGTGTGTGTGTGTGTGTGTGTGTGTGTGTGTGCGCGCGCGCATTCTTTCAATACCTAACGTTTTAAAACCTTTCTCGTTCACACTAATAACTGCAAGTTCCTATTCGACACAGTTTTCGAATGCGATATATTCTCCAAACCTTCCCTCTTTCTTTCTATATTCAACGCAAACAACAACTTAGGTAAACACCCTTTTCGTCCCTTCCTATAACCGCATATGGGCGCGGTCACTCACCCTTATTTCAAAAACATTCCATAATAAATTTAATGAATACTAATGATTATTATATTCTAGATAATTTAATGAATACTAAAACTAAATTTGAAAATGAATAATTATTTTATAATATAATTAAGATGTAAAAGGTGGTGGGCGGGTAGAGAACTGATTAAGAAAGAAATTAAATTGCATATATGCAGCTGGGCAAGTGGGGGTATAAAGAAGTTGTCTAGTCCTATTATTGTTATTTCCGATCTGATGATGAGCTGTGAAGCTTGAAAGCGTTAATCGGAATATTTTTTCTATAGTGGTGTGCAACAGTGATAATTCTATTTATTTCTTTATTTAGCTCTGTACACTTTTTCCAACGATGTTCTAAAGCGGTTATGCCAGACTGATTAAGAGTATGTTAATTATTCCAAATGTCTTGAAAATATTCGACGTCACGTAGAACACTAATATCGCGACGTCATCTGTTCGAATTCCGACATAAAGCGATATCGATACTGTTGAATTAATGTATGAGTACCTTACCTTAGATATTCGATCGACCGATCGATCGCGTCGCGTAGAGTGACCGCCTCTGATTTACACCCTTACACCCTAAATGTTATCCGATATTACCTATGAATCTAATCTCGGACAGCTCTTATCTTGTATCTTGCAACGTCTTAAATCAAACTTGAATTGTATAAACCACGTCTTAAATAACTCTCAAAATGTCAATACGAAAAAGTTTCCACCACTTTTCTATTATTACTTACGAGGTCTGTAAATTAAGTAATGAGACTAATTATGTAGCAGTCAATATGGCAATACTGTAAGGTTTCCATTAACACAGATGGTTAGATAAACAGCTGATATTGAGTATTAATATTTATTGTCTATTGTTGCCAACTGAAACGTATACGAGCTTTACGGAAGTTAGTTTTTATTGAGCGTTATAAAAAGGAGTGACATCAATTGCGACCAACGTTGTGCAATCAAGTTTTGTGTTAAGCTCGGGCACAATGCTACTGAGACTTACAAAGTTGATAAAGTCGTATGGAGATGAAGCTTTGTCAAGAGTACAGGTTTTTAGAGGTTTAAAGCATTTTCAGATGGCCGGGAATCAATTAAGGGTGATCCACGTTCTGGAAGACTGTCAACGTCAAGAACTGACGACAGTGTTGATCGAATCAAGGACTTGGTGCGGTCTGATCATCAACGTCAGAATCATCGCAGAACAATTAAATGTAAGCCACACTACAGTTTATCAAATTTTGACAAACGAATAGGGAATGAGAAAAGTTTGTGCGAAATTCATCCCAAAAAACCTCAGTCTTGAACAGAAAGAAAACAGGATGGAAGTGTGCCGTGATCTTCTAGGACGAATTAAAAATGATCCTAATTTTCTAAAAAATGTTATTATGGTGATGAAAAAATATTACTGGCGATGAATCCATGGATCTTTGAATACGATCCAGAAAAAATTGCATTATCCTTAAAGAGTTTTTGCCTACAGGACAGACTGTCGATCAACATGTTTACCGATAATTTCTTGAAAGAGTGTGGAAAAGAGTTGCCCCCGTGAGATCAGCCATCGTGAACACCTGGGTGCTGCAGCATGACAATGCACCTTGTCACATAGCACTCTCGCTAATGAGTTTTTTGCACAGAAAAGTATTCCTGTTGTTCCTCAGCCCCGTATTCACCTGACTTGAGTCCCTGTGACTACTTTCTCTTCCCGACATTGAAAAAAAAAACAAATGACACCATTTTGGGACGATAGACAATACTAAAAAAAAAAAATGTAACCGACCAGTTGAAGGAGATTCCAGTTTCTGAGTTCCAGCACTGCTATGAAAACGCGTATAAAGCGGTGTGTGGCTTCCAAAGGGAACTATTTTGAGGGCGATAGTGTCTAGATATAGTTTGATCGTAAAGAAAAGGTTTTACTGAATTAGTCACATTACTTAATTTACAGACCTCGTACAAAAAAAAATGTGTTAATATGTTTCGTCGATAATTGGATCGTAGAAAAAAATCGAACGACCCAACAAAAAACAAACGTGTATCGCCGATCTGATTATAGCAATCAATCTGAAAAATATTCTTCAAAAGTCAGTCATTTTGCGTCTTGCAGTATAATTATGCTATGATAATATATCATGTTTCTTGAAACGGATAAGTACAAAATTAAGAACACAATACTACGGAGTAACCGACCGCTGTTAGATACGGTACAATAGGCCTGTTAAGTCCGGTCCAGTCCCGTGGTCGACATAAACATGTCAAAGTGACTGGTTTTTATGTTTTTTTTTTTCTTTCTTCTAATCGATCGAGTCCGAAAGGAAAGTTGATTAGGAAAAAAGCGGTTGTCCAAAGTGAAAGGAGAGATACCTTGAAATGTTTGTGTCCGGCGTGCGTGCGTACCCACGTGGTTGGTGCAAACCACACAACCGATGATGGAATTTTGTACGATACTGTACTGTAACCGAACAAGGACAGTAAGTGTTGCAGCAACACACACACACACACACACACACGCACGCACACACACACACACACACACACACACACACACACACACACACACACACACACACACACACACACACACACACACACACACACACACACACACACACACACACACACACAGAGCACCTCGAAACGTAAGTGAAACGATAATTTCATCATTAAAAATTCTTTTCGAGTTCCATTGAAGTCTTAGAGAAACGAGACAACGGAAAAGGGCCACTTTAAACACACCACAATTTGGTACTAATTACACACCAGTGGCGGCCGGTGTGACCTGAGGAAGGGGAGGCTACGAGACAGTCACCTGAGCCGCGCTCAGTCATAGCACCCCCTCCCTCCCGACACACGTTATTTCACTGTTAAGTAAGACAGAGCTATCTGATTTTTACAGAGTTTGAAAGCTCTGATGAATTTACTTGTAAACCTTCAGCAGACCATATAGTCTTGTTTTGTGCTTAACAGTAAGCAGAGCCAGCAGAATAACTTCGAATACCGCATAGCCATTTATGTTGGTTGTACTACGGTGACGACTGGAAAATTCTAGATTTGCTTTTGTGCCTTTTAAGAAATAAAAATTTTGGAGTAGGTCGACCAGTTTTCGGTATTTCATTTCTCTCAAAGTCACTCAACCGGCAAAATGGTTTATCCAGTAGTATTGTACGGTAATAATGCATTTGTTCGATACTGCAATATCACTTTCATTTTATTCTGCTAAATCCATTTTATGCTCGTGGTAGAGATCACAAACACACGCCAAGAAGAGATAAACAATAAACACACACACACAAGGAGCACGAGGAGCGCGGGAAAGACTGCGTAAAACTAACACAATCCGTGCCGAGAGGCTAATTCACTCGTCGCCTCCCTCCCACCACCCGTCAGGCACGCAGCCGTACGAGTACTACGGAAGCTACTCAGATCCCTGCCTCTGCTGCTATTCTGCGCTATTGACAACGCGCGATTAAAGTTTTTTTTTTAAGTAATCAGATAATTTAAAGCCAAATTGTGCCACCGCTGCACCACACCCAAATATTTCCTCTCATTTCTAATACAGTCTATTTTGGCATATTCCTTGACGGATCTCAGAAATGTCACCTCCGACGTTTCTATCATAGCTCATACCTTTGAATTCTTCGTGCCCGTAAAGTTGAGAGTAGACGTTATCAATATAATCTGTAAAATTTCATCTCAAGCCTTTCCTCTTAAGTGTTTTTCTTATGTTTTCCACGCGTTCGTTGGTCTATACGTTCATCTCACTGTAGATTATTTTCTCATCCTCATGTTATGAGAAATCGCAATCAGAAAACAGCAAAGTAAAAAAAAAAAATTAATGCAAAACTTGTAGAATCGCCTAGTCTTTACGAAGCAGCAGATGACGATACCGATGAAAGAAGATGATGATAATGATGACGATATTGGTCGTGGTGGTGGTGATGATGATTATTATTCCTATCATTACTAACGTGTGTTATCTAGTTTTTAGAAAATAATACCCAGCACGGTAGCAACTTACGGAAAACAACAAATTTTCTATTTGAACTATGAATATGAAAAATTCGTTATCACCAAGACATGCAGATCAACTACTGTATTTGTTAAAATATTTAAATCCCTGTTAGGCAGTAGCGGCTCGTGGTTCTGATAGTTGGCGGTTCAGTGTTTGAACATTTCTACTAAGATAAGAGCAATTATCCCATTCCAAATAACACGGGGTGGGTCTCAACATGAAGACATAACTATTGACAACTTTAAGTAGGCCTAATATTAGGTTATGTTTATGTATTTGTACATTATTCTAAAAATATATAGTTAAAATAAAAGGATAGTTAAATGTTTCTGTTTAATATTTAAAACGGTAAGCGGCCTACCGAGTTCCTTAATTTTGCATTTAACTTCAATCGAGAGAGAGAGAGAGAGAGAGAGAGAGAGAGAGAGAGAGAGAGAGAGAGAGAGAGAGAGAGAGAGAGAGAGAAGAAAAATTTGTTTTCAAAATATATTGAACATTATTCATTTTACCGAATCAATGAGCTGAACACAGAAATAAGAAATACCAGAACACTTAACACACAAAAAGTACCAGCAAGCTCTTTAGAGGTTATACACGATATCACTAAAATTACTATAATTATTTAATGACTACAATAAACACACTTTATTTTCGGAGTACAAAGACTTCACTATTTTATTTGATTTTAAGACTTCAGTGAAAATATTTTCATTTCATACTAAATGAAACAGAGAAATCTGACACAAAAACTGAAGGTAAACTGACAAATCATGTGGTAAAAATCAAAATAATGGCGAATGGCGGTATTATGAAAATGTTTTCTGTCGCTAACACTCTGGTTTAGCGACAGTTGAGTGTAATTTTAGGTATAATGATTCCCCCCCCCCCAAAGCTGTCTACAGTCTAGGAGGTGCTGAGAACTGCGTTGCACCTCAAGCAGTACTAGCGAGCAATTCGACTATTGTTCAGTCAACACGATTAATCCCACAAATCTTGTTATTCAAATATGAAACCATTATCTCAACAAATCCTTAAATATATTTAAATTATTTAGGGGGGTTCACTGAACCACTGAACCTTATGGACGAGCTGCCACTGTTGTTAGGACAATTTGCGACAACAGTAAATTCTGTGCTCATTGGAAATGTACCTAGAATGAGGGAGGATTGTGCAGAGACGATGAATTATTCCATTGCGGTCCGTTCACGGGGAGAGTGCAGTTAACCGCAGCCAGAACCGACGGCTGATATCTGAAGGACATCTGATGGACAGTGAAATTTATCGAAGTTGGACTTACCTAATTCGGAATTTACGATAGTTCGGACTACTAAAAAATTTGGTTAATCATTTTACAGCTAGTAGTTTTTTTTTTTAACTTCAGTAGTGGCACTGTAAACTGGAAAATCTTTGGGGAAGTTTAAGTGCGGACGCAGTCTCGAACAGTCTCGCCAAACAACGTAAAACGCTGCTGACGAAAAACGTCTTTGTGAATTTATATCTTTTACCAAACAGATTTGTCACAGCGACTGATCGCTTTCTTTTGAATTTTATGCCCAAAGTCAGAAAATCAAATTAGACGGTTTCACAAATAAAATAAGAGGATTTTGAAGCTTAAGGTTGATTGATATCAGAAATAGTCCTGCTTATCCCTTCGGTAATTTATTTAGTTATTAAGTATGCTAGTAGACAAATTTAATATTTACGTATTTTTAATATTTGTTTAGTGGCCTGCTCAATAGTACAAAATTTACATAACTCTTTTGCATTATTTCACCAACAGTAAAAATTTTTATAAAATACTGTAATATATCTTCTTCTGGCACTACAGTTCCTGTAGAACCCTGGCCTGCTCAAAGATTCTCCTCCAATCTTCTCTGTCCAGAGCCTTACTCCTCCAACCTGCCGCTCGCATCTCCCTCAAATCCCCTTCCACATCTAACCTCCTCGGACTTCCTCTCCTCCTTACTCCCTCCGACTTCCTTTCCAATGCCATTTTGGGCTTCGATCATTTCTGATTCTCACCAAGTGACCCAACCATCTCAACCTCTGCGCCTTCAGTGCCGCAACTACGTCCGCTTCTCGATACAGGTCTCTTAGCTCACGATTTTTTCTTATCCTCCGCATCTCTCCGTCTCAAAATAATATATCATTCGGAATTTTTCCTAATTGGAACTAGGCAACGCCCCCCTCGTAAAATCTTAATTATACAGGTTTTCATCGTATATGGTAAACTTGGGCAAACTCGTGATAAAGTACATAAAATACCAATTGTGCCAACCAAAAAATTTTAACTCTTTTTTCTGTTTTAATCTTTGGAAAGAATAATTTCTAAGGACTTTATCGCACTAAAAATTTTTGGATAAAACAACATTATATTTATTTTAATTAAATTTCGAAACAATGTTCTTGCTTGGTAATCTCGTGATATTCCAGGTAATCTTGTGACAACACTCCTCCATACTCGAGATATCACGACTGTACCTGGATACGCCAGGCATACTCGTGACATCTAAAATCATAAATAAAATAAAGCTAAAAATCATAGGTCAAAAAACATGAAAATTAAAAACGCCATTAATATTAAAACTGTACGGAGAAATCCAATCCAGGAAATAAAAACTATCGAAAATTTTAGTAGAAAACAATTTAGAAGATTTATATTTAATGGAAGTCTTTTTCAGAAGTAAATGTCAAAAATTAAATAAATTTATACATTACTAGGAAGCGTCTTTACTTGGAAAACAACATAAAACATTTAAGAAACTAAGATCCGGAGATAAGGTCCTACAACGTATACGCCGTCCATAACCTATCACAATATGTACTATCGTATTCAGTATGTATTAATCGACCATTTAAGACTAAAGTTGATAATATCGTGAATTACAATTATGGTAGAATTAAAATGCACATCCTATTAACAGATACAGACATATAAGAAATATTCCTTACCTTTCAATTCAAAACGTTGCAAAACAATAAACACGTGTCGCACTGGATGGCGCCTACAATATCTCAAACTGAACATTAGAATGCGCTGCGCTCAACTGGAGAAACTAGGCATTTGTGGGAGCATTGGTTAACCCATGACAAGCTTCACAAAAAGTATCACGAGATTACCTCTATCACGAGTATACCCGAGTTCACCATACATAAAGCGAGTGCAACGTTACGCGCCAACTACTCTTGTACGTATAGTAAAAGCCTTCGTTTAGTCGGGGCTCATTAAATCTTATTGCGTTCGGCTCTTAGTCGGACGGAGGACATAACACTGCTACTCTACTCTATTACCATATATATAAATGTTATTTCGCCATAGCGTAGGCGTACTTACGTTTAGTGTTGTATTGCAGGTGACAGCGACAGCAACAGCGATGAGGTCGGTAGACATGCTGTCCGGCTCGGAAAGTAGCTGCCGCACGCCGGAACTGTGGCCGGACGAAGACGAGGATATCGAAGTTGACGACGCCGTCTCCGACATATCGTGCGACAAGTCTGCAACAGGCAAACACGCAGGTCAAGGTGAGTTCTAAGACAAGATTGGATATCTTAAACAAAAATTAAATCCGTAAATTCGTAGTGACCGTCAATCAATGAATTTTTCCGGTGAAGGGTTTGTGAGGATCGGTCAAAAATATAACACAAATTTTAGATTATTTGTGTCGATGTTTCGACAATGTTTATTGTCATCATCAGGACAATTGTTGCTGACGCTAAACTAAATCACAGTTGTGTGTTTAGCGTCAGCAACAATTGTCCTGATGATGACAATAAACATTGTCGAAACGTCGACACAAATAATCTAAAATTTGTGTTATATTTTTGACCGATCCTCACAAACCCTTCACTGGAAAAATTAAAAATCAATACTAAACCGAAGCATAAATTTAAAAAAAAATCACAATTACGTAAACAAAGCCCGACTACGTAAAACATATTATCGTGGCGTTATTGGTAAAGTTACCCGCGTCCACTTACGTGAATTTACGGATAACCGAAATTAAAGCTTTTTTACGGGGAGATCAACAGTTATGCGGTCAAAAAAGCTAATTTTTTTCATTCTCCCCCAAAAATTCTCCATTAAATCCTGATTAAGAAGATATATATTTTTATGAGGATACCTACATTTATGTGACCATAAAAAAAAATAAATAAAAGGTACTACACGTTGTTTTCCAATCCCATTGTTTAGCTTTACGCGCGTTTTTCCGTAACCATGGATTTCAAGAATTAGCTACACTTTTCTCAAAAACTATAAGTTACTGAGTTCAAATTTTTTGTGGTTGAACAGTACAATGTAACAATCAAAGTGAACTAGAATTAATCACTTTGCTTGAAGAATTAATTTTGTAAAAATTGTTTTAAATAAACCATTTTTTCTAATTTATAAAAAGTAATTATTTTTATATTGGTATTTTTTTCTTAAGTTGCTTCAAACTAGTACGTATTACTATTTAAGTGCATTCCCCCCCTTAAGTGTATTGATAAATCACAAAATTATTAAACTGATTTTCAAGATTAATTTTTATTATTAAGAGTTCCTTATCGACTACATAGCTTTCGGAAAATGGAAACAAAAATAGGAACTAATAAAAAATAAATAAAATGTCTTTTTTTCAAACAACATTAGACTATGGTAGTTTTATCATTAACTCCTCGATATACTATTTACAAATCAAACTTTCTATACCAGTAAGCTGGGTGAGCTACAAAATCGCTCAGTATTTTAAGTGAAATAACGTTTATTACACTAATTTATGGAGAAAATCAAATTCATAAATTTCATTTTTAAAGCAGTAAATTAAAGTTCTTTGTATATATGATTCTTAGCATTAGCGGTCATACCATACCTACATCGTTACCACAATTACCACGGTTTTGCTGAATATTACAAAGTAAAAAGGAAAATAATGTAAACCCCGACTAGTCAGCTGTCATTTTAGTAAAATAACAATTGTAACGACATCATCTACGAAACGACAACATAAGGAAAGAACTGAAGTTACAGTCGGTTGTGGATAGAATACAGGAATACAGGCAGAATTGTAAGTCCCATGTGGAACGCACGGTAGGCACGCGTATTCCTAAACAAGCGTTTCAATATAGGCCAATGGGAACGAGAGATCGTGGTCAGACTATGTGAAGTTGGAAGGGCTATAGCCCAGGCCATATAGTGAAGAAGAAGAAGAAGAAGAAGAAGAAGAACAACAACAACAACAACAACAAATTTTGTAAATTTTTGGTTAGAAAGCCCCGGCCTTTGCTCGGTTAGGTAAGAAATTTTACGTATAAGAGAGAAAAGGACTTGTCAGAAAAAGAGGGGGATTTTTTAAAATAAAATTGGGGGAAGCGTCATAGTGGTTGGGGGGGATCGGCACCCCTGCTAAACACTACATTGGGTTTTTAGTTAAATCTATACTCAAAATGCCTAAAAGGCAAATAATTTTGTCCTACATTTTAAGTTCATGTATCTTTCCATAGATATCCATAGACATACATGCATTGATTTTCAGGAATATGTATGTAACTGATAACCCCACGTAATGTTTTGTAATCTGTTTTTGTAACCTGTAATGATTTCTACAAACATAGCTTACACACTTTTTGAAGACAATCCAAAATTTTCAAAGGGTGTTGATAGATATTAATTTTGTCAAATTATTAAAGTTACCGAGTTTGTATTTTGAATAATATTCTGCACAATTTGGTGCCCTTCGCATTTTAGCTAGTGGTGTTCCTAAAGTTGAAACATTTTCAGCTTAACGCTACATTAGTAATTGTGTCTGATATTCGTCAGTTTTACAATTTTTTCAAATGGTCCCCGTCATTTCGAGTTAAACATTTTACACTGTAGATCACAATTATTTAAAACTGAAATTAAAGGTTTTTTAGGAGAGATCAACAGTTATTTGGTCAAAACATCGAATTTTTTTCATTGTTCCAAAAGATTCTCCATTTAATCCTGATTACGAAGCTATATACTTTTATGAGGTTATCTACATTTATGTGGCCATAAAAAAATAAAAATAAAAATAAAATGTTTAACCTGGCAATATGACAGACGAAGACGAGAAGCATGTAGCATACTGAAAAGCGAAGTAGAAAGAGTCATAAAGGCCACGATAAGACGAAAAGCCACAGGAGATGACATACCAGCGGATCTACTGAAAGAAGTTAGAGACAATTTTGGGTAAGTGAACAGATTCAACTTATCCACAAAATCTACAAAACCGGAGAGTGGCTAAAAAACTTCTTCGACGGGTCTAAGATCGCACTAAAGAGGAAGAAGCAAGCCAAGAAAACGAGCGGTTACAGAACCATCAGCTTGAGTTCTCACACTGGGAAGATTGTAGCATGTGCACTCAACAGGCGATTAGTACAAAGTTCCACACGGATAGCCGACCACTATACGTATACATCCTCATTTGTCATCATAACATATCCATATTTCGTTTTCTCCACCTCCCTCCAATATTCTTTCAATCGGTAGGACGTTTGGTGAAAAACGTGCACAAATTAAATTAGACCACGGCCCTACAACTCGGAAAATTGTAAGAATTGATTTCACAATGTTGAACAATATGCAGACTTTGAAACAATATGAGAAACTGAAAGAGCAAGTTATTAAACTTAAAACCTCTTAAGTGGCACCCCTTTATTAAATCTGGAGCTTTGCGGTCCGTAAGTTACGGTACTGAGGGCCTTGTGTTTACCTCCCTGGAATCCTAAATTTGAATTGTTATAAGACTTTACTTATAATTTAAATAACTAAAACAAAGTAATCAAAATATTCTAAAATTTCGTTTGATAATTTAACGTTATAGCATTTTGATTATTCAATAATACATACGATTCATCCAATACTCATCAGCCATATTATTAACGTCACCTCTAATTAGCCTTGTACGCTAATCAATATTAATTACAATACAGTGATATATAGGTATATAGGCTGTGTGGGTGTGTGTGTCTTTGTACATAATTTAATAATACATGCACATAATACTCGAGCATTAAATTTGTATACCGCTGTGTCTAGTACAATATTAACTATTCCTGGCACGTAGAGACGCGCGGCCGCTAATCTATTGTTTTGTCTGTCTGTTGTGAAGACTGCTCGGACAGTTCCGGCAGCGAGGGTCCGTCATCGTCCAGGAAATCGTCGAGAGCAAAGCGGAAATGCATGCTGGGACCGAGCGGTGCCAACCGGCGACGCAAGTCGGGTCTGTCGGCGCGCGAACGCAACCTACGCAGACTGGAAAGCAACGAACGCGAGAGAATGAGAATGCACTCGCTCAACGATGCGTTTGAGGTAAGTTACTAAACAAATGTAGTACATTCTTCGTATTGTTTAAATTAGCAGCCATCCTTACTATTCCTTTTATGAATTTGCTAACTGCTATAATTTTTTATTGTTCGACTAAGCTTTTCGTCATTACTGACATCTTCAGGTCTTAAACAACGCTGTTTAAGACCTGAAGATGTCAGTAATGACGAAAAGCTTAGTCGAACAATAAAAAATTATAGCAGTTAGCAAATTCACAAAAGAAATAGTAAATGTAGTACAGTACCCTCGTCCTTCAGCAAGAGTGGCTACAGATAGACTCGGACAAGCAGTAGCGTATCTAGAATTTGGTCGGGGGGGGGGGTTCCGGTCGAGTCGGCTTCATACAAAAGAAAAAATAAGTTGACTAATCAATATTACAATCTTTAAAGTGGTGGCAGGAAAACGTGCAATAACATACATAAATCAATCCCATTACAATAATAACACAATAAAAAAAAGTTATTGAAACATCGTTATAAGATAGGTCTACTTATTGACTTGATTGATTTTCCTATATTTCATATTTCAAATGTACACGTAAATGCTATGTATATACCTATATTGTGTTTCTGTGTATACGCAACCTGTTTCTAGACCTATATTTAAAAAAGGGTTACTCTTGTATTAGCGTTCGCAGCTTAAAAATTAAGTGATTAACAAAATTCCTCGTAAAATTTTCGATCGTCTAGGAGAGGATCGTCCCGTTCGCCCCCCCCCCGTAAATACGCCCTGCGGACAAGTGGCTAAGTTTAAATCTTTAATATTTAGGTAGGGCGATATCGCAGAATAAATATTTGGACGACAAAATTATAGAAATCACAACAGCAGTTGGAAGGCTATTCACTCAGTAGAACAGAAAATACGTTCCCACGTTAATCGTCAAAATGTTGAAACAACCGCTAAAATATTCAGACATATTGGTAAGCGAAACTGAAAAATATCGAAGACAAAAATTGAAACAACTGAAATGAGATTCAGACAATTAAACAAGCATGGGCAAAAAAACAATAGATTTGAAAAAAGAGTATCCTTCTCTGTGTTGCATCCAAAATAATCTGTATTCTACCAGTGAGTGTACCAGTAACTAAATCTCTGATGACATTTAATTACTGGCCCTCGATTAAATTAAGTTTTCTTGTAGTAGAGTCGATTGAAATGAGGTTTGCAAAGTCAGTTCTGAGAATTAGACTTAAAAACTAGGCAAGCTTTGAAATGTACAACTTAAACAAAAAGATCGAAGAATGACTATAGACAAGGGTGAAAGAATAACAGTTTAAGAACGAAGTGCGAACGGCTTCCAAAACAAATACTACTTTATAGACTTAGACGAACAAAACATATTGGCAGGGCGAAAAGGGGATGGGTCAATCTATGAGTCACAACAGTCTGATGCTTGTGGGAGGAAAAGAAGAAGAAGATCTGAAAATAAAACCAACTGATACAGTTCAATGAAGAAAGTTGAGTTAGTGGTTATAATCACAAACAGAATTATCACCGTTGCACACCACTATAGAAAAATTATTCCGATTAGCGTTTTCAAGCTTCTCAGCTCATCGTCAGATCGGAAATCTGAGACGATTTGATTTCCGATCTGACGATGAGCTGAGAAGCTTGAAGCGCTAATCAGAATAATTTTTCTATAGTGGTGAGCAACAGTGATAATTCTGTTTGTGATACAGTTCAGGCACCTAGAGCGGATGGATGGATGATCAGCATATGCCAACAAAAATCGTGAGGGCGCAAATCTATAAAAGCAGAAAGAGGAGCCGACCTAGGATAAGATGGTTGGATGATGTGCTGGAAGATCTAAGAAAAATGGACGTGAGGGGTTATGCTGAGATGACAATGGATAGGAGACTTTGGAGAAGATTGGTGTTAGAAGCCAGGGCTCATTTTCGGCTGTAGTGCTATTGAAGAAGATACAGTTCAGCCATATCAAGAGAATTAATAAGAAAGGATAATTTGAAGAGTGTATGAATAGTTAAAGTAGAAAAGCTGATGCAAGTCCAGGTAAAAACTTGGCTGGATGAAATGGAGCAGGAGGGAATGGAAATAAATATGGAAAACCCGCCTATAAAACCCTTTTTACAAACCGCCTTACACTTGCCATGCATGAGGATTTAAAACATGGCTGCATGCTTCTTGGAACAGCTCAGTGCAAACGAGAAAGCAAATGATCGCTAGCACGAGTACAGACAGTAGACGAGTTTTATAAAATGCAGATTATTCAAGCTGCTCCACAGAATACAATTTATACCACAAATTCGTGCATTTTGTGTATTGTATTTTGAAACTTCCAAAACAAAAAATGGATATTTAACAATACTGTTTATCAGTGTCTACAAGGGCAGCAACAGGGACTAAAAATTCACCTTTGACAAAAGTACACGACTTCAGATACTAGATGTTTTCAAAACAATGAAGTTTCAAAACTTTCAAGACAACTCGATGGTAAATGATCAAAACCAAGAACAGTGAAGTAAATAGTGATCAAACCAAACTATCAAAGGCATGAGTTCGACTTATTTGTTTACTGCAATTGGCTTAGTAATTTTTGTTTTAATTCACACACCATTTTCAGATCAAATTCTGATTCCACTGTTCCTATTGAATAAATATTATAAATGTATTTTTTAATACCACCTTATTATAATGGTATCATGGATTATGTTATGTCACTGTGCCTTACTAAGACAACGAGAGTTCATAAACCCAGGTGGCCAAATGGACAGGTGTACACATGCACACACATAACACCCACACATACACATACTAATGATGGGTCAGACGGGGTTCTGGGTGTTGTCCTCCCTCAGAAAAGATTATTACATTGTTAAGTGTCATATTTGCCTTATCATTAATAATATGTGATGACTAATATACTCATTTCTAACATGTGACCAAGTAGTTTTGTCAAGAAAGTGTTTCAAAATAACAAAGCGCTATTTTTATAACTTAAAAATCTTAACGATCATGTAGCGGTTTTGTGAAGGTCCAGTCAGCCCCGGACTGAATCAGATGCAGAGAAATGATATAAGGCATTCAAAATTTATTACAGGAGAATGGTTTGACTTCCAATCATGAAAGAAAATTATTTCTCACTAAACCTCATAATGAGGTATCATAGAAAAATATTACTGTTCATTTTTAAGTACAGAATGTTTCAGAAATGTGGTTACCATTATTTGGTTCTCAAAAAAAGCTGCTCTATAAACATGAAATGTGTGGTACAAAGCTTTGAGAACTAACTATTTAGACAACAAAAAATCACGTCAGTACCTCTTATGGTTTAAAAATGGTCCAAAACATTGCACATCAGTGCTTTAATATGTTATGACAAAGTGTTCTAAACAAAAACAATAATTCTTTAACCATAATGTACTTGGGACATCTTATCTGATTTGCACTGTTTAATGATGTTTTGATTTTAAAACAAAATTTTTATGGGAGTTAAGTTACTCTTAAACCTTGTTTACTGACACTGATGAAGAGCACAAATGATAAAAGACGATGCCGGTCAGTTATGATAATGGTATTCTGCACTCCCCCCTCAGAAAAGCCTTAGATCTGCGCGTGCACACGCACGCACGCACACACAGAAAATTTCAAAATTTATGTGTTGTGTTTGTATTTTGCAGCAATTACGTGAAGTGATACCACATGTAAAGATGGAAAGGAAACTCTCCAAGATAGAAACTTTAACACTCGCTAAAAATTACATAATGGCACTGACGAATGTCATATGTGAAATGAGAGGCGATGAGAAGCCGTACACGTGAGTACAGATATTAACCTCTTTGAAACATCGGTAGAGAAATTATTAAGTTTAATTACGTAGCATTAAGGCGTCTAAGAAGACCACACACAAAATTAGTTATGAATGTTTGAATATTGATTGTTAAATGCTATAGTATTTAAGTTACAAATAAAAATATTTAATTGTAATTAAGTGTATTAAAATGAAATACTAAACAACAGTGGTCAGTACATGCACTGATCGCTTAGATATCCAAATCATACCGTTGTCCACCACAAATACAATACTGACCCTGTACCATACACCAAAGGAAAATCCATTCATATGCATTACTGGACATGCACAGGTTTTACAATATTTTCAATATAACGTTGTAAAAAACTGAGAAAAAACATAAAATGTATAAAGTGATATCTACTACATACTTATTTAAGTCTGTCATAAAAGGGTATGCCTAAAAATATTTGGGGACCAAAATTGTCTAAAGTAAGAGTCATATTATTTTATGTTGGTGATAACATATTACAGAATGAGCTGTCACAATCAGCATAATTTTATATAATAGCGTTAAGTTTTCAGATGTCAGTATTGACAGGGCAGAGAACTGGAAGCTATCCTATGGAATGTCTTCTTCCCGAACTCAATTCGGCCTGATACATGGAATATCAGAGAAGTTGATTTTATTAGTTTACTTTGGTTATTTTCAGTCTATCAAATTTTAAAATTTTTATACTGTGTTAAATTTAAACCTCCTGTGCTCTATTACAGTCTTTTAATGTAAAATTATACATTAAGGTTAATTAAAAATGTGGACAGACAGACAAAATGTTTGGAGAACTTTTGTCCACAGACAAAAAGTGGACTTTTCTTTAAAGAACTTGGAATTTTCCCCCTACCTTTATTGCACAAATTTGAATTAATAAAATTTGTAACAATGTTATTTGTGTTTATACGAATTACAAAATTTTCAAAATATCTACTACAACAGTCGTAAGATGTATTTAAAAAATGTCCAAGCATCATACATTAACACAGTGGTTCCCAACCTTTCCGGAACCGCATACCACTTTGGTCTTCTGTGTTCATTTCGCATACTACCGGAGCTTAAGGCAAGGTTATTGGGGTTTTCTCAATATAAAACTTGATACAACATGTATACTATATCTTATTATTCCTAGTTATGTATAATTATTTAAATCTAATATATATATATATATATAATTTATAAATGGTTAATACATAGAATTTCAGGTTGGTTCTATACTAAAATAAAGTAAAAAGTTTTTTCAAAAGACAGTTAATTACTTTCATTACATATTTTCTTGTTAGTACTGAAAAATAACAACATATTAAAAAGAAAAATAATTAATGTGACACTTTGTTGCTGTTATTTTGTTTTAATTTAAATCATGTATGATGAAAATGTATTGTTGTTTTGAATGAAGTAATTTTTAAATGAAGAACATTTGTATTAAGTATATTTGATCATTAACTATTATTTTAAGAGTAAATAACCTGAGCACAAAATGTAAACTCGAATAACCATTTCTTTGTATAAAAAAGACTACAGTTTAATAAAGTAATTCTAATTCTAATTGCCACTTGGTCGCCAATATCCCCTAAAACGCCCCCTGGGGCCAGCGATGATCCCAGATCCCTCAGTTGCTGAGAGAGAGAGACGGTAGTGTCCGCTATTGGTAATGACATGTTAGAAGCTGACAAGTACTTCTTACTAGTCAAGTATCTTAGTGGTTACCAAAATATATCAAAAAATTTTCTGCTACTAACACAGGTTTAATTATGTGCTACTGAAGCATAATATTTTTCTGATGGTCAATTATGTTACAATATCATACCATATGCTGGTGTAGTCCAACAACATTATATTATTAACTGGTATATGCCAGATTTGCACAAACAATAGGATTAAGCTATTAATGTTTAATCGCAGACTATTATAAACAACCCAGGTATTAAATGTCACCACGTCACCGATGTTATCACGCAAACACAGGAAGGACGAATTTTGACCTCACCACAGTAAGCTTACCCTTTGATCCTCAGTTAATGAAATTTCAACTACACAAATGGTTCTGATGCCACTAGATAACTATGACCTAATAGTTTGGTACACTGTACTCTGTTCAATATTAATCAATGGCTTCCATTAAAACAATATTACTGTGTGGCTAAATCTGATTATCTGTAAAAAGACTTAATTATTATTTATAACAATAAAAAACAAACTTGCCTACTGCACTGTATTTTATTTTTAACATATCATTTACTGTTTACTCGTTTATATGTTATTCTAAATGTTTGTGTATATGTCAAAATATGCATATTAATAAAATACATATTTTTTTCTTTTACTATGTTGAAGTATAGCAGCATTGAGTTATATTACTTGGGACTAAGACCATCCTGAATTGGTGAAATTCTGCATAACAAATTTTCAACATAACACATTTAACTGAAAATTAAATGAACATACATAAATGCTGTAATGACATAACACACAGGTGGCTCCTTTCATACATAATAAAATACAGTATTTTCTTGTTTTATATTAATTCATATCCTGAGATTTATGATTCTACACAACCTTCAAGTTACATGTTACTCTCATGATCAACAATAAAATATTATAACACAAACTTATTGAAAACACAAACTGAATTTTATTTGCTACACTGATTCTTTTTGATCAAACTTATGACTGAACAGTTAAAAAATATTTTAGGCTAAAACTTATAATAACTGTCCCTTGATATTTTATGCCACTAAATTAGAATGAAAATGTAAACTGTTCTAGACAATTTTTTGTTGCATAATTTTTATAAAATGTTTCACTAACTCGGGATACATCTGAATTAATGGGGTGAACATTTATTCTGAAACACTAAGAATCAATGGTAGCAGAATTCATAAGGTTTTACTGTATGTTTTCAAAAATATTTTCTCAAGAGATGGCAGCACAGCTCAGTGGAAGAGCACTTGCTTGTGTAGTGTTCATTCATCATGCTGTGCTGTGAGATCAGCTCCATCTACTTAATGTTGGAGCCAGTGAAGTTACTATGACCTGCTCTGGAGAGGGAGGGGGATGAAACAAGTTCAAAGGTTGGATTCCCAATTTTCCTCAGTTCAAATGAGAAATTCAAGATTCTTTCCATATAATTTTATAAA
This sequence comes from Magicicada septendecula, assembly GCA_034769895.1. Lineage (NCBI taxonomy): Eukaryota > Metazoa > Arthropoda > Insecta > Hemiptera > Cicadidae > Magicicada > Magicicada septendecula. Next base: position 371,491,916 of record CM068374.1, on the reverse strand, counting down.
TATATATTTTATAACGACTTTACCTCAAAATGTTTTCTTCCTATTTGGAACATGTTTCGGGAAGCCTTGTGTTCCCATCCTCAGCCTTCCTGATTTTGAACCTTGTGTGGTATTTGTGTGTTGGCTGGCTGTTGCTTTGGTTTGCTGTTGGTCTCTGGTGGTTTAAATTGGTATTATTGTGTGTGATTGTGGTGTATATATTAGTATTTTGTGTGTTTTCTATGTTGAGTGCTTTGAAAATTGTGTCATGTTTTGTATTGATTTGTATTTGTTCAGGTATTAGTTTGTTTTGTGTTTTGTTTGTATATTTGTAAATTTTTCCAAATGTTCATTATGGTCCCTTTGTGTGGAATGTGTTTTATTAGTGTCATATTGGTTATGTCTGGGAATTCATGTCCAGTGTTTATTGCATGTGTGGCCAAATTATGTATATAAATCTAACCAGAAATATATAAATCTATAAACATGTTCCAAATAGGAAGAAAACATCTTGAGGTAAAGTCGTTATAAAATATACATTATATACATCAAGAAACGAACTGTAGCAGAAGTGTTTGAATTTTATAAATATATTATAAATTCTTTGTGTCTCAAAGTTTTTGAGTAAACCAATGTGAAGTAAGGGTTGAAAAACATGTAAAAGTGGTGATTTGAAAATATCCTACCTTGATTATGTACTATCCAAATTGAAGATAATAAATTTGTTGTCACTTGGAATCACTTTATTTCTAAATCTGTATACTTAATAGATCGCGTGAAAAAGAGTTTTACTGAAGATATTTTGAAAATAAAAACAGTTTTATTACTTCTTTGAATTTTAATTTAAGAACTTTGTCCCAATAATGTTTTAAGCAGCTTACAGCTCATGTTAAAGTATGCGTGTGTGTGTGTGTGTGTGTGTGTGTGTGGGGGGGATGTGCATGTGCAGAATGCAGGAAAAACTAAAAATAGATAGTATATCTTCCAAGCTAAAAAAAAACGCTGTTGTAAGCATTTAATCCTAAGCGTTAATTTTGTTTTCAGATTTCTGGACGTTGAATGTGGAAGCAGTGGTGGGGACGATGTAGAGGAGCAAAACAATAATTCGTTCTACCAGGAAAACTTAGAACCAAGCGAACAGAACGTGACGTAGTAACTCTGCTGTCTACTAAACCTCGACTAAAAGAATAATAATATACTCCATTCGATAGAGTTTTGTGATATAAGACACTGAAAGAGTTATACCAGTGTTTGTTTCAATGTAATCGCTTCATATAAAACTTGAGCGTTGTATATCCGTCCTATAAATAGTATTATATAATACAATTATGCGAGCGTGTTGTGTACGAGTGTTTTATGTAATTTAAGTATAAGAGAGGGACAGCTGTTTGAAAATTGGACTACTGCATGCAGTTGGGTGTTTTTTGCAAAACAATCGTGTTGCAAATTATAGCGTAATTATCATACACATTATGCTAAAATGGCTGTACGTAAACTCATTTCAAGAGGCAAATTGAGAGTAAACATTTCCTAAAGTACAGCTAAATGCTTGATGTATCTGTGCAGTCATGACTGTTTTGGCAAATCATGTCCATTGAGTGGGTACTTAAATGCTATCATTTTTAAAACAATTCATGTGACAGTCCGAGCATGCCTGAAAATGTGAAATGTATTTTTGTGTTCATCTCTCTATATATAAACACTGTATAGTCTGACAATGTGTAGTAATGAATTGGGCTCACACACGTTATTGGTAGCGCTACCACACTGCATGTGGTCTTACTGCCTCATTTTAACCATTAATACTGGCAATCAAAAAAACATCAGTTGTAATTTTTTCTAGCTTTCCCCCCTGTAGATACATTGTTGACATGTTTATATACATCACTTAAACAAAGGCCTATAGCAGAAGCAGAATGACAACAACACTACAAGGCAGCTTCATTGAAGGTGATAAGTTGCAGTTGATTAACAATAATTGTGGACACACCGCATCCATGTAGTGTCATTTGACTAACTGGATAATCTGATGGTGTAGACTTACAGTGCAGTACTTCTAAGCAGGGGTGCACAATATGTCCGAACAAGCGACTGTGGTTTGGGGGAAATTTGGGCTGCCTGGGGAAATTTCGGGGAAATTTTTATCAGTGACGAAAAAAGAAAACGCAACAAAAATATCAACTGATGTTGTATTCACATCATTTTTACAAACATCATTATTAACTAGAATAATCTTTAAAATAAGTTAAAAAGAAATGAAAAGAAACATTCATCCTAATGAGAACAAAGATAGTAACATAATTCCTTAGACCAACATCTCTTAATTAAGCCTAACACATTTATTTCATTTTAGTGCCCTCTTCGGTTATCATCTTCCCTTGCAGTAGTCACATAACAGCTAATATTAGCCTATTGTGTTTGTTGAGTGTGATTATTAATATATTTCTTCTTTATGACATAATTTTTTTAAGTAAATTAAGTGTTTGCAACCTGTATTTTTATTACTTCTCTTTTTATCATTCATAACATACAATAAATTGGTTGGTAAAACATAATAAACCCTCACGTTAGTTTTGGAGAAATTACCTACTGAGAAAATTGTAATCGGGGGAAATTTCAGGGGTCTGAACATTTTCTGCACCCCTGATTATAAGAACACATTAGTACATCAAAGGCTTACCGAATGCAATTGTTTCTATTCTGGTTACTATATCACCCCTCCGCTTGTCAAGTGTCACTGAGGTAACCAGATCTAAATAAATAAACAAGATAAACAGTAAGCCAGTGCAAATCCGATATATTTCCTGTAAATCAGTGTAAGCGAGGCAAACGTTGTCATGCTGATACGATTTCAGTGGCGTGCTGGGCAGTGTGAGGAAGTGACGACATTTTTTCTACACATTGTCAGACTGTGTATGTCTCCCAGAAATGTTTCATTCTTCACTAATGTCGAAATGTTTTTAAATTCGAGAGTTGTATTAGAAACATTTGAAAAAACCACAACAACTATAGAATAAAATACAAGAACTTATCCAACTATCTGACTATATAATCGATTGAAACCCGCTGTTAGAATAATAGCTTTTAAACAAACGTTCCTTTCTTGTTTGAAAGAAAACACCTACCAATAATCTTATGATACCATACTGTCATTCCACTATTTAAGTGTTACATTAGATATATGTATATTGTATATTAAATTTTGACTTGATGTTAATTACTTAGATTTATTATGTTTATTATAGTAATAAAAATTGTATATGGATACTATTTTTAAGATATAACATATAATAATTAGTCTTTTTTAATGAATTATATGGTTGTGAATTTAAAAGATATATATACCCTATATATATATATATATATATATATATATATATATATTACATTTAATATTTATAATTAAATTTACCTCAAGATGTTATTTTTATCCTGTTTCGGGCACTATCTTGCACCCATCCTCAGCCTTCCGGTTTTTCTGTCTGGTGAAGTACATATGCTTTGCTGGTTGACTACTATTATTGTGGCTTCCTGTTGGCTTCTGGTATTTCAAATTGGTTTTATTGTGTGTGATTGTGGTGTATGTGTTAGTTTTTTGTGTATTTTCTATGTTGAGTGCTTTGAATATTGTGTCATGTTTTGTATTGATTTGTATTTGTTCAGGTATTAGTTTGTTTTCTGTTTTATGTTTGTATATCTGTAAATTTTCCCAAATGTTCATTATGGTGCCTTTGTGTGGTATATGTTTTATTAGTGTTACATTGGTTATGTCTGGGAATTCATGTCCTGTGTTTATTGCATGTGTGGCTAAATTGGATTTATATATTTCTGGTTTTTTGTATGCATTTAGGTGTTCAAAATAACGTTTTCTCAGCTGTTTTTTTGTTTGTCCTATGTAACATTTATTGCAATCTTGGCATTCAATTTTGTATATGCCGTTAGTTGTTGTATTATCTTTGTTGTGTGAGCTATTTAGATTTTGTAATTTATTTTTATTAGTTTTGTATGCTATTTTTATATCTGTGTTTTAAAACAAAACTATTTAAAAACACAGATATAAAAATAGCATACAAAACTAATAAAAATAAATTACAAAATCTAAATAGCTCACACAACAAAGATAATACAACAACTAACGGCATATACAAAATTGAATGCCAAGATTGCAATAAATGTTACATAGGACAAACAAAAAAACAGCTGAGAAAACGTTATTTTGAACACCTAAATGCATACAAAAAACCAGAAATATATAAATCCAATTTAGCCACACATGCAATAAACACAGGACATGAATTCCCAGACATAACCAATGTAACACTAATAAAACATATACCACACAAAGGCACCATAATGAACATTTGGGAAAATTTACAGATATACAAACATAAAACAGAAAACAAACTAATACCTGAACAAATACAAATCAATACAAAACATGACACAATATTCAAAGCACTCAACATAGAAAATACACAAAAAACTAACACATACACCACAATCACACACAATAAAACCAATTTGAAATACCAGAAGCCAACAGGAAGCCACAATAATAGTAGTCAACCAGCAAAGCATATGTACTTCACCAGACAGAAAAACCGGAAGGCTGAGGATGGGTGCAAGATAGTGCCCGAAACATGTTCCAATAAAGGATAAAAATAACATCTTGAGGTAAATTTAATTATAAATATTAAATGTATTATATATATCAAGAAACGGACTGTAGCAAAAAGTGACTAAATATATATATATACACCATATACCATATGTTTCTTGTCATGTACAGCTGTAAGTATATTATTTGTGCATTCTGATGTTGTAGTCTTAAGTAATACTTTATGATGATACACAATTTTGAAACTTTGAATCTAAACAATGGTACTTACTACTATTAACAACATTATTTTTACAAACAACCAAAATATATTTATAAAACGTGTTGTTAATAACTGTATTAAAACTGTCAATTCCTTTATAGTTTCAGTTACATAAATGTGTTGCATTATAAATGATAAAATTTTAAGTGAACTAATGAAAGGATTATTGTATAAATTAAATCATTTAAGTGGATACATATACAGTGGAACCTTGGATTGCGAGCATAATTTGTTCCGGGAATGTGCTTGTAATCCAAAGCGCTCGTATATCAAAGCAAATTTTCCCATAAGAAACAATTGAAATGCGGATGATTCGTTCCACAACACAAAAATATTTATTCGCATAACATTTCTAATACAAAATACAGTATAACGTAAAACAAATTAAACTGCACTTTACCTTACAATAGAGTCATTGTTGGTGTGAGGGAGACGAGAGAGATGACACGAGAAGGGTTATTGTGTAGCACGAATTTCACTAACGGAATCACTGCTATCTGTTGGCTCACTAGAATTGTTTTCTTTTTGTGCAACTTTAACAAGGAACCTGTCCAATGACTGTTGCTTTTGCCTCTTTTTGAGGATTTCACGAAAATGTGACATTGCATTGTCATTGAACAGATTCATCGCTCGCATTGCTACAGCCTTATTCGGGTGGTGTTTTTCTATAAAATTGTTCACCGTTTCCCACATTTTGCACTTCTCCCGAATCTCATTTGAAGTGAGAGATTCCTCTGACTTTTCCTCCTCCTCTTCACCAGACGAGATCTCCTCCATAACCTCCTCCTGTTGTTCGCGATGCAGGTCCATCAGTTCGTTGATGGTCAGTTCCTGGCTATGATCTTCCACCAGCTCTTGAATGTCAGTGTCATTCACCTCCAGCCCCATGGTCTTCCCTAAGGACACAATTTCATTGACAATCGGCGGCTCATTTTCACCAGTAATCCCCTCAAAGTCACGTCCAAGAACGCAGTCAGGCCACAGTTTTCCCCAAGCAGAAGTGAGAGTTCTCTTGGTGACCCCATCCCATGCTTTATCGATGATCTTCAGGCAGTTCACGATGTGGAAATGATTTCTCCAAAACTCTCGGAGGGTAAGGTCTGTTCCTTTGGTCACTTCGAAGCATCGCTGAAATAGTGCTTTGGTGTATAGCTTCTTGAAGTTCGAAATGACTTGCTGATCCATAGGCTGGAGTAGTGGAGTAGTGTTGGGAGGAAGGAACTTAACCTTAATGAACTTGAATTCCTCCAGTAAGTCGTCCTCAAGGCCTGGAGGATGAGCAGGAGCATTGTCCATAACCAGCAAGACTTTGAGCGGCAGATTATTATCTAAAATGTATTTCTTCACTACAGGACCAAAGACCTCGTTCATCCATTCAACAAAGAACATATGAGTGACCCAAGCCTTAGTGTTGGACCTCCACATAACATTTAACTGGCTCTTCTGCACCTTGCATTTCTTGAAGGCTCGTGGATTCTCGGAATGATACACAAGCAGGGGCTTTACTTTTAAATCCCCGCTGGCATTAGCACACAATAACAGGGTTAAATGGTCTTTCATGGGCTTGTGACCGGGCATTGCATTCTCTTCTGCTGTAATGTAGGTCCTCTTCGGCATCTTTTTCCAAAAAAGTCCTGTTTCATCGCAGTTAAAAACTTGCTGCGGCGGGTAACACTCGGTAACAATGAGCTTCTGGAACTCAGCAGTGAATGCCTCAGCTGCCTTAGCATCCGAACTTGCAGCCTCCCCGTGCCTCGCAACACTATGGATGTCACTTCTCCTCTTAAAGTTATCAAACCATCCCCTGCTGGCCTTGAAGCTTTCTTCGATTTTTGTTGACGTACGTGTACTACATGGCAGTTTACTTACGAGGTTGGCGTACGTCTTTGCCTTCTCGCAGATTAAATTCTCGGTCACAGTATCACCTGCTAGTTGCTTATCATTTATCCAAATGAGAAGCAACTTTTCTACATCTTCCAGAACACGTGGCCGTTGCTTTGATACTCTTGTGACTCCTTTTGCTGCATCTACCCCTTTTATTTCTTCTTTCTTCTTTAATATTGTGAAAATCGTTGACGTAGACTTGTTATAAAATCTCGCGATATCAGCCACTCGCATACCTCGTTCGTACTTTTCGATCATTTCCTTTTTAACTTCCATCGTAATCATCTCCTTCTTCCGACCGAATTCCTTTTCAGCCTTCTTTTCCTTCACTGGGCCCATTGTTGCAGTACAGTTATAACACTAATAACACTAATGAAAGAAACAAAACATGTATACGCTCGTACAGTGTTGACTATGCGAGCGAGGCATGCCAACTGAAGTCCAGCGCGGGAGAATATTACATACAATCGCCCAGGAAAGAGAGGCAGAGGGGAGGGGAAAACGTAGGCACACGTGACGCTCGTATTGCGGAACCTCGCTCGCTTATCAAGTTACAATTTATTTAAAATTTTTGCTCGTCTTGCAAAACACTCGTAGACCACGTTACTCGCATTCCGAGGTTTAACTGTACTACATACAGACACACTTCACAAATGCTAATTGATCATTTCAACAAGTGACTAGACTTGATCACATAAAAAACGGGTAAATTGTGTTCCCTGTAGCTACACACCTGTTTGTATCTATAAAGGGTCACCTGTATCACCTGTCACCTGTATAAAGGATGACTTTAAATTATACAAAATTCTCATACGAATGTACAAGAAATTATCATCATCTTCTTAACGGTTTTAGGCTTTAGCGGCCTGTTCCTATTCCACAGTCCACCTTTCCTTAGGTCTACCAACTTTTCTTCTGCCTCTAGGGTTGTTATCTTTTGCCATCTTCGGTATTCTACTTTCTTCCATTCTATTGATGTGTTGAATCCATTTTCTTCTGTATTCTTTAATACTTTCATTAACTGCAAAAATATCTAAATAACTTCTTATCTCTTCATTTATTATCTCTGATCTTGTCTACTACACCTTTTAATTGATCTCATAAATTTCATTTCTGCTGTTTGTATCTTCTGTTCATCTTTTTTCTTCATGACCCAACTTTCAGAACCATACAGCAGTGTAGGTATTGCCATTGTTTCATAAAAAAATTATTAAGTTCTGAAATAATAGGCTATTTTTTCTGCTTCTACAAATTTTCAAACAAAAATAACTACAGCAAGCTCCCGATTAATCCACGAGCAGTTTAACCGCATTGTGTGTGTGTTTATAAAATGGAAATAAATTTCAACTGAATAATAAAACTTCTGTTCCACTAATCTTAATACACTATTTTATTAAATACTGTAAACAATATTGTTTTAAATTTATATAAGTTATGTAAAGGTATGTCCGAGGGCTGGAGTGTGTCTCCACTCACCGACATGTACAGTATTGTTTGTTGCCTGGCTACCATGAGTCACCTGGGCATATGTACTTTATTGCGACTGTGGGGACATTTAATTATCTCAGGAAGTTATGTTGTTCACCTTTCTGTTTACACGGTATAATTGAAAGCCGTTCTACTAGTTTAGTTAATGGATGTGAAAATTAGGTATTGGCATTGAACACCACCTGTGATGTTTACTGACAGGTCAGCAGTGACTTCACTGACATGAATTTTTCTGACATTTTATAATTCATACATTTGCAGTAATTCATTCCTGAATCTAATCCCTGCTGCGCACAAAAATGTAAGAGAGTTTACTTGGATTTTGTACAGGCCTATATAACTGTTGTACTATATAGGCAGTAACTTCAGAAATACTCTATGTAGATGATACGCCCACGATACACATAAGATGATTTATCAGTACACCTTCTTCTCTGAGGAAATGTGTCATTCGTGTGAATTAATGTTTAAACTGCATAGAAATTTTGACTAATAGTTACACAGTATTTTCATTACGTTCTGCCCTTTTTTGTGCATTTTGTACATATCCATGGAATTCGGTTAACTGTGGAGATCACACCTCCCAATTCTGTAGATAACTGGGAGTTTACTGTACTGGGAGTTTAATTTTCTTCCCAACAAGCCAACGTTCCAAATGTACCAAATTAGTTTTAGTATAAACTTTTAATTATTATTTGTTTTATCCAAATATCTGAAAATGTAACTATTATTATTATTATTCCGGCTGTACAATGTTTACACATTTTCTGGAACCAAAGATTACAGAAGTGATTGAATTCTCAGCTTTCACTACTGCTTGTCCAACCAAAGATCTTCTTCAATTTCTCATTCCCTCAATAGTCTAAATTTCTACTATTCAGACCAGGTGATCGGTGGTCTTCTTCTTTCCCTTCTTCCTCGTGGGGTCCATTCCGTAACTCTCCTTGCCAATCTTTCCTGTGTCATTCTTTTTGTGTGTCCATGCCATTGTAATTTTTTTGTTTGGATAAAATCAACAATTGAATTTGAAAATATAACTATCTGAAGTTAAAACAAATTCATTTTCACAATGTTTTGCGTTTAATTCCATTAAGAAATAAGCTTCATATGGTAAACTACTTTCCATTCTACTTACAATGCTTCTGGCCATGGCACTAATGATCTAGGATTTTCTACAGAACCCTACCATTATTGTACCCCACGTGCATCGCCAACAGCTCCAGCAGCAAGGTTTACGGAGTAACTTAATTCCCACAAAAAATGTTTTCAATCCATAACTTCTTAATTAGTTATAAGTATAATACTACTGACTCGGAACACTTAAGTTTTTTATTGGTAAATATTTTACAGCCTGAACCAGTTTTCACTTATTACAAGCTAAAAAAAGAACCAGTTTTCACTCATAATAACCGAAAACTGGTTCAGGCTATAAAGTAAACATTTTACATTTTTACCAATAAAAAACTTAGTGTTCTGAGTCAGTAGTATTATACTTATAATTAGTTAATCAACGGACACATCACGGACAACAAAATCCAAGAATTCTTAAAATAGGGTAAATCAGAAAAGGTGACTCATATCCGTTATGGTATAGCCTCATGCCTCATGTAACTGTTAACACCAGCAATCACAGCGACTGTAATCAGTGGTAATTAACTTTCTATCTACACCAATGTAGTTAAGTTGTTGACAAGTTCCTGCACATTGCTCAAACAAAGGCTACGGTAACACCACAGCTCAACTTTATTGAAGTTGTGGTTGGCGAATACTAATTCTGGTAATGCCACATCCACATGGACTGAATACAATATATCATTTTACTAACGAGGACAATATGTTTGGTGCACAGTGATAGTACTGGGACAGTACCATACTTTTAAGAACAGATTATTACATCAGAGGCTTCCATCCCGTAGTATGGTGTCAATGTAACCGCTGTTGTCGGTGGCAACAGTACTGGAAATATGAGAAAATAATATTAATTATGTCACAGAATAAATACTTTAGTTATTGAAGAATTTGAAATACGAACAATATTAGTAGGGAAACTAAGAAAAATGTAGCATTGCTTTCAAACTGCTGGGCACTTGCACCGCCTTGTGTTGCCGGCTCAGACATCGGCAATGTTTTACTGCGTATGGTCATTGACCTCGTAGTAGTTGTCACTGTACAAACTTTGGAGGGTGGGGACATATTCGTCCACCCAATGTGTTGGCACTGTATAAGCCAGCAAAACGCTCAGTTAGCACCTATGTTGGTTTACTGAACTGACATGCAGCTGATACTATGTACCTATTTGTGTTTTGTTCATTTAGTCATGTGCTTCTCTGTTTGTCTTTATTATTTTTAATTCAGTTATTTGTGTTGTGATTTATTCTGTGTAAGTATAATGAGAGTTGAAGTATTGCAAGTGAATTATTAATTAAAATATTGAAATTCGAAGTGTTACTCATTAATTAGTAATTAAAATATTGAAATTTCGTATTACTTACCTTTACCGGTAATTTACCAAGGTGTCGTCTGGTGTACTTTAGCAGAGAACAACAACAGGTGATGCAATGACAAACACGTATTTATATGTCTAATTAACACATTTTATTTTTATCTTATTTTATCGTCAAATGATATCAAAACTCCCACACCAACAATTTCACCTTCCTTTTACATTACATCGATAATAACTGTTGGAATATTCATTCACTTTAATTTTATTTATTATTCATTTTCCTCAAAAAATATTAGTTTCTTTCAATTACTTTCTGTTTCTTTTAAAATACAAACACAAATATCTAGTCTACTTTACTATTGTTTCTTATTCTACTAACTAGTGTAATATTTCTTTAAAAGCAAAGCATTGCCCATTCATACTCTCATGCAAACTTGAGATATCTCTTTGTTCATTGTAAAAGTTTTATTTTATTATTTCATTTTATTTGATTTGAATTTAACTAGTCGATCTACTTTACGAATATGGTCTCCTCCACGTTGTTAGACTAGGCCCTTCATTGTTCCTTAGTTCGTTCCAACTACGTTTGCTCTGTCACGTTTTGTTCACTGCCGATAATACGTTTTCAACTAATTAAATTTTAGTCACTGATTAAAATGTTAATGTTCACTGTTTCTCATGGTTTATCACTTCTAGTTGACTCACATTTTTAGGAATTTTATCAAAATCAGACACACGAGCCTATGTGTCCACCCGGCCGGGTTAAAATTTTCTTGTCGACTGCCCGGAGAGTGCCAACCAAAAACTCCCCACTAAACCTTGTTAACCAAACGGAAAAGCACAGCCATCAGGCTGTGAAATTTTCGTCAATGTTCATAAAGTGTGGATTGTCCATGAGCCACATGGCTATAGTTGTCAAATGTCGACGATATAGGAGGCATTTGTGGGTGTGGCTTCTGCTTGGCTTCCGTCGTCTCGAAAGCACATGGTACGAAGTTCTTATGGCTTAGCCATTTTCTTAGCGTCGGTTTTTACTGTTTAGGCGTATATGCTGCGCTCCGTCGAGTGCGTGTGCGCAGCGGACGTGACAAACACTGAATTTACAAACGAGTCTGGCATTCTCCAACTACACTCAGCACAAAAATTACGTTACGTTCTTTGTTTGAATACAGCCGTATTTTACATGGGAAAAGTTTAAATAAATTTAATAAAAAAATTAATACCCCTTTTTGACACATTACAGAGTCAGATCCCATTTACCCGGGATCTTCTTCTCCCAGCGAATGATAGAAAATGCTCTAATAAAAACACTTGGTACAAGAAAAAATTCAAATTAATTTTTAGGCCTATCACAACCGGTAACAGGTGTCATGTGCCCACACTATGCCACTGCTTCCATCAGTTACTCCTTTTGGCAGAATCAGTATTAGAATAGTTATTCTTCTTATTTAGAGAGGTTATTCTTTTTTTTCATTTTTCTGTATAAATTATTGTGGTAAACACTGGGAATCCATAACATTTTTAAAGTTTCTGGCTGCAATTTTGAAATTGTCAGAGATAGTAACATGAATTTTAATCTAAACAGAATTAAATGCTTAATTGCCAATGCTCTTTAAAAAAAAATGTGCTCCGCATGTCATTTTAATAGGGTCAAATTTCATATCCAAATCACAGCAATCATGATTCTGGAATACTCGGTACTTGAAAATGATTCATATTTTCTACTAAATCCCCACACCATGTAGTTTTTAAAAAGCCTCTTTGTTATTTTGTATCATTTTCATGACAAAACTAATTGATCATATATTACAAATGAAGAACTATATGTATGATAGTTTCAGCACTATAGGCAAATTTTATGTTTCAGCAAACTTACTAATTTTTTGAGGTAGTCACAGGTGCCTGGCATCCTCCTTCTGATCTGTCACTGAATGTGAACAGGACACATCTTCCTGAATCAAACAATACAAGAGAACATATTAGAGAACAAGCTTGTTTAAACCATACCTATAGACATAATGATTATGGTCATGTTCAACAAGTTCTCTGATATATACTGTGCACATGCACGCACGCGCGCAAACACACACACACACACACACACACACACACACACACACACACACACTGTAATCTCACAGTTGACAATTAACTTGTAAGCACAAATTTCCTGTACTGCTTCACTTCTTGAATGAACTTACACTTCATAACACAACTAATATTCTATTAACTGAGAATAGATGTACACACAAAAAAAAAAGATTCCTATTGTCTGAAGTTAATATGAATAAGATTAGCGGAAGGCATATGAAACCAAACACATACGAACACAGAAATTGTAAACAGAGAAAAGGAAATTCAATAATTTTAAAATAAATTAAAAGAATAATTTATAAATAAATAAAAAAGTCCAAGAGTATTTCCTTAAACAAAACAATACAACATACAATCATTACAGATGTTGAATAGCATGTGTCATCTTATTTTTTAATGAATGACAAAATATGAATAGGAAATATATACATGTAACAATAAATGATTTATGCAATAAGTTTAGATGTAATGATACTAAATTATTAATATACTTTAAACGTTATGACAGCATCACGCAAGACTACTCTCAACTATCGGTAAATGGGATTGGGGTGTAAACATACATACAGTAAATATACAATGTCATTTATCTCAAGTTGAATAATTCATTTTTAAATTAAAGAAGTGATGGCCAATCATACTGTCAGAAAAACACTGTAAAACACACACACACACACACACACACACACACACACACACACACACACACACACACACACACACACACACACACACACACAGTTATAACCAATGTTTTGTAACATTTCCTCGCTAAATATAATTCACTTGCTTTTACTTTTTTTTTTAAACGAGGATTCTATTTCAAGAATACTTTTAAGTCAGAGTAAAAAAAAAAAAATATTAAGGTCAAACATACCCTTGTTTTAAATAAGTGACACATATTAAGAAAAAAATATGTGTTTATAACATGACAGGTGGAATTAAACTAAATGTTTTAGATAAATAGATTATGCCCAATATCTTTCAGACCACAAAATGTAATAAAACATATGTAATACATTGGTGGGTACTGTTTTGTGGTCAACGTTAATTATAATTTTGGTAATATATATTATAAGTATATTATGTAGTTCATTTGTTCTTTGCGTGTTAAGTTATTATATTTTATCAAATAATACAAGTTAAAACTGTTACCATGTAATGTACTATTTTTATATTGTATCATACCGTATGCTGATTTAGTGTACTATTAATATATAATAATACTGAGTTGTTATTATGCAGAATATATTTTTAGAATATATAAATAAATATATGGGATATTGGAGAAATAAAGTGCTGTTTTAATAATTAACTTGTGCTGTTTATTTGTCTTGAATGAATCATCATTATCATCTTGTCACAACACGTTAGACTGGCTGAACCAATATTCGACAACTTCTTCGTCCAGGTAGATGATACATGAAACTGTAAACGATTTAAGGGTTGCTGTTCAGGACGCCTTACTTCGTGTAATGGGAATGCGATTGTAAGATGTTTCAATTCATTTGTCTTTGATGAACCAAGGTTTCAGCCACAAAGTTGCAGTACAGAGAGAGAAACGCTGAACACCAACACCACAGCTTTTTAATAACTTCAGTTTCCTAGCCGTTAATAATAGCTTTAAAGCCGCATTTACAACAGTGTTAGTAACAAATGTTGCTAACAGAACACTAGTTGACATTTTTGTTGTTATTATCATTTTTCCACATCACCACGCCACTGCGGCTTGCCTGGTCAGTTGGCAGAAAAATGTCAAGTGTTGAAGACGTTGTTCTCACTGCAGCTGCGTGTGTGATTTTGGCGAAGCAGAGAAGACCAAGAAGATTCTGGATGAGACCTTCACTGGTAGATATAGTGGAAGTGACCTGTTAAGTGACTTGAATGAAGATGACGTTTATCTTTCGTTAGGTGAACTAAGGTGATAGAAGTTTTGAAAACTTTTAAGAATGACTAGTTGTGACTTTGAATATTTAATATCGACGATAGGACATACAATTGGCAAACACGACACTAATTACAGGAAAGCATGTTACTAACATCGTTAATAACAAATGTTATCAACATTCTTTGATCTTCACTGACTTCTAATGGATAACAAAATTCTTGTTAATAACATGGTATTTCTGTTGATAACACAGGTTGTAAGTAACAAATTCAGAAGCGTTTTTCAAAATGTTACTTAAAATTGTTTGTAACATGTGTTACTAACACCGGTGTAAACACAGCTTAAGGCCTCTATACACTAGGCAAATGATTGCAGAAAAAATTGTGGTGCGTTGGTTTAAATGAGACCTATTACACTTACTTCAATCATCTGCATGGTGTGCAATCGATTGCAAGACAGTTGGAAGGCATGCAACTGCTCATGTAATTATTAGTTTCTCGTGCTCGATGTGGGGCATTAATTGAAACGTAGCCTATTACACTAAGCTACCGATTGCATACAACTCGCCTGCATGCACATTCTGCAGACAACGAAGAAATTTCATGACATGGGACTGAACCAATGTATACAATTTTTTACAAAACCGCCAATATCTCAAAAACGAAAAAGATGATTTTATTGAAACAAAACTAAAATAAAATTTGGAATTTTCTCTAAATTTCACTTATTGACACAAGGATATCTCTTACGGAACAAAAGTTTGTCGCATGCCGAAAATGTCACTACACGCAAATTAATAAAGAAATTTCATGATTTTAAGGCTCTGTTCTTGAAAATGATTAAAATTATCAGTTTAAATTTATGTCTGAAACCATCCTCAAACTTCATGGAACACGGTGGTGAAAGAATTTTTTTTATCAGATCAGTAGTTTCTGAGGTTAGCCCGGACAATACAACAAACACATCTTTACATCTTTATAATAGTAGTATAGACAGCAGGCATACTCTTCAACTGATTGCAGAACAGTTTCAACCTGTTTTTACTAGCCTTAAACTAGTTTCACATAGCCTTAAAATAAGTTGCATGCAAACAGTTGGATAGTGTAATAGAGGCCTAATAGCTTTCATAACTTTGAAACCAGAAAATAACAAAAATTGACCAGAGGGAGGTCAGCACACAAATCATACATATGAACATGAAAAGAACAAAAAATAAGAAAGATTAGGGTAAGGGTAGCATTACAAGATAGCTGATGGAATACTAATGTATTCCATTTAATTTTATGTTTTAATACAATTTTCAACATTTTCTTTATTTGTTATTATACTAAATAATCTTTCTTTTTCTCTCTTGAAGATTAACACACTGTTTGAAAAATTACTGTAAGATAATTTTAAAATTATCCAGCATTCTAGCAGAAGTCTTCCTCCAACACTTAGAAAAAACAAAAATACTCACAAACAATGACAGACACTCACATAAAATACTATATTGGCACAGATACGTTGATGACATTCTAATACTATACAGGAGGAACAAAAGACAATGTGAACAGTTACTTACGCACATAAACAAAATACATAAAAACATAACCTTCACTGCCGAATATGAACACAACAATACCATAAACTTCTTAGACCTTTCCATCACAAAACTAGAACACAAGCACAAATTCAGTATATACAGAAAACCAACTACAACTGACACACTAATACACAACACCTCCAATCACCCAACACAACACATACTAGCTGCTTTTAGAACCATGATACATAGACTTAACAACATCCCCTTAGATGAAAAAGACTACAAAGACGAACTAAACACGATAAAATATCTAGCAGAATCTAACGGATATGACAGAACAATAGTCAGTAAACTCCTACACAAAACACAAAACAAACAACAGACAAAGACAGAAAACAACAAATTCATAACACTAACATACATCAACAAACAAACTGAAAAAATTGCCCACAAATTCAAAAAAGCAGGATACAGAATCGCTTACAAAACTACTAACAAAACAGAACACACACTATCGAAATGCACGCACAAAACACAAAACAAATTCGATCTACCCGGTGTATACAAGCTAAATTGCTCAAATTGCAATAAATTCTACATAGGCCAGACAGGACATAGCTTCAAACAGAGATACATTGAACACACAAAGGCACTCCACACCACTACAGAATCCACCTTTGCAAACCACCTCATTGAAGCAAACCACACATATAAAAACATCGACAATAACATGAACATTCTACACGTACACACAAAAGGCCGAAAACTAGACACTCTAGAACAATTAGAAATATACAAACACACAAAAACAAATAAAAACGACATCCTAAATGAACAGACACAACTGAAATCGCACGCATTATTCGAACACATCTCACCACACACACACACACACACAGCCTCGATCTTTCGAAAAACTATCCCGTCACCAACAACAAGACGGACAGTGCTACCTACGGCAGCCTATGATGAAGCCTTCTAAAGGTGAAAGCCGGTTTAGGCTGTAAGGTAAATCTTTACGATTTTACTTATAAAAAACTTAGTGTTCCGAGTCGTCAAACAATAGTGATATTTAGTTAAGTAACGGACACGTCATGGACAACAAAATCCAAGAATTTAAAATTATCTATGTAACCACATGATAAAGATATGACTACCTTGTGTTTATCAAGACAAAGACGAAGTTACAAATTTGGATACAGGCACACGAGAATGAATGTCAACTCCCCACATACAATTAACAAATTCTGAACTAACTACAAGTTTGAGGGTTTTGTAGTCTCTGATTAAAGCTGTCCACACACAGAGCTAACTTGTAAAAATGGAACTGGTTGGTGATTCTAGTCCCTAATTGGTTAAAAACTCATTAGTAGCACTGTACATCGCATGCTGCTAAAATTACAAAAACTGTAGTTACAGTTTTGTACATTCGAGAGTGAATGTGAGTGTTTACACTGTACAATCCTCATGTTGCATACAGAGTCCAGTGCTGAAGAAGATGGAGTTCTGTATATAATAATTTATAGATGAAAACTTAAAAAAGAAGTTTTCAGGTTCATCCTTATATAGAAAAACATCACCTGCAAACTGTTTGTAGCAGTTAAGGAACTGCAATAAACAGACTCAAAATTCAGTGCATTCTACCAAATGCCAAAATAACATTATATTGATTTAGTCAGTTAACTGCTCCTGGCATGCAACAGGAAACACAAATATGAGGGAATGTGTGAACAGTAACATTACTGTACAACGTAAATTAAACAAATTAATTTGAATATTTTAAAAACCCTACTATCATCTAAATTTCTTTCCCCACCCCACTTCACTGTATATTTTGATATCAGTTAAGTCTAATCACATTGATCTTCAAATGCAGACAGCAACTCTTTCCATAACTCAGTGGCAGCTGGTAATTTCAAATTTTGGTGGTTGCAGTAGTTGGTTGAGTGGATAGGAGAGGGGTTAAAAGACAATAAACTATCATAATAACAATTATACAAAATTGTTACTATAATTTTATAACCTCAAACAATGGATAACGTTTACTTTGAACCAACGTAAACACTAAACCCGACATAACTTATAAATCAAGAAGGCTGTGCTGATTTCATGAAACAAAGTTGCATTACAGCGCTACAAGTGGAGCGCTGCAAAAACTCTCCAACCCCCTAGCTAACATCGGGAACATAGGACAGTTGTGAAGAGTAGCGCACGTCCTCCCATATGTTTGTATAGTCCTCTGCCACATACTGTTGAACTTGCAAGCTGGCTACAACCACCAGCCTGCGTGCCACTTTTTAATTATTCACGAACACTACTGCATAGGATCTAATATGCTCTCCATTGAAATTTATGAAACTTTTAGCTGCTTAATGTTTTCGTATATTATTTTAAAGTTTAGTTATTCTATATTGGTGGTTGTGCAACGCTGTAACCATAACACCAGTCACCATTGCCATAAATTATAGTCTCTGCCATAAAGGAAAAAGTTCAACTATTGTATTGCATTGTATTGCTTTTTGCTTGTATTGTATTATTGTATTGTTTTTTCCTTTACAATTTAAACAAAATAGAAAATGTTTACCATCTTGTTGCTAGATGTCTTATTTAGTGGACATCAGGATTAACATCATTTAAATGCTCATAATTATCTAAATATATGTTCTAAAACTATTTAACTTTGACATTTTGTATGCCTTGACTGGCGTCTCCAGTAGACTTGGCATTACAGGTGGGAAATGTTTCAGCGTTTAATAATTGAGTATTTAAAACACTTGCTACTTAATCTAAAGTTGTTAAGATGTATCCACTGTCTTTCTTATTTAAAAAAAAAAAATGCTTTATACATCCTTTTATTACTTAAATTATAAGTTTTATTACAAATAAATTAACCTTGAAAGTTTATCAACCCAGCACACAGTCTATGAGTATGATGGTTAATCCAAATAAAATTCATTGTATAAACTGTGGGAATAATACCCTGTAATTCATGACTACACTACTATTTTGATTTGTCATAAAACACTAATTGCTGTCATTTTCTAAGTTTTACATCTGTTCTTGAGATGGCTAATTATATTCGTTACTTTCTTACTATAATGTAATGGTTAATTACAAGTTATTTTTTAATACGATTCTTGGATTTTGTTGTCCATGACGTGTCCGTTACTTAACTAAATACAACTATTTCACTAACGACTCGGAACACAAAGTTTTTTATGAGTAAAAACATAAAGTTTTACCTTACAACCTGAACCGGTTTTCACTTTTAAAAAGCTTCTTCAGAGGCAACCTTTTTAAAAGTAAAAACCGGTTCAGGTTGTAAGGTAAAACTTTATATTTTTACTCATAAAAACTTTGTGTTCCAACTCGTTAGTGAAATAGTTGTTTCTTTTAATACAAGTTAAAATAAGAGATAAAATATATAAGTGCTATGATTGCTTTATAAGACTTAACTATTCCCAAAATTATACATAAAGTATTCTTCATGCCACATTACAAAAAATATCTAACGTTTCTTGTCTCTTTTTACGTTGGTCGATAATTCACATCTACACCGACCCATGCTACATACATGTTTTCATAAGTTACTTCCTTGCTCTGTGTGTAATGTTTCCTGAAGTCAGCAGCCCCTTGCTTATCATATAAACCATTGTGATAAAAATTGTGAAGTATTGTGATTAATAATAAACTATTAAATACAATATTTAAATTTATTTATAAGGTTGCTGCACCATAAAAATTATAAAAATGAATTTGTAAATCATACAAAAATTCATATACAGATGCAGTAAAATATATTAAACTAGAAGGTGCCTAGTGAAGACGAACATTGCAACAAAATACACAGGAACTGGTACGATTTAAAAACTATATTAGATATTTGTTTAAATATCAGCAATAATGCAAAATAAAATGATAAATATTGCTCCACACAACACAAACATTATAAATACACAGCTTCCAGATACATAATTATTAATTAACAACATATTAAGCGTATATGTAATAATAAATACAACACGTAATAACATATGCAACGACAAACAATATATAATAATAAATGTAACAAGTTATATAGTAATAAATATATATAATAAATAAAACTGTAATAACAATCTCAACTACATATCAATCCATTAAATTAAACGTCCTAGAAATTACACAATTTTTAATGTTTATAAATTTAATAGTCCATACCTATATTTTTGCTATCAACTGAATCTCCTTTATGAGGAGAAGTATGCCGGCGGCTGTCTTATCATTTAAATTTCTTCTAACATCTGAAGGGATATTAAATTTAGTGCACAGATGATGAAGAGCAGGGCACTCTGAAACGAGATGGAAAGTTGACAGAACCGTGTCACAGTGCAGGAGGCTCGTTTGTGAAGATGAGCTTGTGAGTTAGCAGCATGTGGCCAATGCAGAGTCTTGTTATGACCACTTGATTTCTTCTGGAGTCTGAAGCAAGTGAGGGTTGCTCGTAAATATTTTTCCTCAGTCAGAATAGCTTGGTTAGTGGTGACTTAAGCCATTCATCATTCCAGTGTTCCAGAAGTTTTAAATGAAGATATTTTTTTAACGCCATTGTGGGATAGTTTGTGAGGATGATATTGACTCGATGTAGAAGTTTTTGGAGCTTTATCAGCCATTTCATTACCCTTAATTCCGATGCGCGGTGGTATCCAACTGAAAATAATTTATTTGCACTGTTTAGTTGAGATATCAAAGGTTATGTTTTTTTATGTCTTGAATAATGGGTTCTTTGCTGTCCTCCTGCCGCAAACTATCTAAAAGACTTCTAGAATCTGAGAAGATAATGTACCTGGATTAAATCAATTGGAGATTATAAATATTAGGGCTCTCACCTATCCTTTAATAAATCGGTATATGTAACGGAAAAATTTCATAAATTTCAGAGACTTTTGGGAACCATCCAAAGGTCTCTTATAGAAAGGATGCTGTTACCAAGTTTTACTATGGTCATACAATCTTACCATTATGGTTGTGAAACTGGGGTCCTCACATCATGCCAGGCCCAACAGATTGAAACAACAGAGATGTGTTTTTATATAGAATAATGTGAAAATCATTATAGAACCATCAAGGAGTCTATAATAGAACTCAACAAAATTTGAGGAGACAAGATAGTCTTAATGCAACAGAAAAAAACAGAAAAGCGTTTACGACGGTCTAGTGGAAAACAAAATACAAGTCACCAATTACATTACTAATCACCAGCTTTAATTATCACAATTAAACAGTTTGTAATCAACAAGATACTCTCTTACAATAAATCAAATAAAAATTGTTCTCACGCAATAAAAATGTTCACACTAATATAAAACACAATTGTATTACAATTGTCCCGCACAGTTATAAAACACACAACACTTCGCCACAATACTACGAACCGCACTCCAACAAATCGCAACTCAAACTGACTGCTAAGCGCAGCTGTCATCGTTTAAATAGATAGCAGAATTGTTCCAGAATAATCGATACTATGCATAAGCAATAAAGGAAAACATTAGAGCATAATTCATTGCGGCCTTGACACAGTGCGTGTGGCCGTGCAACTTTCTGGCATAGTCTACCTAACGCATTGAGAATCACGTACGCACACACATTACACCCGGATTCCACTGGAACATTTGAGAAACACATAGATTGTCCTGTAATGTCGTAACAATATGAACAGAATGATTGGTGATAGGATTCTCAGGACTATAACTGGAGCTATAACGAAGTTGAATGGGTGAGCCAAGGTGGAGAAGTGACCAGCCGCTGTAATTGTGAATAGATATTATGGACTGGGTCGACAGGGTTGTGAAGTCTTGTCGACATCAGCGTAAGGTGGTGAAAAAATTCTGAACAAAGAATCTGTCAAGTATCTTGATATCCAAGACCAGACACACGCACTGGTACCCTTGATCTATTTAACTCCATAAATGTAATATTAGCATTAAAAATAAACAAAGAGAAAACAAGAGGAACCTTTCATCAACAAGAACAGTTTGAGTGAATTCTGTTGCGAATCTTAGTTTCAGCCAGCTTTAGTTTCACAAGTGTGGTAATCTTGAATCCAAAACCTGTTCTTTCTAATGTTATTATTGTCCAATAATCAGCAAACAGAAGAATGGAAGGAAAAGTGAAAACATGCCTTCCATGTTCTAAGATTTATATTTAAAATCATTTCTGAAATGAAATAATTCCATAGAAACTACTTCTTTCATTTTTTTCTTCATGTTTTGAAGGTAGTACAATCAGAATCAGCCCTTAACTCGAACACATTTTTTTTTGCCATCACCATACTTCCATTTCCTTATGGAACATGGAAGAGACATCAGTATGGAGAACCATACATAACTTCCATGTTCTAAGATTTATATTTAACATCATTTTTGAAATAGGCGGCTCAGTAGACTAGTGGGTATGACACCTAGCTACTAATCTAGAGGTCCCGGGTTCAATTCCCGGGCCCGCACCATAAAATCAAGATGTTTTTTTCAGCCCCCAGGTCGACTCAGCCTGTTGAAAATGAGTACCTGGGATAACATCCTGGGGATAATAATGGCGGCTGAAGCGTAGTGCTGGCCACACTGCCTTCCTTGTATGCCGTAAGGCTCACATTAGGCAGCCTACCCTGCCTTTTCCTAAGCTACTTCTCGGTGGTATACATGGGAGCCATTATTATTATTTTTGAAATGAAATATTTCCATAGAAACTACTTTAGCCTTAACCACAGTACTGTGGTCACTAACGTATACCACCTCACGTTAGGATACTCGATTTTCACTAATGATGGCAGTCGACGGCACTGCAGAAATGTTTGGTTTTGCAGAAAACATTGGACCATGGCCAAACAGGAATTTTAACAACAAACTACTTCTTTACACACAGACACTTTTCGGAAAATGACTTTTCTTCATGTTTTGAGGGTAGTACAATCAGAATCAGCACTTATCTCGAACATGATTTTTTTTTGCGATCACCATACTTCCATTTCCTTATAGAATGTCGAAGTAAAAAAGTCTGTCAAAAGTAAGCAGTGTTATTTTAACTCCCCCCCCTCAAACCAATGGTCATGACATGATGATGACAATCCCTGTATTATACTTAATCTTAGACTTATCTCAGACTTGATCTCTTCTGAATCTTTCATCCAAAGAAAACCTGGTAAAACGTATTATAAAATTCTTTGCGTATTAAAAATTTCACACACCTATCTGTTGCATATTCATTTCACCTGTGACTCTACAAATAATGTCACTTAGTTTTTCTTTATTCATCTTTATGTCAAATTCATTAAGGCTCCTTTCCATAATTAGCAAATTCCTGTGCCACATGTTTATTTCATAATCAGATTTTTAAAATCCCCTTTTGTAATGCGTTCTGCTGTTGGATTATATTCCGTATAGTCCATTTTCACATTATATATTACAACACTACACGGTTTTAATGTGTTAGCCCCCTGTTTTTGGAAGCCATTTACAACCTTACAAACGATTTTATTTATTTAATGTGCGACAAATCTTTATATAACACTACAACACATTAAATTCGTGCGTGTATTTGATGAAAGGTGTAATCATGATAATAATAACACTATGTAATCTGGTTAAAAATCATTTCAATATTTATTAATAAAATTTCTTATTTGTGTTACGAATCAAAACCATTATTATTTGCATGTCTAATTATTACACATAAGTAATACTCTTATACTACACAGACATATTATACAACTTATATTCTAATACATCGTTATAATTATTATATTGCTCTCAGCTAGCTCATTTGTATTATATTGATTAGACTATCTAATTTTCTAATCATCTAACCTCTTATTAAATTATTGCATATGCATTGCTTTATAATAAAATTCTCTAATGACTTTATCAATTGAAATACCATACATTCTAGATTTCAAATTGTAGCTTCTACGTTACTGATAAAAAAATTATCGTTAAACATTCTTAAATATTACATTAATTATTATACAAACATATTTACAGTTATAACAATTTATTGATTCATATTTGAATTGAATTGTCTCTTTTTTTCTTTGTTAATTATTATCTTTTGATTAAGTCTCGGTTTTCAAGTGCATGGTTGTTTGTCACCTTATTGTTGTGGTACATCGACAGCGTGTCCTCTTCGGTCCTTGATACTGGATGCTCCTTTGTTGTCCTGGATTCCTGGAGTCTTGGAGTCCTGGTCCTTCATCCGTCGAATTCTCGTACTCTGGATTACTGCATGTACTTGGCTGCTCCGTCGTCTCCCGTCATGGTCTCAGGCTGCAAGTGCTCACACGAACTGATGAGTAGTCATGAAGTTCCTGACTGCTGCTGTGTTAGAGATGTAACTGTTGTCTCTACGCAGAGTCTCTGGCTGCCATAGTAGTCGATCAAGAAAAGAGTTGTACTCGTCAAGCACAGCCTCAGGCCGCTACGATGGTTGATTGAGGAAGAGTTGTCGTCCGGCAGAGCCTCTGGCCGCTTCGGTTGTTGAACAAGGAAGAGAATGATGTTAGCGCGTCCCCTGTATTTATACCCAGGGCGCCAAAATGATATCTCGACAATATTCTGCATGTCTGAGATTGTCGAGAGCATCACTCTAACCCACGCTTCTTGTCACACTTAATTCGGTTGTCTTCGTGAATTGCGAAGTCTTTTGCACATTACCCGATATTCATTCTATCGGTAATTTATATGTGTTCATCATGCACAAACCGTTTTTCTTTATCTTAATTAACATAAGTATTATTTATTTTTATTCTCCTATAATTACACTTTTTATCCATTTTTCATTATTTTTTATACTCCCATTCGTCTTATTTTTATACACATTATGGTGTATTTGGTTTTGTGCTATTATGCACACAAGTATTACAAATTAAATAAATGCAAATAATTTATAGTGTTCCTTACGGGTGGCGCTTTTCAGGAATGGACAGGTCGAACACACACAAACGTAACATACACGTGTACACAGAGCCAGAGCAGCTGGCGTGATTCACTGTTCTAACATGAAAATTTGGTTGTTCATATTGCAAGTTGAACTATTCTTAACAAAATCCATTATTTTGTAATGGTACTAACCCACCCAGGGATAATTCATAATCATAATTGTAAATTTGATTTGGGATTATAAACGTCGTGCACGTATTAATGTTAAGGTCGTCAGCCGAGCGCAGGAGATAGCTATTTTTAGCTACATGAACTCTGAACTATGCACATTAAAAGCCACGCCAGATGACGTCAGGGCAAAACCTTTGTTTACGTCACTTTGGAGCGAATTAAACAACACTTTCAAATCTGGCTACATAACACAATTAAAACAATGCAATGTGACCACGTGACCCCCCACCATCTCAGAAATCAACGCAGTACATTTTGTCCCAGTGCAATTTACACTCTCGTGCTGTACAGCCATAAAAAGTTCCGGAACAAATTACGGGCGCGCGCCCAACACCAAAAGTATAAAAATGTGATTTTAATTCAAAGTAATAATTTTAATAGTCATGAAGTGACAGTTCGGCGATATGTAAAAAATTATAAGCAATAGACTTGTGCGGAGTGTACATAATTATGTAAGGAGACTGGACTGGGTCGAATCGCTAAAGAATGGCAAGATAAGTAACCAACAAAGGGTAAACCTAAAGAGATTTTCAAAATTGTAAAACTTTTTATAAAAAAAATGCCAGCCTACATAACTAGACATAAATTAAAAATATAATGAGCTCAATAAACGGGGGTTGTACAGAAGTGTATAGAGAGAGAGAGAGAGAGAGAGAGAGAGAGAGAGAGAGAGAGAGAGAGAGAGAGAGAGAGAGTGTATGAATGTCTATAATTAATATTCTGGAAGCGCTGGTTTGCGAATAAAAAATAAATTTAAGTTTGTAGCTACTTTCTTTATTTTGTTAAACAATGTATGAGAATATTACTAAAACTAAATGTGTAAAGGAGGGCGGAGTAATGGTTCCGTTTGTATTTTATGATGGTATGCAAAGTGTTTTCTTTTATGGAAAAAACTGAATTCTGATCTAATAAAATAAGATAAATTTGATTGAAGTAAATGAATTTTATTTATTTCTAACAACCATTTTTGCTTTTCAGCTTGTCCAACCGAATCCTGGACATGGTAAGTGAAATTTCAGATGTTGGTAGTAATTAAAGATGGCGGCTAAAAATAGTCGAAAATTAATATTGTAAACAAAGTTAAAAATAATAAAGTGTTTTATAAAAAGGAAAGTAAAATGTTACAATGGCGCCCGAACAGGGACGTTTGCATAAATATTATTTATGCAAATGTGGGCCTGTTTTAGAGAACAAAATGGTTGTTTGAGGTAGATAAAGGAAATATAAATGTATGTATTAAGATTATGATATAATGTGATATAATCTGTTTATGTGTACTGTAAGAATTAAATAGTCAAAATGAGTACGAGTGAAAATAATGAGGAAGTCAGCTTCACTGACAGTAATACAGAAAATCAATTAAGTCTAACAGAGTCGAGAATAATGGAAAACGTTGAAAATCAATCAACGCCTACGGTCAGTAGAGTAGAAAAGTTGTCATTAGATGACCTGTTTAATTTTATGAAAGCTAATTTCAGCAAAGTAAAGAATGATTCTGATGCTAAATTCGATAAAATAAAGAGTCGTTTTGACGAAAATGATACCAAATTCAATGAAATAAATAGTAATTTCAATGAGATTAGAGACGAAATAAAACAACAAAATGTCTATATTAATAAAAGTTTAAAAGAAGTTGATGAACATTTTAGTGCTATTGTAAAACAATTACAAGACAAAGTAAACGAAAGTAGAAAGAGAAAAAAGGGGGTAGAAAATGGTGAAGAGACCGATCAATTAAACGAGAATAAAGACGATCAGGTAACATATAATAAGGTAAGTAGGGGTGAGAATAATGGTGATATAATTAAAAATGTGGTGTTAGAGAGTAAGGTTGTGAATAATGATAGTGGTGATGGAGTGTTAGTGAGCGTTGATGAGTTAGAGAAAGAGTGGAAAGAGAGTTTACAGGTAGATGGGTTGCAGAGGGTAAATTTTTCCCGTGGTGTTGTTGGGGGTGCAGAAAAGTCTTCACAAATGTATTTAGTAGATGAAAGTTTTACAAATAATTGTCCCTGGAGTTTTTGTGGTGTTCCTGGAAGAGCCAGGAGGTGTTTTTATGTAGTAGTACCCTCTGCATGGAATGATAGAGAGAAAGTGAAATGGTGTTATGATGAGAGGTATTTTGAGAGAGAGAGGGAGAGAGAGTTGTTTGAGGTGAATAGAAGTTATAAAGGGTTAAGAGAGAGAATGAATAGTGAGAGAGTAGATGATGATATTGAATTCTTACCTTAAGATGTGGTTAGTGCAGCAAGAGGCAATAATAATGTTGATAACTTACCTGTGTACAAAGTGGGGTTACTGGTAGTAGATGATTACTATAATGAAGAAATGATAAAGGATTTAATCGTAACAGATAATACTAAAGGAGAATTGACCATACCGATTGTCGACAGGTTTTATGAATTAGTAGCATGCAATAATGTTGTTAAATACTATCTTGATACAATGGATAAAATTGATGGTGATGGTTATTATAATAATAATAACAAAATATACTTAATTAAAAATGAATTGTGTATAAATAATACAAGATTATTGTTTGATGATGGAGGGTAAATATTTATTGTTCATGAACATTTAACTATGTGAATAGTGGGATTTGAAATGGACTGAATTATGAAATGATTTGTGGTAAACAATAACAGATAATGATGTAGATTGTATATACTTTTGTGTTGATGTTAAACATATTTGTGTAATAGGTTATGGTGTACTCTGTATTTTATGCAAACAATGTATGTAAGTAATAGGAATTGATTTTATATAGCAATAATGACATTTTACCAGACTAAATAAATAATGAGAGTAACTGTAAATTTTATAATGTAATTAAAGTAACTTAGTGTTTTAAAAAACTGATTGAATTAAATAATTTGAGATTAATTAATTTAAACTGTTGTACAGATGAATTTTGGTGATGCATTTAAATGATTTTTCTGAGATTTAGATTTTATAATAAATAGTAAATGATTAAACATACAATGTGTTTAGGTATTGAGTTATATTGTTAGTATAAGGTATCAGAAGGTACGCTACATATGGTTAGGTACATTACATTTGTTGTGATAAATGTTTATGTTCTTTCATCCATGACAGTGATCATGTTTTATTAATGAGTATTAGACAAATTAAGAATTTCTGGAATAAAAGTAATACAGAAACGGAGTAGTAGGAGGGACGCAGTAGCGAGGGTGGATGTATGTTGAGAAAGTGGAGAGTAAATAGGTGAGAGCAGGGTAGATAAATTTTGTATTGAGGGTAGAGGTGCAGGGAGTCCTCAACGCAAGACGTTGTGGCGGGAGGTGAAAAGTTTTAAAAAGGGTTGCGGAGTTACCTGGAAGGCCCAGGAACTGATAAGGGAATGAGCTGGAGGTTCGGGAACACACATCCTATGTACAAAGAGGGTATCGGGTGCTTTGTTATAAGAGGAGAAGGATTTAAGTAGAGGTAGATAAAGGGTTGGACGGGTATATTATTGAGAGATCGGTGTCACCCTATGCAAATCCGTTAGTGGTTGTTAGAAGGAAGAAGGTGAGTAAGGTTATATCTAAATGCCCATTCAGTAAATCAAATCATTATGAATGACTGGGAATCACCCGAACCAATTAATGATGAAAATGCTTAATAGAAATTCATAGTTGAAATTACAATGTAACAAGTGAAAGATTTAATAGAATTTGAAACTAAAGTAAAGCTGTAAGGTGTGTAATTTTTGGTCAAACTTAAATTTGAAGTTGTTTTATTTTCTATATTAAATTTGAAATGTTTGTCTTGATGTAAAAATGGTAATGTTCATTTTGAATGTTGTATTATGTTGATTATGTAAGTGTAGGGATATAAAACATGTAATTATATGTTTTAAATACGATTCCCCACTTTCGGGCGGTCCTGGCCTTACCAGCCCAGACCGTGGTTTTGGTTTATAACCAGCTATGGGCAGATTTATTGGTCACTGACCATGGTTGGTTGTTTTTAAAATTGGTTTAACATAGAAATTTAATGGGGAACAAAGGGGAATCTAAGAATTTTGTTATTGGAACACAGCTACATACCTAAGTATGGGTGGTAGACCGATTAGGAGCATGTCAATAAGTTTATTAGTAGGGGTCCTAGTACCCTAAAGTTTATGTAATCCCAAAGCAAGGATGGGGGTGAAAGAAAAGAAAAAAGTGTTCACCCCTTCTGCCTCAGTCCTTGTGGAGGCAACTGGGCACTACAGTCCAGGGGGGGGGGCAATAGTGTGTGTGGAAGGAGGAAGTTGATGATTACTGTAAATGGACTGATTACTGATAAAATGAACCAGTTAAAGAGAATTATGTTGATAATATAGAATGTGTAATTAATCTTATGATATAATTAAATTAAATGATTTTTATGTTGATTTGAGGAGTAGTAGGATGATAATTAACAATTTTTGAGAAAGACTTAAGTAAATAATTTGTGATTATGTAATTGATTTAAATGTTTAAGAGGAATTTTATTAATGAATTTAATTGTTCTGAGATGTAATTTGGGAAATGACAGGTATTTGTAATGATGTAATTGGAAGTGGTTATTTAAATTCTGATTGGAATCAGGGAAATATTTTGAATCTGGGATAAGAGAGGGGCATACAGACTGTAGACAGTAAAAGTTGAAATGTTTCATGTTATGTTAAATATATATATATATATTACAGGTATATCTTGAAGTAAATTTATTTATAAATATTAAATGTATTATATACATCAAGAAACGGACTGTAGCAGAAAGTGATTGAATATATATATATATATATATATATATATATATATATATATATATTACATTTAATATTTATACTAAATTTACCTCAAGATGTTTTTTCTATTTGGAACATGTTTCAAGAGTTCCTGTTCTCTCATCTTCAGCCTTCGCCATCTTGTTTCTGGTGAAGTATTTGTGTGTTGGCTGCTGGATGTTATTAAGGTTGTTTGTTGGTCTTTGGTCTTTTAAAGTTGTGTTATTGTGTGTGGTTGTGGTATATGTTTTTGTATTTTGTGTATTTTCGATGTTGAGTGCTTTGAATATTGTGTCATGTTTTGTATTGATTTGTATTTGTTCTGGTATTAGTTTGTTTTGTGTTTTATGTGTTTTGTGTTTTATGTATAAAACACAAAAAAAAATAATACCAGAACAAATACAAATCAATACAAAACATGACACAATATTCAAAGCACTCAACATCGAAAATACACAAAATACAAAAACATATACCACAACCACACACAATAACACAACTTTAAAAGACCAAAGACCAACAAACAACCTTAATAACATCCAGCAGCCAACACACAAATACTTCACACCAGAAACAAGATGGCGAAGGCTGAAGATGAGAGAACAGGAACTCTCGAAACATGTTCCAAATAGAAAAAACATCTTGAGGTAAATTTAGTATAAATATTAAATGTATTATATACATCAAGAAACGGACTGTAGCAGAAAGTGATTGAAATATATATATATATATATATATATATATATATACATGTATATATTAGAAGTTAAGAAAAACCAGTGCTTCTTAATGGAAACCAGCACAGCTAAGGGGAACCAGATCAGTTATGGATATGGTATTATAATGTTTTGGTTTTGGTTATAATGGCCACTATTTGATGTTTTGATTTCATGTTTCAGTGTCTGGTGATGCTGTGGTGGCGGTCCTGTGCTGGCCTGCGCGTCAGAGCAGGGGCGACAAGTGCCTGTCTGGCCTTGCGGTGTTGGGATCTCAAAAGGGAAGTCCAGTAAGGTCATTCAGGTGCGGCCACAGTCACTGGATCAGGGGGGTAAGTTACCCATGATTTTTAATAAAACATAAGGGGGTGTGGCGACATATCCTGACTGATCCCTTTAGAAAGTATGTGAGTGTCAATGAGAGTTTTTATGCTTCGGCATAAAACCTCTCATGGAGGGGGTATTGTAACGGTACTAACCCATCCAGGGATAATTCTGTAATCATAATTGTAAATTTGATTTGGGATTATAAACGTCGTGCATGTATTAATGTCAAGGTCGTCAGCCGAGCGCAGGAGATAGCTATTTTTAGCTACATGAACTCTGAACTATGCACATTAAAAGCCACGCCAGATGACGTCAGGGCAAAACCTTTGTTTACGTCACTTTGGAATGTCGAGCGAATTAAACAACACTTTCAAATCTGGCTACATAACACAATTAAAACAATGCAATGTGACCACGTGACCCCCCCCCACCATCTCAGAAATCAACGCAGTACATTTCGTCCCAGTGCAATTTACACTCTCGTGCTGTACAGCCATAAAAAGTTCCGGAACAAATTACGGGCGCGCGCCCAACACCGAAAGTATAAAAATGTGATTTTAATTCAAAGTAATAATTTTAATAGTCATGAAGTGACATGAAATAAAATGAAGTGACAGTTCGGTGATATGTAAAAAAATATAAGCAATAGACTTGTGCGGAGTGTACATAATTACGGAAGGAGGCTGGACTGGGTGGAATCGCTAAAGAATGGCAAGATAAGTAACCGACAAGGGGTAAACCTAAAGAGATTTTCAAAATTGTAAAACTTTTTATAAAAAAAATGCCAGCCTACATAACTAGACATAAATTAAAAATATAATGAGCTCAATAAACGGGGGTTGTACAGAAGTGTATATATATATATATATATATAGAGAGAGAGAGAGAGAGAGAGAGAGAGAGAGTGTATGAATGTCTATAATTAATATTCTGGAAGCACTGTTTTGCGAAGAAAAAATAAATTTAAGTTTGTAGCTACTTTCTTTATTTTGTTAAACAATGTATGAGAATATTACTAAAACTAAATGTGTAAAAGAGGGCGGAGTAATGGTTCCGTTTGTATTTTATGATAGTATGCATAGTGTTTTCTTTTATGGAAAAAATTGAATTCTGATCTAATAAAATAAGATAAATTTGATTGAAGTAAATGAATTTTATTTATTTCTAACAACCAGTTTTGCTTTTCAGCTCGTCCAACCGAATCCTGGACCTGGTAAGTGAAATTTCAGATGTTGGTAGTAATTAAAGATGGCGGCTAAAATTAATCAAAAATTAATATCGTAAACAAAGTTAAAAATAATAAAGTGTTTTATAAAAAAGGAAAGTAAAATGTTACAATTTATTTATTCTAATTAATTATTTTAATTACTTTCTGCAATGCACAGTAACCTATACCTTTGTACTGTTGCAATTTTGTTAACAAACTTACCTTTTATATAACGGAATGGTTGTATAGAAATAATATACTCTGATTTCATTGAGTAAAACTTGTGTTTTAATTGTCTGAATTTTTAAATATTTTTATAACAAAACACAAAAAACAAGATGGAGTCTTCCTCCTTTGGTTCCAAAATACAAAATGGCTGCGAAATATTTTCGCTACATCAGTCATAAAAGTAAATGTACGTGTGATACATTTACACCATATATATTTTATCTCCAATTCACTCTGGTTACCTATTTAAATGAATTTAGAACATTACTACAGTATAATAATTTAAGTTGTTACGTTGTATGAATCACTTAACGTGAACCAATGCTTGTGATTTTCTTAGTACCGGTACACACGCACACATGCTCCCATGCATACTAATAGAAACGGTACATTTTGTATTACTTGAGCTGAAAAGATTGATAAAGATCGGTATTTTAAAATGGGTGAAAGGTTTACTTCCCTGCCTCGCTGGATGAAGATCGAGTCAGGCGGCCCTCATGTTCTCGTTGGTATTCTGCCGAACTGTTACACTGTTCTTTTTGGAACTGCACCCACTGTCTCTACATTTTATATTGTTGATATCAAAACAATTGAAATTCACTTTTGTTACATTTTGTTGTTACTTTTAAATACTTGCTGGCCAGCAATTTATGTAGCGTGCTGTTCGCACGGAAGATGTTAGGCGACTGAGAATGACAATATGGTGCTTATTTCCCAAGTGGAAAGGGTTGTCGCGTCATCAATTCTATTGTTTTTGGTGACGACGTCCTTGTTTTTAAGGTGCAGCCATTACGTCTGACATTCTTGAGATGACGTTTTACATAAGATCGTTCGTTTGTTCCGGCAGAATAGCTGTAGTTTCTCACGTACGCCACTGACCTTGACGACGACCCTTCACTGATTTCTGCGTTGTTTCACATGTTTGGAAAACTTTACTCTCACACATACAAAATTTTAATTCACAATAAAATTATATCTGTTGCTTACCCAAAATCCCTACATGGAGCTATTTGTACCGTTACAATACCCCCTCAATGAGAGGTTTTATGACGAAGCATAAAAACTCTCATTGACTCATTCATACTTCCTAAAGGGATCAGCTAGGATATGTCGCCACAACCCCCTGTATTGTTTATATAAAAAGAATATCAATCACTTACCCCTTGGTTCAATGATGGTGACAGCACCTGCATGACCTTACTAGACTTCTCTTTCGAGATCCCAACACCGCAAGGCCAGTCAGGCACTTGACGTTCCTGCTCTGACGCGCTGGCCAGCTCAGGACCGCCGCCACAGCATCACCAAACTCTGAAACATTCAAATAAAAAATCAAACAGTGGCCTTGTATAATGCCATATCCCTAACTGATCTGTTTCCCCTTAGCTGTGTATTGGTTTACATTAATAAGCATTGGGTTTTTCTTAACTCCTAATATCTCTAATTCATAGATGCAGACAAGATATATTATAGATGTATCCTTCTCTCATTTTATTCCTACATATTTATCAAAATTTCGACTCCAATCGATAATATTTTAACTCTTTTCCATTTCAACAGAAGAAATATAATATAAATCTTTACACTAATGCAATACTATTTAAAACAACTAATTAAGTTTAATAGAATCAACAAAACAATCTATTTATATAATTCTTATATAGAACAAACCCAAGTTCACTACTCCAATAAACAATTCACATTTAAATAATTTGTATATAAAATTATGAATATTACAACTTGAACATTTCCTTAACTCTGTTTATATCAAACTTTAATTTATTTAACATATATTGTACCATTTAAATTGTCAAAAAAAATTCAAATTTATTATTAACCTTTATGTTACATCACATTTCATTTATCATTACATTTCTACTATGAATTTTCTCTTTAACATTTTGATCATTAATTAGTTTGGGTGATGCTACATTATTCACAATGATTCTATTTACAGTATATGGGCATTAATATCTATAACCTTACTCACCTTCTTCCTATGAACCACCTTTAACAGATTTACATAGGGTGACACCAATCTCTAAATAATAACCCCCTCCAACACTATTTCCACTTATACCATTCTCCTCTTAGAATAAAATACCTAATACCCTCTTTGTAACTAGGATGTGTGTTCCCAACCTTGGCAATTCCATTCATAACCTTTTGCCCTTCCCATAATCTCGCCAAACACTCCTCGACCCTCCTCAATTACCTGCCCAACGACTCACGTTGATCACTCCTTACCACCTCACCCTCACTACAAAATATCACCATCAACTATTTACTCTCTAATTACATTACTCTCACTTTCTACATATATGCACTCCCACTACTGTGTCCCTACTACTACTCTGTTTCTGTTTTACTTTTATTCTACAATTCTTATTTTACCTAACACCCATTAGAGTTAACTTTGATCTACTCAAAATGCCTTAGTAAATAATTATCACCCAAGCTCTATCTCTTACCACATTTAAATCAATATGATCATTGACAATTTCACTAGAAAAGTCATCATTTACCTCTTAATAACAATACATCTCAATATCCAAATATATTATGTTTAATCATTTACTATTAATTAGAGAATCTCTTCTGTACAACAATAATTAATTAATCTCAAATCCTTTAATTCAATCAATTATTTAAACACAACATTACTTTAATTACCTTACTCCAAAACAATTACAATTCATTTATTACAGACCCTCATTATTTATTAAATCCGTAAAATATTTTTTATCATTAAAATCAATTTCTGCTACATGCACACATTGTTTACATAAAATACATTTCACAGCTCAAACACAATTAATTTCACTATAAATTTATTTACAATCTTTTGTCATTATTTTTCTGTTTACCACACCTCATTTCATAAGTTAGCAAGGTCATCACCATTAACTAAAATAATTAAATGTTCATGAACAACACAATATCTACCCTCCATCATCAAATAATAACCTGATCTTACAGCTATACCATTCATTTACAATTACAGACACATTTTTATTATTATAATTATAACAATCATCATCATTGCTTTTTTTCCATTATATCAATATTATTGATAATACAAATACTATCGCATACCATTATTTCAAAATTCTTGTCGACACTGGGTATAGTAAGTTCGCTCTTAGTATTTTCTGTTATCACCAGGTACGTTAATAATTCGTCATTAACAACTGTTGCTACATCCGTTTCAACATAAGGTAAGTACTTACTATAATTATCAACTCTCTTTCTATTCATTCTCTCTCTTAATTCTGTATAACTTCTCCCAACCTCAAACAACTCTACCTTCCTATCACCTTACCTCTCTCTCTCAAAATATCCCTCATCATAACACCAAGTCACACTCTCTCTCTTAATACATGCAGGGGACTCTACAACTTTATTACTGCACCACCTATCAGAAGCACAAAAAATTAAGGGACAACTATTTGCAGACCATATGTCTCCCAAATACACTCGTGAAGCCTTTTCTTCACCCCCAACTACAACATCACGGGAAACATTTACCCCCTGCAACCCCTCTACCTCTATACTCTCTCTCCACTTTCTCTCTGACTCATCAACACACACTAACATTCCATTATTACATTCTATCTCCTCTAAAATTTCATCACCACTATTTTTAATTATATCATCGTAATTCTCACCCCTACTTACCTCATCGTCTTTATTTGTTAACTGACCATCTTTATTTTCATTTTTGTTTAATTTATCGGTCTCTTTACTACTTTCTACCCTCATTTTAATCTTATAATTGTCATCTACTTTTTTCTTTTTAAAGTTACAGTATTAATTAGGTCATCTACTCTTGCATTTTGTTTCTCGAACACCTGATCTATCGATTCTATGATTTGTTCTTGCATATTCTCATAATGTGCATTCATTTCGTTTATTTGTTTATTAAAATTAATATTTTGTTTCTTAATTTCATCTTTTACTTCGTCAAACTTCTCATCAAATTTGTTTAACTTTACACTCTGTTCACTGAAACTAGTACACAACCTTGTATTTTTCTCTAAAAGCAATTGCATCATTTTTATCATATCATTATCCTCTGATTTTTTAATCGGGACTGGCATTGAATGAATTAATTCATCCATAATTTTCGACTCAGTTCCGCTTAATTCAACATTCATTTAGCTTTCGTTTTCAATGTCAGTTAGGCTGACATTCTCGTTATCATCTGCCATCTCAAAAAAAAATTTTAAATATATTTCTTTTCAAAATATTATCATATATCTAACATATAACATATATCTAACATATTATCTGTCAAGATATCTGTTTTACTACTATAACATATGGTTATAAACTAACCTTACTATTTATACTTATCTAAAAATGAAACTTTTTCTTGTGAACTTACTGTTTATTCTCTTCTCGTCGAACGCGTTTCGGCGTACGTATTCGCCTTCTTCAGCTTAGAGACAGACTGCCATCATTTAGTAACGGTTGTTGTGTGGAATGTGTAGTGGGGGTGGTGCGTGGAGGAAGGGGATTGGCGCGGGGATTCAACTTAATGTTTGTTTTTTGTATAATTGTGTCAAAAAGTGTATGTGATTTATATTGTAATTGATCGTTAAGTATGTTGTTTGGTTGTGTTGTGTGGTGTTTATATATTTCGTATTGTTCAGTTGTGTTGAGTTTTCGACCTTTGGGTAAGTAATGTAAAATTTCAAGATTAGTGTCTATGTTGGTGTAACTGTGGTTTTCTGTGTGTATGTGTGTGGCAAATGCGGAGTGTATATTGTTGTTGGTTAAAGCTTTTAAGTGTTCAGAATAACGGGATGAAAAAGATCTTCCCGTCTGGCCTATGTAGAAAACATATATATGTAAAGTTTACATATATGTATTGTTGATACATTTTATACTGTTGATATCAAAACAATTTAAATTCACTTTTGTTACATTTTGTTGTTACTTTTAAATACTTGCTGGCCAGCAATTTATGTAGCGTGCTGTTCGCACGGAAGATGTTAGGCGACTGAGAACGACAATATGGCGCTTATTTCCCAAGTGGAAAGGGTTGTCATATCATCAATTCTATTTTTTTTGGTGATGACGTTTTACATAAGATCGTTCGTTTGTTCCGGCAGAATAGCTGTAGTTTCTCACATACGTCACTGACCTTGACGCCGACCCTTCACTGATTTTTGCGTTGTTTCACATGTTTGGAAAACTTTACTCTCACACATACAAAATTTTAATTCACAATAAAATTATATCTGTTGCTTACCCAAAATCCCTACATGGACCTATTTGTACCGTTACAATATATATTCCTATCAAAAATGTGAACAAGGAATTTTAATTCTTGTCTTTGAATTATAACCTCGAGTAAATTTCATTTTCTTCCACTTTCATTAAAACGTGTTTTTGAAATTGGTGTTTTTAAATACTTATGGACAACTCTGATAAAAAAAAAATGGGTTATTGACTATCATAATAGCATGATTATATTCAGTCAATAACTAAGCTGAACAAGCAAAATTTATATTTTCTTCCACCTTAAGAATAACAGGTCTGTTGACATATTCCATCTTCAATCACTCCTTCCGGTTCACTGTTCTTCCAACACTTTAAGGATTATTTTACTCATGTGTGTGTGTGTGTGTGTGTGACGACATAGTTTGCAATATTAATCTGTGAGACCAATTCAGAACTAAATTCATAATTGTGTTGTCAAGCATCAATTAAGATGGATTTTCTGTGTACATCTACATTCACCAAAAGTATTCCTATCACGGTATAAATATCTTCATGTTGTAGTCTATCTAATCATGTTAGATAGACTACTTAGTACATACAACTGGAATTCTTATAACTTATAAAATTTTAACTGAATATGTTATTGTTTTTCCACGGACTATGTTCGATACATTTATAGATACAATAAAATTTAAATGTCAGGCACAAAAGAAGCATACAAGATGATTAAAACAACTGACAAAATAAATTATTCAGATGATTATTAATAAGGGAACCAGCATATGTCAGGGGCATAATAGAAGGTAAAGGTGGCCCATCTTCAGGGGCCTACAAAGATGACCCACCCTTCTACTGTTTTATTTTATATTTATATATTTAACAATACATAGACTAGTTGACTGTGTTTGTACCCTGTCCTCTTCATTTATATCAATGAGTTGGAGAAGGGAACTACTCCTGAATTTTGTTGTCCATGACATGTACAAGTATTAAGTAATACATAATGCACTATTCTTGACTATGTAGCAGTAATTTTTTGACAAAATTTAAATAAAACTTCACTTTTACCTATTGGTAAGGCAAACTATCCCATTATAGGGAAGGTTCATTGTGTTGGTATAGCATAAAGGTTGTGCTGTACATGGATACAATGATAAGACACGTTATAGGTAACTGCAGACTATAGCATCAAAGCTATATGAACAGTTAAATTTTTCAGTTCACTGATTTCATTACAAATCAACTCAAGAGTGCTGACTTCAGTGTATGATTAAGGATGAATGTTTCTTTATGTCGGCACACTGAAGCTCCTTCCCTGAACTGACCACTGGTGTATGGTATGGAGAATATTGTTAGGATGATAATTTATAGAAACTGCAAAAGAAGCTGTTTATGGGGAGGGAGGGATGAGAATAGCTTGAAAGTTGGACTCACCATTTCCTCAGGACAAATGAGAAATTCAGAATTCTTCTCATATAGTTTTATGAATATATTTTATAAAATATTATGTTAATGCTGGAAATACATTATTTACCAAAATGTGAGTGATTGTCAATATTAAGAATACTCTATATCATTATTAATTTATAAATGATGTATTTCATTGTATTTCTACAATTACTTATAAGTCTTATAGGTCACACATGCAACTAGCTTAGAAACAGATACACGTTAAGTGAGTATGGAATTTTCAGGAACTTTTAATAGCTCTATTGGTGCTACTTTTCTTTGCTGCTTATCCTAAAGTCCAGAAACATTTCTAGAACATCCAAGGTCCAGATTTACAAAACAAAAGCCTAGTCTTATATGCTTCAGAAGCCTGCACCATGACCTCAGCCCAAGAAGATATGATCAGAAGATGGAAAAGAAACATTCTGAGGAGGAAATGTGGAGGTGTACTACATACTGGAATGTGGCATATGAGGACAACACTGAATTGTACGATCTACACAAGGAATTTGACATTGTCACAACAATAAAACAAGGCAGAATTAGGTGGGCAGGTACAAAGAATGAAAGAGGAAAGAGCAGTGAAAAAAAGTACAGTAGAGTCTCGTTTATCCGACCTTCGCTTATCCGACATTCCGTATTATCCGACGTCCCACCGGAAAAACAACAACAAAAAAACGCACTAATCGGCAACAAGAACTGTAAGTTGCGAGCGTGAGCATAGTCTATTTTTTGTTGCTCCCGACTCTACCGCAGCTAATTAGTTACCCCGACTGTACAGTCTATACTATGACTCATGTGTCTGTCATTCGCCCCACCCTCACTCACTCACTGTCACAACTCACTACTCAGTGCAGTGCAGTTTATCATTGTATGCGGATCGGTTTATCGTCTGTTACATGCATATGTGTCTGTGTGTGTTAATTTGATAAATGTTGTTGTGTTGTTTAAAAGTTGAAATTTACGCAAGTATGGCGACGAAAAGAAAGGAAGTTGTTGTATCGATGGAACAAAAACTTGAGGCAATCAAGAGACTGGACAAGGGCGAGACAATGCAGAAGGTAGCTGACGACTTTGGCATTGGACGGGTAACAGTAGGAGACTGGAAAAAAAAAACGAATAGAAATAGAAAAATGGTGTGCATCAAGAGTAATGGAGGGTGCATTAAAAGAAAGAAAAACTATGAAAAAATGTGACTATGAAAAAGTTAGTGAAGCTTTGTATGTTTGGTTTACACAGTTCAGGGACAAAGGTGTGCCTATTTCAGGGCCTATTTTACAGCAAAAGGCGTTGCATTTTTGTAATGAATTCAATGAAGGGGACCCAGATTTCACAGCAAGTGTCGGTTGGCTCGACCGATGGAAGAAACGCTACGGTATCCATCAGTTAAGCGTTTGTGGTGAAAAACTATCATCGAATTTTGAAGAAATGGAAGCATTCAAGAAAAGATTTCAGTAATTTATTGAAACTGAAAGCCTAACGGGTGATCAGATATTTAACTGTGATGAGTCAGGCCTTAATTACAAAATGTTACCTCGTTAAGAGTCTTGCAGCCAGAACTAAAGCGGCAGCCCCTGGCTACAAGCGTAGTAAGGAAAGGCTGACAATTTTAGCATGCAGCAATGCTACAGCAAACCTCAAAATGGATCTTGCAATGATTGGAAAGTCCAAAAATCCTACAGCCTTTAAAACAGTTTCAAAAAACGCTCTTCCTGAAAAATACTACAGTCAGAAAAGCGCATGGATGAGCAATGAAAATTTCAAAGACTGTTTTCTTAAGGAATTCATTCCTTCAACAGAGAAGTTTTTGAAAGAAATTAATTTACCCAGAAAAGAAGTTTTGTTGGTAGATAATGCTCCAACGCACCGTGATGCAGAGGAGCTTCAAGATGGTGACATTAAGGGAATGTTTCTGCCCCCCAATGTAACCGCCATATGCCAAACTATGGATCAGGGCATTTTGGAAACGATAAAAAGGAACTATCGCAGGAAGCTACTGTCCACAGTGATAGAAGAAATTGAAGAAGGACAAGACATAATTGAAAAATTGAAACGCATCAATGTAAAGGATGTTGGTTATTGGGTTGCAAGGGCCTGGGCTGACGTAAGAGCTCCAACAATTGCCAAATCATGAAAGAAGCTGCTAGGCGATGATGAAAGTATGGAAACGGAAAGCACAGATGAAACCGAAGAAACCATTCTACTTTTAGTGCAACGTATCCCTGGATGTGAGGATGCATCTTTGCAAGAAATCGAAAGTTGGATGAAGGATGATGATCAGTATGTAACTGATGGAGAAATTGTCGCTCTTGTCAATTGATGACAACAAAATTGAAGATCAAGATCAAGCACCAACTGTTGAGCCTCTCACAATTTCATATAACG
Source organism: Magicicada septendecula (assembly GCA_034769895.1). Classification (NCBI taxonomy): domain Eukaryota; kingdom Metazoa; phylum Arthropoda; class Insecta; order Hemiptera; family Cicadidae; genus Magicicada; species Magicicada septendecula. Next base: position 371,450,289 of record CM068374.1, on the reverse strand, counting down.
ACGGAGTTAAGGCTCTAGAAACTGCAATTAAATACATTGAGCAACAAGAAGAAGCTACAGGAATCGACATGATGATGCTGCAAAGATGGCGAGACTTGGCAGCGAAGAAACGGCACTCATCAGGAAAGCAGACTACGATCAAAAAATTTCTTTAAATCATCACAGGACTGAACTTTTTAAGTGTATTTAACTTCAGACAATTCTGTAACTGTAAGTTCATTTTTTAAGTTTATTTTTTCTGTTGTTTTGTTGTAACCATGATTATTAGGTTCGTAATGTATAAAATTATAACATAGTTTGAAATTATAACATAGTTTGACGTTTAATAGGCTTTTTCTAAACACCTCCCTATTATCCGACATTTTCACTTATCCGACGTTCTGCCGGCCCGTTTATGTCAGATAAGCGAGACTCTACTGTATTCACTAAAGGACCAGTAACAAGAAGAGCAAGAGGGAGGCCGCCAAGAAGAAGATGGGTGGATAATGTAGATGAAGATATGAGAAGACCGGGGGGTCAGAAGGTGGCGAAGAGTCATACAGGATAGACAGGAGTGGAGGCACGTCATTCTGAAGGCCAGGGTTCTTCATGAGCTGTAGCGCCGTGGAGTAGTAGTAGTTTTAATAGCTCTGGGGGGGGGATTAATCCCCCTGTAGTTATGTACTAAATGGAATATTGTATATATGAATTTTATTATATGTAAGCCTTCCACCTGAGACAGTGCACAGGCAAAAGGAGTAAATAAATAAATAAGTAAATTACTATATAGTTAATAAGCCTAATAAAGAATTAATACATTAACAGCTTCACCACAGACAACATAAGTGAAGTGCCGTTTTGTTGTAGCAGCCAATGAGTGGTAGACCAGCTGTGGTTCAACAGCATGTCAGTGTTGTCATGTCAAGCCAATCTTTAATTATATGTTCTGAACAAGATGAATTGAATCATCAGCTTGACAGTAAAGGATTAAAACTGCTAGTTAAGCTGAACGTATCATGTTTTTTCTGCCAACTTGTCAATACAGAATGTTGTCATTTTAAATGCAGATACTGACAAAGGCCTTGACCTACAAACTGTATGCTCTGAAGATAATAAAATTCTTATCATTTTACACAAAGCTGAATTCTCAGAATTTTGTCACCAGTTCCACTGAGCCGATTATAACGACTGTTTGAAGTGTTTTTTTATTATTTTTTTAACAAGTTGTTAGTTGTTCTAAATTGAAAACAAGTAGTAAATTAAAGTGATTCATTGTTAACGAGGGGTCACTAAAAATTTACACTCTTGACTTTTTGTTTTGTTTTTACACACCTGTTTTTCTCAAATTCTGGGTTTTCTTTTAATTGGCCCAAAAACGTAATAACTAGCCAATGCAATGTTACCTAAGCTATCTCATTTTTGTACACTTTTTTCCCAAATGGCACCGACTTCAAAAAGTGTATTGGGATAATGTTATGTGAACAAGTTGTTTTTTTTTCAGCCATGTATCATAAAATTATAAATCATAAGTACATACATTTATAATAAGTAAATAAATTTATAATAGAAGTTGTGCAACAATTTTTTAATGGAATTTTGAAATTTCCATATCGCATAGCATTGAATGAAAAAATTATTTTTCACTTTTTAGAGCTTTTTGTAAAATAATTTAAGGCGTGTTAAAATGCTTTTCCCCCTTTTAAAGTTGGTTTAATATTTTTTTTTTATTTCTATTTTTCTATTTTTAGTATTAATTTGATACTTTTGCTGACATAATTGGTTAAATTATTTTTTCATAAATAATACTGTATTTGTATCCAGTAAAACAAATATTTTAAAATATGAAGAATGAAAGATGCATCACTTTGAAAAAATATCAGGCTAAGGAATCTGAAAAACAGAAGAAAATTTGTTTATTAAAAAATTCTCAACAAAATGCTAAATCACGTTCTCAAGAGACCCCTGCTGTTCGACAACTTAGGTTGTTGCAAATGACAGATTGTATGCTTTCTAGAATATCTCAAGAGTCGCCTGCTGCAAAATCTGATCCTGCCTCGATTATATCGAATGAAGCAATGAATTATAACGAATTATGATTATATCCATTGCCTTGAGCAACGAATGAAGCAATCAGCATGAGCATTACCTTCATTTGATCTACCAAAGTCTGGATGATGAGCTTCTTCATGAACAAAATAAAAATTTTATAACAGCACACGAATGTCGTCGGAAAGCAAGTCAAAACGTAACACAGGAGCAAAGAGCACAATGCTTAGAAAACATTCATGAAAATTATAAACTGCATAATTGTATTAATGAAGATAATTTTATGCCATCAATAAATCAATTCGCTGACATGCCATGTAGAAAATTATTATACCCATGGCAGCATTCTAAACAAAACCTAATGTCATCCCATTCTGATCTTCTATCCAATGATTTGTTGGATTGTGTAATATGGTGGCATCCACTCATTGCTCTAGCAATATAAAGAAACGTAAAGTTCCATCTCAAGCATTTTGAAATAAAATGGATGTTATGCCTGTACCATACCACCAGAATTGAAGAATTTATCGGATATAGGGCAACTAATGGTGGTAAGATTAATTCTATTTTTATAAATCATGAAGGTACAGAATAGATTTAACCAAAATTTTTGTAAAGGACAATTAGTTTTATTTGCTCAAGACATAAAAGTTGCTAAACATCTGCCATTACCTTTGTGGAATACAGGATTAGTAATTATAGCAGACAGTTTGAAAAAATGCAGCAGCACAGAGAATTAAAAAAAAATATATTCAGCGACTAAGAATTGGACTTCAGTGGTTATTAAAGCATAATAATTTGTATCTTTACTGTAGACTTAACTTTGCCAGCTTATTGAATTACAATATTTCTGAGACAGTCTAGGTCAGAAAATGCAGAATACAGAGATGACAAGCAAATGCAGACTCAAGAAGTCCAATAAAGAAATATCAAAGTATCAATTGATGCGTTAAATAAATATGTAACTATAAATGATAATATGTTGAGTTTATGTAGTTACTTTCATCAACGTGATGAACAGTTCAACATCGATCCATGTGGTAAACAGTACACTGGCATAGCAACAGCTGCTTGTGTAGCTTTTATCTTATTAGAATCAAATAGCTGGACTAAAAGTGACATAGATTATATAGTTATAGTAGGTGATAGGTATTATAGAGAAGGCATGTTGTTGTGAGCAATGCCTAATACTCAACAGCAAAATGACCTTCATCACAATTATATTTTAATAATAACTAGATAAATTTTAATGTACGTTTTTAGACATCTACTGATGGTCATGTTGATGAAGATCAAAGTAACGAATGTTTTCCAAATTTGAAAAATGGTTTTTTTCATTTTTTTTTGTGTACCACATGCAAGGAATTCTTACTGATGATTCATTTTCAGTAGCTATGGCATGTATAGAACAGAGAGATAACAAATAATTTTGGGTGCTTGATTCACACACTACAGGGCCAAAGAGTTATAGAGGACATCCAGACGTGCAGAGTAATTTATGCGGTTTTTAAGTATTGAAGAAATCCATACAAATATAATTAATTCACTACCGACTCGGAACACAAAGTTTTTCTGGCAGCCTCTGAAGAAGCTTTTTAAAAGCGAAACGCAGTTCAGGCTATAAGGTAAAACTTTTACGTTTTTACCCGTAAAAAACTGTGTTCCGAGTCGGTACTGAATTAATTATATTTAGTTAAGTAACGGACACGTCATGGACAACGAAATTCAAGAAATCCATACAGTTTTATATCGTAATGTGAGAATAACAAAAGCTGATGATACAAACGTAATCCTAGTAATCCCAGTCTATTACTGAATTCTCAAGGCACAAGTTTAAGTATAAAATACAGTATTCTGTTGGTACAGACTCAGCATTGATGCAATACCAATTTTAGATACTATGGGATCACCGCAAGAACATGCCCTTTCAAATAAAAAAAGATTTATTAAAATTGGGCCAGCCGTTCTTGGATAATCTTGGTGAACGTCTTAAAAAAAATTTTGGACGAATATAGAACCTCCTCCTTTTTTGAAGTCGGTTAAATAATTCGAGTAACTTGAAAACAAGGAACTGAAATTCCAAAATTATGATACACTGCCATATATGGCAACCTACAAATGTATCTTTTAGGTTATAGAAAGATAATATTAATCACAACCATTTTTACTTCCATATTCCTTAAGGAAATGGAAGTATGGTGATGGAAAAAAAAAATCGTGTTCGAGATTATTGCAGATTCTGATTGTACTACACTCAAAACATGAAAAAAAGTCGTTTTTCGAAAAGTGTCTGTGTGTCTATAGATTTTTTTTTCTATGGCAAACGATAACAGCCGCAAATTCAAACAGAATCAAATAATTTTTTGCATACAGCACTGATTTGTAGAGTACTCACGACCTATTGTTTTTGGTGAAGATCGGTTGAGGGAAAGGTGTAGTTTACCTGCAACGGTTTCTTTATCAAGGGTAATTTTTTTTTTTTTTTTGCAAACGATAACAGCCGCAAATTCAAACAGAATCAAATAATGTTTCGCATATAGCCCTGAATTATGGAGTTCTCAAGACCTATTGTTTTTGGTGAAGATCGGTTAAGGGAAAGGGGTAGTTTACCTGCAACGTTTTATGTTTTAACAAGGGTATTTTCTATGGCAAACGATAACAGCCGCAAATTCAAACAGAATCAAATAATTTTTTGCATACACCCCTAAATTGTAGAGTTCTCAAGACCTATTGTTTTTGGTGAAGCTCGGTTAAGGGAAAGGGGTAGTTTACCTGCAATGTTTTACGTTTTAACAAGAATAAAGTACTTGAAAATTCATTTAAACTTTTTCAAACAATGGTAATTGTTAAATATCGGTATGGAGAACCATACATGACTTCCATATTCTAAGATTTATTTTTAAAATCATTTTCGAAATGAAATATTACCATAGAAACTACTTCTTTCTACTTACTGCTTCAGCCTTAACCACAGTATTGTGGTCACTAACATATACCACCTCACGTTATCGCACTCAATTTTCACTGATGATGGAAGTCAATGGCATTGCCGAAACGTCTGGTTTTGTAGAAAACATTGGACTACGGCTAAATATCCCAGGAAGGAATTTTAACAAAAACTACTTCTTTGTTGCCGATAACGATGTACACACACATATATATATATATATATATATAAAATATGCATAAAATTAATGGCTTGTATAAGTTAATGATTGATCTCCATTAAGTAGTGCTCAAGTTTCCAAAGTTTTAATATTATGATGTCCGTAATTAAAACATCAGAGCAGGTTTAGTGTGTATGAGGGTTCACCGTGGACAAAAATTTTCAACATTTCCTATTGAGCGTTGCTTAGAATAAATCTGCGAATCTACAGTGTACGTTTCATAGAACAAACACGCGGAAAAGAAGGAGCGCTCCAAAGTCACTCATGGACCCTCAGCATCTTGCAGAGGGTTAATTCCCTAAAGACGAAAAGTCTGTCTATGAATCGTTCCTCTATAAACACGTGCAGTTACACTGCCCAGCGATCCACAGGAAGCAAATCGCTATCCACGCTGGACACTTTTTCGGCTTGCATGCGTTATGTTGGTATGGGTTCGGCACTTTCCATTTAAAAACCGTGCAAATGTAAGAAAATAAACATGAATGAGGCCAGAAATAACGCGAATTGTGTGTGTGTGTGTGTGTGTGTGTGTGTGTGTGTGTGTGTGTGTGTGTGTGTGTGTGTGTGTGTGTGTGTGTGTGTGTGTGTGTGTGTGTGTGTGTGTGTGTGTGTGTGTGTGTGTGTGTGTGTGTGTGTGTGTGTCTTCCCTGCCTTTTTATTGTGGTAGTGATAATAATAAAATAGAAATGTAAACAGTACATAACTGAGATATGCTTGCCTGCCACGCATGATATATTTTCTCTTATACATGACTAGCAGAATAACCGTGCTTCGCTATGGAGTTTCACGTTGTACGTAATGAAAATGTTAGTTTAATTAATAAAGTTTAATTAAAGTAGGCTTCTTAAAAATAAATAGCTGTTGCCCACAACTTCGTTCGCGTGGTCTTCAATTTAATGTGATAATATATTTAGAACAGAATCTATTCTATTGGGTTGCCATAGTAACCAGATCCAATAGTTTTTAAGACTGCAAAGGACCCCCCAGAGGATCGGACCCCCCAGAGGATCGTATCGAAAAAAACACCTGTCCTCTGTTGGTTCTCCCGTTGCGTAAAATATTTGTGCCAAGTTTGAACGGATTTTATTCAAGTTTTCGCTAATAGATAGAGTGTCTATCGAGGAACATTTATGTGTATAATTAATACATATATGTTGTACATTAGCTTAGCTATCACGGTTTATGTCAAGTAAGTGATATAGTTTACATCTTATATATAAAAATGAATGTTTCTTTGTTTGTCCCGTATGCGTTCCTATACCGTTCATCCGACTGCGATGAAACTTCGGTGAGTTGTTGTGCGCACGTCCGCGAAGGTTTCTTCCACATCTCCTGCTAAACCACTGTACCGATTTCAACCAAACTTGGCACAAATATTTTACGCAACAGGAGAACCAACATAGGATAGGTGTTTTTTCGATGGGGTCCTTTTGGGGGTTCTTTGGGGTCTCCCACATCGCGTCCTAAACCACTGGACCGATTTCAACCAAACTTGGCACAAATATTTTACGCAAAGGGAGAACCAACATAGGACAAGTGTTTTTTTCGATACGATCCTTTGGGGGGTCCTTTGGGGTCTTCCACGTCTACACCTAAACCATTGGACCGATTTCAACCAAACTTGGCACAAATATTTTATGCAACGTGAGAACCAACATAGGACAGGTGTTTTTTCGATACGATCCTCTGGGGGGTCCTTTGCGGTCTTAAAAAACTATTAAATCTGGTTACTATGGCAACCCAATAGAATAGATTCTGTTCTAAATATATTATCGCATTAAATTGAAGACCACGCAAACGAAGTTGTGGGCAACAGCTATTTATTTTTAAGAAGCCTACTTTAATTAAACTTTATTATTTAAACTAACATTTTCATTACGTACAACGTGAAACTCCGTAGCGAAGCACGGGTATTCTGCTAGTCATGTATAAGAGAAAATATATCGTGCGTGGCATGCAAGCATATCTCAGTTATGTACTGTTTACGTTTCCATTTTATTATTATCACTACCGCAATAAAAAGGCAGGGAAGACACACACACACACACACACACACACACACACACACACACACACACACACACACACACACAATTCGCGTTATTTCTGGCCTCATTCATATTTATTTTCTTACATTTGCACGGTTTTTAAATGGAAAGTGCCGAACCCATACCAACATAACGCATGCAAGCCGAAATAGTGTCCAGCGTGGATAGCGATTTGCTTCCTGTGGATCGCTGGGCAGTGTAACTGCACGTGTTTACAGAGGAACGATTCATAGACAGACTTTTCGTCTTTAGGGAATGAACCCTCTGAAAGATGCTGAGGGTCCATGAGTGACTTCGGAGCCCTCCTTCTTTTCCGCGTGTTTGTTCTGTGAAACGTACACTGTAGATTCGCAGATTTATTCTAAGCAACGCTCAATAGGAAATGTTGAAAATTTTTGTCCACGGTGAACCCTCATACACACTAAACCTGCTCTGATGTTTTAATTACGGACATCATAATATTAAAACTTTGGAAACTTGGCACTACTTAATGGAGATCAATCATTAACTTATACAAGCCATTAATTTTATGCATATTTTTTATATATATGTGTACAACGTTATCGGCAACAAAGCAGTAGTTTTTGTTAAAATTCCTTCCCGGGATATTTGGCCGTAGTCCAATGTTTTCTACAAAACCAGACGTTTCGGCAATGCCACTGACTTCCATCATCAGTGAAAATCGAGTGCGATAACGTGAGGTGGTATATGTTAGTGACCACAGTACTGTGGTTAAGGCTGAAGCAGTAAGTAGAAAGAAGTAGTTTCTATGGTAATATTTCATTTCGAAAATGATTTTAAAAATAAATCTTAGAATATGGAAGTCATGTATGGTTCTCCATACCGATATTTTAACAATTACCATTATTTGAAAAAGTTTAAATGAATTTTCATGTACTTTACTCTTGTTAAAACGTAAAAGGTTGCAGGTAAACTACCCCTTCCCCTTAACCGATCTTCACCAAAATCAAAAGGCCTTGAGTCCTCTACAATTCAGTGAAGTATGCAAAAAATTATTTGATTCTGTTTGAATTTGCGGCAGTTATCGTTTGCCATAGAAAATACGCTTGATAAAAAACGTTGCAGGTAAACTACCCCTTCCCCTCAACCGATCTTCACCAAAACCAATAGGTCTTGAGTACTCTACAAATCACGGCTGTATGCAAAAAATTATTTGATTCTGTTTGAATTTGCGGCTGTTATCGTTTGCCATAGAAAATACCCTTGATAAAAAAACACTGCAGGTAAACTACCCCTCTCCCTTAACCGATCTTCACCAAAAACAATAGGTCTTGAGAACTCTGCAATTTAGGGGTGTATGCAAATAATCTTTTGATTCTGTTTGAATTTGCGGCTGTTATCGTTTGCCATAGGAAATACCCTTGTTAAAACATAAAACGTTACAGGTAAACTACCCCTTTCCCTTAACCGATCTTCACCAAAAACAATAGGTCTTGAGAACTCTACAATTCAGGGCTGTATGCGAAACATTATTTGATTCTGTTTGAATTTGCGGCTGTTATCGTTTGCAAAAAAAAAATTTCCCTTGATAAAAAAAAACCGTTGCAGGTAAACTACCCCTTTCCCTCAACCGATCTTCACCAAGGTCGTGAGTACTCTACAAATCAGGGCTGTATGCAGAAAATTATTTGATTCTGTTTGAATTTGCGGCAGTTATCGTTTGCCATAGAAAAAAATCTACACAAGACAGACAGACAGACACACACAGACACTTTTCGGAAAACGACTTTTTTTCATGTTTTGAGTGTAGTACAATCAGAATCTGCAATAATCTCGAACACGATTTTTTTTGCCATCACCATACTTCCATTTCCTTATGGAATATGTGTAACCCCGCTTTGACTTAGACTGGTAAAAAAAAATTTTTTTTTTTTCTAAAGAGGGGCCACAAGATAATTAGAACTAGACCAAAGCCTAGAGAAGCCAAAAATGCACTGGATCCAGTGAGACGGGACTTCCAATTAAAACTCATAAAATTAACAATCAAAATTCTTTTATTATTCTATCTCCTTTCTGTTACCTACAAAAACAATAAATATAACATTCAGAATCTATTTTCCCCTTAAAAACTGTTAATTAAAATAATTTATATTCTTTAAAAAGGTTACTTGAAATTATTAATAAATCCAAAATTTATTTTCTATCTTCTCTAAATAAAATCAATTGAAACTTAATTGAGATAAAATTTATATACTTCTTGATTAAAGTTAATTAAAATAAATTAATTCTCTTTAAAAAATATTAATTAAAAATTAATAGAGATAGAATTAATTAATTGTCATCAGAAATTAAATGTATATATAACCTATGTTTTATCTTTTCTTTTTATAAGCCCTATATCTAACTCCCCCAAAAATACACCCAAATGTACAATACATATAGAACCCCACAAAATACACACACAAATATACAATACATCTACATGTTCCACAATACAGGACAATTATAACATATATCTCTTGCCACACCCTTTTCTACCCCCATGAGGTACATCATTAATAATTTATGAAAATCCATGTCAGGTTTTAATTCTTAATATGTGCATAACACATTACATGTGTATCTGATTATATATGCAACACCAGTAGTCCCCAGGACATAATAAATTCAAAAATTTGGCCAAGTGCCTTATACTATTATAAAATGCTGCCACACTGGGCACTTATACTGGGAGAAATAAAATTTAGAATACAGTGAACACCCCAGTGATCATAATTAATTAGAAGAATTTATATATTGATAAATATTGTTAAGTTTTAAAAATAGTAATGTGTCATGAACCTTATAACCCTTTTAAGAGTAATTTTGGCCCAGAGACCGACATGTTCATGGGCAAGTCAGTGTATAATTCAACCTGTCTCAACAGCATGTTCATCACTGCATGGACACGCACCTATTCAGGATTAAACTTGTGACCCGACTTAACTACCACAGAAACTTCTATCCCTATATAATCCAACCTGAATTTAAAAATGAGAAATTAATATATAAAATGAACACTAAATTGAAACAGAGAAATTACTAATCGATTGAATGACTTAGTAGCAGTAATGAAACCCTTATACTGAAAATAAGAAGGAATTGCAGGTTTGAATAGTGAGCAGCCAAAGATGCATGTCAGCCCCTGAGCTCACAGATTATACAAACAAATTGAAAAAATTTACTAAAGATTCCCCTCCCAGATCACGCACTATTCTGTCCCGTTAATCGGGGACCCAATTAAAATGTTTAAATACTTGAAAGTCATGTTGTTGAGTGATTGAATGTCCACTGGCTCTATTGAGTTACATCACAATGTGTAAAGAATATATATATGGATTGAGTTCACCTTAATTTTTCCATGGGTGTGAAATGGTGATCATCTGGCTTTCATGATAGGGTGTTTGTGTTAGCCATCGCCATTCTCCTCCGGCAGATGAAGAGAGAGAGAGAATCTGGGTGTTACATGTTCAGGTGGTGGAGCTGTTCCTCGCCTTCATCGGGGAACCCGCAGTTCTGTATAGATTAGCCTGCCATAGATGAAGAATGGTGCAACAAATTTGTTCTTCTCTCCCGGAGTAGAAATGCCACGAGGCGATCGTTTTGAATACCAGCGAGAGACAGCCTGTTAGAAAGCAAACTTGCTTTTGTTTGCTCACCATCAGTGCCGAGCACCAGAGCGCAGCACTTATCGGGCGCACTTAAATTATAACAGCAGCAGATAGTTTATCAAAACTGCAGATTGGTTTATCTCAACCGCTGCTGCTAAATACCGTACAGCATTTAACGTCCTTTTTCGTTAAACGGCGAATACGCGCCGAATCTATCCTAGACTCGGCACACCCTCACCCCAAAAGGGCAACATAGTTGCCTAAAAGCTAACTCACAGCCTCTTGGCTAGTCAAAATACTACAACTTTCTTGGCTGTCTTGGGAAATCTCAGAAACTTAACCGCTCTCGGGAGAACAGAGGCTCAGGGAGAAAACGAAGGAAGAGGAAAGAAGAAGAAGTGTAGTGTGTATGCATGTGTGCGGGTACTGCATGCTGACTTGATCAGGGCCAGCATACGGCGACAAGAGATAGAAGGAGAAAAGACGAACAACAAGAATCGAGCTCCCTCCTAAGTTCTGACCTCCCAACTCACAAACTGAGACCCAAACTTGATACCCACTCAGGACAACTTCTATTCCCCCCTCACAGGACTGGAAAATCTCAACGCCACTGCGACCATCCCCACGTGACCCTCTCCGCCATGCCAACCACACGGGACCGCTCCAACACGTCACACTCTCTGGTGACCACAACCTACTTCTACTGGTCCCACTCACATACTCGTCCTAAGACCAAACAAGGTATCATCCACCTTGGTATGTGAGTGACCGTACTACTCCTCTCTCGTCCACCTCTCGGACCGACCAGCCACATGCACCAACAAGGCATCTCCATCCTTGCCATATGGCTGGCCCCATCCCTACACTAGGGCGGACGGCCCCGCTTAGCCGGACAGAGAAAAACGCATAGAGGTCACGCGAACATCATCCCTTCTCTTACTCTTTAATACTGCGTAACTAACAAGGGGGTTTACTACAGCACGGCATCGTCTAACAACCCACACTTAATCCAAAATAACCTACCAGAGAAATCAACCGGGGAATGCGGCATGGCCAGGACCCTACAATAATCAGCAATAAACTACAACAAAGAAAAATGAAAACTACACCACCCTATCACACTCCATCATAAAATGACAAACCACGATCTAACACTAACCCTCCCAACTAACTTCTTTTCTAACTCCCTTTTGATATTTTTCTTTTTTCCTTTTCTAATTTTTTTTTCTAATTTTTATTTGTTTTTTTTTATTTTATTTTATTTTCTAAGGGGAGAGGTAGGAAAATTGGGAAGATGAAAAGGGCAAGGATCATTGAAAGGTCAATAGCTAGGACTAAGGTAAAGGACATGGTTCTCTCCGAGAATAAGGATGGGTGGAGAAAACTAAGGCTCGCGGAGGCAGGGGCGCAACCCTGAAGTAGACGAACACCACTAGGACTGTGGGGAACATCTACCCGCTACCCGTTAACCGCTTCTTCTCACTTTTTTATGACGAACTTTAGGTACTCGTTCCTTTTGGACTCCACTCTCTGAGAAACTCTCTCGTGTTGAGCTGTACTGATTTATTTCTTCTGAATTATAATCAAGGCAACTTACCTGACTACTTTTACCCCTATTTGGATCATCCTCAACCTCTAACTCCTCTGCTTCTACCTTCTTCTCTTCTACAATTTCCCCTGTTTCTCTTTCTTCCACCTCTTCCTTTTTCTCCTCTACATAATCCAAATCACCATCACAACACTGCACATCTTCATCCTCTAGTTGCTCACCTGGTCCGCATGAAACTTCTTTCCATTCCTTGGAATCCTCAACACTACTTACAGAAAGCGTCTGCACATCTTCACACACTACATCATTCTCACTCCCACACTCCACAACGCTGCCACCCAGTTTCTCCCCAACTTCTACCTCACCTACTTCTACCACTCTTGCAGCCTGGACATCCCCTTGTCCATCCACAACCTCAGAAACACTTGCAGCCTCCCTAACACTTACACTTATACTCCCCTGCACAGCATGTGCAGACCGCTCTTCTGCCACTTCCTTCGATTCCTCTTCTTCACCACTCTCAGCAACTACAACTTCCTCAACCTTTCCCAACCCGGAATCCAGCTGCCCAGGTCCATGTGCAATGTCTAAATTAAATTCTACTGACGATGGTAAAGCTCCACCCTCAAGTGACTTCTCATCTCCCGGCGTAGGCGATGATGCTGTTACCGGATCTGGATCCGTCATGAACTGAGATGGAGATACCGGAACAAATTCTGCGGCATCTGGATTCAACCATGACGTCCTCTCTGAGTCCTGTAATTCAATATCAACAAACGTGTTCTTGTCATCTTGTATTGATCCACAGAAGTTACTTCGCTTTTCTTCTTTCTCCTCACCTTCTTCATCCACTACTCTATTAGGCACTAGTAATTCCTCTGGAAGCTTCAAAGCTTCTTTTTTCTCCGAATAGGAATAATGCCTTGCTACCGGCTCCCTACTTGCCGATGTTGGTTTACTAATGTAACTTCTTCTTTCCCTGTTAATTTCGTACTTATTTCTTTTCTCTGCTGTAACCGTTGCTACCGTCTTCTCACTTGTCACCCCCCTGTAGCCTCCATTACTTCCGGAATATTCAGTTTTTCTGACAGTCTCTTGTGTTTTTCTCCAACCGCCATATTTGTCCTTTTTAGCTCTTCCTAACGAACCACTGGAGTATTGGACATCCGTAGCAGCTCTTCCCCGGGACTCGTCCCCTGCTCGGACAGTATTAGAAACCACACATAACCGGTACAAATCCGCGAAACAACGTGGACGTTCTGCGAATATCAAACGCGATCTCTCTTGGGGATTCAGTCCTTCCAGAATGGCTTGTATTACTTCCGTCTCGGGCAATCCTAATCTTAATACCCGGGCAGCTTTCCGTATGTCCTGCACGAAGTCCCCCAACGCCTCTCCGTTGGCCTGTAGGCGATAGAAAAAATCTAACTTAAGCTGGGAACGTCGTTGATGTGGTATGAAGTAATCCAACACTTCCCCATGAAAAGCGTCGACACTGCCGCCCCGACGCAGAGTGTTGGTGACCAACCCTGCCAATGACCCCTGGCAATACGGGTATATAAGGGACAAGACCTCCCCATCGGATACACCCGGGAAATCTGCCAACTGCAGGACAAGGTCCAAGAAAACCAGCAGCTGGTCGTCATCAAATTCATTGACCATCGAAAGTTTCTGGAGAACCCCTGAAAGGGGGTGGGGCAATTTCTGAAAGCATACCGCCGCCAGAATGCACAATTCACAATACACAATCAACAAAACATAACTCCCACAAAACACCTAACGCCCTTACAAAATAATGACAATAATAAGACAGGAATCAGAAAAAACTCGAGTACTAAACTCTTCCTTCGAGCGATCTGCGGGTCCCCCTACCGTTGCGAGGACCCAGCCCACTTACCTGAACTGCTCTCTCTCAACAACTCTACACATTACGGAACGCGACACACACACTAACACACAACATGACAAAATCACCGACCAACGACAATTTTCAAAAAATATTTCTAATAACTTTGGCTCCCGTATGTCGGAGGAGACCGACTGCCGATCGGGCCATACCGCATAAATTATACACCTCCCCTATTATGGGCAAGGTAATACGCAAACCATCTCCACGCAGGCACACTTCTGCGATAAGTCGTGTTTCCAAAGGAATAAAATTTCACACCACGTGGCAACCTACCATTCAACTATCCAAGGCAGGCAAGTACTTAGACATATTATACAGAAAACCTTAAACCTAACCAAACATAGTCATTTTTAGATATAGGGCCTTTTAGAAATTCTGCTAAGTTCCATCTGAACCCCAAGAATGTTTCCTGAGTTTGCAAGCCCAGTCACACCCAAAGGACCCAAGGTTGACCCTAATCTCAACCACGCTCTGCTACCAAATGTAACACCGCTTTGACTTAGACTGGTAAAAAAAAATTATTATTTTTTGCAAAATTTTTTTTTTTTTTTTCTAAAGAGGGGCCACAAGATAATTAGAACTAGACCAAAGCCTAGAGAAGCCAAAAATGTGCTGGATCCAGTGAGACGGGACTTGCAATTAAAACTCATAAAATTAACAATCAAATAAAATTCTTTTATTATTCTATCTCCTTTCTGTTACCTACAAAAACAATAAATATAACATTCAGAATCTATTTTCCCCTTAAAACTGTTAATTAAAATAATTTATATTCTTTAAAAAGGTTACTTGAAATTATTAATAAATCCAAAATTTATTTTCTATCTTCTCTAAATAAAATCAATTGAAACTTAATTGAGATAAAATTTATATACTTCTTGATTAAAGTTAATTAAAATAAATTAATTCTCTTTAAAAAATATTAATTAAAAATTAATAGAGATAGAATTAATTAATTGTCATCAGAAATTAAATGTATATATAACCCTATGTTTTATCTTTTCTTTTTATAAGCCCTATATCTAACTCCCCCAAAAATACACCCAAATGTACAATACATATAGAACCCCACAAAATACACACACAAATATACAATACATCTACATGTTCCACAATACAGGACAATTATAACATATATCTCTTGCCACACCCTTTTCTACCCCCATGAGGTACATCATTAATAATTTATGAAAATCCATGTCAGGTTTTAATTCTTAATATGTGCATAACACATTACATGTGTATCTGATTATATATGCAACACCAGTAGTCCCCAGGACATAATAAATTCAAAAATTTCGCCAAGTGCCTAATACTATTATAAAATGCTGCCACACTGGGCACTTATACTGGGAGAAATAAAATTTAGAATACAGTGAACACCCCAGTGATCATAATTAATTAGAAGAATTTATATATTGATAAATATTGTTAAGTTTTAAAAATAGTAATGTGTCATGAACCTTATAACCCTTTTAAAAGTAATTTTGGCCCAGAGACTGACATGTTCCTGGGCAAGTCAGTGCATAATTCAACCTGTCTCAACAGCATGTTCATCACTGCATGGACATGCACCTATTCAGGATTAAACTTGTGACCCGACTTAACTACCACAGAAACTTCTATCCCAATATAATCCAACCTGAATTTAAAAATGAGAAATTTATATATAAAATGAACACTAAATTGAAACAGAGAAATTACTAATCGATTGAATGACTTAGTAGCAGTAACGAAACCCTTATACTGAAAATAAGAAGGAATTGCACGTTTGAATAGCGAGCAGCCAAAGATGCATGTCAGCCACTGAGCTCACAGATTATACAAACAAATTTAAAAAATTTACTAAAGATTCCCCTCCCAGTTCACGCACTATTCTGTCCCGTTAATCGGGGACCCAATTAAAATGTTTAAATACTTGAAAGTCATGTTGTTGAGTGATTGAATGTCCACTGGCTCTATTGAGTTACATCACAATGTGTAAAGAATATATATATGGTTGAGTTCACCTTAATTTTTCCATGGGTGTGAAATGGTGATCATCTGGCTTTCATGATAGGGTGTTTGTGTTAGCCATCGCCATTCTCCTCCGGCAGATGAAGAGAGAGAGAGAGAGAATCTGGGTGTTACATGTTCAGGTGGTGGAGCTGTTCCTCGCCTTCATCGGGGAACCCGCAGTTCTGTATAGATTAGCCTGCCATAGATGAAGAATTGTGCAACAAATTTGTTCTTCTCTACCGGAGTAGAAATGCCACGAGGCGATCGTTTTGAATACCAGCGAGAGACAGCCTGTTAGAAAGCAAACTTGCTTTTGTTTGCTCACCATCAGTGCCGAGCACCAGAGCACAGCACTTATCGGGCGCACTTAAATTATAACAGCAGCAGATAGTTTATCAAAACTGCAGATTGGTTTATCTCAACCGCTGCTGCTAAATACCGTACAGCATTTAACGTCCTTTTTCGTTAAACGGCAAATACGCGCCGAATCTATCCTAGACTCGGCACATATGGAAGTAAAAATAAAATAATTTTGTTGCCAGGCAATAAAATTATAATTTTTTCATTTTAATGTAAATCATGTATGAGAGAAAATAGGCAAGCATATCTGTTATGTAATGTTTACGGTTTCCATTTTAT
Organism: Magicicada septendecula; assembly: GCA_034769895.1. Lineage (NCBI taxonomy): Eukaryota > Metazoa > Arthropoda > Insecta > Hemiptera > Cicadidae > Magicicada > Magicicada septendecula. The sequence continues at coordinate 371,433,343 of CM068374.1, read as the reverse complement.
TATTATGACTACCGCAATAAAAAGGCAGGGAACACACACACACACACACACACACACACACACACAATTCGCGTTATTTCTGGCCTCATTCATGTTTGTTTTCTTACATTTGCACGCTTTTTAAATGGAAAGTGCGGAAATCCATACCAACATAACGCGTGCAAGCCGAAAAAGTGTCCAGCGTGGATAACGATTTGCTTCATGTGGATCGCTGGGCAGTGTAACTGCACGTGTTTACAGAGGAACGATTCATAGACAGACTTTTCGTCTTTAGGGAATGAACCCTCTGCAAGATGCTGAGGGTCCATGAGTGACTTCGGAGTGCTCCTTCTTTTCCGCGTGTTTGTTCTGTGAAACGTACAGTGTAGATTCGCGGCTTTACTCTAAGCAACGCTCAATAGGAAATGTTGAAAATTTTTGTCCCCGGTGTACCCTCATACACACTAAACCTGCTCTGATGTTTTAATTACGGACATCATAATATTAAAACTTTGGAAACTTGAGCACTACTTAATGGAGATCAATCATTAACTTATACAAGCCATTAATTTTATGCATATTTTTTATATATATGTGTACAACGTTATCGGCAACAAAGAAGTAGTTTTTTTTAGAATTCGTTCCCGGGATATTTGGCCGTAGTCCAATGTTTTCTACAAAACCAGACGTTTCGGCAATGCCATTGACTTCCATCATCAGTGAAAATCGAGTGCGATAACGTGAGGTGGTATACGTTAGTGACCACAGTACTGTGGTTAAGGCTGAAGCAGTAAGTAGAAAGAACTAGTTTCTATGGTAATATTTCATTTCGAAAATGATTTTAAATATAAATCTTAGAATATGAAAGCATGTATGGTTCTCCATACCGATATTTTAGTTTTATTATTTTCCTACTAATATAATTTGAATATTTATAAAACATTTACAGGAAACCTGTACATTTGTTTTCTGGAGAAACATTCATTACTTCCATGTTCCATAAGGAAATGGAAGTATCGTGATGGTGAAAAAAATTGTGTTCGAGATAAGGGCTGATTCTGATTGTACTACCCTCAAAACATGAAGAAAAGTCATTTTCTGAAAAGTGTCTGTGTGTAGAATTTTTTCTATGGCGAACGATAACTGCCGCAAATTCAAACAGAATCAAAATTTTTTTTTGCATATGTGCCTGAGTTGTAGAGGACTCAAGGCCTATTGATTCTGGTGAAGATCGGTTAAGGGGAAGGGGTAGTTTACCTGCAACGTTTTATGTTTTAGAAGAGTAAAGTACTTAATTTTGATACATAAAGTATCCTGAAAAGGAGGTCATAATAATCCACTGTACAAAGGTAGATGAAATATCTATAAATGAAAAGGGTAGTTGAAGGGGGAGCGGGTAATTTTCTATAAATGAAAATGATAGTTGAAGGGGGAGGGAATAATTTTTTATATGTGTACTACGTTATCGGCAACAAAGAAGTAGTTTGTTGTTAAAATTCCTTTCCGGGCTGTTTTGCAGTATTCCAATGTTTTCTGCAATGCAATCAACTGCCATCATCAGTGAAAATCGAGTGCGCTAATGTGAGGTGGTATATGTTAGTGACCACAGTACTGTGGTTAAGGCTGAAGAAAGAAGTAGTTTCTATGCAAATATTTCATTTCGGAAATGATTTTAAATTAGAGATGTACCGACTAGTCGGTCGTTTTTGTAGTCAGCGACTAGTCGGCAAAAAAGCCGATTAGTCGGCCTCAAATTTTTATGTCATTACATTAATAAAATTAGTATCTTTAAATTAATATAATAAGGCACGGACAAAAATACGTGTTTTATACCATTATGATCATTTTAATCAGTCATATTTCTTGTTTACAGTTATTGCTTACTAATAAAAAACTAAAACTTGTAAGTTTAATAAAACAACATAAGCGTTTAGTTAACATACACTCAGCATTAATATAAACTCAAAAACATAAACTTCTATGTTAAATCAACAATGTTAATAATTTTTTCCTTTGGATTAACAATTATAAATATGAACAATCATTATACTTAATTAAGTCTCAATAAGTATTAAAGTTTGTAACCACCTATTTTTAGTCTTTCTTCACCTTTTTCTGTCATAATTAGGGATTAGCTGAGTATGTCATAATATTGGTTATTAAACTAAAGTGTAATATACGTAATAACAATAACATCGCCAGTAATAACTAATTTGAAATATTCAAATTTCAAATACTTATATAATTTAAATTTCTGTATTTATTAAAGGTAAATTGTGATGAAGAAATGTCAGATTTTCGGTTCATTCAGGAAGAAGCCGATTTCTTTTTGTCTCATAAATGTTTCCAGCCTCAGAGAAAAGCCTGTCACTATATACTGTGCTGGCTGGACAACACAAGCATACTTTAGCAATACGTGCCATCTCAGGGTATCGCGTACAATTTTGTTGCCACCACATGAACCGTCCTATCGGTTTATTACCGGCGATGCACAGTATGCCTCAAGTTCGTAAGCTGAAGAAGATTTTTCGTCGCCCTCAACCTTCTTTGATACTATTTCTTGGTAACACTCCCAAAAATTACGGTGAACTCTAACTTCTGATTGACAGATTGAAGAGTTTAGTGAATTGTTATCTGTATTTACTTTTTCAGAATCATTTCTTTCATTTGAACTATTTTTTAGCGCTTCTAGTAAGAACTGGGATTTCACTTTATGCAGATGTTCTGTTTCAAAAAATTATAGTTTGTACCTTGGATCTAAAATTGTTGCGAGTGTAAAAATTTTATTATCTTCTAACTTGAACCTTCTTTTCAAGCCATTTTCCAATTCAGTTTTCAATTGTATTATTTCCTCATTTTCATCAATATAACTTTCAAGGTACCTTAACAGAACTTTAAGATGAGGAATGGCTTCGGAAATTGACGAACAGGCAGAGCTAATGATTTTGGTCACTTCTTCAAATGGCTTTAGTAAAGCGATACATTTTTCAAGAAGTTTCCATTCATAGGTCAGCAGATGATCGATTTTGACACTGTGCTCAGTTATGTATAAAGAGACTGTACGTTTTTGTTCTGATAACCGAGATAACATATAGTATGTGGAATTCCACCTGCTCGGAACGTCTTGAACAAGTTGATGATTTGGTAAATTTAGTTCTTTTTGTACATTGTGGAGTTTCTCTTGTGCTAGTCCTGAATGATTAAAATGAGTAACAATTCGTCTCGAATTTCTCATAACTTGTGCAATAGTTTTTTTCAACTTTGAGGGCATCATTGATCACCAATAGCAATGTATGTATGAAACAGAACTGGCTGGAAACTGGAATCATCAATCACTTTGACCATATTTCTGCCGTTAGCTTGCACTATAGCATGTATTTTGGTTGGATTGTATCCCATAAAGTAGGTATTTCTTCTAGATGTTGTTTTATATTATCAGCCGTGTGTAAACCAGAAAAATGTTTCATTTGTAATACTCCGTGTTGAAGTTGGAAGTTGTCGTTTAACCAGTGAGCAGTGAAACTTAAAAAAGCTTTGTAAATTGTTGGTGTTTGTCCAAAATCTGTAGTGACAGAAATTGCGATGGTACTGACAATTCCTTTTTTTATTTCAGCTTTCGTCTCCGAGTAAATATAGGGTATACTATTGTCGGAAAAATATTTTCTACTAGGCAAATTATACTTTGGTTTTAATTTCTTCATCAAACTAGTGAAACCCGTATTTTCGACTATAGATATTGGTTGGTTGTTAAGCGCAATCATCTTACCAATAGAAATATGTATTTCCCTCGATCTCGAATCGTCAATTGACCACTTGACAGCTATGGATTCCTGTATTGTTTGTTGAGATAGTTGACATTTAACAGCAGAAGTTGACGCAACCGATGCCTGTGACGATGAAAACTGAGACGGAGATGGTGAACGCTCCGTGGAAGAACTCTTTATCATGGCAGTTAGCTGCGCCATCAACTCACTATGTTTGTATTTAATATGATTAGTCATACTAGTGTTATTGGCCGAATTACCAACACCACCACGCGAAATCACTGCTTGACATTGATTACATTTCACTTTACTCACTTCACCTACTATCTGATCAAAAAATGTCCAAATACATGACTTTCGTCACGACATTATGATCAAAAAGCTACGGTATGTTTTTATTTTCTACACGGAGACAAATAATTTTATGCACTACGCAAACAAACCAAACTCGTGCACTGACCGGCAGCAACTTGTGAGAGAGGCCTCGTGTAGGGGAGCGTTTGCCGCGTCTGAACGCCACACGAATACAACGACGACGCATGAAGTGTTTTCGCACGGTTTTATGAGCAGATTCAAAATAGTCGGCAAAGCCGACTAGTCGGCTTTTTCTCAGCCGACTAGTAGGTAGTCGGCTAGTCGTCGGCCAAACCTCTAGTCGGCCCATCTCTATTTTAAATATAAATCTTAGAACATGGAAGTCATGTATGGTTCACCATACTGATATTTTTAGATTTATTACAGTATTTCTCTGCAAATGAAATTAATGACTTGTAAGGGAGAACAAAAAAGTGTTTCACCCTCCCGGCACAATAGTCTGCTGTATTATAAAGTTAATATTTACTTATTACGAAGGGATTTATATTAAGTGTAGTAAATTGTGTTTATGTTTCAAATCAATTTGAGAAACATGGATCACTTTGCCACTGTCAATAAGAAAAACAAAATCGCTTGCGTTTTTCCATGGCCTGTCAATGAATTAAATACTATACTTTTTTGACTTTTATAAGTGGTAGCTTACTTTTACATAATTTTTTTTAACACATCACTTACAATGAAGATCAGATAACTGATTCAAATTATGCAGCTATTTACTAGAGACTGCTTGTGTTGAAGCTTGTACGCTTATACAAGCTAAAGCACGGATAAAATTTAATTAAAACTTTCACTTAAAGATGCGTGTTCCAAAATTTAAAAAAGGATCATTAGATAGTAAATAAATCATAAGCAACATAAAATGATCATCTGCAATTTGTTTTAATCACTCCTACGAAGAGAGTATATGTTACAAATTCAGTTAAACTCTTAGATTTTGTTGTCCATGACGTGTCCATTCATTAACTAAATATAAGTATATCACTACCGAATCGGAACACAAAGTTTTTTATTGGTAAAACCGTAAACTTTTTACGGCTCAGAAATGTGGACAATGACTGTTAGACAAATATCAAGAATTCAGGCTATGGAAATGAAATTTTTGCGTTCCATAGCTGTGTACACAAAATTAGGTATGAAAAGAAACAACAGATAAGAGGGGAACTGAAAGTTGAAGAAGTAAACAGAATAGAGAAAGCTGGAAATAACACACTGCAGAATGGGCAGTGACAGATTCCCCAAGGTATCCTTATTGTATCAACTGAAAGGGAAGAGAAACCTGGGAAGACCCCAAAACGAGACGATTCGACCAGTTTGGAGCTGGAACAGACTACACAGTCTAAGCCGTAAAGAAGAAGAAAGACCCACAAATGGAACTGGTCAGGAACTCTACGAGAAGAGGAGAATCCAAAATAACAAGAATGTCACTTGTCTGGAAACAACAGCATACCAGGCAAAGAGGTCAGCCAAGAACTATACTGTATGGAACACTGTACAGAAACTAACAAGGAAAATATAGAAAAGAAGTAAAATTAATAGCTCAAAATCAGATTAGGTGGTAAAAATTTGTTGAGGTCCTACACTCCACCTAAGAGTCACACACACACACACACACACACACACACACACACACACACACACACACACACACACACACACTGGATAGAGGGAGGGGAGAGAGAGAGAGAGAGAGAGAGAGAGAGAGAGAGAGAGAGAGAGAGAGAGAGAGAGAGAGAGAGGGGGGGGGGGGAATTCTACAAAATAAATACTGTAGACATTTTATTTTTGTTTAATTACAAAGTGGCTTATTTCCAGTTAATATCTCACTATACTGAATACTCAGAACACAGTCAGTTCTGCTAAATATATGAAAAATGATACTAAAAAGTTGCACGTGTTCTTAAGAACATGAATTAAGGACCCCTTTTGTTACAAAACATTTGACTAAATGCTATGAAGACTTTAGTTAGTTTAAATAAAAAACGTATATTAATTTCTATCTACTGGCCCTAATGGTATCTGTGTGACATGAGTATTCTTAAATACAGTGGAGAGTTGGTAATTGGAATAGGAAAAAGAAATCACCCATGATGTTTAGTTTAGACATTCTGTATTTATTTCAACTAGTAGTACTGCAGTCAAAAGTAAGTAGCCTTAATCTGTTCGGTAATAAGTGAACCAGAGTGGTTTCAAATAAGTCTTATTTTATGATACATAACAGTACAGGTAGACTTAGTTACACAAAACAAAACATGTAAATGTAGGCATGGTATAATATTTTTCAAACGGTATATACAATCTTAATTAACAGCAGCAAATACAATGCAAAAAAATATTATAAGGTTTTAGTCTGCATTGAAACAGCAAAAACTATTAAAAAAAAAGCAAATAGTGCCCACATACGTTGAATAATAAAAATGAACACACGCAAACTTATCTTTTACTACCTTAAGTTATAAATTGTTTATCTGTTTTCTAAAATACAGTTTTAGGTCCAAAGTTTTATTTCTTCCTTTTTTTTATCGAGGTTCAAAAATCAGAACCAACTGATGATCGGATCTGTACCTAGTCCCAATTAATTCAAATAAACGACTTTCTACAGTAAAAGAAAATCATTCGAAAAGAACGAAGACATAAAGACTGGTGTTAGAAACAAAAATATATAAATATCTAAGAGTGAGCACCATGAAAGGAACACACACACAATAATAACAAACCTCCAGGCGAAAAGCTTGTCTTAACCTGAATTATTTTTATTCTGCATGTCTTAATTAACCGAAGTAATTTATTATTCCACCAAAAGAACCCAATATAGTCATCGATGTGCTCTATCCTATCGCATGTGCTCAAAGTAGCCTTTGAGTGACAGAGTTGCACTGTCGCACATTGCAAGGCTAGCCCAAGTCTCCATTACTTTTGTTATAGTTAAAAAACAAAATCAATCTGGTTCCAAGTAAAGCAGCATACACTGTCAAAACCATATTAAATACAATCATAATACAAAAGTGATTTGTATATTTCCCCCCCCCCAAAAAAAAAACAAGTATCACAATTAGCAAGTTGAACCAACTAAATTGCCAATCACACGGAAAGATGTACTAATAATTAGATAATTTTTATATGAGACAGAAAGGAATGAAATTTAAAATAATATAATTAATATCACACCTTTCTTATTTTTAGGTATAAGTTTTGTATAAGATATACATTTTTTTTACCATATGTCTCCAGTTTCCTAGGTTAGGTAAAATTTTAGATCACCTTTTGGTGCTTTCCAACACAATATAGAATTGTTCCAGTCATTCTGTAGATTGATAATATTCTGGTCGTAGCAAAAGTACAGGATCCAAAAGTATGAATGAATATGCTCATTTGACTAAAATGTACAAGCCTGGTCACTACATTGAGTATTGTCTTATTTAAAGAATATCAAAGCAATTATATAACAATATCTACAATTAATTATACAGTAGACTCGTTACTATCTAACCTAATACGGTCGTCAACCAAGCCAGATAACAGTAAATCTGGTCAAGCTGGGCATTGACAGTGAATCATTTCTCTTGTAGTCAACATATGTATTAGTAATACCTATAAATTAGTAGTTTCTTGCTGTATTTAAATTTGTGTTTGTAGAGTTTATATATTTTAAAAAATTAATTACATTTGAATTTGATATAATTACATTAATTACATACAAAGTTGAAAAAAGTCAGTAATATAGTATTTTCAAAACCTTGAACATTTATTTAAAGAATACAGTAATATTTACAACAAAGCTAGATTCGCAGAAAATGTTTACTTAAACTATTGGCTCAAATGTTTATTTATGCTATTAAATTTAAAATAGACTTGCAGTAATATCATTTTTACTGCTCAGGTACTGTATACAATTTTTCAGAATTAAAAATATGAAAACAGACAAAAAGTGCAGTAACTTACAAGAATACAACATTTTTAGCTGAAAAAACTCTTTGTTGTCAGTTTATTTTCCATGCCAGTTTTAGCCACTTATTTTAGAACCAGGTGGTTAGGATTGAAAATTATGAGAAATCAATTGTTTTATACACTTGACTTACAGAATCAATTTTATTACTTACATAGAAGATCAGGCTAGATAGTAATGAGTTTGTTGTGTGTGTGTGTGTGTGTGTGTGTGTGTGTGTGTGTGTGTGTGTGTGTGTGTGTGTGTGTGTGTGTGTGTGTGTGTGTGTGTGTGTGTGTGTGAACAAAAGCCAATACAAGTACATGCAATCATGTAATAAACATAGCATTTGTGTTCCATAACAAAATCAATACCCTAGTAAAACGCTGCAGTATCATTATTTGTTACAATATACTCTTATTTTTATGCAAGATAAAAAAAAAATTGGAATTGTACCTCAGAATCTGAATAATAAGTGAATTATTATGGCAGCACTCTCTTTATCTTTTCAACACAAAAACCTCCACTCTTTCTATCTTTGTATCATAAGACTAAAATTATGATATAATTTGTACAGACTAGTGTACAATTATTAACTATTTTTAGACTATAGTAATAACTACAGAAATCACCATCTCTTAATAGGCATTCACCTTGATCAGATAAAAGTAGTTATATCTTTCCAAGTCTCATACTAATCACTAATCAAGAATAATTTTTGTTCCAATCATGTATTCTAAACACCAATATATATATTTAAATATATTACTTAACACTACAAAAGCCAGTAAAGTTAGTAATGAGATAAGTAAATTATAAATTACGATTGTAAACCATATCATCTTAAACATATGGTAACTTAATTAAACATATGGCAATATTTGATACGAACAATGATGGATATTCATGAAAATTCATATTACAGAATGATGAGACATATAATACAATAAAAACAAACATATAATAAAACTAACTTAGCATATTAACGATACTTTATTATTTATATGTAATTACAGAATAAGCAGCTGTTTCGATCAAGAAATAGAGGTTATTTTACATTATTAATGTTCAAATATTCAGAACAATAACTATACGGACTTACCATAATCTAGTTGAATACCACTTCTTCTACCAATCATCTACACTTAAAAGATGTATACAGTTGTGGTTAATAAAATATCAAACGATGAAAAATGTTAACTCGTAATCGACAGACTCTATATGTCCCGCGCTTTAATTGGTCACGTGACTGTTTTCTCAAATCAAGCAAAATTTGCAGTTAGCGCTTTCTATGCTGTAATTTTTGATTGAAATATACCAAGGCTTTCAACATTTCACACCAGCAAAGTTTAAAATTTAATATCATCCAATGTTAATTGAACTTCTCTTTGATACTAGAGCTCTATTGATACTGCTCAAAATACACTTTTCTAAGATACTGATAGACTCTATAATTTTCTTGGATTTCGTTGTCCATGATATAATTTTGTCCATTATATTCTATAATTTTATTTACCTTTTTAAAAAAATATACATTACATTTTCTTAATTGGGAACTCTACATATTTAACTAAATATAACTAATTATTTCTTCAGAACCTCTGAAGAAGCTTTTTAAAAGTGAAAACCGGTTCAGGTTATAAGGTAAAACTTTTACGTTTTTACCCGTAAGTTCCGAGTCGTAGTGAAATAATTATATTTAGTTAAGTAACGGACACGTCATGGGCAACGAAATCGAAGGACATATTTAACCATTCTTGTTTTTTTATAAGTGATATAAATACGTAAATTAAATGGTATATAAATATAAATAAATTAAAACCTTTACATTGAGATCATGTATTGTACGACCATACAATAGTTGGGTTTTTGTAGTTGGTATCACCGTAATCGTAGTAAAACGTTTGGTTTTTGGTGGTTTGTGCTTGCGTTTAGCGTTCTAATCGTTACCGGCTTGTTTCTTGTGTTATTGAAGCGGTGTCCTCAAGTCTACAAAGCAGCAGAATGTCGTACAAACTCCAAAAAGTTCAGAAGGTAATGGTTCAACCCATTAACCTAATTTTTAGATACTTGCAGAACCGTTCACGAGTACAAGTGTGGTTGTACGAGAACATTAACCTGCGTATTGAAGGACACATAGTTGGTTTTGATGAGTATATGAATTTAGTTCTGGATGAGGCGGAAGAATATTATGTTAAAACAAATGTTCGGAAGCAGATTGGGCGAATTTTGTTAAAGGGTGACAATATTACGTTGATTCAGAACGTAAACAATTAAAAGTTTCATGGATCGAGTTGTCAGGTTATCCACGTGAACTTGTAAGACATGTTGAACACAGTGATAGGATTATCTTGAACTTTCTGTCTTGTGATAAGTGAGATGACAGAATCAGTGTATTATGGCACATTTCTAAAAACTTGTGCATAATTGATAGCGAATGAAATGTTTTGTACATGTGCGTTTTAGAATGTACGAACAAATGTGGAGTAAGCCATATAAACATGTATTGTCAGAAGTAATAAATTTTTTCTCAGGAACAAGGTATTGTAATAGTACAATCAGTCATGTTTGTTTACTTGGCATACAAAACAGCATTGTGTTTTAAAGTTGAATGTACTTGAATATTGAAAAATTACCAAAAGATTAAAGGTGGTCAGCATTTTGATATTTTGACAACTGTAAAAAAAATGAAGGAAACGTTCTAACATGTGGCAGGAAATTATCCGTTATTATGTAGTGTCAATTTAACTAAATTGCCTAAAGTAACAAAGTATTTTTTACCTTCTACAGAATACCTTTAGAAATTGCTTTTAAAAAAGATTGTAAACTTTCATCAAGTTTGTTAGAAGTTGCTTGAAAAATAAACAATGTTTTGAAAGCTAAAGGTGATAGACGATTTTATGACCAATTGTATGGTCTAACTTATCATCTAATTTCAGCAAAAAGAGATGGCAAATTTATATAAGTCTCTTAGTTTTTAATTAGAAAATAATGCTAACAAAAATGTGCATACCAAACTGACAAAATACAGTACACCTATGCCTGTAAATTCATATCCAAACAGTATTTCATTTTTAATTTTGTTAAAAGAAATGGCGAGGAAGGTTTTTTGATCAGATGTTTTAGTTTTCAGTTTGATTAGTATGTGTGTACAGATTGTGAGTGTAATCAACAAACGTTTTACATAGTATTTATTTTATGGGTGTCGTAACAGACATAAAAAGGTATGGGAAATGTAAAGTGGTAACAGTTTTCTTTTGAACTATAATAGTATTCATAATTAAGTGTTATTTTGAAAAGGGCATTGTTTGAATTTTTGTTATATTCAGTATATTATTGGCCAGGTTTTAAAAATATATTACAAGTGTGGTTTAAAAAAATAATATACTTAAACGAAATATATACTTATCACTAAAACATAGTTTTTTATACGTGTTCCCAATAAGGAGTCCCATGGTTATAAAATTTTACAAATTAAAATAGTTAAAATTTACTTGACTTTTGTGTTGACAACCTTATGTTAAGGAAGTAGTTTGCATACACAGAATGTTAACTAATGACACACATACATGCAGTATTACTTCAAGTAATAGTTTAATCTCAACAAACCACACCGTAAAACAGCCCTAGACATCTGCAGCATTGTGTAACTGAACTTTTTTTTTTTACATAAAACTTTAATAATTTAATCACCTATACCAGCACTTGAAGAATTGAAAAAAATGAAGTTGCATATCAAAACCCGTGGTTCATTAAGCTCAAACAGTTATCTTACTTTATTTGCAGTTTCTTCATAAAATTTAAGAAGACTATTCGTATACACTAGTTTATTGGTTTTTGTGATTTCTGATTATTGATTGTAATAAGTGGCAGTTGTACCTGAAAATCAAGTCAGTATAAGCTGGGTCAGCAAACTAAAGCAATGTTATGTACACCCCTGATTGTAATAAATGGCAAAGTTGAAATACATTATCATTTTTAAAAAAAAGCCGAAATTTTTTGTTGTTAGAAATTTTTCTTTTTAATTTGATTGTAATAAGCAGCTAGTAAATCAACCATTAACCAATGACCACTGTAAATTGTATTTCAATTGATTTTTTTCTTTTTTTTTACTAATTGCCACTGTTAGATTTGACTGATGCTGTAATTAGACTTACTTGTATTGAATGACATGGAGCTAATTGATATTTTTTAAATCTTGTAAACATATGTTCAGGTCTTTTTATTGTACACGTAGTTTATAAAGTACAAATATTCTTTCAGTACATGTGGTGGAGCAAACATGTAAAAGATGTTTTCAGCTTTCCATAGGTAAATATTATGGTTACCAGTCTCACATATAGACAAAAATTAAGTGATCAATAATTATGTATGGTTTGTCAAAAAAATCTTAGTTTGAATAAGAGGTGATTGGGAAGCTTGAAGTTAATTCTTGGCTACAATTGGATATACTGAACTATCCATCAGTAACTATGAATTTATCATCATTATTATTCACCATAGAGTTAATGTTATTTATTACACCCAACATATTTTTATTACACAAATCTGAGACATTAAACAAGTTAACCTCCTTTAAAATAACTATAATATGAAGCCTGCATCTATAAGCCCTTGTTTTGTTTCAGACAACAAAGATAGGTCGATATGAAACAAAATAGACAACTAAATTGGAGGTGAAGGTTGCTTTATATTTTTACTTTATCAGTGATTTCAGCAAACTGTATGATTCAAGTTAATATTTGAACATAGGGGGGATCAATCAGAAAAGATACTTTTTTGTTAAATTTTATTTTAAATGCTATGTTAATTGTTTTATTAATTCTGAATTACAGTGCGCACACTGCACAGTAGAGCTAACTGTAGCATTTATATGAGAATAAAATAATATTATATATAAGGTTAAAATATAAACATAAAATTTAAAGAATATAAATGCGTATAAATAGTTGAAACAGCATAAAGCATATCACCATCTATAAATTTGCTGCCTCCATTTTGAAATTCACATATGCGAGGGTTTACATTAACAGTGGTGTAACTTCTGGGCCCCCAATTCAGGGGGCGCCTGTACAAACCTTTCCCTTAACTTTTTATGAACTTGTATAAACCAGTAAAACCAAATTTCCCATGTATGTATATAACATATTACAGTTTTGGTGACATGGATCCAAAAATCAGAAAAATTAGTGACTTGTGAAGCTTTTTTGAATCAGTCGGTAACTGTGTTGCATGATGCAATATTTGCAAAACAAAACTATCATTATAAAGGTTCAGTTAGTGATTTAAAAAAAAAAAAAAAACAACAACAACAAAAGCACCCAACAATTGCTCTTCATACTACATTCGTCCAAACTGCTGTCCAATCTTTGCCAGTAACAGAAACTTCTTTAGGTGATAAACTGCAAATAGGACCAGATGTGCAAGAAAATTTAGTAGTTGAACCTTCCTCCCACTTTTTTAATCCGGATAGACCAAACTGACATCTTCCAAAATCAACCTTTCTTCATTTCAGTTGCCTTCCTACAGGTAAAAAACAAATGTCAGTGTCAGCCTACATACCAAAAAAATTAATCATATCTGATAAAAACAAAATTGATGAGGCCAATAATGAAACTTTTTATTTGGGATCTTCAATAAAAAAGATATTAGAGAAAGTTAACTAGACCAATTGTCAGAGAAATTGGACTTAAACTTCTAGAAGGAATTTCTGTAAGGTTTGCTAATTTGAAAAAAGCAAAACAATTTTTTTTTAAGACAATACTTCTCTAGAAAATACTAACAAAATTGCAGCTGAACTAGTGAGTTCACAGATTATTAAAAAATTCAAGATCCAATATAAGCACTGAAACCTAAGGAAATCTACAACCTAACATAACACAGGAGAAAAACGTTCCAATTTGGGATGATCATGAAAACCAAATAAACAAAGTTAAACCAATAGGGACACCTTTGTCAATGGCTTTTCAAGAAATAGACAGATATCTTCAAGACGTATCAATAATCCCTTGCTGTGGTGGGAACATTACCAACATGTATACCCTAATCTTGTACATTTGGTCAGAATTAGATGTAATGTGGTTGCAACATACATTCCCTGCGAAAGGATATTTTCCAGGGTGGGAATAATTTTATCTGAATGAAGAACACGTTTAACATTAAGGAAAGTGCAACAGCTGATATTTTGAAATACAAATTTCAAAATAGTTTTTAAATAACTGAAATCCCTGGTTTTTAAAAATCATTCAACAGTTTCATTTTACCTATCTTGTTTTGGTTAACCAAATATAAACTTCCACTGTCTTCATGAGTTTAAATTTAATAAAATTTGTACTTTTTCAGTATGCAATAAGTTCAATAAATGACAAAATTATGTTTGAGTACTAGTGATTATCGGTAATTTGTTTTTACTTTGGTCGAAGACGTAAAAGATACTAAATAAGAAATCAAACTGTTAATTGAAAGAAAAGCTATATTATATTAATTAACTATACATTGTGCAAGAAAGAACAGTTTTCTGTTTACGTTCTATAATTTTAGTAGTTGTCATAGCTATAAAGAGGGGTTAATTATATTATAGAGGGAACAATGGGATGAACTAAGTAGGTAGTGGGGGGGGCTGCAAAGAATTCCTGCGGAGGGACTCAGGAAACAGAGTTACACCACTCTGCATTAACTGCAGTAAGCCAAGATTTGCAATAACGTAACGTAACCTTTTTGTGCAGCTAAGAGTAAATAAATCGTAATATAGTCACAAAGCTAAGGTTTGACTTTACTGCCAACTTTCAGTGCTTATGTTAACTTTAGAACAACATAACCTTCTCTCAACATACACATCAGTTTGGTATTAACCTCTCCATGATCGTTCTGACTCTTTCGTGCAGGTAGAATTCTGTAGTCTTGCAAGAATGTGATTCCACATATTTTCGGTAGTAGGAAAACCAAAATATTCATTCATAATGTAAAACACAAACAAAGGAAGAAAAATAACCATAACCATACAGTTATAAATTTATTGAACAAATGATCATAACATGGCAATAACCAACAATCTGAATCATAAGATAGCCAAAACAAAACCTTAAAGCTAAGGTGTTCTCTTAAATATGTTATGAAATTCTGTTTTTAGTTTGAAATAATTACATTGTATTATTGTATGTTCTATATTGATATAAATAAAAATGTATTTATTTAATTTATATAAGTAAAAACATCATTTATTGTAATAGTTGGAGCCAGTTGTATAGACAGATACCAAAATAACTTTTTACTAATTGTACCTCTGTAATGAATATTTACTTCAGATTGTGAAAATTGTTGAAGATTAATGCCAAAATCAAAATTGATATGCCGTTTTTAAAGTTATAAGATTTTGTTTTTGAACATGACTTGTAACTGATTATTCTGTGTTACTGCCACAAATGTACTGCAAAAATAAATTTTTTTTTTAATACTAAGTGTTCTTTTTTATCTTATTTTGTTTAATTTTCCTCTTACTGCATTTTTTGTTGTCAAATCTAATTATAGTGAACCCTTTTTAACTGAACTAAAGGGGGCAGAGCCACATTGGATAACGCATTTTTTCAGATAATTCATGGAGTCTTTCCGTTTATGGCATAAAAAACACAGTAATCAGTAAAAACATATTTAACTATAAAAGTTCAAATTATAAACGTGCATTACATTGTAATCTATGTTCACAATTACATAGTTTTACTTTAAAAAGTCTGTAATTTTTTTCTGAACAGTTCTTCACAGTGTTTGCGCAATATTTATTCTTTACATTTGTTGTAATTTTTCTTCTGACATTGTTTTGGTTAATCTGGATTTCGGATAAGCCAAGTTCGGTTAAAACAGGGTTTTATTGTCTATAGGCGAGACATTTGATTTTTTTTTTTTTAAGTTTCTATATCTAATACTAGCAGGAAAACTCGTGCCATCATATGAAGTGCAACACCTGTCGCTCACCTATTGTGTATTCTATACAAGTATTTATGTAGTCACTTATAATGTATTAACTTTACCTGTGTTATGTGTGTATCACAAAGAATAAAACTGATATAACATAGATATTTGGCTAAAAATTATCATTTGTAAAGTGACTGGTCTGTTATGAAAAGTGCATGACATCAGCAATGAAGGTTACAAGAGTTCATGAGGTAACTAACATCGTAGTGAACTAAAAGAAAACCCTTCAACAGCTTACGAATATTAACTAAAACATTTGTATATAATGCATAATGCGATATATTACACACGTGATGTAAAATGTAAACACTTGTAAAATCTAAATATTAATACAATGTTAATGTTGGTCTTGTATCGTTCCAGCACATTTTTTAAATTTTAGTGACTGTTTTGTCATTGACTATTGACAGAATCCAAAAGCTGTGTTACACTATGTTCATAGTGGAAAATTCTAGATCACATTCATAGGCAGATTATCTAAAAAATTAAAACATCATATAGTACAAAAGTTATTTTTTGTCAATGAAAAAAATATATTTATACAGAATTCGTCATTTTCTATATAGGTAACTCGAAGTTTCTTGCAGCAATTATATAATGTTGTGATTATTCAATTTGTTTCTTCAATTTTATTAGTGATTTTATGTTTAATTTTATTTTCTAATTTATTAATAGTAAAAATAAACTATTAATAAATTATAAAATAAAATTAAACATAAAATCACTAATAAAATCCCCAAGAACACTACATCAAAAAATTCACTTATTAATAATAATATAAAATATACAAACTTCACTTATTATGGACATATAACTCAAAAACTAAATAAAATATTTAAAGATACTAATTTAAAAATATGTTATAATACAGATAATATCATTTTTAATAAAATAAAACCTAAAACTAAATCCAATATTCACAATAAAAATGGAATATATAAAATAGAATGTCCAGATTGCAATAAACAGGGTGTCCATCCGTATGGGAAACCTGGAAATGTCAGGGAATTTGATAAATCACAGGAAAACCTGGAAATGTCAGTGAATTCAGAAAAAATCTGGAAATTCGTTCTTCTGCCAGATAAAATGGACATACCGTATTTATCCGCGTAATAGAAGCACATTTTTTTTCAGTTTTCATAACATTAATCTAGGGCATGTCTTTTATGCCAGGAAAAATTTGTAAAGAAAACTTGATAAACATTAAAAGAAAAAGTGCGATCTCGAATGGGAAGTAACCGATAGCATCAATAGCTATATGGATAGCCTATAGCAAGCAGTAGTGACTACAATCGATCGATCGAATTTTTAATGTTTTGATCTGCTTACTATTGAGAATATTCTGTGTTGTTGGGGAATGGCGAGCTTGATCAATTATATTGCGTTCGCAGTTTTTCTAATCGCTTAAATGCGATACATGGCTTCCACCACAAAATATGTGCATAGACAAAATTCCACAACTCAACGGATGATTGTGTTTGTTCACTGTGTAATGACGTGTGCGATAGTTACTACCTCGTAAAATGTAAAAACAGACAAAAAGCACTGACTGAATACAGCAAAGTGTGAAATTCACTAAAACTTAATACTCATTCGAGTGCTCATATTATTATTAAATGCGCTGACATAGGCAAGCCTTGTGTAAATGTGTAGTGCATCGTGACACCGTTCGGGCTGCGGCATGTTGAGTTTCTAACCTATCTTTCGTGTGAAGGGTGTGGAAGTTTTGAGGCATGACTAGAACCTTGTAATATCACGCATGCGTAATTCTGTGAATACAGAACAAGATTTAAAATAAAGTGACATCACATTGTAAGATGAAAGTTGTTTGTTGGTTTGGAGATTTTGAGTTTGTGAAGTATGTTTGTGTGTGTATCCCAGTATAGTTTGTGAAAGACAAGTGGCAAGAATGTGACTCTGAGATCAGCCATAACCTCCTTCCTATGCCAGTCATTAGCTGCGAATAATTTATTTCTTTTATTCTTAATAATAATGTATTCTTGTTTTAGTGTCGGATGTTGTTAGGAAGTGCATACAATATCTTTGAAGTTTTTGTGAATTTGTTTTCACGTGTGATTTTCTGAGTACGGTATTACATTTTACGAGGGCTGTGTGACGCAGTTGTATTGCATCAGCTGTTCTCGAAGCAGTAGAGAGCTGGGAACGTAGGTAAGGCAATGCTCACATGTTTTGCGAACTGTCAATTTAGAAGTAAAGCCGTGCGGAGTATAGGACTATTTAAAGATTTTTACAATATCCTTATGTTACTTCTTTTTTCAGCTAACAGTGTCTTCATCAAAGCCAAGGAAAACTTCGTTTAATGAAAGGTGGCTGCTTGATGATACTTTCAGAACATGGTTGAAACCCATGCCTCAGGACAAATTTTCAGCATATTGCATAATATGTAAGACATCATTTTCTCTTAGCAACATGGGGAAGCAGGCATTAAAAAGTCACATGGGAGGAAAGAAGCATGCCAGTAGTGTCAAGTTCAGCCAGTTCTCGTCATCCCTTTCAAGTTATTTTAAAAAAGAACAAACGTATTTCCTTTGAAATATTGTGCTATAAGATGGCTTGAAAATTCGAAAGTCATTGAACATGCTATAGATGTCCTACCTAATGTTGACAAATATGTGGAAGGAGCAAAAAGAGACAAGAAAATCCCAAACTGTAACAGCTTCAAAATAGTATCAACTTCACTTAAAGATAAGCTTCTTAAGGCCAAGTTGTCATTTTTATTATCACTTGTTGGAGATTTGGAACCATTCCTAAAACAGTTTCGGACAGATCTTCCATTTGCACCACTCCTGTATGAATCTCTCATAGCAACAATGAAAAATGTAATGACAAGGTTTGTTGAGTCTTCAGGGAACGTCCTCAAAATTAATTTAGACAGTAAAGAAAATCTTCTGCCTGCATCTAAAGTTGACATAGGTTATGCTGCTAGAGCAGCACTTCGTGGCACTCCTGGATTAAATGATAGAGATGTATTAGTGTTTCGCACAGATTGTCTAAGAGGAATGGTAGCTTTGTGCAAGAAGTTATTGGAACGGTCACCTCTGGCATATAAACTGACTAAAGGAATTTCTTGTTTCGATCCAAGTGTAGCCAAGCAACCACTACCTCTAAGCAGCAAACGGCTAACCATAGCTTTAAATGCCTTTGTTGAAAACAAATGGATCTCGGGTAATGAAGCCGATCATATACAAAGGGAGTTCACTTCTGTTTGTGAGAATGATACTTTCAAAGAAGTAGTGAATTCTTTGTCTTCAAAAGATGAGAGGTTAGATCACTTTTGGCTCCGCACTGTTTTGCCAACAGTAAATTTGAAAACAGAAAAGTTAGCTTCATTTCTGAAAATGATATTAATATTGTTTCATGGAAATGCTTCATTTGAATGTGGTTTTTCTATAAATAAAGAAATTATAGTAGAGAACATGCTACAAGAATCCCTTGTAGCACAAAGAAGAATATATGATGCTATTTCAAAACTCGGTGGAGCTGAAAAGGTCTTCATTAATAAGAACATGCTCCATGCTGCAAGGAATGCTCATGCTTTGTATGTTCAAAATCTAAAGGAGAAATGTGAAGCATCGGAAGTTGAAGATTCTTTGCAAAAAAAGATGAGAAAGGCCGCTTTGTTGCTGAAAGAATTAGAAGAAAAGAAGAGGAGGGTGATGGCAGAAGCTTGACAGTCTTTGGTGGCTATAGATGAAGAAATTTCTTCACTGAAGCAGTAATGGTAATCAATTTTTTTATCTTAAAGTGAATTTAATTAGACTAAATTCAACTTCATGTTTTGAAATTTAATATGCACATTAATTGCTCATTTATTTTTTGGATGTTAAGTTTTCAAAATGTATTTCAATATTACTGTCATAGCTGGAAACTTCATTTCTAATTTTATTTTTAGTCATTGTGTGTCAGGGAAAAAAATGATTTTTATGTCTGGAAAACAGGGAAATGTCAGGGAATTTTAAAATCTGAATTGGGTGGACACCCTGAATAAATTTTACGTAGACCAGACAAAGAAAAAACTAGATAGATTCCTTCAACACTGCAATGCCTATTTAAAACCAAATATTTATAAATATAATTTAGCCACACATTGTGTAAATAATAACCACCAATTTCCAAACATTGAAAATATTAAATTAATTAAAAACATACAAAAAGGTCAAAAAACGAATATTTGGGAAAATCTTAATATTGACAAACACAATAACAATAATTTATTAATTAAAGAACAAACCCAAATAAAAACAAAACAAGACGATCTATTTAAAATTATAAATTTACTAAAAAATAAAAATGAATAAAATGTAAACATTAAATATTTCAAATATAACCGAGAAAACAGCTGCTGAAGAAAATAAACAAAACAATCGTTAACTAATCGACCTAAATCGATTATCAGTTATTTTACATTAAAATCAATACAAATTCGATTATTCGTTAATTTTTATATTAACATAGAATTATTTTGATTGTTATTAATTTACTTACAAACCTCTAATAATACTGATATTTTTCAGTGAAACGTACGTCTGGTGTTAAAAAGAAAATACGTAATTACACTACTTGCAGAAGAAACAAATTAAATAATCACATTTTATACAGAATTGTAGGATGGGTTGGTAAGAGAGAGGAGCATATGCCATTTATTGTATGTTAGCTAGCAAACAAACTATGGAGAGTGTGACAAGAGGACTTGAGCAGTCTGTACTCACTAAAACTATGTAGTGTGCTCCCTGAGCTGCAGAACTAACTCACTATTTTGAATGAAGTGCATTTATTATAGGATACGTTTTGATATTAGGTGATTTTTCTATTATCAGAAAAATTGAAAAAGTACCAATTACCCTACAACAATTTGTTTAGTAAAGTGACAGTTGTAGACCAGACAGTCATATAATAAACTCTATAAATATTCAAAACATTTGGATGTGTAATACAATTCCCTTTAGTCTTGCACCGTGCTAGATTTTTACAATTTTTTTCAAATTTTTGTGGGCCCTGGGTACTAAAATTTTTATATTTCCAAAACTGTGCACTATGTTCAGATGTTAGTTAACATTCTCTTTATTTTGATATCCCAAATGGAACTTACAATTTTATCAAAAGTATGACCCATATTTTCAATCCCGGTATTCAAAGATGAATACTGTGTTCAGATTCTGATTAAAATTTCCCGTAACTGGATACATCACATGGACTTTTTTATTTTTTTCATAATTTTGACCCCTCACATTTTTGCCTTTGCCCCCATTTGGGAGGGGGGATTGATCTAAAAAAAAGAGTAGTGTTCTTTAGGATAAAAGTGTAGACATGTATACAGAGTTTTAAGAAAATCAGTTGATGTGTTCAAAAGTTATTGTAAGATATGTCCCCAAATAAACAAGTGCGGAAAGGTCAAGTTAAAACATAACTCGCTTCACCCGTTCAGTAATAGGCAGCTCAGAAAATGACTATGAAGACAGCTTATTTGCATAGGAATTTCTTATACTTTTTTCAATTCTGTAATAATATTTAGTACATTCTTATTTATACAAAATAATATACCTCCATATTTTCTATTCAGAAATCTATAGCATAGTGTGTCGTTACTACTTAATATAGCCCTCACCATTTCTCCAAACATGGAGAAGGCAGATGACAGTTATATGTCCGGTTTATAAAAAAGGGGATCAACTAGCCTGTAACAATTACAGAGGCATTTCTCTTCTTCCTGTGGCGTATAAAATAATGTCCCGTATATTGTACCAAAAACTGCTTCCACATGCTGATCAGGTGATTGGTCGATATCAGTGCGGATTTAGAAGAGGAAAATCGACAATAGACCAAGTTTTCACACTCCGACAAATTCTGGAGAAAGGTAGGGAACATAAGTTACAAACCCATCACCTCTTCATAGATTTCAGAAATGCATGCGATAGCATTGATAGACAAGAAATTTACACTCCTCTTGAAGAACTAGGTATGCCAAAGAAATTAATAAGATTGTGTAGGATGATAATGCTGACAGTGAAGGGCATGGTGAGGATCCAGAATGACTTATCAGGAGAGTTTGACTATGGAAAGGGAGTCCTCCAAGGTGATGCTCTTGCTTGCCTCCTCTTCATTCTTGCCTTAGAAAAAGCTATGAGAGATGCTGAAATAGATTCCTCCGGGACTGTATTCAACAGGTTGGTGCAGGTCCTAGGATACGCCGATGACCTAGATATAATCGGGAGGTCACTGAAGCCTTTCTTGCTCTCGAAGGTCCCGCAAGGAGGCTGGGTCTCATAATAAATGAAAGCCAGACAAAATACATGGTCACAGGACAGGAAGCTAGAGAAGGAGAACACATCCAAATTGGCATCTATTCCTTCGAAAAAGTCAACAACTTTGTTTATTTAGGATGCCAAGTTAACTCCGATGGGGAAACAACAGAAGAAATAAAGCGAAGAATCACCTCCACTAATAGTTGCTTCTTTGGTCTCAGAACCCTGTTCCAGAGCAGAACAATTGCCAGGAGCATCAAGCTGTTTCTGTGTAAAACACTGTTCCGCCCAGTTCTCACCTATGGTTCTGAGACCTGGACCATTTCTAGAAAGTCTGAGTCAGCTTGCTGGTTCTTGAACGCAAAACCCCCGCAACATTTTTGGTCCAATATGTGTGGGAGGTGAATGGAGGAAAAGGAACAACCAAGATCTGAAGACTTCTGTATGAACCAGATATTGTGAAAATTATAAAACTTGGTAGACTCAGGTGGGCTGGACATGTGATCAGAGTGGGGGAGAATGAAATACCCAGAAAGGCACTCACAGAACAGATCTATGGCACCAGGAGAGTTGGTAGACCCAAACTACATTGGGAAGATGGTGTGAACTATGATGCGCGCCATATCCTTAGGACCCGGGACTGGAGAGCAGTTGCACTTGACCCAGAGCAGTAATGGGTTGTTGCGCCGCTGAAGAAGAAGAAGAATATACCTCCATATTTTCTATTCAGAACTGTATAGTAGGGTGTCCTTAGTACTTAATATAGTCCTCACCATTTCTCCAAACATCTGGTAATACTAATACATACCATTTTGCATTATTCAGTTCATTTTCCATCTCCTCAGCTAGAACTTATATTGTACCCACAATTTTTAGCACTCTTCATTTAATAGGAAATCTCATTGCTAATATAACTGCTGGCAGAGAGCCAGTGCATTCAAATGTTTCATTACTATTTGTTATGGGGCTCATAGTGTAATGGGGCGAAAAGGGGTATTCTATTTTGTTTTATTTTTTATTAAATGTATTCAAATGTATATGTGCCCAACGCAGCAAGTCCCATACGCAATACGGTTTTATTCGGACAATGAACAATGACATAGCTGTGAGAGCGAGGTGTTGTAATGGAACGCAGTACAATTCCGAGAATTCAGAGTTGTGTTACACCCAGAGTACACGCAACCCCATCAATGCGCGCAGATGACGCTACGCAGCCTGAAATGAAGCCAACAAAAATGGCTAAATTATAAAATTTGGTTCGCCACGTGGTTGGATGATGACGGAAGTCCGTGATAACTCCGCCCACCTGGGTCTCGTGACTCGTGGCAATGAAATATCATCAATGTCTCACGCTCATGGACAACACCGTACTTTGTGCAAGTAGACGAACATTTTGTGGCAAGCAGGCTGTGTGTTCCGTTTTGAGCTATAGTTGAGTGAAGCGTTTTGGTTGACGCTCTGGGCAGTCGACGAAATAGCTAGTCCCCGGCCGGGGTGAATACACAAGTTCGCGAACGTAATAATCTATTCAAACATAGTCATGAAGTGTTAAAGTTCAGTTTAAACCAATAAATTTTGACAGCGCAACATCTCAAATAACTAGTGAAGCCAGAAGATTCAAAATGCAATTTAAAGAAAGTGAAATATTTGATGTTTAAAAGTTAAAAGTGTAGATTAGTCTAAGAGAGATTAAACATGAAAATTTGAATAATAAAACAACCAAACATATAAGAGTTGACCATCCGTGAATTGTAGTAACGGTGTCAGTGTGAGCCTTATATGTCTTTTGGTAGTTTCCCCACATTTCGGGCGGTCACGGCTTCACCGAACCCTGACCGTGGATTTATGTAAGTAGATTCTAAATTGGTGAACATAGAAATTGACAGGGGGGTAACACAGGGGAACTACATAACTATGGAACAGCGGCTATCATCGAAGGTGGCGATAGTGCTGTTTTAAGGGTGTGTGAATCATTTTAGTAGGATTACTGGTGTCCTCGGACATCAGTAATGCCGAATTTTATATAACGCTGAACCAAGAACGGTATAGGCAGCATCTATACCTTATATATGTAAACTTCAGTTCTTGGGAATGCAAATGGACACCACAGTCCAACACCAGGAAACAATAGTGTGTGTGGAAAAGGAGCTGGCCGTTACAAGCCATGGGCATAAACAATAAAGTGTTTATGCAACCAGGCAAACACTCAATCCGGTTTACCCAGCGGGTGGTTACCTAATTGTAACTGGGTATAAGGGGGGACTTTAAGTAATTGATGAAGGAGGAGGGTAGCTGAAAATTCAGTGAGAGGGTGACGACTTCTGTAAACAGCGGGCGGTCAATTTATACGGCTCTATAGAGAGAGTTGGAGGTTGACAACCCAGTGGGCTGTTCAGTAACTGTTGCTATGACTATGACTCAATGATTAGTGATGTATTTCACGCATGAGAGCAAAACGAGAAAGGTCATTCACATGACAGTGAGACATCAGCTGACTGCTGGGGTTATATATGTAATATGTCACTTATAAGTGATTTGCAGATTTTCAAGGTAATTAAATGTTTCAATAATAAACTTGTAATGTTTTAAATAAGTGATGAAATTGATTTGAGATAGTTTCGAATTTTCAATGGTTAATGTAATGTAAAATGTGGTAAACGTTAAAATTTGGGTGATAGTAGTTGTTTGAGTAAGGCATTTAAGCCAATAAAGGTCAATTTTGAAGGGGCATTAGTGAGAATAAGATTGTGGGAGGAGAAGTAAGATAGAAATTGAGAATTAATAGTGACACAGTAGTGATAGTGGGTATATGTAGAATATGAAAGGGAGGTAATGGGAGAGTAATTAGTTGATAGAGGAATTTTGTAAAGTGGGGTGGTGTGATAAGGAGTCCTCAAAGAAAAGCGTTGTGGCGGGAGGTGAATAGTTTTAAATGGGGTTTGGCGGGCTTGCCTAGGGGAAGTCCAGGGACCAATAAGGGGATGAGCATTGGGAAGGGAACACACGTCCTAAGTACAAAGAGGATAGAGAATATTTTGTTATAAGGATAGAATGAGTAAATGGGAGTTAGAGTAGTAAGTTAGTGGAGATAAATGTTTTGAGAGATGGGTGTCATACTGGATAAAATTGTAAGTGATTGTTAGAGTCAGAAAGGGGGTAAGATTATATTTAAACACCCAAGTTGTAAATCGAGATGTTATGAATAATTAAGTCACCCAAACTAATTGAGAATCAAAATGTTAAAGAGAGAATCATAGTTAAAATGTACTAATAACTGAAGCAAGTAAGATTTAATAGAATTTGAAAACAAAATAACGCTGTAAGTTGTGTAATTTTGGTCAATTTAAATGTGAATTTTATTTGTTTATTGTAAGGTAATAACAACCATGCTAATCTTGAATGTTCTATGTTTATTATGTGGTATTATGTTTGAAGGTAAAAATTACAAACATGTTTCATGTATTTTATAGAGTAGCTGTGTGTAGTGTATATATGTCAAGGTCATTCACTTGACCCAGAGAGATCAGCTGATGACTGAGGTTAGAGACAGGACAGGTTTCCAGTGATTGATTCATGAAATTTTGCTACTTAGTTAAATTAAATAATTTTATTTTTTTTGAGATTGATAAAAGAGGTATTTTGGTAAATTAAAGTTTTTTTGAAGAAAAAAAAAATTCATTTTTATGCCTGCCGTATAGATGATGTTTTGAGGTTCTGAGTATATTGTTGTTTATATGTATTACTAGTGTGTTTATTGAATTATATTGTTTAATATATGTGTGTAAGCAAATGTAATGATAAGTGAATTTATGATTTAATGTATTCAATTTATTTTTTTGATTACCAGCGGCTAGTGAAGAAGTTGTAATTTTAGTTTAAGGATTTTGAATTCTATGGTAAATGAAAGGAGATGATAAAATCAATAACAATATAAAATTTTGATTTTGAACTTAGATTAATTTTTGAACAAAATTTAAATGATTTGGATTTAATTTGTTTGCTATGTTTTGATTTGAGAAAAGAAATTGAACTTGGAAAGATAATATATTTTATGGAGTTTGTGAAAAATGTAATAATAAGTATGTGTACGCACCCAGTACTTGCCAAAGGCAACCCAGCATGCATGTAAGGGGGAACATATCAGTGGAGGATATGGCATGGTATAAGGCCAGGGTTTTGATTTTATGGGCGGAATGTTAGAAGGTTAGGTGTACTATGGTGTGTATCTGTCCGGGTTTATGGTGTTGGGATCTCGAAAAGAGAAGTCCAGTAATCTCGTTCAGGTGCAGCCAAGGTCGCCGAGCTAGGGGGGTAGTTTACCCATGATGTGTTAAGAATTAACGGGGGATTGTAGGCACCATATCCTCACCGATCCTCTTAGGGGTTTAGCAATGAGAGTTCTTCTGTTTCAGCAGAAGACCTCTCATTGGGGGGGGGTCTTGTAATGGAGCGAAAAGGGGTATTCTATTTTGTTTTATTTTTTATTAAATATATTCAAATGTATATGTGCCCAACGCAGCAAGTCCCATACGCAATACGGTTTTATTCGGACAATGAACAATGACATAGCTGTGAGAGCGAGGTGTTGTAATGGAACGCAGTACAATTCCGAGAATTCAGAGTTGTTACACCCAGAGTACGCGCAACCCCATCAATGCACGCAGATGACACTACGCAGCCTGAAATGAAGCCAACAAAAATGGCTAAATTATAAAATTTGGTTCGCCACGTGGTTGGATGATGACGGAAGTCCGTGATAACTCTGCCTACCTGGGTCTCGTGACTCGTGGCAATGAAATATCGTCAATGTCTCATGCTCATGGACAACACCGTACTTTGTGCAAGTAGGCGAACATTTTGTGGCAAGCAGGCTGTGTGTTCCGTTTTGAGCTATAGTTGAGTGAAGCGTTTTGGTTGACGCTCTGGGCAGTCGATGAAATAGCTAGTCCCCGGCCGGGGTGAATACACAAGTTCGCGAACGTAAAAATCTATTCAAACATAGTCATGAAGTGTTAAAGTTCAGTTTAAACCAATAAATTTTGACAGCACAACAACATCTCAAATCTCAAATAACTGTAGTGAAGCCAGAAGATTCAAAATGTAGTAAATGAACAAAACATTCGAACATATACGCAGTGCGGCTTGTGGTCAGCAGAGATGCCAAGGCTAAGTAGTCGACTAACAATTACCCTGTATAAATAATTACAATTTTTGGGGCTAATTAAATAAAATGGGGTTTTAAAACGGTATGAATGAGTGAGTGTGACAAGGTGGGTTGACCTTATTTAAATTGAATAATTAAACCAGTAGAATATATATAGAATAAAAATGTGGTAATAATATTTTATGTTTCAATTAATGCTTGTAAGAAATGCTTTAACGCACAATTGAAGGAAGTAATAATGTACTAGTGTTGGGAGAAATGGTAAATAGCACAGAAGTTTAAAGTAATATTAAAAATAAAATAAAAGATGAGTTCCAGTGTATAATTGAGTGTAGCGTACATTATTGATGTAACCTTAAAATCACGTTGATATTCACCGTTCGTGCGAAGAATCCTGGGCTAAGGTAGGTGAGATGTTTACATATTATTTTATAATTGTGTATTAATAATAATAGCACAATAGAGGGAGGGAGAAAAGATTGTAAGGAAGGAGGGCAGTCCTCTCGTTGAGTTTGTAATTAAAATTGGTATAATACTATTACAATGTGTAAGCTAAATTGCCTTATGTGAGTGATGTTTTTAGTGCAGCTAATATCCAATCAGTCGATAGTATTTGCATAATGCTGGACACTCTCATTGTTGCTCCTCTTTATGATATAAACTCAGGTTGTCTTACAGTGGGGTCAGAAAGGGGCAGTAAATACTTTTAAAAGCAACAGCCATCCTAGGAGGGTGTACCCATCTGATTTCACATACTGAATCCATTAGTTAATTATGTCAGTTTTGTTTTGGTGGTTTCTTCTCTTGTTGCAGTGGAATGCAGTACAAAGTTTTACTGTAAGTAATCTTGGTACAGTTTATTATGTTTTCTATTGTACTTCTTATAATTTTATGTGTACACATACAAAACATTTTTGTATGTATGTAAATATGGTGTAGGTATTTATTCTTTGTAAGACTAGTAGATTGTATTATAAAAAAATCATGAATTCAGTAAATATATCACATTTAATAATTAAAAATTCACTTAGTTATGACACAAAAACTAGAACTAAAAAAATCTATAGCTACATGTTCTTTTCAATATGTGCTATTAAGTGCCTGTGTGGGAAAAAGATGGGCAACATTGGTTACGGACGGCCCCCCATCAACAGAACTTTACCCCTAGCAACTAGTGTTGCTGTTTTTAGAACTACAACCGGTCATGACTACCTGGCCTCCCACCTGCACCGCATCGGCGTGTTGTCTCCTGAGTGTGTTCTCTGTGGATGCGCTTCCATGAACGCGGATCACCTAATTACATGTCCAGCCTTGCTCTCAGACACGCAGGTCCAAGACGAAGATGATACAGCAAGGCTCTCACATCTCTACTGGTCAGCGCGCCGCCTAATGGCCCAACAGCCAAAGGTGGCCGTTGGCTAGTAAGTAAGTAATGTTTTTTTCAATAAAAAATGCTCAACTGAAATATTACCTAGAGGTAACTATAAAAAGTTGGAGATTTATTGTTTTTGTTATGTACAAGGTGCTACCCAAAAGTTCTAATATTTAGAATTAATATTAGGCAATTACCTGTATTAATTTCCGTCTTGTGACTTCTTTAGTTTTTTCCTTAAAACAACGCGTTTCGAGAATAAATTCTCATCATCAGGTTTTTTAAAAATTATAAAAACATCAAATTCACCCAAAAGGGGTCGTCAACTATTTAAAATACACAAACACAAAAACACCACACATAATTAAACACTGACACAGTCACGGCACAGTCCGATGCGCATCATCTCGCCGCCAACGACCAACTGTTGCACTTTGTCTTATACGACCGTTATCATTGCCCGCTGACCCATCGATATCGATTTTTATAATTTTTAAAAAACCTGATGATGAGAATTTATTCTCGAAACACGTTGTTTTAAGGAAAAAACTAAAGAAGCCACAAGACGGAAATTAATACAGGTAATTGCCTAATATTAATTCTAAATATTAGTAACGTGACTTGGAGACAATTAAAACAAAATGAATCCAAAAGTTCTGAGAATATGAACAGTGCATGTGAACTGGATGGAATATGCCCTTTTGCCACTAGATGCGGCGAGCAGTATGTTTTCTGAATCAGTATGTGAATAGCCATGTAGCTGAGATGACACTGTTTTGTTCAGTGCGATTTTGTGAGGTTATGTTTCAGTGATCAAGCAGCGACGTGAATAAGTATGTGTGAGAATTGGACTTTAACGAAAGGCCAGACCAGTCGAATCCAAACGGCTGAAATGAGATTTCTCAGGCACGTGGCAGGGTATACTCTTCATGATCATAGAAGAAACACAGATATATGGCAGGAACTGAATATTATGAGTATACTTGACAGGATCGCTCAGTATCGGCTGAATTGGTGGGAACATCGTTGCCGAATGGATGACTGCCATATCCTCAAATAACTATGCAACTATAAGCTGAGGGGACGGAGATGTGTGGCACGTCCGAGGAAGCGCTGGAGTGACCAGCTCTAAGCTTTGCCTGTTTGAGACTAGAACAAACCATCCTTGGTTTAATCCTTGAAGATGATGATGATGATGATGATGATGTTTGAGTGATTTGGCAATTTTTATTTCAACCAACATAATGGATTTTAATGAGCAATGAATCTGCATCTAATTTTGTTTCGAACTTATAAAACAAAACCAATGCAGTAGAAACCAATCATATGATACAGGAAGCCTTTGGAGATAATGCCATGAGCCAAAGCAAAACTTTTTTGTGTTACAATGTTCAAAGACAGATGGACATCTGCATCAAGGTTGCAGCCATGTCAAGTCCATGTTGATCGGTGTTTTCACATTCACAGGATTGGACACAAGTAATTCTTACCCCTTGGTCAAGCCATTAGTGGCAAGCTTTAATGTGAATTTTGACATGGCTGAGAAAGGCCATTCAGTGCAAACATCTAGAGAAGTGGAAGAACAACAGTTGGTTTCTTCACCATGACAATGTGTCTGCACACATGTTAAGTTTATTAATTTAACTTTATTAACGTACTTTGTGTTTACAACTTTCGACTCTGATAGCCGCCATGTTGTCTACTACCAACTTAAACCTTTTACTCACCGTGTCCAGGGTCTCGTTGGACGAGCTGAAAGAACAATATGGTTATTTTGAAATGACTAATATTTCCCTTTTGTAACAAGTTTATCCTATTTATTTTTTACTCAAACTGCATTTTTTTTACAATGATAGAATTTGTATACAACATTATGCGAGCCATCATGAAATACAACAAAACGGAGCCCTTACTCCTCTCCTTTACGTTTTATTTCTTGTGTTACTATTCTCATTACTGAATTTACTCAAAATACACCAAAAAATGGTTACTAACAAAATGCAATAGCTATAAACGTAAATCTATTGTTATGCACAAACCAGCGCTCCTTATTTAATACTCTTCATTCACGCACCATTCATACGTACCGCTTTTCCCTTATGTGAGATCTCACTTTTAATCATGATAATAGTATTGAAATTTTATTTTTTATCCCATATTAAAGATTGTTCTGCCCCTCGTTTTGTTACTTATCTGGAAAATCAGTCCCGAAGATGTCTCATAGCTCCGCGCACTACGTAGATTATTTCTTAATCTTCACTGAATTTACATGTTTTAAAACTGTTAATCCACTCTGATAAAGTTGAAATTTGTTACTTTACATTTTTTCAATTTTATACGTGCGGACGTCCGCAATTTTGTTCCGGAACTCTTATTCTTGACCGGCCGGCACAAGTTGTAATTCGTGACTGGGGCGAAATTTAAAATCTCATTTTTCGAGGTAGTGAGGGAAGTCATGTGATGGCAAACTTTTGTTTCTTCGAGTCTTGACATCAGATTTTGGCGAAGTTATTAATTTGACTCTACATTCCAGCAGTGAATCATAGCTGGGCTCGTCTCTGATGTAACATCGTATGACTGCTGAATTACATAACTTGCATGTCATGTGGCTAAAAATAACTGTTCATCTTGTGTCTAGAGCTGACCTTGATACAAATCTACTCGTTTGCTTCATACGTCGTTATAAAACTTTACAATTATGATTTATACTTTTGAGTTTCAAATAAAATTTATGTTTATTTTCCCCAAAACACTAGGAGGGCTGAAATGTCCCGTTACAATACCCCCTCAATGAGAGGTTTTATGCCGAAGCATAAAAACTCATTGACACTCTCATACTTCCTAAAGGGATCAGCATGGATATGTCCCCACAACCCCTTTACGTTTTATTAAAAAATTGTGGTTCACTTACCCCCTGGCCCAGTGACTATGACCGCACCTGTATGACCTTACTGGACTTCCCTTTCGAGATCCCAATACCGCAAGGCCAGACAGGCACTTGACGCTCCTGCTCTGACGCGCAGGCCAGCTCAGGACCGCCGCCACAGCATCACCAGACACTGAAACATCAAATCAAAAATCAAATAGTGGCCTTGTATAATACCATATCCCTGACTGATCTGTTTCCCCTTAGCTGTGCGCTGGTTTGTGTTAAGAAGCACTGGTTTTCCTCTTAACTTCTAACATATACATCAATACATATTTATTATAACAAAATATAAAACATTCAACCTCAATATCAACATTCACAACCCTTCTCTTGTTAATTCTTATTCCCAAAATTCAAAATATTTCTCTGATTCTATCGGAATTTAAATAAACATTTCCCATTACAAAATTACAAATACCTTCCATTAAATAATTCGTATTTCAAAACAATTAAATTCATTAATAAAATTCTTAAATAGAATAAAACACATTTAAATCAACTACATCAGAACAAATTATCTACTTAAAATTGTTAATCATCTTCAATTATCATAATACTTCTTAATTCAATGCAAAATCATTTAGTTATCTCATCAGATCAACTACACCTACATCATCAACATAATTCATTTTTATTTAATATTCACTAATCCGTTACTAATAATTTAGTAACCTCCTTCTGCATCATTATCTAATATCCCCCCTATAACCCAGTTACAATTAGGTAAATAGGCTCACGGGTAAACTGTGTAAGGTATTTACCTTGTGCATAAATACTGTATTTATGCCCCTGGTTTGTAACGGCCAGCTCCTTTCCACACACTCTATTGTTTAGTGATGTTGGACTGTAGTGCCCATTTGCATCCACAAGAACTGAATTTTATTAGGGTGCAAACGCTGCTTACACTGTTCTTGCTTAGGCGTTATATAAAACTTCGGCATTACTGATGTCCGAGGACACCAGTAATCCTACTATAATGATTCATACACCCTTAACACGGCACTATCACCCCTTCGGTGATAGCCGCTGTTCCATTGTTGTGTAGTGATTCCCCTGATGAAAACCCCCTGTTAATTTCTAAACTATACCAATTTCACAGGCAACCAACTATGGTCAGGTTACAATAAGTCTGCCCACAGATGATTGTCATCCAAACCACGGTCTGGGCTGGTAAGGCCGCGACCGCCCGAAAGTGGGGAATCTATTTAAAAAACATACAATTCATTTAAAATTTACATTATCACTACAATTCACAAAAAGTGAAAAACCATTATATGTTACAACAAATTTCACAAACATTATCATTTAATTTTCACTGTCCATTGATCAGTTCTATATTATCATCATAGCTTTACTATGTCCTTGGAACTACTTCACTTCCATTAGAGATTACACTCAACATTTGATCTATTCACAATTATATCATTTTCTTTTTCACTATCACCAGACACTGGTCTGCTATTTTCTATTTCTGGTATTTAAGCTACTATCTCCCATGGAGTTAACTAGGTACACATGCAAACATTCTAACTTATTTTCCTATAATAGTCTCTAACAAGTGCAACAAGTATACTATAATGCTAGTTTGGTCACCTTAATTTTTTGTAAATTCTAAATCTAAATTATAACTACTTCTTTCACATAGCTTAGGTGTTCGGTACAAGTACAAGTTTTACAATTATGTGTATTTCATTACCGAGTAGAATAGTTACTGATTACTGACTATTCTACTCGGAAATGAGATAACTCCTAACGAGTCGGACTTGTTATTTACATTAATTTTGGATTGTTTTATTTAATAATAAAACTATTATTTGTCCATGGATAATTGCCAATTATAAGTTTTTCCCACGAACTTTAGGGGCCCCCCTCCCCGTTCAACAACAAAATTAAATTTTTGGATTTCGTTGTCCATGACGACGAATAACACTAAATATCACTATAGTATTGACGACTCGGAACACTAAGTTTTTTATAAGTAAAAACGTAAAGTTTTACCTTACAGCCTAAACCGGCTTTCACCTTTAGAAGGCTTCATCAGAGGCTGCCATAGGTAGCGTTGTCCGTCTTGTTGTTGGCGATGGGATAGTTATTCGAAAGATTGAAGCTGTGTGTGTGTAGTGAGATGTGTTCGAATAATGCGTGCGATTTGAATTGTGTCTGTTCGTTTAGGATGTCGTTTTTATTTGTTTTTGTGTGTTTGTATATTTCTAATTGTTCTAGAGTGTCTAGTTTTCGGCCTTTTGTGTGTACGTGTAGAATGTTCATGTTATTGTCGATGTTTTTATATGTGTGGTTTGCTTCAATGAGGTGGTTTGCAAAGGTAGATTCTGTAGTGGTGTGGAGTGCTTTTGTGTGTTCAATGTATCTCTGTTTGAAGCTACGTCCTGTCTGGCCTACGTAGAATTTATTGCAATTTGAGCAATTTAGCTTGTATACACCAGGTAGATCGAATTTGTTTTGTGCTTTGGGCATGCGTTTTGATAGTGTGTGTTCTGTTTTGTTAGTAGTTTTGTAAGCGATTCTGTATCCTGCTTTTTTGAATTTGTGGGCAATTTTTTCAGTTTGTTTGTTGATGTATGTTAGTGTTATGAATTTGTTGTTTTCTGTCTTTGTCTGTTGTTTGTTTTGTGTTTTGTGTAGGAGTTTACTGACTATTGTTCTGTCATAACCGTTAGATTCTGCTAGATATTTTATCGTGTTTAGTTCGTCTTTGTAGTCTATTTCATCTAAGGGGATGTTGTTAAGTCTATGTATCATGGTTCTAAAAGCAGCTAGTTTGTGTTGTATTGGGTGATTGGAGGTGTTGTGTATTAGTGTGTCAGTTGTAGTTGGTTTTCTGTATATACTGAATTTGTGCTTGTGTTCTAGTTTCGTGATGGAGAGGTCTAAGAAGTTTATGGTATTGTTGTGTTCGTATTCGGCAGTGAAGGTTATGTTTTTATGTATTTTGTTTATGTGCGTTAGTAACTGTTGTAACGGTACAAACTATTTGGGTTTATTTTTTCTTAAATAATTGTAAAATGTAATGGCCACGCAAACTGAATAACATTTGAATCATAAACGCTGGACAGTTTTTTAACACCTTACAGTCAGTGGGGTAACAAGCCAAGCCGTACATAGGTGTTGTTGTTGCACAAAAGCCATTAACGAGTCTGGGAATGTGAACGTTAGCAGCGAGGGGAGCGTATTTGCGCATGGGTGTGCCGCAGTGAACAGCTTGAAAAGCACGCACGAAACATTCTTTCTCGCCCAGTGTGCAGAAACAAAGAACTCAACACAGTAAAATCCGCCTCAGTCGCAATTACGCTCTAAAACCGGCCGGTTGTAAAGAACAGTTCCGGAACAAAATTGCGGGCCCGCAACTCAAACAAAATGTGATTTTAAAACCGAGTGTACAATTTAAAACGGAACATGATTATCCAGTGAGTAACTAAATAATTAAAGTAACAGTTTAGATAAAAGAAGGTGCGACTAATATGTGCGGAGTGATGGAAGGTACTACGGAACATTGGACTCTTTCGTAAAGCCAGATCAGTAACCAGAGTGGTATATCAACTTCAAATTATGTTTTTTTTTTTTTAATTTTAAAGTACACTATTTAACATTAAATGAAATTGAGATCTCAAATGGGCATGGGGTATATGAATGCGAGCGTGAAATAAAATAATAAAAATTATAAAATAAGAAGCGCTGGTTTGGGTTAATTAAATTTTGATGGTAGTTTCAAAATGTTATTTTATTATATATATAAGAAAAATTAAGTTTTGTCTGAATAATTTTCATTTTGATATGCAAAAAATTGTTAAGAATTATGGGAATTGAAAGAGATATAAAAAACAAGAAATGATTAATAAAATTTTAATTGCTTAGTAAAATAAGAAATGACTCGTTATTCAAATAACCAGTTCTGATTTTCCCGTTCGCTAATTCGAACCCTGGTGAGTGAAAATTCAGGTTGGCAGACAACAACATGGCGTCTACAGAGCCAGAATACATAATAAATAAACCAAACCTATTTATTAATTTAGAAAAAGGTAAGTTTGTTAACAATTTGCGCCCAGAACAGTGACTATTTATTTAAGTATGTTAACAATTGGCGATTCCGAACAGTGACTTTATATAAATTATTGATATAAATACAGCCTACTGGGAGGAACAGAATGGTTATTTGAAATAACATAAAAACAATTTTTTTTGAGGTACGTGAAAAAGACGTAAAGATAAGTTTATGTTGTGACTACATGTGGTAGGGTAAATAGTTTAAATAAAATATTTTTTTTATGTATAATACGGTTGTGTAATATTACAGGGTAATATTTTGAAAAGAAATATATGTAAAAAAAAAAAAAAAAAAAAAAGCAGATAACGATGAAAGTAGTAATATAGAAAACACAGCAACAGAAGCATTGGTGTTAAACGAACCACAGGCGAACTCAACGCCTATTATAAACAGTAAAGTTTCACTGGAAGATCTCTTTCAGTTAATGAAAATACAGAATGGTCAATTAAATAATAAACTAAATCAATTTGATAAGCAATTTAACGATATTAAAAAAGAAATTAAGAACCAAAGCTGTCATTATGATCAAAGATTAAGTGAAATAAAGACACGGTTAGACGAAAAATTAGAATCAGAAAATAAGAAATTAGAATTAGACAAATTAGAATTGAACAAAGAGGACAGGGTAAGTAGTAGTGGAAATGATGATTTAAATAATGGGTTTACAAGTAATAACAATGATAATAGAAGTAAAAATATGGTGGTAGAAAATGATTGTGTAGATGTTGATAATGATACCGAAATTGTAGAGAGAGTAGAAGTTGATAATGAGATGTTTGTGTGTGATGAATCAGAGAGAGAGAGTAGAAAGGATTTACAGGTAGAGTGGATGCAGGTGGTAGATTTTTCCCGTAATGTTGTAGTAGGGGGTGAAGAAATGGTTTCACGTGAGTATTTGGAAGACGATATGTCTGCAAATAAATTTCCCTGGGTTTTTTGTGCACTTCATAGGTGGTGCCATAATGATGAATTAATGTCCCCTGCATATTTTGAGAGAGAGTGTGTAGCTTGGTATGATGGTGAGAAATATTTTGAGAGAGAGAGAGAAATAGAGATATTTAAAGTGAAGAGAAATTATGAAGAATTCGTAGAAAAGTTAGACATAGAGAGAAATAATAAAAAGAATGAGTACTTACCGTATAGTGAAACTGAGATAGCAGTAGAGGATGATAATATAACTCACCTGATTTTAACAGAATATGATAACGGCGACAGGACCATACTCGAGCGTGACCAGGTATATGACAGAATAATATGGAATAATCATATTAATTCAAAAGATATTGTAGAAGAATATGACACGACAGGTAATCATTATGTTGATAATCACGAGATAGTGTATTCAATAGTAAATGACTGGTATAATCATAAGATTAGACTATTATTTGACGATATGGGGTAATTGTGTATTGTTTATTGTTCATGAACATTTAATGATATGAATAATGTGGTTTTGAAGTGCATTGTCTTATGGTACGATTTGTGGGTAATGATAACAAATGATAAGTTGGACTGTATATTCTTTTATGTGTTGATGTCATTATGTTAAATGTATGTATGTATTACATTATAGTGTACTATGTGTTATGTAAACAATGTGTATGTACAGTAGGAGAAATTGATAACATTAATTATCAATTAAATTGAATTTGCAATTAACCAGTATAAATTAATAATAATTATAAAATTTGACAGACTAATTAAGCGATGAAAATAATTGTGAACTGTTAAATAATTGAATTAAATAATTGAAAAATAATTACTTAATTAAGGTCGGATAAAAGAAAGTTTGAGAATGAAGTTAAATGATTTTATGAAATTAAGATTCTATAATGATTGGTAGATGATTAAACAGATAATGTGTTCAAATTGAGGTATATTATTATAAGGGGAGAAGTGATGAATTTTCTAGTGTTATATCAAGGTGAAATGTTGTAAAAGAGTTTGGGAATACTGATAAATAAGGGCATTGGAGTTAGTTAAATAGAGTTAATGGGAGTTAGGGAAATTAAAGTGTTGAGATGCTGATAATATATAAAGAGGTGTTAGATATTTTAGGGACACAGTAGGCAGGGATTATATGTAGAGGTGAGTAATGTGAATGGTAATTTTATAGTTGTTGTTGGTGATATTTTGTAGTAAGGATCCGGTGTTAAGGAGTGATCAACGAGCGACGTGGCAATGGACCAGCGTGCAGCGTTGTAGCAGGCGGAGCAATTTTGGGTTAGAGTGTTTGCCGATATTGGTGGAGGGCAAAGGGTTCGGAATGGATATGGCCAGTTAAGTAATATACATCCTTATAAAAAACAAAATGAGCGGTGCCAGAGGTTTTAAATGGGATTTGTGAAGGGGTTATTATAGAGATATTGGTGTCATATTATGTTAATGGTTAGAAACGGTTGTTAGTAGAAAAAGGGGGTAGTAAGGTTAGAGTGACAAATGCCAAAATTAGATAGAGAAAATAGTGAATAATAGAGAGTCACCCAAACTAGATAAGGATAAAAGGGTTAGAAAAGGAAAATTCATGGTAGGAAGGTAATGTAATTGGAAAGGGTAATATTAAATTTGAAATTGTGAAGAATTAAGTGATAATAAATGATAAATAATTGATGGCTAATTAATAAAAGTTTAATGGAAATTAAAATGTAATGTTTATAATTTTTATACGCAAATTTAAAGATGTAGGGTGTGTAAATTTTGATCAAAGTTAAATGCGAGTTGTTTGTTGAATGTAATAATCACAATGTTAATTATGAGTGTATTATTATGTATTATGTTTATTATGTATTAGTGTGGGAATTTAAACATGAATTGTATGTATGTATCACATGTTTTATAAGCGATTCCCTACATTTCAGGCGATCTCGGCCTTACCAACCCAGATCGTGGTTTTGGATGACAATCAGCTGTGGGCAGAGTTATTATAAAATTGACCATAGTTGGTTGCCTTTGAAATTGGTCAAACCTAGAAATTTAATGGGGTTTAATAAGGGAATCTAAGATTATTTTGAACACGGGCTATTTTCACCCAGATAGGGGTGGTAGACCTTAGGGGCATATATTAAGCTAATAAGTAGGGGTACTTACCCTGAAGTTTTGTAACGCTGAAGCAAGGATGGGAGTGAGAGAAAAGAAAAAAGTGCTTACTCCTTCCGCCTCAGTCCTTGTGGAGGCAACTGAACGCAACAGTTCAGGGGGGGGAAATAGTGTGTGTGGAGGAGTAAAAGGGGATAAGTATTATTAACAGCGCCGGATCACTTACTGTTAATAATAATAATAATAGTAATTTTTTCTTCTTCTATGAAAGAGAAAATGTTTAAGAATTGTAGAAACGGAGAGATATAGATGAATTGTATTTGAGTAAATTTTGATAGTGTGTTTAAATATTGTGGAATGTATTTGTAATATAGTAATGGGAAATGTCTATTTTAATTCTGATAGGAATCAGGGCAATAATTTTGATATTTGGGAAAACAGTTAACAAGAGAAGGGTATACAGAATGATTTTGAGGAAGTTTATAAATGTATCATGTTAGTTTAAGGATTCATATATACATGTGTTGAGAATAAAGAAAAACCAGTGCTTCTTAACACAAACCAGCGCACAACTAAGGGGAAACAGATCAGGTAGGAATGTGGTATTATCCAAGGCCACTATTTGATATTTTTAATTTGATGTTTCAGCGTTTGGTGATGTTGTGACAGCGGTCCTGAGCTGCCCTGTGCGTCAGATCAGGAGCGTAAAGCGCCTGATTGGCCGTATGGTGTTGGGATCTCGAAGGAGAAGTCCAGTAAGGTCATGCAGGTACTGTCACCGTCATCGGACCAAGGGTGAGTCATTATAATTTTTTTTATAAACAGTAAAGGGGTTGTGGCGACATATCCTAGCTGATCCCTTTAGAAAGTATGAGAGTGTCAATGAGAGTTTTTATGCTTCGGCCTAAAACCTCTCATTGAGGGGGTTTTGTAACAGTACAAACTATTTGGGTTTATTTTTTCTTAAATAATTGTAAAATGTAATGGCCACGCAAACTGAATAACATTTGAATCATAAACGCTGGACAGTTTTTTAACACCTTACAGTCAGTGGGGTAACAAGCCAAGCCGTACATAGGTGTTGTTGTTGCACAAAAGCCATTAACGAGTCTGGGAATGTGAACGTTAGCAGCGAGGGGAGCATATTTGCACATAGGTGTGCCACAGTGAACAGCTTGAAAAGCACGCACGAAACATTCTTTCTCGCCCAGTGTGCAGAAACAAAGAACTCAACACAGTAAAATCCGCCTCAGTCGCAATTACGCTCTAAAACCGGCCGGTTGTAAAGAACAGTTCCGGAACAAAATTGCGGGCCCGCAACTCAAACAAAATGTGATTTTAAAACCGAGTGTACAATTTAAAACGGAACATGATTATCCAGTGAGTAACTAAATAATTAAAGTAACAGTTTAGATAAAAGAAGGTGCGACTAATATGTGCGGAGTGATGGAAGGTACTACGGAACATTGGACTCTTTCGTAAAGCCAGATCAGTAACCAGAGTGGTATATCAACTTCAAATTATGTTTTTTTTTTATTTTAAAGTACACTATTTAACATTAAATGAAATTGAGATCTCAAATGGGCATGGGGTATATGAATGCGAGCGTGAAATAAAATAATAAAAATGATAAAATAAGAAGCGCTGGTTTGGGTTAATTAAATTTTGATGGTAGTTTCAAAATGTTATTTTATATATATAAGAAAAATTAAGTTTTGTCTGAATAATTTTCATTTTGATATGCAAAAAATTGTTAAGAATTATGGGAATTGAAAGAGATATAAAAAACAAGAAATGATCAATAAAATTTTAATTGCTTAGTAAAAT
Source organism: Magicicada septendecula (assembly GCA_034769895.1). Lineage (NCBI taxonomy): Eukaryota > Metazoa > Arthropoda > Insecta > Hemiptera > Cicadidae > Magicicada > Magicicada septendecula. Next base: position 371,392,681 of record CM068374.1, on the reverse strand, counting down.
AAGAAATGACTCGTTATTCAAATAACCAGTTCTGATTTTCCCGTTCGCTAATTCGAACCCTGGTGAGTGAAAATTCAGGTTGGCAGACAACAACATGGCGTCTACAGAGCCAGAATACACAATAAATAAACCAAACCTATTTATTAAGAAGGTAAGTTTGTTAACAATTTGAGCCCAGAACAGTGACTATATATTTAAGTATGTTAACACTGTTCGCAGTGTCTTTTGTTTCCCCTGTATAGTATTATGGCAGCCTCTGATGAAGCCTTCTAAAGGTGAAAGCCGGTTTAGGCTGTAAGGTAAAACTTTACGTTTTTACTTATAAAAAACTTAGTGTTCCGAGTCATCAATACTATAGTGATATTTAAAATTAAATTTCTACTTGCACCAATTTATGGAGTAGGACCATCGTTGCTTTCACCCCCTAGTTGAGGGTACCTCCAACCATGGTCCGCCTCCAAACAGCCAAAATCCACGGTCAGGGATGGTGAAGCCTGAACCACCTGAAAATGGGTGGGGGAGAGTCCCTTCTGAAAACAAATAAAATAGATTAAAATTCAATTACTTAGTGTGAACTTCAAATTCGTCGCATTCTGTGTACCTACTAACTCCTGCGTTGCTTGGTTTCGTAACACGTACGCATTGTGCATCTTTACCTATATAATTTCATAGGGTCCCTCGTATAACAGAAAAAACTTCTTGATCTCTTTGTCTTGTGCGCTAGACAAATCGTGTCTCCTTACCAATACTAATTGTCCTACCTCATATTTAGTCCACTTACCTTTAGCATCATGCCTCTGCTTTCTCCTTTCCCCTTTGGTGAGTAAACTTTCATTTGCTAGTTGGATCTTCACATTCACGTCTATAGTCTGATTTTCTGGTGGATACTCAAAAAGTAGTTCCAATATTCTAGGTGGCCGTGTTCCCTTTATTAACTCATACGGCGTAAACCCGGTGGATTCGTGGGTGGTACTATTCAACCATTCTTCTACTTTCTTTACGTAAAATGGCCATTCTGTATGCTTGGCATGACAATACGCCCGAAATATCCTACCAATCTCTCTCATCAGCGTGTGCTCTGCCTGGTTGGACTGTGGATGGTATACTGCCGTATGCTTGGGTATGATGCCTTCCCATCCAAGGGTCTGTCTCCACCTACCACTGATGAATTGGGGTCCATGATCGGATAAAATTATCTTCGGCTTACCTACATTTACCATGTAATCCCTCATTATCTTTTTGCTCAGCACCCTGCTCGTCGCTCTCTTCACACTATATAACCTAGCAAACTTAGAAAAAGTGTCCAAAACAACAAAAACATACATTACTCCACCCCTACCCTTGGGCAATGGCCCATATAAATCTACAGCAACTAAATCAAACGGTCTCTCCACCTTAATATAATTCAACTCCCTTTCTACCCTATAATTCACTACCTTAGGCCTCTGACACAAATCACATACCCGTAACAACCTTCGTACTCGCCTCTCCATATTCTTAAAACTCATGACTCTATTAAAACATTCGTACACTTTTTCACCCCAAAATGTCCAAACCTTATGTTGCAATCTCAAATAATTCTATCTATCAACCCTTCTGGTACAACCAATCTCCAATCACGCTCACCCCCTTGTACTTTTTTGAACAGAATTCCTTGATATATTTGGAAATGTGTGCTATACTCAGACCCACCTGTATCTGCTTCTAAACTAGCAATTATTTTACCTGACTTATTCTGTGATCTTTGCATGTTCTTAATATCCCTTAATTCCTCACCAAAAAGTCTATCTTCCCTTGTTAAACGAAAAATTTCTATCTCCTTAAGATCCCTCCCTGTTTTATTTTCTGTGACATCTACCCTGGAAAGAGTGTCTGGTACTTTATTGTCTGTCCCCTTAATATATTCCCATGAAAAATTATATTCCTGTAATGTTAGTACTCACCTGGTTAGACGACTATGGGTTAATCTGCAGGTATTGAAAAATGATAGCGCTTTGTGGTCCGTCCTGATGACTGTCCAGTTCCCTAAGATGTATGTGCGGAACTTTCCTACAGCGATACTCAGTAACTCCTTTTCTGTAGTTGTGTAATTCCTCTCCGCTGTCAAAAGGGATCTGCTTATAAATTGCAACACGTCTACAGTAGGTGCATATACATTTAGGCATGTGAATGTAAGTGAATGATCGTTTCTCAAAACTTGGCATTTGTGATAATATTTTCTAATTGATTCAATACACATCAAAAATAAAAATGGTGGTTACTCAAGTTAACAAATTGGAGACGAGAAATATATTGTTTACAATAAATATTATTGCAAATGAAAACAAGAAAATAATATTATGCTCAGTATATTATTATTGAAACCATTTATTATATAATTTGTATTGAACTGAAGAATAAAATAAACTTCAAATTTTTGTAGACTTCCAAAATCAAAGTACATTAGAAAACATTTAGCCAAATAACACTTTCAGATTCTATACATGGTCATAGTTATTTTCAGTATATATTTCGTGTATACATACTTTTACTTGAATAAGTGTTTGTAATGTAAAGGGAGTGCAGTTCAGCTTGGTTAGGATCAAACTGTATCAGTAAATAAATAGTAATGGAGCCATGTTATGTTGTACATGAAATAGCTTTATAGTTTTTGAGGAGAATTTTATTTTTGTAAGGGGTTGTATATAATATTATTGGTTTGGTCAGTGTTGTATTGTATTAACGCAATTCATGGCATTTAATATTATTAAAATACACAGTGTAAACTAAAAATCTAATACACAAATGCACATGTTAACCAGCTACGAAATATCATAGTTTGGCCATGCACATACATTAATTATAAACAAACAGTTCAGTATAAACATAATGTTATTGTAACATTACATAATGTTGAACAACCGTATTTTGCTATATTAAATTGTGAAAATTCAGGTATATTTTTTTGAGAAATCATATAATTTTATTTTTAATTCTATAATATGTTTAATATAACTTCTGTATTGACAGTGGGAACACAGTGAGAGTGCAGATGTGGTGTTCTTTCATTTAGCCATTTGTAGCTGACATTAAGATGCCCCTCCCAACAGAGCAAATATATTTGAAGTATTTTAAACTTGCCAAATGTGTAAAACTTTTGTTGTAAATAACACTTTGCCATTAGGCTGCTTGTAGTATTGCAACATATTCTCACAACTGTCAGTTTGATACTTATATTAAACAAAATATAGAGTATAACTTCTGCAAACAATTTAACTCAGGGGTTTTATAACATTTTTAGTATTCAGTTGATGTCAGAGTTTTATTTCTTTCTCCAAATAATTCTAAAATGATGTCAAGATTCTTGGCCTATAATTTTTGGTAAATAGGAATTAAAGTCTGGGTGAAAATATGGACAGAGACCGAAAAAAAATATGGACACATGATGTGTGGTTTCCAAGAAAAGTGTACCTTTATGGGGTAAACATTTTTTCAGGAACATCATTATAGTTAGCACTGTGTTTCAATACTCTTCTGTACATTGGTTCATCCCAGTTACATATGCAGGCAGCATTAATGTGAGTTCTCCTCTACATAAGTTATCTCGAATCTCTTTTCAGCCAGAAACACTTTATTGTATTAACATGAAACTCCTCACACAAACTAAAATAAGGCACCCATAGTCGTGAAACTGAGGTTTGACAATGTGAAGACATTGTTTATTAATAATGATATATGCATTAAATAGAAAACATTGTTCTTAATCGGACGTTATTCTTGTGCTAACTTGTGTGTGATGCAGATTTAGTCTTATAACTACCAGTGTTTTTTCATTTGTTTCAGGTGTTAACAAGAGTAAAAAAAAAAGGTCAAATTTGAGGACAAGGTATACATTTTAAATGTAAAAACCATAGTTTTTACTATTAATATACGATTAACTTGTTACACATGTCATATACACTTACCTTATACTATACAACTTCTAAAGTGGAGTTGTCCACTCCACAAGTCTTCCTGATATTCTAATCAACTAATTTCTCCGTCCGTCTCTCTCTCTCTCTCTCTCCCCCCTCCCCCTCCCTCCGTCCATCTGCCCCCTTAAAGCTGCCTTGGTATGCTCCAGAACACATCACTTATGATGTCTCAATTTGCTGTTTTGGCTTCATTGTCTCGCACCCAGTTTCTGCAGAGTACAAGGTATGTCAACTTCTCGAACATCCTAGAAAATATGCTACAAACACTTATTGCTGAGTAACGCTGTGGTCATAGGTTACCAAGAAACGTGTTAATTTTTGATTTTTATTGACATAATGTTTCTGTCATGGAGAATCAGGTGAGTTCCATTGGGCACTTTTTCACTTTGGTTCAGGGTCATGCAAAGATCCAGGTTTCGTCACCTGTGATTATTCAGCCCAAAATATCGCCTTGCCTCTCCAACAGGTGTGTGTACAGTTCAACCCTCCTTTGCTTTTGTTCATCATTGAGCTCCTTTGGGACCATTTTGGCATACATCTTGCGGATGCCAAGGTCTTCAGTTACAACTGTCTGCACAGTTTCACTATCAATGTTCACTTGGTCTGTTATGGATCTCATGGTCAGTGACCGATTTGCATGCACAATTTGATGAGTTTTGGCAATGTTTTCGCTGTTCGGCTTGTTCCTGGCCCCGCTACCCTTTCTTCATCAGTCACTTGTTCCCTCCCCTCAGAAAACCATTTAATCCATTTGTACATCGCTGGTTTCTTCATAGTAATCTCGGCATACACCTGCACTAACATTTCCTATATTTCACTTCCACTCTTGCCCTGTTTCACCAGAAATTTGATGTTTGTTGTTCTAATTCCAGCTTAGACATTTTCACGACTGCACACAAGACACTGAAATGCCAAGATTATAAAATAAATCTTACAGAGCTGCTTGTATAGTGCTGCCCTCAGTGCCAAACGGTGGTGAGTTAGAGAACTTAATTGTCATACCTCGTACATTAGTTTCAGTATTGGACACAATATTAGATTATATACACTTTTGTGTCCTGTCTCAGATATATTTTAGCCAAACAGTATGAGGCAGGCACACAACATGAGTGTTCATGACTTGCATTGAACTTTCTATCCGACCAGCCGCTCTTGTGACAACCACTCTTAGGTATTTTATTCTCCAGTTGTCTCACTCCCCACATCCACATTGTCAGTCTTTACTAATTAATCTTCAACTCTTCTTTTTGTTAGTGTTTATTTTCTATTATATACTTTGGGTATGTGAACATGTGTGTACCAAAAGTCTGCTGACTTGTGTTCTGCGTGTCATTTGTTTTTGAGTATTTGTACTCATTACATGTCCTCATACATGTTTGTTAATATTTCAGTGCAATTGTGTTATTTGTGCTGGCAGTCTTAATGTGCATTGCTGTTTTCTTTTCCTCCATTGGACAATTTCCACCCCATAAGTGCAATTTCTCTACCAAAATTAAAACAAAAGTCATTTCCATAACACCACTGAGAGAACTTTATTATTTTCTTTCAATCTTAGTTTTATTTATTATAAATTTATATAAATATAAATACCTTGTAGTCCGTCTTGCGGTCTTGTAGTTTTTCAATTGTATCACTACATGTTTCGAAAGTAAACTTTCATCATCAGGTACAATGTAAAACTTCCTCCTATTTTCTAGGGCTCGTCAGTGGAAGTAAAAAACAATAAATAAATAAACAAAACACACAAATATACTAGTCAATACGAATAACGTCGACATAATCTCTTGTAGCAGTGCGTACTGTACTATTGTCAACACACAACTGAGTGAGTCTCAAAGTTCATTATTTATCTTCATTACTGTGTCGTATAATATATTGGATTTAAAAAGGAGTTGGTCATTGAGTAAACATTTGTTGTTAATTTTGGAAGCTCTGTAGATTTCGAATTCTTCTAGAGCATCCATGAGTCTGCCTTTGCTACATGTGTGTAAGGGTACTAAATTATTTGTGAAACTAGTGTAACTATGGTTTTCATTTACAAGATGCAGGGCGAATGTCGACTTCAAATTTCTAATGTCCCTTTTCGGTATATGTTCTTTGAATCTTTCTAAAAATTGACGTCCAGTTTGGCCGATATAGAACTTGTCGCAGTCACTACATTGTATCTTATATACTCCTGAACTGTTTTCTATTGCTCTAGGTGGTCTTAGTTTAAACATATTTTTTAGATTGTTGTTTGTTCGAAAGGAGACGTTAATATTAAGTTTTTTGAATACATTGCTAAGTATATTAGGCATCACATTGGTGTATTCTCCTGTGACATAATAGTTCTTGTCCTTGTCGGTTTTTGTTTTGTTTTTATTTTTATTTTTCATTTTGTATTTGTGTTTACGTATAAGCTTGTCAACTATGTCACCTTTGTACCCATTATTTATAGCTATATATTTAATGGTATTTATCTCCTCCTGATAGTCATTACTACACAAAGGTATATTCAATAATCTGTGTATAAAGGTATTAAAAGGAGCCAATTTCTGAGTTTCAGGGTGATATGAATGAGCGTTGATAACCATGTCTGTGGTCGTTGGTTTTCTATAGATCTTATAGGTTAAAGAATTATTCTCTTTTCGTACAGATAAGTCCAAGAAATTTAAGCAGCCATTGCATTCCAACTCCATTGTGAATTTGATATTACTATTTAATCCATTCATATAACTGAGTAACTTATCTATTTGTCTGTCTGTACCATCAAATACAATTAAAGTATCGTCTACATATCGTGTGTATGAAATAATATTTTTGGATAGTGTGTTGTTAGTAGACAATAAATATTTATTCTTAGTTTTATTTTTATAATTTTTGAAAAATCCTTTTTATAATAATTGCTGTACTGCACAAATTTTTGAACCAGAATTTTGCAAAAAAAAAGACTTCTATGTGTTTTTATTATACAGTATATTGTAGTATACTTGTGTATATATTTTAAATACATAATTTTTTAAATGATTAAAAATCATTGGGTAATATTTTTGAATGAGTAAGTACTTAATGTGTTATGGCATAAGACACTTTTAGTAAGTGTCTTAAGTAGTTTTATCCTCAGAAATTTCTCCCTCCACCAACTCCTTTCTGGGATAGGTGTAGCCAGGATTCCTGTGGTGGCAGGCGGGAGGACATATGTTGGGGGAGTCCAAAATTCGCCATTCGTTAGCCACTGTTAATGTTATTATAATAACCATTGGTGATACATTTGCATCCTTCAGAATTTATATACATGAGTCAGTAACTCAGTCACCCTCCATGCTAAGCCACTGCTCTCTAGATTACTTATGAATAACAGTAAATCAGGCATGGTGCTTTTAACTGTAAAATTAACAAACTATTAATAGAAAAAGTATGTAACTAATTTTGTTTACTTTACAGTAGAGAACTAATCACATTTGACTTATTCAAATATCGTACTTGCCTTTTACCTATCTTACTTCAATATCATTCAAATTCATATTGCCTCATCATAACTAATAAACTTTAGTGTAACAATATATTATTAAAATGTGGTTGAAACATGGTGTTTCTCAGGTAAGATTATTTATCCTTTCATGTACCTTTCAGGTATATACTAGGGCAATTTGAAATGTTTATGACCTGATAATGAAAGACTTTTTCTTTCTGGAATCATTTTTATATTTCAACGTAGTCTCCATGTAATTCAATATACTTGGTCCAGCGATGCTGCAGTGCTTTTATCCGATCGCAGAAGTTTGGTTGTTCTATGTCCTCAAAACAACATTAACTGCCGCCCTCCTCCAGGGAAGTTTTGACATTTGGGAGTAGTTAAAAGTCAGATGGAGCTAAATAAGGGAAATAAGGCTGATACTACAGCAGATCGTATTTCAACTCGGTAATTTTTGCCATAAAAACAATGCTTGCATGAAGTCTTGCATTATCCTGCTGCTATTTCTGTACTTAACCTGATATTTATTTCACAAATGTTTTTCATTTATTTGGTGTAAAAGGTTAGCTTGGTGCCTCTTCATCATTTGACCCTTTCGTGATAATCTATTAACAGTACTCCCTTAGCATCTCAGACAATCAAAGTCGGCTTTCCAGCAGATGAAATTGATTTTGCCTTTTTTGGAGACAGAGAACAACTGTACATAGATTGTTTTGACTGGTGTTTTGTTTTGGAATGAAATGATGGACCCAGTTTTTATTACCCATTATAAGTCTACAAATAAACTGTAGTAAATGATCACCCAACATATCTTTCATCTCGTTAAAAATTTGTGTTGGTGTTAACCTTTTTCTAACAAGAAATTTGATGGTGCATGACGTTAGACCTTCCCTTTTTTCAACAGCGCACTGAGGAGAAATTACCTTGAGAGATGACTGTTTACACAACTGTTTGTTATTAACAACACAGCAGACCAACTAGATGCTTTACATCTATTCATGGGGCAAATGTAGTGTCATAGTCCAGTGAAAAACAGAAACGCAAAAATACCTCTAGATTGTAGACCATGATCTTTTGAAATTCCCCTTGTACGAAGATCACTAGATGCAGAAATTTCTGTCTGGAAAAGGCAATAATGAAAGGTTTAAGATTACACCGTTAACTTATCTCTCTTTTATCATAACATGTACTTGCTTTGATGTGGTTCTTAGGCTTTTCATATCGTTATGCTCGTCTTTGTCTGCTTACAGCATCCCATAATGTCAACAGTCAACTCCAGTATAATTATTTAAAACTTCCCGGCTGAAAGGCCGTGGTCGAATGCTTGATGTTGTGTAGCTAGACATTTCGGCCACACCACCGGTGGCCATCTTAGTAGCAAAAAAGTTCGTAATAGGTGGTATGCCGAACAAAATCACCCAGTGAACTGGGAACAAGCAACAGTGAGAAGGCTACGCTGTTTCTATTTATAACTTTTTGCCCACTTAAGGTGTATAACGCGAACCAATCAGAAGCCGAATCTCCACTCCATTCTCCCATTGTTTCCAGAACCTGTTAATTTTTTAAAATTACTTTGCCCATCCGGTATGTTGTTAATGTTCTTCAGCACATGTTAGCATATAGCAGCACAATTCAAATGCTTCTGTGGTTCTTTCTTCCACCTTTCCAAATGATCTAGATTCCACATCCAGCATGTGTAGTGCGATGCTGCAGACATGTAACTTCAGGAATTTCTTCCTAATTCCTAGCCCAGTATTTGACAACAGCAAATTAGTTTCTCCATTTGGCCTGTGCTGTGACACCACTTCCTCCAAGTTACCGGTTGCCGGTTTTAATATTTACAGAATCTCTACTTTTGTTTCCAACTTCTGTTATTGTAATCATTTGTCTATAAAATTCAATGCTGTTTATAAATTTACCTTGTTTTCTACAAATAGAAGCCACATTATCAGTAAATCTTAACATTTTTTTACTTATCTTGTTGGTACATCCTCTTCGTTCACTTTTATAAATATTATATATTACAACGATATAACGTTGCAAATATAATATAATTTACATTTGTGATGCCCCACGTTGGAAGCGATATTTCTTATGCAACGATACGCTATACATAAAAATAGGCGTGTCTGGCCTCACGTTCAAGAGCGACAAATTATGTAACAATATAACATTTAATTTGGGTTTCAGGTGTATCTGTAATAAGAACTCTATGTAACTTGTAACGGTATTTCAAATTTATTTGATATTATTAAAATTTGTGCACATGGCACTTACTTCGACTTAAAACACTTGTTATTATTTCGTTATTATGCCTTAAGGCTTATGCTATATACATCCTTACTGACTAAAAATTCTATTCTACTAATTATTGTATTAACGAAAAATCTCACTTCCAGACTACTCAGTCAATTAGTGTGTTTCAAAATATCAATATTTAAATATTTTCTTATATATTGCAATGTAACTCAAAAATATCAATAGTTACTGAATTTATCTTTTGTTTCTCAGTACTGATTTATATCAAACGCTAATTTTTAATTAAATGCTTTGTATTCTTTTCATTTCAATACTAATTTGAGCTCTTGTTTACGTTAATCTTATTTCAATAACAGCTATGATTTTAATTCTAATTTTACAATAAACATTGACTCTTACTTTTAAATAGAACAAGAATGTCCTTAATTGTCTTTACGTTAATTGTTCGATTAAGAGATAAATAAGTTGTTTATCACCTTATTGTCGTCAATCATACTCAATCATTGGATCCCTCTGTAATCGTCCTCGTCTCGAACTTCAGCATCACTCGCTCTTCTCCTCTTGTCCAGCGTCGACTTCCTCTCTTGTCCAGCGTCGACTCTCTCTCTCTGTCCAGCGTCTTCTTTCTCTTCTCCTCTTCGTCCAGCGTCATATCGCTCTCTGGAACTTCTCCTCGTGCTGTTTCAGACGTCAGTTGATCTTCTTATGTGGATCTTCTTATGTAATTTTTGTTACTACTTAAAATTTGTTTGTTTTACAATCCAGTTACATAATTGTATGTAACTGGAAGGATGAAACTATTTACAAAAATTTAAATATTCTGTGCGGACGGGCAGAAGCTCCCGCTGCACCGTGGATGATTTAAGAAAGAGAACCACTGTAGCTTGTGTGTCCTATTTATACCCATGTCTTGGTCAACATCTGCAGTGGTACGAAATCGACATGTCAGAAACTGTCTCTGAGTTCAGACACACTCTAAACACTCTTACAATCAAGACAATCACTCTTACACTCTTTGTCAATTTCGCTATTTCTTATATTTCTGCGAATTGCAGAGTCCTGTAAGTATACTCTTATACTTATCTTATAACTATTTTTTCAACACACGTTCACTGTAATTTTGGACATTGCAACTTAACCCTTTCGATTTGTACACAGTTATTTCACTATTACACTTGTACGGTGTGGCACTTTCACGTGGTTTTCGTACACAGTATTTAGTAAATTTTCTTACATTTTATTGTGTTTTTGGATTTTACTTCTTAATTATAGTTTATGAATAATTATGGAAAAACAGTAATTATGCAATTATTCATCTTGGAGTGGTAAACTCGCCTGCATAGACCTGCGTTCACACACACTAGCAAAATACTGGTGTACACACTTTCAGTTACATTTGTGTGTGTGTGTGCACATTGATTCAGGTCGAAACACCTGTTCATGTTTTTGTCTGAGCCAAGCTTGCAATCCCTGACATGCTTATTTCTAATACATTATTAATTATTTACAGTTTATTAGGTATATTTAAATTTTTATATTCAATGCTCAGTACATCACTTATTTGTACTGTCGCATTATCCCTCTGCTTGGTAACAAACAGAAATTTTAATAAATTTATTTATTAAAAATTTTTTTATTATTATTATTATTATTACACTTGTGAAAAAATGTAACAAATAATAAAGAATAATATTTGTCATTTCACCCTTAATTGGAGTGTATACAAATGTCTTACCTCCCCTCTTTATACGCTCACTGCTCGTAACCTAGTAGTAGGGTGGCTTCAACAAACAGCTGATCTGACTGGTTTCATTGACCTCGTTGTTTTCATGTGTAAAACTTCCTAAATGACGTTGCGTGGAATTTACCAATTTCTTTCTTCTGTATCTCATCATATACGATGAAAGTGTGTTGTCCTACTCGCTGTCTTAACGTATACGGTCCATTATAAAGTCTTATTATCACTCCGTTTTCCCACTGGATTAGCTTTGAGTAGTACACTTTCTCCCACGTTGAATTGTTGTAGCTTGTGAGTTAGATTAAATCTTTCTACTCTCTTGTTACCTCTTTCTCTTATCCGTTGCTTTGCGTATTCAATTTTCATACTTATTGGTACAGGTACATTCTGGTTATTAGGTTTGTTTATATACTTAGTCCAAAATATGTTTGGCTTCTTATCTTCTTCTAATTCCATTGGAGTATATCCTGTTGCTTCACTATAATTTTCGTTGATGGCTTTTTCAAGAAATGGTAAATATTCTGCCCATTTATTGTGTTGATCATGGCAGTATATTCGTAAATATTTACCTAATTCTTTGTTAACTCTCTCAGCAAGGTTTCCTTGAGGATGTCTTATGGATGTGAGTACTGGTTATATTCCATTTTCCCTTAACGTCCTCTCCCATTTTTCACTCTGGAATTGTACACCTTGATCACTGAGTACCTTCTTCATTTTTCCATATGACGGAATATATTTCTACAGTAGTATCTTTAGAACAACTTTGGTTGTGGGTCGCATAATTAGGTACAGTCGGACTGCCTTGGAAAACACATCGATACATACCAATATGTGCTTCACACCTCGACTTGATCGTGGTAGTGGTCCCAGAAAATCCACTGCAATTAGCTGTCCCTTGTCTCCTTTTGGATGCTCTGCATTTCTATGTATGTATGTAAATTCGGTCCTTTCACCATTTGACACTCATAACACTTCTTTACCTCCTTCTTTATCTTTCGATACATATTATTAATCGTAAAATCTTCTCGTAGACTCAGATAACATTTCAGAGCGGCAGCATGTGCTAAACTCTCATGTGCTGGTTGAATTAATTTTTGTAGCATGTCATTCGTTAGTACTATCTTCCAGTCTTGTCTTACTAACCTGAAAAGAATTCCATTAAGTACCTTATAATGATTTGGTAGCTGTTCTTGGTCCTTCATCTCCCTTATTGTTACGTCCAAATCTTGTTGTTGTGCTACATTTTTCAGCATTTGTTTTACTTCATCATTCTCTTTGAATTTAATTGATAACAATCGTACTTCTTTCTTTTCGCTCTCATAAACTTCTTCACATTCTTCTTTGATGTATCGGCTTAGTGTATCAGCTATAATATTGTCTTTACCTTTACAGTATTTAATGGTGAATGAGTATTCATTAATGGCTAAAATCCATCTTAATAATCGGGCATTTGTTATTTTGCATTTCAATAGAAATGATAATGCTTGGTGGTCAGTGTGTATCTCAAAATGAGTACCATAAACATAATATCTGAATTGCTTAAGAGCGTATACTATAGCAAGTATTTCTTTTTCTGATGTGGAGTAGTGTTTTTCAGCTCCTTTGAAGACTCTACTGGCATAGGCAATAACTCGGTGCTCTTCCATAGTATCTTGTTGATACAGTACACTTTGTAACCTCTCTATGCTTTTAGTATTTATTTTATTTCTTTTTAAATTTCTATCTCCTTGCTTGCTGGTTTTGAAAGAGAGGTTACAAGTTATTTAGAACTAGGCAAGAGCCTAGAGAAGCTAAAATTGGGCTGGGTCCAGTATGATGGGACTTGCAAATGAAACACTGAACTTAAGATAACAACAACGATTTATTATTCTCTGGTAGTACAACACCTGAGCCCCAAAAGGCTAGATAACTAAGTCTTTTCATTGTTGAGTGTAATTTCCTTAATGTGTGCCTTGCCAAAAGTTGAGCAAGGAATAATGACTATTAACGATACCAAGCATTGAATAAGTATAAGATCTGAAGGATCAGTAAATATTAATTCATGGAATGTTACATGATGTCAATAAGACAATTGTAAAGTGGCACACAATCTCGACCCGCAAATAATCACATATTATAACTAAACATAAATATATATAAACATATACACCTGCAGGATTAATTTAACAATGTAACAATTATAAAAACAACACATACATATAATTAACATCAACCACGTTTGCATATAAATAACACATCAATGTTCACCCTGGTTATCAGCGCATATAATAATCTTGTTCAACACCCATAACCCCCTTTTTCTGACCAAGTGTCCGGCCCACTTTACTGATTAATTAATAGGTGACTAAAACCCCCTTCCCAAAACTTCAATTAAAAAAAATCCCAGGAGTGGAGCAGACATGCCCCCAAGTTTTAACAAGATAAGTGTTAACTGAATGTTCTCAGTAAGCCACGCGGCCAGCGCACAAATCCCAAGCCGATATTTAATTATCAAATTAAATCCCATCAATTACTATAATGAAAAGTAGCATCACAAGGTTAACATGGATGTCCGCTTGCCTAACTGCATTTTATGTTTCTTTTTACTTTCAAAACAGAATCTAGAAAAATAGTGGAACTTGACCACCATGAGTATTCATAACTGACATTGATTAATCTTGTGTGTTCTTATGGTTAACTAACTGTTATAGTGAGCAATTACAATTATCGTTACAAAGATTTTTTATGGTAAATACAAACTGTGACAATGGTAATTTTAAAGTGTGCAAATTAGCTAAACAGTGGTACAGAATTTGTAATACGGAATCTAAGTCATAAAAGTATTAAGTCAGCTCACAGTGTTACAAAACTTGACTACCGGAAGGGTCAGGCATCGGACGGGATCTAGCAAGATCTGACACAGACAGACTTGCAGTGGACGTCTCCAACGGGAGTCGCCCACGGTTAAAACCACCCCCAGATATGAATGAATAATAACACACGTGTCCAGATGGAGGAAAATCGCTAACATAAATATCCCAACATGCTTAAAACAGAAATAGAATGAGATTCAACTCTATCTACCGAACTCCCCTCGACCCGGGCGGTGCGTGACCCCGGCCGAGTTTTCACTCTCAGAACGAGATATACATGATAGTAATTGAGGAGGCGTAAGCCTTACAAAATGCAATTAAAACATTCCACCCATTGTCCGGAAATAACTGTCCACACTGGAACGTTTCATGAAATTCTCACTGAGTAATTCGGCCACAAGATTTAGGTTAAAAATGGTTAAATTTCACCTGGTTTGAAGGGTGTATGTTGAGGGCTCAGTAGTGTGTGTCCAGTCCATCCTTCCGGCTGACATAGCTGACGAAGGTTTTAGAATTACATCGTCGGAGGCAGTTGTTCGGCCATCCTTCCAGAGCGGGGCAGATTCCCGGCTACCTCAGAAACCCTGCACAATTATATCTGGGATTACTCATAAGTTCATGAAACACACACACTACCACATTTACCCACTGACATAGCATGGACTGTCCGGTTTATAAACTCGAAAAATTGCCCAAGTCAAGAATCCCATTGAATGTGGTAAATCACTTCAAAAAAAAATAACTCCATTGAATATGTTAATATAGAATATGTCTAAATATAGTCACTCCATAATAATGATAATTTCAATTAACCTTTATGCAAAAGTTTTCATGACGCACTTACAGGAATTGGCAACTTTTAACAAGTCCGTGACATATACAGATATCAGAAAATTACTGACTTACGCCCCATCCTAGTTTAGTTAATTCAGTAGAAGCATTATAAGAATAATATAAAACATAATTATATCCCTAACTTTACAATCAATTAACCAGGGTTGAGATAAAGCATACATAAAACTAATTATAACCTGAACTCGCCATGTGCTAAAGGATTCACTGCAATATATATCTCAACGCATCCACTTTAATATTAAATAAAACCAATTTGTTTTTATATATAATTAAAATACATATTTTAATGGACTTACCGGAGGTCACGTAGCTTTCTACTTATTCATAGAAGAAGCTGGGAGACGAAAACTGTTCAATCTACTCTGCCAGCCGGGGACCAGAATGTGAGGCGCTGATAGCTAAAGTCAAACTGAATCAACCGGCTGTTGAAAAAACCGTGCGTAACATAGATAGAGCGCACGCGAGTCGGGCGGACAAGGGGCAATACTGCATGACAAAGTCCAACTGACCGTACCAAAGGACAACTTCTGTCGCGTCGACAAATACGTAAATACTTTAATTAATCACCATATAGACATCGGAACATCGCCGCGTTTTCCAAAACGCGGCACACCCCCACCCCAAAAGGGCAACCCGGTTGCCTCACCTTCAAACTCGGGAACGTACCCTGCAGTGTACTCCCATTAAAACTCCGGTGGACATCGTGGGTGAGTTGGGCAGGCAGACTCGCTCCCAGGAGAACCGCCATCCCCATGCGACCCTCTCCGCCACGCCAACCCCACGGGACCGCCCCAACACGTCACCCTCTCCGGTGACCACCAATTACTCCCACCGGTCCCACTCACATGCTCGTCCTAGACCAAACAAGGCATCTCCCACCTTGGCATGTGAGCGACCGTACTACCTCTCGTCCCTCTCTCGGACCGACCAGCCACATGCACCCACAAGGCATCTCCAACCTTGCCATATGGCTAGCCCACCTCCCTACACAAGGGCGGACGGCCCCGCTTAGCCAGACAGAGAGGACCGCACCTAGGGCACACGAACATTAATCCAATCTCAACTCAACAAATACACCATAACTCGAGGGGGTTTTACTTCTCTACAGCACCGTCTACACAACTTTCTCTTGCAACAAAAAATAACACCAGGAAAACCGGAGAATGCGGCATGGCTCAGACCCTATAATGAACAACATCAACCTCAATAACTATCAACAATCAGCAACAGCACACCATCACTCCATCTAACCTTTAACACAGGGGAAACTGACGATCTCGAGGACCACAAGCTAAGTCTCTCTCTAACTCCGTTTGATAGATTTTTTTTTTTTTTTTACTAAGGGGAGTGGTAGGAAAATTGGGAAAATGAAATGGGGCAAGGATCATTAAAGGGCAATAGCTAGGACTGAGGGTAAGGACCTGGCTACCTCTGGAAATAAGGAAGAATGGAGGAAACCAAGGCTCGCGTGGGCAGGGGCGCAACCCTGAAATAGATGACCACCACTGGGAATGTGGGGGAACATCTACCCGCTACCCGTTAACCTCTGCTTCTTACCTTTCTATGCCGCACTTTAGGTATTCGCTCCTTTCGGACACCACTCTCTAAGAAATTATCTCATGTTAAGCTGTACTGACTGGTTTCTTCGGAATCAGAATCAAGGCAACTTACCTCACTGCTTTCACTCCGCCTTGGATTATGCTCATCGTCTAACTCCTCTGCTACAATTTCTTCCTTTTCTACAACTTCCCCTTCTTCGTCCACATAATCCAAAGCAACCTCCTGACACTGCGCCTCCTCAGTGTCTTCCCGTTGCTCCTCCGATCCAGCTTCAACCTCCTCTCCGATCTCATTTTCATCAACACGTTCATCACCAACGTCATTGCCATCACTTCCACTACCACCATCTGAACACTGCACATCCTCGTCCTCCTCTCGTTGCTCACCTGGTCCACCTGAAACTTCCTCCCGTTCCTCGGAATCCTCAACACTACTTACAGAAGGCGTCTGCACATCCTCACACACTACATCACTCTTACTCACAAACTCTACAGTGCTGCCCCCAAATTCCTCCTCAACTTCTACCTCACTTGCGGCATGGACATCCCCTTGTCCATCCACAACCTCAGAAACACTCGCAGCCCGGACATCCCTGTGTCCATCTGCAACTTCAGACTCTACAGTCTCCCTAACCCCTACAACTATACTCACCCGCGCAGCATCTGCAGACCGCTCTTCTGACTCTTCTGTCGATTCCACTCCTTGACCACCTTCAGCAACCACAACGTCCTCAACATCTTCCACCCTGGAATCCAGCCGTCCAGGTTCATGTGCAATGACTACATTAATTTCGACTGGCGATGGTGATGTTACAGGATCTGGATCCCTCACGAACCGAGATGTAAATACCGGAACAAATTCTGCGGCCTCTGGATTCAACCATGACGTCCTCCTGGAGTCCGGTAATTCAGTATTAACTGACGCGCTCTTATCCTCCTGTATTGTTCCCACGGAGTCATACCGCTCTTCTACTTCCGCTTCCTTTTCTTCATCTACTACTCTCTTGGGCACTTGTAATTCCTCTGGAACCTTTAAAGTTTCCTTTTTCTCCGAATAGGGATAACGCCTTGGTACAGGCTCCCTACTTGCCGCTGTCTGTTCCCTAACATAATTTCTTTTTCCCCTGTTAATTTCATGTTTCCTTGTTTTCTGTGCTGTAGCTGTTGTTACCGTCTTCACACTTGCCACCCCCTTGTAGCCTCCATCACTTCCGGAATATTCAGGCTTTCTAAGCGTCTCTTGGGTTTTCCTCCAACCTCCATGTTTGTCCCTTTTGGCTCTTCCTGATGAACCACTGGAGGATTGGACATCTGTGGCATCTCTTCCTCGGGACTCGTCAGCCGCCTGGACCGTCCTTGAAAACACACACAGCTGTTCAAGATCCACAAAACCACGTGGACGGTCCGCGAATGCCAAACGAGATCTCTCTTGGGGAGTCAGTCCTTGCAGAATGGCTTGGATAACTTCTGTCTCGGGCAACCCCAATCTTAACACCCGGGCAGCTTTCCGTATATCGCGCACGAAATCTCCTAACGCCTCTCCGTAGGCCTGTGGGCGATAGAATCTTTCCAACTCAAGCTTGAAGCGTCGTCGAGTGGGTATGAAGAAGTTCAACACCTCCCCATGGAAAGCATCAACACTGTCACCCCGACGCAGGGCCTTGGTGACCAGACCAGCCAACGTACTCCGGCAATACGGGTATATAAGATACAAGACCTCCCCATCGGACACCCCCGGGAAATCTGCC
The DNA here is from genome assembly GCA_034769895.1 of Magicicada septendecula. Taxonomy (NCBI): domain Eukaryota; kingdom Metazoa; phylum Arthropoda; class Insecta; order Hemiptera; family Cicadidae; genus Magicicada; species Magicicada septendecula. Next base: position 371,374,263 of record CM068374.1, on the reverse strand, counting down.
ACCTGCAGGACCAGGTCCAAGAAAACCAACAGCTGATCCTCATCAAATCCATCCAGCACCGGAAATTTCTGGAGAACGTCTGTAAGAGGGTGGGGCAATTTCTCGTAGCATATCCCCGCCAGAATTGCACAATTCAAAACACACAACAACAAACATAAATTCCTACGAAAAACCTAACACAACATAACCCACAAAAACATATTAACAAAAATCGGAAAAACTCAAGTACTGTCCTTCCTTTGAGTAGACCCCCGGGTTTCCTAGCGCTGCGGAAACCTGACCCGCTCCGGAACTAACTCTCCGTCAGTCGCCAGACTCAAGAAGAAACAACATCAGACACTAACACCAACATACAATCCACACCACCTAACACTAACCACAATATACGACATTTGGACTACAACATTGTCACCATTACAATCGGACGATACCGACTTCCAGTCGGGCCATACCGCATCCCACTAACCGCACGCGCAATTACTTTCAAAAATTAAATACGGGAACCCATCCCCACGCGATCTCCGGCAATGTCCAATTTCAAAACAACAACCCAACTACAACACGTGCCCATGGCGGCCTCAGATTTACAATTCAAAACATTTAACAATAATTCATAAAAAACATATATACTTCTACATTTCATATCAACTATTAAGTGCCATTTTATTTGCCAGACTATCTCCAAGTTTGCAAGCCCCATCACACCAACGGACCCAAGGGTTCAACCCTAGAATGAACCACGCTCTGATCTACCATTTGTAACCTCTCTATGCTTTTAGTATTTATTTTATTTCTTTTTAAATTTCTATCTCCTTGCTTGCTGGTTTTGAAAGAGAGGTTACAAGTTATTTAGAACTAGGCAAGAGCCTAGAGAAGCTAAAATTGGGCTGGGTCCAGTATGATGGGACTTGCAAATGAAACACTGAACTTAAGATAACAACAACGATTTATTATTCTCTGGTAGTACAACACCTGAGCCCCAAAAGGCTAGATAACTAAGTCTTTTCATTGTTGAGTGTAATTTCCTTAATGTGTGCCTTGCCAAAAGTTGAGCAAGGAATAATGACTATTAACGATACCAAGCATTGAATAAGTATAAGATCTGAAGGATCAGTAAATATTAATTCATGGAATGTTACATGATGTCAATAAGACAATTGTAAAGTGGCACACAATCTCGACCCGCAAATAATCCCATATTATAACTAAACATAAATATATATAAACATATACACCTGCAGGATTAATTTAACAATGTAACAATTATAAAAACAACACATACATATAATTAACATCAACCACGTTTGCATATAAATAACACATCACATGTTCACCCTGGTTATCAGCGCATATAATAATCTTGTTCAACACCCATAACCCCCTTTTTCTGACCAAGTGTCCGGCCCACTTTACTGATTAATTAATAGGTGACTAAAACCCCCTTCCCAAAACTTCAATTAAAAAAAATCCCAGGAGTGGAGCAGACATGCCCCCAAGTTTTAACAAGATAAGTGTTAACTGAATGTTCTCAGTAAGCCACGCGGCCAGCGCACAAATCCCAAGCCGATATTTAATTATCAAATTAAATCCCATCAATTACTATAATGAAAAGTAGCATCACAAGGTTAACATGGATGTCCGCTTGCCTAACTGCATTTTATGTTTCTTTTTACTTTCAAAACAGAATCTAGAAAAATAGTGGAACTTGACCACCATGAGTATTCATAACTGACATTGATTAATCTTGTGTGTTCTTATGGTTAACTAACTGTTATAGTGAGCAATTACAATTATCGTTACAAAGATTTTTTATGGTAAATACAAACTGTGACAATGGTAATTTTAAAGTGTGCAAATTAGCTAAACAGTGGTACAGAATTTGTAATACGGAATCTAAGTCATAAAAGTATTAAGTCAGCTCACAGTGTTACAAAACTTGACTACCGGAAGGGTCAGGCATCGGACGGGATCTAGCAAGATCTGACACAGACAGACTTGCAGTGGACGTCTCCAACGGGAGTCGCCCACGGTTAAAACCACCCCCAGATATGAATGAATAATAACACACGTGTCCAGATGGAGGAAAATCGCTAACATAAATATCCCTAAACAGAAATAGCTTAAAACAGAAATAGAATGAGATTCAACTCTATCTACCGAACTCCCCTCGACCCGGGCGGTGCGTGACCCCGGCCGAGTTTTCACTCTCAGAACGAGATATACATGATAGTAATTGAGGAGGCGTAAGCCTTACGAAATGCAATTAAAACATTCCACCCATTGTCCGGAAATAACTGTCCACACTGGAACGTTTCATGAAATTCTCACCGAGTAATTCGGCCACAAGATTTAGGTTAAAAATGGTTAAATTTCACCTGGTTTGAAGGGTGTATGTTGAGGGCTCAGTAGTGTGTGTCCAGTCCATCCTTCCGGCTGACATAGCTGACGAAGGTTTTAGAATTACATCGTCGGAGGCAGTTGTTCGGCCATCCTTCCAGAGCGGGGCAGATTCCTGGCTACCTCGGAAACCCTGCACAATTATATCTGGGATTACTCATAAGTTCATGAAACACACACACTACCACATTTACCCACTGACATAGCATGGACTGTCCGGTTTATAAACTCGAAAAATTGCCCAAGTCAAGAATCCCATTGAATGTGGTAAATCACTTCAAAAAAAATAACTCCATTGAATATGTTAATATAGAATATGTCTAAATATAGTCACTCCATAATAATGATAATTTCAATTAACCTTTATGCAAAAGTTTTCATGACGCACTTACAGGAATTGGCAACTTTTAACAAGTCCGTGACATATACAGATATCAGAAAATTACTGACTTACGCCCTATCCTAGTTTAGTTAATTCAGTAGAAGCATTATAAGATTAATATAAAACATAATTATATCCCTAACTTTACAATCAATTAACCAGGGTTGAGATAAAGCATACATAAAACTAATTATAACCTGAACTCGCCATGTGCTAAAGGATTCACTGCAATATATATCTCAACGCATCCACTTTAATATTAAATAAAACCAATTTGTTTTTATATATAATTAAAATACATATTTTAATGAACTTACCGGAGGTCACGTAGCTTTCTACTTATTCATAGAAGAAGCTGGGAGACGAAAACTGTTCAATCTACTCTGCCAGCCGGGGACCAGAATGTGAGGCGCTGATAGCTAAAGTCAAACTGAATCAACCGGCTGTTGAAAAAACCGTGCGTAACATAGATAGAGCGCGCGCGAGTCGGGCGGACAAGGGGCAATACTGCATGACAAAGTCCAACTGACCGTACCAAAGGACAACTTCTGTCGCGTCGACAAATACGTAAATACTTTAATTAATCACCATATAGACATCGGAACATCGCCGCGTTTTCCAAAACGCGGCACAACTTCCTACTGCATAGTCACTAGCATCAGAGTATATTACGAGTTTTCCTTCTCGTTGAGGATGATGTAACATAATATTTTCGATGAACAACTCTTTCACTTAGTTAAAGGCATCTTGATGTTTCTTCTCCCACTTCCAATTTTTTTCTTTCTTCGTCAGCTCTAGAAGCGGTTGCGTATACCTTGCATATAACGGTGAGAATCTTCTGTAGTATCCTGTTAGTCCTAAGAATGCTCTTAACTCTTTGAGATTTCCAGGTACAGGGAAATTAGTTATGCTGGAAATTTTGATAGGATCGGGTTGAATACCAGAGGATGAAATAATGTGACCTAGGAATTGGATAGAGGATTTGATAAATTCACATTTGTCTAGGTTAAGGGATATGTTCGCTTGCCTAAACTTGTGGAATATCATGCTTAGATGTTTTATATGTTCGTCTAATGTTTTAGATACAACTAAGATATCATCTACAAATATCATGGTGTAGGGTTCCACTTCAGGTCCTAGGGCTCTTTCTAGACACTTTACGATGGCTGCTAAACTCGTGCTTAATCCGAAGGGTACTACCCTGTGTTGGTAGCATTTATTTTTATGCAGGAAAGCAGTGTACTTTCTATTCTCTTCACGAATTGGAATCTGCCAGAAACTTGAGCGTAAATCTAGCTTCGTCAGATACCTTGCTCCTTCACACTTAGTAAATAATTCATCCGCAGTTGGTGCACAGTCATACTCCTTTAATACAATGCTGTTCAGCTCCCTCATGTCAAGGCATAGACGTATTTCACCATTTTTCTTCTTCACTACCACTAGAGGATTCAGGAAGTTGCTGTTCGATCGCTCTATGACTCCACTTTTGATCATACGCCGAATTTCCAGTTCAACCTCTTCCTCATATCGCATTGGGATAGGGTATGTCTTCCTAATGACTTTCGTAGGGTCTGACACAACAATAGAGTGCTCGTATACTGTCGTCTGCATCGGTACTTCACTAAATACCTCACTGTATTCTTCTATTAACTCGTGCAGTTTATCTTCTTCCTGTGTCGTCATCCCTTCATCTACCGCATTCACATGTCAAGTTGGACCATACTGTATCTGTGGCTTGTACAAAGTAATAGGTGTTTCACTTACCTTGCACTCTTCTTCCTCGCTGTTCATATTTAATTCATATTGGACATTTTTATAATTACACACCATTGTATTACCATTAACATTAATCTTAGCATTTATTGCATTTAGTATATCGATACCTAAAATTCCATCATAAATCAACTTATGCATAATTATCATGGGGTGTTCTAATTCTAGATTTTTATATGTTAGAGTTACATATGCTTGTTGTTTAACTCTTTCTTTTTTATTGGTAGCTGTTGTAATATTTAAATTATTTATGGGCAAAATTGCAGTATTTTTAAAATATTTCTTATTGCGTTGGACCCATGCAGCATTAAGAATTGATAGTTGGCTGCCAGTGTCAGTTAGCATCCGTATTTTACACCTGTTTATACTCACTGTCACAATAGGGCATTGTGTTTGCTGCACGTCTCGCTTTATATCCTGTTCATTGTTTAATAATTCCTCCCTAATATCGCAGGGGTATATTTTGTTTATTTTATACTGTTGCTTCCATTTATTCAGTCATTGTGATGCCTTTGATGTAGACGGTCGGCTGTGGAATGTTACTGTCTCCATCTCATTCATTTCTCGTCCATTTCTCTTCAATTTTTTCTCATCGTACCCTCATACTGCGGCAACGCGTTTGTCAGCTGGTTTTGAAAACTGTTTACGATTGGACGACCATACAACGTCTCCTTGTCGTTTAGCTGTATTATTTTGTTCAGTCTCTTTAGCTGTGCGTGTTGTAGTGTTGTACATTGGTGGCGAATAATTTATTTTATAATTATCAGGGTGCGGTGTAGTGTTTTGTATTGCTTTCTTGTCATCTCTGTGATAATTATGGTGGTGATTTGCGTGTTTTTGTTCCCAGTATTGTGTGTTCTTACCTTTATTGATATTCTCTGACTGTGTTACAAGGATTAAAAATTCTTCTATGGTTTTAATTCCTTGCGTATAAACTGCTAACTGGATATCTCGCTGAAAATGCTAAGATAATTTTGAAACAATTTCGTATTCTGAGAATTTAGGTTTAAGACGCTTTACACATTCTATTTGCATAATTGTGTATTGTTCAATACTCTGCTGTCCTTGTGCATTGAACTTTCCATATTCGAGTTGATCCCGTACTTGTCGTTGGGTATGTAGATTCCAGTATCGGTTCTCGAATGCCTCACAAAACTGCTGATATGTACTGACGTTATCTCTAATAATAGAGTACCATTGGCTGGCTGAATCTCTAAGATATCGCGTGACGAAGTCTATCTTCTCGTCATCATTTATTGCACTCCCAATTTTTTCTATTTCCTTCTCTACTCTAGCTAGGAATTCCATACTGTTCTCCCCTTTACCACCCGAGAACTTAAGTCTGTTCCTTTCTTCCGTTGGTGTAGGAAATATGGTCATTTGGTTCTGTCATCTTCTTAACTCACTTCGTAGCTGGTTCATTTCCTCATGAATTTCTTCTTTCATATGTGATACGTCTCCCGAACGGTCCTTCGTAGTTTCTTCAATTTTATTCTCAATAACTACAGTACGTGTTTCTATTTCTCTAAGTTTACTGGTATTTGTTTCCGATACATTATTAACAGTTTGAATTTTATCATCATGTTCTCGTGTTATAGTAGTTAAAGTATCATTTATTTGTTTATGTGTTTCTTTTAAATCTTTTCTCCACTCGAGACGTAATTCTTTTTGTTTATTTTCAATCCGTACAACTTGCTCATGTAAGGCTTGTTTAAAATTATTCTCTAGAGTATCAATACGTATGTTGGTGTCACCAATTTTTTCGGTTAATTGTGCATTACTGTCAATTATACTTTGTTTTATTTCAAGATTATCAATTTTTAACTCTTCTAGACTTTCTGAAATTTTTATGGTGTCTTGTCTAAAATTTTCAGTTTGTTCTTCTAATTGTTTCTTATTAGATTCTTTTAATTCGTCTATTCTAGCATTTAAATTTTCTGTCTGTTTTCTGCTTAATTCATCGACCCAGGCACGCATCATCATCTGGAATGCTTCTAAGTCTAAATTTCCTGGAGCCGTCATGTTGAAGTATTATTAAAATATTTATTTAGTAGTAATTCTTTAACAATTATTATTGATAACCGTTCCCTACTTATTTATTTATTTCTTTATTTTATTAATAGTTATTATTAATACTCATTACAGTTACACCTGTTACATAGACAAACAATATTATTCGTGGGCGCCAGCTGTGTGATTACACAACAATTAACATTACATTCAGTTACTGTTTAATATAAATAATTATTACATATTATACATTTTTCATTTAACACACTCTTTATATTTTAGAGCAACCATTTAGCTACATAAAAAAATTTTAATAGTTAAATGATGGGGATCGGGCCATACGTTCATGGGCTACAATTTATGTAACAAATTTTTGTACATAAATTTAGGCATGTCGTGCCCCACGTCCAGGGCGACAAATTATACAACGATATAACGTTGCAAATATAATATAATTTACATTTGTGATGCCCCACGTTGGAAGCGATATTTCTTATGCAACGATACGCTATACATAAAAATAGGCGTGTCTGGCCTCACGTTCAAGAGCGACAAATTATGTAACAATATAACATTTAATTTGGGTTTCAGGTGTATCTGTAATAAGAACTCTATGTAACTTGTAACGGTATTTCAAATTTATTTGATATTATTAAAATTTGTGCACATGGCACTTACTTCGACTTAAAACATTTGTTATTATTTCGTTATTATGCTTAAGGCTTATGCTATATACATCCTTACTGACCAAAAATTCTATTCTACTAATTATCGTATTAACGAAAAATCTCACTTCCAGACTAGTCAGTCAATTAGTGTGTTTCAAAATATCAATATTTAAATATTTTCTTATATATTGCAATGTAACTCAAAAATATCAATAGTTACTGAATTTATCTTTTGTTTCTCAGTACTGATTTATATCAAACGCTAATTTTTAATTAAATGCTTTGTATTCTTTTCATTTCAATACTAATTTGAGCTCGTGTTTACGTTAACCTTATTTCAATAACAGCTATGATTTTAATTCTAATTTTACAATAAACATTGACTCTTACTTTTAAATAGAACAAGAATGTCCTTAATTGTCTTTACGTTAATTGTTCGATTAAGAGATAAATAAGTTGTTTATCACCTTATTGTCGTCAATCATACTCAATCATTGGATCCCTCTGTAATCGTCCTCGTCTCGAACTTCAGCATCACTCGCTCTTCTCCTCTTGTCCAGCGTCGACTTCCTCTCTTGTCCAGCGTCGACTCTCTCTCTGTCCAGCGTCTCCTTTCTCTTCTCCTCTTTGTCCAGCGTCGTATCGCTCTCTGGAACTTCTCCTCGTGCTGTTTCGGACGTCAGTTGATCTTCTTATGTGGATCTTCTTATGTAATTTTTGTTACTACTTAAAATTTGTTTGTTTTACAATCCAGTTACATAATTGTATGTAACTGGAAGGATGAAACTATTTACAAAAATTTAAATATTCTGTGCGGACGGGCAGAAGCTCCCGCTGCACCGTGGATGATTTAAGAAAGAGAACCACTGTAGCTTGTGTGTCCTATTTATACCCATGTCTTGGTCAACATCTGCAGTGGTACGAAATCGACATGTCAGAAACTGTCTCTGAGTTCAGTTCCCCCACTCTTTGTCAATTTCGCTATTTCTTATATTTCTGCGAATTGCAGAGTCCTGTAAGTATACTCTTATACTTATCTTATAACTATTTTTTCAACACACGTTCACTGTAATTTTGGACATTGCAACTTAACCCTTTCGATTTGTACACAGTTATATCACTATTACACTCGTACGGTGTGGCACTTTCACGTGGTTTTCGTACACAGTATTTAGTAAATTTTCTTACATTTTATTGTGTTTTTGGATTTTACTTCTTAATTATAGTTTATGAATAATTATGGAAAAACAGTAATTATGCAATTATTCATCTTGGAGTGGTAAACTCGCCTGCATAGACATGCGTTCACACACACTAGCAAAATACTGGTGTACACACTTTGTGTGCGTGTGTGTGTGCACATCGATTCAGGTCGAAACACCTGTTCATATTTTTGTCTGAGCCAAGCTTGCAATCCCTGACATGCTTATTTCTAATACATTATTAATTATTTACAGTTTATTAGGTATATTTAAATTTTTATATTCAATGCTCAGTACATCACTTATTGTTATACTCTATAATTGATAACATTTATTAAATACAAAAATACAATGTAATTTCCACCTACCTCCACGATCTCTTCTGCCGGGTTCCAGGGTTCGATCACATTTACGTTCGATACAAGCATGTGTTAAGGTGATTGAAATAATTGATTCTACACATTATATGAAGAGAATTTCACTTTTCTTTTAATTTGGCATTATTTCAAATGGTTATAAATTTTACTGTATATGACATATTTCGTTAGAACTGATTTTTTGCTTGTTACATGACCACCACTATTATTCTACTTATATTCTAGCTTACCTTACATTTTTAAACTCACACACTCCAGACTGCCCAGCCTGCAATTTTTTACATACACAAACACACACAAAATTTATTTAACCCCTTAACATTTTATACCAAAATCCCCTAGCCCTTACGTCTCAACCGCCGGCAACGTGACTCTCGCGCGCGCTCATCGTTTTGGTAAATGTTTGATTTCTTATTGTTCGAAAAAATACTTGACTTGTTTCTACATTTTGGATGGACCGCGGTCACAAACTTTTTCACTGTTACACTCTTTACTGGTAAAATAAAAAAAAACTTTGTAGAGAGCCTACTTAGCTCCGTGCCGACCGGCACCTATAGCGTAACTGGGAAGTGTGCTTGGTTGAGCGGGAGGAAATGCGTATTCACTGCCAACAGGTTTTAGTCGCCGTTCATGCTTAATTTGTTGTGGCGTATTCCTTCTATGCATGGAACATAGTCGTTATATGTGTGGTGACCGAGGACGATATTTGCCTCTGCTATACTGATGTCACTAGCAGCGGGCGTGGCTTAAATACATTTCCTGTAGCTGGCTGGTTGCGGTCCCAAATCGTTCACTCCAGCGCCATGTTTTACAGCTTCGTTGGAGTTTTCATGGCGTCACTAACAGCGCCCCGTCATGAGATGTTACGTGCGAGCGTGGTCACACATATGCACATTTCTGAGAAATTCGGGGTGGTGCGAATTCCTTACCGAGTTACTCAACACAAACTGCGTCTCTGCTTTGTTTCAACACTGTTCCACTTGCCATGTGTTCTGTTGTAATGGAAATAACGTTCGCCGGGAAATAAAACTTTCACAATAAATTTATAAAATCCCACACAAAATGAAATCAATAAAAATGCACATGCCCCATACGGTAGGAAATAAAATGACCCAATTTTAGACACGTTACAATACCCCCTCAATGAGAATTCTGCTGTCCATAACAGAAGAAATCTGATTGATAAACCCCGAAGAGGACCGGTGAGGAACTGGTGCTAACAACCCCCTTGTTCTTACTCTTCATGGGTACACGACCCCCCTGGCTTGGTGACCATGGACGCATCTGAACGAGATCACTGGACTTCTCCGTAAGAGATCCCAACACCGAAAAATCGAACAGACTCGTACCACAGCACACCTCACCTTCTAACATGCTACCCCCCAAAATCCTCAATCCCTGGCTCAGATTATGCCAGATCCTCCACCGATATGTTTCCCCTTTTATGCAAGCTGGGCTGCCTTTAGCAGATGCTGGGCTCACACACTCTCATATTACACACTGACATTATAGATTATAAAATTGCAAAAATTTTAAAAATTCTTTAAATTACAACACGTTTTCACATAAAATTAATTCCTAAATTTTGAATAAAGTCTAAAATATTCTCTTCTTTATTTTCTGTTTTCTTTAAAATGACTTAAGTTAAACATTTCTTCTAATTGAACATATCCTTAACCTAACATGTAATCACTTAGAGTCTAACAATACAATGCAATACAGAATAAATCAATAAAATAAACATGGTTAACACACAAATAATAAAATAATCAATACTAAAATATTCATTCGCTGGCAGGCGAAAAATCAAGATTTTTTTTTTCAAAAAAAAATTTCCCAAAAAATTTTAAAATTCAAAAAAATTTAAATTTTATTAAAGTGTTTCCTTTATATTTAGACATTATTTAGAATTGGTTTAAATTGATCAAATAAACAAATTAAATTGACTTCCTACTATGCAAGCTTAATATGCATATGACCTCATCAGCTGATCAAAACTAGGTCAAGTTCACAACCTTGACCTACATGTTACGTATCAGTCCTATCTGAAAATACATTTAACATCTGTAACATCCTAACTTGAAACACAAAACATCATAAAATAAAACATTTAAAATAACAAAATATTATTACAGATAATAAGCAACTTGACATTTAAATTATTCAAAGTAAACAATTCTTAATTTTACATCATTTCCAAATTCTATCAAAATTTTGTCACTGGTTTCAAAATAAAAATTTTTTATCTTTATTATAAATCTCTTTCTTTCTTTAACAATCGTATTCTACACTACTGTGGGTGATGTAAATTATTTATTCTCATTTATTGTACTACTTGATCTGTATACAATCTTTCTCCCTCTGACTCTAACCACTAACAACTGTAACTCACATGACACCCATCTCTATCAAAATATCTATCCCATCAAACACTCTTTAACCCCAACTTATCATTAAACTCAATTCGCCACCTTCACTCTATATATAAAAAAAACTCTCTAACCCTTTGTACATAGGAGACGTGTTTCCCCCCCAAAAAACTCAAATCCCTTATATGGCCCCTGGATTCTACCTAAGGCGGCCCCTCCTCACTAAAATCGATCCCTATCCCGTCCCAACTTATCATTATGTTGCGGACTCCCACATTACACTACCCCCTACTACAAAATTGCCATCCCCAAAATCTCAATCTCATTACCTCACTACGAATACAACAAAATAACATCATTAATTATAAACATCAATATATCACTCAAAACTCCACATAAATTCTCCATTACTACTGTGTCAACATCAATACCTCTCAAAACTCTATAACATATATTAACTCAAAAACAACATTACATTATCTTCATCTCTACTATTTCTTTAACTTCAACTTGGACAGACCTATGTGTCCCACAAAATATTTATCACCCAAAACTATCTCTTATTAACTTTCACCAATTATTACTTTACTTCTCACTTTATCAAATTATTTTTATCATTGCTTTAAACCATCTGTAATACCTTAAAACATTGCATTGAACATTAATTACTTGGAACATTTATAACCATTTTACCAGTGACATGTTATTGCTGATCAGCTGATCTCCCTAACATACTGAAAACACATCTCAAAATTGAACAAATTACATGAAATCTATATATATTTATTTATCATTACTTCTCACCTCCTTGTTTCCCCTCTTTCTGATTCTGATACTTTGTGTTAACCGCCTGCCAGACGATTTAATTATTGGCTTAGTTCAAAATATACACACATAATGAAAACACATATTTTTATCAACACCTATATCTAACGTACAATAATAAAACAATACATTTAAAATTATAGCATGAACACCTTATATTGAGTGTCTGAGCAGCTAGTTATTTAACAGAGCACAAGCAGTTTTATTGGATTAAAATTTGAATTAGCAAAAAATTTTTTATGTTGTAAAGTTTAAATTCGTGACTCATCTGAGTCACCTCCAATCCACACACTCTATTGCAAATTATCGAGGACTGTATCGCCCTTTTTGCTTTCACAAAGATGGCATATTTTGGAGTAGTTTTACCTCTCCGTGTCTTTGCTTCGGCTGTTACATTTTAAAAGGTTCAGATATCAACATACCTTTGTTATATAGTTACACGCCCTTAATCGGGTCTACCACCTGGCTTTGCTGCCCCCAAGCGGGCAGAGTGGTAGCCGCTGTTCCATAGTGCCGGGATTTCCCCTAATGTTTGCCCCCCATTTAATTTCTACTATATACCAATTTCAAGTCAGCTATGGTCAAGGGACTTGATATGACCATAGCTGGCCGCTAGCCAAATCCACGATTAGTGCTGGTAAGGCAGTAATCGCCCGAAAAGTCGGGGAAATCTAACTTCATTTCACTGCCTGTTCTACATCGTTCTAGTTATGTGCGACACGGTCGTCTATCAGTGTGTAAATTAAGTTTACATGAAAAAGGTGTGTCGCACATTTTCGCCATTTTGGCCTCCGATGGAGGTAACACTCTCTGTTACCCCCAACCCATTTCGCTATCTACGGGAGCACAGGCCACCCCCGCAATAGCAACTTAATAACTAACTAATTAAAAAATTTTATATACATTCTAATAACTCATTCATGACTTTCTACCATTGGACTTTCTTAAATCTTTCAAAATTTACTATTAATAATTAGTATATATCATTTTCCAGTTATTATTAAACTTTTTAATTATCATTTTTATCTAACACAATTATTTCAAGTAATCTCACAATTGAATTAAGATCTTAGTGACATCTGTAAACATGTTTTATTATACATGATTCATATTGTAAAAGTTCTATACTTACAATCCATTTAACATGATATATACAAAACATAATCCCCATACCACAATACTTTCACCTCACCTCTGAAACATTTAACACAAAATATTAGTTAAATCAAACAATTTATCCTTTCATCACCAAATTTCCATCTCGTGGAATAATTTATATTCATAAAAAAAAATTTAATTACACAACATTTAAATAATCAATCAACATATTTAACACATATCAAATTGTTTTAATTAATTTAATTATTAACAACACAAACTGCATTACCCTCATAACAACTATTATTAGTCAATTACTGTTTTTCAAAATTAATTCTGATATTTCTTTAAATTGCAAATATTATTATTTTTATTACCACAGTTACACACACTTGTTTACTTAACATTCCACCATGTACCCAAATAAATTTACTACATTATTATTTACAAACTTTAGTTAATAACTGTTCAGTTTTTCCGCACTTCATTGTCCAAATCTGCCATGTCAAAACCCATAAAACATAATGTTTATCATTGTCTTTTATTTGTTTTACAGTTTAACCTCCATCGTCCCAGATAAGTCTTGGTTTTATACAACACTGTTGATTTTTATTGACAAACAAATGGTTACTTTGTGTGTCATAACCAGAACAACCAAATTCACTCATTTGACCAGAATACTCATTAAACCAGTCAACATTAGGCATTTTTGTTACTTCTCCATCGGTAGATACATTCATGATCGGGTTAATTACTTTAGTCAAATCACTATAATCATAATTATTCAAATATACTTGTAAACTTTCTTTCCATTCATCATATTTTCTATTCAAATCATATAATTCTGTTACTTTCTCCACATACAATTCTCTGTTTAACTCTCTCTCATCACAATACCAAATCATACTTTCAACATCATTATTACAGACAGAGGGTACAACATTATACAACATCAATAAACACTTCAATTCATCTACCAATACGGGTCTCTTGCCCTTCAAAAACAACATTTGTGAACACCTTGGTTCAGAAAAATTAATAGGAAAATTTACCCTCTGCCCTACACATTCATCTACTCTTTCTTTCCATTCTTTTTCTAACTCATCAACACACATTAACATCTCATAATCACCTTCCACAAACTCATCAGTACTCTCTGATATGACATTTTCAATTACATTATTATTCTCATTATTTTCAATATTATTGTTATCATTTACTAACTCTTTCTCTGGTATCATATTTTCATTTGTTTTATTTTTCTCTGGATTCATCACAACTACTTCCATTCTCTCCACACTCTGTTCTAATTTATTTAAACTATTTTTTATTGTTTCGTTATTATTTTCAAAACATTTATTGATCTCCCTAATATGGTTCTTTAACTCACTGAAATTGCTTTCGCACTTTATTTTCTGTTCACGTATTTCGCTTTTCAACTCATGGAATTTAACATTCTGCTCATCGAATTTAACACACAACATTGCATTCATGCCACACAAATACCTCATTACATCACCATTCTCAGATTGATTATTTCTATTAGTCGATATTGGGGTTGTTTGAATCCCCGAATCTTCAGTTACATTACTCTGATCACTCATATTTAATTCTGTTTTATTCTGACTCGCACTTGGAGTCGAATGTATTTCAAAACTGCTCATATTTGAGTCGTCAAAATTTTCGACACTATTTTCATTTGCTTTATTTTCGTTATCTGACATTTTTTCTAATTGATATTCAAAATATTAGTAATCTAGTTAATTAATTTTTTGTAATGTGCTTTTATATTACTTTCGGTATAGCTTTGCGTACATGACGCATTACTATTTTGCTGCGATAACCTAAAACACATGTTTGTATCTTTATTGTAGATGTGGAATTTAATTAATTATAATTCGTGCCTGTCACGGGCGCCAATTGTTATACTCTATAATTGATAACATTTATTAAATACAAAAATACAATTTAATTTCCACCTACCTCCACGATCTCTTCTGCCGGGTTCCAGGGTTCGATCACATTTACGTTCGATACAAGCATGTGTTAAGGTCATTGTAATAATTGATTCTACACATTATATGAAGAGAATTTCACTTTTCTTTTAATTTGGCATTATTTCAAATGGTTATAAATTTTACTGTATATGACATATTTCGTTAGAACTGATTTTTTGCTTGTTACATGACCACCACTATTATTCTACTTATATTCTAGCTTACCTTACATTTTTAAACTCACACACTCCAGACTGCCCAGCCTGCAATTTTTTACATACACAAACACACACAAAATTTATTTAACCCCTTAACATTTTATACCAAAATCCCCTAGCCCTTACGTCTCAACCGCCGGCAACGTGACTCTCGCGCGCGCTCATCGTTTTGGTAAATGTTTGATTTCTTATTGTTCGAAAAAATACTTGACTTGTTTCTACATTTTGGATGGACCGCGGTCACAAACTTTTTCACTGTTACACTCTTTACTGGTAAAATAAAAAAAAACTTTGTAGAGAGCCTACTTAGCTCCGTGCCGACCGGCACCTATAGCGTAACTGGGAAGTGTGCTTGGTTGAGCGGGAGGAAATGCATATTCACTGCCAACAGGTTTTAGTCGCCGTTCATGCTTAATTTGTTGTGGCGTATTCCTTCTATGCATGGAACATAGTCGTTATATGTGTGGTGACCGAGGACGATATTTGCCTCTGCTATACTGATGTCACTAGCAGCGGGCGTGGCTTAAATACATTTCCTGTAGCTGGCTGGTTGCGGTCCCAAATCGTTCACTCCAGCGCCATGTTTTACAGCTTCGTTGGAGTTTTCATGGCGTCACTAACAGCGCCCCGTCATGAGATGTTACGTGCGAGCGTGGTCACACATATGCACATTTCTGAGAAATTCGGGGTGGTGCGAATTCCTTACCGAGTTACTCAACACAAACTGCGTCTCTGCTTTGTTTCAACACTGTTCCACTTGCCATGTGTTCTGTTGTAATGGAAATAACGTTCGCCGGGAAATAAAACTTTCACAATAAATTTATAAAATCCCACACAAAATGAAATCAATAAAAATGCACATGCCCCATACGGTAGGAAATAAAATGACCCAATTTTAGACACGTTACATTATTTGTACTGTCGCAATATATATATATATATATATAAACTTTCACTATGAACTTACGTTGTTGGTACATCCTCTTCGTTCACACATACTTTTCGATACACTGATTCAAACACAATTTGAATGTATGTTGTGTCAAACATACACACAAATGAATATATATATATATAATTTTTATACTCTTTTCATGAGGTGTTATTCCAATCTTGAAATTCTATTATTTCCTTTGCAGCACATGTAAAGCATTCTCCTGTAATGGTGATAAATTTTTATAATTGTAAATTTAATTATTTTTTATTTGTAGGATGTTTTAACAGATATTATAAAGAAAAAAGTGGATGTAGAAGAAGAGACTAAACAGGGAAAATATGCACAGACCTGATTATGTAACCCACAGCTAATGTGGTAGGCTGTTCAATGCCTTGTACCACTTGAGACTGAGATTAGGATTACATTCATTTGTAGATATTTAATTTAAATATCAACAGAATACACAGAATACCAGTCTCACAGTATTGTAAGTGGAAAAGCAAGATGTGATTAAGTAAGTAAAATCACACACACACGCGCACACACACACACATACACACACATGTTGTACAGAGTGCAGATATTTATTAGAAAAATTGATGGATAATTCTGTTTTTTTTATTTCATATTTATTTTTAACACGTTATTATATACACTGTAAGTCATGGAGAAGACTAATTAAATGTTATAATTTTTCAATTTGCAGTATATATTGCCACTTGTAAATTCTATCCTAAAAGAAGAACTATCTGCAAAAGAAGAACAATCTGTAAAAGAACAACTGTCTTTAAAAGAAGAACTGTGTGTAAAAGAAGAACTATGTGTAAAAGAAGTACTCATCAAAGAACAGAATGAACAGTTTATTGATCAGGTATAGTACATTTGATGCTGATGGACGTCAATTGGTGTCCTGAAGTTTCAATGTTTTTCATGATGTCAGGCCTTGTAGTACCCAACTCATCCGCTAGATCGCATATGCGTTCACTTTCATAGGTATAGTTGACATGAAACGTAGTGCGGCAAACTGTTACATTAGTTGGCTAAACACCACGTACGTGTCAAAATGCCAGACAAGCGTTCCTTGTAAAAAAATTTTCATAAGTACACCTTTCTAAACCAATATATATTATAAACATTATGTAATGTACTGTTTAATCCATTTCTAACAATTAAAAATAAAATTGCGAGTTTCTAGTAACAACATGTGTTTTGGCCATTTTTTTTACAAAAACATAACTTTTTTGAAAAGCAATTTCAGGGAAAATAACCAACACAATGTCATACAGTATACACCATTTTAAAGAAGACACTTAGATCTTCATAAAAACATAGGTAGCATATTTTTTTACCATATAGTTAAGAAGATACAACATTTTAAATATATGCAGAAATGACCCACTATGTTAAGGGCCCAGCGTCAAAGTGTTAATGTATGCTTTCCTTAGTTCACATGATTCAGCCAAAACATTTTGTATCAGTCACCATTTTGTAAGTTACAAAGGTTGGCATTTTGTAACCCATTCATGTTGCTGGCAGCCAACACTACAGTGGCACCTTATCACCTTGAATTATTAGGCAATTATCTTCTTGCTAAATTGGTACATCTCTATGTGCAGCTCTTCTGAACATCTCTGTCCTTCAGTCAAATTTGCCGTTGTACTAACTCTAATTGTATTATACTGGGTAAATACTCTGTCTTACAGACTTGAACTTTTGTAAGCAACTGGGTGGCTGCCATTAGTGAATGGATGACCCTGCCATCCTGGCAACACACTTCTTCCCACTTGAATCCTGTTGACTGTGCTCCGGTGTACTGGTCTTTGCGTGAAGCTGTTGTGGATCACTATTGTGAAGACCAGTCCAGTTGGGCATCATCTTCACTGCTGTCAGGCAAATTTATTGGCAACCTAAAATTTAAATCTGACTGTCAGTCTTGTGACATTTCCTCCTGGCCTCAATTTGGTGGGAGTCTTTAGTTAGTTTGTAAAATGTCTCAAGTTATGATTGGGGTCAAAACTGTCACCACTTGCTCTCAGGCAACTGGCTTATAAATACAAATGCCAGTACGTTGAGGCTTGTTACTTCTCTACAGAACTCTTGAGACATTGTGGCTGGTTGTACAATTTGCCCAAGAATCAAATGGATTGCACCTTTTGTCGAAGAGTTCAATTTAATAAGATGTCTTTGTCAAAATAGTAATAGGACTGCACATAGTCCAGTTTTACTGTGTAAGGATTGTTGATTTGTGATACTAAGTAGGCATAGTCATACTCCAGTGCTGCAGTTATGTCCTTTGACAGGGGTACTTACCTTCTGACCACTTAATCCCTCCACTTCCATTTGTTAGTGTACTTTCGTGACCTCATTGCTTGAAGGTATATGTCATACGTGTGTCTGCCATAATCACTGTGGAGATGTAATGTTTTCATTTAATTGGGGTTTTGTATGCTGTGTTTTATTTGGGTCAGTTGGAGTAATTGATTTTTATTTCTAACCCCCGTCCCAGGTTTAATTTACAGCTTTGGCTTGTAATCTTCTCTACTTTTTTTTATATTTAATTACTTACCATTTTTATACACCAAGGTCAACCCAGAGTTCATGTATTTCATGATTATGAAATTAAAATAAACCCCTTGGTTTTGCCCCGTACAGGCTCTTATGGGAGCTGTCACGCTCTGTCTTACCCATATGTTTCTCCTATACTTCTGTCCTTTTCTGTCGTTCCAATGTTGCCATTCGTACTAAATGTGAAGTAAAAGTGTTAAAGAGTTTTAAATTTTATTGATGTTCTACATGCTGTGCTGCACATTTCTGAATAAATTACATGTCTGTAACAGAATTACCGTCTTCATAAAAAAAATATTTTATAAATTTATGTTTACTTGTAGATGTTAGAGCAGTGTTTCATTCAACCAGTGACTGTTACCCTATTATTACATTTATGGAGTTAATTTTAACCGCGTTTTATTTACAATAAATTTCCTTTGTTATAAGCACATTTTGAAAGCCAAAGCACAATAAATAAAATTTTTACTGATTTTTTATCTATAATTAATTAATGTCGTCCGTGTGTGTATTAAAATTTTTGGTCTGTGAGGAAATTTTTTATTTCTTGACATAGACATATAGTATAAGCGTTAAAGTTGTAGTAAATAGTCTAAAGTTAATTTTAATTCAAATTCTAATGTTCAACTTAAGGTGCTGTGGACCAACTTAAGGTGCTTTGGACCATATATACAATTATTTGTAATCATTATAGTGGACACTTCGGGAGACGCGCGCCAAGTCTTGTCGCCACCTTATTCACGTTAACCCTTCTTGCTTATAGACTGTGTGCGTTAGTAATAAAAACCTTTATACAAATTTCATATCCAGCTTACATATACAAATTTCGTATCCTTGGGATACAGCTATTTTTCTTACCCAAGACGCTGACTAAAAATGTACGTTTCACAATTTACTGAACTGGTCATTCTGTGTGGTGACCGAACATACTTTAAGCTTAATCACAAACAAACAATACCTAACGCAAATGTTTAAATTTCTCTTTTTCATTAACACCAACTTTTCATAGTATATATAAATATACTATAAGAAAATATTGTGCCTTACAAATTGTTGTTTATTAGTAGTACAGTAATATGTGGATGTTGCGATATTATGTGTACTAAAGATTTTAATTTGGTTTTAAATGGCAATTCCTAACATTACTTTTGTATTTCATATTTTACATTATATTACTAAAGCATTGTGTGTGTGTGCGTGTGTGTGCGTGCGTGCGCACGCAGGATGCAACGTAAAAGATGTCCTCATTATACATACTCGAATTTATGCGTCAGTATAAGAAAAAAGTTCCTATTAACCTTAGGCTGAAAAAGTCTCACTTTCCTCCGACTCTCTGCCATTTTGTGTTTTTAAAGAAAACTTTATATCTAAAGAGGTGATAGATGTTAGGATGGGACGGAAATTTTTTTTTTTTTTGATTCGCTATACCATGGAAAACTTGCCCCCAGGACACATAAGTAAAATAAAAAAATAAAAATAAAAAATCGGTTATCTTCCGGTCATGCTTAACCCCAAAAATAATAAAAACTGATAAATTTTAACAATTTTTCATACTTAGAAAAACGAAACTTTTTCTGTGTAAGTCAAATGGTAGACCTACAGCTTTAGATAAGTAAAGAATAGCGAAGGGAAGATAAATAAATTTAAAAAGCATAGATATTTCAACTTTTATTGGTCGCGCATTGCTCCTGAAAAACACGTTTTTAACATTAAATTGCAAATTTTACACTCTGACAAAATAATTAATGATAATTGTTACAAGCTATGGCATTATGTAAATAGCCTTTTAGTCATTCTTTTTGGTACTAGCTATTTTAAACTCCGATTTGTGCGAAAAACGTTGCATGATGGATCGTGAAAGAACCATCGTTCTGATGAACC
Organism: Magicicada septendecula; assembly: GCA_034769895.1. NCBI lineage: Eukaryota > Metazoa > Arthropoda > Insecta > Hemiptera > Cicadidae > Magicicada > Magicicada septendecula. Next base: position 371,353,564 of record CM068374.1, on the reverse strand, counting down.
CATCTCTGGACTTGGCAACAACGCTTTTATGTGAAGCTTCTGTCACCACCTTCACACACCGCTCCACTGCTTGTGTATGACATGGAAACTTGTCAAAATTCCATTTAGCTCCTGTTCCTGATTTTATTACAGATGAATCTCCACAAAAGATTAAAGCCGTACTATCTACAAAGTGTAGGATACAAGCCCTTGAAAATGTTAACTATGAACAGAGACAGGCATTTTGTTTACTTTTCTACACAAAATTGCAATTGATCCCCACTTATTCAGTCCCTCATATATTCACTGATGAAGAAGTCTTAAATGAAATGAAATTATTAATGTCCATGATAATCATTACTGGTCAGAAAAACCCTCATTACACAAGTGTTTTTAAATTTGTTAGAAGTTATTAATTCTAATTTCGTTAAAAACCAAGCCCTTATTTTGTTATAAACTATTAGTGAGGCAATTTTAAAATATCGGTATGGAGAACCATACATGACTTCCATGTTCTAAGATTTATATTTAAAATCATTTTCGCAATGAAATATTTCCGTAGAAACTACTTCTTTCTACTTATTGCTTCAGCCTTAACTACAATACTGTGGTCACTAATGTATACCATCTCACATCATCGCACTCGATTTTTACTGATGATGGCAGTCGATGGCACTGCCGAAACGTCTGCAGAAAACATTGGACTATGGCCAAACAGCCCAGGAAGGAATTTTAACAACAAACTACTTTTTTGTTGCCAATAACGTAGTACACATATAAAAAATTATCCACACCCCTTCAACTATAATTTTCATTCATGGAAAATTACCCCCACCCTGTTCAACTAGCCTCCTCATTTATAGATATTTAATCTACGTTTCTACAATGGATTATTATGATCTTCTTATCAGGATACTTAATCTATCAAAATTAAGTACTTTTATTAAAACATAAAACGTTGCTGGTAAACTACCCTTTCCCCGTAACCGATCTTCACCACAATCAATAGCCCTCGAGTCTTCTACAACTCAGGTACATATGTAAAAAATTATTTGATTCTGTTTGAATTTATGGCAGTTACTGTTCATCATAAAAAATTACTCTTGTTAAAACATAAAACGTTGACAGTAAACTACCCCTTTCCCTTAACCGATCACAACGAAAAACAATAGGCCTTGTGTCCTCTACAATTCATGGACGAATGCCAAAAATTATTTGATTCTGTTTGAATTTGCGGCTGTTATTGTTTGCCATAGAAAAATTCTACACACAGACACACACACCTTTTCGAAAAATGACTTTTCTACATGTTTTGAGGCTAGTACAATCAGGATCAGCCGTTATCTCGAACACGATTTTTTTCGCCATGACCATACTTCCATTTCCTTATGGAGCATGGAAGTAAAATTACCGTTGTTAAAACATAAAACGTTGCACGTAAACTACCCCTTTCTCTTAACCGATCTTCACCAAAATCAATAAGGCCTTGAGTTCTCTACAATTCAGGGATGTGTAAAAAAAATTATTTGATTCTGTTTGACTTTACGGCAGTTATCATTCATCATAGAAAAAATTACCCTTGTTAAAACTTAATATGTTGTAGGTAAACTACCCCTTTCCCTTAACCGATCTTCACCAAAATCAGTAGGCCTTGAGTTCTCTGCAATTCACAGGTGTATGCAAAAAACTATTTGATTCTGTTTAAATGTGCGGCAGTTATCGTTCACTATAGAAAAAATTACCCTTGTTAAAACATAAAATGTTGTACGAAAACTACCCCTTTTCCTTAACTGATCTTCACCAAAAACAATAGGCCTTGAGTATTCTACAATTCAGGACTGTATGCAAAAAATTATGTGATTCTGTTTGAATTTGCGGCTGTTATTGTTTGCCATAGAAACAATTCTACACACAGACATCATTTCCCCATCGGTATGGAGAACCATACATGACTTCCATGTTCCAAGACTATATTTAAAATCATTTTCGAAATTTCTATAGAAACTAATTCTTTCTACTTACTGCTTCAGCCTTAACCACAGTACTGTGGTCACTAACATATACCACCTCACGTTATCACATTCGATTTTTACTGATGATGGAAGTCAATGGCACTGCTGAAACGTCTGGTTTTGCAGAAAACATTGGACTGCGGCCAAACAGCCCGGGAAGGAATTTTAACAACAAACTACTTCTTTGTTGCCGATAACGTAGTACACATATAAATATCGGTATGGAGAACCATACATGACATTCATGATTTATATTTATGATTTAAGATTTATATTTAAAATCATTTTCAATATGAAATATTTCCATAGAAACTACTTCTTTCTTCAGCCTTAACCACAGTACTGTGGTCACTAACGTATACCACCTCAGATTAGTGCACTCAATTTTCACTGATGATGGCAGTCGATAGCACTGCCGAGACGTCTGGTTTTGTAGAAAACATTGGATCAAGCCCAAACACCCCAGGAAGGAGTTTTAACAACAAACTACTTTGTTGCGGATACGTAGTACACATGACAAATAAAAATTATCCCCACCCCATTCAAATAGACTCTTCATTTATAGATATTTCATCTAATTTTCTACAGTGGATTATTATGACCTTCTTATCAGGATACTTTATTTATCAAAATTAAGTACTTTACTATTGTTAAAACATAAAACGTTGCAGGTAAACTACCCTTTCCCCATAACCAATCTTCACCAAAATCAATAGGCCTTGAGTCCTCTACAACTCAGACAAGTAAAAAATTATTTGGTTCTGTTTGAATTTATGGCAGTTATCGTTCGTCATGAAAAAATTACTCTTGTTAAAACAAAATGTTGCAGGTAAACTACCCCTTTCTCTTAACCGATCTTCACCAAAATCAAAAGGCCTTGAGCACTCTACAATTCAGGGATGTATGGAAAAAATTATTTAATTCTGTTTGACTTTACGGCAGTTATCGTTCGTCATAGAATAATTACCCTGCTTAAAACATAAAATGTTGCAGGTAAACTACCCCTTTCCCTTAACCGATCTTCACCAAAAACAAAAGGCCTTGAGTTCTCTACAATTCAAGGATGTATGCAAACAATTATTTGATTTTGTTTGAATTTACGGCAGTTATTGTTCGACATAGAAAAAATTACCCTTCTTAAAACATAAAACGTTTAAGAAGGCACAGCCTTTGTGATTTAGACACGTTCACTGGCATCTCTTAACACACTTTAAAAACTCTTAACTACTTTTTCTAGCTGTGACACTACTGACAGTAATTTACTCAGGTGTTTATATTTGAGTACCAAAGCACAGCCTTTGTGATCCCGACGTGGTCGCTGGCGTCTGCTCTCTTTGATGTTTAATTGGCAGCTGCCTACTGCATGGTTTGGCGTTACCAGGGCCGGCGACAAGGGGGGACAGAGGGGGAAATGCCCAGGGGCCCAGGCCCAAAAAAATAATTAAAAATAAAAATTTAAAGTTTAAATACATTTAAATGCCAACAAGAATACAAACTTTTGTTGTTTAAAAAGTGAAAAAACAAATCAAGGTAGAGCGTGTGTCAGTGTGCAGTAGAGAAGTATGACGTTAGCATTGTTGTTGTGGTCATCGAGGGTTGTGGCGCGGGTGATGGGGACGATAGAGCGATATGCGCGGGCGCTGTGACTCACCTCCCCTCCCTTTGCCATGAACATTCGCCACTCAGCGACAAGTTGTAACCTGAACGTCAAGAAACCCCATCCCCCGCCTAAAGTTCATTGTTTACTAAGAGAACATATCTCAAAAATAAAAAAGGCTCAAGAAGAGGGAAAACGGCTTCAAGCGCACTACTTGTCTAAAGATTCCCAAAATGAATTTATTCAAACTTGTGGTGCTAGAGTTCGGCAGAAGGTGCTAGAAGAGAGGAAAAAATCCAAATATTTTTCTATTATTGCTGACTCTACCCCAGATGTCTCCCACATGGAGCAAACAACATTGGTGTTAAGATACGTATTAGATTGCGAATCGGAATTTAAGGTTACTGAGAGGTTCTTAAGTTTTGTTGATTGCGACCAAAAAACAGGACAGGATGTTGCTAACTTGATTATGAGTGAACTTGAAAAGAACTCAATTCCTTTGAAGGATTGTAGGGGGCAAGGTTATGACAACGGTGCAAATATGGCCGGAGTTTATAACGGTGCTCAAGCCATTATAAGTAAACATAACAATCTTGCCTTTTACTCTAATTGTGCCGCACACAGCCTGAACCTGTGTGGGATTAATGCCGCAGAGTGCTGTGAAGACATGATAACATTTTTTGGGATGTTACAAAAAACATACAACTTTTTTTCCAGAAGCCCACAGAGATGGAAATACTTAGAAAAACGGATAGGATGCTCCCTGCATAACCTTTCTCAAACTAGATGGTCGGCCCGAGTAGATAGCGTTCGACCTTTTGTCAAGCACTTGCCACTCATAATTCATGCCCTAAATGACTGTAAAGAGCTTAATCTAACCGCAGAGTGTAAAACAGAGCTAAAAGGAGTTATGAAGTACTTAAGATCTTTGAATGTATTATCATGTCCACAATATGGCTAAAAGTGCTTGTCACTATTGATCACTAGAATAAAGTTTTACAAACCCAATCTGCAACTCTCGACATAGAGACGAAAAACATTGGTGATCTAATTGAGGAGCTGAAAGATCTCCGGAGTAAATGGTGCAATCTTTATGCTGAAGCAAAACTAGTGGCAGCAAACATGACAGAAAGTATAGAATGTGAAAAGGACTTCAAGGAGAAAAGACTTCAGAAAAGAAAAATCTTCCATAACGAGACCAGAGATTGTGAAACCTCATCAAGATGTGATGATCAAACAGGACTTAACGTAAAACATGAGGAGGAGAATTTCAGAATTAATGTTTTCTATAAACTTATTGACTCTATCATTGGGGGTCTTATTCAAAGATTTCAATTTTCCAAAAAGGTTAGTGACCTTTTTAAATGTCTTTGGTCATATCATGATGAAGATGAAAATGAAATTGAAAAGCAGTGTTTGACTTTGTGTCAAACATACAAAGAAGACATAGACACTGACATTTTCAATGAAATCAAACACCTGAAGTCAATACATAAAACCAACTTAGGAGAAACGTCATTACAACGTTTACAACTTTAGAACGCACTAAGGAAGATAAAGTTGGACAGCTTGTTCCCAAATACATCTATAGCAATCAGATTGTTCTGCTGCATCCCTGTATCTGTAAGTCACGGTGAGAGAAGTTTCAGTGTAATGAAAAGAATAAAAAGTGTCAGTCGATCAACGATGAACCAAGACAGGATGAACGATCTCAGCATCTTGGCGATGGAACCTGATTTGGCAAGGAGCTTGAAATATGATGATATTATTGATGACTTTGCAAGAAAGAGGGCTAGAAGAGTTGTATTTTCATAAAGTAAAAACAGAAAAAGTACGTTTTATTATGACTTTTTATAAAATGTTCAAGTTCAAGTAAGTCCTAGTTTTGATTATTGTATAATAAAACTGTAAAATGTGTTAAACCATCAAAAAGTTTTTATTTCGAAAATGTTTCCCCACTGACATGTGTTTATTTAACATAAAAAATTTATAAGTACAATTTATAGTACATCAAAAGATAATGCATGACAGTGCACATTTCTTCTGCAGAAAAAGCTGATAATCAGGTAAGTCTTGGTTATAAAATAACCTGCAAGTTCGCAGTTCTGGTCTAAATTAAGTGAGGGGGTGGGTGGGGTGTACCGGGATTTAGGGGCCCGGACCCCTCAGTTGCCCAGGGGCCCGAGAATCCTGTCACCAGGCCTGGGCGTTACTCACTCCACTTCCACGCTAAACTGTTTTTTTCCAGCTCTCCTGTGAGAATATTGACAGGTGCGACCTCCTTTTCACCAGGTACGATACTACAAAGTGTGTGAAAATGAGTTTTGTGCACGTACACCTGTCAAAAAATTGTGCACTTCCCAGGCCAAAGTCATGTACAAAAATTCCACTAAAGAAAAAATTCTAATAAAAAAAAGCCTTCAAGAAAAATCCCCAGTCACCATCTGTATGTGGAAACTTATCACTATCCCAGTTATTCACAATTTCACAAATTTTCTCTTAAAAGAAATCCCTCCCCTACCACCACTACCATAGGACCCGTTAGGTGTATCCACTGGCCATAGAATAGAATATTGTAGGGTGATATCTGAAATAATTCGTAATTAATTATTCTAGCAGACATTTTACTACTATTGCTCAATGTATCATTTTTAGATACCCCATTTTCATTTATATCATCATTATTGTTATTCACCATTATTTCACTATCATTATCTTCATTATGGTTAACACCATTACTTACCTTGTCAACTGTTACCTGATTTGCACTTAAACTAACACCATTATTATTATTTTCGTTACTTACCTGTATCTCTCTTACTCTCTTTTCTCTTTCTAATTTTGTTTACATCGTCTTGCATTTGTTTTATAACGGTACTACAACTTTCATCAATTTCGTTTAAATGTTTGTTCATATTCATTTCGAATTTAACATTATCATTACTTAGTTCATTTAATTTACTGTTTTGTTCATTTAATTTGAAATCATTTATATCAAAGCGTTTATTAATATCACTATTCTGTTCATCAGACTTTACATCTAACATCGATTGTAACATATTTTTTCTAAAATCAACTGCATCATTTTCATCATATCATGATCATCAGCTTTTTTAATTTGGACAGGCGTTGAATGAATTACGTCATCCATTATTTTAGATTCAGTTACACTACTCTCTGTACTTACTGCAGTATTTGACTGCATTTCTATTTCGCTAATGACGGTTAAGTCACACAATCTGACTTCCTCATCGTTACTCTCCATATTTTATTTATTGTTTAATCAACTGATTAATAATCAATTATCACTTATTATACAAACTGCATACACAATTATAAAAAAATTTTTAATTTAACTCAAGGTCTTACGTTATCAACCCTATTCCATGATCTACAAACATAACCTGTAATATCGCATTTATACTCAACTTACACCAAAAAACGCCATTATTCCAAAATAACCCATTACTGTACCCAAAAGTAGACCTGCTGTTCGGGCGCCAATTGTAACAGTTACAATAATATACAATACAATATACGAAAATTACGTTCGTGACTTACCTTCAAGAGTCACCCCAAGGTCGATTAGATGAACTTTTTAGGTACAGTTTTGGGTTAATAGCGCATTAATTACACTAACACATGATATACTGGTAAACTTCTGATTTTATTCATAAAACACAAAATTATTGAGCAACGCTCATTAAACGATTCATCTCACAAAAATTATTATCCAAAATTATAATAAATGCAACCCAGTACTTTGTCACACACACACTCTCATTCTTTTACATATCGATATATATATATATATCTTTTATTTATTGAGATCTCATTTATAATTTATTCAATGAAATTGATTTTGGTTTTTTGGCCAAGTTACTTACCTGAAGTGTATTCTCGCCGTTCATTACTTGTTGTACAACACTTTTCCTGGATGAAACTATTACACTTACTGTCCGAAACTTTGAAATATTGATCTTCGATTTAGTGGGTGTGGGTGAAATAAACACAATTTAGTGGGTGTAGATCTACGTAATGGCCCGCAGGCACTCAGCACGGGCGTGCTGTTCAGCGTTTGTCTCGAGACTGCCATTCAGCATTTGTGACTTTGCCTAAGTTTTTCATTTGATGACGTCTTACGTCTCGTTTACGGAAAAACCAGTTCATTCCATTCCCCGCCATACGTCTCGTCCTTGGTATTGAAAAGTTCCGTTGTGCTTTGTATCACTTCTTCAACTCACCACAAACAGATTTCCGTCAACAAAATTCTTTCGGTGTTAGTCACTGGCCACAAATAAACTCTCGATTTGCTTCAAAACCGTATATGGTTATGAAGCTCTCCCTGGCTGTCGCATCACCTTATGTGGGCCTCATCTTCCAATGTTACGTTATTTCCATGAAGTTATTTACAAAATTATTATATAAATTTTGCCCCGTTACAACTCGAATATCTTGATAAGCCAAAACAAATTGCAGTTGATTTGGTCCCGGGCAAATCGCTTTGTCTTCGTGTTACAAAAAATATTTACTTTTGAAGAAAATCCCTCAACAAATGACAATGACCTTTTTACTGATTCAGTAGAACTTTCTGAAAAAGAAACTTTAAATGAAATAAACTCTGAGTGTTACAAATTACATATTCCCCAGCCACAAAAATAATCAAGCTAAATAAATCCCAATGGGTTTCTGCGCTGCAAAAGAAAACACAAAAAATTTCAGATGCAATAAAAAGAAAACTAGAGGAATCATTTGATGAAAAATTAACTGACATCACAGCTCCCTCTACCAGTACCAGTACTGGGCACGAATATGATGAATTAATAGAGAAACTTAAAGAAAAATGTGCGTTAGGTAGTAAAGAAGAAAGAATCAAAATAATTAGTTTACTACCTAAGTCTTGGTCAAGGAAAAAAATTTTTTATGAGTTTAAAGTAACTGATTATTTGGTATGACTTACAAGGGATCTAGTGAAATCTCAAGGAATTCTTCGTGATTTTACCAAAAAAAAGCAGGTAATCCTTTGACCGAGGAGGTTGTTAATGCTGTGATAGAATTCTACCAAGAGGATGAGAATAGCAGGGTCTGTCCAGGAAAGAAAGATTGTATTTCTGTTGGTAATAAAGTTTATAAACAAATGAGGTTGCTTTTATTAACACTAAATGAATTATTTGTACAATTCAAGCAACGTTATCCTCTATACATAATATAACGTTCTTCATTTCGTGCCTTAAGACCTAAATGGTGTGTGTTGGCAGGATCTTCAGGTACACACAATGTCTGTGTGTGTGTAAATATTACCAGAACATAAAACTCATGACTGAAGGCTTAAAAATCAATGTAGAGTATAAAGACGTACTGGATTTTATGGTCTGTAGTACTGAAAATGAAGCTTGTATGTTTAATGAATGCACATCATGTCCAGGACCTGACCTATTAAAGGAAATGCTTCAAAATGAACTGGAAGATCTGCCTGATCAAATATCATTTAAACAGTGGATCAGCACTGATAGAGCTAACTTGATCACTGAAGTTTTACCTGTGGATGAATTTTTCGAAGCTTTGATAGAGAAACTAACGCTTTTAAAGAAACATCACTTCATCTCCAAAATTCAGTCAAAGTACTTAAAACAACTTAAAGATATGATGACAGAGGAAGTCTGTATCACTCTGGGTGACTTTGCTGAGAATTTCACCTTCGTCGTTCAAGACGAAATTCAGAGTTATCATTGGTGTAACCCACAGGTTACCCTGCACCCTTTTGTATATTATTATTTAAATGATGGTGAAGTTTGTTCCAGAAACCTTTGTGTTATAAGTGACTGTTTAGACCATAGTACCGCGGCTGTGCACTGTTTTCAAAATCATTTGACTGAAGATGTCAAAAAAGTTTCCCCTTCAGTTACAAAAATAGTTTATTTTAGCGATGGAGCTGGCAGTCAGTACAAAAACAAAAAAAAACTTTTTGAATATTTGTAACCACTATAAAGACTTCGGTCTTGACGCTGAATGGCATTTATTTGCCACTTCTCATGGGAAGAATGCCTGTGTAATGGGATTGGAGGGGCTACAAAGAGGGCTGTCTCGATGGCTAGTTTGCGAAGACCATATTCGGACCAGATACTTTCAGCAGAAGAAATGTTCAAATTTTGCTCTAAAGAAATTAAAGGTATTTCCTATATATTTGTACGTTTAGAAGAAGTTGAAAGAAATGAAGCAAAACTGAGCCAAAGGTTTTTAAAACCTGTAAAAAATTACCAGAAACAAGAACATATCACAAGTTTGTTCCACAAAATCCTAGCGTCATAAGGTGTTATGTTCACTCAAACAGTGACATTTACAGTGAACATAGTGTTTCCATTTTACCATATTTTGAAATTAGGTCTTTCAAAGTAAATGACATTGTAGCCTGTATTTATGATCAGAACTGGTGGATTGGTGAAGTTGAAAATGTGAGTATGGAAAACAGTGACTTGATGATTCATTTTTACCATCCACACGGCCCTCAAACAGCATTCAAGATTTCAAAGAGTGACAGAGTGTGGGTACCAGTGACAAAGGTTTTGAGGAAATTATCACCATTTGAACTTACAACCATGACTGGTCGTGGATACAACATAACAGAAAAATTATCTCTACAAATAACTCATTTGTACAATACAGTGGTTTCTTTTGGGCAATTACAGTAGAGTAAAAGATCTTTTTATCATGCCTAAGGATCAGTCTAAACACAAGAACTATAAAAATATTCTATTAATATAAGATTTAAATATGTTCAGAAGTCAATAAGGATTGAGTAAAATCCAAACTACAATAAAATGTAAGTACGCCTAGTTTTATTTAGACTTTCAATTTTTTTGTTGCAACAGCTTAATCCCAAATAACTTTTTTGCACATTGTATGTAAATATATATTGTAACGATACTCTTAACAACTCACTTTTGCACATATGCTATTACTCATTTGTGCGCACTTACCCATGTCTTGAAGGTATACTCTTCTTCTGCAGTATTTACCTTGATGTTTCCCAGCTATGTCGCAGGCTTTGGTAGTTAATTGAGGGTAGATAAGCACGTGAATATTGTTACAAGTAAAGAGTACAGAGGATTAATTACTGGTTGTGAAATTAGTATGACTTTGTTACTAAAATTATATTCATTTTGTTTATTAATTAAAACTGCAAATTGTCATGTTATTAATTAGTGTGTGGGTTAACTAATATTGAAACCCTTATACGAATACTACTTATACGAATATCGAATACTTATAACGTGCCAAAATCTTAGCTCTTATAGTCTAAGACACATTATACACAAAAATAAGACGTATATGACCTGGAATATTTACACAGACATATAATACATAACACATATATTATTATAATGCGTGATTAACACGTACGAAATTGAATATTAATATTGACTTAGCAAGTGTGGTTTTTTTTATTATGTACCACTTAATTAAAAAAAAAAGTAATTAAACGCTTATAAAAATTCTAATAGAGACCATTCTATTACTTTATTTAACTATACTCCTAATGCCTCAATTAATTAAAATCTACAATTGAAGTAAACTTTCGTACTTGATTTTACTTTACAGTTACTTGATTTTAATTATATAATAAAAATATAATAAAATATGGGTTCTCTAATTACCATTTATTTATGAGATTAATAAGTTTTAAGTTCTTTGTTATAAATTATTATTCTCTGAACTTTTATTAATTATTCGTTATGCAAATAAAAATAATAAAATTTATGTAAACTTGGATATGGAATCTAGAGCCTTCTTTTGATAGACCTCAGGGTCATTTATAAGATTGAATAAATATCTGACTTCACCTGCATATTTCTGCAACTATTTAACTGTGTTGTTACCGTCACCTGGACTCTCGAGTTTTGGGATCCCCTTCCGGTATCACCTTCTCTGTCTGTGTCGTTTGGAATTACTCTCTCCGTCTAATGGATGCTGAGTTCTGACATGGACCTGTGGTCGTGATGATGTACGGCTGGCTGTAGCTGCGTGTGGTTGTCCCTGCGTCCTCTAGTGTATTGCTCTGTTTCCTCTCCTCTCCTCGTCTTTTCCCTCGTGGATGTCTCGAAGTTCTACGTGGACTTCTTGAAGCTCATTGACAACATTTCGACTCCTCGTAGTTTACGGTATTATTGTCTTTTACATCACTCGTGTATATCACTAATTACTTTCACCGACGTACTGCCGGTTCCATCGCACTTTAGTTTATGTAATACGATTTAAAACATTGCTTAAACTTTGTAAAATTTGTGGTGGCGAGATGCGTGGACTTCACGTGCTGTCTGTTGATGATCTGAGCAAGAGTGTCGCTCACTGGGGTTTTATACTCCTGCCGGCGTTCAACTCCTGTTGGAAACTGTTTGGACAAAGTTGAACAAGTCAGCGCATCGGTTTATTAACTAATTACAACCTACGCGTCTTTCTATGAAGCGCATACTTTTTTATAAATATTATTTGACAAATCGTTAGGTACATTATTAATAAACTTAACCTATGCAAATTATGAACATTAAGGTGTGTAAACTATGGAAGTTATGGCAAAATTTCACACGGTAGTTGAACGGTTCCCACGATCATAGACCTCTTAGTATCGAATTGTAGCGCCGGTGCCAGCTGTGTTTCTACATATGTCTCTGATTTGTGTGACTTCTGGTTTTTGTTCAGCACTTAAAAAACTGTGTAAAATTTTCTATAATCGTATACATAATTCAACTTGTTCTTCATTTACACACACACACACACACACACACACTGATTCCAAACGGTTGCCTGCAGCAATGACGTCACAGCTGCCAGTCAAGGCGTGTTTCGTCTTCCTTCACTGCGTTTAAAACCAACAAGGCTTGGCAATTCCATATGCATGTTCACTTACAATTATTTCCGTATTTAAAATTAATTAATACATTTCTTTCTTTTATTTATGCCTTATACCTAACGATTAATTATTACATTGTTTTCATTATTTATATCTTTCACACGACTCATACGTGCAATCGTATGTTCTCATACCGCAGTCAGGGGTTGATACGGATACTTATGCTAAACGTATCATTGCAATATATATACTGTATATATTTACATTCCAACGTTGAAGTTGCGTCCATACATTGACAAGTTACATTCAGTGCGAAGCCCATGTGCATATGAGTTCCGTATATGGACTCCAGATTACAAACCTTAATAAAATCGTGGCTGACCGGCTGTTAGTGACAATAACTTCGTTCCGAAGACTCCATTTTATTTATTAATATGTAGGGATTGCCAACCCAAGAGAAAAAATGATGTGACTCTTATTACGGATTTGTTTAGCAATTTTATCAAATTTTGACGGACGTCACAAGTATGGGAAATTAAATGACTATATACGTCATTAGTTCGAGGTTTGGCCACCACGTAGCGCTTGTCCGTTTCTAGCCCTCCTCCCGCTTCCCCTCTGTGGTATACTTACCTTTCAAACCACAGCTAATCTGAAATCCTTGTTTTGGCAACACTGGCTAAAGATAGTAGAACTTATCTTGTTTCAGTTCATATACCTTCTCACTAACTCAGTTTTCCGCTACTGTGTGTGTGTGTGTTCGCACGGGCATGTTTTATCAACTTGTTGATAAGACATGTACATTCCGAGCAAGTGTTCCAACCTCGTATTTAACAGAGCTGCGACAGTTTTTGCGAGAGTATTTAACAGTCCCTCTTGTCAGGCGCGGATCCAGGAATTATTTTTGGGGGGGAGCGAACTAGAGCTAGTGGTCAATTCGGGGGAGGGGAGGCGTAAAAAAAAGAAGGTGACTTCTGCAGATCATAATAGTAATTAAAATAATAATAATAAAAAGATATTATTTTAATAGAAAAATATATTTGTGTTACAAAAATGTTGATATTAACAATATACTATAATTACAATGTAAACTGGAAACAATGGTTTCTTAAATTGGCATACATATCAATTACATTTACTATGTCTATACTTTCATTGTAATGAACATGCACTAAAGCAAGCCCATTGAGCCTTTCTTGGCCCATAGAAAATCGTAGCCACGATTTCAACAATCTTAAGCAAGGAAAGACACTTTCTGCTGTTGCTATAGGCGGGATTTCACCTACGGGATTGGGGAGGCAAAAATTGACAACGGCATCCTTTTTTTTTCAAGCGAATCAAGGTGAAGGCGTTCTACCTTTATTGAGGAAATGACTAGAAAGGCAGGAATTATCAATGGCGGTGTTTCGGTGGAGGCATTGGCATTACCCCAGAAAGACACGCTGGAGACAATTCTAATCTGTAACGGGCAGAAAGATAGGCTAGCGAATTCTAACCTCCGAACGAGTGAAAAGCGGGCTAGCGAGAATTTTAACCTCCCAACGGGGGAAAAGGGGGGGAGGTGAGCGAGAATTCTAACCTCAGAACGGGCGGAAAGGCGAGTTAGCGAGAATGCTAACCTCCGAACAGACAGAAAGATAGGCTCCTAGCCCGCCTTTCTGCTCCTCTATCTGGCCACTCGGAGGTTATATTTTTTTTGCTAGCCCTTCAAAAGACACATATATATACAAAAACACACACACGCACAAACGTGTGTAAACACATGCACACACACAAATACGAAAAAATTAAATAATTTGGAGGGAGCCTCGGTTATTCTGCTGCCTAAGGGCCCCCAAGATGTTAATCCGGCATTGAATGTGATAATTCCTGGGGAAGTTCTTTAGTTTACCAAGTGGCTAACTTTACATTACATATAGCAAAGCTTGAGTAAGTTAAACTACGCAAGAAAACTAGATTTGAAAAGCCTTCCAATGCCGTGTCAAATACTGTACAAAGCTACTGTTCACTGATTTGTAATTTATTTGATAGTATTGGGGGGAGGCAAGTGCCTCCTCTTGCCACCCCCGAATGCCGCCCATGGCTATCGATACTGGTAACATTACCAAAAGCTTAATAGAAAAATGTATACAAAGGTACATCTGTTTATTACATTTTGATATGACATCTAATGGACTGTGTGGACCAACGTTTTCTTCTCTATCCATATGCAACTTCCAGAACTCCAATTCAGCTTTTAGTTTTCTTTTAAATACATCAACAGTTTCGTTGAAGAATGACTAATACTTTGTTACCAAGTTATGTATAATTTCATCGAAATTATCTGGTTTGGTCGTTGAGAAGAAAATATGTGTATTATAGAAATGTAATGTTTCTTTAGGAAAACGATCTTTTAAATCCAGAATCAAATTATCGAATGCCTGTAGGCCTATATACATATATAAGTTATATATATCGTATGCTTATAGTACCGGTATATAACTATATCGTTTGTAGGATGATTTTCTCGAACAGTTGTCTGGAAGCTTTTCTGGGTATCCTTATTTCCACATCCAATTCTTCAGAAATACCACATATACTTCCTCATATATAGTTTTAAAAACAGCTTCGCAGTTGTTACGGCGTCTTTGTAAAATTTTATAGTATCGCTTAAGTAATCCTGAGCAACTTTTGAGTCGACTTGAGTTCCTTGAAAAAATTGCCTCAATTTGCAATGTGCAAGTAAGTAAATCTGAGAGACATACAATTGCAACAAGTGTTTGGCCATCACATTATACTATTCTTAACCCTCGAGCTTTAACAGCTGTTGCAGAATCTTTCCATTCAGTTATTGAGTCTAAAACTGATATAATTTTTAGAAGAGCGGATCGAAACTGGAGTACTCCATCATGCATTCCTATGCGGGTCTCGCGAAACCCCGAAAAGTTATGGCCTAATGTTCGTTTTGGAACATCTTCTCTCTTGGACGAACCTTTTAAAAAATATGTTGTCTCTTGCATTGCCGAAACAGCATTTTTAATAGCCTGTACTTGAGATGTTCGAAAAATACTTAAATTGAGGCAATGGAAGGGGAAAAACAGCATTAGGGGCTTCTTCCATAACTGTTTTAACGGGTCTGCGTACTTCAGATGCCTTAGTACTACAACCGTCAGTTGTTATTGCAACGCAGTTGCTTAGATTTAAATTACATTTTTTTAGAGCATTTATAACAATGTTTCCAATAGCTACTCCAGTCAACTTCGGTTCACCATTATTTTCATTATCCTCATTCATTTTGGCGCCAGAATCAATAAATTGAATGAATGATATGTAAATTTCTATCGTCAGTATACCTAATGATTAGTGATAATTGCGATTTGTTTGAAAGATCTGTCGTTTCACCAAACATTACACTAAAAATCTGAGCAACTTGGATTCTCTTAGGTAAAATGTCTCATCCACAGCAATCAGTCAAGTCATTTTGAGTTGTCTTGCTTATACATGTTGCACGAGATGTTGACTCTTCGAGATATTTTTTCAAACCTAATTGCCGCTATCAATCCGAAACTTCAATAAAGCTCGGAAATTGCCAGTATTTATGACCGAATCAGATTCACCAGTTGTCAGTTTGCCATCGTCTCGGTGCTCAAAATTGAATGTTCTGGCGACCCAGGAAAATAATGGTTTTTATTTATAGGCACTAATCGAGAACGATTTTCTTTCACGATTTTTTGACGTCCAGTATGTAATTTATTATTAGCGGATAACTCAGGATTTTTGTAAATTTTTAAGAAATATTTTCCTTTTATCACAGCTTCCTGGTGATATTTGTTTTGTGCACGCTTTTCAAAGTCTCCACCTTTGTCCAATACTGTAGCAAAGTTGGTTATTGGTTCTGGAACTAATTTCTGGAATCGAGTACTTCCATGGCGTCCACCCTCAGCAGAACTGACAAAAAAATGGACAGTATTTACAAAAGAATCCCTTTTTTCATGCGAGAAAGGGAATTTCATAAAAATTTAATTGGTTGAAATATACATATCGTTTATCATACGTTCCAGTTTTGTCACTTGAGTGAGTAAGTTAAAGAATAATCGTCTTTGTCCAAAAAATAAATGTCTCTGTATTTGATTTGAAGAAAATTAAATACCTCTAAAAAAAAAAAACTATTAAGACATTTTACATCCAAATGTGATAATGAAGATTTGATGATGTTATGATTGTTTTTTCTAACATATACTCAGTATCGCAGTCTAAATTTAACAAATGTAAATGTGAACTGTATGACTGAAGCTGAGACCGTTGGATAGCAAAGCGCATACGCATATGTTATAATTTCGACATGCAAACGCGCGAATTCAAACCGAACTACCTGAACGGTACGAAGATATAATAATAGACAAAATTATGATATTGATTTGCAATAATCTGTCATTATAAATTACTGTGTTGTACATAAAAATTGAATTTCAAATTACTTTATGCTAGTTATGCTATCACTATAATTTTCTCCTTAAATATAGTACAATAGTTAGTGAACAGAAATTCTGTCTTTTTCGGCTGTACTGGAGCTTTTTGAAAATAATGAAAAGACGTCAAAATCCATTTTATCATATAAAGAAATAATTTTTGAATGTATATTTTAATTTTCAACATGCCTTACAAGACTTATTAAAAAATTACAACTTATTACAACTTTTTTGTGATTTTTTACGCAGAAAAGTATAAAAATGTCTTTGATTATAATATTAAAATTGAGGCGTTTGGGGGGGGCTGCCCCTTCGCTCCCCTCTGGATCCGCGCCTGCTTGTTTAGTAAGTTTTTTAAGATCCTTGTCTTTTGTCAAGCTTCGTTGTAAAAGAAAAGTCATTTTTATCGTATTATTCTATATTTTTGTAATAAATACTTATTTAAATTCAACAGTATTAACTAATTAATTAATCCATTATTTTAATTATTTAATTATGTACTATATTATTATAACTATTCTGTTAGCTACTTTATTTTTTAGTTATTTGATAATTTTTAAGACCACAAGGTCTAAAAAGTTATTGAAACCTCGAACATGAGTATAAGCTGACACCACTTTCAATATATCGTTCTTTTTTTTCTGATGCTGTAACTAACGGTAGCGTATTTATTCCCGTAATTTTATCTTGTGCATCCCTGTTTTATAAATGCAGTTTCCATTCTCGAATTTGACCAGTGTCACGTAGGTAATTGTACAAAACAGCAATTCTGAAATGCCAGTCAGTTATCATACAACGCACCATAGCAGCGTGTTTTCTTTTGGGCTATCTCGTCAAGGTCATTAAGACAACTGTATGATTTACATTGTGAGAAGGATAGATCTCGCACTCTTAGTGTAGGGTATATAAGATATAGTTTATTACCAATACTTAATATTTTTTTACTCTTTTTAAGCTATGCTGGTGGAAAATCCTTTTCTTAATATTCTTCTATCATATGTTGACAAGAAAAACAGTTTCAACTTTGGTCGTACTATTATGACAGCGTTTAGTAATAGCTAATTAAAACTACGTAACAATGAAGAATGTTCTTGATCTCAGTTTTATTTAACCCTACAAAATTTAATTTTGCACGGACCTTGAGTACCCGAGAACGTTTTGCATGCAACTTACTAAACAGAGGACGTCATCAGTGTTTACTATCATTTAGTATGAGGAATCGGTGTATACAATAATAATAATCGTCATCAGAGTTACTGTGTGAGTCAGTATTCAAATCATGCTTAGAACTTACCTATTAGGCATAAACATGTAGCACTCAAACATTGTTTAATAACTTTTTTATTTTACATTTCCAACACGTATTTTTGATATAAAATTGCCATTAGTAAATTACAAGCAAAATATTTTTTAGCATAAAAGAACTCGAAGGTGATACAATAACTCCGAGTGTTATTAGGGTGTTTCGATGATTACTAAACGCGATTACGTGACTTCTAATGACTCCTGATGGTACCTTCTGATGTAATTTATTTTAACCATCTTGATTTTTTCTAATAGAAAATTAAAATTGATGTTGGGTAACAGTAGGCCTATATAGAGAGTCACTACTTTTATTCTAGTTTTCATAAAAAACTTGAAAAATCAAGCTTTTCTGCATTTCTGTGTATACTATAGGCCCAAAAGTGGCCAAGAAACAAGAAATTCATTTAACAGCTTTTTTTCATAAAAAAAATTGTACATGCAAATATTACGTAGTTAAATATGCGAAAACAATTTTTTAGGATTTCTATCTACAGGTCTTAACTAGATTTGAAGTGAAACATCTGTTCAGAAACTTGCTAAATCTGCAAATTTGTAGATCGGCTTTGCAAGAAAGGGTGCTCTGTATTTAATGCTTTCATTACAGAAAGGAGAAAGGTTAGATTGTTTTGGGAATTAATTTTTAAAAATTACAGATTTTCTTTGCAAAAAAGACTGCAAAAGATGCCTAAATTAAAAATTATAATCGGAGGTTTTTGTTTCTACTCCTAATTTATAAATGTGTACCTGTCATATACGTAGAATCAGTAAAAACATTTTTTTTTTTTACCTTTGTGAAATGTAGGACACATGTAGTATCACTATAATACTACTATTACTTATGTGCAGAGACGCACCCAGGATTTTTTTCGGGGGGTTTGAAAATTTAGAAACAAGGTGCACAATTTTGGTTTTCCTAATCCATTTCTTTACAAGCAGGGCTTTTTCCTGGAGAACCGATAATACGCAACTTATAAGGAGCCAATGTCAAAAGAACAGGAAAAAATTAACTTTGCTTCATAGAATTTCACTCATGTATGTTCCAACTATAATGCTGCAAAGGCCTCTCTTACACATACTGCACGAGTAAGAATCATACACACAATGTTTGTAAGAATCATGAGTTAAAATCATATTATGCACAGGCTTACTAATTTGCATATGCTTACTGAATACTTTAAATTATTTAATCAGTGGACGCCGACTTTATTGAAATATTAATACAATAATATAGTTAAAATAATCAGACATGAAGCAGTTGCGCATTTTGTAGTGGGGATAAGGCGGGAACAATGTTATATACGTGAGTAGAAAAAGGCCTTTTGAAAATATTAGCCTTCTCCCTGAATGACGAGTCTACGTACGGAGGTTTTGATTTCGATTTCTATTTTGACACTACTAAACAGTACATACGGACGTTTTGTAAGACGAAACAAGCAATAAATTTACTACTCTTATTATAGTTACACCTCGTATTGTTATAATTATTTACAACTTGCATATACAAAAGGTATCGTTGTATAATTTTGGGTCCCAAAGAACGTGGGGCCACATAAATTACAGTATATCAAATTTATGTTATGTACCGTTGTATAATTTTGTCACCCGTTAACTTGGGGCTCGACACACCTACATTTAATAATTAATGTATGCTCTATGATTACCAGTGTTTGATAATTTATATGATATAACTAAGATGATACTTTATTTATTTTTATATGTTAGTTATTTTAAATTGTTGTGTGTATTGTATTGTAATAACGCAACTGGCGCCCACCACAACAAACAGGTGTAATTGTAACATGAGTAGATAAAAATAAATAAATAATAATAATTAAACAATAAATAAATAAAAGCTCGCTTACGGTTCACCAATAATAAAGCATAAATAAATATTTTAATAATAATTCACTATGGCAGCACCAGAAGGCTTGAATATGGAAGCACTTCAAACCATGATGCATGCCTGGGTGGACGAATTAAGTACAAACCAAAAAGAAGAAAATAGAAAGCAAATAGAAGAGTTAAAAGAATTTAATACAAAGCAAATGCAAAAGAATAGGGAAGAATCTAAAGCTGAATTCAAAGAATTAAAGAGGGCTAATAAAGAATTTAAAGCTGAATTAGCAAAAACTAATGAACAAATACAAAAGAATAGAAAAGAAACTAGAGCCGAATTTAAAGAGTTTAAAGAGCAACTGACTACAAAACTCGAAGAAACTAATACGAGATTAGAAATATTAGAAGCTAGAGTCGAACAGTCCTAAATGAACAAGCTATACAGATAGAGAATAGGTTTAAAGATCAGAAAACAGAATGGTCAAAAGAATTAAAAGAAAGTATAAACAATTAGCTGAACACTGGAATGACAATTTTAGAGTTTCAAAGCAGGAATAAGATGTGAGGATTAGAACAGTTAGTGAACAAATCCGGGAAAACATTAATAAAATGCAGGAAATAGAAGCCCGAACAACGACGTTGGAAACTGTGGTAGTAGAGTCTGCAAAATCCACCAAGGACTACTCAGGTGAAATGAACACACTTAAGGAAGATCTACGTGGAGAAGTAGAACGTCTGAGAACGGAGATCAAGAAACGACCGGCGCAGACAATGATGTTCACTGCACCCGTAGAAGAAAGGAGTAAGATAACCTTTGCAGGTAACAAAGGGGAAAATAGCATGGAATTTTTGGCAAATGTCGAGAGAGTAAGTGAAAAAATTTGAAGTATGAGTGAAGACGAGGAGAAAGTGAGTTTTGCCACCCGTCATTTAAGAGATTCTGCAAGTCAATGGTACTCCATAATTCGAGACAATATAACCACATATCAGCAATTCAGAGAAGCATTCGAAAATAGGTACTGGAATATCCACACTCAAAGGCAAGTACGTGACGAATTGGAGTATGGTAAATATAATCCGCATGGACGCCAAAGTATTGAGTAGTACACTATAGCGCAGATTGAACGCATAAAACATTTAAAACCAAAATTTTCTGAGTATGAGATAGTGTCTAAGTTGTCTTACCATTTCCATATAGATATTCAGTTAGCTGTATATACGCAGGGTGTCAAAACGATCGAACAATTCTTAATACTTGTCACTCAGTCATGAAAGATTAACAAGAGTAACACTTCACCACACAATCAACCAAACACGCATAAATTATCACGCTAGTTATGACCGTAGTGATAAAGCACGAGAATGTGACGATACGCAAAACCGTGATAATTATAAGCGAAATTATACGCCGCCAGCGCACAGTGTAAAGCAAAACAGCTGTGAATAACGCACGTGACGTACAGGAGGAACAACACGCTGAGAGAAACGTGCGCGATACAAATTGGAAGAAAAAGTTTAGTAAACCATATGACCGCACCGTATCCACAATGCAGAGCAAGAGAGAGAGCGCAGATGAGGAAATAAAAGTAAGACAGCAACAGGGGCCTGTTCAACCATCCTGTTCCCGCGACACAAAAAAATGATGGAGAAACAGGACGTGGGGCTACATAATAAACAATATATATCCGTGCGACGTGAGAAATGAGTTGACACCGACAGGAAGGTGACACCAAATCAACAAGAAATAAATTGTCCTATAATTAATGTACGAATTAATGGATGTAGAATTAAAATGTTAATCGATACAGGTAGCCAATTAACTGTACTAAACAATAAGTGGGTACAACAAAATAAAAAATATTTTAAACAAACGGCTATTTTACCTGTCAATAATATAAATGTTATTACAGCCATGAATAAGAGAGAAAAGGTTAGACAGCAAGCCTACGTAACTTTAAATTGTAAGGACTTAGAGATAACATATCCTATGATCATAATGAATAAACTTATATATGATGGAATTATTGGAATAGATTTATTAAATACTTTAAGTGCAAGGATTGATATTAATAACAATAAGATTGTATGTAATTATAAGGATGTTCTATATGAATTAATTATGAATGAAAATGAAGAAAATTGTGAGGTAAGTGAAAAACCTATTGTCGTATCCAAGCCACGTATACGATATGCACCTACTCAGCATGCTAATACAGCCGAAGAAGAAATGTCATCTCAGGAAGAAGCGAAGTTATTTAAATTAATAGACAAGTATAATGAAGTATTCAGCGATGTACCGACGCAGACCACAGTCTATGAACACGCTATTATGGTATCAGACCCTACAAAATTTGTCAGACGAACGTATCCAATACCCATGAAGTACGAGGGAGAAGTTGAACTGGAAATACGACGGATGATAGAAAATAACATCATTGAGCGGTCAAACAGTTGAGCTCTAGTTGTAGTAAAGAAGAAGAGTGGAGAAGTACGTTTATGCCTGGACATGAGGAGTTTGAATAGCGTCGTTCTACGTGAATTCGATTGGGCACCACCTGCGGAGGAGTTATTTGCAAAGTGTGAAGGAGCACGTTATTCGACTGTTGTATTTACGGTCGAGTTTTTGGCAAATTCCAATTAGAAGAGAAGATACAAAAATAAATGCTACCAACATAAGGTAGTTCCCTTTGGTTTGAGCACGAGTTTGGCTGCGATTGTAAAATGTCTGGAGAAAGCATTAGGACCAGAAGTGGAGCCTTACACCATAGTGTTTGTCGGTGATATCTTGGTAGTATCAAAAACACTTGACGAACACATTGAACATCTTAACACTATATTCCACAAAGTTAGGGAAGCCCATATATCCCTTAACCTAGACAAGTGCGAATTCATAAAATCCTCAATCCAATTCCTAGGTCATATTATTTCATCCTCAGGTATTCAACCCGATCCCATAAAAATATCCAGTATAACCGATTTCCCTACACCTAAGAACATTAAAGGGTTACGAGCATTTTTGGGACTCACAGGATACTATACAAGATTCTCACAACAATATCCAGAAAGAACACAACCGTTGCTGGAGTTAACAAAGAAAAATCACAAATGGAAGTGGGAGAAGAAACATCAAGATGCCTTCGACGAAGTCAAGAAGTTATTCATTGAAAACATAATGCTTCATCATCCACAGCGAGATGGAAGATTCGTTATCTACGCAGACGCTAGCGACTACGCGTGTGGAAGTGTATGGAAGTGTGTGGAAGTGTATATATATATCAACAGGATGCTACAGGAGAACACCGTGTCATTGCATATGCCAGTAGAGTATTCAAAGGGGCAGAGAAGCAGCACTCTACATCTGAGGAGATACTTGTTATAGTATATGCCCTAAAACAGTTTCGATATTATATTTACGGAACGCATTTTGAAATACATACGGACCATCAACCGTTATCATTTCTATTAAAATGTAAAGTAACCAATGCTCGATTATTACGATGGATCCTAGAAATCGGTGAGTATTCCTTTACTATAAAATATTGTAAAGGGAAAGATAAAATTTATAGCCGATACTTTGAGTAGATACATCACAGAAGAGTGTGAAGAGGTCTACGAAGATAACCATAATGAGTTACAACTATTACCTATTAAATTTACTGCTGATAATGATGTTAAACACATGCTGAAGAATCTAGCTCAACAACAAGACTTAGATGATGCTACGAGAGGATTTAAGCTATGGGATCACCTACCAGACCATTAAAAGGTACAAAATGGAGTCTTATATAAACTAAGATTGAAAATAGAACAGAAGAAGGTAAGATTGGAAGGTAGTATTAACAAATGATATGTTGCATAAATTAATTCGACCAACACACAAAAGTTTAGCACATGTTGCTGCACTTAAATGTTACTTAAGCCTACGTGAAGATTTCACCATCAATAATATGTTCAGGAAGATTAAAAACGAAAGTAAGAAATGTTATGAGTGTCAAACAGCAAAAGGACCGAATCTACATACCTATGTGGAAATGCAGAGTATCCAGAAGGACCAGAAAGGAGAGCTAATTGCAGTGGATTTTTTGGGACCACTTCCAAGATCAAGTCGTGGAGTGAAACACATACTTGTTTGTATTGATGTATTTTCCAAAGCCGTCCATCTGTATCCAATTATGCGACCCACAACTAAAGTTGTTTTGAAAATACTCTTGCAGAAATACATTCCTGCATATGGTAAAATGAAGAAGGTACTTAGCGACCAAGGAGTGCAGTTCCAAAGCGATGTATGGGAGAAGACTCTTCCTGAAAATGGAATCCAAACTGTACTCACATCAGTATGACACCCTCAGGGAAATCTCGCGGAAAGAGCAAATAAAGAGTTGCGTAAATATCTATGAATCTACTGTCATAGCCAACACAACAAATGGGCAGAGTATTTACCTTTCTTTGAAAAAGCAATAAATGAAAATTATAGAGAAGCAACAAGTTATACGCCAATCGAGCTAGATGAAGACAAAAAAACATATTAGATTCTGGACCAAATATGTAAGCAAGCGAGATAATCAAAATGTACCTATTCCATTAAGTGTAAAGGTGGAGTACGCTAAACAACGCATCATTGAACAAGGCAACAAGAGGAGAGAAAAGTTCAATAGAACATAATTTACAACGATTCGACGTAGGAGAACAAATTCTGTTGAAAGCTAATCCTGTCGGAAAACGCATTGACAACACAGCGAAGAAATTCTTTCGGTTGTACAATGGACCTTATACGTTGAAACAACGCGTGGGAAGACACACGTTCATAGTATACGACGAGAGCAAAGAAAAGGACGACGGCAACTATCATGCGACGTCATTCAAGAAATTCTATGTATGAATAGCGAGAAGAGAAAGAGAGAAGAACAAGGCCATTGCGCCTGTCTCGGAAGGCCTAGAGAAGCTAAAAATGCGCCGGGTCCAGTATGATGGGACTTGCAATTAAACTCGGTTGTTAATCAACAATAACAATTGTTATTGTTACCCCATAATTCATTACATGCACAAGTATAACAATAAGCAATAAATAACAATATAAATGATAAATAAGTAGTGTCAACATGTTAACCAATCAGTTCCATAAGCCCATATTAATTCATCCCCTATATACATATATCAATTTGGTTCCTTAAATTGTATAAATAGCCAACATATATCGGGCAACATCCCATAAATTATATAAATCCCCCCCCCCAAATAACACTTAACATTAACATCACATATTGAAATATAGAAAAACATATATATATAACATCATCACATTAAATCATGTTCGACCTGGCAGACAGCCTGTATAAATGATAAAGCCCCAAAAACTGCAATCATAAAATTTAAACCTCCAGCCACAGTTGGAATTTAATCATTTAAAACCACAACCCATTTACTCCATTAAAATGAAACCCAAAAAAAAATATTTTAAAAACCGAAAGGATGATAATGACTAATAACTGCAAGATAATAGTGGCCTGGCAGCCCATATGAATTTATAACAGCTAATAAATTGCACATTATAAGTATACGAAAATCTCTAAGTTTTTGAACTGTATACAAGTGGTAAAAACCCTTATCACCTAAGTTTAAACAATTGGCATAATTTTCCAAAACGTTACTTGTTGTGTTACAAATATAGATGTATCCCTGTATCAGGAATTCGTTCTTTAATGATGATGATTTAATTCAACAGACAGGTCCAGCAAGCAAGTCAGAACCCAAGTTACAATGATCAGTAGCATCAGTATGATTTTTCAATCTCAAAATTATTGGTATATGCCCACAAAAAAATAAATTTTAATGTCAGACATCTGTGTATAAATAATTTTAAAATAACAGCAGGTTGCATTCTGGCAGCTGTGGAAGTGTGCCAGCATGTGCCAGACCAGGTCAGACAGGTCTCCGGCCTGCATAAAACTGTATCAACGTGTGCCTAACTTGTGCCCAAAAAACCCGTGTGAATTTTACCCCTGAAAACGGCCTGAAAAACGAAACCCCCAGCCCTTAAATGTTAAACCAAAATAAGAATAATATATGCACCCCGTCCTGATGTGCCGTAACTAGTGACGGCGACTTACAAATTTGTTATAATTGTATTTCGGCAGAGATGCTTTCATTGGATCGTGAACACTCTCGCCATCTATGAGGCGTTACTATAACTTAGGAATTTGTTTGTGGCTCTCGCTACGATATTGGACACTCACGCTATCTGTCTGAGATGTTAGACAACTTGACCTTTCGTTCCCGCTGCTTGGAGCGGGGTTGTCGTTGAGTAGAGTGAGCCTGCGGTAGACTCGTGTGGGTTTTGATCAGCTGTGTAGAGGCATGCCAGCTGTTTTTGTCGAGGTCAGCTGTTGAGGCCACGAGCTGTCTTATATATCAGCGGTTGGAAAAGTATTGTTGTTTTTTGTAATGCCGGGGTTTTGTATTTAATTATGGAAGGCTAAGAAAAAGTGTGCCAACGGGTCTCTGGGCCTGGCAACTATGACCGTGTGAAGAGATCAAGGTGTTATGTGTAAGTAATGTGTGAGGAACTCGGTCCGAGCATGTACTCGGCCAAAATTGAACAGGTATGCAAAACTGAAAATTATTAAATTTTTCCTAGGATGTGCTTTCGCACTGCTTGTGTTTAGGGTCAAGTGTGGGCCTGGCTAGTTCTTAACAAAAAAAAGGAACAACAGTTGCTTTAATTCTGGATGTGTTTTTTTTTTACTTCACTGTATACCTGGAATATAATATGCAGGTTTCTGCAGTCATTGCAAATTCTTGAACGCAAGTTTTTTTAAAAGAAAAGTCTGGTGAACTTTACTAGTTTCTTATGTGACTAGTTTCTTATTCGACAGTAATATCTTATGTGCAAAATTCTTTTACCTACAAAAAAAAAGAAAAAACAAAAAAAAAACAAAAAACTTAAGAAAATGCGTTAGGATTCAGCCGGGTGCCCGTACGCCTTGTGAAGCGAAATTCAGCCCGAGTTCCTTGATATCTCTCAGTATTACTCAGTGTTGTTCTCAGTATTATGCAGTGTTGCTCATATAAATGTCTTGTGGTGAATTGTGAAAAGTATGTAATGTCCCGTATACGTTTTGTCTATAATCTGTGTGGAACTTATATTGTGTCTGCCTTTTATTAGTACGTATAAATTTGTTTATGAAAAGAGCTGCAGATCACATACAATTGCCATAATACTGACTAGAACTGTAATTCAGAAGTATTCCTCATGATAATAGAATGACTGAATTTTTTGTACAAGATGAAATTTCCACTTTGGGATTTTTTTTATTTGTTGTAATTCTCTATCAATGTACAGTCACTGTTAAAATTCTTTTGTATATGTATATGCTCATATTTATTTTAATTCTCTATCAATGTACAGTCACTGTTAAAATTCTTTTGTGTATGTATATACTCATAATTCTATGCACACAACATATTACATTTTTGAGAGATATATGTACCTGATTATTTGAGAGTTTTTTTTTAATAATGGTGCACTCTGAAATCTGCAAGCCTTTGTGCTACACAAGTTTATACAAGTTTAAGGAAAATTGAGCACATGCACTTGTGAATTCCACACAAAGTATATAAT
Source organism: Magicicada septendecula (assembly GCA_034769895.1). Taxonomy (NCBI): domain Eukaryota; kingdom Metazoa; phylum Arthropoda; class Insecta; order Hemiptera; family Cicadidae; genus Magicicada; species Magicicada septendecula. The sequence goes on along the minus strand of CM068374.1, from coordinate 371,325,921 downwards.
TACCTATCTTATGTTACGTTATACCTTACTAATTATATGATTCTCCTTTCTAGCTTTTGATTTAGATTTCAGAGGGCGCATGTTGTTGTGTGAGATAATTGTTTAAATGGTTGTGGCTGTAATAATTGTTGTTCGATAAAATTGTTCTTTAAATGGTTTATAAAATTGTTTATATTATTAAAAGTGTTTATAGTACAACCAGAGGGGGACTAAAAAGGAAAAAAAAAGACTTATTGTTATTAAATGTATGGGATTTCGAATACCTCTGGATTTATTCTTTGTATTTATTAATGTTCAAATAATTAATTCCAAATAGAGAAATTCTATTTGGGTGAAGGTTAAAAGTACTGTCGAGGCTTGTTGCCTGTCATGGTTATTTGTGAATACCATGTAATATATTTTAGATATTTTACAGATTTTATATATTTCTAATGGAATACTTTTTAAATATTAAATTTTGAATATTTTGAAATTTTAAATTTTGAATACCATGTAATATAGTTTAAATATTTCACATATTTATATATTTCTAATAGAATACCTTCACAACCTGGATTCTATGAAATCTCATTGTAAGAAAAACAAAATATGATAGAATCAATAAATTTGTTATTTTCGGAATTTTAAAATTGAGGTCACCTCATTCGACCAATTCCCTAATGGTTACCCAGCATGTGGACATTCTTCCACTAGGAGGCCTCTCCTAGTTCAAGTGAACAAGTGAGCCGGTCATCCAGGTAAGTTGTAGATTTTTTAAATTTTTGTTTAGGATGTCAAACTTGAAAAATGTGTTAAATTTGGAAAGTTGAAAATTTTGTTGTGATGTCATTGGTGATGAGCGGCTCACAAATGGTAGCAGAGCGTGGTTGGACGTAGTCCTGGCCACCTCTGAACCGAAATTTGGAAATGGATGAGGTGATCTCAATATCTTAGTTGGACATGTTCTGTCAGTTGTGATGTGTTACTACTGTTGTAAATCTTGGTCTTTGGGTGCGGTTGCCGGGCCGGGACTCCTGGGGGGGTTGTGCACAGCTTGGTGATTCCTGATGGTGTCTTCGGGGCGTTGTTAAGTGTTTATTTGTTGTTTGTGCTCTTGTGTTGTCATTGTCTTGTTGTCTTTTAGCACATTCATCGTGGTCTTGGTTGTTGGCCCGGTGTCGGGTCGGGGACCCTGAGGCACCTTGATTGTCATCACTTGTTGTATTCAGATTCTTGTTGTATGAAACCATGGCAGAGCCGGGGCAGAGTAGGGGTCGGCGTGAAGGCCGCGGTCTGGTGCCCGAATATTTTACGAAAGACGAACTCCAGTTCGAGATACGTTTGCGGGGTGGGGTTCCCCAGAGGGATGTGGCGTCCTTGAGGCGACAACTGCGGGAGCTGCTGGCGGGGGACCCCCCCCCGGAGAGTCGAAATTGAGGATTTGGAGGAGGAGCTGGCCTTGTGTGCGGACAAGTGGACCGAGTTCTCCACCTTGATGGAGGACTCGGAATATATGGGGAGTTCCGCCCGTGTTTGGCAGCGGGTGACCCAAAGGATGCACCACTTGTCCGCTCGTCTCAGTAACTTGCTGTTGCAGGACGATCTGGAGGAGGAGGGTAGGCGGACTGCGTCGACCCTGCAGTCAAAAATTGGCCTACCTGGGGAGGCTCCAGAAAGTCATGGTAACCCTAAGGAGATGCTCACGCGCCAGACCGTGGCCACTGAGCGGGTGGATCTCCTGGGGGAGGCCTGGAGTGCTATCGTGGAGGAACGCCCCTCTATTTCGGCGGGCAGTCGCCCCCAGGGATTTCAGGGGGATCATGTGGAAGTCCCTCGAGGGTTTGGTACGGCCCTGGCCAGCGTAAAGTATGAATCATTGCCGAACCCCATTTATGACCTCCTCCGTCGGCTTCCAGTGGTCGACGGTCTGGACCTTGACCAGCTGGTGAAATTCTTTGAAGGGGTTTTCGGCATTTTTGATTTCCCTGGGGTGACTGGTGTTGCATTGTTAAATATGATTTACCCGTATTGTCGGGCGCCCCTGCTGGATCGTGTGGCCTGGCATCTGGGCGCGGGCGGGGATTTTGAGGCGTTCCACAGGGATGTTTTGGAACTGTTTATGCCCGGGAGGCTGCGTGACCAGATGCGGCAGCGATTATTTTACAGAGTTCAGGGGCACGGGGAACAGTTAAACGTGTTTATCAATTCCATCAAAAGTGCTGCCCGTGTGCTGCGGGTGGACGTGTCGGTGGCTGAGGTGGTGCGGGATATTTTGGAGGGCCTCAATCCTCAGGAGAGGTCAAGGTTGGTGTTTTTGGAGAGACCGCGTAGCTTCGCAGATCTTAGCAGAGATCTGCTAATTAGAAGAGTGTCTTCGCCCGCACCATCCAGATGAACGATGAGGCTCGCTCCGGCAGTTCCGAATTCCCTGTCCCCTGTTCCCCATCTGGTCAGCAGCGGCCTATCCGGGAGCAACGTGGTGGCAACTCTGAGAGGAAAGAATTCCGCTGTTATTCCTGTGGTAAGATGGGGCACTTGGCCCGGAATTGCCCTCTCAAACGGTCGGAGGTCTCGCGGGAGAACCGTCCTTCAAAAAACGGCCTGCGTGGGGGGGGGATTGAGGGGACGCCGGTCCCTCCCACGTGTGGTAGCGTTGGCGCATCCCAGGTCCCGTTATGTGCCGTTGAAACAGGACACCCATCCGGGAAGTCCGATCCTAAGCCGATTCGGCCGGGTCTCTCCGTGTGTCCATATTTGGAGCTGGAGGTTGAGAAGGGCCGTATTAGGGCCCTGGTGGACTCCGGATCGGCACGGTGTCTTATCTCCTCCCGAGTTTACCAGCAGTTGGTCAGGGAGTCATTGATTCGGTCAAGTACTCTTTCGTCGGTGGTGTATTGGACGGCCTCGAGGGAGGTTTTGCCGACCTCCAAATTGGTGGCCTTTAAATTTAAAATAAATTATTTTTCGTGGGTTTGGGAGTTTCTTGTGGCTCCGAATCTGAGCGTAGACTGTATTGTGGGTGCGGACTTTATTGTGCAAAGTGGTCTGGTTCTCGATATCCAGGGGCACGTATGTTTCTTTAAGTTCAACCGTGCCGTACGCATTCCTTTTTTTGGATATCGGGATGAGGCGGGTGAAGGTCTTGAAGAACTTCAACCCCCGGCGTACATTAATAATTTGAGCCAATCTCAACAGACCACTTTCCGTCGATTGTGTGATGAGTTCCCCGAGGTGCTGACCGCCAACCTCGGGCTCACTCACAATTTAGAGTATCGTATCCGTCTTTGCGACTCCACGGTTGTCCGTTCGCACCCGTATAAATTCGCTCCGCCCAAAATGACCATTTTGCGTGAGAAGGTGCAAGAATTGTTGGACCAGGGGGTTATTGAACCTTCCACGTCGGCCTATGCCAGTCCAGCATTCCTGGTGCCTAAACCGGGAGGGAAGCATAGGCTGGTCATTGATTATCGAAAATTAAACCAAAATATAGAAGTTGAGTCGGTGCCCCTCCCGGACCTGCATTCTGCCTTTGATTGGTTTTCGCAGGCCCGATATTTCACCATTTTTGACCTGAATTCGGCTTACCACCAGATTCCCTTACACAAGGATTCTCGGCCGTACACTGCCTTTTGCGTACCGTGGAACTTGTACCAATATAAGAGAGTCCCCATGGGACTGGCGGTCCCACCTGGACAAGTGAGCCGGTCATCCAGGTAAGTTGTAGATTTTTTTAAATTTTTGTTTAGGATGTCAAACTTGAAAATGTGTTAAATTTGGAAAGTTGAAAATTTTGTTGTGATGTCATTGGTGATGAGCGGCTCACTGAACCAGCCAGAACAGAACCAATAAACACATGACTTAAACTTATATAGAAAGTATAATGACTCTAAGGCCTTTGTATATAAAAAAGAATATATAAAGGAGTACAAAAGCTCTGGCACGCTCCCCCAGTGCAGCACACAATTACAATCATAGTACGTTAGAGTTATGGAGTAATTTTATAATAGTTCAAATAATGTTCATAATGAATGTCCTGTTGACACACACTTGATCGGACTGTCTAGCGGCGTAAGCACATGGTTTAAAAAGGAAAACGATTTGTAACACGGATAAACGGCGGGCCAGGCCAACGAAAAAGAAAAAGGTTTATATCACCTCAATGGCATGAGTATAGTTGCCTCTTGCAGTTGGTCAGCAAGCTCCCTCCTCAGAACAGGTGAGTATTGGATGGTTCATAAATGGTGAAGGTGTCAGTACACCAGCCGAGACCAAATCTCCGTCTAGGAGCGAGAACCCTGAGAATTCACAAAGGATTAGAAATTCTGTTCACTAAAATATGCACCCTAGTTCAAGGTAATAACCTCAGAACGGGCCTCCCGACCAACACAAGATAAATGCATAAAGTTTCGGTATTTGTTTTTTTTTTTTGAAAATTGCCTGAGGAGTAATTAAGTCTACAAGGTGATAATGAACGCACTAAATAAAAAAATAATATTAAAGGGTGTATAGAAAAGAGTCACTCGCACTAGATCTAACAAGTGCCGACATAATCAAACAGGTTGGCCTCACCACGTGGCAACACAATTATCCTAATTTGTCAGAAAATGACCACATTAAAGGCACTTACAGTTACACACAATTAAAAGATTAATAGTGTTTCATCTAAGGGTGGTCTCACAATTTATTTTCAACTGCCGTAATTAATTAAAAAAGAACACTCTTCCAGTCCAGTGCGTGTACATACATAACCCACACGATTCAACTCTGTCTATACGTACTGGCTTTAGCTATAATTTTATATAGTAATTTAACAAATGATTACAGTGACTATAGTACAATAATTAAAAAGAAATACTGGCTGTATATACTAAAACATCAAATACGTTTCCTACGATACACACACTCGTCCGATCACATTGTGACGTCTCCCTTGTTAAGACAACACAAAAATCGGGAACTAGTTCAATTCATTACCAGTTAATTAAACTAGCTGCCGTTGTTAGTAAAACTTCCTTACCAACAAATTACAACACAATTTTTACATAGGAAATAGACAAGGATTGCACAAATTTATTCACTCACTTGGTGTTAGCAAAAACATCTCTTTATTACTATTCAAATCTCATGATTTACTTTGTTTTTCAAAAGAATTACTCTAGCAAATTCTGCTTTTAATGCGTTTAAAAATATTAAGTGTATTATTCCTTTTATCTCAAAAGTACTCATCTAGATGTTGTTTTAAGTACCTCGGATCCGGGTCTGAACTTTGTTAAAAATTAATTTATCACAATTTTAACCAAATTATTGGAAGAATAATATTGGTTGAAAACTACAGAATTACCTTACATTTAGATATAGTGCTGTTACTACTACTTCATTACAAAAATTACAAATCTGATAAGTTATTCTTTACATTATTAAAAGTTCTTTAGTGTTCTGTTGTTACTTCTCTTATTGAAACGAATATGTACAAATGTTGTGTTTGGATATCACCTGAATTTAACATGAGGTTGTGGCTGGGTCCTTGGTGGTCATCTTCTGCCGCCTTCTAGGGTGGTGTACATGGTCCTCTTGAAGCTACATCGGGTTGATTATATCTGGTCTCGACGATCGGATTTTTTCTTGAAGTTCATACTGTTGTATTTTGAGTTTTCTACGTCTGGAGTTTGTAGTTCACATTTTACACCTTAATGATAGTTCTTACTTTGCAGTACTAAAGTCTGGTAAGTTACATATCTTACAACTTACAGTTTTATTGTTTAAAAGAGATGTGTCGGCTAAGTTTTCCTTTCTTTATATTTTTTATAACTCTACACACACTACATTATTTATTTTTGTTATTATTTTCCACACTACATTCTTCAAAATAAAATCACCTCAAACTGGATACCTTTTTAAACGGCATACACCTACGTGTATGTGGACAACACAAAACTCACATCTTTACATGTCGAAGTTTTACTGGCGACTGCGTGCATAGTTTAGGGGCGAGGGGTCAGTAAGCTGGCGCGTATTTACGCACTGAGAAAATAGTTTGTTCTTTTATTTATTATTAATTACTCATCAATTAGAATGTAAATACTTTACGTTAACTTTGTTACGAATTAGAGATTTCCTTATTTATATAGTCGTATTTTAAATAATTAACGTAATTATTATTATTATTTAATTAACACCTTTCTTTGCATGTTGGTACGGGACAATTTCAAGTTGATTCAGGAATCTGGGTATAGGTAAGGGTGGATAATACTCTTACTTGTTAGAAATTAAAATTTTTTTATTTGTGCGATTTACTATATTTTTTAAAATTGTCACATCATCACGTACATTCTACTCTCGCATTCGGCTGAATATATTTAAGTTTAATTATTTTCTAATTATTCAATCATTTTCTAGCATACTATAACTCACTCACCGGGAAGTCTCGAAAACTTTAGCTTGCCATCAGGTTGAGAAGAAACTACCCAATTATTGTCTGTCCAAGGTCGGGAGCCTGTAGATTCTATGAGAGCTGGCGTCGAACTGAAATGTGCAGTTACAATGCAACAAACAGCAAAATTCGAAGCGAGATGGCGCATGCTGTCTCAACAGTGCCATTCCAATCTCACTGTTCCGACGTTAATACTCGATATTATTATTGAAAAACGAAATTTTTATACCTTCGATTGCTGGGTTATGCAAACGCCGGCACAAGCTAGAATAATATTATTTTTATTTGTCTAGAACAAATAGACAAAAATTTAATAAATAAATATTTATTAAATTTTTTTTCAAGCAGAGGAATAATGCAACGATACAGCCATATGCTGTATTGAACATTGATTTAAATAAATATAAAATTATTACAAGTTTGATGGACAGGTCTGGGATTGTAAAAATGTTTCATTGTTATACTAGGGGAGAAATTAACTTGTTCCGACAAGCAAAGAACACCTGCTCGATTGTATGTGTGTTACGCGTGTACTTGTGTGTGTTAGTGATGCATGTACAGACAGGAATCTCAGCTACCCTCCCTAAGTAATTACTAAAATAATTATTTTAATTCACTGTGAAAACTAATTAATGTATAAACAAAGAAAAGGCACCAAAGCGTGTGCAAATTTTATAGGTATCCACAGTAAGAAAATGACGTTAATAGGACACACTACGTGAAGTCAGTGCGAAATAAATGTGCCAAAAATATGCAAATTACACTAAGATGCACAAATTAATACAGTGAGTGCTTAATCAAATTAGCTATGATTTGTGCTATCTCAATTCCGTACAAAACATTGCCATTTGCAAAAAATTGCAAATATATGGAAAGGTTCGGGAGTGAGGGCTATCATGTGATCTGCAGGTCTCGACAGGATAATTTCGGAACCAACAGGTGCGGAATCTCGAGAGGGTATAAATTAAGGGTTCAACTGGAAACCCTTCTCTTCTTTTCAAAACACAGTTGCAGTCGGACATGCTGTCCATCGGCAGAACAGTTTTATTTTATTATAAGTCTCATCTATGAACGAATAAAGACGTTCAGTAATTATGTTTACACTATTCCGGGAAACGTAGAGTACCGGGACCGTTTAGGTCAGCAAGAGTATCAACAGAGAAGCTACAAGAGCGATGCGAGATGCTAGACAGATGCCTAACAGCCGAACGAGATCCACCTCGCAGCAGATAGTAATTCTCTGTGATGGACCACACACTGCTGGAGAACGATGCTGGACTCTGGACATATCCAGGACCATGCCAAGCCAGGAGTAACGGAAACCCAACTCTGGACAACACTGGACCCCGTCAACAAGTCGTAAGGTCATCAAAACTCGAGGTGACATGCATAATGCATTTATAAATGATTTATTTTAAAGAGCTCATAAAGACTATACGGAGACAATGAATTAAAACAAAAAATTTATAATTAGAAAGAATGTAATAGTCTTATGTAAATGTTTTAGTCGTAAGAATGAGCGATCGCCTATAGATAAATATAGAAAAAAAGAGAGTTTAATTTTGAGATAGTATATTTTTTATTTTATCAAAGTAAAATAAGTGAAATGATTTGATATTTGCATTTAGTAGAAAAGAATAATTTAAATTTTGAATATGAAACAAATGCCAGTCTAAGAGTAAACAATATAATTTTAAATTATTTAAAAAAAAAGAAACATTGGTATAGACTGAGCAAGCTGAGGTCAGATCTGAGTTAAATGAATTCAATTAAAAAATAAACTTAATTACATTTAAAAATTATTTTTTTAAATTAAATCAATTTGAATAAATGTCTAAATTAAGGTTATTAACATATCTAGAGGTAAGAGTGTTTTAAATGTGTGTAACACCATATAGCTTAAGAGATGAACTTAATAATGAGTGATATCTTGATCTTGATCGGAGATGGTTAACAATGTTTTTTTTATTATTTGTAATGCTTGTTAAAACAATAAACATGAAATTTTAACTACTCATAAATTTACTATTCTTATTATAGTTACACCTGGTATTGTTATAATTATTTACAACCTGCATGTACAAAGGTATCGTATAATTTTGGGTCCCAAACGTGGGGCCACATAAATTACAGTATATCAAATTTATGTTATGTACCGTTGTAATATATTACTTTAGTCTTTGTTAACAGTTTAGGTATTTATACATCTAATTCTAATATTAAAATTTAGTAGGCCAATATTTTTAGATTGCTAACTATTTATTTTTACCTAATGCGTAAATTTAAAGTTTTCAAAAATTGTAACTTTCTAATACAATTTGTAGTTAAAACACAATGAAAAAATTGTATATGTTGATTACTAGTTACTAGAAGAATATTTTGAGAAAATTTCAGATTTTTTTTCAGTCCCTTTTGAGATATACCAATTTGAAAATCAGCAATTTTAGCCAAATCTCAATATTTGAAGGCTCGTAAAACATAAAGGATGGATGTAAATGATCTCAAATTTTAATATCATCTAGTGGCCTGTTATATCTTTGTGGGAAAAATATTTAATGTGTGTTTTCATCCCTTCTATGAAAAAAATTGTTTGAAAATCGTTAATTTATTCTAATCGAAACACGATTTTCTAATCAAGTTTTAGGTTACTTCCTTAAAACCTAACAAATTTTTGGTCATATCATGAATTGTAGATGGTTTCATATAGATTAAGGTGGTTTTTATTTCAAGTTGATATCTTAATAAATAAAATAGTTATTTAACTTACCGTTAACCTTTGAAAATGCCATAAATGACAGAGCCTTCTAAACAAAATGGCTGCTAGAAGCCAAAGTGTTAGTGATAAAAATGTGAAAAAAATCGTTTTGTACTCCCAGATATATATAGAAACAGAAAATGTATAATTAAAAATAAAATCAAATATGTCAGCAACAAATTATTTTATTATTGCTTGATTTCATATGGATTGACCCTTGTACATCTGACCAAACTTCTCTACCATACCAATGTGTGTGTGTGTGTGTGTGTGTGTGATTTAAACTGTTCTACTAAATAAGGCAGTACTTGATTTGAAAAAATATAATAATCATTTCGTATTACATAGGTGTTTTATAGTTTATAGTTTAACTTTGTGTATTCAGATATAATTATAACTGTTACGCTACAGTGCTTTGTTTGAAATTGAAAGAAAGACTGATATCAACTGATTGTTGGTAAACAATTTTTATTTTGTTTCAGCGGTTTTTTCAAGACATCAGTACCGTTGTGAAGGATGAAATTGACTTAGAAGAAGTGAAAATAGAAGAGAATGCACAAGAAGTAAAGGTTTTTTTTTAACATACAAACAATCTTCCTTCTGTAGACGAGTAAGATTCATTTGTAGTCTTCCATCAAAGGCTGTCACATAATAGCAAATAATTTTTGAAATTGAACATTTGTAGTCAGTTGTTTGAAGTCATCCACCATTTGTGTAGTCATTTGAAGGTTAGATTGAGTCCTAAAAAAAGATATTGACACCTGAGAAGTCTTGCATGTGTTGTGTTATTTATTACTACTTTAAATGAGAGATGGGTCCCATGATTCTGACCAAAGACACATGACTATATTTATTTACATAATTTTCTTTATTTAAATAATATTTAATTGTGTTTGTTTTGCTGAAAGACCAATAAAAAAGGTACTGGTTATCTCCAGCTAAGATTCATGCGCCTTGAAGTTATCTCAAGTGCAGAGATGTTATCTCATCCCTGGCCTGCATCCTAAGATAAACGAAAGAGGAAGAAATATATCTATAACAATTTTAGTAAGCTTTCCCTGCACATACACATAGCACTACTTAAACTATTTTTAACAACTACTCTATATTAATTATTTACAAAAATTCTAGTGTGGTTAAATATGCAAATGTGTGTGTGTGTGTGTGTGTGCGTGCCATTCACCATTCATTTATATACACATTTGCTTATACAAATCTACTATTCTTCCTATGGAGAGTAATGCAATACTGTAATCAGACATAGGGTAAGGTTAATTTTTGCAAGCCGAAAGCTACCTGACAGATAGAACATGATTTTTAACTTCTACTGCTTCTGTGTTCCAATTTTGAATTATTACAGTTGTGTATTCATTTGTTCCAGTGTAACTTATTTACACCCATGAATAATATCTATGAAGAAGAGGATTCTACTCTAGATTGTGAACTATATAGGGGAAAGTCAATTCACAATACTCTCGGAAACCATCTGTCACCACGCAAGTTAATACATTCTGGCATTAAGAAGTACCAGTGCGATGTTTGTTCAAAATCATTTACTCATTAAGGCTGTTTGTCACAACGCAAGTTAATACATTCTGGGATTAAGAAATACCAGTGCGATGTTTGTTCAAAATCATTTACTCAGCCACGCGGTTTGTCAGAACACAAGTTAATACATTTTGGGATTAAGAAGTACCAATGTGATGTTTGCTCAAAATCATTACTCATTCACGCAATTTGACAAGACACGAGTTAATACATTCTGGCATTAAGAAGTACCAGTGTGATGTTTGTTAAAAATCATTTACTGAGTCAGGCAGTTTGTCAAAACAAGTTAATACATTCTGGCATTAAGAAGTACGAGTGTGATGTTTGTTCAAAATCATTTACTCAGTCAAGCAATTTGTCACTACACAAGTTAAGAAGTACCAGTGAGTTGTTTCTACAAAAGTATTTAATTTGGCATAGCCTGTTGTGTTATAAATAACATGCTGGCATAAAATAATAACAGTGATGTTTGTAACAAAATTTTCTGTTTGTTCATTTTGAGTGTAAATTAATCCATTATACTATTATGAACCATTACTGTGTGGTTGGTATATAAGAATAGTTTCTATTGCCCAAAAAGTTTTAGAATGTAATAAAACTTATCAATATAATTTTTTAAAAACCGAAACCCTTAAGCATAATTATACAAATAAATTAATAGATGCTGTAATATTGCTACTGCAAATATGTAATATGTCTATGATATTTGGCACTACAAAACAGTGAAATTTGTAACAATTAAAATCATTAAATTATATATTGTAATGTAGTGTGACATTATTGGTATACGTTTATCCTCTAATTAAATTTATCACTGCATGAGTTACAGTGATATATGTATGTTTAGTTGAAATAATTTGAAAGTCTTTGTTTCTTGCCATATATAGATTATACTTCTCATACAAGATTTTTGTCTGGCTGCTACAACCTTCATGATGACAGAGTCCTGGGGTCTTAACACATCTGTTATTGCTTAGTAAAATGATTCACGCGGGTATGTCCCCTAAGTTAATGTAGCTTGGCGTTTCACAACTTGTAAGTTGTATTTAAAGCTCATAAGTTATTTCATCTAGCATATTTTTGATTGATGAATGCATACTGTTACAGTACTTGTTACTGTTTGATTGTGCATGCATGTTGGTTCTTTACAATTCAACATTAGTTCAGTGCATTACTGACAGATGGCATTTCCGATGCTTTACATGTCAACGTTTGTAACGGTTCCTTGTTGTGAACTACACATTTGGTATAGTGTTGGCATGTGGAGTGTTTGAATTTTTTTTTTTTTTTTATATCACAAAGTGACTGATAACTTCTTGACTGAAGATAAAATACTATGGTAATTTAATTTCAAATCAGGATCTAAATTGAATAATGTAGAAAATGAAGAGACATTTTGATCTGACAATACAGGTAAGCCTACATAATTTGAGGTTACTTCATCTCACTGTTTACTGCTGGTGTCCAAGATAACAAACTATAGCAAGTGTTACGAATGGCAAGACACCAGAATAGTGCGGATGCCCTGGTACATGCTTTGCAGTTTGAGGCAGCCAAATCAGCGTTTGGGTGGACAAGTCATAAAGTGCGCGCTAAAAGATCGCAATGGCACAGATGATGAAGAAGAACACGGACCAGAGACTCTATGGTCGGCACCGCAGAATAAAATAAGAAAGCACGGAAGACCAAAGTGTTATAGATATGGGAAACTTGGACATCTACAACGAGATTGTTGGGTAGTAGGAAATTCAGCAGCAGGGAAACAAGCAGTAGTCAATACAGTGAGGCGTGTGCTGACTAACTGGAGGAACGAAGCCCCTAGACAATACACAATTTCTACACTTCAGAAAAACAGCAGGAGCTTGGTGGTTACCGGACTCGTTCAAGAAAGCCCAACCTCGATTACAGTTGACACAGGTGCAACAGTTTCCATTGTGCGGCCCGACATGGTGAAAGATCTCCAGCCAATCTGGTGCTCTTGCATCTTGCGAACAGCTACTGGACGGCCTGTAAAAGTGTTTGGAAAAGTGGAGCTACACCTACGCTTTGGTCAACTTGAGTTTAATCACCAAGTACTTGTTGCAGACATTGTGGATGAAGCAATTCTTTGTGTGGACACTAACGCATATGGATTTATAGTTGACTTCAAAAACAATGTCTTGAGAATCGGGGGAGAAGGGGTAATGCTCTCCACAATGACTACATTAGAAAAATCGATGGACGTGATAAACCAAGTGGCCGTAACTGTTCCGCTAAATTCCGAAAAGATCATTATTTTTAGAACTGAGGTAGATACAGTAAAATTAAAGTTAAGGGCATATGCGCAGAAACCAATTTATGGATGGACAAGTCCACTTTGAAATTGTGAATGGCGGGAGGGTAAGGGAGAATCATCTGGTATGCAAGTGAAGGTGTTAGTTACAAAACAAACCATTACATACAAACCAACTTTGCATGTGATGTTTTAGTTACCCGTACATTGTTAGTTACTGTATGATTTACTATCTCAGTCTTGCTTTGGTTATTACTATATCAATTTATTATTAATAATATAGTTGTTTTACAGTCATTCATTTTTATTAGTTATTTAATTTTTTATTTAATTCCTATTGGTAGTTTTTATTCTATAATTATGTATTATCGTTATTATTCGTATTATCATACAGTAACAAGATCTGATAAAATGGATACTTCTCCTTCAACAAGCAAAGACAGGAAAGTTATTCATAGTAAAGCACGGGAAGTAATAATACACAGTTTTTTGTTGTCCAGGATTAAAAAGATTCTTGCAATTAAATTAATACGAAGAACACGTTTCTTTATGTAATTATAGAGTGTAGAGATAGTCGAGTGTAATTAAGGAGTGGAAGTGTACAGTTTGCAAATTCCATTGCGATAAGAATGGTCAGAAAGGCTGTAGTTTTTTACGTCTCAGCAGTACACAATGACAGAATCAAACAACACTCATATATGTTTATAAAACATTGTGATATGTAACAGCAACAAATTCAGATACGTGTGAACAGTACATATCATTTGCTTGATTTGTATAGTAATATAATTACAATAGTATTGTTATTATTATTTGATTTACGTCGGAAACAGTGAACGTATAATTCTTATTTTTTTTAAGCCAGCTGTGTGACTAAGCACACACGCACGCACACAGATAGAGGTTCGTGGTGACACATTTACAAACCTTAACACTTGCAAGTTTTTGTTACTATTAGAAACGATAGTCATAGGTTGGCTATATCATCGCTGATAACAACAATTCTCTTCTCACATCTCGCAGTGACTCCCTCCACATCGCCTTTCCCCTCTGACTGTAAGCGTTTCACGCAATTCAATGCCTTTAACTTTCAATTTTGCTACACTAGGGGCAACCAGTGCTCTATATTCAAATCCCATGTAGTCAGCACACCGGACATACTAATTGCCAGAAGTTCAGTAAAACCTGATGAAACTGGAAATGTACCTATTAGAGTGGCGAATATTTTGGATCAAGCTGTCACTTTACAATGCAATACGCTCCAAGGCAAATTGACTCCTGTGGTCTGGGTAGCCGGAATGACAAAACAAAGATCCAGTGCTTTGGGTACTTCCAAATTACCAGAGGAACTGCAGGAATTATTGAACAGATCTTCTAACAACCTCTCAAGTGGTGAGGTAAAAGAACTCAGACGGTTTTTACATGAATTCAAAGATTACTTTGCAGTTCGGGAACAGTCATTGAGAAGAACCTCTCTTGTACATCACATCAATACCAGGGACACAACACTGATATGCCAATATCCTTGAAGGCCTCCATTAGGTAAGCAAGAGGAAATATCTTGGTTAGTACAGGACAAGCTGACAGAGGGAGTAATCGAGCCTCCGTAAAGTGCTTGGTCTTCTCCAGTAGTGTTGGTAGTGCAGAAGGATGGTGGATTGCGTTTGTGTGTAGACTACCGGAGGCTGAATGATAATACAAAGAAAGACTGCTATCCGTTACCTCGCGTTGACGATACACTCGACACGCTGTCCGGAGCACAGTGGTTTTCCACATTGGACCTAAAGAGTGGATATTGGCAAGTGGGTCTTCAGCAAGAAGACAAAGAAAAGACCGCTTTCTTGACCCAAGTGGCTTATTCCAATTTAACGTCATGCCATTTGGACTCTGTAATGCACTGGCAATATTCGAAAGAGTGATGGACCTGGTACTTTGAGGACTGACATGGAAAACTTGCCTTGTTTATTTAGACGATGTCATAGTCATCGAGAAAACTTTCAAAGACCATTTGGAAAACCTTAAGATTCTGACTATAATTCACGGTGCCCAATTAAAGCTGAGCCCAAAGAAGTGTTCTCTATTCCAGAAGGAAGTACAGTATCTAGGCCATCTGATTTCGGCAGCGGGTGTTATCATGGATCCTAATAAAGTACACACCATAAGAGACTGGCCAGTGCCGAAGAGTAAACACGATGTTCAGAGTTTCCTGGGGTTATGCTCATATTACATACGTTATGTGAAAGGCTTGGAAACCAGTACATCATGGTTGTAGGTGACTACTTTACTAAGTGGGTGGAAGCCTATGCAATTCCAAATCGGGAGGTTACCACTGTGGCAAAGGAGTTAGTTCACAACTTCTGTTGCCATTATGGACCCCCTATGGAAATCCATACGGATGAAGGGAGAAATTTCGAATCAGGAGTTTTTAAAGAATTATGGCATCTACTCGGAATTCAAAAGACCATGACAACGCCTCTGCATCCTCAGTTGGACGGAATGGTTGAGAGATTCAATAGGACACTTGAACAGCATCTTTCGAAGGTTGTTGACGAGAACCAAACAGACTGGGACCAACGTATACCACAATTCCTCATGGCGTATATAGGTCATCAATACACGACACAACCGGCATGACCCCACCAAAATTGGTGTTTGTGCAGGAGATTTGTCTTCCTGGGGACTTGATGTTCAGATCACCTGAGACTCAGTCCCAAGAGCCACAGAACTATTCCTTGCAATCAGAAAACCAACTGCGAGAAATGAATCACTTGATAAGAGGACGGCTAAAGATTGCCAGTGATAAAATGATAACTCGGTATGGCATTCGCAGTAATAGTGTGGGTTTCCAAGGAGATCAGGTCTGGTTGTTCAACCCAAAGCGCCATCGTGGTCGCTCACCTAAGCTTCAGACTAACTGGGAAGGATCCTACACTGTGAAAAAAAGAACGATGTTGTGTATAGGATTCAACAGGAAGGACAGCGAAAGTTCAAAGTCGTCCACCTGGATCGCCTGGCCAAGTATAACTTCATAGACGGTTTTCCAGTTCGGGACAAACAGGCTTAAGGAGGAGGTAGTGTTATGACATTACAGAACAGTCTACGTGTTTATTGAATGTTCCAGAGGAATCCGGCTGTAATCTGTGTGGTGTACGTGTATCTCGATGCATTAGCTAGACTGTGCCAGAAACCGCGCGAACTGTGTCAAAGCCGCAATGAATTACGCTCTAATGTTTCCTTTATTGTTAATGCGCAGTATGGAATATTCTAGTGTTTCAGCGGGGTATAAATACAAGTACGCAGTGACATTCAGTTTCAGTTTGAGTTGCGATATATCAGTGCAGTTCGGGTATTTTGGCAAAGTGTTATGTGTTTTATGTGCTGTGCGGGACGATTGTTGACAACATTTGTGTTTCGTATTAGTAGACATTTTTATTGCGTGTGAACAATATTTATTTGATTAGTTGTAATAGACTGTCTTGTTAATTGCAAATTGGTTAATTGTGATAATTAAAGGTGGTGATTAGTGACGTAATTGGTGTCTTGTATTTTGTTTTCCAATGTACCATACGATGATCAGAAGACCGTCATAACAATATGTTTCTTGAAGTGATCCCCATCTAGAATGTAGCTCTAGCACACATTGTGTGTGTTGCCTGCATTTATAGAACCCCCCCTCCATTGTGTTGGTCACATGTTATTATTATTCAGCAGACATACCTCGCCTTTTAGTTCTTATTTGATAGAGTGAGTTATTTAGTCAGCTAATCAAAGAATTGTCTTTTCATATGGACAGATGTATTACAACACTAACGATTTAATGTGTTAGCCCCAGGTTCTTTGAAGACAAATCTTTACAACACATTAAATTCGTGTGTGTATATGATGATAGGTGTAATCGTAATAATAATAATGCTGTATAATCTTTTAAAAATTATTTCAGTATTTATTAATAAAATTTCTTATTTGTGTTACAAATCAAAATCATTATTATTTGCACATCTAATTATTACACATAATTAATACTCTTATATTACACATAGACATGTTATCAACATTATATTCTAATACATCGTCATAATTATTATATTGCTCTCAGCTAGCTCATTATTATTTTACTGATTAGATTATCTGATTTTCTAATCATCTAATCTCTTTTTAAATTACTGCATATCCATTGCTTTCTAATAAAATTCTCTAATGACTTTATCAATTTAATTACCAAAAATTATATATATCAATTGGTATCTTCTACGTTACAGATAAAAATTATCGTTAAACATTCTTAAATATTACGTTAATTATTATACAAACAAATATTTACAGTTATACAATTTATTAATTCATATTTGAATTGAATTGTCTCTTTTTTCTTTGTTAATTATTGTCTTTTGATTAAGTCTCGGTTTTCAAGTGCATGTTTGTCACTTTATTGTTGTTGTACCATCGGCAGTGTGTCCTCCTCGGTCCTTGATACTGGATGCTCCTTTGTCGCCCTGGATTCCTGGAGCCCTGGAGTCTGGTCCTTCGTCTGTCGGATTCTCGTACTCTGGATTACTGCATGTACTTGGCTGCTCCCTCGTCTCCCGTCATGGTCTCAGGTTGCAAGTTTTCACCGGACTGATGAGTAGTCATGAAGTTCCTCTGACTGCTGCTGTGTTTGAGATGTAACTGTTTTTGTCTCTACGCAGAGTCTCTGGCTGCCATAGTAGTTGATCAAGAAAAAAGTTGTGCTCGTCCAGCAGAGCCTCCGGCTACGATGATGGTTGATTGAGGAAGAGAATGATGTTAGCGCGTCCCCTGTATTTATACCCAGGGCGCCAAAATCACGTCTCGACAATATTCTGCATGTTTGAGATTTTAGAGAGCGTCACTTCTAATCCACGATTCTTGTCACACTTAATTCACTCGTCTTTGCGAATTGCGAAGTCTTTTGCACATTACCCGATATTTATTCTGTTGGTAATTTATATGTGTTCATCATGCACAAACAGTTTTTCTTTATCTTACTTAACATAAGTACTGTTTATTTTTAGTCTCCTATAATGACACTTTTTATCCATTTTTCACTATTTTTTAAACACACATTCGTCTTACTTTTATACACATTTTGGTGTATTTGGTTTTGTGCTAGTCTGCACACAAGTATTACAAATTAAATAAATACAAATAATTGATAGCGTTCCATAATGGTTGACGCTTTTCAGGAATGGCCAGGTCGCACACACACACACACACACACACACACACACACACACACACACACACACACACACACACACACACACACACACACACACACACACACACACACACACACACACACACACACACACACACACACACACACACACACACACACACACACACACACACACACACACGCACGCACACGCACGCACGCACGCACGCACGCACGCACGCACGCACAAAACATACATGTGTACACAGAGACAGAGCAGCTGGCGTGTTTCACTTGTTCCAACCTGCATGTTTGGTCATTCATATTGCTAACTGAACGATTATTATTAACAAAATGAATTATTTATTTATTCTAATTAATTGTTTTAATTACTTTGTGCAGTGCACAGTAACCTATACATTTGTACTGTTGCAGTATATATATGTATAAGTGTGTGTGTGTGTGTGTGTGTGTGTGTGTGACCTGAAATAACCTGTACAATGTACAATAACCAGGGGTGCACTGGTACCGGAACGCGCCGGAACGCCGTTCCGGTACTGCTTTTTGAGAAAAAGAATTATTTTCTTTCACATGAAATGTATTTTTACTCAAAAATCTGGTCCACGTATTATTTTAATATTTAGTACTCACTGTTATTATACTTCTTATTGCAAGATAATGAAGAAATATTAACAATTTTGACAAATAATTCCTTTTAGTTTTACTGTTAATTTTGTTTATACACATTATTCATCTCAATGACCATTGCCGAGATCGAAAACTAAAACTGACGAAAGAAAATAAAAAATAACATAATCATTTGGTAACTAGGCTCACCGAACGGCGCCGAACACAACGCACATGAGATCTAATTTGGATGCGGGATGACCTTGAAGTGTAGACCAGCGGGCAGTGCAGTGGAGGGGGTACCTTCCACCGATCGGCTCACTACTCAACTCAGTATTTACTGATGAGTCATTAGTGGTTCCCGCGTCTTGCTTGTCAGTTGTAAATCGCTGTTGTGAACCGTTACGTGTGTTTATTCAGCGCTACAACAGTCATGGAATCTGCCAATAAGAAACAAAAAACTCTAATGTCGTTCTTCAGTAGAGGGACTATACAGTCTTCATGCGAGTCTTCAACCTTTGCTTCTCGCGATGCAAATACTCTCCTTAAACCTGGCGAAAACTCGTTTGTGCAGCATACAGAAACCGAAGGTATTTGTGTTATTGATAATTCTCTGTCTGTACCGAGTTCATCAACTCAGGACTCAACTATTTCTCGTTGGCCTTCCATTTGGACAGAAGAAATGTGGGAACGTAAAAAGAATGCTTTTCCTTGGCTTGATTGTATCAACGGCAAACTTGGCTGTAATGTTTGTAAAGAAGTTGCTCAACTTGGCACATTTAAAAAAGAGCGCATGAGCATATCAAAAGAATGGCGTTTGTTCCTAATTACGTTTAATGGATCAACTAAAACCTCTCAACTTACATCGTTAAGAAAAAAAATATTTGAACATAAAAACTCTTTTGGTCACACAACAGCTGAAAGAATTGCTGCTGAAGCCAAAAAAAAGTCAATAGACAAGGTTTTTGATGAAATGAATGCAGCCCACTTAGTGACAACAAAAATTGTCTTTAGAACTGCTTACTTCATTGCGAAAAACAATAGGCCTTGCACTGACCATTTTGATCTGTTGCAGATGCAAAAATTGAATGGCTTGGATATAGGTGTGGGGCTACACTCTAAAAGAATTGCAATGGAAATAATTTGTCACGTTTCTGATGAAATGAAGAAAAGAGTCGTGAAACAAATTTTAGGTGTATCAGAGCAAAATTTCAGTCCTGATAGACGAATCGACCACTCTCGGCAGCAAGTCTACTCTGATAGTATATTTGATGTGTGAAGTTTGCAAAGAGGACTCTCCACATTTCTTATTCTTAGATCTCCTAGAACTATCCGACCAAACGTCTAAGACCGTAGCAGAAAATCTCCTTGATTGCTTAAGCAAATACGGTTTTGAAGATAACTACTTAAAAGAAAACTTTGTTGGATTTGCAAGTGACGGTGCAAGTGTTATGCTGGGGAAAAAATCAGGAGTCGCAAAAAGATTGCTTGAAAAATATCCAAGCCTTATTATTTGGCACTGCATGAACCACAGACTTGAGTTAGCTCTGAGTGATGCAATAAACGAAGTGGGAGCTGTAAACCATTTCCAAATTTTTATGGACAAAGTGTACTCCATTTATAGCAGGTCTCCAAAGAATCAAAGGGAGTTAGCAGAATGTGCTAGTGGCCTAGATCAAGAAATAAATAAAATCGGGAACATTTTAGGGACTCGTTGGGTAGCAAGTTCATTTAGAGCCGTGTCAGCTACTTGGTATAGATACGGTGCCTCAAACAGACACTTTGACTTTGCTAAAGCCGATAAGAGCAGAAATTTGACAGAGCGAGCCATGTACAGTGGACTATCAAAACGATGTTCATCACCTCAGTTTTTGCTAGATTTGGCTATAATGTATGATATTTTGGCTGACCTATCGATGCTGTCAGAATCCTTACAAAACCAAGAAACAACAGTAATCTATGCTGATAAACTTATACGACGAAGTGTCCGGTTTTTTGAGGCTATGAAGGAAAATCCCGGTACTAAGACTTTGGAAGCAAAAATTTGCATCAGGGAAGGAACATTTAATGGCGTTCCACTCATAGAAAATCACACAATTCCAACCATCAATCATCAGCAGTTAATAACAAGTGTCATAAATAACTTAAAAAGAAGAATGTTTACTACAGTTTCTAGCCCCATCGGTCAAGTGCGCCATCACATCATCATGAAGCTTACGAATCACTTTTAGATGAATTAAAAGTGCTGGAACCAGATACGTGGCCTACTGAAAAACCTGCAGGCTTTGGCGAACCAGAGATTGAGAAGTTGTGCAGAAGGTTTAAGTTAAACATACCCAAAATCAAAAACAGCTACAGGGATTTTGTCGAAAACCATTCAACAATACCAAAACATTTAACACCTTTGCTTAACTGTACAAAACTGATCCCTTGCAGTTCAGCTGATTGCGAAAGAGGATTCAGTTTAATGAATCTCATCATTACACCCACCCGTACGAGACTGACAGTGCCACATGTGTCAAGTTTGATGTTTGTTAAACTACACGGCCCAAACTTGAGTGACTGGGATCCAGAGCCATATGTAAAAACATGGCTCCGAAAACACCGGACTGCAGATGACACCCGAACGAAACAAGCAAAACCAACCACTCTGGAAGAATCCAATCCATTTGCTAAATATTTGTGATTAAGGTAAGTTAAATTATGTTGTTCAAATGTTCAAGTAATAAATAATTTTTGTGAATATTACAAGTGTTTAGTTAGATTCCAACCATCACTTTACTTTCAGTGATATGTTATCCGTTATGGAGTGACTATGTAGCCGACGTTGGCTGTGGACCATAGTCTTACCGTCTGCTAAAAAAAAGCGTTCCGGTACTGGAAAATTTACGAGTGCACCCCTGACAATAACCTGTCAGCAATAGAACGAGATATAAAAAAAACTTGTTTGTGTTCGCAAACACAAGGGTGACGTTGATTAAGAAATACTAAGTATACATTTTTATATAATTGTATTGTTTTTTTTTAATTACAAAGAGTATAATGAAAAGATCTGGGAATTGTTTCGCTGGTAAGGCAAAGGGCGCTGGTAAAAACAAGTTCTGATGGGGGATAAAAGTTTGAAAAATACTGATCTAATCCTCTTTTCACTATTTACTATACAGTGTAAACAAAGCATTGCGAATATAATTCAAATGGGGATTTCACTGATGTTAGCCTGACTGAAAGTGTTCTGGGCTCAAATTTGTAGTTACTGTGTTGGAAAATAAGAATATTATGTACACAAAATTAAACAATGTAAACTTATAAATACAATGGATAGTTATTTTACCTAAGTCAGACACTTTTTCTTATGTGAAATGAAATAGGGACATCAAATATGACTTCAAAAAGTGAATAGTGAGGGACTTTTTCAATTTTTGTCAGTAACTTTTAATCACTGGGAAAGTTGTACCCAATAATTTGAAATTAGTTACAAACTGTACAAGTTATCTATACAATCTGTGGTCAGCCCATTTCATAGTAAGTGATTCTGAAAATCTATTTCCAAACCTTAAAAAATTTGTGACTGGAAAGTGTTTTTCATTAAATGAAGAGATAATGGCAGCTGTAGAGGGGTATTTTACGGATCTTTCAGAATATTACTTCAAGGCAGGGATCGAATTATTAGAGAAGCGTTGGACCAAGTGTATTGAAGTTGGGGGAGATTATATAGAAAAATAAAGTCAATTTTATAACAATTAACTTGTTTTTTCATTTCCATTCTGTGAACTTTTCAACTATCTCTTATAAATAACTACACATAACAAAAATATTCAACCTCTGATGTTTTTCAATTACTATCCCAAGTCTACGTTGGACAAAAAGAACAGATTTCCATGGGTGTGTAACAGTTCGTGCTAACTGAACACATCAGAGACATTGAAACATATACCCAAATTCTAGTTTTATCACACACACACACACACACACACACACACACACATGGTAAGATGAAAGTCATTAGAACCTATGAACGCATGTGTACTGTATTGACATATAGGTAGAACTGTACTCACAGCCCTATTAGACTTTGTTAATCTGATTGTATTTAAGAACAAGTATATCATTCAAAATAGTGAGCAAGTTGTGCAGCTTGGGGAGCCCACTAGTAGATATAACTTTTACCTTCATGTGTAGGTCTGTAAAATTAATTTTCTGTAGCTACAGTTACCGTGAACACACACAGGTGATAAGCGAATTTATTTTCCTAAATTTAAAGTCACTAAATATTGAAGAATCATGCTGGGTAAGTGTCTGACAGAAGGTGCTCAGAGTCTGGTGGAGAATAGCAGCAGAGGATCATCCAAAATGGTAAAGATTTCTTCAGGAGGTCAGGCTCATTGATTGGTTGTACCTCTGGTGGATGATGATGCCAACATCGTTGTTAGGAAGATAATGCTGTAAATGTATTTGCCAGCATGCAGAAAATAATGATGAGCGTGGACTGTAATTTAATACGTTTATTGATGTTTCGTTGTACAATTTAATTTGAATTGTAAGATTGGCTAAGTCTGGTACGCATTTTGAATTTTGAAAAGCCACGTCGGGTAAAAAATGTTACATGGTAAATTGAGGCGCGAGTACGCAACACTCAAAGCTACATGAAAATGTTTTAGGGCCTAAGGCCTACATAAACTGTCTCGACGACAAATAAAAATTAAGAAATGACAGGTCGAAGCAGCAAACGCGATTACGTCCGCTGCCCGCCGACGTACGTTGCACTGTGTCTTAGCCTGTTCGCATCAAGCGTGAGGCCAGAGCATACAGATTAGCCAACCTTTGAATATGAAATTCCCACATTACTGTCCATAGCTGCCCGCAAAAAATCAAAAGATTTTTTAATACATTTTATTAATTTATTATAAGAAAACACAATGTACGTTCTTAATAATAGATATCAACCTCAGTAAATTGTATTGAACATTGAGATTGAAATGTTAGATAACAGTTATAACATTAAACTGTTCAGAGATAAAACCTTAATAATGATGATAACAGTTGAACGGGCCACAGTTGGCTAACAAACTGATTTATACATGAGTATAAATACAAGAATTAGCAATGTATTGCTAATATATATTGTATGTATACAATATAAGACAATATAAAACATGAATAATGAATAGTTTGACAATGTTTGATGATGAATAATCGGTGACTCATCACATGATGGGCCCGATACAAATTGCAAATATTTTATGCAAGTCATGATTGACAGCCTAAACCAGTCAAGGCCAGTTGACTTATACATAATAGTATTGAGTGTAAAATGAATAGACAAAAATTATTACAAAATTATACATGTAAAAACATAGATTTTATAGACAGTAAATGCGGATAGAATAATGTGTTTTACATAGATACAAAGTTATACATAATAAAATACAATAGAAATAGGTTTGGATAATTACAAATACATGAATACAAGGCACAATAGCATAAGTGACAAGTACAGCAAATGTGTTTATACAAAATGTAATGCATGTGTTGAACAATTGCAAGTAACACATAAATTCATAAAGTAATAAAATGGCACACATATTAACAAAAAATGTGCATAAAAGATGCATACATGGTTTGTATAGCTGCAAAACCATGTGAATATTATATAACAAAATTTATGACATAAGAACAAATACCACCAATGACATGACACATAACCCATTACCAACATCAAATATAAGTATGCAAAGGACATAGTATGTCTCACAAAATTATCAATATATAAATACAAAAATAGTAAAGTATACCGCCATAACAATATAATAAGTATAAATATAATAACATAGTGCATGGTTGTACAATTACAAGTCACATGCGAATTTAGTGTATGATATACGCAATAATGCGATATTAACATAAAAATGTTTGTGATAATACATATTACCAATTGAAGTCGAATAAATTGTCAGACAATTAAGTAATGAAAGCTAGTGGCCAGGTGAAATATAGCATTGTGCTAAGTAATTATATTGACCTTGTGTCTAAACCTCGTCCCGCGCTGGCAACAAACATAACTTGTGAATTGGTCTGCGAAAGGTGCCAACAGGCGTGCAAACGTCAACTACTCTGATTATATTGTCTGGTCCGGGAAATGTGGCGGTAATTACCCCAAATTTCCATGCTAATGGGGGCAAGTTATCCTCGATCAGCAAAACCAGGTCACAATGGAAACGTTTTCCTTTGCGAATTTCCATTTGTGACGTTGTTGCAGTTGGTGTAAGTAGTCGCGAGTCCATGATTTCCAAATGACTTGGACAAACTTCTGGAGAAGTTGCCAACGTCCAAGACGAGAGATGGGAACGTGAGGTAAGTCAGGATCGGGTATTGCCGTTAATGGTGCGCAAATTAAAAAATGGCCAGGGGTAAGTGGCACTGGATCGTTTACATCCGATGAAACGGCAAATAATGGACGTGAGTTTAGACAGGCCTCTACCTGTGACAAAACCATAGTAAACTCCTCAAAAGTGAGTATGGACTTGCCGACCACGCGGCGCAAATGATACTTTAAACTCTTTATACCGCTCTCCCAAAGACCACCAAAATGAGGTGACGAGGGCGGAATAAATGACCACTTAATACCATGAGAGGTCGTAAAGGATTGGATTGATGAGGTAGCATCCTTATTATGCCAAAGATTGTAAAGGTCATGCAAAACGTTGTGGGCCTTCCTAAAGTTCGTGCCATTATCAGAATATAACTGGCTGGGTATGCCCCTACGAGCCATGAAGCGACGTAAGGCAGCTATAAACACATTGGCCGTAAGGTCGGAAACCAATTCCAAATGAATGGCCCTGGTGGCTAAGCAAATGAACAAAGACACGTAGGATTTTGACAGAGTCCTAGATCTCTGCCCGCCATGACGAATCATGAAGGGACCACCATAATCAACTGCGCAGAATAAAAACGGCCGCGAAGGAGTAACCCTAGGAGATGGCAAAATACCAAGCCTTTGAACCTGATGTTTGGTGTTAAATCTGAGACACTTGACGCATCTACGAATGATGGAACGAATGACTATCTTGGCGTTAATGATCCACCAGCGTTGACGAAGTGAATGATGGACAAGTTGAGCACCAGCGTGGAGGAGACGACTATGCTCGCACTCGATTATAAGGTGAGTGATGTGAGCCGATGGATGCAAGACAATAGGATGCTTATTGTCATAGGGTAGTTGCGACTGCTGTAAGCGTCCGCCGACACGTATGACACCAAACTCATCAAGAAACGGGTCCAGAGAAGACAACTTACTCCTAATAGAGACAGAAGCCCCATTACGAAGGCAATTAAGCTCAGCAGCGAAGTGGATGGACTGGGATTGCTTTATGAAGAAATTAAGAGTAGAATGAATTTCGGCGGGGGTAAGAACACCCGAGATTTTCACAGCCCTACAGGGTCTAGTATTTTTGATGAATCGAAAGCAATAAGCGTACACGCGAGTCAGACTGTGCAATGAAGAAAAGTCCTTTGAAAGATCAATAGGTAGGGTAGAAATTAGAGAGAGTTTGGGAGTTTGATTCTCCTCCGCAGAGCATTCAGGAAACGACAGATTAGAAGGTGAGAAAGGTGAAAAAGGATTGGGCTCAGAAGATTGAGACAGACAAGCGGTAGCATAGGACTCACCCAACTGGGGATTATCAGACCCGAATGGTAATGAGACAACGAACTTACCCTCATCATTGCGATGAGTGGACTTAACAAAATGTTCCTCACAAACTGAATCGTTACTAAGGGGTGCAGTATCAAGGGTGGTTTCGGTCTCCCAAAATTTCTCAAGACACGCTAAAATTTGACTGTCGTTGTTTCTTGCCAAGAACGAAACAGCAGGACCCTTAGAATGACAATGTTTGGGCAGATTGCCTGCTAGAATGTAGCCTAACCTTGTTTCTTGTATAATAGGAAAGTTAGGACCACGTACATATTTGTTAGCTAAAATCAAATCTAAATAAAACTGCGCTCCTAAAAGTATGTCTATGTCAGCTGATACGTTGAAATGTGGGTCAGCAAGGAAAATGTTATGTGGGATATTAATATGATTTATGTCGAAAGATTGTGCTGGAAGTTTATGAGTCAATGCAGATAAGACTGCACACGTAGCGGAAAAGCTGAACCTTTGATAGCGAGAAACAATACGAATAGATGCCAAATTAGTGGCACAACATGTCGCATTATTAATACCTGTAATTGGTATATTAGATTCAGTCAAGTTAAATTGCAATTTTTTAGCAAATGATTCAGTACAAAAGTTAACGTGTGACCCGGCATCTAACAAAATTCTTGCAAGCTGTCTGTTACCAGCACGGTCGATGACGAACACGACTGCTGTCGACAAGAGAACATTGTTTGCTGATTGAAGCTTGAATGAACAATAATTACTGCTGCTGGCAGAACCTTGTTTTGACACATTATTTATGTGCAGCAATGTATGGTGTCGTTTTGAACAAATCTTACATGATTGTTTGACCTTACAATTAGGTGAAAAATGATCTGGTCTTAAACAATTAGTGCAGCATTTATGCTTTAATATAAATTGCCCTCGTTCTGATATGCTTAATTCACGAAATTTGTCACACATATGAATTGGGTGACTGGCCTTGCAGCATGGGCATAAATAATTATTTGAAGTTGAATGATAACTTTTAAATGCAGTGCTGCCAGCAGAGTTTCGTAATTTATGTTTTCCAGACTTATTATTAAATTTTAATGTCGGCTTGTTAAGCTGCTGTCCAGCGTCTATCGGTAATGTATTTTCTAATAATTGTCTACATGCGTTTAAAAACTGTGTAAAGCTCTGAAAGTTAGGAAGATTATCGGGATCTATAGACTCCTTCCATAATTTAAACGTGGAATGGTCAAGTTTTGCTGACAATAGTTGTACAGTAATGAGTGCAAATGAATCCACTGACAATTGCATACAGTAGCTGCCAGCGAATTGACAGAAGACGTTATTGTATTTATAAATTCTGCTAAGCTCTGTACAGAGTCTTTGATTGTAGACTTTACTTCTAGTAAATTTTGAATATAATATTTCGCTAATATGAATTTGTTATCATATCTAGCGGACAGCAAACTTAACGCTATTGAATAGTTCTCATTACAAATGGTAAGGCCTTAATTAGATCTAATGGCTCATTTTTGAGAGATGAATACAAATAATGTAGTTTTCGCACTGAAGTTAGATCAGATCTGGCATGTACCAAGTCCAGAAATATTGAATAAAAGTGCTGCCATTCTAAAATGTTGCCTGTGAAGCAGGGCAAACTTATAGGTTTTAATTGCAAATTACTTGTTAATACTTGAGATTCAGTCTGAACGTTGAAAGTTTCTATTAATTGCAAGATGTTAGCTTCGGCTGAGTATAAAAGTTCTTCAACCTCAATTCTGTCTTCTTGAGCAGCGTTTATGTCCTTAGAAATTAATTCAATTTCAGACTGTACCTCATCATATTTTGTTGCTAAACTCTTTAGACTTTCCAATCTAACAGTTAAAAATGTTTAGTGTTACTGTTTTTATCAAAATTAATTATAGCAGAATTGATTCGCACTATGGCAGACTTTAAACTGCCTCTCTTTCTAACCAACACTTTTAGGCCTTCTTCCGCCATTTTACTCACCTGTTAGTGATGTCGTTGATGTTGTACCTTCTGAGAGATGTCCTGGAGCGTCGAGGCGGTGGAATAGATGGCAGACACACGCACGGACTGGATAGATGGCTGCTCAATCTGGTGTGTAGGCGTTAACACATGGATGGTCTTGTAGCGGCGTTGTCACGAGGCTCAATGGCGACGAAAGAGATGCTGAATAACTCCCGACACGGTCGGATCAGCGAAAATGCTGAATCGCCCGTGATGGCCAGAAATTGAGGTGGAAAAATGATGACAGCCGCTCTGGTATAAGTTGAAAGAAGGTAAAATGATGAATCCAGGCACGGAGCGACCAAAAAAATATTAGGAAGATAATGCTGTAAATGTATTTGCCAGCATGCAGAAAATAATGATGAGCGTGGACTGTAATTTAATACGTTTATTGATGTTTCGTTGTACAATTTAATTTGAATTGTAAGATTGGCTAAGTCTGGTACGCATTTTGAATTTTGAAAAACCACGTCGGGTAAAAAATGTTAGCTGGTAAATTGAGGCGCGAGTACGCAACACTCAAAGCTACATGAAAATGTTTTAGGGCCTAAGGCGTACATAAATTGTCTCGACAACAAATAAAAATGAAGAAATGACAGGTCGAAGCAGCAAACGCGATTACGTCCGCTGCCCGCCGACGTACGTTGCACTGTGTCTTAGCCTGTTCGCATCAAGCGTGAGGCCAGAGCGTACAGATTAGCCAACCTTTGAATATGAAATTCCCACATTACTGTCCAATCGTACACTATAGACTTTCACCATTGTTAAACATTAATTACACACACAATGCTTCAGCCACTCAGAATCAGTGTGTACTTACAGTGACACCACAAAAACTGATCTATAATTAAAAAAATTATATATAATTACACAATAAATGAAGTAAAATAAAAAAATGACACACATGAATAAAACTTATGAATAATGCCCACAGACTGTAAGAGTTTCCACCCATTTCCACAACGATTCCAAGTGTGAGAGTTCCTGTCTGTGGAAGATATAATGACAAAAAACCTACAGATCATGGCCTTATGAGCAAGTTGTTTTTATGCAATTAAATTTCTTTTTTTTTAATTTTTACAAGACATTTTGTTAAAATGTTCTGGTACTTCAACAGCACAAAAAACAAACCACTTATTTATTTTAAACTAGAATGTTAAGATTTGTAAAAATAAATTGGTACTTGTGCAGTTATATAACCAACCACCGATATCAGTATCAGTTTTTATCACTATTGTAACGTTACCAAGTATGGTAGTTACATAAAATAAGCAAATATAACGTCAAGTGACAGGAGAGCATGAAGGTATTTCTAGATAAAAAAAAAAGTATGTGAACAAAAAGTGTGTATCTACAGATATATTAGTATAAAATTCCAACGATGGAGGAGAAAGTGTAACGTAGCAGCATCAAATACAAAATGAAGAAAGAAAATGACCATGAGCCAAAATAAAATGTTAGTAACCAGGCCCAATAGGATCCAACAGTGAGGGGAACCAACAAAATAAGGACCAATAAAATCCAACAGTGAGGGGAAATAACGAGAGTAATACCAATACCAACAACATAACGGCAATACCAATAGATTCCAACAGTGAGGGGAATCAACAAAATAACTACAAATAAATTCCAACAGTGAGGGGAACAAATGAAGATAGCGACTACAATAAAAATATTGAAGAAGACGGTCAAACCTAAAGAAGAAGGGAAGAAGAAGGACAAGGAAACATAACATGAAGAGAGAAGAAAATGGATAGACCATGCAAGGACTCATCATTCATCAAGTGTACTAGAGACAATACTAGTAACTAAAAGAATAGTGATTATCAACTATGTAGAAACAGTGTTTAACATTTAAGAAACCACAGACAATTACAGTGAGTGCTTAATATAAGTGTGAAAACCTGTGACCAGTTAACTAATTTTAACCTAATAAACCACACAAACAATTCCAGTGATAAGGTTTATAGTGGAAGAAAATGTGTTACTTTCATAGTGAAAACATCAAGAATTAAATAGTCAAATATACACAGACAGTTCGTGTGACTAATTTAATAAAGATTGTGATCCAAATAGATAATCATAAGACCACCAAAATAATGTAAAATAGAACAGTTATATTATTATTCAGAGAACTGACAATAAAAAAAAAATCTTTGTAAATTTCAAAAGAAATGTAACTGAATGCCACGGCAAAACAGAATACAATACAAAGAAAGGCCAGAGAAAGAAAAATAACAAACAAAGTAGTTTGTTAAGTATCAAACAAATGTGACAGGAATTAGATACAACCAGTGACAAGAAAGATATTGTCATTAGTACAAAAATATTTGTATTATTGTTTAAGAAGAAGTAGTGTAAACATGTGTATTAAAACAATTAAAATATTGTAATAGAATACCATACTGAAGTCATGTTAGTAGTAGCAAAATGCTGCATTAGAATATGTTGTACATTGTTACATAACCCCATAGGAAAGACACCTATGAAACAAAAAAGCATACATGTTAATTTAACCAAATAACCATCAACAATTATATCAATCAAGGATTTGTTATAAGTAATGATACACCCTAGTAGACAGTGTATTATATTGAAATACAATACAAATAAAGCAGATCAAATATGATGGCACAAAGATAGGAGAAATGGAACCTAGTATGCCAAATTAGTTAAACAAAATACAGTATTAAAACAAGTACCAATGTTAATGAAAGTATTACCAGTAGTTAGATGAACATCTGGTACTACTATGAGAACAGATTATAAGTATAAGGACAATAGTTTTGTAACCAAAATATTGTAAACTAGCTAACTATGAATACATAGCCAGAAGTAAGCAGAAACAATGTAACCAACTAGTTAAGCAAGATACTTTATTAAAGCTTGAACAAAGATTGATAAGAGTGTTACCAGTAGTAAGAGGGACACCTAATGCTACTTTGAGAACAGACCATGACCATGAGAATAGTCATTTTATATATAAATTATTAAAAACTAAATGACCATGATGGTGGAATCAGAATGTAAACAAACAATAAGGAGCAAGTTATTTATGCAAAATGCAACATACAAACTTGTTTAAAAGTAGATAAAAATGTTATCAAGGATCAGAAGAATGTCTGATACTACCTTGGAAATCTAGATCAAGTATAGCAATAACAATTTAATTATTGTTTTAGCAAAAATAACTGACTACCATGCTATGACATAATGTAAACAAACCCATTACTAGAAATTGAAGGGTTCTCAGATAGCTAAAAGCTAACAAATATATGAAAGGAATTAGGTACTATAATTGTACACTAATTGCATTTATTACATAATATACCTTATATAGAAAAACCATAAATAAAGTGACAATTGTAAGAAAAGAGATAGGAGGGTACTAAAACAATGTTAATAGTATATGAAATACAGCCCTGTACATATACTAAAGTACAAATTCATGTAAATAGACGTTTATATTATTGTTAGGTTACAATATCAGTGTTATTAGATAAGAAAAATTAGTTTTAAGTACAATTGTGAATAATCAAATATGGACGCCAAAGACGCCATGACCAGATATTGTTTGGGTAACAATTATTCCCAAATTTTGTATTAAACAAGTTGAGATATAGACTCAGATCGTTTAATTAAAAGTGTTTTAGTGTAAATAGTTAAGTTTGGTGTAATAAACTTATTAAATATAAGATGCACCATAAAAATCGATAAAATCGTTATAGTGATTTAAATAATGGACGGATTATAATCTTGTTTGGACTTTAATTAAAGCGCAGGATGTCCGCAATTTATTGACACTAACCGTTTAACGACAAGACAAATATTAAGAAAGTTATTACGACTTTAAACTTTTTAATTATTTTTTGTACCAGTGCTGACGTCATATAATCTCAAACTCAAACGCCAAAATTGGTAAAAAATTAAAAATTTTAAGAAGACAAAGTACTTTGGGTCGGAGAGTTCAAACATTTCAGCCAATCGAATGAATGGAAATCGGCAGACAAGCCGCAGACGTTCCGACAGAGCGAAGGAGTCATCTATCAATCATCAAACAGACAGGACGTGTCACTCTCCGGACGAGATATGAAGAAGTTTATTTTTGAATTGTGCGCGACATGTAAACATCAGTAATCAACATACATATAACCTATAAACAACACCAGCATTAACGAGTGCACTGTGCGGAGTGAATAATATTTAAATACGATCAGTGTACAATATCGATCGTATTGTGCGAAAAAAATAAAACAGGGAGTACAATCTTTTTTATTAATTAACAATAAAACAGAAATAAAAATTTCTGTAAATACTTAATGTTGATATACTACGCTAATCAGTAATAGCGAAGTATCATAATGCTGATGGAATTTATCAGAATTAACGAAAGGATTATTTCGCAATTGTTAACATGATAAATAAATATTCTAATTATTTTTCATAATTAAAAGAATCACGATTAATGTACTTATTACAAAATACGAGCATAGTAAACAGTCACTCAATTGACTAACGTTGTTTTTTGATTTTCTATATTTGAAGATAAATATTTTAACTTTTATGCGAAAGAGTATTATATGCTACTGATAATTACGCATCAGAACTATTATAAATAATATGTATATGCTTAGATTAAGAAGAAATCAATATTCAAGATAATTAACTCTAATAACAATTCACGTTATGAGATAACCTTAAAATCATAACCGTAACTTGCCACCTTCTTTGTCACAAGTCTGTTCTCATATAATCCAAACCAGATGAAAACAATAACAAGAGTTTTTTTTAATAACTTTTTCTCTTGTAAATAAATAATTCCCACAGTGAATTATTAAAATATAGTAATACATTTTAGCAGTGCAAGCCAACGCACTTGTTGATTGTCAAGTAAATACTGTAGACTGCGTACGAATTCCCGCGTACGATAATACCATAATTATCTGTTATATGGTACTAATTTTCTATTTTAATATTTGTTTGTTTGTTTGTTTTTTATTAATTGTTCGTTTAATCTCATTTTAAAACGCCACATCTTGTACCTGGCATCATGCTACTTAAAAGAACCACACGAACTTGGTAATTAACTGATATAAGAGGACATAACCTCTCAAGATAAAAACTATTGTATAACCAACAGGGTTACCAGCCTTGAGGCTAAGGAGAGTCTTATTTTAAATTTTGTTCATTGTAATTATTATCAGTAAAATTATTAGTAACTGATTGTCAATTTTTAAAAGATTTTATAACACCATTAACCGTTAATAAACCTCTACATTTTGTTACCAGTGGAAAAAGAGTATTATTTCAAACTTAAATTAGTTCATTTATTAATAGTCAGTTCTACCAAAAGGTGGCGGAAGAATTCAAATATTTCTGATAATTCAGAACTTTATTTAGCTGTTATATCATTTTTATTGTGCATGCTAGTCACGTTGGATATTCAAACAGAATATCTACTTGTATATGTAGCGTGTGTGTTACAGCTGAGCAGTCACCGAACAGAACTACAATATCCACGTGTGGTAAGTGGGGGAGGTTACTAACGGAGTGCGAGAAACATTTTAAATTAAAGAAGTTAACCATCGATACCCACATATTTGTCAATCACAATCAAACTAATAATAATAATTATAATTTAAACATTTTATCATACAACATTATTGTAGATACCGGTGCGTATCTGCAAGCAACATACAATCACACTACACTACTATATCAACATATCTACCATAATCGTTGTGTAACACTATTGATATGTTTCATGTTGTCATCAAAATAAGGAAAACAGGCAGGGTGTTCAGTAGATGCGATGGTATAAACTAAAATAAAATAAACAATTTAGACCACGAAACAAGTACATCCAATAGCAATTAGACATGATAAAATATGTTGTATGGTTTAATGTATTTAAACAGAAGGTTATGAAAGTGGTTTCAGTTCAATTCGCCTGTACTTGTGTACCAAAATCCTGTGCCTATTGTACAAGTTGTAGGTTGTGTTGACATAGGTCAGTGGGCTTAGGTAAGTAGTGTAACGGTACAAACTGATAAGGGTCTATAATTTAAAGCTTTTCACCTTTTTTATTTAACCAGAGTGTATTTTTTTGGTCACTGACTGTAGTTCCGTGACTGGTACGGTAAGGTATAAAAATGCGAATTGTCTTTAGGGTGCGTATTCATGCGTACGAGCGCACGTGTGGGCCACTGTTCACAATGCAAAAGTCACGTACCGAAAATTCCTTCTCGTCTTGTACAAGATGACGGAAACTCCTCGAGATGCGAACAGCCAATAACGAGGCAAGTTGCCACGCACAGAGGGACGCTGAGCCATCTTGAAAAGTTAAGTTGGCGTGGAACTTCTGAACCGTGCAGGTGCGTTAACGCACGGTTCGCCAGAAACCGGGCACCCTAACAATGTAAGCCGGCCGACTAATAATGAGTGAGTTAATAAATAATGAGTGAATTAATATAAAACAACAATCAAAATGTGAATGAAAGTAGTAGGCCTACTTCACAAGTTTAAGTTTAGAAACAGTTTCCATAAATATTTCGGACGTTAAACGGACAGAAGAGTGTATGTGCGGCAGTGATGCAACGCCGGACCGACAGCCAACGAGGATGAGTAACTTTTGAACCTTTTATATGTTGACCAAATTTTAACCTATTATCCAGTTGTTTAAATTTTGATAAAACTAAAAAGCGCTATTAATTAAAATGGGAATCTAAAGAAAGAATGTGTGAGTGAGTGAGAGTTACATAAAGAGAATAAAAATGAGCACTGGTTTACGTTAAGTAAATTTAAGGTCTACCGTATATAATCTGTATTTCAAGATTTGTTTTTTTCTTTTTAATATGTTATATGGGTAACTTCCTATAAAGGAATATAACAGTAGGTTGTATTGTAATTAGACAGAAATACGGGGAGAAGAAGGTGCAGGATGTTTTATGTAAATGGAGAGTAAAAACAATATGTGATTTTAATATCGATTTATTTTTCGAATCTGATAAATAAAAGTAAATTCATTGAACACAAGTCGACTCAAGTATTTATTTCAAACAACCTAATTTCTGTTCTCCAAATAAACTCTCACACGAACACTGGGTTAACCTGGGTAAAAAAAAAGTTGTAAGTGATGAAAAGTTAAACAGGAAATTTGTTTTTTATACAAAAATTATTTGATAATAATAAAATGTATTGTCTCAGTTGGTATTGGTTTTATTTGTTTATTACTTTTTGTGAGGTGGAAGTTTTTCAATTAAAGCAAAAACGCCTTTCCTTACCTTATTCTTGAATATTTAAAGTGGTTTGCTCCCACTTGTCTGAATTCAGTGTATGTAATGTATGTTAACATGTGCTGGTGTTTTTATGTGTGAAGGTTATGTATACCCACTGGTTGTGGTTTTATGTATTACTTTTATGAGTGGCAGTGTTTTAATACACCAAAAACCAAATTTTCCTAAGCTTTTAGGAATTAGTCTGGCAAATCAGCATCTAGATGGAATGTACCAATTGTTAAGGGAGGGGGGATAATGCACAAGTACAAAAAATTAAAGTTTAATTTAAATTTATCATGTTTCTAGTAAAATTTGATACCTGAATTAAAATTTACTTAGAATATTTTAACAAAACTATTGTTGGAACCATAGACCAGACCCCAACCAATGAAAAGATTAGTCACTAATGTGGGGTGTCAAGCTCACATCACTGTCATTAAAGTGTTTGCATTGATTTCAGTATCAAGTAACAGACTATACAGTGGCCACACTTTTTCCTGTGGCTCTTGATTTAAGAATTTTGTTTGTAATAACTACAGAAAAGGACTTTCTCACTAAATGTGACTTTCCTGTTAAAGTTAAGAAACTTCTCTTTTATCTCATGTATAATATTATTTACATCAAAATAGGGTTTGGCAAATACATGTATAGGCCTACCTGACTTATTAGTCCTCAACCTGTCTGCAAGAGCTTCATTAATTTTATCAATTACTCGACAATCCTGGTCAGTCTGCGACCGTCTATTACACATGATAGTATATTAAACATGATTTATTTGTTAATTATTATTTTGTAAAGTTAGTTTTATGAATATTTAAATACAGATTTTAACAAACTCACAGACATGGAAGACAAGTAAGTAACTATAATTAGTCTATCTAAAATGGAAGAAAAATAAAAACATAAATAGTTTGATTTCCTTGTGGTCATTACAGATCTGTGTATTATTAGTCTACTTCTATCAGAGGCATAGCGGGGGGGGGGCAGCTGCCCCGGACAGCATAGCCAGGAGGGCGGCAAAGTGAACATAGGCTTATAAACTACAAACAACTTGTTTCCTTGTTTCTTTCATATGACTATTCCTTTCATAAAAGAAGCATAACCAGCCAGCTTGTCTGTTGTCATAAACATTGCGTGATGAACAGTATTAGTCTATTTATTTTTGAGCATCGTAATTACGGTTCATTATGATAACAAATTACGGTGTAATAAATATTACTCTAAAAAGACAGTGTGATACCAGGTGGAGTTCAAAAGCAGATGTGGTTAAAGTAATATCCACTCAGCTGGATGAAGTGATCACTACACTGGAGAAACTGAGGGATACACCAACTGGAACAATTGATATGAGGGAAGATGCAGCACTTATAATTAATGCAATAGAAAACTTTAATTTTGTAACCTTACTCTTTTTTCTGGACAGATATTCAATATACTTACTGGCAGAATTTTAAGGTCCAAAGGTTCAGGCAGTTTTCCCAGCAAACTCCTTTCTCTACCACATCATTTTCCTGTGCTTGACTTTCAGTTCAGTATTGATTTCCTAACCTTAATTATAAAATCCCCTAGTTATACATTATAATGAAGCTGGAATCTTAAGGGGGGGGGGCAATGTTGCACTCATACGTACATCTCAAAGCCAAGCTTAGCCTCTTACTGAAATAGTTTTTTAATATTTTAATAGTTTTAAATGAGTATACCAAAAATCTGAAAATAAGTGGCTGTTTTGTATTACAAAAAATTCTGAAAATATAACTTGAAACTTGGTTTAACCCTTGTGATCATGGTAGTCTCAATTTGTGTCATGTAAATTATGTCATAACAAGTGTTCGATATTTCGGATCGAACCGGTCATTCTTTTCATTTTCCGAGGTTGGCACTATGGCTTTGTAGAGCTCATACCTGCACGTGAACTTTTAGCTCGGTCGTACGCCAGCCATCTAAGTGTCATCATCCACGAGTCGGGCCTTTCTCGGCAGGTAGAAATCCATGCATTTCACCCATCCTTTTCCCAACCAGTCTATCCTGCCTTGAGTGTCAGGATCACCCAGTCGTGAGATACGGTAAGTCATTTTTTTATATTATTTATGTCTGATTAGCAATTCTGCATGCTGCTGCTTTCGAGCTCACCAGAGGCTATTAAATTATCATGTAAGAAAGCCGTCTTACTTTCCATCTTTTTAAATTATTACTCACATATATTTACTACCAGAGGCTTCATGAGGTTGCTAGCTTTTCAATTAAATATTTTGCCGTCACGACTGGGAGCACGTGCTTTGTAATTTTGTGCATGATGCTGCTGGTGGGTTGAGTTTCAGTAATTGGGTTGTAAGTCAGTTTTGGCTGCGTGATTTTTATTTTAATTACCAACGTGCCGTGCCGTTTCGTTTTTTGCGCCTGCTCGTGGGTGTTTTGCATGCGGTAATTTTTTAAATTTCATGAATGTTTATCATTTGCATGCTTGTACGGAAGCACGTTGGTATAATACGTAGGCATGTGAACTACGAGTTTGCGTTTATGGCTATTGCATTCTGTCGTCGTGTGTGCATCGCCAGGTGGGCAAATTTTGTGTAAAAATTTTGCACCTTGTTTTTTTGGGGTAGTCGTTTAATTACTGGGTTAAGTCTGGTAAAGTTTGTTTCCGTCCTGTTACGGTTTGCGTCCCACGTGAAATTGTGCGCTACGTGTTTGTCAGGCGTAAAGGGAACGGTTTTAGGTTATCCGGATTTCGGATTAGCCTGCCTTTGTATTTAATTTAATTGTTTGGCATGACTATTACCTTTAGGTGCGATTTATATTTTGCATATGCGATATCCTGTCCATACACGACGCGTTGACCTTCAATTTTGGTATTTAAGGTGTCCCAGTTATTTGGGTTTGGTTCGGTAACTGGTGAAGTGTTGTACATTGTACTTTGCTGTGTTGTGTGTATTTATTCTATTTGGTATTATACATGTTTGTTTTTGGGTGCACTTTTGTGTACCATTATTTTGCACCGTATGTGCTGTAATCTTGTGTAACTTGTGTTTTTGTTGTCGTGCTTTTGCGCTGTGTAATTCAATTTGTTGCGTGTTTAATTTATTGTGTTTGGTATTATTTGCCTGTTGGATTGTAAGTTGTATTTTGCCTTGCACTAATTTACTTTTGTATTTGTCTTGCTCGGTATTGTTTATGAAAAGTAGTTGTGTCAGACGCCTAGTTATCTCGAGCACTGTTAGGCCTAGTCGAGTCGTGATTATTGTTCAGTTTCTAATTCTCTTATTAAGGGTGGTTGTCGGTTGCGCGATATTTTTTAATTCAATATGCCTGCTAAATTGTCGTTGGCAGCTTTTGACCGGACCACTTCGGTGGGAATACTTGCGTTGCAGCATTTGATAAATAAGTTGGAAGGGTTGCCGCAATTGAGAGCCGTGGATCAATATGAAGCCGGTATTTTGGCCTCCAGGTTGTCCGAAGAATATCAGGACCTTCTAGGTAAGGTCGATCCTTACCTATCGGCCGAGTCATTGCCCCAGGGATTGGACGAGGACCACATTTTTGCGGTGGTAGCTCAAATTAAGGATATTTATGTCCGGGGTAGCATTTTAGCGTCCAAACTAACAAAACCAGAGATACCGGTTGGTTCCGGTCGATTTTCATCGGCAAGTGGCGGGCACTCAGGTGTGCTTGTTCATGAGTTGCCGAAGCTTTCGTTACCTTGTTTTGATGGCCAGGCCAAATGTTGGTCCGAGTTTTGGTCAAAGTTCACCACATTGGTGGACGAAAGTCCTGCCCTCACCCCAAAGCAAAAATTGTTATATTTATTGACTCATCTTAAGGGTGAGGCGTATGAGAAGGTTGCCGCGCTTCCCATAGTTGATGATAGTTATTCACTTGCACTGTCAACTCTTAAAAGTCGTTATCACAATCCTCGTTTGGCCGCTCGGGTTTATTGTACCAATCTGCTTCAGTTACCAGCCGCTTCTATGCGATCAGCTGCGTCTATTAGAAAGTTGGTGGACAGCTTCAATGCTAACTTTTCAGCGTTGTCAGCTCTAAACATTGCTGATATATATCAAGCAATATATGCGTCTTTTGTATTGTCTAGGCTGGATCTATCATTGCGTGAACGTTTTGAGGCGTCTGTTACGGACAAAGAGAATCTCCCTGGCCTAACAGAAATTATGACATTTTTAACCGCTATGGCGGAACAGAAAGAACAGGCATCTTTGGAATCGGCTTTACCTGCTCTTCCCAGCACTAGCCACCAGAAAACCCAGAAGGTTTCTTTTTCTAAGGCTACTCCTCTTGCTGTGTCTACGTTATCTGCGGAGGTTACGCAACGGGATGCATCTGGTTCACGTTGCCTTCATTGCGATTCCCGGACCCATTTGCTTCTCAAGTGTCCGGCGTGGCTGAGTAAGGACCCTAGGGCT
The DNA here is from genome assembly GCA_034769895.1 of Magicicada septendecula. Lineage (NCBI taxonomy): Eukaryota > Metazoa > Arthropoda > Insecta > Hemiptera > Cicadidae > Magicicada > Magicicada septendecula. Next base: position 371,285,763 of record CM068374.1, on the reverse strand, counting down.
CGATTTCAGAGTCTTAAAAATAAAAAATGTTGTCTTTCGTGCCTCCAACATAAACATTCGGGCTGGTGTAAAAATAGGTGCAAAACGTGTGGCTCTAAGTACCACCACACTTTACTTCATTTCAAAGGTGCCCGTCCGTCTCCGTCTCGTTCACAGATTTCTGACACAGCTGAACTTAAGGCAGCGGAGTCATCGGTTGTTGATCTGTCGAGCACTACTCTAACCGTGTCTCTGCCCCATCCTGCTGGGGTTCTGTTAGCCACCTGTCTAGCAGTCTTGTCGTCTCCGAATGGGGGTTATATTGTAGTTAGGGCCATCCTGGATAGCGCGTCCCATGCTTCTTTCATAACTGAAGCATTGCCGCTCGCTTAAAATGTGCTTGTTTTGACGCTTCGGTGTCAATGGGGTAGGTGATATTGCCACCAAAGCAAAAAAGGTGTGCCATCTGTCCTTGGAAACTTTAAAACGCGAGGTTGTGGCATCTAACCATGCCTTTATAATTCTTTCTAAGATCTCGTCGGACTCACCTAGGTTCCAGGTGTTGCCTGAAGTTAAGCAGGCTACAAAAGATCTTTTGTTAGCTGACCCTACCTTCGATGTAGCAGCCCCAATTGATGCGTTGTTTGGAGCCGATATTGTAGCGGCTATTCTTATGGGAGAGACTATTCCTTTGGGTGCAGGTTTGCCTGTTGCAGTTAGGACACGTTTTGGGTTTGTGATTATGGGTAGAGCCCCAATTTCACTTAATTGTGCATTGACTTGTGCTAGCGGTCTCACTGGCCTTCCTTTGGATCTGGTATCTGCACATCAGCTTCACTGTCATTTCCACCACTTTTATCCTTCCGTCCCAACGTTATTTACGGAGACAACCAACCTAATTGAGCAAGTTCATCGTTTTTGGGAGGTCGAGGAGCCTCCAGCTGTACCCCACCAATTATCTGAAGAGGATCACTTTGCTGAAAGGTTTTACATGGAGTCAACAAGTCGGTTGCCGTCGGGTCGTTACCAGGTGCGCTTGCCGTTCTTCAAAAACTCTTCTCACATTTTGGGAAATTCCCTTAAGGGAGCCATGTCTCGGTTTTTTGCGTTGGAGAGGAAATTTGCGGCGAACAGTCAGTTTAAGAGCCAGTATGTCCAATTTATAACGGATTATGTCGCTCAGGGGCATATGTCATTGGTGTCTGACCCCAATTTTCCAAAATATTTCATCCCTCATCATGGTATCTTTAAAGTAAGAGGTGATACTTCTAAAATAAGGGTGGTGTTTGACGCCAGTATGAAGACGTCCTCTGGGATTTCCTTAAATGATGTGTTATGTTTCGGCCCTAAGCTGCAGACCTTACTGTCCGACGTTTTGACTTTGTTTCGGCGGTTTAGCCATGTTTTCACGTGCGACATCGAACAGATGTACCGCCAAATTGCTATGCATCCTGATGACTCGGCGTACCTGTGTATTTTATGGCGTGAGGAGGTTACCGCCCCACTAAGGGTTTTCGCTTTGCGTACCGTTACTTACGGGCTGGCTTGCGCCCCTTTTCAGGCGTTGCGAACCTTGCAGCGGCTGGCTCAGGATGAGGCAGTTAATTTTCCTGCGGGAGCGGCGGTACTTAGCCGTAATATTTTTGTGGATGATATTGCTGCTGGCGCTGATTCAAAATCAGAGCTTTGCAAATTACAAACGGGAATTAATTCTGTTGTTGTCTTCAGGAGGGTTCAATTTGAAAAAATGGTGCACTAATCAACCCGACTGCCTACCTGAATCAGCCGCTCCAAGTGATTCCGTCGTTGCTAAGGATAAGGATATTCTGGGTTTAAGTTGGGACCATTTTACCGATTGCTTCTCCTTTCCTCCTTTGGCCTGTTGCAGCAATGCTCAGGTTCAATTTACCAAACGTGTCGTGTTATCTCAGATGGCACAATTATTTGACCCATGTGGTTGGCTTTCGCCAGTGATTTTCATGGCCAAGGCTTTTTTCCAAAAACTCTGGGCTGAGGGCTTGGACTGGGATGCTCCTCTAAGTGATGACTTGAACGACTATTGGAGTCAATTCCTGTCCTCTTTGAATCATCTTCCGGTAATTACTATTTCCCGGCCATTCTTCCCTAAAGGTGGGCATATTGAAAGGGTAATATTGCATGGTTTCTGTGATGCTTCCCAGTTAGGTTACGCGGCCGTCCTCTATCTGTCCATTTATACTGACTCTGGTCCTCCGGTGGTTTCGTTGGTGTCGTCTAAAACTAAAGTGGCACCTCTTAAAACTTTATCAATCCCACGTTTGGAGTTGTTGGGAGCTTATCTTTTAGCCAAACTTGTTCGTCATTATGTTGGTTTATTCTCATCATGTATTCAGTTGAGTCAAGTTTTCTTATGGACGGACTCGACGATTGTCTTGGATTGGCTGAATATGCCTACTTTTAAATTGAAGGCATTTAGTGCAAATCGGGTGGCTGCCATTACCGAGTGGACCGATACTAAATCTTGGCGTCATGTGCATGGTGTTTCTAACCCCGCTGATTTAGCCTCTAGAGGCACGTCACTCTCCAGCCTCCGGTCGTCGACATTGTGGTGGTCAGGGCCAGATTGGTTAAAGCTTGATGCTCTGCGCTGGCCCCCTATTAATTATCGCCCGAATCACGACGTGCAAGATGTTGCCTTGGAAACCAAGGTCTCTTCGTTTCTCACTCAGGAGCCCCGGGTGGAATTGTTTGAGCACTTGTCCTTGTGGCCCTTAGTGGTGGGGGTTACCTCAGTCATCTTAAGGTGGCGTTTGGAATACTTGACGGCACTTCATGCCCGATCGAAGTGGTCGTCTAAGTCAAGAAATTTAATGGTTGGGGACCTGGTGGTTATGGAGGAACAGAATTCTCCCCCCCTGATGTGGCCTCTTGGCCGAGTTTCAGCTGTTTCCGGGGAGCGACGGGGTTGTTCGTCGCGCTTCAGTTAAAACATCCACAGGTTCTTTTGAACGACCGGCTATTAAATTATACCGGTTGCCCATATCTTCTTAATTGGGTTTATCTTGTTTTTTCGGGTGAGCAGAATTAATTTCAATGATTGTTGTGGACTTACTGGACACTTTGCTGGGATTTCCCAGGTGATTCCTTCCAGCTGTTGTCCGCAGTGAATTTTACATTGTGGACTGATTCTGGCATGGCGTTGTGCCAGTTCATTGGGAGTTATCGATGCTCAACAAATCAACAACAACAAAAATAAGTAAAAAAAAAAAATGAAAAAAAGGGGGGATAAAGGGAACAAAAAAATAAAAAAAAATATAAAAACTAGGGAACTAACTAAGTTGATTTGCTGAGTTTTACATTGTGTTTGGCTGTGCCATTGTTTATTGTATGTTATTGGGTTTTGTCTGCTCTACCCGAACCTTTCGGATTGCTCGCCTGGTCGATGCGCCCGCGGCGGAGTTATTCGACATGGTTTTCTGATTCATTGCATGTTTTGCATGTTTTCTGTATGTTTGTATTTTCTTGTGTTTGCGTGTGACCCCCTCCTATGTTGGAGGGTAATTTTCAGAGAACGTTCCTGTTCACCAAAAGCCAAATTTTTGTACTGCATTTTTGGGCCATGTCTTTTGGTGTAGTTGGTGGTTGACCCATTGCGGTCAACGGGGGGCGGTGTTCGATATTTCGGATCGAACCGGTCATTCTTTTCATTTTCCGAGGTTGGCACTATGGCTTTGTAGAGCTCATACCTGCACGTGAACTTTTAGCTCGGTCGTACGCCAGCCATCTAAGTGTCATCATCCACGAGTCGGGCCTTTCTCGGCAGGTAGAAATCCATGCATTTCACCCATCCTTTTCCCAACCAGTCTATCCTGCCTTGAGTGTCAGGATCACCCAGTCGTGAGATACGGTAAGTCATTTTTTTATATTATTTATGTCTGATTAGCAATTCTGCATGCTGCTGCTTTCGAGCTCACCATAGGCTATTAAATTATCATGTAAGAAAGCCGTCTTACTTTCCATCTTTTTAAATTATTATCTCACAACAAGATTTACATATTTTAAAGATAATCAGTATGCAATTATTAATAACAGATACCATTTTAGTAACAGGAATGTGCTATTATAACTACAGTATAAGTACGGTATAAAAAAAGTGAAAAATTTACATGGTAAAAGAAACTTAATTTTGTCTGCAATTACTTGCTGTTGCACATTTGAAAACGTTACTAGAACTGAAAAGTGAAATGCTCCGTATGGTAGAAATGCACACTACTAAATGAAAGCACATGACCCTCCCAATCATTCCTATCTGTCCCGAACTAGGAAAAGGAATCTGTCTTTAATATAATACCAAAATACCTTAGCATGACACCCACAAGATTATGTAGGGCTGTCTCAAAAGGGTCATGTACCTTGCCAAGTTTTATTGAATCTTCGACTTTGCATTATTGTTGCTTTTTATATAACACCAGAGAATCATTAAGTATACACATGCAAAGTATACCTGATTGCCGGGCAACCAATAATAAATGTTCTTTATTAAATCTGTTACTACCAAGTAAAAGGGTAATATAACCGTTACTATTTTGGTAACTATTTTGTGAAAGAACAAGTACTGTGTGGCCGCAATTCGATGACCGAGCATTGTGTAAGGTGGGAGAAGCATAGCCGGGTACTACGGTAGGCTAAGTGGGGGTAAACCAAACGGCTAGTACACATATTTCACCCTACCTTGCTTACAAGCGGCCGCGTAGTGGGGGAGAGCAGCCTCGATCATCCAGTCGTGGCCAGACAATATTTTTAAAGACCGAAATTTAGCATAATTGTCTGTACTAACTGGTAATTAATGGGGAATCCTGTTATTCTTATGTTTCCTTTTGTAAATCACATCTGTTCTCTTTCTTTTACATGTTTTTCATTATAATCTTGCTAACATACTCTTCTCCATGTCTTGTTTTTTTTTAAACATACAAACGTATATGTTTCTTGAAGAGATCCCCTCCAGACTAGCATACCATTGCATGTGTCGTCTGCATTGATAGAACCCCCCCCCCCCAGTATTGGTCACATGCTATTATCATTCAGCAGACAAAACCTCGCCTTTGCTTCTTATTTGATAGAGTGAGTTATTTAGTCATCTAATCAAAGAATTGTCTTCTCATATGGATGAATGTATATGTATATATACTTATGTATATAAATGTGTGTGTGTGCCAACTGAAATAACCTGCACAATGTACAATAACCAGTCAGCAATAAACGATATATAAAAAAACTTGTTTGTGTTCGGCAAACACAAGGGTGACGTTGATTAAGAAATACTAATTATACTTTTTATATAATTGTGTTGTTTTTTAAATTACAAAGAGTATAAAGAAACAAATTTTAATTATAGAAAAGATCTGTGAATTGTTTTGCTGGTATGGCAAAGGGCCACTGAAAAAAAAACAAGTTCAGAAAGGGGATAAAATTTTGATAAATGCTGATCTAATCCTCTTTTCACTATTTACTAGACAGTGTAAGGAAACACTGTGAATGTAATTCAAATGGAGTTTTCACTGATGTTAGCCTGACTGTAAGTGTTGTGGGCTCAAATTCATACTTACTGTGTTGGAAAATAAGAATTTTATGTTCATAAAATTAAACTATGTATACTTACAAATACAATGGATTATTATTTCACCTAAGTCAGACACTTTTTCTTATGTGAAATGAAATAAGGACATAAAATATGACTTCAAAAAGTGATTAGTGGAACTTTTTCAATTTTTGCCAGTAACTATTCATCAGTGAAAAAGTCGTACCCAATAATTTGAAATTAGTTATGAACTGTTCAAGTTACATAGTAAGTGATTCTGAAATTTCCTGGGTCAATGGCAGATAAACTGTTATGAACATCAGGGGCCTTCAAATCACAGGCTGTGAAGACAGAAAATGTTGGCGGATATTGAGATGTGGCAGACACTGAACCCTGTGTCACACTATGCTACTTAACTAGTCGCTACTAAATACCTGCTACTGCATTTTATGAGTATTTCTATGTCACAATGTTTTTAGGTAGCTGCCATTTAGTAGTGGTTAGTACAGCAAAGTACATAGTTGTGTATATTGGTTTGATGTTAAAAAGTATTCTGCAGAACGTCATCTGTGAGTGTGTAACATGAGGCAGTACTTCGTACTTCGACAACAATAATCAGAGAGCTGGCAATTGAGGACCCCCAATCGTACCACATTACATCATGCGGTTAGCTTTACCAAAGTTTCAGGAGCTGCTAGATTTAGTGTCACTAAACTAAATTTGTAATGTTTATTTACTATTTTACACTTTTATTTACTTTGCTTGTTTACACAACTCAGCTGTGCGTCTATTTACTCGGATGCCATCTTAAACTATTGCCAACTGTATAATTTCTTACCTGGGTCCAGGATTCAGTTAGACGAACTGGAGAACAGAATTAGGTTATTTGAAGAAAACAGATTGATTACTTGCATACATTTCTTGATCTCTTTTATTTCGCATTTAAATTTAAATTCATTTTAATTAAAACAAAACAATTTAAATTCATTTGATTCCCATCCTGAACAAAAAATATCCCTTCTCCCTCTCTTATTTCTGATACGATTTTTTAATGATAAAACAATAACAATGATTACACGATTACATACATTGATAGTACCTAAGTTCAAAATAGAAATAATTAAAACCCAGAATTAAATTCATTCTCCGCAAACCAGTGCTTCTTTTACAATTTTTATTCACACATACATCCCCATACCCTTGTGAGATCTCAAAATTTAATATTTGTTTTGTTTTTTAATTCTGAATCAAAATATAATCACCCCCCCAATTTGTTACTTAGCTGAAATGTCCAATAAAGACGTAAAGCCATTTTGATGTACACTTTCGATTTTTTCACTCACTACATAAATTCTTCCACATTTTGTTCATTGACTATGACGGCTTTCTTTTTTAAAACAAATTTTAACTGTTAATACGTTTTCATGCATGTTTACTTTTTGTTATTTCACATTTTACACCTTTTTCGTTTGGGAGCGCCCGTAATTCATCTGCAAATTTTTGTACGCCCGTACCAGAAGAGAGTATAATTTCAACTGGGACGAGCCAAATTGGTCAAAAGTCTGAGCTGGATGGGCCATCACGTGGTCTCGTTTTATTGTTTAACTTGTATTACGTCTACAGATTCCAAAGCGTTGCTGACCTCGCCTCACATTCCAGTGTTATGTAATTATGGGCTCGGCTCTTGACGTCATGTAGCGTGACTTCAAAATGCAAAGTTCAGAGTTCAGGAATGCTAAAAATAACCGTCTTCCGCGGTTAACTCATTGACCTTGACTCCAAATCGTGTACATTGTTTTTTACCCAATAAACTTTATAAATAAAATCTTTACATTTTAATTATTTCTCTGGGTGGGTTTACCTGTACTGTTACAATCCCCCCTCAATGAGAGGTTTTATGCCGAAGCATAAAAATTCTCATTGACACTCACATACTTCCTAAGACGATCAGCCCAGATATGGCACTATAACCCCCTTTACATTTTACTAAAACTCATGGGTAACTTACCCTCCTGGTTCAGTGACTGTGGCCGCACCTGAATGACCTTACTGGACTTCCCTCTCGAGATTCGAAAACTGCAAGGCCAGTCAGGCACTTGACGCCCCTGCTCTGACATGCAGGCCAGTACAGGACAGCATCACCAGACACTGAAACATTAAATCAAAAACATCAAATAATGGCCTTACATAATACCATATCCCCAACTGATCTGGTCCCCCTTAGCTGTGCTGGTTTGCGTTAAGAAGCACTGGTTTTTCTTAACTTCTAACATACACATATACTTAATATAACATGATACATTTTAAGTTTTCAATTCTATATGCCCCTCTCTCGTTAATTCTTATCCCAAATTCAAAATATTTCCCTGATTCCCATCAGAATTTAAATAACCACTTCCCATTACACCATTAAAAAATATCTTTCATTACCCAATTCACATCTCAAAATATTTAACTTCATTACTAAAATTCCTCTTAAAACACATTTAAATCGACTTCGTCATCACAAATTATCTACTTATATCTTTTCTCAAACTTTGTTAATCATCTCCATAATACTCATCAAATCAACACAAAATCATTTAGTTACATCATAAGATCAATTCACATTCTATATTATCAACATAGTTCCATTTAATCAGGTTATTTTATCCCATTCATAATAATCATCAACTTTCTCCTTCCACATCATTTCATAATATCCCCCCTTAAACCAATTACAATTGGGTTAAATTAACCTCATGGGTAAACCGTGCAAGGCATTTTACCTATTTACATAAATACTATATTTATTCTTGGATTTCGTTGTCCATGACGTGTCCGTTACTTAACTAAATATCACTATAATATTGACGACTCGGAAGACAAAGTTTTTTATAAGTAAATATACAAACACACAAAAACAAATAAAAACGACATCCTAAACGAACAGACACAATTCAAATCGCACGCATTATTCGAACACATCTCACCACACACACACAGCTTCAATCTTTCGAAACACTTTCTCGTCGCCAACAACAAGACGAGCAGCGCTACTAACGACAGCCTCTGATGAAGCCTTCTATAGGTGAAAGCCGGTTTAGGCTGTAAGGTAAAACTTTACGTTTTTACTTATAAAAAACTTTGTGTTCCGAGTCGTCAATATTATAGTGATATTTACTATATTTATGTCCCTGGCTTGTAACGACCAGTTCCTTTCCACACACACTATTGATTTTTTATGTTGGACTGTAGCGCCCATTTGCTTCCACAAGAACTGAAGTTTATTAGGGTGTAAATGCTGCTTACACTGTTCTTGCTTCGGCGTTATATAAAAAGTCGGCATTACTGGTATCCAAGGACACCAGTAATCCTACTAAAATGATTCATATGCCCTTAATACGGTCTATCATCCCATTCGATGGTAGCCGCTGTTCCATAGTTGTGTTGCTTTCCCCTGATTCACCCCGTGGTTAATTTCTAGGTTACACCAATTTCAAAGGCAACCAACCATGGCCAGTGTACAATAAATCTGCCCATAGCTGGTTGTAAACCAAAACCACGGTCTGGGCTGGTAAGGGCGGGACCACCCTAAATGTGGGAAATCACATTTAAACATACAATACATGTTTTATATTTGTACATACTTACATACTACTCAATTAGACACTTTATGCTTCTCATAATCAACATAATACAACATAATAAACACTCAAAATTGATCATTAACATTATTAAATTAAAATAAACATCTCACCTTTAAATTCGTCTCAAAATTACAAACATTACAACTTTAATTTCAATTTTTATTGATTTTAACATTTTATCTTGCATTATCACTTCAACTTTGACTTTCTATTGAACCTTTTAATAATCAACCTTTAATTATTTATCATTTATTATACAACTAAATTCTCCAAAATTTAAATTTATTACCAACATTTCATTTATTAGCTCCTTTCAAATTAATTCAACTATTTTATCAAACACATTTTAATTACTTTAATTATCAAATTGCTTTAATTACTTTAACAAAATTCACAATGACCAACTGTCAATTATTAAAGCTGAGTATACTTCATACAACACATTGTATTCTCTGTTAACTTATCATTACAACAACATAACCTTACTACATAAATACATTTAACACCAACACAAAAGTATATACAATCTACATTATTATCTGTTATTGTTTAGCACAAATCATTTCATAATTCAGTCCATTTCAAAACCCACTACACTCACATAGTTAAATGTTCATGAACAATAAATATCTACCCTCCATCATCAAACAATTATCTTATTTTACGTATACACAATTCATTTTTAATTAAGTACATTTTGTTACTACCATCAATATAACAACTATTTGCTTTTTCCAATGGTTCCATTACCTCATAACAATGGTTTACAGGATTACTCCACATTATTATCAAATCATATATCATGTTAGCTTTAGTATTTCTATTCCAGTCTCTGTAAGTATTTTTTGTCAACCCCAGGTAAGTTATGATCTCATCCTCATCACTGTTATCTACTACTACACCCGTTACTCCATTAGGTAAGTGCTTGTTATCATCGTTATCATCATTTTCATCTACTACTGCTGTATTAATTACTACACAAGGTAAGCCTTTTATATAATCAACTCTCTCACTATTTATTCTCTCAATTAACTATTTATAACCTCTTTTTAATTTGAACAACTCTATCTCTCTCACTATCTAAAAATCGCTTACACAACCTCATCTTACTTTCTCTCTCTCATTCCATGCAGAGGGCAATAGAACATCATAAAAACACCTCCTGGCTTTTCCAGGACAACTACAAAAATTAAGGGACTACTTGAAAACACATCATCTTCCACACAACCTCCGGAGGAAACTCTCTCCTCTTAAACCACTAGTGGAGTCTTTGCTCCACTTAAACAACAGGGAAAGTCTGCCCTTTGCCAACCTAACCTCTCATCACACTCTCTCTCAATCTCATCAACCACTATCTCATTAATAATTTCTATTTCCACTATAACTTCATCACCACTATCATTATTCACAACTTTACTCTCTAACACCACATTTTTAATTATATCACCAATATTCTCACCCCTACTTACCTCTTCAACTACTACTTTATTTGCACTTAAACTATCATCATTATTATTCGTAATTATCTCCCCATTATAATTACCACTTGTTTTAAAATCATTACTTACCTTATTATCTGTACCTTCGTTATTTTCATTTATTCTACTCTTACTCTACTCATCTATTCCCCACATTCCCATCCTCTCAATACTTTGTTCTAATTAGTTAAATTTAATTGCAAAATTTTTGTTAGTATTGTCAAAGCGTTCTTTCAATTCGTTAAAATTACTATTTAATTCTTGAATTTACTTTCGTTTTTGACATCTTGTTCTTTGAACTTTTCATTGAAATTACTATTTATATTCTCAGACATTGTTCTCATTAGGTTAAACATATCATCCATCGACAACTCTCTTACTCTAGTTGTTGTTGGAGTGGACTCCGCTTCTACATTACTCATTATGATCGATTCAGTAAGACTGCTTTCGTTATTTGCCATTTTGATTGTTTTTTATTAATCAATCAATACTTAATTATTACTTATAATATAAACATGAACAAATATTAACCTCCCTAGCACTTTACATTACAACAACATAACCTTCATACATACATCTATTTATATCTTATTTATATTTCATCTGTTTACCTTAAATAACCCCTTCCGTCCTCCAAAGTAGGCCCATGTTTACATAAAATAAACTTTTATGTAAATGTCCCTGTTCAGGCACCAATTGTAATGTTTATTTACTATTTTACACTTTTATTTACTTTACTTGTTTACACAACTCAGCTGTGCGTCTATTTACTCGGACGCCATCTTAAACTATTGCCAACTGCATAATTTCTTACCTGGGTCTAGGATTCATTTAGACGAACTGGAGAACAGAATTAGGTTATTTAAAGAAAACAGATTGATTACTTGCATACATTTCTTGATCTCTTTTATTTTACATTTAAATTTAAATTCATTTTAATTAAAAAAAAAAACAATTTTAATTCATTTGATTCCCATCCTGAACAAAAAATATCCCTTCTCCCTCCCTTATTTCTGATACGATTTTTAAACGATAAAACAATAACAATGATTACATACATTGATAGTACCTAAGTGCAAAATAGAAATAATTAAAACCCAGAATTAAATTCATTCTCCGCAAACCAGTGCTTCTTTTATAATTTTCTTTCACACACACACACACACACACACACACACACACACACACACACACACACACACACACACATCCCCATGCCCTTGTGAGATCTCAAAATTTAATATTTGTTTTGTTTTTTAATTCTGAATCAAAATATAATCACCCCCCATTTGTTACTTAGCTGAAATGTCCAACAGAGACGTCAGGCCATTTTGATGTACACTTTCGATTTTTTCACTCACTACATAAATTCTTCCACATTTTGTTCATTGACTATGACGGCTTTCTTTTTTAAAACAAATTTTAACTGTTAATACGTTTTCATGCATGTTTACTTTTTGTTATTTCACATTTTACACCTTTTTCGTTTGGGAGCGCCCGTAATTCATCTGCAAATTTTTGTACGCCCGTACCAGAAGAGAGTATAATTTCAACTGGGACGAGCCAAATTGGTCAAAAGTCTGAGCTGGATGGGCCATCACGTGGTCTCGTTTTATTGTTTAACTTGTATTACGTCTACAGATTCCAAAGCGTTGCTGACCTCGCCTCACATTCCAGTGTTATGTAATTATGGGCTCGGCTCTTGACGTCATGTAGCGTGACTTCAAAATGCAAAGTTCAGAGTTCAGGAATGCTAAAAATAACCGTCTTCCGCGGTTAACTCATTGACCTTGACTCCAAATCGTGTACATTGTTTTTTACCCAATAAACTTTATAAATAAAATCTTTACATTTTAATTATTTCTCTGGGTGGGTTTACCTGTACTGTTACAATCCCCCCTCAATGAGAGGTTTTATGCCGAAGCATAAAAATTCTCATTGACACTCACATACTTCCTAAGACGATCAGCCCAGATATGGCACTATAACCCCCTTTACATTTTACTAAAACTCATGGGTAACTTACCCTCCTGGTTCAGTGACTGTGGCCGCACCTGAATGACCTTACTGGACTTCCCTCTCGAGATTCGAAAACTGCAAGGCCAGTCAGGCACTTGACGCCCCTGCTCTGACATGCAGGCCAGTACAGGACAGCATCACCAGACACTGAAACATTAAATCAAAAACATCAAATAATGGCCTTACATAATACCATATCCCCAACTGATCTGGTCCCCCTTAGCTGTGCTGGTTTGCGTTAAGAAGCACTGGTTTTTCTTAACTTCTAACATACACATATACTTAATATAACATGATACATTTTAAGTTTTCAATTCTATATGCCCCTCTCTCGTTAATTCTTATCCCAAATTCAAAATATTTCCCTGATTCCCATCAGAATTTAAATAACCACTTCCCATTACACCATTAAAAAATATCTTTCATTACCCAATTCACATCTCAAAATATTTAACTTCATTACTAAAATTCCTCTTAAAACACATTTAAATCGACTTCGTCATCACAAATTATCTACTTATATCTTTTCTCAAACTTTGTTAATCATCTCCATAATACTCATCAAATCAACACAAAATCATTTAGTTACATCATAAGATCAATTCACATTCTATATTATCAACATAGTTCCATTTAATCAGGTTATTTTATCCCATTCATAATAATCATCAACTTTCTCCTTCCACATCATTTCATAATATCCCCCCTTAAACCAATTACAATTGGGTTAAATTAACCTCATGGGTAAACCGTGCAAGGCATTTTACCTATTTACATAAATACTATATTTATTCTTGGATTTCGTTGTCCATGACGTGTCCGTTACTTAACTAAATATCACTATAATATTGACGACTCGGAAGACAAAGTTTTTTATAAGTAAATATACAAACACACAAAAACAAATAAAAACGACATCCTAAACGAACAGACACAATTCAAATCGCACGCATTATTCGAACACATCTCACCACACACACACAGCTTCAATCTTTCGAAACACTTTCTCGTCGCCAACAACAAGACGAGCAGCGCTACTAACGACAGCCTCTGATGAAGCCTTCTATAGGTGAAAGCCGGTTTAGGCTGTAAGGTAAAACTTTACGTTTTTACTTATAAAAAACTTTGTGTTCCGAGTCGTCAATATTATAGTGATATTTACTATATTTATGTCCCTGGCTTGTAACGACCAGTTCCTTTCCACACACACTATTGATTTTTTATGTTGGACTGTAGCGCCCATTTGCTTCCACAAGAACTGAAGTTTATTAGGGTGTAAATGCTGCTTACACTGTTCTTGCTTCGGCGTTATATAAAAAGTCGGCATTACTGGTATCCAAGGACACCAGTAATCCTACTAAAATGATTCATATGCCCTTAATACGGTCTATCATCCCATTCGATGGTAGCCGCTGTTCCATAGTTGTGTTGCTTTCCCCTGATTCACCCCGTGGTTAATTTCTAGGTTACACCAATTTCAAAGGCAACCAACCATGGCCAGTGTACAATAAATCTGCCCATAGCTGGTTGTAAACCAAAACCACGGTCTGGGCTGGTAAGGGCGGGACCACCCTAAATGTGGGAAATCACATTTAAACATACAATACATGTTTTATATTTGTACATACTTACATACTACTCAATTAGACACTTTATGCTTCTCATAATCAACATAATACAACATAATAAACACTCAAAATTGATCATTAACATTATTAAATTAAAATAAACATCTCACCTTTAAATTCGTCTCAAAATTACAAACATTACAACTTTAATTTCAATTTTTATTGATTTTAACATTTTATCTTGCATTATCACTTCAACTTTGACTTTCTATTGAACCTTTTAATAATCAACCTTTAATTATTTATCATTTATTATACAACTAAATTCTCCAAAATTTAAATTTATTACCAACATTTCATTTATTAGCTCCTTTCAAATTAATTCAACTATTTTATCAAACACATTTTAATTACTTTAATTATCAAATTGCTTTAATTACTTTAACAAAATTCACAATGACCAACTGTCAATTATTAAAGCTGAGTATACTTCATACAACACATTGTATTCTCTGTTAACTTATCATTACAACAACATAACCTTACTACATAAATACATTTAACACCAACACAAAAGTATATACAATCTACATTATTATCTGTTATTGTTTAGCACAAATCATTTCATAATTCAGTCCATTTCAAAACCCACTACACTCACATAGTTAAATGTTCATGAACAATAAATATCTACCCTCCATCATCAAACAATTATCTTATTTTACGTATACACAATTCATTTTTAATTAAGTACATTTTGTTACTACCATCAATATAACAACTATTTGCTTTTTCCAATGGTTCCATTACCTCATAACAATGGTTTACAGGATTACTCCACATTATTATCAAATCATATATCATGTTAGCTTTAGTATTTCTATTCCAGTCTCTGTAAGTATTTTTTGTCAACCCCAGGTAAGTTATGATCTCATCCTCATCACTGTTATCTACTACTACACCCGTTACTCCATTAGGTAAGTGCTTGTTATCATCGTTATCATCATTTTCATCTACTACTGCTGTATTAATTACTACACAAGGTAAGCCTTTTATATAATCAACTCTCTCACTATTTATTCTCTCAATTAACTATTTATAACCTCTTTTTAATTTGAACAACTCTATCTCTCTCACTATCTAAAAATCGCTTACACAACCTCATCTTACTTTCTCTCTCTCATTCCATGCAGAGGGCAATAGAACATCATAAAAACACCTCCTGGCTTTTCCAGGACAACTACAAAAATTAAGGGACTACTTGAAAACACATCATCTTCCACACAACCTCCGGAGGAAACTCTCTCCTCTTAAACCACTAGTGGAGTCTTTGCTCCACTTAAACAACAGGGAAAGTCTGCCCTTTGCCAACCTAACCTCTCATCACACTCTCTCTCAATCTCATCAACCACTATCTCATTAATAATTTCTATTTCCACTATAACTTCATCACCACTATCATTATTCACAACTTTACTCTCTAACACCACATTTTTAATTATATCACCAATATTCTCACCCCTACTTACCTCTTCAACTACTACTTTATTTGCACTTAAACTATCATCATTATTATTCGTAATTATCTCCCCATTATAATTACCACTTGTTTTAAAATCATTACTTACCTTATTATCTGTACCTTCGTTATTTTCATTTATTCTACTCTTACTCTACTCATCTATTCCCCACATTCCCATCCTCTCAATACTTTGTTCTAATTAGTTAAATTTAATTGCAAAATTTTTGTTAGTATTGTCAAAGCGTTCTTTCAATTCGTTAAAATTACTATTTAATTCTTGAATTTACTTTCGTTTTTGACATCTTGTTCTTTGAACTTTTCATTGAAATTACTATTTATATTCTCAGACATTGTTCTCATTAGGTTAAACATATCATCCATCGACAACTCTCTTACTCTAGTTGTTGTTGGAGTGGACTCCGCTTCTACATTACTCATTATGATCGATTCAGTAAGACTGCTTTCGTTATTTGCCATTTTGATTGTTTTTTATTAATCAATCAATACTTAATTATTACTTATAATATAAACATGAACAAATATTAACCTCCCTAGCACTTTACATTACAACAACATAACCTTCATACATACATCTATTTATATCTTATTTATATTTCATCTGTTTACCTTAAATAACCCCTTCCGTCCTCCAAAGTAGGCCCATGTTTACATAAAATAAACTTTTATGTAAATGTCCCTGTTCAGGCACCAATTGTAATGTTTATTTACTATTTTACACTTTTATTTACTTTACTTGTTTACACAACTCAGCTGTGCGTCTATTTACTCGGACGCCATCTTAAACTATTGCCAACTGCATAATTTCTTACCTGGGTCTAGGATTCATTTAGACGAACTGGAGAACAGAATTAGGTTATTTAAAGAAAACAGATTGATTACTTGCATACATTTCTTGATCTCTTTTATTTTACATTTAAATTTAAATTCATTTTAATTAAAAAAAAAAAACAATTTTAATTCATTTGATTCCCATCCTGAACAAAAAATATCCCTTCTCCCTCCCTTATTTCTGATACGATTTTTAAACGATAAAACAATAACAATGATTACATACATTGATAGTACCTAAGTGCAAAATAGAAATAATTAAAACCCAGAATTAAATTCATTCTCCGCAAACCAGTGCTTCTTTTATAATTTTCTTTCACACACACACACACACACACACACACACACACACACACACATCCCCATGCCCTTGTGAGATCTCAAAATTTAATATTTGTTTTGTTTTTTAATTCTGAATCAAAATATAATCACCCCCCATTTGTTACTTAGCTGAAATGTCCAACAGAGACGTCAGGCCATTTTGATGTACACTTTCGATTTTTTCACGCACTACATAAATTCTTCCACATTTTGTTCATTGACTATGATGGCTTTCTTTATTAAACAAATTTTAACTGTTAATACGTTTTCATGCATGTTTACTTTTTGTTATTTCACATTTTACACCTTTTTCTTTTGGGCGTGCCTGTAATTCATCCTCAAATTTTTGTACAGCCGTACTGGACGGGAGTATAATTTCAACTGGGACGAGCCAAATTGGTCAAAAGTCTGAGCTGGATGGGCGATCACATGGTCTCGTTTTATTGTTTAACTTGTATTACGTCTACAGATTCCAAAGCGTTGCTGACCTCACCTCACATTCCAGTGTTATGTAATTATGGGCTCGGCTCTTGACGCCATGTAGCGTGACTTCAAAATGCAAAGTTCAGAGTTCAGGAATGCTAAAAATAACTGTCTTCCGCGGTTAACTCGTTGACCTTGACTCCAAATCGTGTACATTGTTTTTTACCCAATAAACTTCATAAATAAAATCTTTACATTTTAATTATTTCTCTGGGTGGGTTTACCTGTACCGTTACAAATTTTGTTTGTATACGTCTTCTGTTGTGGCACTACACTTTTAGAGTGTTTAATTTTATTCAGTTCATTACGATAAGCACCAAGGAGTGTTTTAATTTTGTTTTCTAAGCATCTCCCTTTGCTGGTAATCAGAGAAGTTCCAGCTCATCTAGCAACCAAGTGAAAGCAGTTTTATCGCGTCGTGTTTCAAATACTCTATGGATGTAATGTCCCACAGAGAATCATATTTTCTATATACATTAAAGAACGTAATTATTTCATCACCCGACCATGAAGCATTTTAATGAATCACTCATTGTACATGTAGAAATAGAACACTCAAAAGACACATTACAACAACAAAACCAAAACAAATGCAGAGACAAACACATGGTGACAATGGAGACACTACTTCACTGCTACTGCACTGCCACACTGGGCGACTGGGGCACTACTCGGTAGCGGCTAGTGAGTCATATGACCTCAGGGTCTGCAACTGGCTACTTGGTAACGCCTTAAGTTGAACACGTCCAACTTCTCTAGCTAGGTACTGATTCTTCACTCACCTGCGAGTGCTAGTAGCTACTTATATGTCACACTAGGCTACTTAGTAGCTTTCGTATTGTTTAAATTAGCAGCCATCCTTACTATTTCTTTTATGAATTTGCTAACTGCTATAATTTTTTTTTTTTTTTTTTTACTAAGCTTTTTGTCATTACTGACATCTTCAGGTCTTAAACAACAATCTTTGGTTAAGACCTGAAGATGTCAGTAATGACGAAAAGCTTAGTCAAACAATAAAAAAAAAAAAAAAAAAAATTAAGCAGTTAGCAAATTCATAAAAGAAATACTTAGTAGCTGCTAAACGAGTAGCGGCTAGTGAAGTAGCATAGTGTGACAGAGGCTTGACAGACATAAAATAAACTGTACATATTTGTGTTTATAAACCATCCACTTGAAAAGGTCATTTAATGGTACAAGAAAGGTTAAAATTTGATTTGGAACATAAATCAGTAATGATACTCATTTATAAAAAGTTAAGTGATAAAGAATAACAGAAATTATATGGAGGGAGTTTGACTAACATGGTAGGAACTGCCATTTCATATGTTTTACATATTATGCTAAGCTGATATTTTAAAAGTAGTCTGGATTAAATGTATTCAAAATTAATGCTAGGAAATATACAAGATGTGAGTAAAAAATAAACCAGAAGTGTAATTTTTCTCAAGTTAAGTCTTAAATTATGATCAATTTCCCATTTTTAAAAAAGATTGATAGTAGTGACTCAGGTGTTGTATGTACTGTGTTCAGCTCCAGGTTTAGTATTGCATTTGATGCCCAGCAGTATGTGCGGTGCCATAGCTAGGCTGTTTGGCGCCTGGGGTAAGAAAATCATTGGCCACCCCACCTTCACAATTAAAAGGAGACAAAATAGCAAAAATGAAGGCCCATTCAGTGAACAAAGTACTTAATAAATGCAAATGTGTAGAATTTTAAATGAAAGCACTTCCAGAAAACGTCTTAAGAATATTTGTTAAGTCAAAATTAAGAAATTACACATTATAAGTTTAATATTACCAGTATTCAGCTTGTATATATTTGTTAGTAACAAATGTAGACTAAAAAATGTAATATAACAAATTTATAACATAAAAATGTTCTAATAAATATACAAATTCCTTGTAGGTGTACTGCTCATCATCAAAACAATATCCTAATGCAACAAAGTTAAACAAAGAACTACTTTAAAAGTAATAAAATTAATCACTTACCATTACAGGTTAATCGTTCCATCTTCTATTAATAAACACTTAATATTTATTTTTAATATTTAATAAATATTTAAAACGAGACGTTTTAAAATGTAACTTTCCTGGCCCTAATTTCTGCAAAGTCGGTTATTAAATCACTATAATCTAAAGACGAAGCAATGTCATTTTCAATTGAAAGTATTGCTAGATTTGATAGCCTGTCCTGAGATATTGTTGATTGTAGGTACGATTTAATCAATTTAAGTTTACTAAATGATCTTTCACAAGAAGACACAGACACTGGTAAAGTAAGAAAAATTGTTAAAGCTGTTGCTAGTGTTTTGTAGGCTTCTAATCCCATTGAAGAAATGTATTGTAGTAATCCCTGAGGTGTAAAGTCCATTTGTTCTCCATTAAGTTTTGGCCTTTTTAATAAAAGTACGACATCTTTTAAGTCACTAAACAATTCTTCACTCTTTTAGATCATGTGGATACAGTTTTGCAAGCACGGTGCACTTAATATTGATTTGGGAAAGCTGTTCCTTAAAATGTATATCCCCATCATTTACGTACGCCTCAAATTTACAGAGGAATCCACAGCGTTTTTCTAACTCTTTTATGCTAGAGAAATGGTTTGAATTTTCAACTGACAGTATGTTCAAAATTTCTATTAGAGAACGTCGCATTTCTTGCTGAACGGTTAATGCAGAGTCGTCTGCATTTCTCTCCTGGCATCGTGCGCTTCTTTCTTATCCTTTTTGTAATACAGATGCGCCATTCATTTCTGCCTTAGAAATGACATTGTCACATAGCTGATTCCTCCAAACTTTTATTTTGTCAGTTAGCGTCTCCAAAAGTGTCAGTGCTTGAATAAAGCTTATTCCTTTGGTCTGCAATATTTTCTGGATTTTGTCCATAGAAGAAAGTATATCTGTCCAGAAAAAGAGAATGGTCACCAAATTAAAATTTTCTATCGCATTAATTATTATTAATGCTGCATCTTCCCTCGTATCGATTGTTTCAGTCGGTGAATTCCTTAGTTTCTCTAGTGCAGCGATCACTTCATCCAGCTGAGTGGATATTACTTTCACCATATCGGCTTTTGAGCTCCACCTGGTATCACAATGTCTTTTTAGTGTAATATTTACGAAGTTTTTAAGAACACTCCATCTATGAGTGGAACAGGAAAAGAAGGTGAATAGACGTTCTACTGTCCCAAAAAATGTCATTGCGTGAACAATTACATGAGCTGCATGAACTCCAACCATGTTAAGTGAATGGTTGTCACAGGGAACAATCACAGCTAGTGGATTCAAATCTAATATTCTCTTCTAGACTCCTGAATGGATACCAGCCATTGTTGCTTGATTGTCATATGACTGACCTCTGCAATCGCTAAGATTCAATCCATCTCTCTCAAGTTTACTTGTAATAGCTTCTATGATCCCCTCTGCTGTTTTTACTTGTAAAGGAAAACAGAATAAGCCTATGAAGGCTTCCTTCAAATCAACAGAATTGCGTTTAATTTGAACAAATCTTATAATCTGAGACATTTGTTCTACATGTGCAGCATCTGATGTTATGTCAAATATAATACTAAAGTACTTCGCCTTCTTACATGCAGTAATAATATTTTTGCGCACTCTTTCTCCTAACAGGCTTATTATTTGATTTTGAATAGTTGGCAAAAGATACAATATACACCCAGATTTACAAAAGACGGAATCCAAATGCAAATGAGATCTCATGACATGGTCAAATTTAGCCAAGTATTTTAACAAAGCCAGAAAGTTTCCAGGATTTGGATCGTTAGTAATTGACTCTCGATGTCCTCTCAGTACCAGACTTAGTTGTGCAAGAGTTTGTACTGTGGCAATGACCCGTTCGAGGATTTCTTTCCATGTCTTAGCTGCTTTACTCATTTGTTCCTGCAGTAGATCATCAATAAGCCCCCCTCTGTTTAAAGAACATTTCAATTCCTTCCATTCCAAAAACGCAAAGCGATGAGCAGGACTATTTTCATTATCCTGAATACGGGGATTTAACTTTCGCTGCAACGAAAACCCATTTTCATTACTGAACTGGCTTTTTTAATAGTTTTTTTTTTTTTGTGGAAATAAAGTGCAACAAAGGCAAAATAGAGATTTTTTAGTTGGAGAAAAACAAATGCTAGTGCGATTTACCTTTTCACCATTTTGCAAGGTTTCTATCAAACCAGTACTTGTTAAAGGATCGTCCAGCTTCACCTTTAGGAAAATGGCTGTCCTTGTTCTGCAACTGACATGTTCCTCTATTCACTATTATATCTCGGAAGGTTGAGATATCTCGCTTGACCAAACTCCCATATCTTGTAGAGCAGCACCGGGAACACGGTCTACATTGTTGCTAGTGATGTTCTGTCCTTCATCGCCTGTAATTTCAAGACTGCACGATGCAACATCATCTATGGTACTAGAACCAACTGAATCTTGTAACTGTACTTTGACACTTTCACAGTTTGAAGTATTCACATCGTTAACTTTACTGTATTATCCATTATGTATCATCCATTTTATGATTGCGAGTTGATTCCTTGTTAATTGTAATATTTTGACACTCATGGTTCGATTTTCCTTGAATAAAAGACTTCATAAACTCTTTGGAACTTGTTGTAACTCTTAATCTATCTTCCCTCCTCTTCCGAAACTGGGCGCCACTGAGTTTACTTTGTTTCCTATCAGTTTCATATAAAATTAAAAAAAATTGATTTTCAAAAATAGTATTAGTGTGATGACATACACGTGAAGTATTATAGATATAGCCACAAGATGCACAAACCAAAAACAAACCGCACACTCAGGATACTCATAAACAACTGATAATCAACACGTTCGCTGTGTCAAACCAGGAAGAACTGCACATATGTAGCCCATGTAACGTTTTTTATACGTTTACAAACAATACATTCATCTGTATGCGAATAATAATGAAGAATATCTACACAAACCTAATACTGTATGATTATCAGTTTTCCTTTGAGGCACAACAATTCACTACAAAGTCGCAAAAAATATTGGAGACAGCAAGTGAATACAAAGAGCATAAACACTGATAAAAAACCGTACTGACTAAACGTCTACTCATCAATTGCACGCAAGATAACAAAACTCTTTTAAAACAGCATGCACTGTTTAAAAACACCGACATAAGAAACCACATAGACTAAACATCCGTCACGATTTAAGGCATAATGAACACGGAGAAAGAAATACTGTACTGTACAGAGAGGGACAAAGAGCCTCTGTTACAGCGTAATTTGTGGTCATAATGAACCGTAGTTACAATTCTTGTGTACAAATAGGCTAATACAGTTTATTGTGCAAGGTATGACAACAGTAAGCTAGTTGGTTATGCTTCTTTTATGAAAGGAATAATCATATAAAAGAAACAAGTTGTTGTCCTTTTATAAACTGAAAGCAATTTTTTCAAGTCTATGCTCACTTTGGCGGCCTCCTGGCTATGCCACCCAAGTGTAATAAAAATTATAATACAATTTTACATTGTAGAGTTTGTAATTTTAAGTACCTAAGGATGAAAATTTGTCTGCAAAAAATATCACTCCCCTGTTAGGAATCTAACCAGTATGCTGGTGTCCTTACTTTGTTCTCAGAAATGTGGCCAACCCAGAAATATGGTTATTCAAGTTTTAGAGGTTTTTGATTATTCATTCACTACGGTGTTTTTTAATAATGGCTTTTAGAAGAGAGTACATAATTATAATAAACAGAATGAATGTGTAAACTTATTGACCATGAATATAAGTGTTACCCATAGATGACCATAAAACTTAGGCATTAGGTTTTGCTGGCCAATATTGTGATTTGTAAGAAATTAAAAATTCCACTACTGAATAAAATTAATTAGAACTCTGTGATTTTCAAAATCCACCAAAAATCAATGGAAACTCGATTATAACTAAACTTATTTAATTACATATTTGGTTATATTCTGTGACTAAATAAATCTTATTTGCAATATAAGCCATTTCGCTCGATTTTAATTCGTTTGCTAAACATTTTGCATCTGGGAGAAATGGGACTATACCTTCTGTTTGTGTACACCTTGTTATATGCAGTGAGATGTAATAATTTTATACTGTAACGCAGAAGCAATTAGATGACTGTTTAGCTAGATCTGACTGTAGACATTGTTCGGTTATTTATTCATATAATTACGTGTCAGATTATGCTGAAAGCCGTTTAGGTAATTATGACAATTCTCATCAATGCTGAATTGCGGTGAAATAGTTTTTATTTTCAACACCCAGTGCACTTCAGCTAAGCTGGGGGGCCCTGGAAAGACTGTAGAAGTCGACGAAGCTAAATTTGGCCAGTTCTTCAGTGCCGCAGCCGAGTTGTATCCCCCAACACATTAAGGTAAGAGTTTCATCTTTTCATAATTATGGTAATGCATGCATTTCATGTGAGCGCGCGCGCGCGCGTGTGTGTGTGTGTAATATTTCTTTTTCTATTCTTCTATGTTATATAAACACGGGAAAAATAATTTTAAACAGTGGTCGAACCTATTTACGAAAAAAAAATTACTCCCATAAGACGCCAAAAAAAGCCATATAACAAATGACATTTAAAGATTTTTAAATTTTATTTAGTAGTAGAAAAACGCGTGTTATTTGGCGCATAAACTTGATGAACTGCAGCGATAGGTAATCCACGTAATGATGTCATAACTCGTCATTCTCTGTGCATTTGTGCGCCGTCGCTCGACTGCGGTGATCCCACGAACTACTCAGTTAATATGGCGCTCATTCACTTTACATTCGCGCTTATGGGAGTATTTATTTTATTTTTTTTCTTCGTAAATAGCTTTGACCGCCGTTTAAAATTATTTTTACCTTGTTTATATAACATAGAAGAATAGCAAAAAGAAATATTTCACCGCAATATCAGCATTAATGAGAAATGCCATAATTACCAAATCCTTTTTTAAATATAATGCAATAAAAAGCAGTGTGCATTTTCTGTTAACACACAAATGATCAAGTATTTACCTTAATGGTAATGGGTTACAGTGGAATTTATAAGTTACTATGGTCTTAATTAATGCAAATAAAATTGGAGAATCTCGTAAACATATTAAAGAATGCTTGTATATTACACACAAAATTATTACAGTACGGACCTTTGTTAATGAATAGAAACAAATAGGACTCTATACTTTAGTATGTACCAATAAAATTCACCTTTTTTCAAGTAGGCCTACAGTATCTATTGTTTTTTCATACTCTTAAAAAATAGGCCATTAACAACATACATTATGAGAAAACAAGATTACAAATCATAACCTGCCATTAGTTACTTGTGAAGAAAACAGATATAACATTTCCAAACAAGGAATCTTCAATTCTCTCCCTATTAGTTTTATAAAAACTGGAGTTTCTACTGCAGGTCTTTAAGTCCACTAACTACTTAATTTAATATACATAATTGTTCCTGATGGAGGTCGAGGGAACTTGGAGAGGTAGTACCTTTGCTTCGGGTTGACTGGGCACTGGTCCTCACAAGTTCCCAGGGTTGGATGATGTGATGGTAGCTCCCAATGGAGCCATGAGCCTCTCTCCAGCCAAGACCGTACTGCGTGGTGAAGAGCCATATCCTACTAGAGGTGACCTCTTTGACGCAGAACAGTACGGATCTAGACCGGAAGGTCGATAAACATTCCTGGTGGAGGGCAGCAGTATCCATCAGTACCGAGGTAGGGCGTATAGGAAATGATCCTGGACTGGCCTATGTCTTGGATTATTGCAGGCGGTAGTCAAAATTTGACCCATCTGGCTGTAGTACTGCGACTGAGGGGGTAGGTGGGACTCGATAGCTGTAGTGAAAGCAACCTACCTAGAGGAGAAAACCTCGATCACAATCCTGGCCCTCCAGGTTGGAGGTTGGGCTATGGGCTAACAACCCATTCCCGGAAAACCGGATGTTACGAAACTACCAAATAAGCCTCGGAAAGGACGGTATTATCGGAAACGACTCAGGCAATGGAATATGGACTTGTCTTTTGGAACGTGGAATGTTAGGACTTTGTACAGGCCGGGGGCACAAAGGGAACTATTTGAAGAGCTGAAAAGATATAAAATTGGTGTAGCAGCAGTGCAGGAAACAAGATGGTTGGGAAATGGAGTAAGAGATACTAAAACTCATATGGTATTATACAGCGGAAGAGAGAAGGGGAAAAGAGAACTGGGAGTGGCATTTGTAGTTGACAGAAACTTAAAACACCTCATAGTAGACTTCCATCTAGTCAACGAGAGAATATGTAGAATAAGATTGGCTACTAAATTCTTCAATCTGTCAATCATAAACGTACACTGCCCGACTGATGAGAAGGATGAGGACATAAAAGCAGAATTTTACCAATTGCTGGAAAAAATATATGACACCGCCCCTAAGAATGACATTAAACTAATCATGGGGGACATGAATGCGAAAATTGGGAAAGAAGATGCATACCTTGGCACCATAGGTAGGCACAGTTTACACAATGAATCCAACAGAAATGGGGAACTGCTTATCGACTTCGCTACAAGCAGGAATATGGTTATCAGCTCAACTCAGTTCCCACACCAGGATATCCATAAGGGAACGTGGGTAGCCCCAGATGGGAAAACAGTCAACCAGATAGATCATGTGATCATAGATAAAAGAGCAGCTACAAGTATCATTGATGTCAAAACCCGGAGAGGAGCGTCAGTTGGTTCTGATCACTATATGGTGCAGATGAAGTTTAGATGCAGGGTGGCTGTATATAGGAAGGACAGACTCAGAAGACAGGAAAAGGTTAACACAGTGAGTTTAAAGGACCCAGAAAAGGTACAGGAATATGCTGGGAAAGTGAGGAATAGATTGAACAAGTCAGTCGCAGGAACGGTGGAAGAGAAATGGCAGAGCCTTAAGTGCGCACTCCTGGAAACCGCCAGAGAGGTACTAGGAATAGAGGAGAGACGGAGGCGGGAGGACTGGTTTGATGAGGAATGTAGGGAGAGTGTTGCACGGAGGAATGAGGCTCACAGGAAGTATTCTCAGTGTAGGACTAGAGAAAGGAAGCAAGAATATGAAGAGAATAGAAGACTGGCAAATAAAGTATGTAGAAAAAAGAAAAGAACTTTTGAAAACGGGCTGCTTCTCAAAATGGAGCAGGACTTTGCAGATGGAAGAATAAGGAATGCTTATAAATATCTTAAGCATCTCAGGGAAGGTTGTAAACCATCTACAACACTATGTAGAGACAGAGAGAATAGAATTGTCAGTGATCCAGAGAAAATTAAAACTATCTGGCGAGAGTACTTCGATGGCCTCCTTGGTGGTATGCTACAGGGAGGAGAAATTGTTGCTCACACTCCGTGGAATGCAAACATTGGGGGGATGGAATCTGACCCACCATCAATTCAGGAAATAGAAGAAGCTATTAGTGCCCTCAGGAACAACAAGGCACCAGGTACAGACTTGATTCCTGCAGAACTGCTTAAAGCTGGAGGTGCTGATGTGGCGGTCGCACTGCACTCCTTAATCGTGGACATATGGCAAACGGAACGAATCCCCATGGAATGGAATAAGTGCATTATATGTCCCATGTATAAAAAAGGCGACAAACTTCAATGTAGAAATTACAGAGGCATTTCGTTGCTGTGCACCTCCTACAAGGTTTTTGCGTACATCTTGAACCAAAGGCTGAGACCCTTCACAGAAAATATAATACGGGAATACCAAGCTGGATTCCGACCTGGAAGGTCTACAATCGACCAACTCTTCTCGGTCAAACAGATACTAAGATGCGGATGGGAACGTGATATTGATGTGTACCAGATATTTGTGGACTTGAGGCAAGCGTATGACTCTATTAATAGAGACAAACTCTACACCATAATGCATGAATTTGGAATACCAGGCAAGCTGGTAAGATTAACCCAAGTTACTATGCAGCAGACTGAAGCCCAAGTAAAGGTGGATAGCCAACTAACTGAACCCATAAATATTACACGGGGACTAAAGCAGGGAGATGGGTTGGCCCCAACACTATTTAATATTGCATTGGAATATGTAATTAGAGGCTTATCAATAAATAGCTCCAATCTGTTAACAAATAAAACTGTACAGATAGCCGCATATGCAGATGACATTAACATCATGTCAAGACGGATCACGGCAGCTAAAGAAATATTTATAGAGCTTAAAAACAAAGCCAAGGAAGTTGGGCTAGCCATAAATATGGATAAAGCAAAAATGCTTATCCAAACAAGAAGGGACCAGGTTCATAACAACATCGAGATAGAGGAGGACACAATTGAGGTGGTGGACAATTTCACGTACCTCGGAGTGAATCTAGCAAAGACTGGATCAGAGGAGCCGGAGATCCAAAGACGGACCACCATGGCTAACAAGGCGTACTTCGCATTGCTGCCATCATTTAGGTCTGGGGATGTGCACAGGGAAACAAAAATGAAAATATATAGGACTGTCATCAGACCGGTGCTATACTACGGGTGTGAGGCATGGGCAATCACACAGAAAACAGTCAACATAGTAGACACCTTTGAAAGGAAAATCCTCAGACGCATTATAGGCCCAATACAAGAAAATGGCTCATGGAGACTGAGATACAACAACGAACTGTATCAAATATATAAAGAGATACCAGTCTCAAAATTTATAAGAATTCAAAGATTGCGTTGGGCCGGACATGTTATGAGAATGGAGGGTGGCAGGAACCCTAAGAGGGCTTTGCTGGGTACATGGGAGGGAACGAGACCTAGAGGTAGACCGAGGAAGAGGTGGGAAGATGGCGTTGCAGAGGACGCGAGAGACATGGGGATAAGAAACTGGAGGAGGGTTGCAGTGGATAGAGTGGATTGGAGGCGGAGATTGGTGGAGACCAGGGCCCGACTTGGGCTGTAGCGCCATAGGAGAGAGAGAGAGAGAGAGAGAGAGAGAGAGAGAGAGAGAGAGAGAGAGAGAGAGAGAGAGAGAGAGAGAGAATTGTTCCTGATCTTGTTGGGTACGGTAACATTATATTAATACATCTGTTTCCTACTCATATGTGCAAACAATGTTTTTAATGTACGGTCCTAAACATCTTTAAAGTTTAGACAAAGTCTAATGAGCAATTTGAATTACTACATTTAAGAATATCTTATTAGGTAATTTAGCTTATTTATACAAATAATGCATCTTAATTAGTAAATTAACAGCACTGCTCTGTCTTACAGTAACACAATACATTACACTAACTCTAAAGAATTTCTGGTTTTCAGTTTTAAAAAATTGAAATTGTGTATTTGTTTTCTTTCCATTCACTTTTTATGGAAACGTGTTTTACATTAATATGTGTACCCTTAATATATTACGGTCCTAAACATCTTTATCAACACTTTATATCTTTAAAATTTAGACAAAGTCTAATGAGCAATTTGGCTTAACCTGAATTTAAGGCTCACACCTACTGCCAGGCTTAGTTCTATAACATAATCAGGAAGAAATGAATCAGCTTGAACCTGCAACCACTGTGGAAAGGCTTGTACACAATCACCAAGAAGATTAATGATGTCATCTACGAATAACTCATTATGCCATTTAGCTTTATTTATACATTTAATGCATCTTAATTAGTACACTAACAGCACTGCTCTGCCTTACAGTAACACAGTACATTACACTACCTCTAAATAATTTCTTGGTTTCAGCTTAAAAAAGTTGAAATTGTGCATTTCTTTTCTTTTCCATTCACTTTTTGTGAAACGACCTACATTAATATGTGTATGCTTACTATATTGAAATCCAATAGTTCAAAATTTTGTGGAATTGTGAAATTAGTAACACTATGTACTAATGTGTGATTATCAGTTGAATTTCTGAATTCTTTTGATTCATTAATACATTTTACTAATTTGTTTCTTTATGTCTATTGAATGATTTCTTATTAGTTTTTAATCTTTGTGTTTTCATTATTCATTTGTAAATTCTTGGATTTTGTTATCCATGGCATGTCCATTGGTTAACAATATATCATTAAAACACACAGAGGACTGATCCTCTTTTGCAAGATCACAAGTATGTTTCAAGACCATTTGCAGGTCAGGTATTGTTCTGTCTGTTCACTTTCTGAAAGTGGTTGAGAAGCAAGGAGGAGATGTCTCCATTAAAACACACACACACACACACACACACACACACACACACACACACACACACACACACACACACACACACACAATTCCTTTTTTTTCTTTATTTAATTTGAATTCTGTATTAGAACAAATGTTTTCAGAATTTTCAAGTTTTTTTTTTAATTTCTTGGATTAATTTTTTTTAATTTTACGCAATGTGGACACATACAGAGGAGTGTCTGTTTTTTTATGTTTTTTCAATAAATAAAAATGAGAGGAGGGAGAGAGAGACCAAAAATGACACATACAGAAATTTCACCAGAACTTTTCCTGATAGTAAAAAAATAACTAAATAATGAATGGCAAAGAACATTAACAAAATTAATGGAAATTATAGTTATAATTTCTTGTCTAATGAAGAGGTACTAGTAATGGCTTCATATACTTCACATCTTAAATTATAAACCTATTACAAACATATTTGGTATACTCAGCTTGAAACAAACGTTCAGACCAACAAAAATTGTTTAAATTTTGCCATGCTGCATTATTAGTACCGGTACTGTTGTAACAGCAGCTTGATTATAATTGTTTTTAGAACAGACTTCTGGAATGATGTGTGCAAAGTGATTACATACAGCACACCTCCTTACAGTGTGCCTTAATAAGTTGTTGATTATTCTAACTGATACATTGTCATGCCATTATCATATAACAGTTCTCAGAGCTTTGGTAATAGTCATCTTTGCTGTTAACATGGATACAAGTCTCTTTTTTAAAAAGATTTTTCATTAGTAAAGTTACTTATAAGTAGGCATACATTTGTACTCATAATATGAAGATAAGAATTAAGAAAAGGTGAAACCAACTCGTTACATTGAAAAACTTCTAGGTATACTACTACTGATTGGAAAAGACAAGATAACTCAGGGTGAACTTTTTTTCAAACCTTTTAAACCATGGATTCTGTGTTTATCCACAGTTACTTTGCCCTTTTTTACATTTTATCAACTTGTGTTCCCAGAGTCACAGTATTCTGAATTGTTCTAAAAATTTCCATTTAGGATTACACCCATCTATACTTATGTATAGTACTTTATTAAGATGCAGATTTATTCCTAGTAGAGTTATCTTCTAATCCCTTGAAAAATCTGAAAGATCAGGTAGTCAAAGAAGCACAGAATTCAAGTAGCAAGTTTCCACTACTTTATAAAACATAGCCTAGAAGCAAACTTTGACATCCAGTAACTGTTGCTGAGAAACCTTACTAAGGGACTTATAAAAAAAAACAATTACATGGTTGCTCTTTTGAACATCTGATGAAAAGGTTTTGTAAACTGTACCTAACCTAAAAATGTACAATGCTCGACTTGTCTTTCTATTTCATACTTCTAGATGATACATTCTTAACACGAATAAGAAAAGTTTAAATCTGTTGAAGGTCTAAACGAGTGATAGTTATTTGCAGACTGACAGGGCTATGAAATAATTATGAAAGAATTGTTGCTTTTACAACACCATTCTTTATCAAGTGACTACTCAAATCTGCCAGTTTTTCACAGCAAACTGAAATTTGACTATTAGATCCATCATGACCTAGTGATGCTCCAAACATTTCAAGGATTCTCCTAGCCTTAAAAACTAGACTGGGCCCATTGATTGACATTATTAATGTTAAATTAACTTTGGGATACTTCCAAACATAATACAGTTTACAATAAACAAAATTTTATGCCTATCTAATTTTTCCAGAACTATGTACACATAGCAAAAATGGAATTTCTACAAAGTTTACATTAAAAGAAAATGATGAAAGTACTGTTAGCTTTTAACAAATATTGACAAGTTTGCCCAATACAGAAATGAATGAAATTGATAGACAAATTATCTTCGAGTTCCCTGGAAGTGTTTGAACAATGATAAACTTTTATTCTATCATTTACTTGTTACATTATGTAACAGAACAACATTTCTTTATTATTTATTTATGATTTTTAATATACATAGTATTTGAATTAACTTGTTTCCATTTATTTTCGATATAGACGAAGACAGGGTAATTGTAAACATGCAGTTAGGATTATAAACACAACATGAAATAGTACAATGACAACTAGTTTACAGTTGTCACTATTTTTGTTTCAATATTTCAAAGGATAAAGATCTATTTCACTTGTACTCTAAGATGTGAAGGGTAATTGTAAATTGAATTTTAGAGCCGTATTTATTATTTATATTTGAACAATTTTTTCGAAGCAATATAATAAGAAAGGTTGAAATAACTATTATTTGCAGTTATTTCAATTTTACAACCTATTTTAAAACTTTACTATCCGAAAAGTTCTGATGAAATTTCTGTACGTGTCATTTTTGGTCCCTCTCTCCCTCCTCTCATTTTTATTTATTGAAAAAACATAAAAAACAGACACTCCTCTGTATGTGTCCACATTGCATAAAATTAAAAAAAATTAATCCAAGAAATTAAAAAAAAACGTGAAAATTCTGAAAACATTTGTTCTAATACAGAATTCAAATTAAATAAAGAAAAAAAGGAATTGTGTGTGTGTGTGTTTTAATGGAGACATCTCCTCCTTGCTTCTCAACCACTTTCAGAAAGTGAACAGACAGAACAATACCTGACCTGCAAATGGTCTTGAAACATACTTGTGATCTTGCAAAAGAGGATCAGTCCTCTGTGTGTTTTAATGATATATTGTTAACCAATGGACATGCCATGGATAACAAAATCCAAGAATTTACAAATGAATAATGAAAACACAAAGATTAAAAACTAATAAGAAATCATTCAATAGACATAAAGAAACAAATTAGAAAAAAGTATTAATGAATCAAAGGAATTCAGAAATTCAACTGATAATCACACATTAGTACATAGTGTTACTAATTTCACAATTCCACAAAATTTTGAATTATTGGATTTCAATATAATAAGCATACACATATTAATGTAGGTCGTTTCACAAAAAGTGAATGGAAAAGAAAAGAAATACACAATTTCAACTTTTTTAAACTGAAAACAAGAAATTATTTAGAGGTAGTGTAATGTACTGTGTTACTGTAAGGCAGAGCAGTGCTGTTAGTGTACTAATTAAGATGCATTAAATGTATAAATAAAGCTAAATGGCATAATGAGTTATTCGTAGATGACATCATTAATCTTCTTGGTGATTGTGTACAAGCCTTTCCACAGTGGTTGCAGGTTCAAGCTGATTCATTTCTTCCTGATTATGTTATAGAACTAAGCCTGGCAGTAGGTGTGAGCCTTAAATTCAGGTTAAGCCAAATTGCTCATTAGACATTGTCTAAATTTTAAAGATATAAAGTGTTGATAAAGATGTTTAGGACCGTAATATATTAAGGGTATACGCATATTAATGTAAAGCACGTTTCAATAAAAAGTGAATAGAAAAGAAAAGAAATACACAATTTCAACTTTCTTAAACTGAAAACAAGAAAATCTGTTGAGTTAGTGTAACGTACTGTGTTACTGTAAGACAGAGCATTTTTGTTTTTCTGCACAAGAGGATTGCTTTGAAGGTAATGGTGGTCAGACTTAAGCAAAACAACAAATTTTAGTACTTTATTGTATGCAGACCTAGTGGCAGAACATTTTTATACCAGCTCATAAAACAAAATGCCAGTACACCAAGAAAGAAATTAACAGGCCAAATTCATAGATTTTAGATGATGGTGATGATGAGTAGGAGGAGGGTGACAAACTCAGTGTACGTAAGTTAGACAGTACAATACAAGTTTGAAATAATACAAACCAGAGTCAACTGAGATATACCAATATGTTGTTATCTCAGAAATTTAGGGCATGTGTAAGTTGTTATCCATTCTGAGACTATGCCCCAAAATTTTTTATAGTTTCTTAAAATCTAATATTAAAAAAAATAGATTTAAAAGTTATAAAGATTATAATTTTTAAATCTATATAATAGATTTTTTAGATTAAAAAAAACAGATGGATGAAATATTAATAAAGGGATTATGATTTATTTCTAATTTTTTTTTGTATCAGCCATCTAAGGACCAGATGCCAATTTTGATTCTTTATTCTTTGTTCTTTTCTTTTTCTCCAATATTCTTTCATCTTTTCACTGTGTCTTTCATCTTTCATCTCTTCCTGTCTTCAATCCACTTTGAACCTGCATTTTTCTCTCTCCTACCCTGGACCCTTCCATTTTTAACACTTTTGCCCGAAAAACTTCTCTTTCAATTGCTTCTTCTGCATTTATATTATTTTTTCTAAATGCTTTTGGATTTCTTTAATCCAATTTGATGCTGACTTCTTTCCCCACAGACACTTGAAGATCTACTTTGTTAACCTATTGTCGTTTTATTTCTAATTTATTTTTTAGTTTGTTAAAAACTAAAAACATAATTGCACATAAACAGGATTACAAGTGGATACAACAAAATTACGCTATAGTCTGCAAAATACAGATAAAATTATGTGGAAACTACTTTGATGATGCAATCATAAAAATTGATTAATACTTTATCAACAAGTTTAGCAGAGTAATAACAATAAAACAATTGAACACAATAAAACAGTAGTGATTTTGTTTCATAAAATAATTTGTATTACTTTGACATTTTAACAGCTTTAATAACATGTATGTTTGCTGAATAAGACTTTTATGAGTGTTATAAAACTATTGCTATATGTTTTACGTTTTGTAGTTCAAGAATATGAGATCATTCTGCTTTATTTAAGAAAGTTTGTATAAACCCATTGTCGGTGGTTTAGTTCACCATGGGCAGCAGAAGTGTGGTAGTAGTGTTTCTGTGGCTAACACTTGTTCAATTTTCATTTCAGCGAAAACAACAACATTGTTCGATGGTTATAACGAGCAACTCAACTGATCCAACAGATGTTTTGTTTTATAATCGCATGCAACAACTTATCGGAGACGAGAAAATTATGGACCCTATAAGCACTTACTTGAAGACAGGACGACTTAATATTTCCATACTGCTTCCAATTAATTTCGATGACATCGTTAAACTGAACAACATCTCGGATCTAAACTACAATTCAGGTGTTTCCATCTATGGATATAATAATATTGATAGAAACACATCATTGTCAAAATTAATAAACATGTTTTATAAACAAAATGTCAACAGCATCTCTAACAGAGTTCGTTCAGATGAAATTGTAAATGTATACTTACAGAAAAGAATAAAGTTCATGACAATGATGGATATTCGTGTGACAGTTACGTCACAAAAGATTTTTTTAAACTTTATTGAGTTTCACTTTATAGGTGAAAAAGCTTGTTCCCAGTCTCCTGATAACAGAAGTAAACAACGACACAAGAGAAGTACTGACTGTGCAAGTAAGAAAGCACTGTCCACCAATGAAGGCAACATTCTTAGTAAAAGATCAATGGCACCAGTCAAAAAACGTCGGATAAACAGAAAAAGATCAGCTATGCTGAAAAAAAGTAAATTTAGTAAAGTAACACATTACCTTAAAGAAAAATTTATTAAACTTGTGAATCATATTTACGGTGCTTTAAAGGAACTGGTAGACAGCATTTTAAAAAACGAAAAACCTGATGAAACTTTAAAACTTGACGCTTTTCGGTCAGTTTTAAATGCTGTAAAGGAGTTACCTTCGTACTTTAGAACTAAGGTGGTGCCACTAATACTCTCGTACTTCAAGGGTAAAGCCAGACAAATTGCTATTGAGATATTAGATGATTTTTTTATTTCCATCACTAGTATGATATGATGTACAATATGATACAGTATTCATAAATTTCGGGTTGGAGAAGACTGGATAACATTGAGAAAAAAATTAGAATTTTTCTTAATATAATATCAAGCCTTAATATTATTTATTATAAAATTAATACTGAATACCTACATAAAGACACAACAAAATTGTCAAAAACTAAGGTCAATGTTACTGTTGCCAATTCATATAATAGTTAAAATTATAATAAAGAAGACACCATCAAACTTATCAGTTTCATGTTTTTCTAATAAACATTCAAAAATCATATATCTAATTAACATTTAGGAAAAAGGCAATTTGGGTTAAAATATGTCTCTGTTACAAACAGTGACATCTGTTAAAAAGAGACATCTGTTTATATATATTGCACAAAGAAAAAAAAAACGATACCATTTTAAAAAGCTAACAGATTTTCATACAAAATTATTCTGTCCAAAAATCACACTATAGAAGGAAAATGTCCTCAAATTAAATTACATGGTGGGAAAATGCATGAACAGGATAGGATAGATAATTTTGTGTAACAGATTTATTTGCATTTTTTAGATTATTTTGTATAAAATAAGTTCTCAGTGGCTTTGTTTTAGTTTTTTAAGTTGGCACCTCTGTTCTTTTTTTTTGTTTGTAACTTGTATATTTCTCCATGACTGATGAGTCTATTTGTGTGACAGGGAATGTTTTAAACCAGTGTTGTTTTTTCGTTTTGTGTGTATGGTTATTAAAAAACAGTGAGTTGGTAAATTTGCAGGTTTTTCCTATGTAATATTTAACTAACTTTAAATACATCACTACTGACTAGGATTACTAATTTTTTGTTGATAAAAGATGTTAAACTGTCACCTTTATAGCCTGAACCAGTTTTCGCTTATTACAAGCGTCATCAGAGGCTGCCACTAGGAGCACTGTCCGTTTTGTTTTTGGTGACGGCATCATCATTCGAAATATTGGTGTGTGTGTGTGTTCAAATAGTATGTGTGATTTAAATTGTGTCTGTTTGTTTAAGAAGTTGTTTCTATGTGTTTTTGTATAATTCTAGTTGTTCAAGAGTGTCTAGTTTTTGAACAACTAGAAACACACACACACACACACACACGCACGCACACACACACACACACACACACACACATACACACACACACACACACACACACAACATCGATCTTTTGAACAAAAATAAGACGGACAGTGCTCCTAGTGGCAGTCTCTGATGAAGCTTGTAATAAGCGATAACTGGTTCAGGCTATAAGGTAAAAGTTTAACATTTTTTATCAATAAAAAATTAGTGATACAAGTGAGTAGTGACATATTTATAATTAATTAATCAATGGACACGTCATGGACAACAAAATCCAGTAATTTTTAACTATTGTATATCAAGACCCAGTATCCACTAACCTATCACCATGATTGTTATGATAGTTAATATTATTGTTATTACTGTTATCATTGTTGACAAAAATTAATGAAAATCTTAAAATCTTTACTATTAGTTTTATTTTATTTTTGACTTTTAAAATGATGACAGTGATTGACAAATCTTATTATTACCAATAATCTTATTGTTATTATTTATCAAAATGTTTACAACTATATTATATATATATATATATATATATTATGATATGATTTTTGGTTGTTAAATACAGTGTTTGACTACAATATAGAATGTCTACTTATTTTATAAAACTTATGGCTACAACTATATCCGGGATCCTACTATTTTCCTGTCTAAATATTGTCACGACATTACAGAACAATCTACATGTATCTCGAACGATCCAGTGGAATCCGGCTGCAATGTCTGCCTACGTGACTCGCAACATGCGTTGTGAGATTTTTCCAGACTCACTGGTCCACGCCTGCTGTGTGCAAGGTCGCGACCAATTATGTTCTGGTGTTTTCTAGTAGCATTCTTGCCGCACAGTAGCGAATATTCTGGAATCTCAGGAGGGTATAAATACAAGTACTCAGGGAAGCTCAGTCAGTTATTGTCGGGCGATACTCTGTGCGTTTAAGTGGTGATTTACAAACTGCGGTTTGAAGTATTGTGGCGCAGTGTTATTTGTTTTATAATCAATTGTAATACAATTGTGTTTGTATATTAGTGGACATTTTATTGCATGTGAACAATTTTTATTTGATTTGTT
This sequence comes from Magicicada septendecula, assembly GCA_034769895.1. Classification (NCBI taxonomy): domain Eukaryota; kingdom Metazoa; phylum Arthropoda; class Insecta; order Hemiptera; family Cicadidae; genus Magicicada; species Magicicada septendecula. The sequence continues at coordinate 371,248,309 of CM068374.1, read as the reverse complement.
GTAAGAGACTGTTTTGTTAATTACAAACTGTTTAATTGTGATAATTAAAGCTGGTGATTAGTGACTTAATCGGTGTCTTGTATTTTGTTTTCCACTGTACCATGCGATGATCAGTAGACCATCTTAACAATATGCTGTGGAAATCTTGATGCAGTTTCAAATACAAGAATATACAAAAGTGTGAATTTCATTATTCCTACTTCGCCTTCCAGTTAAGTATAAAGAGAAGAAATTCATCAAACATGCGTAGAAAAAGGTTTTCAAAATTATCTGTAATGACTTAAATAATGTTTGTCTGTTAAATAATGGGACTACACTACTTGGGACCGAACAGTTCAACTTCAGTTCATATAGTGTGCGTTACTTGAGGCCTTGGTCTCTATGACTACACCGCAGTGGACTAGAATTTAGTCTTTGGGAGGGGGTGAGTCCAGTCGAGTTGCCTTCATACAAAAGGAAAAAAACAAGTTAAGACTAATCAACATTACTATCTTTAAAGTGGCTGAAAAACATGTGATAACATCCTGAAATCAATCCCATTAAAGTTAACGGTAATAAGACAGTAAAAATACGGATCATTGAAACATTATTTACAAGATACTTATTGACTGAATTGATTTTTTTTATATTTCATATTTCAAATGTATACACTAATGCTGTGTAATAAACCTGTTTGTATATTTAAAAAAGAGTTACTAATATATTAGCATAAACAGCTGAAAAAAAATAATTAAACAGGCTAAACATTAATCAGTCACATTCTTAGATGTAGTAATACAGGTTAGGTCAAATTGCTCATTAGACTTTGTCTAAATTGTAAAGATGTTTAGCACCGTACATTAAAAACATTGTTTGCACATATGAGTAGGAAGCAGATGTATTAATATAATGTTACCCAACAAGATCAGGAACAATTATGTATATTAAATTAAGTAGTTAGTAGACTTAAAAACCTGCAGTAGAAACTCCAGTTTTTATAAATCAAATAGGGAGAGAATTGAAGATTTCTTGTTTGGAAATGTCATATCTGTTGTCTTCACAAGTAACTAATGGCAGGTGATGATTTGTAATCATGTTTTCTCATAACTCATCTTAGAGTTACAGGTGTGTTCTTTATCCTTTGAAATATTGAAACAAAAATAGTGACAACTGTAAACTAGTTGTCTTACTTTTTCATGTTCTGTTTATAATCCTAACTGTATGTTTACAATTACCCTGTCTTCGTCTATATGGAAAATAAATGGAAACAAATTAATTCGAATACTATGTATATTAAAAATCATAAATAAATAATAAAGAAATGTTGTTCTGTTACATAATGTAACAAGTAAATGATAGAATTAAAGTTTATCATTTTTCAAACACTTCGAGGGAACTCGTAGACAATTTGTCTGTCAATTTCCTTCATTTCTGTACTGGGCAAAATTGTCAATATTTGTTAAAAGCTAACAGTACTTTCATCATTTTCATTTAATGTAAACTTTATAGAAATTCCATTTTTGCTATGTGTACATAGTTCTGGAAAAATTAGATAGGCATAACATTTTTTTGGTCTCTCTCTCTCTCTCTCTCTCTCCATCCTCTCATTTTTATTTATTGAAAAAACATAAAAAACTGACACTCCTCTTGAAATTGAAAAAAGGATTTTAATGTATTTGTTTGGTTATACGTTAGATTGTACTAGGTTATACGTTCTAATAATGATCTTCAAATAAATACAGCCTTTAATGTTATATACAGCCTTTTATCCATACAATAAATATAGCCTTTGAATGTACACTAACTAAGGAAAATTTTTATTAAGTCTAATTAATTTTAAAAATCTAAAAGATTAAGTTACATTGTTAAATGTAGACACAACCTCCAAAAATCGTCTCTGTACCGTAATTATGTGCGATAAATTGAAACTAATTTCTGTACTTCCAATAAATACACCCTTTTAATGTACACTAACAAAGTAAATTTTATTTGTTACATTGTCGTACATAACCTCCATAACCTGCCATTAGTTACTTGTGAATAAAACAGATCTTGTAGAAATCTGGACATGGAAAATAAGTACAAACTAGGAGACGGAAGTTTAACTTTGCCGTACCATTGTAAGCTAGATCCCATCATTCTCATCCCACTGCACACATATTCTTAGTTTTTAATACTACCATACACATGGTGACTTTACTGTGCACACATTTTTATGCTTGAAATAAGAAGTTGTTATTATACAGCAGACAGAAAATGACTTGCAGAGGGGAGTAGTCATCTTAAGGAGTTTATTAGAGGAATTGTGCTATCTCCACATAAAATAAAAGTAATGGCTTTTAGAGGGAAGTATCCAGCAAGGACAAAGATAAAGGTAAATGGAAACATCTTGGAGCAGGTATCCAGATTTAATTATCTTGGATGCAAAATATCTCCTGCAGATGATAGTGATGTCGAAAATAAACTTAATAAATTTAAACTTTTATGTGGGACAATACATAGAACCTTTAAATACAGAACTAGGAAAGACACTTAGCTTAAGTTTTATAAGCTTATAAGTTTTATAAGACTATGGCTGTAATAGTGGTGTTGTATAGGAGTGAGACGCTGGTATTTTCACACAGAGACAGAGGGAAGGTTATGTCTGCAGAAATGAAATTTATCAGGTTGGTCGAAGGGTGCATATTACAAGACAGAATAAATAATGAACAGATAAGGCAAGAACTACAAACTTTTTGTAACGCAAAAATTGAGCAATCGCAAATTTTACGAAATCAAACTATGCTGAACGCAAAGAAATGTGTATGTTTTAGAAAGCAGGGAGGTAGTGAAATGCCTGTACCGTTAGGTGGCGTTACATGAAAGAAATTAACTTGTAAAAAAGCTGTAGAGTATAGTGGTAGGTTAGCAACGCCGGCCTTGGGGCTGACGTCTGCAGTGGTGCCGATCCCCCCCCCAAGCCCTATGTCGCTTCCCCCCCAACTCCAGGCTCGATTACTACAAAAAAAAAGCTCTTTTTATATTGTACTGTGATTCGTGGATGTCTCATCATGTGATACACCATGCAGCCCCCTTAAGCAAGCTTTGACGCAAATTGCGACCAGGAAATACGTTCTCACATTGTATTCGGTATTTTTAGTAATAGTAAATTTCATACAACAGTAAAAAAAAATCCCCCCCCAAAAATTTTTCAAATGTCGCCAATGGCGACACGATACCCCCCTGTAGGCACCCCTGGACGTCTGTAAGGAAGGTAATATTAGGCTATGTCAGGTTTTGGGACATAACTATCATAAAATGTATTATTCGCTAGGATATTAGGGGTGTTTGCCAATGTTGTAAACTTTAAGTGCATGTAACAATAGATACCGTTAAGTTCGAGAGAGCGATGTAAGAGTGAGATAGATAGTAATGCTAGTAGACACGTGAGACGCGAAAAACGTTCGGCAAATCAGAGGAAGCGTCATGTGTTACGCGGGAGGTTTTCGCTAAGGAGATTGGGCAATTTTGTATTTAGCGCTAGTCTAAACCTATGGGATTGTTTTCTATCGAGACTTGGTAAGGGAAATTCAAAGCCTAGTATAAAAATATGAATTTGGAGAGAAATCAGGCAGTCTTCTTTATATCGGCGAAACTACACTGAAGAGACTCGCGTGCGCTGTTTTGCGTTAATTATATAGATATAAATTTTATTAGTAATTTAAAGAATAAAGTAAATTCGCAGCAGTAAACAGAAGTACAGGAATGCGATAATTGCTAACGCTAAATTTATAAAGTTTAATATACAGTAATAAGTTAATGAGTGAATGTTCGGAGTAGTAACGAACAACGAGAAGTAAATACTACATATAAATGTTCATCAATACGATATGTTGTGGTGAAATCACTGAAGGAAGCGAATTAGTTCGGGTTAAATTCACGACGGTATGAGATAATCAAGACGCACGCGACGCGAACTGTGTTAGATGCACTTAATGTAATAAATTCAAGAATACATTGTAAACCAGAGTGTATAATTATACGACATAATTGTATGTATCACCAATATGTCAAGTGTAGTGTACATCTGTGATAAAGTGAATTAGTGCATTCATAACCAGGATTAACACGCAACAAACAGCTGCTGACGACTCACCGTCTCCACGCAAGTAACAAATAAATGAACATTTGATTCAATATTGTTTTATAAATATATATATTTGTAATCAAATATAATGACTCAATTTGTCTAAAAAGAACTCATTGCCACGAAGTAATATTTAAATTGTAAGGCAAAACTATTCAAGTCATGTTAAAGAAATTTGTAGTATATAAATGCAAATGAATCATTAAAAGAGCTGAGTGATATATTTTAATTTGTGTTTATTATTATTGGCGCCCTGAGGTACAATAAAGAGTCGGTACACTGGATTAAGTGTTATTAGTCTATTGAGTAGAAATATTAATATTATCAATGATTAAAGTAGTATGTAAACCTTACTTCTTACATGCTCATAGGCCAACATAATATGCAAATCAACAATTTAACTCTTTCGTAAAGGCCTATCAAGTAGTGTATTACAAGTTACAGGATAGAATTACGGAAACAAGGCCAACTGGTGTAAGCATTTGGGAAGAATGCAGCAAGATCACCTTCCCAAACTTGCTTTCAATTATAAACCCACAGGGCATAGGCATTACTTGGGAGGGGGAAGGGGGCACTCGCCCCCCCAATGTTCCGAGCATTATAAAATTTTGTTTCCAGTTGTTATAAATAAAAACTAACAAATAGTCAAACAGGAGACAGTTTCTATGCTTGCAAGCACAGTAAGCACTATTTGTCAATGTCTGTACTGTTATCAGACAACTAGTTGCCATAAATTTATTATTCTTATTTCTTTTGAAGAAACTTGTAAGGGGAATGTTTGACAGATTTAAATTATATACGTCAAAATAACATTTCTGTTTGAAAAAAAAAACAAATGCTAGAGGCCTAATTAACTGGAATGCAATGCGTGCCTTTTACACAAAGACTTGTTTTGGAACACCGTAAATGAAATAATAAGCGTTGCTGTACTTCTAAGAATTTGCTCTCTTTACTTTCCTCTCTTTGTCACACATATTCTTCTGAGTCATCATCTCTGTGCTCGGATATTTACTGTTTGATTCAAGATTATCGCTGTTTTCAGTTCAGCAGAATTTCGCAACACTACAGGCCAGTGTAAAAAAGAGAGGTATGATGGGGGTAACAGACTCAGCAGTATGAACAAAGCTGGCTTATTGTGCAAGACGTTGATGGCTTTGTTCACGAAGCTTAAAAGATGGTCGTTTGGAATTGTTATTTGTTAATGATTACTGATACAAGTGCGGTCGGTTACTCGGTTGTATACGTAGCCATTAAAGTACACATCGCTTGTCTCTTTCTTAATTCGTTATTGTTGTGATTGTTTTGGTTTTTTGTGTTCCTAAGTTCTGAGAAATGGGAGATAAGAAACACAAAGGATTTTAAAATTTCTTTGTGTTGTGACTAATTCGGCTTACTGCTTCTACTGCCGAGCATTTTGTGACAGTGTGCCTAAGGGAGAGGATGCGTTTATGAAAACTGGGTATAAGAATTGGAAGAACTGAAATTATTTATGTTTACAGGCCTACAGTATATTTGTTCTAGGTAAACATAACATAAACTGGAAGTACAACTTATGAAGAAAGGTTTGTTGAACATTAAAAAATGAAATTGTCCCTCGTTTACTAACTAAGAATTATTACAAAACTTTCTAATTTTGTATATAATATATTTTATTAATTTTATTATATAGATGGTCTCACTACACACTTGAATTTATGAAGCTTAACCCCCCCCCCAAAGTTAGGTCCCAAGTTACACCCATGCCACAGGATATCGTAGTTTCGTAGTTTGGGGGCATCCAAAGACAAGATGGTTTCCAGAACAGGCAGTGCAGCCTAATCTATGAAGTGGAGATGATGATGAGGACGATGAAATAAGGAAATAGAAAAATAAAGTCTTCCCTTTAGAATACTATATAATTTTTTCTATATTCTTTTCTCTATTTACAATAACTTCTATATTTTATACATTTTTATAATTTTTTTAAACTAATTACAATAAAAAAATTACAAATACTACAAAACATATAGACAGTACTATATTAATAATACTTATATCAGTATTAAAGTTACATTATGTATATTTTTAATCAACTGCTTTCCTTAACGTGAGGCACTACTGTCTCTAATTCAAATGTACAGACCTGATGTACTGAATTAGAGAATGTTGAGCAAACATTCAGGATATCTGTTTTACAACAACAAAATACAGGTAGTGTACTAGAAGTAGTATATATATTATTATTTACAAATGACTTATAATACTTATGATCTTTTGTTTACTGGAAATACTAAAGCTTAGTTTTGTTAGGCATGAAAAAGTACAGTACAGTCTAGGTAACCTGGGCCCTTGCCTTCCAATACAGCCAGGAATCCATTATCAGGGGTGGGCCAATCCTAACTTCTCATCTTCAAGAAGCAACAGCCAGACTGTGAGAACAACTCATCATGTCCAAGAAAGAGTGACATAAATAAATGGGTTAGGAGAGGTTAGGAGAAAAACTTCAAATGACAATAGATTAAAATGTTATCAACAATTTGAAGAGATTGTAATAAGAAATTTTTTCAAAGATACATTTAGAAACAAGGGCATGGAACTCTTCAGCTCATTTCAATGAAGCTCTAAACATTTTCTTATGGGCAAAAGTTTATTGTACACGTTTATGTACGTAAAAAGCAGTATTTAATATAAATGACTATAAATTCTGTTAAATGTAATCGATTCTGAAGTTGCTGAAAATGGCTAAATAAAGTTAATCTGACTTTTCCGTTAATTGATCTTTCCTACCATTCCAGCGATACCTCGGTCACATACGTGTCAGACTGCTGTGATTGTACTGTACAACAAATTTAAATTCTTAAAATCAAAATCTATATATAAAGTGGATATGATCAATTAGAATATTAACACAATTTTATGAATAATATATACAAAATTTAATATATAACATAATATTCTTGTTTACATTCATGAAACTAATTTCCTGTTTGCTTTTCCCTATACGTTGTACTACTGTTCTTCTGAAGTTTAACCAATAACAGATTAAAAGATAATCGTTAATTTGAAGAATTGACATTGGTTAAGAAGAGGTAAGATCCTGCTGATTATCCATACGATACGACATGATTATGGCCTCAAGTGCCTTTATGTATACATTGTTGATTGAAATTTATTGGATACTGTCGATTGTATGCTGTTACTGAACAAAGTGTATAATATAAATTGAAGTGAATTGTTTAACTTTTGCTATTTTAGTTTTTATAGTAGGTGCAGAACACAAACAGCAAACTATTGTTCTAACTTGAAGTAATCAAGACACTATTTTTTGCAAAATAATTTTATTAGAACTTTTATGATAGCTTCAAATTCTGTATAATAAAGGAGGATTTTGTTTGCAGCTAAAATATGATCTGCCGAGGTAAAGTAGCATGTAAATACATATCATGAAATAACAATGTTTTAAAATAATAGTGTTGTAGAATAATGTTTTGTTAGTTTCTTCTCGTGTTGTTATGTTGCTTAGCATAAGATGGTGCAGCCGTGTTCACTGAATTGTGCTGGCTAGAAACACCAGAAGAATAACCAAGTCGAAACAATTTGAAACTGGAAGGAAAGGGAGACCAAGAAAGAGACTGCTGACAGGTGTAGAAGAGGAATAAAAGATAATGGTAATTTGTAACTGGTGAGAAGAGTTGCTAAGGAAGTGCATAGTTTAAAAAAAGCTACATGCATGTTTGTGGTTGATTATCCAAGTTGGGAGAAAAGTTTTGTGTCTTATTGTTATTTACGTTTTCAAAATGCTAGAATTGTAATTACACAATTTAACAAAGGACTACTACGCTGATCTTTATGTAGTTCATTTTTTTATTTCAATTGTTTTTTTTTAATTTGACCCAGTATGAATGAAAACTGAGGTATAAATGATGTCCTAATAATGTAAATAATATAAAGAATACATCTATATAACACATCCTAAGTAGCATAAAAAGACTGGCAGAATTAAATAGCCACACACACACACACACACACACACACACACACACACACACACACACACACACACACACACACACACACACACACACACACACACACACACACACACACACACACACACACACACACACACACACACACACACACACACACACACACACACACACACACACACACACACACACACACACACACACACACACACACACACACACACACACACACACACACACACACACACACACACACACTTTGCAATTCAACAACTAAATACCAGTAGTACAATATGTAAAAAATAATCTTAAAGCATTTTTTAAATACCATGTTACATGATGTGTAGTAAACAGACAGCTGAAAAACATCTTGAAATGCTTAGAATATGAATATTTGAATTTTAGTATGACAAAATAGGAATGACATTATATTTAATTGATTATAATCATATGATTCCATATTATAATGAACACTTCATTACATGTTACAATTTTGTATAACATACATTGTTACGTAGAAATTAAATTTTTGAAACCCCGTGATACATGTTTCACATTTGGTGTAACAAATCGTTAAACAATATGTGGCAAGAGATTGGCTGACAGTGAACAAGAAAACAGCAAAGCCCTTGTGGTTACTTTATTTTTTAAGAATAAAATGATCAGATATCAGTTCGAGTAAATCAAAGCATTTAAATATATACAGTTTTGTAATTAGTCATGAATTTCATAACTTGTAAATAATCAGTTGGTAGGCTTGTACATTTTACACATAGTTTAAGTCTAGTTTATGTTGTTAATCTGCATCTTAATTGGCAGTCATGCGATAATTTTAATCACCGGGATTTGTTCATAGCTAAGTATTTGTTAAGCAAATCGTCATTCTGCTAACATCAATGAAACGTACAAAAATAAACAATACAATCAACTCTCAATTATGTATGGCAAGATTATCTGGTTTGTGTGGATTAACTGTGGCAGGTCAGAACAAGATTGAAATGCAAGGGAATTAATTTAAAAAATACGATGAGAAATAAATTGGTAAAGTGATGGAAGAGAAAATAGATTACTGCAAAATCTTTCACAGAACAACCCTATCTTATATTGGCAAGGGGGGAGAGAGAGAGAGAGAGAGAGAGAGAGAGAGAGAGAGAGAGAGAGAGAGAGAGAGAGAGAGAGAGAGAGAGAGAGACAGACAGACAGACAGAGAGGGCACCCAGTCAGCGGGATAAATTAATTTTGACAAAATTCCTTGCATCGCTTACATAAACAAAAATGGAAAAATATAAAAATATAAAAATTACATGTTATTTAGGCATTTCACATTTTATTTTATTTTTTACATGAAGTTGTGAAAACTATATTAATCTGTAGCCTTACTAACTGTAATAATGTTTTCAAACAGAAATAACGTTGTTGTACATCACTATAGAATTTTTGTTTGTTTAAGGCTTTCAGGATTCACAGCTCATCATCAGATTGGAAATATCTGATATTTAGGATATTTCCATTCTCATGATGAACTGTAAAGCTTGAAAGTGCTAATAAAAAAAAAATTTTCTCTATAGTGCTGTGCAAGAGTGTTATTTTTTTGTTTGTGATTATAAGCACTAACACAACTTTATTAATTAAATAATATTTTTTAGTCATTTCAATTGAAGTATGCTATTTTACCTGCCATTTTTGTAAGTGATTACACGTTTTTGTATAAAAGTAAGTGTTCTAGAAATAAATACTATTGTGATGAGTGAAATCGTAGCACTGCTTGGTTATTATAACATTTTATTGTTATTTCAAACATTATATAATGTAACTTTTATTGTTATGTTTGATTGTTGGGAAACGTTTGCAGATTATCCATATTTTAGGATTAATTGTAGATGTTATCCTACTCCTTATTCTGGATAATTGGGAGCCGATTGTAATTCCAATTTTACTTGCTTTAAGTATTCAGTAACAGGGGTGACCATCCCCCCCAAAGGCTATGGCGCATGCCCCCCCAAATGCAGTTATCCCCTCAAGTTTTTTCCAAATAGTCTTTTATTTATTTGCCCCCCTTTTTATCATCAAAAATGCTGTAAAAACATCCCCCCCAAATTTTGATGGCACAACTTGCGTCATGCACCCCCCTTCTGGGCACCCCTGTTCAGTAATACAATGAACTTCTTAATGCCTATGTATATAAAAGCAACAGTAATGTGAAATTACATTTATTTAATTTGGAATTGGAGTTGTATTGGGTACCACTACAACACTAAAAAACAATTAAAAAAAGTTTAGTGAACGAAAATTAATTAGTCATGTTACAATGAATTAAACTAAATTATAACAACACACGTTGTATACAAAACAATAAAAATCAGTCGATGCTTTAGATTCACATATGTATGATTAAAATAATGTTTGACCTTTCTAATAACACCTTTTACATTTAAAAATCCCGTTTTTTGCAATATTTATCATGTAAATGCATTTACAAAATATTTCGCAATATTTTGCATGTATAGTTATCATGCAACACAGATTCTCTGTTTTAAAAAACTCAAATTCTTTAATAACGATTTTTCCATCTGTTGCTCTGTGATAAATGAGCCTTTTAATTTACTTAGTTGACAATACTCATTTAGTCTGGCATTGCTCAAAACAGTTAAAATTTTAGATCCAGGGGGTACAATCATTAACAGGACAAGGCAAATTTTGGCATATGTGGATGACATTGCACTTATTGGGAGAAATGTCTGTATACTGGAAGAAGTTTTTTTGAGAACTAGAGAGGGAAGGAAGAAACATGGATCTTAAAATAGATGCGAGCAAAACAAAATATATGAAAGTATCCATGTTGCAGGCAAGGAGAACCCCAATAAACCTGACCATAAACAATTACACTTTTGCAGGAGTAAATGAGGTTATGTACCTTGGAACATATGTTACTAGTGAAAACAAGGTACCCAGTGAGATAACTAAGAGAACAATGGCGGGGAATAGAACTTACTCTGGTCTAGTAAAATTATTGAGATCTAGTCTTCTCACCCAAGAGACTAAACTGAAAATGTACAGAACAATGATCATACAGTACAATGTAGTGACATACAGTTCCAAAACCCGGACATTAAGAGCAGTTGATGAGAAGGCTCTGAGAACTTTTGAAAGGAAAATTGTTAGAAGATTCTTTCTACCAGTATGTTCTAATAGAAAATGGAGGATCAGATCTAATCAGGAAATAGACTCCATTATAAAACAGGGAGATATCGTCCGATTTATAAAGTCCAGAAGAATCAGCTGGATAGGGCATGTCGAAAGAATGGTCAACTAAAGACTCCCCAAAAGGATAATGAACAGGCATATAGATGGGCGCAGAAGTTGAGGCAGGCCAAGGAAACAATGGCAAGACGACGTGGAAGAAGACCTGACTAGGATGGGTGCCGGCTTGTGGAAGACCAAGGCACATGGTGGGATTATCTGGACGTAGATCATTAGGGAGGCCAAGGTCCATCCTGGATGGGACTGTAGTGCCAGATGTATGTAGTTGACGATACTTATAACAATTAATTAAACAGTAATTAAATAATGTGCAATACTGAGTTTGTACTGTTCAGATAAATTAACACCCAACAAGAGCGGAACAACAGTGGTACAATTGTAACAAAATATGATAAGGTAAATACATATTGTAAGATTTCTATATACGTGTTTAACCCCCCCCCCATACACACACATGAATCTTTGTATTAATAGACATGAATACATGTATTTCTCCTTGTGTTTCTGAAGCTATAACATCCTATGATGTAGTTCTTTAGGATTGTTTCTCATAGTGTGCTCTGTGTGTGTGTGTGTGTGTGTGTGTGTGTGCTTTCTGCCTTCCAATTCTAACAACTTTTAACATTAGTTACAACTTTTTTCCCCTATGTAAGACTATACAGATTACCTCAGCACTTTACACAAAAGTGTAAATCCAATGGATCAGTTATTTAATTAATTATACTAATTAACTATATAATTAATTCCATTCTGTATGAAAACAATTATCCTTAACTACTAGTTGCATCCTCTGAATGAGATTCAACTAATTAAGACGGACAAGACGTTATCAGTGGACAAGACTCATTTACCACAGACAAAAATTTTTGCAAACAAACAATTAGAAATATGATTATTAGGAAAAAATTAAAACTTCTAATTTTTTTTTTTGTTATGTGATATTTCCTGAGAAAATAGAACACATAAATTTATTTAAAGAGGGATCGACATAAGATAATGATAAAATTAATTAATTTTTATGTAATTAAGATAACAGTTTTTTTGCATAATTTTGATATCATGTTGTGACTCGTTCTTATAGTTAACCAACGCGTGCTTTCTACTCGAGTTTTGTCAACATCACAGAAATGTATTTGAAGTTAAACTTGTAATTTTGTTTTCATGCATAAGACAAAAAGCCAACAACAACAAGTGAATGGCCTTCATTCTACGACAGGAAAGTTTCAAAAACAAATGTATTCAGTACAAATAACACTGACATTTTTAGTGTAAACAAGAGTGTTAAGAAGAAAGCTAACGTGTTTATACGTTTTGTGTTAAAATGAAAAACTAACGAGTAAACAGTTACATATAAATATTAGTGTATCATACACTATCGAATATTGTATGTATTATATAATAATACTTTGTAATACTACAGCTAAATCTAATACTACTTATGAGTTTTTTTATAATAACACAGATGAATGTACTGTTATTTTTCTAGATGGAAAATAATGACATACTATTGAGTACTCCAAAGTACTCAACAAATGACCATACTGTTTTTGTGTGACCACTTTTGCTGATTACCTTCCTTTGGTACTGACTTGAAAATAAAATTACAACTCATGGTATGAGTATGTAATTACAATTTCTATAAAAAAAATAAAATTATTAAATTACAATTAATAAAAGAGCTTTGTTAAAAAAAAAACAGCTTTGGTTGTTGAAAAGTATACTTTACCAATGGAATCCCATAAAGTAGAGTTTAAAATTTTTTATTATACCATGATTGGTTTTAATTTTATACAATTTTTTAGTTATTTATTTTAAAATTTTTTTAAATAAACATTTTGAATTTTTCAAAAGTAATTTCTGAAAAGATTTTATATTCTTAAAATGTTTATTTTCAAATAATTTCAATAAGAATTACCATGTTTTTGAGTAGGTTTTTATGTCAACTTAAAAATTCAAATAACATATATACGAGTAGTTTTCTTTTTCTGTGAAGCGAGCAAAAAATAATGAACAATGTACTTTACAATTGTGTACCGATGGCAACTCTTCTGTAAGTTTATTGCAAAACATTAAACATTAAGTTTTTTGTACATTGGCATAAAGATAATAATACTATTAAATCAGTCTAATTTATACAGTTCCATAAATCATTGAATACTTTTTTAAAGTTAAAATTGTGTGTGTGAAAATGAACTAAAAAGTCATTTCTCAAAAGATACTAGATTATTAAAATGTTTATTTTCAAATAATTTCAATAAGAATTATGTTTTTGAGTAGGTTTTTTGAAGTCAACTTAAAAATTCAAATAACATACATAGTTTTCTTTTTCTGGCAAGCGAACAAAAAATAATGAACAATGTACCAATAATGACAATGAATAATGACAATTGTGTACCAATAGCAACTCTTCTGTAAGTTTATTGCAAAACATACATTGGCATAACAACAATAATACAATTAAATGAATCTAATTTATACAGTTCCGTAAATCATTGACTACTTTTTTAAAGATAAAATTGTGTGTGTATTTGTGTAAAAATGAATAAATTTTATTGTTTTTATTAAGAAAATTGTGTCAAATTATTATTTTTTAATGAGGGTGCATAAATATACACTAATTATTTAAATACTACAGACTTAATTAATCTAAATAAAATATTCAATGTATGCTGAGTATTTAAATCTCAATTCATTGTTATTCTATTAAATTCGATTAAATTATTATACAAATTTTATTGTGTGTTATGACTTTCCTATTATTGTGTTGTACTGAAAAATTGATATAGTGAGGCCAGGAGCTTAACAATTATGTAACTTTATCGTATATTCTAAATTATTTTATTCTTATGTACGGTAGTAATAAAAAACTATATTATGATTTATGTTACTAATTTACAGTAGTGATCAAGTGGTTTTGTGATTACAGTTTTCCTGGTGGTTTTATTGAATTTTATAACATTTTTTTTTTGTACACAACAAAGACAATCTCAAAAACACTGCATGTTGGGTGTCGGATCTCAGGATACTGCCAATGTATGTTTTATTCTATTGGACATATTTGTATGAGTTACATAATTTCAAGTACTTTTTAAAATTTACTTTTTAATGATTTTAAAAAACACCAAAATATTTTAAAAAAATATACGTAAATGAATTTTTCCAGTTGAATTCACTGTCAGTCCAGTGGATGCTTTGCCAATAGTGGTTAACATGAGGCACTATCAACGGAATGTGTAAAAAAAAAACAAATGATTAACAATTTCTTTTTTTAATAATAAAAAGACAAAATTTTTAAAATATTTTAACAAGTTGTAGGTAATCTGGAAAATTTACATACACATATACATATAAATAATGAGCAAGATTATCACATGCAATGGTTTAGTATCTTCACACTTTCGGCATACTTCTTGAGTAGTCAGTCACACAGAAACTAAGACTTCTCCTCAATCTCTCACACACCCTCACTCTCTCTCTCTCTCTCTCTCCCTCTCTCTCTCTCCCTCTCTTTCTCTCACTCTCTCGCTCTCGCCTAGGATTTCCAACCTAGTATACTCTTGGAAACAAAACTCACGTATTTATTTTCGTGAGAGCGTACATGTGTATTAGTAAGACAGTAATACATTTGTACATTTGGACACACAGCACGCGCGTACGCACACATTCAATTGTATACACACATATACAGATATGTATTCTATAAATAAAATTCCGACGAGAGTACGGTAATTTCATAGTCTCATTTTTTTCTGGTAATAGAGTATGCGCAAAGTCATTCTTCGGGTAATCTGTACACATACACCTACAAATAATATACACCCATTCACGCGTAAGTACGTGTGTTGTGCAGAAGACTTCTTCTACTCCACTAAAACGGGGGGACACTATCACTACGATCCCGAAGCGAAGCTAGTGTGTGGGACACGGTGCCGTGACTCTTAGCTGGCGGGTTCGGGGTTCGGGTTGAAAGACGTTTCTGCCATTTCGGTGGCGTTTTCCAGCAGCGACTGCGCGTCGTTCTGTTCGGGCCTCGTGTGCAACAGCGTGTACGAGTCCCTGATTATCAGCAGCCTGTGCTGGCCGTTGATTATGAAGCTGCTGCCCCGGCGCAGTTTCTGTTTGCCCAACTCCAAATTCTCCCTTGTGAACACCAGGTTCTTGTACGCTCTCACGAACACCACGATCAGTACGAGCGCGCCGAACACGATCATGCCGTACGTGACGTACGGCACCACGTTGTCGGCCACCGTTGTCGACAGGTAGACCCACGTGTGTATGCCGGGCGTCAGTTCCGCGACTCCCTGCAAAACAACAAAGAGGTATCACGTTACACATTAGATTTTTTGGTTTGCTCTTTTTTTTTTTAGAACATAGGCTACAGATAAACAACAATGTCATTAAAACGATGAAAGTTTGTTAATAAAATAAAACAAAATAAGCGATCGTCATTATCGTTGTTGTGAAGAACTTATTGGTCATCCGGTGCAAGAAGCTTCTCTGACCTCCCCACCTATGGAGTTAGCTGTCTACTCACGGTTCCTGTCCTATACGAGTAAAGCGTACTCTAGATTGGTTCGGACAAAGCCTGTATAATCAGTCATACTGGCCCCGGCGCGGCCCCACACCAGCCTGTGTATCCGGGGTGGGCGCCTCGTGAAAGAAGTCATTGTACAACGACAGGAGACAGACCCGCCGAGGCCACGAGAGGCTAGGACAACCATTCAAGACAGTTCGGGTTCGGTGTTGCGCTTAGCGGTAGGCTTGTGTGGTTGTAGTGGCTCCCTCAGGAGAAGGAGCCTACGTCAGAGACTATAGCCATAAGAGGAAAGGTGTTATCTGTTACAAACGAGGTGTTCGTACAAATTTACGTATTGTTGCCAGGCCGCAAGTTTTCTCTGTAGATACCTTTGACAATAAAATTTAAAACTAAAATACCTAGTAAAAATAATTATGACGATTATGATGGCGATTGTATAAGTACTTAACCCTTTCACCTCTAACGCACACATATGTCCCGCTAAAAACAGAAAATACTCCATTGGGACAGCAAACTGCTGGAAGGAGTATGAGTAGTAAAGACACGTGTCCCGACTGTGGTGTACAGTGTTTACAGGAGTTAGGTTGGCAACAGCGGATGCTAACTCAGCTTTTTAGTAATTTATAAATAAACTTTATGAATAACACATTACCAGTGGGACATATGTGTCCCAATCAGATGTTGAATACATTATTGGCATTGGGACACTTATGTCCCGCTCTACCCGTACTATTAAAATTTTTGTAAAATTTTGAAACTTTCAGAAAACAATAAGACGTTGTCTAGGAAGACACCAAATAAGAAAACCTTATTTTAAATTGTGGAGAAGAAATATATGGTGAAAGGGTTAAACCAATTAAACGATTATGAATAGAGGCTTAGTGCTAAACTGTTTGACATCTTGTTATATAGTCGTTGTTACAATAGTAATTAATTACACTAACTGACCTCTTCGAGCCACATTATCGGGAAGACGATGCTACGAAAGTTCTTCACTATGTGTATGTTTGATTGTACCACTTTCAGGTTGAGCTGCACTTTTACTCTTGCTTCCAGTGTGACGCCGAGTTTCTGTAACAGACAGACAGATCGTGTTATTACACGGAAGCAGCGTATCGAGTTATGTAAGCGACAATTAGCTGGCGTTCATTACTGTGTGCCGTGTTATTATTTTCCTAGACGAGCTAAACGGCTGTTTGAGAACAAACAAAGAGCCAGTTTGTGCAAACTACTGCACACCTTCATATTAATGGTTGACCCCGATTACGACACATTTGCTTAATACGATTGCTATTCATTGGAGGGAGTTGAACCATCGTATTTCATAACGTATTTCATAAAAGCGGCATAGACGCGTTTTATTAATTCCTTTATTCGTGCATTACTTAATATCAATCTATGTGTAATGAATACACTTGGATAACGAAACTTATTTTAAAGTATAAAACATCAATTTTGTATTACAATTGTTGGTACTGTCCCAATAATAGTACCCGCACTCATTTTCGACATTTCGATTATGCGATTATTGGCATTGAATATCGCATATAATTTTAGTTGGATAATAGAAATCGTCAAAATTTATTTGTGTATGTTATAAAATAGTTTGTTGACAATTGTAGCCGTGTTTCATTGTCATATTTTTTACGAAAAATGTTTCTAGCAATAATGTAAGTCCAATGTGTGCATGTGACGCCAAAAGTTGGCGTTGTTAGGTTAACATGCAAACTAAAAGTACACATGGAAACCAATATGCTTTTTGTGAAACCCACGTAAAAATCCAACTCGAAGTAAGGCCACCCGTTGCCTATTACTATACGTGTCTCCCTTTTTATGCCAGAACTCGTTTTCCACTAATACTTGGTTTTTGTGAAGATCACTGGGAAAGCAACCAACTCGAAGGAAGGGGGAATGCTATAAGTTATATGTCTCCATTTTTGTTTTGCACAAAATTTGCTTCCAGTGAAGTTTTCGAGATTTTACTGAATAACATAAAAGAATATTGATCACCTAACGAATAACAAATCTAGTTTTCATTTGGTAATATGTTGTTTTTTTGTTTGAATCTTAGTATTCAGAAATAATTGTATTTATAACTTTTTTCTGTTGCAGTTTTTGTTAAAAATACGTTATGTTCTTTGTTTTAATGTTTCTCTCTTTCAAGCATTGTGTGGACACATTAAATGTTATATTTTTCACAACCATGGCTTTTATTTCTTTAGACAGTAAGCTAAAAACCAAAATTAATTATTACTTAACCTCACAAAGGAAAACAACACGTATTTTTGCTTTACATTAAGAAACTGAATAATTTATAATTAGTACACTTCTTCTTCTTCACATCGTAGTATATCGACACAATCGCATATTCAAAACGTCGAAAATGTATTGCGGGTACGGGTACGGATACTAGGACAGTTCCCAATTTTTAAATACAGATTACGTGGAAACAACATTTTCAAACGCTTATTGGGCGCTGCCATTAACGGGAATTTATTTAGTGCGTTAATTTTTCTTTAGCTACCTGGACGAGTTATATTTTACCACGTTTGAACAAACCATTTAGTGTTGACTTATTTAGAACCTACTGAACAACTAATTCTAAATGGTCGTTTCCTTGTTCTCTTGAAGATGACTGTAACACATTAACGAACGGTACGTATGAATTTTGACAGAAATCGTACTAATAACTTTCTGAAATGTCCGTTGATAAGTCTTTATTCGTTTTTGGCAGTTTAAACTTTCGATACAATGACATCAGAATTGTAAATAAGTACCGTACCTTAAAATTTGTCCGCATAACGCTTTTCGAGTGCTGTGAGATTCAACCTAAATAAATTTTTGAGTTAACCTTAATTGCCAAAAATTAGTAAAATTAGAAACACAGTATTAGAAAAATTAGTTAACAGTAAAATCTAATTGCGTAAACTGAATTTATCAGATTATGTTTGATGAGATTTATTTTATTTACACATATCGTTAACAATAATGATTATATAATTAGAATTAACACGAAAATAATGAATAATGGTTAATGTATTAGTACAATTAATTATTATAACTAATCATTAGTACAAGAATTATTATAACATAGAATATAATTACCTTAATTTATGTAATTTCTTTTCTCATGATGACCGTTTATAAATCTCACAATCTGATAAAATTAAATTTTCAATTACAATACTGAAATTACTGTATGTTAAAACCAACTTTTCTTGTTTTTATCGCATTTTTTAATAGCATGATTTGTATCTATTTGGATGGTGGTTTCAATAACTGATGTCTAGATTTGATAGCTGTGTTCTTCTTGATTATAAATTTTCTTCATAGTTATAATGATCTTGAGCTGTCAGCTATAGTAACAGGTAATATTAAGTGAAATCCAAAAACAGTTAACTATTTTTAAGTCGTAAATTGCTAAATTAAAAATTAAAAATTAATGTAACCAAGGCCTAGATGCCGTGGGTATCCCTCGCACACTCGCCTCCGGTTTCAACGACTAGTAATTAATTACTGTTTAGTTTTACTGAAGTCAGTTGAACAAAAAACCCTGTTGTAGTCCTTACCGGTTGAATTTTGAAGAAGGTTTCGTGTTTTTGCTTGTCAGGAGCCAGTCCTTCGACTTCCTCCAAGAGCTCTGGATCTGCCTTGTAAAAGTGTGGAAACGACAAGTACACTGGAGCATCTGAAGAACAATAAGTAAATTGTTAAATATAATTAATATGCGAAATAATTTAAATTAATCACTTTGTCACACACACACACACACACACACACACACACACACACACACACACACACACACACACACACACACACACACACACACACACACACACACACACACACACACACACACACACACACACACACACACACACACACACACACACACACACACACACACACACACACACACACACACACACACACACACACACACACACACACACACACACACACACACACACACACACACACACACACACACACACACACACACACACACACACACACACACACACACACACACACACACACACACACACACACACACACACACAATCTATTTAGACGCAAGAAAGCATGTTTCTGAATTGGTAAAATTTAATTCTAGGTCGAACATAGAAAATAGAAGCAAAAATTTAAGGTATACTTAAAGGAAGGATTCATGAACTATGGCGTTCGAGTCACAAAAAAATGAGTTTTTTTTGTAATTGTTGTGAATATGAGTGTGAAGAAAATCTTCAGTTATTAAACCTTTCAATCCCTTCGGCGGAGTGGATCGGTAAACAAATGAGAGATGGGGGGTTCTGTAAGGGCCAGGTATCCTGGGTCCTGGCCTGGCAGAATGTACATTGGCAGCGGATGCTCACCTAGCGTGTAGGCGGAAGAGCTTCAAGTAGGCCAACGGTTGCACACATGGGATCAGTTAGAGAGCCGCCTACTGCGACCGGGCAGAGACCGCTCGTTAGCCAAGGTGAAGGCAAGTCTGTGGAGAAAGAACAGCCCAAAACCAAAGTTCCTGATCTTCCAAATTAGGGGTTGGGCTTGGCGTTGACGGCCCCATCCCAGAAAATGGTACCGTTACGAAATCAAAAGAAGAAATAGCCGCTGATGTAGGGACGGGGTGAGTCAGGACATCACTACTCTTGGAATTAGAAACTGGAGAAGTGTGGCTATGAATAGAGAAGAATGGCGAAATCTTCTGAAGAAGGCCAGGGCCCACAAAGGGCTGTCGAGCCAGTGATGATGATGATTCAGTCTTTCAAGTCTATGTAATTTTTAAAGAGGAGTTTATATTTAATTGGATGTTGTGGTTTTCTTTTGTCGTTTAGTCTTTCGGGTAAGTAGAAGCTACTAGCTAAGTCCTATTGTAGTCAATTGTGTAATTCATGGGCATTATACTGAGGGGCTGTACAATTCGCAGACAACGATGACCTTCGTGAAGATAATAGATTCAATTGGTAACCATTTTAGTCATCACTCGTTCTAGCTGAGAGATAAGGAAGGAGAGATGTACAGAAATATTTTTTAAATTAACTTTGTTTTTGTAATTATTTTGAATATTTAATGACGAATAAAACTTTTCATAAGAATTTTTTTTTAATTAAAATTATTGGACAGTATTCCGATAATTTTAAATATGATCAGCAGATATTAAAATAAGATAAAATATATTTATTTGAATATAAAAAGCAGTTGCAAGCAGCTGATAAAAAGGAAAATATACGTAACTTTTCATGTGTATAATTTATTATTATATTTATTGTTTATGTAAATCAAGTAATTGTAATTTTATAAATAAATTGTATAATAAATACATTTATTATAGAAAATTGCATGAATGAATTTAAATAAAATTGAACAAATTAAATCAGTTCGATCAATAGTTAAATTATGCCGGCTATAAAAATTAAGCGATGACATAGATTCTATAAAACCGATCGATCGATCGACACTATCGATTGTTGACGTTTATTGCACCTTCGTAGTGTCAGTGGAGTTGTTTCGTTAGCGTATTAACATGACTTTTAATAATACCTTACTTTATTCATCTGAAAATGTCGCTTTCTCTATTTCACTAGCTGACTAATATTGCGTGGTTTCATGTCAGCCATATGATCTTTAGAACACGTTTCTTGAGGTATGCAAGTTGCTACTTTTAGGAGTAAAACAGTTGCCTATCCTCGACCTATGAGGGGCAGTCAAAAAGTCAGACGCACTCACCCTGTTTAAATGATCTTTTTACTAAAAGAGATATTTTGATGAAAGTTGTTGGCAACACAGGGTAAACTTCCGTTTCCGTCAGCTGTATTAACATTTCCTTCTTGGTAGTAACGGACAGTTCGTGTTGTTAGGCACGAAACATGTAATGTCACTTGCAAGTAGCGTCCAAATTAGAAGTCCGCGTACTGACTTGTTTTCTGTGGGCAAAGAAATGTAACCCTAATGAAATTCATTGCCAGCTGAGAGACGTATTTCATGCCAGGCCACCGCAGAATAGTGGAAGTTGTTGAACAATGGGCTCACGAATATCGGAGGAAGATTACCGGCAGGGAAGACCATCAACAACGGGTAACAACGTTGAGCGCGTTCACCAATTGTGGCTTGCAAGTAGGCGAATCACAGTGGACGGAACTGAAACTGAATTGGGCCATTCGCACAAAAGTGCACACAACATAATGTCTGAGCGTCTGCAATGTCGAAAAATTTGCGCGTATAATTTGGCAACATCACAAAGAGCTCCTTGAAGAAATTTAGTGGGAGGAGTTAGGACACCCTCCTTACAGGTAAATCCTCTATTCGGATTGTTTCCATCTTTTTTTTTTTAAGGAAGCGGCTGTCATCATGGTTAATGAGTTAATGAGAACTGTTTGAGCCAAGGAAGCAAAGACATGGTTTAATATTTTGAGGAACGGGACGGAAGGACAGGTGGAGACAGGTCGGACATTTACGTATTTGTTGGTGTTTTTCGTTTCATGATAGAGTGAGAAATAGGGGAGGGGCGCGTGGTCTTTAGCAGGTAGGCGGGGGTATAAATACGGAAGAAGACAGCTGTCCAGCCGTTAGGTTAGCATAGGCTACATAGGCTGCAGCCTAGGGACCCGCACCAGAAACAAAAAAAGAATAGTCAACTTACATAAAAATTATTTGGTTCGTGTTTCAGAGAACAGTAGAAGTTATTAGAGGAAAAGGTGGTATTATGAGCCGTGTATAGGGTAGAGTGGGGCAAGAGTACGCACTTGAATTTTAAACTCATATTAAACTGCAATCATTGCACTGAGACTCATTATATTTTGACAGAAATATTATGAGTTTTGTTTAGGGTCTTTTGAGTGTAATATAAAAACGAGTGCAATCTTATATTATTATTTTCATAGATTCCAGAATGATATTGTACATAGACATACCTTACAATCATTAAACTGTTTAACACAGTATTGAAATTTTACAAAGAACGATGTATCCCAATTTTGATTGGTACTCTTAACAATGTTTTTATTTGCAGTTATGGAAGATATATTTTCATAAATTTTCCGCGGGAGGGACCCGGACCCCGCGTTTTATTTTAATGGGGAGTATTCCAGACCCCCCCCCCCGGTATTTGGTGAGGCCCAATAACTCTAAATCCGGGCCTGGGTATAAGGCTGACGACTGGGCTGTCGCGTACTCACCGAACTGGCAGGGACTGATGTTCTGCAGCCCTTTGGGCGGACACTCCTCGGTTCCCGGACAGAAGCATACGTTGTCCTCGTTGTCCTCGGCACTGTCGAAGATGTTGTCGTCGGGCGTGTAGAGGCCGGCCGGTATGCCGTTTTCCTGTACCTGCTCGCGGTAACGGAGCGGCCACACCCTGCACAGATCCTTGTCGTACACGTGCACGATGTCCGATTTGGTGAAGTCCCTCGGCGGAAACAGCGAACCTGTAACATGACCAGAACGTAAACAAATACACCCTGTAGCCGACTATGCAAGTTGTCATAGAGAACCTGAGCGGTGGGACGCGCAGAGCAAACGGGAGAATTATCCCCCTTAGGCTGGGACCACAGGAGCTCACTTTTGCAAAGCGTGTCGTGGCGTTTGTTATAGAATTATGAACACTCATGTCGGGTATAAATAGAGCCTACTTTGAAAATACTAACATCTTTAAAAACAATCTTGTCACAAGAGGTATAAAACTTATAGTATATAGCTGTTACCCGCGGCTTCGCACGCGAATATTTGACTTTTAATAAGTATTTAAATATAATTTTTATTGTCTATGTCTATATGGCGTTCTGTCAGCTCGTATAACAATTTTGTACTCATTAGTCAAATTCTCTCCAAAGCTGTTTTCAACACTTGTACTATTTTAGCTTGTCCTAAATTATTATGTTGGTGCAACAGCCTTTGGAGATATAAAAGTACCCGTTTATAAAGCCTTTGGAGACATTTATAAAGTACCTGTTAAATCAAAAACGCTAAATTCTTTATTTTAAGTGTTACTGTGTTAGAAGCATTGTATAACACTTTAAGCTTTATATGTTTTCCTCAACCCATGGCTTTTATTTATTTCAGCAGTAAACTAAAAACCAAAAACCGTTGTTACCTAACCTCACAAATGAAAACAACACGTATTTTTGCTTTGCATTAAGTAATAGGACAATTTACAATTAGTATACTTCTTTTTAACATCGTAATATATCGATACAATCGCATATTATATAAAACATCGAAAATGTACTGCAGGAATGGATAAATGTACAGTTCCGATGCCGCTAAATAGCTTTTGTTTATTTACTTGTTACTATGGTAATTAATTCTGGTCTCCATGGTGCTCTTGACATCTTTAGTAGTAGTATTTAATATATTTAATTACTTATTCATTTTATCGTCAGAAATACGTATAAACATAAATTTTGTAATCGTTTAAGACAATTACAATATATATAGAAGTATCTGTATACAAAATTACAAAATCTATCAATACAGTCGCATATTAAAAACGTTAAAAACTGCAGGAAAGGATAAAGGTACAGTTCTGATGCCGCTAAATATCATTTGTTTATTTACATGTTACTGTGGTAATTAATTCTGGTCTCCATGGTGATATTGACATCTTTATACGCGTCAACGAAAAGGCATAATTAAAAGGGCCTAAATCGTGCGAACGGGGCAAAATATCAAATTCCAAGCCAGACAGTATTTTCGCCTTGTATCAAAGGTTACCTGTGCAAAATTTGGTAGCAATCGGTGTAACGGAGTGGATTTGTATTCAGTACCCATAAATCCTCAGACTTTGAGTTATATATATATATATATATATATTATATTTAAATTTTTATAACGAATTTACCTCAAGATATTTCTTTCCTTATTAGGAACATGTTTCGGGTACCATCTTGTACCCATCCTCAGCCTTCTGAATTTTATATCTGGTGAAGTACATAGGCCTATGTGTTGGTTGGTCGTTATTGTGGCTTCCTGTTGGCTTTTGGTACTTTAAATTGGTTTTATTGTGCGTGATTGTGGTGTGTGTATTAGTATTTTGTGCATTTTCGATGTTGAGTGCTTTGAAAATTGTGTCAGGTTTTGTACTTATTTGTATTTGTTCAGGTATTAGTTTGTTTTGTGTTTTAGAATTTACGGAATGCTGATGCATGGTACTTTCCAACAGTTTTCCTTCTTGTCGGATCGTAGACGATAAATGTGTGTCGTCCTTTCCTCCTTTGTAATAAGTAGGGTCCCTCGTACAGTCTGAATAGTTTCTTTGCTGTATTGTCGATTCGTTTCCCCACTGTATTGCTTCTTAGTAGCACTCTCTCTCCTTCATGGAATGTGATGAGTTTGTGCGTTCTGTTGAATCTCTCGATCCTCTTATCTCCAAGTTTTTCCATTCTCTTCTTCGCATTGTCGTATTTGTGACTCAATGGAATTTGCAGGTTTTGGTTTGGAGGTTTATCAATGTTTTTCGACCAGAATCTATTAGGTTTTTTATTCGTTTCCAGTTCCACTGGTGTATATCCCGTAGCTTCACTGTATGTAGCATTTATAGCTTGTTCAAAAAATGATATGTACTCTGCCCATCGGTTATGTTGTTCATTACAGTAGATGCGTAAATGTTTTCCGAACTCTTTATTTACCCTTTCAGCAAGGTTTCCTTGTGGGTGTCGTATTGACGTTAACACTGGTTGTATGCCGTGCTGAGTTAGCATTTCTGTCCATGCTTTATTTTGGAATTGTTTACATTGGTCACTCAATATCTTTTTGATTTGACCATACTTCGGTAAGTATTTGCGTAGTGTGACATTCAGTACACTTTTTGTGGTGGGTCTTCGAATAGCGTAGAGTCGAACTGCCTTGGTGAACAAATCTATACATACAAGTATGTGTTTTGTACCCCCGTGAATAGCTCTCGGAAATGTGCCCAGGAAGTCCACTGCTACTAATTCTCCCTTTTCCTGTGTCTTGATATTTTGCATATCTACGTAGGTGTGAAGATTCGGATGTCGTGCTGTTTGACATTCGTAGCATCCCTTTAAGATTGCTTTTATTCTTCTAAACACGTTATTCAAAATGAAGTCTTCCTTTAAAGCTAAATGACATTTTAAAGCAGACGCATGTGCTAAACTTTGATGACATGGTATAATTAGTGTTTTTAGCATCTCTGGTGATAGGACTATTTTCCAATCATAATTGACGAGTTTGTACAATATACTATTTTTTATTTTATATCTACTAGATAGTGGTGATAACTTCATGTGACTTATTTGAAGATCTTTGTTTTGTTCATTTGCTATATTGTTTAACAAATATTTAACTCTATCATCTGTTTGATATGTTATGTTTGATATTGTAACATCATTACACTTATTTATATTATTTATTGTCCCCCCTTCTGTAGGACAATAGGTGTTCGACAACATTCTTTCCTGTTGTGTATTGTTTAGGGTGTTACGCAAATCATGTGTGTACAGGTCGTTTTTGAAACCTGTCCGAGCTGGCGTTTGGTTACCCTTCTGCAGTCATACAGTTTTCTTGTCGATTGCCGTTCTACGATCACCCCCTTCCTCTTTGGATGTTGACGGGCATGTCGTCTGCTGCACAATTTTATTTTCATAATTATTTTTATTATTATTATGATTATTATTTGTATTAATGTTATGTACATTTGCATTGTACGGTTTTACGTATTTTTTCGACGTACCTGGATGTTCGTACGCTCCTTTATTTGGAGTCGGGTTACTTTTCTCATATTGTTGTTTATATTCTTTCCACTTATCTTCTTTCTTCTCGAACTGCGGCGATTTGTGGTGTATTGGATTTTGTGTAGAGTACTGCTGCTGTTGCGGCCGGTTGTCTCTTCTTTCGTACTCTTTATTAACAAATTGTGATGATTGCGTTACAAGGATAAGAAGTTCCTCAATGGTTTTAACTCCTTGGGTATATACGGCAAGTCTAATGTGTCTGTCAAAATGATAACTTAGTTTTAATACTAATTCGTGCTCCGTGAAACTTGGTCTAAGATGCTTACACCGTTCGACGAGTTGTATGATGTAGTCTTCCATGGAACGTTTGCTGTTGACGTAATACCGCCTATACTCCAGCTGGTCTCGTACCTCTCTCTGGGTATGTATATTTCAGTATCGATTTTCGAAGGATGGCTTGAACTGTTCATAAGTTTCTGTTTGGTCCCGAACAATCGTATACCATTTGGATGCTGTTTCCTGGAAATGTCGACTTACAAAATCTATACGGTCTCTGTCGCTTAGGTTGCTTCCTATTGTTGACATTTCTCGTTCACACTTTTGTAAAAATTCTATGGGGTTCTCCCATTTGTTACCTTTAAAACTGATCTTCTCTCGATCTTCTACTTTTGCAGCACACATCATTATAGCACTTGGTCGTCTCTTGACTTCCGCTCGTAGTTTTTCTACCTCCTTTTGCAGTCCATCTTTCATGTTGTTAATTTCCATGGAGTGGTGCGTAGTTTTTCTAGTGACCTCCTCCACAGCTATTTCTACTGTCTCGGTCCTCACAGTGAGTGCCTTTGCTCTGTTGGTGTTATCCAGGATGCGCTCATTTAAGTCCTTGTGTCTGAGATCTTGCTCCTGCTTCGTAATTTTAAATTTTACATTCCACTGTTCAGCCAGTTGTCGAATGTGTTCTTTAGTTTCACGTGTTGTATATTCACGCTGTTCTTTGAATTTGCTATCGATCTGTACAGCTTGTTCATTAAGTGACTGTTGAACTCGCTGTTCGACGGCTTCAACGCGTGCAGTAAGCTCTGTTTTCAAAGTGTTACTGACGAGTTCTATATTACTTTCTAACTGAGTTTTCACTTCTTCAATAGTGATTTCTAATCTATTACGACTATCTTCTATTTGAGTTTCTAATCTCGTATTACTACTATCAATCTTATTTTCTAATCTTTCGTTATTGCTTTCTAACTGAGTTTTAAGTTCTGCACTTAGTTCTGCACTACTACTTTCTAATTGAGTTTTTAGTTCTGCACTATTCGTTTTCAACTCCTCTTGAAGTCGTTTAAACATCGTTTCGAAGTCCATTGTTGGTGGCTTCGCCATTGTAGACTACGGTGTCCTAACTGATTCGTTATATGAATTTTATTTTTAATTATTGGTCCACCGTGACTCTATATTTCTTTATTTAAAATTTATTTTATTTATCAGTATTAATTTCACAACTCTTTTTCTAATAACAATTTGTGCTAATTATTTATTAGACTTTATTTATATTCTGGGCGCCATTTACTTGTAATGATAATTAACATATATCAAGCAACACGTTATTTTTTCTGCGTGTCGGGCCACACCGTTGGGCACGCCAATTATTATACTACGTGACCAACGGTACTTAACATATACCGGGCCCCACGTTGGCAGCGACAATTATTATACAACGATGCCAGCGTGACTTTATACACATATCGAGCCACACTTTGGGCACGCCAATTATTATACGACTTGCGTTTTGAAATTCATTATTTCGCATTGTAGGGGTTGTCTGTTGGACGGTGTTCTTGTTACTTCCCCGTCGCCCCATTGCCTCGCTGTCTATACATTAATTAGAGCTTATTTCAAAGAGTTTCTGTTTCTACTAGCAATGGCTACATCATCAGCGTAATCAAGAAATTTTGTGGTTTTCATTCATGTGTCCCCTAATTTCCATTTTGTTGATTGTTCCTTCTAAAACTAAGTCAAAGGGTAAACAGCACAGTGCTCCTTCTCTGATGCCTGTGGTAGTGCGAAACGTGGGTGTGAACTGACTGAGGGTAATTTTTGTTTTAATGTTTCGTGGCATAATGACGCAATAAAATTATCACAACAATAATCGCTTTCGTCTGCAAACGTTTTCATTCCGCCTTATTTTGTTTGTATAGAATAAAATACTATAGACCAGTGGTCCCAACCTTTCCGGACCCGCTTATCACTTTGGTATTCCGCGTTTATTTCGAATAGCCTACCACAGGAGCTTAAAGAAACGTTATTGGAGTTTTCTCAATAAAAATCTTGATACAACATGAATAGTATATATTATTATTCCTTGTTGTGTAATGTATAATTATTTAAATCTAATACATAGAATTTACTAAACGGGAAATGATTTTTAAAATTAATTTTTGGTTCGTTCTATGCTAAAACAAAGTTTAGAGTTTTCAAAAGACAGTTGATTACTTTCATTACAGATTTTTTTGTTAGTACTGAAAAATAGCAACATATTAAAAAGAAAATAATTAACGTGAAACTTGTTGCTGCTTATTTTGTACCAGAGAGTTAATATCAGGTTCTATTGATGTTATTTTTAACCTTAATCACACTGAATAGACATCCTGTTAGATTCTAATGAAATATTACCGCAAAGTGTTTAGGTTGTGTTTTTATAAGGGTAATGGTTTTAAATCATGTCCGATAAAAATTTATTGTTGTTTTGAACATAAATTTAAATTTATTTATTTTTTAAGTGAATACTTTTTACTAGCTACGCCTTCTTGCGTACCACCTTGGATCCCTCCGTGTACCACTAGTGGTACTCGTACCACCGGTTGGAAACCCCTGCTATAGAGGCCTACTTGCAGAAGAAATGAATTATTTTGTAAGCTGTAATATATACATGAATATGTGTGTGTGTGTGTGTGTGTGTGTGTGGTTTGTATATGTATAATGTAATGTTTTTTTTAACAAAACTATGCTAACGAAAAACAAATATAGTCTGGGTTGTTTAAAAAAATACGTAGACGTCCTTGTTAAGAAAAAAACAAAGGTAAATTTAAGTAGTAGGAGTAAACACATCTGTTAGCAAGGAGAACGCTGAATCTTATTATTAAACGCACACGCACACGCACACGCACACGCACACGCACACGCACACGCACACGCACACGCACACGCACACGCACACGCACACGCACGCACGCACGCACGCACACAGAGCGTGTATTTATTAATAATGTACTGAACTATTCAAGATTACATACTTTCGCAAGTAATTTGATAAACACTTTTGTTAAGTAATAATTGAGAATTTCAATTTTCCAATTTCAGAAATTTTAAAGAAAATTTTTGAAAATATAATGCTGTAAAGATGCCACTGTAGAAAGGTAGATGAAATTTCTATAAATGAAAAGGGTAGTTGAAGGGGGAAGGAGTAATTTTCTATAAATGAAAATGATAGTTGAAGGGGGAGTGGATAATTTTTTATATGTGTATTACTTAATTTTGATAAATAAAGTATCCTGAAAAGAAGGTCATAATAATCCACTGTAGAAAGATATATGAAATATCTATAAATGAAAATGATAGTTAACTTGTTAGGAATTATCGAACCGAATTCAAGTAAATTATATTAAATATAAATCTTAGAATATGGAAGTCATGTATGGTTCTCAATATCGATTTTTACATATACAAACAGGTTTATTACACAGCATTTGCGTACACGTTTGACATATGAAATATAGGAAAATCAATTCAGTCAATAAGTATCTTTTAACAATGTTTCAATAACGCATATTTTTATTGTGTTATTATCGTTTACTTAAATGAAATTGATTTTAGGGTAGCACACGTTTTTCAGCCACTTTAAAGATAGTAATGTTGATTAGTTTTAATTTGTTTTTTTTTTTTTACGAAGCGGACCCTCTCCACCCCTCTCCACCCAAGGCCAAAAACGCCACTGGTGTGTGTGTGTGTGTGTGTGTGTGCAATATATATAATTGTGTATATTATGTACAATAAATATGTATTGTAATATGTAAATATTATATGTGTGTTAAATAAAAAAAAATTATATTTGTTTTATGCCAGAAATTAACATATATAACTAACAGATAATGTAATGTAACGATGTTTACCTT
The DNA here is from genome assembly GCA_034769895.1 of Magicicada septendecula. Taxonomy (NCBI): domain Eukaryota; kingdom Metazoa; phylum Arthropoda; class Insecta; order Hemiptera; family Cicadidae; genus Magicicada; species Magicicada septendecula. The sequence continues at coordinate 371,217,578 of CM068374.1, read as the reverse complement.
CTGATGCCTTGATTGAATTGCACGGCGCCGAGTCCCAGAAGGGCAGGTGGTCCAACCCATTGAGGCGGTCGAGCAAACCAAAGTTCTCCATGCCTTTGTGTCCCGTGTAGATGGTCGACACCTCGTTTAATGTGCCGTTCCTCTGAACATTTACAAACCGATCAGTTTCTGAGTTCGCGTTGACAGTGAATTCATAAAAAATAAACATTAAAGTCGTGTGTTTTCTTCGCAGCAGTGAGGTCAGGAACAGGAAATCCTGTGGTACATGTCAAAAGGTATTGAGTCACGTTCAGACAAATGTGAAACGTCTCCGAGGGAATTCATTATTTTAGTGTTTAAATGGGTCATATTTTATTTGGAACATTAAAAGAAGGTTCTTGATGTTAGTAGATATGCCTTGTGAATGGTCACTCATGTAGGCCTATGTGTGATGGCACATAGGATTATTTATGTGGAAAATGTCTATGGATTTCCCATAGAAAGCCATATTTTGGGTACTTACCCAGCCAGAACATCTCTGCAGAATTGTACTATCTGGTAAGCATATGCCTATATATATAGTTACGACGGTCGAACTGATCGTCGTATGGTACAGTGGAAAACAAACTACAAGACACCAATGAAGTCACTAATCACCAGCTTTAATTATCGCAATTAATAAGTTGTACTCAACAAGATAGTCTCTTGCAACGATGGAAGTAAAAATCGGTCCACACGCAATAACAATGTCAAATATAAAGAATTCCGCACTACTTATAACACAACAACACTACGCTACAGTACTTCTACAAACACTCGAGTCGCGCTAAGGAAAATCGCTCACGTAACTGACTTACAAGCCGGCTGCTATGGCTTTTTATAGGTCGCCACACGCCTTCTAGAAATTTTTCATCCTCAACTTAATTGCTGACGCTAATGCGTATTTCGAGTGTGCTCTTGAAAAATCTGGAACATACTCGAACGCGGCCTTGGCTGGGACAATACCTGCCACTAATGGGGGGGGGGGGTGGAGAATGTTCTAGACTGTTCGATATGGTACTCGTTACAATATTATATAAAGAATGGTTCTGGCAGCTTTCCGAGGAGTATGATTCCACATCGCGTTGTTCCAAAACGTAAGCCTACACTTACAAAGATGTATGGTCGGCATTTCTCGTCGTCCGTTCTCCCCCCTTCTGACTGTCTCTGTCTGCCTATATTCAGTCAGTCTGTCTGTCTGTCTGTCTATCACACACACTCTCTCTCTTTCGCTCTATAGGTTTTTCTCTGTCATAAAATACAATATTTTCAAAACTGTTATCAGGTTTTAAGCTGGAAATAGCTCGTCCCAAAGTATTGGGTGCTAAACATAGAGTACACTAAATATTCGAAATTAAATAAATACCGCAATTAAGATCGGTATTAAATATATCGATTTACTGCTGTAACAAAAGGTAATTAAATATCGGTTTCAGTGAACATAATAGGCTTACATACTACTGGCTACGGGTTGGTGGCGAGTGGCTGAAATTCATCCATATCACGTCATCGTCAGTATTGCTGTGTGGTCACGCACATGGCAACACTGCATAGATCTGACACCGCGTTGCTATGGCAACAACTGGAGAAATACAAGAACAAGAGTACTTACTCCGAGTAGAAGTCCCATCTTGCTGGGCGGACGTTTACCGAGCGGGTAGAACCGGTTCGCCAGCGAAGTGAGCGTGTCGTCGTAGCCGAACACCATCTCTTCGGCGGTCACAGTTTTGAACGGAGTCATGCCGGACATTACCCTAAGCAGTACAGAGAGCGTCGTCCGCATCAGCGGTCCAAGCTCTTTGCTGTTGGAGGTCAGTGTCTGCAAACATACCAGTTACAACCTCAGTCATCTATGTGTGTGTAAGTGAACGAGCCAGGTGAGAACTAAAACAGGATACTGTAGATTGGGTTTTGTGGGAGGAGGAGGAGAAGGAGGGGAAGAAGGCAGCCTCGCTTTCCGTGAAGAAATAGAGGGTAAAGTATCGATAATGATAATGGGAATGAAATCGAGAACAATGAAAGTGGAGGAAACAGAAGGAGTTATAAAAATTGCCTTGGAATGTTTAGAAAAATCTGCTATAGAGAAAGGATGAAAGGATTCATAAAATGGAAAGAGCGTATGGAATAACTAAAGATATTTACAATAAAAAGTGCATATCTAAAAATGCGAAAATAAGGCATTACAGTACAGTAGTGAGGTCAGACTGTCTACATGCACGTGAATATCTAGCATTGAGTTATAATTTACACAACCTAGAAATATTGGAAAGACTAATTTTTAGGAAAATGTTAGGCCCACGAAAAACTTCAGAGGGTTGGAGGAAGTAATGATGAAATATATCAAAGTATGTTGAGAAAAAGAAGACTAGTATTTTTTGAACATTTATATAGAATAGACGACAATAGGTTAACAAAACCGATCTTCAAATATCTGTGGGGAAAGATGTCGACATCAAGTTGGATTAAAGAAGTCAAAAAAGTGGACTGATGACAGGAAGAAGAGACATAGTGAAAAGATGAAAGAATATTGGAGGAAAAGAAAAGAACAAGGAATAAAGATTTGAAATTGGCATGTGGTCCTCAGATGGCCGATACAAACAGAAAAGAAATTGTCACGACTGAACTAATAATTTTTAATCTTCTATTCTAGTGTATTCATTATTCATTGCCTAAAGATATCATACATATGATTTATAATAAAGTTTTAAATTACTCACATTCTTAATTTCTATCGATTTCGGTCATAGACCATCGTCAGGATATTTACACTATACACTCACGGTCACGATATTGCGAAAAAGTTACTATTTACAGAAAAAACGAATTCGAAAACACTGATTAATGATCGTGGAACGCATACGTTTGTGTACAATGTTTCTCGAGAACTGATGTATCTGATGTATGGTATCTTTAGGTTATGAACAGTGAATACATTACAAAAGAAGACTGAGATTATAGGTACCATTAGTAAGCAATAGGTGTGTGTATATTATAATACGTACATCCACATTATCATTAGTAATAATTTTTACTATTTTTGCATTAAGAAAAAAAATATCACGATCCAAGCAACCATCAGAAATGAGAAAACAACGCAGATCGGCATAATAATTTAAAAGAAGTGTATCAAACGAAATAGAAAACTCCAACTTTGTCGTGCTTACTTGCTCTACTGCTCCCTGCTCCCTGCCATGCTCCGGACGACACCTTTCTGTGTCTCCACCATTATCGACTCCAAACTTGATAATGTCGACAATTGGCAATGTCGTGGTTTTGGACTTGATAATGGTGTAGAGGCTGAAAGGCCTCGGCCGGAGCATGGCAGGAAGCAGTTCAGCAAGTAAGCACGACAAAGTTGGAATTACAGAGATTGCTAATTCAAATAACAAGATGAAGAAATAGAAAACGTTGGACGGAAATTAGAACAAGACCAGTGGGCAGAAGAGAACAGAGGCACACAATGAATGCTATATGTTACAGAAGAAATGTAAGACGGTTAAGTAAGAAAGTAAGCAAATAGGAACGTACAAAAGAAGTACATTCTGATGATGATGAAGATTGTCAAAAATCGAAAGAAACAAACATGTATGATGAGAAAATAACGCTAAAGGTGACTTATTCAGAAAACTAATCGAAAGCAGTCGAATGTGACTCAAAGAAATGATAAAACTGTATATGAACTTTACAAAGATTTATCGTTGTCTTCGCACATAAAAGTGCAGACATAAAACAGGACGGCTATATAAGACGTACGGATGGAGCAGGACAGAGGGGGATTTTGGGCAAGAAAGGGAAAAGTCGCCCTAAAACGGGATGGAGCAATGTTGTTGAGCATCCGCATTCTTGAAGACAGGCTCCAGAGGGTCCAGGGCGAAGACCGCATCGACCTATAGTGCCAAACGAAGAAGAGGCATTAACAAAGGCGATTGAGTAGTTCTTCGCATAATCTCTACCGTCGGTTCTAATTGACACCTCTGGTAGAATAACTGTTATAATTGAACCACGGAATCAGTGATTTAAACTAATTATTATTTGAGTGTTTAATTCATAAGTAATTATAATCATTTGTGACTGCACCGTTTCCACTTGCGGATTGCACACTTTAAGTATAACGGACGGGTAATTAATTAGTATAATAAATTCGTTAATAATGAGAGAGATAATAATTAATTTGTGTTCTTGATCATTATTCAGGCGGTAATTATTTAATTAACCGTTGGTTTGATAATGTGATACTAACTGATAATTGTGATAATTGTAACGATGATGGTAGCAAACGGATAATTTGCATCAATCACCTTTAATAAAATTAACATAGTTAGGTAGGCGAATATAATATTCGTATACTACTACTACTACTACTACTACTACTACTACTACTACTACTACTACTACTACTACTACTACTACTACTAACTACTACTACTCCTACTACTACTACTACTACTACTACTACTACTACTACTACTACTACTACTACTACTACTACTACTAGACTTAAGGCGTTGAGTAAGCGATTTCGACGTTTGGTATATGTTGTGGGAGTAAAAGCATGAGTAAAAATTTCCACCAATCACGTTACAGGAATTCGTTTACGTCACCATAGCCTGTAACGGTACTGTGTTGCTACGTTCTTACCCAGAAAAACATGTGGTTAGTTTTTTACAGTGCAGCTCTCGGAATGTAAAGCTTCCTGTGTACAGCTGGCAACGTCACAGCAAAATTTTAAACGGTTTGAAACCTAACGAAAGATTTTAAACAGTCCATAGATGAGTGAATTAAAATTCAGAAGTGACTCAACAAAAATTAACGTTTTAAGGAAAATAACTAAGAGATAAAGTCTTCTTTTTCTGATAGTTCCTATCTGTTTCGGATGTTGGATATCATACAGGCTATTTTAACTTTCTGCACCGCTGCAGCGCAGAAGGACGCTGTACGGAATAAGTCAGTTGTATTATGCCAAACCAGATTCTTAAATTTCTCAGCCATGATAGTGTTGGTCGCCCAACTCCTCTCTTTTCAAGTACATTTTCCTGTAGTTAGGACTGCAATAAGTAAAATCTCTGTTCATTTCTCATGAGATGTCCCAGATACTGAAGTTTTCTTATTTTCACTGTATTCATAACTTCCCTATCTTTCTTCCTTTCTTCATCTTTCTAAGAACTTCAACATTAGTTATATGTGCTGTCCATGAAATGCTCAGTATTCTACGATAGAGCCACATTTCGAGAGATACCAATTTCTTAGTTGTGGCTTCAGTCAAAGTCCAAGATTCTACACAGTAGAAGAGGACCGAGAATACGTAGCAGCGTAAAAGTCTCATCTTTGTGTTTATTGTTAAATCGTGACTTTTGAATAAACTGCTCATTCTGAGATAAAGTCAGAACTTCATAATTAAAGACAAATTGAAGCGAGGCGAGTAATGACTAGGAAATTCTACTGGAATGAACATACTTTTCGTACAAAAAACACCACTGATTACAAAAGAGGATTATAGACTGGCAATCAAATGGAAAATAGAATTCAGGACGTCCAAAATTGAGATGAAAAGACACGTTAGCCCAAAACAAAAGGACATAGGTTTTATGCGAAGAGGAATAGGAAGAAGAAGAAATAGATCGTTAACAGCTGCAGACAAGGTTGTAAAAAATAGAGCATTGTTTAGCTAAATGAAATAGTAAGTGAATAACAAGAATAATAAAAAATTTTAAATGTACTAAAGACTAAAAGAGTACACGCGTCTGGTGGAAACTTTTTAAAATCAGAAAAACAAGAAGACTGTGGGCAAGCAGATGTAGAGGAGGATTTGGGGACAGCGGGAATTCATAACTGCAGAAGATTTGTCGAGGATATAAGGAAGTGGTTATCACTACCATAGGACGACAAAATCCACGCAACGTTGTAGCTCTAGAAGAAGAGGTACAGAAGATACTAGCAGTGGCAAACATTGGCCCGCCGATAAATAGTCCGAAATCTTCAAATAGTTTGTATAGTTCAGGAAATTATTACCCGTAGATTGAGTTTAATTTGTCAAAACATAAAAACTGTCAGTCCTATTTTTCCTTGGTTTCCTTTGCCAGGATCCGAACAGAATGTTACTTTTCGTTTATGGACAACGAAAATGTGGTTCGTTAACAAGTATGATATTCTATTCAGCATGAGCAAGAGTATTACTACCAGCGGAACAAAGACTATCGACTTTAACATCGACACTATGAAAGAAACGATAGAATTATTTCGTGGCATATGAATTAACAATTTATAAAAGAGTAGTTAATTTAACCATTTAAATGAGAATCGTACTGTGCACGAAAATTCAGGACCTACCAGAACACGGTAATTAATCTAATTCGCAGTAGTACGTAGTAACTTTGACGCGAGGAATCGAAATTTGTGTCAATGAAAAGTTTGAACGCGAGCCAATAGCCGCCGGATTACCGGCCCGGTGTTAATAACCCCGTTTTTGATGCTAATTATCATTATTATTTTTAAGCAGACACAAGGAAGAACACGATTAGAGTGAATTTCGTTAGCAGCTTTGTGTAAACACTCACTGGGTGAATTTTAAACGACTGCTAAAGAGACGCAGAAGGCCGTATTGTAATGTACACACAATATACTAACTCGGTTGTCAGTACTACGCATTAACACGAACCGGACACAGAAATCAGCTGTTGTTTGGCATTTCACATCTCGACCGAATAAGGAATACCGGGAATACCTTATACAATGCGCGAATTTAATTATTACCTATTTTAAGAGTTCAATAATTATCCATCTCCAAAGTAAAGGTACATGACTGTGCAAAACAAGCTAAGCGTACACAGTTCGTAATTGCGAGCGAGCGAAGATGAAGCATTCGTTATTTTTGTTTGCTTAATCGATGTAATTTTTGCAATTGTCTGTAAAAAAGACTAAAACGTTTTTAAGTGGGATGAAAATTGCAAACATTAAGTGAAGTTCAATACGCAAATGCATACGATCACGGGTGAAAGTAACTATATTGGACCCTCCCCCCCTAAATCGGCTCCAGAATTTTGTCCTTGCATACAAAAATTAACGTGGATTACTATTTATTCTTGATAATAAAATTGTAGATTCTAAATGTTCGTTTAATTAATAAAGTGTGTTAGTGTAAAGTTCGTTTGTGTTAGTGGTTATAATCACAAACATATTTAACACTGTTGCTACTTATTCCGATTAGCGCTTTCAAGTTTCACAGCTCATCATCAGCGATCTGATGATGAACTGTGAAGCTTGAAAGCGCTAATCGGAATAATTTTTCTATAGTGGTGTGCAAGAGTGTTAAATCTGTTTCTAAACGTTTGGACTTACATTCTCTTTAAGTTACTAAAGTTAGTTATAAAGAAATGATATTATTATTATTATTATTATTGTTGTTGTTGTTGTTGTTGTTGTTGTTGTTTGACTTTAGCCTGTTATGGGCCTCCTGGAATTTTTTTCACCATCTTATCGCCTTTTTGTCTTTCCAATACTTCTTCCTTAATAGCTATTTTTAAAATTTCTTTTTTTTTTGTAATATTCATTTCTGCTAGATCTATTTAACTTCTATAAACCAACAAATTTTCATCCCGAGGTTTACATCAACATAACAAACTACGGAACTAAAAATAAATTAAATAGAAAGTAATTAAATTAAATTAAAATTAATTAGATTAAATTAATTTAAAATTAATCAGATTAAATTTAAAATAATAAAATATTATAAATATTATTAATTTACTAAGAAAAGAGATTATCTTATTAAAACGAGTATAAGTGTAGATGTTAGGTCGTGGTCTCATGTTATTTGAACCAGACGTTTCGAACTCACCACCGGAGGCCGTCTTCAGTGGTAAAAGTAGAAAGTGGCTGATGTTCGCCAAATAACCCCAGTACTGAGGCAGAACCGAAACGTGGTGCGACCACGACCTAACAGCCCAGATTATACTACTTTTAATAAAGTCGATGCCGGCCGTGAAAGGCTTAGATCGGAGATTATCTTTTCAAGAGCTTATCATACTTCTTCCTTCTCCCGTATCTCATCTTTATCTTTGTCGCTTCCGCATCATCATCATATCAATATCGACGACACTAACAAATTGTTTGTTGTGTAAGATTGTGCAGATTACTTATGATAATATGAAATCTCATACACCTCACTTACGTCACTAATTTTTTCTGTATTACTCTGTTTTTTCAGATTTTCGGGAGTAGGCCTGTATAATGCTTTTCGTAACTTAACAATTCGAGGGAGTTGTATAGTTTAATTTGGTCTTTTTTAAATATTTTTAGTAACAAATGTGTTGCAAGACTGGTCTTCAATGATACCTGAACTTTCGTAAAAAACACTCGACGTTATACTGAACAGGGATAGTTTCGACTGTTCGAGGTGAGTCCAGTCGCTTAGCTTAATCCTTTTCAAGACGCTGAGTTCAGAAGTGTGTGCTGAGAAAGAGGTGGAAGTGAGGCAGGAAGGAAGATGAGAGTAAAGGGGAGAGATAGATAGATAGTGAGGGTAGCCTAGAGGGAGTGAGAAAGCGAGAGAAAGCGGGAATCGAAAGAGAAATTTAAGCGCCAGTAAAGCGAAAAAGTGATGGGGATAGATAAGAAGACGTAAAACTTGAAGAACGTGCGAAAGATACAGAAAGAGAGAGAGAGAGAGAGAGAGAGAGAGAGAGAGAGAGAGAGAGAGAGAGAGAGAGAGAGAGAGAGGGGGAGAGAGACCTAACCGCCGTCATCAACGCTTATTATCATTATCAGAGACGTGGAGTAGTTTGATAAAGTGGGCCAGAGGAGATGGTAGCTTACCAGCAGAGGGATGTTCGGTACAATGATCTTCTGGTCCTTGTCGACAGACAGCTCGGGCACGAACTGCAGTATCTTGTTGTGCTGGAAGGACACGGTGCCATTGTCATGGAAGCGGACGTTCACTTTATCCATGTTCTCTCTGCAACACAACGAACACGGTTAATAATACACGAATTTCCCATTATGTTTTTATATTGATATATGCTCAAATTTTTCTTCTGTTTATATTGTTATTAATAAACAAACCCTTTTAAAAGAATATATTTTTTATTTTGTAAATTACAAATGTTTTGATAGTAATATAACTATCATCATCAGATATGATAGTTATATTATATCATAATACATCTATAATATAACTATTATAATATAACTATTATCATCAGACACATTATGATATAATATAACTATCATATCTGACGATGATAGTTATATTACCATCAAAAGATTTGTAACTTACAAAATAAAAAATATATTCTTGTTAAAAGCTTTTAATATTAATAACATTAAATTTTTATACACGGTACCACAAAAATATTAATTAACTATAGTTTACCTGAATATCTTTTCTTTTAAAAAATTGTATTAAAACGAAATCCATTTACGATTCAACACTGTATTATTGATTAGTACCATTGTGTGCACAGACGACACAGATACAAAGACACACGCACACACGCGCGCGCGCGTACACACACACACACACACTTATATTTCATTTTAAAACTAATTTTCCTTTTTGAACAAGTTAAAATGTTCCACAGTATATATATCTTCAGAGATTAAATTCTGATGTAAAAAATACCTGGTTTTAAATATTTTCTGAAAGAGGGTTCTATCGACTAGTACAGTACTTTAATATTGCTCAGTTGTTTCTTACGTAAAGAGGAGAGCGCTTAACGGATATCCAGACAAACTATCCCAAATCGTATGAGCTAAAGTTTGAGACAATTTAAGAGAATTAATTTCTTTTAACAAAACGTTTTTATTCCAACCACTTTTTGTACACATTGTCTTAATGAAACTATTAGTATTATTAATATTATAAAATACGTTATTAGACCTATTATTATTTAATAGCTACTATTAAATTTTAATATTGTTATGGCAATTACGTAAGATTCTCGCAAAGACGAGAGTGTCCACCTACACGATTACCGTCTAGCCGAGCAGGTGTGGCGTCTCGGTCAGCACCGTGCAGTAGAGGACCCTCTAGAATGTTCGAACACTCTTAACTACGCAAATTATGCCGACACGACGCCAAAAGAATGGAAAATTATTCTGGAACATCTGCGAGATCTATATAAGCAACAGCGGCCGGCATAGTCAGTTAGTTAGATTCGGCGAAATTGTAGAGTGCGGATCAAGTGATTATTGCTGATTAGTGGAAAGTGATTATCGTGTTATACCTCCTATAACAAGAGTGTTTTTAAAGATGTTAATATTTGCGAAGTAGATACAAGAATTATACAGTTCCTGCTTCTATCCTTTTTCTTATACTCATCTTAATGTTATTATCATTTGGTTCTTAACACTGATAACTGATAAAGAAATCTACCTTCTTTTCGTGATTAGTTAAAAACCTGTCATCCGTTCTTGAGCGGTAAAACGCGCGGGCCCAACGAAAGAACTACCCCCCCCCCCACTTAAAAGTACAGCATACGGTAACGAGAGGAGAGTACGCGACAACAACAGTTTTCTGTCTCATTCACACACTATCTCTCTCTGTCACATACTGTCGCTTCGCAACGGCCCTTGAAAGTTCTCGCCAGCTCTTTGTTACAGCCAATCTACACCATGCGCGGAGAAATCCCCCCCCCCACCAAATGGCCACATCATTATGATTGTAAATATGATCCAAAATTTATACCACGTTACGTAGGTCCATGGTTTTACTCTAAAATTACTTTAAACTGTAACTTACCACCGTGTTAACTTTGGTTTGATACATAACTAAATGAGGAGTATTAAGTACTTACAGTTTAAGCATTAAGTATTAAGTATTAAGTGTAAGCAAGTTAGTAAGCATTGCGTAAGTGTAAGCACTGCTCCAGCTAATAGCATTAAGTATACGGTTAGAAGTAGGCGTAATTTCGAATGTACAAATATGCACGCGCCAGAGTAAATTGTTTCAATCGTCTGTGGTCGCTTCTTCCCTTCACGGCTTTTCAATTCAACGTACTCTTCAATGTCTTAATCAGGGGAGCGTGACAGTACATACGTCTTCACGGAACGGAAGTGTAATACAAAGCAACAAAGAGATTTTGCAAAGGATGAAAATAATAACTATTTGATAACGGTTATCTTTGATAAACCTTCAACGATACTATTCCATTCACACGTATGTTCAAGCGCGCGTGTGTTATTATGTGTAAAAGAAAAACACACACATACATACAGTCAATGAATCCTTGGTTACGTTACACGCTAAAGTATTTAATTCTACTTATAAAGTTACTGAGCAGTACTGAGCACAGTAAATTATTATTACTTTAGAATTATTTTTTCATTCGTACCTGCGTTTTTTAATACAACTAATATAATAACGACACGTTTTTTCCGCCTAAGTGTTGTTTGTTTATTTATAAATATAAGGCGAACATATTTATTTATATTTATATATATCTATTAAAATATTTTAAGTCACGTAACTGTTCCATTTTTATGTTGCAGGACGTTTAAAGGTTTCAAAATATAAATTGTTTCTTTATTATGGCCTATATTAAAATAGAAATTAGTTGTTAGTTTGAACGTTTACCCATTAACAGTTCGAAAAGTTCAAAAAAAACTTTACAAAAAAAAATTGAAGAAATTTTTAAACACACTGTAAGGAAATATGATTTAGAAAGAGAAAAAAGACTTTCCTTTGGACTAATTGGACCAAAAACTGTAGTTAAACAAGTACAATGTTAACACAAAACAAATAAAATAAATCAAATTAATATAAATTTAAAATAAAGTGTAAATGTCGTGTTATTTATTTACTATGGAGTAGAGGACAGCCTCCTTCTGATCGAGGCATAATATCGAAGCTTTTACTATGGAGTGGAGGACAGCCTCCTTCTGATCGAGGCATAATATCGAAGCTTTTACTATGGAGTGGAGGACAGCCTCCTTCTGATCGAGGCATAATATCGAAGCTTTTACTATGGAGTGGAGGACAGCCTCCTTCTGATCGAGGCATAATATCGAAGCTTTTTAAATTGTACTTACTTACTTACTAGCCAACGCCCACCCTTGGCTGTTGGGCCATTAGGCGGCGCGCTGACCAGTAGAGACGTGAGAGCCTTGCCGTACCATCTTCGTCTTGGACTTGCGTGTCTGAGATCAAGGCTGGACATGCAATTAGGTGATCCGCATTCATGGAAGCGTATCCACAGAGAACACATTCAGGAGACGACAACACGCCAATGCGGTGCAGGTGGGAGGCCAGGTAGTCATGACCGGTTGTAGTTCTAAAAAGAGCAACACTAGTTGCTCGGGGTAGAGTTCTGTTGATGGGGCCGTCCGTAACCAATGTTGCCCATCTTTTTCCCACACAGGCTCTAATTGTTTTTCTTTTAGCCATAGGATTATTGAGGAGTTTATTCGTGCTTTCGCAGATGCATATGAGCTGGGGGTCTCCGGCTGAGGTAGTGCTGCGCCCATTTTGGCGAGGATGTCGGCTTTTTCATTTCCCATGATGTTGACATGGCTGGGTACCCATTGCAGTTCAATCTGCCAGCCTAATTGTACAAGGTTCTGCAGTTCTCGCCTACACTCAATTGTCAGGGAGCAGTTTGTATCACCATTTGAGGTCACGTTTTGAATCGCTGCAGTCGAATCTATGAGGAAGACGGCTTTGTTAGGTGGTGAGATCTTGGCAAGCTCAATAGATGCTGCCTTTATGGCTGCTACCTCTCCGTCATAGTTGCTTAGCCGGCCTCCTACAGCGAGGTGGCCTTCAAATAGAGAGCTGTAGAACCCAGCCCCTGTTGCCCCTGTAGATGGTATAGAGGATCCGTCTGTGTAGATTCGTATCCACTGCTCAGCGGGAAAATGTTTTTGGACAGTGTGTAAGGCTGCTTGACGAAGCTCGGCTTCATTCGACTCAGTTTTTGTCTTATTATGGTCGAAGAGTTTCAAGTTAGCATTTGGGAGTTGGCTAAAGAATTCACGGTGATGTATAAATGGTGCTGCCTCATTTGGTTCTATGTCATATTTGCGTTGGAGTTCTTCATAGATCGCAATCGGGCATTTCTGAGTTTTCAGCCTTTCTGTCGCTGTTTTATAGTTATTCCACCGTTGTTGGTAGGCTCTTTTACATCTCTCCCAGGATATGAGGCACAGCTTTTCCCGTCTTACTTGGATAGGTTCGACTTGCAGTTGTGACTCCATGGCAAGTATAGGAGTTGATTTTGGCGCACCAGTTATCGTTCTAAGGGCTGCATTTTGGACCAAGTGAAGTTTCTGGCATGCTGCATTGGAGGCAGTAATAGTTGCTTCTGCGCCATATTCCAATAGCGGCCGAATGTAGCTCTTATATGCAGTTGTCAGAACATCTTGATTTGCTCCCCTTGTAGTCGCAGTGAGTCGTTTAAGTAGCCGGCAGCGACTAGACGCACTGTTCGCGGACTGTTCTATATGGTGCTTCCACGTCATTCTGGTGTCTATATTAACACCCAGGTATTTAGACATGTTCACCTCTTCGAGTTCCGATCCACAATAGCGCAGATTGACCGTAGGCCGCCTTGTTGATAGAGAGAAAAGTTGGTATGTCGTCTTGGTGGTATTTACCGTCATGGCATTTAGTTTGGCCCACTCTTCTAGTTTAACAAGTGCACTATTAATAGTTGCTTCAAGACCCATGATATGGCTGCTAGTTGCCCAGATGATAAGGTCATCGGCATACAGGAGCGCTTGTACTCCCGGCACACACCGAACAGCCACCAGAATGTCATTGACCATAAGGTTAAATAGGCTGCAGCTGATAACGGCACCTTGGGGTAGCCCTTGGCGTTGAATTCGGTACTCTGAAAGGCAATCATTATAGCGGACACGAATTTGTCTTTGACTCAGGAAGGACGCTATCCAGTTAAAAAGGTTACCTGCGACGCCACTCAAAGCAAGTTTGTGAAGCAACATGGGACTCCAGACTGTGTCGTACGCGTTTTTTAGGTCAACCATTACTGCCAGGGAGGACATTTTCTTGTGGTACCCATCCTTAACACTTTGTGCAAAGTAGACGACTTGGTCCATGGTGCATCGGTGCGCTCGGAAACCTGCTTGGCATTCATCAATAACCGCATTCATTTCAAAGAACTGGTTCAGACGCCGCACAACCATTCTTTCGGCAACCTTGCAGCAAGGACTTGTTAATGTGATGGGGCGGTAGCCCTCAGGTGTATCACTTGGCTTTCCTTTCTTGGTAATAGGTATAATCTCCCCTTTCCTCCATTGCTGGGGGACGCGTGTTTTCCACGCTTTTTAAATTGTAAGGGTACGTGCATAGCGTGGAATACTAGCATAGAATACTCACACAGATGATTGTACATAGCATATCACACATGTATGACAGGTGTACATACCGAGGATAAAATAATGTCTGATTAATGAGAATACTGTACAGTAGTACGGAACAGCAATACAGTACAGCAGTAGTAGTTGTACAGCAGTACAGTACCGTACTGTGAGCAACAGTTGTACGGAATACGCTTGTCTACACCGAATTTCTCGTTGTTATTATTATTGTTGCTTTTACTTAATTTTTTAAATGTGCGGAGTGTAACCATGACTCACGATAGCAGTGGTGACAGCGACGGTATGTGGGTAGCTACAAAATTTTACCTACTTTCAAATGCGGTTACCTACCGTCCAACAGTTCTCATCCCACAAATCAGAGAAGACAAGTGTTTTCATCCCATTTTCAGAATTCAGTCGTGGTTCTTACATATTATTACATCAATATTTATAATTTTACTTAATAGTACACTCAAGTTATGCCACTGTTGTCAATTTTTTGTTTAAGATATGCCCATTGTGGTGATTCTTACGTTGTTTGTCCCACATTTCAGGGTAATTTCAACTTCTTGTATGTTACTCTTTATTTTGTACTTGAAAATATATAATAACTGTATCAAACACGTAAGTGAGCGAACTGTTTACACTATATAGTAAACGGTATTTCGATAGTTGCGTGTGGCTATAGTGGGGGAAATCTCCTTGAAGGACCAATCAGAGCTCAAAACTATTCCATGTGTGATGTGCATCGATGTATATTATTATATATGGATCGCGAGCTGTCAGGCAAAGTGAATGGCAGAAAACGGTCCGAAGCACGTACAGCTTCCCACACAATGGTGGGCAATAAAGCGTTTGGCGCTAAGTTAACACATGTATGAAACGAGTCATTCAGTCGGTAATGCACTTGTTTTGACACCTTACAATTATTACATTTGTGACAGTTCTACTGACAATTTGTGCTTATGAAGATTTTATTATTATAACAGTTTGTTTTTACTTTCGCCTGAATGATAACAGATGACAATAACTTGAGCGTCTACACTCATTTTACTGACTTTGTGTCAAGCAGAAAATTAATTAGAGCGTTTTAAAGATTGCAAAATATATGTATAATTTATTGATGATATCTGACAGTAAACTTAATACCAAAAAAATGATTATATTATTATCAGCTTGCAAAAACTTTGCCGGCACAGTGTTTAGAAAACATATTTCAAACAATGATTTTTCTTAAGACAGCCATGAAGTGAAACTCATCAAATTAATAGGGACATTATTTTATAAAATCTTGTGCTATGATATTGGTAAGGAAAGAACCGCTGCAGCTACCTTCTCTAAGCTTGGTGTCTGCCAAAAGTTAAATAAATTTGTATTATTTAGTAATGTTTAATGTAAACAATTTTTATACAATTAATACGTAGCTAATAAAATAAAATAAAAAAATTTAATGTAAATTAGCATTACTAATTGAACACTTTAACGACCATGGCGAGCGTATACGCCAGCTTCTTTTACGCAATAAACATTTAAAATTTACGGCTCACGTCTTTTATTCTTTGTTTCCCTTATTCTTATCTTTATTCGTCTGGCTTCAACATTAAATGTTCATAAATAAGAATGCAACAGAACTTAGCGACAAACTAAAATAATGTGTCAGAACACTGAATCTCACAGTGAAACAAATGTTTATTTTGGAAAAAACTTATTAAAAACCTCCCACTTTGGAGTCATTAATTGTTAAAATGACATGTCTACACCATTTAA
The DNA here is from genome assembly GCA_034769895.1 of Magicicada septendecula. Taxonomy (NCBI): domain Eukaryota; kingdom Metazoa; phylum Arthropoda; class Insecta; order Hemiptera; family Cicadidae; genus Magicicada; species Magicicada septendecula. The sequence goes on along the minus strand of CM068374.1, from coordinate 371,201,483 downwards.
CGCAAAATATGCTCTGCCAAAGCAACAAAAGCTATAACAAAGCAGAAAAATCAGACTTTGTACAGGTACAGTATATAGCATACGCAGTGTTCTTGCCCACCACGGGTGCAGCGGTCGAACCGAATTCAGTGAATGCAGCACGCGATCCATATAGTATACGTGGATGGTGATGTGAAGAAGCAAACTTGTTTTCTTTATGAAGAGGATTAGCGATGGTATTCTCTGACATGCGATGTGCGATCTGCTTCTGTATGCTCGGTGCCATATAAATATACGAGTTTGTTTTCACACTGACTATAATTTGTGTGAGTATTCTATGCTAGTATTCCGAGCTATGCACGAACATTTAGCCATTAAAAGTGTAAAATTCTTTACCAGTAATCTGTGACTCCATGGGATTTGTGTTTTAATTTTGTTGTCGTAAACAGGATTTGAAAGGGATGGGGCTTAAAACGTCATAACATATGCCGGAACAATAAACGGATAATTTAGCTGTGTAACATGAACATGAAATATCAGATAAACCTGGTCTGTCAACACCAGTAGTCTTGTTGAGCAGTGTTGTTGTTGTTGAAGTAACGCCAGGGGCGGACTGGCCATGTCGGCAGGTCGGCGATCGCCGAGGGCCCCGGGCCCCGAGGAGGCTCAGGGGACTCCCGAGCCATGAAAATGTATTTCGAGAAAAAACGAGAAATATGTATATTTTTGCCGGTATTAAAAACCTTTTCTCGTCTAAGTATTGTTGGAAATAAATCTTCAGGATTTTTTTAATCAGATTGATAGTGATCATTTCTCAGCCTTTTTAACATACAGCCTATTTAGTATTTACTAATGGAGGAAAGCCAAGGAGGTTACTGTAGAGGCGCGCCGCGCGGCAACTGACTGACGCGACGAGTAGTAGGCTATTGTCATTTTTGGTTGAATGTCATTGCAGCATTCAGGGCTGGGGGAGGGCCGAAGTAACCTGTCGGAGAGTGTTTTCTAAACTTAAAATTGTCAAGAATATACTTGGGTCAACTTAAAATCAAGAGTTAATGCTAATCTACTCTTTATGAAGGTAGAACGAGACTTATTTGTCATTTTAGATAAAAATGCAAATTATAGATGAAATAGCAATGACCAGTGAAGAAGTTAGGAAAAAGTTGTTAGGTTAGTGTAATGTTATATGTAGGATAAAGATTTTAAAGTCATTGTATCAATCCTTAAGGTTATGAAATCCTACTGCTCCTATTAGGATATTAATCTTCTGTTGGTTTTCCAGAATGAGAGTACTAGATTTTATTATTTTACAGGATAATGATTTCGAAATCCATAAGTTGTTTTTTCTGTGTGGATTCAAGTACTTTATATTATTTGTTCTTTGAGACAAATTACATTTTAGATTTTATCCCTAGATCCCCAGGGATGCCAGTCCGCCCCTGAGTAATTCTGACAGTCGATTGAACTGTCATGACAACTTCATAAAGTTTAGATTATAAAGCTTTTTGTTGTTGCATTGTTTTACAAAGTGGCTACAAAATAGTTTATCAGGCTAAGGTTATTCACGTTCACGCCTTCCAGTCAATCATCAGTAACAATAAGAGACAACCAACTACTAGCTACCGTACACCGCAGTAAAATTTAAGTGTGTCGAAGATCCATTAAAGTCACATTATTAGTCACGGAAAATAAATTTTCAAACTGTAATAGACATTATAATAATGCTGTTGGTAATTTTAGTAGTTCCGACTGTCATAGTATATCATTATTTATGTCGGTACTTATGTATTATATCCGACCCCTGGCCATCGGTCATCGATAATGTCACGGGATACATTCTTATTTAACTAAATATATGATAGTAAAAAATAAGAGAATTTATAACCGATCAGCATCACATTTAAAATTTATGAATCTTTGAAAAATTATGACTTTGAAAAGAAGGTCTCAAGTTTTTCGTATTTGGGCTCTCTGATAAATAAAAACACAAGAGATATGAATGAAGAGATAAGTAAAAGAACTGAGAATGCTAATAGTAGATGATACTATGGGCTGATGAAACACTTTAATCACAACTTCTACATCGTGAAACCAAAGCTAGACTATATAGAACATTAGTAAAAACGGTCCTGATGTACGGGAGTGAAACATGGGTATTGAAACAGTACGATCTGTTTCGAATTGCATTTTGAAAAAAAAAATACTTAGGGAACGTGGAGAGTGGAGAATAAAAGGTACAGCAGAGAGCTCTGTGAGTTATATAGATCGCCTGAAATTTTGACATCAATTAGGATAGGTAGGCTGAGATTGGCAGGACATGTACAGAGAATGAATGAGGAGGATTATCAAATGCACACAACAAGGAAAGAGAGGACGCGCAAGACCTAGACTACGATGGATTGATGGAATCCTAGAAGACGTGAAAGTACTTGGAGTGAAAAATTGGTGGTCACTGGCTAAGGATAGGGAAGTGTGGAGGAAAATCCTGAGGGAAGCTGAGACCCACGGTGGGATGTGGAGCTACTGATGATGTTGGTGATAAACCGTATTTATGTAGTATATTTACGCGTGCGAGTGTGTGTGTGTGTAGGACGGGGCACTTACTACTTGACACTGGTTCCGTCTCTGTAAACTGAAGAAAGAGGTTAGGGTCAAGCCAAATAAAAGCGTAAACTTCAAGAGCACTATAGTGTATGCTGTCCGACAAGATCTCTCAACACCGTCTCCGGAACGCCATCCGGTACTTGACGAATTACCATTATCTCCTTTATCTGTTTAATAATTCTTTGTTGACATTTAGTATTTACCCTGTTCCTAGTGTCGTTATTATTATTATTATTATTATTATTATTCGCATCTGAATGATAAGCATGTTCGTTAACACAAATTCTTTCTTTCAATAAACCTCGTTGTCAGACAGTGTTAGTGTGTGGGAGAGAGAGACAAAACGGTTACCGTGTATTCTCCTCTCTAGCCACCGTATGTGCAGTACATTTAAGGCTGGGGCCACACGAACGCACTTCTAACGTCCGTTGCAACACATGTTTAATGGACGTACTGGAAACAACAGACGGGCGTTGGATTTCATGCGTCAGTCACTCTTATACACTATGTGTTAGTCACAAATACAATATAAAAACCAGAATGGATCTCACGAATCAACTAAAAAACGCACAAAGTAAAGTATACTCTTTCGACATTCTCATTGACGATACTATAAATATTATAATCAAAAATAGGTGTTACTGACTTTAAATTAAAAACTGATGTGTAAATATCTTAGGTTAATAATAAACCAAGTACGAGAAACTTCTTCTTCTTCTTCTTCTTCCTATTCTTCAGCGGCGCGACAACCCATTACTGAGTCAAGGCCTTCTTTAACGGCCTCCGCCAGTTATCCCGGTCAAGTGCAGCTGCTCTCCAGTTCCGGATCGCAAGGATACGACGCGCATCATAATTCACAACGTAGTTTGGGTCTACCAACTCTCCTAGTGCCACAGATCTATTCTGTGAGTGCCTTTCTGGGTATTTCATTCTCCCCCATTCTGATCACACGTCCAGCCCACCTGAATTTACCAAGTTTTATAACTTTCACAATATCTGGTTCGTTCAGTTCAGAAGAGTGTTCAGTTCTTGGCTGGTCCTTTTCCTCCATTCACCTCCTACATGTATTGGACCAAAAATACTGTGGAAGATTTTGCGTTCATGAACCGGCAAGCTTGACTCAGACTTTCTAGAAATGGTCCATGTCTCAGAACCATACGTGAGAACGGGGCGGACCATTGTTTTATACAGAAGCAGCTTGATTGTTCTGCTCTGGAACAGGGGTCTGAGACCAAGAAAGCACCTATTAGCTGAGGTGATTCTTCGCAAGTAGGAGAAACCGATTTCAAAAGTATTCAGCTCGATCTCTCAGCATGTTGAGTACATTTTATTTTATTATAAATAAGATTATTTTTAGGAAAGTTACGCAGTTTGCTGCGAGCGTCCTATTTTTTAAACTAATCTGAAAATGACCTGAAAAAAAGAAAAAAAAAGGAAAAAGAAATTATGTTTGTAAGTAAAAAAATGAATTTAAAGTCCAGCGAGGAATCCTTTTTATTGCAAGATTTATCAGATGCTATCAGGGCTCTTCTTGACTCGAACAGGGTACAATTAGTCGTTAGTACAGTCAATTAAACCAAGGAGCCACAGTGAGGGAAATCGTTAACATTGACCGAAAACCCTAACCTAACAACAGTGACACTCGTTGAAGGACCGCCGAATAACAATGCATCGATGCAACAATGCGACGGACAATAATCATTAAAGCAACAAGTAGGCTACGAGAACTGTATTTGCGTCCTACATACGTATACTGATCACCGACGAGTTACTACTGATACCGTACATACTAATTATATAATTGGTTGTTTCTTAATCGACAGAGAATATTTAAGTCGTGGCATGATAAGTTTCATGTCTACCGTTCATTTTTTCGAGAATGTACTTCAGTGTTGAGGATTTTGTCACACCAAAATACCAAGAAACAAAATTCCATACATTTTTTACATCTTTTCTTCTGCTTTTCTTTCGAGTAAGAACAGGTGGAAACACACTAATAAACTACTAATAAACACACAAGATCAAAATTAATGACAGCAGAGATGGACTTTTGGAGACGTTCGGCAAGACGTGAGAAAATTAGAAATCAAGTCACTAAGGACAGAATGAATGCGAAAAATCCAATTGTTGATTTTATTCAAACAAAAAAATTACAATGGTATGGACACACGAAAAGAATGGCACAGGAAAGATTGCCAAGGAGAGTTATGGAATGCACCCCACCAGGAAGAAGGAAAAGAGGAAGACCACCTATCACCTGGATAGAAAAAATGCAGACTATATTGAGGGAACGAGACATTGAAGATCTTTGGATGGCCAAGCAGCAGTGGAAGATGAGAATTCAATTACTTCTGTAATCTTTGGTTCCCGAAAGTGTGCAAACATTGTACAGCCGGAATAATAATAATACATTAAATATCAGGTGGAAACGACGTTTAGTTGTAACTGACAGAACAGTCATTTATAGTTTTGCTCAAAATTCACCGGTGAACGAATTTTGAGCGAAACAAAATTGACTTTGAATGTCATAATTCTTGGAAAATCTTGAATAGTTACGTTGAAGAGTCAACGAAGAAACTGAAATAAAATTCTGAATGATACTAACCGCTACAATCATATCGTGTGGTACACGATACGAGGAGTGGAACACGGGCAGTCATTGAAAATCAAAGAAGAGTCGAATGCAATCCTCGTAAACGAAAGCCGTCAGACGAGTGCACAGAATAAGTGATCAAGGCATAAAGACTGAAGCCGAGAGGACGCGGGACACTGTGGAAAACATGGCTGGAGGTTTGAAGACGGAACAGGTCAGCGATCTTATACCCTATATTGAAAATTGTGATGATAATGATGATTTGAACCTGATTTCCTAGGAAGAAGCCAAAAAGTTGAATAATGTTTTCTTTTCACACATTAATCTGATTGGTACGAAGGCTTACACGGCCGGTGTCATTTTGATTAAAATTACTTCCCGGGTTGTTTGGCCGTGGTCCAAAGTTTGTGACAAAACCAGACGTTTCGACAGTGCCACTTCAATGGAAACGAAGATTAACTAGTGGAAGGAAACCACAGTACCACAGTACTGTGGTCCTAACGTATATCATTTCACGTTAGCGTTGACTCGTTTCCACTAAAGTGGCACTGCCGAAACGTCTGGTTTTGGTCAAAAACTTTGGACCACGGCCAAACAACCCGGGAAGTAATTTTAATCAAGCTGTTAGATATGTTTAGTGCGTCGGCGGAGGGGGGGGGGTGAGAAGTACCCAATCGTGCGTAGTAGACATTAGCGTAATTGTTGTATGGAAAACACAAACGTGTAAGGTTGTTTATTCGCATTATTTATAATTAATCAATTCCAAGTAAACACTTAATTCTCTGACGAAGAAACAAACACCTCAGGTCCGATTAGTTGGGACCTTGTTTTGTTAGGCTGTCGTAAATTATACAGTACTAGTGACAGCAAAACAAACCATTAGGTGATTGAGTGCTCTCATCATCTGATAGTTGTTAATGCGCATTGAAATAGTTGCTCTTAAACTCAACAGTTAATGCACAGTTGTAGGCAGTTTGTTGAAGAATGTATGAACGTGATTAGTCAGAGGCATTTTAATCAAATCATTGTACTTTTGTATAAGAAAAAGAGCATAACGTATTAATTAATTCAGTTATGTCTACTAGAATTGGTCATCTCTTTTGTTAAGCATTCCATTGTCTACACTTCCGGGTCTAAGGATTTCTTTCCCATATTTTTTCCACTTCCTCTTGTCCTGTGACGTTTCAGTTTCTTTCTTCTTTTTTCAAGCGTTTTTCATATTCCGTCGTGCCATGGTTTCCTCTGCTTCTCCTCATTAATGGCTTTGCTTCGTTCACTTTTCGAGTTATCCCTTCCTCACCGGGCTCCGCTCACCCAAAGGTCGAAAAAAGTTGACGAATTTTTTAATCCCTTAATTTTTACGCTATTTCATTATTTTTTCAGCTGTGTACACTAATATAACATTAACGGTTTTTAAATATACAAACAGGTTTATTAAACAGCTTTTGAATACACGTTTGAAATATGAAATATAGGAAAATCAATTCAATCAATAATTATCTTTCAAATAATGTTTCAATAACATTTTTATTGTGTTGTTACCATTTACTTTAATGGGATTGATTTCAGAATGTTAGGCTATCATTCGTTTTTCAACCACTTTAAAGATAGTGATGTTGATTATTCTTAACTTGTGTTCTTTTGTATGAAGACGATTCGACCGGACAAAGGCCAAATTCTAGATACGCCACTGCTTCCTCACTCCTTCTCTTGGTATGGTCGAATGATCTCAGTTGATTTTCTTACATTTGAGAGTCTGCGAAGTTCGTTCTTAATTTTTATTCCATTGTCCCTTCCCGTGAATGTTTTACTACCGTCTACATTTCGTAAGCTCACTCTTGTCTGTCTACATTTCGTAAGCTCACTTGTCTGTCTACAATGTCCCTTCCCGTGAATGTTTTACTACCGTCTACATTTCGTAAGCTCACCCTTGTCTGTCTACATTTCGTAAGCTCACTTGTCTGTCTACATTTCGTAAGCTCACTTGTCTGTCTACATTTCGTAAGCTCACTTGTCTGTCTACATTTCGTAAGCTCACTTGTCTGTCTACATTTCGTAAGGCCACTTGTCTGTCTACATTTCGTAAGCTCACTTGTCTGTCTACATTTCACTTGCTTGTGTTTTCTTCGTTGTTTTTATACCTATTTATACTTAGCTATATAGTTTACCTCTTTACACTTTTTACTTTATACTTTATGCCTCCTTTTATACCTCTCATTATTCTTTTATATAGAGATGTAAAAGAATTGCCTCGTTTTACTGCCATATATTTCCGATTTGACGATAAACTGTGAAGCTTAAAATAGGGAATTTTTGTCTGCAGTTTGTGTGCAACAGTGCAATTTCTGTTTGTGATTATAACCACTAACACAACTTTATTAATTAAATTTTCAATTTGAAGAAGCAAACAAGAAACGAATTGCAAAACACATACTAATAACGAACGGAAAGAAGAAGCTATCAAAACTTTTAATTAAATACGATAGAAACACAAATTTGAAAATACGGAAACGGTAGCAAAAACTATCGAAAGGGGAAGAAGCCAACAATGATTCAGTCGTGGAGTGTTGGTGATGCTGTGATGGAGATACATTTTGTACAAAGCGTATAATTTAATCTTAAACAAATGAGCGGCAAAATAAAGAAAAAAGAGGTATAAAATTGAAGTAGCATATGGTATAACTAAAGATATTTACAATAAAAAGTGCATACCTAAAATGCAAAAATAAAATAAGGCATTACAGTACAGTAGTGAGGCCAAAATCCCTATATGCAAATGAATGTCTAGCATTGAATTATAATTTATACAAACTAGAAATACTGGAAAGACGAATTATTAGGAAAATATTAGGCCCACGAAAAACTTCAGAAGGTTGGAAATTAAGAAGTAATGATGAAATACATCAAAGTATAGAAAATATAACAGAAACAATGAGAAAAAGAAGACTACTATTTTTTTGGACATTTATATAGAATGGACGCCAATAGGTTAACAAAGCAGATCTTCAAATATCTGTGGGGGAAGAAGTCAACATCAAGTTGGATTAAGAAGTCCAAAAGGATTTACAAAAATAATATACACGCAGAAGAAGCAATTGAAAGAGAAGTTTTTCGGACAAAAGTGTTAAAAATGGAAGGAGTCCAGGGTAGGAGAGAGAAAAACGCAGGTTCAAAGTAGACTGAAGACAGTAAGAAGAGACATAGTGAAAGATGAAAGAATATTGGAGAAAAAGAAAAGAACAAGGAACGAAGAATTGAAATTGGCATGGGGTCCTCAGATGGCCGATACAAAAAACAAGGAAATACAAAAAATAAGGAAAACAAAATAGTTCTAACGACGAGAGTAAACGGATATGACCTCAGCTGTGCAATACGTTTTACGAGTTCGTACGCTCGTACAAGAACCGGATCAACAAACGGTTCCGTTGAGCACGGGGGTCAATGTATCGCGGGTCGTAAATAAATAAATACCTTTACTCTGCCCTCCCCCCAATCAGCGACCGCACGAGTTGTCTTTTGCTTTCATCTCATCTCGGACGTGGTAAGTTGCTTCCTTGTTAAGTTTTTTGTTCTTGTTTTACTTTACGTAATCGCTTATATCTTTCCTTCTGATCGACCTTCAAAGAGTGAAAGTAGTCGACGAAGGACAAGGAGAAAACGTAAGAGACGCCCGACTGAGCGCAGCTGGTAGCGCCGACCAGGGGAACACGTTTCTACTCTGTAATGTTTCACGTTTTTAAACACTGAAACAAGACTTTTTCAAATGTTTGTAGGGACAGAAACGGAATATGGTACGCATCTATTGAAACAGTTAATAAAACTATGAGCCACTTTGGGGGTGACAACAAAGGGAGAGGTAGGTGAGTGTTTACCTCATTCAATGGAAGAGAAAAGACAACTGTATCTCAAATTTTTTTCTGAATATTTAGTCGGAAAGTGGAGAAAATGCTGTAAGCATGTATATAAAATTGAGAAAGATTACCGGATGAAGGATGCTTTCTTCATTTTAATAATTTCTCTCAACTGCCAGTTATCAGAATCGGACAGTACATGTTCAGAAGACAACAGTGAAGACAAGTGTGACGGAATCAGAATGTGTAATTAAAGAGACTCTGTCTTTCTGACAGCACTTTTATCAGATTTTGTAGTTCAACAGACGTGTGTAATGTCTGTGTGAAACAAATTATACTAATGAAGATGTGGCACTGAATATACTGAACTGAATCAGTAATACTCTTATTGACAAATAATAATTTTTCTTGTGTTTCCTCACAATAATAGTGTAATGTAGAGCAGTGCTGTTGTTCAGAGACAACATAAAACAATAAACTCGGGTTTCCAACTAGTTATTATACTGACATGTCTGTCAGTGGAGTGGTCCTCGGTGTTCTTTTATTTTCCGCATATATGAGTAAGTGGTTTTCTTTAAATTCTACATTTTTAATATTGTTGTATGTTTCTAGATATTACTTAAACAAAATGTTTTATAAAGATAATGACCTAACATTAACTGATCGGTTTTCAAGAGGATTTTCCTCCTTTAAGTAGCATGCTACACTCTTCCAGGCAGCCTTTCCTCAGAACATAGCTTTGACGATGTTTACGATGGCTATAATGTCGATATCTGCATGAGGATGCTCTTCTTTTAAAGAAGAAGAACATTCCGTATTTAAAGAAGGTATGCTCCGTGTCATCCAAGACTCCCGCATAGTACAGGGAGTCCGATGCTAAGACCCTTCCCCCACCTTGTCGAGGTACGATCGGAAATATCCGCGACCTCCCTCAGATACTATGTCAGGTAGAAACCGACCACCCTATTCTTCCCACAGCCTCACGTGGCTGACGAGCACCGCAGTCCAGCGTCCGCTCGCCTCTTCGTCCCAGGCTTCCAACTATCGACAGTGCAGAATCTCTCTTCCTGGCTCGCGATCCCCTTGCCGACCTCGGGTCATCTGTATAGACAGCTCTTCATTCCTTGGCTGAAGATCTACGGGGATGATCCTAGCTATCACTAAGACAGCTGACTCTGAGACAGTACGATAAGCAGAGGATATCTTGAACGCTCCCCGCCTCTGTACCCGAGACAACCGCTTGCGATACACCTTCTTATCCAGGGCATGCGCTCGAACCTCTGCGCCGTACAAAAGGACTGACAGGACCTCGTTCATCAGAAGGACCGCTTGCTGGACTTGGACATTAATTTATTAAGTGCCGTAATTAATTTAACGGCCTTGTTCACCGTCTGCTTATTGAAATAATATTAATAATAATAATAATAATAATAATAATAATAATAATAATAATAATAATAACACCAACAATATTAACAACAACAACAACAATGAAGAAGCTGTTAACAAAATTTATAGAATTAACTTCAGAACATGGTGCAGAGCGTAAGGGAATATTTTTTCTAAAATCAGCGAGATCTGCCTAGCTACAGCCAAATTTATTCAGTCCAGTACATTCACTTCGGAAGAGAAAATATTGCTTTTCGCCACTTTATTGTAATCGGACCTGATGGGAGAAGAAGAAGTGACGTATTGGAAAACACAAAGGCATTGATCAATGTATGGTTGTGTAACAGCAGAGCTTCCTCGTTGCGACAATCCTGAGACCGTTACAGCCAGTTATTATTGTGATATCAAACGACGAAACATAAGCAAAACATAATAGTTGTCTCCAGAGGCAGTAGCAACGATGTATTATATGGGCGTGTGCGAACGACGAGACTGGGAAATCATATACTATGCTGTCGAAGGACTGATCACAGTATCCTGGTGGTTTCGTGTGTGCTCGTCTAATTGACGGTTATTGCCGAATGCGATCAGCTGAACACACCGCTGTCACAATTCCACGGCGTCATCCGTCTCCGGGACCGTATTATCACAAATAATATACTGTTTCACTATACATAATAAGTTATAGGTACATGAAGAGTTATTGATGAAGATCGATTGTTGATCGATTGTCCAATATATTTTCATCATGTATTTCTAATGGGACAAATTAGAAATTTTATAATTTAATAAACAGAATTACGACAAGACTAACAATAAACTAAATAGACTAACCAAATAGTTTAGTTTAGACTAAATAAACTAAACTAAACGAATTTTATAAACTAAGGCAAGAGGTATTACTTGTCACGGATACGACATGATGGTTTGGCTTTGCCGTATGAGGGGAGGCTAATCAACGTACAGTCAGCTCTCGATAATTCAGGGGTGGTTATGTGGTTTTCACATTAACCTGGGAGACTGGACAGGATACGAATGTAAGGAAAACAGATAAAACGCTTTGGAAAGAATAAAATACCAAAAACATTATGGGATAGAAAAGTACGAGTACGTTATAAGTACCTCGTAGATTATTGCACCAAGAATCTCTCATGATCACTATAAACCTACGCGGTTTTGAACGACTATCTGAACGGAGGAGAATTAAATCGTGTAGCCAGGAGATTAGCTTTGAGAAAATTGTAAGAAAAAAGGAAATGATGACAAGAAAATGAAAACATGGTGACAGATTATTGTAAAAAAATTTAAAAATTATATTATTCTCGTGTAAATTCAATGCAATTTTTTTCTAAAAATGTAATTTCGTTGAATTATTTCCTATATCGTATGTTCCATAACAGAATTATCACCTTAAAACTTAACTTAATACAACATTAAAAAAAAAAAAGAAACTATCAGTAGTGAGTGAAAAATAAATGGTTAAATGGCTGATCTTTATAGTCAATAAAATGTTAAAAAATAAACTCAATAACAAAGAAAACTCTTGGTCCAAATAAAAGAAACCATCTATATAAAACCCCAGTACAACATCAATATACCCAGTAGGATAAGGAGCAGTAAATGAAAAAGTAAATGGTAAAATAATCATATATAATGTGTTAACTTAGTGACATCAGAAGATCCCAAATACAAAAATAATCACCTACTCATAAGGAGCAGTAAAATACAAAACCGATAACATACTGATAAGGAGCAGTAAATGAAAAAGTAAAATGAAAAAATAATCAGGTACAACTCATTGAATTGATGACGTGAGGACCTAAAAATACAAAAATAAGAAAATACTCATAGAATAAGAAATAAGAAACAAACTATTTCAAGTTTCATACAAGGAATACAGAATAAAGAAAGGCTATTCCCAAGATATTATGAAGAACATGTACCAATTAAACAGAGTTAAAACAATGACAAACGTTAAACCCAGTAACCCAAGTTACAGGATACATTACCATTGAACTAAATTGTAAAATAAATATAAGAATAATTTAAGAATAAAACATATATAACAACATATATAAACATATAATAAGAGTGAAAGACTACCATAGTGTAGAAACGAATAAAAGACTACCATTACTGTAGAGAATAGAAGGTGAAATACCCTAATAAAACATAATAAGAGTTAGAGACTACCATGAGTGTAGAGAATAACAAAGTGACATACCCTAATCAAAAATAATGAAAGAAATAAAATTATTTAAAGGACTACCATTAATGTAGAAAATAAAAGGTGTTACAATAAGAAACCTAAAAATAAAAGACAGATAATGACTGAAAATATTATTAGTAATAAGAGTGTTTAAAAATAATATATAAGGAAATGATAGTTATAAGATGTTTTTATTATAATTAAATTATATATAGAAAATGATAGATATAAGATATTATGTTATACTTAAATAATGTTCACTAATTTCAAAGTTTTGTCAAGGCAGGGAAGACAAGAAGATAATATAAATATATTTTTGAATTGTAAACCATATAAATAATAATATAACAAAATAGTCAAAAAACCAAATAGCAAAGCAAAACCATAGTTTAGACCAAAATCAAATATTACCATAGAGTAAAATCCAAAAGGATAAACTCAATAAAACTGTATATAATTAGCAGAAATTAGTCAATGTAAAATATAGATATTTAAATATAATCATCACAGAAATAAATAATAGTAAATGCAATGACCAGAAGATAAAATTAACTTTATTGAAAATATGTAATATAAGGCCTAACAAGGGACTCAGTACAATTAAAATGTGAATTAATCAGCATCAGAGTGTTATAACAACAAATTGTTAACAACAAAGAATAATAATGAAGGAAGTAAAATTATTCAAGGAAAATGTTAACTCAACATGAATTGTAAACCATTTAATTACTAATTATGTGAAAAATGATAAGGCCTATAAGAAATAAGTTATCAAAAAATGTAAAAATTAAGCTTAATTGAACTTAAAATAGGTCATGTTGTATATTGAATTATGTAAAATTAGAACAAGAATATTGCTAGGTATTTAAATCTTTATAAAATTAACAAATAAATAAGTTATACACATAAAATAGGAAAAAATTGTCATATACTTTTACAAGATGAAATCTAAGCCAAGGGGACAGCTGATTCTAGACAATGGGAAGGAGAATAAGATATTTCGGAAATTACTACATTAAGACGACGATTTACGTCATCAGTTAATTGTTAAACGTGAACGTGTACGGATCAGAAAGTACCGAAAGAAGATCCAAAAATTATAAATGGTTTGGAAAAATTGAAGTGCAACATCAAAAAACATTACCGAGGTTATCAACTGAAAGTTAACACCAAATAACTTAACTAATAACCGAAACTAAAACGAATCACAGTAATAATACGATCCAACATAAGAGCACAAGGAACCATCCGCCATATTGAAAAATTAACTCAACACAAATTCCAATAGAACAACGGACGCAAACAGATTTTGGAACACGGAACACTACACGAATAATCCAGCACAAAACAACATCGCCGAGGAGAAGAGAACACCACAACTAAGTATCCAGAGGGACCACATCACCGCACAGTACAAGATCCACCATTATATTTGAGGGAGAAGACGAAACATAGGAGTCAGCGTGGGTAGCAGAAAACCGAAGCGGACGGCAGCCTTACTTTTATTTGCATAACGAGCTGTACACAGCCTTCCGGAACCAGTGACGACGTGACGTCATACACTACTGCTTGGTTCGAAATTTTATTTATTCAATGACATTATTTTCTGAATATATGTTACTTTTATGGAATAGTATTTAAGTTTGAATTAATTGTAAGTACTGTATCTTATAACTTGCCCTTCTCTGACCATTTCGACAGTTCAAAGAACTCAATTAATTAATTTATGTAATTTCATATATTAGTCTAGTAACACAATCGACCTGAGTCGAGTCGTAGCCGCAACCATTTGTCGATGCGCGTAAAATTGGCGTTTAACTTTAGGGGCTTAAAATATAAAATAAAAACAATTCGCCCATTTCCTATTTTAGCTTGGCAGCTGTCAACAGGTCAGAAGAAGAAGCAAGATGCACAGGAGGGCAACACCGAAGAAAAAGAAATAGATATGGAGGATAAGGAGGCGACACCCGTGGAAGATGTGGAGTTAATATTACCACCAGCAGAACCAACCGAACCATTACCCCAAGGAAAACAACCTGACAAGCCTACACAAGCAGGGGATGTCAATTTCCAGGAAACCATGATGAGAATGATGATGGAAATGAGAGAGGATTAACACAGTGAAACAAATATTTCGTCGTAAAGACATACAGAATAATCAATTCACAGTTTAAGTAATTAAAAAATATAAATAATAATAAATAATTAACTAATTAATTAATTAAAAAATTAATTAAATTAATAAAATAAAACATTATTCAATTTTTTTTTAAATTAAATTAATAAACCATTATACTTTTTTTTTATTATCAACAATAAATTTTTATTTGTAATAAACCCCGTAATATTACAATATATATTATATTATATTTTATTTAATATTTAGAATTAGTTTACCTCAAGATGTTTTTCCCTTATTTGGAACATGTTTCGGGAGTCCTATTGTTCTCAACATCAGCCTTCTTAATTTTGTATCTTGTTGAGTACTTATGTTTTGATTGGTTGTTTTTTTGGTTTCCTGTTGGTTTTTGGTATTTTAAACTGGTATTATTGTATGTGATTGTGGTGTAGGCCTATATATTAGCTTTTTGAATATTTTCGATGTTAAGTGCTTTGAAAATTTGTCATGTTTTGTAATGATTTGTATTTATTCAGGTATTAGTTTGTTTTGTGTTTGTGTATTTGTAAATATTCCCATATGTTCATTATGGTGCCTTTGTGTGGTATGTGTTTTATTAGAGTCATGTTGGTTATGTCTGGGAATTTCATGTTCTGTGTTTATTGCATGTGTGGCCAGATTAGATTTACGTATTTCTGTTTTTTTTTTGTGTGCGTTTAGATGTTCAAAATAACGTTTTTTCAGTTTTTTTTTGTCTGTCCTATTGCAATCATTTATTGCAATCTTGCCATTCAATTTTGTATATACCACTGGTTGTTGTATTATCTTTGTTGTATGGGTTATTTAGTTTTTGTAAATTATTTTTATTAGTTTTGTATGCTATTTTTATGTCTGTGTTTTTAAATAGTTTTGTTAGCTTTCTCATCTTATTATTGATGTATTTAAATGTGGCCCATTTTTTATTGTTGTTATTATTTATGTGTTGTTCATTTTGATAATTTCTTAATTGTTCAGTTTTAATTTCATATTTCATTTTATTTTGTATTTTGTTTATAGTATTTTTGTTGTATCCATTATCATATTCACGATAGATACAAAATTATGAAGGCTGAAGATGGGAACAATAGGATTCCCGAAACATGTTCCAAATAAGGGAAAAATCTTAAGTTAAAGTAATTATAAATATTAAATAAATTATAAAACAATTAAACAGTCTGCTTTGGAGTCCACGAATAACAAAAAACAATAAAATCAGAATGTATAAAATTATAGTCGAACGTATAGGCCTATATGGAGCAGAACTGTGGGAAATTAATAAAAGAAATAAATCCATAATAAGAGCTATGGAGCTGGATTACTGGCGGATGTGCTGTAGACTAACAACATTAGATAGAGTGAGAAGTGTAGAGATAAGACAAGCGACGGGAATCGACCTTGACGTTATAGAAACAATAGAAGGAAGAAGACTGAATTGGTTGAGACACTTAAAAAGAATGTCGGATGAGAGATGGCCAAGGAAGGTATGGGAATGGCTCCACCCGCTAGAAGAAAAAAAGGAAGACCTAAACATTCATGGAAAATGGACGTCGAAGATACAACGAATGCAAGAGGACTTACAGAACAGGACTATTTAGACTGGCTCCAGTGGAAGCTAGAATGCGAGAGACGGCGCCAGCCGTAATTAAATCGCATAAAAAAATAAATTATATATGCACCAAGAAACAGATTGTAGAAAAACGTATTTGAATATATTATATTAATAGTGTCTTACTATTAACACTGCCTATGCGTTTGGAAGTTTCTTTGCATAAACATGAATGTTCTGACATATTTTTATACTGTATGTTGTCTTCTTGTCTGCTGTTTGATCGGTGTCGGTGTATTCGAGAACTACTGTACGTTAATGTCAGTACGCGCTACGTGAGCTGCATGCATACGCAACGTAATATAGATAATTTAGATAAGCCGCTACCGCTCCCTGCACGACAAGTAATTATTTAAATTTCAACGAGGAAGTCACGACTTAAACTAAGAGGAGTAACAACACGTAATGTTAACTGAAACGGCACACACACACACACACACACACACACACACACACACACACACACACACACAAGCGGGAAGGCTAAGAGAAAGAGAGAGGCGGTGAGAGAGTACTGGAAATTACGAAATTACGTGTTGTAGAACTGAAGACGGAATGTTTTTACCATCAGTACTCGACATTCTTGCTTATTTCTCTGCCTTCAAACAGCCGCTCATAAAACAAGGAAGAAAATTGCAGACGTTCGGCACGTTCTGAAGCCTTGTTCTTTGCCGTTTCCTTCTTTTTCTTCCTTCCCCTCCATCTCCTTTTCCTCTTTGTCGTTGTCGTCATCATCATCATCATCGTCATTGTTATCATCGTCGTCACCTCCACCACCACCACCATCACCACCACCATCACCACCACCACCACCATCACTATCATCATCATCAACATCATCATCTTCTTCTTCTTCTTTTTCTTTTATAGCACCACACCCCAACGAGAACCCTGGCTTTCAACGCCAAAATTCTCAAATGTCTCCTCTTGAGGAGGAGGAGGAGAAGGAGGAAAAGGAAGAAAAGAAGAATACGACTAAGAACAAGGCTAGAGAACATGCTGAGCGCCTGGAATTTTTCTTCACCAAAAAGAAGAAGAAGAAGAAGAAGAAGAAGAAGAAGAAGAAGAAGAAGAAGAAGAAGAAGAAGAAGAAGAAGAAGAAGAAGAAGAAATACGTTGGAATAAGTGCAACATATTAGATTGAGATCGTTTGAATGGGAGAATAAAAGACGGATGAATAAAAGACGTTATTTAGAAATAAATAAACATTGCATGAACTTACTGATCAATGTCGCTGATGGTTATACATATAGATATGTAGACAAGAGAGATAGATAGATAGATAGATAGAGAGAGAGAGTGAGAGAGTGAGGGGAGATGCATAGGTCAGTAGTTCATGGAAGTAAGGCTGACTAAGTGGACTAAGTGATGCGGTTTCCTCCACAGACTGTAGACATTACCAAGAAAAGTGTGCAAAGGCGCGGCAATTCTACATTTCCGGGATAATTACGTACACAATGTGTCGCGTGCACAAAGCGTTTCCTTCCTTTCCGACGTGAAGTATGCGTAAGCTCGTTTGTCACATTACGCGTGTACGGATTTATAGATGCAACGGGCTTACTAACGAAGTACACACGTTGTACAGTTTTCCCGTAACCACAATTGTTATTTAAATAATTGTTCAATTCGTCGGATCATCATCTTTTTGTCGTTGCGGAAGGATTTCCACTTTTACGCAACGTTAGGGAAATCCACCGTCATCGGCGGATAATGCAATCCATTAGTCTGCTTATCGTCAGTAATACTGTCTGCATGTCAATTAACCGGAAAATCACATGTCATCGTCGTTCACTCGTGTTTATTACGCGTTCTTTGTTTCCGATACTTATTGTTCATAGGCTGTTCGTTTAACCGAGGCGTTTCTTGTTTGTACGACAAATAAAAAGCGACATTAAGGGGTTTTCCCATGCTTACTTTTATTTACTTTTAGACCGTAAGTCAAAATCAGGTATAAGGACCACCCGATTAGTCATGAAAGAATGCACTTGTTTGGCAACTGCCTTTGCCAAGTCATTAATGGTTTCAAATTTTGTCTAAAGCTTGCATCGCGGATGTAAATATTTTCAAAATTATTCCTAAATACCGGGTTGTTAGGCCGTGGTAGGTTGGGCTATGAATTATCGACGTCTCGGCGGCAACGTTTCGATCCCGCTCTCGGACAGCGACACAGTGTGCAGAAATAGTAGCGGCAGAAACATGTGTCGGGTGTCGTTCGGTGAAGATCTGCCGGTATTGTTTCCGTATACTGTGTCGCTTTTTGACGCCCTGAAGAAGATCCCCGAGAGAGGAATCAAAATGTTGCCGACGAGACGTCGTACAACCGACCACGGCGTAACCGCCCGGTATTTAGGAATAATTTTGTGGTTTCAGTTTTACCAGTACCAGCGTCCCTCTGGTGCACCACCCAGAGTGCTCCCATCGGAGCCCTACAATAAAACACACACACACATGATGGACGTTTGACATGCTTTGCCATTCACTTTTCAAACAGCCTTTGAATAATCTCCTATATCAAACCCTATTACACCATCGTTCAAAAAATTTACAGGCATTGAACAAATGCAATGCACAGAGAAGGGCATTGAAAATGATTCAACAAATCTAAAAAAAATATATATATTTATGTTCATTCACCAATCAATGAATTCATTCTTCATTCACCAATCAACGAATTCTTTCTTCATTTACCAATGTACAGATTATAAGTTAAATGTAGTCGCATTTATAAGCGAAGTTTTATGTGTGTGTACTACGTTATTGACAACAAAGAAGTAGTTTCTATAGAAACTCACCGGTTCCCATGTTCGATCACGCACCAGCGGTCGTTTTCAAATGTGCGACACGTCCTTATAAACATTTTCAATGTAAAATATTTTAAGTTAAGTACCCTCAGTTTTATGAATCGGTTCATTTTCAGCGTAGTGGGTTACAATTTACCTCATAATCTCATTCAGTGACATAGATACAGAGGGAGAACAGTCTCCCCCCCGGAGCTATTAAATTCCATAATCACTTAACGCAGGCACTAAGCCAGTTGCGTGTGTTAAACTTAAGCTTATAAATAATTGTAGACATATAAGGAATTAAAATGTTTGTAAATTAATAAAATAAAGTTAGAGTTTTCTTAACAATGACAATCGCATAATAACGTAGGTATTTGTAGCATCAAAACAACAATTACGCACGAGCCAGAAAACGAAGACAGAACTTATTAGTCTACTTTTATCTTTCTCGCTCACACACACATTTTCCCTTGACCGGTTGTGTATGTCATGACTCCTCTAGTGTAACATCTGGGTGGTTAAAACTGTGAAAAAGTCGCAAAAGCCCACGAGGGGTATCAAATTAAAGGGAATTTAATACAGTATCTGAATACAGTGTTCTTTTTCAAAATTTTTGGACATCACGGCCCAAAAAGTGGCCGAGAATTTTTATAAAATACGCCTAGTAAAAATTCATGTGTGGTACCAAATTAAAGAGCATTTTAACTAACATCTGAATGTAGGGCTATGGTTTGGAAATTTTGAACTTTTAAGACTCCAAGGTCCGAAAATGATAAATTACCCAAACTTTTTCCCATCAAAGCTCGTTTGTGTTAGGTTATTGCGTAACTCACAAGTTGTCGTGGTGTACAATGCAGTGTCGTGTACTCGTAAAACCTGCCCAGTTAACAGCACGTTCGTTTTATCTATGCACTTCTTCACGTGACCTTTGTTGTGTTGTGCAACGTATTTATAGTAAAGTCGTTTATTTTTTCTGCACAAACAGTTTTTATGTGTTTGTGTTACTCCTTTTGGTTTCGCGGAACCAAGACCAGGAAGAAGTGCGTTAATAAACGGCTGACTAATTACCGCAAAACGTTTTTGTCATTGTTGTTGCCCATTGTTAGCACACGCTTCGGCCACGTTACGATTGGGGGAGGGGGGAATGGGACCGGACCCCCTCAAATGGTAGAAAAAAGTTGACGAATTTTGTTAATCTCTTTATTTTTAGGCTGTTTAATTTTTGTTCAGCTGTGAACGCTAATATAGTATTAACTCTTTTTACTTCCATGTTCCGCGGAAGTATGGTGATCGCGAAACAAATCGTGTTCGAGATAGGCGCTGATTATGATTGTACTACCCTCAAAACATGAAAAAAGTCATTTTCCGAGAAGTGTCTGTGTGTAGAATTTTTTCTATGGCGAACGATAACTGCCGCAAATTCGAACAGAAACAAATAATGTTTTGCATGTGTGCCCGAGTTGTAGAGGGTATTGATTTTGGTGAAGATCGTTTAAGGAGAAGGGGTAGTTCACCTGCAACGTTTTTTGTTTTGACAAGAGTAAAGTACTTAATTTTGATAAATAAAGTATCCTGAAAAGAATGTCATAATAATCCACTGTAGAAAGGTAGACGAAATATCTACAAATGAAAATGATGGTTGAAGGGGGAGGGGGTACTTATTATATGTGTAGCCTACTACGTTATCGGCAACAAAAAAGTAGTTTCTATGGAAATATTTCATTTCAGTTTGTCAAACTTGTCAGATTTTTCATGATATTTAAATGATTTTAAATAATATAAATATTAGAACATGGAAGTCTCATGTATGGTTCTCCGTACCGATTTTTAAAATATAAAACATCTTTATTACACAGAATTTGCGTGTACGCTTGAAATGTAAAATAAAGGAAATTCAATTCACTCAGTAAGTATATTGTAAACAATGTTTCAATAACGCGTATTTTTATTATGTTATCACCGTTTACCGTTTAGTGGGATTTATTTCGGGATGTTGTCACACGTTTTTCAGTACACTAAAGTTTTACGTCTAACGGAAAAAAAAATTCTGCACACTGCATACTTCATGCAGTAGCAAATGTCATGATGTTATCTTAAATACAATGTGAATCTTAAATAACCAACTGAATAAGATACACATTAACCAATGAAACATTAACTGTTATAAACACGAGTCTTATAAAAATCGTTACTTTGACATCTTAAGAGCCGTTCTGAAACAAACAGTGTGCTCTTGTAGAGGTCCAGATGCCGCGGGTCCGCCACTGTATTGCACTGCAGCAGAAACGTTCATTCAAATCTGAAGAGTTCACTGTTTATTTGGAACTGTACCTTTTCAATTCCTGCAGCACATTTTCGATGTTTTTAATGTGCGATTGTATCGATATATTACGATGTGGAAAAGAAGAAATGTACTAATTGTACATTTTCCTATTTCTTAATGCAAAGCGAAAATACGTGCTGTTTTCATTTGTGAGGTTAGGTGGCAATGGTGTTGGGTTTTTAGTTTACTGCTGGAATAAATAAAAGCCACGGTTGAGGAAAACATAACGTTTAATGTGTATATACGATGCTTATAACACAGTAATACTTAAAATAAAGAACATAACGTTTTTGAGTTGAAAAATTAACGAAACCAAGACAGCAAATATAAACTGAAAAATACAAACACTTATGGATAATCGAAAACACAAAAACAATGTATTAAGGAATGACAACATACCCTCTACATATTGCACATAATGGACGTTTCTTTTTGGTTAGCCACAAAACGAGTACTTGTTGGGAAACGAATATTACCGAAAAAAAACGAGTTCTGCTACAAAAATTTGACGTGTATAGTAACCCCCTTACTTTCGAGTTCGGTGGTTTTTCAGTGATCTATTCAAAGAACGAGTATTAACGAAAAAACGAGTACTACTGGGAAAACGAGTTCCACTGAAAATCGAGTTCTGCTACAAAAAAGGAGACATGTATAGTAATAGGCAATTGGTGGCCCTTGGGCCAACCCGCTTTACTTTCGAGTAGGGATTTTTCTTAGTTTTCGCCAAAAAAACGAGTTTTAAATTACACACGTATCGCTTTCCATGTGTAATTTCATTTCTCATGTTAACCTAACAACATCAACTTTTGGCGTCACAGGTACGCAACTGTGATACTACTGCTACAATCATTTTTCATTAAAAAATGACTATGAACACCAACTGCAATCGTCAGCCAACTATTTTGCAACGTACGAAATTAAAATCTGTATAATTCTTTCATCTACATAAAATTATGTGAGATTCACTAAAGATCGAAGCCAAACAATCGCATAATCAAAATATCGAAAATGACTGCAGGAACGGATAAAGGTACAGTTCACTGTTTATTTTACTTTTTACTCCAAGACATCTCAAGGTCAAACTTATCTCAGCTGACACACTTCTTTTACTACTTTCGTAATATTATCAGTTTGTCTAATCTCACATTTTTATGTTAATACGTTGTGGCTGACTTCATCAATTTCATTTAACTTGAAACCGTCGCGATGCAGCAATAAGACTTAAGAATAAACTACGCTTTTAGTTTCTGCATTGTTCGTAACATAAGAAGCATTCAGTTTCTGGACTCGCACATAACATGTGATTCAGAATGTGGCCAAACAAACGATAGGAAGACGTCCGTTAAGGAATCGAGAATTTAATAACTTTAAAGTATACAAATAATACGTGTTTGTATGACTAGAATAGACTTTGATGTACGCTTATAGTTTTTCAGAATATCACGAAAGGATGATACTAGTACTGATGCACAGAATGAAAATATTGTGACCGGTGTTTAATTTTGTTTATAACTTGACATGGTGCCGGATTTACCACTAGGCCGACTAGGCCGCAAACTACAGATATTTTTTTTAACAGAAGTATTTTTATAAAAGTAGGAGGCACTTTGATTTATTTAAATATGATTTTTTGAAATTAAATGATAAATTTTTGTTAATAATACAAAAGGAGACAGGTCTTATTAAAACATTGCGTGCTTATTTATAAGACGTTGGCATCCTTGAAAACTAATCTGCGCATGCGAATTTTGAACGTCCGCTATATTGTCCCCGAATTTACACGATCCCACCTTTGTTATCATTGTTTATCTGCGTTGTGACTGAACGGTTTGCGATTTGAGGTTATGTTTTTATTTTGTTTTGAATGTAAAGACGGTTTTTATCTTTGCGTGATGGGCAGCGTGTTGTTCCGTTGATATTTATTAGTGTGAAAACTTTATGAACATAAAATTGAATCCGTACACTAAACGTATTCATCATGAACATGAACATAAACATAAACATTCACACGGCTGGTGGAGCCTACCTGTTATACCTAGACAATAAAAAAGAAATTTTTTATGTCAAAATTTCTGAATAAGCTCAGTTAAGTTACTCTATTTAAAAAATAAATTAATTTGGCAGCGGCGTCGAATTGGAATGCCGATGGCACAATGTGCTGAGAGAAACGTTTTTTCATCACAGGACGATGGTTACATTATATGAAATCAATCGACGTCGGATATCAAAGAAAACGTCGACTGAACAACAGGTGAATTTTTTTCGTGATGTTTGTGACTTGTCCAGAAAGACAAGCCTCGGGCTGATCTGGGTCAAGCCTCCTTCAGCCGAATGGTAGGATGTGAGAAGACGGACGCCAGTGTAGGCCGGAAGCGAAGAAGGTGGAGGCACATTGAATGTAGAGTAGTGCGTGTGTGTGTAGATGTAGTTTGTAGCCGTGTAGGTAAAGGAAGTGGCTGATGGAAGTGCCATTAGGTTTAGTTTATACATGAGGGCGGGCAAGACAAGGAGGAGTAGCATAGGTCGCCAAAGCTGGAAGTAGGCGACTGAAAGGCGTCAAGATAGGCGGGGGACACAAAGAAGAGGGCTAAAGACTTGGTAAGAAGTTAGGAAAATTTTAAGTTGTTATGTGATCAGGAAGGATGGCAGGTTTAGTATGTTTGAAGTTGGAGTTAGATATTTCTATTTCTATAACGATGGCGGCGAGGAGTTCTGGGAGGAGGTTCATCGGCTACGGTAAGGAGGCGGTTTATGAGGAAGGAAGATCTGCGGGTGTTGCAGGTTCTGAACAATTCCGAATTTCAGAAATCGCTTATTCAATATAGATTACATTGAGTTCAATACAATTGAATTGTAATTCAATTCAACCGCTGACATAAATGTGAATCAAATATTCCTCCCCTGACAAAGGTAGGTGATATGTGTTTGGACTTTACCTAAGCATGTTAAGGAATCCATTATTATAAATGATTTTACTGTTAAAACATGGTTTATATTTTAATAGATATTTCCAAGTTGTCAGTTTACATACAAGTAAATTTCGTTGTATATCTGAGATCTGTGACTTTGTTTTAAATTAAGCCAAATAATATTGGTTTTTGTAATTTCTTTATTAAACCTTAAGAAACTCGTTAATTGGCTAAGTTTCGATAACGAATTGTGTTCGTTACTCTGTTTGCCGGCCTTGGCAAGTCACTATTAATTTCTTTACAAAGAGGTTACACACGACAAAGTACACAGAAGTAGCAGTAAACAAACACACGAAGTACACAGGAAAATCCGTTCGTGTCATGCACGTTAATTCACCTTGCACGTTTCCTTATGGAGACGCAGCTAGCTGAGCATTGTGTACTGTTTGGTTTTTACTACAACAGCCACGTTCAAATGGAATCGAATCTACGACGTTGATCGCGTTGCTACCTTAATACTGTTGATGTGTTGTTTACAAAATTAATTCCCAGGATGGGTAAACTTCGTGGATAATGTGAAATCAGGGTGATCACTGTGTCGGATTTCTTATCTTCCATTCGCAATTTCTCATTGGTTTATATATGTCTTACTTTTATATTTTCTGATTTTTATTCAGTATGTGAGTCACCTTCAGTTACAAACTTGAAACAAGCTAAATATAATTAACTCACTACCGACTCGGAACACAAAATGTTTTATAGGTAAAAACGTAAAAGTTTCACCTTGTAGCCAAATTTGATCTACCTGGCGTTTACAAACTAAATTGCTTAGATTGCAACAAATTCTACATAGGCCAGATAGGACGTTGCTTCAAACAAAGATACATTGAACACACAAAGGCACTACACTCCATTACCGAATCCACCTTCGCAAACCACCTCATTGAAGCAAACCACACATACACAAACATCGAGAACAACATGGATATTCTATACGTACACACAAAAACCGAAAACTAGACACTCTTGAACAATTGGAAATACTGTATACAAACACACAAAAACACATAAAACGACATACTAAACGAACAGACACAATTCAAATCACATGTATTATTCGAACATAATTATCACACCCCACAGACACAACATCGATCCTTTAAAAGTCGATGCCGTCGCCAAGAACAAGACGGACAGCGCTCCCAGTGGCAGCCTCCGACGAAGCTTATAATAAGCGAAAACTGGTTCAGGCTATAAGGTAAAACTCTTACGTTTTTACCCATAAAAACTTTGTGTTCCGAATCGGTAATGATTTAATTATATTTAGTTAATCATCGGATACTTCATGGACAATGAAATCCAAGAATTGAAATAAGGTTTTAGAAAAACTAAGAACCATTTATAGTAGGCCTATATGCTAGATTTAATATCGTAAGTATTATTAAGAAATATTGATCATACATTATAACAATTACTTCTTCTTCACTACCCCTACTGTCGGATTTTTTATTATGGATACTCGAGTTTAAGCGTTAATTACAAGTGAACCTGTAATTATAAACTTATCTACTTATAAACTAGTTACGTCAAATTTTTGCGCATTTAATTTTGCGTTGATCTGTGTAAGAAACATATTTTTTGAAGGTTGATTTAAATTTTTTTTCGCGGTTAGAGTAAAAAAAGTCCATGTTTTTTTGTGTTTTTCAAGAAACCGCTCTCTTTGAAATTATATAAATTAAAAACCCTTGGTCCAATCATAACTAAATTTTTATACAGAATGGGCACAAGTGTTTTCAATACATTACGTAAGTTACAAAATTGTTTTTGATCCAAAAAAAAGTTGTTATCAGTTTTGTGAAACAACTTTTTCTCGGTACAGGATAGTCGTACAAAGGCAGACTTGGTCTTGTTTTAAAGCTCTTGATCGTGGTTATCAAAATCCACAACTGCTGCAAACATACATTTAGATACCGATTTTATACAGAGTGATATTCATGCAAGGGTGTGTGTGCGCTGGACCGTGCGTAAGCGGGCCTTCCGGCGTCGAAAGCGGGTGCCGTGTTGCCACGTTCAATCACCCCGGCCGCTTCACTGCAGTTGAACAGTTGCTGTTTGGATAATTTTAACACCTTATTAATGTTATAACATTATGTTTTCTATTATCCATTTCCCATCACCAGACGGTGTCTTGAATCCTCCTCGCCATCCATAAATCTGCTGAATGTGTCCTCTGTATTGATCATAGTTGTCAAAATTATTTTCTGATGCATCCAGCACGTTTTCTTGCCACCCGTACCTCATCCTGTGGTTCTGTCCGCACCAGGTCTCGTCTATAAAGAATATCTTGTACCCCTGGGAACTTAGCTCTCTCATTTTTCTCAGGAAGGTATGCCGGGACGCAGCAACTGTCACAGATTCCATCAGGACTGGCTACTTATTAAGCTTCTTATATCTTAATCCCAAGCTTTTAACAATCTTCAAGAGAGTAGATCTTAACATCTCAGGAAAATCTGCCATATTTTCAACAAGTTTCGTGTGGAGGTTTTTGATTGTGGGAAAAATCTTGTTTATGTAAAAATCATGTATGCTCCTCCGTATTGTGCCCAAAGTGAAGTCATCAAGTTAGATTTTCGGACGTCCTCGCCTGACATACTGCTTCTTTCTTGATCCAGGTGACGTATTTTCTTCGTTCTCGTTGGTAGAGGCACTCACTCTCTTCACAGACGCTAAGGATACTCCAAGACACTGTGATACTTTCTGGTATACAGGAAACCTCTTGTCGCCAACCTTTTCTCCTTCACTCTTAAAAAAACATATAGCACTTAAAATCATCGCAACTTCACCCTCTGAGAGCGGAGGTCTCGGAGGCATCTTGACGTGATATAAACACAACGACCAACACAGCCAGAATGACAAGTGGCATGCGGACGAAGCAGATTTAAAGAACTGATGACTCAGACTGTGACGATTTAAATTCTAACTGTAATCGTAAATAAAAAAAATTAAGTTTGCGAGCGATTAAGTATTTAAAATCGCACTATTAAACCTAAAGCCCCTGTATTAAATCAGTATGAGAATGAGAAGTGATTAAAAATCTAAAGAAACACTAATAAAAAGGCCGAATTGTAAAAAGTTATTATTATCATAGTTAACCCTTTGCTAGTCATCATGCGGTGACCTGTTAATTCCGGACTCAACGTGTTTATCGAGTCGTCTGTAATTTAGGAAGATATAAAAATCATAATGTTTATAATTAGAAATTTGAAGACACAAATAGTAGTTAAAATAACTCACTTAAATTATATATGTATAATTAAGGTATAGTTTTTGGTAATAAGAATGTTAACTTAAATAAAAATAGGAACTATATTGTCGCTGAGTAATTGCCCCTCTCCTTTGTTATGTACCAGTTGAATCGAGCAAAAGACTCGCTATGTTGCCTTCACACCGTACAGACGTGAGAGCGAGAGCTCTACCAAAATGTATTTGATTTGTTTGTTTTATTTAACTGTAGTATATTAGCTACCACTGCTAAACGTGGAAAGCATAGTGTCATGTATCAATAACATAAATATGTGTTAAGAAGAAGATGTAAAATGTAACACAAAAACAGAACTAGTGGTAAGCAAGATGACGTCTCTCCCCTCAAGAGGTAAATCCAATTACAACATCACTCCTGAAGATGTGATCTGCAGAAACTTCATAAAGACACGTATACGATGCATAAGACTCTGCCTAGGACATCCGTGAATCTACATCTACTTACACCAAAGAAACTTCAATCTCCGCAGTGAACATCCGACCTAATTCTTGCCGAAGACTCGACCCAGATGATGACGCCGACTACAAGGATTCCCAAGACGGACACCCCAGGACGAGGTTACTACGTTCAATTGTAAAGGTGACTCGATAGCCTTGGTATCGAGAGTTAATCATATTTGATACACAACTCACTGCTAAAAGAGACTTTTCAAAGACGATTAATTTTATTTAAAAATTAAAATGAGACAATCTAAGAGTTTACTGTAAAATTCAATTATCATACGTTGTAACGCCTTAAATCTAAAAGTAAGTTATTATCACTTCAAGTAATAATGCCATTCTTCAGATGGTAAAAGAAGTCTTGCAAGTTTCTAGATGAACTGAAAATAATAAGAAGTCTTTACTATAAATATACATAAAGTAAACTCGGATCCGAGGTATTAGAATACATAATCAATTTGATCGCAAAGTTCATGAAAAGCATTTAAATATTTTAGTTTAATTAATGATGTCATGGGATCTGTTAGTAACTGTTGTTAATAAAGAGAAGTCGTCTTGTTACAGCTGAAAATGTGTGCATAAATCAGTAAAATACCTTCCCTTGTTTCCTTATACTTATAGTGAGTAATTTGTTCAATTAATTTGACTTTAAATACAGTTCGTTACAACGTAGGCAGCCCATGTAATTGGCAGACGTCAGTTAAGATGGGTTCCCTGGATTTGTAACGCGGCAATACGTTACAAGACTGACCAATGTTCAAGTGAATCATTTTTAACGAGCAAATCATACGTGTCTGTGGGTAGGCCACAAAAGCCAGGGCAAAGTCCGGGTCTGGGGTGAATCATACGGAAACACCGCACCCGCCTTCACTGCCATATCGCCCGCTTACCACACGGCCCTCATGAGAAAAGGTGATGGGAAATGGATAATAGAAAACAATGTTATAACATTAATAAGGTGTTAAAATTATCCAAACAGCGACTGTTCAACTGCAGTGAAGCGGCCGGGGTGATTGAACGTGGCAACACGGCACCCGCTTTCGACGCCGGAAGGCCCGCTTACACACGGTCCAGCGCACACACACCCTTGCATGAATATCACTCTGTATAAAATCGGCATCTCAATGTATGTTTGCAGCAGTTGTAGATTTTGATAACCACGATCAAGAGCTTTAAAACAAGACCAAGTCTGCCTTTGTACGACTATCCTGTACCGAGAAAAAGTTGTTTCACAAAACTGATAACTTTTTTTTGGATCAAAAAACAATTTTGTAACTTAAGTAATGTACTGAAAACACTTGTAGGTATTCTTCTTCTCCTCCTCCTCCTACGTCTCCTGCTGCTGCTGCTCCTCCTCCTACGTCTCCTGCTGCTGCTGCTCCTCCTCCTCCTTCTCCTACTCCTCTTTCTCCTCGTCGTTGCCCTCCTTCTGTTCTTTCTTATTTTCCTTCTCTTGCTTTTATTTTGTCACCTGTGTTTTTCATCCTCTTCTGCTTCTTATTTATTCCTCCGTCCGTTTCTTCTATGTAACTAAGATACATAGTTACCACCTATTTCGCCTTAAAGGCCTCAACCACGCTAACACTAGACGTTTTTTTGTCTTTGCGATTTACACTCTAAAAATAAATTGTAGGAGACTGGTTGGTTCGTTCTCTCGGGCGTGAGTTTGGTGCAAAACACATTCCGCAGTACTGAACAGGCTAAACCAAACAGTCTTGCTGTGGTCAATGTGTTATAGCCTATATCCTCAGGAAGACTGTTTATGTTGAGCCAATTTGGTGAATACAATTTGTTTTAAAACTGAATTTAATACAAAACCGATTACTTTTAAATACAATTTATCGAACCGACTTTATTTTAATTTTTACGATTTACTCTAAAATCGTATCACGTAAAACATAGTGATATCCAGGAAACATATTTGATCCAGGAAGAGAATTTCCTGCACTTGGATCACAGCATTTATTTGCGTATTCGTCGTATGTTGTCGCTACACCAAATATAGGCCTATTCGTCAATGTGTATTGGTCACGTGGGTAACTATTTTAGAATAAACTAAGTAATTTCCTCAGGTTAGCTAACATTTACATAGTCAGTTGTGACCACGACGGAGACAGAACATTGTATTCCAAATGGGAGTCTTGCTGCAGCTACTGGCCGTGCTGAAAACATTTGCTTTTCATCCGCTTTGCTTTAGAATGACGTTGAATAGAACCTTTAGCGCAGTTGTTCATGTAGCGCAAATATGTGTATCTTATTAATTAATTTGTATATGGAAACATGAATTTGATGCACCAAAGCAAGGAAACAAAGAAAAAAATAACAAAGAAGTAGATTGTCTGCGTTAAAGGAATGAAGCCTGCGTTGCCTGTGTGGAAGGAAGAGGAAGAAAAAGGAAGATGTGAAACTGAGGATGGTTAGTGGCTGACGACAGAAAAGTAAGAGATAACAAGCCAACAGGAAGAAGAAGGTCTGAATTAAAGATGGAAACGTTTTTGACCTGATAAACGGAACAGGCTTTTAGCCTAATTGGAAGAAGAGGAAGAAAAAGGAGATGTGAAACTGAGAATGGTTAATGACTGAGGACAGAAAAGTAAGAGACAACACGCTAACAGGAAGAAGAAAGGTTGAATGAAAGATGGAAGCATTCTTTGACCTGATAAACGGAAGAGGCTATTAGTTCAATTGGAAGGAAGAGGAAGGAAAAGAAGATGTGAAAGTGACGATGTTGAATGACTGGGGGCTGAAAAGTAAGAGACAACAAGCCAACAGGGAGAAGAATGGTTGAATGAAAGATGGAAAGATTCTTTGACCTGATAAACGGAACAGGCTATTAGTTCAACTGGAAGTAAGAGGAAGGAAAAGAAGATGTGAAAGTGACGATGGTGAATGACTGAAGACAGAAAAGTAAGAGACAACAAGTCAACAGGGAGAAGAAGGGTTGAATAAAAGATGGAAAGGGTCTTTGACCTGACAAACGGAACAGGCTGTTAGCCTGATTGGAAGAAGTGAAACTGACAATGGGTAAGCGATCGAACGACTTACAAACGAAGCACGTGTTTCCAATGAATTCCACTGCTGGACAAAAGGGAATTGTCGTCGTCGGCAGTTTATAATGCAGGAACCGTTTCGCGGTTAACGTTTACACAAAGTGCATTGTGTAACGAAACTTACGTCGTAATTATGCAAAACATGACAAGGAACGCTTCTTATCTGATGTCATAAATATTTTGGGCTGGTTAACTGTCCGTGGTTGTGCGTGAGCGTGTATGTTAGACGGTCACGTACCCGCGGTGGTAACCTTCTGTCGCGTCGGAGTCGTTGTTGAAAAAGTGAAAACCCGTGTCGTCACTTTGGAAAGTGCAGAACGGCGTGGTATTGTCTCAAAACTTCTAAACAAACTTCTAAACTTCTGTATTGTGACTTCGGGAATACAGCTTAACAAATCAATTTGTTTTGGTTCCTTGTTATATGCGGATAACATGGTTCTTATTCAAGAAAATGAGTATGATTTGCAAAGAGCTATGTTTCAATTATAAGAAGTGGAAAGAGAGTACTCACTGACAATTTCAGTAAGGAAGACGAAAACCTTGGCCTTTAAAGGTAAATATCCAGTGAGGACTAAAATAGTTAAAAACAACAGCACTTTATAAAAAGTGAGTCGTTTCAAATATCTCGACTGTGCAGTAGGCTATGAATCAGAAAATGATATAAGAGAGAACATAAATAAATTTATGAATATTTGTGGTACGATTCATAGAAATCTTGGAATACAACAAGACACAGCACAAGGATTAAATTTTATAGGTTAATTGCAATACCCACGTTGATTTATGCAAGTGAGGCGTGGGTCATGACAAGAAAGGAAAGCGGCAAGATTCAGAGTGTTGAAATGCAGTTTCTTCGAAATATTTTAAATTATACATTGCAAGATGGAATAAGAAATGAAGGTATCAGAGCAGAACTCGAAGTAAAGGACGTAAATTGAATTATTGCAATTTACAGAAGACAATGGTGGGATCATCTCCAAAGGATGACAGAGGATCGATTGCCGAAAGCGGCGCTGAAGTACAAAGCCATTGGTAGAAGAGACGTGGCTCGTCCGAGAGTGCGATGGGTGACGTAACAGGTTTATATAACCTAATCCTTGAAGAGGAGAACAACTTCTAAACAAATGAACATAACTTCAGATATATAGAATTCAGATTATACTGGGGGGCAACGGGACGTGGATAGTGACGAGAACCGCTCAAGGGAAAACTACACCTTCTTAGAAATGTTGATGGAACTTTCAGCAGGAGAACAATGCATAAAGTGATGATCGGAGAAAATGTTTTAAGACAGCTAAAATCGTTACAGCTTGGGCACGTAAAGATAGTCTTTGAGCGGACATCGACAAATGGACGGCTAAACGAGAGACCGAAGTAGAGGTGGACGGATGATGGAATAGAAGACGACGTTACTGAAATGGAACACTGTAAATGGAGAACAAAAATACACGATAGAGTGGAATGGAAAATTATCGTTAAAAAAGCCAAAACCTACTGAGGGTTGTAGGGTGGAGAATGAAGAAGAAGAACAATATGGTATTTAATTTCGTTTGAATCGTCATTGTTTTATAACGTATTAATGTACATTAATTGGAAGATAGAAGCAATTAGGAGACCATTATTTTTAGCGCAAACCTGTACAAACATATTGAAGGAAGCGTGTTTTGTTAGTTATTTTTAGGTATTTCTTCTTGTTTTGTTATTCTTCATCTTCTTTTCCTTATTCTTTTCTGTCTCCAATCTGAAGAAAGAGGGATTATGCCGCGCATGTTAATGGCACTAACGAGCTCAGTTAACGGTACAACACAATGGACTAATAAGATAATCGGAGACGTTTCGCTGGAGCATTATCAGACACTCGTATGCCAAAATCGTCGCTTTGTTAATTCGAATCTTCTCGAGACGGATCGTTTTGCATGATGTACGACCGATCCACCCAGTGTCACAATCTTAACGAATTATTAAGGTAGCCTTAGAATTGACTTTACAAGTTAAAAGACTTATACGTTTTAGGTGTTAACCGCATACCCTACTTGAGCACCGAACGCTTAATGGAGTCTACACTTCTAAATCGATCTACAAGTTACATATGGGCAGAAATTCCCTCCCTTATGTCGGATTTTTCCCCTTTGTCCTATCCCTTCAACGCACATATAAACTAGATAAATAGAAAATTTACATTACTGATTTATTCCTATCTACACCTTTGCTTTACTCTTGTTTCCATTTATAATTACACTTATTCTTTAGTTTCAATTTAACCTAACTTAGCTTAACCTAACCTAATCGAAACGATACATTTTAAGGTGGTTGAAATAAAAGTTACCTAACTGTACATTTAATGACTGATATATTATTTAACGAACCGAAACCTGTTGTCAACTAAAACAACACTGTAATATTCCATAACTTTTAACGAAGATTTGTTAAATAGCTGATCTCAAGTTAAATAGGTTTAACGAGCGTTAATTCCCCGGAAAATGTTCATGAAAAGGAGAATTAGCACTCCAAAAATTTTAGAAGTATAGTGAGCGAAGCGAAGATTAGGTATAATTTAAATCTTAAAATTAACACACAAAAAAAGAAATATGGAACGAAACGAAATTTGCGTCGAGATCGTGTTCCACTCTACGGGACACGCACCCATGACCAACGTAATATCCTGCATGTCGTAACAAACTGTAGTTAACGAAAACTTTAATTACTGCTTTGTATCGCTCCTGTGCAAGCCTCGTAACAATGCCTTCTTAATGTTACGTGTCTTAATTTGTTTGTTCAAGGTTACCTTAGGTTTGTGTTTTCATTTCTTCAATGCAGTTATAATATAATTCAGTAAATTACAGCGCGCCCAGTGACCTATAACTGTAACAACAATACATAGAATATTGTATGTATAACGTTATTGTTGTCTGTTATTAATGTTGACTGTTAGTCGAGTTTCTCTGTGCCGAGGTAATAAGGACGCTCCAATTAAAATGCATAAAGCAAACAGTCAGTCTCTTGTTAGAATGAAAGGCTCGATTCCCTACACATATTATGATCTAAATAAAAACCGTTTATTTTTATTACATAACTAGTAAGCTCCCTGAGCTGCAGAACTCGCTCATTGAAAGAAACACTTTTTTTTTGTATCGGCCATTTAAGGACCACATGCCAATTTCAATGTTTTACTCTCTGTTCTTTTCTTTTTCTCCAATATGCTTTCAGCTTTTCACTGTCTCTCTTCTTCCTGTCTTCAGTCCACTTTGAACCTGCGTTTTTCTCTCTCCTACCCTGGACTCCTTCCATTCTTAACACTTTTGCTCGAAAACGCCTCTTTCATTCCTTCTTCTGCGTGTATATTATTTTTTTCTAAATCCTTTTGGGCTTCTTTAATCCAACTTGATGTTGACTTCTTCCCCCACAGATATTTGAAGATTTGCTTTGGCAACATATTGTCATCCATTCTATATAAATGTCCAAAAAATAATAGTCTTCTTTTCTCATTATTTCTGTTATATTTTCTATACTTTGATATATTTCATCATTACTTCTTAACCTTCAGAAGTTTTTCGTGGGGCTAATATGAAAACCACGTTTATTTATTTTTTTTAAATAAAGTGTCAATTATAAAGCAGACAATCATACAATGAACACTACAAATTTCAAATCAATGGGTTGGTTTCTAGTTAAATTTATAACCATAATGCCTAAATTTAGTTTGTTTTATAACAAGTAATTTAGTTCTAACTTTTGAGTTCACGCATGTTTCATATAATTTGCCTCTACTTAATACTTTTCACAAATATTATTCTTTTGTAAGTAACTCGTTGAGTTTCCTGCAGGTCTTCCATGTAGTATCGTCAAATAAATACACTGCAAGTAAGTTTATTTTCACCTGACGCACGTTTCACAGAAATTATTCTGTATCTTCAGAGGTTTCTTTGAATTGTAATTGAATGTTTCGCTTTCACAAATATACATAACTAACAACAACAATGAAAGTTCCTTGTAAATACAGCTTACAAACTTTTTGAAAGCGATCGAAAATTTCCAAGAAGTGTTGACAGATATTAATTCTTTCAAATTATTAAAGATATCGTGTTTTTATTTTGAATAAAGGTCTTCCCGACTTTTTCCCCCACACAGGCTTTTACAAATTTCTTAAAATATTTCCCTCCCTTACAGTAGCAGATATTTCCACTTTAAAAGTCTCTGAATGGAAAATAATAGGGAAAATTTATAGTCCTGCGAAAGAAAGAGAAAATGTGGAGGATAGGAACAGTTATTAGATAGATTCTGTACTCTAAAGTGGAGATATAGAACGATGTATTACGTCCGGAAGGTTTGGGTGGTTAGGGCATGTGGAGAAATGGGTCGGGACCGGCATCCAATAAGAATATTGTATAATGAAGTGAGAGGAAGAGCGATAGCTGAAAGGAAAGAGGTAGAAACGCATTTGGGAAGGATGGGAATCAGGAATTGAAGATGGCTGGGAGGGTAAAGAAGTGAGAGGAGGCGAAAACTAGATGAAGGCAAGGTCCACGCAGAACTGTAGCGCTTTGGAAGAAGAAGAATCACCTATTGCATTCTTAGGGTGAAGTTTTGTCATTTCGTGAGGGGGGAATTCAGTCTCATGACGTTTCATACAAACCCCGTACCTACGTGTAATGCAGCACATAGAGAAACGAGATTGGAGGCTAGAGACGAACACTCTGACGTTGAGGCCAAACGAAAGCAAAAACAAAAATAAGGGACTGATATGGACAACGTTTTAACTGTCAATACAAATTTTAATCAACCGATGAGAATGTAGCGACACGGCTTCGATTCTACTGCTATCTTATTCGATAGATTGAAATATGCCTTAAGCGGTGGACATTTTTGCTCGACACCGTTGTTTTGATAAACGATTATTATCTTCCGTGTCGCGGAAGGTGGGTCCGCGCGCTCACCAAGGTTGTGCCCGTTCAAAATTTTCATTAAACAATTAATTTCAAGGTTTACGTAAAAAAGATATCTGTATCTGTAACGGAGCTGAGACACGTAATTTCTAAACAATGTTGCTACGTTATGTTAATTCTTGTCTTTGATATATAATATACACTACAAAATATCACACACACAAGCCGTATAAAACGTTCGTAGACGTTAAAAAGTGGAACGTAACATTGATATGTCTTGTGGATTTCATAAATTTCATATAAAATTTCAGTGAACGCCCTTGTTATTGTACTTGAACGAGAATGTGACTAGATTGAAATGCCTTATTATTCCACGCAGCACATTGGTAGAATAATTGGTATATGTGGGCTAATCGCTGATATAGTATGCAATAAGGACTTCTCGTTCAGCTCTATGCCAATATGATGTTTCAAACGCATGTTAAGAAATAATTTTTTACGAATAATTAATGACAATGTATTTCGAATCTGCTAGTGCCGATTGTACAGTCTAGTAGTCGATTGTACTCATTAGTTACAGATAACTTTCCAGTGAAATAATAAATAAAATTATTAAAAATAAAAAAATTATATTTATTTTAATAAAAACTTAACAATAAAGTAATTTTTTGTGCAGGAAAAAGGGACACTTCAGTACAACGTAGTGATGAATTATTTGCAACAACATTTTTAATAATTTATGTTACACGAACATCACGGAATCAATTCCAAAAAGTGAGTTTGGCTACAATCGATGGCCGTCTTCAGAATCTACTAGTGCCAAAACGTGTAGAATAAAATTTTGTTTCACACTTTTTGGCGACGATAAAGAGATAATTTAAAAGAGCGAGCACAAGTTCCATCCTCCATTTGCGAATTACGTTACGTTTGCCAAAAATATTGTATGAAAATATCTACTGCTGAAACAAACGTCTTTAGTGGCTCTGAATTTGTGATATCAAAGACTATTTATTTCAAGCAACAAAATCGTAGAGGAAGTTAGTCGCTTCAACTACTTAAGAATTAAGTAGGATTTAATTTCCCTGTCGGTACGAATTTGTACTAACGGATGAGATTCTAGCGACACGGCTTCGATTGTACTGCCATCTTATTCGATAGATCGAAATGTGCCTTAAGCGGTGGACATTTTTACTCGACACCGTTGTTTTGATAAACGGTTGTCTTCCGTGTCGCGGAAGGTGGGTCCGCGCGCTCACCAAGGTTGTGCCCGTTCAAAAGTTTCATTAAATAATTAATTTCATGGAATTAATTGAGATACCCAGAGAATCCCTGGATCTCAAGGCGGGTAAAATAAGGAGTGGGCTATAACTCGCTTGATAGTTGATGAATTCCTAAGTTTAGTGGCCTTGAATTAATGATAACGATGAAATGACAAAAGGTTTTGTGAGGTTGGGTCTTTAACTAGGCACAGTTTTGAAACGTCTGTATTGACGTTTTGATAAAATACGTTGTCTCGAGAGGATTATACACCTTGAGAAATAAAGGTGCAATTAAAGGAAAGAACTTTGAAGTAAAGATTGAAGTAGCTGATGAGATGTGGACGGTAAGATCAATAAGTCCAGGTGCACATGTGGGGTAATAAACAGGAGACTAAGGAATAAAGAAAAAAATAATAAAACTTTACAAAACAATTAATGTTCCAGCCTTTGCTGAGTCAAGGTATTACTAAGAAGTAGGAAACTACAGACAGGCACAGTAAATACTAAGAGATACAGTAAATACTGTAGTCACTTGGATGAAATTGTTCAACGGTCAGGAGCTGTACACTAATGGGCGGAATGATATTCTTCTTATTCCAATCCTCTTCTACCGCAAGGTGTAGAGGTTGAGCAAAGGTCACGCCACCGTAGTCTCTGCATGGCCAGGTCTTGGCTTCATTCCACTACACTCCCAGCCTCTACAGAGAGCACCTCACATTGTCCTCCCAAGTCACTCTTCTCCGGCCCCCTGGGTCTTCTCCCAGCAATTCTTGCCGCATACAGTTGTTTTTGAAGTCTATCCCCTTCCATCCTCTGAACGTGTCCAAACCAGCGCAACTGTGCTCTCTTAATTAGATCTTTCAAAGGTACTGTCTTAAGACTTACTCTTATAGTAGTGTTTCTGGCTTGATCTCTTCTTGTCTTTCCTTCAACCTTCCTGAGGTATCTCATCTCCATAGCGTGGGTAGAGTTTAGACGCTTCTCAGTTAGACCCCAGGTTTCAGCCTTATTAGTAAGAGCTGGCACGTACGTGTTTTTGAAAATGGTCATCTTAACTTTCCTAGAAATTTCTACCTTACCAATGAACTTGCTCTTTAGTGCATGAAAAAGTCTCGAGCCACTGCTTATTCTTGAATTAATTTCCGCATTGGTTTCACAGTTTGAGCTTATTGGATGGAACAATACACTGTATCATACGATATTCAGTAGATGCAGAGATGCAGTACGATATAGTAATGTTTATATAATTGTTATAGATGACATAATGGACATTTCACTTACAGTCTAGCAACTATTACAGCACCGAAGGGTTGAGCGAGCGACCGAATCCGACAGCTGGCAGACATTTTTGCTTACTGTATGGATATAATACAAGTCCGCACTGTTTCCCCCTCTCCACCGCCGAAAATGTACGTGAAAACAGTCACTAGCCCGTTTCTCTGATCTGCGTTATGAGGAAGACTTTTAACGATGACAGCATCGCATTTGGGTCAAACCGGTACAACAGACGACGTTGACACGCTTTTTGTAAAAGAATTGTGTCTGCATCTTCTTCACACACACACACACACACGCGCGCGCGCGGGGATGTATTTCTGTAACCTCAAATTCTAAACAACAAAGTATCAATTACTGAAAAATCACGTTTCAAAAAGCCGGAATAACGTTTTATAAGATCTTCTTTATTATTAGGTGTGCCTAATAATACGTTATCCATAAACAAGGTCATTCGGTACAAAACGTGCCTTCAGGTGCTCCGTACTTGTTAAGTGCACAGTGTTATACTGGAGGCTAGTTAAGATTGGATTCATTGTAAACAATGAAAATAAACAACGTTAGGCTCGAGCTATTCGTCCAGTCTAATTGCTTACAACACTTCAGGCTTCATTTGTTACAAATAATAAATGTAATTGTGAAGTTATGACGGGATCTGAAAACAATTGTACAATGCAGAAGTTTGTGGGAAACTATAACGAGAAATCGAGACTAGCTGGTGAGGCACTGATCGAAAAACCCAGAGGATCGAATATGAGAATTGGAGTTTCAGACTATATTGACGGAACGAGAAATTGGATGGGCAAGCAGAAGTGGAAGATGAGACAGATAAGATACTCATCGCTTCTGTAATCTTTGGTTCCGGAAAATGTGTAAACATTGTACAGCCGGAATAATAATATAAATGATAAAAGGTTTTGTGAGGTTGGGTCTTTAAAACTAGACACAATTTTAAAACATCTGTATTGACGTTTTGATAACATTATTTTGTTGTTGTCTCAACAGGATTTGACAAAGAAAGGGGCAATGACAGAAATAACGTCAGCAGAGAAGCAAAGATTGAAGTAGTTGATGATGCAGATTGTTGAGGATGTGGGATGTTGTGGGTATTGAGATGGAAAGACTGGCTCAGGGGTAGAGGAAGCTGTGGGAAAGCATCCAACTCATTCCGTTCCCGGATATTTTTCCTAAACTACATACGTTTCCTATTGACCATATTTCTTAGAATCTTTTTTTGCTAATCCATTTTTTCTAGTTTCGAATCAGTGTGTAGTTTTTTTAAAAATTCCGATTGTTTTTTAAAACCGATAGTAAACAATAATAGTATACAATAGTAAACTATCCAATAATAATAACATAGTAACACAAACAATTCAAGTGAAGGCTGACACAATAAGTTTAGACTGGTCGTAGGACCAGCCAGATTTATACTCCCCGTTGGGTGAGTTTCGTCGGAAACCGAAACCATTACTAACGAGTTGCGTTTAGGGCGAAGTATCAAAGCGGGACCCAAAGGAAAGTGTATCATGCAGCTGATGCGAGAGAGAGAGAGAGAGAGAGAGAGAGAGAGAGAGAGAGAGAGAGAGAGAGAGAGAGAGAGAGAGAGAGAGAGAGAGAGGAAAGGGGGAGAGATTGGAGTTTGTTTTGTCAACGAGATGAAAGCTCATAGTATGGTAATTGGTGCTCAATACTTCGGGTCGCAACAGGTTGCGTTCCAAAGTTCTCTGTATTACTCCCCTTCTCGATAACGGACGATTATAGAACAATGAGACAGAGCATTCGGTAATTCCGAGGGTCACAGAGGCAAGACTCTGTCGGCGTGCCGCTGTACACCTTGACACAATAAGTGTTTCTTATTATTTTTACTTTGATTTTGACCACTGTGAGTCGGATTTAGCCGACGTAGTATAGTCGCATTTCGCATTTCATGAAAATATTTTTCCTGCCGGTCAATTTCTAAAGAAAAACAAATCGCAGAGTCATAATTAATAAAATACTAAATTAATAAATATCGGAATATTAAATACCATACATGACTTCCATGTTCTAAGACTTATATTTAAAATCATTTACTTGAATTCGGTTCGATAATTAAAAAAAAAAATATCGCCCACTCCCAAACTCTTTTCACTGTTTATAGATATTTTTGTTATTATGGGGTAGTCGTTTAATATAATGTTACTTTCGAGTCACTTTATCTGTAAAAATTAGGTACTTTAGTTTTATAAAGAAACTGAACTACGCAGATAATCATCCCTCCTCCTAAACCGATCCCCACCATTAATGATATTTACACTTCCATATAATAATAGTTTTATCATACGTAATTTCTAAGGTATCTTATCCTTTAAAATTAAATATTCGTACTTTACTTGATTTCAGCACAGCAATTTTCAAAAAATCACCCCCTCCCCCTTTAACTACCCATTCCATTTATAATTATCTCATTTACCATTTTACAAAGGATTAATATGACTTTATTTTCGGGCACTTATTTATTAAAATTAAATACTTTACTCTTGTTAAAACACAAAACGATGCAGGTAACTACCCCTCCCTCCTAACCGAACCACCTGGTTACCTGGCAACAAAATTATTTTATTTTGAACAATTACCATTGTTTGAAAGAGTTTAAATGAATTTTTAAAAAGTTTACTCTTGTTAAAACGTAAAACGTTGCAGGTAAACTACCCTTCCCCTTTAATCGATCTTCACCAAAATCAATAGGCCTCGAGTCCTCTACAACTTGGGCATATATGCAAAAACTTATTTGATTCTGTTTAAATTTGGGCAGTTATCGTTCGCCATATAAAACATTATACACACAGACACACAGACAAACACACAGACACTTTTCGGAAAATGATTTTCTTCATGTTTTGAGGGTAGTACAATCAGAATCAGCCCTTATCTCGAACACGATGTTTTTTTTTCACGATCACCATACTTCCATTTCTTTACGGAACATGGAAGTAAAAATCTCTTTATATTACTACGCAATTTTATAAACAATAATAAAATGTAGAATACAAACTAATGAAAAAAATGTATGAATAGCCGGTGTAAATTTTGCTTTCCACTGTGTAGTTAGAATTTAGAGTGAAGTTGGCGCAAATTTTACTCCTGCGAATGTTCTGTTCTCAATTAGTTCGTGAAAACAGAAAATGATTAAAATTTTTTCGGAAAATAGTTTCCTGAATTTGTTGTAATGGTAAAAAAAACATGATTAACGTAGTCGATATGTTTTTACAATCGTATGTTTCCTTGAAAAAAAAATGCGTTTGCACTCAGCAATGACAGAAACGACGTCTGTCATTAGATGACCCTCCTAGCGAAACGCCGAAATGATAGGGGAAATAAGTATACTGTGGCAGGAACGGATAATGGATCTACGGTATTTTGAATACGTCTTACGTAATACACAAGCTGTCCGTAAAATCGATAACTTGAAGTCGATACAAAGCGTGAAATCTGAAACCGCTGCTTGTAAAATATCAGTTGTTGGCATCCTGCGTATTGTGTACAAGAGCACGGCTGACACACTGACACACACACACCCGATTATATAACGTTACACGCAACGGCAAAAGCACGCACGCATTGCGCTCAGCTCAGCATCCCAAACTTTCACTGCTAGCAGGACCGGTCGGATAATATACACTACGAGGGTGGTCTGAAAAGTTCTCGGCCTCGGTCATAGACATCAACTCTATGAGCATGATTTTTTTTTTCTTACGTAGGTATGCCTGTCACAACAATTCATGTGAAATTGTGAGTCAATCTATCACGTAGTTTTTTGTATACAGCTATTTGAAGTAGCGTAATTGTGTATATTTTGTACAATGGATAAAATTGAATATCGTGCAGTGATAAAATTTTTTGATAAAGAAGGTTTGATGCCAGATGAAATTCATTCGAAGTTCACAAAAGTTTATGGGGAATCTTCTCCTTCATTTTCGACAATTAAAAAATGGGCTGCCGAGTTTAAACATGTCCGTACGCGCCTTGAAGTTGATCCACGCAAGGGACGCCCAAAAAGTGCAACAACATCAGAAATCATCGAACAAATACACGATTTAGTATTGGATGACCGACGGATTAAAGTGCGTGAAATTGCTGAGGCTGTGGGCATTTCGAAAGAATGTGAAGGTTATGTTTTGCATGAAGAATTGCATATGTAAAGGCTTTGTGCAAGGTGGGTCCCGCGCATGCTCACAGCAGATCAAAAACGCATTCGCATGAAAATCTGTAAACAGTGCTTGGAGCGTTTTTACAAAAATAAAACTGATTTTGTGCGTCGGTTTATTACTATGGATGAAACGTGGATTCACCATAACACACCAGACTCTAAACAGCAGTAAACAGTGGACAGAAGCTGGCTGTTCAGCGCCAAAGAAAGCAAAGTCAGTCCCATCAGCTGGAAAGGTCATGGGCATTGGTGTTTTGGGATGCTAAAGGCATTTTGTTAATCGACTACCTCGAAAAGGGTAGAATAATAACCGGAGAATATTGTTCTAATCTTTTAACCAAACTAGACAACAAAATTCGTGAGAACAGACCCGGTTTGGAGAAGAAAAAATCATCTTTCATCACGACAGTGCACCCGCTCACAAAATTGTTTTGGTAATGGGAAAATTGAGAGATCTGCACTATGAATTGCTGGAGCATCCACCCTATTCTCCAGATCTGGCTCCCCCTGGCTTTCATCTCTTTCTGAAACTCAAGCACTTCCTCGCAGGAGAGCGATTTTCTTCTAATGAAGAGGTGGTTGCAGCTGTACAGGGGTATTTTGCGGACCTTCCAGAGAATCACTACAGAGATGGGATAATGGCATTAGAGCATCGCTGGAACAAGTGTATTAGTCTTAAGGGAGATTATGTTAAAAAATAAAAACCATTTTGAAATTATAAATTTGTTTTTTCATTGTTAGGCCGAGAACTTTTCACACCACCTACGTATACGTACAGCCGTCTTGAATAGTATCGTAATAAAATCGAAACAAACAACAGAGGTCTCGTCTAGAAATGGGTCTTGAATCACCACTTTCCGTTTTTTGTTCTGCGCCGCGGCTTCGATTCACCTGTCTCGCTCAAAGAGAAAGACGCTTCCTGAATCTACGAAACTTGTCCGAGACCGCAGACCTAATCTTGCACAAAAATAACTGTCATTATGTCACGAACGATGGCGGTTATTATATTTCGATGTGGGGAATTTTAAGCGGTAACGAGGTATTTGGGTTTTAAACAATTATCGGTCGATCCTTTTTTTCACTGGAATGGTCAAATAAATATAGGCCTAATACACGGCTACTTTATTGAAATATAAAACAAGGATTATTGGAAGTTTACTAATTTGTTTCTGACAAATCTTCCCCTGAGAACACACAAACACACACCATACATATATACACAATAGGCCTACAATTTAAAATATTTACAATCAAAGTAATTCAGGTCCTTTTGGAAACATCGCCAACACTACAAGTTAAAATTGTCAAAAGATTTACAGATTTGTCCGACTTCTTCCTGCATCTGACATCCTGACTCTAACAATTCTTATATTACTAATGAAATAGTAGAGTAATCGCGATTTTTATAAATTTTCCCCTAATTGTAAAAT
Source organism: Magicicada septendecula (assembly GCA_034769895.1). Classification (NCBI taxonomy): domain Eukaryota; kingdom Metazoa; phylum Arthropoda; class Insecta; order Hemiptera; family Cicadidae; genus Magicicada; species Magicicada septendecula. The sequence continues at coordinate 371,157,231 of CM068374.1, read as the reverse complement.
TATTTAATATAGAAATTTATGTAATAATAAATCTACTTCATTGGAAATAGAGAGCGAGTTCTGCAGCTCAAGGAGGGTACTAAGCACACTATTAACAGACATACTATTCATTTACTATAAATAATATATAAACTTTACCATAGTATAATATAAATAATAATATAAAATTAAATAAATATCTTCTTATATTTAAGTTGTACTGGTTTTTAACATGTTTTCAGCCCCTGTATTTTGTGTTGTGAGTTTAGTTTTTGAAATACTGTCAATTAATCAATGCAGATATATAAATGAAAATCGTTTCTAAAGAAGTGGTATTATTTGTAGAAAGGAAAAAGTGCTGCCAACGGAACAGGGGCCGCAGTATGGTCACAAGCTATAAGTTACACGTAAAAATCGATTCTAAAGAAGTGGTATTATTTGTGGAAAAAGTTCTGCCAACGGGACAGAAACAGGTACACGTGTGGAAATCTTGCTTGTTACGCAACGCCACTGCTGGTCTAGTTAGTCGGCGAAATGTTTTATTTCATTGCACACATAGATCTGGTTTAATTTGCACATTCGCAGAATGCATTTCTTTCGTCCACTTCCTAGTTGTCCGTATCTCCATAACGGGTGAGCCGGCTGAGAAAAAAGAAAGCTGTTCTCCGTATCCCTTCCGTCACAGCCAGCAATGCCCGCCTACACCGCCACCGACACATATCGAAAAGCACAATGTTTAAATGGAAGAATGAATGTTAATTAATCGGGAAATGCTTAACGATTGTGTTACTGCGCACGGAGTCCGAGCGACTAGTGGTCAATTACTCTTGTTTTTGAAACAGACTTTCTGCGGTTCGAATTCATCTTGTGGTGAATCGTTTCTGCGACGTTTAGCAGGAGTCTGGGGTCACTTTTTCCCGGTGAATACCAGATTTCGTCGTCTTCTGGGGAAGTTGAAGGGGGTGTAGGGTGCCACATGTTTCCAACTGTGTACCCACACCTGAAATTAAGTTTACATCCTTTTCCCTATTTTTCGTCCGTGATCCGAGGCTCGTATGAATCCAAGCCTCAAGTATTTATAAACTATTGTATTATGGCATTCCAATATGAATATTACATTCATTGGTTTCCGTAAGCAGCTGTAAAAGTATTGTTTTACTGGCCCGCTGTGAAACCTTGAAACTGAACGACCAAGAATTTGACTTCTTCTAGAGACGGTTCCTTCCACTACAGCTTAAACCCCGACCGGTCCTTCATAGCAGAATGACCGGTCGGGGACCCAACCTGGAATTTTGGAACCCAATCCTGTTCTAAGTAACGCTGTATGAGGCAGTGCTTATTTGATGATGACATTGTTTACTCATCATGTCCCAGCATCATCATAGGGCTTTTGGTGAGGTTGCTGTGACACCACACACCCTGCTAACGCTGCCGGAAACTGTTTATTTGGCACTAGCTATATTCACAGTTCTCCGTTTCTAATGGAATGCCCGCCATCTGTCACTTAGTACCCGCCCAGAATATGAGGTTACCATTTGGTGCTCTGCCCTAAGGCAGGTCTTCAAACGGTAAAAGCTCTCCAAGCTGTCCCATCGCATGCCAGTCTTTTCGTTTCTTCGTAACACCCTCTGATTTTAATGCTATCTATTAACTTCATTCTTCTACGCTCTCTTCCTTTTCTCCTTTTATGACACCCTCCATGCCAGTTGTAAGCAAGCAGTCTCTTCTTAAACAATGACCTAACCAATTTCTTTTTCTAGTTTCTATTACCTTCAGGATTTTTCTCACTTTCCCTGTTCTTCTTAAAACTTCATCATTCCTTACTTTATCAACCCACCTCACTCTTTCCATTGCTCGCAAAACCCACATCTCAGATACTTCTAGTCTTTGAATTTGAATATGAGGTAAACCCTAGGAAAAGCAGCGAAGAAATCGTACAGGAGTCTGGAATCCTGTCTTTAAACGAGACAATGTAGCAGTATAGAGGATGATAAGAAAATCTGAGCGGAATATCAGTTGATAGGTTACCAGTAGTAGGAGTCTAGAAACACAAGCCGCATGGAAACAGAGATGTCGGCAAACCTACGAAGAGACCTGTTACGGAACAGACCAGTTGGGACGTAATCCGTGGAACGTAGCGATGATGGTGATGACTTAAAATTATGTAGCTTGATGTAGACTCTGTCAAAGGAAAAATTAAACTGATATGTGTCGAAGTGTAGTTAGTGGTAGTCTGCGATTGTTGCCTCAGACTACCGTTACACGAACCGTTGTATTAGGCCTGCGTATTTAACGTCCTGACGAACGCTTTTGGCTTCTGGTCTATCGGTATCTGACCAGATGGTTGGCCAAATCCTCAGGGGAATGTCAAGTTTGGGAAGGAGAAGGAAGGGAGGAAGAAAGGAAGGAAGGAAGGAAGAAGAAGAAGAAGAATGTTCCTATTCAGAACGTCACTTTTTTATTTGATGCAATTGATATTGATATAAAAAACCTGTCACCGACAGAGCTATATTTTTTGGCGTATCATGTCTAGAAAGAAAAAGAAATTTGGAATAGAATAAACGACACTAACACGCTGCAGAAGACAGAATAGAAGCAGATTTTACGATCCTAAAATAGAAGAATGACGTCGGAAGAATGAGAACGAGCTATATTTAAAAATAATTGAACTCGTTGTTGCGTATAGACCGAAAGAGGAAAGAGACATAGGACAGCCCAGGAGAAAAATGGGTGATCTGGAAATTGAAACCTGTTATACCTTGAATTAGACACGAAAAGAGAAAGAGAAGAAGAAGAAGAAGAAGAAGAAGAAGAAGAAGAAGAAGAAGAAGAAGAAGAAGAAGAAGACGACTGTTGGGAAAAATTAAATCTAAGTTTCTTATTTTGCTGTTTGTGCCTTCGCGGACCTGACAGCATATTCAGAATTAAATTTAAAGCACCCAATTAATAGAACACGTCAGTGATCGAAAACGTGAATACGGAAAATTAAAAAGTAAAATGCATTACTGCAAACTACGTTGAAATTTAAATTAGGTATAAAAATAGAAAGTATTATTAAATAAAATACAAAAAGTTAATTCTTTGTAAGTCCTGGATGAAAAGAAAGCGTGAGAAATAATATAATCAGGAACATTATGAAGTAGTTGATGCTTTGGTGGAAACTATAGGACTTACTGAAACGATTGTACAGTATAATCATCTCAGAAGAACGTAAGTTGGAAGAATTCCTGATTCAGTGGCAGAAAGTGACCCGATTAGAAGAAGACGACGATGAAATCTCTGCACACAAGTGAAGTGGTTGTATACAGAGTACTAAGATAAAGTGAGGATGATGAAGAACGTCTACTATTAAGGAAGAAGCAGAAGAACATTTTTATGTTTTATAATACATTCAATGTGGTGAATAGGTTTAAATACGCAAGCGATTTGTGTGGATCATTGTGTGTCTTGATGTTTTGTTGGCAGGAAATACTGAGCACTGAGAAAAATTCTCCATAAAAAATAATGAACTACAGACGATGCAGTGGTGAATTACGAAGCAACAGTCATAGAATATGTTTTATGTTAAGATATTAATGACAAATGTCTTTATATTAATGCATCTGTTACTTTTGTGTTAAACACAGATGTTCCTTCCGTCGTAATAAGTTGGTTTTCCTTAGTTATTTTGTTTTCAAAGAGGCATACAAAACAGAACATTATCGCAACGGGGAATCTGACTTTTATAGCGTCGTCGGATGATTATCGTTTTTCTTCTTCTTCTTCTTATTATTATTATTATGTCACAGCAATTCGTTTCCCCGGAAACCGCAAGGCGACTGTCGGTTAAGAAAAATATAGAAACAAACAAATATCTCATTTAAATACTAACACGTGCATCAGGGTTTTCCAAGGAGGAACGTTTGTTGAAATCTTTCCAGCGTAGTTCACACACATACATAGTAGACGTGTGCTAAACTAGTATTTGAAAATAACAGGTACGAACGAAACCGTTTCAAAAAAAATAGCACGTACAAATACCTGTTATTATATGCTAATTATACATCACGTGTACTACATAATTTGTTATAAGAAATAAATTGAAAATAAAGGTATTAAATGTGTTACTTTACACTATGACATTATTAAGGTATTACTGTTTAAAAGAAAGTAAGAAAAAAGAGAATTTATAGGCCTATCTCCCTTTGGGAATACTAATTTAAGTTTTCACTAGGAGTAAACAAACTGACATAGAATTAATTAGATTATTGATTCCATTTTTGTTAGACAAATCAGTTGCGAAACTCAGAGAATGAAATTTAGAGTGCACGTATTAGGACAACAAAGAATTTCAAAAAAATTTACGTGAGATGTGCAGTGAAGTTAAAATCATCTCCTAAATCACATTAACAAAAAGTACGGCTTATCAGCCACTCTGTAGGTTATAATACAATATAATTCGCTTTTTCCAAATTTATCAAGTTGGTGACTAGTTTAATATATAATTTGTTATTATAATCTGTATTATATATCTGCATAACACACAAGAATAAATACAGCATTAGTATGATTTTTATTCATTTATTAAAAACAGTTTCATCTCTTTGGCATTGAGATATGCTGAACCTCGCTGTTTTGGTTTGTTTCATAGTTGTATGGCAATCAACTACAACTGAATGCGCAGAATGAAGTATTCAGCACCAAAAAGTGGCTTTGTACTCGTGTACTCGTAATACTCGTAGTATTCGTTTACTTGTTGTTACTTGTGTACTGGTTTACTCGTTAGTTGCGTAGGGGGGGGGGGGGGTCCCGAGACTCGGAACCGCGAGGCCGCGAGTAATCGGAACAGGTGTTTCAACTTTTCAGTCACTGTTATATCCGTTCCACAAAAATATCGTTCCAAAATACCTGTTATAGGTATATCGACCCACCTCCAATACATAGACATACCTATAATAAGTACTTTAAATGTTATGAAATTTGAGTCATGCAACCAGTTGGTGTTAGAGTTGGCTATGTTAAAACGGGACGTGACTTCTGCAAGGATGTATCAGCGCTGTTAAAGTTGCAGTGTCGTTGATCTAGTCTATCTGCTTGGGATCGGAACAAACCGTTTTTGGTTTAATCCTGTTTAACTAGATGTTGATGGTGATGAAGTAAAATAAATAAGTATCTTGGTAAACTGACATAGCGTTTGATTACCAATCAGTGGGTTGTTGGAGATCATTCCGTACGCAGACATGACTTCAACGCTAACTAATTAGCTCATAAATCGATTCATCTGACGAAAATGAGTAACTGATGGAGACACCTGGGATAATGGTGCCAGCTACAGCTGCCTTCAGTATGTCGTTCATTTTTGCAATGATGGCCTATTCTTGTTGGCACTCCGGTTCTGGCAGAGACTTCGACGTGAGGCTACACGTCATACCGTAACAACACAGTGCTTTGTTAGAGGCTAGTACTAGATCGTAATTGGCTGAAGACTTTGAATTAACAAAACGTTTAAGGCAAAAATCTTACGTAGCATCTATTTCATCATTATCATCTTCATCTCACGCCGTAGGCAAGATCCTGCCTGTTCCGCCTTCAAAGAGATCCTCCAGTCATCTCTTCCTGGGTCTACCCACATACCCGTGTTCTATATGTTTATATTTCTAGACTTGTTAGGCCAGTCTTGAATCTGATATATTTTCTTAGTGTTCTTTCCACCGTTGTTTAACATCTTTTAATATTTCATTCAAGTTGAAAACTTGTAATTCTTCTCTTATGATCCCACTCTTTATAAGATCAAGTTTAGGACATCTTTTAACTCATCCTAGGAACGCCATTTCCGAGGCCTGTATTTTACTTTCTCGTTTCTTGGTTGTCGTCCGTAATTCACAACCATAGGGCAATACAGGGACCGCCTTAACTTTGTAAAATTTTAATTTTATCTCTCGACGTAACTTTTTTCTAAAATACGATTGGTTCTTCCAATACGCTGATTATTGGGAGACATGGCGTAACTACGGAAGGGCCAGGGGATCAATCCCCTCCAAGAGCTGTTAAAAATTTCAGTGAAATTCCATAGGCATTTAACGTAGGCCTCTTTCTAAGCCAGTTGCGGGTGTTGAAATAAGGCTTTTAAATAAGTGTATAAATAATTATATGGGAAGGATCTCTTGAGTATTTCATTTGTCGTAAGATAAATGACAATCCTTCAAGGTAGTCTCATCCTCTTCAGACATTAGTCTCATTGGAGCAGATCCTAGTCACGCTTCCGATTGGAAGAGAAGAAACCTATATGTCAGTAGACTCATGTAATAGATTTGATGAAGTAATAAATATGTCAATAGTAGGTTTTTATCAGGATTTCGGTATGACATTTACAGAAGGTGGTAGTAATGATGAAGATATTAGGAACGGGATAAAACAAAGAAGGATAGTGTGATACGACAGTATAGTGTGATTCGATGCTTTTGAATGATACAATAACCCACAAAACTATCTTAGAAAGCATAGTCACCCGTATCTCTGAAATTCACGAAGTAAATCAAAGAAACTCCTTAAAACTCGAAAAAGTAGACATGAATTTTTGCAATAGGTTTAGTGGAGTACCTAGGAACCAACGCGTTAGAATTGAAGAAATTTAGAGACGAATGGATGTACAAAATTCTGAAGCGGCCTATTGTAGTGCCCAGTGGAACGAATGGATGATGATCGTTGGCCCAAAAAGTTGTTAATCTGTGTTCCAAGTAAGAGAAGGAAAACTGTAGCCCAGGATATCATGGAAAGAGGAAAAGAAGAATTTCACAAGAAGGGGAATAAGAGGAGTTTCACAACATCTGGCGAGCAGGGTCGAGGGACAACAGTAGCAGCATACGATCTCGAATATGGATTGATGGAAATTTAATACGATAACGGTAATCGAACCGACGGCATGTTTCTGGTTCTACATTTCTCAATTATACTTTGGCTGTACACAACACAAAAAGTATATTTCAAACAGTCACATTTTCCCCAGGCGAGTCGTTACTTTCATTATTGCCAGCGGTTCCAATTAAAAAAACAACAATAACGAGTTTACTTGATGCGTTTACATAAAAAAAAGAAGGGAGAAAGTATGCTGTGACATTTGAAGTCGATGATTCTCCTGAACGCGCGCGCGATATTAAGGAGGCTGTTAACACTTTCTAATATCGGACGCCGAGTGACACTTGTGTTAACAAACGACCTTGGTTGTGGTCATTTCGTTGTGGCCGGCGTTATTACATAACGCATTACGGCAATTGGACTAGTCATCCCACGGTAATCGTGACGAAATCACGCCTTTATAATAATTTATTAATAATATGGAAAATATTAGAAAGTTAACGCGTTGGAAATCGTTTATCGAACGCGTTCTCTACTACGAGTTTTTCCAGTTTTAAACGAGCGCATTGTCGCCGTTCCTTTCGATATAGTGACAAGTAACGAACCGCGTTCGCAGGCACGATCACTGTAAATAGGTTTCGGGGAAACTATCGATACTTATAAACGTCAAAAAAAGCAAAGCGTACCGTTTGTCACGTTATTTAAACTGGTCGTTCCTAAAGTCTGTGAAATGACTCGCCAGTGGATCATAAAAAATATTTTATACGCTAAGACTAAATTAAAATAATCTAATTTTTCATGAAATTTTCGTCCGGCCAGAGATTGCGATGTTTCATCGTGATACCTTTCTGTGTGACACCGCACTTTCTGTGAACACGAACGAGAGACAGCTGAAAAGTTCGCGGAGCGACATCTGTAGCTTAGCGGTAAAACTAAAATTTTTCGTGTGCTGCAAGATTTGTATTTTATGTGAACTCCTGTTAATTTCCAAATCTATCTGTCAATTTATTCATTGTTTAGAAGCTGTTGAAAATTGACGAGTCGTGGGTGTTTTGAAAAACGGACAAAATCAAACATCGTGGTGTGATTCTTGGTTAAAAATTGTTTAACGCCAACGGAAATTCAGAACAAAATTGTAAATGTGTCAGGAGATGGGACTTCAAAACCAACGGTTTCTAAGTAGGCACTTGAGTTTAAACGTGGTCGTACGAACATTGAAGATGCACTAGACGCACAAAAAATGCAACAACTCCATATGTGGCAGCCATCTTGCACAACGCTTTTTCACACCAAGTTCTTGAGTTAAAATATGATGCACACGCTCATAATCATATGAGATGGCTATGATTTCAGCAACGTCATCCACTCCTCAATCTGCGGTCTTCCAACACCCTATGAAATTTTTTCAATAATGTCATTTTTTGTTGCACTTTTTGGACGTCCACTGCTGGGATAGTCTTCAGTGCTTGTACGACCACGTTTAAACTCGAGTGTGCTTCTGAAGGCGCAGCATCTCCTAACACATTTACAATTTCGTTTTGATTTTCCACTGGCTGTAAAACGTTTTTAACAGAGAATTCATCACAACACGATGTTTGATTTTGTGCATTTTAAAAACACGCGTGACAGGAAAATTTCAAACAGCTTGTAATAAGTGAATAAAACAGATATATCTGGAAATTAACAGGTGTTCACGCGAAATATACGTCTTGCAGCACACGAAAGATTTTAGTTCTAGCACTGAGCTATAGATGTCGCTCCGCGATCTTTTCAACTGACCCTCGTATTTGGCCAAAAAAAGGCATTTCTGCGGTACCACAGTCCCGTTACTTCTCTCATTCAATGCGATTTCTTGTTGTTCGTTTTCAATAATCTAAAGGCAAATCTAGGATAGTGTGGGAAACGTCGAAACGAGATTGTGTCGGACCATATAAAGGCATAGCACAGCAGCTAGTTGTTGTTGACATATACAATATCAGTCGGACAGACATACACATACTCACTCGCGCGCGCGCGCGCCCACACACACACACATTCATGTTGCACGCTACACGAGTTACTACGCATAATCGAAACTATGGCTCACGACATGCTTAGGTTTGCAGATGACATAGAAGTGACTGCAGAGAGCAACGAAGATCTACAAAAGATTCTTGATACAATGGATCAAGTAATGAAGAATGAATTCGATATGAAAATAAATGAATAAAAGACCAAAGTTCTTGTCTGTTGTCGGAAGGAAGAAGATCCAGTCAGAATAACTCTTGGAAATAATGTTCTCCAGGCAGTTAAAGAATATAACTATCTAGGAAGTACAATAACAAGTGATGGACGTAGCAGTAAGGAAATTATAAGCAGAATTAACCAGGCTGAAATTTATTTCAACAAACAGAAAAACCTCTTTACTTCAAACACTATCAGCCTAAAAATAAGGAAGAATCTAGTAAAGACATACGTGTGGAATGCTGCCCTATACGGAAGTGAATCTTGGAGAAAGTGACAAGAAAAGACTCCAAGCATTTGAGACCTGGTGATACAGAAGAATATTCAAGATAAACTAGAGGGAGAAGATAACGAATCAGGAAGTCTTTAGAAGAGCTCAGGAGGAGAAGAGCTTTTTACGAAATTTAAAAGGCAGAAGAGCCAAGTTTATAGGGCATATACTAAGACACAATGGGTTGGTTAAGTTAATAATAGAAGGGACGATTGAAGGGAAGTATCACAGAGGACGACCCTGTTTAGACTACATGAAGCAGCTTATAGTCGATATGAAAAGAAAAGCAGAGAAGCGTGAAGAATGGGTGAGCTGCTGCCAACCAGCCTATGGACTGCTAACCTAGAGGAGAGAGACATCTATGAAGACGGCCCATGTTTGCAGTGGACTAATCATAACAACATGATTACCATCTATTTCGTAGGCTACGACGGCTGGTGTCAAAATTATTAATATAATTAGAAACCGGCCTGTTGGGCCTTGGTAATTTGCTTTAATTATTAATAATAATAACTTTTAATCAAAAACCAAAGGCGTCATCGAAATTATTACTTTATTTATCTGAAAATAATGTTGTTTGTATAAAATGAATTATGAACAGTTTAACTAAAAGACAATTTTATCCCTTTTGAAGAAATTCCCTTGGGCAGCCACAACACATTTAGGAAGACGTTGATGGAACCAGTACTGTAAGCCTCTATAGCTCCCTCGAGCAGAAGGGTAACCATCGTTAATAATTATTTAAGCAATCGACCACGGCCCCAACACCCCGGTTTCTAGTTATTTAATAATGCTGACTCCAACCGTGATAACTTATGGAATAGATAATAGTCGTATTGTTATTATTGTCTTCACCAGGAGACTTGAAATCATGTAGTCCCTGTGGAAATTCGTTTTAGAATTTACGAGTTGAATACGATTTTTGACTTCCATGTTCCGTAAGGAAATGGAAGAACGGTGATGGCGTAAAAATCGTGTGCGAGATAAAGGCTAATTCTGATTGTACTACCCTCAAAACATGAAAAGTAATTTCCGAAAAGTGTCTGTGTGTAGAATTTTTCTATGCCGAACGATAACTGCCTCAAATTCAAACAGAACCAAATATTTTTTTGCATGTGTGCCTGAGTTGTACAGTACTTAAGGCTTATTGATTTTGGTGAAGATCGATTAAGGAGAAGGGGTAGTTTACCTGCAAATATTTTATGTTTTACCAAGAGTAAAGTACTTAATTTTTAGAAATAATGTATCCTGAATAGAAGGTCATAATAATCCACTGTAGGAAGGTAGATAAAATATCTGTAAGTTAAAAGGGTAGTGGAAGGGGGAGAGGGTAATTTTCTATAAATGAAAATGATAGTTTAAGTGGAGGGGATAATTTTTTATATGTGTACTACGTTATCGACAACAAAGAAGTAGTTTGTTGTTAAAATTCCTTCCGGGGCTGTTTGGCCGTGGTCCAATGTCTTCTGCAAAACAAGATGTTTCGGCAGTGGCATCGACTGCCATCATCAGTGAAAATCGAGTGCGCTAACTTGAGGTGGTATACGTTACTGACCACAGTACTGTGGTTAAGGCTGAAGAAAGAAGTAGTCTCTATGGAAATATTTCATTTCGAAAATGATTTTAAATATAAATCTTAAAACATGGAAGTCATGTATGGTTCTCCATACCGATATTTTAAGGTTACATACGACGTGTTGGGGGCAGCGAGCCCACGCTCAATGCGCTCCGACCTCACACCGAACGTTGTGACAGCCCGAAGGTCTCCGTTGGTCTCTTCAACCTTCTGGTCAGATTCCGGTTATCAAGCAGTCGGACAGCCTCGACATTAACATGTCGTTCCAAACTAGCTTCGTACTGGGCGGTAGGTCTTTCTAATTTGCTATCCGTGTCCTGGATCCATAAATTTTCAACTACATTTTATATGATGAATCAAAAATAATGGGGGTCTACTGAGCCTATTAATCTTTTCGACTATTTGATTTTATTAGCTTGCCTAAAGACGACGACAAACTGTTGGTGTTTGAAACGTTGTGATTATTATCTATAATATTAACAATCTCTATTGTCTGAAATAATATACTTACGCCTATATGATCACGCCATAGAATACTTTTATTACGGATCACTAAGTGACGCCACACCAACATTTTTTTGACACTTTGTTTCGTCTTAAGACATTTGATTATGAGTTATGATTTACATTTGGAATTATAATTTTTGGCCTTTGTCGTCGACGCCGCCGCCGCCGCCGTCGTCGTCATCGTCATCATCTTCTTCTTCTTCTTCTTCTTCTTCTTCGTCTTCGTCTTCGTCTTCGTCTTCGTCTTCGTCTTCGTCTTCTTCTTCTTCTTCTTCTTCTTCTTCTTCTTCTTCTTCTTCTTCTTCTTCTTCTTCTTCTTCTTCTTCAAGAATTAAACCAAAAATGGTTTGTCCGGTCCCAAGCAGATAGACTAGAACTGGTCATTCCAGCGCTTCTTCGGACGCCCACACCTTTCCATCCTTTCGGCTTATAAACAGAAATAACACTGTTGCATACCACTATAGAAAAAAAAGTGGTTTTCCGATTAGCGCTTTCAAGCTTCACAGCCCATCATAATATTTCTGATCTGCTGATGGGTTGTGAAGCTTGAAAGCGCTAATCAGAAAACCACTTTTTTTTCTATAGTGGTATGCAACAGTGTTATTTGTGTTTGTGATTATAACCACTAACACAACTTTTTTTTTCTATTTGTATCGGCCATCTGAGGGCCACATGGCAATTTCAATTCTTTGTCTCCAATATTCTTCATCTTTCCACTATGTCTATTCTTCCTGCCTTCAGTCCACTTTGAACCTGCGTTTTTCTCTCTCCTACCCTGGACTCATTCCATTTTTAACAATTCTGCCCGAAAAACGTCTCTTTCAATTGCTTCTTCTGCGTTTATATTATTTTTTTCTAAATCATTTTGGACTTCTTTAATCCAGCTAGATGTTGACTTCTTTCCCCACAGATATTTGAAGAACTGTTTTGTTAACCTATTGTCGTCCATTCTATATACATGTCCAAAAAATAATAGTCTTCTTTTTCTCATTGTTTCTGTTATATTTTCTATACTTTGATATATTTCATCATTACTTCTCAATTTCTAACCTTCTGAAGTTTTACTGTATACCACTAACACTTTATTAATTATTTAAATATTATTAACTTTATTAATTAAATATTTCGGCTTACAGTTCAATAGTTGTTTGGAGATTTGGAGATGCGGCAGTCATCCAGTCGGTCAAGTTGTTCCAAGCATTTTAGCCGATATTGAGCAATCATATCCATTATACTCGTAATATTCAGTTTCTACCGTACATCGAATTTCTTTTTGCGATCTTGAAGAGGATGTCCTCACACGTGCCTGAGAAATCACTCAAAATGGATCGCTTGAATACTACTGGCCTGGGATTTCGATGAACTCTAATTCTCACGCCCTAGAGAAGTGTGGGGAAGGCCAGAACTTCAGGCGTGTGTCTCTACTCGTTGATTTTAGAATTCTCCTGACGGTCCCACACATAACGTTCTTCATCACATAGTTGTTTGTAATGTAAGACACATTATAGCCGAGATATTTTTAATTACTGATCGGCTCCAGAACAGTACCATCTACAATAATTTTTGCTCGTACGGGCTCAGCTAGAGAGCCTCTGTGAATTGACAATTTTTGTGATCTGATATTTTTAGATTTTCCGATGGTTTTTTTCGGCACGAAAACACGTTGTAACGATAATTTTTTAATACTGCTGTAACGTTTACAAAATTTTTTATTATATCATTGGATACACGTATATTCTGTTCACAAGTTGTCAGAATAATCTTTTTTACACACGCCCGGACAGTAGCGTATAGAAACAAAATCTACCGGACACCGGAAATCGGTCGGTTGCACCGGAAATTGCTGAACTGCACAAGATTTAAAAATAATTACAAAAGCACAACTAGGTTGGTAGGAAAAGCCCCACGGAGTACTTGGCTTCGATCCCGTTCGCTAATCACCGTCATTTGTTATCTGTCACTCATCAGCTGTTTGCGTGTCACGGCCCACATAATCTCATCAGAAAATGTTACCGTATCGTTGTTTCATTGCAACAGTGAGCGGTACGGACTACGCATGCGAATACCCAGATGAATACATTATGTTTTTATGATCCTTAACCTTTGACCTTTTGTGCAGAGGAGATTGTCTTTTATGCGTTATCACGTAGTTTGACGACTGCGTTGTGTGTGTGTGTGTGTGTGTGTGTGTGTGTGTGTGTGTGTGTGTGTGTGTGTGTGTGTGTGTGTGTGTGTGTGTGTGTGTGTTGATAATTTTTACACACGTTTTCACCGGTTGCACACATATATCGAGAAGTTTTGCCTGTGGGTCTCATATAATTACTTCCTCGAATCTCTTCTAAGCCTTTCTTCTAGAGAAAAAATACCTAGGTGTGGGATAAAAATGTAAGATAGAGATAGCTAGAAAAGAACATAAAATTAGATTCTAGTTAATGAGAATAACAACGTTGCATAAACGAATGTTTGCCATCAGTGATTTAATGTTCAAGGAAACATAGTTCCGACTACACTAAGAATAGCTACCCATTCATACGTATTTCTAACACTTAAAAAATATAAATACTAAACACTTTCTGTGAAAGAGAATCGTGTGAAAACTACGATTACTTATTAAATAAGTAAGAGAAATGATTACCTTGCAGAAGCCGGTATCAAGTGACGTACTATCAACAAAATGGCGGAAAGCACACACACACACACACACACACACACACACACACAGCGCATAACACAAGAAGCATCCTGGTGTCACACCGACAGGGAAAGTATGAACAGGGCTCAACACCATACACTTCTAGGGTCTGTCGAGTTTTGAGTTTGCGGTAAGAATTGTTGTGAGATGCCGTTTAGAGCGTGCTTTTGGACTATGGTACTTTGTGTGTTAATCATGGACACGAGCAGGATTCAAATTGCACAGATCATCAGGACGTAACTGAGGACGTAGAACACGTGTTCTTGCGTCCTCTTCAATGAGGCAAGAATAAAGTTCGGACACTTCGGAGAGCTCACAGGGATCGTTGAGTCCCGAGAGTATTTCGCGACGTATCCTGGAATCCGAGTACCTGCGGGCTGTAGTACGTGGCTTAAGGAATTGTGCCTCAATTTGCTGTAACTGTGCATAAGGAATCGGAGCAGACCCAGTGTCTTTAGGATACTGTACGGAGGTTGCCGACGCATGTATAGTGAAAGCAGGTTACAGGCTGCGAAACAGTACAGATCAAGTCATAGTCAAGAAGTTAAGCATTGAAGAAGCTATGTGTTTACTCGATGCTTCCGAAGGTTTAGCTTAGAACTGGAACAAGAGAGAAGTGGCCTCCATGAAATGAATCTCTGTCAGCTTACCTGCAAAATCCATTTCCATTTCCACATATATCTTGCCAACAGGCATCTACAACAGCCCGATTGGAATATTCCTTGAGTATCTTGCCCCAAATTTAATTAAAATTTTTGATACAACAGTTCCGTATCCCTTAGGAAATAAGAAACGTAACTCAATGAATAAAACACGTGCAGATCGCTCCGACTCGACGCTAGAACATTTCATTCCGGTATAGTGTCAGAGTCGGACTACCTGCTGCCACTACACGCGCTCTCGTCTAACACAGGTTACCATCTGTCGGCACCGGTTGTCGGAATCCGACAACTAATGCACTCTACGCGTACCTTTAAGCCGACACGCCTATACTCATTCGCGGCATTGCTAATACCTTCGTTGAGAAGCCTATACTAGGCACTGCTAACCCCCGGCAGACCCGGGGGTTTAGCATGGAATTTTTATTAGATACGCCGATATCTGAGAAGCATTTTTCACCAAATCTGATTAAAAAAACACACACAGAAAAGAAACATCTCTAATTGGAAATGTTACCCTGAAGACGGCTACGGATTCTTAATGTAGGTGATTCTCAAAAATTCAATAGATGGTACCAAATGTTAGTTTATAAATTTTAAACATAATGTTGTTGGAATTATTATTTACAGGGCTGTTACACTGTGGTCCAAGACAGATGGCCAGGTTAACCCAGTGCTGAGGTAGAGACTGAGGTAATTCCAACTTTGTCGTGTTTACTCGCTGGACTGCTACTTGTCATGTTCCCGACGAGACCTTTCAGTGTTTCCACTATTTTCAAGTCCTAAACCATTTAGGACTGGTCTAGGACGTGGTTTAGGATTTCAAAATAGTGGAAACACTGAAAGGTCTCGTCCGGAACATGACAAGTAGCAGTTCAGCAATTGTAAACACGACAAAGTTGGAATTACAGAGACTGCTAATTCAAATAACAAGATGAGCCGGGGTAATTGGTGGACAACATGACAACGGTTTCTGACACTGAAGATGGCCTCCGATGGTGAGCCCGAAACGTCTGTCTTACGCGCGTGCGCGCGCGTTATTAGACCTCGGCCCAACAGCTCGGTAAATAATAATTCCAGCAATGTTGACGCCCCCGGCCTCAACGGAAAGCCTAAGGATTTTAAACATTTACAATTACTGTTATCGTTTAAAGGTTAAACGTGTAATAGGTTAGTAAAAGAATATAGTAATGCAACAGAAAAGATAATGAAGAAGGGGATTTAAGTTTGTCGGCAACTTTAAAGAGCTAACAAAATGGTGTGTGACGTTTACATAATAACATTAAAGTAGAAGTGAGATGACGTCCGTTTGGCACACGACTTTATACTTGTGCAATTGTGCGAGATTTTCTAAATAAACTTTCTCTTTCTTACAAAATGTACACGTCTTTACCTGTGATCATTCTAAAAGTCGAGAACCGTTCACGACGGACGAGTTGAGTTGAAACGAATTGTAACACTATGCGGTTGTTGCTCATGCGGTTTCCGGCAACTTGTTAGCAGGATACAGGGTCGTATTAACTAACGGGACCTGCCCCCCCCCCCCCCCCCCCAGGAAGGTCGAAAAAGTTGACGAATTTTGTTAGTCTCTTAATTTTTGGGCTGTTTTATCTTATTTTTTCCTTCTGTGTACAGTAATATAGTAGTAGGTCCTTTTACTTCCATATTCCTTAAGGAATGGAAGTATGGTGATGGCAAAAAAAATCGTGTTCGAGATTATTGCAGATTCTGATTCTACTACACTCAAAACATGAAAAAAAGTCGTTTTCCGAAAAGTGTCTGTGTGTCTGTCTGTCTGTCTGTCTGTCTGTCTGTCTGTCTGTCTGTCTGTAGATTTTTTTTTATGGCAAACGATAACTGCCGCAAATTCAAACAGAATCAAATAATGTTTTGCATGCCGCCCTGATTCGCAGAGTACTCGCGACCTGTTGTTTTTGGTGAAGATCGGTTGAGGGAAAGGGGTAGTTTACCTGCAACGGTTTTTTTTTAGCAAGGGTAATTTTGTTTGTTTGGCAAACGATAACAGCAGCAAATTCAAACAGAATCAAATAATGTTTCGCATACACCCCTGAATTGTAGAGTTCTCAAGATCTGTTGATTTTGGTGAAGATCGGTTAAGGGAAAGGGGTAGTTTACCTGTAACGTTTTATGTTTTAACAAGGGTATTTCCTATGGCAAACGATAACAGCCGCAAATTCAAACAGAATCAAAACATTATTTGCATACAGCCCTAAATTGTAGAGTTCTCAAGACCTATTGTTTTTGGTGAAGTTCGGTTGAGGGAAAGGGGTAGTTTACCTGCAACGTTTTTTTAACAAGGGTATTTTCTATGGCAAACGATAACAGCCGCAAATTCAAACAGAATCAAATAATGTTTTGCATACAGCCCTGATTTGTAGAGTACTCAAGACCTATTGTTTTTGGTGAAGATCGGTTAAGGGAAAGGGGTAGTTTACCGGTAACGTTTTATGTTTTAACAAGGGTATTTCCTATGGCAAACGATAACAGCCGCAAATTCAAACAGAATCAAAAGATTATTTGCATACAGCCCTAAATTGTAGGGTTCTCGAGACCTATTGTTTTTGGTGAAGATCGGTTGAGGGAAAGGGGTAGTTTACCTGCAACTTTTTTTAAAAAGGGTATTTTCTATGGCAAACGATAACAGCCGCAAATTCAAACAGAATCAAATAATGTTTTGCATACAGCCCTGATTTGTAGAGTACTCAAGACCTATTGTTTTTGGTGAAGATCGGTTAAGGGGAAGGGGTAGTTTACCTGCAACTTTTTTTTTCAAGCGTATTTTCTATGGCAAACGATAACAGCCGCAAATTCAAACAGAATCAAATAATTTTTTGCATACGTCCCTGAATTGTAGAGGTCTCAATGACTTTCGATTTTGGTGAAGATCGGTTAAGGGGAAGGGGTAGTTTACCTGCAACCTTTTACGTTTTAACAAGAGTAAAGTACTTGAAAATTTATTTAAACTTTTTGAAACAATGGTAATTGTTAAAAATAAAATAATTTTGTTGCCAGGCAATAAAATTATAATTTTTTCATTTTAATGTAATATAATATTTTTCATTTAATACAGCAATAAAAAGGCAGGTAAGACACAGCCTGGCTGTTTGGCTGAAAATGATTTTAAATATAAATCTTAGAATATGGAAGTCATGTATGGTTCTCCATACCGATATTTAAATATGCAAACAGGTTTATAACACAGCATTAGGTCATAGTCTACGTTTGAAATATGAAATATAGGAAAATCAGTTCACTCAATAAATATTTAGCAAACAAATGTTTCAATAACACATATTTTTATTGTGTTATTACGGTTTACTATAATGGGACTAATTTCAGGATGTAATCACGCATTTTTCAGCCACTTTAACTATAGTAATGTCCATTAATCTTAACTTGTTTTTAACTTTTGTGTGAAGCCGACTCCACCCCGCACTCCGCCACCAATCCAAACTCCAGATGCGCCACTCTCACGATACAATACGTTATGGTGTTACCAAAATATTAATACCTTACAGATAAGAGCACGGCTCGATAAAGAAGATGCAGAAAGTCGTTGCGTTAAAGTGGAATTAAAACGAAACAATTTAAGAAGCTATCGTAAAAACGTATTTAAACGAGTATTTCTTTATGCTTTGGACGTTTCGTTGAAACAATTATCAGGTTTTAAGAGAGAAAAAAACAATACGTGCAGCTCATAGCACGCAATAACTATAATTAACAATAGCACTACTGTAAATTGAGTATTATAGTTCTGTCGTTTCGTGTTCAATATGGCAAAATTATATTATTATTATTATTACAGTTTACGTGTTTTTTACTTCTCTTATTACAGACGTTACCATGAATAATGTAAAAGGAATCGTGACTCTAGTTTAGAGGAAAAAACTATTTTCATAATATTTTACTTCCATGTTCCGTAAGCAAATGAAGTATGGTGTTAGCGAAAATGAAAAACATCGTGTTCCAAATAAGGGGAGATTCTGATTGTATTACCGTCAAAACATGAAGAAAAGTCATTTTCCGAAAAGTGTCTGTGTGTAGAATTTTTTCTATGGCGAACGATAACTACCGCAAATTCAAACAGACAGTTTTTGCATATGTGCCCGAGTTGTAGAGCACTATAAATGTCTGTTGGTTATGCTTTGTCAGTGAATACTAAATTGCAGTATCGAATCTAAGTTATCGATAATTAAACAGATAACTTCAATGTACGATTTTCCCGCCGTCGATCATATTAATAAGCAATTAGGAAACGCAAATGGAAAGCAGCGGTTAGAACGGCAGGAGAGTTCTTCCTGTTAGAAAGCCGTTCTCAGCAGTAGCAGTAGCATATCGTAAAATCCCGCGGACACGATATTCCTCAATCGAACCTACTTGAAATGTTAAACCGACTCGTGTTGTCATTGAATGTCAAACAGTTACAGCGTCTCTGTGTGTGTGTGATTATGTCCCCTCCTCTATTAACTGACAGTGTTTAGTTTTATTTGATAATAAAATTTCGTTTAATCGCTTGTTTCTACTGTTGACTATTCGATTACGACCGTCGAGGCGGTAGTGTTGAACAATAATAATAGACCTCTTGTCCTCGTCGCACGTATGTGACTGCTCATTTATTTACTTCACGATATATCGATTTCAGTAGGACGCTCCGGCGATAGTTCCTGTTGGAAGTCAGAATGGTAATTTGAATATAGGACAAGTAACAAGGAATACACGTCTTGTTTAGACCACTATCTGCCACAAATATATATTCTCTCGGAAGCACTCTACACAAACGTCTAAGCAGATTTTTTTATTTGCTTTTCTCGTGATATGAACTGTCCAGTAAAAGATAACATGACCAGTTTGTTTACACTTTTAAAATAAGTTTAAATCTATATTTAAACAAAATTTTCTCGTATTGGCACAAAACAGAAGAATATTCAAATATTAATTGATGACTCGTTGGCCATTTGGTGAAACATATTAATACAAAGGTTTTTAAAAATATATAAACACTTGGTACGTTTCACAGTTTTCATTTTAACTCTGACAGCTGTTTTATCTTCTCAAGCTATTGTCAAAGAAATCAGTGAACAACTAAACGGAGGATGTTAGGGTGTGAACATCTGTTTAGGGCATGTATCCGGACATGTGTAGGGTGTGAAGATGGAGGGGAGGGTTGTAGGAGCTAAGAGAAGGTCAAGTGTCTGTAAAACTAAATATAATCTCAATGCAAAATAAAAAAATTAACTAAACTAAATAACAGCTTTTAATAAAGGGGATACACAGAATTTAGTTTGTTCATTTGTTAAATTTTTGTTACTTTTTATTGCTTTTCTAATTTCTATAATTTCTAACAAATCCATTTTTGTACCTTTTTGTATGTTGTCCAGTAGTGTTATGATTTTTTTTATCTATGAAGTGATTGTGTTGTAAGCAATGATCTGCAAAACCTGTACTGGCATTGGTTAAAATCGCCTTCTTATGCTCAGAAATGCGATGTTTTGAAATACAGCCATGGGTCACCGCATGCAAAATAAAATGCATGGGTCACCGCAAGGTGGGTACATCCTGAAAGGGATACACTGAAAAAAGTTTTCTTCCAAATTCTGTTAACAGTACTATTTATTGAATTCATGTTTTGTTTGTGAAAACTATTCATGATTTCTATATGAATAATAAAACTATTCATTTCAATGTACATATACATTGTTTAAATATCATAAAACACAAACACAAACATAACGACTTTGGAAAGCAACCAAGACGTCTCATTTTCTTCTTTCAACATTAATTTATTTATTATAGAACGGTTTTGCCAACATTCTGTAACAAATGTTAATAATATTAATCTATCGAGTTTGATTTGAAAACAAAATTAAAAAATAATTCCTTTTTTTTAATAAAAAAATTATATTCTGTATTACACGACTTTTTCTGTGTATTTTCTCCCTCCCTCCTTATTTTATGGAATATTATTTTCTCTTCCTCTCGCGGCGCTCGTGGAAACACGAAATAAAAGGAAAAAGAAGGTCGAATAATTGGAGCAGAAGCATTTTAGGGAATTGCGATTACAGATTTTAAATATTGTTAAAAAATTTAAAAAATTTTAAATTATCAATGGTTTTTAATAGTTTTTGCTTATTTTTAACAAGGTTTTCAAAATATTTTTAAACGTTACAATTTGGATTTTAATATTATACATGTAGAGATAAGAGGGTTTACAGTTGCTATGTTCAAGTTTTAGATTTGTGTATCTTTAAAATAACGACACTTTGTAATTCCACATAGGGAGTTCATTTTTCAGTGCTATAATCGAACCCTTGGTACGAAAAGTATCGATATAGTAGACTTTTATACGTTTCCCACGACGAAAAGTACGAAACGTGTCTTATAGTTAAAAATAATGCGGTCATGTTAGCCGGTCAGCGCTTGGAATGACGACGAACAACTTTCTGGTCAGGATTCCGATCCCCTCCAGTTGTATCTATTCGTATTGCATTGTCTTCTATAAAACAATTCGAAAGATAGTTCTAGACCGCCCTGTTTTCACTATTTAGAGTAAGGCATGTTGGGGTCACCGAAATAGGTTTTACGAAGTAGAAACTGAGAGTTCAACACAGTTGGATTCAAGCGTATTAAAGATTGCTCTTTACTCGAGCACACAAGGGTTTAGGCTGTCAGAGGATACGAGGGGGGACGAACGGGACCGGACCGCCACAGAGGGTCGAAAAAGTTCACTAGCTTTATTAATCTCTTAATTTTTAGGCTGTTTTATTTTATCTGCTTCAGCTGTGTATAGTAGGAGCTCTTTTTTAAATATACAAACATGTTTATTACACAGCATTAGGACATACGTTTGCTAAAGACATTCACAGAAACACGAAACTAAGGACATAAAAATCAATAATAAGACCCATCCTAACCTACGGCTGCGAAACGTGTATTTTGAACTCTAAAGCCGCAAACACTCTCGATATCTTTGAAAGAAAAATATTACGAAGAATCCTGGCACCAGTTAATGACGTACACGGCTGGAGAATAAGATATAACTTTGAATTGTATCAAACGTATAACGAACCACCGCTAATACATTACATAAAACTACAGCGTCTAAGGTGGGCTGGTCATGTAGCCAGGATGGGGGAAGACAGAATACCACGAAAACTATTGAATACCAGAATGCACGGAAAAAGACCAGTGGGAAGACCGAGGAGAAGATGGGAGGACGCGGTGGAGGAGGATGGGAAAGATATACTGATAGTGCGTTCCTGGAGGAAGATGGCTACCGACAGAAGAGAATGGGGGGGGGGAATTAAAGGAGGCCAGGACCCAACAAGGGCTGTAGTGCCATAGGAGAGACGGAGAGAGGACATAAGTTTGAAATATGAAATATAGGAAAATCAATTCAGTCAATAAGTCAGTCAAACCTTTTAACAATGTTTCAATAACGCGTAGTTTTAATTGTGTTATTACCGTTTACTTTAGTGGTGCTGATTTCATACTGTTATCACGCGTTTTTCATCCACTTGAAATATAGTAATGTTGATTAGCCTTAACTTGTTTTTTCTTTTGTATGAAGCCGACCCGACCCCGGACCCCCTCCAACCCAAATTCTAGATACCCAGATTCTAGTAGGCGGTATGTTTGTTTGTTAACTTGTAACTCTAAAACGGCTGGACCAATCTCGGCAAATGAGACGTGAAGTATTTCTTGAATCTGTGTTATTCTCACAGAGTACATGAACGTTTTGGAAAAACAAGGTGACAGACGTTCCATATTATACTGCATAACGTTGGCAACCTGTCCAATTTGATATAATTTTAATTATTAAAGATCGCAATAAAGTATGATTGCAATCCGATTACGAATTACGATTAAATAGTGTGTTCGTTTGTTTCGTTACTATTGCCACAAAATTGTATGGGTTGTTTTTCGGTTCTTGTTTAAGAAGGAAGCAAAAAAAAAAACCGAGGGAGTTACTAAAGGAGCGAAGCGAGTTCTCAGTTTCAAATCGACTGTTTGGTATTTGTGTGTGACTTTGTTTGGGATACACGATAACTTTTGAGTGCATCATATGCTCGTCATATAATTTCTCAAATCTTGGAACAATTATAATAATTTTACTGAAATTAACAAACTATTATTTATGTACTTTAAGTATAAAAAGGTGTCCGGCGCAATGGTTACTAGATTAGGTTATAAAACCGTCGATTTATTTTCGTCGTACGTGAGAAAAACAAACCGCAGTTTCGATTCTGTTGTGCGGAGTTCTATTGTTGTTGAAAGATCTGAGAAAATTTCCCAAAGAAATTATCACCGTAAACGGTAATTGTACTACGCTGCTGTTGTTACCTTGATAATGAACTGTACACGAACTTGAACCGCGGTAATGTTATTACGAAGGCCATTGTTCTTGCGGACAAGTCAAAACGTAACCGTGACGATATCTGACAGCCCCGAATCGGCCACGGGCGGGAACAATTCGCACGGCTGACCTGATTTCTATATCGCGTTTATTTTACTTAATTCGAATCTGTTAGATAATAATTAAGGTGGTCCATGTGAACGTACTAAATGAGAATTTCTGTTATTAAGGAAAGTATATGCTTTTTGTAGGAATTATTTACGCCTTTGCAAAAAAAAAATCACTTCAAGGAAGCTAATTACAGCCGGTATCACTTCTGAGACAAATTAATTGTGTAACTGCACCGTATAGCGAATAATGAAAAAACGATTTGTAAAAAACAATACAGTTTTTTCGTCTGTTAATTATCTTGTCTAGGACAAGAGAAATACTACCCGCTGAAGGCAATTATACAAAGATATACAATAGCTTATTTATTGTCTCCTTAGAAACCACTATTACACATTTTGTTCCTATACGTGTAGACGTGTTCTACTGTCGATATATTACCAGATGTATTAAATACATTAGCAGATACATTCTATTATTCAAATAAAGTAAACATTGCTACTTAATTAAATACATGTTGAATATAATTCACCGAGCAGTGGTCTAACATTATTAAACAGATTTACGTTATTATTATAGCTGTTCATGATGTGAAATAACATCGGGCAATAAACATTTAGAAACTTAACAAATAACACTAAAGATACCAAACGTTTCTGGTACGTACACGACATGATAAGGGAATGATAAGGGAATCCTCAGTTTTCCACCGTTTCCTCAGTGGTAAGGGAAAGAGGTTTCGAGTGATAAGGGAATACTCAGTTTTCCACCGTTCCTCAGTGGTAAGAGAAAAAGGTTTCGATTCCGTCCGAAAGATTAAAATTTAAAATCTCTCTATGTTTATCTCTGTCTATTTTTTCTCTCTCTATCCCCCTCCCTCCCTGCCCACGATATTCTTAAATTTCCCCTCCAGCACTGCATCTCATAAAAAGCTTCAAGCTCCCTTCCAATTTTCTCAGGGTCTAGGTTTCTGAGCCGTACGTGCGTTTGCTCCAAATGCAACTTTTAATGAATTTCTTTCTGGTTTTCAGGAATACGTTTATGGACGTTAGAAGAGTCTTTTCTTGAAAAGTGGCCCTTTTGGTTGTGTAGTTTTTACTTTTTACACCACCGGTCTATCTCCCATTTGATGTAACCTAACCTAACATAACAACTTGCAGTAGCTTCCCTCCGTCAACAAATATGTTAGCCTTCTGTTTTCCATTTCTGGAACATTTTATAACTTTGGTTTTCCTGTTTATTGTCATGTCGAATTATCTTTTAGGATATCATTCATTTGGTGAAGTGCGTTCAATAGTTCTCCCTCATTGTTTCTTAAAGGCGCAATGACATATGTCTGATTGATGGTTTTATAGCCAATAATTATTGCTTTTTCTTGTGAACTCCTTCCATTTATACTTACTTCTCGTATTACTTACTAGACTGAAACTCTGAATGGATTTGGTCAGATGAATGGGATATCCACGTTTTACTAAACAGTGTAATACAGTCGATTCCTTACGGCCGGCGTCATAGTCGCTAAAACATGCGTAATTACTAAGCGTCTGACACAGTACTGGCGGACATCTTGTCAGCACGTTTTAAGTTCTTTGACACTGAAGATGGCCTCTACAGGCGAGGTCGAAACGTCTGTTGAAGAAAATGGAAGACCACGGTTTTACTGTCCGGATAGTAGTTTTAGCAATTAGTGAATTACAGTATTGGTTTTATGAAGTAAGATAGTTGTCAGAAGGGACTGAAGATCGAAAGAACTATTGGACAAGAGTGTTCAGTTGATAATTTTGTAGGAAAATAATTTAGTAAAAGTCTTTTTTTTTAAGAAATACGTCTAACATGATATTACCAAAACAAGTTGTCAAGTCTGGAGATGAGACACGAGATCCCTCGCTTGTCAAACCGGAACGAAATGTGTTAACTGTGATCTTGGCAAAGCAAACTGCAGTGGTGCTGCGATGACAACCTGATTCGTTTGTTTTGTATAACTGCCAGTGTTCGGACCTGTTACAGCCTGTTACATTTTGTTACACAACTCGCTTGTTGCCGCCGCCTGCTTTATTGGGGACGAGGTCTTTCGGTGGTTAAACCATTGTCAAGTCCACAGCGACACATCTGATACCTACAGCGGTCTGTCTGTACGTACTATTGCTTTGCTCCGTAATGTGTGTAGACAGTTAGAGTACTGTACGTAAATAATGTTGTATTTATATTTCTTTATATGTCTGTCTATCTGTCTGCTCTCTCTCTCTCTGTCTCTCTGTCTCTCTCTCTGTCTCTCTCTCTCTCTCTCTCTCTCTCTCTCTCTCTCTCTCTCTCTCTCTCTCTCTCTCTCTCTCTCTCTCTCTCTCTCTCTCTCTCTCTGTATCTTATTACATTCTAGCTCGTACATCACGTTACAAGCACATGTGCTTATTACACAAAACATAACGTGATTACAGAATATAAATCAATAATGTTGTTACAGTTAATAAAACAAGAAATCAATATACTCGCTTTACAATTAACTGGACTTAATATACTAATGCATTATAACAGAACCTTAAACTTGCTAACTGCAGACATTGCTTTTAGAGGAAAATAGGATCCCTAATTCTTCTGCCTGACTGAATTTAGGGGTGGCATAACTAATAAAAAAGAAGACCCAGTCTCTTGCGGTCGTAAAAGTGTAACAAAACTTTTCCTAAACAATATTATTTTGTTATTAAAATACAAAATAACTTACAAATAAACTTACGCTATTCTATGCCACGTGCAGACAAAGAAGAGAAAGAGAGAGATTATTTACATATTTAAAACCCGAATGAGTATGTTAATATTTTTACAATTTCTCATACTTTTCAAAAATACAATGTCATTATTTTATGTTGTCAAGGAATTTATTAACCTATTTCATAAATATCGCTTCGGTTTGCTCTTTAGCCAGTTTTATTTCACTTTTTTCTGGCTCTTCAACCTCTTCATTCTGCATTTATTGAAGATATTGTAACAATAACTACCGTAGTGTACAAACAAATATGTTTTGTGTCATATGCACTATTCTAATCATTCACCTCTAATACTATATTTCGAACGGTTTTGTTTTTAGCTTTCCTAGCAGGCCTATCTAGGCAACCGGTCTGTTCATAAATAACCATCGCGTTTTCTGCTTAACCTGAATTTATACTCTTTTCACTGGATTACAAATTTGAATGTTGTTGTTTTCGATTGGCCACCCTACTGTCTGTCTTTGTCTTCGATTCTTTACACGTTATTTGGTATTGTGATTCAGACAAAGTATTATAATTGATTCCTATAATATTTCTGTTTTAAGTATAAAAAAAAGTCAGCTGTTATTAACAAATTATTTACAAGTCAGCCAATAACGAAACCGATATGTACTTAATATGGCTTACAATTTTAGAAATGTAATTGCAAAACGAATATAGAGTAAGGTCAAAGTTTTCGTAACATATTTCATCAAGAAATTGTCGATGCCATGAGGACATTATAAGATTCAAAAAGTTAATCTTTTATTTGAATTAGCAGTCTCTGTAACTCCAACTTCGTTCGTCGTGTTTACTTGCTAAACTGCTAAATGTCATGTTCTGGACGAGGCCTTTCAGTGTTTCCACCATTGGTCGTAGTTTAGGACTTGAAAATGGTGGAAACACTGAAAGGCCTCGTCCAGAACAGGACTTTTAACAGTTTAGCAAATAAGCACAACGAAGTTGGAGAGTCAAAAAGGCTCAACTAATACAATGGCTGGGTCACCTAGAGCGGATGGATAATCAGCGTATGCCAAAGGAAATCCTGAGGGCGCAAGTCTATAAAAGTTGAAAGAGGAGCCGACCTAGGGGTCCATCTAAGGAGGGGATAAGGTGGTTGGATCATGTGCTGGAAGATCTAAGACGAATGGATATGAGGGGTTATACTGAGATGGCACAGGATAGGAGACATCAGAGAAGACTGGTGTTGGAAGCCAGGGCCCACGTTGGGCTGTAGTGCTAAAGAAGAAGAAGAAGAAGAAGAAGAAGAAGAAGAAGAAGAAGAAGAAGAAGAAGAAGAATTGTCGTGGTATATAGTGGTATCTTTGGAAGACACTTCAAACTGACCAAAAAGTAAAAAAAAAACCTCGTGCAAAATACGTACAACGTCAAATCCCTGAAACTACCGCATAATCAGCAACTAAGAAGACTCAAGAGCACTAAACCGTTTGAGTTAGTGCAGTGTATTATAGTGTCCCGTGCAGAACCGTAGTACTCATGTTGTTTTATTTGACACAAGAGACGGGATTGTCACTGAACACTTAATTTAATTTAGTTGAAGTTTGACTTACATTCATTTGGACTGCTTGGCTGAAAACAGTTACGTGCAGTAAAATAGGGGAAACCTCCCAACGTTAAGTGTAATTGACGATAATTGTGCACGACTTGTGACGAATATCCGTTTACCTGTTTATGCTGATCGGTCATTCGAATAGAAAATATCGGTATGGAGAACCATAGGCCTACATGACTAACATGTTCTAAGATTTATATATTAGAATCATTTTCGAAATAAAATATTTCCACAGAAACTTAGCCTTCTGCCTTAACCAAAGTGCTGTGGTCACTAACGTATACAACCTCATGTTAGCACACTCGATTTTCACTGATGTTGGGAGTCGATGGCATTGCCGAAACGTCTGGTTTTGCAGAAAACATTGGACCACGGCCAAACAGCCCGGGAAGGAATTTGAACAACAAACTACTTTTTTGTTGCCGCTAACGTAGTACACATATAAAAAATTACACCCTCCCCGTACAACTATCATTTTCATTTATATAAAATTACCCCCTCCCCCTTCAACTACTCTTTGCATTTATAGATATTTCTTCTACCTTTCTACAGTGGACTGTTATGACCTTCTTTTCTCTTTTCAGGATACTTTATTTATCAAAATGAACTACTTTACTCCTGTTAAAACATAAAACGTTGCAGGTAAACTACCCCTTCCTCTTAATCGATCTTCACCCAAGGCCTTGAGTCTTCTACAGCTCAGGCACACATACAAAAAATTATTTGATTCTGTTTGAATTTGCGGCAATTATCGTTCGCCATAGAAAAACTTCTACACACAGACACTTTTTGGAAAATGACTTTTCTTCTTGTTTCGATGGTAGTATAATCAGAATCAGCCCTTATCTCGAATACGATTTTTTCGCCATCACCATACTTCCATTTTCTTATGGAACATGAAAGTAAACAATTCTCATCACCATAAAATGAAATTGTCATTTAGGACTTATTTTAACAACCAAGGTAGGATAGGGTTAAGAAAACTATGCGCTTTCAACAAACCAAGTGCGTTTCCTGTCAGATTTTTGAGAGCGAAACTTTTGTTGTTGTGCTTACAACCGTCAACTGCATAATTGGACTTTCACTTTACGGTTTTTTAACGCTCACGCAACTTTTAGTATTTCAGATTTTTCGGTATTTAAATTAAGGACAGAGAACATTAGTATCTTAGGAACATAACGTTGGATGAGTAGATTTGTGTAATGTGTGCGGAAAATACGTGTGAACCTGTCGCAACAGGAAAATGTTTTCCTCCTCACTAACCGACAACGTTTTATGTCGTAGACTGTACGCTTTAATTCACAACGTTGGCGTCTGTGGTAGACCTGTACTTGGCCAAGAAAAGAGGTTTCCTAAAGTCTAGATGAAAATTAGCACTCCACGAAAACGGAAAAAGGACAGCAACTTTAGTTGAAAAGAGAAGACGTAGGCGAAACAGAATATAAATACGTCTGGCGATGACTGTTTTACGGCTGTCACCGAATCTCAATATTTCGGTTCAAGTGTTGTCGAAAGAAAGAAGAAGAATACCGGACGGAAACACGGCAGAATTGTATTGTATTGAGACAGAATTTTGAGGAGTATTTGAAGGAAGTTTAGGCTTTATAAATTTTTTGTAGCGAAGGCAAATCGTGATAAATAACAGCGATACTCGGATCTTGGGCAAGTTGATAATAACTGATGTGGTGGACAATTTCAAATGGACTGTAATGAGGGACCAACGAGAGAAAGAGAGAGAGAGAGAGAGAGAGAGAGAGAGAGAGAGAGAGAGAGAGAGAGAGAGAGAGAGAGAGATACAGAGACAAAGAAAGGGTCATTTTGAATAGAACAGAAAAAAATACTGTATGTGGTAATAGAGGACAAAATTTCCTTGACCTGTAGGTTATTTAGGAAGACATTAGCCTTACGTCGCACATTAGTGGGTAAAGAATACCATGTCCTAAGAATAGAAAGCAGCAGGAGAGCCGATAAATTGTAGGTGTATGTAATTTACTTTTCATTGAAGTACACGACAATATTTAAACAATTTTTCAGTGTTACGTTTTTTGTTTATATCGATTTTAATGTTTTTAAGGTCTGAATTTGATATTTTCTTCCGCCAATATGCTTTCTTTATCAACGGCAATCCTCTTGTTACATTCAGTAAACTTTACAGAGTATAACGGAGACATTATTGTTCATAACGTGTATCGAATGCCCCATGTATCAAATACTACGTAATGTTTTCTTCCGACTTCTTCGTCTTCTTCTTTAGCACTACACCTCAATACAACACCCGACTTCCAACACCAATCTTCTTCAATGTCTCCTATCCATTGCCATCTCAGCGTAACCCCTCATATTCATTCTTCTGAGATCTTCTAGCGCATCAAATAACCATCTTATGCTAGGTCGCCCCCCTCTTTCTGCTTTTATACGTCTGTGCCCTCAGGATTGTCTTTGGCATACCGTGATCAACCATCCGCTCTAGGCGATCTAACCATCGTATTCGTTGACCCTTTACGATTCTTACAGTGTCCTCATGCTTCAACAGCTCATCTATCTCCTGGTTATTTCTTATTCTCCAATCGTCAGCTTCTTTAATCGGGCCATAAACACACGTCTTACAATCTTTCTTTCAAACGTTAGTGTTACTTGTTCTTTTTTTTTGGTCATTGTCTTGCCTCCATACATAGCAACCGGGCTGGTAAACGTTCTAAATATTTTTATCTTTTGTGTCACACTAATGAGTTTGTTTCTCAACAGTATACTGTTGGCATAATGTGCCCCATTTCCTATTTGTATTCTGTTTTCTTCCGACTGCGAAACTAATTTTTAGATAAAACGTTTAGTGAAAAATTTTGTTATGTCTGAGCTAGATTTGTTTGTATATGAGCTTCATCAGAAGGCACACGAAGGTTATATACAAACCTTTGATTAAATTTATATTCAAGAGCGAATGCTATCTCAGATATAGGTAAAAATTCACTACAAACTTTTTCTAAAAATCAGACGTTCCGAAGCCGGATAAGTACTATGTGCCGTGTAGTACACTGTTTTCAGAGTAAGGAATGATGTTGCGAAGCGAACAGTGTTTGCTTTTCAGTATTTTGAGGTTATTATTCAAACAAAGTGTTAAACGGTGATTAGCTTAATTTTTGCAGCTTACAAAAAGTGAACTGTACCTTTATGCGCACACGCAGTACATTTTCGATGTTTTTAGAATGCGTTTGTATCGATATATTACGATGTGGAAAAGAAGAAGTGTACTAATTGTAAATTATCCTATTTTTTAATGCAAAGCGTTAATACGTGTTGTTTTCATTTGTGAGGTTAGGCGACAATGTTTTTGGATTTTTAGTTTACTGCTGAAATAAATAAAAGCCGTGGTTGGGAAAAACATTACATTTAATGTGTCTATGCAATGTTTATAACACAGTAACACTTAAAATAAAGAACCTGACCTTTTCAAGTTGACAAATTAACAAATCTACAACAGCAAATGTAAACTGAAAAGTAGAAATATTTATGGTTAATGGGAAAAAACAAAAAACACAATGTATTGAGGAATGACAACATACGCTCTACATTTTGTCCATAATGGACGTTGCTTTTTGAGTTCTCGAGAAACTTTGGACAACGACGTAAAGTACGTATCACGCTCGTTAATCAATGTCTACGAATTCGTTTTTGTAAAGAGTGGCTGTTTTACGATATTGTGACCGCAAGTGTGGTGTATATGACCTGAGGATGGTCTATGACCGAAATCGATCGTTTTTAAGAACGTGAGTGATTATAACTTTATTGCAAAACATATGTATGGTACCTTTAGGCTGTGAACAACTACACTAGAATAGAAAATTGAGATTTTAGGTACCATTAGTAAATCATAAGTGTGTGTATATTATAAGTACATCACATTATCATTAGTTTCTTCTTGGTTAGCCACAAAACGAATACTTGTTGCAAAACGAATATTACCGAAAAAATCGAGTTCTACCACAAGAAAGTGACATGCATGGTAATAGGCGAGAGCCGCCCCGCCTTACTTCGAGTTGGGTTGTTTTCGTGGTTTTAGTAAAAACAATATTTTCATACTACAAATGTATTGGTTTCCATGTGTAATTTCAGTTTTCATGTTAACCTAACAACATCAACTTTTGGCGTCACAGGCACGCGCCGGTGATATATTAAGGCTACAAACATTTTCCTTTGAAAAAATGGCAAATAAAACCAATTGCAACCGCAAACCAACTATTTTGCAAAATACGAAATTAAAATTTGTATAATTCGTTCACCTACATTATGTGCGATATTCACTACATATCGAAGCCTAAAAACTCGTCGGATAATCGAAATATCGAAAATGATTGCGGGTACGCATAAAAGTACAGTACCAAAAAAAAGTTGCAGGTCACATGAAATTTATTGGCGATTATT
The DNA here is from genome assembly GCA_034769895.1 of Magicicada septendecula. Lineage (NCBI taxonomy): Eukaryota > Metazoa > Arthropoda > Insecta > Hemiptera > Cicadidae > Magicicada > Magicicada septendecula. Next base: position 371,125,275 of record CM068374.1, on the reverse strand, counting down.
GATGAACGTACAGTACGAGGCTTAATTGAAAACACTAAAACGAAGGGATTAACAGTATCAGTACGAGAACAAGTCTTGTTTTCAATTCACGATACACAGTTAAGAAACTAATCTCAGAATCACGAATACGACTGTAGTCGGGCTGTGGTACTGTGGTAACTAGGTGTTATGTGTCCATTGAAACGGGTGTTGCGGCCTTCTAGTTGTGATAGTCTGTTCACGACTTCGCTATTTACTGTGTGTTAAGCGATGCCTGGACGATTATTGAAATCGTTTACAGGGTATGAATTGTAAATATATGAGGGAGAAGGTGCATTGTAAGAATAAATAGTGATTACTGTCGCTGAAGTGTGGTATTAAGAACGTGTTTTCACTTCTGAGTACGTTTGGTATTAAGAACGCGTGTAATCTAGGATCTTTTCAAGTTTTAAGAAAGTGGAGAAATTTTTTGATACGATTTCTTATGTAACTGCTATGTGCAGAAGTTGCAGCTCAATATTAAGATAGTGTTGTGTAACCTTTGTACAAATTATAGTGACAGATTCAATTATCTACTGAACGTTCTATTCTACTTCAGCAAACGGTCATAGCCAGTCGTTAATTATATTGTCGACTGCTAACATTAGGTTTAATCCGCAAATAGCTCTCGTAGCGAACTGTTTAGTAAAAATCGCTTATAACAATGCTAAAACTGATTGAAATTTTGACCGTTATAACGTATAGATCGTTCCATCTCATATCTTATAGGCATACATACACTGATAAATCACGGTTATGTACCTATATATGTAATTATATATTGTGATGAATCACAGTATATAGCTATACACGGTTTCTATTGAATTAAGAAACAACAGTAAAAGTTGCTTACTTATTTGTTTTTAGGATGGTTACTTGTTAAGTCAACCGCATAGTTTTTCGAATTGTTTGGAATTAGCCTGCGAGTCAGTTTTTTCGAAAAGACTTTTCGGACAATTACGGACATTTAACACAACAGTACTGACTGTATAAGTTTAATATTAACAACTATATTTCTTATAGTAGTTAAAATGTGTTTAAGAATAAAAAACGGTATTTGTCAATTAACCAAGCGTGTCAGATGTTCGAAGGACTTTTCGGACTACTATCCACCGAGCCGATTCATTGCGGCGGGATCGAAATTTCATTGTTGTCTTGCTCGTAAGCCGATTCCCAGCTGATTCAATTTCGTATAATCCATGACTTGTTTTACCCAATAAATATTAGTTTCTTTTGGTACTGTCTCAATAACCGTACCTGCACTCATTTTCGATATTTCAATTATGCGATTATTGGCATCGATATATAGTGAATATCGCATAAAAGTTTAGATGGACAATAAAAATCGTAAAAATTTATTTGTGTATGTTATAAAATAGTTTGTTGACAATTGCATTTGTGTTTCATTGTCATATTTATTACGAGAAATGTTAGCAATAATATAACTTCGATGTGTGTCTATGACGCCAAAATATGGCGTTGTTAGGTTAACAACTAAATTTACACATGGAAACCAAAATGTCTATAAAATAATACTCGGTGTTTATGAAATCCACGTAAAAAAAAAAAACTCTTAAGTAAAGCGGGGTGGCCCAAGTGCTCCTATACATGTCTCCCTTTTTTTGGCAAAACTTTTTCCACTATTAGGACCTAATCGTATTTCACTAACACTCGGCTTTTAAGCAGATCATTGAAAAACCAACCAACTCGAAGAAAGGCGAAACGCTATAGGCCTACATGTCTCCAATTTTTGTGTGCATTTCACACAAAATTTGCTTCCTGTGAAGTTTTCAAGATTTTACTAAATAAAACAAAAGAACATTGACGAATAACAAATCTTGTTTTCACTTGTTAATACGTTGTTTCGTTTTTTAAATTTAATTTTACTACGCAGAAATAATTACATTTTCTATTGTAGTTTTTGTTAAAATATGTTAAGTTCTTTGTGGTTAATGTGTCTTTGTTTCAGGCATTGTGTAGACACATTAAACGTCATATTTTTCATAACCATACCTTTTATTTCTTTAAACAGTAAGCTCAATTCCAAAAACGATTATTATCTAACCTCACAAATAAAAACAACACATATTTTTACTTTACATTAAGAAATAAAGCGGCTGAAATGAGGTTTCTCAGGCACGTGGCAGAGTATACTCTCCATGATCATAGAAGAAACGCAGATATACGGCAGGAACTTAATATTATGGGTATAGTCGACAGGATCGACCAGTATCGGCTGAATTGGTGGGAACATCTTTGCCGAATGGATGACTGCCGCATGCCCAAACAACTATGGAACTATAAACCGAGGGGACGGAGAGGTGTGGGACGTCCGAGGAAGCGCTGGAGTGACCAGATGTAATAGCCTATTTGCCTATTTGAGACGGGACAAACCATTCTTGATTTAAACCTTGAAGTTGATGATGATGATGACATTAAGAAATAGAACAATTTATAATTAGTATACTTTTTCTTCTTCACATCGTAGTATATCGATACAATCGCATATTCAAAACGTCGAAAATATAGTGCGGGTACACGGATATGAGGACAAAATCGTTTTTTTTTAAATTTAATTTCAATTATACTTTGTTGTCATTTAACTATTATGCAAAGCGTTTTAAGCAATATTGTACATTCAACAGTCGTTACTGGCAACCAAAATAAGACGTCTTTTAGTTGAGACACAAACAGTAGCTAACACAAAAAAAAAACAACGTACGTCTTTTACACTTATCACAAAACGTAATTTCGATTACAAATACATGGAAATGTTTTTTACGTTACTTGTAAGTTAGCAATAAATTTAAGACAATCAACGAAATTTCGAGAGATATAAGATTTCAAGTAACAAATTAAGCGAACGCTGTAAGTTTCTCACGCATACCTACTGTTAACGTCTGTAAAGAACAACAAAGTCTTACACAACTCGCACCTGCGGATTCCGAACGTAAGCAACAACATCGTGTGTATACACGTGATTGATCGGTTTCGGATGTATTCGTTACACAGCGCCGCGGTAGCGTCGGACGCGAGGGCCGCAGGCCTGTTTAATTAACGTAGAATAGATCCGTGGTAATAAACTGCACTGTTGCAAAAATTATTACGCCATAATAAACGGCTAATATGTGCATACATAATTATTAAAGCTGGTGTGTGTGTGCCGAGGCGAAATTGGCTTTCCATTATGTTGTAGGCTATTGACCAACCCGAGAGTTTGTTTACTTTAACAATTGAATTTTACTTTCACAAATAAATAGCGTCTTACCGCCTTCTTAATGACGGCGACGAAGTCTGACTAAAAAGGCGTAGCGAATAGTTATGAGCTATCCGTCTACTTAGGTTATTGTATTTTAAAAGCGGATGCTAATCATAGTGATTGATTCATTGTTTAAATGTTAGACATTAACGCTGCAAAAGATGACACTTATCTCTGGTCAGTTCTCTTCATATTGCATTGCATTGTATGCAGGGTGTCTTTGCACCTGTGGCTTGACTGCAGCATCTGGATCTTGTCCAGTGGCTGCCAGTAGATAAAGTTTAGTCTGGATCAGTCGACAGGTAGCCTAAATCTGGAAAAGGAAACCGCCAACGCGTTAACGCAGAAGGCGAGGGAGAAAGGAAACTTTATTTTTGTGGCACTGCCGCAGGAACCGATTCGGGGAACATCTGTTGCCCGTCTCAAACCCAGCCAGGAGAATCCTTGAGGCGTCGGTTGCTCTCCGCGAGGCGGAGAGCCTCCTTGCCGGTGACCAAGATAACACCAACAAGCAGCTGACTCAGCGTACTAGGAGGCGGGCAAGGAAGGAATGAAGGACAGTTTTAATAGTGAACTCTAGGGCTGTGGGCTGATGTCCCTTCATAGCTCCAAAACCCATTCAGGTTCCTGATGTCATCCAAGCATTTCCCTTTCCTTGCTTTCGCATGATTCATATATGGCAGTAATTTACGTAAAGTAGCCAATTATTCACTAACGAGAAGTGTGGAAGTGGAAACGTCAGTTTTACTACTTCATCATCACACGGTGTCTATGTACTATTGCGCTGTTCAAAAATATCAACCTCATGCATTCTTTGCAATACGTGTAAAAAGAATGTTATTACTACACGAGGTTTGATAAAAAATTTCGTGCAATTTTGCAATTTCCACCACTACAATTGTCTGATTAAAACACTGTTTTTATTTTATGTTGGTACACATGTTAGTGACAATCATTTAAAATTTTAGGCCTACGTGATGCATAGTGTAGATTTCACAGCTAATTGAGTAAGTCGCCTTTAAGTGTATTAGGCACCTTTTTTTGTCATTCTACAATGCAAGATTGAAGAGCATGGATTAAATTTTGTGTAAACTGTGAGATTAACTGCTCTGTCCTGGTAAACGTGTTCAGAAGGCTTGTGGCGAGAATGCTGTGCGTGAAGAAGCGGATTACAAGCTTCAAAGTCTGCCGTAAATGAGTTGAATATCGTGGTTGTCAGATGAAGATTATGTTTCTGTATTCCACGAAATTTCATCGCAAGGCGCAGTGGTAAATAAAGAGTACTATTCGGACATTTTACGCCATTTGTATGAACCATATTCGTACAAAACGGTTAGATTTACGAAAGAATAATTTATGAAAATTGCAGCCCGATAATGCGCCTGGACGCACGTCATTGTGTGTTAAGGCTAGGCAAAAGAAAACGTCATAATGATGACACGAAAACTGCCGTATTCACTACATGTGTCTCAACGCGATCTTTTTAACATGATAATGTTTTTAGGCTGGGGGTCATTCTACAAAATGCGTGATGCAAAATGTGTAACGTCATCAAAAAATGTAACGCTCCAGGTGATGTTAACACTATATTTTTTCCACACATTTGATTCCCCACAGTCTAGAAATCGTCGGTCTCTGTCGTTTTTAACATGATAATGTTTGTTATATAGTAAATATTTGTTATATACTTATATAGAAAACATGATAATATTTTCCACAAAAAGCGTGATGCAAAATGTGTAACGTCATCGAAAAATGTAACGCTCCAGGTGATGTTAGTAATAAATAAATTAGGTCACAGTGAAATAAGATGCATATCAGTGTATATTGTTCAGTGTTAGTCGTGATGTCTTCCACTGAACGTGTGTGTGAATTTTTGATCAAACCTCGTACATATCTTCAAGACGCAAAGGGAAGAACTTTATCTGGTAAAACCACGTGTCAGACAATCTCAGCTCTTTGTACAAAGACAATTTGTCTTTGTAGACATTTCGACTGCAACAATCTGTAAATGTTGCCCAGAAAATGAGACGGCGTTAGAAGGGTCTTGTTGAAACAGGATTTTTTTTTGGTTAGGTCCTTCAAAAGGAGCGGTCGTGGCTTAGTGGCTAGCGTGTGGCGCTGCTACTCTGTCGGCGCGGGTTTAATTCCCGCCGGGGGCCATCTGATTTAGATACGACCGTTCCCCCTCGCAAGGCAATGGCAAACCAGCGAGAGGTATCCTGCTTAGTATAAACCTTCCCCAACTATGCCGTTCGGATCCGGCGTTAAACTGTAGGTCCCATATACCTGTGAGAGACTCAGTACCATCCGCACCACGGGTATATGCGGGGAGGGTACAAACCAGTCGAAAGACTGAAGGACTACGAGGTCCTTCAAACTTCACTCTCGGTTTGGAAGGACGACTACAGATTCTTGGAGTCGAAACGTCTGCTCCATGGTCATCATTATTGCTTTTGGTGTCAAGTACGAGGTTTGATCAAAAAGTTCATGCAGTTCTTGTTTATTTTAAAAATTATGCCTTCATTCATCGACACTTATACCGCCCCCTTCAAAGTAGTCTCAGTCAAATCTAACACAATTAAGCCAGCCGTTTTGCAGTCTTCAAAATATTTCAAGCATACAGCCGTGAGCTCGCTTAGCAATTTTTGTTTTACTTCTTCAACGGTCGCGAAACGTTGTCCTTTCGTGGAAATGATCACTATTGGGAGGGCGAAAGATCGGGTTGGGACACATCTGGTGAGTACGGCAGTTGCTGTGTCATCATTATTACGTTTTCCTTTTACCCTGTCTGGAAAAATTCTTAACGTGCGTCCAGGCGCATTATCGGCCTCCAGTTTTCATAAATAATTATTCTTCCGTAAATCTAGCCATTTTCTACTAATAGCTTCATACAAAAGGCATAAAATGTCAAAATAATACTCTTTATTTACCACTGCGCCTAGAGATGAAATTTCGTGAAACACAAAAACATAATCTTCTTCGGACATCCACGATCTTCAACTCATTTACTGCAGTTTTTGAAAAATGTAAACCGCTTGTTCACGCACAGCAGTCTTGCCAGAAGCCTTCTGAACACGTTTATCAGGACAGAATAGTTTATCTCACATTTTACACAAAACGTAATCCATGTTCTTCAATGTTGCATTGTAGAATGACAAAAATCGCCTAACACACCCAAGGACGACTCACTCAATTGGCTGTGAAATCTAAACTATGCATTAAATAGGGCTACAATTTTTGGCGATTGTCACTGACATGTGTATCCACATTACATAAAAACAGTTTTCTAATTGGACACTTGTAGCGGTACGAAGTTTTTGACCAACCCTCGTAGACCCTTAATTTCTTCAGATTAGTATTTTTTTTTAGTTTTGTATCGGCGATCTAAGGACCACATGCCAATTTCAATTCTTTACTCTTTGTTCTTTTCTTTTTTTCCAATATTCTTTCATCTTCTCACTGTGTCTCTTCTTCCTGTCTTCAGTCCACTTTGAACCTGCGTTTTTATCTCTCCTACCCTGGACTCCCTCCATTTTCAACACTTTTGCCCGAAAAACTTCTCTGTCAATTGCTTCTTCTGCGTGTATATTATTTTTTTCTAAATCCTTTTGGACTTCTTTAATCCAACTTGATATTGACTTCTTCCCCCACAGATATCTGAAGATTTGCTTTGTCAACCTATTGTCGTCCATTCTTTATAAATGTCCAAAAAATAATAGTCTTCTTTTTCTCATTGTTTCTGTTATATTTTCTATACTTTGATATATTTCATCATTACTTCCTAATTTCCAGCCTTCTGAAGTTTTTCGTGGGCCTAATATTTTCCTAACAATTCGTCTTTCCAATATTTCTAGTTTGTCTAAATTATAATTCAGTGCTAGACATTCACTTGCATATAGGCATTCTGCCTTCACTACTGTACTGTAATGCCTTGTTTTCGCATTTTTAGGTATGCACTCTTTATTATAAATATCTTTAGTTATACCATATGCCCTTTCCATCTTATGAATCCTTTCTTCTATAGCAGATTTTCCAAGCCATTCTCTTGAATTATCTCTCCTAGATACTTAAATTTTCGAACCCTCTCTAGTCGACCAATATCTGTTGCCAGGAATTTTGGGTTTTCTGCAGAAATTCTTAAGCCTGTTCTACTGGCTATGTCCTCTAAAAAATTAACCTGTGTCAGATTAGTTTTTATTATATAGGACGATCACATAATCGATTCATCTTTAATTATTTATTTTTATGTATCGGTAGTACATTAATATTAAAGATAAACACAACGAGGTGAAACGTTTTGTTAGCGAGTGATTATGCAATCGGTTGCATGTGTGCACGGACGGAGAAAGTCCAACAGGTTCTAGCAGCCTAAAGCTTAATTCTCTACGGTAACAGATCAGCTGATCGTACACACACATACAAAGATCACTGTAACAGAGTCATCGCTGCTTCAGTCTCTTTTACGTTCCTTATTGATTCATATTTTACGGCTCAATTCATCGTTAAACAACGGCCTTTTAAATCGTGTTTATTTATTATATTCTTCACTACAGATGCCATCTGAGGCCGAAAGTTTTTTTTCTTATCTGGACCACAGAATTGTTTTCATCCGAAAAAACAGTTGGCAATGAAGAAATAATTGATTTCTCTATCGACGACTGTTACTACGTAACATTTCGATTTCAGTCGTAAGTTATATAATTTTTTTTGTGTGTGATTCGTATTATTTGAATCGAACTCTTGATACCTGTTATTTCAACGCGTTTACTTTCTACTGAAAAATTTTAATTTGCAGAGATGCCTTTTGTCTACCGGTTCCGTAATATTTTTGCTTTCCTGGTTAATGTTTGTGTGTGTGTGTGTGTGTGTGTGTGTGTGTGTGTGTGTGTGTGAGAGAGAGAGAGAGAGAGAGAGAGAGCGCCAGTGCGGTTTTTAGTTTAAACTGTTACTTTGGAGGCAAGAAAGATACTTTGATTATTAGCTTCTTTTAGCTGAAAGAGAAGAAAGTCCAATTCTGAATCAAGAAGGTACTGAAGAAAACTAATATTTACGTTCTAGGTCTACTTTAATGGGTGAAAGTGTCAGCCTGGAGCAGCGGCTGAGTCCCTAGAATCTCCTAAACGTTCTCTTATGGAATTTTCAAGTATGTATTTTAACATTTTAACTATTGTTCGTGTTAGTTTAGATAACAAGTTACTATTTTTCTATTTAGGCTAATTATTATTGTTATTCCTGTGCATAGCAATACCCCGACATTTTGTACATGCTGGACACTGCCGGGAAGGTGCTAGAAAATTGATAAAACCTTGTCTTTTGCAGGCAGTAAAGGACTCCGGAGACCTATCCGACAGACAATATGGTTTTCGGAAGGGCAGGTCTACAGTAGACGCAATTTATACAGTAGTTGAATCCGCAAGGATAACCGAACGAGGAAACCACTTCTTGCGGCCAGTATGCCTCTTGGTTACGCTGGATGTCAAAAACGCGTTTAACTCAGAGAAGTGGAGTGATATGCTTGACGCTTTGCAACATACGTTTCGGATACTTACATACCTGTTGCGGATGATTAGAGATTACTTAAGTGACTGGTCATTACTTTATGATACTACATCAGGATGCCGGATTAAAGAGGTCACAGCAGGGGCAGCTCAGGGATCAATTCTTGGGCCAGACCTTTGGAACGCTTCATATATGGCGGACTCTTCTGCGCCGAACATTAGTTTTCCAAAAAAATACCCTGACATTAATTTTCTTTATGTAATCTACAGTCGGATTCCCATCTACTAAGATGCCCCTCCCCCGAATTACAAGCTCTATAGAACCGCCATTGACCTTGTTGAAGAAAAAGCATACTGTAGACAGTGAAAATTGTACAATATTCATTGAATGTACAATTGTACACATCTGAATGTACAATAAACGAGCGATATAATACGAAAATTAATTGATATTTTAACAGTAGGGAAATTACGTTATGGGAATCGGTAACATGAAGAAGTAATGACGGGCAAACAACAGACGGGAAACCTTTGGTCGTGCTGTCGAGCAACGAATTAAAGTTTTAAAGTAGGAAGTAGTTTTAAAGAACTAAAGATTTAAAGTAGTAAGTTTCGGATATTTGAAACCCGTTAAACCTACCTCTACCCATCCCCATGGGTTTAGGTCCTTGATTTCATAACACTTAGAAACTAATATGCCCTTTATTGAGTTTCAAAAGGCATTTGATAGTCTGGGTAGGGATGTCTTGTGGAAGATTATGATCAGAAGAGGTTTTTATTTGCATTTTGATAGAAGTCTGTGTCAGAACGCCTCTGCTGTCAATGGTACGAGCAAACGATTGACAGTGCCAGTTGAGACAAACAAGGCTGTTGTATCTACCCGATACTTTTTAATATTTATTTGGACGATATCATGAAAAGCTGGAAGGAAAATTGTAAATGTGGAATTAAGCTTTCTCCGCAATGTACACATAGTATTACTTTATACGCAGACGATTATGTTATTTTATTATACAATAGGCAGAAAATGACTTGCAGAGAAGAGTATTCATCTTGATGCTGTCTCCACATAAAACAAAGCAATGACTTTTAGAAAGAAGTATCCAGTGAGGACAAAGATAGAGGTAAATGAAAACGGGAATCCAGCTTTAATTATCTTGGATACGAAATATCTACCGCAGTTGATTGTGATGTCGAAAATAAACTTGATAAATTTAAATACATATGTGTGACAATCCATATAACCTTAAAACACAAAACTAGGAAATATACTAAGCTTAAGATTTATAAGACTATGGCTGTACCGGGGGCGCTGTATGGAAGTGAGACAAGGGTACTGCCACACAGAGACAGAGAGAAGGTTACATCGACGGAAATGAAATTTCTCAGGTTGGTCAAAGGGTGCACGTTACGAGACAGAATAAGTAATGCACAGATAAGGCGATTAAGGCGATAATCACAAATTTTTAAATTACAGGATAGAATTACGGAATACAAGGCCAACTGGTGTAAGCGTTTGGGAAGAATGCAGCAAGAACGGCTTCCCAAACTTGCCTTGAATTATAAACCCCCCACAGGATATCGTAGTGTGGGGAGTTTTCGGAACAGGCAGTGCAGCCTAATCCGTGAAGTGGAGATGATGATGATGATTTCATAACACTTTACAGCATCGTACGTACATACGAGGGGAATAGGTTTATATCCGGTGAACGCGGTATATTCGAAGCACCGGTCAGATATAGCAGATGTGTTCTGTTTGCAGAAAAGTACTGTGCGTACGAGGGTCAGTTGAAAAGTTCGAGGAGCGACATCTACAGCTCAGTGGTATAACTAAAATCTTTCGTGTGCTGCAAGACGTATATTTTGCGTGAGCACCTGTTCATTTCCAGATGTATATCTGTCAATTTATTCACTTTTTAGCAGCTGTTTGAAATATTCCTGTCACGCGTGTTTTGTATAATGCACAAAATCAAACATCGTGTTGTGATGAGTTCTCTGTTAAAAACGTTTTAACGCCTATGGAAAATCAAAACGAAATTGTAAATGTGTTAGGAGATGCTTCAATTTCAGAAACAACGGTAAGTGGGGCATACTCGAGTTTAAACGTGGTCGTAGAAGCACTGAAGACTATCCCAGCAGTGGACGTCCAAAAAGTGCAACAAAAAATGGCATTATTGAAAAAATTTCATATGGTGTTGGAAGACCGTAGATTGAGGAGTGGATGACGATGCTGAAATCATAGGCATCTTAAATGAACGTGTGGATCACACTTTAACTCAAGAACTTGGTGTGAGAAAGCGTTGTGCAAGATGGCTGCCGCATCTGTAGTTGTTGCATTTATTGGGCGTCCGGTGCGGCCACGTTTTCAATGCTCGTACGACCACGTTAAACTCAAGTGTCTACTCACAAACCATTGGTTTTGAAGTCGCAGCACCTCCTGACACATTTACAATTTCGTTTTGAATTTCCGTTGGGGATAACTAATTTTTAACAAAGAATCACACCACGATGTTTGATTTTGTCCGTTTTTCAAAACACGCATGACAAGTAAATTTTAAACAGCATCTAAACAATGAATAAATTGATAGATAGATTTGGTAATTTACAGGCGTTCACATAAAATACAAATCTTCCAGAACACGAAAAATTTTAGTTTTACCGCTATATTACAGTTGTCGCTCCGCGAACTTTTCAACTGACCCTCGTACAAACGAAGTGGAACCAAATTAAGTGCAGGTCATTGTGTTTTACGAAAGATTCGCCCGTACACTGTGCTTAGAGACCTGTGATAATTGCAGATTATACGATGTGAAGGATGGATCAACCATTAAAAGGTAAACTCCTTCTGAGAACGTTAAAGGTCTCATTAGCGCGAAATTAACAAATACGTGACACTCTTTAAATTTTACTCGAACTCGCGCGCGCCGACACACACACACACACACACACACACACACACACACACACACACACACACACACACACACACACACACACACACACACACACACACACACACACACACACACACACACACACACACACACACACAACAAGGAGAACACGAGCGTTATTAAGGTTTAATAATTTTCGTCCTGACGGTTAATTTCTGAAGCCTGCAGGCATGATGTAGTACGTTTAATAAATTAATCATGTTACGTCGAAAAATACATAATTTTCTCCGTAAACCACTAAGGCTGAACGAATGAATGGAATCTGAATTCCATGACGTGGGCAACTCTTCTGGGTCATCTACTAAATCAATCAACTACGTGACCAATTGACCGATACGAAAGAGGAGTTATTTGCTGAATGCAGACAAGGTCACGTATGCGTCTGTGTACTGTGCGAAGTTTGCATTCCGAAACGGGTTATGGAACGGAGTAACGAGGGATCTGTGCACATCCTTGGACCAAATCGATTCGAGTAGGTCAAGCCTTTTTCCTATAGCATCGTACATCAGGCGATACGTTACCGAAACACTGAGATAATTGCGTGCTTTTTAATTAACTTATTGGGTCCTTCAGTCTTTCGACTGGTTTGTACCCTCCCCCGCATATACCAGTGGTGCGTGTGTTAAGGAGTATCTCACAGGTATATGGGACCTACAGTTTAACGCCGGATCCGGACGGCATAGTTAAGGAGGGTTTATACTAGGCTGGATACCTCTCGCTGGTTTGCCATCGCCTTGCGAGGGGGAACGGTCGTATCTAAATCAGATGGCCCGGCGGGAATAGAACCCGCGCCGACAGCGTAGCAGCGCCACATGCTAGCCACTGCGCCACGACCGCTCCTTTAATTAACTAAGAATATACAATTTTCGGATCAAAGTAGTCAGGAAAGATACTAAAATAAGGATTCACAAGACGATAATGGAAAATGTAGTGACATGTGGTTCCGACATCTGGGACAGAGAAGCGTATTTACGGGGAGGACGAACGGAACCGGCCCTCTCCTCAGAGGTTTTTGTATAACTCAGCATTAGTGTATACGTTTGAAATATGAACTATAGGAAAATCAAGTCAGTCTATAAGCATCATGTAAGCAATGTTTCAATAACGCGTGTTTTTATTGTGTTATTGCCGTTTACTTTAATGGGACTTGTTTTTTCTTTTGTATGAAGCCCACGTGACTCCACACCCCCTCCCACAGAAAAATTCTAGATAAGCCACTACTGGGGAAACTTCGCAACTCAAAGTATGGAAATGGGATTCTGGCGACGCTGGTATGGACTCACAATGATTGACACAATAGAAGCAAAAACCCTACGATGGAACGGGCAAGTTGCAACGGAGTTCGTCATCATCATCTGCAAGGATTAAACCAAGGATTGTTTGTTCCGGTCTCAAACAGTCAAGGAGTCTAGAGCTGGTCACTCCAGCGCTTCCTCGGGCGTCCCACACCTCTCCGTCACTTCGGCTTATAGTCCCATATAGTTGTTTGGGAATGCGGCAGTCATACATTCGGAAAAGATGTTCCCACCAATTCAGCCGATACTGGGCAACCCTCTCGAGTATACTCATAATATTTCGTTCCTGTCGTATATCTGTGTTTCTTCTATGATCAAGGAAAGTATACCCTGCCACGTGCCTGAGAAATCTCATTTCCGCCGCTTGGATACGACCGGCCTGGCAAAGGAGTTATTATGAATAAATAGTGGGTCGTAAGTTGTTTGATAAAAACTATTTTTAAACACATTTTTAAAACATTTGTGCCGACGTTGCGACGAAATTTATTATCATCATCAGGCCATGTACACATTCAATACATAAATACACACACACACACACACACACACACACACACACACACACACACACACACACACACACACACACACACACACACACACACACACACACACACACACACACACACACACACACACACACACACACACACACACACACACACACACACACACACACACACACACACACACACACACACAGAGTCAAGTCACATAAAACACTTATTACATGTGGGCTCATAAATTATTTTTGTATAGCGTATATAGGGTCTGATGGTGACTATGCATTTTGTCGAAATGTCGACACATATGTTTTTAAATCCAGTGTAACTAATGATGGAATCTCAAATAGTCTGTCATCATGTTTTAATCCATGGTTACTACCACTAGTAAACTAAGGACAACATCCAGTCTTAAGCTGAGTATGACTATAATTTTGACTGGAAAATGAACACTACCATTACGAATGACATACAAACGAAACGGGAACGTTTGTAAAACATTAATGATGGTGTTTATCTTATTATGCGAATAAACCTCTTTTTTGACTGATCTTTTCTGTCTTTTATGACGTGTTCATTTGTTAGATTGTTTACATTGTATTCGCGTTTTAACGGCGGCGTCATGATTTCGAAGCCTGCGTCAGGTTTAATTCTAACCACTGGAATTGGGCAAGCGCGGATGTAGTGTGCGTGTGTGTGTCTATACGCGCCATAAAAATGTTTTAGTGATTCACTATAATCGAATAACTATAATAAATTTCGAGGATCTTTCGTCAGCTGCAGCACCTGTGACCTCACGAGAAAGGTCGACTACATCGTGGCGTTCGGTTCGTTAGATTATACAGTACGCTTGACCGATGGGAAGCGCAAACGACTAATTATTACTTTAGTTAAAAATGGTAGGCCTATATTCACTTAAGTAGTTGTTTGTGAGTGAGAGTGTGTGCGCACGCGCGCGTGTGTGTACATATATTTTCATTAACATATAACGTGTGGAATAGTTTATAAAAAAATTGAGCCGAATTTTAATTTCATCTTTTCTTACTGAACACAACACTAATTAATTGGTATTTTGTTACTTTTGACTGCGTGTCTTCCATGTAAAACGTATCTTGCACCGCGCGCGCGCGCGCGCGCACACACACACACACACAACTACGGCATGCCGAATTCGTGATCGATATGTACACACGATTTTGGAAAAAAAGAAGATGAAGAACGAGGTGCAGAAATGATGTTGATATAGAAGAATAAAAAGATGAAGAAGAAGAAGAAGAAGAAGAAGAAGAAGAAGAAGAAGAAGAAGAAGAAAAAGAAGAAGAAGAAGAAGAAGAAGAATATGATGATGATGATGAAGAACTGAAAATGAATAAAAAGTACACAGGAAACGTGTTAAAAAGGTAGAATTAAAACGCTTAGTATTTTTGTATCTTTTATAATTAGACATATACGTTGTAGCTCTAAATTAAAGGCTGTAAATAAGGACAAAACAAAAGGGAAACCAATAACAAAAATTAAGTCAAAAACGAAAGCTAAGTTGAAGGCAAAAACAAAGACGACACAGGTTAAAAAAAGGTTAAATTAAGACCAAAATGAAAGAGAAATCAAAGTGAGAGAAAGACATAAAGATTAGGATAAAATTAAGAATAAAGATGAGCTCGCATACAATACGATTTGAGAAGTTATTAAACGGTAAAAATATGACTCGAATAAAGAAGGAAAGTCCAAAGAGGCTTGATTGCGTTCACTTATTGTATAAGAGTTACAGAGAAGAAAGGCATCGATGAATGGAGCCGCGCGTTCGTGACATACACACACACTTTATTAGCAAATAGTTGTGGAGAAATTAATCGAACGATACAGGATGCACGTGTGTAACATGTTATACAACAGGCACGACGATGGTGGAGGCGGTGGCTGCTGCCGCCGGCGGCCGCGGAGCTATGACAATAACATCTGTCCGGGTATAATGGACTTGTTACAACGCACACCGGCATCTTTATTGGCGTTTGCTTCCGAGTAGAAACCCGCTGCGTTAAAGTTATGCAATTTATCGGCTTGTATAACCGACCTGTTCTCTCTGCTTCCCTGTAATTTTATTTACATCCGGTGTCTGCGCCGGTCCGGTCCAGCGCAGTATGCAGTGACTTTCTACCTTCATATCCAGTCAGTTTGTGGTCGATAATCTGACTGTCTCCGTACAGCCGGCGTAGTGCGTTCTCGTCTCCAAACGCGCCGTGTAGTAAGAGACCAGGCATTTTCTAGGAAGTCAAAATGATCCAAAAGACAGGTACTGTTTTGGCCTGATCTTAAACGTGCTTCTTTACAACACCGATACACACATAGTCTCTAGATAACAACTTTCCCCTATCGTCTCCGCTATCCCACTTCGTGTGAGCAAAGTGAATCAATAAACAGGGAGACCTACTTCAGACACTCATTACCTTTACTAAATTTTGCGTAAACCTCAAGATTTTTATAAGTATACGACTGGTAAAGAAGGACAGAATTTAGTTTTTTTTTTAACGGTCCGAGTATTTAAAAGTTTACTCTTAAAATTGCCAAATAGGCTTTACTAGAGATATGAAAAGAAATATCTAACTTACATAAAGTCGTAGATTTCGGAATTGTAGAGGATCGCGGCATGAGAATAAACCGTTTCATTAAGAAATAGAACCTGTTTAACGGAACAGATAGTTGAACGTAACGCAGAACGTATGTGGTAGAAGGGAATTTCAGTGTAATAACTGTCCAAAGGAAGAGCAAGAGAGATTTAACTAAACTTAGTTGTAACACTAAGAAGTTTACCCTGCTGGAGTGCGACCTAGAAGACGATCCAGGAGTCAGTGGAGAGACAGTGTCCTGAGTGATCTGAAGAAGCTGGGGATAAACATCTCCCGATATGGATGGACGACAGTGGTTGAGCAGGACGTGTGTCTGTTGCGACAGTGAAGTTTGGTTTTGTAACTGCAGAATGTCAGAGTTGAAAACGACGGAGTAGACTGGAAACAGCTGGTAGACGACTGCACAAACTGAAGACTAAAATTTAATTCCTTACAGGATGGTTTGAGAAACGGGATATTTTCAAGAATTTTCAAAAATACGTCATCCATTGTTCACAGCAGCATTCTTGTTGGTAAAAAAATGATTAAAAGTGACCAAAATAATAGGATGGACCTACTTTTTAGATATTGACTACAATTAAGGGAAATGGGACAAGTTAGAGGAACAACAACAACAACAACAACAACAACAACAACAACAACAACAACAAGGAGAAGGAGAAGGAGAAGAAGGAGAAGAAGAAGAAGAAGAAGAAGAAGAAGAAGAAGAAGAAGAAGAAGAAGAAGAAGAAGAAGAAGAAGAAGACGTAGTAGTAGTAGTAGTAGTAGTAGTAGTAGTCGAAGAAGAAGAAGAAGAACAAGAAGAAACAAGAAGAAGAAAATTATCAGGGATTAAACAATCTCTGTTACTTTCTGGTGTACACGGGCGTTCTTGACTTTTTCTGCTTCCCTGGTTTTTCACTAAAAATTATGCTCTCCTTATATTTTTCTTCCTTGTCTAAACATATGTAAATTTATACTATATCTGTCTGTCTATCGATCTCTCTTCCTCCCTCCCCCCAAAAACTCTCTCTCTCTCTCTCTCTCTCTCTCTCTCTCTCTCTCTCTCTGTCTCTCTCTCTCTCTCTATCTCTCTCTCTCTTACACACTTACGGCACAATACGTACACAAGACACAACTCACGTACTTGTGTACGTACACAAGTATACTCTCACTTATTTGTTTAGTCGTTTAGATTCAGTGGCGTAGGCCTAACTAATGGACCCGCAGATTATAAGGGGCTTCGGTCTCAAGGGATCACACGAGGCATCAAGTTTTGAAGATAATAATTTGCATAAATTTCTTTTATAATTTTTCACTTGTCTGAATATTTAAACATTTACGTTTTGATGTTGTGACAAACAAAATTCACTTTCAATAATGTCCATTCTGCAGTACTATTTTGCTCTCTACCAAGTAAACGTTTAGTTATAAAATCCGAAAAAAATTATGAATGTAGGGAGGAGCATTCTAAATTTTGTCTCTAAAGTTCCGATTAATCCATGGTTCTTTGTATGCGAAGAAAAGGGGGGGACCTTGTTACGTTATTGTTAATTTTACGCCATAACGACACAAAAAACCAGTTGAATATTTAATAAAATAAAATATAAAGAAAGAAGATATATAAACAACAGTGCCTGCTATTTCGTACAGCCTTGGGAAGGCCGTATGACCGGACAGGTTCGCTGCTGCTGCTGCTGCTGCTGCATCTGGATCTAATAACAAACAATATCAACACGACACGACCTCTACATGGTTGCGCGGGGCAACGTGCAGCCTTGGTAAGGCCGTGTGGCAATCACCACACACACAGCGCGCGGCGGGAGATTGTAGGCCAGCAGCCAGCCGGGCCGGCAGTGTGTTTGGCGGTGTTTATGACTAAACGATTGAGTAATTTGTTGAAAACTGGATTCCGCGAGCGACAGAACAGAAAATTTTAACTTTCTCCGCGCTTTGGGATTGTTGCATCCACGTTGCTGCTCGCTTGTAGCAGCTACAACGCGCCGTACGGAATGTTGCAAAACTGTTGTGGTCAACCGATCCGCAACTTCGTGTCTGGCACGGGACTGAGTTCACAGTTTTCAGAGTAAAATAGATTTGAGTTGCAGAAGAAAAAAAGTGTTAACGAAATGTAAAAAAATAAGAATGCATAAGGGAAATTTTGTTCCCTAACAAGTGCCAGGCGCGTATTTACGATAGGGGGCGAACTGGACCCCCCCCCCCAGAGAGTCGTAAAACTTGACAAATTTCGTTAATCTCTTAAATTTTAGGCTATTTTATTACTTTTTCTAGCTGTGTACGATAATTTAGTAACTCTTTTTTAAATATACAAAGAGGTTTATTACACAGCATTTGGATATACGTTTGAAATATGAAATATAGGAAAATCAATTCAGTCAATAAGCGTTATTACTGTTTTTCTTTAATGAAACTGATTTCAGCCACTTTAAAGATAGTAATATTGATCAGTCTTAACTTATTTTTTCGTTTGTATGAAACCGACTCCCCCCCCCCCCCCAGGCTAAATTCTAGATACCCCACTGGCAAGTTTTGTACACGAACAATAGAAGTGCTTGCTCAGGCAAGCGGAAAGGTCTCTACTGAAAATTGACAATGCAAATACACTTCATATTTTGTATCTCTGGTACATTTTTTACGTACAAAATAATAATTAGTTTAACCGTGTGGTAGCCTGATTGTGTAAGGTGACGTTTAAACGTTAAACTTAATATAAATTATGTAGGCTATGCGTGGTGGGAATCTCAAAACATTAGTTCGTTTGTAAAGAAAAATAAATTTTTTAACTGTACAAAGTAGCCTATATTTCCTGAGACAGAATTAACTAGAAAATGTTTCTAAAATGTCTCCCGATCCCGTGATAACGAATTAGCTGTCGTTAGAAAACTATTTTGTAACCATCATTATAACCACAAAAAAACTTAGATTTTCAAACGTGTGTATGTGTGTATTTCAAAGAAAACTGTTACGTTTTTAACTTGTGAAACGGTTAAAGTGCATACTTCGGATTCTTATGCACGCTTCTGTGTCACATGCAAGGAGACTGCTGTACTGTGCACGGTTTATCAGACCACACAAGGATATGTCGGATAATATTATTTATATTAACTTGATATTATTTGTCTTAAAGTTAGATTTTTAGATCTTTTCAGATAAAAATGAAAATTGTAAATTGTAATCTTAAGAGGACCACAATTGTATCCCTGCTTCCTGCCTGGAATAGACGGGCATATCCCTAGGCTGCGGCTTGCCTACGCTGGGGTTGCAAACAGCGTCTCTCATGATAAGATAGACAGCACAGTGTTTTTAACTACTAGTCAGCATCTGTGTGGCCGTCGCGGGTGGGCTGAAACTCAGAGCATGGGAAACCGCGAGGTGTGCTAGAACCCAATTTGGGGAGCCATTCGCCCTGTAGTGGCAACCCATCATCGTTACGGGCACCCGAGCCTATCGACCACACCAGTGCAACTCTAAGCTCCCGGCGGGCTATGGCTTAAGAGGGCCCTGAAGCCTGGCGACTGGTTGGAGCAATTCATTCGAGAGTTGTCCCCATGTCATACGCGCCTATCATGTATTCGTGGACCGCTCCATAAGGTCTTGTGCCGGGCGAATGACTGACCTGCACTGTCATCGAACGCCGGCTTGGACAACGCAAACAAACCAGGGCGCAAGACACTCCGTGCATCTTCTGTCTGTCTGTCTGTCTGTCTATCTGAACCGTTGTAAATAGTGTACTACAAAAAATGTATTTCGAAATGTTACTCCTTCCATAGCTCTCCGTAATCTCTTCTGCTGATTTCAACTCTTGCCTCCTATTTACTGGTGCTGTTCTGTAACTCAAATGTTTGGCTGAAGTAATCATGAGAGAAATGGTTGTTTTTGGGGTCTGAGAGTGACGTGTGAGACAATACTTGTGTCTGCGCAGCAAGACAGTTTTTCGATGAACATTTCGCGTAATTATCTGCGGACAGTTCAGTGTGAACGGTCTGAAGCCTAGACAAATGTTAACAGCAAAACGAAGGCATCAGAAGCGCGACGTCAGCGTAATACGACAAGCAGGAGGGACAAGCCAGCACAATGTGAAAGTAAGTGTGTTGCCGTGTTATAGGAAGCGATGATCGTGCAATTTTATGTAAATATTTTAATACGTGTCGCATTCGCTCAGTGATAATAGTGTTTTTTAAATATACATATAACTGCTTGTTGCTGAGAAAAGGGAGAAGAAAGTCAAGTTGACGCGTGTTAGACTGTCCGTTGCATTCAATTTGCAGCGGAAAATAAAGAAAATAAAGGCTATTGAAAAAAAAATCATCTGTAAGATAATCGAACTTGACGTTCGTGACTTTACACCGAGTCCAAGGTTCGTTTCCACCCACTATATTGGCCTATCGGAATTCTACACCAACGTATTGGTACATTAGAATTAAAATTTGCAAGTAGATAGTAAAACGTAAATGAGCTTCTATTTTCAGTGACCAACGATAATGTCAAAAAACTATCGTGATGGGCAGTACGATTTAGATTAACTATTGGCAAAACGCGCATCACGAACGTTTTGTATATGAAACACATTTTTTTCAACTCGTAAGATTTCAAGAGAAACGACTTTCTTAAGTAGATCTTTGAACAAAAATTCAAAGAAACATCTTTTTCCAGTCAACTGAAGTAACTGTAAGTTTCAAAAGATGGACATTTCTGAAGAATCGAAAATCTTTACTATAGAGGTTATCTCGGATTCATACCTGTTCGTAAAAAGGCGAGAAATCTAAAAAACACTTCTTTAGGAAATAAGAAAAGCGTGAAGTTTTGCTTATATCCTGACATGTTTCTGAAGACGAACATAATTCCTAAAAATTGATATTCCAAACTGCAAAGCTGTGTAGTTGGTCTGCCGCGCGTAAGAATCTTTTGGCATTTATACATTTTTTCTTTTTTTGAGACGTTATTAAAATTAACACAAACGTCGAGTTACTGATTTGCGACGAATTGTGAAATAAATCTGTGAAAAAAATCTGCATTTGCGAAAATAATATTTATAGTTTGTTCCGCCATATTCCTGCCGTCAGTTTGGTTTTCTATAGTATAGTATAAACACAAAGATGAGACTTCTACGCTGCTACGTATTCTCGGTCCTCTTCTACGATGTAGAATATTGGACTTTGACTGCAGCTACAACTAAAAAATTGGAATCTTTCGAAATGTGGCTCTACCGTAGAATACTGAGCATTTCATGGAAAGCACATATAACTAATGTTGAAGTCCTTAGAAAAATGAAGAAAGACATGGACGTTATTAACACACTGAAGATAAGAAAGCTTCAGTATCTGGGACATCTAATGAGAAATGAACAGAGATTTTACTTATTGCAGTCCGTATTGCAGGGAAAATTACTTGCAAAGAGAGGAGTTGGGCGACCGAGAATATTGTGGCTGAGAAATTTAAGGACCTAGTTTGGCATGAATACAGCTGACTTATTCCGTACAGCAGTGCAGAAAGTTAAAATATTCTGTATGATATCCAACATCCGAAACGGATAGGAACTATCAGAAGAAGAAGACAGTATAGTATAGTATAGTAGTTTTCTATACAATTTAGTATAGGCCTACTCCAGATAAGGAATAAATTATATATTCCTTATAAATTTATAAAGAACCCCCGAAAACACACGCGTAAAAATTTGATGTCATGAAAACATTTCATAAAAATTGGCCAGAGCATTGACCGTTCGTCCTTGTGTCCAGCGTTTCCTTCGATTTCGAGTCACTACGCTAACGTGCGCTTAATTATTGGATTATCCTTTAAAACTGTACTGTCGTCGGGAATACATAACGTTTGGAGTCGATTAGACGTTAGACAGTGAGTGAAAAATTTATTACAAGATTTCACTCGGGCAGACATAGAAGCGTTTATAAACAACAAATAAAAATGAGATGCGCTTTCATATTTTTTAATATAAAATTTTCATATTACCAGAATAACAAAATATTTGTATTTTGTGTATGCTTGTGTAAAGTATATCAAATATGCGAGCCTTCCTGAGTAATGGTTAGGATATAGTCTGTTACTCTACGCTAATGGGTAATAGCGAAAAACATGATGTATACATAGGTACATCTTTTTAAGGCGGTTAAAATAGCATATGAAGGTAGTGGGAAAGGTAAAAATAATGGGTGGGCATTACTAGATGAGCGAGATGAAGAAGGCCCAGAAAGAGGTTTTACTGCCTATGACAGTGTACAGAAAGACACGGAAGATAGGAACCTCTCTACACGAGTGTGGAAGATGCGTAGATTTGCCAGTTGAAGAATCTCGGTCAAAAAGCTTATAAAAATTGTTGGCATTGTTATAATTTATTTTTAGATGTTTTCGTATCTTTATGATATTTCTATAGCTTTGAAAGGAATAGCCGAATCGCAGGTTCGCGTCCCTTCATTGATTGCCGCTAACGTGCACTCATTAGTTTCTCTGTGTTGTGACGGGACACGGTTAGGCAAAGAATTATCTCCTTATCAAGGCCACGTCAGGTGTTAATTCTGCGACACAAATAACGTTCAGATTACGATGTGTCGTGATTAGCGCTTGTTACGAGAGTGTGAAGAACGTGAGTACGATTGTTAGCTCTGTGTGTGTGTGTGTTCGCGATCCGGTCTTTTAACACAATCGCATTATGCCAGACTTCACTATAAATACGACTGCGGTCTCGCTATATAGCCGTTTTATTTCGACTGCAATGAGTCTAAAATTTATTTCAATAGAATTTACGTATTTAAACGATAATAATTTAATATTTTACTGCTTCACTGATTACTTTTAATTTTAGCAAATTCCGTATATTAATTTTCCGACTTTTTCGTTTTGCAATCTGCGACTGCCTAGGATTAATTCCATGTTAGCAACGACTTCAAATGGATGCTACCTTATATATCAAATATTTATGTAGTCTTCGTATCTGAAATGCTTATTAGGCTAATGGTTCACCGACGTTAGTTAAGAACTTAACGGCCGTTAAGCCATCTATTAAGGATTTAAATCAGTCACCTGCTAATTGTAAGGAGATAGCTTCTTTCACTCTTTCACGGAGCTCAGTTAATGGGCGTTAAAATAAAATAAAATAAAGCAATTTATGTTCTTGGATTTTGTTCTTGGATACGACAGAACAATAGTCAATAAACTCCTACACAAAACACAAAACACAAAACAAACAACAGACAAGGCAGAAAACAACAAATTCATAACAGAAACATACATCAAAAACCAAACTGAGCCCACAAATTCAAAAAAGCAGGATAAAGAATCTCATACTAAACTACTAACAAAACAGAACACACACACACACACACACACACACAAAGCACAAAACAAATTAGATCTACCTGGTGTTTACAAACTAAATTGTTCAGATTGCAACAAATTCTACATAGCCAGACAGGACGTAGCTTCAAACAAAGATACATTGAACACACAAAGGCACTACACTCAACTACAGAATCCATCTTTGCAAACCACCTCATTGAAGCAAACCACACATACAAAAACATCGACAATAACATGGACATTCTACACACAAAAGGCCGAAAACTAGATTATCTAGAACAATTGGAAATATACAGACACACGAAAACACATAAAAACGACATCCTAAACGAACAGACACAATTAAAATCACACGCATTATTCGAACATATCACACACACAATATCGATCTTTCAAAAGTCGATACCGTCGCCAACAACAAGACGGACAGTGCTCCCAGTGGCAGCCTCTGAAGAAGCTTTTTAAAAGCGAAAACCGGTTCAGGCTATAAGATAAAACTTTTACGTTTTTACCCATAAAAAACTTTGTGTTCCGAGTCGGTAGTGAGTTAATTATATTTAGCAATTTATGTGTTCAAAATATTTAGTAATTAATGTTGAGTACTATGTTTTTGTTTGCAAGAAACACGAATACAACATCAATGTATATAAGCCTAATGTTAAATATTTAAAATCTCTTTCAAGTATTTTCCACAATTTATTATACTTTTTCGCAAATAGTAATAAACAGAAATTAAAAAATGAGATGGAATTAAAATTGTAAAACATGTCAGAAATCAGTACTCTATAGTTTAAGTCTGATTATACTATTTAAGTTATTGTACGTCGTAATAAGCGATTTATTATACCAAACAGAAGCAACACTGACAATTATCATGGTTCCATATAACATTGTGTTTTTGTATTTAGCAAGCGTTAACCATAGGAATAAGTACGACGTTGTAGATACGGCTGTTAAGACGACGACCGTTAAATACTTTAACGCTGGTTAAGAAACTGCCCATTACGGGATACACATCTGTAAAACAGTAGAAACATGGTCACGAGTTCGATAACTTTCAACATGCTGTTTATTCGACAGTGACGGATTCGGTGGCTGTGGTACACGATTAAGGCGGCCGTCAGTTCGACACCCGCACTGCACACATAGGCCTACCTGTATACAAAAGGTCCGATTTCCTCTAGCCGGGGCTTTTCTCCGCCCAGAAAGCCGTCCGGGTTGGTTACGTTGAAGATGAACACTTTGGTCAGTCTGACGACTCCGGGCCTCTGCCAGTAGTGGTAACTGAGCGTTCCGTTCCATAGTTTCAGATTCTGCAAAAGTAACATCAGATACAATTAGTTTTTACGATAGTATAAAAAAGTTAATAATAATAATTTTTAGTTTTAGGCGTGCGTGATCGATATTTTAAATATTGCCACTTTATCGTTGAGAACTATGTTTTATTGATGTTACTAGATGGTCTAATAAAAAATCGGAAATTTTCTTAATTTATTCAAGTAAAAAATTCAAACGTCATGGGCCGTTTGGATCTCTTTCCCCGTGTCGCTGAAGATGTCCGTCATCGGTACGGCCAAAATGTCTGGCACTAATTATAGACATTTCGGGTCATGGCCTAACAGTCCGGCGAACGGTAACAGTATTGATGACAAAATACCGTGAAAACATCAAATTCTTAGGAATTAAATCAACTAAACTCAAATTCTTGTTGTATTTTAATTGGGAATCGAATTAGTTTAACGGGTTAGATAGCAATTATTTAAGTGCTTACACTATTTACGTATACTACTACGCTACTACGGTCTACAACGCAGAACTCGGTCACTATTCTCAACGTACAAATTTATTACCTATTACGTAAATTTTGATTAGATAATTTTTCAATCATAGGAAAGATTACAACAATTTTCGAATTTCTACTAATTCTTTAGTAATATAACAATTGTACACCACACAATCATACAACAAACATTAAAAATTCGAAACAGTCGGATTTGGGTTACAATTCCTTTTAGTCTGACACCAAGCTACCTTTTCACAATTTTTTTCTTAATTTTTTATCTCTTTTTTTAGGCCATGGGGCCCAAAAATTTTGAAATTTCCAAAACGTAATACTACATTCAGACATTTAATTAAAAATTCTCTTTAATTTGACAACCACGTGGCTTTTTGCTATTTTATCAAAACTTCATTCACTTTTGGGGCCCTGACGCGCAAAAATTTTGAAAGTTTAAAAAATGAAGGCTATATTCAGATTGTGGTTTAAATTCACTTTAATAACGCATACGACTTTTGAATTTTTCCACAATTTGACCCCCATATTTTTGCCTCCCACTCCCGTATTTTTGGAGGAACCATTCTTAAAATAATAAGATTTTTTGTGTAACAAAAAATTATGGACAATTCTCCCAAGTTTTACGAGAATCGGTTGATGCGTTCAAAAGTCGTGGTGAGACATACTCTAAATAGACACATAGACAGACAAAAGCCAAACAGTCGAGTCAAAACTGAGAACTCGCTTCGCACGTTCAGTTCGTAGTCCTTCATTCTTTCGACTGGTTTGTACCCTCCCCGCATATACCCGTGGTGCGTGTAGTACTGAGTCTCTCACAGGTATATGGGACCTACAGTTTAACCACGGATCCGAATAGCAATTTTTTTTTTTTTTTTTTTTTTTTTGGAGGGGGAGGGTTTATACTAGGCAGGATACCTCTCGCTGGGTTGCCATTACTTCTTCGCACGTTCAATAAATTTAAATAAACTGTGAAATACTTTATGGTATTTTTAATCTTTGTCTTTCTGCTTCTGCTGTATCTAGAGCTTCTTGCACTTGACAGTTCATCGTATTAAACAAATCTTATAGCACTTCGTCTGAAGTGGCGTTAGACTCACAGCTCCACACACAGGCGACCATGTTAACATGTTAACATTGGCGTTCGTTAACATAACAAAATGTTCCTTTTCATACATAAGGTAAACGGTAAATGTGAACTGACGAAAAAATAATTTTAAAAAGTAATTTTCATATTAGATTAAGATTAGGGGAGTAGAGAAAGACATATTTAAAGAATCAACAGGTGTGTGTGTGTGTGTGTGTGTGTGTGTGTGTGTGTGTGAGAGAGAGAGAGAGAGAGAGAGAGAGAGAGAGTGAGAGGGGGGAGACGTTAATAGAGGCCGTTACTTGGGAATTACCCGGTAAGCAGTAAGTCAGCCAGCAGGCTATCTATAAAACGCGTCGTTAATCACTATGATTTTCTAAGATTGCATAGTGTATTTGTGGTTAAGGTGTCACGGCTCGCGCTATCCGACCCAGATTCGACGCGGGGGCGTGTCCTTGTCATTCCACTTTGAACTAATTCTTCGCTGATTTTCTTCATTTCTACACGTGACTACATTAAACCAATAGGTTTGTGTAATTATGTTTTGTCGATCTGTTATATTTTTTCTGACGAAACGTATCATTTCGTTTTCAATTAAAGAACTCGACTTAACAACAGGTGGACAACGTTAGCCGTCATTAAAGTCTTCGGGTGTTGCCCAAGTGCGCGCGCGCGCAGCTGTTACCATGTACAGAAACAGTGCGACGTGCTCAGTCGAATTTGGAAGGTTGTAAAATTGTTCGACACGTGTGCTGAAAGTTGTACAGCCAAAGTTGCTAACGGATGACTAAAATGTTAACCAACGGTAGAAGTATTTATTTTCTTTTTACTTCCATGTTCCATAAGGTCATGACGAAAAAAATCGTCTTCGAGATAACGGCTGATTCTGATTATACTACCCTCAAAACATGAAGAAAAGTGATTTTTCGACAAATTTCTGTTTGTGTGTCTGTCTGTCTATCTTACTATGTGTCTGTGTGTAGATTGTTTTCTATGGCAAACGATAACAGCCGTAAATTGAAAGAGAATCAAATAATGTTTTGCATACGTCCCTGAATTGTAGAGGACGCAAGGCTTGTTGATTTTGGTGAAGATTGGTTAAGGGAAAGGGGTAGTTTACCTGAAACGATTTATGTTTTAACAAGGGTAATTTTTTATATGACGAACGATAACTGCCGCACATTCAAACAGAATAAAATAATTTTTTGGACGCGTCCCTGAATTGGAGAGAACGCAAGTCCTGTTGCTTTTGGTGAAGATCGGTTAAGAGGAAGGGGTAGTTTACCTGCAACATTTCATGTTTTAACTAGGGTAATTTTTTCTATGTCGAACGATAACTGCCGTAAATTCAAACAGAATCAAATAATTTTTTTATACATCCCTAAATTCTAGAGGACTCAAGACTTTTTGATTTTGGTGAAAATCGGTTAAGAGAAAGGGGTAGTTTTCCTGCAACATTTTATGTTTTAACAAGAGTAATTTTTTTATGACGAACGATAACTGCCGTAAATTCAAACAGAATCAAATAATTTGTTACATATTTGTCTGAGTTGTAGAGGACTCAACGCTTATTGATTTTGGTAAAGATCGATTACGGGGAAAGGGTAATTTACCTGCAATGTTTTATGTTTTAATAAAAGTACTTAATTTTGACAAATAAAGTATCCTGATAAGGAGATCATAATAATTCACTGTAGAAACATAGATGAAATATCTATGAATGAAGAAGCTAGTTGAACGGGGTGGGGGTAATTTTCTATAAATAAAAAATTATAGTCGAAGAGGGAGGGTTAATTTTTTATGTGTACTACGTTATCGGCAACAAAGAAGTAGTTTGTTGTTAAAATTTCTTTCCGGGATGTTTGGCCGTAGTCCAATGTTTTCTGCAAAACCAGACGTTTCGGTAATGCCATCGACTGCCATCATCAGAAAAAATCGAGTGCGATAACGTGGGGTATACGTTAGTGACCATAGTACTGTGGTTAAGGCTGAAGCAATTTAGAAAGAAGTAGTTTCTATTGAAATATTTTATTTCGAAAATGATTTTAAATATAAATCTTAGAACATGGAAGTCATGTATGGTTCTCCATACCGATATTTTTCTATTTGTATCGGCCATCTGAGGGCCACATGCCAATTTAAATTCTTTATTCCTTCTCCTTTTCTTTTTCTCCGATATTCTTTCATCTTTTCACTAAGTCTCTTCTTCCTGTCTTTAGTCCACTTTGAACCTGCGTTTTTCTCTCTCTTACCCTGGACTCCTTCTATTTTTAACACTTTTACCAAAAAACTTACAGTGGCTTCTTCTGCGTTTATATTATTTTTTTCTAAATCCTATTGGACTTCTTTACTCCAACTTGATGTTGACTTCTTTCCCCACAGATATTTGAAGATCTGTTTCGTTAACCTATTGTCGTCCATTCTATATAAATGTCCAAAAAATAGTAGTCTTCTTTTTTTCATTGTTTCTGTTACATATTCTATACTTTGATATATTTCATCATTACTTCTTAATTTCCAACCTTCTAAACCTTTCGTGGGCTTAATATTTTCGTAATAATTCGTCTCACCAATATTTCTAGTTTGTTTATATTATTTTCTTTTTATTTATTATGTCTTTTGTTACACCATTTTTTCGCTGTACCTACCCAAGAAAATTCGTATACTTCTTGTACTGGCGTCACAACCAATCCAGTACGGGATTTAGCCTCTTCAATTATTTTTCTCCATTCAGCCGTCTCATTACATAGCCTTATTCATCTTCTTATTCCCATATCCCTCAGATCCTCCTCAACAGCCTCGATGCATCTGTTCCTTGGCCTTCCTCTTGATCTCCTACCTACCGGCCTCTATTCCAAATTTTTTGGGAATTCCGTGTTGCTCCATCCTCGTTGTGTATCGCATCCAGGCTATCCCATCTTCCTTACTATGTCAATCCCGAGTATATCAGATTATTTATTTCATGATTACTTCGTATTCTCGTCGTTATTTTGCACTGGTCCAAAAGAATTTCTTAGTATTTTTCGTTCGAATATTCTTAGACACTGCTCGTCTTTTTGTGCGAGTATTCAGGTTTTACATGAATACTGTTACCACGCTCTACTGATCGTCGTATGGTACAGTGGGAAACAAAATACAAGACACCAATAATGTCACTGAAAACCAGCTTTAATTATCACAATTAACAGTTTGTAATCAACACGTTATTCAACAAGATTATTCTCGTACAATTCAAGTTAGTCTGTCCACAAAAATAATAATGTTAACTACAAAGAATTCCGCACTATAATCACTGTTTACTAATACACCACTTGAAACGCACTGTGTAAATCGCCCGACAATATCTCGAACATCACTTGAATAAATCGCCACTTAAACTGAAACTAAGCGTCCCCTTAGAGATTCCAGAATAATCCATAATACGCGTCGACGCTACTAGAAAACACTAGAGCGTAATTGCTTGCGGCCTTGAACACAGTGCGTGCGGACCGGTGAAGTCTGGAACAGCCTCTTCGACGCATGTTAAGAGTCACGTGCGCACACAGACATTACAGCTGGGGTAGCCGAGACACGTGTAGAACGTTCTGCAATGGCGCGACGCGGCTAGTTACGAGTGGTATAATTATGCTTCTGAATATTGGTTTGTTCAGTGCTTTCGACTCCATTAAATTTTAGTAAGCGTAGTAACATCGGTTACTATTACGGACTCTCACCTGTATATCATTGCTTGTAGTGTTAGTATAGTTTATTTGTGAGCGTAGGTAGGAAAATTCTAGTTCAAAATCATGATTTTCACATTACAGAGGTTGTCTATTGCACGATGTTCTTGTTAAATTTTTATTAAAGCAGATGATATTATTATGGTTAACATAAGGCCGTGTGAATTATCACAGAGGAACCGCTAGTAACAAACATTTCGTGGATATCCATGCGTCGAGGGAAATGTGTTAAAACAACTTTGGGCGCTAATCAGTGGCGGCTCGTGGTTCTGACCGTTGGGAGTTCAATGTCTGAATGTTTCTACTAAGATAAGAGCAATTATCCCATTCCAAATAACACACAGGGTGGGTCGCAACATGAAGACATAACTGTTGACAACTTTAAGTAGGCCTAATATTAGGTTGTGTTTATGTTATTTGTAAATTATTCTAAAAATATATAGTTAAAATAAAAGGATAGTCTAATGTCTTTGTTTAATATTTAAAACGGGAAGCGTCCTACCGAGTTTCTTAATTTTACATTTATCTTCAATAGAGACAGAAGAAAAGTTTGTTTTTAAAATAGATTGAACACTATTCATTTTACCAAATCAGTGAACTGAACACAAATATAACAAATGCCTGAACACTGAACACACAAAAAACGCCAGCAAGCACTTTGGAGGTTATACACGCTTCGGTCAGCTTAACATTATTAGGTATAATTATCTAATGACTACATTAAACGCACTTTATTTTTGAGGTACAAAGACTTCACTATTTTATTTGATTTTAAGACATTTTTATTGCATAATAAATAAAATAGAGAAATCCGACACAAAACTGAAGGTAAACGGACAAATCACATGGCAAAAATGATAATAACGGCTAATGGCGTTATTATGAAAATGTTGCATTCCCGGTAGGGGCGGTTCGGCCCTCGTCGGAACTATTCGTGTCTGTCGCTAACATTTGAGTTTAGCGACAGATCAATGTAATTTTGCGTATAGTGAGTTCCCACTCCAAAGCTCTCTACACAGTCTAGGGAGTGCTGAGAGCTACTTTGCACATCAAGCTATAGTAGCGAGCAATTCGCCTATTACACGAATCGGTTACTGTTCAGTCGACAAGATTAATCTCACAAATCTCGTTATTCAAATATGAAACCATACTTTCAACAAATTCTTAAACATATTAAAATTATTCAGGGGGTTCACTGACCATTGAATCTAATGGACGAGCCGCCACTGGGCGCCATTCAGGACATATGGAATCTTTAAGAAATCTTATTGCGATAGACAGGCTACCTCGACGTTAGATTCTTTAAGACAATAATTACGCTGTTGCTCACCTGTATGTAAAAAATTCCCGGTTAGCGTTTTAAAGCTTCACAGCTCATCATCAGATCAGAAATATTATCATCATCATCATCACATAATTCCGATCTGATGATGAGTGTGATGCTTGGAAGCGCTAATCGGAAATTTTTACATACATGTGTGTAACAACGTAATTTCTATTTGTGATTATAACTGCTTTCAGTAGCGTGGCATCCATGTAATCTCTGTTTGTTATGATGACACTATAAAAATGAAAGAAAATTAATGATATCACACACTAAATACTTTAGTTATTGAATAATTTGAAATGAAAACGATATTAGTAGGGAAACTTGAAGAAAAGCATAGCATAGCTTTCGAACTGTTGGACACTTGCACCGTCATTTTAATGCTGTGTTGCCTGCCCAGACATCAGCAACGTTTTACTGCATGTGGATATTGACCTCGTAGTAGTTGTTACTAGCACGACAAGGGGGAGGGGACACACTCGCCCGTCTAATGTGTTGCCGCTGTATAAACCGGCAAAACGCTCAGTTAGCAGTTTGTTCGTTTTCTGAGCTGAAGTGTACCAGTTACTGCGTACCAATTTCTATTTTGTTCTTTTAGTTGAGTGTTGCTCTGGGTTTCTTGATTATTTGTATCCTAATTTATTCTGTGTAAGTATAATGAGTCGAATTTCGTTGAACCGGGACTCTCTTCTCCTGGCAGAGAAAAATAGAAAATACACTAAAAAAATATTTTGGCTCCAAATAGAATAGCCTACTAAAAAGGAATATTTGATACTATAAAAAATTCCGAATAATTTTTACGTTAAGTTTTAGACCTAACTCAAGCGGGAACAGCTGTTGTGTACCCACGCCACGCCACTGGTACTAACACAACTTTATTTAATTAAATATTGTTAAATTCTTTGTCTAACTTACGGTTATTGAAATACAGCTCATCCAGATTCACTGACTAAGAAGATCTTCGACAGATGACAATAACACAAGGTACAATACACATGCGCTCAGTAAAATAAATCTAATCTTTGCGTAAACGTTTCATTTGTACGTAAGGTCACAGTTTGTCAGATTTCTGGTGGGCGATGACTTTGTTTATATATTTTTTTTTGTCCGTTCTGCGTCGCGTATAAACGATGCACGTTGTTGATAAACTCAAACGTTTTAAAACATACAGTGCCGTGTTTGTTTAAAGCGGTGTTTGTTGACCAACAAGTTATTCAGTTATGCAATAGCCATTTTTCCCCGCAAGCGCTCGTAGCCAGCCAAGTAATGGCAGTTTACAAGGCTGGCGTTCAAACCAACTTACGTTATGCTGCAAAGTTTTTATTAATTAATTTAATTCAAACACATTTTGCTACAGTCTATTTCTTGATGCATATATAATATATTTTATCTACACCCGTAACGTAATAGCGTGTTATCCCACTCATTTTGAGTGGGATAACAAGTTCATTATCGCACTGGTTTTGTTATCCCACTCTTTTATATTTTAAAATTTATTGAAACATAACACAAAATACAACTTAATATTACAATCTAAACATGTTATCTACTTATTGTAGATATTAATAACACAGTCTTTAGAGTTATTTAAGTAAATTCCTGCTGTAGAAGAAGATTGGAACTTTTTCGTCACCAAGTTAAATGCAAGCTCCTTGCCCTTATTGTCGATATCAGCAATGCCTAAAACGTGTGAAGCTATTTTCGACAAAAGTTTCAATATATCCCTCGGCAACAGTATTAGAACGCCAGCCACCATGGCGTTTCAATAAGAAGTTTCAATGGTTTTTAAAGCTTCCTCTTCAATATCTGAAGGCAAACTTTCAGATTCACTCATTTTAAAACAACTTACAAATTACTAATTTGCAGTAAAAACAAACTATTTTTAATCATAACAACGTGGTTACTATGGTAACGTATACGTCACAATACATTATTTCAGCTGCTACGTAGATAGCTTAAATTTTCTGATTCTCACATTTTTTATTTTTCAGCGGGTGTAGATAAAATATTGTACGACACACGAGTGATAACGCATTATTAAAACTTTCACACGTTGTGTTAGCCTATTAATAAGGCTGTTATCCCACTTGTATCGTAAATATCTATAATATTTATAACTTTACCACAAGATGTGTTTTCCCTTATTTGGAACATGTTTCGGGAAACTTATTGTTCCTATCCTCAGCCTTCTTAATTTTGAATCTTATGGAGTACTTGTGTTTTGGTCGTTTGTTGTTATGGTTTCCTGTTGGTTTTCGGTATTTTAAACTGGTATTATTGTGTGTGATTGTGGTGTTTATATTAGCTTTTGTCTATTTTCGATGTTGAGTGCTTTGAAAATTGTGTCATGTTTTGTATTGATTTGTGTTTGTTCAGATATTAGTTTGTTTTGTATTTTGTGTTTGTATATTTTTAAATTTTCCCATATGTTCATTATGATGCCTTTGTGTGGTATGTGTTTTCTTAGTGTCATGTTGGTTATGTCTGGGAATTCATGTCCTGTGTTTATTGCATGTGTGGCCAAATTAGATTATATATTTCTGGTTTTTTGTATGCGTTTAGATGTTCAAAATAACGTCAATTGAAGTAACAGTAATAGGCTACAATTTTGTAAGTAAATAATAATAATAATAATAATAGTAATAATAATAATAAAATTGTTTTATTGAGAAACACAAACGGAATACAAAATTATTCTTAAAACTACCAAAAAAATATTCTTGAACAGAAGTAACACTGTTGCACACCACTGTACAAAAAATTCCCGATTAGCGCTTTCAAACTTGAAAGCTTCATGAGCTGCGAGCTTGTAAGCGCTAATCGAGAATTTTTTCTACAGTGGTGTGCAACAGTATTACTTCTGTTTATGATTATAACCACTAACACAACTTTATTAAATAAAATATTTTTGGCCAAAAGACCGTCCGATTAGTCGCATACTATTTAATACATTTGTGGACTATAATATTTTTGTAAAAGAATCTATAATTGCATCATAAAAGTGCAAGTCTTCCGCCCCTTTAACACATGACATAGATTAAAAAAAAAAAAATGTAAACGGTAATCTTTTTAATACTGAACAATTATAGACGAAATGGAAAATACCTTTTTTCCTCTTCTTTACTATTGTACAAAGTAGATAATTTGAACGGAGATGTGTAAGTATAATTTATTTAGTTCAACAGCTCAGTTCTGACTTTAGATAAGCCATTTATTAAGTCCAACTTCGTCGTGCTTATTTGCTAACCTGCTAAATGTCATGATTTGGACGAGGCCTTTCAGTGTTTCCACCATTTTCAAGTCCTAGGTCGTGATTTAGGACTTGAAAATGGTGGAAATACTTAAAGGCCTCGTCCAGAACATGACATTTAGCAGGTTAGCAAATAAGCACGTCGAAGTTGGAGTTACAGAGACTACTAATTCAAATAACAAGATTAACAATTTATTAAGTAACTGTTAACAGTAGGCCTACTATCTACATATTCCAGACCAAAATTGAGCTCTTTATACAGTAATCGTTTCTGACAATTCCGAACTTGTTATTTATACTTATCCAAATATTGATTCTTAAAGTTTTCAATAGGAGCACTAATATTAAAATCTGTATTCAGAAAACGGCCCATTTCGATTTCAAATAAGTTACTTAATTTTCTCTAATCGTTGTAGGTACTTTTCATTTAATTATGTCTTGCAAGATCTGAAGTTAGTCTTGCAAAGTCCGATCAGTATATTTCAAATGCAATGACAGCGTGTGCTGAAATGTAGAGAATAAATGTGTTTATAAATACAAACAAATTCTTTGCCATTGATCCCTCTAATATTCCATGTAGCTAACTTTAAAAAATTTTATAAGACAATCGCAATGTCCACGTTGATTTATGCGAGTGAGGCGTGCGTCATGACAAAAAAGGAAAGCGGGAAGATTCAGAGTGGTGAAATGCAGTTTCTCAGAAATACTTTAAATTATACATTGCAAGATAGAATAATGAATGAAGATATCAGAGCAGAACTCGATGTAAAGGACAGAAATGAAATTATTGTAATTTACAGAAGACAATGGTGGGATCATTTGCAAAGGATGACAGAGCATCGATTGCCGAAAGCGGCACTGAACTATAAAGCCATTGGTAGAAGAGACGTGGTGTGGCGATTTCATTAATAATAAAAATATAATAAATAAAAAAAATAGGAAGAGGAGAAAATTTAGATTTAAATAAAATCGCACATTTAAAACAACTTTAAATCCCTAAAATAACGCAGAAATAAGATTTAATAAAGAGATTTAAAAACCGAAAGGAATGCGAGTATAAAAGTAAGGAAACACCCTAAATAATTAACCATGCATTCACAGGCGGTAACTGGCATCAACGCGCATATTAACCCATAAACAAAACTAATAATATGAGTAAAGTGCAACTCAATAAAAATAAACAAGGAAAAAACAGTTGTATACAATAATCATTTCTGAAGTAAAGGATATCTTTGGATAATAAATGTGTCAAAGATTAAAACGGTAAATATCGATTAAAAGGCGGAACTATTTTTCTGGTAAAGCGTAAACTCCGCGAAGTTACTTTACCTCTCCCAATAAACGTACAGTACTAGTGATGGCGCGCTCACGCAGTAAACTGGTCGCATCCGAACGATGCCACAAAACAAAACCATATTTTGTTTCTTTTAAGTTCAACTAAGAACAGTGTGCAACGTAATGTAGCGGTAAATAGTGAGTCCTATATAAACATGTAATATAAAAGAAAAAACAATGAATAAGTGTGCGCGATGACATCTCTACATACTAATTTGTAAGAGAACAATGTATTTAAAATAAAATAGGTACTAGGTATCTAAGGTGAAAACCCCTTATCAATAATTATGTAAAGTGTATATCTGTGGAACAAACATTAACATGAGTTATATTACTAACGAGGTTTTCTACCAGACATCAGAGAAGAGAGTACCAGCCTCAGAATCACCGAACTCACTTCAGGAACTTCAACGTCAACGGAAACTACAATAACGACAGACCATCAGTAGACACCCCAAAGACCGAGGAGCCTAATCTGAATCAACATCAGGATACCATAAGGTGACGCGGAAGCCAGTCTTCCGTGATTAAGTAATATTCAAATAAAAATGTACCAAAGACAATTTAAATAACACTTCAAGACTTTTAAGAGTAGTCACTAATTGTAACCAGTGGTACGTAATATGCTTAAAAATATGTGTAGTAGGAAGTAACGCTTAAATTATAGAGCGTCTCTGTTTCTAAAGTTTAAATAAAGTCCATTCTTCACATGGCAAAAGCTAAATAAAGTCCATTCTTCAAATGGCTTAAGTTGAAAGATAGTATATGAGTAAATGAGCATTATTAACAAGCAAGTTTTAAATCCCGGATCCGTGGAGAATTCAAACACATAAACTTCCTTATTTAAAGGGCCCTTCTGAAATATATGTTGTAAACTGTAATCTGTAAATTAAGAATCAGCTATGTTGAAAACCTTATATAGAGATTTTAAGGTTATAGAATAATAAAGAGATGTCATTATATAACACACAAAACTGAGTGAATACATCAACAGGAACCCATGTCCATTTTCCTTCAATTATAGAGATATCTCAAAATTATATGTGTTTAATTAGAAGTTGGTTAAGTCTATGGCAGCCTGTGTAATTGACCAGAGCCAATGAAGCACAGGTTCCCGGTATTATAACGTAGGTACGTTATAGTGGGTCGTCCGACGAAGACATGGGTGGCGGAACAGGTTTATATAACCTAATCCTTGAAGAGAATAAGAAGAAGAAGAAGAAGAAGAAGAAGAAGAAGAAGAAGAAGAAGATAAATACAGACAATAATCCAGATAATTTCTGAGCAAATTAAAAACCTTTTTTTATGAAGAAACATTAAACTCCGTCAACATTTTATGCCCCCACACTTTGCAGTATAGCACGATACCGCTCTACAGACACCATTAAATATTTTAAGTTGTACAGAAAACTGAATGTTGCTGTTAGAAGTTATATTACTAAAGGAATTTATGACACATTTAGTTTTTGAAGACTTATCCTGTAGACCTTCATTTAAAGACATTGCTGTTGTAAGATTTACTCCTAAATACTGGTAACTATTAACTACTTATATCCGTTCACCTCAAGAAAATGCCACACGGCACAGAACTTACTCCATTTCATAAAACAAGAATTCTGGATTTGCTAAGGTTTACAACTAGATCCATTTCCTACAATATTCCATTTTAACACTTTTTTCTACGTATTTGTATCGGCCATCTGAGGACCACATTCCAATTTCAATTCTTTATTCCTTGTTCTTTTATTTTTCTCCAATATTCTTTCATCTTTTCACTATGTCTCTTCTTCCTGTCTTCAGTCCAGTCCACCTTCAACCTGCGTTTTTCTCTCTCCTACTTTGGACTCCTTCCATTTTTAACACTTTTGCCCGAAAAACTTCTCTTTCAATTTCTTTTTCTGGGTTTAAGTTATTTTTTCCAAGTCCTTTTTGACTTCTTTAATACAACTTGATGTTGACTTCTTTCCCCTCAAATATTTGAACATCCTGTTTTATTAACCTATTGTCGTCCATTCTATATAAATGCCCAAAAAATACTAGTTTTCTTTTTCTCATTGTTTCTGTTATATTTTCTATACTTTGATATATTTCATCATTAATTCTAAATTTCCAACCTTCTGGTTTTTCGTGGACCTAATATTTTCCTAATAATTCGTCTTCCAATATTTCTAGTTTGTCTAAATTATATTTCGATGTTAGACATTCACTTGCATATAGGCATTCTGGCCTCACTACTGTACTGCAATACCTTATTTTCGCATTTTAGATATGCACTTTTTATTGTAAATATCTTTAGTTATACCATATGCTCTTCCCATTTTATGAATCCTTTTTCTTATAGCTGATTTTTCGAAACCATTCTCTTGAATTATTTTCCCTAGATACTTTCTAACCCTCAAGTTTCTAACCCTCTCTATTCGACCAATATCTGTTAGCAGGAATTTCGGTGCATTTTTAATGTTGGTGAGAAATTTTTTTTTCTGCAGAAATTCTTAAAAAAAAATGACTTGTGTTCAGATTACTCCAAATTTCAGATGTTCAGAAAGTATAGCAAAGTCATTTTACACTTTATTATTTATATCCATAACTTTATTACCTTTCAATGGTGTAGGGTACATTACGAGTATATTAAATTATAGGGTATATGTTACACAGGGTACATATTCATTCAATCAGTATCTCAGAAAACAATAGGTGTAATACAATCAGTACATTACATGACGTTCCAAACTCTCGTTAAACCTCTTCGTTTCACCCCGTTTTATCAGTTTCCGTTTCTTTTCTACAATTTCAGCCATTACTTTGAACTCCTTTGGTCTTCCTTTCTTTTCTTCGCAGTTTTTGTTTTCAAATTCTTTTCAGTAGTCTTAACTCTTGCACAGTTGTAAGTCGCGTCCACCAACTCAATTTTCTTTCTTCTATGAAGTTAAGGGTGGGTTGTGTCTCTGATTCTTTCACAAGGCAGTATATCTGTATCTGTCCGTCTTTGTAACCCCCAAAATTCGATTCATATACTTTTCTGTCTCTGACTCAATGCCCATATTTTACAGGCAAACAAGTCTTCAATACATATACATTTTTTTGTTTCTCTTAAGATTTCCTTCTTACTTAAGAAATTATTTTTATACTTGTTACGTAAATTTTATTTAAATAAACTGAATTACTGGATTACTTAAATAAATTGAATTACAGTTATTATTATACTGAGAGTAATTACTAAATCTCTGAGTTTTCGTAACTCGCATCAACATTTATTAAGTTCAACATTATTCGCATCAACATTATACTGTTCGACATGCTCTGTTAATATCGTTGTCCCTTGTCAGGCTATTAGGCCGTGGTCTAATACTGTGTTTCGGCCCCACCATTGGGTCTTCTGTGTCTTGAACGACTGAAAGTTATAACTGTCAAGAATCTTTACCACAGTATTGTGGGAACGGGTGCACATCTTGCCAGTTTTAACTTTCAATCGTTCAACACTGGAGATAGCCTCCAATGGTAAGGCCGAAACGCAGTATTAGACCACGGCCTAATAGTCCGGCAAGGAACAACGACATTAACAGAGCATATCGAACAGTATGTTTCTTAATAAATGTTGATGCGAGTTACGAAAACAAGAGATACATTAATTACTCTCACTATAATAATTACAGTGATTCAATTTATTTAAGTAATCCTGTAATCCAATTTATTTAAATAAACATTATGTATTATAAATATATATAAATAATATAAATAAATATTATTATATGTGAGAGCCTGAGACATCAATACTCTTCGATAATTATCTTCAAATTAATTTGGTAGGCCTACTTCCACTTACAACTGTTTTATGAGTGTATCATTTGTACACAAACAACGACTCTCGCAAATAGCCAAGTTCTGAAAAAGCAAAACACTTGCAGTTGTTTGTAGTCGTATTACGTTTCAATGTTTCCTACCCCACCGATATTGTAAGACGCGACAACAAGTTTCATTTTGATATTGCGTACATTCTCCTCTGTAATTATGTTTTAAATAATAGTTATTTTCGTTACATAACCATGTAGGCGCTTACTTACCTTCATGATGAGATAATCGACCCAAGGTATCGAGGACAGTATGATGCCAACGGCCAGCGTAAACAGGCCCACGCATATCACAGCTAATCGACCTGAAAGCAAAGCACAATCATATTGTTTATTATTGTTGTTATTGTAATTACGCCCAAACAGTGGTTAGCAATGTTATTTGCGATCAATCAACTCTCACGCAACAATCGATAGACAGACAGTGGCGATAAAATCTGGCCAGTCTGTTTAACAACGCTGTCAACGTATTGACAGTCAACTTTGAGTTTATATTAATGACTGTACAAAGTCGCAATGACTGGACGGATTTAATGAACCTCAAATATATTTTTAGATGGAAACCTATATGTGAGCTTCCGCTTATGGAAGACAGTGTATTGAATTTGTATTGCAATTGTTAGTAGATTTTACCTAACGTTTTTTGTGTTATCAGTAACAATGTGACAGGCGCGTGCGCACGGTCTCTCTCTCTCTCTCTCTCTCTCTCTCTCTCTCTCTCTCTCTCTCTCTCTCTCTCTCACACACACACAATGATTTGTGTATGCTTTTACTTGTTGTAACTCTTCATGTTTGTTGTACTCGTAACATTTTAAAAGTACAGTAGTAATAATAATAATAATCATAATAGAAGTAATGATAGGCTATATATCAAAGTACAGAAAGTATAACAGAAACAATGAGAAAAAGAAGACTATTATTTTTTTGGACATTTATACAGAATGGACGACAATAGGTTAACAAAACATATCTTCAAATATCTGTGGGGAAAGAAGTCAACATCAAGTTGGATTAAAGAAGTCCAAAAGGATTGGAAAAAATAATATAAACGTAGAAGAAGCAATTGAAAGAGAAGTGTTTCAGGCAAAAGTGTTAAAAATGGAAGGAGTCCAGGGTAGGATTGAAGACAGGAAGAAGAGACATAGTGAAAAGATGAAAGAATATTGGAGAAAAAGAAACGAACAAGGAATAAAGAATTGAAATTGGCATGTGGCACTCAGATGGGCGATACAAATAGAAAAAATAATCATAATAATTTATTTACAAGTTTTTATTTAGTTTATTTCTAAATCCACACAGAAACTCACTGGAACAACCTATTATTATTATTATTATTATACGTACCCTACACAATAATTTTACTTTATTCCGTGTGTAGTATATAAGATATATAGAATATAATGGTTAGTTTCTCTATAATATTCATAAGACGACTAATACACAATTTTTATTCACTTACATTATGATGAAAATACCACTTAACACATAAGACAAAAATAAAGAAGTGGTACTCACAAAACAGAAAATAATTCACAAAATAGCAAAAGAAAAAGGTTTTAACATAAAGACAGTTACTTTCTACGGACATATTTAAAGAATGAATCCTGACAGACTAACAGGGACGCTTTTTAAGTATTTCAAAAAGCTCAAAATGTCCACTACGTGGTTCAAAGAAACAGAAAAAGAAATAGAAGAATCAAGATTACTCAAGAAGACATTGAAGAATGCTTGCAACTCAAAAAAAAAAAAAAATTAAAAAATGGCCAAGGTTTTCAGGAAAACCCCAAGAAGAGGACAGGTTCCATCTGGACTGACGAAAGTAGGGAGAGACATCGATCAAACATGAAGGAGTTGTGGGAGAGGAGGAAAGAGATGAGAAGAAGGGAGGATCCAGTTGAACCAAACGTAGTCCACAGTGACTCATACGAAAAAAAGAATACATAAAACAAAACAAAAAATGAACAGAAATATATACAATAAAAAGATGACACGATTAAACAGCGCTGGATAACTATGACCTCAATAACATACACTAACCATAATATAAATAAACAAATATAAAATATTCTAAAGAAATACAATATGTACGTAGAAACAGTGTACGATACGAACAAATGCGTTACACAAAAGTAAGTAACAGACCACTTTGACAGAAGCGCTGTGTAAGGAAAATACAATGTAATAAATGCAATAAAATATACACTGGCCAAACAGTAAAAGCAATTATTTATGTGTACCTTGAACACATGACAGCCTTTCTCAAGCCAACAATATATAAAAGCAGCCGGGTGTCACATGCC
The DNA here is from genome assembly GCA_034769895.1 of Magicicada septendecula. Taxonomy (NCBI): domain Eukaryota; kingdom Metazoa; phylum Arthropoda; class Insecta; order Hemiptera; family Cicadidae; genus Magicicada; species Magicicada septendecula. Next base: position 371,083,152 of record CM068374.1, on the reverse strand, counting down.
GTGAACACAACACATCTATTTCCAGATACAGTCAACGTTAAGTTCATAAAATCAATAACAAAAGGTGAAAAATGGGGCCAACTTGGCTAACGTGGCCAACTAAGAGGTAGGCAAGTGCCCAACGTTACGTTCCAACCGCCACCTAATATCCTAGATGTTTCTCTATAGGTACTCACTTCCACAGTCTTCACAACCTGCAGACTGTGGAAAGCACAACTCGATTTTATGGCGCGCCGGTAATCGAATACGGGACTTCTAGCTTAGGAGCCAATTGGCAGACCGACTTGTTTACTGAGCCCCGGATCAGTTCTATTATGATTTAAGTTTTACACGGGTTAGGTATAAAGTACACACGGTTAGGGCAAAGTGTAAGCGGTGAGCATCATTCCCGCGACCTGTCACAGTAGTAATTGCCGGCGCATGCAGGAACGCACAGCGTAACCCAGATACAGCGAGGCCGATACTGTAGGCCTATGCATGTTCCAGTTGCGTCAATGCCTGTGCCTGCGTCTCGTCTTGCACAAAACGTGTAAAACAGATTATTTCAGCGTAACATTGTGTAACGTTTTACACGTCCCAAAGGTCTAATTAAATACCGCGTTGCATATTATACGCCTTGTACTAAAAAACAAAACACGCCAGTTAATGGAATCGAAACTAAGGCCACGTTAAGTGTAAACAGAAACGAAGAGTGAGAAACAGATGGCATTGGGATTTAAAAAGGAAAGCGTACGTCTTTTGAGAGTTGCCGAGTCAGAATCATTGCCGTTGTAATAGAGGTATTATTTTTATTTAAAAGTTATAGGTATATATATTATAAAACATATTTTAATTAAATGTTATCTATAGCAGCTAACAAACGTAAACATTTCATAAAAACACCAGTGGCGGCTCGTACAGGGAGGGGAAAAGGGCGCAGCCCTCCCACTAAATTTGCAAATTAAACTTGTCAATAATATAACTATAATGTGCAGTATCCTTATGTGAAAGATATTTTTGGGGCGACTAATAGCGATCACCCGATGTTTTCGGCATGGTCCCGCAGCCGGACGTTTTCGCTGTCGTCCTCCCTGCATAGGCGGACTTGCGGGGAGCGGGGAAAGAGGACTTATACACATGTCTATGCTTTTAAATCAGCATCAGCCATTACAGGAGGGGCTCTGCCAGCTGTCTGATTTCGCAGCTCTTTTCATAGAGAAACGGACCGTTGTTCAAAACTTCTCTGTTGCTGTTTAAAGTGCATATATTTTCTCTTGTGTTTTATATAGTTTTGATTGGGTTCTTGTTGTACTTTTTGTGTAAACGTAATGTTCTAATAATTTATTCTTTATTAGGCAGTGTATTCTATGTACGATAGTGTTTTTGTCGAACCTTGTGTACATAAACCTGTAACTTATTCTGTGTAGGCCTGAGTCAGTGTGTTCTGTGCGTATTTGTTAGAAACAATTAAAATGGCTATGAATTCAGTAAGTAATATTAAACGTTTGATTACAAATTCACTTACTTACGAAAAGAAAATAGAACTAAAAAAATTAGGGCCACCAAAACCGAATTTAGATATTACATAACAAAATTATAAAACGGACAGACCAGCATCAAGTAAAAAAAACTACACAAGAAAATTTAATAGAAACTGTTACTTACATGCTGATTGGATATGTGGATGTGAGGTGATGAATTCCTTTTTTTGTTATGTATGTTTGGTGATGAACCTAAACAGTGATTCAGTCTGAATTGAAAATGGAATTAAGGACTTGAAACATTTGGGAGAAAAATTAAAAAACATAAAATTAGTGAAACTGATATGAACAATTGTATTGAGTATTCATTGTTAATAAACACACTAAATCGATTTATTCAAAACATTAGAGATATCCTACATAAAAGGACAGTTAAGTAATGTAAACTTGAATAAATTTAAACATTAAAAGGATTAATGTACTGTAGAACCAAGAACCAATAACACTGCACTTACATTATTAGCTTGATAACAATGAAACCATTTAGAGTCCGAATTTATAAACTTGTTAAAAAAAGGCGAACATTTAATGTAGAGTATAATTAAAAAAATAAACAAAAAATTAATAAATATCAATAAAAACTTAAATAAAAATATATACATTATTTGTGAAAAACGGTGGGTTTTTAGAGTGGAAAGTGTGTGTAACAGTATTTGTTTGAAGATTCGAGGCAGGTAAACTATACGCCTGAATTTTCTTTTGTTGTAACCTGTGTTTCAGTTGTGTCGTACTTCGAAAAGGTTCCGTATCTGTTGAACCCTATCTCGTGTACTGTTTTCTGGTCGTTCGGTCTCTGGTTCAGGTAATTTACCTATTTTGCTATTGCTGCTTTTGCCCGAAAAAAGTGTCCGATATCGTTCGGCTTAAGATATGCCGTAACTGTTTTCGTAACACTCTGTCGTTTCGAGGGTGGAATACGAAACATTGCCGACGGTGTCGAGAATTAACAGCAACCGACCACGTTTTGACATCACGATATTTAGTAATTTTGAGAATACTGACACCGGCCGTGTAAGCTTGACAAAAATTTGTCTTCTATGTTTGGAGACAGGCCTTTTTATAACTCGTACATATAACGACAAAGACTAAAGGTATTGGGTATTTTTAAGAATGAAAGAAAAGGAACTGTACAAAGAGGTAGTATGCAAATTGCGAAGTAGAGAAAGACCAAAGAGGAAGCGTATTGGGTTGAAAGTAAGCATCACCCACGTTCAGCGGGCAAGACGGTGCTAGAGCAGGCCAAGGGCAGCAGCCTGTAAACCGCCAACAAAGAGGAAAGGAAACAAACAAAACAAGAATCTCGAGAAACGAACGAAACGTTTACCTTACGAGATAACTGAACGGTCAATTTGGCGTGACCTTCGCTAACCCAAAAAACGTGCACAAACATATGTTTTCCATTATAAACAAAGGCGGCCAAACGTCTGCGCACAGTATCGATTTCCGACTGTCACGATTTATAATGTATTCAGTATTCATATCAGCGTAGTGCCAGGAAATCGAACGTTAAAGTCTGTATGCAAATGATGCAACTAAATTGTTAAAAAAATTTAATTAACACTCGGTAAAATTAAGCGACTCGTGCGAATATAATCGATCGAGAATTAGCTAAATTTCAAGGTCGGTACGTTAAGGTGAGTATCGGATGAATGTATGGATTTAGTAAAAAAAAAAATTATAATCAGGTGGCCTTAGCCTGGTATTGGGTGAAAGACTACGTCATGTTGGTTTTGAAAAGTACCAATGTCATCGAAAGCGTGGCGTGCGATATATTTCTCTCCCCTTTGCGGTTATGATCTGACATTTTGTAAACAAAACGCGCCTATATTCTTTATGAATAGGTCAAGTTTGTCACATTACAACAGGAAAATATATTTTCTTTATGTTTAGAATCAGACGTTGTAGCAACAGTTGTAATGGAATGTCAAAGCTTTCGACTGACAATCCAAACATTATATGCTTATTGAAATATGATTATTAAAACCCGTGGAAACTGTAGTTGTGTGAGAGATGACGCTGAATAACCAGCAATTTTATGCACTGTAATATGATTATAATTTATCGCATTACGAATTAATTGCTACGTTAATTGTTGAAGTGATTGCAGAACTAATTAATACATAATTATATGCTGCACCCAAATAATTACTACTGTAATTATTTTTAAGCACAGTTAAACAATCGTCAATTATGCATTAACATGCATTTAATAAAACTTTTAATAAGTTTTTCGCCATGTTTAGGCGAAAAACTTATTTATTATTCTTTATATTAATTGTGTTTGTGTGTGTATGTGTGTGAATTTATAACAACAGCAACAACGTCACGACGACGACGAAGATGATGATGATGAAGAATCTAAAGAATTTATTTGATAATATGCAAGTAATGGCACTCATAAGATATTTTGTACAGAAGGAAAAAACGACGTTTACACAAAGCCATAATGCTGTAAAATTCGCGGTGGACATATTCCGAGCAAGTAGCTCCCGAAACTGGCAATCGTCTTTACAAACCCCGATCCCTACTCTGCAGCAATTCTATGGCCCGCCATCGACGGGTCGACTAATGTGGCGTCGATCACTGAATGGGGCTACTTGGCTAAAACCCACAAGAGGCTATGTGTCAGTCTCTTCTGGACCGAGGACTGCGCTGGGCGTGCAAAGCCCACTACCTAACTTCTAATAATAAGACCACCAGAGACTCCCTGCGTGTCCGTTCCCTGGACTCCACCATACGGACACTTTCCAGAAAGTTCTGCCGCCGCTTTGAGGACAATCAGCTAAGTACCGTCTTCGGTCGCAACCCATCAGTGCCAGGTAGATAGAGCAGGCCAAGGGTAGCAGCCTACCTAAGCACCGACGAAGAGGAAAAGAAACAAACAAAACAAGGATCTCTTGGACCCGGCCTCGGCGAACACTCACGGTCAAATGAACACCCACGGCCGGAAGCAGGCCACACCCTATAGTCCCCGCGGCAGAAGCTCTGTAAGAAACTCTCGGAACGCGGCATACAAGGGGGCGACGGGTAAGCCCTTCGTCCCACATCTTGTACTGTCAGATATAGTATATACTCCCATGAAACTGGTGGCGCAGGACCAGGTCATTAATATAACAACAGTAGGTGACAGAAAACAAACATGGAAGTCAAAAGCGCTTCATGGTAGGTATCCTTATTCAATGCAAAATGCTGATACAGTGGCTAAGGACAGCGTCAAGTCCAACTTTGTCGTGTTTACTTGCTAAACTGTTATTTGACATGTTCTGGACGAGGCCTTCCAGTGTTCCTACCATTTCCAAGTCCTAAACCGCGACCTCGTCAGGAAGTAACAGTTTAGCAAGTAAACACGACAAAGTTGGAATTACAGAGACTGCTAATTCAAACAACAAGATTCAAACACCGTTAAGTGTCTTTAGAGAAACAGGGGCACCATAACTACCATTCAAACATGGACTACGTATTGCTACAAATGACTATACGAACGAAGTATGTTGGAAAATTACCAAACCACAATGACATGCATACGAGAGTCGGAAACAGTACTCCATATATAATCTCGAGATGCTCTTGTTTAATTAAGACTGAGCACTTACAAAGACATAATTTAACAGCGAAGATAATCCAACACACGTTAATACTCCAAAGCAGATTAACAGATAACGGCAGATTACCCAGAAATGATTAAAGATCTATGACCAGGAGGGAAAGAGAATTTCAGTTTCAAAATGTACTATAAGTACAGCACAAATTGTTTCGAAATTCTTCTTCTTCTTCTTCTTCTTCTTCTTCTTCTTCTTGTTCTTCTTCTTCTTCTTCTTCTTCTTCTTCTTCTTCTTCTTCTTCTTCTTCTTCTTCTTCTTCTTCTTCTTCTTCTTCTTCTCCACCTCCTCCTCCTCCTCCTCCTCCTCCTCCTCCTCCTACTCCTCCTCCTCCACCTTCTTCTTCTACTTTCTCGCCTTCTTCTTTTTATTCGTCTTCTAATTCTTCAATATCATGTTTTTATCATTTAATTTTCTTGTTCTTCTTAGTTTTTCTTCGTGTTTTTTACAAAAAATAAACTTGCATCATAAGAAACCTTTACGGTAATTACTCATTAGTGGTTCAACTATCTGTTAGTAGCAGTGGTGGTGGAGGGTGAATCCAAGCACTGGGTAATCTCTAAGCATTCATGAACTCTTCCTCTGAAAAAAAAAGTAACCAATGGAGGCTCTAAATTTCTGCGTAAGTAAATTGTATAATGGATATAAACAGCCGAATCATGTATTGTAATAATTAGGTTGGACTCCTAGATATTATAAATAAAGAACCTTATCATACTTATATTCCCGCCGGGGCCATCTGATTTAGATACGACCGTTCCCCCTCGCAAGGCGATGGCAAACCAGCGAGAGGTATCCTGCCTAGTATAAATCCTCCTCAACTATGCCGTTCGGATCCGTCGTTAAACTGTAGGTCCCATATACCTGTGAGAGACTCCGTAACATACGCACCACGGGTATATGCGGGGAGGGTACAAATCAGTCGAAAGACTGACGGACCCAATAATAATCATACTTATTACCTCAAGCATTCTTTGAGGAGAATTAGCGTTGTTAGAGTGTATTATGATTTAGCAAAGCGTGGGTGACGAGTGCTGCAGATCACCAAGTACACTTCCTCTTCGGTCTTCCTCTACTTCCCACTTTGCATAGAACCTCTTTATACAGTTTCTTGTCTCTCATTCTTAGAAAATAACCAATAGCTTTCGTGTTTATCATTATTCATAGGAGTTAAGGAGAGGCCAGTTTTCCAAACACAGAAGATAAAGATCATCATAACCTGCACACGATAAGGTTTTCTCCTGCCCAACTGTGGGCCTACGTTATAAATGTAGCTATCTGAGCATTTTCTTCCAAGTCTGGCCAGCAGATCAGCTACATATTTGTTGACGGGCCAGACTAAATCACACGTTATCACATGTTGTGACTACCTTGATAAGAGACTTGTAAAATCTCTGTCTTCTACGACGTTCGGTCTGTTTCACTTACTTTTCTTTGCTTTGTGTGTGTGGGGTGTACGAGGTGTGGGGTGTCCGTGGCAGGATTGCAGCATCTGGGTCGAGCCCAATTGCTGCCAGAAAGGTAACCGTAGAGCTAGTACAATCGACGGGTAATCTCAGACTGGAATGCAAACCGCCAACACGATCATTCGCTGGATGGCGGGGGGGAGAAAGAAAACTCGTATTTGTGGCACTGCTGTTGGAACCGATTCAGGCAACAGGCGTCACTTGCAAGACAGAAAGCCTCCGTGCCGGTGACCAAGGTAACGGCGACAAGCAGCTGACACAGCTTACTAGGAGGAGCAAGTCGAAGGATGGAAGGAAAGCATAGTTTTTCAAAAGTGAACTCTGGGGCTATGGACAGACGTTACAGCGAGGTTGGCTTTACGGCGGGTCATCAAGAATCGCCCGAGGGCGTCTGGCCCGAATCGGCGGTGGAGGTTCTGTGGTGCTGATGGTCCTCAGCTATGGAGCAAACAGAGTTACACCTAAGAACCGTAAAAAAGCAGACAAGATGGAAACGCGAAGACCTCCTCGGATTACATAATTTCTGAGAAACCAAGGAGATCTAGACAAGTAGCGGGTGGTATTCTGTTTTCCGTGACCGATTACTTTCCACAGACACACCGTCAAGAGGGCTGAAATGGTTTTAAACGGCATTGAACGATACCAGAAAGTAACCAGATATAGTCTTCTTCTTCTTCTGCACTACAAGGATTAGGCATTTGTCTGTTCCGTCCTCACAAACTTACGACCGCCGTTTTCGTGGTCTTCCTATATCTCCTTTCCCTCTTGGGTTGTAGTTAAGTATCTTTTTGGGTATTCTCCCATTTCCCATTCTATTTACGTGATGTTTCCATCTGTCTTTATATTCAGTTATTTTTTCATTTATTGCATATACATTTAGTTCATTTCGCACGTCTTCATTTCTTACTAAATCTCTTCTTGTACAGCCGTTCTTGTGCCCGTCTCAAAAATCTCATTTCTGCTGCCTGTATTTTGCTGTCTCCTTTTTTGGTATTTATCCAACTTTCACTCCCATACATAAGCACAGGTACAGCTATAGTTTTAAAAAATTGTATCCTTGTGTCTTTTCGTGTTTTGTTATTTAATGTTCTATTTATTGTGCCACATATTGCCTGGAACTTATTTATTTTATTTTCCATGTCACTGTCATAATTGTAACTTGTGTCGCAGCCCAAGTATGTAAAATTTGATACTTGTTCGATTGGCTTATTGTTGACAATTAATTTCGACCTAACGAGATACTTGCCTTGGAAAGCCATAACTTTCGTCTTATGCAAGGAAATTTTAAGATTATATTCTGGACATGTTTGATTCAGTCGGTGCACCGCCAGTTGTAATTTATCTTCACTCTCTTGTATTATTATTTTATCGTCAGCTAATAGTAACGTACTCAGGTAAGTGTATGTCGGTCTAGCTGGACTCCAGGATATTCCTACCAGATACATGAAAATCTGGGACACTTAAATAATGTAATGGTATTAACAATTAATAAGTGTTGATAAGAAATGATCTTTCGAAGTTAAAATGTGCCCAACAAAAAGGCTGTGCAAATCATCAGCTAAATTCGAAACTATACTAAAAAAAAAACTGGGAAAATGCTGGAAAGTATTGCGTATGCACTGGCTTGGGCAGATTAACCCAGAAATGCTTATGCAATCCTACCTGTAATGCACACATTGATTGTTTCTTGAAGGACTAATAGACGGTCATTTAGTACCGCCTAGACAATGGACGGTCATTACGAATAGTAATGCCACATAATGTTAACAGTAATCTAAGTAAATTGTTGTTGCTTGTCGTAATTTTGTAGATTAAAGGGGAACAATGTCAACTCGATTTTATTTATGTCATCATTTATGGGGTTTGCCTTGAATTTTGCATACACTTATGAGCTTTTATGGAGGTAATTTAACGAAGATTGCAGATTTACCGAACGTAATTTAAGTTTGGAATTACTGTCTTAAAGGAATAGATATTCGCTTTGTTCGAACCTTGTAAGGCAGTGATTTTTAATTGGCTAATGTGCCAAAGAGGCTGGATAGAATGTTATGCAAATGGCAGGATTTCGGGTGAACAGGTATCGAACGCATGGCGATTCGTGTTGACACATCACGTTTTCGCGTCGTGTAGCTTGTAGCGTTAAGGTTTACTTCGTGTTTGATAATCTTTTCTTTTACATAACTTTTGTTTTTTTATATAATTTATTTTCCACTACAATAATTGTTATATAAACGACGACTACTGTCGATTATATAATACTAATGTTCTCAGTGAGCGCACAACAAATAACTTACTTGGTAAATTAACATCAATAAATCGACGAGGGGTTTCTATTTCTGGACCTCTCCGTACCCAGATAGTAAGTAGTCTCTTTTATATCGACATGTGTCCGTGCTCTCACCATTTCTTCAGCTTGATTCTACCTCATACACTATCCTACTTTCCTTTCTCTTTATGTGCTATTCTAAAAGCCTTTTTGGCCATGTATCATTCAATTAACCTGCCGGAACCCACTTTCGATCACTTCTGTAAGCATTTTTCCAATTCGGTTGTCTTCTCCTTCGTCGTCGTCTTAGCGATACACCAAGATTTCATCGTCAAAAATACAGCTCTGTAGGAGACAGTTTTTTTTTCGATGTCAATTACGTCAAATAAAAAATAAAAATGACGTTCTTTGAGAGATTGGGAACATAGTTTAAGAAGCAAGATGAAAGTAAGAAGTTTTATCCCTATGAAATGACATTTCTAAGATACATTAAGAATAGTTGAATGAAGAGGAGAGTACGTGTTATAAAAAAATAACGGTATCGGTCAGTTGCGACGAAACAACGGGTTTACGTATTCTTACGCGGTCAATTGCGCCCCGCACTTTCACTTACTGACCGAATCTGTCGTTTAGAAACGTCGCTATTCTGAATTTCGATAAGATTTCAATTCTGTACTTTTCGTTTGCGCTAGTAACCTCTTTCTTCCAATATTTTTGTTAGGTTAGGTTAGATTTGGTTAGGTCCGGTTAGGTTAGATTAGGTTATGTTAGGTTAGGTTAGTTGGGCTTGGAATGAATAGAATTATAACGGTAATTTCTGTATTATTGTAATAATAACATGAAAATGCAATTGATCACAGGTTACCGGGTTCAAATTTCTACCTAGCTCGCAACTGACCGGGTTTTATACGGTTGTTTTGCAACTGACCACGGCCCAAAAAATATTGCGGTCAAAGTTACAGATGTGTTAAGTTAAAGAGTGGAAGTTGGTAGCTCCATGTCTGAAACCCGTTAGACACAAGATTACCAAAATGATTATAAACCGGGCTGTTAGGCCGTGGCCGGTGCTGCTATATAACAGCGACGACATCGTCGGCAACGTTTCGAATCCCACCCTCGGGGAACTTCTTCAGGCCGCAGAAAGCGACACAGAGTGTTGTGAAACAGTTACGGGGCCTAACGATACCCGACAACTTTCTTCGGGTAAGAGCAACAGGCGGCCGGTAACACGACGAGGTTTTTACAACATATAATCGTAGTAATATGGGGAAATTCGAACGAGAAGTTCAAAACCCCTTGGAATAAACGACAGATGCGTTCCAGACGTACGCTCTGTTATCAGTCAGAAGTGAAAACAATTTCGCTCAAGTGGCCGGAAACAGTAACCTTTTTTGTAATTTATTGAAAGTCAGATTCAAATTTTACTCGGAGCAAAATTAAAAAAAAAAAGTATATAATTATATACGCAAAGCATTTGAACGTGAAGTTCGCAGAATAATTAATTGTGTTTTCACTTTCGTTCGAAGTTGGTTACCTTTCGTTTCTGTCTGTTTGGTTAAAAACTGAAGCCATAGTAAACGTGTAGGAGCGGCACAGGATACTACTTAAGAAACTATTGTGTAGGACTAATAATTTCCTATAACAAACTAATAAACATCTATAACAAACCAAACATAACAAAAGAGTAGAAGCGGAAGGTTCTGTTGTTTGCTAGGTTTACGTCAACTAACAGTTAGCTTATCTTGAAAATTAAAAGCCATGGAAAGCTAACCACGTTATTCCCGTCGGACCTTACCGTATTCAGGCATCAGACTTGCAGGGAATATTTCAAACTTCAACTCGGACGACTGGCAAACTTTGTGCCGCATCGTTCGCCTCTCTATCTGAAAGCGTACACGTAACACGATTTTTGCGACCAGTATTTAACGAATAAGCTATGCTTACAACCTCTTGAACTGCGTCAGAGAGAACTCGTGTATCATCGCTGAGAACTCGATTCTGTTTTGAATTACCTTGATATCTTTATTTCCCTAGAGAGACACGACATCTCTTTCTTGAAAACCACCTTGTCTTCGTCAACAGTTTTTCGAACTATGCAACGCCATGTGGAGTATACGATAATCGCAGCATTCTTTTCAGTTGTTTTCCGTGACTTCCGGAAACTATGTTGCATATTGTGTGGGATTTACGCAATTTTAACAACCACACTGTTTCTCTTCTTCATACAAACGCCATGACGAAGGTATACGATGGACTAATAAAAATGCTCAGAAGAATCGAGAAAAAAAAAACATCTCTGATGGTTTAAATCCACGTTACAAGCGGATTCGTCACACCCAGAGGGCACACAATCTACAAATACATTTAATATATATTACAGTCTCTTTCTGCGGATTATTCTTGTAATATTTGGCTAAAGAAAACCCCTAATCGTAATAACGTGCACTACTACGTCAGTTTTAATAACAACCACAAGCAGTAAGATTGAGCAGCGTCAGTGGCCTTTGTCTACAACAATTCATCGTTGTAAAACTAATAGGACAGTTGGGTTCAATGAAGTAATCAACGTGTAGCTGACGTCTGTCTCGGCAGCAATTACGTACAACTAGGTAGAACTAATTAGTCGGGATGACCAGCGTCGCGAGTGAAGTTTAACCAATATACGTGCAGTACATTTTGCTTAGTGGGTTTTGGGGGCACACACCGTACATGGACAATGGATTAGTGCTATGTAGTTTAAGGTTATACTCGCGTAAATCATTTATGCACTCATAACCAATGTTGCACACACACGCGCGCGCGCGCGCGCGCACCTGCAGTGGTGCTCGTCCATTTGAAGGTTTTTGCAACACAAACACATCTTTGCCTGTAACCTCAATCAGGGGTTTCATGGTTGGCTGTATAGTTATGCTGTCTAGTCATACTACCATCATCATCATCATCATCATCATCATCATAATCATCATCATCATCATCATCATCATCATCATCATCATCGTCGTCGTCGTCGTCGTCGTCGTCGTCGTCATCTAGACACATTTTAATGGGCTAATCGGAATAATTTTCCTATGGTGGTGTGCAACAGTGTTAATTCTGTTTGTGAAATCTATTTTATGTTACACTGTCCTAATATTAATGTATTAATCTACTGTTAATTACCCCACACCCCATAAAAGCAATAAAAAGCCTTTACAGAGAAACAGTAATGTATATCAGCACAAGTGGTAAAATATCCAATCCAATAAGCAGGGCATAAGGCAAGGCTGTGACCTATCGCCTACTTCATTTAATTCTACATGGGACATATTGTAATAAATTGAGAGAAAATTACAGAGAGGGCATTTATTCATATGGTAACACCATACTAAACTTAACTGTATACGCTGACGACTTGAATATGATTGTAAAGGCAGAAATTTAATTTCAAAGGTGCCTATAGTAACTACAACAAATGAGCATTATGTATAATTTAAAAATATCCATCCCTAACATAAAAATTATGGTTTTCTTGAGAGCGGAACCCCAAAGAACGAAGATTATCTTAAAATATCAGCACAGATAAGCCACTGTAAATATTTAGAATTTGTTAGAATGGATTAGGCCCTGCGTCCTTAGCCGGTTCCACCGATCATCTTTTCCTCGCACGTCCTGTGTTCTATTTCCCTTAGGATGGTACTAAAATGCTAATCACGGTAATCTGCACCTTCCGTACGACTGACATGCTCTCTACATTGAAGTCTGTATCGTTTAATTTTTTTTCATTTAGTAAAAAGACGTTTAATTCGTTACTTATCTGTGCATTCATCATCATGACAAACCGTATGTATATGTAACACCACGATCCTCAAGAAAGCATCATCTCAGCAACTTGTATTTTATTTGTAGGCTTTCCATAATATTTTTTTGGCCAACCGGGACACCTGTTTAGCGGAAGGGGGGGGGTGAGAAGAAGAAGAAGAAGAAGAAGAAGAAGAAGAAGAAGAAGAAGAAGAAGAAAAATTTCGAAACGATTTGCACCCTCACCAACATTCGCTTAGTTATATGTCACTGTGATAAATCTCGTATTGTGTAAAATGTGACGCAGTTGTGGAGCCACGATTACGTGCGGTATCTAACAGTGTTTAAATTATTCAAAACGTAAATTTTGGTAGCCTAATATATTATTTTCATACCCAAGTTCAGTTTTACATTCCCGATTGTTAATTCTTTCTCTTTTCCCACAGCGACTCGATGGACATTATTCCTCTGTAACTATAATAGTCCGTTCTCGATTGGTAATTAAATACTCTAAATATGTCTATATATAGTGTACGGACTACACATGCGCGCGGACTCACAGCTGTGACATTTAAAGGCAGGGATTTATCGGCTTATACCAAATGTAGACAAATCGATTAGTTATTACTGGACCCACTTACTGTCTGAGAAACGTGTATCCGTGTCAGTTTCTTCAGGTGGAAGAATGAGCAGTGCTTTCAATGTCGGCACACTGCTGTGGTGCTTGAATATGGAAACAAATGTTCTTTAGTTTTTGACGGAGGCTTGACGACCTTTATGGTCGAGAAATTTTCATGGTTACTTCCTAAAAGGAAAGACTCTTGATTACAAATATCCACACTTCAGACCAAGGTGATGCGGTTTTTCGTGGAACTCATCCCGTACGGGTAAAACTTGTTATAGATGGTACTGTCCTGGAAAAAGTAAGCAATTTTGAATATCTTATAATACAAGCAACGACGTTGTAAGTAATTTGCATAGTTCAAGCTTATGTGCGGAACCATCAGGCGAACTGTTTGTCAGCAAGTAAAGAAACACGGTAAGAAACGCCTAACATTCTACAAGGTGATGACACTTCCGAGACTTCTTTATGGGTCTGAGAATTGGACTTTAACGCCAGTTGTATCCAAGCGGCTGTAATGAGATTTCTCAGGCACGTGGCAGGTTATACTGTCCATGATCATAGAAGAAACACAGATATACGGCAGGGAATGAATATTATGAGTATACTCGACAGGATTGCCCAGTATTGGCTGAATTGGTGGGGACAACTTTGCCGAATGGATGATTGCCTCATCCCCAGACAACTATGGAACTACAAGCCGAAGGGACGGAGAGGTGTGGGACGTCCGAGGAACCGCTGGAGTGACCAGCTCTAGACTCTACCTGTCTAGAGTCCTTGGTTTAATCCTTGCAGGTGATGATGACTTCCTAAAAGAATAGAGTGTAGTAAACGTATTTGCTCCAACTGCGATGCACCGTCTATCGAAAGGGGTAAGAATAAGATCGAGAATTACCGAAATTCGTTGTGAGATTAACGCAGAACTTGTCCAGTCCATTTTAGGAATAGCTTTGGCTAATACTACTCCCCGAGAAGTAGTGTTTAACTACAACGGTGAGTGAGAAAGGAGTCTGACACTGGAAGTTCCTCTGTGTGTATTATTAATTTTTGACCTCTTTGAAAAAAAGACACAGAGATATGTGTACAGAATTGCTCGTATGAGTCAGATAACTTATTGGTTGTGCTATCAGATGAAATTTTATGCGAAATTAAACACGACAATAAGCTATACGAAATTACCGGTTATTTGTCTGCAATCATACGGCCAGCTGCGAGCGCATCCTTGGTTTCACTATCACAGTTTGATGTGTATAATTTACTACGACAAGGTAATCCTATGACGTACGGATAGTGTCGTCGATTTCCTACTAGACAACAATAAATCACGAACGTTACCTCGACTATGGTCTATTGTCTGATGGTCGCCGACCGTTTCGTGGAGAAGAATAATTGTCTGATGAAGTCAAATGGCCTTCCTTGAATATCTGATAGAACAATCACTTGCAGCTAGTCGGTAGTCGCTTCCAGTTGAAACTAAAATGATTTACGAGACACGTCTACTTTTCTGTCTTTAATTGTTGATCTCCATTTTATTTATTGAACAATCTTTCGCCTTCTTCTTCTTCTTCTTCTCCTCCTCCTCCTCCTCCTCCACCTCCTCCTCCTCCTCCTCCTCCTCCTCCTCCTCCTCCTTCTCCTTCTTCTTCTTCTTCTTCTTCAGCCCGCTCCGTAAGTCCATCTCTCCGTCTGTCTCTAACTATAGCCGCTCTCTCTCTCTCTCTCTCTCTCTCTCTCTCTCTCTCTCTCTCTCTCTCTCTCTCTCTCTCTCTCTCTCTCTCTCTCTCTCTCTCCCCAAATTGCGACTTTTCGCATTCTTAACACTTCCTTCTGATGTACCTTCCAGGCCCTTTCAACCGTGCTACGTGTCCTCGTTCGTGGTGGAAATTGCAAATGTTCCATGCCGTGTTAAGTCAAAGAGTGGAAATCGGTAGCTCCATGTTTGAAACCTCCTAGACACAGGAGGTAAAAATAAATTCTGGAGTATACTCTGGCAGTGTTCACACTAGTTGAACACTAAATTCGCAACAAACACACGAAAAACGAAAGTACTAAAACAGCCACGAGCAAATAGAAAATTTAAAAAAAGAAATGAAAGTCTGGGAAAAGATAGAAGATTTTGTGTACCTGAAAAGGAATCTTTAGGCCTAATCAGAAATTCGAAGAATAATGATCCAGATGAATAAATCGTAATTTTCCCTTCTGTATTCAAGACTGTTACAAGACTTTCCCCTTCTGTTACGAGACTCTAAAGGCAATGGAAAGCCGTGGCAAAGGTAGAATGATTTAAGAAAATGGAACATATCTTAGCAACGTCTTTGGCAGTTGATGCTGATGATAGTAAAAAAAAAAAAATAGAGCAATAGGGTTAGGTGGCGAGCCTTTAAAAATAAGTTTTGTTTTAAGATAAGGAAAGGGATGTACGAAGAACTACCAAAATGATCGCAGTAGTATGGGGGAAATTTGAATGGAAAGGGGAAAACCCACTACAATCATGACAAACGCGTTCCAGACGAATACTTTATTATCAGTCGAAAATGGAAAGGATTTTACTAAATTGGACGGGAACAGGAACCTTTTTTTAATTTGTTGAAAGTTAGACTCAACGTTTACGTCAAACAAAATTGAAACAAATATAATTATTTAGAGGTACGCAAAGTATTAGAACGTGAAGTTCGCAGACTAATCGTGTTTTCACTTTTGTTCGAAGGCGGTTATCTTTCGTTTCGGTCTGTTAGGTTAAAAAATGAAACCATAGTAAATACGTAGGAGCGGCACAGCATGAAGAAGAAGAAATGCTACTGAAGAAAATATTATGTATGACAGTGGTACATGGAGAATAAGAACGAACCAAGCACTAATAAGTACCTATAACAAACTATACAAAACTAAAGAATCTGCAAGTTAAAGGTTGATTTGTTTGCTACGTTTAAGGGGAACATCACAGAGCTCTATGTATTTTAATTTTGAATTCAAACACCCTTTACTATAGATTAGTCTTTACACCTCCAATCCCAGCGGTGTCTTTGCATTGTGACACATTTCAATATCGGGCGGTTCTTCATATTGTCCAAATAATTTGTGATTTTACCTAGTCCGCCTGGTTTCATTCTCCAGCTTTTGGATTAAATATTCTTTGTTGATTGAATGTTTCTTTCAAAACCGTTGACGTAGTTTACCATCTTCTGAGCTAAGGCCCAGATTTCACATTAGTTAATGGACTTACTGTACCGTTGTACACCATGATTTTATTGTTGTGGTGAACAAATCGAGACCTAAACGTAAGAAGAGGGGGGCAGTACGATTTATTCATGTGGATCATTCTTCTTCGAATTTCTGATTAGGCATAGAGATTCATTATCAGGTACATAAAATCTTCTATCCTTTTACCAGACTTTCGTTTCTATTGTTTATTTTTTTATATTTTCTAATTGCACGTGTTTCTTTTAATAATTTAGTTTTTCGTGTATTTGTTGACACCTCTGAATTTAGTGTTCAACTAGTGTGAACACTTTAAAACTCGAGGACTCGTCTTTCAAACAATGTCATTCTTTCTTTTTGCGACTTAAACTCCAACAGATTACAACAATTCCAATAGACTCCAGCCTTATCTAGTGCGTGAGATTTAGCCTAAGTTCCGGACCAGACCTACCTACGTGACTGATAGCACATCGTGCAGTCTATAAATAATTGCTTGGTGAGGGGGCAGTCGTGGGGAGCAGTGCTGAGTTGCCTGTGTGTTCATTACAAACAGAAATTCCTAAGCCTAAGTTCCAGACCAGTTTTGTTCAGTTCCGGATGACGGTTACATTCTTGTGCAAGAAATACGCAACGACTCTCTGATCGAAGTTACGTAACTAGAAACAGGTAGCATTGTAAAAATTTATAAAATAAATAGTCTACATTTGTACAGCATGTAAAACTAAGTATTCTATAAAATTCCTAAGCGATGGGGCATTCGTCTACTCGAACTGCTTACATCGCTTGCAGTTTTTGGTTGAAGTTTCGATCCCTAGAATCTGGAATCGTCCTCAGAAGCTAAAAAACAAAACAACTTAAAATAAATCATAATAAAACAAAATATTGGCACAATGATCATAATTACGATTAAAATTTTTAATCAAGATAATGAATAGAACAGCAATAAAAATATAAAAAAGAATAAACAACAAAATATTGTCAAATAAAGTCACTTCCATTCACAGGTAAGATAGGTTTATTTTATTTTATATTATTTTGTAGTTTATTGTTATATTTCTATCCTTATATGTTGTCCTTACATGATTAAGATTTTTATCTTAATTATGTATGTGTTGCCAATATTTTGTTATAAAATATTTTAAGTTTTTTTATGTTTTTTAGGTTTTAGGGACGTTCCCACATTCTAGGGATTAGAACGTCAAGCGAAAGATGTTACGAAGGAAGCAGTCCGTTTATAGGATTTACACGATATAAACTGTATTACAACGTAATAGTTATGTAATTATATTACATGCTAACTAATGGACTGTGTTGATGTGTTAACATGAATTGTTGAAAAGGGGCGACGCGTAGATTTAATGATCACAGAAACAAATTGCAACTATAGTTAATTTCATAACAAATTAAAAAAAGTCTCTGATCTAATTCGTGACTGCGGGTAAGTCTAAAAAGCAGTACCTCTGTGTTAAGCCTCTTAGAATTTTAAGTTGTTTGATAACCAATTCATATTATCCTTTTTGTGGTATTACGCTTTATTATGTTTACCATAGTTCATACTTTGAAGAAAGAGCTGAAGGTTTTGACAACACTTTGGGCTGACTGGTTACAATTTTCTTACGTAGAACAATGACGGTTCAGGCTGTTCAAATCGTATTATATTTGTATTGTCGGTAAAAACGTGTTTAATTTTAACACGTGTTAATTATCGTTTATGAACATTACCTATGGTGTCTGTAGTGTCAAAGTGAAAGCATGAAAGTGTTACTTAACTGTGACCGCAGGGCTTAAAATCATCTTTACCTACCTACGTGACTGATAGCACATCGTGCAGTCTATAAATAATTGCTTTGGGGGCAGTCGTGGGGATCAGTGTTGAGTTGCTTGTGTGTTAACTAGAAGACAGAAATGCAGAGATTGTACTGTATAAAATTGTGACAAGCAGCAGCAGAGTCCATGTTTGAATTATGTAATCTGTCAGCAGCGAACAACCCAGTCATCATCATGGTCGTCGTCATCATAATCATCACTACCACCTCCATTGAATGACACAATCGATACAAAAAGATTAAGATGATACGGGCATGTGTGTCGTATGGGCATTGATAGACGGCTACAGAAATTACTAGAATGGACCCCTCCTGAAAGAATAAAAAGAGGGAGTTCTCGAAAGACTTTGATAGAAGGCATAAGGAATGCGATGCACGGATAAATCTGTAGGATGTAGGAAACATAGTAAAGTTTGGAAGAGCTAGGATGCGAAAAACGACTTAAAATGTAGTTCCAAATCGCTAATATATATATATATATATATATATATATATAGGTGTGTATGTGAATGTGCTGCTGTTGATAGCATATGATCTACGCTACAGAGCAGGAAAAAAGACAGGCTCCGGAAGCATTATAAAGGGAAGTTGACACCAAAAGAGGTACTTCTACAGTAAACGGAAAACTGTTTAAGAAGTTGATAAATGAGTGTAGATCATATACCCACATATACCTGAAATCTAAACAATAAACATACACGTACATATATGCGTAAACAATTCTGAAATCTGAACATTTACTTATTGCAAATAGGATATTTTGGAGCGCCATATCAGATGCACATTACAGTATAACAGATGCAAAACATGTATAATCATGAAAATAAACAAAAAATAAATATTTGGTAAGTATTGACATGTGAGTCAGAAGAAGAACAGAACGATTAATAAGTAAGTGTTGGGGAGCCGTAAGATAATTCTGACAATCAGAAGGAGAAGGGGCAAGTACCGAGACGTAACTGTATTAAGAGAACGATAATAGAGCGGAAGACTGAAGGCATGAAAGGCACAGGGCACGGGAAGTGAAGTGGACAGGAATGATGAACGATGTGAAGGAGGCTACGGTGTATGCGATAAACGCATCCACTGTAGATGACGAAGAAGGAGGAGCAGAAGAAAGAAGATTTTAATTGCTTTACGATTGTTATGAAATTTCCATTAACAATATTAAGAATTTCGTTTCAAAGGTCAATTTTGTTATCGTGTATTTGCAATATTTTTAAACTGAAATATCGGTATGGAGAACCATACATGACTTCCATGTTCTAAGATTTATATTTAAAATGATTTTCGAAATGAAATGTTTTCATAGGAACTACTTCTTGCTTCAGCCTTAACCACAGTACTGTGGTCACTAACGCATACCACCCCCGATGTTAGCGCAGTCGATTTTCACTGATGATGGCAGTCGATGGCACTGCCGAAACGTCTGGTTTTGTAGAAAACATTGGAGTACAGCCAAACAGCCCGGGAAGGAATTTTAACAACAAACTACTTCTTTGTTGCCGATAACGTAGTACGCATATGCAAAATTATCCCCTCCCCTTTCAACTATCATTTTAATTTATAGAAATTTACCCCCTCTCCCTTCAACTACCCTTACAATTTATAGATATTTCATCTGCCTTTCTAGAGCGGTTTGTTATGACCTTCTTTTCAGGATACTTTATTTATTAAAATTAAGTAGGTACTTTACTCTTGTTAAAACATAAAACGTTGCTGGTAAACTACCCCTTTCCCTTAACCGATCTTCACCAAAATCAATAAGCTTTGAGTACTATACAAATCAGGCACATATGCAAAAATTTATTTGATTCTGTTTGAATTTACAGCAATTATCGTTCATCATAGAAAAAACTCTACACACAGACACATTTCGAAAAATGGCTTTCTTCATGTTTTGAGGGCAGTACAATCAGAATCAGACTTTATCTCAAACACGACTTTTTTCGCCATCACCATACTTCCATTTTCTTATGGAACATGGAAGTAAAATAGAGTATTTAGATACAGACCACTTCAATTCTTATTTAAACTGTACATTTCATTCCACCTCATGCACGAGAACATGCATATTGGTCTGGTCTTAGAGTGTTAGTAAAGATAAATATGCTCACATAGAGTAACGAAGTATGTTGTAAACAAAATCAACTTGGCACGTTTCTGACAACGTCTCCGGTGAATGTGAAGTAGTAGTCGTTTATGATTGACAGTACCTGAACGGACGTTACGTGTATACACTGCACCTGTATGTACCCGTATGTAGGTATCACACGCCTCAGTACACAGAGAAGTCCGCACTCGCTCGGGGTTTCCTCGTCGAAGAATTCGTGTCAAGAGAAAACATCAAGATTAACATGAAAAACTGGAACAGCGGAATTATCGCGTATATGAAATTACCCACAGTTCCTAGGAAAAATGAAACACGATTAATTACGATCGTGACTGATAGATAGATAAGGTGTAATAAATAAAGTCGGTGTTTCGTGTAAAGTTGTGTGTGTGTGTGTGTGTGTGTGTGTGTGTGTGTGTGTGTGTGTGTGTGTACGCTCGTTCCAGGAATCTGACCAGGTTATCGTCTCTCGCGGTTTACGTAAACGTTTTCAATGAAACCCGAGATGCTTATCGGGTCGGTAATTGTAGGTAAGAGAGTATTTTTTTTACCGAACTCCAATTGCTTACGGGGTGTAGCTCTATAAGGTTGCAGTGTTACACAAATTGCAAAGAGACGGATCGTTCAACTGATACAAAGTCCATAACACAGTACTGTACGGTACCAAGGTCGCTGCAAAAACTCCAATTGCTTACGGGGTGTAGCTCTATAACGTTGCAGTGTTACACAAATTGCAAAGAGACGGATCGTTCAACTGATACAAAGTCCATGACACAGTACTGTACGGTACCAAGGTCGCTGCAAAAACTCCAATTGCTTACGGGGTGTAGCTCTATAACGTTGCAGTGTTACACAAATTGCAAAGAGACGGATCGTTCAACTGATACAAAGTCCATGACACAGTACTGTACGGTACCAAGGTCGCTGCAAAAACTCCAATTGCTTACGGGGTGTAGCTCTATAACGTTGCAGTGTTACACAAATTGCAAAGAGACGGATCGTTCAACTGATACACAGTCCATGACACAGTACTGTACGGTACCAAGGTCGCTGCAAAAACTCCAATTGCTTACGGGGTGTAGCTCTATAACGTTGCAGTGTTACAAAAATTGCAAAGAGACGGATCGTTCAACTGATACAAAGTCCATGACACAGTACTATACGGTACCAAGGTCGCTGCAAGAACTCCAATTGCTTACGAGGTGTAGCTCTATAACGTTGCAGTGTTACACAAATTGCAAAGAGACGGATCGTTCAACTGATACAAAGTCCATGACACAGTACTGTACGGTACCAAGGTCGCTGCAAAAACTCCAATTGCTTACGGGGTGTAGCTCTATAACGTTGCAGTGTTACACAAATTGCAAAGAGACGGATCATTCAACTGATACAAAGTCCATGACACAGTACTGTACGGTACCAAGGTCGCTGCAAAAACTCCAATTGCTTACGGGGTGTAGCTCTATAACATTGCAGTGTTACAAAAATTGCAAAGAGACGGATCGTTCAACTGATACAAAGTCCATGACACAGTACTATACGGTACCAAGGTCGCTGCAAGAACTCCAATTGCTTACGAGGTGTAGCTCTATAACGTTGCAGTGTTACACAAATTGCAAAGAGACGGATCGTTCAACTGATACAAAGTCCATTACTCAGTACTGTACGGTACCAAGGTCGCTGCAAGAACTCCAATTGCTTACGAGGTGTAGCTCTATAAGGTTGCAGTGTTACACAAATTGCAAAGAGACGGATCGTTCAACTGATACAAAGTCCATGACACAGTACTGTACAGTACCAAGGTCGCTGCAAGAACTCCAATCGCTTACGGGGTGCAGCTCTATACGTTGCAGTGTTACACAAATTTAAGTCTTCCGCGTGCACTAGTAATCTTTCTTCCCCAGTGTTACACCTAATACGGTAATCTCCCGTTATAACGAACCAACAGGGGCTCTAAGGTGCCCGTTATATTGAAAGTCCTCTGTAACTGTAAATATCAAGTAAGCCTTTTAATATGGATATGACTCATTTAAAATCATTATCATCATCATCATCCATCTAAAGGGCATGCCTTGTTGTGTTACCCACGTGTCTCTTTTCATTATTGTCAGTTTTTTTTTTTTTTAAGAGAGACCTGTAATCTGTAATTGTCAGCATTACCAATAATTTTTAATCTTGTTATTTGAATTTGTAGCAGTCTCTGTAATTCCAACTTTGTCGTGCTTACATGCCAAACTGCTACCTGTCATGCCCACAGATGATTTCTTAATTCTTGGTTGGTCCTAATCCTCCAGTTACCCCCCTCGTTTACTGGCCCACAGATTATTCGCAAAATTTTTCGTTCACCAATTTTACGTTTATTGCAAAATGTACGCTAAATTCAAATCCAGCAAGCAATGTTAAAAAAAATTAATAATTAAAAAATAGCGAAGAGTTAAGAGAGTAGAGATAGGAGTAAACAGTAAATTACCAGGAGACAAATGAGATTGAATCATGACAACACTGTAAGATTCATAAAGGCTCAACGATTACAATGGCTAGGTCACCTAGAGTGGATGGATGTTCAGCGTATGCCAAAGAAAGTATATAAGAGCCGAATGAGGGGCCGACCTAGGATGATGTGCTAGAAGACTTTAGAGGAATGGATGTGAGGGGTTACACTGAGATGGCACTGGAAAGGAGACTTTGGAGAAAATTGGTCTTAGAAGCCAGGGCTCACGTTGGGCTGTAGTGTTAAAGAAGAAGAAGAAGAAGAAGAAGTTAAGAAAACAATATTAGAATAATTTAAAATAAGATTTTTTTCTCTCTACTTATTTAAGCTCTCTGAGCAAATTTCTTACTTTTCCTCTTTTTCCACAATGATTGCGCGTGAGGCCCATACAAATTCGGAGAACCCTGTACTACTGCCTTACTGTACAAGACCCTGTGCCCCTGCGGGACGTAATCTAAAGACGTGACTGAGAAAGAGAGACAAGAATCTCCAACGAAAGTGAACACTTACAATTAGGACCGCGAGGTACACCTACCGGTAGCAAGTCTAAAGTAAAACAATATTTTTAAATTCCTTGGTCACGTTACGAACGTGCCTCAAGAAAGTAAGAACGCATTAACTTGCGAACCGTTGGCATTCTGTTTAGCACAAGCCCAGCTGTTGTGTTGACACAAGAAGTGCGTGGTGACCTTGGAACAGTCTAACAAGAGTACATCAACATTGTTAAAACTAATGAACTCTCGTTCAGCGGCGTGTGTTTACACAAGGCGCCGTTAAAATACTACCACTACACGCCTCTAATTCTCTTCTCGCGAGTAACGGGTTGGGTCTTTTGGCGGAGTTGTGACATTTAAACGGAATCGCATTCACTCGGAGAAGGTACTCAGTGACATCTGCGACTCCTCGTGCAGTACAGAGACTGGTAACGGTTGCCAGAGAAATCTGTTTCATAATTCTAGATAATAGTGACAGCATTGAGGTGATAATTCCTCATTAAAAAACTCCTACTGGACATTTGCCAGTCGCTACAAGAACCTGTCTTACGTAGCCTCAATCCTAGATACTACATTTCCAAACAATCAATCGTTTGCAGCCAAGGGGAGTGCAGAAATTACCGCATCATGGCTATTCCTAAAATGGTATTGGTGATAGGTATTGGCTTATTCCTAAAATAGCGTGTCTTTATCTCTGTAAAAAATTCTATTGTTTAAAGTATGTACTTAAGTATTTAAAAAATACTTAAATAATGTCACCATAAACGTCAAACGTCAGCCTTCACCACAGTACTGTGGGCCTGACGTTTGACATCCCGCGTTCAGGTAGACTCGAATTCCACTGAAGATGGCAGCCAGTGCTGCTGCTGAAACGTTTGGTTTGTTTGTAAACCCTGGACCACGGCCAAACAGCCCGGTACATACTTCTAATATAACTGAACGAATTTATATTTACTAAAATATTGACACAAAACTATAACGATTTGATTCGCAAGACACCAGTAGGTATTAGCCAGATCTTTCAACATGGACTGAAAACACGAAAATTAAAGAGTTAGTCCAAGCTCCAGTGCGAGGCATGAAACAAACGATTATGTTGCATTCAGCCGAGGAATATAAACTTTTGAGACTTAATTACACTACATTATTCGTTGATAGTTTTATTTTTATCACACAGTTGATACTTACGACTCCAATTCTGGACAGAAAACAAATATGGAAAGATTGACGTCCTGTCTAACAGTGACACCAGATAATGTGAGAGACAAAAGAAAATTCACCACAGGAACGTAAATAAAGAAAATAATGAGAGACGCAGAAGAAAATTCACTACAGAAACTTTCACGATTATGTTAGTAATTTTCGTACTCTTTACTCTGTTGTTATGATTGATTGTATCAAGCTGATAACGAAGTAAGTCGTTGTATAGTTAAAACAATTTAATGAGTCTCTTTCAAACAAAACAGATTAATCGTAAGATTTGTAATATAATATTCGGTACTTCATCTGTCAACGTACCATGTCTATAATCGCAATAACCTACAAATAACGTTCGCCTTCGCCGCGTGACTGAATTGATACTAGGCTACGTAATCTTATATTAATAAATTATATTATTAGTAAATTTATTAATAATTATGTTAATAATTATATTTATTAAATTAATACCAGAAAAAATTCAGATTAATACGAAAAACGATAATATTTTCAAAATGTACAAAAAATGTATTTTTTAAGAAAAGTTGTATTTATGTATAATAATAATAATATAAATCTGTATATCATTAGATAAGATTTTTATTAATTTTAATTTCTTTTAATTAATTAAATAATTAGGTACTGAATAACCTTTAACAATAATTTGTATACTTGAATGTTAAAAGTATTTAATAATAATATTTATTACCAATTTTCCTTTACATATAATAAAAATTATACAATAAAGGGCATACATGCCCGTACATAGGTTGGTCCTTAGAATTAATATTTATATACTTAATACTAATTGTGAGTTTTACCTCACCGATCATAGTAATATATTAAAAATAAATTATTTTTCAATTTTAACAATATTTTAGTTTGTACTATAATACAATTCAATAAATAAATGAAAAAAAGAGAAAAAAGGTCCATATCATAATAGACTGTTTTTTTGATTATTCAATAACAATGTTCCTAATTTTTTCTTTGATTTTTTTTTTAAGCACTTTTATATTTACACTTAGATTTTTCAGTTCATTAGGTAATTCATTAAAATATTTTATGGCATAATACACATAGCTTCTTTGCCCAATACTTAATAGGTGTCGCGGCAATATAATATTTTTATACCGTGTGTTGATTCGATTTTGTAAAAACTCACTTTTTAGATCATTGTATTGATAAACTATAGAATTCACTACAAACACCTGTTTAATATTTAATGGTTTATTCGAATCTTGTTCATTGACTCCTATAATTTTAAGAATACACTTTTGCAGCTGATCCAATGCGTCTAGAGATGATTTATATAGACCCCCCCCCCCAGCCTATGATAGCATACCCTGCCTCACTATGGATAGTCCATAGTATATTTGTAATAGTTGCTTTTTTGATAAAATTTGTTTAAGTCTGTAAAAAACGTAGACTAAGTATTTGTTTTTTTTTACAATGTTAGCCACATGTACATCCCACTTCATGTTAAAGTCATATGTTATTCCTAGATATTTACTAGTTTTAACTCTTTTCAATTTTTGACCATTTATCTTAATTTCAAAGTCATGCGGAACAGAGTCTCTATAATTTCCAAAGGTGATAAAAACAGACTTGCTTATGTTGAGTACTAGATTATTGTGATAGAGCCCAGAGTATATAATATCTAATTTAGTTGACATATCTGTTGCAAGTTCAGGCCATGTCTTTGCTTTCATTGGTACTGCTGTATCATCAGCATATGCTATTAATACATCTTGTAACACTAGTAAGTCATTGATATATAAAATAAACAATAAAGGTCCTAATATAGAGCCCTGGGGCACTCCAACATTTGTTTTAATAGGCTGACTTCTAGTCCCATTCACCTTTACAACTTGTGTCCTGTCATGTAAATAACTGGCTATCAGGGATAAGCTTACACCTCTTATTCCCATATTCTGTAATTTGGATATAAGTATGCCATGATCGACAGTGTCAAAAGCTTTGGAGTAGTCCAAAAAAGTTACAACAGTTGGTATGCTAATACTTAGATTTTCATAAATAAATTTGCTAAGTAGGGCTATAGCATCATCTGTACCTTTTTTCTTGAGAAAGCCAAATTGTTTAGCACTTAACAGGTTATGTTTCTTTACAAATTTAAATAATCTGGTAAAAATAATTTTTTCAAAAATCTTAGCTAAATTTGATATCAGTGCGATCGGTCGATAATTGTTAACCAAACTTTTTACACCTTCCTTATATATAGGACAAATTACAGCTTTCTTAAATTGATATGGACATGTACCTTGTATCATAGCAGTATTAATAATGTGAGTCAAAGCAGGAGTTATGAACGGAGCAGCTAGCTTAACTGTATAGGCATGAATTTCATCACACCCACCAGGTTTATTTTTGAGTTCACGAATAGTTTGGTAAACTTCTGACTCATTTGTTGGTGTTAGAAACATAGTATGCTGATTAATTGATATATCTGGTATTTCATGCTGCAGAATAGGAGGAGTCGCACTTTCATTCAGCCTAGATACTATTGTGCTGAAAAATTGATTAAAATAATTAGCCTTTGTCCAATCATTGCTGTTTAGTTTATTATTAATCAAAATATCATTTATTTGTCTATTTTTTGAATTACGATCCAATTTTAGATGAACATATCTCCACATTTTTTTAGAATCAGCGTTTTGTAGTTGTTTTTCTTCATGCCTATTTTTAGCAGTCCTAAGTAATGATTTAAGTCGTTTTTCGTAATTTAAGTACAGCTCTTTTTTTAGCAAGTCGTCTTGACTATTCTTCCAGGCTTTATATAATTTGTTTTTGTTATTAACTGAATTAATGAGAGCAGGGGTAATCCAGGTCTTTCTTGGTTTTTGAATTTTTGGCTTAGTTTTGTGTGAAAGTTCATTGATAGTTTGAATCTTGTTTATTAGCATTTCTAATGCTTCATTGTTATTTGGTGTATTACAGACTTGTTGCCATTGTTCTGAAGCATACAGCTCCAAAAATCTTTTTTTGTTTATTTCAAAAGATACTGTAAATTTGCATTTTATGTTGTTTCCATGTAGTGATATTAAAACGGGGTAGTGGTCTGTGATTGAGTCAATTAATTTACCAGATTTTGCTGTGTATATTCCTTTCATGAAAATATGGTCAATGCAAGTTCCATCTTTATAATTCTTTATAGGATGAGTACAAGTATTTATCATCGATTCATAACCATTTTGCAGTAATTGGTAGAAATAATCCTCAGTTTTTTCATTAAACTCAATGAGATCTAAGTTTACATCACCCAAAATCATGTGATTTGCAACAGTTTTGTTACTTAAGATAAATTTTTCATGATCTTTAATGAATTTGTCAATCTCATAATCATGACAACGATATAGTCCAGAAATGTTGAAAATACTTTTATTTGTTAATTCTATGAGCAGACTAGTGATTTTTAAATCATTAAATTGTTCATTAATGGTTTGATACTGTAGGTTACTTTTTACATAAATAATCACTCCATCTGCTTTATTTATTCTGCTGTTATTTTTAAAATGTGTATAACCTGTTATATTTATAAGCTTAATATTATCCATGAGCCAAGCTTCAGTGCATATTATCACATCTGGTTTATGTTTAAAAGAACTTAACATAGTTTCAAGTTTTAATATATTTTTCTGTATACTTTTGATGTTGACATGTAGGGTCAGAAGCTGAGAGTCACAAAAAATGGGGTTGAGATTTATCTCTTCTGCACTATTAAAAATTAATTCATCATTAAGGTTATATTCTTGTATTTCCATACAAAATTTATTTATAGGTTAGTTTTGATTTTTGATTTTTCCTTTTAAATACAAAATTTTATCTAATCAACTAGTTGTAGGCCTAACGTAATTAAATGGAGGTTCTGGTTTCCAGGGGTAGTTTGTATCACAAATATACTGCTCCCATCTTACTTTATAACTTTCACAGTTTTGAATATCATTTGCAGAATGATCTATGGATCTTTTTTTAGTTAAGTATTTGTTAGCATTAATACATTTATTTATATCAGAGATACATACTGTAGCATCATGGTTATCTGAACATTTGTAGCATGATTGTTGTCTTTTAAAAGTGTCTTTGCACTTTCTCAATGAATGGTTATACCCACAACAGTTTTTACAACATTTGATATTAAAATTGTCATACACTCTGCAGTTTTCATATCCAATAAAAACAGATATCCAATATCCAAGATATTCTTCATTATCTTGGCATATGCATCAGAGGTTACTTCTGCTAGCGCAGCATGATTATTGTTTCTCTGTTTGTATTTGTGTACAATGTTTACACTATTTGATGGTAATTCATTTCTATGTATGATATCGTTCTCGAGTTCTACTTTATCGACATCTTCTGATATGTTTGTTATTTTTATTTGCTGATTTTTTTTAACACATGCTTCAGCTGTCAATATTTCACTGTTTTCACTGTTTATAACCTTTAGTATTTTTTCAGAATCTTGCTCATTTATACACTTTAGAAAAACTGTACCATTATTGACTTTGTTAATTTTTAAAACTTTGGCATTAGTTTTGGTTGAAATTTGCACTTTGATAATATTTAGGGCATCGCCTTTGAAATTTTCCTTTGGCTTTATTGTCAAACGAGCACATTGTTGCTTTTTAGGTAAATTTAGCACAGCATCAGCATACGAATTTTTAATGTCTACATAATTTTTTTCAACATTTACAGCAGATGATCTTAAGAAACTGTTATTTTCACGCAACTCATGGTTATGTTCACGTAGCTCATTATTTTGTTTCACTAATTCACTATTAATTTTTTTTTCATAGTTTAATTCTCTTATATAGTCCTGACAATCCTCACATTCAAAATTTTGTTCACACTTACGGTTTTTATTTTTTTCACTGGCAATTGATACGATAGATATAGCATCATCCTCACCTTTATCATCTGTATCCATATTATCACTTACACCATCTTGAGTCACACTTAGACCATTTTTAATATTTTCTAGATGTTTTTGAATAATTAACAATTTTTTTTGGACATTACTATTTTCAATATCACTAGCCTGGTCACATGGTTGAATGTCAACAAAAGATAGGTTAAGATGTACAGGGCACACAATTATGTGTCTAGAGATAAAGAATCCTTTTCCTTCGTTCACTTCTCTTGTAAAATCAGACTTGCAGAAAACACTATCACATATTAAACAAGTAACAAGTCCAACTTTTCTATTTGGATGACAAATATGATTAATATGATCGGGTGGTATATCGCGCGCGTCTTTACTTGTCCACGCCATTACGATCGACCCATTTAGATGTATAACATTTTACTAGAAAGGGAAGTTTTACATAATTATTTGAAATTACTTGGACTGGTAACCCTGACGTAAGGTAAACCGTACATAAGGTCTATATGGCGCACCGGTGTCACGTGAGGCTGTCAGGAAACTGCCGCTATTGACAACGTAAATTATACAATTGTTAACTGATAACATCAATAAAAACTACGGAAATCTAATAATAATAAAGGGGGCAGATTTTTATCAGCCCGTGTATATGTTTGTAATAATTCAGTGAACAACAAAGAAAAAGAGAATGTTCACGTCTAAATCATTTCCTTCGCGAGATAAGAAAGTTGACCACAAAATTTTCCATATATAGGTATATACAGTACAAAGAACGTATGTAATTTTCTTTTATACACGTATATGGCGAGTAACAGTGCCTTGTCGTCCGCGAAATTGGCGTGGCTAATCCGATTATGTTACACTTCGTTATGTGCTTCTGTCGCTGTTTTCTGTCAAAACTAAAAGTTGGTTCTTGCCGTTCAAAATACGTCAGTAGCTCATCAAACATTGATGGTTAACTCTGTATGGTTGACTCCCATTTTCTCTCCCACATCATCGTCAGATCATCATCGGCTTTTGTCCTCACCGGGCTGTTGTGAACATTGTGCAGCAATTCCGTCATCGGATAACAGCTGATATCCAGGATCGTCTTTTTCCGAATTCATCCACTCGGATACGTCTTCTTCTTGTAACCGTGTGCACCCTTCAATGTCTATTAATATTACTACAAATTTTGTTTCGGATAAACCGGATTTTCGGATAAACCGGATTTTCGGATAAACGAGTTTGTAGTGTACTTACATTTAACAAAACTGTTTCAAATTTCTAACTACTTCGAAATGAGCTAATTTTGTTTAACGCAGTTGAAAGGGTGAAGCGCGTGCTGAGTTTTGACTCGACCGTTTGGCATTTGTCGGTCTGTCTATTTGGGGGATGTTTTACGATCAACCTTTTGAACGCATCAACCGATTTCGTATCCATACGTTTCCTCTACAGAACCCTACTGTTTTTTAGATTTCCTCCCCCCCCCAAATAGGGCGGAGGGAGGCAAAACTGTGAGGACATCAGAATTATGAAAAAAACCGAAAAACACGTGTGAGGTATCAAATTAAAGAGAATTTTATTTAATATCTAAACATTGTGTCAAATTTTAGAAATTTCAAATTTTGGAACATGAGGCCATAAAAAAATGAGGTAAATAATTTGAAAAAAAATTGTAAAAATCCAGGAGGATGTCAGTTTAAAATGAATAAATTGTAACCCTTCGTTAGCCATTTTCTTTAAAAGGCATAGTTAAAAGCCACTTATTTGATTTCTTGAATGTGTAACGTTACTCCAGTGCCGGATTTAAGATTTTTGAGGCCCTAGGCCAAGTTTTCTGAGCGCCCCCCCCCCCACCGGCTGTGACTAGCCGTGTGAATGTTTATTTTTATGTTCATGTTTATAATGAATACGTTTAGTGTATGGATTCAATTCTATGTTCATAAAGTTTTCACACTAATAAATATCAACGAAACAACACGCTGCCCACCACACAAAGCTAAAAACCTTCTTTACATTCAAAACAAAATAAAAACATAACCTCAAATCGCAAATCGTTCAGTCACAACGCAGATAAACAATTATAACAAACAACAAGACTGGTACCAAGGTCGTGTAAATTCTGGGCAATAATAGCGGACGTTCAAAATTCTCATGCGCAGATTAGTTTTCAAGAATGCAAACGTCTTAAAATTAAGCGCGCAATATTTAAATAAGAACTGTCTCCCATTTGTATTATTAACAAAAATTGATCATTTATTTTAAAAAAATCATACTTAAATAAATCAAAGTGCCTTCTAGTGTTATAAAAAAACTTCTGATAAAAAAAAAATATTTGTAGCTTGCAGCCCTCTCTGAGCCCGCGGCCCTAGGTCGCGGTCTAGTGGTAAGTCCGGCACTGCATTACTCCTGTTTTATTTATACTGGAGAACGATAAAATCCGATTGTTCGCGTAATTTAAGAAGCAAGAGACAACGCAATGCTGGAAAACAACCAACGACTGGAATTCATGTAAACATAGGTATCCTTGAGAGAGGAGTACATACAGGCGCAAACGGCACTGACCGACAAATAATGTGCGCTACTAGTAGTGTATATGTGTGAGTAAACAGAATTTTGTACTTTGTGCTGGAGTGCTGCAGGCACTGCCATATACACGGATTCCTAACCTATTTACTTACACCGCTGTTTCATGTTACTGTAAACCTATAGCCTGCCTACTCTATTGTATTGTCTTTATCTAAACGAAACATTTAACAGCCTGTTGCTCCGCGAAAGCGCTGTTTCATCCAATAAAATTTCTTTGTTCTTTGTTACCTTTCCAAGGGGAAACGTCCACTTCTATCGAAAATTATCTTAGCTTATACTGTTAGTGGACAAGTAAGTAATATAAATTGAAATAGGCAAAAAAGAAAGTAAAGTAACAAGAAAAATAAGCAAAATTCTGTTAAAAAAAAAAAGTACAGAGCCTCAGTAAGTTTATTCAAACTTATATATTCTCAGAAAACAACATAAAATAGAAATCTGACAAGTCAACAACCACATCAACCTCCTCCTCTACTGGCACTGTTATACTTGACAATTCTTTACTTTGTGCGCCCGTTTTTTCTCCAGTCACGTAATAGATTCACACACTCCCACTATGCAGTATACAAACGGAAAAGAATATAATTAATATGTATCATAATGTTTTTATATGGTAGTATAGTGTATAGTTTTTATGCAATGTGTGTATTTGTGACTCAACAATATATGTAAGTACTATTAGTTATTCTATACAACACAAAGCCACTATATTATACAAGTTATATATTATAATTATAACTCATTACAATTATATTACTTTATATTTCATGCTGTAGGCATGAATATGAGATAAAATAAATCTCGAAACGTCGCATAAAAACCGCATTTTTATTAGACCGAAACTGGATATCAACTTGAAAACTAAAATAGATTATTTAGCTGTTGTGTTATGTGTGGACGAAATGACGATTTTATTTGTCAAAAAAAGTGAATACATAAACGCAAATTTGTCAAGTTGTTATTACAACAACTGTAAAATGAAAGGACACACAAATTTTACAAGACAGTGGCTGTTCCAGTCAGTGGCGTATCTAGAATTTTGCCTTGGGGGTGCGGACGAATCGGCTTCATACAAAAGAAACAACAAGTGAAGACTAAGCAACATTACTATCTTTAAAGTGGTTGAAAAACGTGTTCTAGCGTCTGAAATCGATCGAAATCGCCCATTAAAGTAAACGATAATAACAGAATAAAAATACTCGTTACTGAAACATTGTTTAGAAGACACTATTGACTGAATCGATTTTCCTAAATATTTCCTATTTCAAACGTGTAGGTAAGTGCTGTGTAATAAACCTGTTTGTAAAGAGTTACTACTATATTAGTATACACCGCTGAGAGTTACTACTATATTAGTATACACCGCTGAGAGTTACTACTGTATTAGTATACACCGCTGAGAGTTACTACTGTATTAGTATACACCGCTGAGAGTTACTACTGTATTAGTATACACCGCTGAGAGTTACTACTGTATTAGTATACACGCTGAGAGTTTACTATATTAGTATACACCGCTGAGAGTTACTACTATATTAGTATACACCGCTGAGAGTTACTACTGAATTAGTATACACCGCTGAGAGTTATACTATATTAGTATACACCGCTGAGAGTTACTACTATATTAGTATACACCGCTGAGAGTTACTACTATATTAGTACACACCGCTGGAAAGTAAAAAAATAGCCTAAAATTGAGAGAGTAACAAAATACGTCGACTTTTTTCGGACCCTCTGGGTGTGGGTCCGGTCCTGTTCGTCCTTCCCCCGTAAATACGCCCCTGGTTTCAGTACTGTCATATGGTTGTGAAATGTGAACAAGAGGAAAAGAGATTAAACCAAGTTTCAGGTATCTGAAACGAAGCATTTGAAGACTGTACAGGAGCGGATTGTATAAGAAATGAGGATGGCAGAAAGAACTGAAAATAGTCTTAATTATTAATGAAGAATATAACGTCATATAGAGGACGAATAGTAAAATCATTTTGCACGGGATGTGGGTAGAACCCTCATTCCATGGTTAACCTATGTTTAGCAACCTTGTTAGAGAAGAGGCGTTAGACGCCCAGAGGCCGGAACAGAATAATTTTCGTAGTCCTTGGTCAGATGGTGAAGTTTCCTTACAACAATAGGTATGCTCGATTGCTGCTATTATATTCAAGATATAGGTACAAGAACTTTTTAATATACCGAGTACAAATATTCAGAAATGAAAATTTTAGTTTCATATAAAATTTTAGTGTTTCTGCAAAGATCTGTTACCGAACAGTTAGGTTTCTTCTTGAATTCAGAGTGGACACCCGATGACAGAAGAAAAAGAGAGTGACTACGGACACCATAAATCAGACTTAGGCTAAACCTACATTAGACCGCAGAAGTCTTCCGATCCGGTTAGGCACGGTTCCCTGGCCAGATGTCTCCCGGCAGTGTGTCTACCGGCAGTTTCCTGCCACCACTTATCAGTGATTCAACGAAGTTCTCTTTCGTACATCATGAGTGACTTGGAGGAAGATTTGAATTTTTTCTCCTGCTATAATCGAATTACTTCTTGAAGCAGTATAACACAAGAACGTGGATTCATGATAACACAAGTAACAGGCTTTTGTATTATGGTAAGCCCTTCACGGGTTGATCGCAAAGACGTGGTTCGTAACGAACAAGTTTAATTAGAAAGTCTCTGTTGACAACTGCAGATTTGCTTGTATTTAAAACGCCATTTTTAGTTCACTCAGCGAGTCGATGAAACAGACTGCGGGAATGGAAACACACCAAGTTGGTCTGGCCAGGAGGCGTCCCGGCACAGTACGAAATCGGAGTTGCCAGAACGGACCGACGCGTCCAGTGTTGTCAATTCTATGGAACAAAGCAGTTTGTTTTGTTGTAAACCTGCTCAGCCAACCGTGCCTGATCGGACAATAACGGTTCTGTGTCCAATGTAGATGCAGCCTTAAAGAGGTCGTGATGAACAGGAAGCTATCCATGTCAGAGGAAAATTGCAAATTCTGTAACTCGCCCGGAAAAAAATAAAAGGGCCGAAATGGTTTAATTTATTGTTTCTATAAGAACACGTAGCTAATAGTGTGCTCATGTACAGACTTCAATTTACTGCCACGTACTGCGCAACCAAGCAGTTATAACTTTGTCTGTTACTGTGCGTTATGCCTTATGTAAGATGAAGCCTTGTTACAAATTCTGGCCAAGCGAGATTATCATATTGTTTGTGACAGCCTTTCTTGATTGCTGAATGAATACCCTCACTCAAGTTGTCGAGAGAGTAGTAAGGGGAGATATCGCGATAACAGTTCCCGTCCTCACTTTATTCAATAATTCTCTCTCTGTCACACACATGTTCTGGGTCGCCGCTAGGGTGCATGCCGCCCGTGTGCAATTATACCTTTGCCGCCCTCCTGAATATACTTTTCATACCCCTACTTTGCCACACTACTTAATATTATTTTGATTAAAATTTGATAGAGATATAAATAGTAAAATTGACAAAAAATAAATATAGTTTCCAAAAACTTATTCAGCTGAGTACTTGCATGGTATAAGTAGATGTGCTCGTAGAAGTGTTGAATACATTTTTAAAAATATAATAGTTTATTTGCGCGGTCGTCTATTCAGAGTTTTTATAACTCTATAAAAGAAAATTTTTTAATTACATTGCTCAAATTGATTGCCTCACACATTTCATGTTCTATGGATAGAGTAGCTAGGGCTGATAATCTTTCTTGACTTATGGAAGACCGTAAATAGTTTTTTTTTTTAATTTTTAGTTTAGAAAACGAACGTTCGCCTGTTGCCACTGTGAGAAATATTCGAATAACAGTGGTTAGATATGGAAACGATGAAGATAAATTATTTTTAAAAATATAAATTATTTTGCAATATCGTTGATGAATTTGGCCGGCCGTGTGTGGCCGGCCGTTGATGGGCGGCCGTGTGTGGTGCACATTTCGCACACATGGGTAGCGGCGGCCCTGCACACGCTTCCATTGTTCTCGGCAGCCTTGTTGAATCCGACGTTCACACTATGAAACACTGTACAAGACTGTTGTGCGCGTGTGTACGAAATGACTGAAAAAATTGTTAGCCTCGAAACGAGGCGTTTGTCCACTGCACATCTCGAGCTCATTGTTAAATTTATATCGTCAGGTCTACAGCAGACGGTAAGAATTAACGTATGTCGATTTGACCTTGAACCGACACGCACAGCTACTAAACTTGTCAGAGTCGAACTACTGACCCATGCCGTTACAAACGCGGTTGGTTGGCCAAGCTAAAACTATCGTATCGTCTGTCCTAGCTAGTAAGAGTCAACTCGTGTTTATTGGGCTGGTTTGACCTTCAAACCAGGACCTCTCAGAAAATCTGGAGGAAAAAGATCTTCCCGTCTGCCGATGTAGAATTGGTGACAATCATTACAATTTAATTTATATACCCCTGTTTTGCTGTATGTGTCATTGTCTTTGTTAGTATTATTTATGTGTTTTCTAATGGTGTTGTTGGTTCTGTAGGCTACTTTATAATTGTGTTTCCTAATGTGTTTGCAATTCTGTGTGTATTGGAATTGTAGTATGTAAGTGTTATGTATTTGCTGGGTTGTGTGCTGTTGGTCTGATGTGTTTTACTTTTTGTGTTTAGGATTCATTTGTGTAGTTTATTTATTAATTCGGGGTTGTATCCATTTTTGACTGCTATGTATTTGATTGTGTTTAATTCATCTTGGTAGTCATGTGTGTTTAGGGGTAATGAAGTGAGCCTATGGAGCATGTAGTTGAAAGCTGCATGTTTGTGTTGAGTTGGGTGGTTGGATGAGTTATGTATGACCATGTCTGATGTGGTGGATTTCCTGTATATTTTGTATGTGTGTGTGTTGTTTGTTTTGGTGATTGTAAGGTCTAAGAAGTTTATGCTATTATTTAGTTCTATTTCGAGTGTGAATTTTAATTTATGGGAAGATCTTTTTCTTCCAGATTTTCTGAACATTTAAAAGCCCTCACCACAAACTACATACATTCCACATTTGCCACACATTTACATAACGAAAACCACAGTTACACAAACATAGAACACACATGGAAATATTACACTACTTACCTAAAAGTAGAAAACTAAACACAGCTGAACAATTTGAAATATACAGACATCACACACTACAACCAAAACAACATATTAAATGAACAATTACATTATAAATCACATACACTATTCGATACACTGATCCATACACACAATTCGAACCTCAGCGCCAATCCCTTCCCACCATCAACCCCCACCACACACACCTAATTCCGTAACGGTTATTCTGTAATCGACATTCAGTATACTCCCACTGAAGAAGAGGTACATCACCTTGAAACGTTTGGAAAGTGACAACGAATAGTAAGTTCATATGTGAAAGTTTTATATATATTATTAAATTAATAACTGAACGAAGAGGATGAATCAACAAGATAATTTTAATTTATTTTAATGAAATTAGTGAATTACAGCTATTGTCTGTCTATTAGTTTTAATTTGTTGGTATGATTTTCATTATAACATGAGAAAAACATTACTCTAAGAAAATGTGGTTGAAAAAAATGCGCCCCCCCCCCCCCCCGAAATGAAATCCTAGGTTCGCCCCTGGTGCTGTGAACTCGTAACTGATTACGTTTTGGGTCCGACTGACTGCTAGATGACCTCGTAAATTGTCCAGAATGTAAAACTGTGTTGTACATGAAATTTTTGCAATATTTGCATTGATCGCCTGAAGCCAATTATACCGACGACCTTCCCTGAATATTTGAAGGACAAAACGTTTAACGTACTACTTACCACCACCGTGACAGTCATGAAACGCAGACAAAACTTGCGAAAATTACCTTCGAAACGTTAAAAAAGGGACGTACGGAAGACTGAAGGCGTTCGTCTATTATTTCGATTTCCCTGTGTGTGTGGGGTCCAGCCGGAAACCGCCGTCACGGTCGCCTCGAAAAAATGGTTGTTTGAGCAATCGCGCGCGCGGCCTTCTGCAGAAACACAAACACAAACTGCCCTGAGCGGTTATAATTACGTCAGTTTACGTTTCGCCGATAATTGAAACTAATATTTATTTTTGAAAATTCTCCTTGTAAATATTGTGCGCCGGTTTTAAAACCGAGTATCGGTACATTGGTGTAACTGCAGGGTAAATATTATGTTGTAAAGTCGTTGAAATCTAATTTCAGCAATTATTACAGACGTCGGGCGTCTGTGACTAACTAGACTTGAGGTCCGATTAGTAGATTATGTGCCGTAATATTCATCAAATGTGCAGTTTAAACAGATACCGACTCTTTTCTTATCAGCTCTAAGGGTGTATTTACGGGAGGGGGGGGACGAATGGGACCGGACCCCCCAGAGGATCGAAAAAAGTTGACGGATTATGTTACTCTCTTAATTTTTAGGCTACTTTGTTAATTTCATTCGTTTGATATTGACCGTACTGTGTTTCGGATTTTGTTAATAAGGGATTTGGGACAAGTTTGATTTTCTTGCAAGTGCCTGCGCACATACTGATTCCTGTTTTGATTCTTCGCTCACTAAGTCTTAACGTATAGGCCTTTAATAGGTAGCCTCTTTACGAAAACGTTTGCCGATACCTGGTACACGATAATAACCTGTACATACTTTACGTAAGTAAAACTTACCTATCTTTTTTCTTATTTTATTTTTGACAGTATACATCAGGGCATTCCTAAACGCTAATAACAATAGTGTAATAAAAGTACAGCAGACTCACAACTATCGTGCTCCGATTATCCGTATAATTTTGGATACGAAAATGGAAGGATATTTCGGCGACAAAGAGAACTCAGCGAGGGAGGCAGACAACAATCGAAGACTCTTTCAGTTACGGAAATGGAAGGATATTTCGGCGAGAAAGAGAACTCAGCGAGGGAAGTAGACAACAATCGAAGACTCTTTCCAGTTATGGAAAAGGTGGATATTTCGGCGAGAAAGAGAACCAGCGAGGGAGGCAGACAACAATCGAAGACTCTTTCAAGTTACGGGAATGGAAGGATATTTCAGCGAGAATGAGAACTCAGCGAGGGCAGACAACAATCGAAGACTTTCAAGTTATAAGTTGCTGCAACTCTTTGAATTATAAGACATTTGTAACTGCTTCTGCAGCAACTATAATTACAGCAACATTTGTCTCTGTTTTAATTACAACATTCAGTCTTTATGAAAACGACATTGTCGTAACATTTGAACCTAGTCTACTCTTTGAACAAAACTTCCTGAATGTGTAATATTTGTAATAAAATATACTACATCATTCTTTAAATAAGTATTTCTGTTTTGTAAACACTGTGTTTTCAATTTTAATTCAAGTTTCTAATGTCAATATTGAATGTGATTTATTGTATAAAATCCATGTAAACTTTACAAACACGTTGAAACATACTAAGAAACGCTACTAACTTATAGCGCAGGAAATGATTCTCTGTCTACACCGGCATATTTGATATCGGCCGAGCAGACGATTGCCGGTAGACCGGGAAGTCGCTAGTCTACTTTAATAATAGTAATAGTAATAATAATAATATACTAACAATTTTAAACATCTTGGGGAAAACATATCCCAAAACGCCTCAGACAAAGAATCCTTTAACATAAGAAAACTCAAATTAGCAAAGGCCTTTACACTATTCCGGGAACTGTACAGAAAGAAAAACCTTTCCAGAAGTGCGAACGTCCGCCATTATAGCACTGTGATCAGGCCGGTGATGATGTATGGAGTGGAAACAATGTGCTTTCAAAATTTGGAACCTCTTCTTAAAATTGAACGAAGAATTCTTCTGAAAATTTATGGCCCCAAGAAAACCGAAGATGGGTACAGGCATAGACCCAAAGAAGAGCTGTACAGGGATCTGTAAACGGCTTTCCGAAGGAAAAGACTGGCATTCCTTGGACATATGGTTCGGATGGATCGGTCCAGATTAAATAAACAAATTTTCAACTATATTTGGCGACTTTCCAGTCTGAACGGATACAGCAAACAACTCAAGGAGGAAATGATGAAACTGAGTACGCCTATCTCTTTATGAACGCATGTGTGGATAGAAATACATACAGAAACAAAATTAAAAACCTTCAGGTTCTCTGCGGTGAGAAGAAGACGAGAAAGGGGTAGACAGTATAAAGGAAGGCGGTGCATAGTGTGCGAATGAGGGCCGTGGTCCACGGCTGACCTGTTCATGTAAAAAAAAAAAAAAAAAAAAAAAATAAGAAGAAGAAATGAATAAACTCACCGTGGCTGATCTTTCCTTGTTCTGAGACTAGCATCTGAAGTGGCGTTCTGCCCCTTCCGGCTCCTGTCCTAGCCGACGAAGGGGTGATACCGAACAGCCGGTTCTTGGCGGATTGTCCAACTTTGTAGTACGGTTTGTTTAGACCCATTTTGACTCAACTAACTAACTTTCCAACTGACTATTATTATTATTTTACACGTTACTTCGAATTTAATATACTTTAATTCTAATTATTGTAACAGTAACAGTATTAACTATAATAACAATAAAAAGGTAACGATTATATTATATTATATAACAATCACACAAGAATTACTATTATTATTATTACGAATACTGTAGTAGAACACCACGATGTGATATGTTACGATTATCGAAATACTTTTTTTTTTAGTTAAAAAGAACTAACGTAACAAAGTAATATTTGACGACTACAAACGCGATGATCACAAACGATTGACAAGACAGAGATCGGCACATGACATGACGAAGTGAAGACGATACGCAGCTGGCTGTGTTGTTGCCATTTTGAATTCCTTTGGGCCCCTTCCTGCCTCCTGAAACAAAAGAGAACACAATACAGTAACACATGTCGTTCACTAAATGATAACTGTTAATGTACGAATCGTGAACTCTTCTATTCAAGTGTCTTTAATGAATCAGTCTAGACGAGGACACCCATTGTTCTGTACGGGATCAAGTTGAAAATAAAGGTCAAATGTAAACGGGCGCTCTTCAAATAAAGGTCAGGCGTATTCTTCTCCGGTGCATATCCTGATCTTCGGTGCAGCGGACAAGAGAGCGCGAGACAGCTTTCATGCTTGCATTCGTTGTTAATTATCTTTTGTTGCTTTAAGGTCCCATTCGCAGCAAAAAGTTGTTACAGAGTATTTGTGTAAGATTATTGAAAACACAAAATTAATATCGTATTTTATTTTTTGATTAAAAAAAATTGTTTCTATATATAACATTGTTCCAGTTAAAACTGATCTTCATTGTAATATACTTCGTAGGCTTACACGACCGGAGTCAAGGTTGTTAAAATTCATTCCCGGGCTGTTTGGCCGTGATCCATTGTTTTCACAAAAAAACAGACTTTTCGGCAGTGCCATCGACTGCCATCATCAGTGTAAAATTCGAAGTTTCACTGAACCTAGTTTCACAGACGTTAGTGACCACAGTACGTCTACCACCTTACGTTAGCGACACTTCGAATTTTACACTGATGATGGTAGTCGATGGCACTGCCGAAACGTCTGTTTTTTTGGTGAAAACAATGGATGACGGCCAAACAGCCCGGGAATAACTTTTAACAACCTTGATCTTTATTGTAATTCGGATTTTGTTTAATAATAATTTAGAATTGAGGGCCTTATACAAAAAGCGAGCTCATTTCCAAAGCGGAGGCACTAGCTGTTGAAAAGGGTTAATCTGTTTTTCTTTTCTTTTTCTAGTCTTAAGTACAACTTTGCAAGAGTTTATACACTCAATAAAAGATTTCGGATGTATCGGTCTCGAGAAACTAAACGTACGCTCATCATGGTAGACTATTATTTGTCGAACGGGTACACAACAAATGTTATTCAACTAAAATAATGTTAGCAAAATTACTGTGCTTATGATTAAATGGCAAACAAAATTACATTCATTCTGGCGGTCTCGGTCAGTTGCGACGAAACGACGTTTTTACCTGTTCTTACCCCGTCAATTGCGCCCCGTATTTTCACTTGGTCACAACTGACCGAATCTTTGGCAACTAATGGAAACGTTCTTGTTCCGAACTTCGATGAGGATTCAATTCTGTAACTTTTTCATTTGTACGAGTAACTTCTTTCTTCCATATTGTTTTTTGCATTAGGTTATGTTAGGTCAGGTTGGGTTAGATTATGTTAGGTTAGGTTAGTTTAGGTTGGCTTAGGTTAGTTTAGGTTAGGTTAGGTTAAATTATGTTAGGTTAAGCTAGGAATGAATAGTATTATATTGGTAATTTCTGTATTATTATAATGATAACATGAAAATTCTAGTAACGATTGGCACCACCTTACGACAGCATAAAGTTCACTCTACGATAGCGCAGAGAAAGGTGAGGTTAGTTTAGGTTGGGTCAGTTAAGTTGGGTTAGGTTAGTTTAGGTAATATAAAAACATGTACATAAATATCTAATTAGACAGGCAGCTGTAGTGAACAATTTTGAATACATAAGCTCTAATTAATGGGCTATTTTAATCAAGTTATTCGTATATAATCTATATGCTGTGAAATACAATTATCGTGAACACGTGTAGGCTTGTAATAAATCAATGTTGCCAACACTTTCCATACTCGTGGAAAACTTTTCCTATGGTGTCCTTAATGTAAATTTAATAAGCTAAATTTCAATTCCGCCATCGTGTATGATTAAATTTTATACAGCCTATAAAAGCTGTTTAGCATTTATAGTAGATAGTAAATGTTTATTATGCCTTGCGTGTGTAAAATATCAATTGAATTGTTTAGAACAAGGAGGATTTGCAGGGAAGAAAGTAGTAAAGTTTGTCCGCCCCCTTCCAAATGCCTTGAAAATCGTTTTCGCGGTAAAGTTATCTTACTTTGGCTGACAAACTTAAGGGGAGATCAGAAGTTTTTCGGTCAAGAAGTAGATTTTTTTTATTCTCCCAAAAATTCTCTATTTCATCCTGCTTAAGAAAATATATACTTTTATGAGGTTATCTACAGTAATAAAAAAATGTTACCATAAAAGAATAAAATAAAACGTACTACTGTACATGTTGTTTTCCAATTCCATTGTTTAGCTTTACGAGCGTTTTTCCGTAACCATGGGTTTCAACAATTAGGTACACTTTTATCAAAAACTTCAAGTTCTACTGAGTTCAAATTATTTGTGGTTAAACAGTACAATGTAGCAAACAAAGTGTATACCAGATTTAATCTTTTTTTCAATCTATTCATGTTTTACGTACCCAGTCACTTTATGGTTAATATAATTAAATTACC
Organism: Magicicada septendecula; assembly: GCA_034769895.1. Classification (NCBI taxonomy): domain Eukaryota; kingdom Metazoa; phylum Arthropoda; class Insecta; order Hemiptera; family Cicadidae; genus Magicicada; species Magicicada septendecula. The sequence continues at coordinate 371,039,833 of CM068374.1, read as the reverse complement.
TTATTCGGTCCACCTTAGTGACACTAGCTTCTTTCGTTCAATGACGCGTTTCGGGATGAAATCCCATCTTCAGATATACAATATCAATTCAAACGTAAATGTATACCACATTTTGTGGTTATGTCATAATTGAAAATGTTTAAAATCTTTTAAATAAAATATACAAAACGTAACAACTGAATCGCTCGGAGCGCTCGCATGCATGCACGCTGTACCGCGATTTCCTTACGACTGGCTATAATTATCATTCAACCGTATAGCAGTGTCAAACAGGTTATTAGATCCGAAGTTCATTTGATCATTTAATATATTATTTTTGCTTGTTGCGTTTTTTGTAGCTTTATATATTTCGAACTCCTCTAGGCTATCCATTAATTTACCCTTCTTGCAAGTATGTAACGCTACGAAATTGTTTTCAAAACTAGTACAACTATGACCTTTTGTTATTAAATATTGTGCAAAACTGGAATTATTATTATTTGTTTTAGGAATATGCTCCAAAAATCTTGTATAAAAATCTCTGCCGGATTGGCCGATGTAGAATACTGCACAATTATCACATTTTATTTTATAGACTCCTGATTTATTTTTTAAAGGAATATTTATTCTAGTTTTGAAAACATTTTTTAAATTATTACAGGTTTTGAATGAAATAGTATATCCTTTACTTTTAAAAACAGATTTTAAAATATTTGGCATCAAACCAGTATAATTAGCTGAAATGAATTTTTTATGTTTTTTATTATGTTGGTTAATAATGTTGGTATTTTTATTTTCTAAACGTTTTTTATGTTTCATTATCATTCTATCAATTATTACTGGCCTGTAACCATTATTTAGAGCTATTTGTTTTATAATATTTACTTCTTGATCATAGTCTTCGTTATTAAGGGGAACACAAAGTAATCTGTCAATAAAGCTGTTAAATGCAGCCATTTTTTGGGCTGGAGGATGAAATGACTTAGCATGTATAACCGTATCTGTGCATGTGTGCTTTCTGTATATTTTGTATTTTAGGTCATTACCGTTATTTGTTATGGTTAGATCCAGGAAATTAATATTTTTGTTATCTTCAATTTCCATAGTGAATTTTATTTTCATATGTATTTTATTTAAATAGTTATTAAATGACTCGATCTGTCTATTGTTACCATTGAAAATAACAAAGGTGTCGTCCACATATCTTGAATAATATACTATTTTATTGTCAAAATAATTGTTTTTTAAAATTTTAGTATTTTCTAAATGATTCAAATAAATATCAGCGAGGATACCTGAGAGTGGAGAACCCATTGCTAGGCCCTCATTTTGTTTGTAGTATGAACCATCAAATGAAAAATAGTTTTGATTAAGTACTATTTCTAATATTAACATTAGCTGATTAATTTTTCTTATTTCCAAGGTATTATTATTTATTAAATTTTGTTTGAGTAATTTTAAAGTTTCATCAATTGGGACATTGGTATACAGATCCACTATGTCAAAAGACACTAGCTTGTAACTAGGCTTAATATTAATGTGACGTAATATTTCAATAAAATCTTTATAACTTTTTATACTCTGGTTATTATCTAAGCTTATATGTTGTTTGATTATTTTTACCAAAGTTTTTGCTACTTTATAGCTTGGAGCGGTTGTAAAATTTACTAAAGGTCTAATCGGTGTGTCATTTTTGTGTACTTTGGGTAATTTTCTTTTAATCTTTTTCTTTAAAAAACTAATTTTGTAAAACATTTTAAAATAAAAACAAATTTTACAAAAAATTTGTAAAAAGTAATTACTTTTTTCTACTGGTATTTTTTTCTTACATTGCTTCAAACTAGTCCATCATGTTACAAATATATGGTTTAAGGTATGGTAGAAATTTCAAATATATAGCCTAGCTTTAATAGCTCATTGATTAATGGTACCTAACTAAACACCTGTTCGCTCGTTTAAAATGCATTGGACTAAAAAAGTGCGAATCTCCCCTTAAATTTTTGTTAGGATTAAAAACACCAATCAGAAATTGTATTTCAAAGAAATACTGATTTTTATGAAAAAAAAAAGAAATATAAAGACAAAATTTCCTCAACTCCCGTTTGTCTTTCTGTCAAAAATGAATACAGGTCCTAAGAATGACAACAAGTTTTCTCGCAGCTCCGATGCGGATGCAATCCTTACGCTTTCACGGCTGCCGCTAACATTGTTACAATTGTTGTTATTATTAGCTGGGCTGTTAGGCCGTGAACGACGTTTATTAAAGGGAGACGCTTCGGTCCCACCATCGGAGGCCATCTTCAGTGTCGGAAAAACGTTTGGCACTAAGTGTCCGCTAAATCACTCCAGTAGCCTACTGAGGTAAAGAGTACGAGTCATTTCCACGAATGCAGTCTCATAGTCTGTCTCTACATCAGTACTGGGGTGATTTGGTGGACACTTTGTGCGAAACGTTTTTCCCACTCTGAAGATGGCCTCCGATGTCTGCCTTTAATAAAAGTCGACCACGGCCTAACAGCCCAGCTAATAATAACAGTAATTCTAACAATGTTGAGACGAATGTTTTATAATTCTTTGTAGCATCACGAATTCTTTCATTACTAGAAATTATCAAAAAATACATTTTTGTCGAGCGACTTGTGGTCCACCCTCTAGGTGACTTATGAAACGCTTACGCCTATCTGTACACTATTTCACTGTATTTTACATAAGGGTCGTTCTAAAACAATATTTCTGCCTGATTTTACTTCACTTATTATTTGTTGTATTACTTACCAGGGGCGAACCTAGGGGGGATATATCCCCGCCCCCGAAATCAGGAAAAAATTTTAAAAATTTTGGAGCAAAAAATTTAAAATTGGCAATGTTTCTTGAAATGTAATTAATTGATTTCCCAGTTTTGACAACTTTAAAAAATTACTATATAGGTCAATGACAAGTTTAACTAATCTACAATAATAGGTCTTATACTCAATAATAAATATAACGGATGTTGAAAGAAATGGTGAAAAATGAAAAGAAGTCGGCTTGAAAGAGAGTAGGATACGGTACGTTTTTCCGCTGGTTACGACAAATAGTTACATGTTACATATATTTTTATGTTTTAACTTAATGTTACATGTTGATAACTTCAATCACAAAGCACATAATGTGAATGAGTTTTAATTTCTTAACATTATATTTCATAATTGACAGGGGTTGTTGTAATGGATTCTACCTAGCTCTAAAAAACACAATATTGTAAAATTAAACGTACGTTGATTAAAAATTTTTCGTGTTCTTGCATGTGTTAACCCTACAACACAGACACACACATACGCATACAAAACTTTCTTAAGTTTAACGTTCTCTTTAAAGTATTTATATTCCACAGAAAGGTATTTAGGCTGCTTCCAAGTCAAAATGTATGTTATTAATTGGTTTTTATGAAATTAGCGAATTACAGCAATTATTTACCCATTAGTTTTAATTTGTTGGTACGATTTTCATTATAATATGAGACAAAAAATACTCTAAGAAAACGATATGTGGTTTAAAAATCCCTCTCCCCGAAATGAAATCGTAAGTTCGCTCCTGTTACTTACAAAATTATCGTGTTTAGTTCGTATCACTACGCTTAGTCTTACCTTTCTCGTGTTATTATTGAACGTGTAGCCGTTTGTACGTCAATACGGTTACTACGACGGCGTTACAGACAATACAGGTTTCTTTGGCTTTACAGAGTTTGCAGGTAACATCAGCAGTTTGCGAAAACAGAAAAACTGCAGATTATGATGTTTGCGTATGCGTGCGTGTTCAGCGCGAACGTGACCACGACTCAGCCAAAACAATTCGAGGCGCCGCGTCGCCAGCGAGGCTGCGTCGTGATAATGCCTTGTTTGTTGTTGACTGGACGCAAAATAATGTCACGCTAGGCGACGTGATAACTACAAACAGTAAGTAAAGTAATGTTACTACTGGAGTATACAACAAACCGTACGTGCTGAAGATAACAATGCCCTTGTCACATTGTCTGAAGCTGAACTGTCAGAACGTCTACTATAGTTGAACAGTGGAATCAAAACTCGGAATTCACGGAAGCCCAGTGTTCTATATACAGTACAGTGCAACTCTGTCGTTTGCTCGGCACAAGGTGTTATGGAACGGTCCACGATAAGCGTGTATGACATGGGTCTGATGTTCAAGATTATTGCTACAGCCAGTCGCCAGCCCTGAAGCATGCCTCCATGGCCCCCTTAAAAGATCATCCGTAGGAACTTAGAGACGCGCTGGTGTGGTCGATAGGCTCGACCGCCCGGAGACGAGTCGTCCGTAACGATGGGTTGCCAGTACAGGGCGCAATTAGGCACTTTCCCGTGTTCTGAGATTCAGCCCAGCCGAGACGGTGAAGCAGGTGCTGACAGACTGCTAGGTTCACACTCTTGAGGGTTTGTTTATGATGCCGGCACCGCGACGTAGGCCCGTCCCAACAGGTACTGTCTACGGAACACCTTCATATTTACACTTTCGCTCCCAGACACCGCTGACAGGAAAACCTCTCACTACCAGACCTGTGAAGAGCAAATTTCCCCCAGCCCAGATATGTTTTCTTATATATGTTATAACAGCTGATTTTGTTGACAGTACAGTATTGCCAACTTAACCCAAGGGCATATTTCTTTCACTCTGGCCCAGAAGAATGTAAAACTATCAAATAGCACTGATCAGTGTCCACATGTTGACAAAACCTTCCAAAGACGGTCATGCAATGTGTCCAACTTTGGTACACGTGGGCTGTACGGAAAATTTAATGTGTCCAGATACGGTACACACGGGCTCTAGTAAAAGTGTTGTGTGTCCAAAAATGGTATACATGGTAGCAAGAGTGTTAAAGTAAGCAAAACATTTTCAACACTTACGCCAGTCCAGTTACACATACGTTTCCACAGCTTGCACGACCTCATAAAAAAAAAACAAAAGCAATATTTTATCGTAACGGAAAAGATCCCTATTTTGTATTGCTCGGTAACCGATAATAATTTTCGCAAATATTAAACTTGAAATTCTTCTTAGAGACAAGAAACGACACGAATCGGTTAACGAGCCACGCTGCATTTACAGCGAATGTGAAAATGCATTTAGTGTTGATTGTCACATTGGCGCGCGATAATTGTTTGTACATGTGTGAAGGTGGGAGGCCGACAGGAAAGTATGCGAAGCACAGTATATTTGTCTGTTTACCAGTAATCAAATACGGTAGGCGTTAACAAGGAAGATGGAATAACAATGTTTATCATCAGAAAACGACCAACGTGTATTCTGTGGCCACCTTTCTACAACATAGAGCGACATCTATAGCTCAGCGGTAGAACTAAAATATTTCGCATGAACACTGTTCATTTCCAGATATATCTGTCAATTTATTCACTTTTTACCAGCTGTTTGAAATTTTTCTGTCACGCGTGTTTTTCAAATGCAGAGTATCACACATCGTGTTGTGATTAATTCTCTGTTAAAAACGTTTTAGCGCGAATGGAAAAACAAAACGAAATTTTAAATCTGTTAGGAGATGCTGCGCCTTCAGAAACAACGGTAAGTGGGGGCACATTCGAGTTTAAACGTGGCCGTACAAGCACTGAAGACGATCCCAGCAGTGGACATGTAAAAAGTGCAACAAAAAATGTCATTATTGAAAAAATTTCATAGAATGTTGGAAGGCCGCAGATTGAGGAGTGGATGACGTTGCTGAAATCGCAGGCATCTCATATGATGCACATATCTCATATGTGCATCATACTTTAACTCAAGAACTTGGTGTGGAAAATGCTCGTTGACCACGGTCAAACTCAAGTGCCTACTTACAAACCGTTGGTTTTGAAGTCGCAGCATCTCCTGACAAATTTACTATTTCGTTCTCAATTTCCGTTGGCGCTAAACAACTTAACAAAGAATCACACCACGATGTTTGATTTTTTCGTTTTTCAAAACTCGCATGACACGTCAATTTTAAACAGCTTCTAAACAATGAATAAATTGATAGACAGATTTGGAAATTAGCAGGAGTTTACATAAAATACAACTATTACAGCTCACGAAAAATTTTAGTTTTACCGCTGAGTTACAGATGTCGCTCCGCCAACTTTTCAACTGACCCTCGTATGTTAGTGCAGACAAGAAAATTTAATTCCATCAATTTGAATTTGATCCGTCTTTAAGCAGTCTCCTGCGTCAGCGGAACGCCAGTGTATAATATCGGCTACTTCCGTTCGCATGTGAGTGTGTGTGTGTGTGTGTGTGTGTGTGATCGAGAGAGAGAGAGAGAGAGAGAGAGAGAGAGAGAGAGAGAGAGAGAGAGAGAGAGAGAGAGAGAGAGAGAGAGAGCTGGAAACAAAATTGAACTCAACCATCCACATTTTATCTTTGTTAGCAAGACACTGACAACAGTAATATTTCGTTTGTGTATGTGAACTCGTAAAATTTAATTAACGTGTCAATTGTAAGAGACTCAAACATTGACAAAACACTGAATTTTTCCATATTTTTTAAGAATGCATATAGTTATCTATATATTTTAAGAAATTTGTAGATAACTTTCAAAAGTTTCTGTCACAAGAAATATCTTATTTCCGAGATACACAGAAAAAACAAGTAGAAATAGCATTTGAAAAAAACATTTTGTGAAATAGCTCATGATTTTGAGATTCAATTGGCACACATATTAATAATATTTCTTTCGACAACACGAATCGACGTTAGCTGTGCCCAGCAGATCGTTCGTCGCTACGCAACGCTTTATGGAGGGAGTCGGTCCCATGACTCGGTTTTATCATTCGGTTCCCAAATAGATATGAATTTTCGGCATTAGTAAAAACCGTCTAACCAATACATTTTGTTTCTTACATGTCGTGAAAACTAGTGGCTGCAGTGAAATATAATTATTAAACTTTTTACAAAACGAAATCTTTGTAGAACTTTGTTTTAGTTACAGGTATCAATAAGTCTTGTTGAAGTCCTGTGTAACATTTTCGCGCAGTTGTAAGTTAGTTGGAGTCCAACAAAGTCACACAATTAGACATAAGACGATGCGTGAACGAATCAGAATTCTTTGGTGGCAATAATTTTCCATCATACTGACAATAACGGTAATTACGTGTGGTGCTGGATACTTTCTCGCTGTGGCGTGATTGCACCGAGTTCAGTTAGTCGTTCTTGCAGTGCTTCCTTGATCAGTATTGCCGGGCCGCTTTCTAACCTCAACATTCTGCGCCTTTTCCTTCTATTCTCATTTCATGAACAACTCGTCGCTGCTTAGCTTTCCGACTCACCCAGCTAATCGAAAGTTGTCTAAGAAATTCTTGTTGCATTATCTTCATATTATTAAAAAAAATACGAAATTAAGTAATAAAAATATTTAGTAGTACGTTATATTTTTATCAATGGATCAGACTCAAAAAATGAAGTTTACTTCATATCATATTCATCATCAGCGTGGCTCTACAACCATTAGTGGGTTTTGGCCTATTCCAAGAGTCGATTCCATTCTTCCTATTGCGTGCCCTGGATTCAAGTTTTTTTATGTTCAGCTTTCTGAGGTCATCCTCTATCTGGTCTTTGAATGTAATTCGGGGTCTTCCCCTTTTTCTATTACCCATTGGTTTCTGGTAGAAACCATGTTTCGTAGCCTGTCCTTCCTGCAGTCTCTTTATGTGTCCAAACCCACCTTAGCCTGAATATTTTTATTATCCTGACAGTGTCCGGCTCTTTGTAAAGGTGGTATAGTTCATAATTATAGCGCCTGCGCCACATTCCATTTTATTGTACGCCTCTAAATATTGTTCTTAGAATCCGTCTTTCACAGCAACCTGGAAGTCTCTAGCTATTTTTTACCATTGTGTAGGTTTCTGAAGCATATGTCAGCACTGGCCTGATAAGTGTTTTTTAAATTTTGCGTTTCGTGCTTCTTGGGATGAAACTAGATGGCAAGTGCTTTTTTAATCTATAATATATTTTATTTGCGAGATATATTCTTCTTATTATTTCAGTGTTGATGTCGTTAGTGCTGTTTGTTTATTTATTCATATATTTGGTATAAATCATAAAAGAACACAGGAAAACTACATAAAATACTGTCGTTTTTCGAAAAAGTTTTCCTATTCTAATGTTTAGTATCATTTTCCATTCTTATTTTCGAAACAGTACAATTTCCGTTTTCGTTTTCGTTTCGAATCAGCACTCTTGAATAGGTTTGTAATGAAATCGGTGAGTAGAAACAAAATGGTAAAAACGTTTGGCGGTTGTTCGTCAAATACCCAGATCTGAGTCCAAACACTGAAGATGGCGTCCGACGGTGAGGTCGAAACGTCTGGATTTTCCGACATGAGACCACGGCCTAACAACCTGAGTAATTCTCATTTTCCGACATGAGACCACGGCCTAACAACCTGAGTAATTCTCATTTTCCGACATGAGACCACGGCCTAACAACCTGAGTAATTCTCATTTTAACAACATAGAAGTCATAGAATCCCATAAACAAGCGCATTAGTAAAATCTAAAAATGTTTAACGCGTAAAAATCAAATAAAGTAAGAAAAAATATAAAACTCTCCTAAAGACAAACGCTGGACAAATGCTCGATATTTTGAATTACCCTCCAAAAGTCCACCAAATTATTCTCGAACATCTGGTAAATTTCCCACACTAATCAGCAACACTACACTACATTCAGGTCTGATGCTGCGCCTGAGCAAGCGTTTACAACGAAGAAAATGAAAGTGGTTACGTGCCTGCAAGCAATGTCAGTCACCTTGTTGTGCTCTTTAAAACACACACGCGCGCGCGCGCGCGCGCTCGTGTAAGGCGTGGCCTTTGTGTTTGTGTTTAGTATATATACAGTAGCCTCCATAAAATGGAAACTTTACTGTTTGCGCGCAAACTGCTACATCGCGTCACAATAGTAATTTCCAAATGTGGTTTCCTGAAATTACGAAACGTCAGCTGGCATTTACTGAAGAAACGTTCATCTCATTCTATATTGTATTGTGTTAGTTATAACAAGCAGGAGACGAATCGTATTAATATTTTCTTTTTTTACTTAATTTATTTATTCATGATTTATTTTGATTCTGGTAAAAGCCACAGTCCTTAACAAAGACTAAAAATAAATATGATACATTAAAACAAGTACATATGCAGATTTTTAAGTTTTGAATGAAAGTAAATTAATTAAATTAAGTTCGTTACAAAATAGTAAATTTTATAAAGTCACAAAGAATTAGATGGCTAGTAAATATTCGTAGAATGGAGCAGACCAGAAATACGAGAGCTATCACAGAATGGAAACCGTTGGAGTCTAGGCCCAGAGGAAGACCGAGAAAGAGGTGGATGGAGTGTGTTGAGAAGGACCTGCGAACCATGGGGATCAGAGGATTAAAAATTGTTGCTGAGAACAGAAGGGAATGGTGTAGTATTGTTGAGGAGACCAAATCTCATAGAGGGATGTAGAGCCAGAGGAAGAAGAAGAAGAAAATGAAAGTTAACAAATTTCAAAGAGGCTTTACGTAAAAAATAACGATTATTTTTGGGTGAAATTAAAACATATAACTTATACCATGCAAAGGGTATATTATCTGACATACTTATCGACAAAGGCTAAATCGTAATAAACCATTAATAATGTTAATAAATAACAAAAAAATAACATTATTATTATTGCGTTCATAGCGGCTCGGTACGTTGACCTGACACAGTTCAAACTAAATACGTCATGTCAGCAGTTGGATGGCGGCGCACGGACTGTCGTTGGTTTTGAACAAGTCTAAGGTCGTAATCCTGACCGAGATGAGGATTCTAACTATCTTGCCTCTGCAGGTCGGGGACATAATCGTCGAGAAGAAGCCTGTGGCCAAATACCTCGGGGTGTTAATCGATACGAAGATGAGTTTCTCCCACCAGATACCAGGTATTTGGCAGACAAGGCTGCTAAAGCTGTCACAGTGTGCGGACTTAGACCCTGCAAGCGTCGCCTGCTGATGACGACGGTCCAGCCAGTTCTCTTGTACGGCGCGGAAGTGTGGCGGATGACATAAACAAGAATGTAACTGGCCAAGGGTAGCACTGAGGGTATCCTCTATCCTCTGCTTACCGCACCGTCTCTGAACCAGCTGTCACGGTGGTCACTGGGATTATTTCTATCGATCTTCTTCCAAGAAGAAGGGGAGAGCTGTGCACCTTTGGAAAGACGAGGCCGTCAAGGAGATGGCAAAACACCAAGAGAGGCTCTGCACCCTTGAGAGGTGGCAAAGCGCTTGATAAACCACGTGAGGCCGTGGATTGAGATAGAGCATGGGGAGGCGGTTTCTATATGACGCAACGTCTTAGCAGTCGTGGATATCCACGATCCTACTGCTATAAAGCCATGTCTGCAGACTGCGTGTACTGGCCGGGTGTAGAGGATAACGCGGAGCACGCCATCCTTCTTCGACCGTGATAGGAGAGCCACAAGAAGAGCGTCTCTGGTTGGAGATATAGGAATGACAGCTCCGGATAACATTGTCGAAGCCAGACTAAGAGGTCTGTAACCGCGTGGTACATTATGCAGAGGGATACTTAGAACATCTATAAAGTAGAATCATGTAGACGTGAGCTGAGCCCACTGGGCGCTGGAAAATGGTCTAGTCTGAAGTAGTGTAATAAACGGTTCCAGACTAGTGGTGGATCGTCGGAGAAAGGGTTTAGGGTTTTTATGGGTAGTCCATTTGAGATGGGACTTCCCACTCCGTGCGTAAATGTGCTGTCCCTCATCCTTTAAAAAGATATTATTATGGCGACGAATACACATATGGTAAGGAGTTGAGAGAATAATGCAGCTGAAGCGGTAATTCACGATAAAACTGAACTAGCAATTAGTTTACGTGTTTAACAGGCTTCTTGCATCCCATTTACCGAGAGTTCAGACTAGATGTACAAAGAGAAAAATTATTCTGATCGGATGAAGTTAATGCGAATAAGCTTAGCAAGAGCCATGTGAGACCAAAACACAGTCACCGGTAGGCCTATACATCGTGTGATCACAATAATCATAAAATCTAGAATCGCGAGAATTTATGGCAAATGTTTTTATACAACAGTTATTTCTCTTTCTACTAGTATTTTTGTACAAACCACTATATTGTCTTTGGTATTGACGAGCGCTTTCGGCAGTGAAGCCATCTTCAGGTCATTTACCAACTGTACAAACCACTATATTGTCTTTGGTATTGACAGTACCAAGACAATATAGTGGTTTGTACAAAAATACTAGTAGAAATATTTTAGACCACTAACACTCCAATACAACAATAAGTTATTTCTCTGAAAATTACAAGAAAAAGTATGAATAAAGGTAATTTACTGCTGCGTTTACGTTTTTATTAAATAAAAATATGCGGCTAGTCATGGCCGGCTCTAGTAGAAAGCCAGAATATTAAACGTGGCAACACTGGAACCAACTGATATTTGAGGCCGACTAGACGATCTCTTAATTTATGTCAATAATCAAATCGCGTTATTTTTAATTGCCGGTTAACAACAGTTTTATAATTCTTCATTTTTTGAAAATTAAAAGTTTATCATGTAAAATACTGTTATATTATTTAAGAAATATAATAATTAACCCGTTTATATGATATAAAATCAATAATTCGAACTAAATTAATTCATTAGGACTAACACTAATTCACTAATTTCTTCAACTTAAACGTATAATACTAAGTGCGCACAGACCTATAATTTAGATTTAGTTATAAATAGGCCTACTCATGATTTTAGTAATGTTATGAAATTAAATCAAAATATAACATGTTCACTTTAGCTATTTTATTACACTATGCTTATAGGCCTCAGATGCAACGTTACCACGTTTAATATTCCGGCCTTCTACAAGAGCCGGCGATGGGTTAGTGCGTTCTGTTGTCTGCCAAAATACGGCGCGTCTGTTTTTGTAAGTCGCTGCAGTAGCAAAGGATTTAAATAATCATTTGAAGATATTGGTTAATGAAATCGATTAATTTATTTGGATAGGAATTTATTTGCGCGAAGGGAATATGCGCAGTTAACCTATATGTTAGATAACTCTCACATTACTCTTTTGTTACTTACATTTTTCCACTCTTTGCTTAAATATGTAAGCGAAGAAAAATAACAGAATACATTACAAAAAAATCTAACGTCTCTAAGCTATTTGAAAATACTACTGATTAAATACTGCATTACTCACATACGTATTATCCATAATTCTGTTCGATTCCTGGTAGGGAAATTTTGCTCGCACACACTTATTAAATTACGTTAAACAAATAAAACTGAAACACAGACTTCCATCCATAGAACCGATTCCCCCCACTAATGTGTATCCGACATTTCCTGTAACTTATTAGATTCTCATAATAGTGTTTGTTCTAGCTTAGCGACGGATATTAATTTTTTCTTAAAATCATCCGGTAACGTGTGTTTGCGTGTTCGAAAAAATATAGCAAAACTTAAAGGTCGTCGCTTTCGATTGATTCTGTGAGGAATTTCGATTCGATTCTCTTTCGTGCTCATATGTCGCGGTGTATGCCGTTGTTGAGCATTGTTAGAAAGCTCACGTGAGTGTAAAAATAATAAGAACAATTAAACCGAACCGGCTGGCCGGTATTACCGCGTTTCCGACAAAGAGTTAATGCTTAGTTGACAAAGAGATAAAAATCAAGACGGCATTGTCAGCGATATTTATTTAACAGCGGGCATTGTTCAGACCATACAAAGTTCGTACATATTGTTCGTTTACGTAATCATGACTCTAAAAAAATTCTCTAGCGTCTCCTACCGTGCTGGAAAGTCCGACATTTTTTTGTTCGTTTTCAAACGCGAAATTGTTAAAAAAACTTTTATAATAATTACGTAAAACATTTCATACATTACCCGGTTTTCGTAAACGTCTATGACATATAGGAAATTTGGTTTATTTTTGTAAACAATTTAATTACTACATGGTTCAGAAGACCGTAAATCTGAAGGAATTTTGATCGAACCTCCAATCACGGGTTTATTAATTCAAAAGTTTGACGATCCAATAAATTAAGTTTCAGAAATTCTACCGGTCGATTTTCCTTAGTGTACGTTTTGTACCATTAGGCAATGTGTTACGTAAGAAAAGCAGCAGGTACTTATGTTTGTTTTCAGATGATTTTCTGGCAAACTATGTTTAACATAATACCTGCCCCTTACATTCGGTTTATATGTTTTTGTTTTGAGTGGCAAATCCCCCATGTCCATTCTTTCCGTGTTCTTATTCCATGCTGTTGAATGTATTCATATAGACAGAATATTTTCGTAAAATCTGTCGTTATACTTTCGATTTTCATTTCTTAATCTGTCCTGTATACCACACTCTTTCACTCTTCGTAGAAATTTTGTTTCGTGAGCCTGTGTTCGACTTTCAGTTGCCTTCGTTGTTAGTCAGAACGCTTCCGTATATTAGTAAAGACACTGCAACCATCTTATAGAAGGTAAGGAAGGCTTATTTTCGTTTTTTACTCTTAATAAGTATTTTGGTTATAGTTCCTCAAATATGAGATAATTAATGTATTTATCGCTCACTGTCCTTATTTCAGCAGCGTATCTAGAATTTAGGCTGAAGGGGGGGGGCTTCATACAAAAGAAAAACAATATTACAGACTTCAAAGTGGCTGAAATGTGTGATAATATCCTGAAATCAGTCCCATTAGAGTAAACGGTAGTAATACAATGAAAATACGTGCTATTGAAAGTTTGTTTACAAGATATTTATTGATATAAATAAATGATAACAGTTAAAACATGACACCTATATTTTTAATAATAAAAAAAACGATAAACCAAGAAAATGTTATACGTCAAAAACATACGCTATTTAACAATGTTTTATGTTTTAGATTTTAACGTCTGTTCTTGATTTTTCGGCCATTTCATAAACAACTTCTTCCGGGGTCACTGAATTGATTTTTCTATAGTTCATATTTCAAACGCACACGCAAACGCTGGTAATAGACCGGTTTGTGTATTTACAAAAGAGTTACTACTGTATATTAGAGCACACAACTGAAAAAAATTATAAAACAGCCTAAAAACTAAGAGATTAACAAAATTCTCGTGAACTTTATTAGACCGTCTGTGGGGGGAGGTCCGATTCCGTTCGTCCTCCCTCCCGTAAATACGCCACTGTTTATTTTAGTCAAACGTAATTTCATAGCCTAACAATTAATGTGGTCAGCCTGCTAGGCCTATGGTGTTCTGTTGTCAATAACTATCATCCACTTGTACCGGCTTTTGCTAAGTGTGACAATTTCCCACTGGGGATTGTTTACCGTTTTGCCATTAATGGGAGTTCAATCGCATTTATGAATGAGTTAAGAGACTTATTTCGCTTTATATCTACTCCAATTTTCCAAAACTTTGTATAGAGTTACGCATATTGTAACAAGACCAAAATCTGTACTTTTAAAGACAAATAATACACCATGAAGAGTAGCACTGATATAGAAACAAGCAATATTATTACTATCAAGTAAAATTGAAGTCCCAAATAGAAAAGAAGGTGTAGACCAAATTAACAGACCAAACCCAATAACTGACATGACTATGACCAACAACTATACTAGTTAGACAATACCCAGATAGATTAGGAGCAGTAAATAAAGAAAATAATAATAAAACAAAGAGTACAGTACAACTTTGGAGTAAACAAAATATGTAACAAATGTATAGTAACTAGTTCACTAAATGTAATTAAGAATAAGATGTAAAGGGATTCAAGGTAAAATATAAAAATACAACAGTGTCAAAGTGAAAAACAGTGAAAATAATCAATAACCATCCCACAGACAACATAATAAGGATGAAGATCAAAGACGAATAAAGACAGATCCAAAATGGACTGTAAACACAGATATAATATTGTTATTTGTTAATTACACAGACAATTGTTTAAAAGTGTGTTGTTATTTAGCATTAGGTGAAGTTGTAGTCATTAGGACATGATTTTTAGTTAAGAGTTTTATTTAGTTTTGGAGGAGTTAATATTACTAGAAGGCAAGGAATAAATAAATTCAAATAATAATTTCCCCAAAATGTCATTTCAATCAGTCATCCACAATTCTAAAATGTTCTGTTTTGTAAAAGTAAAGTCCCCAAAACTAGTTATTAAGTTACAAATACAGGTCATGAGTGGTACCAAATTGTTCATAATTTTACCAGGAAAAACAACATGTAAATTATATTAAGCCTGATTATGTAATAATTAAGGAGTAATTTGAGTGTAAAATATAAAAATAATGTATTTTTTATAAACGGTGTCATGTGACACCTAAACCTCACAAAATGGACCAATAAGGATCATAGTAATTTTTGGTCAACTCAGTGAAATAAGAAGAAATTACAAACACTTTATTGTTAGACACGAGAGAGTTCGGTTCAGTTCAGTGCACATACAAAATGACAAAATTTATATAAAGGAATCTAATCTGAGGAGGAAGAAAATTTACTGAATTAATGAAAATAATATCCAAAATTGATTAAAAATAATATTAAAAATGAAGATATAACTAAGCACGGAACAACTAACAAGAAAGAAAAATAAAATAAAACTAAATAATAAACAGTAAATATCTCTACCATTCAACTAACCTACAGGTAATATCCAATCTACGATTTATCACTATCAACACCAAGAACAACCCAACAGCATTTGCAACCGATAAAAACATTATTGCACAAAGAAAATATAAGTAATACATAGTGAACACTTAGTGACATTTATTTTATTAATAAAAACAGTGGGTAAACATTTCACACGATTAACAGCAGACCAAATAGACGCCATATTGCCTTCGTCAATTCTTCAAGCCCATGATGCTTTGCGGCATTAGACTAAATTAAAGGATTTCTAGTAATGTATTTTAAATTTTAATTACCATTACTTCTGTTGTGTTAGATGATAAGTATTACTATATTTGTACTGTAATGTACTCCTTGTTTTTCTTTTAATGTAAATGAACCTTGCATAGCAATCCAAAGAACGTGACATTATAATATTAATTTAAAAAATTAAGAAATCGAACCCTGAGACAGAATCGATCTATGCTACTGTTAATGTCGAATGCATAATTTTCCACTAACTTGAATGAAAATAAATATTGAACATTATCATTACTAAATACAATTCCATGTGTTTTATTTCTCGAAGGTACTAAGTTAATAGGTTTCACGCTGAACGAGCGAAGACCAAGAAGACGTCAGCGTGTGGTAATTCTGAAGATAATTACGAAAATAGAAGTAACCTCAATCGGTACGTTCGAAATGGTAATCGAAGGTACTCATTAAAAAATTGTTTCTACATTAAAACCGTGTTAGACAAACGTCTGAGGCAGATAGCGAATAATTGTATTCGCCGAATCATAGAAAAATCGATGAAAGAAATCAAAAACCTAAACAAACCAACAAATAAATATAATTAACATACATACGAGGAATAAACACCAACAGCTATACTCATTTACAAAAATATATAGTAAACCGTCAAGTCCGTCAGAACCATGAGGAAATCGAACTGATTCGAACCAGATTGACTAATATTGCTAGTATATCCACAATCGAGAATCGCGAGGGAATTAACTTCAAAAATTACAGAAGAAACCCCATGGAATTCCTAGCGAGGATCGAAGAACATTTTAATAAACATCGTATAACCAGATGGAATTCGAATCGAGAAATGTTGGACGAGTATTTTAGGGAGATGACTGACAATTGGTGGACAGCGACGAGAAATGACATTACCGATTATCCACAGTTTAAAAAATTATTTAAGGAAAAATACTGGTCAGAATCCACCCAAAACATCATACGGGACAACATCTGTCAAGGGAGATATGACGTCAATCGAGGTACTTCACCAACCACGTACTTCCTAGGAAAGGTGTGTTTGGCAAGACACCTGGAGCCGAAAATACCCGAGAAATGCCTCGTTACTAAGATGGCGTATCATTACGATGAAGGAATCGCTAGAGCCCGCCTAGGCAGTCAAATAAAAACTATACATGCAATGACCGACTTACTGGAGAACTACGAACACGAAAATTATTACCGAAGAAGCAGACAGAGAACCGATCGATACGAGGCGAGAAATAATAACCATGGAAGTAACAATTACAATACTAATAACAATAGGAATAACTATAACTATAATAACAGTAATAATAATAATAATAATAATAATAATAATAATAGTAATAATAATAATAATAATAATAACCCAATTAATATTAATAATAATAATAATAATAATAATAATAATAATAATAATAATAATAATAATAATAATAATAACCATCAAATGAACCCCAACCGAAATAATATAAATTCAAATAATAATAATAATAGAAGCAATCAGTATAATAATTATAATAATAATCGCCCATATAGGCCTCGAATCAATCACATACGAGCAGAAGAGAATGATTCGAGGAGGTACCAGCATCACAGGAGGAATAGTTACGATAACCATTACAACCGACGGGGAATTAATGGAAGTGGTAACCATTACGATAGTCGGGCTAGAAGAAGTCGAAGCCAGGAGGATAGCCGCGTACCAAGGACATATGAGCCTTTTAATAACCCTCAAAATGAACAACCAGGCACAAGCCAAGAATTCCAGACGAATCAACCGGCATGCCCGGATAATAATAATGAGAGCAACAATTTAAACGGGAGGAGGCAGTGATAAACCCTCGCGACCCATCACTGCTCCAATCTACTGGGTATAGACATAGACAGAACATAGGAACGAACAACCAAAAACTCACAATTATATACAACAACTATTTAAAAAATCTTCGTGAAGAATTATTAGAGGAAACTGCTACTAATGTTATCAGCCATAATCATGAAATTATTTACATAATCGCCGAAATAGAAGGCGTTCCAACCCAAATTATGATAGATACCGGTGCCAACGTGTCGCTAATTAACATCACTGAGTTAGAAAAAATACAGAAGAAATGTAAACGAATATTACCAACACTACCTGGCAATAATATCATTCTAATAGGAGCAACTGGACGTCAGAATAAAACGGCAAGAAAACAAGTGTCATTAGATTTAACAAGCAAGGGTGTCGTCATTAATATAGTATGTTTAGTCGCAACCGGCTTACCATTTCAGTTATTAATAGGATGTGATGTACTGAGGAAATATTCAGCCATCATCGATCTGAGCAGGGAGAAGGTGTCCTTGTACTCAGCAGGTGTCGTGTGGACGGCGGAGTTAATAGGAAGCGACGATGCCCCTCCTAGCCGTGCCCACCACCAATTTAGAGAATTAAATTATTTAAAAGATGACACACCATGCGAAAAAGTAATGTATGACATTACCGATGACGACCTATGGAAGAAAAAACTACAAGATATAAGGGAATTCCAATGTGAAGGAACAGGAGATCAATTGACAATGAACCAGGTAGAGAATTTGATAAGAATATATGAGAAGTATCGGCACGTATTTTCGGAGGAACCAGGGAAAATTAAAAACTATCAATGTAAAATTCAATTTAAGGAACTGGTGGAATTCCACAAAAAATCGTATCCAATAGCATATCCATTGAAGCAGGCGGTTAGGGCTGAAATTAACAGAGTGATAAATAACGATATTATTGAATATAGTCAATCACCATTTACAAGTCCAATAGTAGCAATTAACAAGAAGAATGGACAAGTCCGACTTTGCTTGGATGCTCGCGAAATTAATAAAACGATCATAAATGACCGAACGTCACCCAGGGAGATTGAGGAGATTCTAAAAAAAGTTCCACGCACGAAGTTCATCAGCACATGGGACACCGTTTGTGGGTACTGGCAAGTGGAGTTACATCAGAAGAATCGTCAATACATGGCTTTTAATTTTGAGGGACGAAACTACCAATTCAAGAGGTTGCCTTTCGGACTAGTAAACTCGGTAGCAAGTTTTTGTCAGATGTATGGACCAGATCTTTGGTCAAGAAGCGGTGCAATTTACCACTGTTTATGTAGACGACCTACTAATTACCTCATCAAACTGGGAGGAACATTATCATAGGGTGGAACATGTATTGAAAAAATTAGCAGCCAACAACATTACCTTAAAATTGGATAAGTCAAAATTAATTGCAAGGGAAGTTCAATTCCTGGGATTTAACTTGAATGAACAAGGAATTTCACCATCAAAAGAAAAGGTCGAAGCCATTCAGAAATTCCCAACACCTAAAAACAAAAGACAATTACAATCGTTCTAAGGAATCTGTAATCACTACAGAAAATTCCAAAACAATTATTCGGAATTGATATCGAAATTTCAAAATTAATTATCTTCAAAGAACAGGTGGACATGGGGACCTGAACAAGACATTACTTTACAATTAATAAAAGACAAGTTTTTAGAAACAATAATACTACATCATCCAAATTTCAATCGACCATTTTTATTACTTCCATGTTCCTTAAGGAAATGGAAGTATGGTGATGGCAAAAAAAATCGTGTTCGAGATTATTGCAGATTCTGATTGTACTACACTCAAAACATGAAAAAAGTAATTTTTCGAAAAGTGTGTGTGTGTGTGTGTCTCTGTCTCTGTGTGTGTCTGTAGATTTTTTTCTATGGCAAACGATAACAGCCGCAAATTCAAACAGAATCAAATACTTTTTTGCATACAGCTCTGATTTGTAGAGTACTCAAGACCTGTTGTTTTTGGTGAAGATCGGTTAAGGTAAAGGGGTAGTTTACCGGCAACGTTTTATGTTTTAACAAGGGTATTTTCTATGGCAAACGATAAGAGCCGCAAATTCAAACAGAATCAAATAATTATTTGCATACAGCACTGATTTATAAAGTACTCAAGACCTGTTGTTTTGGTGAAGATCGGTTAAGGGAAAGGGGTAGTTTACCTGCAACGTTTTATGTTTTAACAAGGGTATTTTCTATGGCAAACGATAACAGACGCATATTCAAACAGAATCAAATAATTATTAGCATACTGCCCTCAATTGTAGAGATCTCAATGTCTGTTGATTTTGGTGAAGATCGGTTAAGGGAAAGGGGTAGTTTACCAGCAACATTTTTTTATCAAGGGTAATTTTTGCAAACGATAACAGCCGCAAATTCAAACAGAATCAAATACGTTTTTGAATACATTCCTGAATTATAAAGTTCTGAACGCCTATTCATTTTGGTGAGGATCGGTTAAGGGAAAGGGGTAGTTTACCTGCCACCTTTAATGTTTAAACAAGAGTAATTGTTTCTATGACGAACGATAACTGCCGCACATTCAAATAGAATCAAATAATATTTTGCACGCATCCCTGAATTGTAGAGGACTCAAGACCTACTGATTTTGGTGAAGATCAGTTAAGAGCAAGGGGTAGTTTACCGGCAACATTTTATGTGATAACAAGGTTATTTTTTTATGACGAACGATAACTGCCGTAAATTCAAACATAATCAAATAATGTTTTGCATACGTCCCTACATTTCAAAGGTCTCAAGGTCTGTTGATTTTGGTGAAGATCGGTTAAGGGAAAGGGGTAGTTTACCTGAAACATTTTTTGTTGTAAAAAGAGTAAAGTAGTTAATTTTGATAAATAAAGTATCCTGATAAGAAGATCTTAATAATCCACTTAAGAAACGTAGATGAAATATCTATAAATGAAGAGGCTAGTTGAACGGGGTGGGGATAATTTTCTATAAATGAAAATTATAGTTGAAGGGGTAGGGGATAATTTTTATATGTGTACTACGTTATCGGCAACACAGTAGTAGTTTGTTGTTAAAATTCCTTCCCGGGCTGTTTGGCTGTAGTCCAATGTTTTCTGCAAAACCAGACGATTCGGCAGTGCCGTCGACTGCCATCATCAGTGAAAATCGAGTGCGATAACGTGTGGTGGTATACGTTAGTGACCACAGTACTGTGGTTAAGTCTGAAGCAATAAGTGGAAAGAAGTAGTTTCTATGGAAACATTTCATTTCGTAAATGATTTTAAATATAAATCTTAGAACATGGAAGTCATGTATGGTTCTCCATACCGATATTTACTTCCATGTTCCTTAAGGAAATGGAAGTATGTTGATGGAAAAAAAATCGTGTTCGAGATTATTGCGGATTCTGATTGTACTACACTCAAAACATGAAAAAAAGTAATTTTTCGAAAAGTATCTGTGTGTTTGTCTGTGTGTCTATCTATCTCTCTGTGTGTGTCTGTAGATTTTTTTTTCTCTGGCAAACGATAACAGCCGCAAATTCAAACAGAATCAAAAAATATTGTGGATGCAGCCCTTATTTGTAGAGTACTCAAGGCTTATTGTTTTTGGTGAAGATCGGTTAAGGGAAAGGAGTAGTTTACCTGCAACGTTTTTTTTAATCACGGGTAATGTTTTTCTATGGCAAATGATAACAGCCACAACTTCAAACAGAATCAAATAATTTTTTGCATACAGCACGTATTTGTAGAGTACTCAGGACCTATTGTTTTTGGTGAAGATCGGTTAAGGGAAAGGAGTAGTTTACCAGCAACGTTTTTTTTAAATCACGGGTAATGTTTTTCTATGGCAAATGATAACAGCCACAACTTCAAACAGAATCAAATAATTTTTTGCATACAGCACGTATTTGTAGAGTACTCAGGACCTATTGTTTTTGGTGAAGATCGGTTAAGGGAAAGGGGTAGTTTACCTGCAACGTTTTATGTTTTAACAAGGGTATTTTCTATGGCAAACGATAACTGCCGCATATGCAAACATAATCAAATAATGTTTTGGATACAGCCCTCAATTGTAGAGTTGTCAAGACCTGTTGGTTTTGGTGAAGATCGATTAAGGGAAAGGCGTAGTTTACCTGCAACATTTTATGTTTTAACAAGGGTAATTTTTTCTATGACGAACGATAACTGCCGTAAATTCAAACAGAATCAACTACGTTTTTGTATAACTTTTTAAATTGTCGAGAACTCAAGGTTTGTTGATTTTGTTGAAGATCGGTTAAGGAGAAGGGGTAGTTTACTAGCAACGTTTTATGTTGTAACAAGGGTAATTTTTTCTATGACGAACGATAACTGCCGCAAATTCAAAGAAAATCAAATAATTTTTTGCATACGGTCCTGAATTGTAAGGAAGTGAAGGCCTGTTGATTTTAGTGAAGATCGGTTAAGGGAAGGAGGTAGTGTACCTGCAACTTCTCATGTTTTATCAAGAGTAATTGTTTCTATGACGAACGATAACTGCAGCACATTCAAACTGAATCAAATAATGTTTTGCATGCCTACCTGAATTGTAGAGAGCTCAAGGCCTGTTGATTTTGGTGAAGATCGGTTAAGGGAAAGGGGTAGTTTACCAGCAACATTTTATGTTGTAACAAGAGAAATGTTTTAATGACGAACGATAACTGACGCACATTCAAACAGAATCAAATATATTTTTGCATGGACCCCTAAATTGTAGAGGACTGAAGGCCTGTTGATTTTGGTGAAGATCGGTTAAGAAAAAGGGGTATTTTACCTGTAACATTTTATGTTTTAACAAGAGTAAAGTACTTAATTTTGATAAACAAAGTATCCTGATAAGAAGCTCGTAATAATCCACTGTAGAAACGTAGATGAAATATCTATAAATAAAGAGGCTATTTGAACGGGGTGGGGATAATTTTCTATAAATGAAAATTATAGTTGAAGGTGGAGTGGATAATTTTTTTATGTGTACTACGTTATCGGCAACAAAGTAGTAGTTTGTTGTTAAAATTCCATCGTGGGCTGTTTGGCCGTAGTCCAATGTTTTCTGCAAAACCAGACGTTTCGGCAGTGTCGTCGAGTGCCATCATCAGTGACAATCGAGTTCGATAACGTGTGGTGGTATACGTTAGTGACCACAGTACTGTGGTTAAGGCTGAAGCAATAAGTGGAAAGAAGTAGTTTCTATGGAAACATTTCATTTCGTAAACGATTTTAAATATAAAGCTTAGAACATGGAAGTCATGTATGGTTCTCCATACCGATATTCTTAAATTGTGATGCCAGTGATATCAGTCTCGGAACAGTATTATACCAGGAAGATGAAGACGGTAACCATTTGTTCATCAGCTTCGCCAGTAGGGTGTTAAACCACTGCAAAAGAAAATATAACGTGACCGAAAAGGAATTGTTAAATGTAGTATTTGCCTGTGGTAAATTCCGGACTTACATTTTAGGGTATCCTGTGACCCTCAGAACGGATCATAAATCTATTTCATTTTTAAGATGTTGCAAACTGAGTAATGGTAGACTTACAAGGTGGATACTCGCCTTGCAAGAGTATAATATCCAATGGGAATACATTCCAGGAAGTAAAAATGTAATAGCGGACGTGCTATCACGAATTAATTTAGATACACAAATATTTGAGGAAGAGAAAGAAAAAATAATTAAAGTTTACAACATTCTCAAGAGTAGATCAGATCTAGAAACATTACTTCAAAACATCAGAATCCACCAACAGTCAGACCCAAAATTAATAGACATTAAGGAGCGGTTACAGGAGCAAAATGACATTATAACATTATAAATGACGGAATATTATTTATCAAAAACACTTTGAACCAGGAAAACTGGAAGGTGATCATCCCCAAAACCATCGAAAGTGAATTAGTTTTGGATTACCACATAAGGTACGGCCATATGGGGGCATTAAAAGTAGTAAAAGCATTAGAAGAGAACTGCTACATAAAGGACATCAACCGAAGGGTTAGAAGTTATATAAAACCATGTCACATTTGTCAACTGGTGAAGACCAACAATAAGAAAAAGGAAGGTATGATGATACCAATAACGTCAAAGCAAAAACTTGTAAAGGTATTTTTAGACATATGCGGAGCGTTTCCTCGTAGTGGAGGGCGATACCGATATAAGTTCATTGTTATCATCATGGACAAGTTCACTTAATTATATCCGATCAACCGGGCAACCACCCAGAAAATCCTTGAAGTAATAACTACACAGTACATTCCAGAAGTAGGAACACCCATATCAATTATCACAGATCATTTTACGCAATTCAGGGGAAGATGGAAGAACACTTTATTAGAACTGGGAATTAAGAATTACAAGACATCTGTCTACCACCCAAGTAGCAATCCGGCGGAGAGGGTGTTGAGAGAAGTGGGTAGGATACTAAGGACATACTGTCACAACCAGCAAAGAAAATGGCAGGAATATCTATCAGCTACTGAAGAATTCATCAACCTAGCTTATCATCCATCTATCAATAGTACTCCATACAGCGCCATGTATGAAAAACGACCGCCCCGAGAAATCCAAGAGTTAATCAATTTTCCTGACTCCCAGACATATCAATTTAATAAAGTAAAATTTTATAATAAGGTAGTGAAAAACAGAGAAATGTAAGAACAAATATAAGAAAACCCAAGGTAAAATAATCAATTATGAAGTAGGGGAAAAGGTATTGCTAAGGAACAGAGAACCTATCCTTACCTGTATCTTTACAATATATTGAGCCAAGGTTTACAATTATAGGGGGGAATATGGGGGATATGCTCCCACCGAAATAAAAAAAAATTGTTTAATGTTGGAGAAAAATTTAAAACTGGTTGTGTGTTTTTTGAAATGTAATTAATTGTCTTAAAAGTTTTGTCAGTTTTAAAAAGTTACTACTGTATTTACGTCAATGACAAGTTTAAATAATCTACAATAATAGGACTTTTACTCAATAATAAATATAACAGATGTTGAAAGGAATGGTGAAAAATGAAAAGAAGTCGACTTATAAGAGATAGTAGGAGGACGCGATTTTCCGCTGACTACAAGCAACTTGAAACATATGGTTCATGTAACGAAGTGCTTTAGTTTCTTAACATTATTTTTCTTAATGCGACATGGTTTGCTGTAATACCTAGCTCTAAGAAACAAAATATTGTTAAATTAAACACATGTTCATTAAAAATTTTTCGTATTCTTGTATGTGTTAACCCGCATTTTCTTAATTTTAACGTTCGCTTTAAGTGGTTATATTCCTCGGAAAGGTATTATTATAAAACTTTCAAGACAAACTGTGAAAGCCTGTCTGCTTTTAATTGATTTTAATGAAATTATTTAACTACAGCTATGAGCCTATCTGCCCATTAGTTTAATTTTTGTAGTACAATTTTCATTACAATATGAGAAAAAACAATATTTTTTCTGTGGAGGGGTGTCTGGTCCCGTTCGCCCCCCCCCCGTAAATACGCCCCTGAGAAGTAACACTGGTCGACAGTATTTTTCACTTATCATTCGAATCTATGCTATCAACAGCAAAAATCTTAGCCACAATTTTTGCTATCACTTAGTACTGGAATCTTTCATCCGATTGGCCACCTCATTGATTTTATCTTTGAAGTTTAGGAAACTATAATTTTCAAACAGAGATACGTTGAACACACATAGGGACTACACTGCACCACCGACCACCTTTGCAAACCACCTCATTCAGGCAGATCACACATACACAAACATAAACAACAACATGGAAATTCTACACGTGCACACAAAAGGCCGAAAACTAGACACTCTTGAACAACTAGAAATATACAAACACACAAAGACGCATAGAAACAACATTCTAAATGAACAGACACAATTTAAATCACACATACTAGTTGAACATATTATACAACACATACACAACAAGGATCTTTCGAACGATGGCGCCGTCACCAAAAACAGTACGGACAGCGCTCCCATCGGCAGCCTCTGACGAAGCGAAAACTGGTTTAAGCTATCAGGTAAAAGTTTATATTTTTTTACCAATTAAAAATTAGTGATCCGGGTTAGTAGTGATATATTTGTAATTAATTAATCGACGGACAGGTTATGAATAACAAAATCCAGGAGAAAGTAATACTGTAAGAAAACGATGTGTTGAACAAAAATCCCCCTCGCCCCGAAATAAAATTCTAGGTTCGCCACTGTATTGAACAACAAAACATGGAATCAATTTATAATTGATGGAAGTAAAACGTGGACATAGAGCCAACGGCAACGGCGAGCCAAGTTGGGTACTGATAAGCGACGTGATTGTTCCATTTGTACATGTACAGAGCCGCTGTCGTAGCGTACTATAAATCAGCGTAAACAACTGTTGCCAGCTTTGTACCTGGTTATGTAAATGTACAACTGGTTTGTCCACCCAATGAAAGTTGCTTTATCCTGTTACCACTAACATAATTGCCTTCACCTTACCTTCCTATCAACACTGTCACAACAACTATTACTACTGTTATTGCTGCTGCTAATACTACTATGAATTTGAGAGGGTGGATAGTTTTACATATCTTGGGTCCCTCTCTTGACGTCAAAAAATCAGATGGCAATGGAAATTCAGGACAAACTAGTCATAAGAAAATGATGCTACTTTTCTTTGCTGCCTATCCTAAAGCCCGGAAACATTTCTAGAACCTCCAAAGTCCAGATTTACAAAACGTTATGCTTCAGAAGCCTGGAGCATGACCTGAGCCCAGGAAGATATCATCAGAAGACGGGAAAGAGAGGTTCTGAGGAGGATATATGGAGGTATACTAAATGCCGGAATGTGCTGTATGAGGACAAACGCCGAATCGTACGATCTACACACGGGGAACCGGACATCGTCACGGTAATAAAACAAGGTAGAATTAGGTTGGCAGGTCACGTTCAAAAAAATGACAGAGGAAAGGGCAGTGAAAAAAGTATTCATTGGAGGATCAGGAGGAAGAAGAGCAAGAGGGAGGCCAAGAAGAAGATGAGTGGACGATGTAGCCTATATGGAGACTTAAAAAGACGGGGGGGGGGGGTCAGAAGGTGGTGAAGAGTCGCACAAGATAGAGAGGAGGAGTGGGGGCACGTCATTCTGGAGGTCAGTGCTCTTCAAAAGCTGTAGCGCCGTGTAGTAGTAGTAGTAGTAGTAGTAGTAGTAGTAGTAGTAGTAGTAGTAGTAGTAGTAATACCACTATTAACGTATTTTTTATAGTTTATGTTTTTGCTGTGTTGAATTCAACAGCAACAATATTCTGCAACAACAAACGAATGTTCTGGCGTATTAAACGTATTTACTGTACTTCGCTCACAAGAAGTAACAGTGGCGTTTCTAGAATTTGGGTTGGTGGGGGGGGGGGATCCGGGGTCTTGTCGGCTTCATACAAAAGAAGAAACAACTTAGACTAATCAACATTACTTCTTTAAAGTGGCTGAAACACGCGTGATAACATCCTGAAATCAGTCCCATTAAAGTAAACGGTGATAACACAATAAAAATACGGGTTGTTAAAACATTTTTTACAAGATTCTTATTGACTGAATTGAGTTCTCTACATTTCATATTTCAAGCGTAAACGCAAATGCTGTGCAATAAACCTGTTTGTATATTTAAAGAAAAGTTATTAGCTGAAAAACAAAGATGAAAAAATAATAAAAGAGCCTAAAAATTAAGAGAATAACAAAATTCGTCAAACTGTTTTCGACCGTCTGCGGGGGGGGGGGTTCGGTCACCCCTGGCTGTGTTGGTGCCGCGTTACGAGCCATAACGTTCTGTAACAAGAAAAGCATTTTGTAGTGTTTGCAACGTTTCTACTGCACTTCGCCACACGACGTAAACACTGGTCGACAGTATTTTGATTTATCATCCGAATCTAAGTTTTTTTTTTAATGTTAGTGCTATAACACACAGCCACAATCGTTGCGATCACTTAGCAGTGGACTCTTTCATCGGATTGTTGAAACGTGAACTCCGCCCTTGCCACAATTAGCATTCAGCGACTGCTGTTAACCCGTCGTGTCTTCGTCATTCTGCCGTCAGTGTTGAGTAGCCATTGTTGTTGAGTAGAAAGAAGTCTCGCGTAGAAAGAAGACGTCAAACATTGTATAGCTCGCGCAGTTGGAAACGTTTAAACGTGGAGCCAATAACAATAATATGACCCAGGAGGTAGGAAACAGAATTTTGAGTTATGGCAGGGCACTTTCAAACGGTATCCCTGGTTAAGATAGGTCAACTGCCCTAAATCATGGATTTTTAAATAAACCCGATAATATTGTTAGTTGGACTAAAAAAAATAAGGTACCCCAGTCCGTATCTGGATACCTCCACTTTCCACCCCCGGAAGGGAAAAAAGTGAGTTTTTCAGTTTTTATTTTTTTAAAGCGGTTTTATCATGGGACTTTGAAAAATTCTTTAATGTACCGAACATGAAGATCTTTTCTGGTGAATTTTTTTCAAGGTCATTAAGCCCTCTAAAAAATTCCCAAAATATAAAAATTTGATTTTTTAATTTGAGTTTTGAGAAAACAAAAAATTTGTTCTGTCATTTCGTAGAGACCATTAAAGAATACTTTCATGGATTTTTCAAAATTTTGCATTATGTCTAACATCTTTAAAAATCCAATTTTTTTTTAATTTTCACGATTGTTTGCGGTTTTAGGTGGAATGCACAATGTATGCCCTTTTGCGACAGGCTGCAAGTTGATTCAACTCGAATTAAAATGAACGGTACATAAGACGATGATACGATCTATAGTTGCATACGGGTGCGAAGTTAATACGGTCCGGTTAAAAAAGAACTTAAAGGTACTTGGCATATTTGAGCGCTCTGAATAATGAGGAAAATTTTGTCATAGTTAGAGATAACGGCGGACGGCGCATCACGCTTAGACACGAACTGCAGCAACATTACAGGCACAACCAGCATTATAGACTACATCAGGGTACAACGTCTAAGATGGGGGGAGACTGGAAATGCTTCTTCCAGTGTCACGGGAACGGACTGCCGGGACGCTAATTAGTACGCTGCTCGTAAAGTATGAGTATTTTGTTTTGTTTTGATGATAAGGATGAAAAATGAATGAGTATAGTGTTCGGAATGAGTGAGATCCGAATACCCTACAAATGCATGAAGGGATGAACGGTGACTAAGACCCCGCAAGGAGGACAATGTCCGGCGAGACTCTTCTGGAGACGAGAAACTGGCAGGCGGGGTTCAAGAGATATCGGGACTGTCGGTGGACAACATCAAATGAGGTCAAGGCTCAGTAATACCGGCGAAGAAGAAGAAGAAGATTACACTCGATTCACGAAAAATTTATACAGGTACGACAGTATTTTAATATATCATCCGAATGAACCTAAGGTTTTTATAAAAAATGTCAAGGCTGAATAAAAATAGAAACAACTATTGTGATCACTTTTAGCATTGGAATATTTTTTATCTAGTCGATTATCTTGCCGCTTATAACGCTTCAGCTCCTAGATTTAGGGAACTCGAATTTTTGAAAATCAGTTATGCAATCAAGCTGCCGCTCGGGTCAACTTGACGTGTCCCTGAATTCAACAGTCCCAGTAGATATGGCCCGTACGCTATTTGTACTATTGTATGAATAGACAGATATTGTGGCGAATTAAGTGCCCCAGCCAGCATGGCTTTGTACTAAATAACAATGCTATTTACGATCCTGTTTTTATGTGACATTTTTTGACAATATATCGTTGCTCATCCTATTCTTTCACGAATTGTAAACATTACTACTGCCACTTATATGTTGACTAATGAATATTCTTCTCTGGTCCTCGATCGTAAAAATAGATCGCTGCATGACTATTTTCGTGTCTTGAGCTCCCACTTCCTTCACCACACCATCCCATAAACTACCTCCTTAGTCTTACTCTTCCTGTTCTTTACTATTCGTTCATAGCATATTATTCTTTACTATTCGGATAGCATAGTACAGTGTAGTATATCCGAGGTTGCTCTAATAAATACTTTTATAGCGCTAAAATCACCTGTAGAATTGCAAGTACGCCTATACGAAATCAAAACTAAGTAAACCTACATGCCGACTGCTGAATCTATGGATAGACTTGCACTTTGCTAGGCAGGCTGTTATAAATTTGACTGGGCGAATGAATCTTGGGCTTGCAGATAACCACGAACAATTTTGTGTTTTACATAAATCTGCAGAGCAATATTGTCAGCTTATCAGTGCTGTTCTGGGTTGCGGAAACATTTGAAAAGCAGGCTGCTTTATCGTGACAATAAGATGATACTCTTTTCAGAGTTTATGAAAAGGTTATCTTCTTGCACGTGACCTGAATTACAAATATCCCTCCTGGGGCAGTCGCTTGACTACACCATCCGGGAAGGGGCTTCACAGGAGTTACCTTCATGACCATTATCTCCGTGTCTATGGAGTATGACAACCGACTTCTTACTACTCCTCCTCTCGTGGCGCACGACCTGACGTTCCGATTTTAATTAGGCCAGGATTGACCCGTGACTCCGAAATCTGGACAATCTCCAGATCAAATGAACGTGGCCTCCTGTTTGTAGAAAGAAAGATCTACAAAAGAGTCTATCGCCCAGTGTTTGAAGATCAGACTTGTAGACAAAGGTACGATCACGAAATATTCTGCTTCTCCCAAGCGCCAAATATAATGACAATTTCTTAACTAGGACCGCTTCGTCGGGCCAGACATGTTATCTGAATTAGTAAAAATGTTATCCTGAAGATGCTAGTGCTGGAACAACAGTATGGGAAAGTGTGAGAACGATCGGGTTTGGGAACTTGAGAGCGACAGCACAGACTTCACAAACTGGCGGAGACTATTTTAGGAGGCCGGGACACGTTGATGAGTTCTAGCGCTGTAGCGCCGTTTGAAAAAAATAGCAGTTATTGCTAATCAAGTAATTCTCAGAACTATTATACAATAACATTAATAACATTTCCTTTATTTTATTTATGCCTTTTAAGAGCCCTTTGTATAAATACAATAACGTTTGTTTCGGCAGATGAAGCACTTTAATTATTTGGAAAACGATATTGGCTACGATAGGAATTATGATATTGACGTTAAGTTAGGTAAGTTCCAAACGATCTGTGGGACTATCAACCGTATTTTCAGAAACAATGTTCGTCGAGATACAAAAATTAAATTATACAAAGTTATGGCAATCCCTGTAGTGTCCTATGGGTGTAATTATGAACAACAACCAAGAGACAAGACAGTAAAATACTAGTCTCGGAAATGGCGTTCTTAAGAGGAGTTACAAGGTGTTCTAAACTCGACCGTGTAAAGAATGATGCCATAAGAGAAGAGTAACAAGTTTTTAACTCGATTGAAAAATTAAAAGATTACAATCACGGTGGAAAGAACACTAGAAAGAATGTCAGATTGCAGATTGGCCACACAAGTCTGGAAATACAAACTTATAGGACACAGGTGGGTCGGTAGACCCAGAGATGAGATGGCTGGAGGATCTTTGAAGGCGGAGCAGGCATCACCTTATGACGTGTTGTGAAGATGATGATGATGATGATGATGACGTTAGTTTCATATTCTTAAGTATTAAAAAATTTACAAATACAGTAAAGCATCGATTCTCCGAACCTCTCGGGACGAAGGGCCCGTTCGGATAATAGATCGTAAATTGAAAACATTATTTCTCTTTACAAAAACAAATGTTTTTATTACAAAATCATTTCTAACATACTGTGATATAATTACAGCAATTAGTATACTGTACTGTAATGTATTACTAAGGCTAAAACGCATTGAATTAAAACTGAGTGTAATTAATAAAAAATAAAAGTTAATTTAAATAAAATTAGAGTTTAATGACAAACACTGTACTATAAAATTAATTAAAAAAACAGACATGCGGTGACAGAGACTTCCATTGACACAGTTTGTAAACGTTTTATCGAAGTTTGTTGATGTAAGTGTTTATGGATACTTTGTTTATCGTTTGTTAGGCTGTATAGTTACAGCGTTTATTTATTACTGTACAGGACTGTAATAATTTATATTCAATTTTTTATGTTCAGTAAATATCGAATACGCTTACACGTGCCCAATACATTACTGTACAGTACAGTACATACTCGTAATTGGACCTTTTTATTGAGTTCGGATAATAGATCGTTCGGTTAATGGATGTTAGGAGAATCGACGCTCTACTGTAGTCTGAAGAAGTTAATAACGAATAGTTTTTAAACAAGTAAAAAAGTCAATTGTTTCGTATGCGCGCGACTATTGATCTCTAAGTAGGATCGTTTCAGCAAGAGATAGCAGGTAAGTGCTATTTTTGTGACAGTAATTATTCGAGTACACAAGATCCAGGGACAAGACCCGAGCCGTCGTTTGTGTTTATGCAATCCGCGCGGTGTTAGAGGTCGTCACACAACCTGTGTTAATTATGCTAACTGAAGAATGTCACGAAGAATGCTATCCTGTCTACCTATAGGAGGCCTATGTTAGTCACCTACCTGACTTTGAGCTATTTGTTTGTTTGCTTGTTTGTTTACCGCGTAACGATTCCAAAGCAAACAGTAGTAGTAGACCTTCCTGCCTCTGCCTCTTGTTTATAGTGTCACACACAAACAATATGTTTACATCTCTCTCTCTCTCTCTCTCGCTACACACAACGCTTGTCATTTTCAACTACTTATTTCAACAACACAACTAGTTAATTCACTCAGTGTTGCCAGGAGTGGGGATTTTTTCCCACACCGACGAAATTTGAAGCCTCAAAATAGTAAGTGGGGAAATGGTGGGGATTTGTGTAAAAAATGTGGCGAATTGGTGGCGATTTCAAATAATTAAAATTTCAAACAATGCAGATGTGGCCAAACTGCATTACAGAAATCCTGCAAAGTTTACAAAACTACAAAATATTTATGTAAGTGATATAAGAGCATTGTGATTTTGGAAAGTAAAAATCTTGAGAAAATACAAAATTTCAGAGTAAATTGCACAAACTTCTATGTTGAATGTGCGCGCCAAAACAGCCGGTCTCCTTTTAACAGCTACTATGTTCAAAGCTTAAAACATCTAGAATTTCTAGATAGGTAAAAAAATTAAAGACATTCAGTCACTGGCTTCAGCAGCAGCCTTTGAGAGATGTATTGAAATAAACATGGTAAACATACACAGGGAATAGAGAGTTCTTAGGAATACAAATATTAACACCGGTACAGATGAAAGTTTATTAAGCTTTTAGAGAGCAGTTAAAAATACAAAGAACGTGAATGATAATGAGGCTTTTCCAACTTTAAATAATTTTGTGGCTTATATTATTACTTTACCACATCGTAGTGGGTGTGTTAAAAGGATTTTTAGTGCAAGCAATCAATATTAATAAAAACAAAATCAGAAGTAAATAGGGTACTGAGACACTGTCTGGCTAGGTGCATACAAAAACGTTTAAGCAAACAAAATAAATCCTGTTTAGATTGTACTTAAATGTTTCAATGCAGATGAAACACAGCAACTATATGTATATGAACTAAAAATACGTGTGAATGAGTCTAATTTGGTTTTGTGAATTAAACTGTTGGAACATATGAAAAGTATTTCAAAAAGTACTGAGGCTGACCTCATAAGATGAGAACATTTTCCTACTTACTTAAAAAACAAGTTTTTAATATTTATATTATTCTTGTAATAGAAATTAAATATTTAGAATATACTCAGCTTCTATAAAATGAGACACTCTGCATAAAGTACACGAATTTGTGGGAGTGGGGATTTTGATGGCAAAGTGGGGAAATTTTGGGTAGCCATGTGGGGAAAAGAGGACTGATTGACCTGGCAACACTGAATTGACTTACCCTGGTGGAGAGAAGTTAAGTACCTCGGTGTCTTCCTCGATCGTCGGCTCACCTGGAGTGTCCACACCCAGACGATGACAACTAGAGCGTCCGCTCGTCTGATGTCTCTGTTTCCGATACTTGTCAGCAAGGCTATGACCCACAAGCTAGGTAAGTTGATCGTCAACGCTTACCTATTGGCGATCATCACCTATACCGTCCTCGTCTGGGGCTACCATGCTGCTGTTCATAAAAGAAAGTTGCAAAGCGTTCTCGATAATTGTGTTCGGCTAGGAGCCAAAGCCCCCTATCGGTTCCCTTCTCGTCTACTGAGAAGCGGACTCGGTGTCCGTTCCTAAGATGACGCCGTGCGGCGACTTGCACGTAAATCTTGACCCAGACAAACCCCCTCATACTTGGCTTTTTAAGTACCGACCACGTCCAGGTGATTCTTGGATACGGCTTCGGCAAATACTGTACTGTAACGACCTAGTACGAGCATACCGTTGTAACGACCCCTAAAACTTAATTAAAATATTCCGACAGGACCGGACCAGTAGGCAGGAGCTCCTTCCGGAACCTCGGAACTAGGGAAACATAGGAACGTCTCGGACGCGCATCCCTACAGCTCTGGCAGGCATTTCACGTTTAAGTGGGGTGACCAATCGTTTCGGAAATCCGCGATTCGTCTCAGATCCCCATAAACGCTACTTCCAGTTTCCCGGAAATGGACTACCGGGACGCTAATTAGTACCGTATTTTAAATATTGTAAAGTATATGAGTTTTTTGTTTCAATGATGATGAGGATGAAAAAGGAATGGACGAATGAGAAGAAAAAAAAATTAGTCACGAATAGAGCCAGGCCTAGATCCTAGATTCTTTTTTAATTGTAAAGAACGTTACATCGTCTGTTCAGAGGAATCGCAGAGGAATCGTGTGCACTATGTATTTCAAAATCTGTGTAACTAATTGATTATTCGAAACACCGCAACAATGTCAGCGCGCAAAGTTAATTCGTTGGTCTAACGACAAAAGCAGACTACACTTAACACTACTGGGACTTTTACAAGTTCTCTATACTTTTGAAATGGACTGTGTAGAATTCTGTAACTGTTCTTTTTTTTTTAAAAAAAAGCAAATTGGTAATACTAGTACTACTACTACTACTACTACTACTACTACTACTACTACTACTACTACTACTACTACTACTAGGCCTGCTACTCTCCATCGATCCTTAGGTGTCCCATATTTTTTCTGCCGTTTGTCTGACATTACAGTTATCTTTTGGTTCGTCTGTAAATCCATTCGATGAAACCTCCGATTTTGTTCTTCAAGCCTTCTTCTGTATTGAGTTTCTCCGTATTCCGTCATTTTGCTTCATGCCATTTCTTGTTTACCCTATTACTTACCTTAAAATTTGCATTTCTGCGCGTTGTGTTCTTTTATTTCCTTTAGTTAGTGTTCACGCCCATAAAGAAATACAGGGACAAACTATGCACTACACAAATTCATCTTCGTTTCTAGCCAAGCTTTATTTTTTTAAATTAAAATAATTTGCTTTTTTAGTTTTCACACAAAACTCATCAGCATAAAGCGTAATTTGAAACCGACGTTGATTAGAATCGTGATGTGTTAATTCTGTTAAACAGTTGATTATGCGTCAACGAGGCAAGTGTTTGTTCCGACATTGGGTAGACTATGACTTGACAGTTCGTGTGCCAGCTCTGTGGTTTGTCTCGGATGCGTCAAAATGACAAAAATACAGGAAAACTATTGCGTCTGAAGTATCGCTAGAAATATTGTTCTACTGTTAAGCGACTGTTTGTATTACACAATCGTCAGCGTCGGTCGTGTAGTTTACGATCCTCATCGACTCTTCCATTGCCAGAGAGCAGCGCGTAATATACGGTCTACACAAACTGATAAACACCGAGTGGTCTTTGTTTACTTGATTTAACAAGCACTGTCACTTTTTCTGTTACCAGTTGATTGTTATGTAAATATGTTTAGCTGCGTAAAGAAATCACCACTTCGAAATGCGAAAACTTACGGTCACTAACAGTTGGTCTTGAAAAGTAAAATTAATATCCTTAAACTGTGTGAGATTTATTATGTTCCGGGTCATGTAGGTTTCTGGGCTTCAGGCTCACGCCCATAAAGAAATAAAGAAACAGGAAAAGTATTCAACAATAGAGGGGAGGCAACATTATTTTGTGTAAAGAATAAGTACACAAAGAATATACACATAGAAATAAGTACGAGGAAGAAGAAGAAGAAGAAGAAGAAGAAGAAGAAGAGAAAGAATGAGAAACAAAAACTAAAAAAGAAATCAAAATTAAAATATTGTTATAACAAAACATCAGAAAAGATTAAAAAGAACACGAAAAATAATTAAAAGGAATTCGAAAAAGTATTAAAGAGGAGAGATAAGAAAAAAAAAGTAGGAAAGAGAAGAAGAAGAGCAGGCGCAGAAGAAAAGTAGAAGAAGAAAAAGAAACAGAATGAAAGAAGAGGAAAGAAGGAAAAATAATTAATTGCAAACAAAAAATATAAAGAAAAACAAAGGTCAAAGTACTTTAACAAGAAAACATCGAAATGAAATTAAAAGCATACGAAAAATAAGAAAAAGGAGTGCAAAAATGAATTAAAGGGAAAAATAACAAAAAAGAGAAAAAGAGGAAAAAGAGAAAGAAGAGGAGGAGGGAGTGGAGAATGAAGAGAAGAAGGAGAAGAAAAGAATGGAGGTGAGGAAGTAGAATTAAGAAGAGAAAAAGAGGAAAAATAATGACATAATAAGAAAGAAAGACCTAAGTATTGTATCAACATAACATCAAAAAAGTAATAAAAAGGACAGGGAAAGTAAATGAAAAAGAATAAAGTGAAAAATGACGAAACGAATAGAGGAAAGAGGAAAAGAAGGAGAGGATGTGGATAAGAAGGAGGGGAGGGGGAGGAGGAGAAGAGTAGGAGAAGGAGAAGTAAAATAAGAAGAAGAAGAACGACAAAGGAAAAGGGATTAAGAAGATAAACTTTGAAGAAAAAATATTAAATTCTTAGGCGGTAGTGGGACAATAATAAATCAAATAAATGACTTAATTAAATAGTATATGTCGAGAAGTGTTGAAAACCTGTCGGAAGTAGTCCTCATAAACAAACTAAAAAAAAAATCATGAAACGGAAAACAACTCTATTCAACAGTCCTTCAACAGATTTGACCCGATAAAACAGTTTTTTTGCGTGAACTCTGATTGATACGTGGAAGACTAAACTGTAGAATGACGTTTCGTTTTTACGGAACTCGATCGTGTTGAGGACGTTTAACGAAAATCCAATTTCGGTCGAAGGTAACCGGTTAATCACAGACGACGCGTGCGAGCCAAACAGCATAAATATTTATTGATATAATAGCCGTATCACTGGGCAAACATTGTGAAACAGCGCGCGCCCAGCCACGCAATCATTGCGTAATCTTACGCAGCACCGAGTATCCTAATTAATAAACGATTATACAGTAGTTTATAGTAAACAAATACACAACAACTTCCACGTTTGTAAAAATATTTCAAAAATCGATTGGGTTTGCGATTAATCGAGACGGGATTTACAGAGCTACAGTTAAGATTCCCAATACACGGTGTTAGTTTTCCTTGTGCAGTCTCCAGTTGCCGTCTGCGAATGGGATTCACGCGCGTTTTATTCTCGTTTACGAAAACTTTGAAACTTTCAAACGCCTGCATACACAAATAGAGTGAAAAATTAGACTTTGATACTATACCAAGAAGTAACGTGATCGATTTCTTTAATTAAAAAACGTGAATATTATTTAAACGAGAGTTAGCCGGCTGTTAGGCCGTGGTCTCAGGGTGTTAAAACCAGACGTTTCGGCCTAACCATCGGAGGCCATCTTCAGTGGAAAATTGTTTTTTGCCTCAGTATTGGGGTTATTAGGCGAACAACTGCCAGATGGTGAGGCCGAAACGGTTGGTTTTAACACCACGATGTCACAGCCTAACAGCCCGGCTGACGCTCGTTTAAACAATGTTGTTCCCGGCTGTGAAAGCCTTAGGTAAGAAATACGTGAATGGCTAAGTGGCCAGCATTGCGCCACGACCAGTAGTTGTAACTTAATTTATTAACGTACGGCAACATATTACTGTGCATATGTTTTATATAGGCAAATGAAAATAAAAAAAAATCATATTATTTTTTAGTCGTAATAATAATAATAATAAATATAAGTACGCTTAATTCGTGACAAACATGGATAAGCCTACATTAAAGGTTCATTTATACTTTACTTAAAATTAAATTAATCTGAAGTATTTAATTTAAAATTTTATGGAAATATATACAAACTGTGATATGTCCCACCATAATATTCATCGGCGAGTCATCGTTTTTCGATTCACACTACGCTCACAGAGTGCAGCAAGTTCAATGCTTCATGGAAAAAGACGAAAGTGTTTGCGATCTCTAATTTAGGATCGAAGTCGTGAACTCTTCCTACGTCGAAAATCTGCAAGGCATTTGTCATCCAAACGCGACGATATATCGTAATACATGAAACTTTAAATTAAAATTTAAATGGACAATTCATTAAATGTCGGGTTGGAAAAAGTATTTAACAGATAAAAAAAGTTTAATGATTTTGACAACGATACTAAAATTTAATGGCATTGTGGTTTTCCTATCACAAGTGCAAAATAATGTTTTAAATTAACACTGCATAGTTGTTTGTGGTTATTAAGTTAACATTTATGAAAGTAGGTTATGTTTCGCGAGTACCGAATCTCATAATTTTTTTATTAGCGCTTGAGACACTGTTGTTTCCTTTAATTAACGCTCAAAGTTGTGGCATTTATACGTTACATCTGAAATAACTAACCAATTTCGAATTCTGTTATAATAATGCGGTAAGTAATTGAAACACCTTAAAATAACTAACCCTGACTGACTAGAATACGATAAATCGCATTTATAGTAGACATTATTTATAAGAATCTAATGAACGCTATCAGCTCATTCACTTTTCAAGATTTCACTGATTCTTACACTTCAAAACCGCAAATGCGAGCATCAAATTTTTCTGAAAATTTTGAAGATAAAAGGCTCCCAATATTCACAACCACAGTTTGGTAACATGTGTTGATGTGGTTCAATCAGAATTTATTTAGTTGTGCAATATATACAGTTTGTAGGCTATACAAGAGTGTACGTGAGTGTGTGTGTGTCCGCGCGCGCTAAAACACTTACTTTATTCGTGTAATTCTTTTACTTACTTACATTATTTAATTAATTATGAGACGCACGAAGACAATTTACGGCGTTGGATAGAATAGAAGCCGGAACGGAAGCGTACGGAAGCGTAATGAAGATGGCAGAGAATAGCTAGCTAAAACGCGGATTAAATTATGTAGTGTTAACGATGTGGAGAAGAGAAAGACTGCTCCGACAAAGGTAATGAAAGAAAGAGAAAGCTGTTGGAGCAGATGATTGAAGGGTTAGTAGAGGTTAGCGGTCGAAACGTGGGGTGGGCAGAAGGTGGTGTAGTGACAGTAGTAGTAGTAGTAGTAGTAGTAGTAGTAGTAGTAGTAGCTGCTGTAGTAGCAGCAGAAGCAGCAGCAGTAGCAGCAGTAGTAGCAGCAGCAGCAGCAGCAGTAGTAGTAGTAGTAGTAGTAGTAGTAGTAGTAGTAGTAGTAGTAGCTGCTGTAGTAGCAGCAGTAGCAGCACCAGTAGTAGTAGTAGTAGTAGTAGTAGTAGTAGTAGTAGTAGCAGCAGTAGTAGCAGCACCAGTAGTAGTAGTAGTAGTAGTAGCAGTAGTAGTAGTAGCAGTAGTAGTAGTAGCAGCAGTAGTAGCAGCACCAGTAGTAGTAGTAGTAGTAGTAGTAGTAGCAGTAGTAGTAGTAGTAGTAGTAGTAGTAGTAGTAGTAGTAGTAGTAGCTGCTGTAGTAGTAGTAGTAGTAGTAGTAGTAGTAGTAGCTGCTGTAGTAGCAGCAGAAGCAGCAGCAGTAGCAGCAGTAGTAGTAGTAGTAGTAGTAGCTGCTGTAGTAGTAGTAGTAGTAGTAGTAGTAGTAGTAGTAGTAGTAGTAGCTGCTGTAGTAGCAGCAGAAGCAGCAGCAGTAGCAGCAGTAGTAGCAGCACCAGTAGTAGTAGTAGTAGTAGTAGTAGTAGTAGTAGTAGTAGTAGTAGTAGTAGTAGCAGCAGTAGTAGCAGCACCAGTAGTAGTAGTAGTAGCAGTAGTAGTAGTAGCAGCAGTAGTAGTAGTAGCAGCAGTAGCAGCAGCACCAGTAGTAGTAGTAGTAGTAGTAGTAGTAGTAGTAGTAGCAGCAGTAGTAGTAGTAGTAGTAGTAGTAGTAGTAGTAGTAGTAGCTGCTGTAGTAGTAGTAGTAGTAGCTGCTGTAGTAGTAGTAGTAGTAGTAGCAGTAGTAGTAGTAGTAGTAGTAGCTGCTGTAGTAGCAGCAGAAGCAGCAGCAGTAGCAGCAGTAGTAGTAGTAGTAGTAGTAGTAGTAGTAGTAGCAGCAGCAGTAGTAGCAGCACCAGTAGTAGTAGTAGTAGTAGTAGTAGTAGTAGTAGTAGTAGTAGTAGTAGCAGTAGCAGTAGCAGCAGTAGTAGCAGCAGCAGCAGTAGCAGTAGTAGTAGTAGTAGTAGTAGTAGTAGTAGTAGTAGTAGTAGTAGTAGTAGCAGTAGCAGCAGCAGTAGCAGTAGTAGTAGCAGTAGTAATAGTAGTAGTAGTAGCTGTAGCAGTAGCAGCAGCAGTAGCAGCAGAAGCAGTAGCAGTAGTAATAGTAGTAGTAGCAGTAGTAGTCGTCGTAATTGTACAAAAGCCTTTCCACAAGGATATACTTGTTTGTTAAAAATTGTACTCTATTTTCGTAATTTTAACTACCATCATCAGTTTCAAGGAAAGAAAATATTTACAACTGAATTGTTGTAAAACATACGGTAAAAAGGAAAACAAAAAAGCTCAACGAAACATATATAATAACATAAAATCAAATAAATAATTGCATAGAAACATAATGCGTATTATAATGAAATTAAGTGTGTGTGTGTGTGTGTGTGTGTGTTTTACGTTAAGAAAAATAATAGCAGTTATACATATATTATTAGTCTTATACGAATAAGATATAATTATAATTGTATAATATTATTTAGTAACATTTCGTGGGGTTAATGGTAAATCTACGCAAGTCCACTCATGTGAAGTTACATAGAACTGAAATTAAAGATTCATTTTGTTTTGACTGGCTTCTAGATTCATTTTGTTTTAATTGTCTCCAAGTCACGTTACTAACTATTTAGAATTAATATTAGGCAATTACCTGTATTAACTTCCGTCTTGTGACTTATTTGGTTTTTTCTTAAAACGACGAGTTTCGAGAATAAATTCTCATCATCAGGTTTCAATACTATAAAAAAAAACATCAAATTCACCCAAAAGGGGTCGTCAACTAGTTAAAACACACAAAAAACACCACACATAATTAAAGGTTTTAATTGAAATTAAAGGTTTTTCAAGTGCAATGATAGATCATAAAACTGTTTTTCAAGGTTAATTTTGATTATTAATGGAGTTTTTTTATTGATTACATAGATGTTAGAAAATAAACAGAAAAAGAGGAATGCTTAAAAAATGTGGTTTTCGAAACACCTTGAAGGATCTTTAAATCTTTGACTTGGGTAGTTTTACCACTAACCCCTCGATATAATTATATTACATGTACGTATACATACATATATATTTTGTTTCAGTATGTGTATTAATTATTCTTAAATTGCCCATTAAAGGGCCTGATGATGACAATCAACGTTGCACAGTGACAAAATGTTTTTGCTTATTTAAAATGCAAATGTTTTGTATGGCAATGCTGACGCAAACGTTTGCCCAGTCAATGCGCGAACTTCCTAAAACCTGAGTTATACGTTTGTTGTGTGTAGGAAGCACTGATAAGGTACGGACATGCGCACGTGTACGGGTAATTTTCTCACATAAAACGCAAAATATATACAATTTACTTTATAATGTATACAATTATATACACAAATATATATACGTAAAATTATATTGATGTGTACCATAGTCCAGAAAAGTAAACAGAACTGGTAAGGAGAGAAATATTGCTCGCAGCGGAATAGCTGAGAAACAGTCGGCTGCGATCATCGACACTTAGGCTATATACTATACACAAGTATAGGTACCATGTATACCATCTGATAAATACGTCTATATGCACCATGTTATTCGTACAAAAAGCAGAGCAAATATATACTGTAGGCCTACGTACATTTTATCGATTTCACACACGCGCTCGCTCGTTTTTATTTAAAGGAATGAATACAATCTTAACCTAAGATTGAAAATGATGCCATTAAAAATGATTATTAATTACATTTTTACGGACATACGCCATTGTTAATTATTTAGTATTCACAAAGT
Organism: Magicicada septendecula; assembly: GCA_034769895.1. NCBI lineage: Eukaryota > Metazoa > Arthropoda > Insecta > Hemiptera > Cicadidae > Magicicada > Magicicada septendecula. Next base: position 370,997,785 of record CM068374.1, on the reverse strand, counting down.
TTCGACATTAACAAGCTACGGTTGTAATCAGTGAGATAATAAAATAAAATTAAAAAATTAAACCAAATAGCTATCAAAACCGAAATATCGACGAAACAGTTAACTACAAATGATCAAATCGTGGTGTATGGTTTATAAATAAATTAAAGTCTATTAAAAAATTCAATTGAAAATAAATTATTTTATTAAAGTATACAAAATTTGTCTTGGTTGAGCGTAAGGGACTCCCACGCGCACCGTTATAACAGCGAAAACTCACCCATAAATCCAGGGACCCCTCACAGTCAATCAACCAGAAACTTGTGATTTCAAGACACCTGCTTTGATAATATCTTGGTTTATAATAGATAATTTGTTCTGTTGTTTAATGTAATTTTTGTTAGCTAACCTGAAGACGACTACAGATTGTTGGTAGAAACGTTGTGAGTGTTGAATAGTTAAACACGGCGACACGTTAAGCACAACAGAAACGCCAATTTCGGCGTGCTTATTTGCTAAACTGCTAAATGTCATGTTCTTGTTGTGGTTAGGGCTTGAAAATGATGGAAACACTGAAAGGCCTCGTCCATAACATGACATTTAGCAATTTAGCAAACAAACACGACGAAGTTGGAGTTACAGAGACTGCTAATTCAAATAACAAGATTAACAACAACAGAAACGTTAACAATAAGAAATACGTATTCTAAATACACATACTAAGCGTATTCTGACATACGTACGTATTTTGAAGGGATAAACATCTACACATGTATGTTTATATAAAATTTATTTCTGTAATACATACGTAATTATAAGTATTTGGAATTTTTAAGTAAGTCTAGTTGTTATTGAAACTTGATGTGAACAAATTCAGACTTGTTCTAATTGGTGTTTTATATCCTGGTTATATATGTGGGTACGTAATTTTAATATTACATTTTGTGTGTGTGTGTGTGTGTGTGTGTGTGTGTATTACTTAAGAATTAGCGAAATAAAGTGAGCGATCGTGTTACTCACACTGAAACATACATAAAAAAAAATTCATTTTAATAAAATAAAATTTATTAACAAGAAAGTACTCACCATTTACTGACACGGCACTCTTTTAAAACTTTCCATTAAAATGAATGTAATTTAAAAAAGAACAACAATGAAATGCTGAAAGCAGCAGATATTTTAGTAAGATTTTTTGTAAAACATTATTCAGACAGAAAACGGTATATCACTAGTACGGTACACCGCGCACTTAACGTTATTCAAACACACTATTCAATAACAATTATTATAAAAATATTATGGTAATATTAAACGTAAAACGATAATAATTCGATAGTCACCGCGCACTCGACAGCAAACGATTGGTTCGTACGTCCGCGGTACACGCACAGTCTCAGAGAAAGGGGCCCATAAGACAGATCATGGCAGGAGTCGAAGCTGCGGCAATGGCTAAGCAGTGGTTTAGTACCAATGACAGTGTGCCCGCGCCGCACAACAGGTGAAATCTCCTCTGTATGTTGTGTGTTTACTTTTGTCCGTATATTCTCTTTCTCTTTCCATTCAGAACTCCCCTCCTCTGTCTTATTACTAATCTGACTGTCCCTCTCTCTCTGTGTCTCGCATTCTCACTCATTCACTTTCTCATGTGTTAGTTACATTACCACACAGAATCTGTTTTGAGATTTCTTCTTCTTCTTCCATAACATGGACACACGTAACGTATGTTTATGAAGTTGTTTATTTTATTAGACACACGTTACGTTCTGTTATCTATGGTTATCAGCTTAAGATAAATTAACATAAAGATGTAAAACGATATAAATATTTAGTTCAGTAAATTATTATCCTTTCTCCTGCATGTACAAACAATAGAGACTTTATCATCGTACTTACCGTCTACTCGAATCATGAAGATAAATAGTTTTCAAAAACATATTTAGCGTTTATCACAAAAATGGTGTGTCGAGATTTGGTTGTTTAGGGTTTTATATTTTATTGCTTATTGGTTTTTGTTCATTAGTAATTAATTTTGAAATTTAACACACGAATATTTACATATTTTTATATTTTCTTAATGAATATAACCTTTGATTCTACTTAAAATTTTCGGGGGATGGGAGACCATCCTCTGGCCCATTTTCAGGTCTACATATTTTCTCTAGATGTGCTATGTCCGTTGTATGTTATTCAACGTTCCAACCGCCAAACAACCATTTAAGACGTCTAACCAGCCGAAAGAAATGCTGAAAATGATATCGGAAAATCTGGAAGCGTTCCCGTAGCGGTTACAAGGAACGCTCTGCTTATTCAGGCCCATGGTTTCGATCACCACAAGAACTTGTGGAGTGCTGTTGATATTTTTTTATACTGTTCTAGTGCTGTTATCGACTTATTGATTTTTTATGCTGTTATAGATGATAGAAATAGAGTGGAGACTGTTCTGCGGCCGCGGGCTTCCATTTGAAAAAAAAAACGAAGACCTAAGTACAGTCGAAATTCCGAACTTCCACATAACGAATTCGTCCACGCAAAAACTTTCTATTCATCACGAAATTTTATAAAATTGTAAATGTAATAACCACCATCACGTAACAAAATTCAAACTTGACGTAAACGGAATTGTGAGAAATGTTTAGTTTTTAATTTTTGCAATTATAACGATAAAATCAGCCCGTTTCGGTTTCCCCTCGGCTGTACTGCAGAGATTCAGTATAACTCAAAAATATATACTTCGGTTTTGTCTAACAAAATATACAAATACTGATTCAAAAAGTAGTACAAATTATATTATATGACACGATAATCAGACTCATGATCTCCAAATAATTACTAAGAACTATCCATGTATCTCGGACGAGAATCGAATCCATTACGTCTTACGCATCTTAAGCCAATCAATGTGCCATGTAGTGTTCCCGTAGCGGTTACCAGAAACGATCTACTTATTAAGGCCCATGTTTTCGATCACCACGCGGCCTTGAAGAGTGGTGTTGATAGTTTTCTGGAAATCGAGTGGAGACTGTTCTGCGGCTCGGCTTTTGACTACGTACAATCACTGTGCGTAGTATCAGCTTCCCGAATGTATACAACCGGAACGCACATCCAAGGCCTAATTGTCGTACCGGAAACTACAATTAAAAATAGTTTCAGTTGCTCCTACTGGATTGAATATAGACTTTGACTTTAGGAGAGAATATATTCGTTTGACAATTTTTCTTTGCAATGTATGAAAAGAATATTACTTTTATTTTTGTCTTTTAATAGTGATTTAAGATAAATAAACTACTCATGTTTACACACAAAAAAAAACATAACAAGAAATGGATGTTATATTCACAATAATTACAAAACTGAACAAAGTTTTAAACATGAGTTCCATGTTTCTAACGCTAATACAATTCGATCACATAGTAAAATAATTAAGGTTCAACTAATTATAGGTTTTGAGGATATCAACAAGAGAGGATTTTATTCATTTTCAAAGAGACGTCCCTTATAGAATGTTTTTATAAAAGTATGGAAGTGGCTGGGGGGATACTTTTAGCAGCGGGTAGATGCTAATGAAATGTTTATGATGATGATCGTGGTGATGATATTAATGTATATTAATTTAATTTTAATAACCACATTGAAATTTTTATGCCTCCTATACGTGGTAAGTGGTAGGTTTAAAAGCAGTCTATTTCACGCATATTCTTCCATCCAGTCGTAAAATAAAATATTTTCTGTATTTTCTCATTAACTTACACTACATTTTCGAAGCTTTGACTACGAGATAGAATCGATATGTCATGGCGTGAAGAAGAAGAAGAAGAAGAAGAAGAAGAAGAAGAAGAAGAAGAAGAAGAAGAAGAAGAAGAAGAAGAAGTGTAAAAATTGTAAAAGATTTTATTGCTTAACTGCCTATAAAAGTATGTAATGTTTTCACGTGTAAGGATAAGAAAGAATGTTTTGGTTTTTAATTTATTTTTTAAAGAAAAACATATAGGACTTATGACTGATTAAAACGAACATCGTCATCATCATCTTCACGGATTAAACCAAAAATGGTTTGTTCCGGTCTCAAATAGGAAAGATTAGAGCTGTTCACTCCATCGCTTCCTCGGACGTCCCACACCTCTTTGTCCCCTCGGCTTATAACTCCAGAATTGTTTGGGGATGCGGCAGTCATCCATTCGGCAAAGATGTTCCCACCAATTCAGCCGATACTGGGCGATCCTGTCGAGTATAGTCATAATATTCAATTCCTGCCGTATATCTGTGTTTCTTCAATGATCATGGAGAGTATATACTGCTACGTGCCTGAGAAATCTCATTTCAGACACTTGGATGCGAATGGCCTGGCCTTTCGTTAAAGTCCAATTCTCAGACCCATAAAGAAGCGTGGGAAGAGCCATCACCTTGTAGAATTTTGTTCGTGTTCCTTTACTTGCTGACTTAAGGGTTCGTCTAGTGGCCCCGCACATAAGGTTGAACTTATCCAGCTTATTCACAACGTCGTTGCATGCATTATAAGACACACTGTAACCCAGGTATTCAAAATTGCTAACTTGTTCCAAGACAGTGATTAAAACGACGATTAACTAAATATAATGATCGTAAAGCAGTAACATTTAAAAATACGTAGAATAGAACTTTTTTAACTAATTAACAATTGAAGGCCATCATCATCACCATCATCATCATCACCACTCCACAAATTAGGCTCTAGACCTGTTCCGGAATCCACATTCTCCTCGGTCTACCGACATGTCTCTTCCCAGTAGCGTGATAAACCAAGACAGCCACGGGTAGACGGATATCAGGCATCCGGTTCAAGTGTTCACATCATCTCCTTCTGTGGTCTTCAATCTTCTGGTGCAACGATACAACGATTAATTCGCGTCTAATATCCTCGTTCCTTATCCGATCCAAGAGGGAACAACCTCCTGTTGAATGTTTGACAATTGCATAGGCCTATAACGTGTGCAACGCAGTAGGTGTTAGCAAATTAACTATTAAAAGTGATTAAAATCTAAACGAAAATATTACCTATATTTACATAATCTATTACTTACCATGTGAAAAATTCAAAATATATCTTTACGTATTATATTAAAACATATGTACGGTAAAAATTAGATGTACTTAAAATTCGATGTGGACAGGATAAGAGGTGTTGAAAAAAGTAAATACTTAGGCGTTATTTTCAACAAACAGGGAAGCAGTAAAGACGAAATTCAAGAACGTGTTAACAATGGGCGAACCGTTATAAGAACGCTGAATTCTCTTCTATGGAAAAGAAGTATAACAAGAAATACTAAGAAAAATATATATAATAGCATGGTGCAAAGTGTAATCCTTTATGGAGCAGAAGTTTCGAACGTTTCAAAAATAAATAAGAAAAAACTGATGGCAGCGGAAATGGACTTCTTCAGGAGGAGTTATAGAAGATCAAAATTAGACAGGGTTAGAAATGAGACTATTGGAGCCGAGATGAATATTGGAAGGACAATAATAGATGAAATAGAAAGAAGACAATTGACTTGGCTTGGATATGTGAAGAGAATGGAAGATGACAGATGGCCCCGCAAAATACTGGAATGGATACCACCGGTGAGGAGGAAAATAGGACGTCCACGGAGGAGTTGGTGAGATGACGTAGCGGAAGCAATGGTTGCGAGAAATTTAGAAGAACTTACATGCTACGATAGGTTACAATGGAAGTTGGCGACGGAGAAACGGCGACAGCTGTAAAGATCCGTTATATATATATATATATATATATATATATATATATATATATATTGCGACAATACAAGCATATGCTGTAATGCGCATATATGATATAAAATAAATATATAATTTATTTTTAATAATATGTAATAGACGAGCAGGTGTGAATTTGGGAGCTGACTTTCAAACAGGAATCAACACGCAAGATCACGCGATTACCGCTGTAAGCGCGTACACGAGTAATAAGAGTGTGTGCGTGAAGCCTGTTTGAGCATGAAAGTTTGCACCTCACCACAAGTCAATGCTAAATTAAGAATATATTTAATATTAAGCAAACCATAAATGTTAGTAAGAATGTAAAGCTTCTAAAAATGTGTAAAAATCAGACACATGTGCAGTGCGAATTCTACGTTGTTCGGACAATCAGTGCGAATTCTGTGCGATTTTTAAAGCATTATAATTACCCTAATGGTGTGATAAGCATGATAATTACATATCGTATGTGTAATTAAATTAGACAATATTATATCACCTTGAAATCCGTATTAAACAGTGCGATTGACGAAAAAGTGCAAATATGTGAAATGAGACGAGAGTGGAGACACTCAAGCCATGGTTCAGTTTTCGACAGGCTTGTTCCTGAGCCGACAGGTGTAGTTTTCTTGGTGGATATAAATATGAGCCCAGGAGAGACGAACTCTCTCTTCTAACAATCTTCAGTCGTGGCGGTACGCTATGTCCGTCCGAGACGCGAATTTTTAATTATTTTGGACGTAGTTAGACGACATGTAAGTAAGACTTTTTAATCGTAACTTATAAAGTATTACGTGAAATGTTTTGATTTCAAGTAGTAATGAAAAACAATAATTAAAAAGTACCGTAACAAAGAAATCGTCGGACGTCTACAAGCAGTCTACAACTAAGAACATCGACTCCAGACAGATGACGAGAGAACTTCTAGCAGAGGAACGAGACGCAGAGGACTAGAGACGGTTCTATCATAAGAGCTACAGATCCAGAGCAAAACGTCATTATAATCTACAGCAGCCGATGTACCATGAAGGACGAGAGACGGGAGAACGAGCAGTGAGGACAAGAGGACATCCAGGAGGAGCGGACTGACGGGATCACTGGAGGAAATGGGACAAATCTGCAGAATTTAAGGTGACGGAAAACCAATCTATAATTATCCAAGAGTAAAGACATTGAAAGACTTTAATAAAAAGAAAAACAAAAACAAACAAAAACATTTTTTAGATTAAATAATAACTATGTAGATAGAGATAAGAGAATGTAATTTATGTGTAATCAGAATATTCTTTAATTATTTTTCTTTAATGAATGAACAGTCAATATAACGATAATTTAAATCCTTGCTTGGAGAATGAACAAAGAATTAATTTACTTAAATATTTTTTTATTGAAAGCACATAAAGTAACGTAATTGAAAATAATCAATTAGTTGTGTTCAAATGATTATAAAGCCGTAAAAGATATAAAAAAATATAGAATAAGGATGTATTAACAAATTTAAAAAAAAGCACAGATTCACACTGAGTAGTCAAGAAATCGTAGTATAATGAAGAAATGTTTTTAATTAAATTTGATAATATAATATCTAGAATATAAGATATATGTTTGTGATGAGAATACGGCAAGCAAAGAAACTTTGAAACCGTAGATGATGAATATCGTATGGCGAATTAATCAGTATTTTATGATATTATTTTTTGTTATGTGTTTGTTTAAATTAATAAATGGAAACTTATTATGATTCTTAAAAGAGTTAATCTTATTATAATTACACCTGAACCCCAATTACACATACACGTTGTTAGTAATCTTTATATATATATTTCGTGTGTGCGTGTGTATGTCACTGAACTCCTCCTAGACGGCTGGACCGATTTTGATGAAATTTTGTGTGTGTGTTTGAGTGGGTCCCTGGATGGTTTAGATTCACAATTGGACCCGGTAGGTGGCGCTGCGATCGGGTTCCAGGAAATTATATATAAAAATGAATGTTTCTTTGTTTGTCCCGTATGCGTTCCTATACCATTCATCGGATTGCAATGAAACTTCGGTGAGTTGTTGTGCGCACGCCCGCGAAGGTTTCTGAATTAGTGGTGTTTTTTCGATGGGGTCCTTTGGGGGGTTCTTTGGGGTCTTCCACATCTCCTCCTAAACCACTGTACCGATTTCAACCAAACTTGGCACAAATATTTTACGCAAAGGGAGAACCAACATAGGATAGGTGTTTTTTCGATGGGGTCCTTTTGGGGGTTCTTTGGGGTCTTCCACATCTTCTCCTAAACCACTGTATCGATTTCAACCAAACTTGGCACAAATATTTTACGCAAAGGGAGAACCAACATAGGATAGGTGTTTTTTCAATGGGGTCCTTTTGGGGGTTCTTTGGGGTCTTCCACATCTTCTCCTAAACCACTGTACCGATTTCAACCAAACTTGGCACAAATATTTTACGCAAAGGGAGAACCAACATAGGATAGGTGTTTTTTTGATGGGGTCCTTTTGGGGGTTCTTTGGGGTCTTCCACATCTTCTCCTAAACCACTGGACCGATTTCAACCAAACTTGGCACAAATATTTTACGCAAAGGGAGAACCAACATAGGATAGGTGTTTTTTCGATGGGGTCCTTTGGGGTCTTCCACATCTTCTCCTAAACCACTGGACCGATTTCAACCAAACTTGGCACAAATATTTTACGCAACGGGAGAACCAACATAGGATAGGTGTTTTTTCGATGGGGTCCTTTGGGGTCTTCCACATCTCCTCCTAAACCACTGAACCAACATAGGACAAGTGTTTTTTTCGATACAATCCTTTGGGGGGTCCTTTGGGGTCTTGCACATCTCTTCCTAAACTATTAGACCGATTTCAACCAAACTTGGCACAAATATTTTACGCAACGGGAGAACCAACATAGGACAGGTGTTTTTTCGATACGATCCCCCAAACTATTAGATTTGGTTACTATGGCAACCCAATAGAATAGATTCTGTTATAAATATATTATCGCATTAAACTGAAGACCACGCGAACGAAGTCGTGGGCAACAGCTATTTATTTTTAAGAAACCTACTTTAATTGAACTTTATTAATTAAACTAACATTTTCATTACGTACAACGTGAAACTCCGTAGCGAAGCACGGGTATTCCCCTAGTGTTATATATAAATGTTATATGAGTATGAACACAGCACCAAGTAAAAATACATTAAATACAGTATTTGTATTGTTATAAATTTTGTTGCCCGTCAACGTGTGGCACGACACGATTACATTTAATAACGTTGTATCGTTGTAATATATATATATATATATATATATATGTGTGTGTGTGTGTGTGTGTGTGTGTGTGTGTACGGTAATGAAAATGACTATAGGACCAGAAGTGTTTATCATGACAGGTAATGTGAAAGCCAACAATTTGGTTAAGGTAGAAAACGTGGGGGCACGTTTAACGTTTAAAGCAAACAGCGAGTTCTGTTACACAATGGGAGTCCATCATAGTAACCCGCAAGGGCTACCCCGCCTTACTTCAAGTTGAGTTTTTTTCTTATGGATTTTAGAAACATAAATTGACTATTAATTATCTTTAGGTGCTTAGGTTTTTTTGAGTTTTCTTCAGTTTGCGTGTTAACCTACAAACACCATGTTTTGCCTCCAGTAATGCACGTTTAACCTAATACTATCGATAGAAACTCTCCCCATAGTAATTAAATAACGACCCGTTGTAATAAAAAATTATGTAATTAGACAAAACACATTTTGATAGTCTAGAGCATAATCGTAGTATTGAAAATTTGTGCGACTACAGATAATGGAAATGCTAAAGATTTATTTTACCCAGTTTTCAAGTAAATTGCATTGAATTTACAATCACATTTATAATTACTAGATTACAGAATACACAAGTACCCATTAACTCAAAAACGATAAGTTCTTTAAGTGTTACTGTGTTATAAGCATTGTACGCTATATACACATTATACGTTTTGTTTTCCTCAACCATGGCTTTTATTTATTTCAGCAGTAAACTAAAAACTAAAAATCGTTGTCACCTAACCTCACAAATGAAAACAACACGTATTTTCGCTTTGCATTAAGAAATAGGACAATATAGAGTTAGTACACTTCTTCTTTTCCATATCGTAATATATCGGTACAATCGCATATTAAAAACATCGAAAATGTACTGCAGGAACGGATAAATGTACAGTTCCGATCCCGCGAAATAGCATTTGTTTATTTATTTGTTACGATGGTAATTAATTCTGGTCCCCATGGTGTTGTTGACTTCTTTATACACATCAACAAAAGGGCCTGAAACGTGTGAATGTCAGTGGTTTTCGCCTTGTGTCAAAGGCTACCTGTGCAAAATTTGGTGGCAATCGGTGTAATGGTGCGGATTTGTATTCAATACAAAGAAACAAATCCTCATACTTTCAGTTTTATATACACAGATAATTCAGTTTAGTACGGAAACTACCGGGAGGGGGATATCAGGCGATCAATCATTCTCAGAGATGTTAAAAATTTCAGGGAAGTTCCATACTCACTTGACCAAGGCCTAGTTCTAAGCTAGAAATAAAAGGAACTACAACATATATAAATTCATAAAAATTATAAATCATACGCGCTCACAAACGTGGAAGAAAGTGAGATGTTTTCTCAGTTTGTCCTCCGAAGGAAATGGAAAGTGTAATACTTACTTGCACGTAAGTGGTCTGACCAGACCAGACCAGATACAGGCAGGCACGTTTGACCACTGAGTGACCGCCGTGGGCTATGCCCCGCGTAGTTAATTCGAAAAGACATTACATAATACAAAAAACCCCAAATAAACGCTGCTTACATAACGATTGGTTTTTTTTTCTTTGAGGACTCAGCGTCTCCAACAACGAGAGGATATTACAGAAATACGTGTCGCCGGCCGCTGAGTTAGTAGCGTACGTCGGATAGAAAAAATTTGCTTATTACGAAATTTCCCTCCTCTCACGCGGTGACACCAGATAAGAAACTAGTTTTCGTTAGATATTTATGTCACTATATTATGTCATATGTAAATAGTTGTTACCTTCGAGGACTACTTACAATCGGACCACAGCCTGCTTACTGGACCGTTACACACCTTACGCAATGGGGTACGCTGAACGTCCGTTTAATCAACCTTTTGGGGCATATTGCTTTGTTTATTGTTACTATTGGTGTCCATAACACTGTTACCTTTCAATAGCATATTACTCTACATTTGTATTACATTAAACTACATTACTTACAATCAGTATATTACAAAACGTCGGACATATACTAGATTACAGAATACACAAGTACCCATTAACTCAAAAACGATAAGTTCTTTAAGTGTTACTGTGTTATAAGCATTGTACGCTATATACACATTATACGTTTTGTTTTCCTCAACCATGGCTTTTATTTATTTCAGCAGTAAACTAAAAACTAAAAATCGTTGTCACCTAACCTCACAAATGAAAACAACACGTATTTTCGCTTTGCATTAAGAAATAGGACAATATAGAGTTAGTACACTTCTTCTTTTCCATATCGTAATATATCGGTACAATCGCATATTAAAAACATCGAAAATGTACTGCAGGAACGGATAAATGTACAGTTCCGATCCCGCGAAATAGCATTTGTTTATTTATTTGTTACGATGGTAATTAATTCTGGTCCCCATGGTGTTGTTGACTTCTTTATACACATCAACAAAAGGGCCTGAAACGTGTGAATGTCAGTGGTTTTCGCCTTGTGTCAAAGGCTACCTGTGCAAAATTTGGTGGCAATCGGTGTAATGGTGCGGATTTGTATTCAATACAAAGAAACAAATCCTCATACTTTCAGTTTTATATACACAGATAATTCAGTTTAGTACGGAAACTACCGGGAGGGGGATATCAGGCGATCAATCATTCTCAGAGATGTTAAAAATTTCAGGGAAGTTCCATACTCACTTGACCAAGGCCTAGTTCTAAGCTAGAAATAAAAGGAACTACAACATATATAAATTCATAAAAAAAAGTCATTCATTCATATTACGTCATTAAAAAAAACCAATTACGCTCGCATGAGAAAACATCAAAAACTTGGAGACGCAAAGAATGTATAAAATCTATTTTAAAATTCTATGGGGACAATCCTAAATTTCTCATTTTATCTGAAGAAAGCGGGGAAACCAATCTTCAAGATAGGCTCATCGCCCCCGCCCCCAGCAACAGCTTCTACTACTACCATTGCCACCGAATCCGGACAAAGTAAATTACTACTCTTCAAAGTATCCGGTCAGCCTTCAAAGGGTGTGCATCCATACTGACGTGTGTTTTTAACATTTGAGTACTGTAATTTTAACATTTAACGATCTCAACCGAGTGATGTAATCTGATGATGGAACATACGTTCCGAAACGTGTCATTTTAAATACAAAACAAAGTCACACAACGGATCTAAGGTAACTTATTAATTTATAATTCTAATAGCATTCGCCTCTACGTCCTATATGCGCCTTCCGATTATGACAAAAAATAAAAACAGAAAGTCTGATTCTTAATTTTAGGGAACCGACAAAACGTGTGAATTCTGTAAACTAGCACAGAATTTTTGGTTTGTGTAATAGTTTTACGTTTGTGCAGTGCGCGGCGTGAGGACCCGTTAGCGTCAGGGATGCAGCACTTAGCGAGAAATGACTAACAATGACACAACGGTTGTACACTGTTTACTTTTCCAATTGTCGTCCGTATTTTCCGACGACAATGCACGAGTTAAAAATACTTTATGGGTAACGTCACTGTGTTCAGCGAACCTTGAATTCGCATTAACAAGTTTACTCTGTTATCATCACCGTATATATGTAATCCTGCATAATACAGCGGATTTCCCATCTCTCACTACTTCCATTAAATTTATTTTTTCTCATTTTCCTTTTTAATTATTACACTGGTCTTCGTACCAACCGCGCGTTAAAATCACTCGATTCTTACGAGCGTCAACTCACACGTGTCTTTCGCGGTGTGTCTTCGTCTCTCTCTCTCTCTCTCTCTCTCTCTCTCACACACACACACACACACACGCACACACACACGCGCGCACACACACACACACACAATAATTGCTTTATTAATTTCAACTGATATTTTTTCGAGTTACTTCTTGAATCACTGTGGGTGTAACTTGTGACCCGAGGCACCTCTGTGTTCTTCAGGATACCCTATTTATCCGTAATCCTGATGTAATTGGATCTTTCACCACATTCTCTCTAGGCCGTCTGTTTTCACTAAGCAGGTCCGTTTTTCTATGATTACTATAACAACACCATTAATATTTCTTCTAAGCTTAATCACGTCGTTCTAAAATTCATCGAAGTTTCATAAATTTTGATCAAGATATGTCTGTTTTTCCTATTCGTTTCTGGTTGAAGTATCAAGTTCTCGAGTACAATCATTTCTGGCTTGATACTTTAATTTTCACTTAAATACGTCGATTTTAAGCACTGAAACTTCTTATGTTACTTTCAGTGAAATCTTCATCTTTATTTGAACTTTAATTTTCACTTAAATACGTTGATGTGAAGCATTGGATCTTCTTATGTTACTTTTAGTGAAATTTTCGTTTTTATTTCAAACAGTAAATAGACGAAGTTTATAAGTACACCACAAATAGGTAGAACTATGGTTTGTCTTCCCTGCCCTCAATATCGAAGTAATCATGAGCCGAGTCATATACCCTGTTGATAATAAAAAGATTTTCGTTTATCAAAGAGGCGAAGGCAACACAGAGTTTGGCTACAGAAGCTAAATCGTCTGATCCTTCAAAACATATAAAGAAGCACCTTGTTCTTTTCCTCCTCCTCCTCCTCCTCCTCCTTCTTCTTCTTCTTCTTCTTCTTCTTCTTCTTCTTCTTCTTCTTCTTCTTCTTCTTCTTCTTCTTCTTCTTCTTCTTCTTCATTTTAGGAACTATAAAAAAGTTTTATGGCCACATTGGGTGTTTCGTCTTCACATTATATTCGCCGTCTTGTAGTATGTAGGCTATAAGCTACTTTAGGTAGGCGTCTATCCTCCGTTCTGTCCAGATGTTGCGATCATTCCAGGCAACCGTGTTTCTGGACTGTATCGTTTTTGGACAATAAATGTAGATAAAGAAGCACACTTTTATCAATACTTTTATGATAAAAGCATACTTTTATGAATGAGTATATGGACGCAAAGATGGAAAGTTACATGGAGTAAAATCTAATTAATTTTGACGGTAATTATTTAGCTGTTCTCATTGTTGCCGTACATTGTCACTGACGGAATGATGATGCCGCTTTGGGATGTACAACCAAACCTGGTCTTCTTCTTCGGAAACCACATTATTACTGACACTATTACCGCATTTTCATTTTGTCACTGGGTATCTTTAGGTGTCCGCTTATCAAGCGATTCATTTCTCTCAGTCGGAATGATTCTCCGGCCCTGGGAACTAAGTCTCGGGTAATATATAAGTCGGATTCGGTTATATAAACCTGTTCCGGCATCCATTTCATCCTCGGATAATCCACGTCTCTTCTACCAATGACTATAGTTCAGTGCCGCTTTCGGCATTCGGGTCATCCTTTGCAGAAGATCCCACCATTGTCTTCTGTAAATTGCAATAATTTCATTTATGTCCTTTACTTCGAGTTCTGCTCTGATATCTTCATTCCTTATTCTATCTTACAATGTATAATTTAAAGTATTTCGAATAAACTGCATTTCAGCGTTCTGAATCTTGCCGCTTTCCTTTTTTGTCTTATAAAATTTAATCCTTGTGCTGTGTCCTGTTTTATTTATAAGATTTCCATGAAATTTCTATGAAATCGGTTTCGGGTGATCCGAACGTCAAATCTCGAGGAACAACAATTTTGCTGGAGTCGTGCCGGTTGTGTCGTGTACTGATATCGTATACGCCATTAGGAATAATTGTATACACTGGTCCCACAGTACTCTTTGGTTCTCGTACAGCTTCGCGATTGCGCACAATTGAAACCCACAGTATTAGTAACTGCGCCTCGTCGTTACCTGCGCTACTGACCTCTGCACGCGCGCTCACACACAACTGAAAGCAGAACTCGTGGAAGGGGTTTGGAAAAGTAGGCAGCAGCAAACGTTAGAGGATGAGCATGGGGAGACAAAACAAGACTTGATGTGTAGGACAAAGTGGAAGGTAAACAAGAGAGCAGGAAGTACTCAACGAAGATTATTTACAGAAATAAGGAAAAACGACAATTGTTTTAACGAACTGGTATCGTGTCCATCTTCTTTTGCTAAGTGTGTATACACGTACTAGATGACAGTAGATAACAGCTCGAATGCGCGCGCACTCCCCTGTTCTACGGATCAGTGGGTGTACATCACTCGTTTGTTTGTACAATATAAGCTGCTTCCTGTTGACACCACTTTATGAATTGTATGTCCAGCTGCTTTGGTGATTTGTTCGACCAATGTTCTTTTTGACCTTTCTTGGTAGGCCTACGTTTTCAGCGTTTTTTTTTTGCATTAAATATAATATTTTATTTTAAGCGCCTCAGTAGACCACTGGGTATGGCACCTGGCTACTAATATAGAGGTCCCGGGGTTCGATTTCCTGGCCCGCACCATAAAATCAAGGTGCGTTTTTCAGCTTCCAGGTCGACTCAGCCTGTTGAAAATGAGTACCTGGGATAACATCCTGGGGATAATAATGGGCGGCAGAAAAGTAGTGCTGGCCACACTGCCTTCCTTGTATGCCATACGGGTCACATAAGGGAGCCTACCCTGCCTACTCCTAAGCTACTTCGGTGGTACACATGGGAGCCGTTTTATTTATTATATAATATTTTATATTATTACTAGTAATATAACTTTTAACAAGAATATATTTTATTTTTTTATTTTGTAAATTTCTTATGTTTCTACAGTAATCCAACTATCACTATCACATATAAATTAGTAAATTCAATTTATTTATTATTCCGGCTGTACAATGTTTACACATTTTCCGGAACCAAAGATTACAGAAGTGATTGAATTATCATCTTCCACTGCTGCTTGTCCATCCAAAGATCTTCAATTTCTAGTTCCCTCAATTTAGTCTGAATTTCTTCTATCCAGGTGATAGGTGGTCTTCCTGGTGGGGTCCATTCCGTAACTCTCTTTGGCAATCGTTCCTGTGCCAATCTTTTCGTGTGTCCATACCACTATAATTTTTTTGAAAAATCAACAATTGAATTTTCCACATTCATTCTGTCCTTAGAAAAATTCAATTCTAATTTTCTCACTCTTGCCGAACGTCTCCAAAAGTCCATCTCTGCTATCATTAATTTTGTTCTTCTGTGTTTATTAGTAGTCAAAACCTCTGAGCCGTAAGTCATGATACTTCTAACAATGGTTTTAAATATTTTGGTTTTAGTTTCAGAATAAACATCAGTAATTTACAAAATAAAAAGTATGTACTTTTGTAAAAAGTTTTATTATTAATATAAAATATATAAAATGAAAAATCTTAGCATTTATGTATATATTTATAGACCTATTTAATATAATATGTAGGTATTTGTTACGTCTCATCTTGCGTCTTATTCATTCATCTTGTTGTTGATGTAGTAGCATTTCGAGACAATAAGGCAAAAACGTACCGCGTGGTGTAAAACAAATCTATTTCGAATTGTTTACTTTAGTCTTTATTTTAATAACTGAAGACGTAAACAGAGGTAAAGATCTTCCCTCGTACGGATACACAGCTTATTTCGGACACTACCTAAGCTGAAAACGTCTAAGAGTTTTCGTTACCCAGGTTACTTCCCTGATTATGTGTAATGTTTGCCTCAGTGTTCAAATTATAGTTTGTTTCAAGTGATGCACAGTCTTAGTTGATGTTCTGTTTTAGGGCTTTGATTCTCAAACAAAGAATTCTCTCCATTTTTTTTTACATTGTTAAGGTTTAAATTTGATTGCAGCTGGTTAGAGCGGGTTGTTTACATTTATAAATTTAGTTACGAATTTAGTACGAATTTTACAATTGGTTGTTGTAAAATAACATATTAAGTCTGTTTCACAGTGTGACCTGTTAAATTACACTCGCAAAACTGCCACAATTGTCTGCAGATTGTTTTGTTTGTTTGTTTTTTTTTAAATTTAATTCGTGCTCTATGAGTGCTATTAATGAATGAGAAAAAAGTAACATAGATTCATCACAACCTAATCAAATCTGTACACTAAACAATTTTTCATGTTAACAACATGGATAAAATGTATGAAGACTAATAGGGACGTATATTAAAGCGGTTTATTACGGTCTCTGCCAAACGACGTTTTTACCTATTATTATGCGGTCACCTGCTCCTAGCACTTCTACTTTGTCGCAACTGACCGGGTCCGTGGTAAATAGTAGAAACAGACCGCGGTCAGTTGCAACCGAGGTAGAAATCTGAACCCGGCCAACTGCGATCAATTGCATTTTAATGTTGTTATTACAGTATTATAATAATACAGAAATTACTTTTATAATTTTATTCATTCCTAGCCTAACCTAACTTAACATAACTTAATCTAACCTAACCTAACCTAGCCTAACCTAACCTGACGTAACCTAACCTACCATAACCTAAGCTAACCTAACCTAAAATAACCTAACCTAAGCTAACCTAACCTAACCTAACCTAACATAACGTAACAAAAATATTGGAAAAAGATGTTACTCGCACAAATGAAAAGTTGCAGAATTGAAATCTCGTCGAAAATTCAGAATAGTAGCGTTTCTAAACAACAGATTCGGTCGCTATAAGTGACAGTGCGGGGCGCAATTGACCGTGTAGGAACAGGTAAAAACGTTGTTTCGTCGCAACTGATCGAGACCGATAGATACGTTCTGTTCCAAACTTCGAGATTTGAGGTTTCAACTCCGTAACTTTTTCATTTGTGCGAACAACTTTGTCTTCCAATATTTTTGTTAGGTTAGGTTAGGTTAGGTGATAACCTACATGAGACATCTTCTTAACTGCGAGGGTTAAAGGGCTAAGCGTTGTGATCTAACGCTTCCATGTTTGTGTTTTAGTTGGGTGATGTTTTAAGTAAACAGCAAATTCGTAGACAGGGCGAGCGCAGAAGTCTGTCACATATTGCTTCAGTTTGTAGTGTGTAAATATACAAGAAAAATATGAACAAAGAAATTTGATTAGTCGCAAAAGTAAATAAACATTGGACACAGCCATACGCATTACCATTGCAGGTGTGGGCCTTCATCTCTTCACACGCCTGTGATAGACGCAGTCTGTGACTGTGTAGCCGAAGTTGGACGATGTTTTCGACCTCACTTGGTCGGGTCGCAACTGACCGCGGTCCGTTTATTATTAACTGTGATTTTATCATTTAACGTTTCGGCCAATGTAGGTATACCTCATCCATTGCCTAACCGTTATTTATAGCTTGAAGGATAGACCTCATGAAAGGCCGTAGACACTGTTTTACTGAAAATATTAAACACTATTTTATTAAAAAGTTATCAATTTTTAAAGCTAACGAACCCAGAATATGGTTTATGACCAAATGGTACGTAATGCGGAACGTTCTCGACTAGCCCTGTCGGTGTGTGTTTCTGCCAAGGCCGCCCTGAATTATCCTCTAGAATTTTCGAGTGCTTGTTAAGGAAGCATATTAGGGAACCCTGCAGACTTTAAATAGCCCAAACCTGCCGCTTAGTTTGCAGTTTACTTCGGGCGATTACTCAGTGCGCTTCAAGTGGCTATTAGTGAAAAGTGATTATTGTGCGGGGCTCTATTAGTTGACATTATTATTGCGTAACATTATTCAAAATTTTGATTTGAATTATTGTACGAGTGTAATCTTGTTGAATAACTTGTTGATTACAAAACGTTAATTGTGATAATTAAAGTTGGTTTTTAGTGACTTCATTAGTGTCTTGTATTTTGTTTTCCACTGTACCATACGAGGATCAGTGAGACTGTTATACTAAATGCTGTTGTTTTTGTTATAAAATGGACCAGTTTTTTTTAACGGTAATCACATTTTAATTAAACTTAAAATAATTGTAAAAGACAAAATTAAATATTAGTTAGGAAAATAAAAATTAATAAATGAAAATCACAATAGTTTTTTCTTTTTTTTTTCTTTTAAGCGACAACCAATATGTTTCTTGTGTCCTCATACGTAAGAAGACCTTTCTTTCTCATTTATCTTTTATTATTAGTTCATAAATTATACAATATATTTAAGGAATAACTCTGACTAATACGTTTAAGTCATGTAACAGATAAGGAAACAAGAAGCTGAAACTAAAGAGAAGCAATAAAACTGGGACGACACTGCAGAGGCGAGCCAGCGACCGACACCGACCGGATAACTGTTCTTTGTAGGTCGTTGGTTGGTGTTACATAAGAAAGGGCGTTATTTAGGAGGCTGTGTATGTGTCTACATGTGCAAGTCTAGCGAGACGAAAGTAAAAGTTGATGCAACTGCTGCTGCTGGTGCTGCCTACTTCCACGTCCGGTTTCTCGACTTCCGCCTGCTACTAAAGCCACTTCTTACCTGCAGTTGTAATGTTTGCAGTGAAAGATGCACTTACGTCGGACGGTGCTGCATGCGCCGGTCTTGGGCACGCTTCACGCCGTTTTACATACTGTACTCCGTTCACACTCCTCTTGGCACCTTGCCACGTGTCATTAGTGTCTTAGTCTTTGTCCACGTGTACACCTTCTCGTGTCCATAAAACGTATAGTGTAGACTAATAGTTTTCTGGCGGTATGCTAAGACAAGCCAGACACAATTATAGGCTTAATACGATTTTACTGTAACAATAGTTCTTCTTATTCCTGTTCATAGAGTACAGGCCTAGTGATCTGTTCCGTCTTACCTACTATCAGCGCTTCGTAAGTCTGCCGACAGATCGTCTTCCTCTTGGTTTATAGTGGAAGAATATTTTAGTTGAGTTTGCTCCAGGGCTTTTGCTCTTAAAATTCTCGCTGTTGCCAAACAAATGGCTTGAGACTTTCAGAGTTTGTTATGTAAAACCTCCGCCAACATGGTACCTAAGATTACAGCCCAGATAATTGAAATATAATACTAGTTGAAGTGAGAACTTCATATACTGTACATCACTATGGTGCCCGCCTCACTCCCGAATCCCTCGCGCTCCTAGGACAGTAAACTGATTCAACCTGTAACAAACTAGATGAAACGAAACGATTCTCGTTTTTATAGGGTATTTGGCTGAAAGTTATTTTACGTTACAAAATTAGAAATATTATTAATTTTAATACAATTCAATAATTTTGCAATTTTATAATTTGTTAAAATTTGAATTATTTTACTACGTACATTAATTATAATGTATAAAATAAATATTATAAATATTGTAACGTAACGGAAATACGGTCCCCGACGTTACATAAATCAACTTATAAGATTTAAAATAGAGAAAAAAAAATTATTAATTATCCACACTTGTAAAAGGTCAGAAACCCAACCCATGATTGATTAAATAAAATAAGAATACAAGGTAGAAAGAAAAGAAATTAATAATGTTAATAATTATAAACCTCAAAGTTCAGTGAAAAGTGTAATCAGACATTGACAAATAATGTAAAAACTAATTTAGACTGTTTCATAATAATTAATGTTTTAAAGTAGATGAGAATGAGTAAATGTTGCATGACTTAGGTTACTCAAATGTACCTGTTATTAATTGTATCATGTTATATTATTATCATGATAGTGATGTTATTTTTTGTGTTAGCAAGTGAAGTTATTCTGTTAATAGAATACCAGGCAAATAAGTATTATGTGTTATCAATTTACCATTATAGAGCTGTTGTTAAACTCAGTAATTGATTACTAATTAATTTCATTTTATGTGTTATCCATATGTCATGATAAAGATTTTGTTAGACTTTATAGAGTTAATTATTTGTATACATGTACTTAGATAGTAGGATGATTATAATTGTAACTTTGGCCAAAAAGGCTATAATTGTTAACGAGATAAAAAAGAGTTTAGTATAACCATGTCATAAATAGATAAAGGATTCTATAATATTGCAGATAGTAACAAGTTAAATTCAGAAGTAGATCAAGGTATAATGATAGGCCTAACAACCAGTAACATTATATAGTAAGTCAGATCAGAAAGGTTAGGTAAAGAAATTTGTAACAAATACTAAATAAAATATAATGAGTTAGGAGAAGTTAATAATAATTGATAATAACAAATAAATAAATTCAAATTAAATAAATTCTCGTAATGCCATAGTGCAATGATACCGATAGATAATGTTTTGTAACAGAAAAATAATATTTGTTAAAGTAAGTAGACTAAGAGAAAACGACAGCAAAATATATAAAAATTAGTAACAAGCAATAGGTAAAATTATAATAGGATATAATGGAAATTTAGAAAGGGATTATTTTGATGAGTGGAAGAACATTGTATGAAATGATTTTAGTATAATATAATATCCAATAAGAATAGAAAAGATGGTTGTCAGGGACGACGAGAGAGTAGAATTTGTTGATTTGATGATTGAATAAATTTACATGAACGAAGACGGTTTAGTTAAAAGACGCTCAGAAAAGATTTGATTTAATTTAAATATAAATACCACAATGGGGAAGCAAAATGAATAATAAATCACAATAGTATGATCCACTGTCATTCAACCGTCTTATATAATTGGACAATCTAAAACCTATACATGAAAGTAACGAAAAATATAAAGGAAGAACTCTTTATATTGAAGCAAAATTCAATATAATGAACAAATGTTAACTTAATTAACTAAATCCTTAAATTTTTAGTGACCGTCAATCAGTGAATGTTTTAGTGGATGGTTAGTGAGGATCGGTCAATAATACAACTTTTAGTTATTTTGCGTCGACGATATTTCTATTGTATTTCATACACAGGTCCTGAAGATGACAATAAATATTGTCGAAACGTCGACGCAAAATAACTAAAAGTTGTATTATTGACCGATCCTCACTAACCATCCACTAAAACATTAATTAACTAACAAAACCAGAGAAATAACTACCTGCATAAAGTGATATAATCCTATAACGTAAAAGAAACGAAAATAAAACACCAAATTATATCGGAACTTCAGTTTCCACAATTCAATAGAAAAAACGTAGTTGGACTCGAAATTCGTCGAAGCACGTAACCACAATACTCGGACATTGGTGAACAAAAGGAGCGGTATTTCTGCATCATCCCAGGACCAAGAATTAAACTTTATTTCAACTTGGAGCGAAGACTGACGAGAGCAAATTCATCTGCATTCTGTTATTGACCAAACAAGACGAAGAGGTTATCTGTACACTGCCTTATCGAGTCACGAGGACGAGCGGACGGTAACTACAATTATTTTAAATATTATTTAATAAAAACTTAATTCTATATTGTAATACCTTGTATTCCTATTTATGCATTTTCTGATCTTACTAACAGTTGAAAGAACCTTCACGCCCTGTATTTAAAGAAATATAAAATCATAACTAAAAATAATATAAAACCTTGAATCCGATCGATAATCGATTACTTCTAACATATAGCCTTTTGTATCTACGTAAAAGAAACAACTTTGTTGGACAAGAAATATGAAATATTAATAAAGAATCCTTTCAGAATTCAGATATCTTCTCAATTATATAAGATTTAGTGTAGTGTGGACAAGATATAAGATAAGTAGAGAGTGTAACTGAGAATTATCGTACACGGTGGGCTAACCTACAAGTTTCCGTTGTCCGGGAACCACAGCGCTATTCGCGGACTGCTTGGGTACTAAAGAGAAAGAGAATACCATAAAAATTCATTCTCTTCTCTTCAACGCAGAATAGACTTGAGCGAAAATTTCGAATTACACACTATACACATAATTTTCACCCACCATAACACAATTATATTAAATAGAGAGGAACTGGGATATACTTAAACATTATTATACCACATATTGAAATAAGATACATTATAAATTGGCATTCACAACAGAGAGGATTAACGAGGAGACACCCGTTATATTATAAATTGACGCCGACAACGTTGGAGCTTTTGAACATAATATAATTCAATAAATACATTACGCAAGTATATTATAAATTGGCTTCCATCGCGTGGCTTGAATAAGACGGACGTCGCGGGTAGATAATAAATTGGCGAACCCAACCGTGGGGCTTTAGAAGATAGTGATACGGGAGAAAAGACGCTATACGCGATAGATAATAATATATATATTGTTATGAGCGAGCTAATCTGGTTTTGGGTTTAATCAAGCTCCACGTTGGTATGCACCAATTTGTTATGTCTCGTGTGCTCTTACTGTTGCGGGATTATCGTTATTTCAGCCCCAACGTTGCCGGCGTCAATTTGTTATGTATGGTGTGCTGGTGTGTGTTGATTTATTTTGGATAATCTATCCTAATTTATGTTTCTCTAACGCCTCACGTTGTTGGACGCCAATTTGTTATGAGACCTGTGTGTACGGTTTAAGCCCACGTCTGGGCTCGTCAATTTTTTATGTACCGGGTACGTACCTCTCTGTCTTTCCTCTCTTTGATTATTTAATATGCCAATTTCTTATATATCTGGGTTTATTAGATGTAGTAATATAGTTAATTATGACCTTATCTCTCTATTTAATCTAAAAGTGTTGGTGTGAATGAGACTTATGTATGTAGGGTGTTATTCAAAAATTCCGCTCAAGCCTATTCTGCCTTGCAGAGAATTAGAGAAATTTCGTATGTAATTCTCCTCTCTTTGGTATCTGAGAATTCCGCAACAAACGCTGCAGTTCCAAGACAAATGAAATTTAGAGGTTAACCCACCGCGTACGGTGATTAATTGTTATACACTCTATCTGTTTAATTCTTATTCCCACTTCATTAAATAATACATAAATGATAAGATCTTGAAATTATACAATGGTTCTTTATTAGTTCACATAATTTAACATCCAATAAGATTGTTTTTACTTGATATACGAAAGGCTATACGTCTGAGTTAATCGATTATCGATCGGTACAATATTTTATATTAAATTCAGTTATAGTTTTTTATAATTAATTTAGGTTCAGGGTGTGAAGGTCCTTTCAACTGCTGGGAAGATTAAAAATACATAAGTAGGAATGCAAGATATTACAAGATTAAAGTGTTATTTTGTTTAATATTATTTATATAAATGAAGATTACCGTTCGAGGTACCATGTGACTCGGGAAGGCTGTTGCTTCTAACTTTGTTAGTTGTCGCCCCGTATCAAACGCAGATGATATGATTTTCTTTATTCTTGTCTTCAAAGTTGTAATAAAGTGGAATCCTTGGTCAGGGTTGATGCAGAAATACCGCTCCCTTTGTTCACCAACGGCCAAACTTGTGATTACGTGCTTCCACAAACTCTGGATCCAAATACGTTTTTCTATTATATGATGTAAACTGCGATGTCCAATGTTATTTGATGGTATTCTATTTTCGTTTGGTTTGTAGGATTAACTCTGTACACAGGTAGTTCTTTATCTGGTTTTATTACTTCATTAAATTAACATCCGTTTCATGATCTGATATTGGGCAATCCAAGTCATTCCTTTGAATTCAATTACTTATTATCGTTTTGTATTATACAATTATACAATTTGGTTAATGTTTACTTGGCCCAAATTATGACAATTAGTCATTCATATATTGTGAATGTTACTGGATTTAATAATTTAGATTAATTTAGTTTTTATTGACCATCTCTCTTGGTTTAATCTCTTCTCGTTCATCTCATAAATTACAATAATCAAAATCAACAAATTATATTCATTTTGTCGTCCCTAGCAACAACTTTTTTTATTCTTATTCAATATTTAGTTATATAATAGTAATTTCATATAATATTCTTAAAATCATCAAAATAATTCCTTACTAAACTTCCATTATATCAGAATATAATCTTATTTATTGCTTGTTTACTAATTTCTATATATTCGGCTGGTTTTTCTCTCTTAGCCTGTTTCTTTTAATAAATATTGTTTTTCCGATATCAAACATTATCTATCGATATCATTGCACCATGGCATTATCATAATTTGTTTAGTTTGGGTTTGTTTGTTATTCATTATTAATTATTATTGGTTTCTACTAACTTATTGAATTATATTTAGTATTTGTTATTAAATTATTTACCTAACCTTTCTGATCTGAGTTATTATACAGTGTTATTGGCTGTTAGGCCTTTTATTATACTTGGATCTATTTTTGAATTTAACTTGTTAACAACTATAGCCTTTTTATACAAGTTTACAAACATAATCAACTTTTAACTACGTACATGTACACAAACAATTATCTTTATGATATCTAACAATAACTTTATCTTGACCTATAGATCACACATAAGAAAAAATGAAATTAATTAATATTCAATAACTGATTTCTATCACATTTCTACAATAGTAAACAAATAATACATATTGCTTCATTATTTGATATTATATCAACAAGTAAGCTTTCATCTGATAACACAAACTTTAACATCATATTTATGATAACAACATAACATTATACAATTCATAATCATTATTTTATATTAACTTATAACGTACATTATTGACTCATTCTTATCTATTTTCATACCATCAATTACATTAAAATAGTTAATATTTTTCTTTCTTACAATTTTTTATCAATATTTTTTATTTATTTACCTCTCACTGAACATTGAGATTTCTCACTATTGTCTATGTTACATGTTTATTTTTTATTACTATTACTACCTTGCATTCTTATTATTTTTATACAATGATAAATTTATTTATCTGACCCTTGTATTAGTATGGGATATAAATATTTACTTCCCTATTCTATTTTTATTATCTTTATTTATGTAACGTCGGGGACCGCATTTCTGTTGCGTTACAATATATATATATAACTCAAACTCTGAGGATTTCTTTGTACTGAATACAAATCTACACTGATACACCGATTGCCACCAAATTTTGCACAGGTAGGCCTAACCTTTGACACACGGCAAAAAGAAATGGTCTAACTCGGAATTTGATATTCTGCCCCGTTCACACGATTTAGACCCTTTTAACTATACCCTTTTGTTGACGCTTATAAAGATGTCAACAACACCACGGAGACCATAATTAATTACCATAGTAACAAATAAATAAAAGCTATTTAGCGGCATCGGAACTGTACCTTTATCCGTTCCTGCAGTATATTTTCGATGTTTTATATAATATGCGATTGTATCGATATATTACGATGTGGAAAAGAAGAAGTGTACTAATTGTAAATTGTCCTATTTCTTAATGCAAAGCGAAAATACGTATTGTTCTCATTTATAAGGTTAGGCGACAACGGTTTTTGGTTTTTAGTTTACTGCAGAAATAAATAAAAGTCTTATTTGAGGTTCGAGATTGAGGAAAACGTAACGTTTAATGTAATATACAATGGTTATAAGACAATAACACTTAAAATAAAGAACCTAACGTTTTTGAGTTAATGGGTACTTTATAAATATATCCAGATGCTTTATAAACGGGTATTTTTAAATTTTCAAAGACTTGCACCAACATAATAATTTAGTACAAGTTATCAAAACAGCTTTGGAGGGAATCTGACTAATGAGTACAAAATTGTTTTACGAGGTGACAGAACGCCATATAGACATAGACAATAAAAATTATATTAAAATACTTATTAAAAGTCAAATATTCACGTGCAAAGCCGCGGGTAACAGCTAGTGTAATATAATATATAATTATAATATAAATATATAATAATTATCACATTCAACTTTTCAATTAAATATTGCGTAAATCGTGTTGCGATATTAAAAAAATTATTTGTTAACATATTGTTTGTATAGGTATGTATACTGAAATGAAACGACGTGTGATATGATTCTACTTCTGTTCATCGTAAATATCAATTTCTTAAAATAAATACATATAAACGCTACTATACCCTCGTCTCATTTGACTATCCGTTCACTTTTATTTAAATGTCTTTATAGCAAAATCTCTCTTACTCCAAATACAACGAGCAACAATTTACACGTTGAATCAGTTAACTCGCCACTCGACACTGAAATTCTCACTTCTGGCGCGTGTCTCACAACACAACCAATTTTTTTCTTCAATAAAATTAACTTTAAACGTTTCTGATCTGCTCCATTATCGTACATCCACCCAATTCCCCTAGGGAATTTCGTTTCCGTGGCTTCTATGCTACTGACGTCCTTGTTACTCAATACCTAGGATTTGCTACCTGGGTAGAAAAAATTAACACCGGGACAGCCGCTACATTATAAGATTTCAGTTGTGTTTCATCCAGCACTTTCGCTCGTAAAGTTCTCGCTGTTGGCAACAAATGTCTTGAAATTTACGGAGTATGTTGTTTAAAGTCCCTGTCAAAATCGTAGCTAACATTACAGCCTAGAACATTAAAATATAACGTTTGTTCAATTGGGCTGTTATTAATCTTCGTACTGGCGATCTTTTTCCTTCATACTGGACAGATACCTTGAAAGTCCATAAACTTGGCTTTATCAGTAAAGATCTTTTAAGTTATGCACTGAAGCAATTAAATTTAGTTTTTGAAGTAATAACTGTAGTCTCTCCTTTGCGCCCTCAGCTGTAAGAAGATTATTGCAAATATCAATACAGTGAGACTCGATACATAGTTCATTAGCTACAACTCAAGTCTACTGGCAATAATTAAAATATTAACGATATTTTAATGCATGTGGTGATGATTGTGTTACTGGAATAATGATCTAATAAAAGACGAGGTACTTATGTATAGACAACTTTAATTACCATGAACAATAAAGCTTTTTTTCAACACGTAATGTTTCAATAGTGTGTTATTATACAATGCAAGTATGTTGAGGTTAATAAGTTTAGAAAGGTTTTAGGAAGATTTAAAGGTTTGCCATCGGATTAAGGATTCCACATAGGCACTGACTTTAACGAGACGGTGAAGAGATTCACTTATACATACGAACACTGCGCTTCAAATCGGTAAGTACAAACTACGCTACGATTTCGTGTCCCACAGGCCGTTGTTTTTAATCCCGTAAGTGAAAGGTAGACTCGGACCCGCGTGTGATGCCATTAATAAGGCCGCATAGAGGACAAAGACTAAGTGGTTTATAATTACCATTATAAAACTGTTATTGGCTAAATCTATGCTGAGGTCGGCGAAGAAGGCTGTGAATGGATTTTCTACCCAAGTATCCTTATTATCAATTGACCTAAAAAGAATACGTTATCGTTTTACAGGCACAATACCATAATTAGTATTTAAGCGACCGTATAATTTTAATGCATTTACCTTATATGCAAGAATTTTATTCCGTACGAAGCTAGGTCGCGCCATGATTGATGCGTTATGTCTCCTGTAATATAACAATGTTTCACAGTGCATGAAGTAATTTTAACATTTAAACGAAGAATGGAAACTGGAAACACACACACACACACACACACACACACACACACACACACACACACACACACACACACACACACACACACACACACACACACACACACACACACACACACACACACACACACACACACACACACACACACACACACACACACACACACACACACACACACACACACACACAACATATTGAAGAAGTGTGTTGTTTAAACTTTTGTGCGTTTTATATCGTCAACGTTTTTCCTTAGCCGCTGTTTATATTCTCAATAAGCTTGGTAAATAAACATCACTATTTCTCATAAAGTATTGTGTTTTAAATTATTCTATTATTTATATATTTTTTTGTATATCATTGAAACGTAAACATAACAGGTTTAACAATTTCATTCCAATTTAAAACAAGGAATATCTAAATTTTTTCAGTTAATCATAAATAGTACTAAAAAAAAACTGTTTAAAAATTATGACAAATTTACTCTACCTAATATCAGTTCGATATGCATTTTAAAATACTTTCTAGCCCCCTCCCCGAAGGCGTATCTAGAATTTGTCCTTGGGGAGGGGGTCCGAGGTCCGGTCGGGTAGACTTCATACAAAATAAAAACAAGTTAAGAGTAATCTACATTACTGTCTTTAAAGTGGCTCAAAAACGTGGATAACATCATCCTGAAATCACTCCCATTAAAGTAAACGATAGTAAGACAATAAAAATACGCGTTATTGAAACACTGTTTAGAAGATACTGAGTGCATTGATTTTCCTATATTTCACATTTCAGAGTAGATACAAAATCTGTGTAATAGAGCTGTTTGAATAGTTAAAAAAGAGTTACTAGCTGCAAAACACAGCTAAAAAATTAATAATGGAGCCTAAACATTAAGATATTGACAAAGTTTATCAACTTTTTTCATCCCTCTGGGGGGGGTCCGGTTCCGTTCGTCCACCCCTGTAAACACGCCCCTGTAAGTAAAACTGTAAATACTGTATATAAAACAGTAGTTGTCCCCACATTTCTGTATGCAACCGAAACGGACTCTCGGTAAAACGAACAAAAGAAAATACAAGATAAAATAAAATTTTAAGGAGGTACGAAGGGCGTTTCCTTACAGTTCGGAGAAGAGATAACGATATTAGACGAGAACAGAACTAAAAATTGAATATTTCAACAAAATGAATTGAAACAATAAGATAAGATGGCGAACACTTGGACCGTATGCTCAATAACAGACTACCAATCGCAGCCTTGAAGTATCAGCCTAAAAGAAAGAGAGATGTTGGTAGGCCGAGATCCCGGAACGGATCAACTAGTGCCGAACACTTACAGTTGGTAATAATAATAATAATAATAATAATAATAATAATAATAATAATATGTAAACATTCATTTGGATACATCAAGACAATATTCAAGAAAATGAAAACTCGATACTGGCAAATATATGGGGCTGACAAATTCAAGTATTTTGGAGAAGTTATTGAACAAAATGTCTCAGATAAAGAAACCATTTAAGCATGCCTTAATAAGACGAAAGTTGCTTACCACTTAACCACGGACACATATAACAAGAAATCAATGTCCATCAATGCCAAACTTGAGCATTATGCAACAGTAATTCGCCCGGAAGCCACTTTATGCAGCTGAGTGTCTGACTCTGAACAAGAAAATGATGATGGAAGAACTGGAAATCACGGAAAGGAAAATATTGGAACCAATAAAAGATGAAGAACAGTACAGAAGACGGCACAATAATGAGGTGTACACACGTGTTGAGAAAATCACAGACGTAATTAGAAAAATAAGAATTACTTTCTACGGACATGTTCAAAGAATGAATCCTGACAGGCTAACAGGGAATCTTTGTATCTATTTCAAAAAGCTCAAAATGTCCAATACGTGGTTCAAAGAAACAGAAAAAGACATAGAAGAACTCCAGATTACTCAAGAAGACATTGAATAACGCTTACAATTCAAAAGAAATTAAAAAATGGTCAAGGTTTTCAGGAAAAACCCAAGAAGAGAACAGGTCCCATCTGGACTGACGAAAGGAGGGAGAGATGTCGATAAAGAATGAAGGAGATGTGGGAGAGGCCAAAGAGAGAGGAGTAGAAGGGAGGAACAAGTTGAACCAAACGTACGAAAAAAATCTGGAATTACTTGCTAGAAGTGTAGCTAATAAAGTGGAGAGTAGAAAGCTGACAAGTGCTGCTCTCTGTACCGCTTGGTTTACTTAACAGTACCGTTAAGATAATAATCATTTCTCGCGAAACTCAAACGTCGGTATTTCGTATTACACCGTATTACACCTTGTATTATCTATAACAGTCGTCAAAAATGTTCCCAAAAAAATATGTATTAAATTTTAAACGATACGAAATTTACTCTGTAATTTGTGGAGTATTTAGAAATCTTTTTATTTGTGGAGTATTTAGTTTGTATTGTGTACATTTAATTTCTTACGATACGTTTTCAAATAGTTTATAATGTTATTAATTAAAAAAGCTCGTGCTTTTTGCACTGGTGCTGGAAGAGTACATTCGATTTGCGTGGTAAACAATGCGCGTTAGTTGATATATATATTGTAGCATGACAGATAATCCACATAAATAAATTACTCAATGATCATTAATAAAGCTCAAATATATGGAATATCCAGATGAGAATCAATTAAAAGGCACTATTAATTAATATAATCATAAGAAAAGTAAACATAAGGAAAAAATCTGCAAATAATATATATACTACAAATTTAAAAACCTAGAAAACTAAAATGTGAATAACAAAATTACCCAGGTAGGATAGAAGCAGGCAATTAAAATACCCCGACAAAGAAACCAGACCAGAAGAAACAAAAGCATACACAGCGAAATGGTACTGAAGAAAGAAGAAAGAAGAAAGAAGAAAGAAGAAATATAGAATGAACAAAAATACTGAAGAAAGAAGAAAGAAGAAAGAAGAAAGAAGAAAGAAGAACGAAGAAAGAAGAAAGAAGAAAGAAGAAAGAAGAAAGAAGAAAGAAGAAAGAAGAAAGAAGAAAGAAGAAATAAGAAAGAAGAAAGAAGAAATATAGAATGAACAAAAATACTGAAGAAAGAAGAAAGAAGAAAGAAGAAAGAAGAAATATAGAATGAACAAAAATACTGAAGAAAGAAGAAAGAAGAAAGAAGAAAGAAGAATTATAGAATGACCAAAAATACTGAAGAATAAGAAACCTGAGAAGATCCACTAGAAAAAAGGAAGTGAGACGACCCATACCAAATAGAAACCCCATAGGGAGAGAACCCAAAAACCCCAAAAATAAATGAATGTCCAAAGAGAAAGTATAACACCCCAAAAAACCATATCACAATGTAAAACTGACAAAAACCAAAAGTGTTAGTAGTATTAAGTAACAGTGCACCCAAAAAAGTTATTGTGTAGTTTATATGAACAAATCTTCACAGTTCCCCCATGGTTAAATATTTCATGTTGTAAAGCTAGAAAGGACTAGTAATAATATTAATAAATAACCATGGACAAGTGTAAGTTATTGAATTATAGCCAATAAACTTTGAAAAGGTACATGAGTTGCCGTACAAATGAATAAACTTTAAGTGTTTTTTGAAGAGTATCATATTTGATAGGAAGTAATAATATTGCTAATGAAATGCTACTGAATTTATAAGAACATTCCATAGAATGAAATAATAAACAGATAGCTAGTGTTATACTTAAAGACGGGGAATACATCCTTAAATTGGGGAAATACAGAGCAGACTGTCAATAAATAGTTTTAAGAAGGTGTTATGGAACCAATATGTTATGTCCTGTTCCATATATTAACTAGACAAATAAGATTTATTAGTAAGTGATATTATTGTTATAAGATGTTATTTTGTTGTTAATTTAAATTAGGAATGCCATATCTAAAGGTAGAAATCATTCCCCATGTTATAAAATGTTTTTAATTATGTTACTAGGTATAATCAGTACACATAAAAGGTATTATTCAAGGTACCAGTTTTGATAGAGATATGTGTTATATTTTAATTGTACAATCAATAATCACTGTTATACTAGTCAAAGAACTAATTGTTAATAAGGTATATAAGGATAGAAAGTCAGAGAAGGGTACAAACTAACTACATTAGTAAAAATTTTGCAAATAACAACACATCACATCTAGGCCATATAATGAATTTAAACTACAGAAATAATTAACAAATCTAGTCCTATAAACCAGTTAAACTGACAATATTTATGCAAGATAAACCCAACATACAGTAATACCATGTAAATAATACTTTATAAAGATATGGTCAGCAGATAAGCAAAATTACTTATTTATCTAATAAAATTATAAATAAAAATGGAATGTACTAACTGACATTATCAGAGGAGGAGTCATAGACAAATGAATTGTATTTAAAAACAATCATTAATAAACTAAATTGCAAGAAATTAAGTAAGAATAGACGATTATATCAATTTCAGATTTAATAGAATAATAATTATGTCAGGGAAAATGGCTATTATTTGCTTAGACAACAGGAAATATAAAATTAGGCCTACCTTCCAGAAATGTAAGAAATATAAGTTTTAATGAAAACTTTGTAACACTATATTAGTTATTATCAAAATAAGCAGAATAGAATAAAGAAACCGAATATGTATTTAGTATTTCGTACAGTTAATTAATAACGAAATTATTTTCTGAGTATAATGTATCAAAATAAAATGTATCGGAAGCTAAGATAATTTGAAACAATGTATAAGATATATTAAATTGGCTAAGATTTTCAGGAGACGAAGGAAATGAGAACAGTTCATTATTATACGTTGACGAGTGTACTTAACGTGATTATTTGCTCGAAGTAACCTATAATGGCGACTAACATTATAAACCGAGTTCGGTGAAAATTTTTATAAAAACTTATTTTGAGTTATTTTTTTATTGTGAACCGGTGAAGTTAAAATATGAACAGTGTAACACCAATAAACTGAACCACATAAGACTAATTAATCGAAATAACACCAATATCACACAATTTACTGACGAACAATCAAGGTTAAACCCGACACACATAGACCAAGTGAGATATATACAATAACAACATTTTACACCAAGTGAACTATTCCACCATACACCAGTGACACTCAAATACATCCAGAACAATCATATACAATTGCTGAGACCATTTTCACTGAGAAAGGACATCTTTATTTAAATAAAACTTTCGTCCAGGTTATACGTTCCACTACGCATGCGCCAGTCGGCTATTTTGGGAATCGTCTTCATCTTAATCCAGCTGTAGAGAACGACCTTCTGCTGCGGTTGGTTTGAATAAATATCATATGTAAACTTTTATTATTTTTAATTATAACATTGTATTGTTTAATATTAAGGCATTTTATAATTGTAAGTGTTATACTTTCCTGCCCATACACTTCTCTGGCTATATCTTAAATAACCGTGTAAAGAACCATATTTTTATAATATCATATGTAAACTTTTTATATCGACCGGCCCTGAGTGAGTCGATACTACTTTGTAACATCGATTCTTATCGAACAAATTAACTATTTTATTAATAAACGTTCTGTTTTGTAATTTGGATTTGGTTTTTCTTTAAAAAAGCTTAACAAATAAATTATTCAAGAATACCAACTAACCGAAAGGCGGTATATACGAAACAACGAACGCTTCAAGAAGAAGAAGAAGAGAGCCGTCTTTCGACTAGATTTGGAGTTAACCAGATTGTCCTTTAACAAATTTACTGAAAGTGACACTATTATAAAAATAAACGTAATACCACTTCATTTCTAATTACAAACAATAAACACGATTATTTCCTAAATATTAGGATTAAAATTTACATAAAAAAATATTTTTTCAGAAATTTTTTTTGAATTAAAAATTATTTTTTTATTTTCAAATTTTTTTAACAGCAGTCACACAGATTTTATTTTGTGTTTTGTTACAATATATATATATATATTGTAGCATGACAGATTATCCACTTAATAAAGAATGAAATATGATCATAAATAAATATCAATTAAAATAACTATCAAAGAAAATCCAAATGAAAACAAATAAGTATCACAATAAAATACGATCATAACTTGAAGAAGTAAAAATACAGAAAAAGCAACTATGCAACAAATATGTGTAATGAAAAATAAATTAAAAACTAAAATAAAGTAAGAAAATACCCAGGTAGGATAGGAGTAAGGAAGATACCCAGAACAAACCAACGTACATAATAACTATATGGTAATGAAGAAACAAAGAATGAATAAGGAAGATATCCAGAACAAACCAACGTACATAATAACTATATGGTAATGAAGAAACAAAGAATGAATAAGGAAGATACCCAGAACAAACCAAAATACCTAATAAACAGGAATGAGTTTGAAGATACAAAATAGTAGGAGGAGAAGACTACAACAAATACTCAAGGGAAACCCAGCAAGGAGAAAACAAAAACCCCAAAGCAAATTAATGTCACAAATGAAAGTATAACACCCAAAAACAGAATTAATGTAAAATAAATGTAAACAAAAGTGTTTAGAGTTATAAGTAAAAGTGCACCCATGAAAGTTATTGTATAATGAATAAAAAACAAATCTTAACAGTCCTCTATAAATAAAATTCTTGATAATATAAAACTATAAAACTGATTAGTGATAGTATCAAGAATTAACAGGGGACAATGCAAGTTATTATATTATAGTAAATAAACTTCAAAAAGTGCATTAAATGCTTGAACTTAATAAAAGTGTACCTTTAAACAACTTTAAAGTTTTAATTTAACTTCATGAATACTCTTTGATAGAATAGTATTATGAAAAGCAAAGACTAATGTTTCTAATAAATTGCCACTTTTTATCTAATAACATTCACTGAAATGAGTAAGATAAATAAAGAGCAGGTATTTAATAAGTAAAGTGACAAGGGATACATCCCTAAAATAAAATAAAAAACAGATAAGACTGCACACAAGTAATTTTAAGAAAGATGTAAAAATGAAGGAACAGATGTGTTATGTTCCTATTAAAATAAATGAACTCTATACCTAAATGTAGGAAATAGAGAGTAATGTTCTAATATTCTAAAATGTTTATTATGTTTAATAGTTTTAATCAAGAATGCAATGTCGGAGTGTGGATACCATTCTTTTATTATAAAATGTGTATTATGAGTTACTAGAAATAATCAAGACTAGAATGTCTGAGCTTAAATACCATGTTATTCATGTCAAATAATTGTTATGTATTATTAGTTAGAATTCAATACTAAATGTTCTTGTAGTAAAGTAAGGAATTGTTAATTAACACTGTATTAGAATAGAAGGTCAGAAAGGGTATAAACAAGCTATATTATTAAAAAAACTTTGTATGTAAAACCAGATAAAATCTAGGCCAAATGGTAAATCTAAATTACATTATAATTGAAGAATCAAGGACAGTAAACTAGTTAAACTGATGAAATTTATGTAAGGTAAATCAGTCACAGAGTAATATAATGTAAATTGTACTTTAAAAAGATATTGTAAAAAGATAGGAAGAATTATGAGAAAAAATGCAAATGTAATAACTGAAAATTCAGAGTGGGGAGTCATAAATTATTGAATAATATTTAAAAGGATAACCAATTAATAAAATTACAAGAAATTAAGGGAAGATAAACATTTTATGTCAATCTGAGATTTAGTACAATCATAAATATAACATATAAAATGGCAAACATTTGGGGAAGGACAGGAAGTAAATTTTAAAGCCTACTTTTTCAAAATGAAAGAAATATAGCATTTTAGGTAAAAAACTTTGTAAAACTATCTTATTTGGTATCAAATCAAACAGAGTGAACTAAAGAAAGAGATTATGTATTTAGTATTTTACAAAATTAAATAATAGCAAAAATATATTCAGTAATATAATGTAAATTTTCTGCATGTAGCGGAAGCCAAACAGATTTAAAACAATGTATTGCTAATATTAAATTGGCTAAGACGTTTTCAGGAAACGAAGGAAATTAGAACAGTTAATTATTGGACCTTGTCGAGCACACTTGAACGAGATTTTTGCTTATATTAACCTATATAGCAGACAAATATGGCGATCGGTCTGTAAGCCTAGTCTGCAGTGAAAAATCGTAAATTACTAAATTTTGAACTTAAACCTTAAACTCAGTGAGAACATTTAATACCACAATTAAACTAAAG
The DNA here is from genome assembly GCA_034769895.1 of Magicicada septendecula. NCBI lineage: Eukaryota > Metazoa > Arthropoda > Insecta > Hemiptera > Cicadidae > Magicicada > Magicicada septendecula. Next base: position 370,961,386 of record CM068374.1, on the reverse strand, counting down.
TAATACGGAACAGTAAATGAGTGAAATAATAAATTAAACCTATACAATAAATAATTCTTAATAACGAGACGAGAAGTGCAAGTTTCGACCTTATTGAACAAAGTAAATTAAACATTATCACACATATTTAATCGAAGTGAATCACAAAACACTGAACCAGAACCATTCTACTAACACCAGAAAGAAAAATCACAACTGCGGAGACGAGGAAACATTGAAAAGGCACCATTTATTGGAAGAAAATTTCGTCGAGTCGGCTACAGATTAACATATACAGTCCGGGAGCAGCCATCTTGACTCCCACAATTCAAAGCGAGCTTTATCAACATAATCATTCAGTCTTCAATGGTTCGAATTTTTTCTTTAATAAACATTATATATTAACTAATAACTTGTAATTTTTAATTATTAAGCTTTTTACATGTAAGTGTTATACTTTCCTGACCTTACCCTTCTCTGACTATATATAAAATAACCGTTCAAAGAACCTAATAATTAATAGAAAATACAGAGGTAAAAATTTAATCGACAGCCCTGAGAACGAGTCGATACTACTGTTGAATAATCGATTAACACTCGATACATTATACAATTGTTAATAAATCTAAAATTTCTGCAATTTGGTTTCTATTTATTTATAAATTTAATAAATAGCATTAAAAATAAGATAAATTGAGATCACGGACTATCCGAAAGGCGGCCTTTACCAAAAAAGAAGGAGAATACTCAATTAAGAAGAAGAACCGTCTATCGATTAGTGCTGGAGATAATACAATTTTATTAACGCGGAAGTTAATTATAAAAACGTAAAGTGATACAATTAACAGAAACAGAAACAAAAGAGTTAAATTTTTACACGAATCAATTACGAAAATTAATTTACTAAATACAAACAACAAAAACCAATTAAACAATATTTTTCAAAAAACAAAACCACCAAATTTTTTTATTTTTTTGCGAAACCACAAAATTTTTATTTTGTAAACGAATATAATTATTTGATTTTGTTACAATATATATAAAATGGTTCCTTTTTACGATGCCTCATAATGTTACGCTTGTTCAATTGGGATGTTTTCAATCTTTTTACTGGAGATCTTTCTTCTTGATACTGGACAGATACCGCGTAATTCCGTAACCTTGACTTTATCAGTGAAGATCTTAGTGAAGACTTTATACGAACACTTCTCGTACAGCTAGTTATTAAATAGGGCGTGGCCACTCACAGACTGTACGATACACTAAATACATATACTGTTGATATAGTGAAGCCGTTGAATAATAATAATAATAACAGAATAGCAAACAAGTACCCCACCTTCCGAAAGAAAAGAAATACACAGTACCATGGGTGAAAGAAGTCCATCCGGATTTGGAAGATGTGGAATCAAGGAAGAAGGTGTAAGAAACAGAGAAGCGTTCTGAAGAGAAATTGCGTAGGTGAAAGAGCTGTCCGAGGAGTAACTAAGGACAACTAAAAGGGCATTGTCAGGAGACGAACGAGGAAGAACGAGCAGAGAATGAAGGAATGCTGTCGAAGAAGAACAGAACTTCAGAAAGTTGTGTAATCGCAATTTGTAGGTGGTGGAAACAAAAACAACAACAACAACAAAAACAGTAATAATAATAATGATAAGAAGAAGAAGAAGAAGAAGAAGAAGAAGAAGAAGAAGAAGAAGAAGAAGAAGAAGAAGAAGAAGAAGAAGAGGAAGAAGAGGTGTATGTTCTTGTGGCAGCATAGGTTGGACAATGACACGACCAGACACTGGACGTCCAGGTTGATAGGGAATATGGGTCCGTGGATGGAGCACCAGCCACGGAGAGGTTTACTTTTAGCTCACTCAGTTCCTGACAGACCAGGAGAATTTATGGCACATCTTTACCGGATGGGCAAGGTGAAGACGATACTGTTGTGCGGAGAAAGATGATGTTCTCCACACGTTTTTCAACTATGAGAAGTTCACGGAAGATTGGATGGTTTGCAGTGCAATATTGGGAGAACTCACTTCTGATAATATTGTCGGAGTGATGCTGAAGGACGAGGACAGCTGGGAAGTCGTCTACGCTCACATTGAGTCCGAACTGCGTCGGAAGAAATATGGCGGATGTCTTATATATCTGAAGGGTATATATGTTTATGAACAAAATTAGCTTGTTTAGAAAAAAATAACATAACCGCAAAAAGTGTAAATGTTTCTTGAAAAAGTTTCTTTTAAGCTTTAAGATGGGGAACATTTCCTTGCAAATCCCGTCTTCTGCAATCAATGTGGTGTACACGAGATAATCACACACACACACATTACATCATGGTATCGGCTATAGTAAATTCCAAAGTAATTGGTTTGTGTCGCAAAGCAATGCCGACTGACAGGACTTTGTAATAAATCTCTTTTCGAAAGGAACTTGACGGCTGCTCATTAACTCATTATGTCCGTACTGTATTTCTGTATCAGTGATTTCTGCTGAACTTGTTTTTGGCATAGTGAGGTGTTTGCGTGAGCACCCCCCCCCCATACACACAGATTTCTGTAAATTTAAGTAAGCACAGAGAGAGTGTATTTTTTGTTTGCTTTTAATAACAATTCCATTTGAAGTTTTGGAGACACTGGAAAATTGTCTTTGTGAATTTAATTTCCTGGTGGAGAAAGTTATTTGCTTGTCTAACACAAGGTTAAAATATATGTAATATGTAATAGTAGTAGTAGTAGTAGTAGTATTAGTAATAGTAGTAGTAGTAGTAGTAGTAGTAGTAGTAGTAGTAGTAGTAGTAGTAGAAGAAGAAGAAGAAGAAGAAGAAGAAGAAGAAGAAGAAGAAGAAGAAGAAGAAGAAGAAGAGGGAGGCCTTGAAGGTCGTGGAGAGATTACGTGAAATGAAGTGAAAGGGAGGTGGTAAAAAGACGATTTATCAGAGAGAAGGAATGAGAAAATATATACAAAGAGAGGATTACCTGATAGTAATCTTGAATGGATAGTTACATGTTTGAAAATTTGACAAGACTCAACAAGGACTACCACGTGTTATTATTATTATTATTATACATGGGGAAGACGTTTTAGTCATTCATCATCGCCATCTTCAACTTTCTGTTCTGCAAAGTCTGATGTTCTTCGGAGCAAAAAAAAAGAAGGCTGAAGGTGGTTTAATAAATGTTCCAAGTTAAACCGTAGTGCGGTTTCACGAACAGATCTTACATTATCTTCTTCTTATTCAGCACTACAGCCCATTGTGAGCCCTGGCTTCCAACATAAATCTTCTCCAAAGTCTCCTGTCCATTGTCATCACAGCGTAACCCTTCACATCCATTCTTCTGGGGTCTTCTAGCACATCACCCAACCGTCTTATCCTAGGTCGGCCCCTCTTTCTGCTTTTATAGACTTGCGCACTCAGGATTTTTTTTCTCATACGCTGATCATCCATCCCCTCCAAGTGACCTAACCATTGTATTCGTTGAGCCTTTATCTTACAATGTCTTCGTGATTCAATAACTCATCTATTCACCATTCCTCATCTCTTTTAACCGGGCCATAAATACGTCTTATGATCTTTTTTTCAAACCTGCTTACATTATTTTATTGAACAAAAAAGCGGGTACTTATTTTTACTTCTGATTCGATGGATTGTAATCAATCAAACTGACAGATTCAACAACTACGTAAACCATAAGTGATAGAATATTACGGAAATCGGTGTGTAAGGACCAATTTGACTCTAACGCAGATTTAGACGTCATGGTAAATATCTCAATTCCGGGTCTCGGCACCGACACCTTACCTTAGCGTGCGTTAATTCGTCCTACGCACGTCGCGTTAATTACACAATTAACACGACGAACCGTATACAGCAAATTATTGCGTACGTAAGATTATTACGCCTACTATTATCTTATATACCAATTTATCATATTTTGTGATGAATCACGAAATGTAAACGGTCAAACGGCCGATTGTACGCCATCATCATGGCACCGCCAGACACCACAGCAAGGTCACACCGCACGAATTATCGTTCACCATTTGTTTTGTTAACCTGCAGAAATAAAACAAAGCAGTCGCTAGCAGTAAAACCAAGTACACGCGTTTTCTGTGTATTTGGTATATACTGTATATGGTACATCAGGGGCTCGGAGGTTGTATACAATGCCGATTAGTATACAGCGGTAAACTGACGAATGAGTCAGAGAGCTCACCTCTGCCAACAAATCCTACTCTCATGCCCTCGAAGGCATGTGTCGCGTAGCTCCTGGGTACATGGCGAGAAATGGGTGTACGTTATGTAGAAGACGAGAGAGGATGAAAAGGCGAGTTTCCGGCGCCTATAATTAACTGTAACGTAATTTGTGGCTACTTAGTTTAAAGATGTGATGTAAGAGGAAAACGAAATCTGAGTACAAGTTGAGACACTCGTGGTAGGGAACGGCAGATGGAAACAGAAAATGGTTCGGAAACTAAGTGAAAGCGAAATGTTACTGAAGTTCACAAGAAAAGGGAAATCCATCTGGTAAGAACCAATTATTCCTGTTAGGAAGACGAATTAAGAATAAAATGCCTCGCTAAGAATATTATAAAAGAAAAAGTAAAGGAAAATAAAAAAAAAGGAACACATCAAGAGTGCGTTGGAAATAAATTTTGGTAAATCTTAGTCTCCCACCGTGCAGGGGCGTGTCGCGTGCCGACGTCTCCTACTAGACTTCATCGCACGATGTAAGTTATGTCCACTGGGGCCGCCGTGGTTGCCTAGTGCGGCTACTGGCCAGGGACAGGACAGCCCTAGTTACCGCCCTGGACACCCACCTTAGCCCGGCTAGTCAGCCTAGTCTCAATTTCAGCCGACTTCACCCCCGGGCCAGCGATGAGGCGGCGGGTGTCAGATGGAGAGGGGAAGTCCGAGACACCGGAAATGGCGGTATAGGCTCGTCCTATGTTGCCCCCCAGGGGCTGCAGCCCTCAGTCCCCCACCTTTGGGGGGGGGAGTTAAACGTACAGGAAAATTTAAGTAGGATTTGTTCTAACAAAGCATAGGACAACAGAAAGAGCGTTATATACAACAGATTACAATGGACAATGACGCCGACGTGCCTTACGCATTTTAATTCAGTACTTCGGAATAGCTATAGGCTATTACAAGAGACACACCCAAATATTTATATTCATGAACACATAGTGCAATAAGCTATAATGACGTACGGAGAGAAAAACCGGGTCGTAACCAACCAATAAGTGTACAGGGAAAATAATAACAATGAAGTGGAAAATGGGGGAGGAGCTGTAAACTCTCAAGAATGGACAGTATCACCAGCGATGAAACAAGAAGTAGAATGAAAGTAGAAAAAGATATGTTTAGCTATAATGAAGAGAAAAGCCTGATGTATGGGCACGTAATAAGAGTTGGGGATGACAGATGTATAGCGAGCTTGAGGTCTTTGGGAAAAGAAGAAGAAGAAGAAGAGATTGGCCTTGAAGGTCGTGGAGATATGACGTGAAATGAAGTGATCGAGGCGGTAAAATGAGGATATATCAGAGACGAGGGATGAGAATATAGGCCTATATTGGTAAATCTACCCAAGTCCACTTATGTGAATTTATGAAAACTGAAATTAAAGGGTTTTCAAGTGCAATGATAAATCATAAAATTGATTTTCAAGGTTAATTTTTATTATTAATACAGTTTCTTTTATTAATTGCATAGGCTAACTGTTAAAAAATAAAAGTAAAAATACATAAAACATATATGTATGTTTTTGAAATATTATTAAGTCTTGGACTTGGGTAGTTTTACCACTACCCCCTCGATATATAGAAAGGGAGGAAAAGTAAACGAGGATGAAAAGTGATGAAACGGAAGATTAATAACTTTTAGCGGTTCTATAGAAAAGACGTTTAAAACAGTGAAAAGTAATGGATGTAGAGAACAAAGTGGAGGCGCGTGTTCATATCCTACATTTCGGTCCTTTGGCAACGCCAAAACTTATAATTATAAACTAAAACCGAAAAGTATGGACTTTAACGGAAGGATCCAAGCGGATCCAGTCGCATCCAAGTGGCTGAAATGAGATTTCTCAGGCACGTGGTAGGGTATACTCTCCATGATCATACAAGGAACACAGATATACGGCAGGAATTGAATATTATGAGTATACTCGACAGGATTACCCAGGATCGGCTGAATTGGTGGGGACTTTGCCGAGTGGATGACTGGGGCATCCCTAAACAATTATGGAACTATATGCCGAGGGGACGGAGAGGTGTGGGTCGTCCGAGGAAGCGCTGTGGTGACCAGCTCTAATCTTTGCCTATTTGGGACTGGAACAAACCATCCTTAGTTTAATCCTTGGAGATAATGATGATGACGATGAAAACTAAAAATTATGGTATCGTTTTTTTAAAAAAAAACAAAACAAAACAATACGTTGTACAGTGAGTAACGTATGTTTGAAGACAGTGACTGTACGTAAGCGAAGAAGGTAAACTGACTCGACACAGAAGAGAAGTATAAGTTGATAGAATGTAATGTTATAACCGGACAAGTAGGTTGACAGACAGACCTGTGAATAATGAAATGCTCGAAATGGTAAAAAAATATGTTTTGTGGAAAATCGCAGAGAGATTTGTGGAAACCACGTATACGATATGCGATACCACGTATGAGGTAACATGGCCTCAGCAAGTCGTAACTAAAAACGAAAGTAGAAGAGAAACCACAGATTGAGATGAATGAACGAATCTGTGAATAAAGTTAAACCTTGAGATGAGTCATTGAAATGAAAGAGTGAAAAGGCAAGAAGAGACTATAATTTTAATTTATTGAGGACAATTTCAAAGTTTTGAGACGAAACATTAGTAACACAATCGTAGGATGCTCAGTCTAATAAATTTGAAAACAAACAAAAGTGAAACAATAAATCTTGCGTGGACCGTTACAGGAAAGTGATACTAACCCAGATGTAACAAAGCCACGCCGCCACACCACGCCAGCCCAATGCGTAACCGCCTTGTTTATTATGTAATCGCCGCGCGTGTTACATAAAATATTTAGCCGCTTTTTTTTAGCGAATTCCTTTTACTTTTCAATGAGGAAGTGTATGAGTGGTCAGATTTCCGAGAAAACAGAATTATTGGAGGAGTTATGTACGAGAACGGTGCTGCGTTAACGTGATGCTGAGGTCTCCGAGCTTGTGTAATCTACTGCAACCTCATTGTGCGTACCTATCTAATGACATGTTGGTTAAGTCAAAGTTGACACTCACACTTTTACTTCAAAGATCTCTAAATCAGATGTTTGAGGATATATATTACAAGGTGGTCCACGGGAATGTGACGATTTTTAAAGCGACATAGGTAGGCAATCGGACTGGTTGTAGGCTTGCATACCTGATGCCATTTCAGATTAGAGGTGTGCTAAACTAGTAATTGAAAATAACAGGTACGAACGAAACATTTCCCAAAAAATAACACGTACAAATACCTGTTATTATATATCTGTTATACACGTACCTGTATTATATAATTTGTTATGAGAAATAAATTGAAACTAAAAGTATTAACAGTGGTACTTTACACTGTGACTTTATTAACCTGTTACTGTTTAAAAGAAAATAAGAAACAAAAGCATTTATAAGCCTATCAATCAGCCTTTGGGAAAACTAATTTAAGTTTTCACTATGAGTATAGAAACTGACATAGATTTAATATGAAATTATTGGTTCCATTTTGGTTAGACAAATCAGTTGCGAAACTCAGGCAATGAAATTTAGAGTGCACGTAACAGCACAACAAATAATGTCAAAAACGTTTACGTGAGATGTGAAGTGAAGTTAAAATCATCTCCGAAATCACATTAACAAAAATCTGTAGGTTATAACACAATATAATTTGCTTTCTCAAAATTTACCAAGTTGGTGACTAGTATAATATATAATTTGTTATTATAATCTGTATTATATATCTCCATAACACACGAGAATAAATGTAACATCAGTATGAATTTTTTTCATTTATTAAAAACAGCTTCGTCTCTTTGGCATAGAGATGTTCTGAACCTCGCTGTTTTGCTTCGTTTCGTACTTGTATTGCAATCGGTACATGCGCAGAATGAAGTATTCAGCACCAATAACTGTGACATTGTATTCATAGTACTCGATTATTCGTTAGTTGGGTAGGTCCCTCGACTGGGAACCGTGAGGCCGCGAGTAATCGGATCGGGTATTTCGACTTTCCAGTCACTGTTATATCCGTTCCACAAAAATAATCGTTCCAAAATACCTGTTATAGGTACTTCGGCCCACCTCTATTTTAGTTATAATAGAGCAGTGGACTGCAACACACTGTGTGTTCGTAGTGGAAATTAAAAAAAATAATGATTCAATTGTAATTATGCAGAGATTATTCTGCGGTTTCTTTAACGTCCCACGTCATGATGCTGTTCTTAGTCGCAATGTGAAACGTTGTGGACAATAAGCACTGTCTGGTGTGATGTGGCAAATTTTGGGATCATAGGCCCTTATTTCTTTGAAGAGGAAGGACAAACGGTGACACTAACTTCTGCTTTATACACAGTGATGTTACAGCGATTCCTTCCTCGCTCCAATCGAACACTGCAAGTTTGGAGCAACAGCACACACTGCCACAGCAACCATGACGGTAGTTCGACAAATGTTTCCAGGCAAGATGATTTCCAGAGGAGGAGACACACCATGGCCGACACAGTCTCCAGACCTGTCAGTATGTGACTATTTTCTTTTCGGATACCTCAAGATGTTTCTTAATAAACCTACCCCATACGACAAGAAATCACACCCATACCAAAAAACATGGTGCAACCAGCGATGCAAAATCTACGGGACAGACTGTAACTCAATATATAAAATGTTGAGGACATCTGAGAGAGGTCTTATATAAAAACTAAACTTACACCTGAAAAAACACTAAACTTAAAAAAGAAATTGAAGACATTATTAAGTTCGAATGGTAATTCTTCGTGGTTCTTGACACTTCGAAGAACCGAGTACGACAATTAGCTTATCTGTATAAGATTTCAATGCCCCGCAAATCTGTTCACAGACGTAATAGTAATGTATGAAATGGTCCGTGCAGATCGTTGCGGTGAGCAGAGAAGGCAGTGTTGGGTGTGGGGTGTTCAGACACCAATCATAGACCTGTTCTGGACACAAAATTATTGGTCCGAAAAACAATGCGTCAAAGCTGCGCATGCGCAATGAGGTCTTTTTTCACACTGCGCAACCAGCCACCCGTTTCATGTCTAATTATTTTAAGCTGAAATTGGTAAATTTTTTAAGTTGGTATGGAATAAATTACAGCACTAAAAATGATAGCAAACCGAACATGTTACCTGCGGACTGAAAACCGTCGTAGGCTCTAAAACTACAACTGTGCTTTTCCTACTCGCTAACAGGACAAAACCTCAAAACTAGGATAATATAATCTGAGCCACCAGACTGGCAATGTTTATTGAAACCGATTTTTATGGCTACTGCGTAACGCAACTAAAAGAATTCGTACTCTAGCATTTAATTAATTGCTTAGTTACTTTTGTGATTAAATTTTACCAGCATATTTTTTTTAATTCTTAATACTTACTCAAAAAAGCCGTTTTAACACTCAAAACCCTTTGCCACAACTATTACTACTACTACTACTACTACTACTACTACTACTACTACTACTACTACTGTGGTATACTAGTAGTAGTAGTGGTAGTGGTGGTAGTAGTAGTAGTAGTAGTAGTAGTAGTAGTAGTAGTGGTGGTGGTGGTAGTAGTAGTAGCAGCTGCAGCAGCAAGTCAAGTAGTTAAGAGGAGTGTGACACACATTTTAGGAGACAACAGAAGATTTTATGGTTGGGCGAGCGAATTTTTGTTGATGCCAAGCATTTTCGGTATATACTGTAACAATCCAGTCGAAGTTACCAACGTTCTACCCTTGACATGGTTCCAGTCAATGTAGGTCAGTCTATATTACTTTTGCCTGAAATCTCGCCGTCGCACAGTGTGAAACGAACGGTCATTTCCTGACTGGTAGGTATGTGGCTGGCCACTAAACCGGACACGTGTCGTACTGGCTCTGCTGACTCAGAACAACTTTAATATTATATCAGTTTAGGGTGTACTCCGTCTGTTTGTATTGGCGTAACCAACAAAGGCATTTCTACCGCACTTTCATTAGTCATCATCAGCCGTGGCACTACAACCCTTGGTGGCCTGTTCCAAGAGTCGATTCCTTTTTTCCCTATTGCGTGACCTGGCTTTCCAGTTTCTTATGTTCAGCTTTCCGAGATCCTTCTCTATCTGGTCTTTGAATCTACTTCGGGGTCTTCCCTTTTTTTCTACTACCCATTGGTTTCTGGTAGAAAATATGTTTTGTAGGCTGTCCTTTCTCCATTCTCTCTATGTGCCCAACCCACCTTAGCCTGTATATTTTGATTATCCTGACAATGTCCGGCTCTTTGTAAAGATGGTATAGTTCATAATTATAGCGCCTGCGCCACATTCCCTTTTCTTGTACTCCTCTAAATATTGTTCTTAGAATCCGACTTTCACAGCAGCCTAGAAGTCTCTAGCTATTTTTTGTTATTGTCCAGGTTTCTGAAGTTGTCATTGTCCTGAACTATGTGTTCATAGTTGTCATTACTGACCTGATAAGTGTTACTTCAGTAGTAGGAATTACATTGTTTTGTGGTGCTGATAAGGTTAGTGAGCAGCAAAGACGTCAAGGAGGGAGAAGAAAATGAAGACTACCGTGATAAGAGGAATTAAAAATGTTGGGGAGGATATAATAGAAATTGTTGAAGGGAAAAGACTGCAATTGGATGATCACGTGAGGAGAATATGGAACGAAATTTTGCCAAAGGCAGTGATGTTCTGGGAACCATCAGATACTGGGAAAGGGGAACGCCGACTGACACTTGAACGGAAGGAGTGGAAAAAAAGAGGATTGAGGGGACTACACAAAATACAGGGGCGTATTTATAGGAGGGACTAACGGGATCGGACCCCCCCCCGGGGGTCGAAAAAAATTGACGGATTTTGTTTTTTTTATTTATTACTCCATGAATTATTTACACATTTCCAGAAACCAAAGATTACAGAAGGGATGACTGGCCAAAGGAGTGACTTCATTTCCGTAAGTGCGTTTCAACTTGCTAGCGAAATATTTATGTCATACTGGTTTGAAGTTTGACACAAAATTTGACAGCATTATGCAACTCAATATTATTGATCTCCATTTTTGACCGTTTTTGCGAACAGCACAGGCCTTTGCAAAGGCAATAGCACATTCATATTTGCTAAGGCCGATTAGTCATAATATTTATGAAAGCAAACGAACTTTTCAGTATAAGTTGCTTATACACATTAGTTGCTGAATTTTTGGCCGCAGTGTTGCCACTCCTCAAGAAAAAAGTCAGTCTTATTACTTTTTAGACAGACCTCGTAAATACATTACTATTAAAATTTCACCTGTCAGTCATTTTGTTTTCTTCCATTTATGGCAAAGAACGCTGTACATTTATTATCCGCCTGTACAACGTAAAGCATTAACAGTGAAATATGAGAATGAGGAAAAAGTGATTTATTTATGCTAACGTTATAATTGTCTGTTTACGCCGTGCTTTACTGACATTTAACGCGAATTTACATTTAAATGATTCACCAGCGTTTTACATGAAATATACTGTCATTACTTTTAATGGAAATAGGTTTCATGACAAAGACACACTGTTGGAAAGGATCGACGTAAATATCTGTAATATTATAATAAATAGTATTTGTAATTATTTATTATAAGGACGTGGCGAGCAATATTTTCAGTATCCTGAAAGGTAGTAACAACAGCAACAACAACAACAACAATAACAACAACAGTAATAATAATAATAGTAGTAGTAGTAGTAGTAGTAGTTTTCCCTAACGGGTAGTAGAAGATAAAGGACGACTGGGAGGAGCCCGATAAGTGTGCAATAGGCTCCATCCTGAAGCAAGACGCTAAGTGGTTCCAGGATGAATATGAATGCCTGAATTAGAGGTGGGTTTTGTAGTAGGTGACAGCCCCACACACCAGGGGAAACACAGTTTCCTCTGACGTGCATAAAGCATTTTTCCCCTTTACAAAAAAAAAAAAAAAATTAGTAGTACTAATAATGACAATAATAATAATAATAATTATTATTATTATTATGAGAAATTTTCAACAAACATTCTGGAACTCAGAAAAGTATCAGTAAAGGCGTTTATATTTTATTTTAAGACCAAACCGAAGACTGTAACGATAAGTTTTAGATCTCGGTTACAGTAAATACACTACGAATGATGACTTTGTATGGACACATTAGAAGGATAGAGCCAACAGGCTTAGCAAAAAAAGTTCCTCAGCCTTCAGGAAAATAAAAAGACACAAGTAGCGTAGATGAGACAAGTACATCAGGATTTCCAAAAAATATAGAACCCGGCAGGAAGACATAGGAAAGAGGAAAGTGCTCAGAAGGAAAGTTCCGGAGGTGAGGCATTTTATCGGAAGAAGAACGAACAAGAGAGCAGGAAGGAATACCGGGATAGGAGAAAAATAACTCAAGAAAGCAATCGAAGTTGTGTAACCGCTGTCATAAATGGCTAAAACGAAAGAGAAACGAAGGATTAATAATAATAATAATAATAATAATAATAATAATAATAATAATAATAATAATAATAATAATAATAATAATAATAATAATCTTTGTGTTGGAAACAAACTGACTCCACGAACAGAATCGATAACTGACTGTGACTAAAGACAATTACTGTGGTTAGTTGGCGATGATCATGTAAGTTGTCGAATCGTTTGCATACTGAAGATGGGCTCCGTAGGAGTGGACCACGGTCTAATAGGCTGAGGATAAGTCAGTTTGTTTCCAACACAGCTGACGCCCGCCGTAAAAGCCTTAGGTACAGAATATAATCTTTTTATGTTATCGCCAGTCGGGCCTATAGTATTATGTTATCGCCAGTCAGGCCTATAGTATTATGTTATCGCCAGTCAGGCCTATAGTATTATGTTATCGCCAGTCAGGCCTATAGTATTATGTTATCGCCAGTCAGGCCTATAGTATTATGTTATCGCCAGTCAGGCCTATAGTATTATGTTATCGCCAGTCAGGCCTATAGTATTATGTTATCGCCAGTCAGGCCTATAGTATTATGTTATCGCCAGTCAGGCCTATAGTATTATGTTATCGCCAGTCAGGCCTATAGTATTATGTTATCGCCAGTCAGGCCTATAGTATTATGTTATCGCCAGTCAGGCCTATAGTATTATGTTATCGCCAGTCAGGCCTATAGTATTAAGAAGTATAAGTTTGTAGCAAATATAATTAAGAAATAAAATAGGGGTCTCTTTGTGAAAGTATCAGTGTTGGGACATTCCTCACGAACGTGAATATAAGCGAGCCTGTTGCTATTTTACAAATAATGTCAATATAAATTAAATTTCTTAATGCGGAAACAAGAAAATCATACACCATTGAATAAAAACAGAGATTTAATTGAATGAAATTAAATTGGCTAGCAATGGAAATAGTGAGGTAGGTTGATACAGTAAGGAATGATGAAGTTTTAAGAAGAATAGGGAAAAGAGAAGAATCCTGAAGGTAATAGAAAATAGAAAAAGGAATTTGTTAGGTCATTGTTTAAGAAGAGACTGCATGCTTACAACTGCTATGGAAGGTGTCACAGAAGGAGAAAAAAGAAGAGGGCGTAGAAGAATGAAGTTAATAGATAGCATTAAAATCAGAGGGTGTTACGAAGAAACGAAAAGACTGGCATGCGATAGGACACATTGGAGAGCTTTTACCATTTGAAGACCTGCCTTAGGGCAGAACACGAAATAATAATATTAATATAATTGAATGAGAAATAAAAAAGACGCTTAATTGAATGACAAATAAAAAATTAAATTCAGTTCTTTTATTAAGAATTTTTAAAAAGCTTCAATGAAACAGATGTGTGTACGGCGAGGCGTTGCTACCACTCAAGGAAACGTTTGCTGGACTCCAAAAGTGGGTCACTGCGTGCTTTTCCTCACGAAATGTTCATATCATAAGAGCTCACCTACATAGTTCTTTTAAGTGAAGAAATTCTTTTGAAACTTTATAACGCTTATATATCGAGTCGCCTGGAATTCTCCGAACAAGTTCGGGGATATGTAATTAATTTTACTTTCACTTTGAATTATTTTAACTTTCTCTTGATATGACATTATTTTAAGCCCCGGGATGCGATAATTAAAAAAAAAAAATTCTGACACGATGCTATCTTAACAGGAGACTCGGTTGGTCGGTTGGTTGTTAAGCCAGCGACTGCAGTGCGTGCAAAAGATACTACATTGCGTACTGTTATTGCGAGCCAAGTGCAATAGTTACAGTAACTCCCACCAGAGAGCAGTTCATTATTATACGGTCAGTGGAATATTCAGGCCCGGTTCCAGGCTGGTTCCAGGCATGGGCGAACCGTGCCACCGTTCAGGGCGGCAAATTTTAAAGGGTGACAGATTCCGGGATGTTAAGTTTGGTGGAAAAAATTTATAACTTCTTCTCTGCATCAACTCGCCATTGGGCTGTACTAAAAATCACATTTCTAAACCTTACGCTGAAACCTTTATGTGAAACAAGGTGGGAAAGTAGAATAGACGCTGTCACTCCACTTAGATATCAAATAGAAGAGATCTACGATGCGCTTGTTGATATCAATACAAACGAAAACACAGATAAAACGGTGGCTGACGAGGCTGGCAGTCTGGCGAGTCATGTACTTGACTTCACATTTCTGTGTTCCATAGTAATATGGTACGACATATTATTCCATATTAAAACAGTGCAAAGTATTGACGTGGAAATAACAAAAGTTGTCAGTTTACTTGAAAATACAAGCACTTATTTCATTCCTGTCAGAAGTGACTTAAAATTTCAAAGCTAAGTTGACGCTAAGGAACTAACCACTAAATTGGACACTGAAAACCCAATAATCAGATGCTCAGCACAAGTACGAAGGAGAAAGATTAAAAGACGATTTGATTACGAGGGAAAAGACGAATTCATTGAAGATCCAGCGTTGCGGTGCAATGTCGATTTTTATTTTAAAGTTATAGATATTACCATTTGTGCTTTAAATGAAAAATTCCAACATGTTAAGAGTCATAGTAAACTTTTTTCCTTCCTGTATGATGTGTAATGAATAGGGAGGGGCGGCACTCGTAAATACCGCATAGGGCGGCAGAAGCGC
Source organism: Magicicada septendecula (assembly GCA_034769895.1). Taxonomy (NCBI): domain Eukaryota; kingdom Metazoa; phylum Arthropoda; class Insecta; order Hemiptera; family Cicadidae; genus Magicicada; species Magicicada septendecula. The sequence goes on along the minus strand of CM068374.1, from coordinate 370,946,121 downwards.
GGGGGTCGGCCCTGGGAATATTTAAACTTTATTCTCTCTAAATCACGCGATATGGCTCGCTATGGTTGTCAATTTCTAATATTTTTTATTGTAGATTTCACACACGCACGCACTTAAGGAAACGCGCGTATTCGTATAGGAGAGAATGGAACAGGTCAAAGAATGGATAGATTTATGTTAGGACGAAAAAAATATTTGTTTCAGTGTCATTCATTTAGAGTGAATGTCTTAACAAATGTTGCTTACATTTCAAAAAAAAAAAAAACGTAGAGATATTATAGTTCATGGGCGTGATGGTATAAGGGACCCGATTATGTTAAAAGTCGTAAGCGATTGCCTATCTTAACGTTCAGTCGCAACCACTAATGGACCTGACCTTACAGAGAGAACGAGACGCTTTTCCTTGCACGTGGAAGTCACGTCTCAAACAAATGGATACTGGCGGTAACATACTGACCCCAAACTGCACGAAGGCTTCGGAAGGTTATAACGATTGACAACATTCCTTCCGTATGGTCTACGAAGGGAATTTACTTGATAACGAATGGACTCGTTTGTCTGTTCTTATCTTTCTGTGTCACGATCACTACTGTGTCACTATGTTTGTTCGTAACATCACACACACTCAGTCACGCACGCGCGCGCCATTACATAGACTCCATTTTTTTTACAGCGAAAATGTCCTCACCCACTGAATTGTTCAGTTTCCCCTTCAGTTATATCATTTCACTATCCCTAGTCTTTTACACAGGGATGGCGCAAAATTTTAATACGTACAAAGAATAGATTATTTTTTTATATTTATAATTCAAAATCTACACCTGTGAAGGTTTTTTGCCCAAAAAGTACGACGAACATATTTGTGTGGCTTTTCGCTGTAAGTGCGTCACGATTTCGTTGCCTCGAGGTGTTTATCACCACCACACCCTTGCCAAAAACAAACACAACGCCAAAACTCGAACGTATTTCCTGTTGAAAACAATACGACGTTCGTCGAATCTGCGACGTACACGGCGTTTTTAATATATCCATTCTTAATGAATTTTTGTGTAATTAAAAAACCTTCAGTCGGTCAGGTATTTTTGAAAAAATCGGTTTCAAGTAAAAAGAAAAAAAATCATATCACAAAAACTGGTTTTGTTTAGTGAAGCGACATGTGACGTAAACCGAAATTATGTAAATACTTCGGACTGCAATTGAAAATTAATAATTCCAGAGGAGCGCGTGGTTTTTTGTCTGTTTCGTAGCATTGATTTAATTCATCGTGGAATATATGAAATTTTAAAAGTAGTGACATTTCCCCCATTAGATTAACAATTACCTTGTCTGGTATTAACTGGTTATCGTGTCCAGCAGTGTGTTTATTTCTCAATCAACAACTAATACACAATTATCGGTATATTTCAGAATCTTTAACACTAACTACCGACAAGACTCCCGCGCTGGTGTTCATCGCACAAAAAAAACCTCCTTAATTTTGTGTGTTATTTCTAAAACTATGTTATCTAGTCCATATTGCACTTTTAGTTTTATATATGTAGAACTAACTACAAACAATATATACATTTTATAAACTATCATCACATATACAAGTTAATATCATCACATCACCACGTACTGGTACAACAGTTTATACAAGTGGCCAAAATACACCAGTCTCCACCTCACCTCTGAGGTTATTTGGCGGACCAATCTAGACACTGATGATGACTCGCGACGGTGTGGCCGAAACGTTTGTCAATAACGACAACTGTGGACCACACAGCCTAACAGACCGGCTGATAATAGGCTAATAGTTTCAACAATGACATCACGTAATATTATTAAAAATACTTATACAAAACAAAATAATTTAATTTTTTTGTAAATAATTAAATTAATGAATTAAGACATATGTAATGTAATATAATATTACACACACGCCCACATAAATTACGGCAGGTATTATAATGGATTCTGCTCAACATCGAGTTAATGCAACCTCGTCTTCCTACTGTTGGGGCAAAACGTTCAAGAGGAAACCTTAGTCAGTACCAGTGCGACATCTACATGTAAACACATACAACCACACCTCTCATTGCACTATAGTTCATTACTGTACGTGATAAATGCAAACTGAATTTCTATGGCGCTGGTTTGGTGTGAGGTGTAAAACGGCCAGGCCATGGGTCTAATACTGTAGTGAACATATGATAAGGGTGTCGACGTTATCATCATCTTCACATCACGGCATAGTCTAGATGCTGCCTGTTCTTCCGCCTGCACAGAGCTTCTAGCCATCTCTTCCTGAGCGTGCCCACATACCAATTTACAATAGCTTTATGTATCCAGATTCGTCTGGCCAGTCTTAAGTGTGACATTCTTTCTAAGCGTTCATTCCACCGTCGTTTATAATCTTTTAATGGGTCGTTCGAGTTGAAAACGTGTCATTCTTCCCCGTCGATGGCGATATGCAATAAAATAAAATATGTAATAATTAAATTACAATTTTATTATAATATTATATGATGATGACGGTATACATAAATATACTCAAATAATAAAATTGTTATTTTATTATGAAATTGTTTCTATAAAAATATTTATTTTCTTGTAATTACTAATGTTCATTTCGCTGACCGCCCTTTAAAACAAACATCAACATCATCAGTTTAATGTAAGAATAAATTAAAATTTTATATTAAGTAGTAATAAAATTGAAATATAATTGGATTCAATAAAATAATATTATCATACTTGGAAGTTAAGCTTTAATATTTAAACAAAGATTTATTTATTAAAACTTTTATTTAAACATAACACTAAAGTATTAAAACTATACACAGGCTGTGAGTTAAATAGTATGAGACGCTTAATGAATGTGAATTATGCGAGTCTGTAAGAGGGCGGGCCCAGGCAGTAGGAGTGGTGATTGCAAATTTTTAAACGGATTAAATGTTCAGTATTAACAAAATCTTTTACATACTTCTAATGTTCAAAATACGAACTTTTTACGTATTGTTACGGCGATTGCAATGGACCGGCGATTTAGAACAGTGGAGTAAGCCGCTAAGCGCCAGAGAAATCGCTACTGATAGTCTTGATTAACGTGCCTATAAAAGAATAACACTCGTTTTGTAACCAGAGACTGGAGCGTACGTATCCTGAGGATGAACTGATTACTAAAAATAGTGAAGAGATTGAAGAAAAGACGGAAAAGGAGACTGAAAATAGTCGATGAGGGGTGTCGAATGAAGAGACGAGGGCTCAAGCCTAAACTAAATACGATTGGGGAAGGGGCAGAGGTACCTCGGACCTGCCACACTGTAGACCATATGTTGTCGATCGTGATGCTGATGGTGATATAATTGTACCATTGTATATGGTGATCACAAACTACCGCTCTCGAAACACATAAGCGAATATGTACACACATATTTTGACATATATACCATTAATAATAACATTAATATATTATGTTAAGAAACTGCCAAGGAAACAAAGTTCCATAATCATTTATTTACATATTATATAGATATGTATGTGCCACGTTCTTATTATAAAGTACCATTAAACTGACAAACTGTGTATTTATTACACTTACATGAACGCATACGGAGTAATATTTTTAGATAGACAGATATTTTGTTTACATTATCGAATTCTGTCGTTCAGAACGCTGACAGGGATCAACAGAGTTTAATTAATGACTTCGGCAAGTTTGTAATTATAACCGTCTGCGTGTATGGAAATTTTTACTCGATATCGATAGTCGTCGAGTTATGTAATCGATTAACGCTGCTACCGAGTTGTCTGCCTTCGCCGCTGTCACGGGCTCGAAACCTTCGTTCGCCCTTTCTCTTCCTTAACACCTCCCTGTGTCCGCTTACAGTTTACCCTTCTTTTTTTTTTTTGCAGACCATTTTCCTGATCTCAAATGTTAAGGTAACTGGGTTTGTGATATAAGTAAAGACACAAACATAAGAATGAGTGTGTTATTATAACGCCATTTGTGGTACGTATTATTTATAATAATAAAACAAACGTCTGACGCTTAAATGTATGTGTTTCTGAATTTTCTATAATTGGATCGTCTTATTTACCATGTACAGTTAACATTTGTAGATAATTTTGGTGTCTGTATAATTCGTGGTTTATATATCTCGAACTTCGTAAAAATTAGAAAAAGAAATTATGCTCTAAAATTATCTATCGTGAAGAGAGGAAGAAAAAAATACATTTTTGCAAGAAAAATTGTTACTCTTATTATTTATTAAAATATTTTTTCAAACCCTTTTTGCTACAGTTTATATCTTGATGCAAATATATTTTATTTAATATTTATAATTTCTTTACCTCAAGATGTTTTTCCCCTTATTTGAAACATGTTTCGGGAATCCTATTGTTCCCATCCTCAGCCATCTTAATTTTGTATCTTGTTAAGTATTTGTGTTTCGGTTGGTTGCTGTTATAGTTGCCTGTTGTTTTTTGGTATTTTAAATTGATATTATTGTATGTGATTGTGGTGTATATATTTATATATAGATAATACAACAACCAATGGCATATACAAAATTAATGCCAAGATTGAAATAAATGTCACATACGACAAAAAAAACTGAAAAAACTTTATTTTGAACATCTAAACGCATACAAAAAATATATAAATCTAATTTGGCTACACATGCAATAAACACAGGACATGAATTCCCAGACATAACCAACATGACACTAATAAAACACATACAAAATACTAATAAAACATATACAAAAGGCACCTTAATGAGCATTTGGAAAAATTTACAAATATACAAACACAAAACAAACTAATACCTGAGCATATACAAATCAATACAAAATATGACACAATTTGCAAAGCACTCAACATCGAAAATACACAAAAAACTAATATGTACACCACAATCACACACAATAATACCAATTTAAAATACTAAAAACCAACAGGAAACCATGACAACAACCAACCAAAACACAAGTACTCAACAAGATACAAAATTAAGAAGGCTGAGGATGGGACCAATAGGAGTCCCGAAACATGTTCCAAAAAAGGGAAAAAACATCTTGAGGAAAAGAAATTATAAGTATTAAATAAAATAAAATATTTTTGTATACATTTCTCAGTTGGAATTTCAACAGATTATATAGTTGAAATAACACCTAAAAACAGATTAAAACGTAGTTAAACAGGTTAAACTCCTTTCATATTTCGGATGAAACTGTAATTTTACATCTTTCTTACTGATCTAGTTAAATGAAAAAGTAATATATGTAATTATCATTTTAAAATATGTTTTATTATATTATAAACAGTGTTATTTATTTCATTAAATGAATGTAACGTATTAATATGCGTATATACTATTTTTGACAACCTTAATTATTTTTCATGACAGGTTATTTCATTCTGATCTGCAGTGGAAGTTATTGTTAACCCTGACTGGCTCTTGTGAGCAGTGGAACTGATACTTGTATACGTATGAGCCACTGTGGACCGCGTTTGGTTCAACTGGTTCCTCCCTTCTTCTCCTCTCCCACATCTCCTTTATTCTTGATCTACGTCTCTCCCTCCTTTCGTCAGTTCAAATGGCGCCTGTCTTCTTCTTGGGTTTTTCCTGAAAACCTTGGCCATTTTTAATTTCTTTTTGAGTGGCAAGCATTTTTCAATGTCGTCTTGAGTAATTTGGAGTTCTTCTATGTATTTTTCTGTTTCTTGGAACCACGTATTGGACATTTTGAGCTTTTTGATATAGTTAAAAAGCTTCCCTGTTAGTCTGTCAGGATTCATTCTTTGAACATGTCCGTAGAAAGCAATTTTTCTTTTTCTAATTACGTCTGTGATTTTCTCAACACGTGTGTACAGCTCATTATTGTGGCGTCTTCTGTACTGTTCTCCGTCTTTTCTTGGTCCTAAGATTTTTCTTAATATTTTCCTTTCTGTGACTTCCAGTTCTCCCATCATCATTTTCTTGTTCAGAGTCAGACACTCAGCTGCATAAAGTGCTTCCGGGCGAATTACTGTTGCATAATGCTTAAGTTTGGCATTAGTTGATATTGATTTATTGTTATACGTGTCCTTGGTTAAATGGTAAGCAACTTTCATCTTATTAACTCGTGCTTTAATGGCTTCTTTCTCTGAGACATTGTGATCAGTAACTTCTCCAAGATACTTGAATTTGTCAGTTCCATAGATTTACCCGTATCGAGTTTTCATTTTGTTGGGTATTGTCTTGATGCTTGTCATGCACTAGCTTTTTTAAAAGAAGTTTGTAAACCCACTCTTTCGGCTTGATCTATCAGCAATTCCACTTGTCTAATGGCTGTATCTACTGAATCTGACAGGATTGCTAGATAGTCTGCAAACGCTAGACAATCTATTGATAGGTTATCTCTGCTATATCCTAGTCTAATTCCCTGGCTGATGTGATTTTCCACCAATGATTTTCTCAATTGTCTTATTAATTTTTCCAGAACGCACTTAAAAAGCAACGGTGGTAGTCCATCTCCTTGTCTGACTATTGTCTTAATTTCAAACTGTCTAGACATTTCACCTCTGAATTTCACTTTAGAGTAGGTACTCGTCAGAGTTTGTTTGATTAAATTTGTTGTTTATTATCCAAGCCAAAATTCATTAAGGATTTTGAACAATGACTCTGTATCAATTGAGTCATATGCTTTCTTAATGTCAATAAAGGTAATTACAAAATCTTTAGATCTTCAAATATGTAATTATTGATGTTAGGTTAAGAATCCAAATAGGTAAAGAAATTTGGATAAGATTTTATAGGTAACTGGCAAAAGTGAGATGCCTTTGTAGTTATTCGCATCTGTTTTATCATCTTTCTTGTGGATTGGATGAATGGCTGTTGGCTATTCGTCAGGAATTTTTTCAGTTGTCCAAATGTTTAGAATACTTTCAGTCAATATTTTTCTAGATATTTGTCATTTGCACGCTTCCAAAGTTCAGCATTGATAATTACATTTATTTAAATATTTCTTCTTTTTTCATATACTGAAATACTCCTAAACGAACGAATTCGGTAATTATATTTTGAATATAGTGTGCTCCCTGATCTGCAGAGCTCGCTCACTGCTTTGAACGAAGTACGTTTACTATTACTGCGATATTTGATAATACTTGTCCATTTATAGAAAAAAAAAACACAAAAATTCTGAGTGTTCTGTTATTTTTTTTTTTAGTAATAGGTAAGGGGATAGTAATAGTAATAGTAATAGTATACCATTGTAGAGGACGTACTCATACAATAAACACCAAGAATTCGAAAAATTCCTTTCAGTCTAAATAACTCCCTGATGGACTTTCAAAATTTTTTCAAATTTCTTATCTCTCTTATTGGGCCCTGGGGCCCCAAAATTTTTAAATTTCTAAAACTTAACACTACATTCAGATGTCCAGTTAAACATGTCTTTAATTATATACCCAACATGAGTTATTGTGATTTTTACACAATTTTTCACCCACTTTTTTGAGCCCTAACGTAAACGATTTTGAAATTAGAAAAAAAAGAAACTATATTCAGATTGTAGTTGAAATGCAACTTAATTTGATACTCCACATGAGGTTTTGCGATTTTTTCGCATTTTTGCCTCCCACCCTCCCTATTATTTGAGGGGATTTAAAAAAAAAAATTTTTCTGTAGAGTAAAAAATATGGACACGCATGCCACATTTTACGAAAATTGGTCGATGCGTTCAAAACTTATCGTGAGACATACCGCAAATAGATAGACATACAGGCAGACAGAAAGATAGGCAGGCAATTGGCAAAAGGTCGAGTTAAAACTGAGACTCGCTTCTCGCGCAAAAATGTTTTTATTCTTCTGACAACGATGCTTTTTATGCTCTCAGAATAGATGTAAAGAATTATAAAAAAAAAAGTATTTATTGTGTAGGAAAGTAAAACATTGTAATTTATAGTCTAATACGTAACAGTAGAAACCTATGTAGGCCTACTTAGGTCTAATTCAAAATAGTAAAAGGAGATGTTTGTAGATTTAACGCGCAGAATGAAGTATTCAGCACCAAAAAGTGGCTTTGTACTCGTGTACTTGTAATACTCCTAATACTCCTTTGTACTCCTTTATACTCCCCCGACTCGGAACCGCGAGGCCGCGAGTAATTGGAACTGGTATTTCGACTTTTTAGTTTTCAGTTATCGTTGAATGGGAACAGGTATTTCAACTTGCCAGTCACTGTTATATCCGTTCCACAAAAATATCCTTCCAAAATACCTGTTATAAATATATCGGCCCACCTATATTTCACAATACATCAAAACCAATATATCAGTCTGTCTGTACAGTCACAACAATATTTCCGCGCTAAACAGTAGCTAGGTCTGACACTGGCCAAGACCACCGATAAATTGCTTCGTGCTCTCTTCTCGCACACACGTAATGCTCAAGCATGCGTGCAACACACGTAAGAAGGTTAACATAACAATTATGTGTTGTGTATTACACACACCGCACGATACACTGGCAAAATGTTTACATAATTATTAGAGCGTTCAGTACGAGAGCAAGTTACCATGAGGGAACCGTTTGGCGGGCGGCCCCTAAATGGTATGCAATTTTAGAGACACGACGGCTTCGTAAGGTATAGGTGAAATCGATACAGAACCTCCATGTATTAGAAACTCAACAATAATTCCGAATACAACTTAAAAATGTATATTTATTTTTTATTTGTGTGTGTGTGTGTGTGTGTGTGAGCCACTGTGAACTACGTTTGGTTCAACTCGTTCCTCCCTTCTTCTCCTCTCTCTTACTCCTCTCCCACATCTCGTTCATTCTTGATCGATGTCTTTCCCTCCTTTTGTAAGTCCAGATGGAACCTGTCTTCTTCTTAGTGTTTCCCTGCTGTAAACCTTGGGAATTTTTTAATTTATTTTTGAGTGGCAAGCATTTTTCAATGTCTTGTTGAGTAATCTGGAGTTCTTCTATGTCTTTTTCTGATCTTTGAACCACGTATTGGACATTTTGAGCTTTTTGAAATAGTTAAAAAGCTTCCTTGTTAGTCTGTGAGGATTCATTATTTGAATATGTCCGTAGAAAGTAATTCTTTTTTTAATTATGTCTGTGATTTTGTCAACACATGTGTACAGCTCATTATTGGAGCGTCTTCTGTACTGTTTTCAATCTTTTATTGGAGCCCAAGATTTTTCTTAATATTTTCTTTTCTGTGACTTCCAGTTCTTCCGTCATCATTTTCTTCTTCAGAGTCAGACACTCAGCTGCGTAAAGTGCTTCCGGGCGAATTACTGTTGCATAATGCCTAAGTTTGACATTAATAGATATTAATTTCTTGTTATATTATTTATTTATTGTTTGTTTATTATTATTTGTGTATTTTTATTTATTTATTATTTGTATTTTTACTGTGAATGTTTTTTAAGATTGTGTAGTCATTTGAAGTTAATAAAACAGATCGTCTTTGTATGATTAAACAATTAGATTATCGGGTATTTGCACTTATTAGCAATCGAGATTAATAGGTTCTAAGAGCTTATTTGCTGGCCTAAATACAGTTTGCTGGTGTAACCGTTGTGTGATAATTTCTAACAATGCTTATTGTCCGACCTAACGCTTCTAATAATATTACCGTATTTATTCGTGTTTTAATAGAAAATGGACTAAAACTAATTGAATGTACTTTATTTATTGATGCTTATAAGCATCGATAAATTACTACACAGTTAGTTTTGTAAGGTGAAATATGATTTGTATAAGTCCGTCACCGTATTGATTGAGACATTTATTTATTAAATAAATAATACATTTGTTGTTGGTTGTTTCGTTGTATCAACAACCAGAAACAACAAGATAGTAAAATACAGCCCTCGGAAATGGCACTCTTAAGGGGAGTTAAAAGGTGTTCTAAACTTGACCGTATAAGAATTGAGGTCATGAGAGAAGAGGTACAATTACATTAGAAGCAAGTGCCGGGCTGTTTGGGCGTGGTACAAAGTGTACAAAAAACCAAACGTTTCAACAGCACCACTGGCTGCCATCTTCAGTGGAATACGAATCTACCTGAAAATGACTTGTGTCAAACGTCAGGCCCACAGTACTGTGGTAAAGGCTCGCCACTGAAGACTCGTATTCCAAAGAAGATGACAAGCAGTAGTGCTGTTGAAATTTTTGGTTTGTTTGTAAACTCTGGACCGCGGCCAAACAGCCCCGGTACTTGCTTCTAATATAACTGTATAATGATAATAAAGGGTAATCTTTATTTGTTTACACTAAATATGCAAAATTAAATTTTCTCTATTACTTTTAGTTATCTATGCTCCAGGTTGGAAGCGCCATTTAATATAATGTAATTTATGCGTACTAATTGCATAAATTGAGTAATTATTAATTATATAAATTTATCGATCTCTAATCATGAACTTGTTGTCGGTACGAACTTTGTCATACTCACATATATCTAGCCCCGAAGTTGGACGCCATTTAATATAATGAATATTATATTAATATTTACTTATAATGGGTAATATGCAATTTACTTGCATTAATTAATTACTTTCGTGCCACGCGTTATGCAGCCATTTAATACAATGTAATTATTTTGATTATTCATAAACAAAATACTTGATATCATCTAATAAATTAATATTGTCAATTCATTTATATTACTGAACAAAAGAAACTCTTAAAATTCAACTTTATATTTTATTCAAAATTGAAGTTAACATCTGGGTTATCTGTGGTAATAATAAACGCATATATAGGATCAACTTAAATAACTAGTTTATTTATCATTCACAATAAATTATAATCATACATATGAAACGTCGATGTACCTGTAATACATACATAATTTATAAGAACAAATTCATGTTTAAATATATGCTGAAACAAAGAAGACATACATACATATATAAATCAAATAAGTTAACAATTCATATTCTAATTATTGAAGCGTTCATTAATCCCAGATAGTTTTTTGTTAATATATTCATTAATTACGTTTTAATTCTGATTTATACTCATTGCGTTTACTAATAATTTCCCAGGGATGAATTCTTTGAAAGAATCAGGTCAGTAGAAGTAACTAAATAGTAATGATTAAAATAATGGTTACTTGATTTATGAAATATCCATTAGTATTTGGTGATGTCCAGTCTCAGTGATGAGGATGACATGAAGACACATCTCGTTGAATGCCGCTGATATCACAAACACTTGCACACACTTCCGATCACTCGCGTTGACGTAGATTTATGTGAATAATTAATGTTTAGTGTTCAATTAAATACTTCATCTTACGATGTGTGTTGTGTGTTCATTTTAACGTTACTGTACATGTCTAGTTCCACTTATATCACTGTTTTATCAAATATACGTGTGCTTGATTAATTAGTTTAATGTTTCATGTTCTTTAAGGTTTTAATGAGATGGAGTAACACTGAATCAAATTAAGTTCAACTATTTTGTATAGTACATATGTGGTGATATTTGTTCGTGTAACGATCTGATTGTTCGCTTTGAATAATTATTACCTAAGTCCGTTACATCGCACTTCGAAATTCACTATTAAAAGTTTACTAAGTCTTACTATCGTGACATGATGATTTCACTAAGTCTGCTAAATTACGAGTTGACGTACTAACTCCCGAACTTGAGTTATCTCTCCGAACAATTAAATATATTCTTGAGAACTTAGAGTAAAACTGACTCCGAACAATTGTAATGAACTGTTTGAAAAATTGAGATATACTGGCTTCCGAACAATTAAATGAACTGATTGACAATTTGAGTAAAAACTGGCTTCGTCCCCGTCTTGGACATATAGTTTTATTAAATCGTCCCTACTCAAAATTTTGTCCCTGGCGCTGTTTACGCCTTCTTTACTCGTGATTGGTCAGTTTTGAGTTTTCTTGGAATAGTTTGTCCCACTATGTCAAGACCCTCCGTCATCGTTCTTCTGATAGGTTCTTTGTTTCTGTTGCTATGGAAACAGTCCTCTCTACAAGTGTTTTCCGTGGCTCTGGGCTTCTGATAGGTTCTCAGACATCCCCCGATTTTGCTCTGTCGAACGTTGACCCTTTTCGTAGAAACTTTAGCTATTATACGCTTGTCTATCAATCCATTGTCTGAAGTAAACTCAGTGTTTTTCTGGCTTGCCTTTTATCTGTACTTTCGGTTCTCCCGAAGTACTGTTCTGTGTTATACCCCTTTTTTGTGGCTATTAATAATTTTGGACATCTGCTGGCTGGTGAAGTCACCCCAACTTTCCACTCGTAAATTCTGTCTGACACTTAGACGATATCTCCAGCTGCGTAACATGACTTGAGTTTTTGTCTGAGCTCTGCTTTAGTATTGTTTCTTAAAGTGCATTGCGTCCATTCCTTTGTAACATACAGTTTCCCTCTTTTTGTAGCCATCGTATATTGACGTAACTTGGTCGAACATCTGCCACATTTCTCAGTACAAGTGTGAATGTCCTCTCCTACATTGTTACAGCTGTAGTGAGCAATAATTCTGAACTAAACTTTCCCTGTCATCATGTACAACCAATTTCTATAGCCGAGTCGAACTTAACGTCTTTATATTGTCTAGTTAGCGACGCTGCTCTGACATCTTCTCATTAGGTTTTATTTATTGCGTCAACTATAAGTCGCTTCGTGTGAACGCACTCCGTCGAGGAGAAAATTTTTAAATTTTTAAATTTTTGCTCGTTACAGTGTCCTCAATTTTGATTTGATGATGTGACCTCAGGGAACAACTCAAATCCAAATTCTGCGCCCTGTACGTCGCCTCACCATGTTTATCTTCCGCAGGGAGGGATATTACATGATAACCTACTTTTAAAGACTTATATTACAATTGGTGTACCCCCTTTTCGTTTTAATTGTATCTATGAATTTATTGCTAGCTATTTGGGATGGCTGAACGTATTTAACATTATCGTATTTACATATCGATCACATATAAATACCTTATCTCTCTAATTACAAAACAAATCATAAATTCAATGAGTAATAATTAATTTAATTAATTAAATAATCTTTTTACTTTCTAAAATATTATTCTCGCAATATAATATCAAACAAATCAATTGATTTAATGTAACGCTTTACATGAAATCAGAGAAATCTCCTACACATATACATTTTATGCAGTACTAATAGTCCTACCAATAATTTTGTTCTTAAAATGTTATTTAAAATTAGATTGGTAATTAACGTATCAGCTACGTTAGTTTTAATTATATTCATATTATTTGATAATTTATACATACACGTAATAAATTTTGCTAACGAGTTATTTACTTCGTTTTAACGTCATTTACAATCCTAATCTATTAATGATATACATTCACTTTAACAGAGTTCATTTACGATATAGCTTTTGGTATAATATCACTCATTTACTTTTAAGTGTCCTATTTTTTTTTCACTTTGTCCCAATAATTTATTACTACGTGAACAAGTAATTGCAACTAAAATGTCCCTTGTATTCACTACAATATTTCATAAAATGTTACTCAAAACGTTAATTCACACTTATTATCTAACATTTTATTAGTGATTTATTAACTAAGTAAACTCTTATGTTACATTTGACATTTAGAGTACATATTTTCTTTTGGTTAAGCCAGCTTGAATGAGATAAGCGCGTCAATTACCCTAACGCAGATGACTCATCACCATCAGCTAACTTGTGATATATTCTTCAACTTTCTCCTTTTCATTCACCTTCAATTTTCTGGCTCATGATATTTTTTCATCTGTTTGACATTAAATTTCCCGCGGATTTTGCTTTCGTCATTGCAATCGACGAGCAGGTATGTAGCATCTCCAAGAATTCGATGTACTTTGTATGGTCCACAGTACAGTTCACAAAATTTCTCAATCCTTTTCTGGATCGCGTCCGATTGATAATAGGTCCTTATTAACACCTTCTCACCAATTTGGAATTTTGTAATGGTCTTAGTTTCATTACACAACTTCGCTTGCTTTTCCCTCTTCTCTTTCATCTTGACAAATATTTGGTTGTGGTCAGCTCCTTTAACTTGAAGTATGTCCTTGTCTAGGTATTTTTCCCAAGCTCTTGTCGGTTTTTTCCCGAGCTGTGCCTCATAGGGTGTCACTTCTATAGTCTCGTGGTACGTCTCGTTAATCCAACTTTCAATTACAGGTACATAACGCGACCACTTTGTGTGTTGGTCACAGACGAAGATCCTGAATAAATTTTCAAGTTGTCTGTTAATTCTTTCAGCCAGATTCGCGCATGGGTTTCTTATTGCGGTGAATCTTGGTTGAATGTTTAATTCGTTTAAACCGTCTAACCATTTCCTAGAGGTAAACTGCGTTCCATTGTCAGTAATAATTATTCTAGGACATCCTAACTCTTTACAATATTGGTGTATTCTTCTTAACGTGGCTGCGGTCGTTGCCCTCCTAAGTGTAAACAGTCGCACGTATTTTGTGAGATTGTCTACTATTACGAACAAATACCTCACTCCAGCGGACGAGACGGGTAGTGGCCCAAAATAATCAGCGCTCACTAGGTCACCCTTCATTAACGGGATAATGGCTTTCGTTCCCCCAAATAGGATTTTGTTACCTGCGTCCTTCCTCTTCTGACACGTGTCGCAAGTACGTACGTAATTTTTCACTTTTTTCAACATACCGTCTATGGTAAAATGCTCCTGTAACAATTTTATACATTTCTTCGCTCCTGGGTGTCCATACATCCGGTGTATTTCGGCAATTACTTCTCCGGATACACTGTTCGGTATGTACAGTTTCCATTCCCTCCTACGTAATCTATATAATTTCTCATTAACATATCTATAAAACTTACTTATTTCCTTATCTAAACACTTTTCCTTAATCTTATCTATAATGGTCTTAAGCTTAGTATCTTTAAGTTGATACTTTGCAATATCCATAATTATCTTGCTTACTTTTTTATCCATCTTGATCGTCAGGTGATTAATTAAGTATTCGCACGTATTGTCGCTAATTTCTTCTAACGTGGCATCTTCTGGGTTTCTGCTTATAAGATCAGCAATAATATTGTCCTTGCCCTTACAATGGACAATGTCGAACTTGTATTCTTGGATACTTAAAATCCAGCGTGTTATTCGTGAGTTATTTAAATGACATTTGTTCATAAAGGTCAATGCCTTATTATCTGTAATAATGGTTAAAAGTTGCCCTAATATGTATATACGGAATTTTTCGAGACATCGTACGATACTCAAGAGCTCCTTTTCCGTGGTGTAGTAATTTCTTTCTGCACCCTTGAATGTTTTGCTAGTAAATGCTATAACTCCGATTTTTCCTTCCTCGTCCAGTTGATATAGCTGCCAGCCATATGCAAAGTTGCTGGCGTCGCACTGCATGTAGTATCGTTGGTTTATTCGAGGAAACTTCAAGATAACTGTTTCTACGAATAACTCTTTAACTCGTTGAAAACATTCATTTAGTTCCGGTGTCCAGGTAAATTTATGTCCTTTTCGTAATAGTTCAAGTAACGGTTTGGTGGTTTCGGCGTATTTATCTGTAAAAAGGTTGTAGAAATTTGTTAAACCCAAGAAACCCTTTAATTGCTTTTGGTTCCGAGGTGTTGGAAATTTCATAATTGCATCAATCTTCTCATCCGTTGCCTGTATTCCTTGCGTAGTTAATCGATATCCAAGGTATGCAATTTCTTGCCTAAAGAATTGCGACTTATCCAAATTGATGGTCAAATTCGCTCTTCTTAAGTTAGATAATAATAAATCTAAGTGTAATAAATGTGTCTCTATATCTCCTGAATAACATAGGCAATCGTCTACATAAATAATGGTGTTTTCCTTAACTTCATCTTCCAATACTGTGTCCAATCCCCTGGTTAGTGCAGCAGAACTGGTACTCAGTCCAAACGGCGTAACTGTGAAGTGATAACATTTGCCTTCGTACATAAAAGCGGTGAAGTTCCGGCACTCTGGCTTCAGTGGTACTTGCCAGAAACTGCTAGTTAAGTCTACAGTAGATAAATATTTCATTTCACAACATCTAGCCAAAATATCGTTTATCGGTGGGGCACCCTCGTAGTCCGGGATCGTCACGCTGTTCACTTTCCTCGCATCCAGACATAATCGTACTCTTCCGTCTTTCTTAATTACAGTAACAAGTGGGTTGATATATGCGCTGTTGCATCGCTCAATGACCCCATACCGTAACATTCTTCTAATCTCATCATCCACCTTCCCTTTATATGCTAATGGGACAGGCCATCCTCTCTGGAAGTACGGTGTCCAGTCGGTGACTTGGAACTCGTGAACGTATCCTTCGATCCTTCCGGGGCACTCTCTGAATAAACTTCTATTCCTTACGAGAATCTCCCTTAATCTCACCAACATCCCTTTATCTCCGCAGTCAATACTCTCTACTTTCTTATCGATGTTCCTTATGATCTCTTCTTCTTCTTCTGTGTCCACCACTTCTATATGCATCATTGGCACCGTGTACGCCGCTTCGTCAGCCTCTCTTCTTAACTCGACGATCCTTTTTCCCATGTCAATGAGACATCCTGTTTCCTGAAGAAAATTAATTCCTAATATACAAGGTTTTATTAAATCCGGTATAATGAGAAAAACACATTCATACTTAATTCCTTCGATATAAATATCGCATAATATTTGCTTCCTTATTAACTTTGATTTATTGCCTACCGCGCTGACTATTAAAGTATTAGTCATCGGTAAAATTTCGTAAGGTGCTATGTTATGTTTATTTTGATTAAACCACGATTCGGACAATCCGGCAATAACGGATCCAGTGTCAAGCAACGCTTGTACAGTAATATTATTGTTAAATTTTATATTTATTTCTGGGCACTTTATCACTCGTTGGGTAATCTCCTCGTCATCATTACATAACAAGTCGCTTCGTAAGTCTGGTAAAATTATGTTAGTCTGATAGTCATTCGTTTTATCGGCTATCTCCGTTAATGAGTAAAGGGATTTTTTTTTTCTTCTTGTTGACGAACCATTTTGGGTTCAGTGCTCGACGTAGAGGCAGCTGTATTTATGAATTCCATTGTGTTGACTGCGCGCCGGTCCCCAGTGCGGTGTTGTTGTGTATTTACTGCCGGTCTCTCACCCCATACTTTCTTCTGCACTCCACTTGTTTTGTTCGGAACGCTTTCACTTTCTTTGTAAGAATTCCTCCCCTCGTTCGCCGTCACATAGCTTGACTCCCTATTATTTCTCGGATGTATCTGCGTATATTCTATGATTAAAGATTCGAAATTTGGAATTGTCACAATTCCTCTCGTGACCACAGCGAGCTGAATCTCGCGCCCAAAGTGACGAGATATTTTGCGTATCAGTTGTTTATCAGTCAGAGTAGGTGATAATTGTCTACTCTCCAACAATATGCGTTCTATATATTGGATCGCAGTAATCGGTCCACGCCAATCAAACCTACCATATTCCAAATGGTCCCGTATGCTGTCTTGTCGTTCTTGTCCCCAATATTTCTGTGAGAACGCTTCCTTAAACTCTTCAAAATTTGATATTTGGCTACGTATAACCCGCCACCAAATTCCAGCGTCTAATTCTAAATGCCTACCTATCCACTTGATATTGTCAGTGGGGTAGTATAATTCTTGTACTTCAGACAACTCCTTAAGGAATTCCATGGGGAATCTGTCCGTACCATTATATTTAAGGTCGTTGTGGTTAGGTCCATTAATTCGGTTCAATATACCACACTCACCTTCCATTAACTGTCTCTGCAGTCTCTCCTGATTTTCTCTTACTTTAGTCAAATGGCCTTTTAACTCTTCGATCCGCGTCGTCTTTTCTTTTGTAGTCTCGTCCAACTTCTGTTCCGTTGAACGCTGTCTACCGTCAACTTCTTCCAACTTCTGTATGATGTTATTGTTTGTTCCGTCTTGTTCTTGTTGTTTCTGCCGTATGGTGTCGTGTATCTCGGCCTTTAATTCTTCATGCTTCTTATTGGCATCTTTGACGTGAGCATCGAATTTATTATTAATCTTTTTAACAGTCGTTTGGGTATTGTGTATCGCTACCATCCATTCTTGACGATCGTTTTCTCGTGTTTCTTGTATCTCTTCGTACTTCTTGTTTGCTTCTTCTCTCAAGTCTCTCACGATATCATCTTGTTTCTTCTGTAGTTCGTTGATCTTTCCTTCCCAGGCCTGCTGGTATTCACGTATCTCGGATCGTATCTGCGTAATCTGTTCCGCTGTCTGACGTTTACTCTCTTCCTTATGCCGGTCGAGCTTTTCATTTTGTTTTTCTAATTTTTCGCTAATTAATTTGTTACTTTCTTCTTGTTTCTCGCTAATTAACCTACTGTTTTCTTCTTGTTTCTCTAGTTTTTCACTAATTAATCTGCTACTTTCTTCTTGTTTTTCGCTAATTAATCTAATATTCTCTTCTTGTTTCTCGCCCTGTTGACGGATGAACTCCATCAACATTTGTAGACTTACATCTTCTGGTTTTGATGTCTGTCCTCGCGCCCTATCTTCTGGACTCTCTACAGCGCTACTTGGTTCGCTAGGTGTCGTATTATCTTCCGTATTTACCGTACCTAACTGGTTATTAACGTCGAATTCTACGCTATCGGAATTGCTTGCTATTTTTGCCTTCCTACGCGTAATCATTCAAACTTACTTATAACACTAATACTTATCTTATTTCTAATTCTATAACGCTACTTTATCTACTTCTTCTACTGCCTGATCTTTGCAAAAGCTGTACGTTTTAACTATCTTTGTTACTACGTATTATGCCGTGCGGATGGGCGCCATTTAATATAATGATAATAAAGGGTAATATTTATTTGTTTACACTAAATATGCAAAATTAAATTTTTTCTATTACTTTTAGTTATCTATGCTCCAGGTTGGAAGCGCCATTTAATATAATGTAATTTATGCGTACTAATTGCATAAATTGAGTAATTATTAATTATATAAATTTATCGATCTCTAATCATGAACTTGTTGTCGGTACGAACTTTGTCATACTCACATGTATCTAGCCCCGAAGTTGGACGCCATTTAATATAATGAATATTATATTAATATTTACTTATAATGGGTAATATGCAATTTACTTGCATTAATTAATTACTTTCGTGCCACGCGTTATGCAGCCATTTAATACAATGTAATTATTTTGATTATTCATAAACAAAATACTTGATATCATCTAATAAATTAATATTGTCAATTCATTTATATTACTGAACAAAAGAAACTCTTAAAATTCAACTTTATATTTTATTCAAAATTGAAGTTAACATCTGGGTTATCTGTGGTAATAATAAACGCATATATAGGATCAACTTAAATAACTAGTTTATTTATCATTCACAATAAATTATAATCATACATATGAAACGTCGATGTACCTGTAATACATACATATTTTATAAGAACAAATTCATGTTTAAATATATGCTGAAACAAAGAAGACATACATACATATATAAATCAAATAAGTTAACAATTCATATTCTAATTATTGAAGCGTTCATTAATCCCAGATAGTTTTTTGTTAATATATTCATTAATTACGTTTTAATTCTGATTTATACTCATTGCGTTTACTAATAATTTCCCAGGGATGAATTCTTTGAAAGAATCAGGTCAGTAGAAGTAACTAAATAGTAATGATTAAAATAATGGTTACTTGATTTATGAAATATCCATTAGTATTTGGTGATGTCCAGTCTCAGTGATGAGGATGACATGAAGACACATCTCGTTGAATGCCGCTGATATCACAAACACTTGCACACACTTCCGATCACTCGCGTTGACGTAGATTTATGTGAATAATTAATGTTTAGTGTTCAATTAAATACTTCATCTTACGATGTGTGTTGTGTGTTCATTTTAACGTTACTGTACATGTCTAGTTCCACTTATATCACTGTTTTATCAAATATACGTGTGCTTGATTAATTAGTTTAATGTTTCATGTTCTTTAAGGTTTTAATGAGATGGAGTAACACTGAATCAAATTAAGTTCAACTATTTTGTATAGTACATATGTGGTGATATTTGTTCGTGTAACGATCTGATTGTTCGCTTTGAATAATTATTACCTAAGTCCGTTACATCGCACTTCGAAATTCACTATTAAAAGTTTACTAAGTCTTACTATCGTGACATGATGATTTCACTAAGTCTGCTAAATTACGAGTTGACGTACTAACTCCCGAACTTGAGTTATCTCTCCGAACAATTAAATATATTCTTGAGAACTTAGAGTAAAACTGACTCCGAACAATTGAAATGAACTGTTTGAAAAATTGAGATATACTGGCTTCCGAACAATTAAATGAACTGGTTGACAATTTGAGTAAAAACTGGCTTCGTCCCCGTCTTGGACATATAGTTTTATTAAATCGTCCCTACTCAAAATTTTGTCCCTGGCGCTGTTTACGCCTTCTTTACTCGTGATTGGTCAGTTTTGAGTTTTCTTGGAATAGTTTGTCCCACTATGTCAAGACCCTCCGTCATCGTTCTTCTGATAGGTTCTTTGTTTCTGTTGCTATGGAAACAGTCCTCTCTACAAGTGTTTTCCGTGGCTCTGGGCTTCTGATAGGTTCTCAGACATCCCCCGATTTTGCTCTGTCGAACGTTGACCCTTTTCGTAGAAACTTTAGCTATTATACGCTTGTCTATCAATCCATTGTCTGAAGTAAACTCAGTGTTTTTCTGCCTTGCCTTTTATCTGTACTTTCGGTTCTCCCGAAGTATTGTTCTGTGTTATACCCCTTTTTTGTGGCTATTAATAATTTTGGACATCTGCTGGCTGGTGAAGTCACCCCAACTTTCCACTCGTAAATTCTGTCTGACACTTAGACGATATCTCCAGCTGCGTAACATGACTTGAGTTTTTGTCTGAGCTCTGCTTTAGTATTGTTTCTTAAAGTGCATTGCGTCCGTTCCTTTTTAACATACAGTTTCCCTCTTTTTGTAGCCATCGTATATTGACGTAACTTGGTCGAACATCTGCCACATTTCTCAGTACAAGTGTGAATGTCCTCTCCTACATTGTTACAGCTGTAGTGAGCAATAATTCTGAACTAAACTTTCCCTGTCATCATGTACAACCAATTTCTATAGCCGAGTCGAACTTAACGTCTTTATATTGTCTAGTTAGCGACGCTGCTCTGACATCTTCTCATTACGTTTTATTTATTGCGTCAACTATAAGTCGTTGACACCGCTTCGTGTTAACGCACTCCGTCGAGGAGAAAATTTAAAAATTTTAAAATTTTTGCTCGTTACAACTGACACCGGCCGTGAAAGCCATAGAACAATATTAGAAGAGTTAAAAGTTTTTAATTTGAATGAAAAATTAGAAGATTACAGAAAACAGTGGAAAGAGCACATAAAAAGAACGTCAGATTCCAGACTGTCCAAACAAGTTTGAAAATACAAACCTATAGGACAGAGGTTTGTAGGTAGAACCAGGCAGAGATAGCTGGAGAATTTTTGAATGCGGACCAGGCAGCACGTTGCCTATGCCGTGTTGTGATGATGATGGTATAATATATTTTATATTATTTTTTTCTCTAACTAAAATTGTATTCTGAACACAGTCTCAAAATTTACAAAGTTTAAAATTGGTATAAAAACATATAGCCTATAACAGATCTGCCCATTTGATGTACACTGAGATTTATTTTTAGATCAAAAGTTGGAATATTTTATTTTGAGGACATTTACAAAAGAAAACATTGGAATTATTTACAAACAATGTTTAAAGAACGGATTATGAAATTTAACTGTCGCGTGAAGAAAGTGTTATTTTTGTTGTTGTTGTTATTATTAGTTTAATAAGAAGACGGTGAAGACGTCCTTGACGGGTATTTCAGTCCTTCCGTGTTTCCAAAAATTCGGCCCTAAAGAATCGTCGTACCACACGCGCGCGTCGGTCGAGGCAGAAATAACGAGCGCTTCGTTCAAGGCCCGCTGATTGGTACTGCCGCCGCGCGAAGGTTAGTTCTGACGACGATTTCTAATTTATTTATCGCCGCTGATTTGCTTAGAACGCGTAGTCGATTGTTTCATCTACTCGATATTCCGGCGATTCACGGTGACAAACCCGTGGCTACTAAATGTCAACTACCCGAGGCGATACGATCCGAACCAGCGTCAAGGATGATCACCGCGTTCCTGTTGTTTGTACGCACGCGCGCGCGCGCCACACGCACACACACACACACACACATTCGCACATTTAGCTGACGTGAGTCATATTTATTGTTTGTAATTTTGTATATGTTTAACGGTCTACAGGTCACAATTGAAATAATTAATATTATTGTGTGTGTTTTTTATGGTTTTGTTTCTTAATTGCTGCAACACTTTTTTCTGGTGACAAGCAAATTCGGTACAGCATATGCCTATTTAATTTGAACTTTGCTACGTTTCGGTGTTTGTCGAGTCATCATCGTCAGTGGCACGTCAACGTATTGCAGGCAGCACCAGTGAGGACAATTTGTCGTGCTTCGCGCTTGCTAATCTGTCATACTGCTTGAAGTCTCTCCAGCTGTCTTCTGTGCGTTTAGTGAAACGTTGTATCGGGCCAATAACCTTGTCAGGAGTAGGGTTATGGCTATTACAATCGGAACTCTAAATAACTCTCTAGGTTTCTCAGGCTCTCACGGCCTGTCTCGTAATTGCTAAAGCTACTCGTAATCCGGGCTGTAAGAAAACTACTTCAACAGAAATGGAGCCGTTCAGATCCAGAAGTATGCTGCAGTCACAATAAATCGGCGGGGAGAAAGCCTGTCTTTACATAAGGTTTGGCATTCTTTATTGGCAAACTTGTAGGGTTACTTGTACTTCTGATTGCCTGGTGGTGGTTTGCTTCTATATCGTGCAAACACTAAGAAGTTATACATAGAAGTTCCTTCTTAGGACCACTCAGCCTTTACCACAGTACTGTGGTGTATCGACGAACATCTTGTCAGTACGTTTCAAGTCCTTTGGCACTGAAGATGGGCTCCAGAGACGAGGTTTAACGTCTGTAGAAGAAAATGGAAGACCACGACCTTACAGCCCGGATAGTAGTCTCGAGGTGTTTCTGATTAGGCGTTTCTGAGGTGTTTCTGATTAGGTGTTTCTGATTAGGCGTTTCTGATTAGGTGTTTCTGATTTTTCTTGTGGAGCAGTAAAACATTTAATTTTGTTCGTAATCGACTATTTAGCTTTCGGAGATGATCTTGCGATCTTTTCTGATTCAATGGAAGCATAGCTGCAAACTAACTCTAGACGCAAGCAGCGAAGGGTTGATAAGACATAACGAACATGAAGGCGGCGCCTAAGGAGCTAGACGTGGAACAGGGAACAGAGGCTTTTCAAGTGGGCGGACAAGTTTAAGTATCTAGACGAGTGGATGGAACCTAACGTCTCTGGGGAAGAAGTCATCATATCGAGGATCAACAAAATGGAACAGTAATACCAGTTAACATAACGAAAAACGTAACTGGCCTGGTACGCCCCTCTCCTAAGAATAAAAGGCAAGCAACTTTCAAAATGTCAGTAAACTGATAAGAGAACGATCGAAAGAAAGGCAGCGGGGATATCAAGTCAGAAAGGGATGAAAATTATTAGGTTAGAGAATAATTTCTCAGTTAGATAATGTCCTGAATACGGATCAGGACAGAACTGAAGAAATAAAGAAATTAAAAAAATGAAGAAGTTCCATAACTTAACTGGCATGGTATGGGCATCTCCTAAGAATTTACAGGCAAGCGACTATCAAAATGTCAATAAACTGGTAATCACAGAGAAATATGATAAGAGAAAGGTCGAGATCCGGATGTAACGACATAATTGAAAACAACATTAACACGGCGAAAATTGCCTCTTGAGGGGCGTAGGGCAAAAAGGCATCCAGGAATGGAAGAGGTCATTTCGTCATCGGAAGACCAAAATAGTGTAAGGAAAAGAGAGAGAAAGATAGAGAGAATTATTTCCACACTGCAGGCAGGGATAAAAATGATACTGCTCGAAAATAATTTATATTTTTCACATATTAAAATGTATTAGCTTGCTGTAACATACGACAAAACAAAATGTCCACCACTGATTGTGTTTGTGGCTTTGACTTTGATTCTGACTGTAGCTGCGGAGCTCTGTAGCGTTGTCATATTTATACTGGTCAGGACGATAGAAAAAAATCTAGAAAATTGTGTGACTCACCAGTTTGCCGACTCGATTGCAGACTCAGAAGTTACGGAAAGACGTATTTGGAGTGCTTGTAGGTCGGTTTATATTAACGACAAAGAGGCAATAACAGCCAAACCAAAGACTACACGAGCGTCTCAACGTCACACAAAATAGGTTACTGACGACACGGTCTGAAACTGCTTCCGTCAATAGATTGTTTTCAAGCGTAGCCACCAATTAAAACAAAAACCTGTTTAACTTTATTTTTTTGTAAATTTTATTTGTATTCAGACGAGTTTCATTGGCCACTTGTTTGCGTGCTGTAACAATTTTGGTTTTATTATCATGAAAACTAAAGCCTAAAACAAAGCGTGATATCAAGAAGCACCTTGACTGATCGGAAAACAATCCGTCATTATAAGCTAATTTCAGAGATCGTAATTATTAACAGTAGCCTACGTGGTAACTCTAGTTCTAAATGAAAATATATACAATCTAGGAAACCGTGATTTTTTTTTTGTGGAACGACAGATCCACGAAAAAACTAACAGACTGATTAAGACATTACAGCTGGCGGTCACGCGGAGTGTTAAGATTTACACTTGATTCTAATTACTATTACTACTATCGTAATTATAATCTCAGTGGCTAGTTTTTCCGGGTACCGCAATGACATAACTATTATTGCTATTATTATCATTAATCCAGACCTTGATATCCGGAAGACCTTGTTGCAGGATTTTATTATGGTGGAAATTTTTGTTTTGAATTTAATACAGTCGTAAACAATCTTTTCTGAAAAATTGTAATAAGTTAACAAAATATTCAAAACGATATTCTTCTTCTTCTTTTTCTTCACTTCATGTTTTAGTCATTCTGCCTACCTTTTCCTTGGCCTACCTAAATTTCTTCTTCCTCTGGCTTTGTATTTTCTAGCTTTTACTGGAATCCTGTATGGTTGCATCCTTTCTAAGTGTTCTTGCCACTTGTTTCTATTAAATTTTATCTTTTCATTTAAGTTGAATACCTGAAGTTCTTATCTAATCGTTTGGGCTGCTACTGATTTAAAAAAAATTTAACTTGTAAATGCCCAAAGTCTAATGGAACAGTAAGAGATCTTCTTCTTCCTCCTCCTCTTCTTCTACTTCTTCTTATCCTCCTCCTCCTCCTTGTTGTTGTTGTTGTTGTTGTTGTTCTTCTTCTTTCCTGGTGTTCTATATGTCTTTATATACTCATTTAATTCGATCCTCTTATCCACTTCCTTGACCCCTCTCTATCTCTTATCACTTAATTTCTCAACTATTTTACAAACGGTTCTTCTAAACTCTTTGGCCTGCTTGTTTTACATTAATCTTGGTTGTACATTATTACATTATTGATGCATTATAATCTATTGAATATTCTTGGAGATCTTTTCTATTCCGTCCTGGTGATAATGTCCAACCGTTCTAGTTGCCTGTTCTCTAGTTTGTGTACTATTGACTTTCATTAATCACAGTCATCATGCGTTCGATCTTGGCACGATACAATTTTGTTCTACCAGCTGTTTTTTTCTTAAAGTATACAATTTCGTTGTTTCTTGTTCCACGTTAACGTCCAGAGTTTGCTACCGTACAGCAAACAAGGTACGGTATGCCATCACATCGCACATCCGTGTTTTGTTCTTGGACTTACTTTAACTGTTAAAAAAAATCAAACTATTTGTTTACCATAGTAGATTTCAAAAAAATATTGAAAATGTACACAATGCATACTATGAAGAAAAAAGTATAAGGAAAAACACTGTGAACACAATTTCGTTTATGAATCCTTCGAAAGGAATGTTGATCATAGCTTTGTTGTCGATGCGTATTCACACAATAAACAATAACTACTCGCTAACAAACCTGAGACGTGATTTGTAATCGTATGCGTAGTTTGAGTCACAAGTCATAGTAGTATGCTAAAATTTATCGCACAGCTGTCTGAGGTTTGTGGAAACCACACTTCCTGGTAACAAAACGGTACAACAATGCCGTGAGACGAATTTGGTCACGTGATTACCATAAACCTTGTCACAAATGTTCACACGTTTGTTGTCGACTCGATTATTGACTAATTAGAGATTAATCACGGTGACAATTGATTCAAGTCACTGAAAATGGGAGAACTATTGTCGAAGGAATGTTCGTGCTGCGTATTTGCGGTAGTGGACGTATCGTCGGCTTTTGTTTGTTAATCACGATATAAAAAGTAATGCCAACCGACGAGATAGTAGCGTACTCTGCAGGCGTGTCAGGAATCTAGAAACAGCTAACGTTGTCAGTACGTGACAATACCTAATAATTGAGTATTATTTAGTAAAATTGCATTGGCATTGATCATAAGCAGTTGTTTAAGTATTTGCATACTGCAATACTATTCCCAGCGATGCAATGTGTCGTATAACCATGAAGTATCTTCTAAACAAAGTAGGTTTGGAGAACCCGATTTAATTTTAAAAAGCAGGAAAAAGTTATGGCCATACAAATTATTTTGCTTAAATGGGAATGTTGTATTCTTTGGAGTTGAAAATTATTTTTTGAAACCTTTAAGTACGTACGTATCCAGGTTGAGCACGATATGGAATTAATGGAATTAATTGGAATTAATGTTTATAATTTACATTTGTTAACTTAAGTCGTTTTGCCGTATTCCCCATCCGATTTTCGAGGCTCATATGAGTTCTTTAAGTACATATATTTTTACTTAAGCAGGTTACTGGCCTGCTGTAAAACCCTCAACCTGGAGGACCAGAAACTTTGATTTCGGGCTGCTCTTCCCCTAGAGAGTTGGTCTGATTATAATCAGATTTTGAATCAGGTTAGTCATTCTGATTACCTGGGTTGTAATATCTCATATGGAACTGATATTGATTGGGATAGTGAGCTAAGAAAATTTAGACGCATCTGTGGAACGATTCATAGGTACCTGAAAAATAAAACACGGAAGGATACTCGAATGAAATTTTCTTCCTGTATTAGTGATTTTCCTGTATTAGCATTCCTGTATTTATTATTCCTGTATGCTAGTGAGACATGGACTCTTGGTAAAGAGTTCATGTCTCAACCATGCCTGTAAAGAAGATTCAGGCAGCCGAAATGAAATTTCTAAGAGGGATGCAAGGTTCTTCTCTATTGGATCGGAGAAGAAACGAGGATATTAGACGCTATTTAAACATTGTATCATTGCACCAGAAGATTGAAGACCACAGAAGGAGATGGTGTGAACACTCGAATCGCATACCTGATATCTGTCTACCTGTGCTGCCTTGGGTTATCACCCTACTGGAAAGAGAGATGTCGGTAGACCGAGGAGGAGATGGGTTCCGGAACAGGTCTAGGGCCTAGTCCTTGGAGTGGTAATGACGATGATGTACCTAAAGGCAAAGCATTGCTGTATGCACGTGGTTGCATATCCCATGCAGTCCTCTTTATCTTCACGTAAGAATAGCATCTCGTCTTACTGACCACACTTACTAAATGCGACAAACTAGTCCAAGAGCACGATGGCTGTTAGTGCTCCCTCTTCATTTCACTCCTCCAATAAAAACATTAGGCCTACTACATTATATTTTCACGGTGACAATTTTAATTTTAAACTTAAAACGAGTTTGATTAATTTTAATTGAAAAAACAACATATTTTTACTTTGTGTTTGGTACGTGAAAAGAAAAACTATGAAAACGTTTACCGTTATTACTTCAGTTACTATTTTGCTGCACTTGCCGCATAAACAAACTTGTAACGTTATCCAAATAACATTGTAAAATTTACTCCGAAAAATTTCTACTTTTTGGGAAAGCTTAGGAGGAAGGTGGACCGCAATAGTACAACAAATTTCTATAAGACGTCGGCAACGATACCAGAATTGCTGTTTTAAATGTCGTAAATATTTTGCACAATACAAGTAATTAACCATAAATGCGTTATGGAGTAGTATAGAATCAATGTACATACTAAATCGAATAGCAGATGACTATGGCTTGCAAATATCAGCGAACAAGACAATGGCGTTCAGAGGGAAGCAACCAGTAAGAACTAAGATAGTTATATATAGAAAGATTATGGAACAAGTCTAGCATTTCAATTAATTGGGATGGTACGTTACATATGGGACTGACATTGGGATGGTACGTTACATATGGGACTGACATTGGGATGGTACGTTACATATGGGACTGACATTGGGATGGTACGTTACATATGGGACTGACATTGGGATGGTACGTTACATATGGGACTGACATTGGGATGGTACGTTACATATGGGACTGACATTTATCTTGATGAAAAATTAAACAAATTTAGGAATATCTTTGAAACAGTTCACAGATACCTTAAAAATAAGACAAAGAAGGAAACATGGATATGGTTTTAACATTGTAGCGGTACCAGTTCTGATGTATGGAGATGAAGACAGAAAGAGAGAAAGCAAAGATTCAGGCAGCACAGATGAAATTTATGAGGAGTACCATTCTCGATAGAAAGAAGAATGTGGATATAAGGACGGAACTGGGAGTCGAACCGTTGTTGGAACAGCTAAGGAGCAACAAACGAAGGTGGTGTAAACATTTAGAAAGAATGGCAGGTGACAGGATTCCAGTGCTAGCAATAGAATATAGACCGGTGGGGAAGCGAGCTGTAGGACGGCCGAGAGCGAAGTGGGTCCCGGAACAGGTTCAGGATGAGCCTAATCCTTGAGGCTGATGATGACGCTGAGGAGTAGTATAGAGCTGTGTTGTATTGTAAATAATACAAGAAATATGTACATATATAGATATATCCGTATAGTTATATATCTGTATAGTTATATACAGATAACAATTAAAATTTATTAAAAAAAGACAAAAATAAAGTTTTTAATATATTTTTAGGCTTCAGTTTAGCTCTCCGCCCGTGGACGATGCCTCGGCCATCCGGGCTTTAAGCTACCCCTGGGAATACTATTATTAATAATATACAAATAACACAAAAACACACAACATCAAACAATAATATTAAAAAAATAATATATAATAATAATGGCTCCCATGTATACCACCGAAGTAGCTTAGGAGTAGGCACGGTATGCTGCCTAATGTGAGCCGTACAGCATACAAGGAAGACAGTGTGGCCAGCACTACGCTTCAGCCGCCCATTATTATTATCCCCAGGATGTTATCCCAGGTACTCATTTTCGACAAGGCTGAGTCGACCTGGGGGCTGAAAAACGCACCTTGATTTTATAGCGCGGGCCCGGTAAAAAAAAAAAAAAAAAAGTATTTATTCTTGTACAATGTTAAAAATATCAATTTTCTTTAACGGAACAGAAAGCGCTTTTCTCCTTATGTGAAATGAACGCAATATGGCATAACCGCTCATTGAAGTCTCCAGGAAAAGTTTGCTAATTGAACATGTAGAAAACGCTGTATAACACTAGGGTCATCTCTGTGCACGCTTAGTTCCGTGCGTGTTTACATCGCCGTAATTCCATAGTATCCTTATGTAACTGACATTTATACACTGATAAAAATTTCAACCGTGCTTTCCTTTAGAAAAATATCCGCTCCGGTGAAATTTCATTTTAATTTGCTTTACGTAATTTAAAAGGATTTCATGAATTTCATTAGCGTCGAAAGTGTCGACTACTTTTCTTTTATAAACATTTGAATTCGGCTTCGTTTTAAGTTGAACTATTTACATCACGTAAACCGCTCGTTCAAGCGGATAATATTTGTAATATTTAAGGTAAACAATGATTCTGAATTGTATGGCTGTATTGTAGGAGCGTGTTCTTAAAAGGGTCAATATAAGGAAAATCGTATATTATTATTTGTGTTAAAATAGTTTATTACCGAGAAATTTCTGTCTAAAGAGGGACATTATTAGCTTCAGTTCATTCAATTCGATGCGGCTTCCATTTTGTTGAATGTAGCGTTCAGATTATGGGATTTAAGTATTAGTTAAATGTGAGTAACTTGAAAACGCCAGTTTTTAACTAGAATATTTACGTTTATTGAATGCATACCATAAACAAGAACAAATACGTATAGGCCTAACTCTGCTCGCATTTAGTCTGGTGATGTAGTTTATGCACATGGCGCACCAGCTCATGTCTATCTTACTGTTAGCTATTATTTAAATATTTCATAAGGTAACCAATTCTTCTTCTTCTTCTTCTTCAGCACTACAGCCCAACGTGAGCCCTGGCTACCAACACCAGCCTTCCCCAAAGTCTCCTGCCTATTACCTCAGTGTAACCCCTCACACTCATTGTTCTGAGATCTTCTAGCACATCACCCAATCATCTTATCGTAGGTCGACCCTTTTTCCGCTTTTATAGACTTGCGCCCCCAGGATTTTTTTTTGGCATACGCTGATCGTAGGTGACCCAGCCGTTGTATTCACTGAACCTTTACGAATCTTACAATGTCCTCATGATTCAATAGCTCATCTATCTCTTGGTTAGTTCTTATTCTTCATTCGTCCATTCGTCATCTTCTTTCTTTGAAACCTTCTTAGTGTTTCTTGTTTCTTTTTTTATCAGTGTCTATGTCTCGCCTATACGATATCCGATACATAAGCCTAAGTTAAAACGAACCAGTACTTTCATTAAAGCAATTTGGCCTCTATGATCACCTGGTCTTACTCCGTTAGACTATTTAGTGAAAACAACTTTGAGATTCGGTGATGTCGTTGGTTTATTGTAGTCAAATCTCCTCGCCAGAGCAACTACAAAATCGCGTGGTGAAAGGCGCAGAAACTATCAAAGACATTTCGTACTCCGCTATGAGACGTGCCAGAGAAGAGTTTATTCAGCATTGTGCTGTTTGCTGTTTCCATCAAAATTCAGACGACTTTGAACGACTGCTTTCAATTAAATATAGCTAATAATATACCTATACCTTCAACCACAGACATCTCAATAATAGTATACCGATTTTAGACAGATGTTACCTTTAGAACGTGCTATTACAATATTAATGGGTAATCGCGCGCGCACACACACACACACACAAGTAACGCATAAATTCAATTTTAGGTATTTCGAACACTTAGGTAGTTGTCTGGAAAGTACAGGTGTTCTACGTTTGTAAATATTTTATTCTGTTTCATAATGTCAGATTCATAATTTCGTGTAATTCTTGTCTCTTTTTCATAAACTTTCAGGGCGTTCCAGTGTGCTTCCTAGTGAGGATATATATATATATATTTAACAAATAATATATTTTAAAACACAACACAATCTATTAGTTTGGAAACATTGTTGGCAACTTTGCTAAATTAATTTTATTATCAAAGTCTGACAACTGTTTCAGGCAGCCAGACTATTTTCTCCTTATAAAACGTGTTATTTTGAGGTAATAACATAGTGAGTATTTTTATAATGAAAGGTTTCGTGAATAATATGTTATAATATATAATTGGTTGAAAACAGCCTCGTTGACTGAAACAATTTTCGGATTTGATAATGAAATTAATTTTATACAAATATTAAGTGTTTTAATATAATCTCTTCTTCTTTTTGTGTTTTTTTCCTTCTTTTCCGACTTATTTCGCCGCTAAGCGTCGCGGTTTGTCTGCCGCCACTTCCTCTTGGGCGAGGAGTTTACTTTCCTTTTCTTCCTAGTAGCCAGCTTCTCAATATAATCAAATCAAACCGATCTTCCTCTTCCTCCGTTGTAGACGCACTTCCGTGGGCGCCGTACTTCCGTATATCTTCCATTCTCTGGCACGAGGAAATCGCTGCAGTGTTCTTTTCCTCTATTATCTTCAAAACTGATTCGTGCTGGAACAGATTTATGGTCATATTCCTGATTCAATCTCTCTTTCGTCTTCCAGCTTTGTAATTTCTTATTCATTTAATGCGTTTCGTCATATGCTGAATGGGATACAGAACCTAATATTATTATTTGACGTTGCTGTTGTGGCATTATTTATGAGAAACTGAAAATAAAATAGAAACATTGTATTGCAGGACATTAGTTTATTACTTTTGACTGGTTTAAACGCTGAAGGTGATGGCTTGGATCACCAAAACCAGTTAAACAACTAATAAAATGTGGTTATGTCTTGATCGAGTTTTTGAAATTGTGATAGTAATCAAATTTGAATATAGTTTTTTTTTAGACTTTTCGGCGATTTCGTAGTATTTATCCGACCACACAAGCAGGACGGTATTCCGTGTAGGTTGTAGCCTATCTTTGTCACCTCGTTAATCTAAAACGCCGTGGAGTGTCAACTAGAATACGAAAGCTTAGAAAATACAAAATGATGTCCGTTACGGAAGGAGTAACGAACGAGACCGGATTCCCTCCCCCTCCCCCCATAGGGTCGAAAAAAGTTGACGAATATTGTTAATCTCTTAATTTTTAGGCCAGTTTTATTTTTTCGGCCATGTACGCTAATATAGCAGTAACTCGTTTTTACTATACAAACAGGTTTATTACACAGCATTTGAGAATACGTTTGAAATACGAAATATATGAAAATCCATTCACTTAATAAGTATTTTCTAAACAATAATTCAAAAACTGCAGAAGAAAACAACAAAGACATGAAAAGGGGAGGAACAAGAAACAAACAAATGAAAAAGACATAAAACTCTAGAAAAAATTCTAATAAATATAAACGTAAATCGCTTTGAAATGGCAACCACACACGGGGCCGCAGTCGAAGGAAACAACTGACGCGCTAATGAAAACTGGGTAAAATAAAACTTTTCTAATGTAAATAAATCTAAACGCGCGTTGCGTAATGGAAACGGTCTTTTGTCTTTGCGTTTGAATCGTGCTTTTGTTTTGTTTAAATTGTTTTATTTTCATTTGTACTTTTTCTCATTTTAATGAGACATAAATCTATGTCCCTATTCAATGCCCAACGACAAACAGCTGATTAATTGTAAATTTTATTTGCCTCCAGAAACGGTTGAGACTATAAAACAAGTTAATTACCTTCTGTCACGTTTCTTTGAATCCAATTGCGGGATTACTCGAGTTTCGATCACAACTGTGTCATCATCAGATCTTATATACAAATATGGTTAGAACTCCATTTTTCGATGTTTGTACATCACGTCAGATAATGAAAACAACACGTACACGGTATAAAACAAACATTTAGACAACATATAGTGTTCAATAAGAACTCTAGTTTGAAAAATAGTTTAGAACTGGTCGAGCTTACAAAAACAATTACAATCGAACCGAGACACACCCTTGCTTCATTCGACATAGTCAATTTATACACGAAGGTACCAATTAGTGAAACGTTGGAAATAGCAAAAAGTTTATTACTCTCTAAATCCACATTAAACCATGAAACAGTCGATGAGCTAATTAATTTGACAAAGGTAATATTGGAACAAAATTATTTTACTTTTGATAACAAATATTATTTACAACGGGATGGATTAGCGATGGGATCCCCATTATCAGGCATCCTGGCAGAAATTTATGTAAACCACATTGAAACAAACGAAATATTATCAACTAAAAACAAACATTATAAAAAAAATTTATTTTATCGACGATATGTGGATGACACAATAATTTATAATGGCAATTGCAGGCAATTAGATATGCTTAATAAATATATGAATACTGTTACAAATTGTTTACAGTTCACATTAGAAACGGAAATGAATAATAAAATTAGTTTTTTAGATTTAACGTTAACAAAAGTACATAACAAAATTAACTTTAATATTTACAGAAAACCAACAACTACAGATCATGCTATTCATGCCTCGTCTTATCACCCTTTTTCACATAAAATGGCATTTTTTAATTTTATGATTCATAGATTGCTGGCATTGCCCCTATCTACGGAAGATTATAAAAATGAACTAGACATTATTAAACACATAGCGACAGCCAATGGGTATAAAAGTCACATAGTAGATAGAATAATTAATAAAAAACAAAATAGACTAATAAATATTGATGTGTCTAAAGAAAAAGTAAAAAAATATATTGCAATAGAATATGGTGAAATATTACATCATACTTTGAAAAACCAATTAAAAAAGCAAAATATTATTTTGGCTTCAAAGGCAAATAATAAGCTCGAGGAAAACTTATGTTTACAAACAAAAATAAACCTTCCGATGTATTTGACGGTACTGGTGTATATAGGCTTAATTGTTCGGATTGAACACAGTTCTATATAGGACAAACGGGTCGTTCGTTCAAATTACGTTATAAAGAACACATCCCAAGCTCCAAGTCAAATGTAGGAAGATCTACATTTGCTGAACATTTAAGCTTACAAGACCATAACATAAAGAGTATTGGTGAGAATTTAGACATCTTACATAAATGTAAGAAATCACTATAGCTAGACACTCTCGAACGGTTTGAGATATATAAGGCTATAAAGAAGGATTACAATCGCGTCCTAAACGAAAAATCAGTACATACAAATAATATTTTGTTTAATAGAATGAATCATATAGAACGAGAAATCGGCTATATCAGATCGATAAAATTGAACGAAGGTCAAGCCGGTATCGATTAGTTTTACCGTGGAGGCGTTCCTGTACAGCTTCGTGACGGCAGCATGTTTTGTGTGTTATTACGTTTTGTTTTATATTTATATTTATTGTGTGTTATTTTATTTAATGTTTTATACCGTGTACGTGTTGTTTTTATTATCTGACGTGATGTACTAACACCGAAAAATGGAGTTTTAACCATATTTGTATATAAGATCTGATGATGATCGAAACTCGAGTAATCCCGCAATTGGACTCAAAGAAACGTGACAGAAGGTAACTAACTTGTTTTATATGATTAATTGTGATTACCCGCAATGTGTTGTATTCATAAGGCGGCTAGCGCCACTTATTGTGAAAGAAAACAATTTCCTATTAGCCTTAACAAGACTAGAGGTAAGTGTCGCTAAGGTTAAGGTTACAATATTTGTGCGAATATTTTTTTATGTGGTTTATTTTGTATGATGGAGACATCATTATCATCATCAGCTGTAGCTCCACTAGTGGTGACCCACGGATACTGCTGGCCTGTTCCATTTCTCTCTCTTCTTCACCTTGGCCTCCAGTTTTCAATATACAACCGCTAAAACTGTGTGCTTTACGATCGATGATGACAAAGCAATGGTTAAACCAGTGGTAATGTACATAATGAAAACAATGTGTATTACCAAAGAGGAAGGGTACGATATGAGAGAAGCTGTGATAAGAGTGTTACATAGACGGATGATGGTAGAAAAATGTTTATAGAAAATTATCAAATATGGAAGTTTAGGAGAAATTGAAGAAAGTCATATGAGAATAAATAAAGCATAGCAAGAAGCCAGTGTGAACATATGTACAGGCAGGGAGAACAAAGCAACTTCGAGAAAGATTATGGAATGGTGACCACAAAGAAAGAGATGTAGGGGAAGGCCACGATGATGTGCGAGATCACGTTTTAGGGGAATGACAAGAATGAGTGTGAGAGAGATGATGGGGAAAGATAAGGGATGGGAATGAGTGATGGAGGCTGTTGGAAGAGGCCGAGTGGAATGAGAAGTTATGAAGCAACTCACCCTCACCCTTATCCTTTAACCTGTTCTTGGTTTTCCTCTTGGTCTAGTAAACTCATGAAGCTCTAGTATAATGTACGGTTCGGCGACTATATTTCCTCCATTCTTTTTCATGTGCCCAATCACATTAGTCTACTTCTGTAGTTCATCATCATCATCTTCAAGGATTAAACGAAGGATGGTTTGTTCCGGTCTCAAATAGGCAAAGATTAGAGCTGGTCACTCCAGCGCTTCCTTGGACGTTCTACACCTCTCCGTCCCCTCGGCTTATAGTTCCATAGTTGTTTGGGGATGCGGGAGTCATCCATTCGGCAAAGATGTTCCCACCAATTCAGCCGATACTGGGCAACCCTGTCGAGTATACTCATAATATTCAGGTCCTGCCGTATGTCTGAGTTTCTTCTATGACCATGGAGAGTATACCCTGCCACGTGCCTGAGAAATCTCATTTCAGCTGCTTGGATACGACTGGTCTGGCCTTTCGTTAAAGTCCAATTCTCAGACCCATAAAGAAGTGTGGGAAGAGCCATCACCTTGTAGAATTTTAGGCGTGTTTCTTTACTTGCTGTCGCAAGGGTTCGCCTAATGGTCCCGCACATAAGGTTGAACTTATGCAATATATTCACAAAGTTGTTGCTTGTTTTCTGTAGTTTATTCTGTTATTATGGTCTTTTCGCTGCGCACGGGATTCGTTTCCCTAAGCGACGTGTTCACCCCACGTTGGGTGGTATCGTGAAATGGTTTTATACATCATTCATACTTTTATACTTTCATTCTGTAATTCTACCATAAATCGCTTGAGGAAAATTGTTTTTTGTTAACTTCCAGTTTGATGTTGAGACAAAATTTTTGGCAAATCAGGACGAGCAAAAGTATAATAAGCATTTCACATATTAGTACTAACATGGGTGGGATTTCATCTACGGGATTGGGGGGGGGGGGGCAATATCTTCGGATCGACAACCTTTTTATTAGCAAACCGAGGTGAATGCGTTCTGTCTAGAAAGTCAGGAATTATTTCTGGCGACAAGTCTAACCTGTAACGGGCAGAAAGGTAGGCTAGCGAGAATTCTAACCTCTGAAAGGGTGGAAAGGGGTGTGAGCAAAAATTCTAACCTACGAACGGGCGGAAAAGCTGGTTAGTGAAAATTATAACCTCGAACAGACAGAAAGGTGGGCTAGCAAGAATTCTAACCTCCGAACAGACAGGCGCGAAAATTAAACTACGCAAAACTAGATTTGAAAAGCCTGCCAATGCCTTATCAAATACTGCATAAAGATACAGCTCACTGATTTGTAATTTATTTAGTTGATATTGGAGGGGCAAATACCCCCTTCCCACCCTCAAATCCCGCCCATGAGTACTAATATGTATGGAATGTTAGAATTATGTGTATTGATATATAAATAATAACATTCTTTATGTAATACATGCACAAACGTTCATGTTAAGACATAAAATATGAACAAATATAAAATATTAAAATAATTTATAAATGTGTGTTTGCCTGTTATTTCTGAATTGCCAGTGTATCGGTCTTAATGATGACAATAACCATTGTCGAAACGTGGACACAGTTGTTTTAAAATTGTATCTAGACAATGAGCGAACCTCGTAAAATCTTCCGTGGTATTATATAATATATTTTACGGGTACTCCTAAAATAAGGATGACTTGACTAAGAGTCGAGCGACTTGTATCCTTCCTATATTTTACAACAAACGTATTAGTATGTTAGTTTTATAACTTCCATGTTCCATAAGGAAATGGAAGTATAGTGATGGCGAAAAAATCGTGTTCGAGATAAGGGCTGATTCTGATTGTACTACCCTCAAAACATGAAGAAAAGTCATTTTTCGAAAAGTGTCTGTGTGTCTATCTGTCTGTCTGTCTGTTTATCTGTGTGTCTATGTGTCTGTGTGTAGAATGTTTTTCTATGGCAAACGATAACAGCCGCAAATTCAAACAGAATCAAATAATTTTTGCATACTTTCCTGAATTGTAGAGGACGCAAGACTTATTGATTTTGGTAAAGATCGGTTAAGGGAAAGGGGTAGTTTTCCTGCAATTGTTTTATGTTTTAACAGGGGTAATTTTTTCTATGACGAACGATAACTGCCGCACATTCAGACAGAATCAAATAATTTTTTGCGTACGTGGGTAGTTTACCTCCAACATTTTATGCTTTAACAAGAGTAATTTTTTTATGATGAACGCTAACTGCCGTGAGTTCAAACAGAATTAAATAATTTTTTACATATGTGCCTGAGTTGTAGAGTATTTAAGGCCTATTGATTTTGGTGAAGATCGGTTACGGGGAAAGGGTAGTTTACCTGCAACGTTTTATGTTTTAACAAGAGTAAGTACTTAATTTTGATAAATAAAGTATCCTGATAAGAAGATCATAATAATCCACTGTAGAAACGTAGATGAAATATCTATAAATGAAGAGGTTAGTTGAACGGGGTGGGGGTAATTTTTTATAAATGAAAATTATAGTTGAAGGGGAGGGGATAATATTTTATATATGTACTACGTTATCGGCAACAAAGAAGCAGTTTGTTGTTAAAATTCCTTCCCGGGCTGTTTGGTCGTAGTCCAATGTTTTCTGTAAAACTAGACGTTTCGGCAGTGCCATCGACTGCCATTATCAGTGAAAATCGAGTGCGATAACGTGAGGTGGTATACGTTAGTGACCACAGTACTGTGGTTAAGGCTGAAAGAAGTAGAAAGTGGAAGTAGTTTCTATGGAAATATTTCATTTCGAAAATGATTTTAAATATAAATCTTAGAACATGGAAGTCATGTATGGTTCTCCATACTGATATTTATACTGTTGCCATATCAGTTAAGGTTGCTACTTAACCGGTAGCTTTGATACTTCCCCTCTCCCATCGTGATTAAACGTCTGCCCGAGTGAGGGAACTTTGAAGCCATCCGCTGGTAGCCTCGAGGAACACATCTGGTTACAGTACGTGGATGCCTTAAGACTCTCTCTCGCCACGTGACCGATTACAGTCCCCCCCCCATAAAAAAACTCACCAAGGTTACCACCGAACAGAAACCTTGACTAGATTTTACACTATTAATTTCTAGAATTTTATGTTAATTCGATCGTTTTATCGCGAGCTATGCGGTTTCCTGTTTCCACGATTAAATTCTGCGTATATTACATGCGCATATGTAAATTATATCCAGTTCATTATTGACGTTATAATATTAAATGTTTCTACACAATCTTTTAATTTTATTGCCTGACCAATAAATAGGCTCTATTAATCTTAATTTTCTAAAGTAATCAGTAAGAAGATGTCGGCTAGAGTCGAATCTCGTGTATGTGCGTCATCAATGTGTCGTCGCACTTTACGTCATCTGCGGTAACCTTGTAACTTGTATCCGCATTACCATTATGTATCCTAAATAATACATTCATTTAGTAAAATCCCGTAATGTATCTAATATATATCATATATTTTGACGTATTATAATAATAAATTATAATTTAATGATTCAGATAGTAAACACAATTACAGTATGCATACATGACAGTAAATATTGTCTGTTATGATATATGACTGTGTTATATACCGCAAATGCATTATGTATGTATGCGTGTGTGAGCGCGCGCGAATGTGTTGCAACGTTTTAACAAAAACAAAACGAAAATAATTTGATGCGTATCAAGTATTTGACAAAGTCACACGTTCAATTATCGTCGTTTAACAATCAAATTGAACTGTTGATAAATAAAAATTGTTAAGAGAGTCCAACAGGATTTAGAAAAAATAATATAAACGAAGAAGAAGCAATTGAAAGAGAAGTTTTTCGGGCAAAAGTGTTAAAAGTGCAAGGAGTCCAGGGTAGGGGAGAGAAAAACTCAGGTTCAAAGTGAACTGAAGACAGGAAGAAGAGACACAGTGAAAGGTGAAAGAATATTGGAGAAACAGAAAGGAACAAAGAATAAATAATTGAAATTGGCATGTGGTCCTTAGATGGCCGATACAAAAAAAAAAAATGTTAAGAGAACTTAATAGTTTACGTACAAAATTACTGTGTTAATTGATCGTCAGCCGAATATAATTCAAGCAAATATTTACCAACATAATGAGTCTACGGTTCAAATTTACTTTCAAGTTATTTCCAAATGAGGAAGGTAACAGTAAAATGTTGTTAATTTGGAGTTATCTTTACTGTCGACTAAAAGTGATGCCCATTAACTCTGACTGTTGTCCGATATAATAAAACGCTGATATTAATTATGAAAAAAATTTAAATATTAAAACTATTGTCTGAATGGTAACTTTTCGGTGGATATCGAGTCAACCATACGAAACAATATTAACCACTAGTAAGAAATAAATCATATAAAATAATATTTATCTTTTTGTTGTAACTATTTCTTGCAGATTTTCTATATTATAAAAAGTTCTTCAAATATTAACTATTTCTACAAAAAATTTATTATAACTTATTATATTATCATCTTACGCCCGTTTCACTGATTACATCAGCATCGTCAATTGATTCAATTTTAATATAAGAAAATCGGAATGGAGAACCATACATGACTTCCATGTTCTAATTAATTATAAAATTATTTTTAATATGTCGGCCTACACTCAGAACGAAACCAAATATATCAGTATGCTTTTGGTAAAAACGCTGAGAAAGATAATCAAAATACGAATTGTAGGTACCTATTATTAATATTTTAAAAATAAAGAATTCATTTGATTAAATTATCTTTAATTTAAACAACACGAAAGAAAGCGAATACCGCTCGGCTTTTATCTGTGAATTTTTGAAAACGAAAAATTATTTTGTTTACGTGTCCGTGGTTATATAGCATGGAACGATATAAATTGTTAATATTTTATTGAAATTTTCAAGTTTTCGGTCGAATAAATTTATAACATCAACACACAAAATTACCCCCTCCCTCTTCAACTACCCTTTTCATTTATAGATATTTCATCTACCTTTCTACAGTGGATTATTACGATCTTCTTTTCAGGATACTTTATTTATCAAAATCAAGTACTTTACTCTTGTTAAAACGTAAAACATTGCAGGAAAACTACCCCATCTCCTAAACCGATCTTCACCAAAATCAATAGACCTTGAGTCCGCTACGACTCGGGCACATATTGATTCTGTTTGAAAAAAAATATCGGGCAAAAAAATGTTTGATTCTGTTTGAAATTGCGGCAGTTATCGTTCGCTATAGAAAAAAATCACACACACACACACACACACACACACACACACACACACACACACACACACACACACACACACACACACACACACACACACACACACACACACACACACACACACACACACACACACACACACACACACACACACACACACACACACACACACACACACACACACACACACACACACACACACACACACACACACACACACACACACACACACACACACACACACACACACACACACACACACACACACACACACACACACACACACACACACACACTTTTCGGAAAATGACTTTTTTCATGTTTTGAGGGTAGTACAATCAGAATCAGCCCTTATCTCGAACATGATTTTAATCGCGATCACCATACTTTCATTTCCTTACGGAACATGGAAAGTAATAACGGATAATCGAATTTAATATAAAGAAAATAAATTAAATCGATCGTTTCTTTTCTTACTTAAACGTTAGCCAAATTTCATTTTGTACTTCAGAGGTGCTTATCATTCCGACGTCCCCTATGTTTGTGGCTTTGCAAGGACATAAAACTGTTTTGTAGTTTAATGTGTCTATACTCAATGGTACACAAAAAATCTCATTACGCTTTAGACACACCTCGCACACAGTTCGTGTATACTGAGAGTTGGTGACAGCCATCAGCGAACTGCTTGTTCTGTTATAAGAATTAATGATGTGCCAATAATTTGTGTAATTTATTTCTACAATTTATTTATTTAGTAAAAACAAGTTTCTGCTTTTTGTTAATGAACAGCAATTCTGAAAACAACGAAAGGAATTCTTAAAGGTAAAACAACTTGTTATGCCCAATCGTTAAAGTCTCCAGATAACTTTACAACTCCAACAGCAGAATATTGCTGCGTCTCTGGTGGTACTTACAGCTGCGTCTAAAGGTTTTTCAATATTATTATGAACATTATGTAATATTCACTTTGTTGCAGCTGTTTTAGATATAGGAATTTAAGGTGTAATCTAGTATCGGTTGGAAAACACAGATCCGCGCGCTCGAATCCCAGTAACTTGCGGTCATGGGCACAGTAACTGAACATCTTTAATTAAATTTTATCACGCGCGCGCGCCCGCACATACAAACACAGACACACACCGATAATAAAAAAAAATTAATACGTAGATCAATAACAAGAACAACTATCATAGAATGCAGAAGAAACACTGGGTTTCACAAATACAGTAGACCTACTTTACCGTCGACGTTATAGGCTTAGAAACTAATAAGAACTTTATAAGACATTTTAGAAAATCTCATCAAAACGTATTAGCCAGGCATAAAAAAAACCAGTTAATTACCAGAAAATATGTAGGCCTAATACGGTCGAACAAATTTGTAAACTGTAGGCCTATACGACAAAATGTTTTGTAATGGGGTTGATTTAAATGTAGTTTTTGTTAAAATAATTTTAAAAACTTTACTATTATTATTATTATTATTATTATTAGGACGATGATAGGCCTAACTTCTTCTTTAACTTCCTTGTTAGGACTCTGTCTATAAGAACGGTCCTACATGCAGTCAATTCACTTCTTCCTTGGTCGATCAATCTCCTCTTGGTGACGATTTAACAAAGAAATAATTAATTGTACTAATAGTGTCCAGCATACTTTATTCATATTTAAAACGTGAACTAAAGTTTAGAATTAACGTTTAACGATAATTCACATATTTGCAAGTAACAAGGAAGAAATACAATACCGACAACAAAGTGAAACCAGAAATTTAAGTAGACGCGAGCGGACTGTAGGAAACATAATCGGCGGCCAACAAAGTTTTTATTGGACAGGCCAGGCCGGGAAGGACACGTAACAGTCACGTGGAATCGAATTTAGTAGCGCGTACACGCACACGCACACATAGGAGCACCTGTTTCCAAACGAGTAATTAAATAAACGATTCCCGGAGGGTAAACCAACACGTTCGTAATACGCGAATCTCCGTGTCAGGCCAGTCCCCGCGCACAGAGTTTACATTATTCAATCTCGTACTTTACTTTGCACGAAAATCTCAGGCATT
Source organism: Magicicada septendecula (assembly GCA_034769895.1). Classification (NCBI taxonomy): domain Eukaryota; kingdom Metazoa; phylum Arthropoda; class Insecta; order Hemiptera; family Cicadidae; genus Magicicada; species Magicicada septendecula. The sequence goes on along the minus strand of CM068374.1, from coordinate 370,903,106 downwards.
TATTTATTGATATCACTGGTGGTATCACAGAGCTTTTGTGATTTTAATTAATGTTTTTACTTCCATGTTCCGTAAGGAAATGGAAGGATGGTGATCGCGAAAAAATCGTGTTCGAGATAATGGCAGATTCTGATTGTACTACCCTCAAAACATGAAGAAAAGTCCATTGAAGGAAAGTGTCTGTGTGTAGCATTTTTTCTATAACTGCCACAATTTCAAACAGAATCAAATAATTTTTGCATAAGTGCCCGAGTTGTTGAGGAAGAAACCAATATCTATTGATTTTGGTGAAGATCAATTAAGGGAAAGGGGTAGTTTACCTGCAACGTTTTATGTTTTAACAAGATTAAAGTACTTAATTTTGATAAATAAATTATCATGATAAGAAGGTCATTATAATCGACTGTAGAACGGTATATGAAATATCTATAAATGAAAAGAGTAGTTGAAGAGGGAGGGGGTAATTTCCTATAGGCCTAAATGAAAATGATAGTTGAAGGGGGAGTGGATAATTTTTTATATTTGTACTACGTTATCGGCAACAAAGAAGTAGTTTGTTGTTAAAATTCCTTCCCGGGCTGTTTGGCCGTGGTCCAATGTTTTTTGCAAAACCAGACGTTTCGGCAGTGCCATCGACTGCCATCATCAGTGAAAATCGAGTGCGGTAACGTGAGGTGGTATACGTTAGTGACCACAGTACTATGGTTAAGGCTGAAGAAAGAAGTACTTTCTGTGGAAATACTTCATTTCGAAAATGATTTTAAATATTATGTCTTAGAACATGTAAGTCATGCATGGTACTCCATACAGATATTTAACATAACAACAGTTTTCTTTATGTTCAGTCCGAATTTTAAATTTTATTCTGCCACTGTCCGACGTTTTACCATTATTGTAATGTGTCTACTCAATGTTTTTTGATTTTTTATTATTACTTATTTATCAGGTCGCTGCCACAGTACCGTTCGTTAACGATTACAAAAATTATAATACTGAATTTATATATCATGCAAAAATGCTAATACAGATGCAGTGAAATTACATATTAAACTACAAGTTATTATGCAAAGATAAACATTAAAACAGTATATTCGGAAACTAGAAGGACTTAAAAACTAAATTCTTAATATATCGTTAATCGTTATCGTTATTCGTATAATCGTAATATATTTTTTTAATATGTAGTTATGCACCTTGTTAGTAGCAGGAAAAATTAGGGCAGAATATATATTAGGAATTATGAATATATGTATGTGTGTGTGCGTACGTGCGTGCGTCTATATGCATAATTACTCAAAATTATTCTGGTTAGTTAATGTATATTAATAATAAATAATAGTTTTCACACAATAAATTATTTTTATATTTATTTGTTTTTATATAACAGTATTTCGACACTGTTTCTATAAGTTACTGTCATCTTCAGATATTGTAAAATATAATTAATATATATTATAATTTAGTTTTTATTATAAGTGAATATTAAAAAATTAAAATATTCACTTTTATATTATTATTATTATTATTATTATTATTATTATATAAATATTCTTGTGTGGAAAATATATTTGTATTATGTATTTGTTAATTAATTTTTTATTTATTATTCCGATGCAATAACGAGCAAAATCTATACATCAAGAAGCAGAATACACTTACATGCAAAATGTAAGTAATAGGAATGCGTGGGGGCTATATGTAATTTATTAAGCAGAATTATCTAAGGACAGAGTTAAGTTTTGTTATAAATTGTTATAAAGAAATTTACTGTCATTTAAGTAACAGTATGAGTATATTTTTACGTCACTTTTTAAAGACAATTTGAATAGTACTTCTACACAAACAGAACAAAAAAACAAAAGTAATTATTTGCAATGTATTGTACTACTTGTAAAAGTATTGTAAAAAAAATATTGTATGAGGGTTTTTGTACAAATTATTATTATTATTATTATTATTACAGCATCAGAAAGGTATTCATAAATTTATCCTGAGTTACGCAACTGTCATAAATGGAATTAAACAGGAACTAAGTGGATCGAGTGGGGCGCACTAGATTCCATAGTTAAGGCAATCGGGTTTATCCATCCTGTCACAACTACATGTGGAATGGTAGTGGTTGCTTCTCGCTTCTTATTCAACATTACGGATTATTTCCCCATCACGTAATTTAACAAAATAGCATTAGATGATACGGTGAATTAGCAGGAATCCTTCAATCGTCTGAATGTGGATAAAGAATTCTTCGGCGTAGTTCGTAGAGTACAATCAAATCGGACAAAATCAGCACAGACTTGAAAAAATGGTGAAGGATGCGATGGAATCACAAAACATGGCAATCGTTATGATAGCTCTGTTGGTTATTCGTTAACTTTCGGTTCATATTTCGAAAATAGGCATCGCTTATTAATGAACACATGATGCGCTAGATTTGGCTCGTTATTGAGTCAGAAGTAGAGGTGGGCCGATATACCTATAACAGATATTTTCGAACGATATTTTTGTGGAACGGATATAACAGTGACTGAAAAGTAGAAATACCTGTTCCGATTCAACGATAATTGGAAACTGAAAAGTCGAAATAGCCGTTCCTATTACTCGCGGCCTCGCGGTTCCGTGTCGCGAGACCGCCCTACTCAGCTAACGAATAAACAAGTAAACGAGTACTACGAGTACTATGAATACACGAATACAAAGCCACTTTTTGGTGCTGAATACTTCATTCTGCGCATGTGCCGATTGCCATACAAGTACGAAACGAAGCAAAACGGCGAGGTTCAGAATATTTTTATGCTAAAGAGACGCAGCTGTTTTTAATAAGTGAAAAAAATAGATACTGATGTTAAATTTATTATCGTGTGTTATGTAGATATAAAATACAGATTATAATAACAAATTATATATTATACTAGTCACCAACTTGGTAAATTTTGAATAAGCGAATTATATCGTGTTGTAACCTACAGAGTGGCTGATAGGCCATATAGTATTTTTTGTTAATGTGATTTCGGAGATGATTTTAACTTCACTGCACATCTCACGTAAATTTTTTTGACATCTTTGTTGTGCTATTACGTGCACTCTAAATTTCATTGCCTGAGTTTGGCAACTGATTTGTCTATCCAAGATGGAATCAATAATTTAATATTAAATCTATGTCAGTTTGTTTACTCCTAGTGAAAATTTATATTAGTATTCCCAAAGGGATATAGGCATATCAGTTCTCTTGTTTCTTATTTTCTTTTAAACAGTAACAGCTTAATAAAGTCACAGTGTAAAGTAACACTGTAAGTAGTTTTAGTTTCAATTTATTTCTTATAACAAATTATATAATAGAGGTATAATATATACATAATAAGTACATAATAACAGGTATTTGTACGTGTTACTTTTTTGGAACGGTTTCGTTCGTACCTGTTATTTTCAAATACTAGTTTAGCACACCTCGGAAGTCGGTTGGCTATTGGAAAGTAAACAGCAAGCTGGTGCGCGCGAATCTTTCATTAATTTTCCTAGTCTGCGCAGAGCAGCCCAGTGGGTTGACAGTTTTGTCTTATTTTTGCAGCAACAAATGGCAAAGTTACGAAACGCAAAGAGACCGTGCGTCAGTGTGTTGTACTTTTTATTGTTTTTACTATTCCGTTTCCGACGTCAGTCTGTCGACAAAATTATACCTACGAATATTATGAAGCAAACTGTAAGCGGCTTGACGATGACATCACAAAATACACTGAATAATAAACATGCAGGAGAAATAAAATAATGCTTTGTTTTTATGTGACACGTGTACGCGCGCGCGCGCGCACACACACACACACACACACACGCGTTGAAATCTGTTCCTCGTATAAACTGAGTGACGTCACTAATACTGACAGAGAAGAAAGTGTTGCCTAATTGAATTAACGATTAATTAGTCGTTTATTGTTTAAATGAAATAAACAGTTCTTGTTTACATACCGCTGACATTTATATGCTTAACAAAAGGTGTAATGCGTACACGTGAATACATATTTTCGTATTAGCGTTAACAGAGATTGTTTGTTGAATAATTCAGCGTCTCACTTCCTGCTGCCGTGTAATTGTAACCTCTGCGCTGCTATTACGTCCGTTAACTGTATCAAGCAGGCAACGACCAGTTTTTATGCCACACATATTATAGTTTTTACTTTTTGTCTCCTTGGCATTGAGTCGACAGGAATCGGTCCCACGCCGACTGAAATCTGTTACGTCAACGATTATTAGAGCTCATTAGGGCCTATAACGACTTTCTAAAATTTCCTGCTTTTCTTTATCAACGACTCGTCCTTTGTTTTGCGTAAAATATTTTTATTAAATAGCAACGCTGTACTGTGTAATAGGTAATGACATTTATATTTAGTCTGTGGGGAATCACAGTATTTATATGAGCCTTAAAGCTAAAATTCGATCACATAAATAGTTACAGCGTAAATTATTTTACGTATTTCGGACACTCTCCGCCTATAATAATAAACTAATGTAAAATTTTTTACCTCAGTTTATGGTCGTTGTCAGATGGATAAAATTTAATAGTAGAACCAACTATTTATCATAGACAAAGATAACGTCGAAATAATGAAGATAATAAAATAATGAAACAACAAATACTGAATTAGCTTAATGTATAAACTAAAGTATATTACAGTGGTTCCCAAAGTAGGGAACGCGGATCCCTGGGGGCCCGCGACAATGTTTCAGGGTGTCCGCAGACACTTTTAAGAAAAATCGGAATATACCGCAATTTTCTCTGATTTTTTATGTTCTGAAATCTAAATTTTAGAATCTTAAAACAATTAGTAGAAGATTCCAGTTTTTTATAATCAAACTAATTGTAATTGTAAAAGTAATTTCAAACTAATGGCTTTAATAATGTCTTTAAATCATGTCGTGTAGCAGATCTGTTTGTCAGCCGAACTGACTAGACCTCTCTCTTACAGTACAAGAAGAAGGTTCACTGGTAGAACTTCAGTTCATTAAAATTACAGTTTTCGTAATTACAACTAACTGACGTCTGGCTATATGTAATGAATGACTATCCTGAACTCGCAAAAAAAGCTTTGAAGCGTTTAACTGTGTTTCCCTCTACTTATTTATGTGAAACGCAGTCTTCCTGCTCACGTACTTGAAGTCAAAGTTAAGAAATAAACTCGATATCGACAGTGACTTAATAATGAAATTATCTGACAATAAACCCAATATTGCAGAGCTAATTTTTCAAAAGCAGCTTCATTGTTTACAATAAACTATGTTTGATAGCATTAATATTAGGCTACAATTTTGATTTCAATACATTTTAATTGAAATATAAGAGTTTCTTTCATATTTACTGTTTGTTTTATTTCAGAACTCAGACGGGGTCTACTTAGCGCTGGCCTAATTATGGTCTTGTACACTACAATTTTTCCCCTGTGAACATAAATGGCGGCAGTTGAGCGGAATGAGCTGTGAGCCTACTTGATAGCCACGGTGATCCTTCTTCGGTGATCTCGGGTTCCTCTGATCCAGATTCTGCTAATTTATGACTGAAGAAATCCCTGACGTAAATAGACGATAAAATGAGTTGAAGGTAATGAAGAGTTCTGTGTAATCAAAAACTTCTTAGAAGCGGATAACTTAACAGTTTTGAGTAAGTAAAATTCGATTTTATATTTCAAAGTAAAAAGACTTTCTGAGCGCTGCGTAGAAAACGTTTTTTAGACGGCTAGTAGTAAACTTGTAGTGCCTTGCGTGAACGTTTGACAGACGAGTGTAGTGAGTGCGTCTTCTCGGATGCCAATTCCAATAACAATAACCATTTAATTTAATGAATGGTTACTTCAAATGAATGAAATCAGTAAGAGTAAGTGTTGGTAAGTATGCAGAATTATTATTCAAATATTCCCCCTAGCTCACGGATGTGGCTGTCAAAACATCAAACCGTGGAACATCTCTTTTGTTGGGGCCGATTAGGGAAAAAATTCTTACGAGCACGAAGTACCCGCGTTCTGACAATCAATCGATCAGTTCCTATTTAATGCGTCGTAATAACCGAAATGCGTGTGATTATGAAATACAATTAGAACGTGTGTGTGTGTGAGTGTATGTGTGTCTGTGTCTGTGTAGAATTTTTTTATGGCAAATGATAACTGCCGCAAATTCAAACAGAATCATATAATTTTTTGCATACCTACCTGAGTTGTAGAGGACTCAAGGCGTATTGATTTTGGTGAAGATCTGTTAAGGACAAGGGGTAGTTTACCTGCAACGTTTTACGTTTCAACAAGAGTAAAGTATTTAACTTTGATAAATAAAGTATCCTGAAAAGAAGTTCATAATAATCCATTATAGAAAGATAAATGAAATATCTATAAATGAAGAGTAGTTGAAGGTGGAGGGGTAATTTTGTCGTTGGGGGAGGGTGTAATTTTTTATATGTGTACCATATTATCGGCAACAAAAAAGTAGTTTCTATGGAAATATTTTATCTCAATTTGTTAAACTTGTCAAATTTTTCAATGTATATTTAAATGCTTTTTAAATATAAATCTTAGAATATAGAAATCATGTATGGCTCTCCATACCGATTTTTACTTCCATATTCCTTAAGGAATGGAAGTATGGTGATGGCAAAAAAAATCGTGTTCGAGATTATTGCAGATTCTGATTCTACTACACTCAAAACATGAAAAAAAGTCGTTTTCCGAAAAGTGTCTGTGTGTGTGTCTGTGTGTCTGTCTGTCTGTGTGTCTGTCTGTAGATTTTTTTTCTATGGCAAACGATAACTGCCGCAAATTCAAACAGAATCAAATAATTTTTTGCATACAGCCCTGATTTGTAGAGTACTCAAGACCTATTGTTTTTGGTGAAGATCGGTTGAGGGAAAGGGGTAGTTTACCTGCAACGGTTTTTTTTTATCAATGGAAATTTTTTTTTTGGCAAATGATAACAGCCGCAAATTCAAACAGAATCAAATAATGTTTCGCATACAGCCCTGAATTGTAGAGTTCTCAAGACCTACTGTTTTTGGTGAAGATCGGTTAAGGGAAAGGGGTAGTTTACCTGTAACGTTTTATGTTTTAACAAGGGTATTTAATATGGCAAACGATAACAGCCGCAAATTCAAACAGAATCAAACGATTATTTGCATACAGCCCTAAATTGTAGAGTTCTCAAGACCTATTGTTTTAGGTGAAGATCGGTTGAGGGAAAGGGGTAGTTTACCTGCAACGTTTTTTTAACAAGGGTATTTTGTATGCCAAACGATAACAGCCGTAAATTCAAACAGAATCAAATAATGTTTTGCATACAGCCCCGATTTGTAGAAGTCTCAATGACTTTCGATTTTGGTGAAGATCGGTTAAGGGGAAGGGGTAGTTTACCTGCAACCTTTTACGTTTTAACAAGAGTAAAGTACTTGAAAATTTATTTAAACTTTTTGAAACAATGGTAATTGTTAAAAATAAAATAATTTTGTTGCCAGGCAATAAAATTATAATTTTTTCATTTTAATGTAATATAATATTTTTCATTTAATACAGCAATAAAAAGGCAGGTAAGACACAGCCTGGCTGTTTTGCTGAAAATGATTTTAAATATAAATCTTAGAATATGGAAGTCATGTATGGTTCTCCATACCGATTTTTTAATATTTTATTGAAATTTTTAAGTTTCTGGTCGAATACATTTATAACATCAATACAAAAAATTACCCCCTCTCTCTTCAACTACCCTTTTCATTTATAGGAAAAAATTTTTTCCGAGCACGAAGTACCCGCGTTCTGACAATCAATCGATCAGTTCCTATTTAATGCGTCGTTACAACCGAAATGCGTGTGATTATGAAATACAATTAGAACGTGTATGTGTGTGTGTGTGGTATTATAAGCTCACGTTTAACTGACGTTGCCTAAATACCAATTGTGCTGTGCTTATAAAATTAGGCAGCTACCCTTAGACCTCGCTCGCTTTATGAGCACTTAGTGCACTTAGTGCCTGTCAAAATTTAACGTAAACTCTTATATTGTAGTAATTATCTATAGCCAGGCTGTTAGGCCGTGGTCGGTTGCTAACATAATACGACATTAGTCGACAGCAGTGTGTTTCGACAGCAGCCACCGGCAGTCTTCTTCAGAGTCGCTGCGAAGCGACTTTTCACGAGTATAAACTAAACCCACTCGTCTGTCAACCTACGGTCTCCGGTACTGTTCAACTTACATCTGGCCATCGGTGTATTGTACGGATCGCGTGCTGACAGGTAAAGTGAACGGCAGAAAACGTTCCGAAGCACGTACAGTTTCACCCACCATCGGGAGGATAAAGCGTTCGGCGCTAAGCTAACACGTGTACTAAACGAGTCATTCAGTCAGTAATGCACGTGTTTTGACACCTTACAATTATTACATAAGGGTACTGTAGTGTATAATCAAGGAATTATAGATTTTAAGTATATTAAAAGATTAAATAATCTGCAAAAAGAACAAGGTTTAAAGTTTGGTAACAAGTTGTTCGATAAGCATATATTTTATGAAAATCAAAAAATGAAAAGTTGTAAGTTTAAGTTGTAAAAATAGCAGCACAAACATTAAGTGCAGGGGTAACAGATGCAATAGAGTTTTTAATGAATAAAAATCATGTAGAATTTATTGGAACCCAACCTAACATTGAGTTTATAAGAATATTAGATGCATTGTTTGATTACTTCAATAGTAGGGATCCTTATGGAAAAAACTCTAAAGGGACCATTAAGTAATGTGTCAGAATACTGAAATCTTACAGTGAAACAAATGTGTTTATTTTGGACAAGAACTTATTAAAAACTTCCCACTTTGGAGTCACTAATTGTTAAAATGACATAGCTATATCCCCTAAAGCAACAAAAGCTATAACAAAGCAGAAAAGTCAGACTTTGTACAGGTACCGTATATAGCATACGCAGTGTTCTTGCCCACCACTGGTGCAGCTGTCGGACCGAATTCAGTGAACGCAGCACGCGATCCATAGCCTATAGTATACACTGATGCATCTGTCGCTTCGCAGAGGCTCTGAAGAAGACTGCCGGTGGCTCTTATCGAAACGTTAGCCAACTAATGTCGTACTATGTTAGCTAACAGTCTGGATTTACAATCATTTAATAATGTTAACAACGGCCGTGCGAACGTACGTGATTATTGTTCTCCGCACAAAAGCAATTCTTACCAACGTAACGTATTGTAATATGTATGAATCTTTCTTCCATTAAACTAATCCCTGCTTATTAGATAGTGTCTAAACGACCTGAAGGAAAACGAGATCTGGATGCGACTGCATAATCGAGAGTTGTACGAAAGGTTTAAAGATCTCCCGATCGTACAACTCATACAAATTAAAGATTGCGTTGGGTCGCACATGTGCAAAGAATGGCGGAGGATAGAATCCCCCAAAAAATTAATGAATTATTTGCCGATGGGAAGGAGAAAGAGGGGAAGACCGCGTACAAGATGGCTGGACCAGGTTGGTAAAGAGGCAGTGAGGCTGGGTGCAACAAACTGGTGGACATTGGCCGGGAGTAGAGACCAGGGCCCGGACTGGGCTGTAGCGTCGAGGATGTATGTATGTGTGTATGTATATAAGGACGAAGTTTAATTAACTGAAGTCTTAAAACTTGTTTTTCATGGGCCTATATGCAATGTCTGTATGTCTTATAATGTGCGTCAAAATTTTAAAGTTATTATGTTGTTGAAGGAGACTATTAAATATAATTTTAGTACTACTAGTATGTTTATTGCCTCAGCTTCTATGTCGTAAAGATATAAGCGTGAAATACATTTTTTTTTTAAATCTATAAAATGCAATATGCAATCGGAATGACATTGCTTCAGGCAAATCCAATGACTAACTGTCCATTTCAATAGGCAGGAAGGAATGTGCTGGAAAACGATTGATCGATTCATTAATTTATGCCCGCCGAATGCAAATCGTAATCGACTAATTACGCGCGCCCACACCTGCTGTTTTGGCACATCAGTGCTAATTCGTCACAATGAGGAAGCGTTCGGCGTAACATAGTAATCCGTTTTCCAGAAGTGTTTTCCAGCGCGTTTATTTACAATAAAGTTTCCTTTTGAATAAATTAAAATAACTGAATAACAATTAATTATCTTTAAGCGAGTTACGCATCACGACTACTGTGTCGTGGTAAAATAAAATTCAAGAAACAGACGTCAGACGTCACATATCTAAAGTTACAACAACGTTTCGGCTACAATAGAAACGGCAACCGTCTTCAGGTAAATAAATCTGAAGCATTATTAACATTGTCACCACCACGCAACCACCAATCATCATCACCCTCGTCATCGTCGTCACGGTTATTATCGCCGCCGCCGCCGTCGTCGTCATCATCATCATCATCATCATCATCATGAAGTTGTCATTGTCATAACTTTCGATTGTAGATCCACAAACCTTCACGTGTGTTAGCCTGTGCCAAGTAGCGATTCCGTTGATCGTTATTCTTCGCTGTAGCCTCCCACTTTCTAGCATTGACCCTTCTACTCTTTCACCCCGATCTTCGAATCAGTAAACACTGTTTGTAAAAATAACATACGACGAATTACACCACACTGACCGAGGATTACATGTAACACTAGTAACTTCTTCTTCTCTCCTCCTCCTCCTCCTCCTCCTCCTCCTCCTCCTCCTCCTCCTCCTCCTCCACCTTCTTCTTCTTCTTCTTCTTCTTCTTCTTCTTCTTCTTCTTCTTCTTCTTCTTCTTCTTCTTCTTCTTCTTCTTCTTCTCCTTCTCCTCCTTCTCCTTCTCCTTCTCCTTCTCCTTCTCCTTCCACGTGAAACTACCTCCTGCAACAGTTTCGATCTCCTGCGGGCATTTGCCGACTTCTCACACACCTAGAAGTGTATCATCGCCTCGTTGAACGTTGCCCTAACATCAGGTACTCGGTCCTTCGGTTTTTATGGTTCCCAGCATCTGTTCCATTATTATTTTTGGGCGTCATTCGTTTTTCTCTGTACATCCTACCCATTTTAAACGTTCTTACCCCATGTAGGCCGGCCGCAATGCTAGATTCTTTGTAACTATAATTATTCGGAATTGACCGTGATGCGCCATCCATCGACACTCCTTAACTCGGCCAAAACGTTTCTTCACTACTCGTAACTCAAATGGCCGACTGGTCTTCGGTCTTCAACATTACCAACTACATAGGTATTTAATTATATGAACAGTCTTACATTACACGATAGAGTTGTCAAGACAATTGTAGGGAAACTTGATGGGTTAGTAGTAAAACACTATTTTAGACTTGCGCAGAATTGCTCAAATTTCTTTTCTGTGCGCTGTGCATCGTGTAAATGTTGAATTTTTATTTATTTATTTATTTTTTGGTACTGTAGTCACTTCGATAATCGGACTGGGCAGATTAACTTGTTTTTCCCATAGGCCTATGTATAGTGTCCATACTTTATTCCCCATTGCTGGAGTGGGATGGTATAATATTTACGTTATTTTTGAGTTTATGTTTTTGCTTTATTGGCCTGAAGGCGAGCTTAGCAAAAATAAATAAATAAAATAAGATACAATAAATATAAAATAAAATAATATAAAAAAAAAAAAAAAAAAATTAACCGCGACGGCTAACGTACCTTTTTCAAAACTGAACACCAAATTTTCTCACCGTCACTGTTAACGCTTAAAAGATGTATCAAAAAGACATTAATGTAGTTGCGTATGTTTATGAGTACAAAAAAGGAACTAATTTTTTGCCAAGTGCACTACGAAGTAAAAATTTCAAAAAATTCTATTTTTAGTTTTTAGTTATGAAAATCGTTTCCTTTTCTTTTCTTTCCTTTTCTTTCCCCTTAAACTAATATTTAATTAAGATATAAAATATTTTTCCAACATACAATATTGTAATTCGATCTATCGTAATAATATTATACTTCGGTAATCGATTCATAATAATTAATAACAACCGAGCACTGGGACAAGTAAATTAATGTAACCTTAAAAGTGAGGGAAATTTCACGTATCTGTTATTGACATTTTAGAAACTACACTTAATTGAGTAAAAGAGGAAAAATTGTTCGCTTATGAGAATTAAAATGTACAAAAAAATTAAATGAGTAAGAAAATACATTAAGTGTTTGTGTTGACATGAACCAGTAAGACAAGAGTACAACAAAATGAGAAAAGAATGTGGTTGAGCAGAACGAGATAGAACGCAAAAGAAACGGAAGAGAAACTGAGAAATTAGAAACATCCGGAATTCGCTTCAGGGTTTTTAAAGTAATTTTATTTCGTAACTATGGTAACGTTGACAACAAAAGGAGCCTTCTCAAAGAATTAATTGTTACAGTGATTATATACATTTTTTCGACTTTTGTAAAATATAGAAATACAGTTTTTTTAAACTGTAGACAAATATTAGATATTAGACAAATACTAACAAAATTTATTTTGAAAATTTTAAGTTATAGAACATGACGTTTCGGTTCAGAAGGATTAAATACGCTGACCAAACTTCGAGTTATGACTTTAACAGATTATTTTTTTTTAATATACAGTTCATAAATTTAACGTGTAGAAGATAGGAATGTATATAGCCTCTCTAAACTGCTGTGTCATATTAGAGAGAGAGAGAGAGAGAGAGAGAGAGAGAGAGAGAGAGAGAGAGAGAGAGAGAGAGAGAGAGAGAGAGAGAGAGAGAGAGAGACAGACAGACAGACAGACAAACAGACAGAAAATATGGATGTATAATATAATATTAAATAATATAATATAAAAAATCATAATTTGTTTCACGGTGATGAAAATACAATTCGCTAAAAGCGAGAAAGGAAAACGATAAAAACTTTTGTTCAATATCATAAGCGCTCGATATTTCGTTGTACACCTATTTTAAAAAGTTACAGAAATCGGTTTGTAAATCATAGGCGTATTTTATAAATATATGATATGTAGGCCAGCGTATACTCACGCTAGAATATAGTAATAGAAAGTAGATCGTTTAGTAGTAGTTACATATGAAGTAAAAAAATCAGGGTGGACTGGATGTCGGTTGACACAAATGCCTTGCACTGATTTTTTTGTGAGATTCGCTCATTGACTGCTCACAATTTTAAAACATTTGCGTCGATGTTTCGACAAATGTCACTGTCGCTTCAGTATACAGAAACAATTAATACTCATATAACGATTGTTAATATGGACCGAGTAATACAATTATATTATATTAATATGTATGTTTAAAATATATGTATGCTACCAACAAACTACCACTAAACCCAACCATTCAAAACCTTGAAATAGGCACAAAAAATATAAAGGCAGTAAAAGAATTCATATATCTTGGCTGCCAGGTAAACAGCACTAACGACAGCAACACTAAACTAAGATGAAGAATATATCTCGCAAATAAAGTATATTCTGGATTAAGGAAGCACCTGGGATCTAGCTTCATCTCAAGAACCACGAAATGCAAAATTACAAAACACTTATCAGGCCAGTGCTGACATATGCTTCATAAACCTGAACAATGACAAAAAATAGCGAGAGACCTCCAGGTTGCTTTGAATGACGGATTCTAAGAACAATATTTAGAGAAGTACAAGAACATGGAATGTGGTGCAGGCGCTATAATTGTAAATTACACCATCTTTACAAAGAACCGGACATTGTCAGGATAATCAAAATATACAGGCTAAGGTGGGTTGGACACATGGATAGAATGGAGAAGGACAGTCTACGAAATATATCTTCTGCCAGAAACCAATGCACTGGGAAGGTCCCGAAATGTATATTCAAAGATCAGACAGAGGAGGACCTCAGAAAACTGAACATAAGAAACTGGAAAGCCAGAGCATGCAATAGAGAAGTATGAAGTCGACTCTTGGAGCAGCCCAAGACCACCAAGGGTTGTAGAGCACGGCTGATGATGATATGTGTTTAATAGTTTAGCTGGAAAGAGGGCAAGGAAATAAACACGGATGAACGTCTGTTAATTTAAAATTTTATGTATTATGTTCTTTAACTGAAATATTTTTTAACACAAGTCTGAAATATTTTTTGTCAAAATTCTTTAAATACGTACAATGTAAACACCCCTGTAAAGGTGCGCCTGGCGAGTAGGTTACTCTTGTGTCATACCCACTGAAGATTTATTTAAACTGTACACTGAGTTTTATTACATAAATTAAAGATTTTAAATATGACATACAATGATCACTTTAAATTATTAACAGGACGAATCAATTTCAGCAATAGATACATTTGCGTAACAAATTTTTATAACACAGTTAGTAATATATATTAATACGAACCATAAGGCGAAATCATAACGGCTACGTTATTAAAGTTTAGAATTTTCTCCATAATTTTTTAATACATTTATGTGTGGAAATATTTTCAAAATTTTAATTACGTATTTAGTATTGTTTCAAAGACGTTTCTTCGCAGTATTGTTGATGACGTAAGAAATGATGACATCCATTAGAATCTTAAATGCCTACGGTTACTTACGAAATTAAACGGGTTGCGGATAAATATGAAAAAGACTACATGATGAACACGTAAACATTGAAGTGCTACAACAGCTTGATAATGCTGGACTCGTTCGGCGATTGCAGACAGAAACCATTTGAACTAGTGAACTAAATACGTATAGTAATTCTCAGCACATGAACAAAGTGTAACTGTACTGAGAAATGCTCCAGTGGGAGCTTATCCTACATAATGTTAACTTATCTATTAGAATAAAATTGCTAGGTAGTTTGTAACTACTTCAAATGAAGTTAAATAAAAAGTGTTATTTTCTTAGACAAGTTATCTCTTCTTGTACATATGCTAAGCCAAATATTTTTGTCCTCAACTAGGAAATAATTTTCATTATAGATTATTAGCTTAATAGTTTAATGATATATGTTTAGTAGTCATTATTATTCTGTAATAAAATTTATACAAACGTATTCACACAAAAATGCTTATTACGTATGTTGGTATGAAATTAATTCTGTATTGCCCATATTTAGAGCCTGAAGTTTAAAATAAATTTTGTCGAAACGTCGACTCAATTGTTTTAAAATTGTACGTAGTCGATCGTTGAACTCGCAAAACATTTCAATAGTTATTAATTTACCGTCACTATTAAACTAGGAATAACAAGTAGTGTTAAACCACTCTACATTTTGTCTGAAGTACATGATTGTACATGGTCAAGTAAGCGGATTAATGTTTCACAACGGATTTTATTTTCTAAGAATATTAAATTAATTAATTTGTGTTAGTGGTTATCGCAAACAGAAATAACACTGTTGCACGCCACTATAAATAAAAATTCCCGATTAGCGCTTTCAAGCTTCACAACTCATCATCAGATCAGAAATATACAATCTTCCGAATACAGTCAAATACAATCTAATGGAAAGTGTATATTTTCGATCTGACGATGAGGTGTGAAGTTTGAATGCGTAAATCGGGAATCTATTATCTATAGTGGTGTGCAACAGTATTACTTCTGTTTGGTTTTATTTTCGTGTGTACTGCAGACTTATATTCGGTAATTATTTGATAGTATTCTTTAATGAAAATATTTTAAAAATAACCAGGAAATGAATACAACATAAGACAATAAAATAATCTCATGTTTTGATTGTAAACTTTTTTCAATCCTGAGAATTATGAATAACAAAACAAATAAAAATTAACAAGTGGCATCACTGACGCGTTAGTGGGCAGGTTACGCATTTAATAATAAAATAATAATAGTAATAATAACGTAAATAAAATTCATCAATGAAAATATATTCCCAGATTGTTTCAAAATAATAGTTTATTGTCCCAAATAATAGTGTCTGAATATATAATAGCATTCAATGTAAACCAGGGTAAAATCAGATTTGTGTGCACGTTACTTCTATAAAGGTTTCAGATACTCAGTATTGTAGAACAGATCGAAACAACTGTTTAAACGATTATAAATTTGTTGAAAATAATAAATTTGTAGAAAACAAATAAATAGCATTCAGTGTAAACCAAGGTGAAATCACATTTAAGTTGCTCGTTTTTTCTGTACAGTTCAAGTTTTCGAACACTCAGTATTGAAGAACAGTTCAAGACATATGTTTAACCGATTATAAATTTCTTGAAAGTACTTAAATTTGTAATTAACAAGCAACTGCTATTCAGTGTAAATCAAGGTAAAATCAGATTTAAGTTGCATGTTTCTTCTGTAAAATTCAAGTTTTCAAACATTCAGTATTGTAGAACAGATCAAAACATGTGTTTAACCGACTATAAACTTCCTGAAAATACTTAAATTTGTAATAAACAAACGTATGGCATTCGGTCTAAGCCAGGGTGAAATCACATTTAAGTTGCACGTTCCTTCTGTAGTTTTGATGTTTTCTGGCACTAGTATTGTACAATGGATCAAAACACGTGATTAACCGACTAAAAATTTCTTGAATAGAGTACTCAAATTTGTAGTAAACAAGCAAATGGCATTCAGTGTAAACCAGGGTGAAATCAGATGTAAGTTCTTTCTGTAGAGTTCAAGTTTTAGGAAACTCAATATTGTACAACGGATCGAAACATGTGTTTAACCGGCTATAATTTTCATAAAAATACAAGTTTTAATAATATTTTAATAATTCTTGAAACTATAAATCTGTAATAAATAAACAATGGCTCGCTTACCTATGGGGTAATCCTTGGATACAGAAATATTCACACAGTCACTACAAGAAACCAACGCGACCAACCAAAGTGCTATAGCTTATCTCCGAAACACAAATTAAAAACAACAAAAAACTAGAACTTATTTTTTAAAATTAACAAATCCAGATGTGCAATTTTTCTATTAAAATCAACATAAAAAAACACGACACACAGGAAACTAGGTTTCGTATAGAATGAGTGTATACTATTCAGAGATAGTATACTTACAACCTATACCCACTTGTTAAATGAGATGGTCAGTGTTAGTATCATGTATTTTATTCCGTACGTTTTTCAATGCCAATTACATATAGAAAGACAGGCCAAAGAGGAAGAAAACTCGAGAGGCAGCGGTAGTAGGAGAAAGAATATTGGGGAGATAAGGGAGTCGCAGAGAGTGGGGGTGGTGCCGTGGCCGCGGCGGGTTGGTGACGTCACAGATACGCAAACGACACGACACGCCACGCGCCAGCGACCGCGAATTATTAGGATTAGATCGTATATAGTTGTTGAATCCGCTAACCCGCGGATTTTAAAACCGTTAAGTTTACGTCGAATATTGAATTTCGATCATGTCTTTGAGAGGTGCCCAAGGCCTTGCGCGTATCCCAAGGTTGGACGTTCAATTGGCATTGAGCGTGTCAAGTTTGAACCGCTGCAACTGTAAAAGTCTTTTAAAACACGCAAATGATAAATAAACACTACTACTAAGTGAACGGTATCCTTTAAACCCCGACAAAGCTGAAGGGCCCCAAAGTACATGGTTCCTAAGATACAACTTATCGGAACAGCCAACTTATTCATCATTATCGTCATCTTCAGCAAGGATTACACCAAAGATTGTCTGCACCTGTCCCAAGCACATGGACTAGAACGCTTTTTCGGACGTCCCACACATAGCATAGTTGTTTGGGGGTGCGGCAGTCATCCATGCGGTTAATATCTTCCAACCATTTTAGCCGATACTGGGCAATCCAATCAATTATACTCGTAATATTCATTTCCTGACGTACGTCGACATTTCTTTTGCGATCTTGAAGCGTAAGATATCCTGCCACGTCCCTGAGACATCTCATTTCGGCCTCTTTTGATTACGACTGGCCAACTTTTTTCACCAAATTAATTTTTTGATGATACAGAAAATTTGACATTACAAGGAAATTTAATTACTAGCAAATTATATTTTATTCTTCACTTCGTCTTGTTTCTGTAGTCTCAGGCGGAGGATTGTTAGGTTGGTACTTTCTTGTACAGATCGATTGTAAAACGCTTAAGAAATATACATATAACGTCTACTGAAAAGGTTATGCCATTAAGTAGAACATTAGACTTGTAAAGTGTAAAGTATAAAGTGCCAGTACACTTTAACATTAGAACATTTGTGTCAACATTTGGACAACATTTACTGTCATCATCAGTACCAATATAGAGATGCAGCTATACAGATATAATTTATATACATACAGTAAGTAATAATATTTATCGTATAATATAATTGTAGCTTATTAACGAAAGAATAATATTATAATGGTATTAGTTATCCACTATTCTTTTAGTAATACGTACACAGTCATTCGTACAAAAACTCTCATTATGTTGTGTAGGGCTATCAATTATTTCTGTACTGCCTATATACACGTTCAGGTGAGTACAATAAAATTTCTCAACACGCTCAACAAACGTTTGACTGTTTAGCTAATGACCGAACATCACATGTCATAAATAAATACATTTATTAATTCATTGCCACTACTAGACTAAGGACCTAGTGTCAAGCTCTTACGTACCATCGTATCACCTTTATGTGTGTGTGTGTGTGTGTGTGCGTGTGCGTGTGTGTGTAATATTCTGATATTATTCAAAATATTTTCTTCTGCAAGTAGTGTATTACGTTTTCGTCGTTTCAATATCTGACGGATGTTTCACTGAAACATATCAGCATCATCAGAAGTTGGTAAATAATATTAAATATTAATGATGGCGATAGGTTTCAGTGAAACATGCGTCAGGTATTCAAACGACAAAAATATAATACACTACTCGCAGAAGAAACTTTTTGAATAATATTATAATATTATATAATTGCTAGAAACTTCGAGTTACCTATATAGAAAATTATATATATATATATTTTTTCTTTCTAAGTAACTCGTTGAGATTCCTGCAGGATGCTTGTATAATATATATTCTATCACATTACAATTACTTCTGCAATTAGAATGTTCTATTTGTATCATTTTATTTCAACCTAAAGCACGTTTCACAGGATAGATCAGTATTGTCAGAAGTTTCTTAACGAATGTACGAATAATCGATGTTGTTTCGAGTTCAATACAATATAAACGAATAATCGATTTTATTTCGATTGTTGTGATGTTCACCTAATCAGCTACCTATTTAGACGGTTATACTGAACATACTTAATGTTCATTTTTTATATTATTTTAATAAGTTTATAATTTTAAATAAGTCGATCATATTGTTTTGTTTTTATATGAGCCTGTTCTATAATTAGCAAATTATTGTTATTATTTTTAAGATATTAGGGTTTTACCAGATAATGATTTTTTGACTTTTCTGTGTTTTTAGTTAATTTTGATATATTGAACGTCTGGAAATTGATGTTTATTATTTAGACAATGCGTGGCTAAGTTAAATTTCTAAATGTCTGGTTTCAATATTAACATTTCGTTATTAATATTCATCTTTTAAACATTTTACTTGTTGAAGTAATTATAATTTTATTATATTTTTATATACAATAATATATATACACAGATTTATCTATGAATAATTTGATTATATAATTACTTCTGCAATACTTCTGTGTTATTTTTGTGGTTTTAATTGACCTGACACATTTTTCACTGGCTGTATCAGTATCTTCAGAGGTTTCTAAATGAATTGACGAATAATCGATTAGTAACGAATTAATTCGCTTAATATTATCAATTGTTGTAATGTTTATTTATTTAACCAGCTGTTTTGACGGTAGATCAGCTATTTTACGTAGGCCAGACAAAGAAGAAACTACTGAATAGATTACTTATTAGCGGGCAATCCATTTTGTTTTTATAAAAAGATCACAGAATTTTTTCGGAGATGCCAGACATACAACAGAAAACTTTTCCTTGGCAACATTTGTGCTGAGTCAAAAGATTCAGCGCGAGTTCAGTTATTTTATTGGCATTTTTATTTTGACGGTAAAGACAGTACAAAAGTTAATGTAATAAGGAGTGCTGCTCTCTACCCGCGGATAGGAGAGGCTACCGTTTTCGAGTTTTCACCGTTTGATCGGTGTTTCCATCTGCTGAGTTTTTCCAGCAGTTTTAAACAACAGTGCTGCAACAGCCTATCCGGGTATATCCGATGGGGAGGTCTTGTGCCTTATATACCCGTATTGCCAGGGTACGTTGCAACAGAAGGTTACCAACACTTGGCGTCGGGGCGCCACGGTCGACACTTTTCATGCGGAAGTGTTGGATTACTTCATGTATCCTCCACGACGAGCCCAGCTTAGGCTGGATTGGTTCTATCGTTATCAGGCCGACGGAGAGCCGTTGGGGGACTACGTGCAGGACATACGAAAAGCTGCCCGGGTATTAAGATTAGGGTTGACCGACACCGAAGTCCTAGATATAATTATAGGAGGACTGAATACCCAAGACGGTTACCGTTTGGGAAGGTTTGGGCATCGTCCAAACAATTTCGCGGAGATGGCCCGGTGTTGTGTTGCTTCAAATACGGTCCGACCAAAGGTCGCAGTAATTGTTCCGGTAAATCCATTTCTGCCCAAGGTGGATCCAGAGCCGATAACATCATCATCGCCTACGCCGGAAGATGAGAAGTCACTTGATGGTGGAGCTTTACCATCGTCAGTAGAAGTTAATTTAGACATTGCACATGGACCTGGACAACTGGATTCCAGGTTGGCTAAGGTTGAGGAAGTTATAGTTGCTGAGAGTGGTGAAGAAGAGGAATCGAAGGAGGAGGCAGAAGAGTGGTCTGCACATGCTACGCAGGGGAGTATAAGTGTAAGTGTTAGGGAGGCTGCAAGTGTTTCTGAGGTCGCGGATGGACTAGGGGATGTCCAGTCTGCAAGTGTGGTAGAAGTAGATGAGGTAGAAGTTGGGGAGAAACTGGGTGGCAGCGTTGTAGAGTTTGGGGGTGAGAATGATGTAGTGTGTGAAGATGTGCAGACGCTTTCTGTAAGTATTGTTGAGGATTCCGAGGAATGGAAAGAAGTTTCAGCTGGACCAGGTGAGCAACTAGAAGATGAAGATGTGCAGTGTCGTGATGATGATTTGGATTATGTAGAGGAAGAAAAGGAAGAGGTGGAAGAAATAGAACCAGAAGCAATTGTAGAAAAGAAGAAGATAGAAGCAGAGGAGTTAGAGGTTGAGGATAATCCAAATCGGGGTAAACGTAGAAAGGTAAGTTACCTTGATTATAATTCAGATGAAATAAATCAGTACTGCTCTACACAAGATAGTTTCTCAGAGAGTGATGTCCACAAGGAACGGCGTCCTAAAGTTCGTCATAAGGAACGGGTTCCTAAAGTTCGTCACAAAGCGGTTAACGGGTAGCGGGTAGATGTTCCCCACAATCCCAGTGGTGTACATCTACTTCAGGGTTGCGCCCCTGCCTCCGCGAGCCTTGGTTTTCTCCACTTATCCTTATTACCGGAGGGAACCATGTCCTTTACCTTAGTCCTAGCTGTTGAACTTTCAATGATCCTTGCCCTTTTCATCTTCCCAATTTTCCTACCCCTCCCCTCAGAAAACAAAGTAAAAACCAAAAAAGAAACAAATAAAAATTAGAAAGGAAAAAGCAAAAAAAATTAGAAAAGGAAAAAAAAAAAAATATCCGAGAGGAGTTAGAGAGAAGTTAGTTGGAAGAGTGGTGACTACGTGGATAGTAAGTTTAGTGTCGTTTTCATTTTTCTTTGTTGTAGTTTGTCGTTGATTTTGTAGAGTCCTGGCCATGCCGCATTCCCTAGTTGATTTCCGTTGTAGTTATTTTTGATTAAGTGTAGGTTGTTCGACGTGGTAGTATTGAAGTAGTAAACCCCCTCGTTAGTTCTGCAGTATTGATGACCAAGTAATGGGATTGATGTTCGCGTGCCCTCGATGCGGTTTTCTCTGTCCGGCTAATAGGGGCCGTCCGCCCTAGGTATAGGGATGTTTTTTTTTAACGACCAGTTAGATATGTCAAGGATATGTGATGCCTTGTTTTAGCATATGGCTGGTCAGTCCATATGTGGACAATAAAGTTATGGGCGCTCACATACCAAGGTATTAGTTACCTTGTTTTGGTCTTCGGACGCGTGTGTGAGTGGCAGCAGGAGGAGTAGGTGGTGGTCACCAGAGAGTGTGACGTATCGGGGCGGTCCTGTGGGGTTGGTCTGGCGGAGAGGGTCGCATGAGGATGGTTGCATTGGCGTTGAGTTTTCCAATCCAGTAAGAAAGGGGGGGTAGTTGTTGTCCTGAGTAGGTATCAAGTTGGGTCTCAGTCAATGGGGCGAGCCTCAGGAGGTCGGAAGATCCATACGTATGAATCTTTCTTTTGTCTTTTCCTGTCTCTCTCTCTTGTGCTGTATGCGGACTCTGATCAGGTCAGCATGCAGCACCCGCACACTTACATAATACATATCTTCTTTCGTCTCTTTCGTTTTCCTTTTGATTTCTGTTCTCCTGAGAGCAAGCTCAGCTGAGCCAACCCAACACGACGTCCACCGGTATCTTTTGGGGAGAGGTACTCTGCAGGGTACCCTCCTGGCCTTTAACGTTGGGGCAACTATGTTGCCCTTTTGGGGTGAGGGTGTGCTGAGTCAAAAGATTCAGCGCGAGTTCAGTTATTTTATTGGCATTTTTATTTTGACGGTAAAGACAGTACAAAAGTTAATGTAATAAGGAGTGCTGCTCTCTACCCGCGGATAGGAGAGGCTACCGTTTTCGAGTTTTCACCGTTTGATCGGTGTTTCCATCTGCTGAGTTTTTCCAGCAGTTTTAAACAACAGTGCTGCAGCCTGGTGAGATTTTCGTTACCCAAACGAGGGAGGCGTTCCGTTTTTTTTTTTTTTTTGTCTCAACATGGAAGCCTAACTCAGGACCTCGTGGAAAATCTCTTCGGTGGAGAGAAGTGTGAAAATCTAGCATCTACTTCTTAAAACTATGAGATAAGTTTCTTAACGACTGCGGTGAGTTTTGATTTCATTATATTAATTATATACTAAATTTTTAAAGGAGAAAACGTTTTTTTAGTAAGCTTGAGTAAGCGTGCCCACTTGTTGAATCATGCATGGTGAAAGACGTAATTGTTCGTAAAGTTTTTATAAACCAATAAAACTTGATTATTGGAGTGTCAGAATCTCGGCTTTAATACCTAAAGTACAATAACCACAATATATTTAATTTTGCACTTTCATTAAAACTGATGTAACGAGATTGGGTTGTTCACTTAACCTATTACACAATGTGTCGTCATTAAGTGGTATAAAGTTTTGCTACAATGACAGTAAAACTTTATACATATATAATCGGGAACTTACTCAGGCACGTTTTAAACGTAAATCATGTCTCATTCAAAGTAATAGTATTCTCAGATTCTATGGAGTAAAAAACTATGTGTTTTAAATAAATTCTTCGCCACGTGGTAACCTCAATTTCACTCAAAGTAATAAGTTCATAAGGTGTTACAGAGCCAAGATAAATTATTATATTGCAAAAGCAACTCACATTCAGTGAGGTTCAAGTTATAAAGCGTTATAAAGAATCATTGTTAGAGAACTTTTTAAGTAAGGCATGTTGGCCAAAATAATGTTACCAAGTTTTATTATGTACAACACAACTAGGTGTTGTTTTTATTTATGTATTTTGGAGGGCGTCCAAACAGTGGGGGCATTTGTGTGTGGTCTCTCACTAAAAATGTAATGTGTGAACAGGGTTCACTGAACAGAGACAAGTCCTGCTAACACTGAACGAAATGACATCTTAAAAGCTCCACACTCGACACCGAAGAGAACAACGACCGCAACAACATGCCAATCATGAGATCGCCACGCTAGAAATAAGAGATCATCCTTCTGGGCACATATAAGCAGGTGAAAAATATCCATTTAAATTCACACGTAGAATCAACATGGCACCAGTTATACATTATCATCAGTTTTACCGTTCAAGTATACATTCATTTGGATCCCCAATTGATGGGACAGTTTAGTGTGAACACTAAGTATTAATTGTAAATTTCAATATATGTATAGTAAATTGTCAGTTCAGAGACTGACATGTCTACAACACAGCATCCCACTTAGATTTCCACTCATTTCTTTATAGAGCTTTCGCTACAGATTTAAAGTCAGTTTTGTTATTAATATTTTCTCAAGTTTAATTTACTATGCACAAAAACATATATTTTCTCTTATTTTTAAAATCAGGTTAGGTCATTTGTATAAAAAGATTACTGGGGAGGTAGGTGTTATTTTAAATTAGTTTCAACCAAGCTGTGCCTGTCGAAACACTTTTCAACTTGTTTGTCGAAACAAGGTTGTTGAGACAAAATTTGTTGAGACTGGTTATAAGTTGAAGAAACATGTCCGTCTCTGACACACAATGTATTTTTTTATATAAGGTGCTAATATGGTGCAATTTTCTCTTTTCATTAATTGGCCCTATTTTAGTCTATATAAATTCTTTATATTAATCATGGTAACTGGGGGGCGTTAATTATTTTAAACAATTTTTATTTCTCACCTTAATTAAGTATTTTAGCACTTAGCCACTTAGGCACTTGGTTTTAAATTTTAATGTCCTGGGGACATTTGTATGCAATACTTTATGATACACATGACGTGCAATTAACCCACACCATGGGGGTACATTTATAGAAATAAATCTTTAATCCTAATTGGGATTCCTATAAAGAAGAAGTTTAGAATTTATATACACCAGAAGGGTAATATTAAAAAGGGCGTGGCAAGAGACCTTTATGTATTTGTATACTATTGTATATGTAATTTGTCTTGTGGAACGTGTTATGTCTGTATATTTCTGTGTACATTTTGGGGGATATATATATATATATATATATATATATATATAAATATTATGCATTGCTGTACATTTTGGTGGGATATAGGGATTTTATTATTATTAGAATTTATATACACCAGTAGACGAGTATTCTATCTCAATAATCGTGGCTGATCATTTCTTTATGAAAATTAATTATTTTATTTAACAAGTATAGTAAGTGTCACCTTTAAAGTTCATTTAAATTGGATGAGTAATTATTTTAATTATTAATAGTAACTGTGAATGAAACCATTTATCTTAATTAATTTATATACTGCATTTTTAAAAGAAACTTAAAATATAAATTTTATATTTTAATAAATAGTTTAATGGGAGTTTTATTTTGAGGTTAATGATTATTTTAAGTTTTCAATTCATTGATGGTGACATAGCAATTATTTTCTTGGATTCAGTTTATATTTTTCAGGTGGCCTTGTTGAGAGGGTATACTTCTTTAGTTAACCATTTAGAAGGGGAATTATAAATCACTGTTGTTTTTTGTTAGTTTTATTATGAGATAGAAGAATAAAATGGGATTGTTAATTATTTAATTCTTGAGTTTTTATTGCAAGTCCCGTCTTACTGGATCCAGCGCAATTTTTAGCTTCTCTAGGCCTTAGCCTAGTTTTAATTAACTTGTAACCCCTCTTTACAAAAAGAAATATTCTTTTTGTTTTAACTACTCAAAATGAAGTAGGGGTTTCACATTATTTTCTCAAACACAATCTAATCTACAATTAAATTTATACTAATTATAAGTATAATACTACTGACTCGGAACACTAAGTTTTTTATTGGTAAAAATGCAAAATGTTTACCTTGTAGCATGTGATTTTACATTTTAACAATAAAACTTAGTGTTTCGAGTCAGTAGTATTATACTTATAATTAGTTAATCAACGGACACGTCATGGACAACAAAATCCATAAATTTATACAATTTATTCACAGTGTAAAGATAAAAGAAAGAGGAAAATTATTTGCGAATTGAAAGTTTGAACGACTGCATTCATATTGTTACCTTTGAATACTCAACAATGTAAAAGACAATTCCTTACACTTTTCAAAAACACATTTTTATTTATTGCTTAGCCGTTTAATGTTCTCAGGCAGTTCAGTAGATAATTTGGCTAGTATAAAATTGAAGGTTTTAGTAAAACAGATAATAAAATAAAAAGGCACGAGTAAAAGCCCCAGATTCGTTCCATGCACGGCAAACATCGGCTACATTAAACGAAGGTAAGTTTTTACGCTCGACGTTTATATTATCACAGTTTTCCGGGTGGTCTAGGATGTTCATGTTTATCCCATACCGATGACGGACATCTTCAGTGGGGCGGGAATGCAGATTACAATTATCCGCGAACAAGTGCAAACAAAGACTTGTCTATTGTTTAGGTACCTTTTTTATATAAACCAATATCTTATATATAAATATCATATATTATATTGTTACGTAATGCGGAAACAGTGTTACACCATTACAAAACATTCTACGTGTTTCTCGGATGTTCCAGTGGAATCCGGCTGTAATGCGTGTGTGCGTACATATTGCTGCTACTTTGAGATGAAGGACAATTACGTGACACTTGTCACGCGTCCGCAACGAGACTTTTCCAGATCATACCGGACCGCCCTCGCTGTGTTCAAGGCCGCACTCAATTACGTTCTAGTGTTTTATAGTAGACACGTAATATGGAATGTGCTGGAATCTCAGCGGGATAAAAATACAAGGCTTCAGCTGCGCTTAGTTCAGTTATTGTCGGCGATTTACACAGTCCGGTTCGAAGTATTGTGGCGAAGTGTTATGTGTTTTATAATTGTGCGTGACAAATGTAATAAAATTGTGTTTTATATTAGTTGACATTTTTATTGCGTGTGAACAATTTTTTTAAATTGATTTGTTGTAAGAGACTACCTTGATGATAACAAACTGTGTAATTGTGACAATTAAAGCTGGTGATTAGTGACTTAATTGGTGTCTTGTATTTTGTTTTCCATTGTACCATACGACGATCAGTAGACCGTCGTAAGAATATATTATATAATATAATATCAATATATATATATATAATATCAATAATACAATATTTTATATAAATACCCTATATAAATTATATTTATATTATATTATCATATATAATGTATATTACAAAATAATATATATTATTATTAAAATATATAATAGATATTATATATTTATAAATTTTATAAGCATAAGTGCCTGCCTAAACAGGATAGACAAGTCTTTGTTTGCATTCGTTCGCTGGTGTTGTGATCTGAATTCCCGCGCCACTGAAGATGTCCGTCATCGTTGTGGACGAGACGTCTGTTGATACACATGAACAGCCCGGAAAATTGTGATAATCCCTTTCGTTACTCTACTGCGTACCGTTTTGAATTTATCTCAAACTGTTGTCATACAGAATTTCTGACTTTTGTTACGGCTGGACGGTGTCGAAGAATAATTGCACGTTTACAGTAGAAGTGTTGAGAATTTCTGAAGTAGTTACGGTTGTTTGACATCGTTAATAAACTTTTCCTTACTTTCTTACTGACTCGTAAAACACGTATTTGTACCGTAGCAACACAGGTGGGAGTTGAAGCGTCCCAATGTCACGGCTCTTCGCTTGCTTCTCGTCTCCTGTCACTTCACTCCCCACCACTCTCTGGTACGCTCTTTTTATCTAATATTGACCTACCTCGTCACTATATTTACCACCTCTTGCTTCGTACTTCCTCCTGGTTAGACCTTTTCTCTTTCCCTGTTTACTGTTATCACATCTAATTGTAGTTCTAACTACAACACGGCTGGATCAGTTTTGACAGATGAGGTGTCAACTCTGCGAGTGTTAACGAGAAACGAAGCTTTACAAACACAAAATAACGAACGTTAAACACCAAATTGTATAAATATAGACTATCCTTTTCAGCATATTATTATTGTAATTAATAATGAGCGTATTACATGTTTGGAAAAAAAATTATAATAAAAGTGCTACCCGTCTTTGTAGGAATTATGGCTATCGTCATGTGTTTTCTGCCTAAGGGCAGGTCTTACAGGGCATCAGTGGCGTATATAAAATATGGTCTTGGGGGGGGGGGGTCTGTGATCCGATCGAGTCGACTTCATACAAAAGAAAATATCGGTATGGAGAACCATACATGACTTCCATGTTCTAAGATTTATATTTAAAATCATATTCGAAATGAAATATTTCTATAGAAACTACTTCTTTCTACTTATTGCTTCAGCCTTAACCACAGTACTGTGGTCACTAACGTATACCACCTCACGTTTTCGCACTCGATTTTCACTGATGATGTCAGTCGATGGTAATACCGAAAAGTCTGGTTTTGCAGAAAACATTGGACTACGGCTAAACAGCCCGGGAAGGAATTTTAACAAAGAACTACTTCTTTGTTGCCGATAACGTAGTACACATATAAAAAATTCTCCCCTCCCCCTTCAACTACAATTTTCATTAATAGAAAATTAC
The DNA here is from genome assembly GCA_034769895.1 of Magicicada septendecula. Taxonomy (NCBI): domain Eukaryota; kingdom Metazoa; phylum Arthropoda; class Insecta; order Hemiptera; family Cicadidae; genus Magicicada; species Magicicada septendecula. Next base: position 370,874,823 of record CM068374.1, on the reverse strand, counting down.
CTCCACCTCGCTCACCTAACCTCTTCATTTATAGATATTTCATCTACGTTTCTACAGTGGATTATTATGAGCTTCTCATCAGGATACTTTATTTATCAAAATTAAGTACTTTACTCTTGTTAAAACATAAAACGTTGCAGGTAAACTACCCGTTTCTTTAAACCGATCTTCACCATAATCAGTAGACCTTCAGTCCTCTACAATGCAGGGAAGCATGCAAAAAAATATTTGATTCTGTTTGAATGTGCGGCAGTTATCGTTCGTCATGAAAATATCTCTCTTGTTACAACATAAAATGCTGCAGGTAAACTACCCCTTTCCCTTAACCGATCTTGACCAGAATCAACAGACCTTGAGTACTCTACAAATCAGGAATGTATGCAAAAAATTGTTTGATTCTCTTTGAATTTACGGCAGTTATCTAATTGCTATATCTTATTATATAATTTTCGTCATAAAAAAATTACCCTTGTTAAAACGTAAAATGTTGCTGGTAAGCTACCCCTTTCCCTTAACCAATCTTCAACAAAATCAACAGACCTTGATTTCTGTATAATTGAAAAAGGTATGCAAAAAGTAGTTGATTCTGTTTGAATTTACGGCAGTTATCGTTCGTCATAGAAAAAATTATCCTTGTTAAAATATTAAATGCTGCAGGTAAACTACCCTATTCCCTTAACCGATCTTCACCAAAACCAACAGGTCTTGAGAACTCTACAATTCCGGGCTGTATGCAAAACATTATTTGATTCTGTTTGAATTTGCGGCTGTTATCGTTTGCCATAGAAAAAATTATCCCTGATAAAAAAACGTTGCAGGTAAATTACCCCTATCCCTTAACCGATCTTCACCAAAAACAATAGGCGTTGAGTACTCTAAAATTCAGGGCTGTATGCAAAACATTATTATTTGATTCTGTTTGAATTTGCGGCTCTTATCGTTTGGCATATAAAATACCCATGTTAAAATATAAAAGTTGAAGGTAAACTACCCCTTTCCCTTAACCGATCTTCAACAAAATCACCAGACCTTGAGGTCTGTATAATTCAAAAAGGTATGCAAAAGAGTAGTTGCTTCTGTTTGAATTTACGGCAGTTATCGTTCGTCATAGAAAAAATTACTCTTGTTAAAACATAAAATGTTGCAGGTAAACTACCCTATTTCCTTAACCGATCTTCACCAAAACCAACAGGTCTTGAGAACTCTACAATTCAGGGCTGTATGCAAAACATTATTTGATTTTGTTTGAATTTTCGGCTGTTATCGTTTGCCATAGAAAAAATTACCCTTGATAAAAAAACGTTGCTGGTAAACCACCCCTTTCCCTTAACCGATCTTCACCAAAAACAATAGGTCTTGAGAACTCTTTTTGATTCTGTTTGAATTTGCGGCTGTTATCGTTTGCCATAGAAAAATATTACTCTTGATAAAAAAAAAACCGTTGCAGGTAAACTACCCCTTTACCTTAACCAATCTTCACCAAGAACAATAGATCTTAAGTACTCTACAAATTAGGGCTGTATGCAAAAAATTATTTGATTCTGTTTGAATTTGCGGCTGTTATCGTTTGCCATAGAAAAAATCTACACACACACACACACACACACACACACACACACACACACACACACACACACACACACACACACACACACACACACACACACACACACACACACACACACACACACACACACACACACACACACACACTTTTCGAAAAATGACTTTTTTCATGTTTTGAGTGTAGTACAATCAGAATCTGCAGTAATCTCGATCACGATTTTTTTTGCCATCACCATACTTCCATTTCCTTAAGGAACATGGAAGTAAAAAACAGGTAAGTCTAGTCATCTAGTCAGCAGTACTGTCTTTAAAGTGGGTTGGATGGAAAAGGTATTTTAACATCCTGAAATCAATACCATTTAAAGTAAAGGATAATATCGGAATAAAAATACGCGTTGCTGGAACATTGTTTAGAAGATACTGACTGAATGTCATATATTCGATTTTCCTGTGGTTCATATACGCAAATGCTGTGTAATAAAGCTGTTACTAGGCGAATAACACAGCCGGAAACAATGATAAAAGAGCTTAAAACTTAAGAGATTAACAAAATTCGTCAACTTTTTTCGACCCTTTGGGGGGGGGGGTCCCGTTCGTCCCCCCCCGTAAATACGCCTCTGCAGGACATACTGTCTTCATGCTTTCCTATTCTGGGTTAGTCTTTCATGATACCTCATCCGATTATAGTTTATCGTCTAATCTGTCTTCCGTACTCTATTCCGCTTTCCATTTACCAGTCCCTCCAGTGTTTATACCGATACATTACCTGGTATTTTCCTTACACAGTGTTCCAAACAAGTTCTCTTCCTGCCCTTGATAATATCTAACACTCTCCTTTTGTCTCCTACTCTTCCAAGCACCTCATCACTCGTCACTTTATCCTTCTAGAAAATCCTTTCAATCCTTCTGCAAGACCACATCTCGAAGGGCTGTAACTTCTCTCCTCTTCTTCCGACAGTGTCTAACATTGTGTTCCGTATATTTGAAGCACGCTCCAAACAAAATACATCACTGTCCTCTTTCTCAGTACAGTGTCTAGTGTCCCTACAGTAAATGTTTTCTTTCTGTTAAGTGCTTCCTTAGCTATAGAATTTCTGCATTTTACCTCTTGAACACAATGCATGTCCTTGAATGCAATGACGTATGAATACTATTAGATAATCGCCACATACATTTAAAAACTTTAAACTTACATTTGTTCAATTTCCTCATTGGCTATTTTAATATGTGCAGTTCAGCTCATTATGCTTATGACCATGCTCTTTGTCTTCTTTACGTTGACTCCCATTCCAAACTCTTCACAAGTTCTGTTACAGTCTCTCAGCATTCCTCTTAATGTCCTTACGTCCTCGGCAAGCAACACCATATCGTCTACAAACCTGATTCACTCTATCCTCCTTCCACCGACTCTAACTCCACTTCTCCGATCAAGACATTTACGATTTTTTCCATGTACATATTAAAGAGCCGGAAAGACATACAACAGCCTCCATGACAATTCTGTACATGATAATATCATACTTCCCTTACTTGTCTTGTGCTTTCATTTTTCTACATTTATCCTCCAGCCACATTTTCCTACTCCTGTCTGTTCCCCTTCAATACGTCCTACGCTCTTCTTCTATTTTCACATTCTTCCATTTTCTGCTTTCATCCATCTTTCGAAGCAATTTATCTGGCCAGGTGATTACGTTAATTCGTTCGGTTACAGACAGCTGACTAGTAGCTGTTACCGTGGCAACAGAAAGGTTTGGCTGCTATTTTGGTTCTTTGGGAAGGAAAAGTTACGTAAAATATGTGTATGGGGTGTGTGACGTCACGTTATTGTACTGTGAAACAATTCTTCTGTTGCTGTTAACCTTTTACTGCACCCGTACGCCTCATTTTTTCCCTCTCTCATTTCTACGTTCACGTTTGTAGCAGCCTGTTTAAGAGATACAAGGCATATAAGGTAGCCTACTGAACACAACTGATGTCTTAGGCTCTCACGGCCAGCGTCAACCTGTTAAAGCTGTTACTCATTGCCACGTTATTAGGCCGTGGTCTAATGCTGTCAATTAGAACAGACGTTTCGGCTCCACTATTGGAGACCATCTTCAGTGTATACGATTGAATGGTTCCTGGTGAGGTGTTCACCGGCTCCCACAGTTCCAGTGAACCTTTCAATCGTATACACTGAAGATGGTCTCCAACGGTAGGGCCGAAACGTATGTTCTAATTGACAGCATTAGACCACGGCCTAATAGGCCGGCAATGAGTAACAGCTTTAACAGATCTATTGACAATACTTACCACAAACAATATTTACTAAAGTCATAATCATCATCATCTTCAAGGAATAAACCAAGGATAGTTTGTTCCGGTCTCAAACAGGCCAAAGATTAGAGCTGGTCACTCCAGCGCTTCCTCGGACGCCCCATACCTTTCCGTCCCCTCGGCTTATAGTTCCATACTTGTTTGGGGATGCGGAAGTCATCCATTCGGCAAAGATATTCCCATCAGTACTGGGTAATCCATCCAGCTAGCCCTTATTTGAGGCAATTTAGTAGTAAATATGTCCCCTGGATACGTTACTAGCATATTGCAGGGTAAGACGTAAGGTGGGGCTGCCACCTTCAGGTTTAATGTCCAGCCCGATTATCTGTCTGGATGTTCTCCCATAAACTGGCTGTCTTACCAGACTAAAGAGACCAGTATTCCCTGTTGAGAAATCCATTCGGATCTTTAATGTGGTGGTTTCTCCTTGCCTCTCACATCCTACGTCGTTGACCAATGGAAGGTCATACGTCTTTAGGGGCAATTTCCCACCCCAAGGGCAAGAGGGTGTCCTAACCTCTACTTGACAATGACAAGTGGAGGAGGGACAGGTTATATCGGCTGTCACTCGGTCTCCAGAGCCGCGTTAGGCACCTGTAGGTGCTGCCTATCACCTACCACTTGGAGGTGAGGCTGGATATTTCCCATCATCAAGAAATGAAACCATAAGGTATTAGTCATCCTCTCCAGTACTCTGGGCGACATTTACTAAGTAAAACCTTATTTAACGTTAACATTTACCATTTCCTAAAGTCCCAAATAACTATTACTCTATCATTTATAAATGTTAGTGAATGAAAAAAAAGTTTCTTTTGATAGCAAACCTGTATCCGCGAACACAAAAATTAAAACGTTTCTTGATAATAAAGCCATCTGAACAAGAAATAAAAATCCCGTCTTAGGCTCATCACGTTTGCAAGATCTGACAAATATTCTCCAAAATTGCTTTGTCAAACGCTGAGTGAAATAAACGTAAATAAGTCCATGCATATTACATATGATGTTAGGAAAAATTAAGCGCATGCAGTGCGTATAAATCACATTGAAAAATCTAGTGAAGCTGAAATTAAATGGAAAACGTTTAACGTGAAATGACGGAGACCAGATGTTTTTTCGTGTTAACAGAATTTCGTGTTGAACAGACAAAAATGTAAAACAAACTGAGATAAATGAACAAATACTGTACACACTACTGTGCTGTGTAGTAAAATAAAGAATATACGGAAGATACTTATATATAAACGTGTTATTTATCCTCCTCAATAATTTGGGTGGGGGGAAATGTGATTAATTTACCTTAACATTTAGTGTACACGCACGAACAGTGCAGCTATTCTTCACGTAGTCTTACGATTTTGGTTTTCTTGTACAGTAATGTGGTATGTGTGTGTGTTCCTATAGTAACAGTGTTCTCGTAAGCGGTAAGAACTCTTTCACTGTCATTTTCCGCGTCAAGTTCGTCGCCACCCTCATCAGTTTTACAGTTTTTATCTTGCTTTGTTTTGGGGCGTGCATGTATGGATTTATTTACTATACGGCTAATCAAAGCCAGCAACAAAATTATTATAAGAAAATTTTTCGCGTTAACCGATATTTTGTTTTGTAGGTAAAACGTTCATGTTAACCGTACAAACTGTAATTGTATAAAATAGAAGCGACGATCGGGACGTGAGCCAAAATAGAAGCGACGATCGGGACGTGAGCCACAATAGAAGCGACGATCGGGACGTGAGCCACAATAGAAGCGACGATCGGGACGTGAGCCACAATAGAAGCGACGATCGGGACGTGAGCCACAATAGAAGCGACGATCGGGACGTGAGCCACAAAGAAGCGACGATCGGGACGTGAGCCACAATAGAAGCGACGATCGGGACGTGAGCCACAATAGAAGCGACGATCGAGACGTGAGCCACAATAGAAGCGACGATCGGGACGTGAACCACAATAGAAGCGGCAATCGGGACGTGAGCCACGTTTCGTGTTAAACGTTTTCCACTGTATCTAAAGAAGCCAATGCCCACTGTATTCAGACAGTCCACTGACCTATAATATCGCCATTGTATTGGTATCCGCGTCACAATTATTATAATTAAACTATAAAGTTTTACCTTAATCCGTCTATGTGATCGCTTAACTTTTCTTCTTTTCTTCTAACGCGTTTCGGATTGTTAATCCATCATCAGAGGTTAAAATAATTCGTCGGTTAAGACTTCGTTAAACATTAAAAGTTGCGTAAAAGACATTTAAAAATTACACTAAAAGAACATTTAAAAATATAGTCCACAAACACAGCGACGTAGCGGATGCGAGTGCGCACTCAATACCGGTCAGCGACGTATTTGTCTGGTTTGCTGGCTGACATTTTCCTGAATAACTTTGAAAATACATATTTGCTATCCCCACACAATAAATGGCAACGTAACATCTCATTTTATAAAAGATACGTGGATGACACGTTTGTAATATTTGACGGGACAACGAGACAGGCAAACATGTTGTTACATTACATGAATAACATTACCAAAAACATACAATTCACACTTGAAATAGAATCAGACAATGCCATAAATTTTCTGGACTTAACTTTTATGAAACATAATAATAAATTTCAATACAGAATATACAGAAAACCCACCACAACTGATGGTGTTATACATGCTGATTCTTTCCACCCGCACTCACAAAAAATGGCCGCATTCAATAGTATGATACACAGACTATACAGCGTACCTTTAGATCCCGCCAACCACAAAGAAGAAGTAGATATAATTAAACATATTGCAATTACGAACGGTTACCGCAGTTCATTAGTGGAACGTTTGATGCTTAGACACAAACGCAGAACTAACAACCCTCACCGTGTCACGACGAACGCAATATATATGGCGATTGATTATACTAACAACTTTTCAATGCTCATTAGAAACACCTTTAAAAAACATAACATCCACATCGCATTTAGAACAACCAACAATATCCGTAAAATGCTAAATAATGCCACACGTACATCAATTGAAAAAAGAACGGGTGTATACAAAATGATATGTGATGACTGCAACATGCATTACATTGGTCAGACTGGCAGGACCTTTTTCGAAAGATATAAAGAACACTTACCCACGAGCATTTCAAATATAAATAAATCAAACTACGCTAAACATCTCGTCACATTAAATCATAATTATACAAATTTTGAGACAAATTGCAAACCCTTACACATTTGCAGAAAGGGACGATATATGGATGCGGTAGAAGAGTTCGAAATTTACCGAGCCTTCAGAATTAATCCCAATAATATATTAAACGAACAATTGGCATTTAAATCGCATACACTATACGATAAGATTATAGATAACATAGCCATAAAATACATACCCCAACACATCAATAGATAACATGAAAACTCTAATAAACTGTGCAGTACGTCGCTGACCGGTATTGAGTGCGCACTCGCATCCGCTACGTCGCTGTGTTTGTGGACTATATTTTTAAATGTTCTTTTAGTGTAATTTTTAAATGTCTTTTACGCAACTTTTAATGTTTAACGAAGTCTTAACCGACGAATTATTTTAACCTCTGATGATGGATTAACAATCCGAAACGCGTTAGAAGAAAAGAAGAAAAGTTAAGCGATCACATAGACGGATTAAGGTAAAACTTTATAGTTTAATTATATAATATCGCGTCGTTATATTTCTCTTAAACCTATACATTTCGCCTATAATATGATGAAGCATCCTCGGTGGCTGGACCAAACCAGTTAAACCGAAAAACAGTGTAGTTATTAGCGAAAACCATGGAAATTTATGAGCGAGAATATACAGTGACCTGGAAACACAAAACAACAAAGAAACATTTTTGTCAATCAAACAATAAACTTAGTTGGAAACATTACTGGTCGGGCTGTTAAGCCGTGGTATAGAGTCTATGCTGACAGACATTTCGGCTTCACCACCGGAAGCCATCATCAATGTTAGACAGTGAGAGAGAGAGAGAGAGAGAGAGAGAGAGAGAGAGAGAGAGAGAGAGATAGAGAGAGAGAGAGAGAGAGAGAGAGAGAGAGAGAGAGAGAGAGACACAGACAGACAGACAGAGACAGAGACAGAGAGACAGAGACAGAGAGAGAGGGGGAGAGAGAGAGGAGAGAGAGAGAGAGAGAGAGAGAGAGAGAGGACAACAGAAGACTCAAGAGACTTAACACTACTGACTTGATTTGAAACAAAAAAACAAAATTACTGAGGTTTTATCACTGAACCTAGAATTTGGCCGGGGGGGAATTTGGTCCAGGCGATCGAGTCGTGATCATACAAAACAAAAACCATAATAAGACAGATCAACATTACTAACTTTAAAGTGGCTGAAAAACGTGTGATAACATTAAGAAACTAATCCCATTAAAATATAAGGCAGAAACTCAATAAATATACGTTACCGAAACATATTTTCCTATATTACACATATTATATATTCCTATATGCACATTATTTTTCTATATTACATATTTCAAACGTATGTGCAAATGGTGAGTAATAAACCTTTAAAAAAGTTTATATGCTCAGATTCATACGTATGCTGTTCGTATATTTAAAAAAGAGTTACTAGCTGAAAAAAAATAGTCTAAAAATAAAGAGATTAAGAAAACTCGTCAACTTTTTTCGTCGACCCTTTCGGCGGTCCCGTTCGTCCCTCAAGTAAATACACCTTTCCTCATCATTGAATGTTAAGCCTACTTGTTAGGTAAACCCTAGTCTCGCACTGCTTCCATCGTAATGTTTCTTCTCACTTGACGTTTGATCCACGGACACATACGACCACTGTGTCTAACACAGTTTGGTCCTTCAACAGGACCGTTCGACCGCTGCTCACAGCTTCTGAGGACGGTTCCAGATTCCAGGTATCGAAACGTCAAGCAAGAAAAAACATTACGACGGAAGCAGTGCGAGTAGACGGTTTTACTGATAGGAATCATCCATCGCGTAGGAATTTTAAATATTTCAGGTCACTTATTCCTAACAAAAAATGTATAAATTTTAAACAATTTAAACAATAAACATAGGCCTAAGGATACACATTGTATCCTTATAAAACATTGTCATAAAAGAGACTTTTGACGCGATCCGTACCGGAAGAAGACTTAAGAAAACATAATTTTAAAGAATATTACGTGATATGCTTTAAGCTCATGAAATTTATTCGTATTTTTTATTGCTAGTTTTCACAAAATTAAAAAAAAAAGCTTCTGACGGTGATGAAATTCTACCTTGCTGATGAAATAGGTAGAGAAAATGTTAATACGTCGAAAGAAATAAAGAACGTAGAAATGAATGTCGAAACAAAGCTTGGAATCACTTACGCATGATTAGAACGTTTTGGTGACCAGGAGGAACAGACCTGGATAGAAGTGAACATGTCTGATTACAGTGTACATTTTCTATTTATAGAGTTAATATTATATGTACCAGGCAGGTTCCAAACTATATATGGAATACTGAGGTTGACAAGAGGCGTGCATCAAATTCTATAAGACAATAGCAGTACCAGCACTGCTGTCCGGATGCGAGACGTGGACTATAAGGAAGAAGGACTGGTGCCAATTACAGGCTGCAGAAATGGACTATTTGAGATCGGCAAAGGGACATACGCGACTCGATCTTAATATAAGAAACGAGTATATTACACGAGAACTTGATACAGTTTCCCTAAATTAACTCATTCGGAATTATAGAAATTGCTGGAAACAACATCTAGAAAGAATGGACAATACCCGCTTTCCTAAGCTGGCTTATGAGTATGAGCCGGTTGGAAGAAGGTCTGTAGTCACAAGATGGCGGGAGTCATGAGGCCGGAACAGGATAAAACCTATTCATGATGTGATGACGATGACGATGAATATTATGCGTACAAGTACAGTATGTAATCCTTTTTTTAATCACACAGTCGTTCAAAGTGATACCCAGTTTCATCATTTCGTCCTTGAGTTGTTTGGTGTATCCGTTCAGACTGGGAAGTTGCTAAATACAGTTTAAAATTTATTTAATTTGGACCTATCCATCCGAACCACATGTCCAAGGAATCCCAGTATTTTCCTTCGGAAAGCCGTTTCCAGATCTTCCAGATTCCTGTACTCTTTGGGTTTATGCCTGTACCCATCTTCGGTTTTCTTGGGGCCATAAATTTTCTGAAGAATTCTTCGTTCAATTTTAAGAAGAGGTTCCACATTTTGAAAGCACATTGTTTCCACTCCATACATGATCACCGGCCTGATCACAGTGCTATAATGGCGAACTTTCGCACTACTGGAAAGGTTTTTCTTTCCGTACAGTTCCCGGGTTAGTGTAAAGGCCTTTGTTAATTTGAGTTTCGTAATCCTGTTTATATATACACATATCAAGTACTGTAATTATTTGTTTCCACATTGTTTTTCGTCACGTTACCTGACTCATGTGTTCAACAGAATAGTTTAACTATAGATCGTCCAGAGACAGAGACAGCAGAGAAAAGACGATGACGCGACACAAAATACACGCGTTCGCGTTACCGATTCGTTTGAAATATTTCGGACGCCTAATAACGTGACCTTGATACAAAACAAAACACGGAGAACACAGATTATCAACAAGGAAGTTACGGCACACGAGAGAATAATTACTGGACGTTATGAGGTTAATGCTGTCGCACTACGCGTGCGCCCGAGTGGCAGTGGCAATACGTTACACGAGCACGCGCACGCGGTCTCATATATATATATATATATATATATATATATTTGCAACAGATCAAATTTTATTATACTAATAAGGATATAGTGAGTCTGTAAAAATCACAAACAAGTCTATTATGGAGGAGATGAAAAATTATTTATTATACACACAAATATAGTTTTTAAAGAGGTATATTGTATATACACTTGTCATGTATTGTAATTTGCAATAATAGTTTATAATGTTCGATAATATACCGGTTTTACTTGATTGAGGCTATGACCTCAGTACGTGCAATCCTCCGCTTCCTACCACCGCTCCCGTCCTGCCGTCCTTTTCTTCAGCGTCACTCCTTCCTGGCGTCCACTTCGTCCGACGTCCTCTTCGTCCGGTGTCGTCTTCGTCTTGTCGTCCTCTTCTCAAATACGTTAATCACACAATGCTTATTATTTTCCCTAAAATAGTTTATTTTTATTGATATGTAAATTTTATCAATCTCAGGGTGAATATGGGTATCAATTTAATAAGGTGTATTAGTGTACACCTTCCACGCAATCTTGAAGTGTCTTTAAATTCCCTAAGCGGATATCTTAACTTACACGAAAAGCACTATACTATATTATAATTCTATCTAAATAATTGACCCACTCGGCTCTGTACGTAGAAATTCGTACAGAATACCAAGGATTATGTTAAGTTATACTATTCTATGTTCGCTCGAGAATAACTCTCTCACGCACGAGCACAACTTCACCTTGCAACTTCTACAGACAGACTGTGTCGATCTTTACTCTACAGAGAATGAATGTTACTGAATTTAGTGTTTTCCGATTGGCTAAACCCAAGTCACATGATTGATGGTTTCAACAGATGTAAACTTTTCCAGAAAGAATTTGTATAAATATGCACTAACTTGCATTGAATTATCTACAAATTTTTATGACGCTATTAATAATAAGTGTTTCAAATTGAGTTTTTCCTACTTAAAAAACCATATTTCTAAAATAGTTATGAACCATAGAGTACACATAAATTGAAGCTATTTACATACATATTTCATTGTCAAAGTTTCACGTCGATCGGTTAATTACCGCGGAAGATATAGTGATCACACGGTATCATACCCGCACACGCGCACAAATTCACTCAAAAAGTACATGGCAATAAAGAACATCTTTTTACGAAGAATTTAGTATACCCTACATGCTTATCCATTTCTAAATACAAAACTTACGGCTAAAAGACAAAGTATTACATAAAACCAATTTAAACATGAAAATGCTCGTCATCCATGTGCTCTGATACAAACAACATAGTTATCATACTGTGTTCCGTTGCAATATATACATTACAACGTTACAAGTATTATAAAAAAATTACACAAATACAATACCATGTACTCAACGCAACTATGAAGTGTATCACACCGGCCAGGTCACAGGGTTTTTTTATTCTCGTTGCGTCAAGTATATGTAGTTGCACAATAAAAAAATAATTTTCAAAGAGGAGTGAGATGTTGATGACATGAAATAACTAATTAAAACCGTTTCAAAATAATCATTCTACGATTTATTAATATTAATAGAAAATATGCAAATATTAAAATTTCGAATTATAAAAATAAAAAAAATATTCTCTTTCAAAAGTTAACAAAAATACAATATAACCTTCTATGCTGTTCATGATATATAAAAATAAACAACCATATAATCTTACTAGCTAAACAGACATGTTAAACAAACTATCTAAACACTTTTTATTTCAGTGTGTCTGACTTTGACTCAAATTTTAAATAACAATAGCAACTCATTTACAAACAAAAATAATATTAAATCTCAAGAATAAAACTAATTGTTTCTATAAACAAAGTAAAAAAAATACATTTACTTCCAACCTATTATTTATTTCTACTGACACACCCAAATTTTAACATACAACAGAAGATTAGTATTTTTAAATTTTCTTGGTAAATTAAATTATTTTCTTTAACTACCATTTAAATTTATGTACATTGATTATATTTAAAACTTTAAGTCTTTAATGTTCATATATAAGTTTTTTTTTAAGAGTCCTTTTCACAAACAAAAAATATAATTGTTTATTCATCACCTGCACACTGCCGACGTTACCGTTGCGCGCGTGCGCGTGTGTGTGTCATGAATCCTGAGAATTTGATGATGATGATTATGCTGATGCTGTGTTCTCTGTCTCTACGGTTTGTTGTTTGTGATGGTCCAGAATTCCTCCATAAGTCTTGGTGTGTGTGGTAAAGATGTTCGCTTGGTCGGCAGACCAGCAGCGTGACGTTGTGTGAAGATATCTTGAGTCTGAGATCGCCCCAAAATTGCCTTGGTATTTATACTGGACGGCGATCTGACAAGTCCAGGACTGTTTTCGACCTGTTAGATATTGTCACTTCGTGCAAAGCGTCCTTTTAATTACAAATCACTTTTTGGTTCATTTTCGCCATATCGTAAACATACTTGTAGCAAGAGCGATATCATCGTTTGCGTAATTTTTTCTGGTCACTCACATATAACACACTTATTAATTACTATTTAATTACACTAGTAATTAACATTAAAATACTTAGCGTCTTTATTATTGCACATTTCTGCAATAATTTTGCATCACCATATTCGTTACAAATTCCTTAATGTAATGGTGTCTTTATAATTGGGGTAAGTCTTTGTTCACAGGTTTAAAACGTATTAATTAGTTTATTTTTATCCGGTTAAACCCTGATTACAGACAAACCACTAATTCGTACGCATCACCCCATCTTTGCATGTCCGAGCTGGCTTCACTCACACAAACACACAAGCGATGTATTCACTCGCGGGGCAGGCGCAGTGGCGTACGCAGGGGGAGCTCAGGGGGCTTAAGCCCCCCCCAACCGCAAAAATGTAATATGCATTTCCTTGATTTACTTAGGCGTCGTTTAAAATTACAAAATTGAATATTTCGGCTAATTTGGACGGGGATATAAATACTAAGAAAATAAGTAGTTTATAATAACAATTATTACTTCAGTTATAATTTGTAGTTCATTGAGCGGTGTATTACGCTGAGTGTAACGTTCAGTAAGCTACCTGTTTTCTCTCTCTTTCTCGCTCTCATTTGATGACGCGGCGGAGCGGCCACTCGCACGTCAACCAATGACGTGCCACCGGCCACTACTACCAGTGAACCCTATGAATTTTTACTTAAGTATTAATGTTTTTATGAAACTTAAATAAGTACATAAACCTTTTCGATAAATAAAACGGAAAATTTTAATAATGTTCCTAATTTCATATCTTGAATAATTCTACTATAATAAAAAAAAATTACTTTAAAAACACTTTACATTTATACGAAATTTTTTGATAATTTTTTTACTTAAAAAGAAAAATAGAATCGTTATATATATTATTATAAAATAATTAATTTCTAGAAATAATAATATTTATTTAAAATGTATCGTATTTTCCGAATGTATAAACATAACTAACATACCTACCAAATCCTGCAAACCTTCGAAGCATGAACGTGCCCACAGAGTGCCTGCAAAATTTCGAGTTTTCATACATGCCTGTGGGGTGAAAACAGAAATTCGCTGCACGAGCGCCACGGGTGAGATTTAGCTTCTACAAGCTTCCATATATTCGTCTATTTTCGGCAGTGATCGGCGATACTTAAACCACTCGTACACACTTTGCTGTCATCGTCCGCCATTGTCGCGTTTGTGTTTCTTTAGCAGTACGGTGTTTATTAAATCCGCCATTTTGTAGTTTTATTAGTGATTATTTGATTGTTTGTTGTATCAAAGATGAAGAGTAATAAGTCCAAACTTGATGACAAGACAAAAGTACTAAAAAGGAAAGTCAGCACTTTGGATTTCTTTGTAACAAACACTAAATTAGCGAAGTGTGATGGTGTAGCAGAAAGGCCTACATGTTCTTTGTCAACCTCTACATCGACTCAGAAGGACACTTTTGTTAGTGAGGCTTGTGGCAATGGCAAGAATGTTTCCGGGCTTCTTTCTGAATTCTCTGACAATAGTGAAACTATAAATTCTAGCTGTTCTGACACAAATGTTCTTTCACAAAACGAGTCTTCATTATTACGTAAAATTACAGACATTATAATTTATTATTACAATATATATCTCAAATTGATGGTAACCTGAAATATGCTGTCCTTTGTAAAAATTACACTGAAAATATGACTGACCACAAATTTCCTGTAAAAACAGAAGTTGCAATTATGCGATCATTCCAGTATTTTTGTTATCACATATCGTTCACATAGAGCAAATGCTGGCCAGGAATTGGACGTGAAACAACACTACAAGCTAAATTTATATATTCTTTTTGTTTATCACTGCATTGTTGAGTTAGAAATCCGTTTCGGACCTGTGTTTGATAAAATTTGTCATCTTCAAGTATTTGTACCTCATTTCTTCATTAAGGCTACTACTCAAGAGATCAAGCAGTCTGTTGCCTCTATCATGTACCCTGACATTGTCAAGATGTAACTTAAACTTGAGGCAGAAATATGGAAGCAAAAGTGAGTGGATGAAGCAGATATGAATGTTCCATACGCAGCTTTTAGAAGTACTGTGTGTACTCCCAGTGACGTCAGCTGAGCCAGAACGCTCCTTCTCTACTCTGAGGCGGTTGAAGACGTGGCTGAGGTCTACAACTTCGGAGATAGGGTTTAATGGGTTAGCTTCGCTCAATATTCACAGGGAAATCGACATCTCTCCTGAAGATGGTGTTGAGCGGTTTGCCAATCAAGGGAATAGGAGAATGGACTTGGCTTTTTAAATTACAAAATGTTTCCTATTGTAAATTAATAGCTAACTTGATTCTTATTTACTATATATTTTTTCTTTTTAATTTTTCAAATACTACTGTTAATTTTGTAAGAATTCAGCTAATATACACTTGTGTAATTTTTCATCAATGAAGTATTAGTAAAATAGTAGTATAACAGTAAGAAGTATAAGAGTTTAATGAAAAACTGTTTTTTTGTATTGACACAATCAGTTATTAGCAAGTCATTTTGAAATATATAGCTGTTAAAATACCAACGTTGGAAAACTTTATTCACAGTGATAATGACATTAATGTATAATATTATAGTATAATTGAAGTAAAACGAATCTGTTGTTAAACATTACAATAAACATAAAAAATCAATTAAAAATATTTAGTTTTTTGAAAGAAAAAAGTATTCTTTTTAAAATTACTAATTAAAAAATAGAATGAGACATAAGCCTCCCAATCACGAATAATACATTTTTGATAAAGAAAATGTGAAATCTACTAATGCCTACTAATAAATTTTAACCATTAACTGGCATATGTACTCTATCTTATACTATAAGTTGTAGAAGAATATACTAATATATGGACTGCTAAGGTTCAACCCCCCCCCCCCCAGACTGATTTCTGCGTACGCCACTGGGCAGGTGTATGCTTTCTGACAATTCTTAGCCTGCATAATATTGTTAAAAACTGTACATCATATATTTTATATGCTAAATATTTACAAACCTACCGCCCTTGGCACATATGCAAATATATGTATTGTTGCAACAATATATAGGCCTATATATATATATATGATTTTGCCTAAAGATGTATTATCCTTATTTGGAACATGTTTCGGGACGCTTTGTGTTCCCATCCTCTGAGGATGTCCCGAAATATGTTCCTAATAAGGATAATACATCCTGAGGTAAAATCATATACTGTAAATATTAAATACATTATATACATCAAGAAATAGACTGTAACAAAAAGTGTTTGAACACACACACACACACACACACACACACACACACACACACACACACACACACACACACACACACACACACACACACACACACACACACACACACACACACACACACACACACACACACACACACACACACACACACACACACACACACACACACACACACACACACACACACACACACACACACACACACACACATATTGCAACGATACAAATAAATATTTTCGCATAGGATAGTTTTGTGTGTTTAAATTATGCACAAGTCTATATTGGAGGTGTAGAAAAATTATTTATTTATACCACAATTAAATAACTGTTTATACGATATATTTAAATTACACAAAATTTCATGTATAGTATTTTATTTATTATAGAAAAGTTTATATAGTTCAGTTTTGGTGAATTTTACTTGGATGTAGAATTCCTTTAGACTAGGCGTGACGTCACTCGCTCCGCCCCTCGCTCTACTCTCTGCAATGACCGCCGCTCTCCGCTCTCACATCCTCTCTCCGCGCTGGGCGTTCGCCGAACAACTGATAACACAGATACTGCTTTTACCCACAAATTGTCACTTTCCGAATCGTTAGTTTTATCACTCGGAATTGGGTATTATTATTTATTAAATCTCAGGGTGATAATGAGTGATAATTTTTTTAGCGGTGTATAATGCTTACACCTTCCGGCTATTCTTGATGTGTCCCGCGTTAATCAGGGTTAACCACGGTAGATAAATCTCCCTAAGGGGAAATCTTCTACTAACACGTAATAGCACTTAATATAATATAATAGGTAGTTAACCCGCTTGGTTCTAGTCGAACAACTAAGTCCTCCCGAGACTTAGATTTACCATATATTAACCAGTTCGAACAAGAAAAACTCTTGACGAATAACACACGTTCACTAAGCAATGGCTTTCGATGAACTGCCTCGAAGTACACATGACAACGGACAGATCTGACTGAAATTAGGGGCTTCTGATTGGTCAATCGACTGTCTACGTGGTAGATTTGACAAAAGATAGACGCGTTGCAGGCGAATCTTTGTATAAGTCTGCGAGAGCCTGCATAGATTTTATCTAGAAATTTTATTACTCTTCAATTGATAAGCGTGAAAAGTTGAGTTTTCAATTACAACAAAAACACATTTAAAAAACAGCTGAGAACAACAGAGTATACAGAAAATATATATATTTTCATAATTAATTCACTGTCCAAGTCTCACGCCGATCGATTAACTCACGCGGAAGATATAACAACGAAGGTTCACCACACGTGAACGCGCGCACACATTCACAAACAAAGTACATGACATTATAGAACAAAAATTTACAAAGGAATTGGTATAACACAAGTCCTTATCCAACATTAAATACAAAACTTATAACTAATTGACAAAATTTGCATAAATCAATTTAAAACATGTTAATGTCCGTCATCTATGCTCTGATATTCTTATTCATAGATCATCATCCTGAGTTTTGTTGCAATATATATATTTTGCACATTGTGGACGAGCACAGATAAATTAATATTGCTGAGGCAAATACTGTATACGAAATGATACAATTAGGCTTTCACAGTAGGCGTCAACGTTGTTAGAATTATTATTTGGCCGTGGTCGACACTGTTGTTCAAGACATATGTTTCGGCCCCACAATCGGAGGTCATCTTCAGCGTCAGAAACGACTGAAACAATCGGCAAGGTGACCGCCAATTCATCCCACTACATAGTCTCTCTCTAACTCAGTACAGTCTAACTGGAGTACAGGAAAAATATGAATTTATAGGGTGTTCCAAACCGGATGGCACCCTTACTCTCGCACGCGCACTCACAACCAGTCCAGGCACGATCCGGGCGATTCAGGTATAAGTATACGGTCCAATTCAAAACTACAAAATTGTTAATTTAGCTTATAATCCAAACTATAAACTATAATTTTTGTGTTGTCCGTAAAAATTGTGAGAAAAATGAGTCCAACCAACACATAATTGCGATAAATATGAGTATTTTAGGGATTTCTAAAGCAAACGCAGAATTGGAGCACTTAATAAAGATTTTATTATAAAGTAATAAGTACACTATGTTGGTGATATCTTGATGATTATAAACAAAAATGTATTTACAATTTACATTAATGGTGCAAAATTACGTCAGTATATGAAAATTTGTATTTTTTCTACAATAACAAATGTTGTCTTGCATGTAATATTCATAAAAATAATTTTATTTAAAAATGTATGCCAATGAAAAAGAAAAAAATGATTTATATAATAACTTATACAATTACCTATTTACATACTATATTTACAATATAAATATCGTATTGAAATTTAAGCTCAGTAATGCAAAATACTAATTTCTAAAGCCTAAATAAATATTAAATTAGACTTAGTTGTACATCTAAAATATATCACAACCACGTCGTATAAGGTGTCATATTCTTTAAAAGTTTTATGGAGATTACAAATATGCTAAGCTCGTTTGTAAAAAATTCATATTATAGAAGTTGCAGTTACGTAGTGGCCGCCCCAGTAGATGATTCATACCCTAGGCGTGCGGGCCAGCTGCATTTGTGTGTGTGTGTGTGTGTGTGTGTGTGTGTGCGTGTGTGTGTGTGTGTGTGTGTGCGTGTTAGTAAAGGTCTCCTAATCCCTCAGGTGCCATGCGACTTGGAACCTGAGTCTTAATTTTTTTTTAAACTTCCAAAGTTTTGGACGCTGGAGGCGAAAAATTGGGAGAAAATTTTGGTAAAATTGCAAAAATTCATGTGGCGTGCCAAATTAAAGGAATTTCAACTAACGTCCGAATGTAGTGTTATGTTATGGAATTTAAAAATTTTTTGATTCCAGAGCTTAAAAGTGAGGAAAACCCTTTTTTGCAAATTCCATGTATGATATCAAATTAACAAAGTGAAGTAAGAGAATCTTAACAAAAATCTGAATTACGATTGCGATCAGGCTCTGTAGTGCTTACAAGTGCTTAGTGTACAGTTTTAGAAATTTCAAAAAATGTTTACTCCAGGGCCCAAAAACGTAATAAATTTTTTGTACATTACAAGAATCCAGCGGGTGTCAAGACTAAAGGGAATTTTAATTCAAAACCGATTGTTTGGAATTTTTAGGGTTTATCGTATGATTGCTCTACATTGTCACTTTACTGAAAAAAAAAAATAGTAGGGTAATAGAGATTTTCGTAATTTTTCTGATAATTTAAAAATTATCTAATATAAAAATGTTTCCAATAATAAATTTATTTAATCCAAAATAGGAAGCTAGTTCTGCAGCTAGTACATTTTACCAGTGGAGTGTCTGAAAGAAAATTCATGCGGAACCCATTTTCACTTATTACCCAGATTTTCTCAATTTTCCTGTAGAAGTTGTGTAGGTGACGTACTTACGTATTCTGAAATGTACTCAGCGCAGATTTGTAAAATGAATTTGAACGAATAAGTTTTAGACCTATGTGTACAAGGCAACACTGTATAACGCCGAATAAGTAAGAAAAACAATACGTATTCTTAGAATAGATTTAAAAATATATACCGGTCCTGGAGCAAGGCAGAAAGCTCAGAGAAGGTTTGTTTGCGATACCCATGATATGTATAAAAATTGCTCGTTCCAGAGAACTTATCATCATCATCATCATCACTACAAGGATTAAGCCCTAGACCTGTTCCGGAACCCATCTCCTCCTCGGTCTACCGACGCGTCTTTCTTCCCACTAGGGTGATAACCCAAGGCAGCCACGGGTAGACGAATATCAGGCATGCGATCCAGGTGTTCACACCATCTCCTTCTGTGGTATTCAATCTTCTGGTGGAATGATACAATGTTTTAATCGCGTCTAATATCTTCGTTCCTTCTCCGATCCAAGAGAGAACAATCTTGCGTCCCTCTTAGAAATTTCATTTCAGCTGCCTGAATCCTCTGTAGGCCCCTTTTACCAAGGTCCATGTTTCACTAGCATACATGAATGTGGGGACACATTTTATAAAATTGTATTCTGGTATCCTTCAGTGTTTTACTTTTCCGGTACCTATTAATCGTTCCACAAATGCGTCTAAATTTCGTTGGCTTACTTTCCCAATCAATATCGGTTCCATATGAGATATCACAAACCGGGTGATTAAAATAACTAACCTGATCCAAAATCTAATTATTCACGACTATCTTAGTTCTTATAGGATACCTGCCCTTAAATGCCATCGTTTTAGATTTCGTAGCAGAGATCTGTAGCCCATAGTCTTGTATGATGCTATTGAACGTAAATATCGCCCTTTGTACCTGATCTTCTGTTTTCTGTATCATTACCTTGTCATCTGCATACAGCAATGATTTCACATGAATATTCCGCTGAAGTGATATTCCCGAGCCAACTTTAGCTGTCCATCACAGAAATATGTCGTCCCTGTAGATATTAAAAAGTGTCGGTGAAATACGAGGGTCAGTTGAAAAGTTCGTGGAGCGACATCTATAGCTCAGTGGTAGAACTAAAATCTTTCGTGTGCTGCAAGACGTAGGCTATATTTCGAGTGAACACCTGTTAATTTCCAGATATGTCTGTCACTTTTACCAGCTGTTTGAAATTTTCCTGTCACGTGTGTTTTTAAAATGCACAAAATCAAACATCGTGTTGTGATGAATTCTCTGTTAAAAACGTGCTAGCGCCAATGGAAAATCAAAACAAAATTGTAAATGTGTTAGGAGATACTGTGCCTTCAGAAACAACGGTAAGTGGGGAACACTCGAGTTTAAACGTGGTCGTACAAACACTGAAGACGATCCCAGCAGTGCACGTCCAAAAAGTGCAACAAAAAATGACTATTGAAAAAATTGCATAGGGTGTTCGAAGACCGCAGATTGAGGAGTGGATGACGTTGTTGAAATCATAGGGATCTCATATGAGCGTGTGCATCATACTTTAACTCAAGAACTTGGTATGAAAAAGCGTTGTGCAAGATGGCTGCCGCATCTGGAGTTGTTGTATATTTTGAGCGTGCAGTGCGACCATGATTTCAGTGCTCGTACGACCACGTTTAAACTCAAGTTCATACTTACAAACCATTGGTTTTGAAGTCGCAGCATCTCCTGACACATTTAAAATTTCGTTTTGAATTTCCGTTGGCGTAAACAATTTTTAACAAAGAATCACACCACGATGTTTGATTTTGTCCGTTTTTCAAAACACGCATGACACATCGATTTTAAACAGCTTCTAAATAATGAATAAATTGATAGATATATTTGGAAATTAACAGGAGTTTACATAAAATACAAATCTTGCAGCACACGAAAAATTTTAGTTTTACCGCTAAGCTACAGATGTCGCTCCGCGAACTTTTCAACTCACCCTCGTAGGGCTCCCTTGTCTCACATCTTTATTTGTAGGAATATCTTCTGATAATTTATTATTCAAATCCACGACAAACGCTGTCTTGTAATATAAACTCCTAAGAACTATAATTAATTACGAATGGAAACTCCTTCGTTCCATTATACTTCAGTGTAGACCGAATGTTTCACATTGTAAGAAGCTTTCGACTTATCTATGAATAGTAGGAGACTTCCTTTTTTTTCAGGCAGTCGTTCTCTTCTACCCGTATATCGCATTTTACCCGTGGCGGAAGTTGAAGTCAGAAAACCACGCGGTGCGGCGATCCTGCATGGTTATTCCCAGTCTGTTTAGTCCAGTCTAGTCCAGTCGGGTCCAGTATAGTCCAGTAACCAATATTTTCTTTCATTTGCTCTTCCATTTGTACATGACATTATCCTCTGTCGTTTGTTACTGCCCACGGTAGCATATGGCCATATACGTCAAATATAACAAACAGTTAAACACGTGTACTTAACGCTACATTCACAACACGCTAATAAGGAAAACGCATTATTGCTTGATGGTTTATATTTTATTGCCTACAATTATGTTTTATGTTGTGCGCGTCTTTCTCCATTACTCGTTGGCTCATTGCTGACGTTGAAGATAACACAATAATGATACAAACATTATCAAACTTTCATTTAGAATATCAAATTTTTGAGAGAAAAACTAAAATTTGTATTCAAGAAGTGGTGTGGCGTGGGTACATAACACCTGCTGCCGGTTGTGATAGGCCTCAAACTTTACCTAAAAATTAATTCGAATATTTTCTAGTACCAAGTGTTCGTTTAAGGCCAAAATATTTTTTTCAAGTATTTTCTATCATTCACTGCGAGAAGAATGGGGTCCAGGTTCAAAGGGATCTGACTCCATTATACTTACACAGAATAAATCAGAACACAAATAATCGAATTAAAATAATAAAGAGAAACAGAGAAACACATAACTAAACGAACAAAACACAAATAGGTAGGTGGTAACTGCTGCACGTTGGTTCCAAAACGAACATAGCTGCTGGTTAAACTTTGTACTTATGTAAACTTTGTACTGTAATACCGCATTGCAGTCGCGTGCAGTGACGTCATTTTTTTCTCCCCGCTGTGTGCTGCCAGCTTGATTCAGGCTAGCAGCAGTCAAAATTAGTTAGTTACTTGCAAGACTCCGAGCGGGCATCTCGCCTCAGTTCGCCAGCCGCGGCTACCTTATTTTTCATTATTTCTATATTTTAGCATGATCATCATGCGCTAAGTACTTGGGCGATCTCGGCCTTTACACACGATTATGTCTTTCAATATTTAACTCTATTTTACTTATCCGGCATTATGCCGCGCTAAACTGCACTCGCCAGCAACTATCTTCTGACAAATTCTCAATAAATGATTAACTCCAAAAAACATATACAGTCCACTTAGTTATTTCATTTCACACCAGCTACCTCATCAACTAGCGTTCTAAGACTAACTTAAGATTTCATCGAGAGCGTCTAAGACGCAACAGCTGCTAAGTGAGCGTTTTGCAGGTTTATACAGCGGCAACACATTCGGTGGACGAATATGTCCCTGCTCCACAGATTGTACAGTGACAACTAGTACGAGGTCAATGACCGTACGCAGTAAAACATTGCCGATGTCTGAGCCGGCAACACAAGACGGTGCAAGTGCTCAGCAGTTCGAAAGCAATGCTACGCTTTTGTTCAAGTTTCCCTACTAATATTGTTGGGATTTCAAATTATTCAATAACCAAAGTATTTATGTTGTGATATAATTAATATTATTTTAATGAAGAAATTTGAGTTAGTGGTTGAAATCACAAGCAGAATGATCACTGTTGCACACCACTATATAAAAATTATCCCGATTAGCGCTTTCAAGCTTCACAGCTCATCGTCAGATCGGAATAGACAGAAATTATGTGAAACAAACCCTTCACCCCTCTAACCCCACCCTGCTCACACACAACAAGCTATAATATAAATGTCCCTTCCCCACCCCCTAAACCCTGTCCCACCATCTGTACAGTTACATATTTTTCTAGCAAATTCCTTGTGTTTCAGTGTTGTGTATGTGTGTGTGTGCATCCTTTTAAACTTACTCTCTTCCTCTCCACACACGTGGGTCAGTCACACACCCTTATTTTAAAACATCCAATTAGTACTATGCAATATAGTTCTTAATCTTATCTATCTGTCCTCTATCATTTACTTCTTAATTATGTTATAAAATATTTCTTCATTATCAAATTTAATTTTAATATTAATTAAATTGTTTAACCCTTTTTCTCTTTCTTTCAATATTTCTAACTCCTCTCTAAGCTTCCTTTCAACTGTGTTATTTACTACTTTTACAATTTCGTATTCTTCCAAAGGATTAACAAACTTATGGTTGTCTTCTATGAAATGTCTTGCGTATAACGAATTGGTTGTTCTATTACCTTCTCCACGTTTGTGGTCAGACAACCTGCATACGAATTTTCGTCCTGTCTCACCTAGGTACACTTTGTTGCAGTCTTTACATTTTAATTTATAAATTCCGCTTTTCTGTAATACTGGAATTTTTTCTATATTCTTATTCCTTATCTTATCAAATACCGTTTCACATTTTTTAATAGCTATATCTACTCCGTATTTATTAAAACATTTTATAATTTTTCTTGTATGTGAACCTATGTATGTCAATGATACATGGCGGATTCAAAATGGCGGACCAAAACCTAAAGACACGGTATTAATCGTAAAAACGTTCGACATGCAGTAATTGCAATTGCATGTACTTTTAATAGCCACGTATAATTACAACGCAGAAGAAAAATAATAGTTTATTTACATACAAAGTATTATTTAATTCAAAGTAACCCACCCTGAAGCGGTAAAGCTCCTTGAGCTAGTAAAGCATTTTACCGTGGAACTGTTTGCGATAAAACGAATCGGCGCTGCACCTTTTGTGATATCTTCTACACAGTGAGTGTTTAGTTAAAATTAAAAAAAAATGCCCATGTTTTCATCCCTAAAGCGTGAAAAGAAACCTTAAATATTGGAAATTTGTATTTAATTAAGTATTCTAGATAAATTGATGAAATTACGGATACTAAGTTTTGAGACCTCTGGTTACTAATTTAAGTTCATAATTATTGTACAATTTTCATAATTTTCTGATTTCAATTACCTGGATTTAACTATCACAATTGGGAATGACACAGGCGAAGATATCACTACAAAAATATCGAGGTTTCAGATGATATGTGGCGTCATACGTAGAACGTTGAGGAAAAGACAAGGAAAAAGAGACAAGGTTTAAATTTTATAAAACAATGGCAGTGCCTGTTTTTCTATATGGGTGTGAAACATGGATTGCTACAAAGAAGATTACAAACCAGATTCAAACTTTGAAAATGAAGTTTCTGAGAAGCAAAAAGGGTTGCTCGAAACAGAATCGTTTGCGCAACGAGGATATTAGAGAAGAGCTACAGGTATTCTCCATAAATGATAAAATCCAGATATATCGCAGGGAATGGCTACAGCATCTGGACAGAGTGAAGGATGGACGAGTACCCAAGGTTGCGTTTCGATTTAGACCCTTTGGTAGGAAGACCGAGAGTGAGATTGAGAGATACTCTGTGAAGACGGAACAGGCAAAGTGCCTAATGGCCGTCCCACATTTAATTTACAGCTTTGTTATATGGGCTACACTGTTGCCGGGTTTCGTGTGTGGAAATGCCTATTCGACGCATTGAAGGCGTTCAAAATGTATTTCTTCCGAACAGCGACAGCTACATGGAGTGAATTTTATCATTGAAGGACTACACATTAT
Organism: Magicicada septendecula; assembly: GCA_034769895.1. NCBI lineage: Eukaryota > Metazoa > Arthropoda > Insecta > Hemiptera > Cicadidae > Magicicada > Magicicada septendecula. The sequence continues at coordinate 370,849,259 of CM068374.1, read as the reverse complement.
TATACAGTTTTATTAGTGTTTTACTTACGATGTAAATACTTACGTGTTAACAGTTACGTGATCAGTATCACTCAGTTCTATGTATGAAAATAACATGACGTGAATTATCAAAAAAAGCCTTACTTTACATATAATTGGAAGTGTCTTTATATTATTTAATGAATAAGCGGTATAGACAATCAATATAAAATATCATGTAACTAAGCAAGGACGAAACTTTTGTATTACAGGAAAAGCAATTATCTAAAATAATAATTGTAAATTGTAAACGTGCAAAATATTGTACTCTTAAACAAATACCTGACTTTAAAAGTAATATAAAATATATACTATATACTATAGGATTACACACGCACACGCGCGCGCGAGCACATATACGCCAGGGTGTAACGTAAAATGTGTCCTCACTATACAGATTCGAATTTTTTGTGTCAGTACAAGAAAAAATTTCGCACACACACAGGTCCGAAAACTTTATTTTCAGTCTGGCCGCCATTTTGCACTTTTTAAAGAAAACTTTATATATCAAGGGGTAACAGAGATATCTTAATGAAGTTTGGCACACATGTTTACATTAATGGAAGTTAAAGAATTAAAAAATATTCCTAATTTCATAATTAGGACTACGGTTCCTTCAGTATAAGAAACATTTATTTAAAGTTATTACTACTTTTTAAAACTAATAGTAGTTTATAACAAAGTTAGGGCTTGGTTTTTAGCGATATTAGAATTAATAACTTCTAACAAATTTAAAAACTCTTGTGTGATGGGGTTTTTTCTGCCCAATAATGATTATCATGGACATTAATAATTCCATTTTATGTAAGACTTCTTCATCAGTGAATATATCAGGGACTAAATAAGTGCGGATCAATTGCAATTTTGTGTAGAAAACTAAACAAAATGCCCGTCTCTGTTCATAGTCAACATTTTCAAGGGCTTGTAGCCTACGCTTTGTAGATAGTACTGCTTTAATCTTTTGTGGAGATTTATCTGTAATAAAATCAGGAACAATAGCTGAATGGAATTTTGACAAGTTTCCATGCCATAAACAAGCAGTGGAGCTGTGTGTGAAGGTGGTGACAGAAGCGTTACAAAAAATCGTTGTTGCCAAGTCCAGAGATGGGTTCATCAGAACGTCGTTTCTTTCACGATCCATCATCGCACAAATCGGAGTTTAAAATAGCTAGTACCAAAAAGAATGAGTAAAAGGCTATTGACATAATGCCATAGCTCGTAACAATTATCATTAACTATTTTATGTCAAAGTGTAAAATTTGCAATTTTAATGTTAAAAATGTGTTTTTCAGGTGCAATGCGCGACCAATAAAAGTTGAAATATCTATGCTTTTTAAATTTATTTATCTTCTCTTTGCTATTCTTTACTTATCTTCAGCTATAGGCCTACCATTTGACTTACATAGAAAAAGTTTCGTTTTTTAAATACGAAAAAATTTTTAAATTGATCAGTTTTTATGATTTTCTGGGTGATGCGCGACCGAAAGATATCAACAGATTTTTTATTTATTTATTTTTTTACTTATGTGTCCTAGGGGCAAGTTTTCCGCGGTATAGCAAATCGGCAAAAAATAAAAATATTTTTCGTCCCTCCCTAACTTCTATTGCGTCTTTAGATATAAAGTTTTCTTTAAAAACACAAAATGGCGGAGAGAAGGAGGAGTGAGACTTTTTCGGCCTAACGTTAATAGGAACTTTTTCCTTATACTGACGCCTACATTCGAGTATGTATAGTGCATCTTTTACATTGCATCCTGTGTACACACGCGCGCGCGCGCGCACACACACACACACACACACACACACACACACACACACAAAATGCTTTAGTAATATAATGTAAAATATGAAATATAAAAGTAATGTTAGGAATCGCCTTTTAAAACCAAATTAAAATCTTTAGTACACATGATATCGCAAAATCCACATAGTACTGTAGTCTACTACTAATAAACAATAATTTTTAAGGCACAATATTTTGTTATAGTATATTTAATGAAAATAAGGTGTTAATGAAAAAGATAAATGTAAACATTTGCGTTAGGTATTGTTTGTTTGTGATTAAGCTCGTTTAAAAGTATGTTCCACCACACAGAATGAGTTGTTTAGTAAATTGTGAAACTTACGTTTCTAGTCAGCGTTTTGGGTAAGAAAAATAGCTGTATCCCATGGATACGAAATTTGTATATGTAAGCTGGATATGAAATTTGTATGACCGTTTTTATTACTAACGCAAACAATTCATAAGCAAGACGAGTTAACGTGAATAAGGTGGCGATTGGCGCGCGTCTCCTGAAGTCGCTATAATGATTACAAATAATTTTATATATGGTCCAAACCACCTTAAGTTGAATATTAGAATTTGAATTAAAATTAACTTTAGACTATTTACTACAACTTTTACGCTTATACTATATGTCTATCTCAAGAAATACAAAATTTCCTCACAGACCGAAAATTTTAATACCCACACGGACAACATAAATTAATTATAGGGATAAAAAATCAGTAAAAATTTTATTTATTGCGCTTTGGTTTTTAACATGTGCTTATAACAAAGGAAATTTATTGTAAATAAAACGTGGTTAAAATTAACTCCACAAATTTAGTAATAGGGTAACAGTCACTGGTTAATTGAAACGTTGCTCTAACATCTTCAAGTAAACATAAATTTATAAAATATTTTTTTATTAAGACGGTACTTGTGTTTCAGACATGTAATTTATTCAGAAATGTGCAGTACAGCATGTAGAACAAATAAAATTTAAAACTCTTTAAAATTTGTACTTCACATTTAGTACGAATGGCAACATTGGAACGACAGTAAAGGACAGAAGTATAGGAGAAACACATGGGTAAGACAGAGCGCGACAGCTCCCATAAGAGCCAACGCTGTAAATTAAACCTATGACGGGGATTACTCCGTAAGGTCCAGAAGAAGAAGAAGAAGAAGAAGAAGAAGAAGAAGAAGAAGAATTTTACAATCCATAGGGAATCAAAACGGTTATTTTAAATGGGTGAAGTATGTAAGATAGCAATATATTTCTTAAGGATGACGGTCAAAGTCTCGTTGCTATATTTTGGCAAAGCGACTTGCTGCGTGACAGTTGCTACGTGACTGGCCCCAAACCCCAGAAAACTCTTTTAGACTAAATAAATCAGAATAATTTGTTCGAAATATGTATACTGATGTTTTTGAGGTCACTGATTATGAACATAAGATCAAAAATATTGTAACACGCAGGGAAGTCAAAATGATCGATTTAAGAGGATGTAAATGTGAAAGTAGCCACATTTTTAAAACTAATTTTTCTTATAATAGTTAAATATAGAAAATGAGGTACTACTAGAAAAAAGCAGATGCAATCACCAAGAAAATGGTAAATAAAAATAATGGTTATTATTTATAAGTGACGCAACGTTAAGTACCTTTCCGTACATCATTTCAGTGCTCACTTGTGTAGTTATGCAAAAGTATTTTGTCCCACAATAAGATAAAACTACGTTATCTGCTAGTAATGGTATTTTTTTGCTAGCTTTATTTATTATATCCTCTTTTTGCCGTTTTTCTGGTTATTCAAGGAAAACAGAAAATTTTTCAATTCATTAAATTAAGCTAATATTCAAAGTCAAACATTTAAAAATATCAACAGTTGAAATGACGCTGTAAACAATTTAATAATGTTAAAAATACTGTAAAGTAAACACTTCTCTTAGGGATTTTCTTAAACAGTCATAACTCGTAAAGCGTTAGTTCTAAAAAAAAAAAAAAATAAGAAGAAGAAAATCAATTATTTATCATAAAGTAGGATTTATTTTGTATCTGTAACTTTATTTTGCTAATTTAAACTTTTTTTAAATTATTTAAGGATATAGCTTTCTTTTTAATGAAACTGCATAATGTAGAATAACGATATCCGAAAAGTTCTTAATTTTTACTTAACAGCAAATTACAGCAGAAAAATTGCCGATTTCCAGAAAAAAGTCAAGAGTACAAAGCATATTTTTATCATAACTTTGTTATTTGTAGTGATATCACAATAAATCAACATTAATTTTAAAGACAATTTTGTAATCTTTTTTTCTTTTTTTTTTAGATTGTATGTACTTTATCTTGAAACTCATTGCTTTTGAGTTATCAAAAGTTAAAATTGTTTGGGGTGGGAGGCGTTAAAGAAATTACAGCATCATTTTTAACCAATCGTAATTCCAAAATATACTGGACCAATAGGAGTTTAAAAATTCTCAAGATGTTTAGAGTAAAATGAAATTTATTGTAAATCCCACATCTGTTCTTATAAATTCAACAAATTTTGAGTTACTTAACAAAAATCGTCAGGAGGTAACAATTTTACGTGCACGGCGATCGTAATTTTCAACTCGCAATAACTCGAAAAATTCATTAACGTTTATGAAAAGTGCATTCCACGTCTCTGTAAAGTCTATAAATTACTAGGGTTACTTTTTTCACCTGCTGAGTAGCGGTGGGAAGAAGCACAAAATTTAAGAGGTAAACTATTTTTATTTAGTGTCCTTAAGAGAATGCAAATTATTTTTCATTTGGATTCATTGAGAGAGGCTTTTATACAAAATTCATCTGGATGTGATTTTGTATAGAGAATTGTTGGGAGGGGGGAGAATAAACAACACAAAACACGCGCGCGCGCAGACACAGTGCACTAAAAAGATTACAGAATATTAATGCTATTAATACTTAGCCCATTGAATCCGACTTATAAAGTAAAGAACGCACATTAATTACACTTTATATTGAGGTTAATAGTATCAGCACATATGTACGTCTAGTTTCAACAAATTTATATGTGGTACATTTTTTGTGATACACGTTTGTAACATATACAAACATAAACTTATACTGTGGACGTACACGCGCGCGGGCGTGCACACACGTACACACATTCACAGCCCTATTTCACATAACTTATATTACAAAACGTTTTTGAAACTTCATAACAAAGAATGTGACGTTTCTTGTAAGATCATAAATTTTATTAATTGACGTAACGCTAATCACGCATTTAGTGTTATAGCGAAAACTAAAACAAATTATAAAAATATTGTAACTTGAAGAGAACATCTGTCGAGACGAGTCTCACCTGTGCTGTAGGCTTGAACTCGCGGAATCAGCAAAACACAGTGCGACAGCTGACGGCTGTCACACGTCTTCCTACTCCAACACTCGTAGGCTACATTAATCACAGCTGATTGATGATATAATTATTTCATTATCCCTCTTGCCCACTTACCTGAGTACGTTACTATTTGCTGACGGTAAAATAATAATACAAGAGAGTGGAGATAAATTACAACTGGCAGTGCACCGACTGAATCAAATATGTCCAGAATATAATCTTAAAATTTCCTTTAATAAGACGAAAGTTATGGCTCCCCAAGGCAAATATCCCGTTAGGTCGAAAATAATTGTCAACAATAAGCCAATCGAACAAGTATCAAATTTTACATACTTGGGCTGCGGCACAAGCTACAATTATGACAATGATATGGAAAATAAAATAAATAAGTTCCAGGCAATATGTGGCACAATAAATAGAACATTAAATAACAGAACACGAAAAGATACAAGGATAAAATTTTACAAAATGATGGCTGTACCTGTACTTATGTATGGGAGTGAAGGTTGGATAAATACAAAAAAAAAGGAAACAGCAAAATACAGGCAGCAGAAATGAGATTTTTGAGACGGGTCAAAGGCTGCACAAGAAGAGATTTAGTAGTAAGAAATGAAGACGTGCGAAATGAAGTAAATGTATATGCAATAAATGAAAAAATAACTGAATATAAAGAAAGATGGAAACAACACGTAAATAGAATGGGAAATGGGAGAATACCCAAAAAAATACTTAACTACAACCCAAGAGGGAAAAGAGATATAGGAAGACCACGAAAACGGTGGTTGTAAGTTCGTGAGGACGGAACAGGCAAATGCCTAATCCTTGTAGTGCAGAAGAAGAAGAAGACCCCTCTTGCCTCAGGATCGAGGTAATTATTTCATTGCCTTACCTCAGGAACGAGATAACTTCTACTATAAGGAGACTGAAGAATTTTGAGAACGAGTAAAGTCCACAGATTAAAGCCAGTAGTTGTTTTACTGTTATTTAATTTCTTTACAAAGTACAGACAAAGTATTATTACACGAATATCTTGGATTGCTTATTAAATACATTTTCTCTTTTTTCAATTGTCTGCTGCAAAATTGAATATCAATACGGATAATTTAACATTCGGATCTAAAAACTAAAGTATCTGCGTGGAAGCAAAAGAGGAGCAAACCCTAAAGTACTTAGATCCTGTGTTTAGGCACCAACCAGGTGCGGTGCAGATCTAGCCACGCAAAAACAGTTGACACAAGCCTGAACAAAACTTGTAGAATTATAACAGGTTGCTTGAAACCTACACCTGTTAAAGACGCTCTTTGGAAGGAGCTGGCTAGTATTCGCAAGGTCTTCTTCTTAGTAATCCTCTTCTACCCGTCGGGTGTCGAGGTTTTCGAGAGAGCTCTACATCTTTCGTCCTGTCCAGTGCAAAAACCCTGTCACGGGCGTAAACTGCTCCTCTGCCTTCTACACTCTTCTTGATATTATCCTCCCATTTCGTTCTGGACCGTCCTCTTCCTCTTCTGCCTTCTGGCTCGTATCGGGTACCTTTCCTCATTCATCCTACAGACGTAGTCACACCAATATAGTTGCGAGCTTTCAATTTTATCATTTATCAATTATCTCTTCAAATTCTTTCGGATGTTAACGTTTCTCACCTTGTCTCTACGAGTTTTCTTCTCAATTCTCCTCAGGAATCTCATCTCCACTGCTTGTATTCTCTTTTTATGTCTGATACAGAGTACATGACTCGCAACTGTACATCAATGTTGGAGCATACTGTCAGGTTTGGTTTTCTGTGACAACACTTCGTTTTTTCCCAGAAATTTCCTGTTGCTAGCACCGTAAACCTTGCTTGCAGCTGAGATCCTCAGCTCTAACTCAGACTCAATTCTGTCATCCTCACTGAAAACGGGCCCCTAAATATTTGAATGTCGCCACTTGTTCAATTTCTGTATTGTTGATTACTATTCTGTGTTGTCTAGCTTCCCTACTAATTATTAATGTTTTGTCTTGGTGGGGCTAATAATCATATATTCTTCCTTCTCATTCTTTCTTCCCACACATTTATGTTGTGCTACAGATTCTGTTCTGTGTTGGTAATCAGAACTATGTCGTCGGCAAAGTGTCTACACTGGTTGCAGCCTCCAGTTGCCTATCTTAAACTTCCTACTTCTTTGTTGCCTCTCCTCCGTAATATCAACCATCAATACAACAAAAAGGTAAGGTGAAAGAATACCCCCTTGTCTGACGTAGAAATACAGTACAGTGAGAAATGTAATAAAGTTTCCATTGATGGCCACCTCTCTTTAGGGCAGAAGGTTCAACAGTGGCACTAAACAGAAGGAATATCTTCATTCAAGATGTAAACATTCAGAATGAAGCTTCAGAGAAGCTTCAGAGAAGTACCCGCTAAAACGAGAATGGTTCGCAGTTCTAGAATGGAAAACGTGGAAGATGCTCAATTAAACAAGAACCAGTGTGGCTCCCGCTAAGTTAAATCTCATCCAGTGGGGTCTTAAAAACGTGAAGGACAACGAACGGAAGTGCGGCCAAGCTTCAAGACACCAAACAGATAGCCCAAATAGTCCAGATACTTTCACTGTACATGACATGTGGAATGCAAGTAAGACAGCTATTAACACTACGTCAGTAGCGTGGCGTGGGTACATAACAGCTGTTGCCGGTCGTGATAGGCCTAAAACTTAATTCGAATTTTTTCTTGTACCAAGTGTTCTTTTTATAGCCAAAATATGCTTTTTAGAGGCGGCTCAGTAGACCAGTGGGTATGGCACCTGGCCACTAATCTAGAGGTCCCGGGTTCAATTCCCGGTCCCGCACCATAAAATCAAGGTGCGTTTTTCAGCCCCCAGGTCGACTCAGCCTGTTGAAAATGAGTACCTGGGATAACATCCTGGGGATAATAATGGGCGGCTGAAGCGTAGTGCTGGCCACACTGCCTTCCTTATGTGCCGTACGGCTCATGTTAGGCAGCCTACCCTGCCTACTCCGAAGCTACTTCGGTGGTATACATGGGAGCCATTATTATTATATTCTTTTTAGAGCTAAAAATATCTTTTTAGAGTATTTTCTATCTTTCGCTGGCAGAAGAAGATGGTCCCGGTTGAACGGGATCAGACTTCATTATACTTACACAGAAAAATGAGGACACAAATAGTCGAATTAATAATAATAAAGACAAACAGAGAAACACATAACTAAACGAACAAAACACAAATAGGTAGGTAGTAACTGCTGTACGTTGGTTCCGAAACCAACACAGCTGCTAACTGAGCGTTTTGCCGGTTTATACAGCGGGAACACATTGGGTGGACGAATGAGTCCCCTCTCCACAGTTTGTACAGTGACAACTAGTACGAGGTCAATGACCGTACGCAGTAAAACATTGCCGATGTCTGAGCCGGCAACACGAGACGGTGCAAGTGTAGCCTACATCAGTTCGAAACCAATGCTACGGTTTTCTTCAAGTTTCCCTACTACTATTGTTCGGATTTTAAATTATTCAGTAACTAAACTATTTATTCTGTGATACAATTGACATTATTTTCTTTCGTTTCCAGGACTGTTGCCGTCGGCACAGCGGTTACATGGACGGCACGCTACGCCACTAGCCGTTTTTAGGCCCAGAAGGTGTAAATATGTCCGACCACGAAAAGTAAAAATAAAACGTAAGAACATCCGGATAACGCGTTCTGTGTTTCTTTACTTTAGATTTTAGATAATACTAATGACACGATTCTTAGCCCCAAGAAAAGTAAAGGTGAGCAGAAGAAGGGAAACATTTAAGAATTGTTATGGGAACTTCGGCTTGCCGGACTGTAAGGCCGCCGTGGCCCAAGGTCGTTTGATGCAAACGTTTCGGCCTTGCCTTCGACGGCCATCTTCAGTGCAGAAAGCTGCAAATCATTGACAAAGATTTCGTACTCAGTGACCACTGGACTGTGATTAAGGCTAGTGGCTATGAGTAGGACACCCATATTTATAAACTTTTGGTGTGGGCACGAAATTGTTGTCTGACACCACCAACCAATCAGAAGAAAGGCAAATTCTTATTGCTTCACTGACTACGAAACCTTTGTCAGTGTTTTGCAGCCTTCTGCACTGAAGATGGCCGAAACCTTTGCACCAAACAACCTTGGACCACGGCCTTACAGTCCGCCAAACCAAAGTTCCCATAACATTGAAGCCGGCCGTGACAATAACCATGTGACTTCTTTTCCACCAATAAGCAGCTTCGAAGGCGAGTCGGAATTTTCCTCAGCCGGGTGCTGAACGGGCAGTTTTTCTTGTCTAGCTGTCGCGAAGGGAACGTGCGCTTCTCGTTCAAGATTTTTCGCTTGCGAGAATTCGTTAAGTCCATTCGTCGGTAGTAACAAGTGCGAACTCTCAAAACTGTGTAATTAATCTATCTTCAGACACGTTATTGTTCATTGTAACGTAACGGATATAAAAGTGAACTTAAACTGGGTTTACTGTGTGAGGTATTCTACAGTACCAGAAGTATTTAATAGTTTACTTATTGTTATAATATTATCATCAGTAGTTTCCGTGTGAGTGGAAGATTTCCGCTTAGGAAGGTCTGGTAACCGTGGTAGATCTTGTGTTACGAGTGAACACAATTACGAGTGAAGATTCCGGATAGGTATAAGTTTAATATACCGTTTTTAGTTAGATACCCACTGTTACCTGAGATACTTGTGTTATTCTAATTACTGTGTAAAATTCCATTAACAGTACCCCTAGAATCAGTGTTCGAGTGCGAATCGTCAGTGTCAACATATGAACTGCAGGACACCAGCCCAGCTGTAATCATCGCCAGGGTCAACCATCTGTCATCGTACGCCACGCCTGACGACTCCACTACAAAAAAAAACCCTCTCCACATTGCTGTGGAAATCATCATATATGTAATGTACAACAAATCATATATGAACATTATTTAACATTTTAAAAGACTATATCTGCAAACACTATTATTATTTATTCTTGTTAAATATATCACATAAACGATTTCATATGTCTTGTGTACAATAAATAATCTTAAATCCTCCAATATAGACTTTTGCACTATAACACACTCACCACCATATCATATGCGCCAATAGTTAAGTTATTTGTGTTGTCGCAATATATAATATATAACATTTATAATGACTTTACCTCAAGATGTTTTCTCCTTATTTGGAACATGTTTCGGGAAGTCTTGTGTTCCCATCTTCACCCTGAAAAATCAGGAAGGCTGAAGATGGGAACACAAGGCTTCCCGAAACATGTGTCAAATAAGGAGAAAACATCTTGAGGTAAAGTCATTATAAATATTAAATATATTATATACATCAAGAAACAGACTGTAGCAAAAAGTGTTTGAATATATATAGTAATATATATATATATATGTGTGTGTGTGTGTGTGTGTGTGTGTGTGTTTGCGTGCGTGTGTGTGTAAGCAATTTCCAATTTATTCCTTCTGTGTTCAGTTTTTCTTCTTTTCCATCGCCTTCTGCTGTCATGCGTCCAAGACCTTCACCCATTTCCTAAACTCTCTTCACTGTGGTCCAGGCTTTAGTTTTTAACAAGCTTTTCTCCCTAACAGTAGACAACTTTTTGAACTATAATCTGATTGAAATATTCGCCGTATTTTTTTTTTATTTGTACCAGTAGAACATATTATTTCCGTTTATTAGTGAAATGCCCTATAAACATTATGTTTCATTGTTTGTAATTCCCAATGGACAAACGAAAGACTAAAAGTATTTGTTACTTTCGAACAAAACGTTGCCTTATTTTAAAACGCACTGGTTAAACTGATTTACCCTAATTCATATGGAGAAGAACTTTAGACACCAGCTAGACTAACTAAACTTATTATAACACAGTATTTAATTGTAACAAAAATTATCTAACAACACAAAACATTTGGTACTGTCACAATAACCGTACCCGCACTACATTATCTGTGTTTTGAATATGCAATAATATCGATATACCACGATGTGAAGAAGAAGAAGAAGAAGAAGAAGAAGAAGAAGAAGAAGAAGAAGAAGAAGAAGAAGAAGAAGAAGAGGAGGAGGAAAAATAAAAAGAAAAATAAAAAGAAAAAGAAAAAGAAAAAGAAAAAGAAAAAGAAAAAGAAAAAGAAAAAGAAAAAGAAAAAGAAAAAGAAAAAGAAAAAGAAAAAGAAAAAGAAAAAGAAGAAGTGTACCAGTTGTAAATTATTTAATTGCTTACTATAAAGCGAAAATACTTAATGTTTTCATTGCTCAGGCTAGGTAATAATGTAGTCTGGTTTTTTAGTTTACCATTTAAAAAATAAAAACCACGGGTGGGAAAATATAACGTTTAACGTGCACACTCAATTCTTATAACAGAGAAACGTTTAAAATAAAGTTTTTTAACAAAACAACAACAGACAATGTAAATCGCAATATAAAATGATTTCTCACTAGTAAAATTAAAACAAAATATCGGTATGGAGAACCATACATGACTTCCATATTCTAAGATTTATTTTTAAAATCATTTTCGAAATGGAATATTACCATAGAAACTACTTCTTTCTACTTACTGCTTCAGCCTTAACCACAGTACTGTGGTCACTAACATATACCACCTCACGTTATCGCACTCGATTTTCACTGATGATGGAAGTCAATGGCATTGCCGAAACGTCTGGTTTTGTAGAAAACATTGGACTACGGCCAAATATCCCGGGAAGGAATTTTAACAAAAACTACTTCTTTGTTGCCGATAACGTTGTACACATATATATAAAAAATATGCATACAATTAATGGCTTGTATAAGTTAATGATTGATCTCCATTAAGTAGTGCTCAAGTTTCCAAAGTTTTAATATTATGATGTCCGTAATTAAAACATCAGAGCAGGTTTAGTGTGTATGAGGGTTCACCGTGGACAAAAATTTTCAACATTTCCTATTGAGCGTTGCTTAGAATAAATCTGCGAATCTACAGTGTACGTTTCACAGAACAAACACGCGGAAAAGAAGGAGCGCTCCGAAGTCACTCATGGACCCTCAGCATCTTGCAGAGGGTTCATTCCCTAAAGACGAAAAGTCTGTCTATGATTCGTTCCTCTGTAAACACGTGCAGTTACACTGCCCAGCGATCCACAGGAAGCAAATCGCTATCCACGCTGGACACTTTTTCGGCTTGCATGCGTTATGTTGGTATGGGTTCGGCACTTTCCATTTAAAAACCGTGCAAATTTAAGAAAATAAACATGAATGAGGCCAGAAATAACGCGAATTGTGTGTGTGTGTGTGTGTGTGTGTGTGTGTGTCTTCCCTGCCTTTTTATTGCGGTAGTGATAATAATAAAATGGAAACGTAAACAGTACATAACTGAGATATGCTTGCCTGCCACGCACGATATATTTTCTCTTATACATGACTAGCAGAATACCCGTGCTTCGCTACGGAGTTTCACGTTGTACGTAATGAAAATGTTAGTTTAATTAATAATAAAGTTTAATTAAAGTAGGCTTCTTAAAAATAAATAGCTGTTGCCCACAACTTCGTTCGCGTGGTCTTCAATTTAATTCGATAATATATTTAGAACAGAATCTATTCTATTGGGTTGCCATAGTAACCAGATCTAATAGTTTTTTAAGACCGCAAAGGACCCCCCAGAGGATCGTATCGAAAAAAACACCTGTCCTATGTTGGTTCTCCCGTTGCGTAAAATATTTGTGCCAAGTTTGGTTGAAATCGGTCCAATGGTTTAGGTGGAGACGTGGAAGACCCTAAAGGACCCCCCAAAGGATCGTATCGAAAAAAACACTTGTCCTATGTTGGTTCTTCCTTTGCGTAAAATATTTGTGCCAAGTTTGGTTGAAATCGGTCCAGTGGTTTAGGAGGCGATGTGGAAGACCCCAAAGAACCCCCAAAAGGACCCCATCGAAAAAACACCTATCCTATGTTGGTTCTCCCGTTGCGTAAAATATTTGTGCCAAGTTTGGATGAAATCGATACAGTGGTTTAGGAGGAGATGTGGAAGAAACCTTCGCGGACATGCGCACAACTCACCGAAGTTTCATCGCAGTCGGATGAATGGTATAGGAACGCATACGGGACAAACAAAGAAACATTCATTTTATATATAAGATGTAAACTATACCACTTACTTGACATAAACCGTGATAGCTAAGCTAATGTACAACATATATGTATTAATTATACACATAAATGTTCCTCGATAGACACTCTATCTATTGGCGAAAACTTGAATAAAATCCGTTCAGTACTTCCTGAGATTAGCGATTTCAAACACAGAGAGAAAACGGACCGACGTTACTTTATACTATGTACAGATTTACAATAAAATGAAAAATTTATAATTTTATTGCCTGGCAACAAAATTATTTTATTTTTAACAATTACCATTGTTTCAAAAAGTTTAAATGAATTTTCAAGTACTTTACTCTTGTTAAAACGTAAAAGGTTGCAGGTAAACTACCCCTTCCCCTTAACCGATCTTCACCAAAATCGAAAGTCCTTGAGACCTCTACAATTCAGGGATGTATGCAAAAAATTATTTGATTCTGTTTGAATTTGCGGCTGTTATCGTTTGCCATAGAAAATACGCTTGATAAAAAAACGTTGCAGGTAAACTACCCCTTCCCCTTAACCGATCTTCACCAAAAACAATAGGTGTTAAGTACTCTACAAATCACGGCTGTATGCAAACAATTATTTGATTCTGATTGAATTTGCGGCTGTTATCGTTTGCCATAGAAAATATCCTTGTTAAAAAAATGTTGCAGGTAAACTACCCCTTTCCCTTAACCGATCTTCACCAAAAACAATAAGTCTTGTGAACTCTACAATTCAGGGCTGTATGCGAAACATTATTTGATTCTGTTTGAATTTGCGGCTGTTATCGTTTGCCATAGGAAAGACCCTTGTTAAAACATAAAACGTTGCAGGTAAACTACCCCTTTCCCTTAACCGATCTTCACCAAAAACAATAGGTCGTGAGAACTCTACAATTCAGGGCTGCATACAAAACATTATTTGATTCTGTTTGAATTTGCGGCTGTTATCGTTTGCCAAAAAAAAAAAATTTCCCTTGATAAAAAAAAACCGTTGCCGGTAAACTACCCCTTTCCCTCAACCGATCTTCACCAAAAACAATAGGTCGTGAGTACTCTACAAATGAGGTCTGTATGCAAAAAATTATTTGATTCTGTTTGAATTTGCGGCAGTTATCGTTTGCCATAGAAAAAAAATCTACACACAGACAGACAGATAGACACACAGACAGACACTTTTCGGAAAACGACTTTTTTTCATGTTTTGAGTGTAGTAGAATCAGAATCTGCAATAATCTCGAACACAATTTTTTTTGCCATCACCATACTTCCATTCCTTAAGGAATATGGAAGAAAAAAAACAACGATGAAAAATGAAAACAAGACCTGTTATTCGTTATGAGGCCAATATTCTTTTATGCGTTTCATTAAATTGTCAAAAAATCACTGGAAGAGAATTTTGCGCGAAAAACACACACACACACAAATGGAGACATGTATATAGTGCCCCGCCTTACTCAAAGTTGATTACTTTTTCTGCTATTTGTACAAAAATATCGGTATGGAGAACCATACATGACTTCCATATTCTAAGATTTATATTTAAAATCATTTTCAGCCAAACAGCCAGGCTGTGTCTTACCTGCCTTTTTATTGCTGTATTAAATGAAAAATATTATATTACATTAAAATGAAAAAATTATAATTTTGTTGCCAGGCAATAATTTTATTTTTAACAATTACCATTGTTTCAAAAAGTTTAAATAAATTTTCAAGTACTTTACTCAGACAGACAGACACACACACAGACACTTTTCGGAAAACGACTTTTTTTCATGTTTTGAGTGTAGTAGAATCAGAATCTGCAATAATCTCGAACACGATTTTTTTTGCCATCACCATACTTCCATTCCTTAAGGAATATGGAAGTAATAACGAGTATTGATGGAAAAAGGGGTTCTGCCACAAACAGTGAGACATGTATAATTTCCTCCTGCAAGTAATCCGCCTTACTTCGAGTTAGTTTTTTACTTCCATATTACTTCCATATTCCTTAAGGAATGGAAGTATGGTGATGGCAAAAAAAATCGTGTTCGAGATTATTGCAGATTCTGATTCTACTATACTCAAAACATGAAAAAAAGTCGTTTTCCGAAAAGTGTCTGTGTGTGTGTCTGTCTGTCTGTGTGTCTGTCTGTCTGTCTGTCTATCTGTCTGTCTGTCTGTACATTTTTTTTCTATGGCAAACGATAACTGCCGCAAATTCAAACAGAATCAAATAATTTTTTGCATACAGCTCGGTTTTGCAGAGTTCTCGCGACCTATTGTTTTTGGTGAAGATCGGTTGAGGGGAAGGGGTAGTTTACCGGCAACGGTTTTTTTTATCAAGGGACATTTTTTTTTTTTGGCAAACGATAACAGCCGCAAATTCAAACAGAATCAAATAATGTTTCGCATACAGCCCTGAATTGTAGATTTCTCAAGACCTATTGTTTTTGGTGAAGATCGGTTGAGGGAAACGGGTAGTTTACCTGCAACGTTTTTTTAACAAGGGTATTTTCTATGGCAAACGATAACAGCCGCAAATTCACAAACAGAATCAAATAATGTTTTGCATACAGTCCTGATTTGTAGAGTACTCAAGACCTATTGTTTTTTGTGAAGATCGGTTAAGAGGAAGGGGTAGTTTACCTGCAACGTTTTTTTATCAAGCGTATTTTCTATGGCAAACGATATCAGCCGCAAATTCAAACAGAATCAAATAATTTTTTGTATACGTCCCTGAATTGTAGAGGTCTCAATGACTTTCGATTTTGGTGAAGATCGGTTAAGGGGAAGGGGTAGTTTACCTGCAACCTTATACGTTTTAACAAGAGTAAAGTACTTGAAAATTTATTTAAACTTTTTGAAACAATGGTAATTGTTAAAAATAAAATAATTTTGTTGCCAGGCAATAAAATTATAATTTTTTCATTTTAATGTAATATAATATTTTTCATTTAATACAGCAATAAAAAGGCAGGTAAGACACACCCTGGCTGTTTGGCTGAAAATGATTTTAAATATAAATCTTAGAATATGGAAGTCATGTATAGTTCTCCATACCGATATTCCTTAAGGAATGGAAGTATGGTGATGGCAAAAAAAATCGTGTTCGAGATTATTGCAGATTCTGATTCTACTACACTCAAAACATGAAAAAAAGTCGTTTTCCGAAAAGTGTCTGTGTGTGTGTCTGTCTGTCTGTGTGTCTGTGTGTCTGTGTGTCTGTCTGTCTATCTGTAGATTTTTTTTCTATGGCAAACGATAACTGCCGCAAGTTCAAACAGAATCAAATAATTTTTTGCATGCAGCCCTGATTTGCAGAGTACTCGCGACCTATTGTTTTTGGTGAAGATCGGTTGAGGGGAAGGGGTAGTTTACCTGCAACGGTTTTTTTTTAGCAAGGGTAATTTTGTTTGTTTGGCAAACGATAACAGCCGCAAATTCAAACAGAATCAAATAATGTTTCGCATACAGCACTGAATTCTAGAGTTCTCAAGATCTGTTGATTTTGGTGAAGATCGGTTAAGGGAAAGGGGTAGTTTACCTGTAACGTTTTATGTTTTAACTAGGGTATTTCCTATGGCAAACGATAACAGCCGCAAATTCAAACAGAATCAAAAGATTATTTGCATACAGCCCTAAATTGTAGAGTTCTCAAGATCTATTGTTTTTGGTGAAGTTCGGTTGAGGGAAAGGGGTAGTTTACCTGCAACGTTTTTTTAACAAGGGTATTTTCTATGGCAAACGATAACAGCCGCAAATTCAAACAGAATCAAATAATGTTTTGCATACAGTCCTGATGTGTAGAGTACTCAAGACCTGTTGTTTTTGGTGAAGATCGGTTAAGGGAAAGGGGTAGTTTACCTGTAACGTTTTATGTTTGAACAAGGGTATTTCCTATGGCAAACGATAACAGCCGCAAATTCAAACAGAATCAAATAATTTTCTGCATACAGCCCTGATTTGTAGAGTACTCAAGACCTGTTGTTTTTGGTGAAGTTCGGTTGAGGGAAAGGGGTAGTTTACCTGCAACGTTTTTTTAACAAGGGTATTTTCTATGGCAAACGATAACAGCCGCAAATTCAAACAGAATCAAATAATGTTTTGCATACAGCCCTGATTTGTAGAGTACTCAAGGCCTGTTGTTTTTGGTGAAGATCGGTTAAGGGAAAGGGGTAGTTTACCTGTAACGTTTTATGTTTGAACAAGGGTATTTCCTATGGCAAACGATAACAGCCGCAAATTCAAACAGAATCAAAAGATTATTTGCATACCGCCCTAAATTGTAGAGTTCTCAAGACCTATTGTTTTTGGTGAAGATCGGTTGAGGGAAAGGGGTAGTTTACCTGCAACGTTTTTTTAACAAGGGTATTTTCTATGGCAAACGATAACAGCCGCAAATTCAAACAGAATCAAATAATTGTTTGCATACGTCCCTGAATTGTAGAGGTCTCAATGACTTTCGATTTTGGTGAAGATCGGTTAAGGGGAAGGGGTAGTTTACCTGCAACCTTTTACGTTTTAACAAGAGTAAAGTACTTGAAAATTTATTTAAACTTTTTGAAACAATGGTAATTGTTAAAAATAAAATTATTGCCTGGCAACAAAATTATAATTTTTTCATTTTAATGTAATATAATATTTTTCATTTAATACAGCAATAAAAAGGCAGGTAAGACACAGCCTGGCTGTTTGGCTGAAAATGATTTTAAATATAAATCTTAGAATATGGAAGTCATGTATGGTTCTCCATACCGATATTTTACTTCCATCTTCCATAAGGAAATGGAAGTATGGTCATGGCGCAAAAAATAGTGTTCAAGATAACGGTAGATTCTGATTGTACTACCCTCAAAACATGAAAAAAGTCCTTTTTACTTCCATATTCCTTAAGGAATGGAAGTATGGTGATGGCAAAAAAAATCGTGTTCGAGATTATTGCAGATTCTGATTCTACTACACTCAAAACATGAAAAAAAGTCGTTTTCCGAAAAGTGTCGGTGTGTGTGTCTGTCTGTGTGTCTGTCTGTCTGTGTGTCTGTCTGTCTGTGTGTCTGTGTGTCTGTAGATTTTTTTTCTATGGCAAACGATAACTGCCGCAAATTCAAACAGAATCAAATAGTTTTTGCATGCAGCCCTGATTTGCAGAGTACTCGCGACCTATTGTTTTTGGTGAAGATCGGTTGAGGGAAAGGGGTAGTTTACCTGCAACGGTTTTTTTTTAGCAAGGGTAATTTTGTTTGTTTGGCAAACGATAACAGCCGCAAATTCAAACAGAATCAAATAATGTTTCGCATACAGCCCTGAATTGTAGAGTTCTCAAGATCTGTTGTTTTTGGTGAAGATCGGTTGAGGGAAAGGGGTAGTTTACCTGCAACGTTTTTTTAACAAGGGTATTTTCTATGGAAAACGATAACAGCCGCAAATTCAAACAGAATCAAATAATGTTTTGCATACAGCCCTGATTTGTAGAGTACTCAAGACCTATTGTTTTTGGTGAAGATCGGTTAAGGGGAAGGGGTAGTTTACTGTTAACATTTTTTTATCAAGCGTATTTTCTATGGCAAACGATAACAGCCGCAAATTCAAACAGAATCAAATAATTTTTTGCATACGTCCCTGAATTGTAGAGGTCTCAATGACTTTCGATTTTGGTGAAGATCGGTTAAGGGGAAGGGGTAGTTTACCTGCAACCTTTTACGTTTTAACAAGAGTAAAGTACTTGAAAATTTATTTAAACTTTTTAAAACAATGGTAATTGTTAAAAATAAAATAATTTTGTTGCCAGGCAATAAAATTATAATTTTTTCATTTTAATGTAATATGATATTTTTCATTTAATACAGCAATAAAAAGGCAGGTAAGACACAGCCTGGCTGTTTGGCTGAAAATGATTTTAAATATAAATCTTAGAATATGGAAGTCATGTATGGTTCTCCATACCGATATTTTGAAAAGTGTCTGTGTGTAGAATTGTTTTTTGGCAAACGATAACAGCCGCAAATTCAAACAGAATCAAATAATTTTTTGCATACAGCCCTGAATTATAGAGGGCTCAAGGTCTATTGTTTTTGGTGAAGATCGGTTAAGGGGAAGGGGTAGTTTACCTGCAACGTTTCACGTTTTAACAAGAGTAAATTGCTTAATTTTGATAAATACAGTATCCTGAAAAGAAGGTCATAATAATCCACTGTAGAAAGGTAGATGAAATATCTATAAATGAAAAGGGCAGTTGAAGGGGGGAGGGGGTAATTTTTTAAATAGGACTCGAGGCCTATTGATTTTGGTGAAGTTCGGTTAAGGGGAAGGGGTAGTTTACCCGCAAACTTTTACGTTTTAACAAGAGTAAAGTGCATAATTTTGATAAAAAAAAAAAAAGTATCCTTAAAAGAAGGTCATAATAATCCACTGTAGAAAGGTAGATGAAATATCTATAAATGAAAGGGAAGGGGAAGGGGGTAATTTTCTATAAATTAAAATGGTAGTTGATGATGGAGGAAGTAAATTTTATGTTTTATATGTATAATACGTTAATGACAACAAAGAAGTAGTTTCCATGGAAACATTTCATTTCACTTTAACAAAATTCTATATTTTTTATTTTAATTTAAATCACGTATGTGTAAAAATGTATCGTTCCTGGCAGGCAAGCATATCTCAATTATGTAATGTTTACTTTCCAAAGTTTTATTATTGTGATTACCGCAATAAAAAGGCCGGCAGAACACACACACACACAATTTGCGTTATTTCTGGCCTCACTCATGTTTATTTTCTTACATTTGCACGGTTTTTAAATGGAAAGTGCCGAAACCCACACCAACACAACGCGTGCAAGCCGAAAAAGTGTCCAGCGTGGATGGCGATTTGCTTCCTGTGGATCGCTGGGCAGTGTAACAGCACGTGTTTACAGAGAAACGGTTCATAGACATACTTTTCGTCTTTAGGGAATGAACCCTCTGCAAGATGCTTAGGGTCCATGGAGTGACTTCGGAGAGCTTCGAAGGAGGGATGATTATCTGCGTATTACGGTTTCTTTATAAGAATAAAGTAAGCCTATCTAATTTTTATGGATAAAGTGACTGAAAATAACATTATATTAAACGACTACCCCATAATAACAAAAATATCTATAAATATTGAAATTAGTTTGAGGGTGGGCGATATTTTTTTAGAAATTACCGAACCGAATTCAAGTAAATTATTTTAAACATAAATCTTACAACATGGAAGTCATGTATGGTTCTCCATACCGATTTTTTATATATGTACTACGTTATCGGCAACAAAGAAGTAGTTTGTTGTTAAAATTCCTTCCCGGGCTGTTTGGCCGTAGTCCAAGGTTTTCTGCAAAAACCAGACGTTTCGGCAGTGCCATCGACTGCCATCATCAGTGAAAATCGAGTGCGATAACGTGAGGTGGGTATACGTTAGTGACCACAGTACTGTGGTTAAGGCTGAAGGAATAAGTAGAAAGAAGTGCTTTCTATGGAAATATTTCATTTCGAAAATGATTTTAAATATAGGCCTAAATCTTAGAACATGGAAGTCATGTTTAGTTCTCTATACCGATATTTTTTTATGGTTTTCCCTCAAAAAAGCAATATTATTTTAAAGGTGTATTGGGTATCAAGTGTACTTTTAGTTTGTCTGTTAACCTAACAACATCAACTTTTGGAGTCACAGAAGCAGATCGAAGTTAATGCAAGTAACATTATTTGCAATATCGGTATGGAGAACCATACATGACTTCCATATTCTAAGATTTATATTTAAAATCATTTTCAGCCAAACAGCCAGGCTGTGTCTTACCTGCCTTTTTATTGCTGTATTAAATGAAAAATATTATATTACATTAAAATGAAAAAATTATAATTTTATTGCCTGGCAACAAAATTATTTTATTTTTAACAATTACCATTGTTTCAAAAAGTTTAAATAAATTTTCAAGTACTTTACTCTTGTTAAAACGTAAAAGGTTGCTGGTAAACTACCCCTTCCCCTTTACCGATCTTCACCAAAATCGAAAATCATTGAGACCTCTACAATTCAGGGACGTATGCAAAAAATTATTTGATTCCGTTTGAATTTGCGGCTGTTATCGTTTGCCATAGAAAATACGCTTGATAAAAAAACGTTGCAGGTAAACTACCCCTTCCCCTTAACCGATCTTCACCAAAAACAAAAGGTCTTGAGTACTCTACAAATCAGGGCTGTATGCAAAACATTATTTGATTCGTTTGAATTTGCGGCTGTTATCGTTTGCCATAGAAAATACCCTTGTTAATAAAACGTTGCAGGTAAACTACCCCTTTCCCTCAACCGATCTTCACCAAAAACAACAGGTCTTGAGAACTCTACAATTTAGGGCTGTATGCAAATAATCTTTTGATTCTGTTTGAATTTGCGGCTGTTATCGTTTGCCATAGGAAATACCCTTGTTAAAACAAAACGTTACAGGTAAACTACCCCTTTCCCATAACCGATCTTCACCAAAAACAATAGGTCTTGAGTACTCTACAAATCAGGGATGTATGCAAAACATTATTTGATTCTGTTTGAATTTGCGGCTGTTATCGTTTGCCATAGAAAATACCCTTGTTAAAAAAAAGTTGCAGGTAAACTACCCCTTTCCCTCAACCGAACTTCACCAAAAACAACAGGTCTTGAAAACTCTACAATTTAGGGCTGTATGCAAATAATCTTTTGATTCTGTTTGAATTTGCGGCTGTTATCGTTTGCCATAGGAAATACCCTTGTTAAAACATAAAACGTTACAGGTAAACTACCCCTTTCCCATAACCGATCTTCACCAAAATCAACAGATCTTGAGAACTCTACAATTTAGGGCTGTATGCGAAACATTATTTGATTCTGTTTGAATTTACGGCTGTTATCGTTTGCCAAACAAACAAAATTACCCTTGCTAAAAAAAAAACCGTTGCAGGTAAACTACCCCTTTCCCTCAACCGATCTTCACCAAAAACAACAGGTCGCGAGTACTCTGCAAATCAGGGCTGCATGCAAAAAATTATTTGATTCTGTTTGAATTTGCGGCAGTTATCGTTTGCCATAGAAAAAAAATCTACAGACACACAGACACACAGACACACAGACAGACAGACAGACACACAGACACTTTTCGGAAAACGACTTTTTTTCATGTTTTGAGTGTAGTAGAATCAGAATCTGCAATAATCCCGAACACGATTTTTTTTGCCATCACCATACTTCCATTCCTTAAGGAATATGGAAGTAAAAAACAATATGAAAATGGGAAACGATTGCAATAGTCAATAAACAATTTCATAATGTACACAAATAAATTTTCACGATTTCTATTATCTGACTAAAATTATATGTTATATTCACTATATATATCGATGTCATCTATTTCAAATCGAAATATCGAATATTAGTGTAGGCACAGTTATTGGGAAAGTGCGAAACATTTAATGCAGTTCACCAAAATAGTCACTTTATTTGCTTTCCAGAATACAATAACAACTTTAATAAAGAAAGAAAATATAACCTTCATTTTATTTTGTTGATTACATATTATACCTACTTTCTGAGTGACTGTACCAGCGAACTGAGCGAGAATCCAAACGGATTGAATTTATCGTTGTTATTGCAAATTAACGACAGGAAATCCCTCCAAATCAGTTGCTGAGAAGTTAAATTTCGTTTTAAAATTCTGTATATCTTATTGTGATACCTTGATCACGCAATGTAGAACAAAATGGAGGCGTGTTTACTTGTGGAATAGCGTTGTTTCATTACAGTGCTCGGCCACACGTTTTTGTACAAGCCAACGAATTTGTCATGTCATTCAGATGGGAATACATGACAAAATTGTACTGTATTCTTACTAAAAATTAAATTGCACGTAAGGCATTCATCGCGGTAAGGCAGTGAATTAATTTCAGGAAAAAGAAACTGTCAAGTTGTTAAGATTTTGGATTGCCGGACTGTAAGGCCGTGGTCCAAGGTTGTCTGAAGCAAACGTTTCGGCCGTATCTTCGACGGCCATCTTCAGTGCAGAAGGCTAAAAGAACACCGACAAAGGTTTTGTAGTCAGTGACTACATCCTCTTACATTACGTGGAGGTTTGGAGGATTTTGTTACTTAAAAGTTTATCATTTGGAATTTCGACTGCAGTTTGCGCACACGTGTTGTGAACTGTATTGCACTGGCACTATACCATCAGCAAAGTAAATCAATCTAAACAAGTGACATTCTGTTTAATATTAATAATTCCTTACCACAACAAAACAATTTATTATGTAAATAACATCTTCGAACGAGCGAAGTATGTCATTTGGCACTTAACTGGCTGCCTGTCTGTCTACTATTGATTCGGGGTACGTCTCGTGATAACTTTCGGATCCATTAATCGATTATCATAAAACTTGGTACGCATTCATTATCCCGCAGAGCCGGATTGTTTTTTGAGTTTAATACTCCTCAAAAATAAAGGTAAAGAAGCTGAATATGCGAATATTTCGATTGCATCGCTGACAAACTCCCTTCCAACATCCTATAACGATTCCCGCGCTGCATTTTGGACTTCTTCATGAGAGTGACATCGCCGCTTCGCAAAGACCTCTTTCATAGGACCGGACCGACCACGTGGAAATCACACTGCGCAACGCCAGGTGTAAACATTTTGTGAAAAATCGCAAAAATTCGTGTGTAATATCAAACTAAAGACAATTTTAACCACGTTTTGAATATATCCTACAGTTTTGAAATTTCAAAACTTTTGGACACAAAATTATAAAAAAAAATCATCAAAATTCCATGCCGGGTATTTAGTTGAACAGGATTTTAACTAAAAACTAAACGCAGTGTTTAGTTTTCGAAATTTAAACATTTTAGAAAACCACAGCTCAAAAAGGAATAAAAATGTTTAAACTTGTAAAAATCCATGACTGGGATCAGACTAAAGGGAATTTTATCCAGACACTGGCTGTAGTGTTTACACTGCAATTTTTTTATTTTAGGGGCACGACGGCACCACGGGTCAAAAAATTGAAGTCAAAATTTGCAAAAAAAAATTGGAAAAATCTTTGCTCGGCACTAAATTATTAGGCATTTCATTAAAAATATAGACTCGAGATCTTTAACGATTTCACAAAATTGATATCTGTCAACACTCCTTGGGGCTTTTGAACCGCATTCAAAACGTTTGTAAGCATCTCAATATACGCAGACTCAAAAATTAGGATTAAATAATTTGTCATTTAGGCATTATGTTTATAAATGTAACTAAAAATTCAATTCGGTGTTCGGGATTTTTAGTGTTTATTGTATTCATGATAATAGAAAAAGTAATAATCATTGGTTGCTTTGAACTGATCCCGTACGGGCAAAAGTTGTTATAGATGGTACTGTCCTGGAACAAGTTAGCAATTTTGAATACCTGGGCTACAGTGTGCCTTATAATGAAAGCAACGACGTTGTGAATAAGATGCATAAGTTTAACCTTATGTGCGGGAGCATTAGGCGAACCCTTAAGTCACCAAGTAAAGGAACACGCCTAAAATTCTACAAGGTCATGGCTCTTCCCACACTTCTTTATGGGCCTGAGAATTGGACTTTAACGAAAGGCCAGACCAGTCGCATCCAAGCGGCTGAAATGAGATTTCTCAGGCACGTAGCAGGGTATACTCTCCATGATCATAGAAGAAACACAGATATACGGCAGGAACTGAATATTATGAGTACACTCGACATGATCGCCCAGCATCGGCTGAATTGGTGGGAACATTTTTGCCGAATGGATGACTGCCGCATCCCCAAACAACTTTGGAACTATAACACAAGGGGAGGGAGAGGTGTGGGACGTCCGAGGAAGAGCTGGAGTGATTAGCTCGGAACTTTGCCTATTTGAGACCGAACAAACCATCCTCTTGGTTTAATCCGTGAAGATGATGATGATGAGGGTTTGCAATTGCTATTTTCCTAAAAGAAATAGGAGACAAGTGTGGTTTCATAATATTTCATTGGCTTTATTTACTTCTTTAGAGGTAGAGCAAAACTTCCATTAATACTATGCTAACGACGCATAGCGTTTATCTTGTCGTTGTCATAACTCACACAAATAAACATATGAACAAACAACTTTACTCACAGTTTTTAAAATATCGGTATGGACTTCAATGTTCTAAGATTTAAAAATCATTTACTTGAAATCGGTTCGATAATTTCTAAAAAAAATATCACCCACACTCAAACTATTTTTACTGTTTATAGATATTTTTGTTATTATGGGGTAGTCGTTTAATATAATGTTATTATCGAGTCACTTTATCTATAAAAATTAGGTACTTTATTCTTATAAAGAAACTGAACTACGCAGATAATCATCCCTCCTCCTCAACCGATCCCTACCATTTTACACTTTCATAGAGTAATATTTTATCATACGTAATTTCTAAGGTATCAAATCCTTCAAAATTAAATATTCGTACTTTACTTGATTTCAGCACAGAAATTTTCAAAACATCACCCCCTCCCCCTTCAACTACCCAATCCATTATAATTATCTCATTTACCATTTTACAGTAGATTAATATGATTTTATTTTCGGGGCACTTGTTTATTAAAATTAAGTACTTTACTCGTGTTAAAACACAAAACAATGCAGGTAAAATACCCCTCCGTCCTAACTTAACAATCTGGTTGCCTGGCAACAAAATTGTTTTATTTTTAACAATCACCATTGTTTGAAAAATTTAATTGAATTTTTAAGTACTTTACTCTTGTTAAAACGTAAAACGTGGCAGGTAAACTACCCCTCTCCCTTCACCAGAATCAATAGACCTTGAGTCCTCTACAACTCGGGCACATATGCAGAAAATTTTTGATTCTGTTTGAATCTGCGGCAGTTATCGTTCGCCATAGAAACTATTCTACAGACAGACACGCACTTATCGGAAAATGAATTTTGTTCATGTTTTGAGGGTAGTACAATGAGAATCAGCCCTTATCTCGAACACGATCTTTTTTTTGCGATCACCATACTTCCATTTCCTTACGGAACATGGAAGCAAAAATAAAATTTTTAAGTTGATTTTATTAAATAATAAATGTATTTCACCACTTAGCGTTTGCAGATAATTTACTTGTACTGTACCATAAAATCTAGAAGAAGCAAACATTAAAGTACAGTTATTTGAAATTTTGCTTCCAAAAATATGCTTACAAGTGTTTTAGAAAAACTGAATATATCTCTAGCATTGCAAACTGCAAAGTGCAGATCGATTTCGAAAACAGTAGAATAAACAAAGTTCAAAATTATTAATACGCAAGGAAACTAAAACACCGACAGTAATATAAAAAGAAGTCGTGAAACGAACAGAGACGTTTTTAAGGGGGGGGGGGCGTGACCGGGCCCCCTCTCTACAGACTCGGGAAAGTTTTGTTTTGTTAATCTCTTAATATTTAGGTTGTTTTATTATTTTTCCAGATGCGTACGCTAGTATAGTAGTAACTCTTTTTTAACCTATAGAAACAGGTTTGTTACACAGCATCTATTTATTACACAGTGTATGCGTTTAAAATATGGAATACAGGAAAAATCAATTCAGTCAGTAAGTATCTTGTTAACAATGTTTCAGTAACGCGTATTTTTATTGTGTTATTACCGTTTACTTTAATGGGACTAATTTCAGCCACTTTATAGTAAATGATGATTATTCTACTTGTTTTTTCTTTTGTATGAAGCCAAACCAACCACGGATCCCCCCAGGCTAAATTCTAGGTACGCCTCTGCAAAAGAAGAATACAAAAGATAAAAATCGTATACTATCTAAGACCATACATTTATAAAAAATATCAATAAGCAAAAACGAAAATTTAAAACATTACAAAACAGTAATATATTCTTTTTGTTATTTGGATTAGCAGTCTCTGTAATCCCAACTTTTCGTGTTTACTTGCTAAACTGCTACTTGTCATGTTCCGGACGAGGCCTTTCAGTGTTTCCAGTGGTTTAGGACTTGAAAGTGGTGAAACACTGAAAGGCTTCGTCCGGAACATGACAAGAAGCAGTTTAGCAAGTAAACACGACAAAGTTGGGACAGTAATATGTCCTGAATCCTGGTATGCATGTGAATGCTTGGGACTCTTTTGCGCAGAAAAAAATATTAAAAGTAAAAAAAAAAATAAAATATTAGGAAAAATGTATGACCTAAAAGAAATTAAATATTTTGAATTTTGATTAAGATCAAATGAAGAAATTTATAAATATTTCTTTAATCTTTCCATAGAAATGCGGAAGGGTAGATTACTATAATTTTATGGACGTTTATTATTAACGTATATGGAAATAAGAGATTAACGCAGCACATATTTGAATATCTAAGAAACACGAAAGGGTAAAAGTGATATGTGTGGAGCAGAAAGAATATCTGCAGTGAGCAATTATGGTGCAATAACAGTAAACCCATGAAGGGTAAAATACAACCTCCTCTATACCTGACACATCTGCCTACAGTACAGTCGTTGTTATAAGAAACAGTTCTAGTACTGAGGCGTTACAAACTAAAAGTTCACAATTCACTCTCAGTAGCACGTTCTGAGGTTATTATTATAATTATACTCAATAACACACTCACAAACACACAACTTTTAACAAAAGAATAAATGATAGCATCACGAATATTGTTCTAATGGCCTACACAATGTACGTACACTTGAACAGTATACACACGCGCGCGCGTTTCATTTTAAATATAAATGTACAGTATAGACGAACGGAATCTCTCATCTACCTGTTTATGAGTGTCCCAAGCAACATAAGTCGAGTATGTATCGGAAACCAGCAAACAAGCAAATGGGCCACAATTGAAATAAATGTTTTACTTTACATGTATATTACATGGTGTTGGTGGGAGGGTAGTAGTTGACGTGAGAGAAGTAGCGGGTACATTACAGAGAGAGAGAGAGAGAGAGAGAGAGAGAGAGAGAGAGAGAGAGAGAGAGAGAGAGAGAGAGAGAGAGAGAGAGAGAGAGAGAGGTGTATGTAAACTTAAGTTTGTGCACTTGCAAACGACAAAAGAGTGTGTACGTGTGTGTATGTGTGTATGTGTCCTGAACAATTACTATTTCAGACGTGTAGGCTCAGTTATAAGGAACTAGTTCTCCCGTTTCCAAAATGATGAGTAGCGAGGTAATAATACTTGCAGGTAGGAGGTAGAGGCTGTAAAACTGTTCCCCAAGACTTCTCGAGGGTCATGTTTATTGCAGGCCTATTGTTCGCGCAAGAAACACTTTGAGGCCCCACACGTATCACCTTTTCCCACACGGAAACATAATTTAATTGGGATAAAGAAGTAAGAAAGATTTAGAACAGATCCCAAATATAGACGAAAACAATTAAGGATAGGAATAAGTATAGAAAAATTATAGAGTAATTCAACCTGGAAGGCCAGATAAACAGACAAAGGAGGCGAGATGAAATCACAGAAGAAGATAAAAAGATCAGAAGTGAAAGAATGAAAGCTTACTGAAAAAAGATAATAGAACAAAATTTTAGAACGCGGTCCGTAGTGGCTTTTATTGTGGAAACAAATGTAGGCCTATTTCGTTCAAAATAGTGAGCAAGTTGTGCAGCTCAGGGAGCTAACTACTCAGGCGCCAAATGTAACCACGCGTTGTAATTACTGTTCAAAAGAAATTGTATATCTGCTGTACGATTTAAAATAGAGAAACTTTAAAGTTGAACTAAAGTTAAATTTTAATCGATTCTCATCATTTAATTTGCTTACACTAGGTACCTACAGGTGTGACAGAAAAAATAAAGCGAAGAATCATGTCAGCCATGAGGTGTTAGACCGCTGTTCTAGAGCAAAACAATTCCCAGGAGCATCAAGCTGCTTCTGTGTAAAACACTGATCCGCCGAGTTCTGACATATGGTTCTGAGACCTGGACCATTTCTAGAAAGTCTCAGTCAAGCCTGCTGGTTCATGAACGTAAAATCCTCCGGAGTATTTTTGGTCCAATACGTGTGGGAGGTGAATGGAGGAAAAGGAAAAGGACCAACCAAGAGCTGAACACTCTTCTGAACGAACCAGATATTGTGAAAGTTATAAAACTTGGTATACTCAGGTGGGCTGGACATGTGATCAGAATGGGGGGGGGGGAGAATGAAATATCCAGAAAGGCACTCACAGAACAGATCTATGGCACCAGGAGAGTTGGTAGACCCAAACTACGTTGGGAAGACGGTGTGAACTATGATGCGCGCCATATCCTTGGGACCCGGAACTGGAGAACAGCTGCACTTGACCGGGACAACTGGCGGAGGCTAGTAAAGGAGGCCTTGACTCATTAATGGGTTGTCGCGCCGCTGTAAAAAAAATTACTCACAGGCTAACACTTTTCATGTCGTAATTCGAAAAATCGTAACGAAACGTTATAAATAATTTTTTTGTTAAAACATGCGAAAAATTCAGATAAACATTAACTATTCCATTGCCTTACGGAGACACATTAAGCTACAAACTGAAGTAAAAGTGAGCCGTTTACGTCAACTAGCAACGGAAATACGATGAGTTAAGTCATAAAGTTCACTAAATTGTTGTAATGTACTATTTACTGGTTTTATGTTTTTTCACCTTTGTTTATGGTGAAAAAATTTGCAAATTTGTGGAACGATGGAGAATAACGGGTGGAGAAGCTTTTTGAAATTCAAAAGTTAAAAACTTTAATTCTCTAACTTTGGATTTTGGGCGAGTAAATTTTCAGGTCGCGTAGTACACGAGCGAATATACGCAGTGTACTTCCCTATCTTCCCCATTGTGTCATGTGAATGAAGAGTAGTATGTTTCAAATTTCACGATGCTAGTACGCATATACGCTAACTATAGTCTGATACGCACTATAATACTAAGTTTACAAACTGATCTACAATTAAGTAAACCAGTTCTCGGGTACACGTGCCCCCACTCGCTCTGTGACGTCAATCAACCGCTCCCACCCCTCTGTTTTCAGCAAACTTGCTCTATTTTTTCCAACAAGTTTGATTTTTTTTGGGGGGGAGGGACAATTACTGTTTTTTTTTTTTTTAGTTTTTGTAGTCTATTATGTACCTACGTCAGGGCGTTAACGACATTACGATGTCATTTTCCCACTCGGCAATCGTAATTAAACACAAGAGCGACTGCTTCAGTGCGATCAGTTAATTCTGTGGCCATTACACGTATCCGTGTGGTTAATTAACACTATTATTTCACACTCAGCTGTAGTCTTTTGCTTGTTTTCAATAAAAATAATATTTATTACATACGGTAAATACAGCTGGTCCAAATAGTGTAAATACAGAACTTTTGAAGTGTGGAGGCATTCTGTTGCATTTGCGTCTATTACATGTTCTGAATATGTGTTGGAAAGAACACAGAATTCCTAAAGAATGGTCAAAATCGAGTGTAATTTCAGTATTCAAAAAAGAAGGTCGGACAAAGACAGATAATTATAGAGGAATTTCTATTTTGGATACTACATATAAGATTTACGCTAGAACAATAAATGGGAGACTGAAGCCAATAGCTGACGCTTTAATATCAGAAGTGCAGAATGGCTTCAAGAAGGGGAGATCATGCATAGATGCTATCTTTACACTTAAGTTAATGATTGAAAAAAGAGGGGAATTTAACTTAGAGACGCGTCTAGCATTCATAGATACGTCGAAAGCTTTTGATATTGTGAAACGTTATCTACTCTGGAGTTTAATGGAACGAAGAGGTTTCCCTTCACAATTAATTAAAGTTCGTAGGAGCTTATATTACAAGACAGCAGTTGTGGATTTGAATGGTAAATTATCAGAAGATATTCCTACAAATAAGGTATGCGACAAGGGTGTCCTATTTCACCGACACTTTTTGATATCTACATGGACGACGAATTTCCTCGATGTACAGCTAAAGTTGACTCGGGAATATCACTTCAGCGAAATATTCACGTGAATGCATTGCTTTATGCAGATGACAAGGTAGTGATACAGAAAACAGAAGACCAGTTACAAAGGGAGATATTTACGTTCAATAGCATCATGCAAGACTATGGGGCTGCAGATCTCTGATACAAAATCTAAAACGATGGCATTTCAGGGCAGGTATCCTGTAAGAACTAAGATAGTCGTGAATAATCAGATTTTGGATTAGGTTAGTCATTTAATTACCTTGGTTGTAATATCTCATATGAAACTGATGTTGATTGGGAAAGTAAGCTAACAAAATTTAGACGCATCTGTGGAACGATTCATAGATACCTGAAGAATAAAACACGGAAGGATACTCAAATGAAATTTTATAAAACTGTGGCTGTTTATTTTATTCCTGTGTGACCAAGTGAGACATGGACTCTTGGTAAAAGGGACGTGCAGCCGTAATTAAATTTCTAAGAGGGACGCAAGGTTCTTCTCTCTTGGATCGGAGACGGAACGAGGATGTTAGACGCGATTTAAACATTGTTTCATTGCACCAGAAGATTGAAGACTACAGAAGGAGGACGACGCCCTAACTGCCCGGTTTTTAATCATTTTGGTAATAATAAGACCGGCTATGTGAGCTTATTACAAAAATTAGGAATCGTATTCACTTCTGATGGTAAAATGTATAAAATAACTCATACAGTGCTTTACATGTACCAACTGTTTGAATTTAAATTAAACTAAAAAAGCAATTCAATAAAGTCAGCAGATCGATAGAGTAGACCGAGGCATATTTACACATTTTTTATATTTTATTTATTCTAACATCAGATATTTCAATGTTACCGTAATGTCAGGTTAACAACTTGATATTACAGTATTCCAGACTTACTTTTAGTTTAATTGTATTTTACTTCAACAAATACTGTTTTAATTAAATTCATGTTAGCTGTGGAAAAGTGCTCCTTGGCTAGGTGGTAATTTTACACAGTGCTCGGAGCACATTTACACTTGCCTGGAAAGCAAGTAACAGAATATAAGTAAACACATTTATGATTTAAAATTATATTTATTGCTTAAAAACAGCAACAGGTTGGATGAACATAAATAATTATATTTGGTTACACATAAATAAATACACGGGCGGTGCTTCAAGTTATTAACATCAACCATACACTTATTAGGGGTGTGCAAAACTTGTACAACGATATGACGTCCACAATAAAAGTGGGAAATAGAGTGTCAGAACCGTTCAGAGTGAATAAGAGATTACGATAGGGCTGTTGCATCTCCCCACGGTTTTCAAAATTTACGTTGCAAAAGCTCTAACCTATTCGAAGAACAAATGCAAAGGGATGGGTATTGAAATTGACGATGACACGTGTTTGTACACCCTGCAGTTTGCAGACGATCAAGTGATATGTGCAAATGAAAAAGAAAACCTGGAATATACGACACGCATACTGAAGGAAGAGTATGAAAAATGTGGATTACTGATGAACATAGGAAAAAGGCAGTATCTGTGTGTCGGAGAAGAAGAAACAGATTTAATCTTAGAAAACAACGAACGTATAAAAAATGCAACAGCTACAAATACATAGGAATAAACTTTAATAAAAAGGAACATATGATGTTGAAATAAAGTCAAGAATAAACAAAGCAAAACAAATAATTAGATCATTGAATGGGATACTATGGAGCACAGAAATTGTAAAAGAAAGGAAGAAAAGAATATACGATAGTATAAATAAAAGCGCATTTATGTACGGATCCGAAACATGGAGAACAAAAGAACAGGTAAAAAGAAAGAAGCTACAGAAATGGATGCTTTGAGACGAGCTACTAGAACTTCAAGACTAGAGCAAATACGAAATGAAACGATCAAAGAAGAAATGGGCGTACAAAAGACAATCATCGACTGCATTGAAGAAAAACAACTAATCTGGTACGGACACGTACAAAGAATGGGACAAGACCGACTACCAAAAAAACAATGAGATACATACCTAGAGAGCACGGAAAGAAAGGAAGATCCAAGAAAACATGTATAGAGGGCATAAGAAGATCAGTGAGCTATAGAGGACTAAACGATGAAAACTGCAACGACAGACAACAATGGAGGTTAGGGATCGGACAACGTTGTAGAACGTTTTGACCCTGAATTAATATATATGTGTGTGTGTGTGTGTGATTCTTAAAATTATTATTAATCGATGGCGCAATGTACTCATTACAAATTGTAAGGTTTCGGACATTAGCAAATCGTGAGTTAAAATTAATAAACACGACGTTTCGACCTCTACAGAATCAGAGGTCGTCTTCAGGCGAAATATAAATTAATACATAGATAAATCTATCACTAACAAGTAGATATTGTCAAAACTTCAAACCTTAGTTATACAAATATAGTGCTAAAATAATAATAATAAAACAGTAGTCACCATTCTATCAAAGAAGGATTCCTTCCGTGGTTGCACCGTAAACAACATTTAGTACATCGTAGCCACTCCTCATGAGGTTTCGAACTACTGTAGGGTCCTTAACAACAAATTTACAAAATATTCCTCGTCATCTTCATCAGAGTAACTAACTCTGGGAATAGAAACCATAGTAGATTTGAGTTTGCCTTTGGGATTTTTCTTTCTTTGATCTTACCTTTTGGGTTTATCACAAACAGTTATTTAGGTTTTGCTATCTTCTTTCTAGTTTCTCTTAACTTCATGAGCAATTTTCTTTTTTTTTCATATCCTGCTGTTTTTTTTTTTTTGTACAACCATCTTTATTGATGTATCGGTGAATTTCTTACCGCCCAATGGTTTAGCGTAGCCAAATCTCACCGCACCTACCACAGGAACAGGCTAAGGACCAGCCACCGCCGCCTGCACAGACGGTATGGCTGTCTTAGTAGACTGCAGCATTGGGTTCAGTTACTAGCAGTATTTTGTGAGGTTTTGAAATTCAACCCAAAATCTTCAGCAGCAACATTAAATGAGCGACCATCTTCTTTCACTGTGGAAGCACCGTTGCTTCGATAACTTCAGTTCTACCTGGTCGCTTGATGTTTTCATTTTACAATTCCGTAACACTCTGAAATCTGGAAATAACACTAATATTAGAATTCCAAACAACAAAGTTAAAGTTGCAGGCCATATACAAAGCGATAACTTTTGAACGTATCGAACGGTTATCGTAAAACGTGACATGCGTATTCGTACTTTACCCCTCAGATCCCTACTATTTTGAGCTTAATAATAATTTTGAGCTCCCCCCCCCCAAATAAAAGAGGAGATCGGAGCAAAAATGTGAGCTGTTAAATTTTTTTAAATCACAAAAATTCATGTAGGGCTACTTAATTATAGAGAATTTTAACCAAATCTGAATATAGCGTTTTTTCTTTTCAGCCACCAAAAGCAATTAAATGGAAAGATCTAAATTTTGAAAAAAATGTAAAAGTCCATAAGGGTGGGAAAATTTAAGTGAATTCTAACAGGAGTCTGAATATGGTCGGAAATTATTCAAAATTGTATCTTCAATAATTTGCCTACAACATGTACACAAATTAGTTTTCTCAAGTAGGCCTGCATTACGACTGTGATTTCTTGCTGAAAAATGTGAGGTTGTCTCTGAACTGTATTTCTATACATCGTTTTGTTGGGGCAAAATCCAGCCACTGTTTTGACAGAAGACATCCGAAGGCTTGGCTGCATCGCTTTCTCAACAAAATGTAAAGATATCTCTAAAATAAGGAAAATACTTTTTTGTTATAAGTTGCTCACGCCCGAATTACAATTAGAGCACATTTCTTCTTCTTCTTCTTCTTCTTCTTCTTCTTCTTCTTCTTCTTCTTCTTCTTCTTCTTCTTCTTCTTCTTCTTCTTCTTCTTCTTCTTCTTCTTCTTCTTCTCCTTTACCACTACAGCTCAATATGAGCTTCTTCCAACACCAATCTTCTCCAGTGTCTCCTGTCCATTGCCATCTCAGTGTTACCCGTCACATCCATTCTCCTTAGATTTTCCAGCACATCTTCCAACCATCTTTTAGATGACGTTGATCTGAGGGGTTACACTGAGCATAGGAGACATCGGATAAGATTGGTGTTGGAACCCAGGGCTCACGTTGGACTATAGTGCTAAAGAAGAAGAGGAAGATGTCTTTATACGTCTCGCTGTATCGTACTCAAAGTGTAGTGGTACCTTCTGACTTTGGGTTTTGATGCACATTGTCATTTCTTTTGCCACCATTAATGACTTATTTTATGAAATTACTTTATCACACGGCTGAGGAATCACATTTCAGCTCTTACACAAACTCTATACCTATCGTCTTCCAAAAGTAACAAGCGATCTGTAGTAACTTTCACTGATCATACAGCCGTCCTACGGGGTGACCAGATGTGGGGTTGTGAGCATGTCCGTCGCCCGCTGTTGTGCTGCGTCCCGAGATTCTTACACAGTTCATGCCGCGGGGGACCGCAATTAATTGGATTTCTCGGTGTGGTCTGCTACCGGCCGTGGTAGTTTCTGGAATATACTTGATAGTACGGACAATTTTATGTGGGCCCTTAAGGGCGGGGGGCCTTAGCGCCGCTGGTTGGAAGATCAGCGTTCGATTCGGAAACCTTTACTAACAGCGTTTGCATCTCCAATTTAAACTGAAATATCGGCATGGATTGGATACATGACTTCTATGTTCTAATATCGGCATGGATACATAACTTCCATGTTCTAATATCGGCATGGGTACATGACTTCCATGTTTTAAGATGTATATTTAAAATAGTTTTCGAAATGAAATAATTCCATAGAAACTACTTCTTTCTTCAGCTTTGACCACAGTACTGAGGTCACCAACTCACGTTAGCGCACTCGATTTTCACTTATGATGGCAGTCGTTGGCACTGCCGAATCGTCTGGTTTTGCCCAAAACATTGGACCACGGCCAAACAGCCCGGGAAGGAATTTAACAACAAACTACTTCTTTGTTGCCGATAACGTAGTACACATATAAAAAATTATCTCCTCCCTCTTCAACTACAATTTTAATTTATTTAACCTAACTTTCCCCAGTGGATTATTATGACCTTCTTTTCAGGATACTTTATTTATCGAAATTAAGTACTTTATTCTTGTTAAAACGTAAAACGTTGCACGCAACTCCCCCCCCCCTCAACCGATCTTCACTAAAATCAATAAGCCTTGAGTCCTCTACAACTCGAGCACATATGCAAAAAATTATTTGATTATGTTTGAATTTGCGGCAGTTATCGTTCGCCATAGAAAAATTCTACACACAGGCACACAGGCTCACACACACACACACACACACACACACACACACACACACACACACACACACACACACACTTTTCAGAATATGACTTTTCTTCATGTTTTGAGGATAGTACAATCAGAATCAGGCCTTATCTCGAACACGAATTTTTTCGGCATCACCATACTTCCATTTCCTTATGGAACATGGAAGTAAAAACGAAAAAATACAAAAATTATAAACTACAAGGAATCATTTGTAAACACATCAAAATGGTGCCCGGAGAGACAAAAAAATACCGATGGATTACATCTAAACGAACAGACGCCTAATGCCAGCTAAACAGACAGAGAAGAACGAAGAGATACGATAAAACAAATAAGAACACTGCAAGTAAAATATGTGTAGAAATAAAGAAAGCAACAAACCTGTATCTCGTGGGGAAACCTGTGGAGACAACATTATGCAAAGCCTTCAAGCCAGGCAGGTACTCACAAACAGGTTTCAATCGATATTACGGCTTGTTGTTAAAATAAGAAAAGAACGTAGCAGATACAAAATTAGAAGTCACGATGTAGAGTTACACCGAGTTGTACGTAAATAATTCAAATTAACGTCGCATATGTCCAGAGTACGCAGTAAGATCCTGTTTTTTCGATTTTCTTCGTGGATCGTTACATATCATTACGTGTAATTATATCAAGCTCAGTAGCCTTGTGAAACTTTGATTGTCTCTTTTTGCAGTGAAAAACTTTCATCATCTACTAACTTCAGCTTTTCTTCTCGTTCTTTTTCTTCTTCTTTTACTTATTTTATTCTTCTTCTTTGCTGGACCGTAGGCTTCTTCAACATCCGCCACCAGTTGCTACCTAACAATCACACCTGGCGTCCTTTCGGTTGTTGCCCTGCAACCGAGTCAGCGACCTTCCCTTAATTTTGGTTGCTCTTTACAAAAATTGTTCCTCTGTCGTTCTGCTTTGTATCCTTTCTACATGCTCAGTCTCTACAACTTGACAACATTCGCTTTACGGCAACATTGTATGATTTCTTCAGTTTATCATGAAAGCGTATTTTCTCCAGCCATAGTTGTCTTTAATTGGACTGTATACACAGTATTCCAATAGTAAAGGACATTGTTTAACGAGGTGGTTCTTCTTCTATTCTTCTTCTTATACACTTCAGTGATTAGGCAATGTGCTGTTCCGACTACACATTATCAGATCCATTACTTTCTTGGCCCTCCATCATCCCTTCTTTCCAGAAGGCTTGTACTTGTTTACAATTACTGGTATTCTATCTTCATCCATGCGACTTAAATGCTGTCTCCATTTCCCCCTGTATTCTTCAATTTTCTCATTGAGATTATGTATATTTTACTCTTCCCGTATATCTTCAGTTTTATATGATCCCTTCTTGTGCATCCTTTAACACTTCTTAAAAATCTCAATTCTGCTGATTGTATGTTGCTTTCATCTCTTTCATCTCTGTGTTTTGTAATGCAGAATTCACTGCCATATAATAGCACTGGAACGGCCATTGTTTTGTAGAATTTTAATTTCGTCCACGTATCGTTTCATTTTTCAGTGTTCTACTTATAGTTTCACATATGTGTTAAAATCTATTGACTTTATTTTGTATATCTTTGTCAACATCAAAACTTATATCACAACTTAAATAATTAAAATTTGAGGTCTGTTCCAATACTTATCATCAATAATAACCTTTAAGTGTACTGCAAATTTTTCGTAGTCAGCCATAACGTTTGTTTTGTTTGTAGACATCTTCAGGTTGTAGTGTTGTCGTCCCAGTTTATGTAGTCTACACACAGAGCGTTGTAAACCTGCTTCATTATTTTGTAGTATAACCACATCATCTGCATACAGCAAAACTTTTAAGTGGTAATACGAGATGATTCTACACATAGAAATAAGAAAAATTTCGTATAAACATATGTCCGGAAATGCTTTGTTCTCGAGTTATGGCTTGTTAAACATTTGCCTATATTTCCGTTCCGAACGTACAATACGAAAATTGTATCCTGGAAGACTAATTATGGGGCAAAGTTAGTAGTCTCATGTGTTGTTTCATCCGATATATACAAAGAACAGGGTCGCAGAGTTGTGTACCATACGTGCATCCCATTCTTCTGACTGCCGACCCTGCCTGTCTCAAACCCTACCGAATCATCGAACGGCGAGCTCTTCGACTTATCTACCGCAGACCTCCAATTACCAAAACCTCCAATAGCGCTCTGTATGTACTCAACAAACTCTTCCCAAACCTCTACTCCTTCCTGTACAGGATCAACTGGAAATACCCACAAACTGCAAAACAACGCACTTCCCTACAATCCATAGCCATCTCCATCAACAGAACTACCCACAATACCCGCAGACCTTCCTTCCTCATAAACCGCCTCCTTACCATAGCCGATGGACCTCCTCCCAGAACTCCTTGCCGCCAGCATCTTAGAAATGGAAACACTTAATTCCCATCTTCAGATATACTCAACCTGCCATCCTTCCTGATCGCATAGCTATATAAATTTTCCCTTACTACTTACCTAGTCTGTAGCCTTGTTCTTTGTGTCTCCCGGTTACCTTGACGCCTCTCTGTCGCCTCCTTCCAGCTGTGGTGACCTGCGTTATTCATCCCTGTCTTGGCCGCCCTCAAGTATAAACTTTATGGCACTTCGTCAAACCATATGGCACACTCTACATCTACACACACACACACTACTCTACCTCCATCTTCTTCGCTTCCGGCCTGCACTGGCGTGCGTCTCCTCACATTCATCCATTTGGCTGAAGGGGGCTTGCCCCAGATCAGCCCGAGACTTGTCCTTTCTGGACAAGTCTTAAACAACATGAAAAAACTGTGTATCACTAGTTTTTTTGTAAGAAAATTACTGAAAACGATTAAAAATTGGAGTTGGAAAATTTAAAATTAAGTTATGAACCCAAATAAACACAATTTATACAGTTATGCAACGAAGAACACATAACATTAATTCTGAACTATAATGGGTAACATTCACACTAGATTTCAATACAGTTAGTCAGTAATGCCGGAATTTTGTTTACAGTGATATAATCATCAATAGGTTTTGCATTTGTTTTTGTTCCGTTTAGTATCGCAACGATTTCTGCCAAATTTTGTTTCTAATTCTAGTCAGATTTGCCAGACGTGTGCTATTTTTAACCAGCCTTACTTACACAGAACCTATCAAAATTAAATTATCTACAAATTTTATTGGAAATTTTTATTCGTTTATTAGCAATTTAACAAAGATATTGTACATCGAAACCAAAAATAAAAATATGTTTTCCAACTGCAATTTTTAGTAGTTTTCAGCAATTTTCTTGAAAATTTCTCGCAAAATGCCATGCGACTTGGAACGCCGTATAAGTAAGAAATAATTTGAACTCCTACCAAGTTTCACAGACAGAACAGTGGCTCATGGCGCAAAACGTGACCAATAGTAGAGCAGACGATGGCGGTGAGGCTGGGGGATGAGTTTCGCTGTCACGGCGACCTGTCTGGTGATACGAGTGTAGGCTGGAAGACTGAAGGTTACTGAAGTAATAAGAAACGTTTCGGAGAGAAGTGTGATTCTATTAGACGGAAAATGCAGCCAACTCGGCTAGTCCTAGACAGCAAGAGTTCTGACGATCTGTCTTGCTGATTGATTCGACCGCCACAAATCTCATTTATTGATAAATAACGAAAGTAAATGTACGCAGAACGCATCATCGTCTTGATTTTATTAACGCTATTATAACATTTTTTTACATAGCACCGCCGCGTCGGGTGCTGTCATTAAGTACGTATTAGAAGCAATTTTCTCAATATACGTTTAACACATAACGTGTGGTCATTTGTCTGCTCCGACCCATAATTATACTACTAATCAACAAAACCAAAGAAACTACACACAAAAGTTGCTAGTGTATACAACGATTAGCCTACAACCAGCAAAACAAATTAAGAAAACAGTGATCAAGCAGCACAAATAACGCAAAAGACTGCTATGGACTGCGTTCTCAAACGAAATTGTGAAATAAGAATACTGCATTTATATAGGTTTATAGTTACAGAACGCAATGGGTTTTCCTGTGGTTCCCCCGTGTAAGCTGATAACTTGATAACCGGTTCTGGAAAATGATCTGCTTGTGCGATTTTTTACACTCCATTACTAATGCCTTCTTCTTACGTATATTGTTTTTACTGTTCTTGTAAACACATTAGTGCGCGGCGCGCGTGTGTGTGTGTCCTCCTGATGTTGTATTCGGTGTAAGGCTGACATTTTGGACAGAACCGTTTCGGCGCATCGCGTCGCAAAGCGTCGCAGATGACTGTACTGCCGTTAGGATCTATAGAACGCCACACACACTGGCAGAGACGTTGTCGTGTGCATCTACAGTCCACCGACACGACGTCTTTGCACTCTGAGAGGAATAAACATGCAAGAAGAGATTTAGAAATATATCTGTCAATGACAACATAAACATCCTTGCAACTAAAAATGGATTATAGCGAGGCTGGTTTCTTGTCCTTCTTCTCCTCTACAAGGATTAGGTTATATAAACCTGTTCCGGCACCCATCTCATCCTCGGACGATCCACGTCTCTTCTACCAATGGCTTTATAGTTCAGTGCCGCTTTCGGCAACCGATCCTCTGTCATTTGCAGATGATCTCACCATTGTGTTCTGTAAATTGAAATAATTTCATTTATGTTCTTCACTTCGAGTTCTGCTCTGATATGAAGAATGCAATGTATAATTTAAAGTATTTCGAGGAAACTGCATTTCAGCACTCTGAATCTTGCCGCTTTCCTATTTTGTCATGACGCACGCCTCACTCGCATAAATCAACGTGGGTATTGCAATTTTCTTATAAAATTCAATCCTCGTGCTGTGTTTTGTTTTATTTCTAAGATATGTATGAATCGTACCACAAATGTTCCTAAATTTATTTATCTTCTCTCATATCATATTCAGATTCACAGGTTACTGCACAGCCGAGATATTTGAAACGGCTCACTTGCTATAAAGTGCTGTTGTTTATAACTATCTTACTCCTCACTGGATATTTACCTTTAAAGGCCATGGTTTTGGTCTTTCTTACATAAATTGTCAGTGAGTGCTCTCTTACCACCACTTCTTGTAATTGAAACATAACTCTTTGTAAATCATCCTCATTTTCTTGAATAAGAACTGTGCCGTCCGCATATAGCAGGGAACCCATACAAATTGATTTGTTAAGTCACTCTGGATTGTCATGCTCTCAATGTACTGTATATGTTGTTACGACATTACACAACAATCTACATGTGTCTCCAATGTTCCAGAAGAATCCGGCTGTAATGTTGTGTGCGTACGTGATTTCAACATGCATTCTCGAGACTTTTCTAGATGCCGCCAGTCGCGCGGACTGTGTCAAGGCCCCGATCAATTACGTCGTAGTGTAGAGCTAATGCGTAGTATGTGGAATGTTCTGGATTTTCGGCGGGGTATAAATACAAGTGTTCAGCGACGCTCAGTCAGTTCGAGTTGCGATTTATTGGAATGCTGTTCGTAGTGTTATAGTTAGTTATTGTCGGGCGATTTACACAGTGCGGTTTGAAGTATTGTGGCGAAGTGTTACGTGTTTTATAATTGTGCGGAACAATTGTAATAAAATTGTATTTCATATCAGTTAACATTTTTATTGCGTGTGGACAATTTTTATTTGATTTGTTGTAAGAGACTGTCTTGTTAATTAGAAACTGTTTAATTGTGATAATTAAAACTGGTGATTAGTGACGTAATTGGTGTCTTGTATTTTGTTTTCCACCATACGACGATCAGTAGACCGTCGTAACGATATTAAACAAGGTTGGGGAAACACAGAGTTCAGATCCAGGAGCGAGGCTGGTTAAGTTATAAATCTTCTGGAGGGGAAGAGAGTTGGGTGGGACACGTTGGCAGCCCATGTCAAGATGACGAGCATGACGTAAAAGATGAAAACGTGTACACATCAGACAGCGTACGGATTACGCAATTAATCCGAGTAATGTACGTAGCTTGGGAATTTTGGCTGGGGGGCGTGTCAGTTTACTCATAGTAAACACTAATATTACAAACACTACTGCTTTGGCAAACAAAATCGTTGGCGAACGTAGTTCTTAAAACCAGCAGCGGCAAACAGTGGCAGCGTACGCACTACGCTACATTACTAATTCACAAAACCAGTTGCAGCACAAATCCAGCTGACTAAACGTACAGCCAGCTGTTTTGTTTGTACACTGTCCTCCTCTGTGTTTGCCTTTATGAATTTTGAATATATTGAAAACAGTGTTAAGTGGCTACTAAAGCAGACGTCTTTTGGTAGCTCGGGTGTTTCCAGAGATTATTCTCTTCGTAGTTGTTGTTTGTTAGTAAACAGATTACTGGTCTCATAAAAAAAATTGGGATTCTTGTCGTGCATAGTACGTCACCATTTTGATTACGTATTGTTTCATCACACAGCATAATGAAGCAGACTTACAACTCTGTGTACAGACTACATAAACTGGGACGACAATAATACAACATAAAGATATGTGCCAACAAAACAAACGTTATGGCTAACTACGGAAAGTTTCCAGTACCCTCAAAGATTATTGTTCAGGATAAAGTATTAGAACATACCTCAAATTTTAACTATTAAGGTTGTGATATAAGTTTTGACAATGACAAAGATATAAAAAATAAAGTCAATAGTTTTAACACATATGTGGAACTATGAATAGGACAGTGAAAAATAAAACGAGAGGTGAGACAAAATTAAAATTCTTTAAAACAATGTCTGTTCCAGTGCTATTATATGGCAGTGAATCCTGGATTACAAAACAAAGCGATAAAAGGAACATACAATCAGCAGAGTTGAGATTTTTAATAAAGGTTAAAGGATTCACAAGAAGGGATCATATAAGGTATGAAGATATATGGAAATAATTAAATAAATCTAAATGAAAAAATTGAAGAATACAGGGGAAATGGAGACAGCCTTCAAGTCACATGGATGAAGGTAGAATACCAATACTTGTAAACAAGTACAAGCCTTCTGGAAGAAGAGATGTAAGAAGACCAAGAAATAAATGGATCTGATAATGTGAAGTCGGGACAGGAACATTGCCTAATCCCTGAAGTGTAGAAGAAGAAGATCATCACACAGCTGTGGCTCTACAACCCTCTATGGTTCTGAACTATTATGGTGTCTGAAGACTATTCGTCCTTCGTCTTCGCTCTAGCTTTTCATCATCATCATCATCATCATCACCACTCCAATAACTAGGATTTAGACCTGTTCCCGAACCCATCTCCTCGGTCTACCGACATCTCTCTTCCCAGTAGGGTGATAAACCAAGGCAGCCACAGGTAGACAGATATCAGACATGCGATTCAACTGTTCAACCATCTCCTTCTGCGGTCTTCAGTCTTCTGTTGCAATGATACAATGTTTAAATCACGTATAATATCCTCGTTCCTTCTCCGATCCAAGAGAGAACAACCTTGCGTCCCTCTTAGAAATTTCATTTCGGCTGGCTGAATCCTCAGCACGTCCCTTATTCCAAGTGTCCATGTGTCACTAGCATACAATAATGTGGGGACAGCCACAGTTTTATAAAGTTTAATTCGGGTATCCTTTCGTGTTTTATTTTTCAGGTACCTATGTACGTTCCATAGATGTGTCTAAATTTTGTTAGCTTACTATCCCAATCAATGCTCTAGCTTTGCAATTTCCAATAATATATATATATTTCCACCTTCTCTTCCCCTTAGTGCTTTGGTATAATTCTTAGTCTGTTGTATACTAGGGAACCCCCAACCCACATTCAAATTATTATTATAAATATTTGATGACATATTAAGTGATACGAGGTTTTATTTCGATCGCTGTCTAAAAGACGACAAAATTGTCGAGACATGAGGCGGAGCTACAAATCCAGAAGCATGGCTATAAAGACGTCAACCAGAGGTTGATAAGCAACGAGATGAGGCGAAGCTACGGGACCTCAAGGAAGCCAAGGAGCTGGACGTTGAGAAGGAGATGATATTAAATATCCAGGGGAGTTTGTGTTGTGAAAGAATCATACATCAGCAACAAAGCAGACGGATACCATGCAGTGTTAGCCCAGAAGTGGATGGGACCGTTTGAGGTACATCAGCGCCTCGGTGTGTGGTGTATTCCCTAAGGTCATTTCCATCGGTGAAAGTCCATGAAGTCGAGTTGAAGGTGATAAAGCAACCTCTACGACCTGGTTACACGACAGCCAGCACACAAGATAGAAGAGAACACATCCAGCGGTGACTCTCTAGACATCGAAAAGCCACCATACAACCTTCGGCCAAGAAGAAAAATTTTATAAATACTAAATAGACTTATAAAGTTGTATTATTTGTGAACTTTGGAGATTTTATATGCAAATGTGGTTGTTGGTTTTAAGAGAGGTATACTCCTTGTATA
The DNA here is from genome assembly GCA_034769895.1 of Magicicada septendecula. Lineage (NCBI taxonomy): Eukaryota > Metazoa > Arthropoda > Insecta > Hemiptera > Cicadidae > Magicicada > Magicicada septendecula. The sequence continues at coordinate 370,804,293 of CM068374.1, read as the reverse complement.
CTAGGGAACCCCCAATCCACATTCAAAGTAATATTATGAATACTATAGGCTATTTCATAAAATTGTTAAGATGGTCTAACTGATCGTCGTTTGGTACAGTGGAAAACAAAATACAAGACACTAATGAAACCACTAATCACCAGGTTTAATTAATCACAAACTTGTATAATAATCCGAGCAAAATTTATCCACACGCAATAATAATGTCAACTAATAGAGTCCCGCACAATTATAAAAAAACAGTAACACTTCGGCACAATACTTCGAAACTCACTTGAATAAATCGCCACTTAAACTCACTGTATAATCGCCCCGACGTAAAACCGAACTAAGCGGCAGGTGATGGCTATATATAGTCTGCAGGGTTCCATAATATGCGTCCTCAACAAGCACTCGAGAATTCTAGAGGATACTTCAGGCAGAAACACGCACTGTTGAGAAGCTTGTCACTATCGAATGTACGAGAATGTTCCGTATTACGTAACACTGCCTCGATTGTTAAGTGTCGTGTACGCACGTAAACATTACAGCTGGGCTCTGCTGGGATAGCCGAGAAACGTGTAGAACGTTCTGTAGTGGCGTACCGATAGGCTATGTTAAGCGGTACGACCGTTTTATTTAGAAGACGACAACTTCCTTCCTTCTTTTTCTCTGTGCCCAAACCATCTGACCTACTTGTTTTTAATGGATCTCCCTACAGACTGTAAAGATCGGCAATGCGGCGACAGCGCCAAACTCCACCCACAACGACCTCGTATAAACGTGGCTTAACTCTCTTCTCTCGTAATCCTCTAATCATAATCTTCCATTTCTTTTTTGACAGCGCCCATGTTCATCAGTCACACAAGTCGAAAAATGGATACACTATAAGAAGATATGAGCTGGAAAACTACTGGTACAAGGTAAAGTGGAGGAGTGAAGGAGGGACGACCGTCTACGTGATTTACTGACATAATAACCAAATTAACAAACTGGCATCTGAATGAGGATGGCTGAAGGTAGGAGTGAACGTAGAATCTATCACAGCCATGTCTTGATTATGATTAACACGCATTGTATATACACATTATAAGGTATGTTTTCCTCAACAATCGCTTTTATTTATTTCAGCAGTAAACTAAAAACCAAAAACCGTTGTTACCTAACGTCACAAATGAAAACAATACGTATTTTCGCTTTGCATTAAGAAATAGGACAATTTACAATTAATACACTTCTTCTATTCCACATCGTAATATGTCGTTACAATCGCATATTAAAAACATAAAAAATGTAGGCCTAGTGCAGGAATAGATAAAGTTTCAGTTCCGATGCAGCTAAATGGCATTTGTTTATTTACTTGTTACTATGGTAATTAATTCTGGTATCCATGGTGTTGTTGACATCTTTATACTCGTCAACAAAAAGGCATAATTATAAGAGCCTAAATTGTGTGAACGGAGCAGAATATCAAATCCCAAGTTAGACAGTGTTTTTCGCCTTGTGTCGAAGGTTACCTTTGGAAAATTTGGTGGCAATCGTTGTAACGGTGTGAATTTGTATTCAATACAAAGAAACAAATTCTCAGACTTTGAGTTTTATATAGATAGATGAAGTGACGGTGTTCTATACAAGCAACCGATGTGGAATTGTCTTATATAAGAGGACTTATAAATAATTTGTGAAGGTCTAGAGACGTTTTTTCACATTTAAAGTGTCTGGTCGAGAATCAGAATTTAACAGTAACTGAATATGTCTGCCAGGGGCGTGTGACCGAAACAGCGGATTGGAGGTGACAGTCTGTCGCATAACGACGCATTCCACCGCGCTCGGGCTACACCGGTCCAAATGCGTGAGACTTGCGCCAATAGGTTGTCAGCGTCTTCTACTCCACTTCGGTAGAATCTAGGAAAACACCACGCTGACCCAATAACGTGTGGAACAAATAGCGTGTGTGCAAGGCGAGACCTCCTGCAACCTGAGCCCAAGGATTTTAGACCGGAAGGAGGGGAAGAGCTATACTGCCGATTGTCGATGGGCCGATGGGCTTTCGTCTCCTCATTCTTTTCCGGACGCGAGGATCTTTCGAGCTTCGGACGTGTAAACAAATTTTGCGTCTATTGGCTGTCCAGAGCCCGAGGCTTTGGAACTGATAGTGTGATCAGGATCTTATAATTCATGTTATTATCTCGCATCGTCAATCCACTCCAAGGTTGTGGTAACCAATCCCTTCGGCGGAGTGGATCGGTAAGCAAACGAGAGATGGGGGTTGTGTCAGTGCAGCCTGGGGGTATCCTAGGTCCTGGTCTGGTATGATGGGGCACATCGGCAGCAGAGTGTTCATCTAGTATGGAGGCGGAGGAGCCTACAGTAGGCCAACGGATGCACACATGGGCTAAGTTAGTCTACTGGGATTGGGCAGAGAAAGCTCGTCAGCTGAGGTGAAAGCAACTCTCTAGGGGAAGAACAGCCCGAAATCAAAGTTCCTGGTCCTCCAGGTTGGGGGTTTTACAGCAGGCCAGTAACCTGGTTAAGTAAAAATATATGTTCTTACAGAAGTCATACGAACCTCGGAAATCGGATGGGAAATACGGCAAAACGACCTAAGCTAATTTGAAGACCACTTGAATCGCATGCCTGATATTCGATTGCCTGATGAACGTGTGGCTGCCTTGGGTTATCACCTTGGCGTGGTGATGACCTCGAATCGTACTACGTTCCCCTTCCGCTAGGATGCATGCGCTATGTTATCTCTGTCTTCAGACAGAGATCTAGAATTTGATCTTAGGGAGTCCGGGGTCCAGTTGGGTCGAGCCGGCTTTACACAAAATAAGAAACTAGTTAAGACTAATCAGCGTTACTATCTGTAAAGTGGCTAAAAAAACGTGAGATAACATCCGGAAATCAATTCCATTAAAATAAACTGTAATAAGACAATAAAAATACGCGTTACTGAAACATTGTTTGGAAGATACTTACTGACAGAATTGATGTTCCTATGTGTCATATTCCTAACGTATACGGAATACTGTGTAATAAACCTTTTTTGTATATTTAACAAGGAGTTGCTAGCTGAAAAAATAATAAAAGAGTTTAAGAATTATAGATTAACAAAATTCGTCAACTTTTTTTGACCCTCGGGGGGGGGGGTCCGGACCCATTTTTCCCCTCCCGTAAATACGCCCCTATCCACCTGTGACGTCGTCTTTTCATAGCGGTAAATGAAAATGCTTATGTCCTAACGCGAAAAATTTCTCATAATAATTCTGCTCATACATAGGTTGCGTGAGAGATGTAAGAGTGATACATACTATAACAACACATACATTGATATATAATTTAATTTGTGTAGCCCCAAGTTCAGGGCCAATTTATATAACATAACTAATTATATAATGTATTGAATTCATGGGTGTAATCGTAATAAGAAGATGATACGTTATTTAAGTTTGAAATTGTTCCATTATTTATTTTTTTATTAAACAAAATTTTTCATTTCGCATATAGAAATACTACTCATTATTATATCATTTGTACGACTCCTTCGTACACAACTTATTGCTAACAATTTACATACACAGGTTATACATACATCTTATTATCTAATTTTAATTAATTAAATATTTATTTTGCTCTCGGCTTACTCACTGTGTGATCATTTTTTGGCAATTTCTGATTAATTTACTTTAATAATGAAGTTACTTTTATTCCAATTTCTTTAATATTCATTAGTTTTAAAACTTTCTACTGCATATGCATTCTCCTTTATCAACAAAGACTTTATTCATTACGTTAACTCAAAAATAAAATATTTCTCTTATCATTTATGTTACTCTCAATTACTAAATTTTATACGAGAGATATTATTCTAAATTTTACTCTGATTCTACATTTATGTACAATTAGTTATTTTATTACAGGTTGAATGTCGAACATTCTAACTTTAATTAGAATGTCTGTAATTACATTGGTTTTTCATCACATCGTTTGACATGGTTAATCATCCGTACGTCCTCCGTTGGTTCTTCAGTCTGCGTCCTCCGTGTCCTCTTGGTCCTCTGGTCGGATTCTACTGCATGTACGGTTTACGAGTCGTCACACCTCACATCATATGCTGCGGGTGTGTCCATAGACCTCCTCGTATGTACTCTGCTGCTCTGGTTGGACTTCAGTTTGTCCTGTGCCTCTTACTATAAATTTAAAACAGCGTCGTCGACTGACAGACATAGCCTCCTGTGGCAACGGTTGAATCGAGAAGAAGAAACTTTATTAGCGCGACCTGGTATTTATAGTCAGGTCGTGCAAAATCTCATGTCTGAACAATTTTTAACTTGTCAGATTTTGTCGAAGCGTCACTTCCCCCACTCTGGTTCAATTCACTATTTTCGCCTATCTTCGCGAATTACGAAGCTTGTTTCACATCACTCGATGCTCAATCGATCACTAATTTTTATATATTTACTATACGTAAATTACACTTCTTTATTGTAATTATAAAAAGAGCTATTCACTTTTTACGTATAGTAATTGCACTTTTCGTCATTTCGGCACTGTCTTTTAACCCTTTATTCACATTTAATTTATATACACTTTGGTGTCTTTTGTTTTACCCTATCGTACATATTTTCGTCATAATTAAAATAAATTATAAAACTATTCTACTTGAAAAGGGTTGGTTACATTTCAGAAGCGGACAGGCTCCACACACACAAACAAAATACGCGTGTACACAACGCTAGCGACAGGTGCGTCGGGAATGAGTGTCCATGCATGAATTCTGCGCTCCCTATTTTTAACTACAATCCAGTTTATGCAATCTGAATCATGTTTATTAATTCATATTTATTTATTTTTATTATTTATTTCATTTATTTTGGCAACGCACGGTACCGTTAATGGTTGTAGCGTTGCAATACTTTCCACTTTACAAGATGTAAGCAGTGGCGGCTGGTGTCAGCGTTGCACAACCACCAATGTATAATAACTAAACTACAAAATAATATACGAAAACATTAAGCAGCTAAAAGTATCATAAATTTCAACGGAGAGCGTATCAGATTCTTCGCGGGAATGTTCGCGTACAATTCAAATGTGGCGCGCAGGCTGATGGTTGTAGGCCGCTTGCAGTAAATGGCAGAGCTTACTGCACAAACACATGAGAGGACGTGCGTTACTCTGCACTGAGGACGTGCGTTACTCTGCACTATGTTCCCAATGTTAGCTAGGCGGTTGCAAAGTTTCTGAAACGTTCCGCTAGTAGCTCTGTAGCGCAACTTTGTGTCATGAAATCAGCACAACCTTCTTGATTTATAAGTAATGTCAAGTTTAGTGTTTACGTGGGTTCAAGGTAAACGTTATTCGTTGTTTGAGGTTATGAAATTATTGTTACGACGATCTACTTGATCGTCGTAGGTACAGTGGAACACAAAATAAGTACAAGACACCAATTAAGTCACGAATCACCAGCTTTAATTTTCACAGTTAAACAGTTCGTAATTAACAACAGTCTCTTACAACAAATCAAATAATAATTGTTCACACGCAATAAAATGTCCACTAATATTAAAACACAATTGTATTACAATTATCCCGCCCGATTATAAAACGCAACACTACACTAATAACCACTTGAACGTACACGGTAATATCGCCCGATAATCACTCGAACCACACTGTAAGTATATCGCCACTATAATGCAAACTAAGGTCGCTGCTGCCTTGTATTTATACATCCGCGCACAGACAAGAAGGTTCCAAACTGCGTCTTAGCGCCAGTGTGTACTACGTAATTAATTGCACCTTGACACAGTCCGCGAGGCTGGCGGCTTCGAGAAAAGTCTCGCGATTCGTCAAGAGTCACGTACACCACCGCATTACATTCTGGATCCCTCTGAAACGTTCGACAAATACGTAGATTGTTCTGTGATGTCGTAACACTGTCCCCTCCTTAAGCCTGTTCGTCCCGAACTGGCAAACCGTCTCTGAAATAGTACTTAGCCAGGCGATCTAGGTGGACGACCTTGAACTTTCGCTGTCCTTCCTGATGAATCCGATAAACAACATCGTTGATTCTTTTTTTCACAGTGTAGGGTCCTTCCCAGTTAGTATGAAGCTTAGGTGAGCTACCACGATGGCGCTTTGGATTGAACAACCAGACCTGATCACCTTCTTGGAAACCCACACTATTGCTGCGAATGTCATACCGAGTTTTCATTTTATCACTGGCAATCTTCAGCCGTCCTCTTATCAAGCGATTCATTTCTCGCAGTTGGTTTTCTAATTGCGAGGAATAGTTCCATGGCTCTTGGGACTGAGTCTCAGGTGATCCGAACATTAAGTCCCCAGGAAGACGAATCTCCCGCCCAACACCAATTTTGCTGGAGTCATGCCGGTTGTGTCGTGTACTGATGATATATACGCCATGAGGAATAGTGGTATACGTTGGTCCCAGTCTGTTTGGTTCTCGTCAACAACCTTTGAAAGATGCTGCTCAAATGTCCAATTGTATCTCTCAACCATACCGTCCGACTGAGGATGCAGAGGCGTTGTCTTGGTCTTTCGAATTCCGAGTAGACGGCGTAATTCTTTAAACACTCCTGATTCGAAATTTCTCCCTTGATCCGTATGGATTTCCATAGGGGCTCCATAACGGCAACAGAAGTTGTGAACTAACTGCTTTGCCACAGTGGTAACCTCCTGATTTGGAATTGCGTAGGCTTCCACCCAATTAGTAAAGTAGTCACCAGTCACCTACAACCATGATGTACCGGTTTCCATCGTCAGTAACTGGGAATGGTCCAGCAATGTCTATGGCAATTCTCTCGAAAGGCAGTCCAGCGTTATACTGTCTCATTTTTCCCCTGCTTCTGGTTTGTGGACCCTTGCTTGCAGCATATATTCACACGTCCGAACCCATTCCTCTACGTCGTGGCGAAGATGAAGCCAATAGAATCGCTTCCGTATTTTGTCAAGGGTTTTGTTAACGCCAAGATGGCCTTCGGATGTTCCATCATGCACCTCCTTCAAAACAGACTGCACTTTACTTCGGGGAACTATAAACTGCATGACCACGTTTCGTCCATCTGCACTTTCCCAAGCCTTTTCCAGCATTCCGTTTTCTAAGGTAAGAGATTCCCATTGTGCCCAGTAGCTCTTCAGCACTTCGGAACCATGGCAGATGTCTTGTCAATACGGGCGGCGACCTTCCTCTTTTGCTGTTAAGATTGGTCCAATGTCTTCATCAGTCATCTGTTCTTGTCGACAGCCTTGTGTTGTCCAGCCGTCTGCCAGGAAATGTACAGTGATAGCTTGAACATGTTCGCTTGAGTTTTGTTCTTCCTTTCTGTGGCAACGTCGGCAGTCTTCCGGGCACGGTCTTCGTGATAAGCCATCTGCATTACCATGCAGGCGCCCCCGTCGATGTTGTACCTTGAAGTTGTACTCTTGCAGACGTTCAAACCACCTTGCCAACTGTCCTTCCGGATTTTTAAATCTCAAGAGCCATGCAAGCGCGGCATGTTCGGTACGTACTGAAAACTCTCTCTCATAGAGGTATTTATGGAAGTGCTCCAAAGCTCTGACAATTGCCAACAACTCTCTCCTTGTAACACAATAATTTCTCTCTGGTTTAGAAAGCGTCTTGCTGTAATACGCTATTACTCGTTCTTCACCGTTCTGCACTTGAGATAAAACTGCTCCTAGACCAGTACTGCTTGCGTCTGTGTCTACGATGTACTTCCCTTCGGAAGCTGGAAAAGCGAGAATTTGCTGCGAACATAATGCAATCTTCAAAGTCCTAAATGCTTGGTCACACTCTCTCGATCACTGGAAGTTTCGTTTATTTTCCGTTAGCTCATGTAATGGTTTAGCAATAGTAGCGAAGCCTTTCACAAAACGTCTGTAATATGAGTATAACCCCAGGAAACTCCGAACTTCGTGTTTACTCTTCGGCACTGGCCAGTCTCTTACGGCGTCTACTTTATTAGGATCCATGCTAACACCCGTTGCCGAAACCAGATGGCCCAGATACTGTAATTCCTTGTGGAATAGAGAACACTTCTTCGGGCACAGCTTCAGTTGGGCACCGTGAATTCTAGTTAAAACCTCCTTAAGGTTTTCCAAATGGACTTTCTTAGTAACGTCATTTAACATCCGGTAGTATACGTAGAAACGCAATCCACCATCCTTCTTCGCTACCAGCACTATAGGAGAAGACCAAGCACTTGACGAAGACTCGATTACTCCCTCTGTCAACATGTCCTGTACTAACTGAGACATTTCCTCTTGCTTAGATAATGAAGGCCTTCGAAGAGGTTGGCGTATCGGTGTTGTGTCCCCGGTATTGATGCGATGTTGTACAAGAGATGTTCTTCCCAGTGACTGCCCCGAACTGCAAAAGAATCTTTGAATTCATGTAAAAACCGTCTGAGTTCTTTTACCTCTCTCCTTGAGAGGTCGTTACAAGATCTGTTCAATAATTCCTACAGTTCCTCTGGTAATTTGGAAGTATCCGAAGCACAACCGGATCTTCATTGCGTCATTCCGGCTACCCAGGCCACAGGAGTCAATTTGCCTAGGAGCGTATTGCTTTGTAAAGTGACAGCTTGATCCAAAATATTCCCCACTCCAATAGGTACATTTCCGGTACATTTCAGGATTTACTAGACTTCTGGCTAGTAGTATGCCCGGTGTGCTGACTACCTGGGGTTCGAACCATCTACCTCGGTTCTAACCATGATGATCTTTTTGGAGTTTGGCGGAACAATTACGGCCACTTGGTTTACGACGTCCATCGATTTTTCTGCTGTCGTCATTGTTGATAGCATTACCTCTTCGCCTTCGATTCTCAAAACATTGTTTTTGAAGACGACTATAAATCCGTATGCGTTCATAATGTCCACACCAAGAATTGCTTCATCCACAATGTCTACAACTAGTACTTGATGGTTAAACTCAAGTCGACCGAGCCGTAGGTGTATCTCCACTTTTCGAAACACTTTTACAGGCCGCCCAGTAGCTGTTCGCAAGCTGCAAGAGCACCAGATTGGCTTGAGATCTTTCACTACGTCGGGCCGCACAATAGAAACTGTTGCGCCTGTGTCAACTGTAATCGAGGTTGGCCTTTCGTGAATGAATCCGATAACCATCAAGCTCCCGCTGTTTTTCTGAAGTGTAGAAATTGCGTATTCTCTAGGGGCTTCGTTCCTCCAGCTAGTCAGCACACGCCCCGTTGCACCGACTATTGCTCGTTTCCCTGCTGCTGAATTATAACCAGGCAATCTCGTAGATGTCCAGGTTTCCCACATCTATAACACTTTGGTCTTCCATCCTATATTATTTTATTCTGTGGCGCCGACCATCGAGTCTCTGTTCCTTGTTCTCCTTCCTCATCGTCTGTGCCGTCGCGACCTTTTAGCGCGCGCACTTTATGACTTGTCCAACCAGACAATTATCTGGCGGCCTCAAATTGGAAAGCATGTACCAGGGCGTCCGCACTGTTCTGGTGTCTTGCCATTCGTAACACTTGCTATAGTTCGTTATCTCGGACACCGACAGTAACTGTCTCCATCGCAAAACTCGTTCGAAAATCTTCTGGCGCTTCAGGATAGGCCAGTCTAATTAGTCTGTCGATACTTGATTCAAACTCTTGAAGGCTCTCCCCGGCACGCTGTCGCCTTGCTCTCAACTGGGTGCAGTACACATCTCGCAAATGTTTATCACCATACCGTAATTCCAGAGCTTTATCAATTCGGCATAGGTGTTTTGGCTGTCCAGGTGGCACTTTCTGTAGTAGTTCTGCCGCGGGTCCTTTTAATGCAAGAACGAATGAAACAGCCTTGTCTTTCTCTGTCCAATTCTTTGCGCATGCAGCAGATTCGAATTGGCGTAAACACGTCGCCCAGTGCGTGCTTCCATCAAAGGTTGAGGCCTTGACATGAACTGTCCCAACCGCAGGCGAGGTGACCTTCTCTATTGACTTATTTTCTGTGTCTTTCTCTGTCTTTATCATTGGTACAGTCTGTTCACAAAGTTGTTTTGGTTGTAACTTCAGACACTGCTCGACTTTATTTTTAATCTGCTCTTTTATATTTGTAATCGAGTCTTCTATTTTTGTTGACATAGCTTTTTCCACACTCAAGACAGATTTTTCTACTTCAGCTATTTTTTTTGACATGGATTCTTCTACGTCAGATATTCTGGTAATTTGATTGTAAAGCTCACCTCGTAATTCACCTACGTCACCATGTAGGAGACCCAATTCTGCGTTAGTGTGTTCTTGCATCTGCTTTTGCTCTTGAATTAACACTTTGATGTCTTCTGTTTCGCGTTTCCGCTACTCTCTCTGTCGTCCTTCCAACTTGAGCAACAGTGCTTTTTATCTTTCTTCAGTTTCCAGCTGTAGAGTTTTCTGTCTCTCTTCCGCTTTCCCATCCTGTCGTTTCTCCGTCTGTAACAGCAGCGCCTGTAAATTTTCCATCATCTGACTGGCATCCATTGTTTTCCGATTAATTACGAAATACACTCGTCTTGTACAAAGTGTCCACTGTTTCCACTGCCAACCGTTCTATCCCACTTCTGACACCACTGTTACGACGATCTACTTGATACAGTGGAAAACAAAATAAGTACGAGACACCAATCACTAATCACCAGCTTTAATTTTCACAGTTAAACAGTTTGTAATTAACAACACAGTCTCTTACAACAAATCAAATATAATTTGTTCACGCACAATAAAATGTCCACTAATATTAAAACACAACTGTATTACAATTATCCCGCTCGATTACAAAACGCAACACTTCACTAATAACCACTTGTACGTACACGGTAATATCGCCCGATAATAACTCGAACCGCATTGTAAATATATCGCCACTATACTGAAAACTAAGGTCGCTGCCGCCTTCTATTTATACATCCGCGCACAGACCAGAAGGTTCCAATCTGCGTCTTAGCGCCAGTGTGTACTACGTAATTAATTGCGACCTTGACACAGTCCGCGAGGTTGGCGGCTTCGAGAAAAGTCTCGCGATTCGTCAAGAGTCACGTACACCACCGCATTACATTCTGGATCCCTCTGGAACGTTCGATAAACACGTAGATTGTTCTGTGATGTCGTAACATTACAGTAATAATTTTGTACAACTGTGATTATGATAGTTTAATGTCTTTTAGCCGATCTCCCATCCACTCAACCGACTAGTGCAACCACCAAAATTTGGAACCACCAGCCGCCACTCGATGTAATAGAAGGCGTTTTCCTTACCAATAACGCCAATAAAATCGTATTTTGTTGCAATGACTGCATTTTCAAACACCCGAGTACCAAATTTTTAAAGACGTATATGGATGATATTAAGATTTAAAAATACAAACAAAAGTAAATTAAGTGGGAAAGATGAGGTTGGTAATATCAGAATACTTTAAGACAGAAAACGTTTCGATAAACTCACTTCACTATCATTATAAATTCACATTTCGATACGTGGTAAATTATTCATCTTTATTTATATGATTTTTTTGGTGTACTTTTTTGGTATATACTCTTTAAAGTGTATACAAAAAAGGAGACATGTATAGTGATAGGCAAGGGATGGCCCTTCGGTCACCCCGCCTTACTTTCGTGTTGGGTTTTTTCGTAGTTTCCTAAAAAAATACGAGTTTTACATTACACACGTATCGCTTTCCTTGTGTAATTTCAGTTCTCATGTTAACTTGACAACATCAACTTTTGGCGTCATAGGTATGCAACTGTGATATAGTACTCCCACAATCACTTTTTCATTAAAAAAAGAAAAACTAAGAACACCAACTGCAACCGCCAGTCAACTATTTTGAAACATACAAAATTAAAATTTGTATAATTCTTTTACCTGCATAAAATTAAAGATATTCACTAAAGATCGAAGCCAAACAATCCCATAATAGAAATATCGAAAATGACTCCAGGAACGGATAAAGGTACAGTACCATTAATTGTAATAAGTACATATGTGGTGAGAAATGAGGGCCCGACGTCAACGCGCGATTTACAAACAATAAAATATACAAATGACTCTAGTGTATAGGTTGTGTTTATATTAGGTTATAATATGTGAGTATGATTATTATTACTGAGAAATATTAACATAATTCTATGTATTGAGCAATGCCATCTTTATCATCGGCGAATAGGTCAGTGACGTGCAGAAGGTTTGACGCCAGCAGCGTTCCCGAGAAAGCTGCGTTCCAGGTGTGTTATATAAGTGCCTTACTTGGAATAGTTTACAATGCAAATTGTGATGTTTGTACAGGTTTCAAGATGTCACCCTGTTGCTGTCTCGAGTTTGTTTTCGCAGAACCCCGTACGTTTTCATTCTTTGGGGTCATCGCACTAACGTCCTTTAGGATTCACGACCTTACACGATCACGGTAATTTTTTAACATTACTACGAATGTTAGTAGTTGACATGAATGTTGTTTTACTTTTAATTTCTTAAGAATTTGTTCATTAAGCGTTGTCCACTCCTATTGTTGCTCTGTATTTTTTTTTCTATCGGCCATCTAAGAACCACATGCCAATTTCAATTCTTCACTCTTTGTTCTTTTCTTTTTTCCAATATTCTTTTATCTTCTCACTGTGTCTCTTCTTCCTGTCTTCAGTCCACTTTGAACCTGCGTTTTTCTCTCTCCTACCCTGGACTCCCTCCATTTTTAACACTTTTGCCTTCAATTGCTAATTAAATTAATTGCTAATTAAAAACTTCTCCTTCAATTGCTTCTTCTGCATGTATATTATTTCTTTCTAAATCCTTTTGGACTTCTTTAATCCAAGTTGATGTTGCCTTCTTCCCCCACACATATTTGAAGATTGGGCTACAGATAATAAAGAAAAAGCTGAAGCGTTTGCTGAACATCTAGCTGACATTTTTAAGCCAAATAATACCCAGTCTGAAACAGAGTTAGATGAAGATACAAATCATGAAGAGGAGGACATTCAACTGGTCACCCCAAAAGAGGTAGCTAAGGAGATCAAGATAAACTTGAACCCCCGAAAATCACCTGGCTTTGATCTCATTACAGGTGAGATCTTAAAGCAGTTACCTAAGGAAGGGACTGTTATGCTTACATATTTATTCAATGCGGCACTTAGGCTAAAGCATGTTCCTGGTGTCTGGAAGGTGGCAGAAGTTATTATGCTACGTAAACCAGGCAAACCACCACATGAGGCCAAATCATATCGGCCCATATCACTGTTGCCAACTATATCTAAGCTTTTTGAAAAACTTCTGTTGCAAAGGCTAAATCGAGTAATAGAGAGAAAAAAGCTGATACCAAATCATCAATTCAGGTTCAGACAAAAACATTCCACAATAGACCAAGTACATAGAATAACAGACACAATAGAGAAAGCACTAGAAAAAAAGCTAATCTGCTCGACAATCTTCCTCGATGTGGCTCAGGCCTTTGATAAAGTATGGCATAAAGGTTTAATACATAAACTTAATAAAATGCTACCAAAACAATATGCTGACGTGTTAAAATCATATATATCGGAAAGATTATTTAGAGTCAAACAGGAAGATGACTATTCTGAGCTAAGAGAAGTGAGGGCAGGTGTGCCCCAAGGGAGTGTTTTGGGGCCCATCCTCTTCTTGTTGCTTACATGTGATCTGCCACAGCCAGAGAATGTGACTGTTGCTACTTTCGCTGATGACACAGCTATAATGGCGATTGGTTCGACCTTAGGTGAAGCTACCAACATGCTTCAAGATGCTAGTGATCAGATACAGCAGTGGACTGGGAAATGGAAAATTAAGCTTAATGAACTGAAATCTGTCATATCAATTTTACAAACAAAAGTATAGAGAAAAGTCTTCCAGTTACCTTAAATGGTGTTGTAGTACCATATGCAAACACTGCCAAATATTTGGGGATGACCCTAGATACAAAGCTACGATGGAAAGAGCACATCAGAAAAAAAAGGACGGAGCTTGGTCTCAAATATAGACAGCTGTATTGGCTCTTGGGACGAAATTCTCAGTTGTCAATACACAACAAAATTCTGATATATAACCAAATTCTGAAACCAATTTGGCTTTATGGTATTCAACTATGGGGTTGTGCGAAAGAAACGAACATTAGATGTATTCAAACCTTCCAGAATAGAGTGCTACGGAACATGGTAAGTGCTCCATGGTACATCAGAAATAGTGATATACATCGAGACCTTAGGATCCCTGATGTCGCCAGAGAAATTAAAAGGTTTGCTGCAAAGCACGAATCTAGACTACACCAGCATATCAATGTAGAAGCTATTCAACTGCTTGACAACACCAATACAGTGAGAAGGCTGAAGAGAACTAAAACTTTTGAATTAGTGTAGTGCAGTGTGTGCAGAAATCTAGAAAGTAATATATAGTACACCAGTGGGTGACTGTATAAGTAACTTAAATTATAACATTAGATGTAAATTGATGGTTGGTCTTTTAGACCAGTTTCAAAAAAAAAATATATATATATATATATTTGACGATTTGCTTTGTCAACCTATTGTCGTCAATTCTATATAAATGTCCAAAAAATAATAGTCTTATTTTTCTCAATGTTTCTGTTATATTTTCTATACTTTGATATATTTCACCATTACTTATTAATTTCCAACCTTCTGAAGTTTTTCGTAGGCCTAATAGTTTCCTAATAATTCGTCTTTCCAATATTTCTAGTTTGTCTAAATTATAATTCAATGCTAGACATTCACTTGCATATAGACATTCTGGCTTCACTACTGTACTGTAATGCCTTATTTTCGCATTTTTAGATATGCACTTTTTATTGTAAATATCTTTAGTTATACCATATGCCCTTTCCATCTTATGAATCCTTTCTTCTATTGCAGATTTTTCCAAGCCATTCTCTTGAATTATCTCTCCTAGATACTTAAATTTTCGAACCCTCTGTATTCTATTGTTTAAAAATTTGTTTTATTGTTTTATATCAAATAAATATAAAAATAGAGAAAAACAAACATTTTTCTCATATTCTGTTGTGGGTGGATAATCCTTCTTTGAAGGATTCTACATAATAAATCTCAATCGATAGGATCAGAGGCGTCCGTGAAGTCAATAAAGGCTTTGTTAAACTATGTGCGGTTTTCTGTAAATTGTCTGATAAATAACACGACCTGAATTTTTTGAATCCGTTTTGGTTTAATTTGGATATGGTTTATTTAATTTGGTTTAATTTAATATGGATTTAACATACAGAATTTTTTGAACCTTATTACAGTATTTTATACTTACTTACTACTTACTTACTAGCCAACGCCCACCCTTGGCTGTTGAGCCATTAGGCGACGCGCTGACCAGTAGCGTCGGGCTTCGGCGATCTCGGTGTCCTCGTTGGACGGGGTGTGGTCCAAGGCCGGGCAGTCTCTCAGATGGTCGGCGTCCATCGTCGCGTGGCCGCACATCTGGCACTCAGGGATTGGCAGCGCGTGGAGGCGGTGCAGATGTGAAGCGAATATTTTATACTGTAATTTATGTTTTTAATTTGACCAAATAAATAAATATAGAATCGTCATTTCAGCAACTGCCAAACTAAAAATCACGTGCTGGATACGAACTTCTGCTAATTAAGCCCTGTGTAAATACAGTAATGAACTGTGAATAAAATTACATTGTCTGTTAATACTGGCTCACCCAAACGCTTAACATTCGCCTTTGATTTAATCTTAAAAGAATGGCACTATCCTGGCACTATTGTGAGCACCAATCATGTTGCATCATGTTAAGTAATTATTAGAGTCAACTGAAAGAATAAATAACATACGTTATGCGGATGATACCGTCATATTCGCCGATAGCTTAGCTTAGAGGGCTGCAAAAACTAATGAATAGAGTGACAGAAAGCAGCCGTCGATATGGTCTAGACATCATTGTTAATAAAACGAAACTAATGATTGTATCTAAGAACAAGTTCACAAACTGCACCCTTAATATAAACCAAAGGCCAGTTGAACGTGTAAGCCGATTTACATATCTTGGTACTATAGTTAATGAACAATGGGACCACTCTCAAGAAATAAAGAGCAGAATTGAAAAGGCAAGAGCAGTGTACACTAGAATGAGCACTTTATTCAAAAGTCACGATTTAACAATAAACACAAAGATGAGACGTATTCTCATCTGCTACGTATTCTCGGTCCTCTTCTACGGTGTAGAATCTTGAACTTTGACTGAAGCCGCAACTAAGAAATTGGAATGTTTCAAAATGTGGCTTTACCGTAGAATACTAAGAATTTCATGGACAACACATATAACTAATGTTAACTAATGTTGAAGTTCTTTGAAAGATGAAAAAGATAGGGAAGTTATTAACACAGTGAAGGTAAGAAAGCTTCAGTATCCGGGACATCTCATGAGAAATGAACAGAGATTTTACTTATTGCAATCCATACTACAGGGAAAAATACTTGGAAAGAGAGGAGTTGGGCGACCGAGATTGTCATGGGTGAGAAATTTAAGGATCTGGTTTGGCATGAATACAACTGACTTATTCCGTGCAGCAGTGCAGAAAGTTAAAGTAGTCTGTGTGATATCCAGCATCCGAAACGGATAGAAACTGTCAGAAAAAGATAGTCATCGAGGCCTAGGTATACTGTTTGTTTGCTCATTTCATTCATAACAGTAGTCGTTAAGTGCAATAAACTATTGCACCGCTATGCAGACAATAGATAATAATATAATTAACCAATATCAGTAGTTCACACGAATACTGTTTAACTTTTACTTTCGAATACGTTTTGTTCAATAAGTGTTGTCCACACCAATTGTTGCTCTGTCATGACACAAACACAAAACGTGTGACAGCACGCGACGGATTTAAAACCTTGGATGTAAGAATATTTTCTTATTTTTACCCTATTAATCAATTAATTTTACTGTCTTATTAATGCATGATGAATGAAATTATAAGAGATTTGAATTTAGTATGCGTGGAATATGAAATGACGATTAATAAGGAAAAAGCTAAGTGTATGGTGATTAGCAGAGGAGGAAAAAAGGCAAACATAAAGATAGGGCAAGACAAAATACATCAGGTGGAGTTGTTTAAATATCTAGGAAGCTTGATAAGTGAAGATATGTCCTGCACTCGTGAAAGTGCAGGTGGTGGCAGAGACATGGACACTGAGGAAGGAGGATGAGAAAAGATTACAAGCATTTGAGATGTGGGTTTGTCGAGCAATGGAAAAAGTGAGGTGGGTTGATAAGTAAGGAATGATGAAGTTTTAAGAAGAATAGGGGAAGAGAGAAGAATCCTGAAGGTAACAGAAAATAGGAAAAGGAATTGGTTAGGTCATTGTTTAAGAAGAGACTCCTTGCTTACAACTACCGTGAAGGGTGTCACAGAAGGAGAAAAAAGAAGAGGGAGTAGGAGAATGAAGTTAATAGATACCATTAAAATCAGATGGTGTTACGAAAAGACTTGTATGCGATAGGACAGATTGGAGCGCTTTTACCATTTGAAGACCTGCCTTAGGGCAGAACACCAAATACTAATAACAATTAATGCATGGCAGATTCAACATAGCAGCTTTATTTTTATAGGTAGCTTTACGTTTGGTGGATCAGCCTGAGCAAGCAACACCATTGACAACTTACTTTTAAAGAGATGGCGTGACACTGCAGCCCGCAAAAGCTGTGTAGAAACTGTTCAGAAAAAATTACGAATTTTTAAAAGTACAGCTGTGTAACTGTGAACATAGATTACACTGTATTGCATCTTTATAATTTTAACTTTTATAACTAAATACCTTTTTACTGACAATTTTCTGTTTATTATGCCTTAATAAACGGAAATAGACTCCATAGCTCCGTCCCCTTTACTTAGGTTAAAAAGAGTTCTTCTGTATTTCGTCTTAATAGTCGGTACATGTGTGTGTGTGTGTGTGTGTGTGTGTAAGATACACCTCTATTACACAGTACACTGTACCCTTATATTATCTCTAACCGTTTGCTGTATAAGACATTGAAATACTTCTCTTCCGGGATATGGTACTTCGTAGAAAGTCACTGTTCGTTTTTTATTTCACGCTCAAAATTCTTACAAGTCATATGAGGAGGTAATTATGTAAGATTCCGCGTCATTAACGCAATCTATGGCTTGATTAACTTCGGCTCGCTGCCGATGAAATCGAAAACTAAAGCCATCAATCAGGCACTGACTGACAGTCGCCGAAAAAAAAACGCGGATCTGTTGACTTTCGTTTCTTTGAACTTTTTGTTTTTAAATACGTTTGTTACGTTATAATAAAGCAGTTACATAATGATTCGAATTACAAACTGTAATTTCAACAATTAGGACTTAATGAACACCATATTTTATGCAGTATTGGTTTACCAAAATGGTCATTAATTACATAAGGATTATTCCTAAATGTCATTTTTTACTTCGGGTTTAGTCGATGATGGCCAAAGTAGTAGACAACGTCCACATACTCTAACACACACACACACACACACACACACACACACACACACACACACACACACACACACACACACACACACACACACACACACACACACACACACACACACACACACACACACACACACACACACACACACACACACACACACACACACACACACACACACACACACACACACACACATCTGCAACCTGGCGAGCTCGAGAACTGCTCATCAAATGTGTTTGTATTGTTGGAATTATTAGCCGGGCTGTTAGGCCGTAGTCGATTGTTATTAAAAACAGACGTTTCGGCCCACCATCATTAGTACGTCTGAACCACCTCCCCGTATCAGACTCAAACGACCTCGGGCGATTCTAGATGACTCCCCGCAATCAACCTCGTTGCGCTATCTGAGTAGCCCCCAGTATCTTCCTTTCCTTTCTGGTACCTTCGTTCTTCAGGGACCTCAGGGATAAGCAATGTGTCTTAGCCCATTGCTTGACCTAGTTACCGTTTGCCACCGGCACGGAGGTTCCCTGCCTCGCGGGGAACACGACCGACGCCTCAAGTCGTCTGCCCACACGGTGTCCGATGCGGGCGCGACCTGCCGTCCACTTTGCCCCCAGAGGCAGTGCTAACAAGCATAATGTTACCTAAATTACATTAAATAAATTGTTTAAAAAATATCCGGTGCCTCTGCGGATAACCGCGTTGGCGTGTCCTTCCCAGTTTTTAGGTCCCCGTCACATGAAAGTCCAGCAGTGCTCTCATCTGGCAGCCATCGGGCACGTCCCGGGGAAGATGCAGTTCAGCCATGGGTGCAAAGACGCCCCACTACCTGAACGCAACGCAACGGTCCCACCATCGGAGGCCATCTGTATAATAAAATAATGAATGAAAGCGCGCGGCTGACTACTGTCTCGGCGGTCAGCGCTCGTTACAGATAGTCACTCTATATAATTCTGTGCCCGCTGGTTATCGCTGAATGCTCAGCGATTGCAATAACTAATCACATGATAAACTTCGAAGACGCATCTGATATAATGTATAATGGTCGTGTAATAGGTATTACGACAGAATGGTCCTAGAAGCAACAGAAATGAGTAAACACAACGATAACATAAACAGGGAAGCAGTCACGCTCAGCTCGACTTGGCACCCTTTACTTTCTGATTTGACTGTAAGTGAGTTGACTGACCGCACAAATACAGAGATATAACAAATACAGCGTAACACCTAGAGGACAGGGTCCACTAATCGGACCACTTACCGCCACTTCTACACTGTATAACTGAGTTCACTTGCCAGCGTCACCGTCACATAGACCTGAGGATACTCATTGTAATATGAGTTAAACGTTGTCATACAAGACCTTCTTGACGCAGACCATACAGAATGAGGACATCATCATCATCTTCTTAACGGTTTTAGGCTGTAGCGGCCTGTTCCTATTCCACAGTCTACCTTTTTTTAGGTTTACCAACTTTTCTTCTGCCTCCAGGGTTGTAATCTTTCGCTATCTTCGTGTATTCTACTTTCTTCCATTCTATTGTTATGTTGAATCCATTTACTTCTGTATTTCTTTAATCATTTCATTAACTGCAAAAATCTCTAAATCACTTCCTATCTCTTCAGTCCTTATATGATCTCGTTTATTACACCTTTTAACTGATCTCAAAAATTTCATTTCCGCTGTTTGTATCTTCTGTTATCTTTTTTCTTTATGTTTCAGAGCCATATAGTAGTATAGGTATTTCCATTGTTTAATAAAATTTTATTTGGGTTTCTTTTCTACATTTTATTTCCCAACGTTCTCCAAATCGTTCCACACATTCTTGTGAAATTCGTCACTTTAGTTTCTATATCGCTATCTTGATCATAAGTAATGTCACGTCCAAGGTAGCTGAAATGTTTTACTTGTTCTATACATGTGTTGTCTATGCATTTTTGGTCTGAACCGGTTCCTCTCCTATGAAGGCCATTACTTTTGCCTTTAAATCAGATATGTTACAATTATATTCTTTTCCTATTTTATGTAAGAAGTATATTACTCGCTGGAGATAGTTTTCTGAAGTGGCGAATATAGTTTGGTCATCCGCGAAGAGAATGGTTTTCAAGCTTTAATTTAGGTAGATTTTAATACCGTCAGGGGATTGTTCTTTCCATTTTTTGAGATCATCTAGATAAAGGTTAAAAATAGTGGTGACAGACAACAACCTTGTCTTACGCCTTAGTTTGTTTCAATCGGGATTGATTCTTCTCCGTCGTCTATGATTATCGCGCTGTGTCTGTAATAACTCTTTATGGCCTGAACTAGGTGTTGTGGTATACCTTTATTTTCAAGTACGTCCCATAACTTCGGTCTCATCACTCTAACGAAAGCTTTGTTGAAATCGATAAAGGCAATTTCTGTTTCTAAATTCTTTTCTATCTCCTGTTGTATGATAAATATGCAGTCTACGCAAGAGCGTCTTATCCTAAAACCATGTTGTTCTTCCTTTAAAAGAGTTTCTGCTATGTTTTGTAGTCTAGTTATTGTATAATACGTGCGTATAATTTATAACACGAATTTAGGAGACTAATGCCTCTGTAAATTGTTGGTGTCTTTTGTCTTCTTAAGGGAGATCACTTTCGACATTGACCATTCTTGTGATATGCGTGTGTGCTGCCAGCACATGTTATGCAAATGTAGGATCCATAAATGTAACAAAATACCACTATATTTAATAAGTTCTGAGTTTATATTATCTGTGCCGGTTGCTTTTTTATTATAGAAAAGGAAGAGGATATCAAAATCATAATGGATGTTTCGAAACAGTTTTGTTTTAGCGCACTATCATTCAAGTCAGTGCTCAACATTCATGTGATACAAAGGTTTTTAAAGATATACAAACATTTGATAAGTTTCGCAGTTTATTTTTTACCTCTGACACCTGTTTCAGCTTATTAATCTATTGCCAAAGAGATCAAGGAACAACTAAACAAGGAATGTAAGGATGGTGAACATGTGTTTAGCGTGTGTATCCGGACATGTGTGGGGTGTGTATGATGGAGGGGGTGGAGGAACTAGTAAGGGAAGGTCAAGTGTCTGTAAACGCTAAGTACAATCGGAAAGCAAAATACAAAATTAACTAAACTAAATAACAACTTTTAATCAAGGTAATACACAGAATTCAGTTTGTTCGTTTGTTAAATTTTTGTTACTTTTGATTGCTTTTCTAATTTATAGAATTTCAAATAAATTCTTTTTTTTTTACCTTTTTGTATGTTGTGCAGTACTGTTGTTTGTTGTATCTATGAAGTGATCTGCAAAACCTGTATTGGCTGTATTAGTTAAAATCGCTTTCTTATATTCAGAAATGCGATGTTTCAGAGGACAGCCACATCGTCCGATATAAATAGCATCACATTCTCCACAGTGTATTTTATAAACTCACACTCACTTCCCTTACTAGTTCCTCCACCCCTCCATCATACACACCCCATACACGTGTCCGGATACATACCCTAAACACATGTTCACTACCCTTACATTCTTTGTTAGTTGTTCCTTGATGTCCTTGAGAATAGCTTAATAAGCTGAAACAGCTGTCAGAGGTAAATAATAAACTGTGAAAGTTACCAAGTGTTTGTATATTTTTTAAAAACCTTTGTATTAATATGTTTTACCAAGTGCCCAACGAGTCATCAATCAATTCATGTGATATATTTCCTGTAAATCAGCGTGAGTGAGCCGGATGTCATCATGTCAGCACGATTTCAGTGGCGTGCCGACTGTAGGGAGGAGGAATCGGTGGGAGGGGGGACAATCCTTACTCCACGTTGTCGTTGTCGTTGTAGGCCTACCTTTAGCACGACTGCCATATAGTAACGCACGACGCCACCAGCCATTAATAAAGTGAGTGTATAATTTTGTGCGAGAACGATGTTGTTATTATTCCTTAAATGATAGCATTGTGCATATACACGAAGACTTGACAATACAGTCATTAATTTCGTGTTTTTATTTCGTTCTCCGCCGCCGCGGCTCACTTACCGCTACGTAATGACATTTGTGATTTTTTTTATTTTCATAAACCTCCAGGACACACACACACACACACACACACACACACACACTTTGCGGAAATCAGTGGCCGGAATAATGAAATGGTTACGTGTTTCGGGGAATTACCTGAATGTTACGTGTCGGCCAAGCAACCAGAACGGCCCGTACTGGCGAAACTACGTCATGCATTCGATACTGTACTGCGAGACCATAGTAATATACGGTGGGGTGAAGAAGCTGTGTAGCCTATATGTGTCTGACGATCCCGTAACATTGTATGCCAATCGATTGATTGTGTGTGTGCGTGTGTGCGTGTGTAAGCCTTTAGCAGAATTTATTGTAATTTGCGGTCAATCTACCGTTTTCCGGGGCTAAAATACTGTTAAAAATTTTGTGATTTACCGTTTAAAGTACGACTCAGGGGTGTCCACAGCATGGTGCAATGGTGCAAATCGCACCACTGAAATTTTGGGGTGGATTTTTCAAGGCGATTTTTGTAATTTTCGGGGGGAGCGAATTTCCACGGTACTCAAACTTTTACTTTCAAGTACTCCCCCACGTATTTTAAATTCCCCCGGGAATTTACTCCCTTTCGCTCCAGTAACAATGGATAGGGCCTACACCTAACAGACTGTTGAACTTTCTCTTAGTGAACTTTATACTCTTTTTAGGCCCTAAAGTTTAGACCTATTTTTTAATTCCTGACCAATATCCCAACAATGTCAAACTCCCACCAGGAAATGTTAGCCCACCCCCATAACAAGAGTAGGCTAAATCGCCCTCAAAACTCTTAACACCTACGATAAATCAAACAAATCAGTGAAGAAAAAGAATGCAGTTACAAAATCAAGTTAGATTTTCTTGATGAGGTCTAATATACTACTAACTGTGTTAGGCTAAGTTTGACCAGACGTTTACATTTCTCATAATTCAGTTATTGATTAGGCGTACTAGAAAACCTTTTGGTATTGATGAAAAGAATAACATTAGTTTTTTTGATTCCAATAATTGCTTAAATGGCTTCAATTTTTCAAACATTTTTGGATAGAGCCCCAAAAGATTCACGGTTATCTTTTGTGGTTCCAGAAGATCCACGGTTATCTTTTGGGGTTATTCCATACACCCAAATTGTGATTCCCCTACCCACGAAATCAAGTTTTGGAGGCGAATTTTGGACTACTTAGGGGGTGGATTGCACCATGGCCTTTGTGGGGGGGGGGGGGATGCGCACCTCTGGTACGACTTGTTCATTTATGCCAGGTCAAATAACCTTCATGACTCGTCATCCTGAATGACTTTTACCGGTAGTAAAGTAAAACGCGTTCTGCTTGCAGCGAAAAAGAAATCAAGTAGGCCTTGATTTCTTAGGCCTACCTGCGCTTAAACTTATATCAAAATCTTTCCTGCTGTACACATTACAACCAAAACATTAATTCCAACTACTTTACTGGCTTCTTGGAAGAAAATTTTGTCTATTAACAATAAGATCCTTATATACACAACCGTCGGGTCGTTAAACCTATCTGGTCGTACGCAGTCCTGTTCTTGGTGTGGCGCCCGTACATCCAAAGCTGCGGATTACAAGCGCGTGGTGCCCATCAGACTAGTGCCCCCTCCCCGATTCAAGATTCAACCTTTTATCCATTATTTAAACAGATAAACGGCATACACAATTTCGAAAGCTAACTATTAGTTTATTAAACTCTTAAATTACAACAAATATTTAGTTAAATAGTGATTACAATGAGCACAGTAGTAGGCCTACTTAAGCTTAGAAAATACTAATTGACCCATTTTTTCTTTGATTTTGCCTTATCGAAGTCTTGTATAATTTCTTCTAAATCGAGCGATTCATTATCTCACTTTCAATATTCAACCTTGAAGATAATCTCTCATCACCCATAGTTGAACTCAACATATCTTCGGTGCGTATTAATACAGAAAATGATCTTTCAGATTCGTAGATTTTGACTCTTTGAATCGTCGAAAGCAGACGATAAGCAGTGTATATATTCGTAAATACATCAATCATTTTACAATAAATAATCCAGTTTAATACTTGTTTAACTGGACAAACTGTAGTATCATGAAATCTATCATCTTCATTCGAACATAAATAAACATAACGGCGAACTCGTCGAAAAGGGTGCACATATCTTTTTATGATTTTGGATTGAGGACATTTGGTTTTTTTCACATTTTTTATCTTCGAAACGTTCTTGTGATTTAGGGCTGGACGGTGCCCCTCTGACAGCTGGGACTCTGGTGCCCGGTGCTACAGCGTACGCTAGCGTTATGGATTTTTCCGGCACTGACACTACCCATAGGATTCAATAAAATATTATTCCACGTGGTATGTCAGTAACAAGACTACCAATGAAGAGAGACGGAGTTCCTGCGTAACGGAGATCGCCCGAGTTTTGGGCTGTATGAATGATTTCCATTATCTGCACCTTGCAATAAACGTATACATATGTGCACGCGTATAGGTGTTACAAAAACAAACCAAAACTGACAATTTGCCAAGTGTACAAGTTGTTATTAACAATAACAAGGAATTATAATACAAATTGTGTTACCATTTTAAAAAGTGTAATTTAAAATGAATGTCGTTTGGAGACATCACGTATTCACAATACACGCGCGCGCGCGCATGCACTCAGAAACTCATTCACTTACGAGATCCATGAGCTTGTTTTGACGCACACGAATCTTATACATCTTGCAGCTTGGTCTTATACATTCCCCAAACTTGGTAGGTTGCTTCATTACTTTTAGTTCATATGAAGAAAGGCATTGATAATAAACCAGTAATCATTTTCTCGTCTAAACTAAGATACAGTGGAACTCGCTTATAACGAGAACTCGGATGTAACGACCAAGAGTACAAGATTGTTTTGTTTTGTATCTTAGCAATGATAATGAAACTCGCTTTTAACGAGTAGGAACGCATTAGTGACTTGGTTATAACGAGCGTTTTATCGTTCATGGGTTAAGATCTAACAAAATTTCGTTACAATACAGCATTTTAAACATTCGTTTAAAATCATTAACGCAATTTAGTGAAACTAATAATGTAAGTGATGAATTCGCGAAATGCTTAAATAAATTACAAAACTGTTTTGATATCTACAGCCAGATACAAAATAACTAAACAAACAAGAATAGGTGACTTTTTAAGGTTAATTAAGTTCTGTGTCCAAAATATAATTTTGACGGTTCCGTTTAGAACGAAGAACAAAAAGGCAAATAAATTAGAGTGAATTTTCTTGTAATTTAAAAATAAATATTGTACATGTGATACGGAAAGTTTTGCGTTTTTTACCAGATAGCCGGATAATTTTTGGTAAGTTTTACTACACAGTTACTTTTACTGTATTTCGCGAATGCACTATACGTAATATTCAGCAAAGAATGTTAGCGTCTAAAAAATGTTTAAAGTATAAATTTCACTTTTTAGCGTAGGATGTAAAACACGTCAAAGCCTTGTCTATAGTAGACTTCTTCTGTTGTGTGTTCGATAATCACGGCATAAAAATTTAGTCTTGTGAGTCGACAACTCGGATGTAGCGAGCACCTGGTTTTAACGAGCAAATTTGTCCGGTCCCTTGAATCTCGTTATACGCAAGTTCCACTGTACGTACAAAATTGCCACACGTAATTCTCAAACAGTTTAATTAGATTCAGAAGTTTAGGTTAGCAAGTAGGATGAAATTGGACAAAGCTCTCTGAGCTCCGCAACGATAGGATCGTATTGCTATTGCTTAAATGTTATGAGTGGTGCATCGAGTTCACTATTTCAAAAATCTGTCTTTGCGATTCATTGAATCTCACTGACGACGGGCAAAAAAAACGTGCAAATTTTCGATGACTTTATTAACGTATAAGCGTTTATTCCGTATGCCTTCTCTCGTCAGTGGATGAGAGGAAAAGGCGATGAGGGAAAACTTTGACAACTAGTTAGAAAGTGCAGCATCCTAAATAAGAAACATCTTGAACTTCAAAGACATGAAAAGCAATCGAGAAGTCTGAAGATTTC
This sequence comes from Magicicada septendecula, assembly GCA_034769895.1. NCBI lineage: Eukaryota > Metazoa > Arthropoda > Insecta > Hemiptera > Cicadidae > Magicicada > Magicicada septendecula. The sequence goes on along the minus strand of CM068374.1, from coordinate 370,777,767 downwards.
ATGCCAGACATTTTTATACGTTTTAGACCCGGAGCGAATAAATACTGGACAAGAAAATTTTCTTCTTCTTCTTCTTCTTCTTCTTCTTCTTCTTCTTCTTCTTCTTCTTCTTCTTCTTCTTCTTCTTCTTCTTCTTCTTCTTCTTCTTCTTCTTCTTCTTCTTCTTCTTCTTCCCAGTGCTGTACCATCTTAATTTTTGACGTTCTAAATTCCTTCTTCCATTTGGTGCCCAGTCTTAATATCTTTTGACTAATCTAGTGTCCGTACGATCAATTTGGTTATTAATTCCAGTAGCTTTTTCTGCTTGTCAAGCAACTGTTAGCGGATTCAGTTTTCATCCACCCCAAATTGGTAACACTTTCAAGTCATCTTATTGTTTTCCGTGTTGAAATTCTCTTTTCCCCTGATTCACGTATTCTCTTTTATTTTTATTTTTTTGTGTGCTGTAGCTGTATATTCACATCCATCAATGAGTACCGTATTATAATTGATTTAAATATAGTCTTGTTCAGCGGCGTAACTAGACGCTGCTCTTGGGGAGGGGAGATTAGTTTCTGGGGGGGGATGAGACTAGGGTGAAGATGGCTCTCTCAATTTTCCTCACGACAAATGAAACATACAGGATAATTTTATAAATGTTTTGACTCTTTGTGGACTAAAAAAGTACTTGCAAATTATGAAGATTGAAAAAATTTGGGAAAGCGCTGAATTAAAAATATTCTATCTAAATAGTTATTTAGATCTTTTCTCTTCTTATGTCTTCAATTCTAAGATTGGTTTGCAGCAGTCTTCCATTATGATCGATCTGATGCTTTCCTTTTCAGTTCCTCATAAGTTTCGCAATTTATATCCTCCATAATTTGGTTTATATACTACAGCCTTGGTCTTCCCTTATATCTTTTACCTTCTATTGTTCCTTCCATCACCGGTTTTAGTAGTCCTTCGCTGTGTATGTCCAATAAGTTCTAACCTTCTTCTAATTATGCTTTTCAACAAAAACCTCTCATTGCCTACTCTGTTCAGGACCTTTATTCAGATTAAAGAATAAATTTCATTAAACATCACATTAATTCTAAATACGTAATCTTCATGGATTTTCCAAAAATGGGTCGTACTCAACGAATATTGGAAAACCAATTTCACACTTTAATTTAAGGGCGTGTCCCAAGATAGTTTTAAGCAACTTTTAGTTCGTGTTAAAGTTCAATTAAATTGTGTTGCCGGCTCGGACATCGGCAGTGTTTTAATGCGTATTGTGTTGCCGGCTCGGACATCGGCAGTGTTTGTCTTTGATGTGTATTGTCTTTGACCCGCAGTACAAACGGGAGGGGGAGACAGTAGTCCATCCAATGTGTTGCCGCTGTATAAACCGTCTAGGTGGTAGGCTGTAGGCCGCTGATGGTACTAGGAAAAATTCGAATTAATTCTTAGGCCAAGTTGTAGGCCTATCACAACCGGCAACAGCTGTTATGTACCCACGCCACACCACTGATTTAGAAAAGGAAAGAGATTATCATCATCATCCACCTCAAGGTTTAAACCAAGAATGGTTTGTTCCGGTCTCAAATAGGCAAATATTACAGCTGGTCACTCCAGCGCTTCCTCGGACGTTCCACACCTCTCCGTCCCCTCGGCTTATAGTTCCATAGTTGTTTGGAGATGCGGCAGTCGTCCATTCGGCAAAGATGTTCCCACCTATTCAGCCGATACTGGGCGATCCTGTCGAGTATACTCATAATATTCAGTTCCTGCCGTATATCTGTGTTTCTTCTATGAACATGAAGAGTATACCCTCCCACGTGCCTGAGAAATCTCATTTCGGCCGGTTGGATGCGACTGGCCTGGCCTTTCGTTAAAGTCCAATTATCAGACCAATAAAGAAGTGTGGGAAGAGCCATGACTTTGTAGAATGTTAGGCGTGTTCCTTTACTTCCTGACTTAAGGGTTCGCCTAATGGCCCACACATAATATTGAACTTATGGAACTTATTCAGAACGTCGTTGCATGCATTATAAGACACATTGTAGCCCAGGCATTCAAACTTGCTAACTTGTTCCAGGACAGTACCATCTATAACAATCCTTAAATTTTTAGTGACCGTCAATCAATGAATAAACTTTTGTTTGTAACCTTTGTCAACTATCTGATTTAAGTCGTAATGTTCTACAGTTATTGTGTAAATTGTATGTTTCTAAATTATTATTGTTTGTTAACACCAGTAGGGAGTGAAACATGGTAAAAATAACTTTTAATAATTACGTAGTGAACAAACCCTAATCCGTTTTAGTTATAGGTAATATATTACTTTGCTATATGTTGACTGCTGTAGGTATAAACAGTTTATGTACCAATCTAATATCCAATTGTTGATTACTGTTTGTTTAATTAATTAAAATATAATTACATTTAGTAATTTAAATTGTAATACTGAATAAATTAAGTTCTCTCATACTATAATTTGCTCGTTTTCTTAAAGATAATTTGAAGATATAAACAAACTATCATAAGTCTTCACATATAAAATGATACATACATACGCACGCACACACTCATATACACCAACACGTTCACCCAAATATTTAATTGTTTCGTTATGTTTGATATTTCTATTGTATTTCATACACAGGTCCTGAAGATGACAATAAATATTGTCGAAACGTCGACGCAAAATAGCTAAAATTTGTATTCTTGACCGATCCTCACTAACCATCCACTAAAACATGTATTACATTGTTTACCCGTACTGGATGAGTTCCACAAAACGCCATCACCTTGGTTTTAATTGTGGATATCTGCAATCCAGAGCCTGTGCAGATTCCATTTAACAAATGTATACCCATCTAAAATCTGTTTTCAGAGTCCGGCAGAATATCCTGATCGTCTGCAAACAACAAAGTGTCAATTGTAGAGTGGGAAAGAGATTATGCCGACTCTAATTCAGTGTTAACATTGTCAGCCTTCGAGGGCATGGCATGCCGCGTTATGAATATCTATCATCACCGAATCGACTCATTAATAAGTGTTTGTTAACGGTTTTTTGTTATGTAAACGCAAACATTGGCGAGACATATAACGGAGCGCAGACAAGGACGCGTCTGTTAGCACATTTCTGTCTGTCTGACACTTGGGCTCTTGGTTTCCTGGTTCGTCGTTTTGGCCCCCTGTCATATGTAATCAGCGTCGCATTTTGACAATGAGTTACACACTAGAATACAGGGGGTCTCCAAACTTTTTCACTTGAGGGCCGCATTGAAAAATCTTGGAAGTCAGGCGGGCCAACAATATAAATATAAATATCTTTATAATATATTTATTATATCTTTATAATATAAATATATATCTTTTAAACTTTGTTTAAGTTTACGAAATAATTAAATTAATAAAATAGGTAATTAAATAAAAATTAAGCAGACTTATTCAAAGAAAACAAATTAATTTATTCAAAATAATGTAAATGAAAGTATGGAAAAAAATAACATTTAAAGACATTTCTTATAAGATTATGTTTCGGATTTCTTATGTACGAATGGGATGTGTGGATTTGCTTCTGAGATATAATGTCTGTTCACTTTGGGTCAAATTATGATGCTCCTATCACTAGAATGGATTTCAAGTGTTCGTCTGACAAGCTAGCCCTGTACTTTCAGTTTATACTCATTTCTTGTTTAGTTATTTAGTAAAATGTTATAATATTTGAAGTATTTTGACGATCTATTTAAAAAGTACACGCAGAATCGGCCGGGTTGCCGCGGGTCGTAGTTTGGAGAACCCTGCACTAGAACAAGGGTTACAAAACTGCACGCAGCGTCGACCGAGTTGCCGCGGGCCGTAGTTTGGAGAAAGGGTTACAAAATTGCACGCAGAATCGGCCGGGTTGCCGCGGGCCGTAGTTTGGAGAGCCTTCCACTAGAACAAGGGTTACAAAACTGCACGCAGCATCGACCGGGTTGCCGCGGGTCATAGTTTGGAGAAAGGGTTAGAAAACTGCACGCAGAATCGGCCGGGTTGCCGCGGGCCGTAGTTTGGAGAACCCTGCACTAGAAGAAGGGTTACAAAACTGCACGCAGCATCGGCCGGGTTGCCGCGGGCCGTAGTTTGAAGAGCCTTGCACTAGAACAAGGGTTACAAAACTGCACGTAGAATCGGCCGGGTTGCCGCGGGCCGTAGTTTGGAGAACCCTGCTTTAGAACAAGGGTTACAAAACTACACGCAGCATCGGCCGGGTTGCCGTGGGCCGTAGTTTGGAGAACTCTGCACTAGAACAAGGGTTACAAAACAGCACGCAGCATCGGCCGGGTTGCCGCGGGCCGTAGTTTGGAGAGCCTTGCTCTAGAACAAGGGTTACAAAACTGCACGCAGCATCGGCCGGTTTGCCGCGGGCCGTAGTTTGGAGAAAGGGTTACAAAACTGCACGCAGCGTCGACCGGGTTGCCGCGGGCCGTAGTTTGGAGAAAGGGTTACAAAACTGCACGCAGCATCGGCCGGGTTGCCGCGGGCCGTAGTTTGGAGAACTCTGCACTACAACAAGGGTTACAAAACTGCAGGCAGCATCGGCAGGGCTGCCGCGGGCCGTAGTTTGGAGAGGCCTGCACTAGAACAAGCGTTACAAAACTGCACGCAGCATCCGCCGGTTTGCCGCGGGCCGTAGTTTGGAGAAAGGGTTACAAAACTGCACGCAGCGTCGACCGGGTTGCCGCGGGCCGTAGTTTGGAGAAAGGGTTACAAAACTGCACGCAGAATCGGCCGGGTTGCCGCGGGCCGTAGTTTGGAGAGCCCTGCACTAGAACAAGGGTTACAAAACTGCACGCAGCATCGGCCGGGTTGCCGCGGGCCGTAGTTTGGAGAGCCCTACACTAGAACAAGGGTTACAAAACTGCACGCAGATTTGGCCGGGTTGCCGCGCGCCGTAGTTTGGAGAGCCCTGCACTAGAACAAAGGTTACAAAACTGCACGCAGTCTCGGCCGGGTTGCCGCGGGCCGTAGTTTGGAGAACCCTGCACTAGAACAAGGGTTACAAAACTGCACGCAGAATCGACCGAGTTGCCGCGGGCCGTAGTTTGGAGAGCCCTGCACTAGAACAAGTGTTACAAAACTGCACGCGGAATTGGCCGGTTTGCCGCGCGCCGTAGTTTGGAGAGCCTTCCACTAGAACAAGGGTTACAAAACTGCACGCAGCATCGACCGGGTTGCCGCGGGTTGTAGTTTGGAGAAAGGGTTAGAAAACTGCACGCAGAATCGGCCGGGTTGCCGCGGGCCGTAGTTTGGAGAGCCCTGCACTAGAACAAGGGTTACAAAACTGCACGCAGAATCGGCCGGGTTGCCGCGCGCCGTAGTTTGGAGAACCCTGCACTAGAACAAGTGTTACAAAACTGCACGCAGCATCGGCCGGGTTGCCGCGGGCCGTAGTTTGGAGAGCCCTGCACTAGAACAAGGGTTACAAAACTGCACGCAGAATCGGCCGGGTTGCCGCGCGCCGTAGTTTGGAGAGCCCTGCACTAGAACAAGGGTTACAAAACTGCACGCAGCATCGGCCGGATTGCCGCGGGCCGTAGTTTGGAGAGCCCTGCACTAGAACAAGGGTTACAAAACTGCACGCAGCATCGGCCGGATTGGCGCGGGCCGTAGTTTGGAGAGCCCTGCACTAGAACAAGGGTTACAAAACTGCACGCAGCATCGGCCGGGTTGCCGCGGGCCGTAGTTTGGAGAGCCCTGCACTAGAACAAGGGTTACAAAACTGCACGCAGAATCGGCCGGGTTGCCGCGGGCCGTAGTTTGGAGAGCCCTGCACTAGAACAAGGGTTACAAAACTGCACGCAGCATCGGCCGGGTTGCCGCGGGCCGTAGTTTGGAGAACCCTGCACTTGAACAAGGGTTACAAAACGATATTTCTTTTTAATAGTTTCAGGAAAGTCGTCTCAACGAGTGTTTGTTACAATTCAAAATTTCTCGAAGCAAGGAGCAATAATAAAGGAACGTCTAATCCATAATTTTTACCTGTGACGTTTCGTTTCTAAGCAAAGCTTCTTTCTCCTTGTTAACGGTAAACGTCTTCTGGGATAACTTCAGAATATAGGAATACACAAAGAGTTGTTGAAAAGTCACGCAACCCATATTTTAAAATGTACTTCCTCGACCGCAGGGTATGTTAAGGAATTAAACGGCCTACACTAGGGTGGACCGAAAAATATTTTTATTTTTTCTTCGATTCACTATACCGCGGAAAACTTACACCTAAAACAGATAAGTAAAAAAAAAAAATAAATAAAAAATCGGTTAATATCTTTCGCTCGCGCATCACCCCCCCCCCCCCCGTAATCATAAAACTAATCAATTTTAACAATTTTTCGTAATTAAAATAAACGAAACTTTTTCTATGTAAGTCAAACACTACAGCTTTAGATAAGTAAAGGATATCACAGGAAAAATAAATAAATTTAAAAAGCATAGAGATTTCAACTTTTTTTTTGGTCGCACATTGCACCTGAAAAACACATTTTTAACATTAAAATTGCAAATTTCACATTATGACTTAAAATAGTTAATGACGTAAAATAGTTAATGACATATAATAGTTAAAATAGTAAATGTCGATAGTCTTTTACTCATTCTTTTTGGTACTTGCTATTGTAAACTACGATTTGTGCAAAAAACGTGGCGTCATGGATTGTGAAAGAAGCGTCGTTCTGATGAACCTATCCCTGAACTTGGCACCAACAATTTTTTGTGACGCTTCTGTCATCAACTTCACACACCGCTCCACTGCTTGTTTTTCGGCCCACGCTAGCCTACACACAATCATTTCAGTGTATCACTTCAATGTGTTCATTTCTATGGGCCACGTCGGACTGAAGTTATGGCTGGCCTACACACGGTCACATCGATATGCCATCAGTCTACCGCCACGGTGTCTTCTGTTGGAACGTACTCGCCGTGTAGTCGCAATTGTATTGTGTCGAAAGTTAGTTTTTGTAGTTTATCATGTCAAGGGAAGAGGAATTGCCGTTGTGAAGCACTACAGCCTGTGCGTTTGTAGGAAAAAAGAAGAATAAACGAAAACTGTCCGTAAAGATTGGCTTTCGAAACCGGCAAAATTTCACACATAAATGCTTTGACGGAGCTGAAGCTACATCCTAAAGACTGACACAGTTATTTAAGAATGGATGAAGAAAGTTCAAGGCGTAAGACAAGGTTGTTGTCTGTCACCACTACTTTTTAACCTTTATCTTGTGCCGTGGGAATTAAAATAGAATTCCACGGCGTACGCTAGTTGTTTTTAAATCCGTCCATATTTCGCGCTGGCTAATGTCGTCTGCTACCTGGCCTGTTGAATTTCGCCGCGCTGGGTCTGTGAGCAGTGAAGAGTAAAATTGTCGCGCTCTGTCGCCGAAATATAGTCAGCTCCGCTCAGCTGTTTCCGTCCGTCACCTAAAGCTTGCAAACTTGCGTCTACGTCTGAGCTATAGCGGCGTGGCTGAGAAACGTATCTGGCATGGGGGGGAGCTTAGCTGATTATGGTACGAATTTTAACGAAGACGTCCGAACATTTTACGGCGCTTATTATACAATGTGCTTATTATAGCCTAACTGAGTGATGTAAACTGCAGAGTACTGAATGAAAGAAAGCACTGTAAAGGTAAGAATTGTTTTATATTATTAGCACAAAATAAGTGATATTCAAACGTATGTAGACTTTCTAAATTTCTGTTGGTAAAAAACGGATCTTGAGTATTTTACAGCAGCCAATACAGTTCTGTATTTTTACAGTGTTTATAAAAACATTGTGATCATCCAAAAAATCGATTTTGAAATTCCAGTAGAAATAATTGTTTTGATGTATTCATATTATAGTTTTGTTTTAGCATATGTACAGGTGTGTAGCAAACGCGCACTCGCCTTCCCCTCCCCCTCTCTCTCGCATGCGCACGCGCATGCGCACTATAATAATTGTAATTTAGTAAGTGGCTTAGCAGTACAGTAAAAATTAGTGAGAGTACCCATTAGTGAATTAAACATAAAATGTAATATAAAAATAAAGAACATAAAAGCAATTAAAAGTAACAAAACAATTTAAAATTATAAGAATAGTTTGTTCATAAAAACTTTAAAAGTTAGTTAAGTCAGATCAGAGGTAAGGTTTATATACATGCTGTGTGTGTGTGTGTGTGTGTGTGTGTGTGTGTGTGTGTGTGTGTGTGTGTGTGTGTGTGTGTGTGTGGAGGGGGTACACAATTTAATTTGATAAATGTACTTAGTAATCTAGTTAAAAAATATAGCGAATGAAATATATGAAATGAGTTAGGTTAAGTAAATAAAATTTTATAAGCACTGTTTATATTACTCAGCTGTCATTACAACTGGTATTAATTTTTAAATCTGTCTGAGTACTTTACATGTAAAAATGTAAATTTTACTTTTCGATGTGTCTGATAAATGTAGCATAGCATTTCAGGTATAAAAATTACCCTCTCACGTCAACAATAAATTAATTATCTTATTTATTTAAGTGTCTGCAAGTGAAATTGGTGCAAATGCCGCTGTTCACAACTGGCAGAACAGTGTACTGTGCGCGTGCGCTCGCGCTCGCTTGCGCACATGACATACATTTAAGCAAGAAACGGGATATGTGTAAGTTGCATTTGAGAAAGATTTTGCAGGCTCCTAGTACTACTTATTATAGTGTAATTATAGTGTACTATTTACTACACTGTCACTATTCTAAGATTTTTCAAGCAAAGATGCACATGTCCATCAAGTTGTGAATAACTCATTAACCAGTAAACAATTGACAAAATGTTCCGAGTAATTATGTTTTAAATTAAAATCAACAGAGACAAACTGATATTTTAATTCGGCTTGAGTTAGCCCTTAGTCACTTAAAAGTAAATTAAATGCCTGGCATCTAGAAACAGTAAAAATGTTTGGATACATAAGCTAGGTCAGATAGTAAAAATCTGTTGCAAAGTTTCTGAGATTGTCTCTTACAAACTCATAAAGTAAGTTGAGAAAACTTACAAACTTTACAATGTACAAAAAAAAAACAAAAAAAACAACAGATTGACAAGGAAGGTTGGTGAAGAGGAAAGGCTGAAGATTGCGATTGATTTACTGCAATGAACAGAGGTAAATCGAATTAACAATTTTTTTAAATTTCACATTACAGTTAAATTTTTAACATGTTTCTTTAAAATTACACATACCATAAAATTGTACTAATCATTTTTATTGATAATGTTTCATTATCGCTGCATGTTCCAACCAACTAAATTTCTTATAAAACCGCCAATATCTCGAAAACGAAAAAGCCGATTTTATTGAAACAAAACCAAAATAAAATTTGGAATTTTCATTCGCTGACACCATATAGCTATCTCTCATAAAACGAAAGTTTGTCGCAAGCCGAAAATTTCACTACATGAAAATTAAAAAAGAAACTTCATGACGTGGAACCGTCTGAAGACTCTGTTTTTGAAAATTGTTAAAACTATCGGTTAAAATTTATGCCTAAAACCATCCTCAAACTTCAAGGAACACGGTGGTGAAAGAATTTTAAAAATCAGATCAGCTGTTACTGAGGTTATGCCGGGCGGGCAATGAAACACATTCGCACTCACTAGCGCTCTCCGCCCCACCATATAATATATTTTACTGTGCTCCGCCCCACCATGCCAGATGCGTTTCTCAGACACGCCGCTATAGCTCGGACGTAGACGCAAGTGTGCTTGCAAGACAGTTTTCTGTGCATGTGCTCATCACGACGCTTCACGTTCACTAGTCCGGCGGGGAAATAGATCGTCTTTATAATGTGTTCATCCTCTATCATGGGCGAGTAGAACCATAAAGTGCCTCTGGGTTCCCGCCCCAGCCAAGAGTTTTGGGAGCAATCTGATGGTGATGACTACACCTTTCACCGTCACCGAGCTATGCTGACAGGCTCTCCTTTCACCGTCGGACACACACCAACGAAGCCCCGAATTACACCGAATCAACCCTCTCAACTTCTGAAGTAGCAGACAGCTACATGAACACCATGGAGCTGCAAGAACCATTTATCAGCATCATCCGGTAGCATCATAACTCTAGGTGAAAGATTTCAATTATTCAAACTAGACCTCCGCTACACAAGTGCTGTGAATAAATAATTACGGTGATAAACGCAGAATTACATTTCCTTTTTTAACTTGAAGTTAGCACTACCGATGATCAGAACTGAACAGGCCATTTCATGATGCACCAAGTTAGAATCTAGTGCTTTAACATGTAACCTTTATTAATAATGTGGATAATTGTTTTGCGGGGCCAGCAGGCATTTACAGACCGATTGTTCTTTTATCTTTAAACATGATTTTTTTTTAAACATCTGGTTGCCCTAATATAACATGCGCTTTAATGATCTGCCAAACCCGTGAGCTTGTGCTTATGTTTTAATATATCACCCTTACTTATTACGAGCTTTATAATTTTCTTAAGCTGGAGATTTTACTGACAATCCGTATTCTCCATTTTGGTAATTAATGATTTATTTCACAAATGCTTTCATTCCACCGGTACACGTTAGTGCAAGTCTTTATAGTTAAAGCATGCGGGGTGCTGTCGGTCATATTTGGAATTGGGCTTACCTACTATAGTAAATTGTATACAAGAAACAGGCATTTACTGATGTTTTTGATTATTCATTTGGTCGCATTTATTATTAAGAGTTCTGGTTTCCGGGTTCCAGTCGGGCTGTTCATGTTTTCAACCTTGGTGAGCACTTGGTTGTCACTGTTAAATTGTTTCATGATATTTACTTCATATATGTATTAGTTATTAATTGTTGAGAAGGCACATAAAGATCAATGTGAATATATTTGTTAATTGCTGGTATGCCACTTGTAAAATTTACTGTGAATATTATTTATTACTTGTTGAGAAGGCACATAAAAATTTAATATGAAAAGATTGCTTAATATTAATTGGTGAGATGTTACTTGTAGAATTTAATGCATGTGTTTGTTAATGGTTAAAAGGCCACATGGAGTTTTAAATGAATGAGCTATTTATTGCTAATGTGTCACTTGTCATGTAACACTACATTGTATTACAATATCAAACACTAAATAAAGGGTTGTTACGTTAATCATGGAGTCTCTTTGCAAGTCCTGTCACACAGAGCTCAGTGCATTTTATGCTTCCTTCTAGACCATGTGTCTAGTCTTAAAATTTCAGAAACTCCCCTCAAAAAGGGGGAAGTTTCAATCTAGATGACCTCCTCAAAAAATGGAAACAACAATCCCCTGACGGAATTAAAATCCACCGAAATAAAAGCTTGAAAACCATTCTCTTCGCGGATGTCCAAGCTGTATTCGCAACTTCAGAAGAAGATCTCCAGCAAGCAATATAGGCCTACATCTTACATAAAATAGAAAAAGAATATAACTGTAACATATCTGAATCGAAAACAAAAGTAATGGCCTTTATAGGAGAGGAACCGTTTCGGACCAAAAACGGATAGACAACACATGCGTAGGACATGTAAGACATTTCAACTATCTTGGACGTGACATTACTTATGATCAATATAGGCATATAAAAAATAAAGTGTTAAATTTCACAAGAATGTTTGGAACGATTTGGAGAATGTTGGGAAATAAATAATGTAGAAAAGATACCCAAATAAAATTTTATAAAACAATGGCAATACCTACACTAACTGTATGGCTCTGAAACTTGGGTCATTATGAAAAAAGATGAACAAAAGATACAATCAGCAGAAATGAAATTTCTGAGATCAGTTAAAAGGTGTAATAGACGAGGCCATATAAGAATTGAGGAGATAAGAAGTGATTTAGATATTTTTGTAGTTAATGAAAGAATTATAGGATACAGAAGAAAATGAATTCAACACATAGATAAAATGGAAGAAAGTAGAATAAGGAAGATAGCGAAAGATTACAACCCTAGAGGCAGAAGAAAAGTCGGTAGCAGAGCACATTTTAAGCAATAAGCTAGGCGGCACTAGTGGCAGGCATTAGTGCCGGTGCCGAAAAGTGAGAAAAAAGGGGAGAAATCAGCAAATCACGAAGGCGCATTTGCATTTGCTTTCAGCATTGTCTGTACTTATTGAATATTACATAATTAATTATAATGAATCCATTTGAGTGTCTGTGATTTTTTTTTTTAATTTTCCTAATGTCTAAAGCATTTGTATCTATTTTTACAGTTAATTTCACGAGTAAAGAATGAACATGATCATGGTCAAGTTAAATTCAAATTACATAATTTTCAATATTATATAAAAATTTCACACACACACACTCACATTGGTTAGTTTAGTGCTGCCTATTTCAATTCCTTAAAATATGCTCTGGTCGGTAGACCTAAGAAAAGGTGGACTGTGGAATAGGAACAGGCTGCTAAGGCCTAAAACCAATAAGAAGAGTAATGATGATGATGAAGAAAGTTATTTTAAAACTGCTCTCACTAGTTTCTCAGTGTGAAGGACTTAACTGAGCTGGCTCCTACACACGCTCATTTCTACCTGTCATGCCGAAGTGTCGCACGGCTTGAAACGATTTCATCATTCCGCCAGTTCACACTTTCGGTGAGAGCTCACATCATTTTGTCCTTTACACACGATCACATAAACATGTCACACGGAAATGATCGTGTGTATGCCGCTTTAAAGTTACGGTGTTGGTAAGACTGCATGTTTTTCTTAACGTTCCGTGCGTTTTCAACAAATCGTTGCATTAATTGTGTGCTTAGATTATTTGTTTCGCGCTCTGTGTGTTTAGAGAACGAGTTTTTCGCAACAGTAACGTGCGTCTATTACCGGATTATGTAATATTTTCAACAATATCATAAAAAATCTGTTTTAAAGTTAAATGCACTTGTTAACTTAAATGCATTACTCAAGTGTTTGTTTTTCACCTGTGTTATACAATTTTATTTTCTTGGATTTCGTTGTCCATGACGTGTCCGTTACTTAACTAAATACAACTATTTCACTAACGACTCGGAACACAAAGTTTTTTATGATGTCACAGGACAAATGGCGCCAATCGTACACACTATAGTTTTTTAGGCCCTTAAAAGGACCGTTTGTCGGGTACGCTAAATCATTTGCGTACGCTGCCCGAGCCGCGCTGTGATGTTCGGCGGCTGCGTCCGCTGTTCCGGGCGTGCTGCGGTTCTCTTCTTTCGGCAGCGGTATGTAGAGCCCGCTGCTGTCCCAGTCGATGTCCATCACTGCTTCTCCTGCGTTCTCCATTCTTCCTTCTTCCTTTTCTTCCAGCTGGCTTGACGACGTCCAATGGAGTGCGCCAAAAATACACAACTGGGGGTTGCGCGGCCCGCGCGGGTCGCGAGTAGTACAGTGTCCCGAGTCTCAGAAAGGACTCCTGCCACTGGGTCTGTTGTAGCAGTAGCAGTAGCATTGTAGTAGCGGGGCGTCTTTGCACCCGGTGCATGACTGCAGCATCTGAGTCGAGCTCAATGGCTGCCTGTAGATATACATAGGTCTGGTTCTTCGACTGGTGCCTAATATCAGGAATGGACAACCGCCAACCAGTTAACTGAGAAGGCGGGGGAGATAGGTTTTTAATTTTTATTTATTTAAATTATCAGCAATCAGTGGGCACTGCCGCAAGGACGGGTTCAGGTGACAGATGTCGCCCTTTCCCAGTCCCGCGTGCAGACGCCGTGAGGCGTCGGTCGCTCCCCGCGAGGCAGAGAGCCTCCGTGCCCTGGGTCTGTTGGAGTTCGATATATACTTTTATCTACTTATGGGGGGGGTCTGAAACGACCTGCGATTGGTGGATTATACCACCGGGACTAGCAAACGAGGTCGCTTCCAGGACTCACCTGGTCGCGGGGTGTATTTACCAAATCCGGCAATGAGGGAATTGTGGGTCACTCTGTCGGAACGAACATAGAATCGTCGCGCCAGGCGTCTCACGGTGTCATCAAGAGAGCGGACACCGAGTCCTCTCCTCAAAAGACGAGAAGAGTACCTCCGGGGGACTTTGCACGCGAGCTTCAGTCCCCGGTCGAGTACGCGCTGGAGCGTGATTCTATGACCACGAGCCAGGTATCCCCAAACAGGACAGGCGTAGGTAATCACCGGCAACACGTACGTGTTGACTATGAGCTTACCTAGCCGGGGGGTCATTGCCGGATTAGATAGCACGGGCCAGAGTCTACTGAGTTGCGCCGAAGCGCGTTGTCGGATGTAATTTGCATGGGTTCGCCAGGTGAGTCGGGAATCCACGTGGAGCCCGAGGTACTTGACGCTGTTGGTCCAGGGCACCTCGACGGGGCCTACTTTAAGCGGCCGAGGCCGCTTGCGTTTTCGCGAGAATATTACCGCGGCGCTCTTGGAAGCGTTAACGGCAACTCTCCAGTCATCGGTCCACCCGACATACGCGTCGAGTTGGCGCTGGAGCTTAACGGCCGCATAACTCGCGTTCGGCTCTGAGGCAAAAGCCGCAGTGTCGTCCGCGAACAGCGACAGTTTCACTCCAGGAACTCGGGGCGTGTCGTTGACAAACAACGAGAACAGGAGAGGCCCAAGGACACTTCCCTGAGGGACGCCAGCGGTAATACGCCTCTCCGAAGAGAGAGCGTGGTCTACTCTCACTCGGAAGCTACGGTCTCGCAGAAAGCTGCCGATCAAATGAACGTAGCAGTCTGGGAGAAGGACCTCCGTGAGTTTGTAGAGGACACCCTCGTGCCACACGCGGTCAAAGGCTTTCTCTACGTCTAGGAAGATCGCAGCCGTCTGTTTGCCCTGGCAGCCAGCCTCGGTTATGCATTCCACGAGTCTCATCAGCTGATGAGTCGAGGAGTGCAGAGCCGAACTGTTCGGGGATCAGCACGTCTAGTCTTTCTAGATGGTCGCGGATCCTACGCTGGATCAGACGCTCAAAAACCTTGGACGTCGCGGACAAGAGGCTGATGGGCCTGAGGTTCTCCACTCGAGAAGAATTCTTTCCCGGCTTCGGTATCGCAATGACGGTAGCCGTTTTCCATTTCACCGGAAAATAGGCCAGTCTGAGGCATGAATTGAACAGGTCAGTGAGGAACTGGGTTCCTCGCTCCGGAAGGCGATGGAGGGCGGAATTCATGACTCCGTCCGGGCCAGGCGCCTTCCGGGGCTTGAGCTGAACAATCCTCTCAGAGACCTCCTCCGGGGAGATGGGCTCCGGTTGGACTGTGATACCGGCCGATAGAAAGCGCTCTACCTCGCGGCAGATGTGCTCAGTGAAGGCCGGGTTCTTGGATGGGTTGGGAGCGAACTGACGCTCTAAACTGTCAGCCAAGAACTCGGCCTTGTCGAGGGGGCGGCCAAGGGGTTGACCGCCAGGTCCGGCCAGTGCGGGGAGAGGCGCGCGTTTGCGCTTTCCCGTTAGGGCACTGGGAATCCGCCAGACATTACGGTCCTCAGCAGGGCCATCCATCTGTGTTACAGCTAGCTCCCAGTTGCGTCTACGGAACGCCAGCATGTCACGACGCAACTTGCCGGACGCTCTGTTGAACGCAGCCTTGTCCGCCGGGTCACGAGTCCTCTGCCAGCGTCTCCGGAGGCGATTCCTCTCGCAAGCGAGCTGAGACACCTCTTCGGGGATCCGCTGATAGTCGGGCGTGAGCCCCGGCTTCATCCGGGAGGACACGTCAACCGCCGAGACTACGGCTGTGTCGAATAAGCCAACTGCCTCTTCGACATGCTGGGTAGTGTCGAGCGGGATATGCTCTGGTAGGCGGCGACTGAACGCCGGGCCAAAGCGGTCCCACTCGATTACCCGCCGCTCGTCGCGGACGGTGGCGTGCTGGGTAGCTATATGCACACTGATAGGGCAATGGTCCGAGGACAGTTCCGAAATGACGGAGACGTGGACCGGGCAATAAACGCCCCTGACCGCGGCAATGTCCAATACGTCAGGGCGGGAGTTAGCCCTCGAGGGATAGTACGTAGGCCCGGTAGGACCCATGACTGTGTCCCGAGCCGCATCAGCATACCTGCGTAAGCGGGTCCCGTTTGGGTTCGCCAAGCGGCTCCCCCAATCGGGGTGCTTACAGTTCAGGTCGCCCGCCAGGACTACCCTCCTGTGTGCTCCAAAGACGGCCTCCAGATCGTTCGACAGGAGCTCCGTGTGTGGAGGCTTGTAGGCGGAAACCACGAGTAGACCGCCGAGAGCACCATGGAGCTCGACCGCGGTGCACTCGAGGTTCCGCCGCTGAGGCAGGACAACGCGGTGATGGCGAAGACTCGCCTTCACCGCGATGGCTGTGCCCCCTCCTGCGCGACCCGACCGGTCATCCCGGTGGCACACGTAGTTGGGTAGTCGGAAACGACGATGCGGGGTCAGGTGCGTCTCGCCAAGAAGAAGCACATCGGGCTTGTGACGGGCAACGAACTCTAAGAGCTCAGAATGCCGGGAAGCGAGGCCGTTGGCGTTCCACGCCACGAGCTCGAGGTCTCGCTTGAGGGATTGCCGTGGTTGTCCGTTCATAACAGACCTGTAACACGGCATGCTTCCACCAAGAGGAGGAACTTGTCCTGGGGCGAGGCTGTTGCCAAGCGTTCCTTGATTTTAAGGAAAGTCTGGGCCACTTTCTGCAAGTCGTAGCTTGCCAGAAAGTCTGAAACGACGGCGAGATCATCGGAAGATGAGGCCGGGGGAGAACGCTTGGCGGCAGCTGCATAGCTGCGGCGGGGCGAGACGGTGGAAGCCTTGGGGGCTGGTACTGGAGCGGGTGGCCGCTCTGGCTTTTGGAGGACGGGCTTGGGTCCAGTGGCAGGCGGTTTAGGCTGGCCCGTGTTCTTGGCCTGGTTCCTAACTTTCTTGCCCGATCTGGGGAATCTAGGCTTGGGTGGCGGCGGCAATGGAGGATCAATTTCCTCGTTGTCCGGCAGCGGGACTTGTGTGTAGTGGGGTATTTCGCGTTCCGGTTCCGGGGGCGCGATGGTGGGTTTGGCCTTTGGAGCTTCGCTCGGGCTCACTGTACTGCTGGGTTTCGGAACCGGAGCAGACCTAGGGGCTGGTTTACGGACCACAGGTTCAGCGGCTATGGCCGGTTTTACAGGTTGTCTAACATCATGTCGAGGCTTAGGCTGGACTGGTTTCTTGAGTTTGTCCAGCTGCTCGCTATATACTGGGCAGCGCCTGTTATTTGCAGCATGTAGCATTGTAGTAGAGGGGCGTCTTTGCACCCGGTGCATGACTGCAGCATCTGAGTCGAGCTCAATGGCTGCCTGTAGATATACATAGGTCTGGTTCTTCGACTGGTGCCTAATATCAGGAATGGACAACCGCCAACCAGTTAACTGAGAAGGTGGGGGAGAAAGGTTTTTAATTTTTATTTATTTAAATTATCAGCAATCAGTGGGCACTGCCGCAAGGACGGGTTCAGGGGACAGATGTCGCCCTTTCCCAGT